>OX243960.1:25000-4868750 GCA_945859745.1 Synanthedon formicaeformis | reverse complement strand
TAAATCTGTAAGGGTCGGTCATGGAGTAAGTTACTTTGTTTTTAGAGGTATCGTGTTTATAGGCTCTATACATGATACTGAAACTAAATTGACTATTTTTAAATTTTTTTTCTGTATGTATGTTCCTCCATAACTCTTAAACGAATTAACTGATTTTCACAAAACTTGTTAGATAAACATTTAGACGTACGGGACACAGGATAGGCTACTTTTTCTTTTTCAACGCGGACGAAGTCGCGGGTGCCAGCTAGTAATTTATATATTTTGTAAATCCTACAAACCACTCCATTAGAATAGCATAATGCCATATGTGATCGACGCTTTAATTAAACGCAGAAATGTCAACGTCAAATTATGATGTCCCTGTACGACGAAGTGAGATATTATCTGTACCTATAGTAACGTGGGATTTAAATATTCACAAAGATTTGAACGAAATCTTATGTAGAGGATAAATTTTCATTGATTTAGTACCTACTGTTATTCATGAAGTAAATCTTTCTTAAACATTTTATTTAGGTAACTAGCTGGCGCCCGCGACTTCGTCCGCGTTGAAAAAGAAATAAGTATCCTATCCTGTGTCCTATACGTCTAAATGTTTATCTACCGAATTTCATGAAAATCGGTTTATTCCTTTAAGAGTTATGGAGGAACATACATACAGAAAAAAATCTAAAAATCGTCAATTTAGTTTCAGTATCATGTATAGAGCCTATAAACACGATATCTCTGAAAACAATGTAACTTACTCCATCACCAACCCTTACAGATTTATTATTAGTATTGATAAGTCGTTAGAACTGTATTTATACTTGAAATTTACTGTAGGTATTTAAATACAGTAGGTGCATTTTGTAAAGTACGCTTGAAGAAAACAGTAAAGTACTTCATAGAATTATCTTTACTTGTTTGCATTAGTGCTATCAATACTAATAATAAATCTGTAAGTGTAGGTATTGTATGTATGTATGTTCCTGCATAACTCTTAAACGAATTAACTGATTTTCATGAAACTTGGCAGATAAACATTTAAACGTACAGGACACAGGATAGGCTACTTTTTACTTTTTCAACGCGGAGGAAGTCGCGGGCGCCAGCTAGTTATTACATAAAACTTACTTTGTATCCATAAATCGATAAAGCCACGCAAAATCTACAAGATATTCTCAAGGGTCTCAATGCTCAACACTTATCACAATGATTATCACATAAATCCACTTCATCATAATGGTTTAAACATTTACTAAAGTGGGACACAAATCCAGCTCATCCTAAATGTACTATTATAAGTACTACCTATTATTTATGTTATACTTTGTCAAGAATATGTTTGTTATAATGTATTTTTTTTGTCAAGCGTTAAATCTTTTATTTTTCAATGCGGACGAATAGTTTTTATTTATTATTAATAGTAATTTATTCGCGTTACCAAATATTACTAAATTTAGAGCGATCACTTATTAATTCACTCCTTTTTTTAGCATACTCCATTAATTTTTTTTGTGTTTTCCATTAATTTTATTAATTAACTAAGTAGGTACTTATAAAAGATTTTGCGCCTCTTTCACCATCTGTCAAGTAGGCTAACCGTCATTTAAATTCGCCTGTCACCGGGAATAATTTAGCTGATATACCTTTGTTTGTACTGTAAAAGTCCCAAATATTAAATAGAAAATAATAAAAAAAATGCCTATCAAAGGATGCACTAAACCTAGTGCATAATTTAATAAAACATAAAATTATTTCTAAAAGTAACTAATGAACACTTTATTTGTAGTTGGTGAAAGAGGCCCTTTATGTTAAAGCTGTTACGTATGTATATTATTTACAGAATGTTCATTGATATTTTGTTTTATTTGAAAAATTCCAAATTTTCCGTTGATTTTACAGAATTCATTGAAATTAAAATCATACGAACGTAATGTAGGTATGAATGTAACCTAGATGGTTTACTTTGGTAAGGCGTGAATAAAATAAAGTTTTCTCCGTTTTATCCCCAAAACTGAATAACGACTTAACTGAAACACATTTTCCCTTCAATAATACGTTGTCAAGAATTTCACAGCTTTCGAACATTTAGAAAAGTTGTATTATGGATGATTCACGCGTCAATGTGTCCCGCCAGATTTGTTACAGTCTGCTGTGATATATTTATAATAGACACGAAGTTTTAATTTTTTAATAAAACAATTTTTTGGATACCTTTTGATGGACCGTTTTTGTTTGAACTTGTTTATAATTGAAGCTATCAGCGCAAAAGTGGTGTAACCCACAATTTACGTTGGTTACGGTTCTGGTGTAAGATGTTCTTTTATATTATAGATTTAGAGGTTCTTTTTATAAAGTTAATTAAAAACAGTTAAAATAATGTTTACAAAAGAAACAAGGTTAAAAAAACAATTCAACCCAATTTTAACTCCACATTATCTCATAATAAGTAGTCTGGGGTTACACCACTCTTGCGCATCAGCGCCAGACTACTGATTGAGGCTACTAATTGAGGCTATCAAGCCCAGACTACTAATTGAGGCTATCAAGCCTCAATTAATACTAGCTTTAACAAGCGACTTCATCGGTATATTTTCCCCTATGTCCACCCTGACAATAAAGAAAAAGATGTCAGGCGTTATATTGCTCATATATTTTTTGAAGCGTTATATATTTTTTATTTTTCAACGCGTACGCGTTTACCAACGTTAAATATAAGTAAGTGAGCGAACATAGTATAATATTACATATATTTTCATTGCTGTCTGTACCATCTTTGAAGAAAATTCACTAATTAGCGGTTTTTACATTATAATCTTATAACAAGTGTGGCCTGTAATAAGAGCAATAAATTTAAACAATGATTCTATATACGCAGTTACCTTAACCTAATCATAATGCTCCAAATGCTTATACTCATAGTTATAGAGCAATCCAAAGTTACAATACATAATCAATGAATTTCATGATCCGCTAAATTGTTAAATTATCAGTCGTTAGATGTCTTGGTACAGGGTACTGGGGCGAGAACGATCGTAAATGTCAATGTCAAGTACTCCGACTGGACACAAGTTGGTAGTAGTACATTGCTGGCTCGATTAATTTTGTTAGAAAATAACAGTAAATTTGTTTTTCATTTAAATTAATTGAAACCATTTGGAATTAATTCCTGATTCGTTAAAGGGTCTATATTTTAATTTATTGCTCTTATTACAGGCCACACCCTGTTATTAGAAATAGTTTTAAGTATTAATTTAATCACTTCAATGGTAACAGCAAACAAATCTGTTACCTGCTATCTTATTTACCTTCAATAAGAGAATAGGGGCTCCGTTAATCTCACCACAAAGGCGTCAAATCTGCGCTCAACAGACTTGCTTTACTCAAAGAGAAGTTCAAAGTTTCATATAACCTAGAGTACTATCTCACTCAAACTAGTTGAACTATTCTTTTACGGTTGCATACTCATGTGGTTATATTAGGAAACTATTCTTATTATTGCATCCGTTCGAAGTAAAGCGTGTATACTTTAAGTTCCTTCTAGAATTAATGCAGACATATAAAAAAACCTATTCTTTACGTAGTAGGTCCATGTAAGAAACTGCTATGATATGATAGGTGGACCACGGCAATACCCGATATTATTTAATAGTAGTTACCATTATAAAGACTAAATAGCGTATTCTATAATATAACCATCATTCAATCTTTGAACCCTATGAAGAGCCCTTTGGTTTAGTAAGGGGTGCTAGAGCCTATTTCCATATCCTCTTTCTAATCCCTATCTTAAATCCTACTATGGTCGCAGCGCACCTATAGCGTTTCTTGTGTTATAGGCGACAGTAGCCACTTACTATCATGTGGACGTCAGCCTATCTGTCGAGCTTAACATATAAAAAAAAACTAAACACCTTTTAGTATAAATGAATAACCTTTTAGAGCGTAAAGCACTTTAGCGTTTTCCAATAATCAATTCATTTTCATACAAGTTACCGTGATGGTCCAAATTCGCTTAACGCCATGACGTAGTGGCCAACAGTGTGTCGTATCAGCTCGCATATGTTATTTATGTGTGACGTTCATTGCTGTGTCAGAGGAATATTTGACATCACAGGCGTTACCAGAGCGAGCACTCTGACCGTATCTAGATTTATGTCTCTTTAAAATGCAACATTTGGCCTAACAGCAATTTGTAGTGAAGTACATATTCTATCTTTGGACTAAACACGCGGAATATATTTGTATTTGTTGATGTTGTTCTGTGATATTAGTAATTGTTAGAATTGAAATTATTTTTCCAGAATATTGATCTCACGTCATCCGGCTATTGTTCAGCAGACATCAGATGATGTAAGATAACAATTGTCTGACTTTTTTATTGACTTACTAAACTTGGCCAAGCGTGAGCTTCAAAAGTTGATATCGCATTGCGCGTCTGTCTATATGTTTGTATATATATGTTGACGATAATCTCAAAAACTACAGAACAGATTTTCATTCGGTTTTCACTAAATGAACAAGGTTTTTATATATAATTTGCAGGAATAGGCGGGCCGCTAAATTCATAGAAAATAATAAAACTTATTACCTTTAGTTTCACACAAAAATTCAGGCCGTTGGCCGCTGCTCGGTCTTACTCGAAGCTAAAAATTAAGCTCCTTCAAATAATTAATCACCTAAACATCTTCACGAACTTCCGTATTTATTTGAAAATCAGTACCCATACACTATTGTAGAACTAGTTTTTGCGTGATTCACCAACATCCATACATTCTCACAAAATTTTGCACTTATAATAATTATTACAGTATGATTGGTCTCAAAGATATAAGGTAACTGATTATTACTAATGTAGTGAACGCTTGCATTTAATTATTGTATTTATGCTCCGAAAACCGGAAGCCTTCGTTCCAAAAACATTTGTTTAGCATTGTTTACATTACATTATCGGTACAACCAGCACAAAATTTCCAAAACATTATGTGAAATTAAAATATGCAAAGGCTTTGATCCAAACAAAATACACTGCTGAATGAATATTCCTATACAAAATTATTCCCACAGCTACACATAGTAACCGAATCCAATGTATTCTTTAGAACTTTATCAAAAATATATATATTTTTACCCAGTTATGATAAATTGTGTTACTTTTTTTTAACAAACAATTGACTTATTAATAAACTAGCTGGCGTTATTTCTCCTAGGAATTTCCTCATTAATGAAAATTGCTTATTAGAAGCTTACTGTAAGAAAACAAGTGTTATATATATTTACTAGCTGGCGCCCGCGACTTCGTCCGCGTTGAAAAAGAAAAAAAGTAGCCTATCCTGTGTCCTGTACGTCTAAATGTTTATCTACCAAGTTTCATGAAAATCAGTTAATTCGTTTAAGAGTTATGGAGGAACATACATACACTTACAGATTTATTATTAGTATTGATTGATGATTTTGCATTATTACTCGTTAATAACACTTATAACAACGAAGTAACATTTATGAAAAATGTCATTTGCTAATTTTTTTTTTATCAAAACTTTTTTTTATTATTTGTACTTAAGAAACGTAAATATCCATCTATGTGTTGTCTATGAGACTCTATCCTTTAGATGTGTTAATTAAAGAAAAAAACAACTATGTAACATATGTTCCTTTTTCCTTGATAAAAGAAACTTTACTTTCCGTCTACAAAAACTACGAAAACCCTATATTTTCATCCCCGAATAACTTTGGGGAGTTAAAATAGAAAAAGAGGCCTTGTACGAGTACCTACATCCCCAGGGGTCGATCTATCTCTATGCCAAAATTCACTGAAATCGATTCAATGGTTTAACTGTGTAAGTGTACACACTTCAAATTGTTCTGCTTACGAATGTATGTAATATACAAAGATTTAAATCGAGAGATGCGGTATTACTAGCGAAAGTGTGTTACAAAATACAACATACATTATACTAAAGACAAAAGTATAAAATACATATACCTTTGTCTAAACACACTTTTAAACACAGACAACACATTCCTTACTTCAAACGTGACTGTGACGATAGTGACGCTCTCAACAAGCGACCGTCACGCACTGTAGCTGGCGTGCAACTGTAGTTGGGTTGAGCGCCTGCGCCCAACCCATTGTTAAGAATTTTCGGTGTGTTTTTAGTATGGCGCGAGGAGATTACGCCGCATCTTTCGATTTAAATCTTTGGTAATATATGATCTTTCTAGAGAATTTTCTGTTTTGTGTTTGTATTATAAAAAAATCTACACAAATTAGTATACTTTATTGTTACGGTGCAAATTTTGAACGAGAAAAGTGTATCTACCATTACGATTTATAATATATAATCGAATCATATGGGTAATTATAATAGTCATTGATCTCAAATTATACAAACAATACACGCTCTTTATTGGAAAACAATTTGCAATGGATAATGTAAATAGTTATTTGCGAAACGATAACTTCGTTTCAATTAAAGTTTTTTTTTTTATAATAATCTGTACCAGTATTGTGACCCAGAAACCCTAATCAAATTAAAGGAGGAGAGACGAAAGAAAATTCATCTACTTAATATTTAAGTAATCTATTTAAAAATTTGACTAATATTATAAACCCCTGTACAGTAGTTTAATTACAAAAAGTCTTGTGATTCAGAGTTCTTTGTGTGTACCAACTCCAAAATGAAATCCTGTCTTAAAAATAAATGTGTAATACTAAATTTTAATAAAACCAATTTATGTATAAGTGACTTTACAATGTATGTATAGTACCTAATATTTAAAAAACTAGCTGGCGCTCGCGACTTAGTCCGCGTTGAAAAAGAAAAAAGTAGCCTATCCTGTGCCCTGTACGTCTAAATGTTTACCAAGTTTCATGAAAATCAGCTAATTCGTTTAAGAGTTATGGAGGAACATACATACTTACATAAATACATACAGAAAAAAAATCTAAAAATGGTCAATTTAGTTTCAGTATCATGTATAGAGCCTATAAACACGATATCTTTGAAAACAAAGTAACTTACTCCATGACCAACCCTTACAGATTTAATATTAGTATTAGTATACAAAATAAAACTAAAACTTAAATGATTTCGAAGCCTTTAATTAAAATAAATAAATTTTATTATTGTTTTAATTTCAAATACAATACTTTTTATAGTTAAAGATAGGCTAACACATCCAGTTGATGTTTGGCTGATATCCGCATTGGAGTTAACACAAGCAACTGTAATCCATTTCAGATGACGATAACATGAAATGATTGTTTTTTATAAAAACGTGCGTTAGTCGGGGATGTTTATTTTCAAAAAATACAGCCCTTCAGTCTTATTTTTAAAATAGTTATGTTTCAGACGCCTGATAAATGACTCAATTATACGCGTTCCAGCAATATGTTTAGAAAACAAATCGGTACGGGTCTCGTACAAGCCGACCACCAATCTGGCCCAACAAACGAAGATTATGGAAATAGTTTCATTAATATGCACAGTATTCCCTCCAAAATACCCACTTAATTAGCAAACGCCGTTTGAATCGTAAAATAGTTCTACGCAGCTTCGCAATATTGAAAAGTTTGCAACAAAAATACTTTTTAATATAATTATAATATCTAATAAATAATAAATAATAAATATCTTCACACATTCCACACAGCACCATCTAGTTTCAAAGTAAGCAAGTAATGCTTGTATTATGGATACCAGACAGTTGATATAATACATAGATTACTTTTTTTTTCTAAATACATACATATTATACATAAAAAACATCCACGACTCAGGTACAAAGGTAAAATGTTAACACATAAAACATTTGCCCCTAGCGGGATTCGAACCCGCGACCATTTGGTTAGCAGCTAGGGTTACTAGCCACTAGACCAAACGTGTCGTCTATCTTTATTATATTATCTATCTATCTTTATTATATTGGATATGGGTTATGGGTTGTGTTATTATATTGCAAAGGGTGCTTGCATCTTGGTGTGATAAGATATGAGTTTTATACTAATCTATACTCTTATAATATACTAGCTGGTGCCCGCGACTTCGTCCGCGTTGAAAAAGAAAAAAGTAGCCTATCCTGTGTCCTGTACGTCTAAATGTTTATCTACCAAGTTTCATGAAAATCAGTTAATTCGTTTAAGAGTTATGGAGGAACTTACATACATACAATACCTACACTTACAGATTTATTATTAGTAGTGATTCATTAACGCCGAGCAAAAACCCTGTGGTTTAGGTTAAAAACATGAAATTTTGTTAGTGGATGCATTTCATGACGTAAACACTACTAAAAAACATTTTTGGCAATTCCACCCCCAAATCAGAGAAAAATCACAAGGAAAAAAATCAAAGGAAATGGAAAAGTCAGGGATGAATTTTCATATTCAAAGGTTTAAGCATGAAATTCCACATAAAATATTAAATTTAATTATAATATTTTTTGTATGAATCTTTAATTCTAGGCATAAATAAATAAAATACAAAATATCATAATATCGAATATAATATCGAAACATAAACTCAGAAGTCCTTTATGAAGATATCTTTATCTTTGAGGATATCCTTTTCGCAGCCCTCTTGAAGACGACATAATCTGTTACATACAAAATACAACTACACACATATATGTTTTATAGGTCGTGGTAAATTTACGACGGGAATTAGTCTTATCTTTACACTCGAACGTGTGTGTAATTTAATTTATATGGTTTACGTAGAGGGTCATGTTGAATTTGAGTAAATTAGAGAGACTAATTTTCCTATTTGCACAGTCACGTGAAACTAACTTTTACAATATTCACTGAACATTAACAAAAAAAAAGTATTATGAAATAAATAATATAAATACTTACTTCTATACTATATATACAATAGGTTATATTAGGACTATATATTTACTATTATACTATATACTATACCTATAATATTTATTATTATTACAATTGTGAAAACTGTCTGCCTATCTCAATTAAATTATATGCTCTTATAATTTATTCAAAAAAAAATATTAAAAAAAAAAAAAACAAAAAAAAGACTGATTTTAGTTTTTTTACATATGGAAATAGGGATAAACGGGAAAGATTTTTATTTATAAAAATTGTACCAGCGAAGCCGAGAGCGGGTCTCTAGTAACAGTCTCTTGTAAAAGTGAATAAGGAACCTAATATAGCGGAGACATTCTGAATCGAGAAAAGGTTCACGTTTCTACTGTTATAAGCTTATTGCTTCGTATTATCTGGTTGACTTAGTAACTCAGCGTTGGATGAACACAAAGATCGATTCCAAAGCGATTCTCCCTCAAAGATATCTGCAAAGGATGAAGCCGTTGGCAACCAGTTAGTTAGACATTATTTCCAATACATTTAAACTGGGTTAAACAAAATAAATGTGTCTACAAAGCTCAATAAATTAAAGTATGTATCAGAAGTAGGTTACTACAAAGACGTCTTCCTATTCTCTGAGAAGTAGGTGAATACTGTTTTTTTTGAAATCTAGCCAAATTATTTGTTTCAGGTCAAAACGGCGACAGTATGTCTGGCCAAACAAATAAAATACATGTCTATTCTATATTACGTTATCTCGCTTGACGTTTGCAAATTAACTTAAATTTATATGTTTTAAAGCAAAACTATTAAATCTAAAAATTCATTTTATCCGTAAAAGTCAACTTCAGCAAGAATTCTTCTGTTAATTAATATATTTTATTAATAACAGATACGTAAGTATAAACCAATAAAATTCACTCCGAATCCGATATTACGACTTCGAGGAAATTTATAATAGTATTTTATGCAAATTTTAGATACAATTTAATGAATTTCCCAAGAATTGTTCCTAGTTAGGAAGAATTCATGGGGAATTCCGAGGAGATTTCACTAAACTGAGATTTGGTATACTGTTAGTTCGATGGTATTTTCATGACATGGTAACCTTGATCTGATGATGCAGCATCAAGTAATCTGCGACACACCCAACTCCTTAGCAACTTACAGAAGATATATGTAGTGTGTTTGGGTTCAATAGAAAATCAATAGAAAGTCAATAGTCAAGGGTTCATTAGAAGGGTTAGTTTATATATTTAACTTCTTTTTCTTATATTTTTTATTATTTTCAATCTACAAGTTAATTCTGTTCGAAATATTGTAAAATGACACAGATTTAACAAAGACAAATGAAAAGCTTTAAACATTCTTTAAAACATTGTAAAGCAACGTCTGAATCTGTTTAAATAAAAGACAGCAAGAACAATACATCTCCCCAACATTCTAAGAACTGAGTCGCGTTATCTTGCATCTGTAATTTTAGTTTAATTTTACTGTTTAATTAAACTTTACAAAGGATAAAGGCTACGGACAGAGCGAACCAAAGCGCCCACTGACCTGTCTACTTCATTATGTTCAATGCGATTATCTTTATTGCAACAAATTTACAAATATTCAAAGATTGTTTAGTAATTTTTAACTGTTGTGTTGTAGGTTTTGCTTTTTCTGTCTCTGTAAAATTTGTAGGTAATTAATAGGAGGCATTTCAGTCACTCCGCGACATTTTTTTTATCATTTTTATACCGGATGGTCCGATTTGAATAATTTAAAGAAGAATTGGCATGTAGCAGGTTTATTTTATGTCACTAAGTAGGCACTTTAATTGTTATGGGTATCCTTTTCATACCAATTACAGAAAATCGGTAATTTTTTTAATATGCAACTTTATGTGAAATCAATATATTCACAAAATCAGATGAAGTCTTGCCCCTACGCTGTAGACCAGTAATACTAATTTACAATTGACTAGCCTATCAAACAATAGGTCTATGCCTAGCAAATTATTAATTAAATTAAATTAATTAAATTAGTCAATTAAATTTGACGAGGCCGTTGGACGAGTGGCAAGGGTGCTTGCCTAACGTCTCAGGGGCCCCGGGTTCGATTCCCGGCGGGGTCAACTTCGGAAATTTTAATATAATTTTCAAAATTGACTCTGGTCTGGAGTCGCAGTCATTTGGGCAGCCCGTCTGGCGGCAGTAACCACCACCTTACAGAATACCACCGTGAAATAACAGCATTATGTGCTGTTGTGTTTCGGTGTGTGAGTAATGGATGCCAGAGCCCATTACCCCTTCCCTTCCTTATCCCTTATCCTTAATCCTTCTATGGTCGGCAGCGCACTTGTAGCACTTATGGCGTTACTTGAGTTATAGGCGACGGTAGCTTCCTACCATCAAGTGGACCGTCAGCCTGTCTGTCGACCTTAACATAAAAAATAAAAAAATATAAAAGATTATGTACACATACAAAAGTTGATGGCAACAATGTTATGGTTAAAAGGGAGAAAAAAATAACCCTAATCCCGCTATGAACTCGAAATAACTCGATAGAGATATTTAAAATCCGTTAATCCAAATCGCTTTAAAATTCGCAAAGGAACTTGTTTGCAATCTCCTTTAGCCAGAAGGAGATTAATTTAGATTTACCTGAAATGAATTCTGTAATATTAAAGTCATTGAATAATTTGTATATTTATATAAAATTAGTTTCATATTAGTTTCATTAAAAAATCATAATGTTTTAAGAATGAAGCTTTCAATCATTTATCTGTTTTAACTCAGGCGTTTTTAGAGTTGACATGACTAATGTAAGGCAAAAGTGCTCAAAATTAAGAATAATAAAAAAAGACGGTTTAGTAGCGATAGACAGCTACGATTGCAAAATTCAGGGGGTTCTGATTTTATTCAGTGACTAGCTGGTGCCCGTGACTTCGTCCGCGTTGAAAAAGAAAAACGTAGCCTATCCTGTGTCCTGTACGTCTAAATGTTTATGTACCAAGTTTCATAAAAATCAGTTAATTCGTTTAAGAGTTATGAAGGAACATACATACATACAGAAAAAAAATCTAAAAATCGTCAATTTAGTTTCAGTACGACTATCATGTATAGAGCCTATAAACACGATATCCCTGAAAACAAAGTAACTTACTCCATGCATATTTATTATTACATACTTATTATTGGTATTAGTATTGATTATATATAATTTATCGTTAGTATAAGAAATCATATCACATACGAGTATCACAATAACTGATTTCAACTATGTCTTCCTTGAAATATCTTAAATAATCTTAAAAACTTGCGCCTTAAGTATTATTTCGATAATTCTAATACCCATAATCCCATAACACCCACTATCAAATAAGTAATTTTTGTCATAAACAATGCCACTGTTCATATTTAAGTATATATTTTATCAATAATATTGCGGCTACGATTTCTAAAATAGCAGTGAAATTCCCTATAGGTATTTGGACTAAATTGTAAAACGTAGGTCAACTCGCTTTATTCAACAACCACTTTGTGAGTATATTTCGCTGATCTAAGGACATGTGACGCTTGGCTGGTGTCATGGTAAAATGGCTTTAAAAGCAGGCCTTTCATACCAGACGCAATATTCATTATGTCACGCGCTTGGCGGTTTTGTCGTAGTCGAGGCCATGAATTAAGGTGCGAGCCCATTACACTAGACAGGAAATTTGCACGACTCGCGTTAGGATGCGGATACACACTTTAATGTGCTATACCACTAAGCAAGCCGCTTTTACCCGAGAACATTTACGATATTCAGCTTATTATTACATAGAGTCAGGTGAGTCATAGTGGAAGACGTTAACTCGTACAAGGCCTTTCTATTGGGGCTCTTTGAAAATATGTAGGAAGGTTAGAAATACCTGAATGAATGAATGCAAAATATGACTGAAATAAACGTTAACTTTTTATGCGTCAAACGTTAACTCGTGCAAAGCCTTTCGGTTAGGGACTGAAAATACGTAGGTATAAGTAGGTATTCGCAAAACCTGCATGAATGCCGAATATAAAAATAAACTTACAATTAATTAACTAAGTATAAACCAATTTACTGTATAAACATCAAATACATATATCAAAATTAAAGTGACCGTGAAAAGAAAAAATCTTGTAATGTTCATTACACCAATATTTTTATATATAAAAGAATTAGTTATTAATTGATTAGGGTTAATAATTGCTTATGAAGAGTTACAATAAAATCAATTTTACGTGGCACGAAGTTTAAGCATCTAATTTTTAATAAATAAATTCATCGGTTCAAAATTTTGATTCCGTTAGGAAGAATGTCGCACAAGTCTCCATAGCCTAGCAACGATAGGATATAATAGATTTCATAGAAACTAGTACCTATATAAGTAAGAAATCTTTACTTCCGCAGTCAATAACAAAATTACTTATTCCTTATGTCATCTTCTCTTTAGACTGGCTTGTCGCACAAAAAACGCTGCCAAAAAATACATAAGCATATATATTCTTAAAATTACTTTAATGAACAGAATATATAATTAAGACAGTATAAGGAGCGGCAAATTTATCAATTATTGTTATACAACCAACAACTTAGTTATGTAATTTGACTAGAACTCTCGAAGTGTACTAACGCCGAAGCCGTAACGTAATTCTATCAAAATCCGTAGTTCACAAGCTGAACATGCATACGATTTGTCTGAACGGCCGACTGCTCAGACATTCAGCCGGCCAAATATGTAGTTTCACGTATCACAAAATACACTAAGAAATTCAGGTCAAATTCAGCAAAACCGACATACAGAATACATATTTTAATACATTCAACAATACCGATATAGTCGTAGCTCAAATTACACTCAACATAAAAACCACAGACAAACACACAGATACACACATAATAGGCACGCAGGCAAACACACACACACACTCACACATACATGTCAAACTTATAACACCCCATATGTGCCCGACACAAATGTGTCGGACGTTAAAAAATAATTTGAAATGTCCACTATTTAATCCACCGTTTATTGCAGATGAAATATTAACCAATAATTATGTATTTCAATTACGGGTTCGGAAATCAATCTCGTAAAACCAGTTTAGATATAAAAACTAGAATCTAGAATAAACAAAACTAACTAATATAATTAATTAATATAGGGTAGGTGCGTATGTCCTCTAATGTCACAGTTTTTTCAGGCAGTAAAATGAAAATAAAATAACCTCGTACGATATGATATCACAATAGGCAATGGAACAGTAAATTATAAAAGCTAACACCGTCTGTTACTAGGGCGAACAAACTTTGCAAAGGTCATTTTTAGGGAACGGTAGCATCCCATATTAATGAGTAGGTCACGCAAACAGCACTATGTCATGGAAGGAAATAAACGCGCAGTTATTACCAAGTTCAATGAACGGCTAATGGTTAACTATAATACAAAATGAATGTTCGCAAAATATTTGGTTTATTTTTAGTGTTTGTAATAATTAAGCATATTAAATCAGCAATTCTACTGCTAGACGTAATTCTTTCCTAATAAGCAATAAACACTGTACGATCTTTCTCAGGGTTCCCAGTTCAATTTTCAGGCAGGATCAACTTAGGATATGAACTTTTCAAAGTTAACTCTGGTCTAAATTTGGAAAGTAGTAGCAAGGCACGCTGCATTTTCTCAGAACCACCTCTTACAGTACCACCTCTTATAGAAGACCACCGTGAAATATTTAATAGCACGTGTGCTGTTGTGTGTCGGTGAACGAGAGAGCCCATTACCCCCATCCCTTCCTTATCCCTCATCCTTAATCCTATACTATGGTCGGCAGCACACCTTCCATCAAGTGGAACGTCAGACTGTCTTTCGAGCTTAACTTAAAAAATAGGCTTTCGCATATAACAGCTGTGGCTCAACTGTAAGCTGTTTAATTATACTGGTGTATGTTAATGTTAATGTCAGAAATTATAACTAATGCTGTTGAATTCATTGCTGTTGTTGTTTTATTAAAAAGTAGTTTTCTTCAAAATAAACATTTTCCTATTGCAAAGGAACAAATACTGAGAAGTTATCGTTCGTTCAAGTTATCCGGCCAACTATTGAGAAAACCAATAAAACGACATGAATACACAAATACTGAACGTACATTGCTAACATAATATGAAAGGAAATTTTAAATGTTACTCACAATATAAATATTAGGTACTGGCAACGATATCATCAATCAATACCTACTATAATAATAAATCTGTAAGGGTTGGTCATAGAGTAAGTTACTTTGTTTTCAGAGATATTGTATTTATAGGCTCTATACATGATACTAAATTTTAGAATTTTTTTCAGTATGTATGTATGTATGTATGTATGTATGTATGTATGTATGTATGTATGTATGTATGTATGTATGTATATAAACATTTCGACGTACAGGACACAGGATAGGCTACTTTTTTCTTTTTTAACGCGGACGAAGTCGCGGGCACCTGCGGTAGATACTAATACAATAAGAGCAGAGGAGTTTGTTTTTTTTTTTGTTACCTTTTTACCCATTTACTACTCAACATATCATCATGAAATTTCGCATGACACGTTTCCAGAATTTCAGAAAAGGTTCATAAAATAAATTATGAATCATAAAGTGAAATAACTTTTTTATTTGTTTCACTACTACTAAATAAATAATGCATAATATTTATACAGCATTTTTCTTGTTGCAGGTTTGAGACTACACACGTAGTCACAAGAAAGGAAATTCGGTAAATATGCCTAACCGTGGAAAGACATGAAATGTTCACTCCACTTCGTGATACGGAAACTTTATTGAATAAAATGTCCAATTGAATATGTGACCGCACATTTGCTATCTGGGACAGAGGGGTTTTGGCACAATTTATCGCTCAGTAAAATAACGTCAACTTTAATAACTAATCGTGGGTAAAATTACACGCAGGGCAACTTATGGATCTCCTTTCTGTGCTCGACGATCTACGATAACTTTGGATTTAGTGTGGGATATCTATTATGAGGTTAAGAGAAAATTGACCGCCAGCTGTCGAACTTAATCTTTTTTTATGTTAAGGTCGGCGGACAGGCTGGCGGTACACTTGATGGTATAGGTAGGAGTAGGTAGCTATAACACCAGCAACGCCGTAGGTGCTGCAAGTGCGCTACCGACTACATTAGGGTTTAGGATAAGAGATTGGGAAGGAATAGGAAAATGGGATTTGGCATCGCTTACTCACCGAAACACAACTTAGCGAAACTCGCAGTCATTTTGCAGTCAGATGGGCCGCCCAAATGACTTGTTGTATTTTGTAAAATGTGAGTAATAAATATTCCTTTTTTTTTTTCTTTTTTTCCTTCTTTCTAATAAATATAAAAAGTTTGTATGAAAGCCTCATGATTTCTGGACTGAACAGATAACCTTCATACTACAACGAATGAATGTGTTCAAAGTTTCCGATCACGTCGTCTTAGCTTGATTACTTTATTAGGTTTCTTTTCATTCTGCCTCAAAATCTTTTCCATTCTTTTATATTTTTAATTGTTCTCTCGTTTTGTTATAGTATTAAGTGATAAATTCAAACATAAAAAAAAAAACATAATTTGTTATGGATTGTAGCGACCCGCCTCTGGCTTTGCACTGAGTTGAAATTTTCATTTTTTAGCGGATGCTTCCGTTATAAAATAAACATAATGTGCCAAATATAATAAATAGCTTCTGAGTAGTTGCTGTGCGTTGATAGAGACAGAAAAAAAGATTCAATAAGTATAGAAGTTTTCACAAAATCAAATAGCATTTTTTATTACTAGTCTGCAACTATACCCAGTTAGACTATGAATAATCGCCTGTAGCGATAAAACAAAAAAAATATATTTATAGATAACCAAATCTAAACCAATGTATGTCTGTATGTACGTAAAATATGGAAAAATAATAATTGACTTTGTATAATAACGTTTCGAATGGTCGATATTGAACGAAAATGAAACGAAAACCAGTCATGATACTGATTTTTAAGGTGATTTGAAACCATTTAAGGCGTTTAATGTGCTTTCTCTTACTTAAAAACCTCCGATGTTGTAGGTTAATAATATTTTTAAAATACAAAAATTATTTAATTGAGTTTTTGTTTGACGATAAGTACCGGTTCCTGAAGATAGATTGGAATGTCATACTGCCGTCTAACTAATTAACTATCGGCTTATACTCGCGTTCAAGTTAGTGAAGTCGTTTTATTTTACCTTCTTGATGGGGTTAGTGTGGGATAGTTGCCCACCTCTTTGTAATCCAAATTGGCATATATAAATTCTTCTCGTGCCAATGGCATTATATTATGTCATCATTATTTACGAGACTCTTGTGTCTCGTAGACTGTAGCAACCGCTGCCGTTTCCATACTATCTAGAACTCATATACTTTTAAACATGTAATGTTTCCGCACAGGTCTGTAGTGATACTAATTTGTGTATTTTATCAGAAATTTCAGACAGTCAGAAATGATAACTTTCTCTCTTTCCATTAGTGAAAACTAAATTAAAATCTATCCAGCCATTTTTGATTTTCTGTGAGACTAACGTACGGCGATTGATTTTTGTATATATAAAAGAAAATATTGTTAAAATGTCTTCACTTTAAACGTAGAAAATATTGGAAAAACTGCTTATATTGCAATTTTTAAACGAACGAATAATGAAAAGACTCGAACGCCGACAGATCTTGTGAAATAGAGGGCCATTTTATGCGGTGTGTAGAAGTGGTCCATTTACATAAATATTCGTTTATCGGCGCAAGTCCGTGATTCAAGGAATATCTGCTTCGGTCGGTGGAAAAAAAAACAGGGGAAAGTCAATAAAGTCTAAATACGTACACAAGAGATATGCGAGTATGGCTGTTGGAAAAACCATCCATTATGTTGATAAGTAAGCATTTACTGAAGCAAGAATTTCCCCAGTGATTTCTGACAGAGGTGATTTTTCAGCGGTTTTAGGCATGAGGCATTCGTCAATACAGAAATTAAAATGGAACTTAGTTGCGAATTATAAACTAATTTAAATGTTTTCTAATATTACAAATATTATTTATTAATGCGAAAAAATTTGTGATTATGGATGGAAGTTGTTGTTATTCTTCACGTAAAATCAACTGAAAGCATTTAAATGAAATTGGGCACACAGATCCTATATAGTCTAGTTACCTAGACTATATAGGTATATATAGCGGCTGGTACCCGCGACTTCGTCTGCGTTAAAAATGTTATATAGTCTAAAGCCTTCCTAGATAAATGGACAATCCAAATAAACAAACTCAACAATCAAATCAATAATCAATCAAACAAACTCTTCAGCTTTATAATATTAGTAATAGATATTTCATGTGTTCATGGTCTAATCGTCAATGTCATTGCCTAAGTAAGTACGTTTCTATAAAACAAAATTATTACTTTTAAGTTTAAAATGAAACAGGAAACATTTAATTTCCAATGTCTAGAAAAGTAGCTTATCAGTTAACAAAGGATAAAAATCGTCTTACGCCGAGAGAATAGTACTAAGTAGGTACAGTCGGCATTCAATAGTAAAAGAAGCTTGACTCGTGACATGAAGTAACAACGACACAGTTTCCACTGAACGAGTGGGTAAACAATGCGGGAAAATATACAACTTGTTTCAGTACATTCAACTCGAGTACGACTCTCGACAAGAATCCTATAAAGTCAAAGGACTGGCATTGCACAAATATTATGCATACAATAACAGGATTGAAGCTTGATTTATATTAAACACTTGTTTCACGCGACTTTGTCCGCCTAATGTAGCTTTCTACAGGTGAATTTTTTTTTAAATAGGACATTACAAACAATTTTCTCTCTTTATAATAATATTGTAAGTATAGATTTTATTGACTTCAAGCTAGAAATGCAATTTTCAAAGCATTCAATCTCTTTAAGCTTTATTATTTTCAAGAATTTAGTGTGCTTATATTTTTTTTGCGCCTAATAGATGTCAGTTCAATAAAATAATTATAGTTTTAAATTTTTTATTAGCCCACTGATTGAGTGTTAGATTCTGACGTTAACGCTCTGACTCAGGGTCCAGGGTTTGATTTCCAGCAGAGCCTTTGGGAATAAACATTTGAAAGTTGGCTCCGGCAAGTAGTGGCAGGGAAAACTGTTTTTCGCAGTTATTTTAGTGGATCGTCTGCACTCGGATTATCGCATGTATCCGTCGCGTATGCAGTCGTCGTTCAGTTTAGCGCAGAGCTGTCTGTTTTTTTTTTTTTTTTTTTTTTTTTTTTTTTTTTTTTTCAAAAAACTATTTGTAAATAGATTTTTAGATTTTCATACCGCATGTATTAAAATTTACAACAACTTATGTACCTATACCATATTCAGCAAATAAATTATTTTGAATTTCAATTTGAAGCTGCTCTTTTCTTTAAATAACTTCTTTTGTATCTATAGCGTGAGTCGTGTCCTGTACATCGCCTCTTTAATTTTAGGGCTTCTGATCTTGATTAATTAATTCTAATTAATCATTATTTAATTAAGATGTAATTAATAATGATCCTCTAACACTCCAATTACAGTCTTATTATGTGAATTCTATTTATTTTCCTTAACACAGCTCGCGCGATACGTTAGTTAGCATCAGGGGACGTAGGTGGAAGTTGTGGAGGCGGAAATTTCAGCCGATTTTATCATATTGATTTTCTCCGGCCATTGCTTCAATATACCTAGCGATTATGGAAAAGATTTGCTGTTCTCTTTTTTCCGCGTTTTAATAAAATTCTATTTGAATGAGATTTTAAAATATTCTAGTTCCTTTATTTCCTTATGTGAGCTGTGAGCTGAATCCGACGGTATTTGTATAAAGAGATTTTTTGTACATTTTTTAAGATTCCCTAAAGCGATAGCTACTATATTGTGTTTCTTTATTTTCTTTTGCCTCCTCTTAATTTAGAAAATAGTTTATAAATTCAAAAAAGTTTATATAATAGGTGGCTTCAGCCTTTATAGGTATAGTAATTGTATATATCTATTTTGTTAAATAATATGTTTGATAACTAATATGGATAAGTATCAATCAATACTAATAATAAATGTGTAAGGGTTGGTCATGGAGTAAGTTACTTTGTTTTCAGAGATATCGTGTTTATAGACTCTATACATGATACTGAAACTAAATTGACCATTTTTTTTTTAATTTTCTGTATGTATGTATGTTCCTCCATAACTCTTAAACGGATTGACGGATTTTCATGAAACTTGGTAGATAAACATTTAGACGTACAGGACACAGGATAGGCTACTTTTTTCTTTTTCAACGCGGACGAAGTCGCGGGCGCCAGCTAGTCTGAAATAAAGTTTTGGGCACTGTTGTTTAATCGCTAAGCAGTCAACATGGGTATACTTAGTATGAATGTTTGGGCTGGTATACTGAACTATCTCATTGTCGGACATTACTCTATACTTGCTCAGGGAAATGCTCGCTACACATAAGATATTCCGCTGGTCAATTTACGAGGACACAAATCCAGCATGACGACCCACCAATAGCACTTTGGGAGCAAAAGAATTGGTAGCCGTGATATTCGATAGAATGTGTCCATATTGGCATGTACCACGTGTGATAAGAAACCAATTTATCAATGGGCGACGTTCAAGATGCTTCAAGTATTACTTACGTAACGCAATTAAGGGGGGAAAGATCTAGTAAAACTTTACGATGCTTTTTTTATGCCCCCAATAACATTATTTCTTTTGCTTTTAATTTACGCTATGATGCTACAAGCTGACAATTACAAGATACTTACACAAAAAGCAAAGTCATACCTTCAAATAGGTCATTTTCTTTATCATGGCCTTTCAGACACGACATGACACAAAAATATTTCATTAATAAGGAATTTCTTAATATTAATGTACACACATCTTCTTTGAAAACGTGATAAATATAGGATACATTGGTCAAGATCCAAATCATCTTGGCAACATATTTAATCATACCTCTCATGAGCGTAGTCACGCAAACTCTAAATGGCTGTACCTACTATATACATAATAGCAACGCTTTTCTAAGTACCTACAAAAAAACTCATGGATTGCCATTAGGCTTTCCTACTTTCCATTTGTTCTTCATTAATTTCTACTATCTAATAATTTCAAAAATTTTTATAAGTTTTTCATAAAGGAATCATTTCATTTTGAATTAGAAGCCTTCAAAAAAGAAAGAGTCATGTGATTCACACATGTCAGTAATTCCCCCCCCCCCCCCCTTCCTATTTACATACCCCGCCACGGCTTCGCATAGGTACGAGTATCACTATCAAAATAATTGTTTGATAAAAAGTAAATATAACCAAGGCAAACAATATTCTAATATATAGAAATATTTTTTTTACAAAAAAAATCTAGTGCTTATAAACTTAATTAAAATGCGTTTATATTAGTGTCATCTTAGCCGGTTATTCGCCTCACTACTCATTTTTTTCTAGAAGTCATTACGAATCAAATGACGATGGCTCACGTGTTATTTTCATTATTATAGCTAATAACGAAAATAATACGAGAACTTAGTTGTAACAAGAATTTTCACGTTTTTAAACTAGCAAACTAGACTAAGTACTTACACAGTTTTACACATCAGCACTATCACCCTACAAGGATTCCATATTATATTATAATACAGTTATACATACCTATAAGTTTTATATATATTTTGCTTAACACGTTAAGTGCGAAGCGAGGCCTAAATCACCCCTGATGCAACTTCCCTGTGGTGCGGCAAGCAAAAAAGTGAATTTCTCTGTCGTGCGAATGGCATAGCTTTGGTTTGGTCCAGTGTAGGAAAGAGATAAATATATATTTGAGATCACTAATGGTTCCGGACTCGGTGGTGTACCTACCTTGGTACCGGATGTCTTAGGCCTCGTGCCGCACTGAATTAATATAATTTTAATGCAGTGCGGAACGAGGCTAAAACGTCCCATATCCCCCCTGACCTCGTACCGCACTCAACGCGAGCTTCCCGCGACCAGTGTTGTGCATCACGTCGATTGGAGAGCACGTCCTTTTACAGCGCCGAACATGTCTAAACGATGTCGGAAGAAGTTAATTTTAAAAAACCCAGAAACAGAGCCAAAACAGGTAAGTTTTTAATGAAAAAATCTTCAGTAAGTACCTAGTTTTTTCTTATCTTGGTAGCTATGTACCTAAAGTAAGTGTAAGATATTATTACTTCAGTATATTATACCTAAAGATATTATTGGTAATAACGATTATTGACGTACCTAATACTTTGCAACATATCTAGAATTACCTATTATTCTATATCGTGATAATAATGTTATTATTATTAGGACTTAACACTTAAAAAGTCGATATTATTTTTCCCATCACTAATCGCAGCGAAAATTTGCCCTATTTCAGTGCGTTACGAGGTGTATAAGATCCCATATTTTGTTTTGCTAATAATTCCTAAACTAGCCATCAGATCCCGGGGCGACGGTGGATTAGGGTTCATCAATTCACTGTCTATATCAATAAGGACAAAAATTCTCATTTATCTTTGATTTCGCGCCAGAAAATGGATTTTAGTCTGTAAAAGGAGGTGGGGTCTAATAGACCGCGTGTCGCCCTAACGTCTGGTCACGGTACGGGCCGATTATACCTCGTGCCGCAGGAACGGAAAGTATGCAAAAATTGGTGCCGCAGCTAACGTGTTAATTGCAAT
The DNA here is from genome assembly GCA_945859745.1 of Synanthedon formicaeformis. Lineage (NCBI taxonomy): Eukaryota > Metazoa > Arthropoda > Insecta > Lepidoptera > Sesiidae > Synanthedon > Synanthedon formicaeformis. The sequence continues at coordinate 4,846,200 of OX243960.1, read as the reverse complement.
TTGAAAGTGCGATGTTGGTATGGCAGGTAATAAACGCCAGTTATGAAGTATAGTTCCGAGAAAGTTACCATAAAGTCAATATTGTATGCTGTTTATCTGGCGCAACAATTTTGTGGAATTCAGATCAAACACTAGAGTACGAGCATCGCCACATATTTTGGCATAATCAAGTTACGCGGTGTGTGCTGTAGACAACTGATACATTTTCTATTTGATTCCGTATTTGATACGGTTTTCACTAATGGAAATAGCGATAAACGAGGAAGGTTGTGTATGCTTAGAATTTCCAGAAAAAATTGCATTCGCGCGAATCCAAGGGAACTTTCTTAAAACGACAGGGAATTTTTAACTGATTTTCTTTTTTTATGAAATGGGTTTTGCTTTCGCCAAGCTACTTACCGTAAGTTGCCGAAGAGTTAAGTGAAACTCAGACTCATAGTGAACTACTTGAAGCTCAGACTACTTGAAGCTACAGCATAAGATCAAGGTTACCATATAATAGAAATACCACCGAAAAACAGTAGTTCAACGTCTAACCAGATCTTTATAAACTATAGCTAAGGACCATATGTCTATTACGTCACAAAAAAACGGATAAAATTGCTCCGTCCGATTGAGAGCTACGATTCCATACTCGTAGCTCTCAACGGACACTCAGGTACACCCATAAACTAACATACACAGACAAACACGTCAAACACCGGCGCCGGGGATTAATAAAGAAAAAGAGACACCTACTCGACTTACGCAAATGAAGGCATTACGCAATGACTACCTCAAATTCATACAAAAATCTAACAATCATTTACCGGCATACATACCGAACTAAGCTAAGTGAACTATCGCGCTATACTCGTAATCTTATAGAATGTAAGCAAACATTATTAGAGCAAAGTTTATATCACATTTCAGAGAGGGTTGCACTCATCCATTTGGAAGATTAACGATCTTGTTTGCGCATAAAAGAAAGTATTGAACCAAGCATGTAATTGATATGTTACCTTTTCAAATATACACGCTTAAATAAATGGATGGTGTAGTGTATTTAGGGTCTAGTTAAAGGTGTTTGAATAGTTTAACTTGAAAACAGAAAGGTGTTCCCACAAAAAGTATTAATGAAGCAATGACTACGCCAATATTTGTGGGCTAACTCAATATACATCAACATTTATGTATTTCGATGAGAATGACTGGCTAAATACTTTACGCCTATTCACTGCAGCATGAGGTTCAAACTAAGTTTGATAACTAAGATCCAGTAGTTTTTTGTACTGGTATTTTCAATACAAAACCTTAAATGTTACAATCTCATCTAGATATTTTGCTTTGGTTTAATACTCTTTGCTTTAAATTCTAATTCGTAACGAATTTTATATTCTATTAAGCATTTTTATTTACACCCTCATTGAAAACAGACAGGCGCCGCACTAAATCTTTGAACAAACGAGTCAAAAGATACGTGGGCGTAGATTTGTACCTTCCTAGTTAACAATACGTGATCACACAAAAGAATTTTTCAGCAAGGAAATTGCTCTACGTTTAACACATTATAAAAGAACCTTTTAATTCGTTCTCTTTTACAACGTAGTATTTTATGTCTCATTTTTTTTTTTCATTCCAAGCCCGCTACGTTTTATAGTGTATTTGATACCCAAAATACCTACAGCAGTAAATGTAATGAAAATTTCTACATTGTCTTTTCAACAACCGATATTTTGGAATCAATGTTTAATTAAATCTAGGTTACCAAAAAATAGTTTATTAATTTGACTAATAAAATTGCTTTTGTGAATTATGTAGTCTAGAATATTTTTTAGTCAAATCAAAAATTCAATTTTAACATCTTGGAGGATATTGTTTAACGATCCATTCACATTTCATTAACATTTATTTTTATTGTGTAATCGACAGACAGGTTGACGGTCCACTCGATGTACACAAAAGAAATATATTATTTCGTTGCATATTCATAATTTTTTAACTTGCAATGAAATTATGCTTAATTGTATTAATTTATCAACAGGAAAAAGAACAGGATAAGACCTTAATAGGATTAGGACGGAAATGGGCCCTGAGATCCCTTGCTCATTGACCGAAAACAAGGTGGTGGCAACAGTCGGTGGTAAAATTAATTATAATTAATTAATTCTATTAAGTAAAATAAAAAAATTAAGATTAAATAAGTATAAGTTTTACCCATTAAATAATAAATGACCCAAAAATATAACTTTAAAATGATAGTAATTCGCACATATAATTTAATCTATTTGCTTTATATATAGACAAACTTTAAACAAAAGCCAATAAACACGCTTGTTTCATTGATGTAAAATTGTCGCTTTTCACATACACGTAATTTTATAGAGAAATTTAATTTGGAATCCTGTATATTGTAATATAAATTGTTGACGAAAATTGGGAAAATTAAAATTGAATGCCTTTATTCATAAATTTAAGACTCAAATGAATCTACTCTATTTAAACTTTTTTAATTATAGCCTATTATTCACTGTATTTTTATCTAAGTTTTAACTTTACTCTAAGAAGTCTAATTAGGCGACGAAAACAACGCTTTTCTTAAGTCTTCGCCTTTGGATCACAGAATTAATATTAATATTACACAAGTATTCATCAATTGCTTTGAAAACTACTAATAGTGTTGAGTGTTGTAAACGTCTAGTTGATCAGCGAAAACAGTACTATCCCTTTCAATTCACCAAAGACTAATCGACTGTTCGTAAACTCAGTGTAAGTATAATTAATAAACTCGCTTACTACAGGTTTAATAATCCTCCTTTAAGTTAGCGTTGCCTAACCCACCGAGTTCACGCTGAGTGCTTACTACCAATAAGATGGAGTTAATAAATCATCTTGACAGGTATTACTTCCCACCTTGAGTCTGGCGTTAATTTCGTCAGAGAGTCTTCTTCATTATGTAGGTAACCTTAATATGTAAACAGTAGCAATGCATACAAGACATTGACATTATAGTTAGATAGACATTTCAAGAGTCTTCTTCTCTTCTTCTTCTCTTTTAATGTCTTGACTCCATCATATATTCTAAGATGATTTTGCCAGTGTCATTAGTAAAAATAGCAATTTGTAATAGCCCTTTTAAAAAAATAAATAAAAAAAGGCAAAATTGAAATTAAAATCAAAAGTAGCAGATCCCGAGACTAGTCACTCAAGTCAAGTCTATAATTTTTCTTAGTTTTCCAAAACAGGTCCGTCAAATCCAAAGCAGTCAGGTCAAGTCATTTCAAGAGTCAATACAATCAACCAATTCCTATGAAAATTTGTATGGAATGAGCCTGCAACAAAGGGTTGTTGTAAACTAAACGTTGTATTAAATTCAAGTCACGTTATGTTAAATTATGTTGCAAATAAATCTGTATTCGAGACACGAAATACAGTCAATTTTTCCGTATCTCATTAATCTCTATATAATTATTATAAATTGAACTCGCTATCCGCGTCTGTCTGTTTCTCAGACTGGACTTCTTCTAAACCATCCAACGGATTTTGAAACAATTTTCATCAATGGAAAGAGCGATCAATGAGGAAAGTTTATGTAAATGATTTTCAAAAATAAATTGCATCCATGCGAAGACGGATGCTGTTCGCTTCTTAATCTATATACTACGAGTATCTATACTATTATATAAAACTGAAGAGGTTGTTTGTTTGGTTGTACGCGCTAATCTCAGGAACTACTGGTTCGAATAGAAAAATTATTTTTGTGTTGGATAGTCCATTTATCGAGGAAGGCTTTAGGCCATATAACATTTTGAACGCGGACGAAGTCGCGGGCACCAGCTAGTATATAATAAAAATGATTATTAAGAATATGAACAACAAAACAAATGACTGTGTAGCTACAGTAAATTAACACATATTTATTGTGTAAAAAGTTCGTTATTCTATTAGTGACTTAGTAAGTACTCTTAGCTACTAAGAAGGTATCGAAAGGCCCCTAAATAAAGTTGGACCATTGAAAGGCTTTCCGGCAAATCCCGAGCGATGTCGACGAACCAAATATCAATTTTGGAGCCCGGACTGAACGTTATATAAAAAGATATCACTTCCCTTATATTAAGAAGAATATATATTTAACTCTTTTGAAAGAGGGCAAGTGTTTATTAAAAATGTTAGAATTTTAAAATGTTTATAAATAATAATTATGTAGTTTTTGTAGTTGTGGAGCACACTGGAGTGTTACCTAAAACAAAAAGTTTAGATATCTCACTTCTCTTAACGTAATACACATTTTCTCAAGTTTATTCAGAACTAGCTGGTGCCCGCGACTTCATCCGCGTTCAATATGTTACATAGCCGCCTTCCTCGATAAATGGACTATCCAACACAAAAAGAATTTTTCATTTCGAATAAGTCCTGAGATTAGGACTTTCAACCAAACAAACTCTTCAGCTTTATATATTAGTATAGATCTATAAGTGAGAATCTATAATTGGAAGTTGGAGCTTTTATCTATACAGTAGATATTATAAAATAAAATTCACTATTTTCTACTCTAATTTCTACTAAACGTTATATACACAAACGGGAATGTTTGTGTATATTAATTTTGAGAAAAAAAAATGCATTCATAAGAAGCTGGGGACAGGTTGCTAGTATTATTTATGTTAATTTATTTGTACAAAACCGTTGACCATTATTAATAATTTTTAGATTTTAGAGTCCGTTTCATATAGGTACTCGCTTTTTTTCTTTTCTTTTTGCACCTTCATCCTCTTTGATATACTACAATTGCGTTTCTATCGTAATCTACTAGACCTTTAGTCTCTCTGATTGACTTTATCATGTAAAAACCCAAATTCCTTAGAAGTCCAACATCATTGGGAGCTGTGTTTTAAAAATAAACAAAATCATTCAATAATTCCGCATCGCCTGTCGCAACTTGCTTAATGATATTCATCGAAGCAACACAATAAAGCAGTTGCAACTATAATGAGTTGTAAGCTGTAACCAACTTTGTCTGGGAAACACAGTTGAGGCTATTGATGAGCGCCCTACTTCATAGACATTAGCTCTAGTTTTTGCTCGTGACACTATACGAACTTTCCATTCTGAGTGAGGTATTGTAAATGTCATCACATCACAGAACCAAACACTGTGTAGGTAGTACACGAATCTGTTTACGTCACAATTCATTATTGGATAACAGTGATAAAAAAAAAAAATGGCGTACGCGAAGAGTTTTATAAAACAGGTCTTCTCAATTTCGGGCGAAAGAACCACAGTCATTTGTTTGTTTTCAGACAAAACGAGTTGAAACAAATTTGAGCACATCGTGAAGCGTTTAACATTCTTCACGGAACCTAATTTCACAAACGTTGAATACAAAAAGGAATATTTGTTTTGTTTTTGTTTTAAATTAAATGAAACAATCCAATAAGCGGCAGGCAACGAGTTTCTGCTAAGTTTAACCGATTGTGTATATATTTACGAAAAGATATAATGGTACCTACCTGAGATAAAATAAGAACTACACACACACACACACAACAAACAAATTCAATCAAGCTACGCTTCGCTTTATTAAAATAGTAGCTGGTGCCTGCGACTTCGTCCGCGTTGAACGATGAAAGGTACCCTATGTCCTTTCTGGTGTCCCAGACAACGTGTATACAAAATTTCATGGTGATCGGTTCAGTGGTTTTAGCATGAAAGCGTAACAAACAAACAAACTCATATTCACATTTATAGTAAATCCTTACTAATAAGTAAGGATTTACTAGTGAAAATACCGCATTGCGTAGTGAAAAAACTGGTTACAAAAAATAAAAAGCAGGATGAAATCACATTTCACATGTAAATAAACTTAGAAACCACTGCTCTCAAAAGAAATAAACAAAAATTGAGGTTATAGCTATCTCAATACAGTAAAAGGCAAACTCACACATGTTTACAAAGCCTATCTATAGTATTTATTAGGTCTGAGAATGGAAAATTAAATACAGTACTCGTATCTCGACCCAAATCTACTACGTCTTGTCTAGTTGTTTTGTTGTGTTTGTTATGTTTGTTTATTGTGACAGAATGCGGTTTGTTTACTCGGTGTGATGTCGTGGTATCATCAGAACATATCTTTGTTATTACGAGAGAATTCTCGGCATATAAATAAATATGTAATACAGTATAAGAAAACATGTTTTAGAATAAATTTCTGCATATATTCCACTAGAATGGCAGAAAAAAAAATTGAAAAAATTCACTGGAAGAAAATTGCATCAGGCCATAATAAATAATAAACCAAGTGTCAAAAACAAGACTTAAAAAAAATTGTAATAGTTTCAAATGTTAATTTGAAAATAATAGTAGATATTTTTTTATATTAAAATCGGCAGGCAAATTGACGGTTCATATAATGAAAGTGCATACCCACTTTTGATAATTCACTTTTTTTTTTCAAGCTTTTTGGTCAAGCCATAGACGAGGAGTAGGCTTAAGAAAGTACCCAACTGACGGCACTAAGCTCCTTAAGCTCCAAACACCTTCGCTTAATTGCCCCAACGGTCATTAAGCTTTAACTAATTTCAACAGTACATCTACGCGTTAGTATCAAAGTGAGCAAATAAGTCAATTAGTCATCAAACAAAGTTGTTAATGGACACCACTCAGCATTAGGGACGTGGACGTCAACCGACAACTTTGACCGCTTCGAGCGTTCTTAATATTTTGTACCCACTAACAAACTTTGGACAGCTAGTCGCAGCTGGTTAAATTCTTTGGCTTGGTAACAACTTTTGTTCAAAAAAGACGACAAATAGGTAAAGTGCGCTCCGCACTCGCTAGCGAAAATGAGAACTGAGCCCTGCATACGAAAAAGCATTTATCAGGCGACTGTTTTGTATGGAGAGTAGTTTTCATTCTTAAATTTTAAAGTTTTGCTCTCAAAAAGTTTGGCGTGAATATTGCTTTAACGCAAAGTACCATTAATGTTTTTATTGAGTGTTTTTTAGTTTTTTAGTTCCAGCCAGAATAATCTCCGAAACCCGTGAGACCGACGGCTGCACCATTTTTGACGATACTTTCACTTTGAGATAGTTGATATTATAGGGAGTGATTTTATATAATTAGTTTCCCACACGCACGCTGAATACCGCTTGCTACAGCTAACGCCATCTAGCGCCGAGTGAAGGAACTTATTAATACTTTTTTGGCTACTTAATAATGCACTACTCGATAACAGATGGCATTTGGACCGGATACCCGAAATCGATCTGTCGAGTTTTATCTTCGAGAAAATTCGTTGTAGGTAGTTTTTTTAATGGAACGGTTACAAAAGTAATACCGCTTGCTTGTTTTATAATATTTTGAATTATTAATTACTAATTCAAGTATTCTTGAATTTTTTTTCTTTAATGTTTCAAAGACTTTCTTTCTTACATGTAAAAACTTTAAAGCTTTCATTGGCCCGAGCGAAGCTCGGTCGCCCAGTCTAGTTTTTACTGATACGAGAAAAATGTTAGCATATAAATATACAGTAGTTCTTTGTGTACCTATTAATTATTATGTAATCTAAACGAACATTAAATTCAGTCCAAATAATTTAAAAGGGGCATACCAGGCGTATTTGCAAGTCATTAATCTTACTTTACCTGTTCTAAGGACCTTTTGTCGATCCATGAAATTCCAAAAGGCTACTTTAGTTCGCAACAACGGAATGTTAAGTTGACAACTAAGCTTAGTACCAAGTCAACCACTTATTACCATTATTTTAAAGTCACTTCCAACTAACGTTTGTTCACCTAGCTTAACAAAAGAAGACAGATGTATTATTATATCGAAAAATCTTAACGCAACCTATATATTTTATTAAAATATCACTTTCCCCTGCCACAACAAGACGTCAAAATGATTTATTGTACCTTCACTTATTGAAACGAAGAACGAAATACAATTTCCTATTGAAAATAGAAATTCGTGTTTAAGGTTGCGTACCTTAGTAAAACTCGAGTAACACTTGAGTTTTTGATTGAATATTTAGATATAGGCACATTTGAAAATAAGTGCATTCATTGAAGTATATATAGATATATTTTACTGACATAATAGTACAAGTTTTGCTCAATTTTGATAACAGTTATAATTAAATACGCTGCAGTTCTAAAAAAATGCTAAAAAATAACCAAGCGAACCAAGCGATACAATTACATAATATGATACAATTGTACTAGTTAGATAGGTGAAAAGGCCTTTGGAATTATATTACAAGATTTTTATGGAGAATACAAGAGTAAACAACAAAATATAATAAAATAAAATAAATAATTCTTATTTTTTACAGCTATATCATCAGATAATGGAGACCAGCCCTACCTTCATGTAATGGCAAGATCGTCGGTGTACAATGTCGGAGAGAAGAAAGCTATTTACTGCAAAGGGTTAAATCTACCTGAGGTATTATTTTTTTCGTTTTACATATAAAATCAACAAATTTAAATAACTATCTGGTCTGCTGCAACTACTTACTTCTATTGCAAAACCAGCTACCTAAACAAGGTATTTACTAGCATGACTAATTTGATGATGTTGGAAAATGTACCAGGTGGCGAAAATCCACCCAAGTCTAAAATACCTACTTGGTGAGACCTAGGTACTAAATTTTTTTCTGAAAAAAAAAATACACTCCAAACGCGAACTTCCATAGGACTACAGCCCCACCCAAGATTAATATCCTGTATAAAACTTACATACGTCATAAAGGTTTTCAAACAATATGAATATAAATGCATGGTATAGTAACATCCTCAATTTTTGAACGAGCGTTTGTCTTTGTGGTATCAGAGTATCATATAAAGTATTGTTTTTAGTTAAACATTGCATTACGGTAACAACCGATAAGAAAATACACAATACCTAAGATTAGAAGCTACATTATTATGCATGATAGGCCTTTAGGGTAGTTCCCTAGCTTAAACTTTCATCCCAAAAAAGTACCTATTGTTCCGGAAGGATGCGGACAAATTCGCGAGCAACAATTAGTTTATTATAAAAGTACTACTGTATAAGTCATAAATTATTTTGTTATTTCAGAAAGTAGAATGGTATTCACCCTCGGGCGCGATAGTCGAGGGTAGATCTACTAAGAACACAAGGGTCTTTGTAGAAAGAAACAAATCGGACACTTCGAAAAGTAGTCTATTGCCGCTTTTCATACAAAGTACTCAAATCAGGGACACTGGCAATTGGACTTGCAAAGCCGGAGACTTTAGCGAAACAATAGAAATACTGGTTGGAGGTAATGTACATTAATTTAATTATTAAAATCTTTTTTAATGCATTTTTTGTAAACTACTAAACGGATTTGGATAACGGAAATTTGGCACGCACTTAGATTATTAACTAGATCATACAGGATTATCATGTTATCATACATGTATACGAGGGCTTTTTGGGTTCTTTTACTTTGGGTTAAAAATGTTGGGTTTTTCGCGGGTGCGGGCACCAGCTAGTACGTAATCTAAACACTGAAACTTACCACTTACCGATATTTCAGAAAAAGTATATATTCCTGTAAGAAATGAAAATATACAAGGAGAAGAAAATAGATCTGTCAAACTCGATTGCGACGCTAAAGGTAGTCCAGAGCCTGTTGTTCAATGGTACAAAGATATGGTCACCATCCCAGGTAAGACTAAATAAAATTTTGTCCTTTTCCAAATTCAAAGCATTTATTTTTTCCAAAAAAAAACTATTATAAAAATATTGCTCATGATAACGATGAAGTCTAAAATGAAATCCAAATTGCGTTTTTATTTCTTATTTTATATATTTTCATTTTCCCCGAATATTTTTTTAATATTATGTTTGAGTTCATCGAATCAGACAAAAAAGAATTTCCGTTAGGCTCTTGGGAAGTGGGGCCAACAGAAATTGCGAAGTGTGAAGAAGGAAGCTCGGTTATATTAGACTGCATTGCCTCGGGTTATCCAAAACCTAAAGTACAATGGTATAAAAACAAAGTCGCTATATTTGGTGAGTGGTGCGTGACTGTCACAAACATTTTATTTGAACAACAATGACAACGTTACGTTGTTTTTATTACTCTCTGCAAATATATTTTTAAAAATGCTCGTGCATCCAACAACGTGATATGTATGAATAATTCTTACTCGAATTGCACTCTATGGCACACAATCACGCACATTATGTAACAAGATAACACTTTAAAAAATATTAAATAAAAAAAGTTTTTTAGCTAGTAAAAAAGTTTAAAGGCCTCTTAAACCTATTAAGTTGGGTAAAGAAAACAGCACTTGCTTTATTAAAATGATACATTTTTTAATTAATAACTTCATAGACTTATTTAATTTTCATTAAAAAAATATTTGAAATCAATTTGAGGTATCCATTTTCAAAATGAAATCTATCGCAATGTGTAACACAACTAAACTGTTCCAATATTTCGATATTTTAACATAGTCACAAAAAAAAAATTCTTCATTCAATTCAATTCTTTGTGACCTCAACCTAAAAATTAGATTTTTTATTTTTCTTTAGATTTAATCTGAATTTTCATTTTAGTCACGGTAATCACTTACTTATTACCCAAGCCACAGTGTTTCGTCGTTTTTAATTGTCACAGCACGTGGTGATTACACTGCCCAATAAATACATCGATTTATCTTTCATTTCAATAAATTTCGTTAAAAACAGAGGGGGACACGTTGAAGTAAAAACTACGCTTAATCATCATAGTAATAATTAATTACAATTTTTCTTACCACACTTAAAAAGTTAAATTGCAATGCTATGCAGGGTAAACTTCATGATACCAAAATTTGAAAACATACATTACCTAACTTCTTAAATTTTGGGTTATTGATCTAACACGAAAGCAACTTCTATTTGGGGACATATTTTTATACATTGGAAATAATTATACCTATGTACGTTTAGATTTAAAACAGTAAAATTTAATGACCAGCACGGTCGAATAGAATTAGTAGCTGCATTGTCCCTTTCGTACCTAAATTTACAGAGGAAGGCAACCATGTAATTATTTTATATAACTTACGTTACAGATGACCCAAAGAAGTATGTGTTGAGGAAAAAGGAAGACAATTACCAATTGGAAATCAAGAATTTAAACCACTTGGACACAGCCGAGTATGTTTGTAAGGTCACTCAAGAGAAGCTGTCTCATTATACTGACAAACGAGTACAACTCACTGTACAACGTAAGTTGATTTTTTTTTCAACCCCCGACGCCCTACGCAAAAGACGGGTGTTTATAAGTATATCTGTGTGTCTAAAGAGACATGGACAGTTGGACACTAGCGAACACTCGTACATTGATTGTAAGCATTTCAGGCATGTCCTGAAACCAAACCGAACCCACTGAGGGATTTATTAACTTACTATTAACTTATTAGATTTACCTTAACTTCCTTGTCCTATTGTTTTTCAGACAAGCCACTACTTATCGATACATATACACAGGAAGTATTCTCGAAATATAGAACTCAAGAAGTTTATGCCATCTTAAATGAAACGTGAGTACAATATTTTAACATTTTGTACATTTTACCTTTATACCTGAGTCATGGATGTTTGTATTTATAATATGTATGTATTTACAAAAAGAAATGTCTATGTAGTATATCAACTGTCTGGTATCCATAATACAAGCATTAGTTGCATTAGGAACTAATGCTATTGCTAGTTCCTCACGATTAGTTCTTAGTGGAATTAGTTTTAAACATTTAAAATAATTTTATAATAAATCAAACTTTCTACAACTGGACAAAATTTATGTAACCCTTTAACCGCTTGGTTTTGTAGGAGTTGTAGTGCCCCTAGTAGCGCCTGACTCGTATTTTTTTAAGAGAAAGCAACTCAATTATTCAAAAATAAACAATATCCGGGTCTGGCACACATTGTGCCCTGCCACTGTTAAACAATACCCAGATTTCAATCACACACGAAATGCTACCAATATAAAAATGTAAAAATAATTGTAATTCACTTTCAGTAAAAACATCACATGCAGCGCCATCGCCAATCCTCCGCCAACATACACTTGGATCAGAAGAAAAAACGGCTATGATGTCCCTCTGCAAAAAGAAGACACTGTAATCAATATTGATTCACACTTAGTCTACTCTGTAGCTATTAAGCTCATCTTAAGCTTATAACCGTTTTAAAAATTACTACCAAAATTCTCATTACAATATTTATTTAAGCTATAAAATCGTGTGCATTCGATATATCCATAGATATATGAAAGGTTGAGATTGTATTGTTATTGACTTGATTAAATAAATACATATAAAAAGTCAATACACGCAAATTTCTTGATTTCTTTACTGAACATATAGTCAATGACACGTGAAAAGTAAGATTATATCACAATATAATGTTACTAACTTTAGTATGATTGTTACCCTCTGTGAATATTATACAATTGACGTTTTAAAATGATTAAACAGATCTACCGAACTGATGAGGGCTCGACGCTAGTACTGCGGATGTACAACGAGTCTTACCTCGGGGAGTACCAATGTTCAGCCGATAACAGCAGAGGCCACGTCTACATCATATACCACGTGACACTCGGAAACAAACCGCAGCCACCAGATTATGTATGTACCTATCGTTTCTACATTTATTTTATCTATAACTAGCTGGCGCCCGCGACTTCGTCCGTGTTGAAAAAGAAAAAAGTAGCCTATCCTGTGTCCTGTACGTCTAAATGTTTATCTACAAACTTTCATGACAAACAGTTAATTCGTTTAAGAGTTATGGAGGAACATACATACATACAATACCTACACTTACAGATTTATTATTAGTATTGATATGATGATACTAATATTAATACTAAGAGAGAAGATTTGTATTAAGAGAAGAGAGAAGATTGTTTGTAATGAACAAAGTCAGAAACTACTAGGACGATTTAAAAAAAATTACATATAGAAAGCTACATTTGTGTCGTTCATTGTAAAAGTGAACTATATCCTTGTAACTGAATTTTAGAATAACGAGCTTTTTGCGAATTATAGTGTAGGAAAAAAAATATTAGCATTCATTAATTGTTTTCATCTATGGGATTTTAATGCAACTATTGGAGTTACTTCACTTTTATATTGAAACGGCTTTATAGTTTATTAAAGTTATGACTAAATGTGATACCATTAGGCAAGAAAATATGGTTACACCACTTTTACAATGAACGACACATTTCAATTTTCAGTCCGCATAACTTTATTTATACCTACTAATGTTATAAAGCTGAAGAGTGAGTTTTTTTGGTTGACCGCAATAATCTCAAGAACTACCTACTGGTTCGAATTGAAAAATTATTTTTGTGTTGGATAGTCCATTTATCGAGAAAGGCTTTGGGCTATATAACATTTTTAAACGCGGACGAAGGACAAAGACTTTATATATTTATTTTTAGAGAGCTCGTGCCCACTGCTTCGCCCGAGTATAACATTTAGTCCGTCTTGTTCATCTATGTCCATCTTGAAATTTAATGATTGAACCATTTGGTAACGTAATTTTTAAAGCTTAATGTGACTCCTATGTATACATTCAATATACATTCAAACTGGCTTTTTTCAAACAATTGAGAATCGACTTAAAATATACTACCGTTAGAATTCGCAATTGTGTAACTAAATTATACATTTTTATTTTAAGGTAGACAGGCTGACGGTCCACATGGTAAATGGCTAATAGTTGGCTAATGCAAGCAATGCCATTAAGCAACATGCTGTCATTTCACTGTGGTCTTCTGTAAGGGGTGGTTACTTCCGCCAATGGGCTGCCTAAATGACTGCAAAGCGCAGGGTAGCAGAGCTGCTACTTCTTACCAAATCCAGACCAGACAATTTTGAAAATTTTATTTTCAAAGTTTACCTTAACTGTACCTTAATTTTTTTATTTAACCACTCATCCAATGGGTTCGTTATTGGTGTTGGATTCTTTTTTATCTTGGCAAGAGACCAAGTTAGTTTTAACCATAAGTAACGCCAATTTAATATGATATTGTGTTTGTATTTCAGGTAGAACTGATTGCTGCTAATGTAACTGAACTGACGTTTAATGTGACGTGTGAAAATTGTACAATGGAAGATGAAGAAGGTATTTCACCGCAGCCCAACAATCTTAAAGTTTTAGGTAATTATTAATATTTAATCCTTCGCAAAATTTAATAAAATACGCATCATTTCAATAAACTCTGTGATAAATACTTATTTTAACAATTACAGGTTATTCGTTTCAATTCGTTCCCGTTCGCGATGACTATCCAACTCCTGAATGGGATGAGGCGATTGAAATTTTAGTTGACATAGAGAATCCCGAAGGTACTTATAAAAGTTTCTTTCCAATATGTATTACTAGATCTTGTATATCTTTTAATATATAAAAGGCGATGTGTGTATGTATGTCTCCTATTGACTCCAAAACCGCTGAACCGATTTGGATGAAACTTTCAGACAATCTTCAGATTGGTGCAGCGGGTGTTATATTACAGTCAAGATTAAATCATTTGTCTTGTGTACTTATGAAAATTTCAAGTGATTATTGCATTTCACAGATATTCTATAAATATACGAGTATTTATAGCTTTTCTTTTATGTTAAGGTCGAGAGACATGTTGTCGCTTCAATTGATGATAGGTCGCCTATAACACAAGCAACGCCGCAGGTTCTGAAAGTGCGCTGCTACCCATAGTGGAATTGAGGATATCGATGTTTGCCAAGTTTTTTTTTTAAATACATAATAATATGCTGGTATTGTGTATTTCAGTTGGTTCAGATACAGACACAGATTCTTGCTACGAGTATAACATTTTATTTTATATATTTAATTTTATTTTACAGTTACAACATTCAACGTGGGACCACTTCCAAATAGTACCACGTTTCACGCCCGCGTGAGGACGCGAAACGCTGCCGGCTTTTCCGACTGGGTCGACATTCTGAACAACCCGGCGACAACCGATCACGCTGTGAAACTTCTCAGCTCGCTGCTCTTAGTCATTATTGCTGTTTGTTTTGCAACCTGGTATTGAGTGTTGCCAGTAATTAATGTCATGGGGATTGCCATTAATTAAACTCCATCGCTATTTTTTTTATTCTCTCGTGTTAGATGTTCGCGGTAGAATTCAGAATATATCCTTGTTCTTAATGTAGACAATTTTCGGGAGAGCATATAAATTAAAATCAAAGTGAAGACCGTAGATAGAATCAAAAAAGAAAGATACGGTATGTTCTTATATAGGGTAATAATCGACATTGGCTACATACAAATGTATGTATAACATACAAATATATGCATTACAACACCCCTGTAAGTAGCTACAATTTAAATATCGAATAAAACTAATAATAGAGAGGGTATGTGTCATTACTACTTATCCAAACGGCGTTCTGTTATTTCCCGTTCGAGTGTTGTTTGAGCTACCAAATGAAAGTGAGACCACTGGACTCAGTTTATAAAAACCAGGCTGATAGAAAACGCATTTTCCTTTTTTGTTCTATCTATGGTGAATACATAGTGATCCCCATGCCATTTATTTAAAACTTGTAGATAGTAAATTGTTGAGTTAATGTCTATGCAATATGAGTGAAAAGTGTTCATTCTTATTTTGAATATACCAAACGTGATTTAATTTAGGTATACTCAAATCTTAATTAAATAGCATTTGTTAATGTGACTTAATAATTACTCTATAATTATTAATTAAATGTGTTTGTAAGTTTAATTGGCTGTTTAATTTTGGTTGGAGTATACATTTTGTATTTAATTGTCAATTTTTTATTGTTTGTGAGATAAACCTTATTTTTTTGTGTAAAATCTCTTTTGTATAATTGACTCTTGAAGTTTAAAAGATACGTTTAAATTTAACTGCATTTTATACTTTAAAATATGCACACATTCATAATGTCATGAAAACATGTCATACGAAGTCACAGGAAATTTAAATATACTTTTAAAATAAAATTGTACTATTATTATTGTACCTGCCTGTTACAGATTCAAAAATAAATAAAAATCTGGAGATGTCTTAGAAAGATTTCAAGGTGTTGAAAGAGAGAGATATTTTAGGTTACATCTCAGAACAAATAAGAACTATAGATAGAATTTTGCGGACAACAAAGTTAAGCCAGATTTATAAACATTTCACTAGTAAATATTTTAATAAGGGAGGCCTAGTTTTGATTACATTTGTGTGTGTGTAACTGTGGATGTACACGACGAAGGTGTAGTTTTACCGGCTTCACTCTGCAGTTCACAGGGCTCTATCTTTAGTTCTTATTTTATCTGAATCAAGGTGTTGAAAGAGAGGGATATTCTAGGTTGCATTTGCCTAATGATTTGATTTAATTAAATTTAATTGCGTCCACGATCTGAATGAGCTTTGTAAATTTCATACGATTGTTAACATTTTAATACTGTTCATATTATGTATACTTATCGAAAAAATTATTTACCCAAGTTAAAAATTATATTGTCAATGTTTTTGTTAAAAAAAAAAAAAAATATTCCATCGTGAATGGGATTCTCTTTCCATCGTGAAGTTCTCCCTCTAATATAAATTGTAAAGTGATTTTATTTAAAAATGAATTATTAATATACTTATTACTTTTATTACGAGTTGTATTTTGGGTGAGGGACAGAAAGACTTTTTCCAAAAACAGAAACTAGGAAAAATATTGCCCCTAAATGAGATGAGTCCTTGACATTTTAACATAATTTAATTTCAACAAACAATTATGTATTTGACAAATATTAATACAATTAAAAACAAATATTTTGCTTTCATTATAATATTATTGTTTCAACTTAAAGTAACATATAAAAAAAATTCATCGAATCGGAAGTGTTCTATCAATTATTATAACTAATACATAGACTTTTCATATGGGAACGGTTTTTAAGAAATATATTTAGCTTTAAGTTTTTACTTTTATCTACCGAAATCTAAATGAACTCGTAATGAGGGTAATGTTCAAATAACTTAGGTAAGTAAGTCTGCTTAATGTTAATGATTTTGCAGTGTAAATATATGTATACTATTTAGCTCTCAACTGTAATTTTAGAGGCTAAGTTATGTGCTACGAAAACATATGTATTTTGGGGTTAAGTATAATATGTATTTTTGCATTCGAACTAAGTTCTTTTTAAAATACTTGATTCGAATGCAAACGTTGCAACAGTGCTTTTTCTAATTGTTTTTTAAAAAAAATTCTTTTCGAATTACTTTCCGAAAATTGTTATTTAGCACGTTTACTTTATACGACTTTGTAATTGAGCGATGGTTTTATTTTATATAAGTACTAGAATAAATACAATTTTTTTTTCTTTTACAATCAAACATTAGGTATTTTTTCTCCGAATTCATTTTTGACTTATTGTTTAAATTAAATCTTTTGTTATTTTTTATTATTATTATTAATTAAATACATTCATTTGAATCATATTCAATACGATCTCTTTTACTAACCCCAAAAGTATTTATATGCATTTTTATGATTGTATAGTTAGAAATATTGCACTTATTTCTATTAAGTAATAATGTGATGCATTTTAAGTTAACAGAGTTAAGTTTTAGGATTCACTTCCTAATATTTATGATAAATCTTAAATTGTAATGTTAAACTATGACAATATTATGTGCAGGTTCTATACCAAAGTTTTTTTAATCGTCTTTTATCTATCTTGTAATTTTATTTTATTAATATGAGTAGTTAGTTAATATTAAACAAACCTATAAACCGTTGATAAGAAATATATATAAGGTCAGTTCTTTTAACTAAGTATGCCCTTATTTTAGGACTAGGGCATCTTGGTTTAGCTGGATATAGTCACACTTATCGGATTTATTGAAAATAAGTATGGGATAAGACAGTACGTAAATTACTTATCGAAAATATATCCCTCAGTTTAAACTAGCGTTAACACAACAGTACTTTGGTTATAAATGCAGTTCAATAAATTTTCCTTTCGCGCTCTCGGTGGCTTTAATATTGTCAGCGTTGCGACGATAGATGGAGCTGAACAAACTATGAGGTTTTTATATAAATTTATTACGGACATGTTTTCGACAAGTGGCAATGGCTATGAATAAATTATGTTTTCACGTGTTGGAACATTTGTAATGAACGAAAAATAATGTAAGTGTATCCGACTTTACCCTGATAATCTTAAAGTTGAAATTATCTAAAGTTAATATTAATTGTGTGGTTTTTTTTTTACTAAAATAGAGTATTACAATTTACTACCTTAGCAGTTTTTATTATTAAATAATATTAAATTAAGTTTGAAATAATATTCATTTAAAACTTTAGTCTTCCCGCTTTAATATTTTAGTTAATTTGTTAATAATATAAATCTTACCTAAATTCTTTTGCTTAAAGTTATTTTATCTTGGTCCATGCTACGGTCAAACTTAAAATTTATAGTTATCCGTCAACTATTCCGCTTGATTTGTACGGCCGGACTACTGGGAAAAAAAATCTCACTAGTTCGGTCAACCGGACTGTTAACCGAACTACTGGGAATAGAGGAATTTTGCTAAGCTTATTGAGAATTTTTTTCAATTTATACCACATTTTTACAGGAAGACTAACTTTCCCAAATACTATATTGTTCCTCTTGATTTTCTTTAAAGCTACACGTATAAAATTCAAACCGAATATTGTATTAAGAATATATAATAATTGTTTAACATAAGAAGCTTATACCTGTATATGACTAAAATTTGTAAATTGCATTTGTATGCTTTTTAAAAGATGTTCATCAAGTGAACACTAAAATTTATTGTGTAAAGAAGAAAGATCAAAATTGCCTCACATTATATAACAAAGAGAAATATTAAAAAAAAAATATTTGACATAATTATACCTGCTTGCAAAGATGTTATATTTCGATGCATGTACCTCATATGAGTGAGAGAGATGCAAAAAAACCGCCACGTCCCTTATTGGGAATCCCCGCCCCATCTTATGCAATTTTATATAACAACGTTTTTCACTCTTTCCATTAGTGAAAGCCTTATCAAAATCTCATGCATGGTTAAGCGGAGAAAGAGACAGAGGCGGCGTATGAAAGTATACTATATTTTTTCTGACTTTTTTTTATATATTATTGTTCACTTTGCAATAGGACTAGGGGCAATTTTATATGGACCGTGATCCTTCTTCTTATTTTTCTTTTACATAATAGATAATAAATGTTGCGTGACAATTTTTGGAATTTTACCTTGCCTTTGAAACAGGCAGTTGAAGGTGCATACGTGCCTATTGTCAATTTTTAAATTTAATTCAAGAAAATTTACGATTTTCTTACATTTTTTTGTTAATGTTCTTGGTATTGCTAAAAACATTAAAAAATTACTAGCGGAAACATAGCTGTATTAAATAGTTTCAAGACTATGGGCATTTTGCAATGTTACTCGATATTTATTTGGCACACTAAATCGGTTCTAATATTACAAATATGAAAGTTTATGAAGACCTTTTGTCAGCCACAATCATATTTAGGTAAAACTCTTAGTAACTACACAAATAGTCTATCTCCTCAATTAGCATAGATAAGGAGGTACTCTTTTATTTCTTTACTAAATTGCTGGGAAAATATTTTGTAGAAAAGGCACGTTTATTAACTAGTTCCATTTGACATTCCCGTAAAAAGTTATCATTAGTAATTTGCGTCTGAGTCCTTTTGATCATATTTTGTTCTTGTAAAGGCGTAAACTAACTACGTTCTATTTCGGGGTGTAAGTAAATATTGCCAGAACCGATCTCTACTTTGTTCCTTATTCCTAATCCTATCAGGGTAGGCTATGTTTGTAGCCTGTAGCGTACCGAACATTAAAATAAAAAAAAAAACATCCAAACTTCTTAATCTTTTATATTTGTAATATTATTATAGACATTACATGAGGCTTACGTTTATATAACGTGTTATCATAATAATATTTATTTATATAAAAATGTTGTATATTATAAACAACTTCGAACTGCCTCGTGTGCTTAATATACCTGTCAATTGCGATGACCCATCCAAAAAACATTAAAAAACCAATTATTTATCGGCCTTATGTAAAAAAGGCCTAAATCCTGTGGTAATTATTGGTTAAAGTTAAAACTTTTTAAAATTAAAGATGTAATAATTGTTTTATCAAATATTTATTATAATATAGAAATTCATTGACACGAAGTGTTCATCACTCTTCTGGCTTTGATCCAGACACCTGGGTGTTTTTAATTATAATATATTGTATAGTTACACTGATGTTTTGCCTCCAATAAAGGATTTATAAATAATAAACTTTCGTTTTAATAACTATTCCTTGTAAAAAAAAACGGGGCGGAAAATTACTTAAAAAAATAGATAGGTATCTCAAACTACGGTTCCTGATCAAAGATATGTCAATAAACTGGTGTCTTGATATCTTGGATTGCTATGTAGTCTCTATACTGTAGACTGAATTAAACTATGATCTATTCTTTTTCTATTGATCAAAAACCTAAGCAAATATAGCGTCGCCATGGTCACTGGACTGTTTTAAAGATGGGATTTGTACATTAGGCATTATCTAAGAGAGTTGACTCAGTGATTAACTCATTTAGAATTTGTTCGCATTGTTTGTTTAGTTCTATATCGTGAATTGTTTGTTTACCTTTTTGATCAATGAAAAAAGAATACATCTTAGCTTCGCTCGCTTCGCTGCGGCGAGCGCGGTACTTGGACACTGGCGCCCGCGACTTCGTCCGCGTTGAAAAAGAAAAAAGTGGCCTATCCTGTGTCCTGTACGTCTAAATGTTTATCTACCAAGTTTCATGATAATCAGTTAATTCGTTTAAGAGTTATGGAGGAACAATACATCTAAAAATCGTCAATTTAGTTTCAGTATCATGTAGGTATGGAGCCTACTTATAAACACGATATCTGAAAACAAAGTAACGTACTCCATGACCAACCCTTACAGATTTATTATTAGTATTGATTTAAAAGAAGATAGATTATGAGCTTGTCTAAGGGTTTGTGCAGACGAGAAAAAATGTTCGTGGAAAACAAAATCCGAGAAAATGTGGAAAAAAATAGAATCCTCGTCTGCGTTGACCCATATTGTATACATTTAAAAAACAAAAAAAAATTAATGAATAAAAATTTATTACTACACATTTTCAAGTTTATGGTTAGTAAAGTATCTGTAATGAAATTTGAGAAATATATTTATTCAGCGCCTACAGCAATCTTACTAGCAACATGCAGCCTACAGCCACAACTATTACGATTGCTGTAAAACCGAAACCGTAAAGAAGACTTTCTGTTTCAAAACTTGACGAGGACTGCGATTGTGGTTCTTCTGTAGTTTCTTCTTCTTCTTCATGTGTGAGTACCTTGACGTAGTCAGACCAGGGTGACTCACCGGCGTTGTTTTTTGCGCGAACACGTATATAATATTCAGTCTCTGCGTCCAGATCTTTTAACGTCACTAACCCAGCTATAAATAATAATAATAAATATTCATTTCTGACTATTCGTAATATATTTATTTAGTAATACATTAGACATATTAAGCATGTCCAATGGCTATCCTCATCCTATGGATAGTACAGACAAATCTGATAGATATTTTTTATGTCAACGTCGACAGACAGACTGATTGTCCACTTGATGGTAGGTGTTATCTTACTCCCATATACTCACCAAAAGATTCTGAATCCTCCCAAGTCTCGTCCAATGTGACCTCTTCATGATTTGAATCTCTCCAGTCTAAGGCTTTCGGTGGTTTATTCTTCTTTTTTAAACTATTTTTATTTAAATACTGTATAAGAACATCTGAAAGTATCAAATTTTGTTTATATTTATTTCTTTGAGTATGTTTATACTCAAAAATATGTAATGATTTCATAGTATAAAAAATATTTATTAGAGAACCTACCATCAACTGGATAAAATTTTTCTTCGCTCCATGTAAGATTTAATTGTACGCTGTCCTCAGTATAATTACCAACCTGTATCTGAAATATTTTCGACTAATGTTAAACAAAATTTTTAGACCAATGTATGTCTATACTTTGCCTGTGATTATGCTGAAACGTGGTCTCTAATAATGGGTCTCGTAAGAAAACTCAACGTCGCTCAACGAGCTATAGAGGGTGTTATGCTCTGGGTTACACTACGAGATCGAATAAGGAATGAGGAGATCCGTGGACGAACGAAAGTTACCGACGTAATCCGGCGGATTAGTAAGTCAAAGTGGCAGTGGGTAGAACAGATAATAAGGAGAGACGACGGCCTCTGGGGCCAGAATCTTCTCGAGTGGAGGCCACGGACTGACAAGCGCAGCGTAGGACGTCCCCACAATATGGACAGGCGAGCTGATAAGGGCTGCGTGTCGACGGTTTGCGTCCAGCCTGCTTCTGACCAGTCCTTTTGGAAAATTTGGTGAATGCTTATGTCCAGCAATGGACATAGGCCACAGACAGACGTGGTGTGGGACTTTGTTTTACAATAAATACATATATAAATAGAATTTATTGATACGTTTTGATTTCAGATTATCTACGTTATCGAAGAATTGCAAAACGCACACAGATTATCTATGAACACTAAATGATAACAACAAAACACACTCCTTGAAATCCGGTTTAAAGAATTCATGGATTTTGGTTATAACATAATTTAACCCATTGTGCATGTAATTTGCAAAAAAATTGCTGTTTAGACAGACTCCACTTGTTATTAAAATCCTTCTAGTAATATTTTAATAATTTCCAGGGAACATTTTAGATTTTGTAAATGGGGATAAAATTCGAAAATTAAAAAGACTTTTTTTATACTTTTAAACTTAAGGCGAGGACATATGTAGTAGTTCATAGGTTAGGTTGCGATCGGTCTAAGGTTAGTCCTTGTTTTAAATATCTATGAAACGCCATTATCAATTACACGATATTTTGCTAGTGAAATCAATAATTTCTTCTTAGTTAATGGTACGAAAATAATAAAAAACTGATGGCTTGATCTCCATACAAAACTGATATTGCTCTTATTATATCTCCTTTATAGCTTCCTATTTATAGCTCTAATCGTATATACAATAAATTGGCTCCGACTGTACCATTTCTTTATTCTATTGGTTATTAGCCTCTAATAATAAATAATTTAAAAAATTGAAGCTGGTAGGATTTGGGGCTATCAGGAACCACCGCTTAACAATAAGTGGTTCGCGTATCACAATAAGTTGCATGCTTTAGAAGTTGGGCAAAAACAGACAGAGGCAAACAGCAACTTTGTAGTTTGTTTTATACTGTGTAGAAATATAGATAAATGAAGTTTACCTACCTCTGGTTTACTGGGACTTTGTATCGTATATATAACATACTCCATGTTTGCATCTCCATGGGCGTTAGCAGCCCGACATTTCATTTTCTTTCCAAAAGTTGTATTGTTCGCATTTACACTTAATATAGCTTTATCGTCCACGAATTTAATACTTCTCTGGGGATATTCCTCGGACAGAGTTTTGCTAACTTCTTTAAACCATCTGTAGGTCGGTGCTGGATGTCCATTAGCAGCACAAATTAAATCGACGCTAAAAATTACGCAACAATCATCAGTTTCCCGAGGTTATATTACTAACATCATTTTAGTTACAATCACCTATTCAATTTTACTAGGGTTCTCCCAGTTATCGAGATTCCACTGTAATTCATTTAATTTTTACGTACTATCTCTTCTCATGTAATACATTATTAGATTTACTCTATAAAGACTGAGAAAGCCAATAAATATTAGCTTTGTCCAGTCCTTCTACACATAGGCTTTAGCGCACCAAATATCATACCCAAAAGGGATCTAAAGTTATCGCTTTATGTATAAGTAAAAGATTACTAGCTGCCGGCTTCATCAGGAGTACAATTTTTATATGTATATACCTTCCCTGTTCCTCTTTCCATAATCCATTCTTGAGTTTTTACGAGACTAACTAAACGCACGGCGATAGTTTTTTATATAAAAGATGAAGATTGGATACTATATTCCTATTAAGTAATGACACAAGAAGTGAGTGTAATGTGTATTTGTTACCTTTCATTATATTTTGCATAAACCTTAACAGTCTTATCAACTTCAAACTCTGGGGCATCTGAAAAAATATAACAGCTTGATGAAGGCCGTTTCAATTGGATATAATGACTGTATACTCATTAAACTAATATTTTTGGTTACAATTTAATTAGTTACATCACTAAACATAAGTGCTAATGATCTCATTGAAAAAATGTCTGTTTCGTTTTTTTTAAGTAAACAAAAACAATTTGAAACTGCAATGATCTAATATGCGCAAATTTAAAGTAAAATTGACTATTGTTATAGGTAAAATAAACTAGCGACCCGCTCCTGGTTTGGCGCGGATGCATTTCGTTTAGCAAATTCCTCGTTTGTTGTTCTTTCCATTAGAAAAAAACCGTACCTAATTCTTTGAAATCTTTGAAGAATGTAGAATGGTTGTATGTTTGGGTGTTTGGATGTTTGTTGCTCAATCACGCAAAAACGGCTGAACGGAATTGGATGAAATTTGGCATACAGATAGTTTATTATCAGGGTTAACATATAGAATACTTTTTATTATAGAAAAAATGGTAAATTTTCGTTCTAAAGCGACATCTAAATATATTAAATATTAAATACATATGATCTATAATAGTTTAATTAGCTCATAATTTAAATAGCTTTCGCACATTTGTAGCTCCCCTCAAACCTCAATGATGACCTTCGTGAAATAAAAGGACGTGTGATGAAGTGTTACATTGCGTGAATAATTAAAATTTTACAAATCAAACTACTTACAATCGACATTTAAAGTGATATTCAAGCTTTCAGTGTTCATGCAATTTTCCAGCAAATTGTTCTCCTGTAAAGCTGAACAAGTGTATGTGCCACTATCTTCAGGTTCCACAGACATTATTGTCAATAATCCTTCGAATCCCGCACTATTGAACTTTGTCATGACTCTATATTTGCTCGAAACATCATCATCTACAATGTCCCCGGAAGGAAAAAAAATATTCGACAATTGGTAAACAATTCAAACATCAAGGAACATGATGATCTTTTTTTTTTTTCAAAGATTACCTGATATTATCTCGCCATTTCTAAACCAAAACAACCTTGGTTCCGGATTTCCTCTCGCTTCGCATACAAGAGTGATTGAACGTCCCCGACTTGTTGATACTTCAACATTTGTGTCTATAAACTCTGAAGGATCTAAAAAAAATTGTATTACACTTAGCTGAAGTAGCGAAATGAAAGATTGGTTCCAGATTCAATAAAACAAAATCTATTATTTTTTTATTCTAGTTATCTTGTACAAATATTATACCCAATATTGTATATTTGTTACTTGCTGTTATTAATGTTATTTTATCCTAATTATTTTGTATTTAACAAAGTTATAAGTAATTAAGTAGAAGGTTGACAAAGTGTTGTGTTTACACAATCTAGCTTCCATTTGATTACAAATTTTATTAGCACATAGAGATTCCACGTTAATATTTTATTTTGTGTAGGTATCGATATAAAATTGCATCCATGGGAAGCCGAAGCCTGAATCTGAGATACAAAAACACACACACAGCCAAAAATTCTAATACTAATAATAATATTTATTTTTTCACCTCGGTAACGTATTAAGTACGTATGTACCAATTATATATACTTTTAATTTTAATCTGATATGCATGTATTGGTATACCTAAGGTTATCAATTGTAAAGATATGGCACACACTTGCATGAACAAGATCAAATATTAATGGGCTAATCCAAAAATCAGGCGTCAGTATCTTTATCGAATCCAGGCTAATCGAATGAGAACTGAGTTAATATACTTATCTGTACCTATCACACACAGTGAGAGGTTCTGCGAGAGTCCATCGGACCTACATTCCCATACTCCGGTGTCGTTAACGGTGGCATGTGTAAATATGAGAATCAATGACGGTGTCCACTGCCGTGAAACATGTTCTTGAGCGAACACGCGATGCTTTGACATCTTGCCAACTACCTCTCCCTTCGGGTCTATCCATTCTAACTGAAAAATATAGATTATTTGAATCCAATTTTTAACGCCCGACACAAAAAACGAAGTGTTATAAGTTTGACGTGTATGTTTGTGTCTCTCTGTGTCATCGTAACTCTAAAACGGAGGGACCTATTTTAGTCGTATTTTTTTTTTATTTGAAAGCTGATGTGATGGGGATCGTTCTTAGTTACCACAATAGTAGATCTGTTCAGGCGTCACCACAATCCATTTCCTAGAAGACGAATGAATTACATTGACTTAGGTAGTATTTCCATGACATGGCAACCTTGACCCGATGTTGCAGAATCAAGTAGTCTGCTGGACACCCATATCCTTAAAAACTTAAAGCAGATATAACGTGTTTGGGCTAGTTTATGATGTTTAATTATATAGCTCGTTCTAGGAAGAAAGGGAAAGGAAGTATGAGCTCATGCACTCTTTGAAGTACATCTTATAGAAGACAAAAAGACAGGCGATTTTGCGTCTATATGCCAGGCTATGCAGCTTAATTTTTAAAAGTTCCTAAAATTTCCGGAAATGGTTTTCGCAAACTTATAAATAAGAGCAGCGAACAAAGTCACTGGCAACGGCTAGTTCAACGAACTGAGAATTATTTACCTTTTGATTTTTGTTGGAAGCTCTACAGGCGATGGATTTGCGTGTTCCGGCTTCTAAGAAAGCATCCTCGTCGAAATTCGAATTTGATTCAATAGTGACACCAGTTACCTGCTTTATTTTAAGTCCATAAACTAAAAATTGAAAATGGTAAGTTAACATATGATAGTATATTTAAAAATCAAATAAAGTTAAATTTTTTGTTAAGTTTATCTATATATATGGGTTTCCTTTCAAAATTATATATGTCTGCTAAACGTAAACTAACCTTATGTCTGCTACATACAATATCCTATTCGTGTTTAGATATCTGACATTTGCAGATAGGTTATTTTTTGATAAATTTGGAGATTTTTTGAATATTTGAGTTCATACCTATTAAATTTCAACTTTTTTTATAGAATTTTATATTTATTTTAATATCTATCTATATAGCCCGTGGAGTTTTACGTTTTATCTTAACAGAATTTTAATTATAATACAGATATGGGCTCACTATATGTGTTATCGATTTTTACCGTAAATGTTTAATAACAGTATGTTTTTCTTTACTAACATTTAAAATGTAAAATAATATGTTCTTAATTTTTATTAAACCTTATAAATATGTTCTCTTTTCATTTATAATGAAATAAATACAATAATTTTTCATATTATTACGAGAAAAAAACATATTATTAATGAATTAAAAATTTAATTTAATTCAACAACTAACCAAACACTTACCTGATCTTAAAAAAGTGATAACAAAAACTAATGCATAAATAACCCACTTCATCTTTGTTTAAAATCTTAAAAATTTTAGATACAGGACATTTCCCACTTTACATCAAGGATTTCTGCGTGCTATGAAAGCGTCAAACGGTGACTACCGCAAATATAGAAATGGATGGTAAAGGACATGTAGCTTTCCGAAACATGTACTAATTTATAACGCAACTAATAAAGTTTAATAAGTACATATTGTGTCACAATGTCATTCTCAGGAAGTTACGTTTGTACAGTAAAATTAGTAAAATGAGGTCACCGTTATCACTGTCATTGAAGTTATTCAGGAGAGTGTTGTTTACTGCACATAGCACTGACCTGTCTACTAATTAATTTAAAATAACAATATTGATTAAATAAATTAATGCAACAAACTAAGATAGCAAATTCTTATCAACAAACTGTTTAAAAAAAATTATTTATTTATTAGCGGAGTGTGTGCGAATTTGACCGCGTTAAAATATTCTCTTAACAATTTTAATGCGTTTTATGGTGAAAACTCAATAAATGCAAATTTTGAGTTAATTCTTTTTTTTAATAAGGGTGCGATATGATCCTCGTTTATGTGCATCCTTTTTGTGATAGGCGATTTTTTTTATTATTTTCTTTTTAATGTTTGGGACTTTTACCGTACAAACAAAGTTATATCAGCTAAATTATTCCCGGTGACAGGTGATTTAAATAACGGTTAGCCTACTTGACAGATGGTGAAAGAGGCCCTATTATAATTGTAGCTTCTTTACTGGCTTTTATTATTCCCATGTACTTTGTTAGTCGCTAGACATAATGGAATTAAAACGCAAAAAAACTCGTGGTTATATTCTATTTAAATTTTCATTCGCTATTTCTTATATAATGATCTAATTAATATTGAAATAGAATAAACTATTATAGTAATTAATAACAATGTTACTGTGTAGATGTCAAAATAATATTATGTAGACAGATATTTACTAATATAAAGTGTTAGGAATCCCAACATGTCATAGGTTAATAACAGAGGACGATCAGATATGATTCATTAAATTGATGATTATGTACAATAGCAATTACATAAAATTTACATAAATAAATTATACATAAGTGTTGGTGATGCCACAACTGAAATCGTACATGTGATAACGAATAAACGACTTCTAAACATATAAGATTTTTAATTAAAATTATTGTATGTAATTGTTGTTATTTTATTATTTTAAAGATGACAGAAAGAAGTTATTCTGAGTTTCTTTCGAGGATCGTCAGAAAAGTCAAAAAAAGTGTCAGAAAAAAATTATCCTCATTAAATTCTACACAAAATATGTCCTATACATTATTTTGAATTAGCTTGACGGTTTTCAAGCTATGGCTAGGCTAGTTTTCAAACAACTTTCAAAGTTTAATGAGTTTTAAAGTTTCAATGATACAAAAAAGTTTCAAAGGCAAAAATTATCCTCATCAAATTCTAAACAAAATATGTTCTATACATTATTTGATTAGCTTGAAGATTTCAATTTATAGCCAGTTTTCAAACTAACCTTCAAAGATTAAAAACTAGCTATAACTTAAAAACCGTCAAGCTTATCAAAATAATGCATATTTAGTTTAGGATTTAATGAGCATAATTTTTGCCTTTGACACTTTTTTGTATGTATTAAAGTTTTCGCAAATTACCTTAAAAACTGTTAACGGCGACAAATTTCACGATATGGGGGGGGTAAAGCGGCAAGTGGTTGTGGGTTTTAATCAGCAGACCCAAAGATTTAACCCCACACAAGTTTCAAAACTTTATTAATTTGTTTGTCTGAAAACATAGAATGACCGGACTAAGTAGGTACTTGTAAATAGTAAAAATGTAACATAGAAAAAACATATAAAATGTACATTTAGAAACCCCAAATGCGGGTCCATGAATTTATTATTTGAATCGACGGTTCAGCAACGGTTCCACAGTTGCCATAGCAACGGTCAATGTATAAAAATTAGGTTTTTTTTATAAAAAAAATCGGTTTCCGTTGTAGTTATGGGAAATAAGTAAATTATATATTATATTGTTCCCCTGTTTAAATGCAATTTTGTGTAAAAATTTAAAGCCAATCCGTCGTCGGCTAGTTTCTGAGTTTTTGGACCATACACAAACCAACATAAAATTTTTATACATATAAGACTGAAAAACATCAAAACTATTACTATTAATTGGTAAAAAATCATTTGAACATTAACTTATTTACTACGTAAAAA
Organism: Synanthedon formicaeformis; assembly: GCA_945859745.1. Lineage (NCBI taxonomy): Eukaryota > Metazoa > Arthropoda > Insecta > Lepidoptera > Sesiidae > Synanthedon > Synanthedon formicaeformis. The sequence continues at coordinate 4,816,522 of OX243960.1, read as the reverse complement.
ATGTATTATATATTACAGGTCAATGGTATTACCTGAGCACTAGCTATTGCCCGTGATTTCGTCCGCGCCCCATTAGTCTTAGGTAAGTGTTAAGACATTTATTCAGCCTTCATAAAGTTACGCGGGAGAAGTCGCGTGCAGCAGCTATCCTACTATAAATGCGAAAGTTTGTGAGGATGTTTGTTACTCTTTCACGCAAAAACGGCTTAACGGATTTCGATGAAATTTGGCACACAGATAGCTTATTACCTGGATTAATATATAGGATACTTTAACCTGAAAAAATATTAGGTTCCCGAGGGAAATATAAAAATATAAAATATAAAAAAATGGTCGAGACTGCGACATCGTCGCAACGATAAAGATGATTTAAAATGTTTTCTGAATAAGATATCGCCTAACTAAATCTCGTGATTTTCTCTCGATTTATTTAACAACCGTTATGTGAACATAATGAATCATAAATTCGTTTCGGAACAATTGTGTGACGAAAGAGAAAGTAACGAGAAAGCGGTGAACTTACTCAGTAAAGAGCACAATATTTTAGTTGTATTTTTTACTATACAAACAACAGACTATAATATACATATTATAATCACAACAAATATATCATAATAACTCATATACAAAATATATGAGTAATATACTTAACGTCTAACATCTTTATTTGTGTGATGACGGTGGCGCCATTTTTTAAAATATTTTTAGACGATCCCTCATGAACCCAACATTTACCATGATAAAAAGTATGCTATATTTTAATCCCCTAATTACTATCTATGTGCTAAATTTCATCCAAATTATATATATTTTAAAAATATATAGGTACCTACATACATATGAGATCATAAATAAACCCTTTTTTTCGCTTGCTTCCGCAAGCATGCATGTGCATAAATAGGATATATTCATATTGAGATACGATTATAGGGAAACATTTATTTTTCGTTATTCATTGGGCGCCATAGAGTACAAAAGTCATTACGTAATCAAGGTAGCAAGCAATGGTTGCAGTGTATAAGAATTGTATCACTGCATTTGACTGGTTTCTAGATAGTAAAGAAGCAGCTGTGTGGGTGCAATGCATGCATGCTGTTTTCATTTTTAGTCGCTCTGTGGCACTCGACTCGCGCGGTACTATTGTCAAAATGCTATTGTAATGTAATATTACGTTAAAAACGGTGTGTTACATTTTCGATTCATTAATTGGCTTTTGTTTTGAATTATTTAAACTTATTAATGGTGTATTTAAAAATTATTTTTATTTTGTGTTCGTAAAAAAAACATAAGTTTCACTCACAAAAATTGGATTAGATATGTAAGTACCTAATTTTCATCAATTACAAATATTGTCTTGCAGTAAATTAATTAATTATATATGTATGTCGCAAAGAAATATTCAGTCAATGCTATGAATTATATTTAAGTACTTAACTGTATATTACTTATATAATATACGGTTTTTTGTCAATTGCTTTTATTTAGCATTTCATGAACACAGTTCAGTGATAATTATTGAGATTTCAATATTATAACAGTGATTGCAGTGAAGTTATATGATAAAAACCTAGGTTATAAAAAAAACGGAGGAGAAATACTATTTTCAAGGGGTACAACATTAATAGCTACTTTATTTTATTTTTACAAATAAAAATTTAGCTACCCTTTTTAATATTTTAAATTCTTATATTTCAAATTAATAAAGTCCCAAAAATGTATGAACTAAGACAACCTCAAAATAAGTATCAATTGTACAGCAGATAGTCAAATAAAAATACAATCAATTTAAAAAAAATCTTCTATTCCCCTTAATTGTTATTCAATATGGAATCTATAAATAGAACATTTGTTGCAAATACACTCCTCACAAAAATTAAAAGAGCAAAAAACAAATTCAAATTTTTGGGTCATTTCAACAGACTGTAACTTGAAGACGAATTATCGTACAGTTAATTTAAAAAAAGAAAATTGTAGATCCATGTGTCTAGTTTTTGAATCTGACCTACAAAAAATTTTTTCAAAATTTTTCTTCGAGTTATCTTGAGAAGACGACCGACAAAAATAATTCGAAATTTTTTTGGTTTTTCTTTTTGATCTACGGACTTGGAATTTTTTTTGCCTTAACCATCTGGACCGGATAACATGTTCATTGAGCTTTAATTTGTTATTTTTTAAGACCTTGATACGACCATTTTTTGCTGAGATATCAGTCTATGAATTTGAAAACTTGAATGAATTCTCTACAAAAATTTTACATTGCTTTTTTCTAAAAAAAATTTTTTTTCATACTTTACATGAATTTGAAAAATCATAAAAAAGGGGGCTTTTGATAATTTTTTGAAAAATCAAGCGCTGAATCAAAAATATGGAGAAAATCATAAATATTAAGTGTGCCTTTTACTTTCAATATACCCAAAAGAAAACCACAGAGTTTCAATTTAATCCAGTTAGCCATTTTTTTGTCCCACTCGCTTGAAAAATTGAAGGAGCAAGATTTTAGCTCTAACATGTTCATAATGTTTGTCAAAATAAAAATAAAAATTCACCTTTGTCTCAATTACGCCAATGATTGCCATACATTACCTAGGTATTGTATAGAATACCGGATTATACAGATTGCCGGTAACATATAGGTTTGTACAAATATTACGAGAAAGTAAAATGTATTTTTTATATTCGTAACACTATTTTTATCTATTACAACAGTAAACTTCGTGCTAACTGTGTATGTGGTAACAAATATTTAATTTCAACAACATTATACTATGAATAAAGTTCTAAACTCAGTAATGAAGTATCAATACAATTTTATTGGACGTACTTTGTACTGTTGCGTCTTTTCAGTTTCATTAGCTCAATCAAATTATTTCATTGAAATAATTTAACTCAAAATGAATTACAATTGCTTCAATAGTGATTCGTCACATAGTCATGAAAATATTTTCTTCTTTTTCTTCTCTTTTAATGTCTTGGCTCCATCAGATCTTCACCGATGATTTTGGAAGTGTCATTTGTAAGAATAGCAATTCAAAATAGCCTTTTTAAAATAAAATTCATATAAAAATTAAGAATAGGTAGCCGATCCCGAAACTTAATCAATCAAGTCCACAATTTTGCTTTGAGTTTTCCGTTTTGGAAAACTCAAAGCAAAAGTGTGTCCGTTAAGTTCAAAGCAGTCAGGTAAGGTTCATGAAGATATTTTATTATTCTTTATTTATTTTATCTATAGCAATATATAAAGCTGAAGAGTTTGTTTGTTTGTTTAGTTGTACGCGCTAATCTCAGGAACAACTGGTTCGAATTGAAAAATTCTTTTTGTGTTGGATAGTTGGTCCATTTATCGAGGAAGGCTATATGCTATAGAGAACGCGGACGAAGTCGCGGGCACCAGCTAGTTTGACATATAACTTTTGTCCAGAATATGTCAATAAAATTCATAACAATTATTATGGAAGATTACCACTGAAGGACCTCTTTCACCATCTGTCATGTAGGCTAACCGTCATTTAAAGTCACCGGTCACCGGGGATAATGGAGCTGATATACCTGTTTGTACGGTAAAAGTTCCAAACATTAAAAAGAAAATAATAAAAAAAAATCGCCTATCGAAGGATGCACTAAACCGAGTGCATGATTAAAATTATTAATAAAAGTAACTAATCCACACTTTACTTGTAGTTGGTGAAAGAGGCCCTTAAGCGTAATAAAGCAATTTATATTTCTAATGAAACCATAGATAAAGGAGGTAGTGCAAAAAATAAATTCTGGTCACTCGTTAGTAAATGACTTTCACTTTCTAAACTGAACCGACGTTACAAGATATTAGATAATATTTAAACACGGTAAAACTTGAAAAATTATGCATGAATAGCCTACTTTACAAGGCCCCTCTTTCATCATCTCTGAGTAAAGTGTCAAGTAGGCTAACCGCCATTTAAAGTCACCGGTAAGAAAGGGTACGAGTTTCACCATCTTCCTGTAGCATTACTCAAGGGTAATTTAAATGAAATTGAAACAAGATACTCGTAACATTAAGGGCCTCTTTCACAAACTACATGTAAAGTGTTGATTAGTTACTTTTAGAAATCATTTTCTGTTATATTGAATTATGCACTCGGTTTACTGCATCATTCGATAGGCGAATTTTTTTAATTATTTTCTATTTAATGTTTGGGACGTTTACCGCACAAACAAAGGTATATCAGCTCCATTATCCCCGGTTACCGGTGACTTTAAATGACAGTTTGGCCTATTTGACGTTTGTGAAAGAGGCGCTTACTCGTCAATTAGCGTTACTTGAAAAGTAACTAATCAACACTTTACTTCTAAGTAGTTGGTGAAAGAGGCCCTGAGCGTTATTATAAAAGTTATGTTTTTTTTTTTTAATTGAATACCTACATCTTTAAATTTTGCTTCCACAGTGGGAGACAAAGTAAAAAACTGATGATAACAACATGGGGGGTTAGAGTTTAGTGATATAGCTACATATCTATTACGTATTTGCATCCAAAATTTAATAATACCACTCGATACGATAGTCATAATAATATTTCTTTATCTGTAGTGCATTTATAACTATAACATTATGTGACCGAGGTGTAATAAATGTACTTGTTTTATTTAGTAATTGGCAATGATAAGCAAAAAAAACATCCAAGCGATCTGATCTCATTTTTGGACTCCTTCGTGTTCTAGTCCAGGATTCCTCAAAGGAATTTTTTCCTTTGAGGTATGGTTAGTATACCCATCCCTCCCAAAAAACCACTCCCAATAAATCATAATAATGAGGTCATAAAAATTATCACTAACCAGCTGATTTTTTGCCTGCAGCTTAGTAAACATTTGTACAATAAAATGGCCTCATAGTCCTACAAATTGAGTGGTACGTTTTCCCAGTCCTACGCTTGGAAGTTTTTTATGGCTGCGCACTACTTTAGCTACCTCTATCGAGAATTTTCGCAGAGGAAAAAGTTGTTCGTCTCGGTAAACTGAAGCTACTCACGATTCAGCCTGTTTGTAATCAGAAAAAAAATCCTTTGAGGGATACTAGACCATTCAAATCCCTTTTCTAAAATCTTAATACTTTACATATGCTACAAGGACATTTTTAATACAACGATAAAGAATTTTAGTTACTTAAACTAAACTAATAACAAGGCCGACGCCGTGTCGTATTTCTCTACTTTAAATTAAATAACTCGGAATAAACAATAAATAATAATTTATGTCCATAGATAGAATACGGAATAAAAACAATAAATAAAATAAACCTGTTCATTACAATAAATATCGATTATAAATTAATTGTAAATGGTTCCTATTATAATGTAATAGTTTTATTATTTTATAATAATAGGTATTCTTAAACATTTTGTTATTTTAATACAAATACGATCAATGTTAAGGATGTTTGTTAATTGCAACAATCATTTGCGTTTCGTTCTAACCTCAAAGATCACTGAATGATTACATACATCGGTACCTAGTAATGATTCAATTGTTTCCTCACCATACATAAATAGTTATAAGATGTTAATTAAGTGGTATTTAATCAAAAGGAAAAATCTTGATAAAAATATATTTACATTACCTACTAATAATTTGTTACGGAGGTTTTCAAGTAGCATTTTTCTGTATAAATTCGTGATGTGAGGGTTTGTTATATCCATTTGTTGTAAGTACGGAACTTAGCTTTTTATCAAAAGAAGGTTGTTATTAAATTAGTTTCAAATGATTAGATATCTTTAAATTCACTCAGTAAATATTCTATTACTTCAAATTGTTATAAATCAATATATCATCAATACTAATAATAAATCTGTAACTGTTGGTCATGGAGTAAGTTACTTTGTTTTCAGAGATATCGTGTTTATAGGCTCTATACGTGATACTGAAACTAAATTGACCATTTTTTACAATTTTTTTCTGTATGTATGTATGGATGTATGTTTCTCCATAACTCTTAAACGAATTAACTGATTTTCATGAAACTTGGTATATAAACATTTAGACGTACCAGACACAGGATAGGCTACTTTTTTCTTTTTCAGCGCGGACGAAGTCGCGGGCGCCAGCTAGTATAAATAAACTAGCTGTGTCCGCGACTTGGTACGCGCTGTAGTTTGTTTTTTGAAAATCCCTCGAAAAACTAACCTTTTTACAGGATAAAAAGTACGAGTATAATCCAAAACATACATCCAAACATAGAAACTCGCATTTATTACTAGCTGGTGCTCGCGACTTCGTCCGCGTTGAAAAATTCTTAAGGAGTAAACTCCAATAAAAAAAATATAAGCAATATAACGGTTGACCTCTTGTTTTTGCTTATTTATTTATTAGTTTCATCACTATATTGTTTTATTAAATAACTTCACAGCCTACTTAATAACACGAGACAAGCAAAACAGCAGAATTATTAAAAGTATATTGAGGCCAATGATGAAATTTATAACACCATTTTATATGCTAATAACGCAATCTAAATGAACTACGCGTTGCATAAAAATAATTTACCTAGGGATTTTAAGCACTTTTGTAATACTCATAAACATTAAAATTTGTAAACTTTCAATTAGGAGCTCACTTGCCAACGAGAGCCGATTACCAATTCCATACTACGTAATTCCATGATTACTTTTTAGTTATTGGTCATCAGTGCCGTAAATAGGGCAGTGCCACCGGTGCCCAGGCACAGGGCGTAGACCCTGGGGGGGCGCAAGAATGGACAGACCAGGCAGGACTATTATTTTTTCGGTTTGCTCCTGATAAGTTCCCACTGCGCCCCTATAGTGCTCGATTCCAACACATACGTACCTACATGCCAGTATCATCAAAAACGTCTATTAAATTAGACAAAACATCGAGCTAATTTTTTTGGCAGACACAGTAGGTGGTATAATAGGCGAAGTGTCCACTTAACATCAGATGGCTCGTCTGCTTGTTTGCCCACACCTACATCAGTTCTTTAAAAAAATAGATTTTTCTTCCAAAATATTAGATAATTGGTCCACCAACACCAAGTTCCTTTGTGCTTTATTTTATCAACCTGAATGAAATAAAGTAGGCCTATACATAGCATTGCTCTATCTAGGGTACCTATAATATCTAAAAAAAAAAACAAGGGCGCAGTTATAGAAGCTCGCACAGGGCGCAAAAAAGGCTATTTACGGCACTGTTGGTCATAGTTACATAAAAAAACATGACTTTTCTTAGATATCATATCGCTGCTTAAAAACAAAAGAGCCGCAAATCAAAATCACACTTTTTACAGGAGAGCTAATCAAAAAAAAAATTAAATTATTTTTTGTCTATTTTTTCTTATTAGATATACATCAAATATATGCATATTATACATAGTTAGAAGCGTATTTTTAAGTAGCATTAAATGTTTTAAGTACTTTTATAATAAACTGAATACTAGAGGAGATATAAGCATATAAGTTACTTTTAAATATAAAAAAGGATTGTGATTGTATTTTTGCAATAAAACCATTTTTGGATTTTTTTTGTTTTATGGCGCTTTAGTTTTTAAGCAGCGATATGAAGGTTGGGATGCAAACTAAAAACTGAATATAATTTCCATATTATATAAAGATTTTTAAAAGATTACAATTCCTTGCACAACAAAAACAGGAACAGATGTTTCCTGCTAGTCTGAGTTAGGTACATTTATTTCATAGAACGTTTGTTATGTTTGATAAACAATAAATCAATTGTGTTATATCAATTTGTCATATCCGTCGCGCTAAATAAATGAACAATTTAAAATATTAACATCGTATGCCACATTTATACCTAAATATGTGAATATGACGAATATAAACTGTTATCAATTAATGTATTCAATTTCCTCTGTACCCAATAAAACATGACACAGTCATGTTAATAACAACAATAAATGTTATTCATATGATTGAATCACTCGGAAGTGAGGGTTAAACTTTACTTTTTCTGTAAATTAAATTAAATATTAAAGTAATGTTAACAAATTGTTCGGCTATGCTGTTATTTAAACCAAGTCTTTTGTGTTTCTTCCCATTTTTGCGAATATGCGCGATCACCGAAAATATTTCTGTAAAAAATCGTTAGGTGACAGCGCCTAACCAATCTTTAACGTTCAAACATACCAAAACCAATGTCAGCTTAAACGCACCTACAGTGAATGTGTCGCACGTACCTAGAATGACTTCGACAGCCTCATAAGGGACCTTGATGTCTTCTCGGATACCGATAGAACATTCAAAAATATTATAAACAAATCATTTAAACAGAAATCAACACTATTAACAACATTGACAATGTTCTGGATTCTTATATTATTCTTAAGGGGGTAAACAAATGCTAAATCCTAAAAATTTGCATTTGTTTAATAAAGATGTTACAAGAAAATGTCAACGCAATTGGTTTGAAAAAAATATATGTTATAGTTAAACATGTGAAGAATAAATTGTATTGTTTAGAATTTCCATCGAAGTAATAGAAAACCCCACAATAAAAGTTAGAACATAAAAAGTATTTGACATATTGAAAATTGTTTCGAAAACGGCTTATTGCGCGCAAATGATTCCTGCGCCGATTAAAAAGTCAAACAGTTAAAAAAAATTTTTTTTTAATGTTGTTTTAATGATAAATACAAAAACCACAATTATCAGGCCTGTTGAATTGTCTCCGCCGCCTGGGAGCTCTAAATATATGGAGCTTCAGTGTCTCAGTGATTGCGTTGAGGTGTGGACTACGTTTGTGTTTTTCGTGCGGAATTAGTTTGAAATAGACATTTTAATGAGTGAATCCCTTAACTCTTTGGAGTTGATCATACAAAAATTACCGTTCTAATAGGATGCTATATACGCCTGTAATTGGTACGCGTTTCAGCCGAAATACGCTGTAATTTAGTCTATACTAATATTATAAAGAGGAAAGATTTGATTGTTTGTTTGTTTGTATTGAATAGGCTCTGAAACTACTGGACCGCTTTAAAAATTCTTTTACCATTAGAAGCCGACATTATCCTTGATGAACATAGGCTACTTTTTACCGCGGGAAAATGCTTCATTCCTACGGGAAAACGGGTAGTAGTTAAGAATTATCCTTCCGTACTTATCTTTTTCACATAACTTCTAAACGGCTGAACCGATTGGGTTGACATTTTATAGGGGTATTTCGATGGTTTCCTGGATGATTTAAAAATACACTTGGACTCGGTAGGTGGCGCTGCTGTCGGTATGTCGACTACTAAACGACTTTACCGATTTGGTTGAAATTTTGTATGTGTATTTCCATGGTTTCGCAGACACGAATGTATTATATTTTATAAAGTTACGCGGACGAAGTCGCGTGCAACAGCTAGTATATTATAAATAAGTAATACGTACGTGTACTGTTGGTGTAAATTCAATAAATAAATATCCAAAATATACTTACAGGTATTTTTTTTATTTTACACCCAGTTATAATAAGGCATAAATCGACTACATGTCTTGTTCCTCTCTTATTACGCGAGTGGATTTCAGAATTTCTGATTCTGAAACAAACTCCATACATAACTTGCTCCATAGGTTGCTACGGACATTTTTATACTATAATATTATATTAAAAAGAATTACTATTGCAATATTAATAGTAGCACCACGAATTATTGAAGACATATATTCTAATTTATTCAAATTGAACTGAGTCCCTCACATAGAAGATCCATATTGAACCTAATTGGTGCCACTTTTGTTATCGCAGTTTTATTTACAAAGCAATCATTTTATCCTTTTGTTTACAGAACGGTCGACGGATTATTACCAAGTTGGACGTGAACTCGGACCGATAGTGTAACCTAGAATGTTCCGCAGCCACTGCCGCAAACGATTAGGGAATACTTGGCATTCAATTGAGTAGACGCCTCGTTGAAGGAACTGTTGAGACGTGGTCAGTGATTGTGATCAGTGATTGTGGCTGTAATGGCATCGACAGAAGAAACGTGTGTTGCGCCAAGCAACAACAATGTGGCCTCCTTGTTACCGAGAACCACGGTGCAACTGGAATTCAAGAACATCACATGCTCAGTCAACACTTTCTCATTGGCAAAATTTAAACTTGGTAAGTGGATTTTTGTATCCCTCAATGGTACTGTGTGGAATGTGTGAAGATATTAAATAAATATAGTTTTTAAATATTCAGGAAATATTACCCATCAGTAACACCCATATAATTAAAGACTTTTATACCGATCCAAGACCATGACATTAAGCCTTTTAAGTGCACGTTCCACTATTATTACCTGCATTCTTTACTGTTGCCAGCATTAAGAGAAAATTAATAATAATAGTGTGGACATTTGTTTACGGAAGTATTCCGAATTACAATTTGTAATTATAGTTTCCTAATTCCCAAACTATTTACGTTAATAGGTCAAAGTCAACTTTGATAATAAACTCCAATACAAATGCTTATACTTAACAATCGTCATTTTTTTTTATTAAATTAATGATATACAAAATATAGGGTGGGTCTCAAACGGTCTAGAACGCAATTTGACTTGTTGTAGTTTTGCCTACATCGCAATATGGCTAGTATGTAAAATACCTAATTCTTATTTTGACAAAAACGCAAAACGACTAGTTAGTATATTTCCTAAATAGTACAACGACTTAAACGCAAAATGCCTGGACAGGTAACTGCAAAAGTTTAGTATTGCAAAAATGCAGAGTATCCTATTGTTTCCTATTATCAATCATCATCAATACTCAATACTAATAATAAATCTGTAAGTGCAGGTATTGTATGTATCTATGTGTGTTCCTCCATAAAACTGATATACTATATAATATACAAAACACACGGTCTATGTGGCGTGGTATATAATAAACTGTGAAAATTGTAACTAAAAATGTAGGGTTTTTCGCCAAGACATCAAAAGATTCTACATTTTTTTTTTTAATTCCTCAAAATTGTAATAAGTACTATTTGTTTTTACTTAAGACTTGAGCTTTGAAAACTTCCCAATTGACTCGATTATCATTTCAATATTTTAATTTCCCTGGTTGTTCCTTCACAGATAAAAACGATTACAGAGACTTGACTTTTTTATTTTCTTTTTAAAACAATTTATAATCAAAGACAAATAAAAAAAATACACAAAATAGACATGAAAAGGGCCTCTTAACCTACATCGAAACGACGTAATAAATTTTTAAAAATCTTTATGTTTCGCTTGTGTAGGTATTTTTGTTTGGTTTTTTTTTTTTTTTAAAAAAAAGTATCAATAAGCCAAAATGTTTTCATTTTTGTTTACTTATTACACAATGGCATACATTTTGATAAAATACACTAATTTAAATATTTTATAAAACCAACACGTCGAATTGACGTATGGTATCTTTCTAACCCTAGAAAGATAACCATAAGATACCATAAACGAAGAACTGAAATTTTATTTTTCATTTAAACTCTTCAATTGAGCTTTTAACCATTGCTTTTTTGTAATTTCTAATATGTTAAAAAAATGTTTAAAACGTTCGGCGATCCGGCCTATGCTTATCGTCAGTATGTTACCTATGTGCTTATGTATCAAGTATTAATTATGTACGTACGTAGCAACTAAGTATTCCATATATGTAATCTTAAACGGAAAAAGTTAGTAGCAAAAATGTACAAAACCTAAATGGTAGGCAAAATAAGCAACGCGAAGCGTATTTGTCCACAAACTTGCTTAGTACGCATTGCTTAATCAACATTTTCGCATACGCAATATTAGGTTTCGATTGAAATGGCACTAATAAAATTTACAAACATCAAAAAAGGTTTACGACTCCTGCTGATTTCGCAACAAAACCGGGACACGTGAGGCGGCTGTTTTTATTGCGACAGAGTTTGTTTGCAAAATAAACAACCTCATAATGCTTCTAGGTAAAGTTTATTGCTGATGGGACGTTTGGTTGCCTTCTCTTTTACCTAGGTATATAACTGTCGCGAATTTTAGCCATTAAGTTTGCAAGCACTGAGCGCTCGCTCGCCAAAGGAACAGTGACGTTTTAAAGGTCTAAGGACTAAAAGAAAAGGAAATCCAAAGTAGGTTTTAGTACGGTAAAAGTCCCACATATCCCATAATGTACATTGAAGTATTTAAAAATTGTTCAATATAAACTCGACAAATAAAGGGCTTTATCACCTTAAGATTGAACATTCTTTGTATGTTGTAGAATGAAAAGGTCTGTTTTCCTTTGAAAATTCAAAGTGACAATTATGTCAATCAGTAATCAATTCCTATTTCAAATCTAAGCCTTAGAAAATTTTGAAATGAATGGAATTTGTTATCGAAACTGATAAAGCACTTTTCTGGTCGGTCATACATATCTGATATGATGAAAGAAAAATTTTCAGGAAAACTGTTAATATCTCAGAAGTATGGGTATTTTGCAAATAGTAGATTTTTGATTGACAACGACGATATATTGAAGCGAATATTTAAAAATACAAGAAATAATACATATTTAAAAATAAATTAAGATTTATTTTTTGTATTATTTTTTGTTAATATATAATAACAATTTAATCGTACGTAAATTAAATATTAATATATTTCATGTCATGTAATGAACAATAAATGGAAAAACAAAGGTCATGACATGCATTCATTATTCTTTGTACTAAAATTGTGAATCACAAAAGCGTTGCTGTCACAGCCTTGACAGCAGTTTTCATACACTGCTAGTCCAAAAAAAGCCAGATGGGAGCATAATTCATAATTCAATTTTTTTAAATACCTACAAGACACGTGCCACGAAACTTATCAAATAGGATAAAACAGATTGCAAACAACAAACACTTTTTGATTCACGAAAATATAGATTGTATAAATATAGATAGAAAAAAAAATTGTACAAGTTGTACTTACTTCTACTTACTTATGGTACCAAGGAAAAAATTTACCGATTTGAATGCGGTCTCCGCTGATGTATTTTAGCAAGTATCCCGTAACATTTAATGTTTGTTTTATTCCGATCGGTTCACAAATAAAAAAAGTTAAACCGAACACCTAAATACCCAGCGTACACAAAAACCGCGCATAAAAAGTTGCAGGCACAGCTAGGAAAAACTTATGCTACTACTATGCCTAAAAAACTAATGCAAGTGCAAAGTTCAAGTGGTTACATTAGGCAAAAGCAAAATAAATGTACTTATTTAATTCCCGTGGGTTATACAATGTTGAAATTAAAATTAAAAAAAGGTTGTTTACTCCTACAATTAAAATTACTTTGTCATCTATACAATTTAATTACCTATTTTAAACAATACAAAATATTTTAGCAGGTAACTAATGTATTATAATTTTTTAAGTTTCTGTATCACTCACTTTTTTATGTTAAGGTCGACAGACAGGCTGAAGTGGCCCCAAACCATCGAAATACTCGTAAAATATCTTCCCCGAACATCAATTTTCATAGAAACGTGGATTCTATTTCGCACACCCATCTTGAAAATCATGGTAGGGGAGCCCAAGAGGGGATTTTTGGATTTACTCGAGCGCGTCAGATATTGCCAATATACCCACATGTCTCCGATAACGGATATGTATTAATCTGACGGTTTGGCTGGTGGGGTTGGCAGGGGTGGGGGTAAAATTTTAAATACAACTCGAGCGCGTCAGATTTTCATATGGGATGTTAAGTGAACCTAAACTAAGCTCCCATTTAAAATTCAGACGATTCGGATGTAACGCAAGCTCGTGGCAGCTTTTTGAAAATGCAAAAAATATTTATGACGATTCTCATTTTGTAATACTCGAGCGCGTCAGATTTTTATACAGACGGTTCAGCCTAAATTCCTGATCGTGCTGATTCTGACGATCTGACTAATCTGACGATTATATGGAGGATTTTTTAAAATACAGCGCCTACAAAATTTTGAACGCCTGTAGACGCTCACCCCACCGCTGAAATGAAAAACTTCATATAGGTCCCGACGACGCTCGAGTGACTACATTTAGCATCGTGGGCTCCCTAACCACCATGTGTTACAAGCTGAATCTTCACTATTAAAAAACGAGAACGAAATAAAACAAGTTTCTTCCTCGTTTCCATATATGTAGGTTGAATACGATTGTGAAAAGGTTTAGGTCAAGGACGCACTAGACGGATGATAAACATGAGAAAGTTTGCGGACCTTTTCCGTCTGACACAATTCGACGAGCAATAAAATATGTTTGATAACGTCGTGACTCGTGAATAAGTGAACATTTCTTTATATTCTTTTAGCTGCTGCCCGCGACTTCGTCCGCGTAACTTTGTAAATTATATACTAAAACCTTCCTCGAGAACCACTCTATCCATTGGTGAAAAAAGCATGAAAATCGGCGCATTAGTTTTTCATGTTATCGCAAACATATAGACAAACGTATAGACGCGACGGAGTACTTTGTTTTATAATATGTAAGGACTAGCGACCCGCCTCCGGCTTCGCACGGATGCAATTTGTTTAAAAAAATTGTGTACAAAAACCTGCCTCTTGTTCAAAAAAATCAAGAACAAAAAATATACTAAAAACATTTGGATTAATCTATAAAACATTGAACATTAAACAATTTATTTTAAGGTTACACGTAACTACGCCCTTATGGTGAAATTACCAGCTATAAATTAATTAAATACTTAGTTACTAATATGAAATTTCTTCATATAGTTGCTATCAAGGCGATCGAGACAAGTTCACTGAGAAATCAAGCATGAATGTCGTCCACGTGCCCTAAAATGAAACAAGTTTAGGTACTTCTTCAATGTTGACTTAATTAGAGGAAATTTTAACCCAATCACTATCGTTGGTTGTGGCTGAATACACAAAAATTTATTACTTAGAAATCTTTTCGAACAAATATTTTTATTCCATCAATATTGGCACGCATCTTGTTTTAAGAATGGGTATAAAGCAAACAAAATTTGTAATTTCACCCGCGTGGCCCCTTGGACATGACAGTGACACAAAATACGTACAACTACGCACAACATGCGACGGAAGATAGCGCAACTCGCTCCATAAAAATGTTATAAGTGCCAAAAGTATTAAATATTAATTATTCGTAAACTACAATGTCAAATGAAAAATCGTTGCCTTAGATAATATGTGAAGTGAAATTACTGATACACTTTTAGCTTTGTAATGTGTGTCATTTTGAAAATAAAACTAAAATCGATGGAAATGAGAGCTCACTTGGTGATTTTTTTCTATCGAGAAAATTTCATTATATTATGTTTTCTGTTACAGACGTCACTTTCATTTATAATGTATTTATCTATTTAAAAAAATTAATTAAATTAGGCTTTGTTTACTTAGATAAAATTCAAATCTAGGATTGGCAATTTCTCTTTATGCCCGCTCTTAATAGGCCACTGAGCGACCTTCCATTAAGTTGCCTGTCAGCCTGCCTGTAACACTTTCTTATTAAAAAAAACCTAAAAATATAATTTAATTAATATATTATGTTCATTTTCATCAACCCACATTTAAGAGCCCGTTCAAAATTATTTACAAATAATAGGATCTTAAGGGGTCCACATAACTAACTTAAAAAAAGTAATAATAGGATTAATCCTATTATTACTTTTTACTTATTATTATTATTATTTTTTACTTAAGTCGTAATCGTCAGTACAAAAGATTAGGAATAAGAAAAATCATTAGTTAGTTACAACTAGATAAAAGAAATTACAATTTATTTTGTGTTAAAAAAAAAATATTATTATTTTTATCGTAATGCCTTTTTACATATCTCAGTTTTTTATCGCCGCACGTTTAAAAATGGTATGGAATTTTAATGGTTGAACATCATTATGTTCAACAATTTTTAAACCTTTGTTCGGTATTTTTTTGTGTTTAATGTTAAAAATTACTACCATTCTTGGCATATAAATGAACATTTTTGTTAAATGTACAAGTTTTTTTGTGGCTGTACATCGCCATTATGTTAATTTCTTTAAGTTTTATTCTTAATGCAAAGTTTATAGCTTAATTTACAATGTAGGTATGTATGTATTGCTAATGTATAAAGCTTATGTAGGTACATACTTCGCCTGTATCAGTTTTTTTTATTTATATTCAAAGGTTACAAACATGATAATGATAGCTATTTATTCCGTGGTACTTACGTTAAAGATATGTATTTCATCTAGCATTCATTGTAATAACTGAAGAAAAATTTTCAATCAATGAAGATTTAAAGGAATTTTTGTCTTTCCGTGTGTACAGAAAATAATTGAGTCTCGTCCAGTTAATTTGTGATTACATTTAAACAACCTAATTCTTATCATGGTCAACATAATTATCTACTTTTAAAGGATATTTCCTTCTCGTCACTGCAAGTCACTCAACCCAAGTTATTAGTTTGTTCTATATAACACTTGCCACATCGATAACTACATGCGCGGTATCGATTTTGTAATCTATAAGGGCAAGGCCTTCTGACTCGATACCTAATTCGTCATCGTTCAAACCAAACGTTAGAGCAGTTGTTTATTTTTTCAATTCTAGCCTTATAATGATGTCGGCCCGAGTACTTTAAAACGATACCAGATATTTAGGCTAGCGAGAATAGTTCGGCTCTTATAACAATCAAAATACAACAAAATAAACTTACTAAGCCTAGGCTATTCTCTCAAGAACCTTTTACCTTCGTTGAAGCGAACCATCGAAACAAAAATGGTCCCCGTGTAAGCAGGTTGTTTTTTCAATTCTAGCCTTATAATGATGTCGGCCCGAGTACTTTAAAACGATACCAGATATTTAGGCTAGCGAGAAGAGCTCGGCTCTTATAACAATCAAAATACAACAAAATAAACTTACTAAGCCTAAGCTATTCTCTCAAGAACCTTTTACCTTCGTTGAAGCGAACCATCGAAACAAAAATGGTCCCCGTGTAAGCAGGTTGTTTTTTCAATTCTAGCCTTATAATGATGTCGGCCCGAGTACTTTAAAACGATACCAGATATTTAGGCTAGCGAGAAGAGCTCGGCTCTTATAACAATCAAAATACAAAAAATAAACTTACTAAGCCTAAGCTATTCTCTCAAGAACCTTTTACCTTCGTTGAAGCGAACCATCGAAACAAAAATGGTCCCCGTGTAAGCACTAAGCAGGTTGTTAGAAGATTTTGGAGTGACATTGTAAACAGCTTGCGATTCATTTAGGAATGAGATAATATGGTCAGATAGAAAAAGGAAGGCTGCACCATACTTTTAGAAGAAAAACGACTAACTAAAAAAAAATTACTTAAAAAAACTTGAAAAAGTGATTCTTGAGTTTATTCTTCTTTTATCTGAAACAGTTACTAATGATGCATTTAGGTTACCTATAGTTACTCGTAGTTAATATTATAGGAGGACAAGAAATATTTTATAAGTTTATATCAAGACTTTAAAAAAACTTTGTTTTATGTGTAAAAGTAAGTTGTAGTTTCTTTTTAAAATACACAATTAAAGACAAAATAATATTCTATCCGACCTTTTATATTAATTTATTAACTCAACCATGTCAAGGTGTCTTAAATAATGTATTGGATTACTAATAATGATTGTATTGTTGGTATTTTATATGCACATGAATATGCATTAAAAATAGCATGTGAATGCTGTTAACCACAAGTGCACAATGACCCGAAAACATCATTTACACCTAATGGCCTTTCCAGACAGCTAGCGTAACAGAAGCTTGCGTTGTTTGTACGATGAAGGCTAAAAAATATCACGTCAGAATTTACCAATCGTCACCTATCAGAATTGACCTAAACATTTTCAAATTAATTGCCACACGACTGGACTGTAATTTTTCTTTACAATATTTCCTTTAAAATTAAATACAATATTTACAGTTATTTACTTACTCATTTACAGAATTTCAATGCTATATGTACTAACAATAGTTCAGAAGTAAAAAAAAATTAAACTAATGCACGAAACATTCAGCTCAATCACTCACTAATTTGTTTTCACAGAAAAAAAGAAGAAAAAAGAAAATCTTTTTTTGCAGTCTAAGTCTATATAAATCTGCTTTTAGTCTTAAAAACATTTTTGTTTGCCTGAGCCTCACAGATGCACCGGTTTGTCTGATCTGGCTTTTACCCAACTTAGCGATACATTTTGCTGTCGTTTAAAAACATTTTTGCTGTCATAGCATATATTAAACTGCTGTATATTAGTGTATTTATGTAACGAACGTTCAAGAAACAGGCCAAATAAATACTGTTGTGTTACTTATTTATATAAAGTAGTAAATTTTGTTTATATATTTTTGAATTTTATGTGTAAATATGAATAGATAATTATCCATAGTTCGAACTCAACCAGGAATTCAACATTACTAAGAATTTTTATACCTAAAACATAATAGGGAATTCCCAAAAAAAAAATCTTGAGCCTGTACGATGGTATATCAATATATGAACATACAAGTCAACGTGTTTTGGAGTGTATGTATTCCAAAGTCCATCTCAAATCTTGACTCTACTTTTAAACTAGTCCGTGGCTAGCTTATCTTAATAAGATAATATTTTCAATATATATATTTTAAAAGTTTTGTATATTGATGTTTTAATCTACGTGATTTCTTATTAATAGAAGTTATAAATATGCAAATTTATGTGCTTGATACAGCTAGGTATTTATTTATATATTCTTCCTTAATACTGATGAAACTAATGTCTGTGCTGATGTGCTGTTGATCACGCATACCATATATAATATAAGTCCAATATAAATTTGTTTCAAAAGGTTTATGCACTTGATATATGCAAAAGGAAGGAAAATGATACATAATATTTTTCTTGAAACCCCCGATTCAAAAATAAAAGTATGAAACTTTATCCTGTCACATATTACAATATTAACACGGATTTTTTTAGAAAAATCGCTAGCAGATAGGCTGACGATGAAAGACTGACTTATCATATATTTACTTGCGTATATTATATTACGTATCATATATTTACGTCAGAAATAAAAAAAGAACATAGAGTGCCTTTCATCTAAAGAAAAAGTACTGTTTCCGAGAGATCATCTAAAAATTTTAATGTACTACAACTATATGTGACCAATGAAAATTGAATAAAAGTCGGGGGCAAAAGCTAGTTAATATATTATAATTGTTCTTTTCCTAAAGTATTATAATTGCGTCTATTGCTGCTCTACTTTAAAACGCTGACGTTGCAAATATAACATTATATTAACTGTGATACTAATAAGTATTTGCATTATGTAAAATCTGAATTTATCATATCTACCTATGTCACGCGTTATTCAAACTTGCATTTATTATGTAGGCGACAGCGTGAAGGTGACAGCGTCTTGTTGAACATCCTTTATTTAACAGTATGGCTACCTAAAATAAATTGAACTAAAATTGCCCAGGCAAACGAATATTTAGTTCGTTCACTGCAATCCAAACCGGTGCAATTGATTAAAATATGCAAAGTATTAGGTACAAACGAATGCCATAGCCTGTTTTTGAAGGAATTTACTTAATATTGTTCTGGTTCTTCTCTCTTTAGTTGTTCGTTAAAAAAACACTCAAATTATGATTATGATGCCTCTCTCCACTGGGCTCCCATGTCTAGGATCCCATGGGATTCTAGGATAATTCTTTTGCCTTTTGGCTCCCATGAGATCCGAGATTATTTTTTTACTTCTCTTGGCTCCCAAAGGATCGTAGGATATGTATTTACAGCCCTTGAATCCTATGTCTCCATTTCGTAAAATTAACCTTATCCGAGCACACTAAGTTTCGGAGTCAAAAATGGGGCAGTAACTCCTTACAGTACCCCTTACAGACGACCACCGTGATTTTTTTTTTTTCACTGTATTATTCGCAAAAGTCGATAAACACATTCAAAAGTGCAAAACAACTGAACACTCAACGCGCCACAAGTCGTATACATTCAAATAAATGATTTAATTTGATTTGAAATAACAGCATGTGTGCTGTTGTTTTCTGTGAATGAGTATAGAAACAATTTCCCTATTATTTCCTAATCGCTAGAGTCAGCGCACTTTCAGAACCTATGGCGTTGCAAGTGGCGACGTAGCCACATCCCATCAAGTGGACCGTCAGCTTGTCTGATGAACCTTACATTAAAGAACATCACATGACCTGTTAGGCCCCAATTATTTTATGACGGTAACATTTATATATTATCGTCAAAGATTTTAAAATCTTTGATTATCGTTATAAAATAATTGTTGGTTTTCCATTTGGGTTATTCCATTTAGAAATAATTATATAATTTGGTTGGTTGCTCTCTTTTAAATACGCGTTTTCTTATTAGGATATACAAGGAAATAGAACAAATAATAACAGTAAAAATATCAATCACTCGACATTATAATTTATTATTTTTTATTTATACATAATAAGTAGGTACACGTGATACAATAAACGCAATATCATTTCAAGAAGCGTTTTGAATAAATTTACAGTGACATTCTTTGCAGAACATAACGCATTCATTATTTTATGAATTGATTGATTATTTCCAATGTAATTTATTATTTACTTTAATTTATTCCAATTTATTCCAAAAGTAGAAGACTACTGTTAGGTGGCTGACGGTCTCACAGTCAATTTGTTGGTAGTAAGTACATAAATTCATATATCACTAGCTGGTGCCCGCGACTTCGTCCGCGTTGAACGATTAAAGGTACCCTATGTCCTTTCTGGTGTCCCAGACAACGTGTATGCCAAACTTCATGGTGATCGGTTCAGTGGTTTTTGCGTGAAAGCGTAACAAACAAACTCACATTCACTTTTATAATAATTATAGTAAGGATATAAAAATTGAAGTATTAAAAAATGGTGCCCGCAACTTTGTCCGCGTTTAAAAGTAAAGCATAATAATAATATTATTAATATTGTTACGACCGAACATTCTAGAAGCGTTTGTTTATCATAAACAAACAGCGTGTTGTTGTTTATCATGAGACCTGGGCGTATGGAAATTTCCATACGTATGAGGAAGCCCTCCTGTCTCAGAGAAAACTGTTCCTTATGTTCGCGACATAAGGTTCACATTCCCTTAAGCCAGAAAGTTGTTTACGATGTTTGTTTTTTATGACTTGTTTACTTGTGTACGAGCTTGTTTACCTTAAAGTTTCTAGTGTTTTCTAAAAGCATCGCGGCTGACTGCGCGTGTATAAATACGGGTGCCATCGCTCGAGTGGGACAGTTCTGCGACAACAAGCGATACGAAAACAACTCTTGGGAGCTTTTGCGAAGATATTTGCGACAGTGCATTGTTGACACATAGAGTGAATTATCTACGACTTGTGGCAAGTTTTACGGTTTAATTGGAAAAGCTCTGATATTTTGGAAGTCATCTTGGTCTGCGTAATAAATCGTGTTCTTACAACCCTAAACGGCATTTTAACTCACCCCGCACGTAACAACTGGTGTCAGAAGTGGGATGCCTTTAATGCCACGGGACGAAGGAACTCGTACTCCACGGACCAGGAGGCAAGTGGAGATGGATGCTGCGAGACAACGAGCACATGAGGAGCCGGAGGAAGGCACCGATGCTGATTTGCTTCCTACGGCAGTACCTACATCGAGCCCGTCGATGGACCTCGCTGCGCTGCTAGCTGCTGTACAGAGCATACAGGCTAGTCAAGAAGCCGCTCGCCGTGAACAGGAAGCTGCTGTGCAGAGCATACAAGCCAGTCAGGAAGCCGCTCGCCGTGAACAGGAAGCTGCTGTACAGAGCATACAGGCCAGTCAGGAAGCTGCTGTGCAGAGCATACAAGCCAGTCAGGAAGCCGCTCGCCGTGAACAGGAATCTGCTAGCCAAATGCTGCTTTCGAAATTGGACACAAGCCTTGAAGTCATCTGCGATAAAGTTAAAAAGGTAGAGTCCGAAGTTAAAGGGGTCTCAGTGAAAGTCGAAGGCCTGGAAGAGAGACTCGACCAAACCGACACTCGCCACCAGGCGCTCGCCGAGAAAGTGCAGAAGTTGGTGACGAGGGAGGCAGTCTTCACTGCGCCGGTACCTACACAAGGTAGGCTGGACTTGCCACGGTTTGATGGCACATCTTCCTGGACAGCCTATAAGTACCAGTTCGAAACCCTCTCTAACTGCAGCGGCTGGACTGAGGATCAAGCATTCATGGCGTTGACTCTAGCCTTAAGAGGAGACGCCCAACTGATTCTGGAGCGACTCCCTACGGAAGGAAGGTCTCTGCAAGCCCTATTGGAAGCCCTAGAGACACGGTATGGTGACAGGCATTTGGAGCACGTGTATAGGGCTCAACTACGAAATCGCATGCAGAGGCCCACGGAAACACTCCAGCAGTGGGCTGACGAAATCGAGAGATTAGTTCATCGCGCCTATATATCAACACCGAATGCAGTGGAAATAATTCTGCTCCAAGCCTTTGTGGACGGGATAAGGGATGGCGAAGTTCGCGCAGCGGTGCGATTGGGTCACCATCAGACCCTGAATAGTGCACTGGCACATGCTCTAGAAGTGGAAGCTGTGCGGCGTGACACAAGGCCATTCAAGGTCAGGGAGCTGGTAGCCGAGGAGCGAAAGCCTCGCTATGGTCCGATCTGCTATGGCTGCGGTGAAAGAGGCCACATAAGGCTGGACTGCCTAAGGAAGAAAAGAAAGGGGGTCTCAGAGATGGAGACCCAAGTTGACGAACGACAGTGGCGTGCCACAAGGCCATCCAAGGTCAGGGAGCTGGTAGTCGAGGGGCGGAAGCCTCGCTATGGTCCGACCTGCTATGACTGCAGTGAAAAAGGCCACATAAGGATAGACTGCCCAAAGAAGGAAAGAAAGAGTTTCTCTGAGATGGGGACCCAAGTTGACGAAGAGCAGTTAAAACTAAGCGTCGCCAGGGCCGAGGGGCAGGCACCGGCTGGGAGAAAGATAGCCCCTGCTATTACTGTCAGACAAGGTTCTAACGGAAAAGGTCATGGTAATGCTGACGCTCTATCGAGAAGACCATGTCCTGAAAACTGTAAACACTGCAGGAAACAAGAGTCTCAGGAATCAGTAAAAATTATCCGTACCCAAGGATTAGACGACGACTGGTCTGGAGAAAATATGAGGAAGGCGCAAGAAGAAGATGACGACCTGCGATTGATCTTAGATTGGATAAAAAAGGGAGTGAAACCTGAGTGGGCGGATGTATCAGCTTCCAGTCCTGTTACAAAAAGCTATTGGGCTCAATGGGATAGTTTGACCCTGGAAGGCGGAATCTTGTGCAGGAAATGGGAGTCTAATACCGGACATCAGGTTACGGTACAGGTTGTAGTCCCTCGAAGCAAGGTGTCTCCTCTACTACGTCATATCCATGATGGGGTGTCTGGTGGTCATCTTGGAGTGAAGAAAACCCTTTTGAAAGTGCGACAGCGGTTCTACTGGGTCCATTGCCGGGAAGACGTAGAAGATTGGTGTCGTAAATGCAACGCATGCGCTTCAGTCAAGGGACCACAGACAAGAAGTAGGGGAAAACTGAAGCTCTACAATGTAGGAGCACCATGGGAACGTATCGCTATAGACGTGGCCGGACCATTTCCTGAAACTGAGGATGGCAACAAATACATCGTTGTAGTGCAAGACTATTTCAGCAAATGGCCGGAAGTATTTGCGACCCCTAACCAAGAAGCTAAAACTGTTGCCAAGAAGCTAGTTCAGGATGTAATCTGTCGGTATGGCGTACCTCTGGAAATACACTCCGATCAGGGGAGAAATTTCGAATCAGCCCTATTTCAAGAAATGTGCAACCTTCTCGGTATACATAAGACCCGTACGACACCAGCTCATCCTCAGTCTGACGGAATGGTCGAAAGGTTTAACCAAACATTGGAAAATAATTTGGCTAAAGTAGTCGACTCACATCAGAGAGACTGGGACCAATACATTCCTCTTTTCTTGCTGTCTTATCGCTCCGCTGTACACGATAGTACTGGTTTCACCCCTGCCAGAGTGAATTTTGGACGAGAAATAAGACTACCATTCGATGCAATAACAGGGTCTCCGCCGAATAGCCCAAGACTTGTGACGGATTATGTCAGTGATCTTCGAGAACAGCTGGATGAAGTGCACAAGCTAGTTCGCGAGTGCAGTCTCAAGACCGGTGAAAAAATGAAAACCCGTTATGATAGGAGATCAAACATCAACGGTTTTGAAGAGGGAACTCTCGTATGGCTTCATAATCCCTTCAGGAAAAAGGGCAAAAGCCCAAAGTTGCAAGCACGATGGGAAGGACCTTACAATGTGGTTACAAAAATCAACGACGTCACCTATCGAATCAAAAAGGGGCAAAGAGGAAAACCGAAGGTCGTACACATTGACCGTTTGACAAAGTATCACGGCACGAATGATGATCGGGACGATCATAACTAAGAGGGGGGTAATGTTACGACCGAACATTCTAGAAGCGTTTGTTTATCATAAACAAACAGCGTGTTGTTGTTTATCATGAGACCTGGGCGTATGGAAATTTCCATACGTATGAGGAAGCCCTCCTGTCTCAGAGAAAACTGTTCCTTATGTTCGCGACATAAGGTTCACATTCCCTTAAGCCAGAAAGTTGTTTACGATGTTTGTTTTTTATGACTTGTTTACTTGTGTACGAGCTTGTTTACCTTAAAGTTTCTAGTGTTTTCTAAAAGCATCGCGGCTGACTGCGCGTGTATAAATACGGGTGCCATCGCTCGAGTGGGACAGTTCTGCGACAACAAGCGATACGAAAACAACTCTTGGGAGCTTTTGCGAAGATATTTGCGACAGTGCATTGTTGACACATAGAGTGAATTATCTACGACTTGTGGCAAGTTTTACGGTTTAATTGGAAAAGCTCTGATATTTTGGAAGTCATCTTGGTCTGCGTAATAAATCGTGTTCTTACAACCCTAAACGGCATTTTAACTCACCCCGCACGTAACAATATAATGCCTGAAAAGATTTTTCAATTTTTTTTTTTTCAAATCGTATGAATAGTTTCGAAGAATATCTCCTACATACAAACATTACCTCTTTATAGTATTAGTAGATATAGATAGGCATATTTTGTATATTACCTACGTATTTGAAAGTTTTTTTCTCACAAAGCGCTCTAGTGTTCTAAAAGCAATCTATCAACACCGCCTTTACCCTTGATCGTGAACTCTGGCAAAGTATTATTACACCACGGAACTACAGCCAATTATTTATTCACACAGTGTACACGTCGTTCCTATTCTAATACAGTCTTGACGTCACTTGTAAAGTAACACAAATCTAGGCACGCAACTCATTGAATTATGATTGTGAATTGTTTTCAAAGTACCCGCATTAGTATGGGAATTATAACACGACTTTCCAAGATACAAATACAACTCCTTGAGGAAAAAAATGGGTTTTAAAATGAAACTAACTACCTGATCTGGCTTCGTACGAATACAAGTAACATGACAGTTTCGAACTTTATAACTATAAATAAAATAAATAGGTATCTAATGTCTAATCTAATAAAGGTTCACCCAGCGTAAACATGGAATGAGTGACTCAAATGTTTTTTGTTATCAGCATATCTAAAAAATAGGACTATATAGACAAAAAAGTGTGTGTGTGTGTCAGCTCCGACGCACGACTGGAGTTTACTCCTTACGAACGGTAAATAAATAATTTAATAAATATAATTAAAACATATATATATATATATATATATATATATATATATATATATATATATATATATATATATATATATATATAATATATATATATATATATATATATATATATATATATATATATATATATATATATATATATATATATATATATAAATATAACACGTAACGTGTGACATGTGACATTTGATTTTACTCCCATAAAACCCCAGGCGTCTGGCGGCAGTAACCACCACCTTACAGAATACAACCGTGAAATAGCAACATATGTGCTGTTGTGTTTCGGTGAGTGAGTAAGGGATGCCAGAGCCCATTACCCCACCCCTCCCTTATCCTTAATCCTTCTATGGTCGGCAGCGCACTTGTAGAACTTATGGCGTTGCTTGTGTTATAGGCGACGGTAGTCACCTACCATCAAGTGGACTATCAGCCTGTCTGTCGACCTTTACATAAAAATTATATATATTAAGAAAGATTTTTAGAAAAAAAAATCCGTGGCGGACCGTTAGTAAATTAATAAAACAAATTCTTTCCGTACGCAGTATTTTTAACTAATTAGTTGTACATAATCATTGTTTTAACATGTGAGTAATTTGTCCGTGACTTGAATATCATTTTAGTGTAGTGGACAATGGTGAGGAAAATTTGTTTAGCGGTTGATTAGCCAGTAATGAATCATTTACAATAATATAAATGAACTCAATGTTGGAAGATCTCTTCACAGACAATAATAGAAAATGTGTTTATTTATAGGCTTCCTCTTTAAGATTTTCCTATAAGGTCAATTCATATTGGAGGAGCAGCAACGAGCAGGGAAGCAACGCGCCTATTTGCATATTGTATTCTGTACTTTATCTTCAGTCAATAAATCGCAATTTCATATAGCAGAAAAAACGGGTAACGTAGCGCCGCGTGCCGGCTCGCGGCGCCTTGCGACTGCGCGCTCCCTCTAGCAACGGTGCCGAGAAGCCACGTACTTCCACTCGCGGCCGCTCCAGCCCCCGCGTGCCCTGAAGCGCAGTGAGCTGAGCAGCCACGCGCCAGTGAGAGCGTCAATGCTCGCGAGTGCGCGTCGCTTCTCCTCCAATATGAATAGACCCTTAGGATAGCGCAACGTCAATAACTTTGTAATTAATATTATTATTTCAAGGTTCTATTATATAATATAATTAACTATTTTTTTCTTTCTATTAAGACCTGAATAATAAATGCGAAAGTTAAGGTTGTTTGTTTGTTACGCTTTCACGCCTTAACTGTTCAACTGATCATCCGTGATATTTTGCATACACGGGTGTACATAGGGTACCTTTCATCCAGAAAAAAAGTAGGTAAACACCATACCAAAATAGGTAGTAGGTATTAAAATATATATGAGCAAATAAAGATTGAAATAAATCGGTCAAAAGCTAGCAGATAAAATAGATTTATTTTCTGTTCAACAGATTTCCATGAAAATCTTTCTTTTATGTTTAATCATTGTTACAGAACAAAAACACATTTTAAAAGGAGTCAATGGCTGTTTCAAGCCTGGAGAGCTGACAGCCATCATGGGTCCCTCGGGAGCTGGAAAAACAACTCTTCTTAACATCTTAGCGGGTTATACGTAAGTAGATACTTTTTACTAGTGACAGGGTACACTGCGTTTTTCAGTCATACATTGGTCAAGTCTTGGCTGCGGTAATGTCCCCTTTAAATAAGACCATAGTAAAATAACAGCATGTGTGCTATTGTGTTTATGTGATAAGGGATGCCAGAGACCATTTCCCTACCTTCCTAACTTCTTTACTTGTGCTGATAGGCGACGGTAGCCACCTTTTATCAACATTTAATTTTTAACACATTTCTAATCCACAAGTAGTGCTATCATAAAAAATTTTTAGATACTTCTTCCTGCTCTCATCTAGTTTAATTCTTAAGGTTTAACTTGATTATCTTCCTTTCTTATGTAGCTTTCATTATGAGTAGTATTAACAGCATTATCAATATTCCATATGAATATCGCTTGTCACGGAAAACATAGTATTGACTACAATATCTGCCAACGAATTCCATTATCATTTGGCAAGAGTTTAGTCATTACATTGTAAAACGTTTATTGCAATTATTGTTAATTATTTGTATACAAAGTAAGTGACAAATGATGTAGTATTTGCTGAGAGTAAACAACAAAAACTAATCACATATTTCCTGTTTCGCTTGTTAAAAAAAATGTCAAAAGGATGTCCTTTTATTTTTATAAGTACATATTTTAAATTTTTCTGATTTTATAATTATATGGCAGGTAATTTTTTTTAATCAAACTCCTATTTTAGCCTAACAAATAGTCGTAAGGCAGACTACTGCGTAACTGCCTAGATGGACTCCCGCTCAGAGAAAAAAAATGAACATAAACCTTATTACTAAAATTATATATTTATATACCATGCGTTTTCATGCATAAAGTTCATATAAAATATATATAGCGTTTATAAAGTTCATTGCGTTTTCATACATTTAGAACATATTATACTACTATAGGATATTTTACTATAGGATGAAGAAAAAATATGACTACAGCTTCGGTTAATTGTTTACGTAGTAATTATTGCTGATGATATATATTTTAGGACTCAAGGTGCGAAAGGAGAAATATCAGTGAACGGCGTATGCACTTGCGCATCACAGTCGGCTGGCCGCGGTGGCGCGCGCTACATACGCCAGCAGGATGACCTCCGAGCACATCTAACTGTGTACGAGGGCATGGCTCTTGCTGCAGCTCTTAAACTGGCTGACTTTACAGCTCACGAGAGAAAAGAGAAAGTTAGTACCTATCTACTTTCTTGTGAACCTAAGTATTTATAGACGTGCCATATGTGCTTACCGGTTGAATATTTTGCATTTTTTATTTATATTTTTATGTCTAGCTGAAATGTTAAAATTGTATTAAGATTAATTTATCCCATTTTGATCCGGGTTTTTTGTTTGAATGTTGACATAATCGGAGTAGTTCTTAGCTAATACATATATTATGTATAATTTATGAAGATATAAAATAAATTTCAGTTTTTTGTTTCGATGCAAACCTTCATATTATGTTTCAGAAAAGTCATTTTTTTTTTCATGTATTACTACGACCAATAACCAATGAGTAATCATGGAATTACGTAGTATGAAATTGGTAAGCCGCTCGAGTTGGAAAGTGGCCTCTTAATAACTCACACAGGTTCGATTGATGTGAAATTTAGTTGGTATACTGTTACTTCGGTGGTATTTCCATGGCCTGGTAACCTTGACCTGATGCTGCAGCATCCAGTAGTCTGTGGAATAAACAACTCCTCAGCAACTTACAGCAGATATAGCTTAGGCTCAATAGAAAGTTGGGGATTTGTGTATGTTTTAATTATAGCTTGTTTGTATCAGGTCCATGAAACTTTAGCCCTATTGGGGTTAAGTGGAGCTGCTGAAACTTTATGCAAAGATTTGTCAGGGGGGCAAAGACGTCGGCTCGCTGTGGCCCTCGAACTTCTCTCCGACCCCTCACTTATGTTCTTGGATGAACCAACCACGTAAGTTTATACTTACCATTCTAACTCTAATTCTTAACCTCTAGTTTAAGAAGAATTAACTGAACTTAATGGTCTTGATAAAACGGTTTAGTACTCGTCTCGCACAAATATTTTTTTCTTAAAAAACTTGAAATAAAAGTGCCTACAGTGTACCATACAAAAGTGATACATATAGGGGAATATTAATAGTATATTTTTAATGAAGTAAAGGCACACAAATCAGTCAAAAATATAGTGATATATATTACATATATATTAACACTAGCAAGTGTTAAATAAATAGGTTATACGATAATTGCACATATTACTAGTGGGTGCCTGCGACTTCTTCCGCGACCATTTTTTTTACATACAAACCATCCCTGAATATCCCTCTATCCATAAGTGAAGACAGAATTAAAATCGGTCCAGCCATTCAGGAGGAGTTGTAAATTAGACTCGTTTAGAATATTTTATAACTAGGTATACTCATGTTCGTGTTTTTATTCGATACGATGACATTTCTACGCATTATTGCGTTAGTTTTAAATTATTCATTGTGTAATTCGTAAAAATGCTAATATAGTTTTCCTACGACACAGTGAAATTTTGAACGAATAAAACTTAAAATAAAATTATTGCACATAGACACACACTAGAGAATAATAAATTAGATCTAAATGACATTTTTATGACACAATTATATAGGTTCTTACTTAAAAACGACTGTATAAAAATGGAAAACTTTTTAAAAGGAAGATGATGTAACAAATAATTTCACACGGTAAGTGTGTTACTCGTGTTTCACACCTTACTTACTTACATAAGTGAGGATGACTTAGGTAGGTTTAGCACAATAGCATATAATAAAAAGTTTTCAGCTTAAGCCGCAACTTTGTTCTATTTCCCTACCTTGAAATATAATACTTAAGTACTTCATATGAGTAAATAGTTTTATTTTACAGTAAAAAAAACGCACAGTGTCGTCAAGCACTATTGTACTAAAAAAAATTCCATAACTTGAGGTCAGTTCACACTGAACCATGCGGCGCCATGAGCAGGTAGGTTGGTAAAAACATCTGAGGTACGAGTATAAACCTATTGTGAAGACGCCAATCGGTCGCAAATGCGTCATCGGTGACGTACGAATCAAAAATTTGTAAAAATATTAGAATTAAAAAGGATAAATGTTAATTCTCGAGTGAGATGATTGATTTTTTCAACCGACGAAAACGAAAAAACAAAAACGGAGGAGGTTCTCAATTCGACGCGTATATTTTTTTTTAGTATTAGAAATGGATACACGTTTTATACGCCCGTTCCACCTATACCTACTACCCCTGGTTTCCCGGATAACTTTTGACAGGGTGGTCCGATTTTGATAATTCTTTTTTTATTTCAAAGGGTGCATCCCCGAGGGGGTCCCATTTTAATTTGGAAACAAAATTCCAACCCTAAGGGTAGGAAAACAGGGGATGATTGATTGTTCACTCACCGATTGTAGCGTATAACTACGGATAACTTTTTACAGAGTAGTCCGATTTTGATAATTCTTTTTTTAATAGATAGGGTATACCTCAAAGTTGGTCTCGTATAATTTTGGAAAAAAAATCCTACCCTAAGGGTGGGAAAATTAAAAATTAAGCATGTAGTAAATATTAGAAATAGCCACAAAAAATTATAAAATAAAACTTTTTAACAAAAAATAAAACCGCCGAAAAAACTAAAAAGCATAAAATAATCTTCTTATTTTATTTTACCTAAGTAATTTTGAGTCGGCGCCAAACAAGCAAAAATTACGTAAAGAGAGATGCGCGGTAGGTATTTTAGAAGATTCTACATTCAAATAAATTTAACCTCTCTATAATATCAGTATAGTTTTACTGTAAAATTTCATAAAAATCCGTTTACTAGTTTTTGTGTGAAAGAATATGGAACATCCTGGAACATCCATGGAACATCTATCATGCTTATTGGATTATAGATTTAGATTTGTACATAGAATTACTTAGGTACTTAGGCGACTCAAAATTACTTAGGTAAAATAAAATAAGAAGATTATTTTATGCTTTTTAGTTTTTTCGGCGGTTTTATTTTTTGTTAAAAAGTGTTATTTAGGTAGTAAAAACATTCCATAACTTAAGATGGCTTGTTGTTGTGCTTGAAGATATCATCATCAATACTAATAATAAATCTGTAAGTGTAACTTTCACATGCAATCCACACGCACATCTATTTCCAAATATTTACAAAGAAATCTTTGTTAAATCAAAAATTAACCAATCATAAATGAAAAATTTACGACACGTTAAAATAATTAAAACTTTCTATTGAGCCTAAACACGCTATATCTGTTTTAAGTTGCTAGGAGTTGGATCTCTGCAGCATCAGATCAAGATTACCATGTCATGAAAATACCACTGCAGTAACAGTATTAGGTATACCAAATTTCATATCAATCGAACATGTGGAAGTTATTGAAACCCTTCGTTACCTAGAAAACAGAACAGGCTCATGATGGTCTTCAAATAGTTCTTCATAAATTATAGCTAAGAACAATCCCGATCGCGTCAGCTTTCAACCAAACAAAAAGGCAAACACACACGTCAAACTTTTACCCACTGAAACCTATCGCCAAACCCCGTTTTTGCGTAGGGGATTAAAAATCTAAATTAATATGAATAATGAAATTTTATCCACCCGTTTCAATAGCATTAAACTGTTTTAAAACAATTTAAAGTTTTAGATAATACCGTTAGGGACTTTGTTTTTTATGCTATATATTTAGAAAGACAGGAAACTTCTATTTATTCAGTTAAAAATTACCGTTTAAAAATACCTTTGATAAAAATATAACAGTAACTTAGCTGGTGGCCGCGACTTCGTCCGCGTTGAAGATACCTGGTGTCGGCAGTAGTATATTCTACACCAGCGCCTCTATGCTTAGTTAAATGTACTTTTGTTTTTGCTACTCCATGGCAGATGGCGCTGTGTGTCGTCCTTATATCGCGCTAACGCTTTTCCGGCAGTATTACGAGAAGTCCTTTGTGTATTCATCGTCAGATAAGTCTGATTATTGTTAAACTGCACTTCCAACTTATACTAGTGCTGTTATGTTTCAGTGAATTGAATTTTTGAGCGATTCCGCTTTGAGCTACTTCGGAGACGGAACGGAATCCAACTGTCCAGTGTCCACCCTAATAAATATTATTTATAATAATCCGAATTCCGATCCAAACTAGCCGGTAGGTAGCTGGAAAAGCTGGAGCTGGTTCTTGGTAGTTGGTAGTCTTGGTACCCGGCACCCGCGACTTCGTGCGTTCGTCCACGTTGAAAAATAAAAATATAATATGTTCTAGCTAGTCGTACGATTTAATCATAATGACACTTGTGCTATGCAATACAATGGATGAATGAATGGAATGGAATGGAATAGATATGATTAGTCTCTTTAGGAGTTTAGAATAATACCTTGTTTATTTATATAGAGCTAACTAAAGCCTAAGCCAATATTAAAGCCTGAAACATTAAAAGAGATCAATCAGTTTTGTTATCAGGTCATCGTTTTTTTTTTATTATTTTCGTTTTAACGGTTTAAACTTGTACCATTACTTAGGTACAAAGACTATTCTAGGACTATTTAAGACTATTTAAGAAGAAATTATAGATTTCACTGAGAGAATATCTTACAATTTGTTAATGGGGTTTCATTGAGATATTTAAGTTAAAGTATTAAAAAAATTGAGATTAAAAAAAAAATCTTTTTAATTTTCTGAAATATTCACAGGAATTTACTGAAAATAAGAAAGTCAAAGTGCAAGTTAAAGAAATAATAATAGCCTGGTTTTTGATCGATGTTTTTTAATAAATTTCATTCATTATTCTGTTTTCAGTGGTCTTGATTCTTCATCTTCATCATCTCTGATCTCTCTACTTAATAGTCTTGCGCGCGGTGGAAGAACTGTAGTTGCCACCATACACCAACCGTCGGCGCTTCATTTTGAGAAGATCGATTCTGTATACTGTTTAGCTGCCGGAAGAACCTTGTACCAAGGGCCAAGAGTCCATTTGCTGCCAGCACTGGCTAGTGCCGGGCTCCGATGTCCACCTTATCACAATCCAGCGGATTTCTGTAAGTAAAAATTTGACAAAAAAATTTCAACCCTCCTTTTTAATTAAATGTGTCATTTCAGTAGATTTTATTATGCTCTAAATGGTTATCAATTTGTATATTAAGGTCGACTGACAGGCTGAACGGTCCACTTGATGGTAGGTAGGTGGCAACCGTCGCCTCTAACAAGCAATGCCACAGGTACTAAAAGTGCGCTGCCAATTATAGTGGGTTTGAGGATAAAAGATTGGGATATAGAAACAGGATCTGGCATCCCTTTCGGCATTTTCACGGTGATCTTTTGTTAAGGGGTGGTTACTATCGCCAGACGGGATGCCCAAGTGACTGCGAAGCCCAGTGTGCCCTGCTACTACTTTCCAGATCCAAACCTGAGCCAACTTCTGAAAATATATATAGTCCTTTCAATGTGTTTCTTTCGATGTTTTTTATGAGCATTAGAGTCTTAAGTGAATGCACAACATTATTAGTATGCTAATATAATTCTTGGCAATAATAACAAATTAATAAATAAGCAAATATTGAAATACGTGAGTAGCATGCACGTTCTGTTGTTAAGACCTAACAGTATCAGGAAGTAAAATATCAATAAGTGTTACTAATGTAAACAAATATTGGTATTTCCGACCTCTAGGTACTTTGTAGTTAGGTACTCTTATTTAACGATACAGTTCTTCTCCACTAATCTAGATTCTTTTCTTTATATTAGATACAGTTTTCTCGGAGCTTTTTGAGTTAAATAAAACATAGTTTAACTCAAAATAATCTAAACTCAAAATAATACGCTGAAGACGAAAAATTATAAGTAAACAACTACAGAGGATACCATCATCATCTTGGATAAGGGTTTGGAAAGGGATAGGGAAAGGCTCTGACCTTTCTTAACTCACTCACTAGTCTAGTCGAGAAGTGAGTGCTTTTGTGCGAAAAATAATTCAAACAGTCTTAAAAATATTTTACTGAAATTTTATCCTCTTTTAGGAACTTCTTTCAAATTTGAGCTATCTTCAATATTTTTTTAGTTATAGCTACAAAATGGACACTCCCTTTTTCTCTTTTCGTTTTTTGTTTATAATAATTGCAATTTTTATTGGCGGATAAAATAAAAAATACCATTTTCTCAGAATGAAATTCTGAATCCAATGAAACAATTACCATATTTTTAAGACTGTTTGAACTATTTTTCAGAAAACTCGCAGAGAACTCTCGACCGAGAGTTCTCTGCGAGTTTTCTGCGAAAAATTGCATGTTGGTGTTTCGGTGTAGTCTAGACTACACCGAAACACCAACATGCTGTTATTGCACGGTGGTCTTCTGTAAAAGCTGGTTATGCAAAATGATGCTGAACAAAAGACTGCGAAACGCAGCATGTCACTACTTTCCAGGCTCAGAACAGAGCCAACTTTGAAAAATTCAGGGGTACCCGAGACCCCAAAGATTCTTTTCAATTTCCAACCTTATTCACAATTTATTAAATTCAAATATTCCTACTGTTTTCAGTAATGGAGGTGGCATCGGGTGAATATGACACCGATCTTGTTAAAATTGCCAGAGTAATGACTCACTTCAAGCCAGAATTAGATGGAAGCAGTTACGACGAACATGTTCCTGTCTTGCCAGCATTGCCTACTCCTATGGGTATGTATGCTTTTAATAAGTATGGAGTAAACCGACTTTAAAAGAAAATATATATAATTTACTTGGAAAATATATTTTTTTTGAACTTTTGAAACCTGAGAGTTAGTTAACTTGTAAAATGTTAACTAAAATAACAACTTGGCTTTTTTTTTTATATAGCAAATAGTCTAATTTTTTTTATTAACTTTTGATTTTCACATTTTCAGATATAACGACGAAATCAAAACACTTTTTCGCCGACTTCAAGAGCCAAAAAAGTTATAAGAAAAATATGTATCGACAGTCAGGACTGATGAGACAAACTTGGATACTTCTTTATAGAAACTATTTAATGACTACTAGAAACTATGTAAGTTACCTAAATTGTACCAAAAAATCAAGTCGCAGAGTTGTTTTTTGTTCAAAGTTCTTTCCTAAAGGGCCTGATACTGACCAAACTAATATTAATCCTAAGTTAATTTGTTATTATTATATTATTATAAGTTATTATTTACAAAAAAATAAGAAAGATGATTTAATTAATATGTATGTAAATAATAATAATTTATAATCATTTGTTTCCACCGTATTCGTTTATATTAGATTTATATTTTATAAATCTAAAATATAAAACTAATATCTCACCTCACACCTGCTTTCATATTAATATGATTGCAAAGTTATCTTATCGAAAATCGGCAAAGTAAATGTCTTATGAGTTCAAAAATATCTTTGTCAAGTAGACATTCAACGTTGAATGCCATGCCACACGGAATCTTATCTTGTGATAAGGTATGAGTAACAGATTCGGACTTTGGGTTCAAAAAGTATTTTAGCCATCCCAAAAATTTATCACTGACCAGTTAAGAGAGGGTATCAAGAGAAATAGCCAATCCTAGATTTGAATTTTATCTAAGTAAACAAAGTCTAATTTAATAATTTTTTTTAAATAGATAAATACATTATAAATGAAAGTGACCACTGTAACAGAAAACATAATATAATGAAATTTTCTCGATAGAAAAAAATCACCAAGTGAGCTCTCATTTCCATCGATTTTAGTTTTATTTTTAAAATGACACACATTACAAAGCTAAAAGTGTATCAGTAATTTCATTTCACATATTATCTAAGGCTGTATGTAACAATTTTTCATTTGACATTGTAGTTTACGAATAATTAATATTTAATACTTTTGGCACTTATAACATTTTATTGAGCGAGTTGCGCTATCTTCCGTCGCATGTTGTGCGTAGTTCTACGTATTTTGTGTCACTGTCATGTCCAAGGGGCCACGCGGGTGAAATTACAAATTTTGTTTGCTGTATACCCATAAATTATTTCCTAACTTCCCAACTTGGGGGTCGCGTTCAGAGCTATGGGGGGTCGCAATGAATCCAGTAATAAGACCCTTATATGAAATGTGAGGAGGTCGCAACATTTTCTAATTAAGTTTTTAGCTATTTACTGTGTCGCGTTGAGGGTAGCTGGAGGGGTATAGCATTCCACGAGGTGCAAAGGTAATGTGACCGAATTGTACCAAGCTTCGATGACGTATTTGTATTAGAATTTCCTGGTACATTTTGATCAACCCTTGTATATTATGTGAAACGTGTCATATTAATTCCAGTCTCTATTCATGTACCGCGTGGCTGCACACGTCGTCATTGCCCTCATCTTCGGTTACTTGTACCACGGCGTCGGCAGCGAGGCAAGCAGTGTGCTTGGCAACTACGTTTACTTATATGGCTCTATGCTGCTCGTGGTTTACACCGGAAAGATGTCTGTCACATTGTCGTGTGAGTATCGTTTGCTCTTTTTAATTTGTCCGCCACTTAATTATTTTTTTAACTTAACCGCGACGCTAGAAATTATATTTTTAACAAGCGTATCTTCTAGCCATTTAGCCAATGTCCATCCAAATATTCTATTCCATTCGTGAAAGATTTTTTTTAAATCGGATGATTAATTTAGAAGATTACCTCCTACATACAAATTTTACCGCATAATATTATTAGCATAGATTTATTTTTATATATTTTTAGTTCCCTTGGAAATGGCGATTCTAAAAGGAGAACACTTCAATCGATGGTATAATTTGGGACCCTACATTGTTTCAATATTGGCAGTAGAGTTGCCTTTTCAGGTGAGTACATCTGTGATTTTTTCACAACTAATTACATATATTAAAATTAAGCAAATCTCACCAAGTATAAATAAAATAAATGATCTGCCGATCCATTTTGTCTTAAATTTTGTAATTGACAAATGAAGATTTTCTTATTCCTTTCAGCCAGATTAGTAAAGTGGATGAACTATAAACCAAGTTATAAATATAATTTCAGATGATATCGTGTGTGTCATACGTTGTGCTCTCGTACTGGCTCACTGACAATCCCTTGGAGCCGACTCGCGCTACTCTCTTCCTCGCAACAATAGTAGCGACCTCGCTTTGTGGTCAAGCCTGGGGATATTTCATCGGATCCACTACACCCACAAAGGTAAACACACAAGGATCTTCTTCAGAAAGGATTAAATCGAAAAATTTCAAACATTAACCAAACATTTGGGTTGATTGTTAGCTCTGTAACGTATCTTAAAAACTTTAAGGTTGCTTGATGCGTATTATAGAGTCTGATGAAAAGGCTCAAAGTTACTTAGCGTGCGATTCTAGTAATATTTATCAAAGCAGCCTTGCAAGGCCGATTGTTTCCAAGTGCTTGAAAGGAAGCTGTAGTTATCGGCATTTTAGATAGGTACACTATGAGACAGAGTCTTTAATGAGGAAATCTGTAAGAGCGCCAAAAGCCCATAAAATCAGCAAGCCGAATTGTGCAGTGAGTGTATAGTTCGAAAAAGGGATATCCATTGATGAAGAAAGGCTTCCGTTACCACTCCGACGATAGTATAGGCATAGCATAGCCCCGTGACTTTTCATTGGATAACAGTGAATATGAGATGGGACTAAGTCATGCACTTAGGTTGTCTTCGGTAGAATCGAAAATCCAACAATGAGCGTCAGAATTTGTATTGTCAAATTCTTGACAATACAAATTCTTGCTTCAAAGTTCTTCCTGTACAAATTACACTTAGGTATTCATAACGCTTGGAATTGGTCTTTGAATTTTAAATGTAGACGCAAATTAGTTTTCATGTACAGTTCTTAATAATCCTCAGCTTAGTCTAGTCACTAATTAAATAATAATTAATTAATGTCACTAGCGCGACATATGTAACCGATAAGATATGTCAGAACGAGATAAACTAAAAAGTAATTGTTGAAAGTCTATTTTGATAATAATTTTGTTTCTTCTTCATGTGATATTATTTTTAGCAATGCTCAAGAATTCGATATCATGCATCCTTTTGGATACATGGCCTCTACGGCAACTCCAGGGTAGTTTTATTATCCAAATGGATACACTGGATAGGGAACATCGCACCTTCGGCAAGACAAGGGCATAACTGCACTTTTTGTAATTTTACAGGAGAGCCATTTAAAGTAATTTTTTTTCTATTCAATAACGTATTTTTCTGCTTATATTGCTTTTAAACAATTCTTCATCAAATAAGCCCCCATAGTCTGGTAATTTTTTTTAAAATTTAATAATTTTTTTAAGACATTTCTGCATATATTTTAAGTTTAACTCATTTTACAAATTTTTGTAAGTTATGCCCTTGTCTTACCGAAGTTACGACATGTTAAATCTCATCCAAGCCCTTCAGGTTTTTGAGTTTATTCATTGTTAAAACAATACACGATTCCTCTATATTTGACTGCATACTTAACGTATAATGTATTACAGATAGCCGTGTTCGTGGGTCCAGTACTGGCGTGCTTGTTCTCAGTGTTCGGGTTCTGCCTGGCGCTGTCTGACACTCCGTACGCGTTCAGGTGGCTGCACCACATCTCCTACTTCAGAGCAGGCTTCCATGTGGCCGTTCATTCAGTTTACGGCTTCAATAGGACTAAAATTCATTGTTCTAAAGGTCAGTATCACTTAACTAGATATCTTCTTTTAGAAAAACAAATATTATTGGATCAAATATCCGTTGCTTCACGTTTTAGGTTAGGATCTTACAATCTTCATACTTTAAATTTATTTTTTAATTACTTTTCAATATTTTATTGACGCTAGAATTACCAATTATCACAAGTGGTAACTGACAGTATTGAAACATTTCAGTATATTCGGTACATTCTGTATTATGTGTGGTCTTCAGTCAAGTTGATAGTTCACTTGATTGAAAGTGGTTACTGTCGCCTATAACACCTTCTTCCTCGACTCCGATAATATGAGACGAAGTGAGTATAAACGAATATAGATTCTGACGACTCTATTCATAATACCAAATTTCACATCAATCGAACATGTGGAACTTGTGCCTCGGGCGTCGGGAGTTAAAAAAAAATTTCAAAAATTGTACATGCAGAGTAGACGTGCTGTTTTTTCACGGTGATTACGAAGTACCACTTAAAAAATACTTTTTTTATGTTAAGTTCGACAGACAGGCTGACGGTCCACTTGATGGTAGGTGGCTACCGTCGCCTATAACACAAGCAACGCCATAAGTGCTACAAGTGCGCTGCTGACCATAGAAGGATTAAGGATAAGGGATAAGGGAGGGGTGTGGTAATGGGCTCTGGCATCCCTCACTCACTCACCGAAACACAACAGCACATATGCTGTTATTTCACGGTGGTATTCTGTAAGGTGGTGCTTACTGCCGCCAGACGGGCTGCCCAAATGACTGCGAAACGCAGTGTGCCCTACCACTACTAAACTTTTTACTACTTTTTTATTTTTCAGAATACTGTCATTACAAAACTCCAAGTAAGTTCCTGACGGAG
The DNA here is from genome assembly GCA_945859745.1 of Synanthedon formicaeformis. Lineage (NCBI taxonomy): Eukaryota > Metazoa > Arthropoda > Insecta > Lepidoptera > Sesiidae > Synanthedon > Synanthedon formicaeformis. Next base: position 4,776,759 of record OX243960.1, on the reverse strand, counting down.
ATGGATATGGAGCATGTCGATGTTGGAGGCAGTATGACGCTGGTTCTCTCGACCACCGTGCTGATGCATTTCCTCACCATCGCCGCGCTTTGGTACAGGCTCAACAAAAGATGAGCTCGCCCTTGCCTATCATTTTGTTACTTTATGACAAAACATAATGACTGATTAAGTAAATTTTACTGTCAAGGTGGTCCCTCACGGGGAGCATTCGCCTAAAATGTAACGTTACAGATTCGAGGATTACATCAGTGAGGTAGAAGAACCGAGCATCCCTCCCCAATCCCTTATTAACCCTATTGTAGTCGGCAGCGCACTTCTAGCACTTAATTGTCACGTTGCTTGTGTTGTAAGCGACGGTAGCCACTTACCATCAAGTGGACCTTCAGTCTGTCTTAACATTAACATAAGAAAAAATAACAATATCGAATTAATATTATCGAAATATTCAAAATCGAATCTGAAATATTACAGTAAAGGGCAATACTCCCGGTGAAGGAGCACCTTTAGGTTAGTTTTAGCTTTATGTGGTATTTAATTAGTATAAATAGGTAATTAATTTTCATATTCATTTTGAGTGTTTCAGATAAAGAATTTTTACATTTAAAGTATGAGGTACATAATATGTAACTTTTTCTTTCAAATAAATTGACATAGTTAGTTATTTATAAATGATTCATATTTATTAATTATATGAAAAAGCGACAAATTTTAATACTTCATTTTTTGTGACAATTTTATTAATTTATATAAATGTAATAGTTTTATTATAAATCAAAACATGATTTGATTAGAATCATTACTGGACAGTCATGTGGCAAACATATGCGTTTTATTTTATTTATTGGCATTCAATATGCCAAGTATTTGTCTGTCTGGTTGATTTTTCCTTATCACATAAATATATTTCTTTAACAAGGTTTAAGGTATTAAAAAACTAAATCGGTATTAGTATAATTAATGTTAATTAATAGTATACGTTTACAGAAACGGTCTGTTTCAAATATAAATTGACATAACAGTTTTAAGCGGTAACAATTTTGACACTTTTTTTTTAATAAATATATAAATTATCCAGTGAAACATTGTAAAATAATAAATAAAAAGTATAAGTTATAATTGTGACCATCTTGTGAATTTGTAGAGAAAAATTCGTTTTAAATATTAATGTTTTTATCTGGATATATTAGTTACGCATATGCAGACAAAAAATATATATATATTTAATTTTAAAGTCAATCAGTCAAATCTACTTTTTCTAATGTGTATAGACTGATGATACTTGTTTTTTTTTTTATGTGACTGTACTGACCTTTGAATATACTGTATAGGGTGAACTTGTATACTATTTACTTTTAAAAACTTCTACCTTTTTTTCTATAATACGTACCTAAGTATGGGTCATATAATAACCTCATCAAAAAATTCTTGTATATAAAATGAAACACCTCTTTTATGTTATTGCTGTCTTAGAATTAATAGAGAATTTATTCTACCATACTAATGTAAGAACTATAAATTGTGACTTAATAAAATTAATATTTTCCCATGAAAAACTCTTTGCGTTTTCATATTCTCCTTAATTTAGTACCTAAACTCCTGTAGCTAACGTACCGAGGAAAGGCGTAAGAAACAAATACACACGTCAATTAGCGGATAAATTGGAATAGCTCTGACAAAACCTCCGACAAGATCCCACTGCTTGATCCTGCAGGTATCTGTTTTTTTGATGAAATTAATTTTAAATAATTCTTGAATTAATAAATAATTGCAATGGATTAAGGAAAGGTTGCCTTGTAAAAATTAGCTGCAATTACCTGTAATTAATTTTAATGTCATTAATTCACTAATATAACTTGCAGCTATATGTTTTTTTAGTCAATTTCATGTCATTTGAAAGAAAATGATGTAACGAATTGAAATAAAAATGGTTGCCAGCTCTCAGTCGGATTTGATTCGAAATTAATTCCACCTTGTTGGAAATCATTAAAGCAAAAAATGTTGAGAACTATTTTCATAAATTGCATGTGGCAAAATGCAACTGAGCCAAATTGTATCACCTTCAATCCAGAAGACTACGGTTGGTCAGTAATTGATGGGAATTAATGACATTAAAATTAATTACAGGTAATTGCGGCTAATTTTTACAAGGCAACCTATCCTTAATCCATTGCATACATTCTCAAGATTTACTTAAAATTAATTTCATCAAAAAAACAGATACCTGCAGGATCAAGCAGTGGGATCCTGTACTATGTTAATATCAGCGTGGTTTTGTTTATACATACGAGTATATATCGCTGCTTAAAAACTAAAAGGCCATAAAACAAAAAAATCCAAAAATGTTTTTATTGCAAAAATACAATCACAATCCTTCATATTGTATGTTGCAAAAAGACTTATGGTTGTATTATTCAATATTTAGTATATTTTGATATTTTTTTAATATTCAAAAGTAACTTATATGCTTATATCTCCTCTAGTATTCAGTTTATTATAAAAGTATTTAAAACATTTAATGCTACTTAAAAATACGCTTCTAACTATGTATAATATGCATATATTTGATATATATCTAATAAGAAAAAAATTGACAAAAAATAATTTAATTTTCTTCTATTCTCTTCTGTAAAAAGTGTAATTTTGATTTGTGGCCCTAGAGTTTTTAAGCAGCGATATATTTGCACTATCACGACGGAGGACGTCTCTTTTGACGATATTGTCGACGAGTAGTTTCTTCCACGGCGTCAGCGGCGCAACAAAGGACCTGCCACAACTACGCGACCTATATTTGATTTATATTTGACGACACGTTTGGTCTAGTGGCTAGTACCCTAGCTGTTAACCAAACGGTCGCGGGTTCGAATCCCGCTAGGGGCAAATGTTTTATGTGAACATTTTACCTTTGTACCTGAGTCATGGATGTTTTGTATTTATAATATGTATGTATTTACAAAAAAAAAAAAAAGTAATCTATGTATTATATCAACTGTCTGGTATCCATAATACAAGCATTACTTGCTTACTTTGGAACTAGATGGTGCTGTGTGGAATGTGTGAAGATATTAAAAAAAAAATGTATTAAATGTATTTATAGCTTCGTACCTCCGCCGTGTGCGCACGCGCTTAGCACATGCGACAACAACGTGAAACACTGTTTTTCTAACGATAGACATCCGCTTTCACGCACCTACCTAATTGAATAACATGTAAATAATATAATATGTCGTAGGCCGATCGTTTAACTTGGCCGATCGAGATCTGCCTGGGCAGATCATGATGTGCCGGCAGTTCTTGATATGTCGCTCTAATAACCGCCATATCGTTCAAAGCATAACGTTTGACTATTTGCCCGACCATTTTTGAGCAAATCGATTTGTAGGGTGACCAAAGTACGCGCAAATAAAATGAAGTTTAGATTGAACTCTTGATTGAACTGTTTGAACTCTTGAATAACTAATCAATGTTTATAAGCAAATTATTTTGGAGTTTTTGTAAACTAGAGTGACCTATTCAGCCTCAAATTGCATTAAAACTTGTGATAAAATATGGATTTTTCAAGGATCATATCTTTTAAATTAATACTTTTTTTAAGTTTGTATGCATTCGAACCTAGTTAAAGACTGTAAAGACAAGATAAATCGGTATCATGCTTACTTTTATAAATTAAACATAAAACAGCGGAGTAATTAACATTCTACGTTTGTATGGAGGAAAATTGCCTTGTATTACTTTAAGTCTACATAATCGCCAAACTCCTAACACGTTATTGTGGAATGAAAACAGGTCCAAAAAATCCCTCCTGGTGTTGCTTGTATATTATTATGTAATAATATACAAGCAACTATCATTTTGCCAAATTTTGACGCATTATTTACAAATAAAACCGTCAAAAAAGATGTTTTAATAATGTTGGAAATTTGAATAATGACAACGGCTTGCGTGCAGCTGTTTCCGCAACAATAATTGTTTTTGTAACAAATTGTACCTAATCAATCACTACGCGCCTACTGATACAGTTTGTACCTAATGGGGAAAGGACCGATAAAACATGTCTCCGACGAACTAATCCTACACAAATGGTACTATCATCAGAAGTAACTAAAACAACATTTTATTTGAATGTTGATAACAAATGGTATATTTATTACGAAAAATTTGACCTTTTGCATGTTTTTGTCATTAGAATATTGTAAATGAATATAAAAATCCTAGCGACTATTCATTGACACTCATACAACGTTTATGGAAATTAGCATTTTTTTAATTAAAGCCATTCACCAGATCCAAGGTGAAATTGTATTTATTTCCCCAAATAAAAAACATTGGCCGTAAATAATTTTTAATGATCAGAAATGGCACAAAATCGTTTTTTTTTTTTTTTTATTAATAAAAATGGCTAAATTAAAGTAGGGCAAATGATCTGCCCTACTTTATTGTTGATAAAAAAAAAATACAAAAGAATAAATTTTGCTGAACGAATACGAACTAATTAATTAATACGCCAACAAATTAGGTAATTATAGTTCTCTATTTTCGCGATAATCTCAAAAACTACCGAACATATTTTCATACGGTTTTCACTAATATAAAGAGTGGTAAACAAAGAAGCTTGTATAATTATATTATAATTTGCGGAAAAAATATTTCTCAATTCGAAGTCGAGAGCGAGTCGCTATTTATTTATAACATTACTAGTTTATGTTGCATTAATATTGAAAATCTCGTGTTCATTAAATTTGAGGGTTTGAAATAATTTTGAGGTACCATACTATTTAAGGCCCCAGTGGCTATCGGATCTGAGGATAATAGGTAAAGAGTCAATAGTAAAAAATCAAATCCATGAATAAACTGTTGAAGAAAAACTGTTAATTTTAGAAAAACCGAAAACAGTCGACATCTGTTTTCTTTATTGCGAACTAAATATATGTTTATCGATACAGAAGCATACATTAGCTGGACATTACATTAATCACCCAACAGAGGGCCTCAAACTTAAAATAGATCAATTCAAAAATCTCACGATTGCTTATGATCAATTGAAATTGATATGTACTTTTCTTAATTTCTTCAACAACGTTAACCGTTTTCGCAAAAAGTTGACGAACTGTTAAAAACAATTTTCGCATCAACTCTTGTGCGTGATAACAGATTAAACATCGCGATAGCTGTCTCTTTCTTACGTCTATATCCGTTTCGTTAGTTAAAATGAAAAGAATGATGTTTAACAGTTTATCTTTGGTCGAAACCTCTTTGTAGTGGCTTACAACCCGATAAAGACGTGGGCGAGTGTGAGCGTTATAGTGTAGAGTAGCGACCAGTGAGTAGTCGATTAGTTTATTCACTGTGCTCGCGATGTGATCTACAGTGAGCTCGTCGCTTGTTTTAGTGGAAAACCGTTATTAATGTGGTGCCAGTGAAAGTTTTAACTTAACAAAATGACCTCCGATATTCAGTCTTTAGAAACAAACTCTACGTCTGTCGTCGAAGATTCCCTGAATATCACATTCGAAGACATAAAATACACAGTGCGAACAGGGATCCTAAACTCTAGTAAGTTTTTCAAGTCCTTTGTCTAACAACAATATTGTTGTAAACAAATAATCTCGCACGGTACAATGTAATGTATAGCTTAAATTTAATTGTTCTTTGTCAAATTAATTTAATTAATTGTTTTTTGACACAAATTAAACTCCTACCTCCAACAACAATGTTTATCTGGTCTCCATATCAATCATTGAAATGATAAGTGGAGTAGGACTTTTATTTTAATTGATACGTTACGCAATGTTCTAGATTTAAAAGTAAATTCGGAATATTAATTTTATTTTCAATTAGGTACCTAAATGGAAACACAATAGTTCTAGCCTTCTGATATTGTCACTTATTTAAAAGGCACTTGACTGCTTATCAGGCTTTCAATGAGTTGCATAGTCCGAGGAAAATAATAATATTATAATACTTGCCTACTTCCATAATATATAATAATATTAACTAACGTCTCTTTGTCAATCAAAGAACAAAGACACGAGCAGAAAAAATACATTCTAAAATGATCTCTATTTAGAAAGGTTTAGGTATACAATGCTAAACTAATCTTTATAGTTAACTTTGTAGAGTAGCAATGTAGTTAATTATTTACAAGTTATTATTTAACTTACATAATTGAGATGTTTACAAAAATACAAAAAGTGTGCCGTTTTGCTTCGATAATTGTTGAACTCTTTATCAAATAATGTAGGTAGGTAATACGTGTTCTGTGTTACAGTCCTATTTTTGCAATTTACTTAATTATTAAGTAAGTATACCTAATAACAGCGATTATATTATTGACATAATTTTATTATAGTTGAGCCTATATTATAAGCTAGCTTTGTTCTTCGCCGACCATCGGTCGAGAGTTTGTTAGAGAACATTATATATTATTATATATAGTGTATAATATATAATGTTCTTTATGATGGAAATTATAGAAGTTAACATAAAATCTTTTAAATAATGGCGCCATTCGATTTGCACGAAGTTCCCGCCTATTTCGTACTTCGTTTACTCCTTCTTCTTTGTCTGTCTGTATGTGTGTGCTAATCTCGGAAAGTTGTGAACGGATTTAGTTCCCGATTATATCGATGGAAAGAGGAATTTCTGGGGATAGTCTACTATATATATAATTCATGAATATTTTATTTAAATTTGCCGAGTTATCACGGTTTTCGTCAATCTGTCACTATCGGTTATACATTTGTGTATACACCGTCAATTCCAAATGTCTAAATAGATGTACATCATATGTGTCTAATAAAAGTCCATTAGATGTGTATTCCCTTTAAGAGAGTTCAATATTACTCTGAAATTAAGAAAGATTGCAAAGTGAATAAGATTTAAATGACATGTTTACCTTTTATACTACGAGTATCTACTTAAGGTGCTTTATTATCAAATGGTTACTTCTCTTTTATGGTTACACCGAAAAAGCCGAAAAAAGTAAAAAGTTATATTTGTACAATTTTTTTTACGTATCACCAAAACTTTTGTATTTAAAAAAATGTTTACTAAAAACTGTTTTTTGCTTACTCCTCCCAAGAATCCCAAGATACAGTCATTGGAAATATTTACACGTTAAAAAATTAAGCATCTGTTCTACTTTAAACAAAATATAGCATATTATAATAAATCAATCAACATTTTCATTCAAAACATCAAGGAGGGTTACTCATCGCCGAGACGGGCAACGCCATGACGACTCCAAGTGCAGGTGTACCTACCGAGCACGTAAATTAGTTATTTAATTGTATATACTTAGTAATAAGGATAGTAAAAATGATTGTAGGTAGGTAACAAGCAGAAAAATATGGGTATTCGTTGTCAACACAGATAACACCACGTTAATTTTAGCAAGCACCTCATCATCATCATCATCATCATCAATACTAATATGTAATAAATCTGTAAGGGTTGGTGATGGAGTAAGTTACTTTGTTTTCAGAGATATCGTGTTTATAGGCTCTATACATGATACTGAAACTAAATTGATCATTTTTAGATTTTTTTTCTGTATGTATGTATGTTCCTCAATAACTAACAGCTAAATTATTTCCGGTGACAGGTGACTTTACGTGACGGTTTAGCCTAATTGACGTTCGTGAAATAGGCGCTTAAACGAATTAACTGATTTTCATCAAACTTGGTAGATAAACATTTAGACGTACAGGACACAGGATAAGCTACTTTTTTCTTTTTCAACGAGGACGAAGTCGCGGGTACCAGCTAGTTATCTACCAAGTTTCATGAAAATCAGTTAATTCGTTTAATAGTTATGGAGGAACATACAAACATACATAAATACAGAAAAAAAATTGTAAAAATGGTCAATTTAGTCTCAGTATCATGTGTAGAGCTTATAAACACGATATCTCTGAAAACAAAGTAATTTACTCCATGAACAACCCTTACAGATTTATTATTAGTATTTATTGAATAGCCTTTATAAGAAACTCGACATAAACTAAAAACAATTTATTATATCAGTTGGGACAAAAAAAAAACTTTATGTTATGGTAGGTGGCTACCGTCGCGTATAACACAAGCAATGCCTTATTAGATACCCTTAGTAACAAAGCAATAATTTTTATAAAATTTTTGAAAATCGGAGCAAGCAAGAGAAGCAAGAGTTCTATGCAGAGTAATAGAGAAAGACGAAACATAACAGATTCGTCTTCTCTTGTTAGTATTTTTTTTAAATTAAGGATATACATGAGCACACAACACAATTATTTTCTCATAGATAACAATTATTGATAAAATATATTTTTCGTCTGGTAAACAGATGGGTGAAGGACGACCTCTCTTCGTATCTTTTTGAATGATAGTGAAATGATAAATTTTAGTTTCGTATTCTAAGTGCTCCTTTAAAACAATTCCTACTGTCAGAAACGTGATGATTAAGTAGATGGGCAGTTGCGATTTGACTACTTTTTATATTTGGTTAAAATTTGGAGGAACATATTACTCGTAGCAGCTTAACTGCTACGAGTAATATGTGTAATGAGTAATTAACTGCTATCCGATATGATAGCCTTGGCTTAATAAACTAGTTTTTAATCTTTACTACAATTATCTGTAAAAGTTTGTACGTCGATGACTGACCTAGTCTATATTACATTACCCTTAAATAGTTCAGAACCATTCATTTCACCGGCTTGCGAATAAGTATTTATAAGTTAGGATGTTCGTGATATTTAATTTCATACGTCGTAGTCAAATCAAAAACTGTAATGTGCACTTTTTTGAGATTCCTATATTTTGACCTTAGTGAATAGTTCACTGCCTTAAATCTCTCCTGAGACCGTGTGGTCCGTCGAAATGTGCGATTTCTAACATAGTGATTATATTTGAGAGATAAAGCGTTAGGGAAAGCAACTATTATTAAGCAACTTTTCTATAATAGAGAAATTTTATGATTTTCTTTAAAATTCACATTTCTTATCATCATGTGCGTGATCATCTTCAAATTCGTCATTCACAATGTGATAGGTGCACAATCTCATACTATTAACTGCAGTTAAGTATCTTCGTGGCTATCACAATATTTTTAATAGCCATTAGCAACATACACGGCCTGCTTAATACCATTGAACTTGAAGTTTGCTAATCCTTACTATTAAAAAAAAACTCATCATTATGAACATGCACTTGATCATGTAGAGATGTTCCCATTCCATACTTAGAAGGCACATCGCATAACCTTCTGATTCCAAACAAAGAATACTCAAACCTTAGAATAACAACGCCTTTCTTTACTTACAATAAAATATTTTACAATAATATTTATTATGTAATAATTCAAGACGTGAGTGGATGAAGGTGTTATGTCGCATTTTTGGGTTTTTTCGTTTTTTTTTTTGTGTTGATGAAAGTAATATGGCCATATGACCTTAAGATCGTCGGAAAATAAAAAGTTGAAAAAGGTGTTATGTACTTACAGTTAATTTTAAAAAGCAGAGTGCAGAAAAGTTTACTTTTGTTAATGGAAGGGGGAGCTTTGTTCACTTTTTTTAAAATTAAATAATAGAAGTGTTTAATTGCTATTATACCGCTAATATTTTAGGTTGTTCACACAACTTTGCATCATAATTTAGTACAAATATCAGTTCCGTGGCGACTTATCTAAAAAATTAAAAGTAAAACTTTAACCTCGATTTATACAAAATTGGAATTCATCCACTCACGTCTTCAATTATGTATTATGTATATATATATATATATATATATATATATATATATATATATATATATATATATATATATATATATATATATATATATATATATATATATATATAATTGCTTCTATATACGAGTAAGATGATATTCACACGAACAACTTAGTAGTCGTATTTATTGTACGTATTTCCAGATTGAATTATTTTATTAAATGCGGCAAATGCCTTTACACTACGATTTCCGTGTCCGCAAACGTCTTTTCCTCGTTCATTTATTTTTTATATCTAAGAATTTATCTAAGTACTTTAAAACTGTGGCAACATTGTTATATTAATTTATATATTCGCATTAATACACCAGTCATGTACCTAGATAATATTAAAAATGTTCATGTCTAAAGTCTTCCTCCGCGTTGAAAACTAAAAACTATATAACACCTATCTGATGACTAATATGTTTATTGCTCTAAGGATTGTGGCGCCCCCACTGTTGACGACAGACAAGCGAAAAATTTCATATTAACTGACACATCTAAGGAGCTATCTCTTTTTATCTTGTTTAATTGTCAAAGTACACTCACCCCTTTTTTATGATATCTATTGTAGGCATTTAAAGTAGCGCCAGTTTTATGTAAAAATATATACCTGGAATTTCAGAAGGTCGTTATATTGTATACATATTTAAAATACAAACATAATATCATTTGTTATTCAAGAACCGTACACTGTCGTTTATTTACCTATTTTCTAGTAAGAATACATTTCAAAACTTTTTTTTTAATATAAGCTGCTGCCCGCGACTTCGCCCGCGTTTCTTTGTAAATTATATAGTAAAACCTTCCTCGAGAACCACTCTCTCCATTGGTAAAAACAGCATGAAAATCGGTGCAGTAGTTTTTGAGTTTATCGCGAACAGACAAACAGACTTTGTTTTATAATATGAAGTGATGTACAGACAGGGCTGGTTTTCGATTTTATCATATTGTATAGAATAATTTTGATAAAAAATCGGAAAAGTGGTAAGAAAACTAAACAAAACAAACTAGAAATACAAATAAATTAGGTAAATAAAGACTAAGAGACCGTCAGCCTCGAGACTTCTTCACCAGGTTAACTGGTTTCCTGCGGGCTATGTGCCTTCTTCGAGAACTCAAGAAAACATTGCAAATTTTGTTGACACTCCTGGAGTTCAAAACAAGTCAACATAATACTCGTAGTAAATTTTTAAATATTAAATGCTTATTATTTTCTACATAAATACAAATATTTCCCACACTTTTTTTTATTTGTGTATTAAAATATGGAAGGAAAAAATCATTTTTCTTTTGTCTTTATTTCAATTCCATTATAATATTTGCATAAGTATTGTTCAAAAGTACTTAATTTATTCTTTGAACAATACGTATGTTTTTATGGGTATAATATTATATTGTACTTACATTCACCGTGTGTTAAGGGCATTCACCTTATTATATAATAAACGACATATACCTACTACTGGTGATATCCTATTTAAAAAAAGTTTTATAAAAAGAAAATCAGTTTTATCCTTTTTTCTATAAATTAGAATTATTTATTGTAAAAGTTTATTGCTAGTCCAATCCGGTCCCAAATAGACAAATAGTTCTTCGAGTCTGAGATGTATTCCCATTTTCGTAATGACATTATGGTTCTTCAAACTACATATTAATTTATTATAGAGTAAACAGGACACTACATTTCTACATCAATACTGGCTTTGATGCGACGTTATACTATTTACCATAAAAAAAGATTGCCACAACATAGCAGTAAAATTGGCATTAAAGTCAATAAATAAATAAATATCTTCACACATTCCACACGGCACAGATACCAGACAGTTGATATACTACATATATTACTTTTTTTTTGTAAATACATACACATTATTGATACAAACATCCATGACTCAGGTACAAAGGTAAATGTTAACACATTTGCCCCTAGCGGGATTCGAACCCGCGACCTTTTGGTTACCATCCTGATTAGCTCTTAAAGACTTACCATTCGTGATCAGAGCTAATGAAGGAGTTTATGTCAACCAACAATATAATAATTTGTTGTTGTAGCGTTTTTACCGCCCGGTGAAATCCCGGTTTACTCTATTAGTTAATTTTAATTAATTTAATATCTACATAGTAAAATTTTAAGTCGCTTTCCGCTTACTGTCTGTCTCTATAACCGCTTACTCCTCCTAAACCACGGAACGAATTTTGATGAGGTTTTGATTTTCATGTTACGGTTGACTTCTTTCATTAAAACTTTAATCTCTACATATTCAAAAACCCGTCATGTCTCCCTCTTCGCTAACTACTTCTAAACCACCCAGCGGATTTTAATTCTGTTTTCACTTATGGAAAGAAGGATAAACAAGTAAAGTTTGTGTATATAAAAAATTTGCAGTCCGGGCGAATCGTTAAAGTAGTAAAAAACTATATTTTGCAATTAAGTCGCCGAACCTCCGTTAACTACTTCTAAACCAACGAATTTTGATACGGTTTAAACTAATGGAAAAAAGGAATAAACGAGGAAGGTTTGTTTATAAAAAAAGCCGGGAGCGGTTGTTAATCTATAATTTTAAAAGTTTTATTCAGTTAAAAACCAACCAGATTCTTACTAAATGTTTTTTTTTACTTTTAATTAGCAACCACTTAATAATTACATTATAATTTATGTACTTATGTTTCGAGAGTTAATCTTTTGAACCTAAGGTGACTTAAAACTTGTTTTTTTTTTACTCACATTTAGTATATAATATAAAATTGAAAAAAAAATACTATCCACTTCAAGGTACTTGTACTACTTGTCAAGGTTAAAAGGTGTAGTTTGACATTAAACTCACTGTTTTTTGTTATTGTCACATTAGCATTGAAAAAGAATAAGTACGTGAGTCCTTAGACACAAAAAAAAAATAATAAAAATTCTTTTAAAAATTCTTCGGATTCGAAAAAAATCTTTTTGCATTTGATAAAGTACTTAGTGAATGTGGTGCGGTTTTTTCCTTGTCCAGCACATAATTTTTTTTTCAAGAAGGTCAACGGATTTAAACTGATTAAATATCAAGTTTGCTGAGGTTTATTAGAATAACAAAGTGAATTCCGGATTTCGAATACATAAAGTTTAATTTGTACCCACGTACACAATTTTCACACAATATTACGAATATATGTGTACAAGTTATTCAAGGATACAGTCAATGGTTCGGTTGGCGTAGTGGCACAGTGGTGTGACTTGCGATTTGATGGACGCGGTTCGGATCTCGCCGCCGCACGCACACACCCATTTATCGTGATATTGATTTTTTCTTTTTCTTGCGTTTTTATTAAGCAGTCAATTAAAGGTTACACAACATTTGAGTACCTATCATATAAGGTGCAGACTTGATAATAATGTCCAGCGGATATAGCGACCTTTCCTGGGGTTGTTGCTCTAATGAAGATCAAAATGACAGTCATATCACTTGTTTTAAATGTGGCAAATCTTATCATTTCGAGTGTTTGCTCCTGTCGCATGATGCAAATGACCCTGAGGTGTTGTCCGGTTGGACTTGTCCAACATGTAAGACGCAGGTACCTAAAATGGGCAAGGATGATGATACCCCATTGCGCAGCAACGTCTTACAAACGAGAAGCAGTAAAAAACACAAAATTAATTCTCCTCCGGAATTTGGACATACGGCCATAACTCAAGAGGACATACGCAATATTGTTCAGGATGTGATGCGGGAGCAGCTTAGTCAGATGGTGTTGAAATTGAACAGCGATTTAGTAACTATCTTGAACAAGGAATTGAAGCCATTGAGGGAAAATATATCGGAATTGCAGAATTCAATAATGTTTCTGAGTAGTGAATATGAAGATATTAAAAAAGAACATAGTAGCTCGAATCTTAAGCTAAAAGAGATAAACTTGGAAAATATATCCTTGAAAGCAAAGATTAATGAATTGAGCTCACGTGTTAATTTCCTAGAGCAATCATCTCGTTCTAACAATCTAGAAGTCCAATGCGTACCGGAGAAGAAACAAGAAAATTTGATTGAAATTGTGAAGAAAATTGGCAAAGTGGTTGCTTGCGAATTGACAGATAGGGATATCTTGCACTGCACTCGAGTTGCCAAGCTCAATCGCGAAAACCACAGACCTCGCTCCATTATCGTTCAGGTCACATCCCCAAGAATTCGTGATCAGTTTATTGCGTCAACTTTGAAATTCAATAAGTCAAATTCTGGGAACAAACTTAACACTGCACATGTAGGCTTTGAAGGAAATGTATCTCCAATTTTTGTCACAGAGCACCTTTCTCCTTCTAATAAGACTTTACATGCTGCAACTCGACTCAAGGCTAGGGAAAAAGGCTACCAGTATGTATGGGTCCGGAACGGAAGAATTTTGGTTAGAAAGAACGATACTTCTGCATATATTGTAATCAAAGATATGGACTGTTTAAATAAATTAGTTACATAATTTTTAGTGTAGATAGTTTATAGTTTTCTTTTTTTATAGTAATAACAACTAAAATTCTCGTCATTAAGAATATATTACCAAAACGTTCGTGGTCTTCGCACTAAGACGGACAGATTTAAACGTGAAGTATGTTGTAATAACTTTGATATTATTATTTTAACTGAAACATGGCTAAATGCTGGTGTGTTAAGTAGTGAACTATTCGATGGCAGGTATACGGTATACAGAAGGGACCGGGAAAGCTCGAGGTTTCATGGCAATAAGGAGGGTGGAGGAGTTCTTATTGCAGTATTAAAGACAATCAATTCGGTTCGAAAATTAAATTGAGAAAGTAAATGCGAGGACCTATGGGTCGTTTTAAACCTACGAATTAGTGAATCTGTTCATTCCATTGCATTTTGTTGTGTATACCTGCCACCGCCTGTCAATCGGTCAATTTTAGATCACTTTGTTGAGAATAGTAGTAAAAATATTGCTCAATCTAACATTTATACCTGCCTTGTGGGTGACTTTAACCAGGGCAACATAAACTGGAGTTTGGTGAACGATGCATCAGTCGGTTGCACGGTGCCTAGTATTAGCCAGTCATTTGTGGATTTTATTTACCTTAGCAAACTTAATCAATTGAATCAAGTAACTAATAAATCTGACCGGATTTTGGACTTGGTGTTGACAGATCTACCTAATAGTAAATGTTCAGTAACAGAATCCTCTGATGTTATGAGTACTGTGGATGCTTTTCACCCACCCTTAGAAATCGCGATTGCTACCGTCAATGATAGTAGACTGCATTATAACTTCGCTAACAAAAAACCTAATTATCACAAGGCCAATTATGACGAGATATGTAACGCACTGTCTGAAATCGACTGGGAAAATCTATTTAAAGATAAAGACGTAAATGAAATGATTGGCATTTTTTATTTTGAGCTACATAAATTGATTGAAAAATTTGTACCTTTTAAATCTATCCCTAACGGTAGGTTCCCGGTTTGGTTCGATACTAATCTTAAAAGAGTTCTACGAGAAAAACAAAACATCAGACGCCGATATAAAATATATAAAAACCCGCGGGATAAACTTGAATTGGAATTGGTTAGTAAGAGGTGTAGAAAATTGGCTCATGTTTGTTATAACAAATACATAAGTTCCATCGAAGATTCTATAAAATCAAACCCCAAGATTTTCTTTACGTATATGAAAGAAAAAAGAAAGGGCAAGAGTAATTACCCTGGCACCATGTCAATTTCAGAGGGTATCGAAGGCACCTCAAATGGCGCTGAAATATGTGAGTTGTTTGCCACTCACTTTAAAAATGTATACAGCACTGCTGGCCAAAATCACACTTTTAGTCTTGAAGGTAATTACTGGGCTACTCTGATCGAATTTAGTCAATCGCTGACAGTCCCATATATTAGTAAGGAAAGCATTCTTAAAAGTATCAAGTGCTTGGATCCAGATAAAGGATCGGGACCAGACGACATCCCACCTCTCTTCATTAAATCTTGCTCAAAGCAATTTGTCTCACCATTATATTTGATTTATAACAAGTCCTTACAATCAGGTGTATTCCCCAAGTTCTGGAAATCGGCTAAAGTAGTACCCATACACAAGGGAGATAAAATTGAGCTCATAAGCAATTACAGGCCAGTCTCGATACTTTCTACTCTTGCCAAAATTTTTGAGTCACTAATTTGTCCGTATATACAAAATCATTTTAAATTGTTTTTGACAGAATGTCAGCACGGATTCGTAAAGGCTAGGTCTACGAATACAAATTTAGTATTATTAACTGAACTATTGTTTGAGGCCTTGGACTCTAATCGAGAAATTGATGTAGTATATACTGATTTCAGTAAGGCGTTTGACCGGGTTCCAATTGATATCCTTACACTCAAATTGGAGGCGTATGGTGTCTCGGGTTGCTTGCTCAAATGGATCAAGTCCTACTTAAATGGAAGGGAGTTTTATGTCGTGGTAAATGGCTTCCGATCGGATTACTGCAGTATCACTTCGGGTGTGCCGCAGGGATCACATCTGGGTCCGGTGCTGTTTAATGTTTTTATAAATGACATTATTACCTGTTTTCATTATTGTAATCCGCTTATGTATGCTGATGATTTGAAATTAATTCGCATTTGTGACTCAGTTAATGATGCTAAAAAAATCCAAGAAGACATTGACCGTTTGATTCAGTGGTGTCATAAAAATGGTATGGATTTGAATGCAAAAAAATGTTGTCACATGCGATTCTCAAGAAAACGTGATTCCTTTGATTCAGTGTATAGAATTGGTAACACTGAGATTGTAACTGTGGAAGAGATTAAAGACTTAGGAGTAGTTTTTGACAAAAAGTTGACTTTCGTTCCTCATTTGGAAAATATGATCAAAAGGGCATCTAGATCATTGGGATTTATTCTGCGTAACACAAGAGTATTTAAAAGTAACCATTGTAAAATCCTACTGTACAACACGTATGTTAGAACCATCCTGGAATACTGCAGTGTGGTATGGAGACCTCACTATGCTACTCATTCCCTCAGAATAGAACGCCTACAGAAAAGATTTGTCACTAGTTTAGCTTTTAGCAACGGAGTCGCCAAAAGAATACGATCATATGAGGGCAGGCTTCGTCTCTTCTCTATAACATCTCTGGAGAGGAGGCGGAGCATGTCTGATATTTATTTTGCATTTAAAATTTTTAGAAATTATGTTGATTGCCCTCCGTTGCTGCAGCGATTCAATCTTCGTGTTCCCCGCAGAATCCCTAGAGCACCCATTACTCCACTGTGTCCACCTATTCGTAGATCTGTTTTTGGTTCAAACTCTCCTGTCCCAAGGCTGTGCAAGTCGATTAACAACATAAGCGATATTATCGATATGTTTGCAGATTCGTTCACTAAACTCCGCAAAACTGTCCATGAAACTAATAATTAATAGAATAGTTTTCTTGGTTTCTTTATAGTTATTTACTTTTTGTTTAATATTTGTTTAATTTTTTTTTTGCTTTTTATATGTATATTTTCCTCTCATTTTTGTAAATTTTGTTTTTCTTTTTTTTTGTTTTTTAAATATTGTGTAAAATTATTGTCTTTAAATGTGGTATTCACCTGTTATTGGTTGCCACACATGTTTGTTATAGTTTTCTTGTTAAGTAGTTAGTTTCGTAAGTGTTTATGTGTGAGCAAATGTTGGTGAGTCTTATGTAAATAAATAAAAAAAAAAAATAGCTTTATTCGTGAAAAAGGTTACAGCCGCTGAAGCTTCGTAAGTTTGTTTTAACTATCAAGCTACGCCATGGGTGTTAAGTACGCCAACTTTATTAGGAAAGTTTGTTTTGTCATTCCTTACTCATCACCAAACAAAGCAGCAACTTCTTCTGTAAGGGGACCTAATGGGCTGCCTAATAATCAACTGACTGCTAAAGAGTGCGTATAAAGCAAACAAAATTTGTAATTTCACCCGCGTAATTCACCTTGGACATGACAGTGACACAAAACACGTAGAACTACGCACAACAGGCGACGGAAGATAGCGCATCTCGCTGAATAAAAATGTTATAAGTGCCAAATGTATTAAATATTAATTATTCGTAAACTACAATGTCAAATGAAAAATTGTTACATACAGCCTTAGATAATATGTGAAGTGAAATTACTGATTCACTTTTAGCTTTGTAATGTGTGTCATTTTGAAAATAAAACTAAAATCGATGGAAATGAGAGCTCACTTGGTGATTTTTTTCTATCGAGAAAATTTCATTATATTATGTTTTCTGTTACAGTCGTCACTTTCATTTATAATATATTTATCTATTTAAAAAAATTAATTAAATTAGACTTTACTTAGATAAAATTCAAATCTACGATTGGCTATTTCTCTTTATACCCGCTCTTAACGCAGTATGCCCAGCGTATTACATTACAAAAGTACAGTAATCTATACTAATATTATAAAGAGGAAAGATTTGATTGTTTTGTTTGCATTAAATAGCCTCAGAGACTACTGGAACGATTTAAAAATTCTTTCACTATTGGGAACCTATATTATCAGCTAACCTATATAGTAACATAGGCTGTACTTATTTTATAAAGTTATGCGGGCGAAGCCGCGTGCAACAGCTAGTGTAAGATATACATGTAATTGAATAGACAATAGTGGTGTTTGGGCTTTGGGCTGTGATAACGGTTAATAAGCCTTGTTACTTATCGCCTCAGCCTTGATAGGGCCAGGTATGTAATTATACAGTTATCAATCTACAGATATTAGAAGATTACAAATCAAAAACAAGCTATTTAAATCAGTTGCTATTACTAATTTAACATTGCATTGTATTTAATTATGTACTTTCTGACAACAAATCTATACTAATATATAAAGCTCAAGAGTTTGTTTGTTTGTTTGAAAAATTATTTTTGTGTTGGATAGTCATTTATCGAGGAAGGCTATAGGCTATAGAGAACGCGGACGAAATCGCGGGCACCAGCTAGTTTAATAATAAGGTGGAAAGAAACGCTATATACTAAAAATATGATTTTTTAATGAAGAATGTATTTACATTACTGTTCAATACATCCACTATTACTAGCTTTTGCCCGTGACTTCTTTAGTGTTAAAACATTTATTCAATAGTGATAGATATTAGATTATCTTACGGAAACTATGCATTATGTAGATGAATTCTTTTTTCTATACCTGACATGTAAATAATTATGTCGGTTAAGTAGTTAAGGCGTGAAAGTGTAACTAACAAACAGACTGTTATTAGTTAGGATAGTTAAGAGGGCCAGTCCTACTCACATTTTTTAAAAGCTTGCTTGAAAGCCCAAATCTATTAAAGGAATTTTTTTCTTAATTTTTTTTTATTGTCTTTTTTATTTTGTTATAGGTCGAAATCTATTAGCCTAAAGCTTTTAGGCACATTTTTTTTTTTTCATTTTTATTGATTGTCTTTTTTATTTTGTTATAGGTCGAAATCTATTAGCCTAAAGCTTTTAGGCACATTTTTTTTTTTTTTAATTTTAATCATTGTCTTTTTTATTTTGTTATAGGTCGAAATCTATTAGCCCAAATCTTTTAAAGGCACATTTTTTCCATTTATATTTATTGTCTTTTTTATTTGGTTATAGGTCGAAAGACGATTCTTAATGATCTCAGTGGTACCTTCAATGCCGGCGAGCTTACCGTTATCATGGGACAGTCAGGCGCCGGAAAAAGCTCTCTAATGGATATCCTAACTGGGTACACGTAAGTACTTATTACAGTTTATAATACTCTAATTAGTGTTTTCCATTGATCCACACAGAATGTGGCCATTTTTTTTTTATTATTGTAAAGACCGAAGAAGGTTCTTATGAAGAAAAAAATTGCCCAGAAGTACGTGAAAACCCCATTTTTCTTTTTCCCATCTAAAGTTCCTATTCCTAGCTAATAAAAAAAACCATCAAATTTTAACGTCAAAGTCGCTAAACAAATGAAAAAGAAACCATGTTTTTTTTTATTTTGACTTTTGATAGCGATGTAGTCGGTTCACCTAGTTACAACTTAAATATATACAATCAAACCAGATGTACTACAATTCCTCATACAATACAAGTTATAATATTTAATATTTTAAATACTATATAACATATTATCGCATTTTATGTTACGGGACTCGACATAAAAGGAATATGTCATCATCAATCCACCTGCTGGGAATGCTGATGCTATGAAGAAGAAGCCAGTAGTAATCTTTCATAGGTGGTCTACGGATAAGCATTCACATACTGACAAGCTTAGTCATCAATACAATATTTATTAATAACCGCTGACGCCCGACATAAAAAGGTAAATAAAAAAAGAAAGAGAAAACAAATAAATACACCAATTAACAAATAACATACAAAATAAATAAATAAACTGGCCGTTACAAAAAGAAGACTACATAACATTATATGTTAATAATGTTTTATTTGTCCACGTGTTAATAGTATTAAATAAATGATCTTTAAAAGTTTTCTAACTAATTACTCCATTACATAACTGTTATTGCCAACTAACTACCTAAACGTAAGTTTACGAGGACTGTTGTACTGCAAAGCTTGTATACGGGTCATGGAAAACATGGTGATATACTGTAGTAATTAAAACCAAGCCAGATGGGGCTTATAATACCAATTACCGATTTAATTTTATTATACACATACATACATACATACATACATACATACATACATACATACATACATACATACATACATACATACATACATACATACATACATACATACATACATACATACATACATACATACATACATACATACATACATACATACATACATACATACATACATACATACATACATACATGCATGCATGCATGCATGCATGCATGCATGCATGCATGCATGCATGCATGCATGCATACATACATACATACATACATACATACATACATACATACATACATACATACATACATACATACATACATACATACATACATACATACATACATACATACATACATACATACATACATACATACATACATACAACATACATATTTTATTAGTAGTATTTTTTGAATTTTGCAAAAATATAAAAATACACGTCTTCTCTCTTTATAATAATTGTAGATGTATTACAAATATTATTTTCATGCATTAACTGCATTATCCTTTTACTGTCTGTCTGACCTTTTTAATTTTCCACAATAACAGGATATTGTCTAATCTAATACAATGATAAAATTATTAAGTAATGTCTTTTATTAAAAAGGTGTAAGTAAATGCGTTTAATTATTCAATGTGTCTATTGTTATGTTATCAGCAAATAAACAAGATATAACTATGTTATTTTATTATGACGTAGTCTACTGCTGCAAACTCGCTTATCGCCGTTTGCTATTTCTAATATACTAATACGTTGCTATTCACGCGATTTCGTCCGCGTAACTTTATAAAATATATCCTATGTTACTTGCTGATAATAAAGCTTTCCGACAGTGAAAGAATTTTCACCGGTCACCGGGGATAATGGAGCTGATATACCTTTGTTTGTACGGTAAAAGTTCCAAACATTAAAAAGAAAATAATAAAAAAATTCGCCTATCGAAGGATGCACTAAACCGAGTGCATAATTTAATTAAAGATAAAATTATTTCTAAAAGTAACTAATCAACACTTTACTTATAGTTGGTGAAAAAAGCCCTTAAACTAATAGTTTACGAATTAACTCAATTCTTGAACTAAAAACTTCGGGTGCTTCCAAAGACTATTAGCAGTGGTCAATCTATGAGTATAGAACAACTACCTACCACCACTAGTAATCATCAATACTAATAATAAATTTGTAAGGGTTGGTCATGGAGTAAGTTACTTTGTTTTCAGAGATATCGAGTTTATATGCTCTATACATGATACTGAAACTAAATTGACCATTTTTAGAATTTTTTTCTGTATGTATGTATGTATGTATATAAGTATGTATGTTCCTCTATAACTCTTAAACGAATCAACTGATTTTCATGAAACTTAGTAGATAAACATTTAGACGTACGAGACATAGGATAGGCTACTTTTTTTTTTCAACGCGGACGAAGTCGCGGGCGCCAACTAGTTATAGTACTAATTTTATTTAGTAAACATTACCTATCGTCTAGCCCCTGTCTATTTCTCCGCTAACTTCTATAAGTTAACCACCCAATACATACAAGTATATTTGGAGAAAAATATCACAGCCGTGCGAAGTCGGGGGCTGGTCGCCAGTACTTTATAAAATACTAGCTGGCGCCCGCGACGTCGTCCGCGTTGAAAAAAGTAAAAAGTAGCTTATCCTATGTCCTGTACGTATAAATGCTTATCTACCAAGTTTCATGAAAATAAGTTAATTCGTTTAAGAGTCATGGAGGAACATACATACACTTACACATTTATTATTAGTATTGATGATGTATTTCTTTTGAATAAACACAAAAATCTTTTGAGAAAACAAAAGTCAAAGTTCAAATCGTAAAAAAATATTATATTGTTTTAAGTTTTCACGCTAGTTGGTTAATAACTTCTTAAAAAGTAAATGTCACAGAAAAGTTATTGTTCTGATGGTTATTTTTTTGTTATTGTAAGGTCATTGAATTTAAACACAATACTAAATTACGTATTTCATCAATATCGAGATATATTGTTACCTACTCGATACCTACAAGATTATTGTGGTTTTATTACTTGAAACAACAAAGTATGCAATTGCCTTATATTTATAATTATTTACATCGGAAGTTATCTAGATTTAATATTTCGCTGCTTAAAAATTATAGGGCCATAAAACAAAAAAATCCGAAAATGTTTTTATTGCAAAAATAAAATCACAATCCTTCATATTGTATGTTGCAAAAAGACTTATGTTTTATTCCATATTTAGTATATTTTGATCATTTTTTATATATATTCAAAAGTAACTTATATGCTTATATCTCTTCTAGTATTCAGTTTATTATGAAAGTACCTAAAACCTTTAATGCTCCTTAAAAATACGCTTCTAACGATGTATAATATGCATATATTTGAATGTTGAATTTTTGAAAAATATATTTTTTTTTTTCGATTAGCTCTCCTGTAAAGTGTAATTTTGATTTGTGGCCCTTTACTTTTTAAGCAGCGATATGTCCAAAGTATTCCAGTTTTATGGTTTTCAAAACCTCAACCTTCTTGTTCATTCTCTGCAAAACCGTCTCGTATCCGATCTATCGACAGAGCTGTGTACCGGTAATTAGGTCTGCCTACCGTCATATAAGTATTTAGTCTTCTTGGCGTTAATATTCAGACCATACGTTATTGTTTTTTTTTTTTTTTTTTTTTTCAATTAAATTCAATTATTTATTGCGAAACCATAATGTACAAAGATGTTATAAAAATAAAGACCAATGTTATGGACCCTGTTGGGCATGCATGAGAGGAAGCGTATATATATAAGCATATAATTATATATATATATATATATATATATATATATATATATATATATATATATATATATATATATATATATATATATATATATATATATATATATATATATATATATATATATATATGAAATAGGTACAGTCGGGGTAAGAAAAGGTTCGTCACCTTAAAGTCGAAATTTGCTTGCACCAGGGCAATTGTCACTCATGCCAAAATTTCATATCAAACGTATGTCAGTTGTTTGCTTAGTGCTTTAGTTTCAAAAGGTACTAAGAGTCTATGATTTTGATAAAGGAATGAATTTGAAAACTGACGAAGGTTTTCGTACCCCGACTTTACATAAAAACTCGCGGGCGCACGCGAATTATTATGTTTATAACTCATCAAATTGTGGCTTTCAATTCTATATACATCCCAAGACAGTTATGTAGATAAGTAAGCTATAATTACATTGGCAGTTATTTTTACAGATAAATAAAACTGTGCTGTAATAATTGTTGTTACTTAGTGTTTGTATATTAATTTATTACTAAGTATTATTTATTGACCTATGTTTTGATTAATGTTGTGTAAGTTTAATTATATGCTTGTGAGTTGGAATGAATGATAAAGTTTAACTACGGAACAAATAAACGCGCAGGTATATTTTATACTGAGAATAAAGTAAGAATGAGAGAAATGTCTATGGTCAATATTATCTTATTCATATCTTGTTCTTTCTATCTTATATTAATATTTTATATTATATTTCAGCTCTCACCCTTTTCATAATATTCATAATTATATTCATATTATAATATAATTATATGAAAAAATATCTGACACCTTTAGATATCGCAGTGGCGCCAATTATTATATTTTAAACGACCTTTCGGGGATTTGGGAACCTAACATTTTTCAAGATAAAAAATATCCTATATGTTAATCCAGGTATTAAAGTATCTGTGTGCCAATTTTCATCCAAAGAACGAGTCACAAACATACATCCTCACAAACTTTCGCATTTATAATATTAATTAATAGGACCATATAAAAAGATTAATTAAAGTCTTAGGACAAGACAGCAATGATAAATGTGCCATCCGGCTGTTATCAGAGAAACATAGTGCTTGATAAGCAACATAGTGCCATATTGTAAGTACTAATTAAAAATCAATCGATTTATCGAGCCAATAGATACGCGATAAGGAAATTGAAAGAAAAGTTATGCAAACAAACAAACGTAAGATACTTAATAAAAGATAGCATCGTACGGGCTGAATGCAGAAAAAAGCACGTGTGCTTTTCAGCATTACCTTGTTACAGTCATCATGTCCTAATGATTATCGGGTTAACATCATCTTAACCCTCAGTTTCTGTGAGACCCCCCGAAGTTGCGCTATATTTCTAGTTAAAACATAAAAATTCGCATTTTTCTCATTCGCATCTTCGTAAATTATAGCTAAGAACCATCCCGATCACTTCAGCTTTTTTTTAAAAAAAAAGGAATCAAATTCGGTCCATCCGTTTGGGAACTGCCATTCTCAGACAGATACACAGAATATATACATAAGTTTTTGCGTCGGACATCAGGGGTTTATCCCAGTCACAATTTGTCACAAGGGAAATTTTTTGTTAAACTATTTGTCCTGTCTCAAGATTGCTATTCTCAGGAGCGAATGATTGCTTAAATAACTGTTAAACCAATTCTGTACTGAGTGACCGCATCCGTAGTTAGAGAGCATGGACAATATAAGGGAAGCATTTACTGAGTCGAAAGTGTATTAGTAGCCCGAGTGACTAATTTGGCGACCGCAACGTGAAACTCTAACTGAAGGCGTCTGTAGTTTTCATGAATTGTACTACCGGAAGACCGGAACAAAAAATCACACTAGTTAGGTGAACAGACCGAACTTATTAGTTATAAGTGAATAAAGTAATCATTTCGCACCTCCGGTAAGACAAAGGCATATCTTACAAAAAAAATTAAAATGAGAAACTTAAAATATATGCAGAAATATATCAAAAACATTAATAAATTAAATTAATTAATTAATTAAATTAATGGTTTACAATGGTTAAAAAAATTAATTAACAAGACTGGGGCTTATTTGATGAAGAATTGTTTAAAAGCAATATAAGCAGAAAAATACGATATTGAATTCAAAAAAAATAACTTTAAATGGCTCTACCGTAAAATTACAAAAAGTGCAGTTATCTTGCCGATATGATAGTTTCGAAATTCTAAGATCTCAGCTTAGAATGGATAATATTTAACAGATATATATTAATAGGTAAAGCATAGGTAGATCAGAACGCTTTTCTGCATCTTGTTCCTATTTCTTCATACCTTAAAACTGTTTAGTTTTAAACAACTGTATTGAGAAAAGATTTTTTGTTTGGTCGTTGGCGACACTCACTATGGTCCCCCGAGATAGCAATCTAGAGAGAATACAGACCAATTGATATAGGTAAATAGAGTATTTTAGTCCATTTACCCACCAGCCTATTGTCAATACCATATCTATTAGAAATTGTTAAAAAAGTAAATATTCTCTAGTAATACAGAATACTACACATATGTATATAAGGGCCTCTTTCACCATCTGTCAAGTAAGCTAACCGTCATTTAAAGTCACCTGTCACTGGGAATAATTTAGCTGATATACCTTTGTTTGTACGGTTAAAGTCCCAAACATTAAAAAGAAAATAATAAAAAAAAAGTGAACTATCTAAAGATGCACTATACCGAGTGCATAATTTAATAAAACATAATATTATTTCTAAAAGTAACTAATCGACACTTTACTTGTAGTTGGTGAAAGAGGCCCTAAGTAGGATCACATTAATATCAGATGATTAGCAACAAATGTATGGGGACCTTTGTCTTGTGTTAATGCAAGAACGTAGTAGAATGTAGTTCAAGAGGAAGTATTCATTTGTTGACCTTACTCACATCCTTTTTAAATTCCACATGTTTGCTGATCTCGTCTCGTATTATTTTGTGATTTACAAAGCAATGTAATTTTATCTATTATATAAAAAATTATTTTAAACTAACTGTTGCACGCGGCTTCGCCTGCGTAACTTTATAAAATATTATGTTACTCGCTGATAATATAGCTTCCCGACAGTAAAAGAATTTTTCAAATCGGTCCAGTAGTCTGTTTCTCCTCTAACTTCTATAAGTAAACCACCCAATACATACAAGTATATTTGTAGAAAAATATTACAACCGTGCGAAGTCGGGGGCTGGTCGCCAGTACTTTATAGCCTCGGTCCAGAAGCCTATTCAATGCAAACAAACAAACAATCAAATCTTTTCTCTTTATAATCTTTTGCAATGTCAGAATGATATATTAGGCAGCCCATTAGGTCCCCTTACAGAAGAAGTTGCTGTTTTGTTTTGGTGACGATTAAGGAATGACAAAACAAACTTTCCTAACAAGGTTGGCGTACTTAACACCCATGGCGTAGCTTGATAGTTAAAACAAGCTTAAGAAGCTTTAGCTTAAGGCTGTAACCTTCGTAACGAATAAAGCTATCAAACGCAAAAAAGAATTTTTAAAACCCGACTGGTCTTTCTAGAGCTTAAGCGATAACTCTCTTAAGCGACAATTTTTGAGTCGAAGGACTCACGTACTTGCACTTTTTCAATGCTAAGGTGACAATAACAAAAAAACCGTGAGTTTAATGTCAAACTACACCTTTTAACCTTGACCACAGAATACATAGTAAGTACCTTGAAGTGGGTAGTATTTTTTTTTTTTCACTTGTTTATATAATTTTACATTATATACAAAATGTGAATAAAACAAACAAACAAGTTTTAAGTCACCTTAGGTTCAAAAGATTAACTCACGAAACATAAGTACATAAATTATAATGTAATTGTTAAGTGGTTGCTAATTAAAAGTAAAAAACTTTTACTAAAAATCTAGCTGGTTTTTAACTAAATAAAACTATTAAAATTATAGATTTTAATTATAAAAATTAATTATTTTAATTATTAAAATTATAGAACTAGCGACCCGCTTCCGGCTTCGCCCAAGATGAAATTTTTATAAACACAAACCTTCCTCGTATATTCCCTCTTTCCATTATTGAAATCCATATCAAAAACCGTTAGGTGGTTTAGAAGTAGTTAGCGAAGAAACTTACGTAGTATACTTGACTTAAAACAAAATATATATTACTAGCTGGTGCCCGCGACTTCGTCCGCGTTGAACGATGAAAGGTACCCCATGTCCTTTCTGGTGTCCCAGACAAATCAAAGGAATTTGTCCTATGATTTTTCACTTTAGAACCTTAATAGCCAAAGTACCAAAAAATACGGAAATATTAAAAGTATCTGAAAATTTTTCAATTTAATAATTGGATTAAAAACATTAATGGCCCATAAATACCCATACTTATATACCTACCTACTCTATAAAGTTTCTGACCAAGATCATTATTTTTTCTATGATAATTTTTCTTTGGTTCACTCCCTGATTTTGTTGAATTCCTTTTTCACTTGAGTTTTAGTTACTTAGTTACTTACTTAGTTTAGTTACTTAGTTACTTACTTAGTTTAGTTACTTACTTTTGAAATAGCAGTGGGTATAATGTGCAAACATTAATAATAATTTTTGTCGAGTCCCACAGATACGTGTAGTCCAACGTAGAATGTTATCCACAAACTCACTTTAGGCCGCACGCTAAACTATAAAGTTTAGGTTTGGCGACTTACGAGTTTAGCGAAGAGTTTAGAGTCTACATGCAATACAACTAAAAACATGTGACCATTTTTGTTATTTTTTTATTTTAATAAAAAAAATCTTTTCCCCATTTTTACTTCGCCAGTAGGAGGAGCCTGGAGCTCTTTACAAAATTTGATACAGGGCCCATCTAGGGCAAGCTAATAAGTTACTGGAAATTAGTAACGACCTCTTTCTTACCAACAAAAACAAATTTCCCAAAACTGCATGTTTTAAATTCCAGGAAACCTACGAGTGGAAAGATTTTTGTGAACGGCCAGTTGCGGAACGAGAGGGTCTTCAGAAGGAGTTCGTGTTACATAATGCAAGACGACAAGCTTCACGATATGCTCACAATCCACGAGTCCCTCACTATAGCTGCGGATCTCAAACTGGGGCACCACATTAGTATAGACCAAAAACAAAAACGGGTAAGACTTCAATTACAAAGTTATTAGATAATTCCAAATTTAATTACATAATAAGTTTATTATTAATTTAATTTCAATATGTTGTAATAAAAGTTAAGTTAAATCAAACAAACAATGAAAAATTATAAAATAAGCAGTTACTATATCCTCGTCTTGTCGAAATCCCTCTTTTTCGGACCATACCAAGCGTCAAGGTTTGAAACTCCCTGCCGCCATTTGTGTTTCCGAGCTTATATAAAACCCAAATATTTTTAAAGTTCGACTGAATGGGCATTTCTGGGTGAACTCGCTCCATCTTAGGCCTCATCTTCGCTACACGGCTGGATGCTGGCCAAGAGCGAACCCATCACTAATAAAAATTTTAAAATAATTAACACAAGTCACTTTTCTAACGAAAATCTAAGAAAAATCTAAACGATAAGGCTATTAATTTTTTTAAGTTGTAATGTTTACCAAGGTGAAATGCCAGATGTTACATATTATATGCGACTACTAAGGCTAGTTCTATTTTGCTGGTTTTCATCCATTTTTTTTTTACAGGTAGACGAAATAATAACAGCACTGGGTCTGGGTAGAGTACGCAACACTAAATCGGGCAGGCTGTCAGGTGGCGAAAAAAAAAGGTTAGCAGTAGGCTTGGAACTAGTCAATGATCCAGCAGTTATGTTTATAGATGAACCAACAAGGTAATCAATTATATTAATTTTGTTTGTCTAGACTAATATTATAAAGAGAGAACATTAACTTGTATGTTTGTAATGAACAAACTCAAAAACTACTGCACCGATTTTAAAAATTCTTTCACCTATAGAAAGCTACTTTATAAGCGAGTTACATAGGCTACATTTTATAAAGTTACAAACAAACAGTTGAGTGAAATTCTACTTTCCCATAGGTACCTGTATGAGTCATAAACCAATGAGTAATCGACACTCACTTGGTCCTTCTAGTACGATAATATTAATTTATTTATTGAGTGTAACAGATAAAAGTTAACGCTTAAAAAGATGACTTACTCTATAATCTACAGATATATAGGTATTAATTGAAAGCTCACAATAAAAAACAAAACCTGAAGTAGCGTTATAGTGTATGTTATAATATAGATTATCTTTGACATGGTTCATGCCATTTACTTAATCAATAGTTCGGAAAGGTGTCTATGTACAATAATATTCTTTTACAACCACGGCCAAATAACTGACTAGGGGCCTGAGAAAAAAATATGAAACATACCCTAAACCATTGAAGTAAATATTAAATTGAAAAATTAGTATGTAATAAACGTTTAATTACAGTATAATGAACCTGTTTCTTATACTGCTTCGTCGTATTTTAACATTTCGTAACGCAAACTTTAAGCATCTTTTAAAGGCAACGCACTTCAAAAGCATCGAATAAAAAATATTTCTTTCGTTTATTTTATTTTTTCTTAAGATATTTCTTCTTAAGACAATCTTAAGACCTTTGTAGTATAGTAAAAACAGCATTATTGCAAATAGTCATGCGATGTGGTGATTCAAATGTACACTGGACCGCAAAGAAAAAGGGTCGGTTAGAAAATCTTCAATATCTTCAAAAGTACCTGACCTAGCTTTTATGAAATAAAGACTAAATTAAAGCTAAACTAAATATATTTTATTTTTATTTAAGCAAATTAAAATATACTATTGTGCTATAAACTGTCTTTATTTTTTTCTGCAGCGGCCTCGATAGTTCAACGTGTAAACAAGTAGTGTACCTGTTACGTCTGCTAGCAAGACAAGGAAGGACCGTGATCGTTACTATGCATCAAGCGTCGGCGCCATTGTTGCGTTTAGTGGATAGATTGTATGTGGTGCTTGGAGGGAGATGTGCTTATGCTGGTGCGGTGCCACAGTTGCTACCTTTTTTAAAGCAAATGGACTTGATTTGCTCACCGTACCACAATCCTGTGGATTTTCGTAAGTATTGTTTTTGTTTTTTTTAACTTCCAATCCAAAAACGAGGTGTTATAAGTTTGACGTAGGTATGTGCTTGTTTTTCTGTCTTTAGATAAACTTTCACCGTGAAATAATAGCACATGTGCTGTTGTGCTTCGGTGATTGAGTAAGAGCCTATTACTCAATTCTTTTCTTATTCTTTATAGTGGACAGCGCACTTACGACGGTAGCCACATGCCATCAAGTTGACCGTCAGCATTTCTGTCGATCTTAACATTAAAGAAAACTTTAAGAATGGAAAATAATTATTAGTATTTCTGCATTTGTTTTTTTGTTTCAGTCATAGAAATTAGCGCAGACAACGCAGATAAACTAGTTGCCCACACACAAAATGGAAAGTGCGTAGAGTGGCTTCCAAACATTCCTCAAGAGACTGACGAACAATTATTAGGCAAGTGGAATTGACGTGTGTCAGTAGTGTAATTATAATCATTGAGATTAAACCTAATATATACATACCTATTTCTCCTTATTTTCAGAACTATATAATAGTAATACGTTTAAAGAAACTTACCTCACAAGCTTGCCTACTGTTAAAGAAAATCCAACCAACAAATTACTGTTGAAAATAAAAACGACATACGCAACACCGTCTTGGAAACAGTCTTACACACTAACAAGGCGATCTCTTCTGGTAATTATTCTCTCGTCATTAAGTAGAGGTGTATATTTTGAAAAATGATGATGTAAAATCCGAAAAGAAGTCGTCATTCGCCCATCTATTTACCGGACGAAAAGTATATTATATATTTTTTTTTGTATGAGAAAATAAATCGCGATTGTTAACAATTAGCATAAATATTATTTGCAACAAAGGAGTATGTATATAAAAACTCAACATATGCACAGGTTGTTCTTGTAACTTAAATAACTCTTTTTAATAAAAAAAAAACGACTTCAAACCGTCTCATGGTCTTTTCTCATGGATGCCATTGTCAGAACTGGACCAAATTTATTACTCCGCTGTTTTATGTTTAATTTACAAAAGTAAGCATGATATCGATTTATCTTGTCGTTAACTATGATCGTTGCTATACAAACTAGTAAAAAAAGTATTAATTTAAAAGATATGATACTTGAAAAATCCATATTTTAACACAAGTTTTAATGCAACTTTGAGGGTGAATAGGTCACTCTAGTGTACAAAAACTTCAAAATACTTTGCCTACAAACATTAATTAGTTATACAAGAGTTCAAATAACATTACATGAAATAGATATATGGAGTAGTTTTGTTAAAAAAAGCATTTTCCCAAAGGTCTGTTTATGATTTTTTTTTTGGTATGAATCATTGTGCATCTCAGTCGACTGCTCTTCCCGCGCATTGTGCTGTGTGAGACAAAATGAATTTTAGCTACACGCACCGATGAGTTCGAGCCGCCGACTAGTTTGCACTTAAAAAAATTATTCCGCTTCATACCTTAAGTTATTTAGTATTAAATTTTAAATATGTTTGTCGTGGTTTTCAGTGTTTGGGGCGAGATCCAACATTTGCATTGACGATAACAGGGATCCACTGTTTCATAGGTTTATTCATCGGATTTCTTTACTACAATATCGGTGGCGATGCCAAATATATAATGGATAATTTCAGATATCTATATTTCTCACTCATGTTCCTCATGTTTACCGCCTTTAACGCAGTAACCATCACATGTGAGTACAAATTTATACTACACAATGAATTTTTATTCGTTAACCAAAATTTTACATTGATGGTTATTATTTTGATGTAAAGGTCTTGCTGGTAAGTTGCTACCGTCGCCTATACAAGCATTAAGAAGTAACAAGCACAAGACCTTAGTAAGATAGAATAAGGAATGAGGAAGACATGGGCTCTCTCATCAATTACTCAAACACCAAAACACACAACAGCACACGTGCTGTTATTTCACGGTAGTCTGCGGTAATTTGTTTGGTTACTGCTACCAGACATGCTTCCCTATTTATGACGAAACGTAGGGTCACTACGTGACAATTGAATGCAGTCTTATAAACTCATGCTAGACTCACAGAATACGCTGCCATATAGTGTCTCCCTTTATATTACTTTTTATTATAATCGCCCTTCATATTGCTTTATACCTTAAAAAAAAAAATTTTTCTAGTTCCACAACAAATTCCTGTAGTAAGACGGGAGCATTTCAACCGTTGGTACACGGTCGGAGCTTACTTCACTTCAATATTAATGTCTACTCTGACCACTCAGACTCTATGTACGTTACTGTACGCGATAATTACTTACTGGATGACCGGGCAACCTGCAGAATTGAAAAGATTTTTCGGATTCTGCTCCGTTCTCCTGATGGTTTCATATGTGGCTGTACTCTTTGGTCTACTCAACGGATCGCTTTTCAATGTGAAGGTACAAATTCATTGTTTGTTTTTTGTCTGTACTGTACACTACACATATATTATTATCTCTAACATCGCATTGCGACTTGCATTCTTCTTGACGCCCAACTGGACTCATTAACCAGATCCCAACCGCTAGTGTTGCGACCAAACTAGTAGTAGTAATGTCGATAAATTAGATACTATTATGGTTTGTAAATTTTAACCACCATTTTAGTTCATGTAATATGAAAGGAAAGATAGTTTGTCAATGTTATTTTTTTTTTTTTTCAGAATGGTGCAGTCTTCGGTCCATTCTTCATAATGCCTTTTACCGTTTTCTCCGGTTTCTTTCTTCGCTACATCGACGCACCACATTTCTTTCGGTGGCTCTTCCACGTGTCTTTTCTGAAACATGGATTGGTAGGCCTCGTCATATCCGTCTTCGGAATGGAGCGACCGAAACTTCCCTGTTCCGCTGAAGTCATGTGCTACTATCGCCACCCGAAGCAGTTTTTAAAAGAGAATGACATGCAAAGTGAAAAGTTCTCTTTAGTTGTCATAGCTTTGTCTGCTATTACTGTCGTTCTTATAACTTTAACGTATATTATACTAAAGATACGGTTGAGGAACAAATGGTAAACTATACAGTTTAAGTATTGGACAAGAATATTGGGCAATGAACGCCATTTTTATTATATTAAAAGAATTATATCTTTATTTTTTACAAACAATATTAAGATGGTTTTCAATAATATCTAAAGAATATAGAGTACCACGTAACATTAACTTTATTGACATCCCTTTTAACAATTTGTACTATGATATAAAAATTAAATATGATCCGCTACAAACATTCGCTTCAGAACCCAATATTCGTGTTCATTAAAAACAAAAACCATTCTCATTTCTTATGATCTTTGTATTCTATATCTCAGTTGTTGAGATAAAAAAAAATAGTGAAATTAATAATATTTCGTGGTTCAGAACCTTTTTTTTTTTTATATAGTAAAACAGGCTGAATCTTCGTTCGTTATACTAAATCTAAGTACTTGTAGCTAATACTGCGTAGGCAATAATAATTTCTATAATGATATGCAATAATGATTTTATTATAAAAATAATGATTCTATTGGTTTATTAAAAATATATATTAATGAATAAATAAAAACATCTGTTTTTATGTTAAGGTCGACAAACAGATGCTGCCAAAGTAGGATAGGGGGAAATGGGCTCTGGGTGCTTTGTCCTAAAAATTTGGTAAAATTACGACCTATTGAAGGACTTTTTTATTTTACATTTTGTTAAATATATTTTTATACTTTAATTAAATGCCTGCAATATCCTCTTCGTGTATTAATATTTAACGCATACATTTTTGTTGTCATTCGCTTCAAAATTGCCAAATTCTACATAATATTTGCTTTCATTCAGCCTGTTATACAATAGTAATTAAAGTAAAAAAAATACTTCTTTACCACGGATTATATGTTTTAGTCAATTTTTATCACTGAGGGGACCGAAACTTATAAAATTACTTAAGGGTACCCTGTACGAGCGAGTGAAGTCAGTAAATAGGTACGAGTATTTGGGAGATTTTGTAATGGCAATAACCGAAGACAGAATACGTACCTAATGCGTAATTTTAAGTCAGTAATTACAAGAATTTAACTCGCGATAATGTCACAAATTCTACCCGTTTTAGTAATTAATTGTACTAGATATGAAATTATGTAATTTCAGTTTTTTGTTTCCATCCAAACCTCATATTATATCCCAGAAATGTCATGTTTTTAAAATCCAATAAATAAGGAGTAATCATTGAATTACATAGTATGCAATTGGTAAGCAGCTTCCCTTGGCAAGTGAGCTCATAATTCTTCTTCATGGCAGTATATCGAAGTAGAAATAGTCGATGTGCCACATTTGCCCACAACCAAAGAATATAGTCACTAAAGAAATAATATTAAACGGCCATGATTAATGCATTAAATAAAAGTGTAATTTATTAACTAAGTCTTTAATTAAATAATTATATTTAATAAAAATGAATTCGTATAAAGTAAGTAATAGAATAATGTTAACAATATAAATTTGCTCAATGGATCATGTTATAACTTAATAAATATAATATAATTATATACCTATTAAATTCAATAAATATAATTATTAATTTTAAGAGTTATAGAAATCATTCACTTGTATAGATGCAGAATATATTTCGGTCTCCTCAATACCGATACAAAGAAAAAATATTTTTATGAATCGTCCAAAAAAAAATTGCAAATTTAATATAACTTTACCTATATTAAAAAGAGAAGTGTATTTTATACGATAATCTGTGATGTAGTTTTATTTTAGGACAATGACATAGAGATAGTGCCTTGACATACTTATAAGGATATGAATACAGTACCCCTGTCTTAAGAGCGGGTATAAAGAGAAATAGCCAATCCTAGATTTGAATTTTATCTAAGTAAACGAAGTCTAATTTAATTTTTTTTTTTAAATAGATAAATACATTATAAATGAAAGTGACGACTGTAACAGAAAACATAATAATATAATGAAATTTTCTCGATAGAAAAAAATCACCAAGTGAGCTCTCATTTCCATCGATTTTAGTTTTATTTTCAAAATGACACACATTAAAAAGCTAAAAGTGTATCAGTAATTTCACTTCACATATTATCTAAGGCTGTATGTAACAAATTTTCATTTGACATTGTAGTCTACGAATAATTAATATTTAATACTTTTGGCACTTATAACATTTTTATTGAGCGAGATGCGCTATCTTCCGTCGCATGTTGTGCGTAGTTCTACGTATTTTGTGTCACTGTCATGTCCAAGGGGCCACGCGGGTGAAATTACAAATTTTGTTTGCTTTATACCCACTCTTAATAAATTGTTAGAGTAACCGTTTATTTAATTGTATCGTCCTATAACTAATTTAAAAGTGAGCTATTTGACCATTTACATGTATTAAGTGGTTAAGTGATTACCTAAAT
This sequence comes from Synanthedon formicaeformis, assembly GCA_945859745.1. NCBI lineage: Eukaryota > Metazoa > Arthropoda > Insecta > Lepidoptera > Sesiidae > Synanthedon > Synanthedon formicaeformis. The sequence continues at coordinate 4,741,132 of OX243960.1, read as the reverse complement.
CATCAGATCACAAGCGTCCACCATACGACGTAGGCCTTTTCATGGCCAATAAACATATTACAACTAATGTATGTCGCAAGTTTCGGTCTGAACTGACTAAAGTAATAAAATTTTTGATAATTACTAATCTTTTTGATACTTGTGAACGGCCTATAATCTATGGTATATCGCAAAGTTTGTATCTTAGGGACTCTTTCACCAACTACAAGTAAAGGTGTTGATTAGTTACTTTTAGAAATAGTTTAATGTTTTATTAAATTATGCACTCGGTTTACTGCATACTTCGATAGGCGAATGTTTTTTAGGGACTTTTACCGTACAAAAGTATATCAGCACCATCATCCCCGGTGACCGGTGACTTTAAATGACCGTTAGCCTACTTGACAGATGGTGAAAGCCCTTAGCGCCTCTTTCACCAACGTCAAGTAGGCTAAACCGTCACACAAAGTCACCTGTCACCAGGAATAATTTAGCTGATATACCTTTGTTTGTACGGTAAACGTCCCAAACATTAAATAGAAAATAATATAAACAATTCGGCTATCGAATGATGCAGTAAACCGAGTGCATAATTCAATATAACAGAAAATGATTTCTAAAAGTAACTAATCAACACTTTACTTGTAGTTGGTAAAAGAAGCGCTAAGACTTAGGGCCTCTTTCACAAACTACAAGTAAAGTGTTGATTAGTTACTTTTAGAAATCATTTTCTGTTATATTGAATTATGCACTCGGTTTACTGCATCATTCGATAGGCGAATTTTTATTATTATTTTCTATTTAATGTTTGGGACGTTTACCTTACAAACAAAGGTATATCAGCTCCATTATCCCCGGTTACCGGTGACTTTAAATGACAGTTTGGCTTACTTGACGTTTGTGAAACAGGCGCTTAGACTAATAGGTGTGAGATCAACTTAACTAGGAGAATTAAAGCCCGAATCGGAAAATTATCACCTGCAGGTGTTGTGAGCAGCGCTGTATAGGTATTTTTTACTTTACAAGTATTAGTATGCAAAGAAAGCCTATTGCAGCGCCTATATCTATATCTATATGTAAAAATGTATACGTAAAAACCATACATGAAATAGTAGGGGTACTGAAATGACGAGAGCCATTTTAACCGTAAGTGTTCGATTGAGAGAAAAGATTTTTTAAGAGAGTTTTCCTTGTAGATATATAACCAAAAAAGTTGTAATTGGAATTGGACTACTATATAATATTTTGTATAATAAAGGTGATTTGTACCTAAGTGTAAGGGTGAAATGCAATAAGGTGAATGTTGAAATTGGAATTTTAATTAGATATCTATTTTATGCAAAAAACCAATTTATTTATTTTTGATTGTTATATCGCTGGTAAGAAATTAATGGGAAATTGGTTTTATACGATATTTTATCAAATTATACCTATTTAAATACTTGATTGAAATTGCTACAAAAAATTAAGTCGGGAATATGAACGTATATAAAAGGTAGGCGTATTTTGTTAAAACAGAACTGACGCGTTCAAAGTAAGTCAGTTCGTTACATGTATGATGTAATAACTTGCCAGCACGCATGCATTCACTCTACTGACCGTCATACTTTTTCTGTTACAAACGGCATATTGATTGAGCGTATCAGAAAATGTCTGTAAAGAAGTAGAAAATAATATAAAACCATCCGAGACATTTATGTACCCACACCCGAAAAATATTTTACGAAAACCTTGTAGTGTAGAAAAATTTTTTTTGGACCAAGTGACAACTATTATTTTTCGTGACAAGGGTTTTTATACTATTTTTAAAAAATTGTATCCAAATTTGAAAATATTTTTGAACAAACAATTTTATTTTTGAAATATATATATTACATATTATGAAAACATGGCTTTTATTTATATATTATACTAGTTGGCGCCCGCGACTTCGTCCGCGTAAAAAAAAGAAAAAAGTAGCCTATCCTGTGTCCTGTACGTCTAAATGTTTATCTACCAAGTTTCATGAAAATCAGTTGATTCGTTTAAGAGTTATAGAGGAACATACATACTTACATACATACATACATACATACATACAGAAAAAAATTCTAAAAATCGTCAATTTAGTTTCAGTATCATGTATAGAGCCTATATACACGATATTTCTGAAAACAAAGTAAATTACTCCATGACCGACCCCTACAGATTTATTATTAGTATTGATAACCACTTGACTACATGATTGTATTGTATGATACGAGTACACTCAATGTTTATGCAATTAATTAGGTAAAAATACAACTTTATGGACAAGTAGGAGTGTGGACCCTGGTCTAAATTCCTAAACAAAAGCGCATAATATTGTTTTGAAAGAGTCTACTGTGGTAGACGAGCATAGATACCAATATAGGTATATAGGATTATGACGATTCAGACTGATCACCAAGATAATTGGCACATGTAGGTAATTATAATGTATACACGTGTCCTCCTAACATAATATAATTTGAAGTCGCTTTCCAAATTTGTCTGTCTGTTATCCGCTAACTGCTAAACCACGCAACAGATTTTGATGCGGTTTTCACCATCAGTTAGATAATTTTTCACGGAAGGTTTTCACATATTGTAATAAAACCAAAACAACTACTTATCTAACGCTAAAAGCCAGTCGATATCCATATTAATATTATAAATTTGAAAGTAACTGTCTTACTGTTCTGTCTGTTACCTTTTAACCAATAATCGTGAAATTTTGAATACATGTTGTCAAGGATATAGGAAAGGATATAGAGTACCTTTTGTCCAGAAAAAATGTTCCCGAGGAATTATCTAAGATAAAATAAAACACCTAGCCAAAGTGTTATCCTTACTAATATTATACTAAAGTTTGTATGGATGGATGTATGGATGTTTGTTATTCTTTCACGCAAAAACTACTGAATGGTTTTCAATAAAACTTTACAATAATATAGCTTATACATCAGAATAAAACATAGGCTATATAAGACATAAAACGCGGTCGAAGTCGCGGGCACCAGCTAGTAGTAATCACAAAGGGGCATTTGTTCACCACAGCCCCCGTTTACTTAAGAAATGGCACGAGTTGATCGCAACTAATGAATATCTGAGAAATCTGACTTCGACTTGACAAAGACCTAACAATAATTACATATCCATATTAAATCGCTAGGACGGATAATCGTTTATTTTATCTTTGATAAATGGTTATTATCATGTTAATGTATGCCACTGGACCGTGTGACTAAGTGCATATACATCCATACATCGGTAGAAAGGCCAATATAAAAGTAGTTTTATATGAAAACGATTGTTTGATATTTGAAAATTCCAGTAACGAATGTTAGTGTTAATTTTATAAATGCAATAAAGTCAAACGAGGTGAAAGTGTAGGACAACCAGTTGCAGAAGAATGTAGTCGAGTTTGTTGACTGCTTGTGAGACGACGTGTGTTTGAACGTCTCATAACTACTTCCAATTTTCCAATTCCTCCTATTAACGAATGCCTATTAGATGTCTCTCTCTAAAGGGATACTGTGATCACAGGAAAGAAAGAGAAAAAAAATTGCGTAATGGATGTGGAAACCGGAAAAGATGATTTAAGTGTTGAAGACGGGAAGCTCGTTGTTTTTACTGAAGTTGATTATAGCATCTCAAGTGGAACTGCAAGTGAGTATTGGTATGAAGCATAAAAAATATGCTGAATGTGTTATGCTTTTTAAATAAACTTATCAACTGCATAAATTATATTAAATCATTAAAAATATATGAGAACAAGTACTTTTAAAGACAAATGGGTATAAGTACTGTAACTTATATAAAAAAATAGGTTTTACTAATGTATTTAAAATTTAAAATGCTCATCCGTATTTAAAATTCATTAAATTTAAATTTAAAAAAGATTTTATTTATTTATTTTAATAAATAAATAAAATCAATGTAATAAAATTTAAAAAATAAATCAAACTGCCTTTAATATTTTCAATAACCTACTTATAAAATCGTTTGCCATGACTGACTGTTAACGCACAGCGAAAGACTAAAAAGCTAGAAAGCTGAAAGTCTAGAAAGCTGCAATTTGGAACAGGTTTAATTCATAAAGTGAGCATTCGCTAAGAAAGGATTTTTGAACATTTCAACTCCGTGAGAAACCAGGGCAGGTTTTTCTAAAACGGAATATTTGAAAATGTTTTGGTTTAATTTTATTTTCCTTTATGAAGGCATTTATTAAATTAAAGTCTAAAAATTAGTAACAAATAGTTCTTTACTCAACATTTGATCATTTTGAGTAAGTATATTATTTGAATATATAACTGCAAAAATATTACATATAACCTTGCGAATAATATTCATCCGCGTTTTGCTATCAGATCGTATAGTGTCAGAGGTTCAGGCCCTTTGATCTTAATTTTGTTGAATAATTTCAATATAATAATAGTCCTACATCATTAAGCAACTTATTGATCTGTGGTACAAAGGTGTTATATGAATAATTGTTATTCATATAACACCTGCATCATACGTGAAGAACTTTATTATACGAGTATGACATTTTTTAAATGTCCTTTTAATCTTCAACTTACGAAGGTCACATTTGATTTGCATATTTCTTAACCATCTTTTTGTGTTCAGGCAAAGCCTTTTAAACAATAATTCGCCTCGATAAAAATATTCTCCATTCTTTTTATGTAAATGTCTGGTAAAGGTAGGTATATAAAGATATGTTTCTTGTAGAAACCTAATTGATAAATAAATATTTTGATTTTGATTTTAACTGAAGGTGCTGCAGGGGGATGCAAGTGGACCGCCGTTTGTTAGGGATGATAAAAAATAAGCGCCAGTTCACACCGATACCCAATTCGAGGCGACGCGATTTTTTAAAGTAGCAATATATTAATACTCATAGAATTTATTTACTACACAAAAATTTTGTAAACTACCGTGTCACCACGCGACGATCTTTTGTTATGGAATATTCGTCTTCTGCAGCCGAGATTCTGCATTCGCGATGCGTCTCGCGACGTCGCGTTGCGCCTCGTGACGTAGTCGTGACGTACCCGTAGCGTGACGTCACTGCAGCGCGCGTTAGACATCTACTTAGCCTCATGATGAGCCTCGCTGCGTCGCGATGAGTCTCTCCTGTCGGTGTAAACTGACCCTAAAGATTCAGTCTTCATAAAGCTGCTAACTCAAAATTTTATTCAAATGCCTAAAAATTATTACTCTTTCACAAAATACAAGTAAAGTGTTGATTAGTTACTTTTCAAGTAACGCTAATTGGCGAGTAAATTTTACGAGTATCTTATGTCAATTTCATTGGTTACCCTTGAGTAATTTCAAGGGTAATTTCAATTTCAACTCGATGATTGTGAAACTCGTACGCTTTCTTACCGGTGACTTTAAATGGCGGTTAGCTTACTTGACACTTTACTCAGATATATGGTGAAAGAGGCTCTAAATGGAATATTACTCACCAAATTGATCGCGTTAAACATAATCTGTGCAATTAAGGATCTAGTAAATCTAGTTTTATTGCTGACCGCTAACCGTCTAACTAAAGTAAGCTTTAACATCTACCTATTAAGTTTAATATTGTTTAATTAAAAACAAGTTGACCTTCGTAAATATGTTGATTGTAATCACCTCCAGAGGAACTGATTTATAGAATATTAATTCAATTAAATAAGATATCTAAACATTTTGTTGTAATAACTTCTTATATAATTTTTTGACAGATAAACTCTCAAATTTAAATTTTTGTGAACCCTGGCTTCTTTTTATATTGTGTTAGCAACTCGCCCCCAGCTTAGCACGGTTGCAATTTTTATGCAAATAATATACAAAAACCTTACTCGTTTATCACGCTTACCATTAGTGAAAACCGTATCAAAAATACGTTGTGTAGTGTAGGAGAAGTTAGCAAATAAACAGACACACGCGGTCAGCGACTTTATTTTATAACAATATGCTTATCTATTTAGTTTACAGAATATACAGTCGACAAGTATTTCGTGAGATAACAGTTTAGACAATGTAATGATGTAACAGTTAATATTTAGAATAAGTCGTTGACAGATTTAAAATTGGAAAATTTTTTCAATTTAAAATAGCCGAATAAAACTTTAATACAGAACTTAAGTTAATTATTAAGCTTAAAAACAAATGTAGTTGTCGCTGAGTTTTTATTACTGTGACGAGAAAGGTTTTTTTTTTTTTGCAGTAATTGACTATTTTTTTTCTCATTAAATATGTTTTTAATTATAGTCTATTATGGACAGTATTTTTATATGTATAAGTTTTTATTTTACTCTAATTAATTATCAATTAGTCAAATTAAAGGACAAAATAAGGCTTTTTTCTGAAGTCCTTGCCTTATTTTTAATATATATATATAATTATGTTTATACTTATTGAGATCTTGTATTTATTATAAGATTTTGTAGTTCACTCACAAGTCATAATGGCACAAGATAAATAAGGAGGCGTAACGCACAAACAAAAAGTATATTTATTTTGTCTAAAATTGCTTGAATTTTTATCTATTTTGACTGATTTTATTAAAAAAAAACAAAGAGAATTGTTTAATGGAACTAAAATAGTATCTCCTCGTAATAATCTCTCGACAGTTGTTCGCGTAAGCTCATAACGAACAAACGCATTATGCGGTCTTTTAACTGTGTAAACAAATTACTTTAACAAATTAAGTGATAACATGGATATAGAACAAGGAATTGTATATAATAAGAATATATCATTGTTTCTGGACATTGTATACAAGATTCCCAGTTGTAAGTACGAATTATTTTTTCACTTAATACTTAGGTACCTATATAATTTTTAAAATTAATTTTCTGTCTGAATATTGCAAAATAATTTAAAAACAGTGCTTTCGGTATGTGACATTTTTTCTACACAATTTATAGAAAACTATTTATAAAATGAAAAATAAAACAATTGTGAAAATATCTAATATCTTTATCGCTGTGACGACGGTGTCTCCGCCGTTGTTGACAACAGTTGCGGTAAAAAAAATTATATTTTTTTACTATCCCTCGGAAACCTAACATTTTTTTTTAAGGCTGAAAAGTATAGTTTATATGTAAATAAGCTGAGTGCCAAATGTCATCTAAATTCGTTCGTTCGTTCATTCTTTTGCATTTTGCGTAACAAATATCCAAACATACAAGCCAACATACAACCTTTCGCATTTATAATATTATTGATAATTATCTTTTATGCAATAGTGAACCTTTTTTTAGCGCAATCATCAAAAATTTCCTCTCAAGCTTAACATTCGTAAAAAATGTAAATATTTTCCTTTTTTTTATTAAATATCTACACGCAATCAGTCAGTAGACTCAATTTTTTATAATTTAACAAAACAAAACTCGCTATAAACAACAAATAAAAGTAACAAACGTCGATCGACTATAAACAAAATTATATAGTTTGACGACTTGTCCCTCTTATCATAATATTGAAGTAGTACCTAGTTATAGGTATTTGTACGAGAAGAGCGTTTACAATAATATATAAAGCAATTAAAATTCTACGCATGGCCGGTTACGTGTGACCTTTAGTCGAATGTAATATTGAGGAATAATATATTTTTTTTTATTTGTGCATATTATACATTTATACCATTATCTCTATTGGTTAAAACGAAGTTGTTGCTTCAACAATGAATACAAACATAATAGTTGTCTTGTATTAGCTCCGTAACATCAAAGAGTGGACCGATGTTAAAAACTTTTATGGACCAGAAATTAATGGAGACATACCTAATGTGAAGAATAAGACATGAAGAAAAGGGAAAATTATATGATAGTTCAATAAGAATTATGAAAATTATATTTTTTTATTTAAAAGAAATGTTGGAGGAGAATTTGACACCAAAATAAAAACAAATAAATAAAAGCGACACAGGACAATAAAAGATAGTTTAGATAAGTGTACTTCCGTTCCGACCCTGATTAGATAAGAGTTAATGAAAGCTCATGTCAAGAGAAATATTGAAATAAATTATTGTATATTATGAACGCATCGCACAATTCGCACATCCTCTCCTTGAGAATATGACGTAATTTGTCGACACCAGTGGGGCTCGCTTTACTGTACTTACCTGTACGGCATGCAGAATTAAGTATTAAATACCTACTTAGAATTAAATACATTGTAATTTGTTTATTGTAATTGTAAAATACAAAGAATTAAGTGTCACACATAACATACAATACATTCACAACATACAATACAATACTTACATCATCACAATCACATCTAACAAATTTCATTATTTTTTTCCAAACGATGCTACTGTTGGTTTGTTTGTTTTGTAAATATAATTATTGTTTTAATTTTTGTTTGTTCTTAATTTTCATTTGACGCAATCGTTTACTTCCCCCATAGCACTGGCAGAGCCTAGTGTGGGGAACAGAAATATGATAAAACAAGTTGTTATTCTGAAATAAATTTATTTATTCTTATTCTTTATTCTAATTTTAATTTTAATTCTGTGAGTAAATTATAATAAAATTGAAAAAGTATATTGACCTACTAAAATTATAAACTAGCTGGCGCCCGCGACTTATTTGTCCGTGTTGAAAAAGAAGGTTTGTGTACACAATTTGCAGAATTGCATCCATGCGAAGCCGGAGACGGGCCGCTAGTTTAATAATAAAAAACTAAAATTTAGCTAGACTATCGGTTCTCTAAGATTTTCATCTTATATATTTTCATTCTCAGGTAAATTATTTAAAAGTTCTAAGGCGAAAAAGAGTGACCGTCAGTTTATTCTGAACGGTGCTTGTGGAGCGCTAAGACCTGGACGACTGACGTTCATTCTCGGACCCTCCGGAGCTGGAAAAACTACTTTGTTAAGAATATTAGCTGGAAGGAAGTAAGCATATAAGCCTAGTTATATTTTTTTTTATACTAATTTTCGATGAATAAACTTGCGAAACTTCTTCCTTTATCTTCTAAAAACTATTATAAATAAATATGTTTCTAAAAATGTTTATTAACTTGTACCTACATACGTGCATATATATCGCTGCTTAAAAACTAAAGGGCCACAAATCAAAATTACACTTTTTATAGGAGAGCTAATCAAAAAAAAATTTTTTTGTCTATTTTTATTCTTATTATACTTATATATCAAATATATTTATATTATACATCGTTAGAAGCGTATTTTTAAGTAGCATTAAATGTTTAAAGTATATATTTATTATAAACTAAATACTAGAGGAGAAAAAAGCATATAAGTTACTTTTGAATATATAAAAAAATGATCAAAATATATTAAATACGGAATAAAACAACCATAAGTCTTTTTGCAACATACAAAATGAAGGATTGTGATTGTATTTTTGTAATAAAAACATTTTTGGATTTTTTGTTTTATGGCCTTTTAGTTTCAAATTTTGGATATATCTAAAGGATCACTTTGGATCTTAGCGACCTAAATAGTTGCTTCCAACATTATGTCGGACGCTTTAATTAGTTAAGTTGGAAGCAACTATTTAAGTCGCTTTATTAGCAATTAGCAATTATTTACAAAAGAAAAATAATAATTCGACAATTATAAAACTAACTATATATTTGAAGGAATTACATAATTACATTGCTTAAATTATATTGCTCACTGTGTAATAAAAAATGTCAGTAATAAGAAACAATAATTTTTCATTTCAGAAAAGCAGGAGTGAAAGGATTTTTACACGAAGCAGGTCGTAACGCAGTGCTAGTCGCACAGCACACCAGCCTCATCGACGCTCTCACCACATTAGAGACTTTGAAATTTGCTGCTTCCCTTAAACTACCAAACGCCACCAGTCGCGAGCGTTCATATGCGGTATGTTAATCAAAATTGTTTTTCCCGACCACTTGTTCCTGTTAGGACCGGTGCTCAACTGACTGTCGATATGGCACAGCACAGAAAAAAAAACTTTATATATGGGAAACAAAAATGTCCCGTATTACTAACCAGAGCAGTTAGTGGTAACGCATTCCATTGTTGTTAATTATTGTAAATGTTATTGATTTCAAATAAAGTAATTTATACTAACAACTTGTTTAAGTTTTTATGTTCAACTGTACAGAATCATCGTCGCGGGCGAGTAGTCTATAAAAATAATAAATAAAATAAAACGTGACAAGTCGCCCGGCCCGGGCGAGATAAATTCGGGCGATTAGTCTATGCACTCTGGTAGTAAGATGGGTAGTAAACACGGGTAACGAAGGGATTTTATCAATCACATCCGTTTGTAAGCAGCGGCATACCGCGACATACTGGTTGCTCTTTAAGTAAGACTTAATAATAATAATAGTATTTTTAACAGTGCACCTTCATGAAAATATTAATTTCTTTATATTCAGTACTAGCGACAAATTTCAGCTTTCTAGACTTAGTAGTTTTGGCTGTGCGTAAGTTTTTACTTAGTAGTTTTGCTACATGAACATTTATTCATTTTCCTTAAGAATGGGTATAAAGCAAACAAAATTTGTAATTTCACCCGCGTGGCCCCTTGGACATGACAGTGACACAAAATACGTAGAACTACGCACAACATGCGACGGAAGATAGCGCATCTCGCTGAAAAAAAATTTTATAAGTGCCAAAAGTATTAAATATTAATTATTCGTAAACTACAATGTCAAATGAAAAATTGTTACATACAGCCTTAGATAATATATGAAGTGAAATTACTGATACACTTTTAGCTTTGTAATGTGTGTCATTTTGAAAATAAAACTATAATCAATGGAAATGAGAGCTCACTTGGTGATTTTTTTCTATCGAGAAAATTTCATTATATTATGTTTTCTGTTTCATTTATAATGTATTTATCTATTTAAAAAAATTAATTAAATTACACTTTGTTTACTTAGATAAAATTCAAATCTAGGATTGGCTATTTCTCTTTATGCCCGCTCTTAAAACTAGTTTCCATATCAACCTAATTTAATTAAATCTGATTAAAGGATTTAGCCGCAAAAATAACAACATGACAAAATTGTTTTCGAATTTATACTTAATAGGTATTTCTAATAATAACGATTCATTAAAAATAATCTACGATAGAATATATTGATAATTTTATTATTGTATGTTACTTTAAAGTGGACATTGGCTCCGTCATACTCGTATCATCCCCTCATCATGTGTAGTTGTAGTGCCCATAAATTCAAGATAATGTCTGTCGTCATAAACATGCAACATTTCATCGATTTCCATAATAATTACTTGCTTTTGCACGCGACTTCCCAAATTCCCCATAGAAGATATATTTGTGCACACTGAACTTAATAAATGCAACTTGATGTGTTCTTTCCCTAAAACGCGATGTATCTAAAAATTGTCTTATTTTTATTTCAAGCATTTATTACAAATTAAGACTATAAACAATAAAACTTCGAAAACTATTAATTAAAACAGTAATGTTAATTTGACGACTGCGAGTGTACATAAATTTATTATGTGTTGACATCTTTACATACCTACTTGTGCGCGAGTGCGAGGGAAAGCGCGGATGGTTAGCATAAAAATATAAAAATATTTAAAAAATAAAAATCATGTAAACATTAGAATTTTATATTTATAAATATTTTGAAAATAATGATTTTCTAGCATTGACATGGCATTGACCAACTGTTTTAATATCCAGTTTTAACATAGCCCATTTTGAGAATAGACATGAACTTTCATAGAGAAAGTTCAAGAACTAATCAACTATAGATTTTCAAAACCAATGAAATAATGAAATAATTTTAGTATAATGATGTTTAAAATAAATATCAATATTCCAGATAGAGACTGTCACAAGTCAACTTGGAATTCAAGATGTTCTTAATACACGAGCCAGTTGTCTTTCCGGAGGGGAAAGGAAAAGGCTGACGATTGCATGCGAACTTTTAACAGACCCAACTATCATGCTTCTAGATGAACCGACAAGGTATGTGTGTTACATTATTTATAAATATATAATTATATCAAATTGGAAACACTACCAGTGTTGCTGTCTTACTATCAAATTGGTGCCGTCTTTTCTAGCGGCTTAGACTCCGTGTCGTCAATGTCTGTGGCCCGAGCTCTAAGGACTGTAGCCAGAAGTGGCCGCACTGTGGCTTGTGTCATTCATCAACCGTCATCTAAACTATATGCTACAGCGGATGACGTCATACTGTTAGCCAGCGGAAGAACACTGTATTCCGGGCCTGTTGTTGATGCCCCTGCGATTTTAGGACGAGCCAACTTTGTGTGCCCTCAATACTATAACATGGCTGATTATTGTAAGTTAACTGAGCGACTATAATTTTTTCGAAATTTATACAAATATTCTTTGTAAATTTATTAAAATTTAATTTTATTTAATAGACCTTGGATGTTAATAGTAGGTTCAAAAGCTATAGAAAAAATAAATAAAAATTAATTAAATATTAATTTAAACGTACATTCGTCTGTATTAACAAGTAAAATAACTTTAGTAAAGGAACATCAATTACTCACAATGGTTTGTATTAAAATTGAATCAAGCTATAATTGTAGCAGCCTTATACAATAGCAAACTTAAGGTCGGTTGTCATAGGAGCTTACAGGGAACCAAACAAAAAAATTTTTAGGTTCTTGTGGAATTAATAACAGTATCCTAGAAGCATATCCTTTAAGTCTTCGACGAATATAAAAAAAATATTAATTAGTAAGTAACATTAGTAACATCTTGTGATATTACTTTACAAAATTGTCCCGAAATATCGACATTTTACACTCATCTATTAAACTGTAGGTACATTAAAAGAAAATTACAGCCACTATAAACCAGCCATAAACTCATCTCGTAAGTTGCCAAAAAATAACACTTGCCAACTTGTTTAATACAATAGTGAATAATAATTTAAAATATAGTAGCCGGTATGCTAAACTTTTTCTACTATTGTTATGTCTGTGGTTAAAGATAACAACATTAAAGACCGAAGACCTTGAATAGTACTTATAATTCAAGAATATTTATAATTTAGAGGTCTCACCTCGTGTGTAACCTTTGCAGAAAATTAAATATTACACTTTTTTTCTTAGGTGCTTAAAAATACGTTTTTATGTTAAAGTACTGGAAATAGCAAGTGGAGAACACACGGGGAACCTTGACCTGTTGGAAAGTGAAGCTAAAAGTTACTCTTACGAAATGCGCAGGATTGCTAAGTGCGACGTTCTAGACAAGAATGGAAGAGGTTTGGATGTTTTTTAAATTTAAAAAAGATTAGTATAGTGTAAATAATTAATTTTTTACACTAATTAATGTATAAATAATTGTGTAAATAATTAATTCATCATTAGGTCCAACGAAGAGTTACTTGATTGATACATGATAAACTTGAATACGTAGATATAATTTAAAACTCAACAAGCTATAATAAAAAATTATAAACTAACCTCTGATTTTCTCTTGAGCTCGAACACCCTGTGTCTCTTGTACGTTGCTAAGAAGTTGGGTGTCCCGCAGACTACTTGATACTGCAGAATTAAGTCAAGGTTACCGCATCAAACGTAACCCCGTTTTGCGTCAGGCGTCGAGGGTTAAAAATAATTTAAGTTGAGTCTTTAAAATTTATATTCAATTGCTACCCTATGATGATATTTGAGTTAAATTTGTTAACAAGGGGCCTTGAAGACATCGATGCTTGAAAACCATTTTGAAATTGAAAAAGATAAAAATTGACGTACGAGTTTAATAGCCCTAGGAATTTAGATTAACAAATTTGACATAAAACATTTTTTTAGAATTTTAAATTTAATAAACTATATTACATTTCAGGCGAATCCGAAGCTGAAGCATTACTTAGTACAAAAACATGCGACAAAGAAGGATATACAGCCAGCATTTGTCAACAATTAAGAGCTTTACTGTGGAGATGTAGTATAGGATCTTTAAGGGATGTCCATTTAACACAAGTAACTAAATTTTTACATATATATAAATGTCAATACAAATATACTAGCTGGTGCCCGCGACTTCGTCTTCGGTAAAAATGAAAATATAACACCTGATATAACGCCTGACATCTTCACAGGTTGTCTTCATAGGATTAGTTTCCACAAAGCTTTGACAGCATTCGTTTGTACAACAAAATCTGATTTTATCAGAGTAATTAATTCTCAGAATAATAAAAAGGTTCCAAGCACCTCGCTGTTTCTTCTTTAATGGTTTCTCTGTTTTTGATGGGAGAACGGAGAAGCTCTCTAGGAATTTAAATGTTATATTTTTTTATTGTTTCAGATTCGACTGGCGTGTCATGTGATAGTGGCACTGCTACTAGGCGCTCTATATCAGGGCGCGGGCGCCGATGCGTCCAGAATGGTCTCAAATACAGCGTGTTTATTCTTTTTCTTGCTATTCCTTTTCTTTTCAAACGCAATGCCTACAATTCATACCTGTAAGTAACATACCTATTGACGTTAATAAAATATACCTAGCACCTTAGAATAACAACGCCTAGAACGATAGTTTCATATCAAAAGACTGGCGAGTTTGAGGCACAAATTTAATAGATGTATGGGTAAGCCACACGTAATGAGTACGCTCGGCGACACGCACACAAGAATACAAAAAAATGTTGAATACTATGAGCACTATGACGCGAGTGACGCGAGCTGTTCGCTTACCAAGCTTATACGGCTTGGTAAAAGTTGCCTCACTTTTCGTCCGTGTACTCGGTTTCTAGGCGTTGTTATTCTAAGCCTAGCACTACTTGCAATAGAAACTAAAGTCATTTGTATCTTGTCAAAAGTTGCACATTGAAATGGCCACATTAACGATTTCTCGCTGTACTAAGCACACTGTGTTATCGACACTGAATGTTGACTGTATTGAAATAAAAAATATAATTTTGTAATTTAAATAAAAAAATACACCTAAGACCATAATATTTTCTTTACTTTTAAAGTATTTAATTTTTATTTAATAAAAATCAAAATGTAATTCAATCACTCTCAAGTCACGTGACAACGGACACTAATCAAAGTGCATGACGTCACTTGTTCAACAAAGACTACGTCATTCGGTTAACTATTTGATTTGAGAACAAGTGACGTCACAATACTCACATATTAATTGTTGACGTTTTAAAGTTTTTACTACTAAAGCACTCTTATTATGTATTACAGTTCCAGTTGAAGCGAATGTCGTGCTGCAAGAACACTTGAACAGATGGTACTCCTTGGCGACATACTGCTTTTCAAAGATCTTAGTGGATTTACCGATACAGGTAAAATTTTAGGCCTTGTCTCATTAGTTCGGTTATTAGTCCGCTGACTGGACTAATGCCAGCGGAATTGCCCGCGCCGCGTATTTGCTTAAAAGCAAGCTTGCTCTCCTATAAAGTTTACAACAATTAACAATTTCATATACAGTGTAAGATCCCGCCATATAAAATCCCACCACGCGAGTTTTGTTCTCTGTATAAAGAAACAAACTGAAGAGTTTGGATTTGTTAACTTGTCATTGTTAGGAATTATCAAATTATAACAATTTGTTATTACAAAAAATAATTCACTATTCAATTGTTAATCCAGCACTGGAATGAAAAAGTAGATTCCAGTGCAGGTGCCTATTATTTCCAGTGGCATTCCAGCGCTGGGTTCGACCGGTGAACTTTACAGTAGAGGAAAAGTATTCCTACTACTGGAATAATGTGTACTTGGCATGATATCCACTTTTATAACCTTCAGTTGCTGTGTGCTACGGTATTCCTATTCCCCGCATGGTACATGACTTCGCAACCCTTGGAGTTTCATCGGATGGGACTGGCCTGGATTATTTGTGCCCTCATCACAATACTTGCGCAAACATTCGGATTGGTTGTTGGTGCTGCTTGTGGAGTTAAGGTAGCCAATTAATATTTTAGTAACATTTCAAATAGTCTGTCAATGTAGGGTTATGTTTAGAGTATGAGGACTCTCTGTGAGTAAGGGACTATGATTCGAAAAGATCCATGATGATGATAATTAAATAAATCATGCTAATTGCAGACGACGAAATCTAACCAAAACAAAATTTAATCAAATAGATTTAATCAAATTCCATCTTATCTTAGCTTAACAGACATTAGTCTGTTGTCAGACTGTGTCTTGGATAAGACGGAAACGATAAGATGCATTTGTATACGTTACCGATAATAATTATTTATTTATGTAAAAACTAGCTGGTGCCCGCGTCCACGTCCGCGTAGAAAAATGAGAAAATATATGAGTATAATATAATATAAACGGCTGACATAATGTGAAAAGGGTGGCGCCGCCACTCGAATTTTTTGTATTTTTAGACGATCCTTCTGGAATCTAACATTTTTCCAGGAATAAAAGTATCCTATATGTTAATCCAGGTAATAAAGTATATCAAATTTAATCCAAATTACGTCGACATTTTTCTTTTCAGCTCGGCCTATTCGCAGTACCAGCAGCGAACATACCCATGTTGATGTTTTCCGAATTCTTCATACCATACCACGAGATGCCCTCGTACCTCCGTCCGTTCGCCGCTATCTCCTACTTCCGTTATGCTTTCAATGGTTTTCTACAAGCGGTTTACGGATTCAATCGCGAAAAGCTTCCTTGCCACAGCACATTTTGTATGTTCAAAGATCCAGAGTACTATCTTAAATATTTAGGCATTGAAAGACACGTCACAAGCGATATTATGGCTTTAGTAATTTGGATTGTTATATTACAAATTTCTTTTATTTGTGTTCTGGTGTTCAGAGTTTACAAAGCCTGTAGATAACGGTTTCTACACATGATATCATAATATTATAACTACCCTAATTTCATATGGTCACCCCATGATGGGTAGGGATCATACAAGAGCCGAAACCAAGTTACTTAACAAGCTATAGTTAAAATTATAAACTAACCCTCCGACTTTCTATTGGTTTGGTCCCATTGAGCACAAACACGCTATATCTGCTGCGAGTTGCTGAGTAGATGGCTTATAAAACCCCATTTTGGCATTAATTAAAGAGTCTAAATACACCTTCAATATTTTCTGAGGGTTTTTTTGCTCGCTTCAAAATTTTGAGGCAAATTTGAGTGACTCGTTTGGCTAGCTTTCTAACATCAAACAACTACGAATTCAGGTTTATTACAATACATTCATGTTTGTGTCTGTATATACAATACATTTTCGATTCAGCCAGTTTTAGTGACCTGGACCAGGTCTACAGCGGTTGATCTCGCAGATCTGTCTTTTTTACATGTATTTATTTACAATGTTTAGATAAAAGTTTTTTTTATATTAAATCCATTACTATCTAATAAAATTATTATTATTACTTATAGTTTTACTGAAATACCTACTTCAAAACTTTTATAATCACAAAAACCATTTGAATTACTTATGGACGAAATACACGGTCAGTCCATCGCGTCAAATTGACTGAAGTGAAGCCAAAATTTGATCGTGAATGGTAAAAACTGATGGCTTGATGTCAAACACTGTCTTGAAAAATCGCGCCATTGCGTCACGTCAGTTTGTCGTCACGCCAAATGATTGATCGTGTATTTCGTCCATTAGATATTTATATAGGTGAAAGTTATTTGTTTATATTGTTCTTGTGAGTTATTTATTTTTAGTTTATTTATTTATTCAGTAAAATACTCCTCTTTCTCGCCTCGTCTATATTATGTATGCGTTAATATCGAAAAGTTGGGAACGGATTTTGTTCCTGATTGTATTGATTGAAGAAGTAATTTCTGATGATGATTTATTTATAAAATTTATGTATTATCTTCTTTATTTGCCGAGTTATCAAGGTTTTTGTCAAAGAAGGCGTGCTCTCTGCATACACGCCCCAGCAAAGTGTGGCCGGGTTCAGCTAAATGTGCCCGCGACTTTGTGCGTGCTGTAGTTCGTTTTTTGAAGATGCCACGGACAGGAAATAAACATTTATTTGACACATTCGTGGACTGAGTTCTATTAACCTGTGTCAATTTCTGAGTCCCGTCAATCACTTTATCAACCACGTAAACATCTATTTATTAGGACCGAGCGTAGAGTGTGAATATTACCTACTTGTTGGAATTATATCTTTATGGGACCGAGTTATCGAGCAATGAAGATCCACTTTAAGTTTATTCTGTAACCCTGATAATAACATTAAAACTTTAGTATCACAAACTTTGTCTTTTTTATTATTTCTAACCCTTAATGTTATTATATTATACAAAACTAGCTAGACGCTCCCGGCTTCGCCCGGGTCAGAATATCTTTCAAGTTGGACTAAATTACACATAGTTACGAAGTTTTATCAAACTCGGTTCAGTAGTTTAGGAGTTCGTTGGCCTGAAACATGTAACACGTAATTTTTATTTAATATATAGAGATATATTTAGAGTTCGGATATTGTTTATTATAAAATACAAAATATGTATCTGATATTTAACTATATTTCTCAAACATCGATAAGAAACATATACAACTTATACAAACTTCGTCTTGTCATATCATCATATCAATAACGAATAAGAAAGGAAAAATACAACAGAAATGTTTATTATATTATAATTTATTTCATATATTATATACATAGAAATTCGTCAAGCACATTTATCACAATTATATCTATACACAAAAGATTGTAATTGTAATTCAAAATACTGTGATTAATCTATTCTTATAGAAATCTAAAAAAAAATATTAAATAAAATGAACTGAAGCATAATTTGTTTTCTAAATGAATTTTCATTTGAATTGAATTACATTGAAATATTAGTTTTATTTGACAGCGTGCGCTTAGCGTGGTTTTACAGTGACGCTTTCGCCGCGCGGTTGGTAAGGCCCGCCGCACATGCCCACACTCGCATTGGCCGTCACGAGCCGAGTGCGAGTGGCAGTATTTAAAACCTATGGCGCAGTACCAAACTCCGCATTTGCTCTCACGTGTCGACGCAGGCACGTACATGATGCGTACATGAGCGTGTACGCGCGTGTCGGCTAAATGACCGAGACATTGTTTTCGAGAGTTTGCACAATGGAGGAACCTTAATAAGAAATTAACACAAATTTTAAGTCAATAAAATTACAACTTCTTTTCTATCAACTAAAAACTTACGTATAAAAATGAGTCATTATTATGTGATTTATGTAATTTACTAAATATGGGTTAATTTGTCTGAAAATAAATAAATAATTATTCAAGTATTTTATTATCTTTCTTAAATTTAAATTTTTTACAATATAAATAAAAAAACGCAATAAATATATTCAAAAAAATTTAAAACTACCAAGTTTCAACTTTAGTCTACGAATGGTAGAGACACTGACTGATGTACGACTCGTGAAAGCAATTGCGGACACATACGTGTCCACCAAAGTCAATGCGACATTGGCGCAGTGTCGTGAACACTGAGTACGAGTACTGTCGTGAGTACGAGTGTGGGCATGTGCGGCGGGCCTTAGCCTCGCGGGCCACGAGCTTTGCGTCTCTTGGATCGTTACATAGTTTAACCAACACGCGTCGCGCGGATGGCCCGCGCTGACAACTGCACGAGGCAGCAAAGTAGCAAACCGCGCGACTCTAAACTCTTCGAGCGGGTCATCCGCGCGCTTACAGGCCGCGCTTACCACCCGCGCGGACAGTAAGCGTCACTGTAAAACCAGCCTTATATATATTATTAATTATAATTTTCTTTAGGAGTCTTTAGTTTTACGCTATTTTGAACTGTGACAAAATTTATAAAGGACGGCAGTTTTAATAGTTAGCAGTAGATTATGGTCACAATAACAGGTGTATTTATCTCAAAAATATTTTAACTTATTTTTTTACAGTCGAGAGATTCCATGTTACATAGATATATACCTATTTTTTCAAGTTCTTAGTTTATATGGTCTTTTGAGCTATATACACTAGATCTCTGTAGAATTAGCAAGGCTTTTAAGTTACTATAGTCAATTATAATTTTATTATAAGTTTTTTCTTGGGCAAAGCCGGAAACAGGTCGGTAGTTATAGAATATATTAAAATATCTTATATTTTCTTATTGAAACCGCCAAAAATATTTTATACTATGTTTTTTCCTTTAGATATATCTAGGTATGTTTTATGCAGGTATTACCAGTACAGTACCGTGTTATTAAAATAATGACTCTTATTGATTTTCACAAACAAACACTTTGCTATTCACAGCCATTAAGTTATTTTAAAAAGCAATGGAAAAAGATAGAGAAAAATCTCACATGCGAAAATTATTTGTTCTGGGTTCTTCATTTTCAAAAAAAAGCTAAAATACTCGTCGAAAGAATACATAAAGAAACCATATATACGTACAATTTCATTACTTTGTCCTTGTAAACATACTTAGTTATTGGATTGTGTAAACGTACATAAACTTTGTTAGGTCATTGCAAACATTCATATACATATAGACTAACATTTATTATAGACAAACATTATACATATATAATATTTACAAACGAGTATAGAGCATTTATTAATTAGAATTTGTAGGTCTTTTATAACTTTTTAGAACTCATTAATTTTTAGTTTTTAGTTTAGTTTAGTTTTAGTATTAGTTTTTAGAATTATTAACGAATCATTAGCTGCTTTGGTCTGTACCCACTGGGTATACGTAATGTTTGTAAACCTTTTTACTATTTCAATTGAGACATAACATATGACAACATAAAATTCAAGATGTTGACTTTTTAATCTTCTCACATGCAAGAGTCCGTCATTTAGGTTTTATATAAATTTGCCGATACATATGCTTAGGTCCTAAAACGTAGGTAATGGTACAATAAATATACGATTACCAAAAATACTTAGGGCCAGCGCTGACTGACAGTATGGCACGGCAAAAGATTTACACCTGTACATATTATTTTTAACCTTAATCCAATGATTTTAGGATTCACACTCATTTATTTCAATATCAAGAGCTTCGATAGTTGCGGTGAGACGGAGATAGTGTGTGACAGAGACGCAAATAGATGTTTTTACATTAATTTCACGAAGTAACTTAGGTCTATTGACATAGCCACATTTTGTTTAATCATTACACATAATTATGTCTAAATACAAAAAAAAATTCTTAATGCTTAAACAACGCACAGTTCTCTAAACACACAGTAAATTTCACAGATTTCTTTAGCTTTGAAATCTTTGGTTGTCCTAAGTACACAATACAATTAATAATAAGCGAAGGGTGCTCAATAAATAACATACAAATATACATTATATCACTTTGAGAGTTTGACTTTTAGATAAATTATATTTAAATTTATGCTAACGTAAAATAGTTTCTACTGGTATGTTTTCTGTAAATTATGTAAATCTACTTACACATAGTATTTTAAATGCACACACAGCCCGACAATGTGGCGTTACGACTGTACCTCGTTCAATTTTGTCAGTTTTCTGAAACAAAAAACAAATCAAATTAAATTAATTGTACTCATTTTTGGGGATATTACCTATGTGATGTGTTTGGGTAATGCCACTCGTGCACGATCAAGTCTATCGTCCATTATGGCCCAAGAGCTGTAAACAAACTC
This sequence comes from Synanthedon formicaeformis, assembly GCA_945859745.1. Taxonomy (NCBI): domain Eukaryota; kingdom Metazoa; phylum Arthropoda; class Insecta; order Lepidoptera; family Sesiidae; genus Synanthedon; species Synanthedon formicaeformis. The sequence goes on along the minus strand of OX243960.1, from coordinate 4,719,608 downwards.
CTAGCACTAGCACTCCCCTTGGTGTTGCTTGTGTCCTTAGGCGACAGTAACCACCTACCATCGAGTGAGCCGTCAGCTTTTCTTCCACCTTTATATTATTAAAAAAAAAACATTCCAGGCCTGCCAGAGATCACTTATTTTCTGAAGGACAAAATGTGAGGGATTCCCCCCACATATTGGGGGATTACCCACATTTTGTCGAACAAAACTCAATTTTGAATAGTGTTCTTGAGTATCTTGAACGTCTTTGAACGTATAACCTGATGGAGGGTAAAGGTAAGGAGGATCGACTCATATGACAATCCGAAAAGATGGTCTCCAACGACTCGACTCGACTAAGGAGGATCGACTCATATGACAATCTGATAAAATAAGGGTTCTAAAAGTGGCCAAAATAGCGCTAGTGTAGCTTTTCTCCTATCTATCTTTTCTATCTTTGTCTATTTCTATTACTTCTGTCTAATTTACTCTTCAACGCTACACTAGCGCCATCTTAATTTACTGGTATTCTGGGACAAATTTTTAATACATAGAGTCAGTCCTCCTTACCTTACCTCTACCTTACATAGTAACCTGCAAAGTTGGGTAGCCAATTTAGGGCCTTGTCGCCAGTCGCGTGCGCTGTTGGCGCTTTACTGATCTTGTGTTGAAAGTGTGACTTAAGTCTCTCTCTGTGCGTGTAGGTAATCTATGTGCATCAATTTAGACACCAAATCTAGAGCACTTGGTGTATTAAATAATAATATTTGTAATTTTGTAACCAAATATTGCGAAACATTATATTGTGTTTCTATTTTGACCAATATTCGACTTGTGCTGAAACTGCACAAAAGCAAAACGCAGGGCCAAGTGCAACTTCTAGAGGTTTTTTCCATTGCTCAGTTTTCATAGTTAGTTGATACCTCAACATAAACTAATTTAACACACCAATCTATATTTATTAAATTGTTTATTCTGACTGACTATTTAACGCACAGCCAGAACTAGAAAGCTAAAATTTTGAACACAGGTTCATTTTATAACGTAAGCTCCATTAAGGATTATTGAAAATTTTAACCCCATGGGAAGCCTGGGATTAAAAAAGGTGGCTAATGTAAAATAATTTACTTAAATAAAAAATAAATCACCTGCAATATTCTGGTGGGAGTGTTGTAACCTTATACCACAATATTGTATTAAAACCAACACTCCAAGTTCGTAGAGGACCGAATAGGAATGCCACTGTGCCGTACTCCAACCAAAAGAAGTATGCCAACAGCATTTGTACGGACAGTAGAACAATGAATGGCAAATTCTTTCCTAATCTTTTTACGCCTCTAAGGTGACTGTGAAACATTCTAGTTTCCACGTTATGAGCCAGTACCAAAATCAACGGTATCTGTACAAACATAAGCTGGACACTTCCATACATATATGTGAATGGTTCAGGCAGGAATGATCCTTTCACCACTATTCCCCAAGCAAACACAACTCCAATGTGACCGGTTATTAGTTCACCAACAGCCCACGGTCCGAGTGGTAAATAAATTGCATATAAAACTATGGGATAGAATATTCTATCAATTTTACTCAGCATCCAAACGTGTTTTACTATGTAATTAACGCATCTTCTTTCGCTTCTTGGTGGTTTCCTTTGCAGCCTCAAAATGACTAGTGGTATCACGTTGATCAAAAGCAGTGTCCCAAATATACCCTGAAACTGTAACAAAAAATGTTAAAAAGATGATTATAATCAAACTAGCTGATGCCGGCGACTTCGTCTGAGTTGAAAAAAAAATCTTACAGAATCAATTATTGAATTTATGACTGCAATCATGAATGCAATTTTGAAAATTTATGATCACGCTGTAGTTCGTTTTTTAAAAATCCCACAGGAACCTAACATTTTATCCGGGTAATATCCGTTCAGAAGTTTTTGCGTAAAAAAGTAACAAACATACATCCTCACAATCTTTCGCATTTAAAATATTTATAGGATAGGGCCAGGATGAGAACAGTTATAATGTTGTCCTTAAGCATATAAAAACAATAGGAAGTTAAATAAACTATTGTTAAGCTAGATTGTTTTAATCAAGAGAAGCACTTACCACTGCTCCGGCATCCAACATCAGCAGTAATCTTGGAATGATTTTAAAATTCATCATAGTGCCATCCAATGAGAATGGATGTTCAACTAATACTTCTTTACCCATTTTATCACTAACTATCACATACAAATAATGTACGCCATGAGAAAATAATTGTGGCTTCCAAACACATACATACAGTGGCCCCTCTTTGTGACTACATTTCATCCAATTCAATCTATCAAAAGAAATCTTTACATTTTCTATATCTGCATCGCTAAAAGCCAAAATTCTTATATGAGTTGAACCCTGTATCAAGTGAAGTGGTTCTCGACCTTTCATCACGTACTGGGCGTGTTTAGGATTCGTCACTAGGACAAGAGGCCAAACATTGTGTTTCTGATCCACAAACGAAAACATTCCATGGTCGATAGCAGCCAAACGAAACATTCTATTATCTTTCCAATCACTCAATTCTAACTCTAAAAAGCCGTTTTTGTGTTTTGTATACATGTTAGGCGCCAATCCACCCATAGAATGCAAATGACCGCACACATACACTTGTGTGGCAGAAGTACTGCCTAAAAGGTGACGGACGTCCAACTTTTGCGATTTGTCTTTTATGGATAGAATGCACGATGTTGGATAGTGTCCAAACCAAACAATATGGTCAGCTACTGCCGCAGCTTCAGCTTTTAATTTCTTAACATAGTTTTGTTCCTCAATATCTAAAATTCCAATAAAGTTAAATGGTCTTCTAAGACCAGGGTCGGGACATGCATCGATGCCTACAAAGGCGACATCAACTCCGTTGTGTTTCATAGAGTGTAAATAAGATTTTCTATGATTAATGCCCTGCACTGAATAATTTCTAAAGTAATTCTCTTGTGCGTTAAAATGTTTAATGTTAAAATTATCTGTAAATGAAATAAAATATAATTGAATAAAATTGAATTTATTTTACATTCTGCTACAGACCAAAAATCATTGTTCACTTACCATGATTTCCTCTTATGTCTAACCATATAGTGTCATTTGTTAACCCAGACTCTTTTATTATATTCTGATAGTACACCCATTCTGTTTTAATTTGAGAACTGCCCAAATTGTCCTTAGCTTTTGCATCTGTTAAATCTCCAGTTGCCAAGACAAGAGGTGGTTTTACTTTTTTCACTGTACTATCACAAAATTGTTGAAATTGAGATATCCTGCCCGGATCTCGGAATATACTAATGTGTATGTCAGAAATCTGAAAATCATTAATTGTGTATTTTATTTACAGTTTCTTGATATTCAAAGTTAGAAAGTAGAAATTTTTAATTTCAACAGTTCTACTACAATACAACTGAAGTAAAGCTTAAGGAAAATGTTTCAATTTCTTTAAGCTTTACTTAAATTGTGAATATTTTAATTTAAGTATAAAGAATTTAATATTTCCTGAGTTTTGATTTAAGAAATTGTATCATGACTGAGGTTCTGTTACAACTTAAATAAATTCATAAAATATTGTTACAGATATTAATGCTTAAAATCACTTGAGGAGACTTAATCTGAAATGATAACTGTGAGCACTTCATGTGTAATTATACCAATTCATAACCTGTACTGTTTCTTATCTATAAGTAATATCTAAGAGCTATATATATAGCACTATCTCATTTTAGATAATTTTACTCATTAATAAACTTTACCAAGTGCTATCATTAATGTATAAAAATTTAAATATCTTCTATGGTAAAACTGGGTGAAAATCTTTCACTTAGTTACTTTTTATTACCTGATTGGACCTCTTTCTGGTGAAAGAGGTCAGGTGAAAAGTTCAGGTGAAAAGAAAATTACTTTTCAAGTAACGCTAATAGGCATGTAAATGTTACTAGTATCTTGTGTCAATTTCATTGAAATTACCCTGGAGTAATGCTATTCGAAGATGGTGAAACTCGTACGTTTAATTACCGGTGACTAAATGGCGGTTAGCCTTCTTGACACTTTACTCAGAGATGGTGAGATTGGAATGCCTTTAAATCTCACAAGCATATGGAATTTCAATCCCTTATACCTTTATCATAATATCTATTGTTACCGACTATTATATAAACAAAGAAAATTATTTTACTTACTTGAAGGAACCAGATTAAATTTCGTGGCGAATCAGTAATTTGTCCGTATTTTTTACCTAAATATAACGAATGATCTTCACCTTCCTTTAAGTTATCATTGTAAAAATTATGATCGGTCGCAATAATATTTAACAAATTAGCCATGAATATTGATAACAACAAAAGCGCACATAATAATGAAATTGCTGTTTTAGAAATAATCATATTACGCAGTATTTAGAACAATTAGATTTACCTATTTAATTCAAAAATTTAGTAAAAGATGAAAAGTGCAACGAACAATACATACGGTATTGTTTAACAGCTATCATTTCTCGATTGCAGAGAATAAAAACACAGAAAATAAAAAATCGCAAAGCAAAACTGCTTTATTATTGATATTATTTCGATCAGTTGAATTTGATTGACTTGACATTTACTTGACATCTTTGAGCCATCTTTTGACTGTCATTGTCATTGTCAGTTAACGTCAAACATAGTCTTTGTAAAAAAAAAACTCATTATTTATTAAAATGTCAGCTGGCATAGCTTTTAAGATTTAGAGCCCATGAAATAAATCCAATATACCCATAAAAACCATTTTTATGACTAATTTTTACACACACATTTCTATTTGTCGAAGACTGCTTCTGGTTTTCTGGTTATTTCTATTTGTTGAAGATATCTAAAGTATATTATGCTTTTGTAAGTTTGAGTGTCGATTTGGTGTCGATATACCTACTATTTATTCGGAAGGCTCCAGAATTGAAAAGGATCGCGTGCTATGGAGCGAGTTATGCTCGGAGAATCTTTGGTGGATACACCGAGTGGATAGGATCAGAAATTCTGAAATTCGCCTAAGGTTGTCGACCTATTCAAGATTTTAGCAAGTTGAAGTGTGGGCCGGTCAGCCGGTCACATCTGTCGCAGAGCGGATAACCGATGGGGTAGAAACTTTGATGAACAATTATAGAAAAGTTCTCGAATGGAGGCCACGAATGGGAAAGCGCTGCGTGGGACACCCTGCGGCCAGATGGAAGAAAATCAGAAGACCGTATGCGTGGTCGCGAACCTACATCCAGCAGTGGAGGGACACAGGCATCATCATGATTTACGATGATGATGATGATATGTCCTTTCTGGTGTCCCAGACAACGTGTATGCAAAATTTCATGGTGATCGGTTCAGTAGTTTTTGCGTAAAAAACTAACATCCATACATCTATACATCCATACAAACTTTCGCATTTATAATATTAGTACGAAACTGAACGACCTAAACGGTTCTAACGATTTTGACGAAAATCTAGGATTATTAGATAGTAGATTATTAGATATTAGATAGTTTTAAGTAGATTTTTTTAATGGAACGGTTACAAAAGTAATACCTCTTTATTTGTTACGTTTCTAGATTGCGTATTTATTCGGCATTATTTTAAACCCTATTTATATACTCATAATATTAAAAATCGAGTGAAACGACAGACTGTACCTTGACGCAGACGCAGCGTTAATAACAGACGAGAGATTTGTTGCTCGTTTTGTAATATTTTGAATTATTAATTACTAATTCGAGTATTCTTGATTTTTTTTTCTATAATGTTTCAAAGACTTTCTTTCTTACATGTAAAAGATATAAAAAAAACTTTAACGCTCGGTCACCCAGTCTAGTGAATAGATTAATGAGATTAATTTATATTTGAAGTTATTGCGAATATTACTCCCTAATAGGTATACCTAAATATTAACGGAGAAGATAACAATACAGATGCATGCAGCTAACGAGTTCGAGTAGATATTAATATTATTATTTAATCTATAATCTTAAGTGAGACCTACTTAAATTGAGCTGAGAGGTTCCTAAATCTAAGTAGGTACCCACCTATACCTAAGTAGGTACATTACCTACATACCTATAGAGCTACCGGCTGCTTAATTTTAATCTCATCCCTAATTATTATTAAAGTAGCTAAGTAATGCAATAGTTATAACCAACATTTTGCTAATACGTTTGTCTATCTAGCTGATACTTCCTTCCGAAAGTCTAATATAAAGCAGTTAAAATTAAAAAAAAAATCTTATTAATAGTACTGTCTGTCAATGTTTAAGCGGCCTTTACATTTGGCTAAATTCAGTTAACTAATAAATGAATTAGACTGAATTTAGACAAGTGTAAAGACATTCAGACTGTTAGACACACTAATTTGGCATTCAGATTCATGACTGCCGATCTAACTGTCTGAATTTAGTGAACTGAATTTAGCCAAATGTAAAGGCCGCTTTAGAAATGATATTTATTTTAACAATTATAAGACAAGCAGAGTTTCGTAGTAGCACGGAGGCGATTCCAGCCTGCAGCGGGCCCCGGCCGGTACCCTTGCCTGTGCGCCACTCCACTATCTTGCCGCATTCCACAAGACCGAGTCGCGGCGCGCCCCGCGCGTGCCTTTGCGCACTAGTGCCGACCGACCCACGCGCCCAACCTTCCAACCAACCAACGACTCGCTCAGTCGCCACAACGCGCCGTGCGCTTCGGTCGCTTTGACGCCGCTCAGTCGCGTACTCCGCACCGCCACGAGATCGCGCGACAAACTCAGTGCAGTGAAAAGTGCCAATGGATGCGGTTCCCCAAGGATTGTAGTGTTATTGTGTTGAACGACATTTGGATTTGTCTATTCATGGTGAGTTTAATAGATAAACTATTGGTGGCGGAGTGCAATGGATGCGCGCGCTTTCACGATGCGGCCACTTTCATTTCATACGCATAGTTGGAATTCCTCGCGGCCGCGCTGATCGCGTAGCGGCCGCTGACCCCGCGCCCGCGCCCTTCCTCTACACCACGACTCACCAACTTACCATCATCAAATGCCTCCGTTATAGGTGTAACAGGGGCCCTAGACAAAGTGCCATTTTAAAAACGATAACGAAGTTCGCTAAATAAAAAATGTATGGGATTGACATATGTCACGTGGTACGACGAATTCGATAACCAAGTTGGTAGACAAATGTTGCTTTTCGAATCGAAATGATTTATTAGCGAATGGGTTCTAGTGCTATTCCCATACATATGCTTAGCCAAGTGGCACTTTTGACGTTCGTTTTCGATTTCGTTTTCGTTTTCGTCTTCGTTAATGTAACGAAGCCCAAGATGCTGTAGATATCGACACAATTCATTCGCCGAGTGTTATTTTTCGTGGTAAAGTTGTTAAAAATCAAAGAGTACATATTTAAAAATGCATTCTCTACGTTTATTGTGGGCTGCACAAAACAAAACTGGTTGAGGCGCCAAAGGAGGTTTAAGTTGCGACGACAAATGGAAAAAATACACGATATGCCGGAACTATTGTTTACACAGCATTTTCGGTTAAATAAAATAACTTTTAGAAAATTATGTGACGACCTAAAAGCTCAGCGGTTTAAAAGGGTCTGAAGAAATTCCCCCTTGAAACAAAGGTAAGAAATTTCACATTAATAAACCTACCTATTTGATTACCTATATTACCTACATACAGTTAGCTAGTCATAACCAAAGCAGTGCCAGCTTATATAAAACCTAATCGTCTTTTTAACTTCTTATAAAAATGTTAATTTTATTGTAATGATAGGTACCTACGTATTATTATGATGGTTTCACCTAAAATTATAAACTGCAACCATCGATGACTGCAACAAATTAATAAATTATAAATTTGGTTTTAGTGCCTATTAAATTGCCTTTTGTATTTTTCAGGGCCAATATCTTACGCAAAGGACAACAAGTATCTACATCAGAGAGGTTGTTAACGCCCTCAACCATAATTGTATGGGTAGCTGGTGGATAGTGTTTCCACAAACACCACAAGAGATCCCAAATCAAGAAGAATTGATTAGCAAACTTGGAAATATTATGACTTGACCCATAATATGTGAGTCATGTGTAATGAAACGTGAAGTTCACAATTTTATTTTATTGTTACATATTTTTACATTTACTTTGTATTATAATAAAAATATATAAAAATTGTTTTGTTTTTGTGTACAATTTAAAACAAAACTATATATATAGAGGTAATGTAAGTAATTATAAGAGTCAGGGTAAATAAAATTATGACACAGACAACTTTTTATTAAGCAAACATAAAATTTGAATAGTAAAAATCACCTCTCAATTTTAATATTGAAGATATTAAGTTAGGAAGTATTAAGTAGATAAGTTTTACTAAACATAACCCTAAATAACTATCATTGAAATAAATCTCAGTCGATAATACCTTTGGGGTATTCTACCTTTGATAAATATTGTGCAAAACTTGAAAAAACATAATCTGTCTCATAGTTGAACAACATTGTCAGTCTTATTGGATTAAAAAGTACAAGAAGGTTAAGTATATCCCTACATATTTACATATTAATTAGCAACTCATTACATACACCAGGCTGCCAAATAAAAAACAGGAGTTTTTTCCATGAATATTTGGCTTAGCTGGTAGATGTTTTTGAATTTTGAGTCATTTCAAATGATGTGAAAGTTTTCTTTGTTTGTTTTGTTCTTTTAAAAACGAGTTCACTTGTGAGCACATTTGACACTTGTTATTGGAGTTCTCAGTGTTTTGTTTTGGTCTAGTATTTCATTCTCTGCTTATTACTCATCACTATACACTATATGGGATCCATTAACTATTAGAAAAACTCGATCTTCAGTGCGCACATATCTCTATATTTTCATAATTCAATTACAATACTCTTCACATTCATTTTACATAACTTATAAATCAATAGTAAACATAATCTTTAAAACATAACATCATCTCCCAATCTATTTTTTAAACTATTTTATTTTCTAAAACTAGTTAGTATTATTCCAATAAATACTTCCAACAATATTGACGGCTTAATTGTGATATTTACTTCGCAACCATAGCCAATTTTCGTTTATTAGCGAATGAACCCATTCGTCACAACGATAACGATCGTAGTGTCACTTTGGCTAGGAAATTGTTTTCGTTATCTCGGAAACGATTGACGAACTCAATAGCGAATCGCTACGGAGCGAATGCAACTTGTCTAGGGCCCCAGACTAGACTTCTTCAATGATTATCCATCAGCGACGCTAATAATATTGTTTATATTATAACTTGCTTCGCAACGACCGATTTTGTTTATGAGGTCTGGTTGGGCCTGGCCAGCCTAAAACATCTTTCAATACCTACTCATAAATTTGTTATTTATGGCTTCACATCACATCCTTATAAAGTATAAATTGAAGTCGATTTCAGCGTCTGTCTGTCTGTATAATTACTAACTCCTCCTAAACCACGCAACGGATTTTGATGCAGTTTTCACCATCAATTCAGCCTCATCTTTCAATATTCAATTTGTTCTTCATGGCTTCTAGATATACATATTATTATAAAATAATATTCCTCGATTCTGTCTATTTCTCCACTGACTTCTTCTAAACCATCAACGGATTTTGATAACGTTTTCACATATGGAAAGAGCGATAAACGAGATAGGTAAATAACTAGATTTGTGTAAGTACATTATTTGCAGTAAAAAATGCATGCGTGCGAAACCAGGATCGCTGGTGATTTGTAATATTTTATTATAATTTTAATTAAAATAGGTACATAGTTCTGGAATAAATTCTCTAAAATTAAACTAGGTAACTATATACTTACGAAATCACATCAAAACCTTATGATTATAGTTTAAAGCAGTCGCGAACGCAATTTCTTGTAGTTACATACTATTTTTAAGTGCCACTTATACCATTGGTAGGTATATCTAAACACAAGGTAATTGCGATATTAAAACAATAGTACCTATTGGCAACGGTATTGAAGTCGATAGATGTGATCGAAGAGAAAATGGCATAGAAATCCCATGGTACGAGCAAAACAATGGATGTTTTTAAAGTCGACATCATTCTAATCAGATTCTTTATAAAGTGCTTTATTTGTTGCCTTATTTAGGTAGGTACTGCCTACCTATTAAATGGAAAGGCTTGTTTTGTTGTTGTTTTTTTTTTAGAAAAAAGAAATGACTGTAGTCTAGGTTAGGTAACAATAGAATAGGCTTAACACGAGAATTACTTAGAAAGAACAAAGTTCTATATAGAGTAGTTAGTATTGTACTTATAATCAGTTATAAGTACATACTATGTTATTATAATTATAATATAATATATATATATATTATTATTATAATATATACTATGTATATTATTATTATTATAATTTTATACTATGTATGTAGTTTCATACTGCTTGAACTTACTATTGTAATTTTTATTGAATAACTACTAGCTGCTGCACGCGACTTCTTCCGCGTAACTATAAAAAATGGCCTAGGTATGTTACTGATAAACTTTCTGATATATAGCTTTCTATAGCTATAGCTTTCTAAGGTGAAATATTTTTTCACATACACAGCCGCACGCGTCAATCTTATAACACCGCGTTTTTTCGTAGGTAGTTATAGTATATACCTACGTCGGGAGTTAAAAAGTAGTGTAGGTATTTTTACTATACTGACCAATACCTACTTAGTTGGAACAAAATTTATTTCATTTCAAGTGAAATGTTTGGCAATAACCGACAAAAGTCAGTAACGCTTAATTTTGTATAGGTATTTGTTGACATTAATTAACAAAACCTCAATGGAATTTGTAAATTCTGGGTCATTGATATCTGAATTCACTCGGAGTTTTAGATATTTTAATTTTTTATTCAGCTTACCTGGTTAAAATCCTTACTAATATTATAAATGTGAATGTTAGTTTGTTACGCTTTCACGCAAAACCTACTGAACCAATTACCATGAAATTTTGCATACACGTTGTCTGGGACAGCAAAAAGGACATAACCTTTCATCGTTCAACGCGGACGAAGTCGCGGGCACCAACTAATAGTAAATATAATTGTTCATTAGTTAAGTGACAAACGTATGTAGTTAGAAATAACTTTTAAAAAAAAAAAACCGTCTTCAAACCGTTTTCTCAATAATGCCATTGTCAGAACTCGACCAAATTGAAATGGGACCACACAGGAAGCACCAGCTTTCAAATAAAAAAAGAATCATAAAAATCTTTTCACCCAGTCGAAAGTTCTGAGGTAACAAACATAAAAAAAATACAGGCGAATTGAGAACCTCCTCCTTTTTTGGAAGTCTGTTGAAAAAAGAATAAGTACATTTGAGAATCAAATAGGTACGATAACAATTTGGTTATTGACAAGGTATGAACAAAAATTATAAACTAACCCCAGACCCCATTATAATGAGCCCAAACACGCTGTTAATGCTTTAAATAAGTTGCTAAGGAGTTGGATATTCAAACTACCCCTTTATCCGCCTAAGTCGGATTTATCTGACAATTATTTTCGTGTCCATTTCTCTTCTTGAAAAAAAAAAGGCACGACAAAAAAATCCTACAAAACCAAGCGGTGTTGCAACATCTGGTTCGGCTGTCTGGTTACATTGATGTGTAAATACCACTGCAGTAACAGTATATATGTACACCAAATTTCAAATTAATTGAACCTATGAAACTTACTGAGATACCTTCTTCAGTTATGAAATGAGTTTAGGATCTTCAAACGATCTCCCTCATATGATCTCCATAAATTGTAGCTAAGAAAACCATTATGATCACGTCAGCTTTCAACAAAAAAAAAGGGGATCAAAATCGGTTCTTTAGATTGGGAGCTATGATACCACAACACAGACACACTGGTCAAACTTATAACACCCTCTTTTGCGTCGAGCGTCGGGATTAAAAAGAGTTACTTTAAAATTTCGATATTTATTTTACACATTTAGTTACTCAAGTGTCATCTTGCATTTTGTGCGATGTTTATTAAATTTATATTTGTAGTAATAATGCGTACGCCAGGCAAACGTGCCAAATCTTTTATCTTAATTATATTTGCGCACCATTTGGATTATCTTATCTTTCTCTCTAGATTTGTTTTGAAACATGAAACGTTTCATATCTGTTTTGCATGCTTATCGTTTTATAATTATTTTATCATCACATGAGTATAACTAACTACCTCTTGAATTTTGAACTTTAGATATCTCTAACATGGACACGTTTTTCTGAAATCATTAATACAGCCTAGCTCAAGTTTAAAATTTCATTCGTCATAACCACATACCTATCTATGACGTAACCTAGGTAAGAATAGGTAAGTACCTACTTAAATTAATTAACTCAAGTCCGCGGCTCGAACTCATCGGTGCGTGTAGCTAAAATTCATTCTGTCTCACACAGCACAATGCGCGGGAAGAGCAGTCGAGTGAGAGAAACCGACCCTTGGGCGTATACTCTTTTTGACAAAACTACTGCATATATCTATTTCGTGTAAAGTTATTTGAACTCTTGAATAACTAATCAATGTTTGTAGGCAAAGTATTTTGAAGTTTTTTTACACTAGAGTGACCTATTCACCCTCAAAGTTGCATTAAAACTTAAGTTAAAATATGGATTTTTCAAGTATCATATCTTTTAAATTAATACTTTTTTTTAAAGTTTGTATGCTAAGGAACCTAGTTAACGACAAGATAAATCGGTATCATGCTTACTTTTGTAAATAAAACATAAAACAGCAGAGTGATAATCATTCTACGTTTGTATGGAGGAAAGCTGACTTGTACCACCTTAAGTATTGAATACAAAGCATTGGGTATTACAGATGTATTCTTTCAGGCCTTCAAATACTTTGTAGTTTGTCCCTCTAGTTATGACTGACAGGCTGCCCAAAGTATTGCGAGTTGAAAAGTTAATTTCCTATGTTGAATTGTTGACTCTGCCGGAAATCGAACCCAGGACCCTTTAGACAGCACTTGACCAAGGAGCTCAACACCTATCTATCTTCCGACATAGAAAAGAGATCAGTTAGTTTTGTCCATACATCTCCATAGATCGGGCCATGAGTTTATTTTGGTTTTAAAGGTTGAAACTTGTACCATTAAACAAGAAGAAATAGTTATAGATTTTACTGGGAAAATATCGTCAAGTTTAAAAGCTTTTTGAAAGACTTACAAAATTCTCCAATGTGTAAGTTAAAAAAAACAATGGCCTGGTTTTGAACGATGTTTTTTTAAACTTTCAATTCCAAACCCTAAATTAAAACCTAACCCCCTTTGAAAAGCTTATTCATTGCCAAAATTTTTAACTGTACCCTGTGTGAGATTGTTACTAAGTAAAGTGAATATTATTTTTATAATTTCCAACAGATGATACGAAGAGTAGCAACTATCATTTGTATCGACAAATTGTTTATATCTTTTCCCACGTCTTCTTATGTCCAACCTAGTGGATGAAGTCTGATGGCGTTCTGAGTAACTGGTTTTGCCGCGATAAAATTCCGCGCACCAGTATTTATATTGTACCACTGTTGATGATTCAGCAGGTACCTAACTCTTGTGGGGTGATGGTATGAATAACTCCACATTATTTACTGTACATGATTTTATATACAAGAACTTAATCTAAAATATACAATAGGTACATTGCAATTTAAATACATGCGACTCGTACGAGCTTTTTGCAGCAGATGATATATGTCAAGTTTGCGCTCTATATTTTCATTTCTTTTTAAGAATTATACTTTCATGTGGTCAAATACCTTCCTGAAAGAAGGTCGCCACACTCTTAAAATAGGCTAAAACTTTGTAAAAACTATAATAGTTAATATGTAAAAAGTTATTTTGCAAGATGTTTTTGTTTTTCAACTTGATTTCAATTATAACTAACTATTTATCTTCTTCTTCAGTACTAATAATAAATCTGTAAGTGTAGGTATTGTAACTATGTATGTATGTTCATCCATAACTCTTAAACGAATTAACTGATTTTAATGAAACTTGGTAGAAAAACATTTAGACGTACGGCACACAGGATAGGCTACTTTTTCTTTTTCAACGCGGACGAAGTCACGGGCGCCCGCTAGTTATAAATAAAAATGAATCCCTAAGGGCCTCTTTCACAAACTACATGTAAAGTGTTGATTAGTTACTTTTAGAAATCATTTTCTGTTATATTGAATTATGCATTCGGTTTACTGCATCATTCGATAGCCGATTTTTTTAATTATTTTCTATTTAATGTTTGGGACGTCTACCGTACAAACAAAGGTATATCAGCTCCATTATCCCCGGTTACCGGTGACTTTAAATGACAGTTTGGCCTACTTGACTTTTGTGAAAGCGGCGCTAAATGTGTTGCTAAGCGCAAAACTCGAGAACGGCTGGACCGATTTTAATTCTGTCTTCCCTCTCAGGGAATCAGGGGAAGGTTTGTACGTAAAAAAATGCACCTCGGGCGAAGCACTAGTTTTAAAAAAATAAATTCACTAAACCGTTTAGGTTAGGTTAGGTAGGTGAATAATGATAATTTCAATTTTATAATGTAGACGATACAATTCAGTATTACATTAATACAATACTAACTACTCATAGCCGAGTCATCATAATCTTAAGAGTAATGTTAGGATTCCTAATCCTAATACTATTATTAGGTCTATTGGATGACATGATAGTATACTGTCCCAGTGGGTCTTCAATTCCCAGCAGGTTTAGCATTGGATATGAACTCTTTCAAAGTTGGCTCTGGTCTGAAATGATCTGAAAAGGTCTGAAATTATCTGAAATTTATAATGATCTGTTAAGGCGTTTGAAGACCATCAGTCTATTTCCTATTTGACGAAAGAACTTCACTAACTTCCACCATGTTCGATTGATGTGAAATTTGGTAACCTTGACCTGATGCTGCAGTATCATCTAGCTGCGGAATACCTAACTGCTGTAAGTTGTCAAAGAGTTAGGTCTGTGATAGCGTGTTTGGGCTCAATCAGTCAGGGGTTAATTATAGCTTTTTTAAATATAAATTGTTTACAATTGTTGCATTTTTTCCTAAAATACAAGGAAGAGTTCATGAAGTAAAAAAAATAAATATGATATATTAATAATTTTATAAATACAAAAAACTTCAAATTAATTCTGGGTAAATAACTTTATGAGTATTTTTATTTAATAATATATAATTATTAACTACTACACGATAATTTGAACCGACTTAGAGCAAAGTTAATGAATGTTCAAACTAAGGTTAGTAATAAAGTAACGAGTGGAAAATAACGAAACAATTACACATCTTGAGATAGTCATTATTTACGTAATTCGTAACAAATTTGCCGTGAAGATTTTTTTGATTAGATGTGGATTAGGTTTTTCTCGAAATTCGTAAATCATAAAACAGACGGCAACAACTACTTAGTTAGTTGACGTTAAAACTACTTCAGACAAAAAGGTCCTCACGTAAGTAATTTTAAAAAGGATTTTGGCTTTCATTTATATATTTTTTTCTTAATGGCGGACAAAGCAAAACAGCCTATTAGATTAGGTGGTGTCGTCCAAAAGATTTAAATGTTGTCTAAACACTTTGATGAACAAAAAAATCGACTTCCCCTCGATTTCTCTGGGATGGCACCATCAGATCCTGGTTTCCTTATTATCATGGTACCGCCCTTGGGATATCTCCTTTCCAATAATAAAAAAATCATCAAAATCTGTTTATAAACGACGAAGTTATCCGCGAACACACATAAAAAATAATATCGCTGCTTAAAAACGAAAGGGCATAAAACAAAAAATATCCAAAAATGTTTTTATTGCAAAAATACAATCACAATTCTTCATAACTATTGTATGTTGTAAAAAGACTTAACGTTTTATTCCATATTTAGTACATTTTGATCATTTTTTATATATTCAAAAGTAACTTATATCTTTTCTAGTATTTAGTTTATTATATAAGTACTTAAAACATTTAATGCATTTAACATTTGATATATATATATATATATATATATATATATATATATATATATATATATATATATATATATATATATATATATATATAATAAGAAAAAAAAATACAAAAAATATTTTTTTTTCTATTAGCTCTCTTGTAAAAAGTGTAATTTTGATTTTAGGCCCTTAGTTTTTAAGCAGCGATATACAGTCAAATTGAAACCTTCTTTTTTGAAGTCGGTTTAAAATGAGTAATGGAATTGTCGCATTAAATGTGATCTGGTAACAACATAAGTAAGTAGGTAACAACATTTTGTGTGAATGGTTATATTAGTTTAGTAAGCTGGACGCATCTATAATCGGTATAGTAATGAATCATTACACGTACCTACTTCACAGCGAACAGTATGACCGCGACCGCATTCCATTCCGTCGATAGCTCACTCGCTGACTGAGCAAATAACATGACAACAAATATATGTAAATTATAAATATACCATTTTACAGTTTCCCTACAAAATTCTATAATGTCAAGGTCCTATTTTTTTTAAATGATGACAAATAACATTACAATTTATTCACATTGAATTGACGAATGATGGTTAGAATTAAATTAGTCATAGCCTACGAATAATTATTTATTCGTAGGTCATAGCATATTTTTTTTTTCTTTTTATAAGAATAGTTATTTAGCCGATTAAAAACTAAATGGTGATTGAATATGAAATATTTAAAATTATAAATAACCTAACTATTAAGATGACTAAGGAAATATTTCCCAATTTACTAGGTAGATAATGTAGAAGCTTATTTAATTTATAAGTAAGCATGAGCATGACAAAAAGAATCCGTGGAATCCGATGATGAGTACACCTAGTAAAAAATATTAGTTTCCTTATTGACGCTCAGATAACAAACTTCTACTATACTTATTAAATATATCCTGTCTGATTAACAACAATGCACAGCCAAAACTACTAGTCTAGAAAGTTAAATCTAGAAATCTGAAATTTCGAAATTTTCAACTTCTTTTACAAAGTCGGTGCGAGTTCGCTATTCTTATAGTTACAATGATATTATTTCTGATTTGTCCGGACTATTATCAACGAATAGCCTTAAAACTACTATTAATAATCTGAGTACTAAGTGTATTGTATTAAGCTGAAATTTTGAACTTACATAGGTTTAACTATTCATAGGAACGGTAGTAATACCTACTAGATCTATGGGTTTATTTTATAGTAACAAAACTCCGTGCAAAGTCTGTAATTTATCTATACTTATGAAATCGTTTGTCATGATTGACTTTCAACCATTTTCAACGCACAACCAAAACTACTGAATACAGAAACTGTATATTTAGAACATAGCTTTATTTTAAAATGCAAGAAAGGATTTTTTGAAAAATCATTTGACCTGACTTACTAACAAATTATAAACGGCCAACTAACTAATTACCTAGTGTAGAAAGCTAAAATTTGGAACATAGTTATTCAGCTATGAAAAGCTTGCTTTATCTTATTTATAAAGTAAGCATCCTCCAAGAGAGGATTTTTGAAAACTTCATATGGTAGGGGAGCCCACGATGCTAAATGTGGAGTCACTCGAGCGTCGTGGGGATCGTAATTCGTATTGGACTTTGCATTTTGGATGATAAGAAGAAAAAAAAGGTTATATGAAGTTTTTCATTTCAGCGGTGGGGGGAGCGTCTACAGGTGTTCAAAATATTGTAGGCGCTGTATTTTAAAAAATCCTCCATATAATCTTCAGATTAAGAATCAGAATTCAGGCTGAACCGTCTGTATAAAAATCTGACGCGCTCGAGTATTACAAAATGGCAATCGTCAAAAATCTTTTTTGCATTTTCTAAAAGCTGCCACGAGCTTGCGTTACATCCGAATCGTCTGAATTTTAAATGGGAACTTAGTTTAACATCCCCTCTGAAAATCTGACGCGCTCGATTTGTATTTAAAATTTTACCCAAACCCCATCAACCAAACCGGCAGATTAAATACATAATATCCGTTATCGTAGACACGTGGGGAATATACATTGGCAACCTCTTGGGCTCCTCTACCAATAACTTCACCTCCGTGCGGAGCCGGGGGCGGGTCGCTTGTATAGGTAATTGTCAAAAATGTTCTGATTTACTAATGTACCTGCAGCCAGCCAAGTGTAGAAACCTAAAATTTGGAACATAGATTTTTGATAACTTCATGACTTCACCTCCGTGCGAAGCCGGGGGCGGGTCGCTTGTATTGGTAATTATTTTGTCAAAAGTGTCCTGATTTACTAATGTACCTGCAGCCAACCAAGTGTAGAAACCTAAAATTTGGAACATAGATTTTTGAAAACTTCATGACTTCACCTCCGTGCGAAGCCGGAGGCGGGTCGCTTGTATTGGTAATTGTCAAAAATGGTGGCAAGACGTTGAGTTGTGGAGGCAAGATGTTGAGTCGGGCGGCATGCGAGGACGCAAGCGGCAAGATGCGGCCGGCGTAGGGGGAGGGGCGTTCGGCATCTGAAGGTCGTCCGCATTCCTCGCGTCGCCGTCCGCTGCTACCGCGCTTACGTAGCGCCCCTGCCCCTGCCCCGCGCCCCATCACATCCCGCATTCGCCCGCCGACCGGTCCATACCTCCGTCCCACCCCGCCTCGCCGCCACACTAACTATCGCACATTTAGTTACCACTAAAAACATGTTCCCAATGCTGCCCTATCGAGAGCTGAACATGAACAGCCGAACAGAGGTACCGGATGGGATCAAATTTATTCGCTATTAGATGCGCCCGCGACTTCGTGGTATTCGGAATGGCATCCAATCGACAGAAGCGCGTCTCTAGAATAGCGCGTATTATTTCATTTCAAAACCGATTGGAACGAAACAAACACTAAACAAAAAACAAGTAAACAATAAAAACTACGGAAAGCTACAATACATCAACGAAAACCACCTTCAAATCGATTAAACCGTTTCTAAGCGATTTAAATGTTTGCAAACCTCTGATTAGTAAAAAAGATCTGATGCAAACCCAAATATACGTATATAGTCTTAGATGCATACGGAAACGCGCAGAAACGCACAGGGACATTCAGAGAACCTAGATCTAAAATAAGTGAAAATTTAATATACAGTTTATTTTAAATTAGGAATGTATTGATCAACAAAGATTTAAATATTTGGCCAATTATAAAATGAGCGTATGTTTGAACTTCGCCGTTACAGATCAGTGGAGACCTAGCATAAAATCAATAAATTGACGCTGATTTACGCTCAACTAGCTATTACTTACATTTTTACCTCGGCTTTTCATATTCACCTAACTAAAATTACGTCATACTTACGTAAAATGAGTAGGTGCTACGTCAACTTAGATACTTACAGAATTTTTTAAACGTCTATAGTTAGTTATATGTGTATATTTGCATGTAGGCATTTGCTCGTGTGTGCACAATTTAGAATTGTAAAAGAAATAAGTTCCCATACGAGCCCAAAAATGTTGGCTTTTGGCAGCAGGTAGCAGAAGGGGATTTTCACATAGAAAAAAAAAGGTTAAGGAATGCACAGATGGTGAAGATCCGGACATAATTTTTTGGGGCATTCATCGATGAATAGGGGAACGGTATGTCAGCGGATGTAAATACACCTAGTTAAAAATGAAGACTGTAACTATTCAAAATGCTTAGATGAACTTATTTTGATGTTTGATTTGGATATAAACTTGTTATTGCAAAACACGAAATTTTATTCAAGCCATAAGAACAATTCCATTCAAAATGACGTCTGTTTTTTTAATTGATTCTTTTAAGTTGAAAATTCAATAACTATGTTATTATTAAGTAGGTATCACATTCTTGCGCACCTATTCCCAAAATACCCCAAGAAATGTCATTTTGGGAATTTAAAGAAAAATATTTTTATTGTTCCCAAAATGTCTCACTCGAATTATAATTCTTCTTTTTTCTCGTGTGCTGCCTAGGTTGTCCTAACGCTATAGACAGGTGAATGATCAATTTGAGGCTCAATTAACCGACCAATGGATTTATCAAAATTAGTCAGTCGTAATGGGGTGGAACTTTGAACATTGGAGATAGGAAATTCCATTTTTTTTTTAAGTGCGTAAATACATCTGAGAAGACGGTAGACTTTAAATTGTTACGCGGTGAAAATTAAAAAAAAAATCCCTACACCAGTTACACTTACTCAAAAGTTTCTCTTCACTTAACTGCAACTTATTTTAATATAAATTTATTTGATATTTATTTTAACAAAATTAATATTATGGGTTTCTCTGTTAATTTACTGAACCAATTTTATATTATAGTTCTATAATACCCAAAGATTTAAATCACAGATGCGCCCTTGCCATACTTCAGGTGGCCGAAAATGTGTCATTGTTGGGAAGAGTGAGCTCACTTTTCCCGCCTTAGTCGCTTGTAGAAAACAGTTTTCAGAAGCACAGGGCGCATCTGTGATTTAAGTCTTTGATAATACCGCCATATGTCGTAAATTTTTGGAAACGTGTTACGAATCTCGATTTATGTTATGTTTCAGGGCGAGTAATAGTTGTATCGAGATGCGACATGCGCGCTCTCTGTTCGGTTCGCGGGCCGTTGGGCGGCGAAGCGCGCGCGCTCGGCGCGGGCGCCCGGTTCCTGTCTCTACGCGTGCCCGGCCACCACCAACCTCTGCACTTTGTAGTCGAAGCCAAAGCGAAGGTCAAGGAGTTGAAAGCCCTGGCTCATGCTCAAGCACAGCTGCAAGGTGTCACAGACATGGACCTCTTCGGATTAGCCATTATGCAGAGTAAGTGCAAATTCAAGTGTTTCAATTTACCGTTATAAAAAAATTACCAGGAGCCCTAGACAAAGTGCATTCGATTCGATTCGCTAAATAAAAATGTATGGGATTGACATATGCCTTCGCTAAATCACGTGATACTTCCCATACATTTATTCTATCGAACTTCGTTATCGTTTTTAAAATGGAACTTTGTCTAGGGCCCCTGGTTCCCGCGACATAATATATTTTTGCCAAGAGTTAGATTTTTATTTTTAGATGATCCTTCGGAAACAGTACACTTTTGTTCTGGATAAAAGGTCTTTTTTCTGTCTCCGATCAGAAAAGGACAGGTCTATATCCTTCAATTTATTATCTAACACATAAATTCTACACATATGATAACAATGTCTGTAAACCTTTATTAGGTTTTAGGTTTGTCCAGACAATATTAAACATTGCGAAATAAATGTATTGAGTCCAACAGCGTGACAAGAATATTAAAAATCTTTATCTCTCTTATAAATCTTATCTCATCTTATCTTATCTTTATCTTTTATAAAATTCTTATCTCTTTTCCAGATGGAGAATACTTATTTGTTGACTTAGAAAGCAAGTTATCTAAATACGCACCAAAGAGTTGGAGATCATCTCATACACATGTAAGTTATATTGTTTTGAGTAGCAAAGGCAGAAATATAATAAATTTGATTGCACCATTGATTTTGTTGGTTTTGATAATTATCATTTGTAATAACACGTTGTTATTTTGTTTCCAGGGTCTCGATGCAAACGGCAAGCCCCTCCTGGAGTTGCACCTAGTCGTACAATTTCACGTAGAGAGTCCATTACTTTTGCACGATGAAGTCGGCCGGCACCTGTACTTCCTGCAGTTACGTCATAACGTGCGCACAAGAGACGCGTTACCTGCTGAAGTGCTCTTATTGCTGACCGGGCTAGCATTGCAGGCGGAATATGGAGATGCTGATATATATGAAGATCGTGATTATTTTAAAGTAGAAGAATATGCCCCCTCGTCTCTTACGGGAGATTGGGTTTCCGCAGCAATGCGTGCTTGCCACCGTGAACATCGTGGCCTATCCAAAATTGATGCGGAGATCAGATTTATACGAGAGGTTTGCTTATTGCCTGATACCATTAATTCACATAGATATCGTTTAAAACATTCTAAAACTGAACAAGAGCCTGGAACTGTGTGGCTTCTCATAACAGCAAAAGGTATAAAAATCCTACCAGACAATGGGTCCGTTTCCAATTTTATATGGAGTTCCATAGGAAAATTAAGCTTTGACAGAAAAAAATTCGAGATACGGAGTGAAGGCGGAAAGATTACATTGTATTCGTCGAATGATGAGAAGTGCAAATATTTATTCGCATTGTGTAAGGAAACACATCAGTTTTCAATGAAAATCGCTCCGAAATTAAATGAAATCTTAAAAAAAGAGGAGGAAGAACGAAAAACCTGTTATGGCTATGCGAAATCTTTCAGTTTTTATTACAATCAAAATAAGAACGAACAGAGAATATCAGTGATATCGTCTACAAGTTCTAATACCACATCGGGTATCGTCAGTGACAGAGTTCAATCTGAAGATGAATTAGAAATAATGATTGATTCACCTCCTGCGCCGTCGACAGAAAGTTTAGCCTTTGCTCATTTATTAGACTGTTCAAATAGTTATTTTATTAGACACATTTCTCAAGAAAACCAACCATTAACTAAAACCTCATCATTACAATTACAAAAAACAAAACATCGTAATACAAAAAGTAAAGAAGACAGTGAAAACATCACAAAATTTGATATGAGTACAGAAAGTGGACTATGCACTTCTAATACAGCAGATGAAACCACGTCTTTACCCGATCAAGGTGAGACTTCAACAGAAAGCCCTACATCTAATAAGTTAAAATGTACGGGTTCTCAATGCTCCTCATCGTGCAGTACAGTTATAATGGCTAGAGCCGGGTTGAGCACTCTAAGCAGAGCATCTAATGCGAGTAGCTTAGAGCTTGGCTATAGCCACACAGCACAGAATTCAATGTTAAGTGATAACAGTACTGTTGGAATTGACGTGGAGTACTCACGAGATACTGCGTCAGCTTTATACGACGGTTTAGGACAGCCTGTAACCGTGGCTGCGTCTAGTGAAACAAGCGGAGTTTATACTATGGGAAGCTCTGAACTAACTTCTCGGTCGAAAATGGATACACTTTCTGAAGATAGTAGAACAGAATACGATGATTCGCATTACAATAGTTACAAATCATCAAAGGAAAATGATCTTGCTGATTTTGATAGTGTATCGTCAATATTGAAAAATAAATCAGACAGAACTAGTCACTCAACTAGCTCTAGGTTACAAACTACCATATCTAATGCAGATTGTATCGATGGAGCCACAAAGTTTCCTAGTCAAGATCACAATGAAAGTAATAACATTTTCAGGGAAAGGACGAACTCTAATGTCAGTGCGGTGTCTTTTCACGGTGACGGAAGTGATCCAACCGACATTAAAAGAAACATTCTAAGTGCTAGTGAATTAAGTGATCTTATTGTGGGACGAGGAGTTTATCCAAAAAGTCAATCAGTAAGCGACACATTAGATTCAGTATCTGACTATGTCAGATTACCTCTTCCTTTCGCGGGAGATAGTTATATTAAAGGTCACGAAGATACGGCTCCAACTGATGACAATTATCCAAATGATTCATTTTTCGATCGCCCCCCAACGCCTCCGACGAGAATCGATAGTCGTAAAACTCTTAATCTATCGCTCCCAAATATATTAGATATTGAGGAAAATCATCAATCCGTGCCAAGATTTCCAGACAAACCTCCACCACCGTACGAATATAACCACAAAAAACTGTCAACCTATTCCACTACACCCACAAAAGAGCCGCCAGCATATCAAAGTGCTTCTACGTCGACGTCATTTTTGAAACATTTAGGTGAAAAGGAAGAAGTGGCAGCTAGAGTAGTAACGTCTAAACCTATGATAACTATCTTAACAGCTGAAGCGGGTGAAGTAAACGCACCTAGCGAAAGAACTTTTGCGAGCCCAATGGTAATGGAACATCGATTTCAAAAGTCAAAACGACACCAAGCTTCCAGTCGCAGAGCTGAACGATCAAAATTAGCCCAAGGAATTAGCAATCTATCTCCTTCTAGGGAATTACCACCGCATGGTGTCGATTCAGTTCTTGTGGCTATGATGAAATTACCACCGCCACCGCCTCCTAGGCGAACTCGACTGCCTCCCCCACCGCCACCGCACAATCCATCTTTTCACCAACAATTGTACAGCGACGTCGATTACGTCTACTATCCCATACAAGATCCAGCCATATCCCAACAAAACTATCTAGACCATAAGTTGACAGAATCGCGCGTATCCAATATTCACAAAAGCGGACTACAATACAGGAGCACTCCCTATCTAGCATCGCCCATGTCCACATCATCCGTTTACGGGTCTATTCAGAATCTCTCCGATTCGTACGTACAACTCCCCGGTGCACGCACCAGTTGGTATTCTATGACAAGTAGAACCACGTTAAGTAACCATTCCCTAAACATTGAGCGCCCACCTTTGCCGGTACGAACTCAAGATATTGTGAACTTCTCGAGAACAAAGTCGCATGAAAACATATTAGATACTAGAGACCCACCTCCGATAAGGACACGGCGGATGCCGCCTCCACCACCGCCGCCTTATGAACACAAAAAGAAACTACCCACTTATTTGAGAGAAATAAGAATTCCAAACAGCAACTCTAGCGTGTTTAACGATAGCAACTCAAATAAAGTTAAAGATTCAAATTGTGATTTAGATATTAAAACACTCAGAGAAAAAAGTAGAAATCTTGATTTGCCCCTTATAGCCGCATTGTGTAATGACAGGTCATTACTAAAGCAAACTAAGGCTTTTGGCACTCCAAAGTTGGCAAAACAAGCGAGTAATGATAGTGAAGCAGGAAAATGTACAAAGCCCACTCAAAACACCACCGAAAGCGTAGAAAGTAAGAGTAAAACAGAAAACGTCGTTAGAGCGACCGTGACCGGGTCGCAGAGGAAGGTGTTGTTACGAAACCCGACTGATAAACTTCCAGCGTTACCTGAACCCCACACCCCCCGGGCAATGTCCAACACTTACGTCATGAATCCAAGTGTAATTAAAACAAAAAAAATTCAACCGAGCTCATGACATTGAACAATTGCTAACCGCTAAATCTTGTGAATCCTTCCAGTGCTATGAGCTTTTATCCACCGACCCTAACGCCATAAGTAAGACTGAGCTAATTATTGTCATTGAATTTAAGCTAATTATATTTATATTACCTACACTCGCTATCCGTGCATTCCAATTTTATCGCATTCCACTTTTGTTCTGACTTTATGCGTGTGCGCAACTTTAGTTTTGTAAGGAATTAACTCTCATTGAATGGGAAGTTAATATCAACATCACTCAAATTATTCGTAACTAACCCAAAATGAATATTAATGAAAGGTGTTGTAATTTTTGTATATTTTTTAAAATTACAATTGTTAAAATAAATTAAAATATTATTTGAGATTTATTTATTTTTAATAGAACAGTTGAAATATTGTAATCGAGATTTCACTATGTGATATTTTAATAAAGTCTATATAAATCTCGAATTAGAAATTATTGTAGTGTGACAAATTAAAGTAATGAATGCGTTAATAAAAATAATACATTTAATCCAAATAGAATTGTGTTACATGTTTGGCTTTATTGATGTTCAAGTAGTTCCTTGTATAAATTTTACTTAAATATTTAACTGCATAGTAGCGGTATAATTTTTTTACCAACTTATGATACTTTACATTTCACATCCAATCATAGGATGCAACTTAAGCTCTTTTTCACCAACAGTCCCCTAGAGTTAGGGAACACAACGCCGGCCATTCACAATCCTGCACGAAACTGGCCTGCCGTGAATGACCGGCTTAGATAGTAGTTAGGTGTTCCCTAACTCTAGGTGTCTGTAGGTGGAAAACGGAGATAAGTCTTGTAAAAGACAAAGTTGCCTCAATAGTTGTGGGGATTATTCTTTGTCGGTAAAAAATTTATACTGCACTTATTGCGCAGGCGCAGTCTAGGCTTAAAAAAGTGTTTACAGGTTATAATTTATATGTTATAAATAATAAACTAAAATTCGCTGTCGTAACACCTATTTAGATCTATTTTTAATGTTGGTATGCTATCTAAATTAGTATGTTTTGTAATGAAAGAAAAATAACTTTTACAACTTATTTATTTTGTTAACAATTACACTTTGTACATATTAGATAAGCATGGTTAGTCGTAAGTACATTAAAATGTTTCAAATTTGTATAAATGTATATAAAAATCGTAATTTAATAGATAAAATATAATGTTTCATTTATATACCCGAATACAAATAAGTACTAATCACACAATATTTGGATAACTCTAGCTGGAAAATTTTATTTTGACTAAAATAAAATATTTAAGACGAGGCCTATAATATAAATTGGTTGAGAACATTCACCGATTTTCTCTATGCATATAATAAAGAACTAAAGATACAAACAGGAACAATGAGAAAACAAAAGCTACACCACATCCACGACATTAATTTTTTTAACGATGAATGGATTTAATTTTATTTGCTTTATTCTGAATACAATCACCGGTGAATAAATAACGCTTGTACACAGAAAATAATAAATAATTTAATACAACTTTGGTAAGTATGTCAACAAACAGCCTCAAATTCCATAAATAGGAAGCATCACAAAGGAAAACAAATTTATCAGTAAAAAATACTACAACATTACAATTAAACGACGAACATGGTTTTAAGGAAATAACAATTTCAATACTACAAGGTAACAACGATATTTTAACTACCGTCAAACAAAGGTAATAACTTCTAAACTACTGGATTAATACTACCACAAGTATTGATGTAAGATCACTTTATGCTTTAATTTGTTCCAATTTATGAATATAATTTAGGAAAACATATGCTAAAAGAGATTCTGGATCCCAATAGAGATATTAAGAATGAATCGTGATTAATGACAGCCATTGATCAAGCCAATTATATAGACAGTGTAATGGTAGGAGTGTTACGGATATTCGCATTCGCAAATGGAGAACTCTCTTCGATCCCTTATTCGCTAAATGGCAGATTCTGTAAGTGGCAGAAATTGTACAGTCCGTTTCAATAAATTACTTGATGTTCATTATTTATGATACATATTCCAAAAGCAATGCAAACTCTTTCCAAATGCATTGCAATCTTCATACTTATGCCACTTTGATAGGTACTGGCCACTTATAATATTGACAAGTCATACATAACACACGTCAAGATATGAAAATTGTTTTTAGATCGCACTACATATTAATATTTGTAGGGATTTATTTGGCTAGTTAATAAATAATATACATACTGGTGCAATATGGATTCGGGGCGAGCTGGACCTAGTAGTGGCGTATCAGAGATAAAATTCATATCAAAAAGTCATAAAGGTAAAGTTGTTATTCTACATGCCGGTTTCCGATATAATTTTGTAAAAACTAACAGGAACGGTACGTCGAATTACCGTTGCAAAAAAAAGAGTGTAACACCTCTATAATTTTAGATGTTTAAAACAATATTATTAGAGAAGCCAACCACATCTGCACACCGAATTTAACACAAAATATTATAGACCAAGTAATGGACAAGTGCAAAAAAGAGGTGGTCCGATTTTCGAAAACAAGATGAACCAATGTTCAGAAGACCTATCTGTGGACGATATACCGACATTTACAATGAAGAAGGATGCCCTATATCTTGCACGTTGCAAGTACAATAGAACTACATGTACCATAATGAAAAATTTGATGATACCCGATCACATAGTTGGAGATTTCTTTGCATATTATGATGGTGTCGAAGACAAAATCATAATTTTTTGCACTCCAGAGGCAAGTACAAAAATTAAAAGTGTCGATAATTTCTATGGAGATGGAACATTTCGAGTTGTGTCAAACCCGTTTTACCAACTCTATTCGCTTCATATTGATTTATCTAACGACCGAGATAGCGTTAATTTTGTTCCCGTGTTGTACATTCTTCTACCAAACAAGTACCAATCCACATATGTTCGTTTGTTCACAATATTGAAAAATCAATTGGCTGTGCAAATAAAAAGAGTGATAACTGTGATTATGAAATTTCCACCATCAACGCAGTGAAGCTAGTATACCCAGAAGTCCAGGTAAAAGGCTGCTTTTACCACTACACCAATGCAGTCTGGAAGATGAGTAAAAAAATAGGACTGAATAATACTCTTGAAGGGTTTCACATCGCGAAACCTTTTGCGAATTTAGCCCTCCTTCCGAAAACATTTATACCAGAAGCATTTCTTGCCATCTGCGAAGTGGCTTCAGATACGGATGAATTTATTAACTTCAAAAGTTACTTTGTTAAACAGTGGATGGAATTAGGAACGTATATGACACCTTTTGCTGCAATGGCCAAACCTTTCGGACAACTAATGCAATTTCCTTTCAGTAGTGTTGTATATATAGTGATTTAGTATGTCTTAAGTTGGTAAGCCTTTTCAAATAAATAAAATTTACAAAAGGTTTAAACGAAGTGCAATTCATTACTTTACTGTACATCTGCCGTTTCAAGAATCTGCCATTTCCAGAATCTGCCATTTAGCGAATAAGGGTCTTCGATATAGAATAGATATCCGCAACCACATTTGGATGCGGATCTGTAACAATCAATGCGAATCTTGCAGATGGTGGTAAGGAGTTAGTCTTAAATCTCACAGATTTCCCCAGGGTGAATTTTAATTTTGTTTAAACTTTCTAACTAAAAGATCACTCAATAAAAATTTATTAAAATGATCAATTTCAATCATTTATTTTCGCTTCTAAAAATAAATTTCATTTATCGAAAATAAAAACATTCGCAAATGGAGAAATTTCGTATAGTAAGTGTCGGTAAAATCGTATGTGATATTTTAAATATTCGCGTCCGAATCCGTATCCGCGGACGTTAAAAATTCTGCATCCGCAAAAACCCTGGTGCATGAGTGTCAAATTCATTTTCCATGACAGTCATACACCATACAATTGGCTTGATCAAGCCAATATCTTTGTGTATTGATAGATAGATATTCGTTTATAGAGATTCTCGTTTCTTGCATTTTAAGTTCTATTTCTCCAATTTCAATATAATGGCAGAATTCGGAGGGAAAGTGATCTTATCTAAATACAACACCTCACCGACCAAGCTAGTGTTTGTACCGGCAACTACTGTGCCACTATAATACATAGAGGACAAATCCGTTGTTATAGATCTATTCTCAAAATTACCAATAAAAACGCAAGTGTTTCTTCTGGGATACCAACGTTCGATTACAACTAAATTTTCCGTTGCATCTCTCACTCCCGTGTTCCTCTGAATGTTGCCATCCTTATATATCGCCCTCGTGTAAATAGTTGGATTGTTCAATTTAACATCGATCAAGTTTTTAATGACATTCACATAGTTATACTTTGGCTCCAAACTTGATTTGGATATCCACGGTAATACGCCTGAACTTGGTTTAGCGCTTTCGTTTATAAAATTCATAAGAACCAAATTGTTTACAAATCTGTGTTCGTGATAATCTTCTTCGACGTCGTGTGTAGCTAAATTTCCCAAACCTATTTCGTCACCGTAAAAAATACTAACAGTCCCAGGTAACATAAGTTCGAGGGCGATCAGTGCTAACGTATTGTTGCCCTGTTTCGTGGATAATCTTTCGCTGTTAATATTACCTATATTCCAATGTACCCAAGGGTAGTGTGGTTTGGACCAAAGACTTAGACTGTTGTGATTTTGATCGGTGACATTCATAATGCGATCCCTCAAAACACCGACGCCTTGTTGTAAATCCAAATGAACATCAATAAGATCTATGCGAGAGAGCAAAACGTTCAGAGACTTATCTGAAGCCGCTTTGTAAGCAGCTTCGTTGGCGATCAAAATTTTATCATTACCAATTATTTGCTTGTACAGCACTAGAGTATTACCAAAATTTGGATCATCGACGAAATATTCTAGATCTTTTAAATAGAAACCGTCAACATTTTGAGCGCGCGCCCAAAAGGCTATAGCCAAACACGTGGGATCAGAATAACCGATCAATGTGTCGTTAGAGAAAACTGTAATAGTATGCGAATTATTATTACTGGATGGCGAAACAGCGATAGCCATACTCATAACTTTAATGTCCAAAATAATATACATGCTCCTGTCGTGAACTGCCGCTACCAAGTCCTGAAAATCTTTGAGTGTACCGAGACTCCTGTCTATCTCTTGTAAAGAGGTTATATTGTAATACTGCTCGGGATATTGATTACTTTTAAATATATAATTGAGTCTTATGGCGGACACTCCTAAATCTCGTATGTAATCCAATTTCTTCGTGACGCCTTTCAAATCCGGTGTTCCATCGTTGTTGGAATCTTTGAAGCTGGCTGGAAAGATTTCATAAAATACCTTCCCCTGGTGCCAAGGCAGATCCGGGTTGCACTCTTTTGGCATGGTGACAACCATCGCTATGATTGCTGCCAAACACGCAACGAGAGCCGACAAAACAAACCACAATAATATCTTCCTGATTATTCCCCAGTTCCAATTGACGAAACTTGGCAGCTTGCGACTGCTGATTTTGAAGCTACCATTAATCTTGCAATCTTCAGTCTGAAATATAATAGAAATATTCATTTTACTAATTTTTTTACTGTAAGTGTTGAAGTTAATTTGAAAAACAAGAGAACATCGTCTGTGGACAATCATAGTTATATTTTCAATTTTTCTTTGTCGAAATAATATAATTAAGCGTTATAGTCAAGCCCCCGCCGGCGCACATTGTCACTTTCGCAAATGTCAGTCTCGCAAAATGTCACGTTCGTACAATGTCACTTTCACACAATGTCACGTTTATCAAATGACACCAAATTATATTACTTACTTACACCAATACATACACTTATTTTATTTTTTCATAATAATAATATTTTGGAGGTAAGCATTCTGGTAATGATGAAGCACACTGCATTTCACACTAATTTGAGCAGCCTTCCTGGCAGCAGTGTCCACCCCCTTCCAGAAGACTACCAAGAAATAACAATTAATATATGTGCTGTTGTGAGTAAGTAACTGTTCGGTGAGTAAGTGATGTGACGCCGAAGCCCTTTCTCTATAGAAACTACTTACTTGTCCTATAATGAGATCTCCATTTTTGCTTAGAGTCTGATAGTCCAACATGCTAATGTTATTGATCAATTGAGCGCTGACTGGGTCTTGCACTACGGAGTTCGAATCCCCAGATGAACTGGAATCACCAGCTGATGCATCTGAAAAAGTTACATTTAAACTTACTGATTATTTCTTTAACAGTCATAAACTGAACACATCTCTATCAAAAGATCTCATCAAACAACTAACAAATATCTTTATGTACAAAGGTAATACAATTGTACTGTTTCCTTTTTCAATTTACCTTTTAAGGTATTATTAAATCTACATCTGTAATAAAGTAAAATTAATTAAGATACTTTGTATTCTGATAATGTTTGCAGATAGTTTTGGAATGTATCAACAGATAGCGCAAGGGAATATGTGCAAAATTATCTGATTCTATACTTATTATGAATAAATCTTTCTTTATATTATACTGAATATAAAGAATATATTGAGGGTATTCTGGCAGAACCGAATAAGTGCGAAATTTAACGAAAATTAGTTAGATACATAGGCATACTTATTTTTTTCTGCTCTTTTTATCTAGCAAAACTGTATAACTGAACTCTGTGTAAAGCAGTTAAGTACATTTTTTTCCTTTAAACTTAAAAGCAAAAAGATAAGTTATCTGATTGTATAAAAAGGTAAAGTTTGTATGTTTTTTGTATGTAGGAGGTATCTTGACTACTCGTCTGATTTTAAAAAACATTTCAATAGTGCACCATCTATCCATACTAATATTATAAATGTGAATGTGAGTTTGTTTGTTTGTTTGTTACGCTTTCATGCAAAAACTACTGAACCGATCACCATGAAATTTTGCATACACATTGTCTGGGACACCAGAAAGGACATAGGGAACCTTTCATCCAGGAAAAAAGGAATATTCCCGAGGGATTATCTGAAATAAAATAAAAAATTAACGCCTGGCCAGTGTTATAGCACTGGTCAAGCGTTATATTGCTTATTTTTTTTTATTTTTCAATGCAGACGAAGTCTCGGGCACCAGCTAGTATAAAAATAAAGATCCAACAATAGTATAATGTCAGGTGTTAACTATATCTTTTATTTTTCAATGAGGACAAGGTAGCGAGCACCAGCTAGTATAACCCATGCAAATAAAGAAACCATCTGTAAATATAATATGTGTGAGCAAGATAGCATAACTGCCGGTTCTTTCTTTACTTACAGGGGTTATAAGCAAAATAGTTTTAATACGTACCTGAACTCTGTATATTGACCATGTTGTTATCATCTGTCAACGTTAAAAAGGGCCCTTCATTCATTTCCTCGGAAAGGGGATGTTTGAAATCCAGGGCTGTTGGACTCGGTGTTGTTGGCAGCAGCAGACATGTTGAAGACTTCACTTCATGTAAATAATCTGCAGTGTCTAATTCATTAGCACTTTTCTGGTTGCTATTCTCTGGTAATTCATTCATTTTTACTTATGGTGTTATTATCCTCTCACTTTCCAATAATCATCTGATAACAAAATGAAATTATGTGAAATAGTAACTGCCTTCTGAAATATTAGCTATTTAAAAATTTTTCTAAAGTACTAATCCCTATAATTACACATTCTTAAATACCCAATAAATATTCTTGGATTTTTACCAAATGTGAAGAATAGACGATTTAGAAAAATATTTTGTATAATCTCTCCAAATCTGTCATTTTATTTCAATATATTAACTTCTTTTTCGCTTCTTTCTTATTTATTTAAGCATGCAATGCATTTTGATATTTCGGTCGGTCAGTAGTCAATTCATCCGTTAGCTGCGATATATTTTGTAGCCTTATTTTTAGGGCCCACGCAATATTCAAACCATACTTTAGGAAATGCTGGCCCAGAGAGTTGTGTTTATCCCTTCACAGGCAAAGACTATATAAATTAAGTATATTGCGAGCATATTGCGAGTAGTAAGTCAAAATCAAAATATTTATTTATCAATTAGGTTTCTACAAGAAACTCTTATGATCGTCATTATAAATTTAAATTTAGCAGGGTTTCGGAAAAAAGCCAAGATGACGATCCTGGGAAGAAACCCCGAAAGAAACTCAGGATACTATCCTTTTTGTCATCAAAAGTATCTTTTGAAGATTTCTCCTCTTGTAAATTTTCGTAATGATTTAATTTAATAATATATTAACCAATAGGTTAGGTTATTATGGTAAGTATAATAGGTAATATTGAAACTGAAATAGAATACCTGAAATATTATGACTGAGGTAACACAAAATTATACAGCACTAAATATTTTTCTTTACTGAATACTAGTTTACACTTTTTATGGACTCAATTACAGCAACTACGTTCTAAAAATCATAAATAAAGTATTTAATGGTAAATTAATTAATTTAAATCACCAATCTCAAGTCTCCAGCCCTCACGGCCCCCATCACAACACAAATGACAATGACACCTGACATGACAGACAGAGTTTCATACATAGAGAAAGTATATAGACTAGAGTAGTCATTAAAATAATAATAGTCGTGAAAACGAGACGCATTTATGCTTTATTACCTTAGAGGGAGCGAGACACATTATTGATTTTTTGTCTCTCTCTGCGTATGCGTTTCTATTGTTTGCCACACTTGAAAGTGTGGCACACAAATCTCTTGGTGGATAATACGAGCCCTTTGTTTTATGCCAATTTTCATATTCCAAGCATTTTTCAAAGTTCCTGGGTATTGTGTGAGGTGTGGTACGTGTTGCTGAAAGTGGTGATAATGGTGAACTGTTGCATTTTAGGCTGTAAAAGCCGATCAGAGCGAAATGTTGAAAACATAACCTTTCATATGTAAGTGCTTTATTTTTTGGTTAAATGCAATAATTTTTGCTTGAATGTTCAGTAAACATCTAATTTATGTCTTGTTATAAATTTTACAACTGTTTAGATGATATTTTTATGATTTTTCGATCACAAAAGATCTTGTTTTGAAACTATAAACCGTACAAGTAGTGTAGCAATCTTAAATTATTGGTGACATTTAGCAATTACATGTAACGTAATATAGTAGAATTATACACATTTTAGGGTTACCAGCGCATGATTTTTTTTTCTCCTAAATATTGGGAAATATTTAATTTTACGCAATATATTAGCACTATGCGTTTTTGTTTCTGTAAGTAAATAGAGATCTGTTTATTCGACTAATCTCAGTAATTTGTTTTCCTATTATACGATATATAAGTATATAATATAATAAAATTTTGGGGGAGGCCTATGTCCAGCAGTGGACGTCCTGCGGCTGAGATGATGATGATGATGATTATATAAGTATGATTTTATTAGATTTAGTACATTACCTCTTATTTCATAACTTTCAAATTTTTCAAGAAGAATTACATGGTCTACAATCTACATGATCAAATGCTTGCGTCATATCCATGTATACAGCCTATATTTGAGATTTGTCATAATTATATCTAAGAATTTGAAAAGTACCTCATTTATTGTTTTATTTTTCCTGTATCCATATTGTTCATTTGTTAATATATTAAACTGTCCCATATTAGTTACTTAATAAAAATAAATTAAAAGTTATCATATAAAATTGTTTTATTATCCATATTAAATAAAATTAAACTACTACTGAACCGATTTTGATGCCGTTTTAAGTATAAGGTTTAACTTTAATCCGGGTTTAATACTTTTAAGCGCGAAAAAATCTCTTCCCATGGGGAACTTATTACGCGTAAGCGAAGTCGCGGCCAGAAGCTAGTCACAAAGTTAATACTCATCAATCCATATAACAATAAGTAATTGTGTATATAACAATTAAGTTAACATTGTCTGTATATTCTGTGGTTTTGTGATTGTGCGGAGCTTATAAATGCATTATTATTATTATTATATTTAATATTGCGAAAGTTAGTTGCCGCGTCGTAACGGAGTCAGAATGACTCAATTTTATGAACAGGGATAGTTGAGAGGTTTAAGAAAGACAGGATACTTTTTACCGCAGGAAAATGTGTTCCTGCGGGAAACTTATTCTACGCCAGCGAAGCCGCGGGCAACAGCCAGTATTTAATAGTAATCTGAATGTGATTAATGATGTAAGCTGCTGACACCTTAAGCGTATTGTGTTATTTTATATTTTAATGATGACAAAAAGAATAGTATCCTGAGTTTCTTTCGGGGTTTCTTCTCAGGATCGTCATCTTGGCTTTTTTCCGAAACCCTGGTAAATTTAAATTAATAATGACGATCATAAGAGTTTCTTGTAGAAACCTAATTGATAAATAAATATTTTGATTTTGCTGTGTAATGTTTTATAAATAAACAGGGTAAAAAGTGTTTGATGTGGCAACCCAGAGTTCGTATGTACTGTGTTTCCGTCCTTATCGAGTGTACGCTCACCGCTTCTCTAGTCTTATACTTTTTCTATGGTTTCATATTATTTTATTTTCAATCAAATCATTTGACTTAACTTGACAATGACAATTTAGGTTAAGAGCATTAGCACACGATCGAACATAGTGCGGCAATACCACTGCACTCTGTGGTGCGCTCTGTGAAATAGACGAGTGCACAACCCAACACTATCCAAAGTGGAGCGCCTGAGGAATTTTACCTGGAATCCAACCAATTACTGTCAATGAATTAATGTGAAACCTTCTAAATTATGTTTTATAGATAAAACACTAAAATGTTGACCCATTTTTTTTTGGGTGCTTTTAATTTATTCATTTTTTATAAATCAGTGTAGGGGAACTGGAGCAGCAGTTAGGCCGCTGTGCGTTACTTAGATTCAGTTTATTGAGATACGTGTTTCGTTATAGTCGTAACACACGTTCGGATTTGGTTCGACCGAACCGGCGGACTTGGTACGCTCCGATCCAAATCCGACCGTGTGTAGAGTAGTCCGGCGGACATAATTATTATTAATCGAGTTCGCCGCGGTCCGCTTGTTTGCACATCGGATTTGGTTCACTCCGTACCAAATCCGAACGTGTGGAGGCTTGTCCGGCGGATCTAGTCCGGGAGCCAGCGACACTATTTTTTGTTAGCAGGAGTTTGTTGTTCGACAATAGAGGTGGCAGTTTTTTTCCATAATGGACTGCCAATAAACAATATATGTATAGTTTCAGCTTTGCGCATTTTTGACATTCACTCGCTTGTTTCATTTGTTTCATTTTTGACATTTAAACATAATAGACATTTATGTTAAATGTTGTTGTTGCCACTTGTTGTTCTGCGATTGAGATGGCAGGAGTTTATTTTGTTGATAGGCTATATTATCACGACAAATAAAAAAAAATGCTTGGGCAAATATAGTAACCAAAAGTGTCGCTGGCTCCCGGATGATGCTGGTGTTATCCCTAGCACCATAACCTTGAGTCCGGTCAGGTCCGGTCCGGTCGTGTGTAGCGACAACGGATTTGTCTGGTGGATATGGTCCTCCGGACCGATTCCGAACGTGTGTGACGACTATTACTGTTGTGTATTTTGTCACAAAGATAAATTCAATATTTTATTGGCAAAAAAAATAATTATATATTAAAATTAATTATGATAAATTTTCCACCTCGAAAGCCTTGGACATTGTTAAATTCATTAAAATGTAGTACTTTTTTCAGTTTTTGTCGCACTGAAAATGTTTTTTTTTTGTAATTGCAAAAAGGATGTGAAAAGTGGTTTATACTGTACTGCAGCTTGTTTACAGTGCAATGGCAAAAATAACTGAAGTAGAAGAAACTGCAGAGAACGAACAAACTTAATTTCAGTCATTTTTAACTTTGTATATAGGTGAAGTGAATAAACAATTTCTATAATTTTTTTTATGAAATAATTTTTTTTACTATTAACCTTTAATATTATCACAATAGAAACATATTAATGCGATGATTTTTCCATAAAATTAATTTATTAAGCTTGTCATGTATTACATTATATATATGTGTGTATTTATTTATTTAATTATTAAATGAAAAGCTCCCAATTTTAATGGGTAAACTTTGTAATATTTAACAGGTTTCATAACAATTTATTCACGGTAATTGGATTGCGAGGTTTTTTCATTTCAGGCGCTTAAATCACTCCACTACCAGTCCAGTATTCAAAAGTCTGATCTGAGGGTAAATAGAACACGATAGACATCATGCCATTGATCTGAACTATAGATGCGGCGTAGCAAGCAGAAAGCCCCGAAATCTTTGGTAGTATATTAAAATCATACTAGCACTAGCGAGCGACAGTGCGAATTCGTCCACTTCTCTCTCTTTCTCTCTCGTGTGGACAATCTCGAGTGGACGAATTGTACTACTACCATTATTTACGGGCTACGCCGTGTCTATACTCCCAAATATACTTATAAAGTCTTTGCATCATGCCTCTAATTTAAAATAATTAAAAACTATATCGCGTTAGTTGCGTCTGGCATAATGATATGGGACATCGCAACTACCCTACCTCACCGTCAATAATCAAACAGAAAAAGAAAGGGTAATCCAATAATTATTAATTAAATGATAAAGAATCGAGTAGCCTACCTTACTGTAGCTGTAACAAGTTTGCGCTTCGAAGCGCAATAAATTCGATAGTCTGCTAGAGCTTTAAGATTTGTTGTCGTGTCCGGTGTCGGTCGTGTCAAACATGTGTATAACTGTCAACTGTCAAACAAATTACACTACAAAAGTACAAAACATTATTATTCTATTTTACTTGGTGTAGTCTGGCACAGGTGTATTTTAATTAAAATAATTTATCTTTTCAAATATAATTTATTTACCTTTACGCGTTTGATATGCGGGTTAAAGTACAATTAAAGTTTTGAAGGACATGCGTGCGTGTCATTACTACGAATTTTACAGGGAATTTTATAAGTGTTAAAAACATAGTGATAAAATGATTGTATTAATTAGAAACGTAAATAACAGTATGAATGTTAAAACTTTAGATCAGTATAGAAATTTTTCCAAGTTAAAGAATATTAAA
This sequence comes from Synanthedon formicaeformis, assembly GCA_945859745.1. Classification (NCBI taxonomy): domain Eukaryota; kingdom Metazoa; phylum Arthropoda; class Insecta; order Lepidoptera; family Sesiidae; genus Synanthedon; species Synanthedon formicaeformis. The sequence continues at coordinate 4,681,608 of OX243960.1, read as the reverse complement.
GATGCCAATTATCAGTACTTACAGCGGAGCAAGGTGCCCACGATGCATTTTCAAAAGTCTTTGCCTCGTTTGCCTGTACCAGAGCTATCTAAAACAGGCGAGAGATATCTGAATGCTTTAAGACCTATACTTACAAGTGGCGAGTATCAAGAAGCACAGATACGTACCAACAATTTTTTGAGTAAAGAAGGCAAAATATTGCAAGAAAAACTAATTAGCAAGGATAAAATGAACAAACATACGAGTTACATATCAGAATATTGGTTTGACCTTTATTTGCGGGATCGTATACCGCTTCCTATCAATTACAACCCATTAATAGTGTTTCAAAATGATCAGAGACCGGAATACAACAACCAATTGATAAGGTCTGCAAACTTATTAGTTAGTGCATTAAGATTTATGTCATCGCTGAGAGAATTTATATTGGAGCCGGAAGTGTTTCATTTGAATCCAAAGAAAAGTGATACTAAACTCTTTAGAACAGTTACAGGGTTTTTACCTGAAGCTATATCTTGGTAACTATTATTTTGTGATAATTGTATCTATTTTAGTAAGTAAAATAAAAATTATTAAAAAATAAATTTTAAAAGTAAAATATTTTAGTAAGTATCTATTTTAACTATTTGTTATTGTTTTTAAATGTTAAACATGACATACAGGCTGACGGACCACTCGATGGTAGGTGGTTACCATCGCTTAAGGAAATAAGCAATACAAGAGGGAATGCTGGTGCACTGCCAACTCTGCAGGAAATTGTTCAAGTCTTGCTTGTCGATCAACTATAATACTAGATACACAATCAGCTACAAAAAATTATTATTACTCAGCAAATGAGCACCCACTTGAACATTTGGGTGCACTTTTGTTTTAGTAAAATTTGATCTGTTCAACGGCAAAAATGTACAGTGCTCCTTTAGATGTGTTTGCATTTTACAATCTTACAACCTCACTGTATAAGTTTAATTTTGTAAAAACTGTATGCAAATTTTAAGACTTGTTTGTTTGTAATAGATGTTAATGCATGATGTCTATATAGGTTAAGCATTATGCCACTTATTGGGTTTTGTTTTGAATAAGTCTGCATATCCAGTATTATAGTTGATTGAAGGGCTCACTTCAAGAAGCTCATTTTGTAGATAGGAGCCTCGGAAGGAGATGGCATAAAGTTTCTCTTCATCTGGACTGTCTGAAAATATCCAAGTAATGTGGATGAAATCTGCATCTATGGTGCACAGAATGGTGGATAGTAACATGTTTTGTTTGTGTGTTTTACATGATTATGTTCCCCCTGTGTGTTTTTTTAAAAATTCCTTTTAAATATTTAACTCATCTATCCGTTTTTCATTGGATTTAGGTATTTAGTTTTGTATGTGTCTAACATTACAGGTATGGTGCATATTTGTTTAAAGCGTTTCCTCTAGACATGAGTCAATTTGTTGGACTCTTTGGAGCTACCCGCATACCTTTAGTGAATAAGGATAAAATATTTAGAGATTCCACCAGTAAGCATGTGGTTGTGCAGCGTAATGGAAACTTTTATGTTTTTAATGTTTTAGATGATGATGGTAATAATCTGATTATTTTTTAATTTTATTACTGTTTTTAATTGAATCATATGCACGTCATAACATGCAGTTCTCATTATAAGTCCTAATATTGCCTCCTTTAATGTGGTAGACAGTTTTTCAATCAGTAAATTAAATTCCAACAAATGCTTGTTTTGTATTTTTTTAAGTTCAGATCGACAGGCAGGTTGACTGTTTTGTAATAGGTGGCCAAGTGAACTATAAATACAAACAACATCCAGAGAATAAGCAATGACAACATTGTTGGATAAAGTATAAGGAAATTGGAGGGATATGGGAATAGGATATGACATCCTTCGCTACTAACTGAAACATAACATGCAGTTATTTTATAGAAATCTATTTTATTCTACCATCTCTATCGCCCCTAAGCCACATTTTTTTTGTTTTGCATTTCTTTTACATCTTGTATTCTCAGCTATTGCTATCCTAATGTTAAAAAAGGGAAAGTGAGTTTGTTTGTTACACTTTCACGCCTTAAGTACTCAGCCGATCAACATGAAATTTCACTTGCATATAGTAAGGGACATTGAAAAGGACATAGGGCACCTTTCATCCTGAAAGATGCCTTGTCTACCATAAAGTGAACTATCACTGTCTGCCAACTTTTATTATAAAAAATATATTCTAGACTTTTTTGTGAATTAATTTTATGATTAGCATATCATTTATACTAAAATTATTTATATTGAAATTTCAGGTAACCTTTTATCTCCTACTGAGCTACTAGGCAATTTGAATCAAATTATAAACGACACGTCAAAAGCGGACTACCCTTTAGGAGTATTGACGAGTCAAGAGAGAAATGAATGGGCCACACAAAGGGAACATTTAGAAAATATAGGCAATAAAGAAGCCTTACATAAGATAGATTCGGCTGTCTTCAACTTAGTGCTCGATGATGAAACCATACATGACGATAAACACAAAATTCTCAGCCATTATTTACATGGAGATGGTTTAAATAGGTATGTTATTTTATTGTATCTATCCATGCTCTGAAAGTAAATGTCTGTCTGTCTGTCTGTTAACTTCTCACGCCTTAACTACTCAACCAATCATCAAAATTTATCAAGTTGTCAGAGATACAAGAAAAGACATACCTTTCGTCCAGAAAAAAAGTACTGTCCCCGAGGGATCATCTATAATGAAAATATATCATTAACAAGAGCGTTTATTGCTTATATTAAGCTTAACTAACTGGTGCCCGCGACTTCGTCCGCGTTTTATGTCTTATATAGCCTATGTCTTATTCTGGTGTATATAAGCTATATTATTGTAAAGTTTCATTGAAATCCATTCAGTAGTTTTTGCGTGAAAGAGTAACAAACTTCCATACAAACTTTTGCATTTATAATATTAATAAGGATTTATAGATTAAATAATTTTTATAAGTGTACATAAACAAAATTACTTTTTTTTTGTTGTTTTATTTTCTGTTAATTTATTTGTGTATTGCAATTTCAAAATCTCGGTTTCAGGTGGTTTGACAAATCGTTCAGTCTCATTGTGACTAAGGATGGAGTTTCAGGAATCAACTTTGAGCACTCTTGGGGCGATGGAGTCGCCGTGTTGAGATTTTTCCAAGATATCTACAAAGAAACCACAACAAAGCCATTTATTCATCCCGATAGCAAACCAGCAAACACTAATATAAGTGTGAAACGATTGGGTTTGTATTTATTTAAGTGTTTTATTATATTTACTTAGGGCCTCTTTCACCATCTCTGATTAAAGTGTCAAGTAGGCTAACCGCCATTTAAAGTCACCGGTTACAAAGCGTACGAGTTTCACCATCTTTGAGTAGCATTACTCAAAAGTAATTTCAATGAAATTGACAAAGGATACTCGTAACATTTACTCGCCAATAAGCTTTACTTGAAAAGTAACTAATCAACACTTTACTTGTAGTCGGTGAAAGAGGCCCTTAGTGTATCAAATCGGTCCATTATATATGTTAATACTATATAATGAATGGCATTTCTTCGACTTTTTTTATCGACTGTTATATTCAAACAAGATCGACTAAATTAGCAACTGTTGAAAGAATTTTTGATGGTCGATAAATCAAACCAGTTTTGATTTATATCAGACACATACACATACAGTCACCAAAATTTCAATCATCAATAGCTTTTTTTTTCCAATCGTGAATAGCAATGGACAAGAAATTTTGTTAATGTTTACACAATTAACAAAGTTATCAACATTTTGTCAAGCAAATGTTTTCATTTCCTTTTCAGAATTTAAACTTGATGACAAATCTAAACATTTCATAGAGAATGCTCGAAAAGTTTACAAGGAATGGTGCGATTCGTTGAGCATTGATTACATACTGTACGAAGGTTTGACCAAGGAGGCTTGCAAGAAGTTCAAAGTTAGTCCAGATTGTATAATGCAACTTGGATTTCAGGTATTCAAAATATTCTCCAATATTAATTTCTTTCTCTGCAATAACAATATTTTTTTTTTAAATTACACTTTTAATTTCAGGCGGCCTATCACCTTCTACACAGTAAATATGTTGGCACTTACGAATCTTGCAGTACATCGGCGTTCAAACACGGAAGGACGGAAACAATGAGACCTTGCACTGACAAAACGAAGGTCAGTAAAAAAAAATATTGTCGACATCAATACTAATAATAAATCTGTAATGGATGGTCATGGAGTAAGTTACTTTGCTTTCAGAGATATCGTGTTTATAGGCTCTATACATGATACTGAAACTAAATTGACCATTTTTAAAAAAAAATCTGTATGTATGTATGTATGTATGTATGTATGTATGTATGTATGTATGTATGTATGTATGTATGTATGTATGTATGTATGTATGTATGTATGTATGTATGTATGTATGTATGTATGTATGTTCCTCCATAACTCTTAAACGAATTAACTGATTTTCATGAAACTTGATAAATAAACATTTAGACGTACAGGACACAGGATAGGCTACTTTTTTCTTTTTCAACGCGGACGAAGTCGCGGGCACCAGCTAGTAACATAATATATTATATCGACAATTTTGGTCTAGTGGCTAGCATAAACCTAGCTGTTAACCAAACGGTCGCGGGTTCGAATCCCGCTAGTGGCAAGTGTTTATGTGTTAACATTTTACCTTTGTACCTGAGTCGTTATATGTTTTGTATTTATAATATGTATGTATTTTAAAAAAAAAGTAATCTATGTAGTATATCAACTGTCTGGTATCCATAATACAAGCGTTAGTTGCTTACTGTGGAACTAGATGGTGCTGTGTGGTATGTGTGAAGATATTTATTTATTTACTAGTTGGCGCCCGCGACTTGGTCCGCGTTGAAAAAGAAAAAAGTGGCCTATCCTGTGTCCTGTACGTCTAAATGTTTATCTACCAAGTTTCATGAAAATCAGTTAATTCGTTTAAGAGTTATGGAGGAACATACATACATACAATACAATATCTAATCTACACTTACATATTTATTGTTAGTGTACATCAAAATACTACAACATGGAACACGCGTGCCATACAAAACACAACGAATTTTATGGAACATTTAAAAGTGACATATGCGCAGAGCATGAACTGTCATTTATAACAAAACAAACATAATAATTAGTACGTAATTTAAAGAAAATGTGACTTTACGTCAACCCATTAGAGTTTAAAATGAAATAGTAGCAGTTGATCGTTACTACCACCTTTTACCATTGACGCGTGAAGGCAAGAGTCCGCCATGATTCTGTCAAAGGCGTTCTTTTTATGTTCCCCTTTGGCACTTGTGACGCTAATTCCATTGTAGTATTTCGATGTTAGTGTATGATATTAATTTAAATTTCGCTCTTTAGGAACACGTTCAAATTAATTATTCACACTTTTAAATTAATTATAATTTACTCGATAACTAAATTGCACAATTTACAGCTATTTTGCGACGGTCTTCACGTGAACAAGTGTTCGAAGGAGAAATTGCGCGGTATAATGCAAGAGTGTTCGACGTACCACACGGAATTGGTGAAGGAGGCCGCGATGGGCCAAGGGTTCGACAGACACCTGTTCGCCCTGATGAAAATGGCCAACGAGAACGACATGCCGCGACCGGAACTGTTTGATTCCTATGATTATAAATATCTGAACAAATCTATACTAAGCACCAGTACTTTGTCATCGCCGAGTGTCTTGGCCGGTGGGTTCGGACCGGTCACCAAGGAGGGCTTCGGCATTGGGTAAGAATTGGTTACATACATTACATAATTAAAATTAAATAAAAATATTTATTTATTTATCAATTTAGGTTTCTCCAAAAACTCTTATGATCGTCATTATATATGTAAATTTAAATTTACTAGGGTTTCGGAAAAAAAAAGCCAAGATGATGAAAGAAACTCAAGATACAATTATTTTTGTCACGTTTAAAATAATAAATAACAATTACAATAATTTCAAATAACTAGCTGGTGCCCGCGACTTCGTCCGCGTTGAAAGGAAAAAAAATATGTGAGTGGTAACGCCCGGACATCGTTATCGCTGTGACGACGGAACATCTTTTTTTTAAATCTTTTTTATGTCTTATATAGCCTATGCCTTATTCTGATGTATATAAGCTATATTATTGTAAAATTTCATTTAAATTCATTCAGTAGTTTTTGCGTGAAAGAGTAACAAACATCCATAAATCCATCCATACAAACTTTCGCATTTATAATATTAGTAAGGATAAGGATTAAACACAAAATTAAAATATAATATACAATACTAAACATAGTATGATATTTTATTCTAATATTTAGGTCGGCAGACAGACTGATTGATGGTAGGTGGCTGCCGTCGCCAATAACACAAGCAACCCCACAGGATTAGGATAGGAGATGTGGTAGGGATAGGGAAATGGATTCTGGCATCCCTTACAAACCCACAGAAACTCAACAGCACAGATGCTGTTAATTCAAATCGGAACAATCAAAGACGTGCGACAGAGAAGCATTAACTTTGTAGTGTAATAGATAATGTAATCTTTAACCGATACACTTATCTACATTTTAGTCGCTAAATTGATGTTGAAAATGTAAATAGTTAATACTTGAAAATGTAAATAGTTAGTTAGTTATTTTATACTCTGTATGGACTAATTTGTCTGAAATAAATTATTATTATTATTATAGAGAACTACGCATCTAGATTTTTTTTAACCCTTTAACCGCTTGGTTTTGAAGTTGTCGTGCCCCTAGCGCCTGACTCGTTTTTTTTTAAGAGAAAGCAACTTAAAAATAAACAGTATACAAGTAGAGAAATTTGTCGTAACTGGCGAAATGGAAACGAAAATATATGTTGGATAAATCGGACTTTGGCGGCTAAATTAAGGATTATTTAAGGATATCCATGAGCCTATTTTAATGGGCAACATAATCGCCATTTATTGTCTCACAGATAACAATTTTGATAAAGTATATACTTTTCATCTGGTAAACAGATGGGTGAATAATGACCTCTCATCGGACCCGTACTAATTATTCTGCCTTTATTTCACTATGGTTTTGACTTAGAGTCTGCCTTAGTGTCTAAGGGCCGGTATTTCAGTCTTTATTAAGTCTTACACTTAACTAAGCTTCACTTTACCATAAAGCTAAACTTACTCAGGAACGAATTTGTGTTGAGTGAAAGATGAAATACGCTATAGTAAAGTTAAGCCTCACTTAAATTTTATTCCAAGGAACAGTAACAGTTGGAATACCGGCCCTTAGTCTAAACTGCGGGCCTATTCTCGAGCTGTGGTTTTTAAAACGTATCGACTCCAATGTCGACATGGAATTGGAAATAATACTTTGTCAAACTAAAAACCACACAACAACGCGCCAATAACTTCATCGACATGTATAACTACGGAAAAAATGCCGTAGACATTTTGACATGTGCTTAGTTAATACCAAAGTAGACTATTGTCGAGTCAGCAAAACCTCACATAGAGAATGCGGGCCCTGTATTAAATTTTTATGTTTCAGATATTCAGCGTTTGCTGATAAATTGGGAGCAGCCGTGACAAGTTATAAGGCGCACAACGACAGCTCAGAATTCATTGAAGCTTTGCACAAATCATTCATAGACATTACTAAGATATTATCAAGTTGAATAATATGATTTCTATGTATGTACAGACGAATTTTATTAATATATTTATCATTTTAATTAGTAGGAAATTTTTTACAAATAAAAAGATGACAATTTAGAAACGAAATATGATAATTAACTTGTGACCATAATGAAATCAATTCTTATTGTATTAATAATTGTTTTTTTTTTTAATTATTTTTTAGTAAAAACTATTTTTTGTATTTTAGTCAGTATTTCGTCAGGACTAAGAATTCCTATTTTTAGTCTTATATTTATAAAAGTAGTATCACATCTTAAATTATAAGACAAATCACGTTTATAATTGCATTTCATTTTGTATATTTTTATGGATGTTTTTTTTTTTTTTAATAATCAAATGGGGTTGCCAGGGTTAGAATGTTATTAAAAAAATTAAATTTTGTTATGTAAAAAATTATTATTATGTTGTTTACGAACGAGTTGAAAATACTAGATTTGGCAGTGGTGTAAATGACCTCTATATTTTATAGCAGACAATACTATTTCTATATATTCATAGTTATTTTACCTATTTTGTGGGTTATTCGCCTTCTTATATCAATAGAATAGACAATTTAGATACATGTGTTAGTACTATTATAGTTGGTAGGCAAAATTCCTATTGACGAACTTAAACCCTGGGGCTCCTGAACGATAGAATATAAGAACAAATGTAGAACTAGCTAGTGGCCCGCGACTTCGCCCGCGTAACTTTGTAAATTATATACTAAAACCTTTATATATGTAAGTAAGGATAATGATATTTACACTGTAATATTATATTGAATTATTTATTAATTATAATATCAAGTGCCTTGCAAGATTTATGTGCACATTTGCTTTAAACAAATAAAGTACATACATTTGTATAAGTATAATGTCTTTTGTATTTTTGAATATATAGATAGAGTACAAAAGATAGATACTTTTAAATTTTATTTTTAAAAACCTATTTATTAGGTACTTATTTTTATATTGTCATTAATATTTGATCTGTAGTTTTATATGTGGAATTACAATTTTATGTTAGTTGGAAATAAATATATAAATAAACATTTTTAAATATTTGTTTATATTGTTTTTATTTGTTAATACCTGATACCTTTATTTCATTTACTTATAATGAAAGTTATTACGAGTTGATGCCCGCGACTTTGTTCGCGTTGATAAATGAAAAATATAAACATCTGAAAAAATATTTGATATCTTTATTGCTGTGATGACGATGGTGTCGATGGTTTTTTATATTTTTTTTATATTTTAGTCTATTTGGAACCTAATATTTTTCCAGGATAAAAGGTATTCTAAGTAATCATCCAGGTAATAAACTATCAGTGTGTCAGACTTCATAGAAATCCGTTAAACCGTTTTTGCGTGAAAGAGTAACAAACATCCATCCTAACAAACTTTCGCATTTATTAGTAGGATTTACTTTGATTACAGTATCTACATAGGTATATACTTATTAAATTTTTATATAGTTCTTATGATTTACATTTAGGATCCTAGCCTAGAAACAATTCTACTGCAAAGATTTAAATTGAAGATGCGGCGTAATCTCCTCGCGCCATACTAAAAACACACCGAAAATTCTTAACAATGGGTTGGGCGCAGGCGCTCAACCCAACTACAGTTGCACGCCAGCTACAGTTAGTGACGGTCGCTTGTTGAGAGCGTCGCTATCGTCACAGTCACGTTTGAAGTAAGGAATGTGTTGTCTGTGTTTAAAAGTGTGTTTAGACAAAGGTATACGTATTTTATACTTTTGTCTTTAGTATGATGTATGTTGTATTTTGTAACACACTTTCGCTAGTAGTGCCGCATCTCTCGATTTAAATCTTTGTTCTACTGCTAGGAAGCTCCCGGTAAACACAAGCCATCTCAAGTTAAGATACAAATGGTACCGGCTTTTCAATATACATAACGAAGAGGTTTTAACAAATCATTGTATTCGCCAGCACGTGAATCCATAGCACATGTTATGTGTATGGTATGGTAACGTTATATGTGAATATTCTATATGTGCCAATCGGAATTTACAGTAGCAAACAGTTTATAGTGCCATCCGACTGTTATCGATTTCTGTAAAGAGGGGCGTATTCATAGTCAGCACACTAAAAAGGGACAAGGATTTAAGGATGGCCTTGGGATAGGACTTAGGCATTACTTTCTCTTGTTATGGTAAGGTGTGACTGAAAATATCGCTCGCATGTAACGCGTGCTTTCCCACGTATATTACGGTGGCATACCCATTTCATAAGCCGGACTTGAAAACTATATGGGAATTTGTTGCTAATTTGTTGCTAATTTGTACCGGAAAAAAAAATTTTGTACCTCCATTAATTTACGAGAAATGATGGGTATGCTGACGTAATATTACGCTAGCATACCCATTTACGATATCTTGCACCTAGCGAGTCCATTCTAACGGCTTATTTTGTTGCTAATTTGTTGCTCTGAGATAGGCTAGTTAGACGTAAAAAATGTCACCCCTTCAGAGGGGGTGAACTACCCCTATATATTAAAATTGAGAATAGCGAGCTCGTTGTAACGGCTTATTTTAATGCTAATTTGTTGCTCTACGATAGGCTAGTTAGATCTTAGAAAATTTCACCCCTTCAGGGGGGATGACGTACTATTACGCAAGCATACCCATATACAGTATCTTGACAAGGAAAGCACCTAGCGAGTCCATTCCAACGGCTTATTTTGTTGCTAATTTGTTGCTCTGAGATAGGCTAGTTAGATGTTAAAAAATGTCACCCCTTCAGAGGGGGTGAACTAACCCTATAAATTAAAATTGAGAATAGCGAGCTCGGTGTAACGGCTTATTTTAATGCTAATTTGTTGCTCTACGATAGGCTAGTTAGATCTTAGAAAATTTCACCCCTTCAGGGGGGATGACGTACTATTACGCTAGCATACCCATATACAGTATCTTGACAAGGAAAGCACCTAGCGAGTCCATTCCAACGGCTTATTTTGTTGCTAATTTGTTGCTCTGAGATAGGCTAGTTAGACGTAAAAAATGTCACCCCTTCAGAGGGGGTGAACTACCCCTATATATTAAAATTGAGAATAGCGAGCTCGTTGTAACGGCTTATTTTAATGCTAATTTGTTGCTCTACGATAGGCTAGTTAGATCTTAGAAAATTTCACCCCTTCAGGGGGGATGACGTACTATTACGCAAGCATACCCATATACAGTATCTTGACAAGGAAAGCACCTAGCGAGTCCATTCCAACGGCTTATTTTGTTGCTAATTTGTTGCTCTGAGATAGGCTAGTTAGATGTTAAAAAATGTCACCCCTTCAGAGGGGGTGAACTAACTCTATAAATTAAAATTGAGAATAGCGAGCTCGGTGTAACGGCTTATTTTAATGCTAATTTGTTGCTCTACGATAGGCTAGTTAGATCTTAGAAAATTTCACCCCTTCAGGGGGGATGACGTACTATTACGCTAGCATACCCATATACAGTATCTTGACAAGGAAAGCACCTAGCAAGTCCATTCCAACGGCTTATTTTGTTGCTAATTTGTTGCTCTGAGATAGGCTAGTTAGATGTTAAAAAATGTCACCCCTTCAGGGGGGGTGAACTACCCCCATATATTAAAATTGAGAATAGCGAGCTCGTTGTAACGGCTTATTTTAATGCTAATTTGTTGCTCTACGATAGGCTAGTTAGATCTTAGAAAATTTCACCCCTTCAGGGGGGATGACGTACTATTACGCTAGCATACCCATATACAGTATCTTGACAAGGAAAGCACCTAGCGAGTCCATTTCATCGGCTTATTTTGTTGCTAATTTGTTGCTCTGAGATAGGCTAGTTAGATGTTAAAAAATGTCACCCCTTCAGGGGGGGTGAACTACCCCCATATATTAAAATTGAGAATAGCGAGCTCGTTGTAACGGCTTGTTTTAATGCTAATTTGTTGCTCTACGATAGGCTAGTTAGATCTTAAAAAATTTCACCCCTTCAGGGGGGATGACGTGCTATTAAGCTAGCATACCCATATACAGTATCTTGACAAGGAAAGCACCTAGCGAGTCCATTCCAACGGCTTATTTTGTTGCTAATTTGTTGCTCTGAGATAGGCTAGTTAGATGTTAAAAAATGTCACCCCTTCAGAGGGGGTGAACTACCCCCATATATTAAAATTGAGAATAGCGAGCTCGTTGTAACGGCTTATTTTAATGCTAATTTGTTGCTCTACGATAAGCTAGTTAGATGTTAAAAAATTTCACCCCTTCAGGGGGGATGACGTACTATTACGCAAGCATACCCATATACAGTATCTTGACAAGGAAAGCACCTAGCGAGTCCATTCCAACGGCTTATTTTGTTGCTAATTTGTTGCTCTGAGATAGGCTAGTTAGATGTTCAAAAATGTCACCCCTTCAGGAGGGGTGAACTACCCTTATATATTAAAATTGAGAATAGCGAGCTCGCTGTAACGGCTTATTTTAATGCTAATTTGTTGCTTTACGATAGGCTAGTTAGATCTTAAAAAATTTTACTCCTTCAGGGGGGATGACGTGCTATTACGCTAGCATACCCATATACAGTATCTTGACAAGGAAAGCACCTAGCGAGTCCATTCCAACGGCTTATTTTGTTGCTCTGAGATAGGCTAGTTAGATGTAAAAAAAATGTCACCCCTTCAGAGAGGGTGAACTACCCCTATATATTAAAATTGGGAATAGCGAGATCGTTGTAACGGCTTATTTTAATATTAATTTGTTGCTCTACGATAGGCTAGTAATAATAATAAATAGGCTAGTAATAATAATAGCGTAATAGCACGTCATAACCCCCGAAGGGTTGAAATTTTTCAACATCTAACTAGCCTATCATAGAGCAACAAATTAGCATTAAAATAAGCCTTTACAACGAGCTCGCTATTCCCAATTTTAATATATAGGGGTAGTTCACCCCCTCTGAAGGGGTGACATCTTTGAACATCTAACTAGCCTATCTTAGAGCAACAAATTAGCAACAAAATAAGCCGTTGGAACGGACTCGCTAGGTGCTTTCCTTGTCAAGATACTGTATATGGGTATGCTAGCGTAATAGCACGTCATCCCCCCTGAAGGGGTGAAATTTTTTAAGATCTAACTAGCCTATCGTAGAGCAACAAATTAGCATTAAAATAAGCCGTTACAACGAGCTCGCTATTCTCAATTTTAATATATAGGGGTAGTTCACCCCCTCTGAAGGGGTGACATTTTTTAACATCTAACTAGCCTATCTCAGAGCAACAAATTAGCAACAAAATAAGCCGTTGGAATGGACTCGCTAGGTGCAAGATATCGTAAATGGGTATGCTAGCGTAATATTACGTCAGCATACCCGTCATTTCTCGTAAATTAATGGAGGTACAAATTTTTTTTTTCCGGTACAAATTAGCAACAAATTAGCAACAAATTCCCATATAGTTTTCAAGTCCGGCTTATGAAATGGGTATGCCACCGTAATATACGTTGCTTTCCCTCCCTTCATCCCGTACTTCTGAGAGGTATAGCGATTTCAGCCAAACTAATCACGGTAAACTTCTCTATAAGCCAGTGGCGGATTTACCAGAAGGCTGAGTAGGCTGAAGCCTAGGGCGGCAGATTTTAGGGGGCAGCAAATTGGCCAAAAAATTATTTTTGTCTCACAGAAATAATATTTAAAAAAATAAATTATAAGTCAGTTAGAAATGGCTCGCATTCCTCTCGGGAGCTGATACTGTGGCTAATTTGGAGTACCTTCTGTAAGTACTTTAACCTTATTACATCAGTTTTTTTTTTCATATTGTGAACTAGGGTATCGAATTGCAGGGGTAAGTAGGGGCGGTAAAATTTGAATAATCTACTGTTTTCTTTGGTTGCTGCCACCAAAGCGAATTAGCAACATTCTTTGAATTAGTTTACGCGAAAGAAGAAAGAAGTGATTTTATTTGATAACGAGACTTCAACAAAATATATTAACAGTGGAACTCAAACTAGCCTACGGCTGCTTAGTGGGAGTAATAAGTAAATTAGTATTAACTATTTATTTTGTTACAGAAAACATCGATGTTGATCCTCGAGAAATTCAAGGTTCAGATCAAAGTCAAAGTATATATTATTATACTCTTTGGTTCAGACTATAAATACGATACTCATCGTACGCAGAATCAACAGCGTTCCAATCTACGGTCGACTATATCACATATACATGTATATGAATGTAAATATAATTATATTTATTTTGCGGTACGGTAGCAACGTGTGTGAACTCCGACTACAAAAAAACTTAATTACTTAACTATGTTTTGTCTAATCGAATATAAAAGTATACACATTTCATTAGTGAGAATATTCAATTTACTTAGTTAAGAATAAAGTTGTGAGCAAACGAAACGGCGGTTAAGCCGTTCTGACATCCCGAACGAAGAAAATGTCAAAGTTCACCCGTAGTACCGTGGAGGTTGCCCGTGCTTTTGTGTTGTGTGAAGGATTGATTGTTTAAAAATTATTAAATATGAATTAAATGGATGATGCTGTTCAAAAATTTATTCACCGAGAGGAAGATTATTCTTTTATTGGTATGTACATAAGGTTCGAAGTAAAGGTCAACCTTATAAATATCATTATTTTCAATGTTATACGCCGCACTAGAACCTGTTATTACAGGACACAAAATCAATAATTGCATTCGCAGTTATTTTTTTTAGTTCATACCAACGTGTTAAATGAAAGAATGACGTGAAAGCTAAACTCATTTTTACTACGAACAAAATTTCGATCTAAAGAAGAATGTCGTATAATTTTCAAAACTATTTTCTTACAAAGATCGCTTATTCGTATTTAATTAGAAATATACTATAAGAAGTATTAATAAAATTTATCTTCATTCGTATTTATCTACTATATTTTTACACCTAATTGATCTAAAATATATATTCATCAAATATACAATCAAATTTATATGTAAGTATACTAGCTGCTGCCCGCGACTTTGCCCGCGTAACTTTGTAAATTATATACTAAAACCTTCCTCGAGAACCACTCTATCCATTGGTGAAAACAGCATGATAATCGGTGTAGTAGTTTTTGAGTTTATCGCAAACAGACACACAGACAGACGCGGCGGAGGACTTTGTTTTATAATATGTAGTGATTATGATTATTTTATTTTTATTTTATAATCATTTCTTACACATTTCTTACACAGTGCTTAGTATATTACACCCAGGTATTACTATTTAATTTAGTGCCTTTCCAACTTACAAACTATCTTAAAAATATTTTGTAGAAAGACAAACAACAATTGAAATTATTTGAAATTAATTCGTATTATTTATTTAAAATGTTAAAAATTAGTTTCCATTCTTTCAGACACTAATATATTTAAGTAGCTTATACATTTTAACCATCTCCAGTGAATTTTGGTTATAACAATGATAAAAGGACTACTGAATTTCTATAACTATATCTGGAAGTCGTTAATCGCTATATAAATAGGTAGAAAGAAAGTCATATCGCCAAACATTTTTAACCATTTTTTCCAAAAATGTAATATTTTGCGAATGGTATGTAATCTCGAGTGGAGGCCAAGGACCAGCAAGCGCAGCGTAGGATGTCCACCAAAAAGGTGGACAGACAACCTAATAAAGGCCGTGGGTCAACAGTGGATCCAGGCTGCTTCTGACCAGTCCAATTGGAAAATTTTGGGGGAGGCTTATGTCCAGCAGTGGACGTCCTGCGGCTGAAATGATGATGATGATGAATGTTTTGCGAATATAATATTATGCTCACAAAGGCCAACATCTACTATATAAATAGCTAAACTTAATTTTTGATTCTACAAATGTACCTTTGTATCTTTGTTTGCTTATTTGGTCTTTGCGTGTAGACTCTTGTCATAATATCTGCATGAGATTTCTAGGAGTTTGTTACTAATAGAACAGATGAAATCAGTGTTACACCCAAAGTCACTAGCCAAAATATTTTCTACTAAAAGTACCTATACTTTAAATTCAAGGTACTTAAGTGTTACTTTGCTATAACCAAAAAGTCATTATTAGTCATTACAACAGAGGTCATTATTAAATGAATTCCACTGTACATACTTTCATTAAGGTGAATGAAAATTAGCATAAATCAGAGTCTTAAACCATGCTTAAACCTATATTTAAATAAACAAATATTTATTATTTATTTAACAAATAAATTTGATGGCATTGTAGGTCACTTCTAAGCTACATAGTTTAACTCGGTTGATCTTTAGTTGTGTTGCAAAGATTAGGGGAGTCAATGTGGAGATTATCACAGCGCTTTTCCTTTTTCGTGAAGGGATGTCATTTGTGTACAGCTGAGATATACCTATCTGATCAAGTTCAAATTATAGGTACAATGGTAGGCAATATGAAAATTGCTTCTTAACAACCTAACAACTTGCATTGTGTTTGAATACTTCACTTTCAATGAATGAGTATTTATTATTAAAACTTTGCTAGTTCAAACAAGTGGAAATAAAAGTTAAATTAATTAGTTATTGATTATATTTTTATATGCCTGTCCCTTTATATGCCTGTGTAGTGACAATGATATCATCTCATTACCTTGAGGTCTATCAGCTAGTGCATTCTTCTGTCAAAATAATTTATTAAATACACAAAATATTTGACTTTTAATTTGAATTTTGATTGAGTTTATAACACATGTCATTAATTATTATATTGGTTAATTTATTATTGTCATGGTATTTGAACTGTTTTTTTTTTGTTACAGAATATTAATCTCAAGTAGCTTCAAAATGTTGATTAAAGAATACAGAATTCCTTTACCGCTCACTGTAGAGGAATATCGGATAGCTCAGTTGTATATGATAGCAAAGAAGAGCAAAGAAGAAAGTACTGGAGAAGGAAGTGGAGTGGAAATTCATATTAATGAACCTTATGAAAACGGTCCAGGTGGCAATGGGCAGTACACTCACAAAATCTATCACGTCGGCAGCCATTTGCCAGGTTGGTTCAAAGGCTTGATTCCTAAAAATGCATTATCAGTGTGTGAAGAAGCATGGAACGCTTATCCCTATACAAAAACGAGATATACTTGTCCATTTGTTGAGAAATTTTCTCTAGAAATTGAAACCTATTACTATGGAGATAATGGCCATCAAGAGAATGTCTTTAAATTAGATGGGGCTGACTTAAAAAATAGAATAGTTGATTTTATTGATGTCGTTAAAGATCAGCTTCATGGGGCCGATTATGTAAGGGAAGAGGATCCCACAATATTTGTGTCTGAAAAATGCAATAGAGGTCCACTGACAGAAACTTGGTTAGAAGATTATTGGAAGGAAGTTCAAGGAAAACCTCAACCTTTGCCAAATGGAAAATCACTTATGTGTGCTTACAAACTGTGTAAGGTAGAATTCCGTTATTGGGGCATGCAGACAAAATTAGAAAAGTTTATTCATGACGTGGCTTTAAGAAAAACTATGTTACGTGCTCATAGACAGGCCTGGGCTTGGCAAGATGAGTGGTATGGATTGACTATGGAAGACATTCGAGAGATCGAGAAGCAGACTCAGCTAGCGTTGAAAAAGAAGATGGGTACGGATTCAAATGACGACCAGGATATTTCTGATGATAACTCTAAATCACTTGCAGCCACAATGAGCAGTTTGGAAAAGAATGAAGATATTTCAACTCCAGTGCCAGTAAAGAGAAACAAGGAAACCAAGACTCATGGACATTTAAGTCCTGAACATACACCGCCGTTAGACCAGAAAAATATGCTCAAGTCAAGTATTAGGTCATCATCATCAAGTTCTCTCAAAGGTATGCAGTCACAGTCTGTGAATTGGCGTATGGAAACACTTGTAAGAGAGTCCGAAACTGAAACTGGATCTGAGGATGAATTTTATGATTGTGAATCTTCTTTCAATAAGTGGTCTTCAATGTGCTCATTGGACGAAGCTGATATTGACATATCTCCAACTGCAGGAGATTCTAATCAGGAAGACAGCATTTTTAATCCTTCATTTTTGAAAAGAGTAACATCTGAGCGAGGTTCACGTAGAATAGGTAACTTGCAAAGTCATCAAAGCATTGAAGGCTATCCAGAAACACCGGTTCATAGCTCCTGTCCCACTACAGTGTTGATTCTTGTTTTTCATGCTGGTAGTATTTTAGATGCCAATGTTGATATGGCAGCAAAAAAATCTGATGTAACAACTTTCAAAGGTGCTTTCGAATCTGTAATGCGTCAACATTATCCAACATTAGTGGGGCATATAACTATAAAGCTAGTCTCGTGTCCATCTATTTGTACAGATGCCCTTGGAGTGTTGTCTACCTTAAGTCCTTATAGTTTTGACAGTTCACCATCAACAGCTGAGACACCATCTCTTTCTAATGATCTGATGCCAATAGGAGCAATTCCCTTAATTGCTTCATCATCTACTGAATATATGGAATCAGTAACAAAAACAATTCACGTAGCCAATTCTGTCTACAATGAATTCATCAGATCTGATGATGGCAAAGGATTTAATGGCCAAGTATGTATAGTGGGCGATAGCATGGGATCTGTGATAGCTTATGACGCACTTTGCAGAACCATACATTATCAGTCACGGCACGACAGTGAAAACAGTATTTTGGATACTGAAATCACCATTCCAAACGATCCACAAGAAAACTATTTGAACAAATCGCATCTGCAAGCACCCACTCCAAGAAGACGATCATCATCTACAAGTGATCATCAGATAAAATTAGAATTTGAAGTCAGTGATTTCTTTACATTTGGCAGTCCCTTGTCTCTCATATTAGCATCGAGGAAAATATCTGATGAAAAGTATCGTGACATTGTTAAACCTCCTGTGCAGCAAATGTATAACTTATTCCACTCCACTGATCCTGTTGGTTCCAGAATAGAGCCATTACTATCTGCTCGTTTCACTAATTTACCTCCTATTATTGTTCCTAGATATGCGAAATATCCATTGGGTAATGGACAACCTTACCATTTAATGGAGTTAATTCAAAGCCACCCCCAATTATTCGGTGACCATTTACAAACACCACCGACGCCAATTTTAAGAAGACTTTCGGAGGCATCTGTCCAAAGTACCGTTAGTGGGTTGGTAGATAATATTCCTCTAATAACAATGAATGCTTTACAACAAAAATGGTGGGGTTCGAAACGTATGGACTTCGCCCTTTATTGTCCGGAAGGCTTAGCGAACTTTCCCACAAATGCTTTGCCACACATTTTTCATGCCAGTTATTGGGAAAGCAGCGATGTTATTGCATTTATATTGCGTCAAGTTGGCCACTTTGATTTGGCTCTCTATGCCCATGCAGAGGGTAAAGAGAGTGCTACATTTCAACCTGGACAAGAAAGAGAGAAATGGATGCGTAAAAGAACGTCTGTTAAATTGAAAAACGTGGCAGCAAATCATAGAGCAAACGATGTGATAGTGATGGAAGGGAATCCGCAAATGTTCACCGCTCGATTCATGTATGGTCCCTTAGATATGATAACGTTGACTGGAGAGAAAGTGGACATACATATGATGAAGGATCCTCCTGCCGGAGAATGGACTTTGCTGTCGACTGTAGTTACAGATAAAAATGGGCGAATAACGTACACTTTGGCGCCAAAGGAAAGTGTTAGCTGTGGCATATATCCAATGAGACTTGTGGTTAGAGGTGATCATACGAGCTGTAGCTTTCATCTAGCGGTTGTGCCTCCACAAACAGAATGCGTGGTTTTTAGTATCGACGGATCATTCACGGCTAGCGTTTCAGTTACTGGACGTGATCCTAAAGTTAGAGCCGGCGCAGTCGACGTAGTTCGTTTTTGGCAAGATCTCGGTTACCTGATATTATACATAACCGGACGTCCAGACATGCAACAGCGAAAAGTTGTATCGTGGTTGGCCGAACACAACTTCCCTCACGGTTTAGTGTTCTTTTCCGATGGATTTTCAACAGATCCATTGGGACATAAGACAGCGCATTTGGTCAGTCTTATAAATGATCACGGTGTGATTTTGCATGCAGCTTACGGTTCAGGAAAAGACATAAGTGTGTACAACAGCTGCGAATTGTCTCCGAGGCAGATTTACGCTGTTGGAAAAATTAGCAAGAAGAATAGTAATTTGGCGACGATTTTAACCGATGGTTACGCTTCTCATTTGGCGGATTTAAAGCAGCCAGGTGCTGTGAGACCTGCTCGAGGCAATGCGAGACTTCTAGTGCCCAAACGTTTGTTGACTCCCGTTAGCACTGCCAGTTCTCGCGGACGACGCTAATATGTTATCTGGTAAGAACTCTTCTAACTTCTTGTCCTCTTTAGTTAGGCAGTATATGTGATGTGACAGTTGGTTTACAAAACCAAAGTGATAAGCTTAGATTTTACGTAATGGTACATGGGAGGGTTATTATTTTAAATTACCCACCAAAAAATTACCCAATATATTCAGTTGAAATATTTAACTGATAATTAAGTATCTATTTATATAACGAAGTAATAAATGACATATTAACAGCCAACGTTTTTATTGTTCATGAATTATAATATTTATAACATTCAAAGAAAAACCTCTCAAATCTTATTTACCTTACCTACTAAATGTGTAAAACCTATTTCTATTTAGAAACTATTTATAAGCAAAACATTACAATTACTGTAATAGTGATATTAAATAATTTGGACATGAAATTAATATTTCAACATACTGATGTAATATTGCCTAGTATGCGACTTAGATCTATAAAAAGCTCTAGGTTCAAACATTTTGACCTAAAACTGATAAAACACTACAAGATAGTTGAAACTTTTCTGTGAGATAACCATCTATTGACGAAGTGATTGTCTTCTTCGGATCGATCATGTTTCATAATTTGTAAGTTTAAATGTTAAGAGTTTTGAGCAAAAACTGAGCTTGTACCATAAAGGCTATCTCATACTATGATCTCTATCTATAATGTACCTACTATCTGATCTTAAATGTTGTTCTTAAATATTTAAATGTTGTCTGTACAGTATATAAGTATAAAGTACCCTATGTATTTAGAGAAGTAGTTCATAATATACCTATCTATTTGAAAAATCCGTTAGGCTGTGTGTGCTCTTCTAAAAAGCTGGGTTATGAGATAGTCTTTACAATTGACTTCGTTTTGTATTAACGATATAACAATTATTATAACAAACAAATAGTTTTTGAAGTATTTTTGAGTATGGAAATATTATAAGTGAAAGAAACAATCACAATATGGTGATATTATATTGTAATTTCTATGAATTAAAAAGAATATTTATTCAAGTTAATAGTTATAATCAAAACAAATTTATATAAAAAAATGCTTTTATTATATAATTTTATTTTCAATTATTTTGTTTGATTTTTTGCTAAATTGAAACTGCGCTTAAATGGTTTTAGCTATGTGTAGGAAAAATATCTCACCCTTAGGCGATATTAGTAGATTTTTGAAGCTATTATTCACATTAATGTTTATAATTGAATTAAAGTTAAAAAAAAACTATGAATTGAATTTTTCTCTAATAAAAAAGGTATATTTTGTAGATCAAATGATCGAAAAATTGACTTTATCTGAGAAGAAAAAGTACGAACGTACCTCCATTTCTATTGACTGTCGTTTTATTCTTAAATATATTAAGATTAAATGTGTGAAAATTCAATCAAAAGAGATATTATATAACTTACTTAACAATATTATACACATAAAATGATTTCACGCAGTAGATTCTCTAACTAAACTTAGTTCACTCGCCTCTCTATTTAATTTGTATTTATTATGTATTTTATTTTACTTATTAATTCATTTCATTTGTACGAATGCTCTAACTGCGTATTTCGTCCCATTTCCCATTCCTCTAATCCTTTTAAATCCCTAATCCTACTATATGAAATTTATGTGCAATTCGAAATTATGAAGATATTATAGTATCCTACCAAACTTCATAGGAACACCCGCTGGACTAATCTGTAGATTGTCTGAAAGTTTCATCAGAATCGGTTCAGCGGTTTTGGAGTCTATAGGAGACATACATACACACATCGCCTTGTATGTATGAAAAAAAAATTATGCACTTTATCCCATTTTTTCTATATTATTGATGCCTGAACATTCCTTCAGGCTGCTCTTACCCAGGGCAGACATTTTCTCCTATACATCGATGGGGAGTTCCATTCCCATCTTTTGTTATTTTATTGCGTTACCGCAACACAGCTTGCTTTTCTTATCTCGAATTTCTGGTACTTAGCTTGATAAATTTTAACAACAATCGTCTTTCTATCATACCATTTTTTGATTCATATGTATTTCCTTGATATACATTTTCTTCGCTTAAAATGATTAGGTACACAAACATATTAAAGTGATTAATAAGTAAAATAAACATAATTTATCTAAGTGAAATAACTTTATGTGCTTATAAGTGTAGGTAATAAAGTGATTGGAGCGTATATTTTACGTTATACTCGTACGTTCTTCTATAATACATACTTACATTACTTTTCATGGCGTTTGATCCTTGAATATAGATTGTTTTTTTTACCTACATAGTATATGTATATGTATGTACTGTTAAGCGTACCGTTAAAGTGAGTCCAGACTAAGTATGTATATAACAAAATATGTTATAAAACACAATATTTATAACATGTTTTGTATGTGTGGACTATATCTGTTACAAAAAAAAATTACATTACAGGTATCATTATATGCAAACTTGACATTTGCATGTGTCATTTTTGTCTGAGATTAAAAAACAGACTAACATGTTATTTAATTTGGACGCCCATCCACACGTATATTATGTACGCAAATACCTTAACTATTATGTCAACACCGATTTAAATCTTTGGTCAACACCAATCATTTAAAAAAAAAAATACAATAAAATAGCTTACTGCTTAAAGAATTGACTTGAGTTGATATTTTTCGTCAAAGCTTCAATCAGTTTTTTTTTTATAAAAGTAGATAATGAAAATATTGCATGCCTATTCCTTGGCAAGAAGGTAGGTAGTAGTCGTGGGTTGGTTGAATGCTGACTAGTTAAATACGGCAATTAGTCAAATTTAGTCACCTAATATTAGTCGGTTCATCGTGTAGGTAGAAGATAGACGTGTTTCTTTGGATCTTTGCTGGAATAAGCATGCGAATATAGGTACTCTAATAATGAGGCAAAATACCAGCGCTTATATGGTTTAAAATTAAAAGTATTCGTTATTATATAATATTAATAATATTCCTTTTTATAATATTAAAACTTTGATATTATTAGATCTAAATGTACTTATTTAAATGTATTATAATATTATAAATCTATGTTATAATTAAATAATCTAATCAATGCAATTGGCAATATCATGGTTCTCGATTTTAATTAATAAAAAATAATATTTGTGTATAATTAATTATGTATAATTAACTATTGTTGATATTAAACAGATGTAACTTATTTTTCTAGCTCGTCATTTATGTTATATTATAATCTACCTAATGTATATGTCTAAATAATATAATAATCATAGAAAAAAATAATTGTTCAAATAATTATTACATTCCCTTTCAGAAATAAATGTATTAAATATTAAGAAAATTTTCGAAATTATTTATGGATGTAAATGTACCTAATATTTAATACTTAATAATATTTATTATAATAATAAAGGATCCTTTAAAGCCTCTCTAGAGAATGCAACTGATTGCAAATTGATCGCTTTTTAATGATTAAGAGTTAAATATGTCGTTGTACCTATATTTATCAAATAGTTTCATACTATCTTATTTTCTTAAATTTAAGTGTATTTTTAAGTTAATATTGTGGTGTGGTGGGGTTAGTTTATAGTTCAGTTTATAGTTCCCGGCACCTAAGTTGGCAAGAATGACGAGATGCGCAGAAGTCGTTTTTTGGATCTGCTCGGGTATCAAGCGGGGCAAAGGGGCAAGATAACATAGATCCGACCGCGCGATTGGTTCGCCCTTGCACATGTCCCGCTCACTCCTTCGTACACTTGCGTAAGTTTTATCTCACGTGCGCAAACTTTCTCCCACTACGTTAAAATCTTGCCAAGTTATGTGCCGGTCATTATACCATCGTCTGAATGTAGTCACAATTTTTTTTTACATAAATTAAATCATATAAGTAAACCGATGATTTTTATATTACTTAAATATTTTTTAATTATTTTATAAACCTCAAATACAAACCATCTAGGGATCCTACAAAATATTTAATTTAGAATTTACAGAACCAACATTGATAACCAGAAAGTTGGGGTTAAATTGGATAATATAAATTCTTAGTTGGCTAAATGTACTACTGAACAAGCAAGTAGGTATGTTGCTTGTTTTTATGGCTTCATATACATACAAAGTATTTGCCTATAATGCGATACGAGTAGGTAAAGGTTACCCTCGGTTTAAATTTAGTGCCGATCGGAACGAGATGCATAATTATGTACCAACGTCATAGATATGATGCTTTATGTTTACAAAAAAAGCAACGACTGGCTCGTAAATCGTTCTATATGAAGGATGATATAAATATTTACTTTATACTTCTGCTTTAAGTCTTAAAACAGCGGCATAATGTTACGCAGAATTTTAAAAAAATTAGGCACTCGAGAGATTGTACCTACGTATTAGTTTTTGGAAATAGTAATATATATTTCTATGGTCACCCCAAGACCCCAAAAAAAGGTTTAGATTAATCATTCCAGAATCCTCAAGCCAAATCCTAACTAATAATGTAAAGCCGAAAGGGAGGTTTGTTTGTTACGATTTCAGGGATATAGAAAAGACAACAAATTCACTATTAATGGGGATTATAATAATATATGAAAATATTAACACAAGGGCTTTTTACTTTGGGCTTTGTACTTGTCAATTGCTAATTGACCCCTACGATACAAGCGGAGCTTAGTGTAGGGGTCAAAATCAAATCTATTTGTAATTTGTTGAGAAAATAAATTATTATTGTTATTATTAATTAATATCGTGGTTCCAGGCTCCAACCATAGGTTTTTATTTTACCTTAATTTAGCTCTTTAATTATAAAAATAATGCAAGTATTATAATTCCTGCCCGTCCTATTCACAAAATGATGCTCCTAACTCTATTAAGACCCAACTAAACGCTACAATATCATAAAAAAATATTGAGCAATACCTACTAATTAATGAACAAAATAAGTATAAGCAACCATAGTATATTATATTTCTTTCGATCTCTTAAATAATGTTTTATGTGTATTTTATTACATGGCGTAAAGACCCGGTATAATATATTATTATGTATTTAGTTTCCATAAGCAATAACTAAAGTTACCATAACTCATTGTTATTTTAATTATAAATCCTTTTAACAAAATCATCGTGAATGCAATAATTTTTAATAACTATTTATATATAATGTCATTGTTTTATTAATGAAATTTTAATTATATTAATTGGACATTTTAATTCTAAACCTATATAATCGTATAAATATTTAAAATATACATATTACATACTTACCTAAGTTTATTTAGATAATTTAAAGTTCGAACAAAAATATAATAAACTGATATCGGCTGGTGCATTATCTCTGCTAAAGATAGGTATGTACCTATCAGCAGATTTTAAGGATTTCTGGACATAGGAAGCTTGAAAGAGATAAGCACTTAGAACGCTCAAGAACTTAATTATAGAGAGAAGTCCATAATAATAATTCTCTGAAAATTGTAAGAGTAAGCGCCTCTTTCACCAATTGTCAAGTAGGCTATCTGTCATTTAAAGTCACCGGTAACCGGGAATAATGGAGCTGACATACCTTTGTTTGTACAGTAAAAGTCCAAAACATTAAAAAGAAAATAATAATAAAAAATCGCCTATCGAATGATACAGTAAACAGAGTGCATAATTCAATAAAACAGAAAATGATTTCTAAAAGTAACTAATCAACACGTTACTTGTAGTTGGTGAAAGAGGCCCTAAGTAAAAAATACAGATAATTGTACTAGCCCTACTATTTTTATCAAATTACATTAAAAAAATATATAAATCCTTCCACGAGGACCAGAGTTTTTAGTCTATTTTGCCCCCACCATTGGTTATTTGGTAGATTTTTTGTGATTAATGTTTCAATGTTTGTTAAATTATTTATTTAATTGATTATACAACAATCTACAAAAAAAGCTGACACGAATTTATTTCGATGTGCTTGTATTTTATTACACCTTCAATTGTATTGTAAACTTATATGTTACTACGAATATCCGAAGCATAGTGAGTGAATCTATAGTAAATGTTAAAGGTCACCTCAGTCCATATACAATAATAACGACATTCGATTTCATCAAGGTATATTGAACAAGTGAGGCAGCGACGTGCACTGAGGCGTTCTGAATGATGTCCTCTTTAGTCTGGATAAAGTTTAATTTAGAATTCAACTGCAAATACGCCACCATCGATGACCCACTGAACTTTAATGTAATTAAACATCGTTACGAAGCCTATTAGACCCAATGAAGTCAATTATTATGATTGCATTTTCACTTATATTGAAATGTAGCTATATACTTATTGAGTTATGAGGGCCTCAAAATATACAATAAATGTCCATCATACATAGTATATGTTTGTAACTATCTGTGTTTCATTTTTCAATGTATGTAAAAATATTTTTTTTAAATTCGACTAATAAGCAGATAACTTTAGTGCGTTCAAGCAAAAAAAAAACCATGTTGGCATTTTGTGCGAAAAAAACGCACGTTAGGTAATAAGATAGCCCGTACTTACGCGCTAATCCTAATCTAATTCAGGGTCGTGGCATACAGTATGATGTTATTTATTTTACGTTATTTTCTTTTACATACTTTCTTAATTTTCGCCTACATTGTTAAATTGGAGTAACTTTACATTATTTATCATATTGCTTATGCTTACAATGTATACGTTTCTATAAGAAAATCTGAAGAAATGCGGAAATTATATTATTAAAACATATTTTGTAAAACGAAAACTTGTTAGAAAAGCGAATAATACATACAATCAAAGATTTGCTGGAGTTTCTTTTTGCCGTTTTTTCTCTTCCAGAACGCCTTTTTGCTTCCGAAACGGTAATATTTTTTTTTTTACTTCAAAAAATGATCTTATCTTATTATTGTGAAGAAATAAACGATTTGTTTTGATTTCTCTGTAACTAAAAGATCGTTGGCTGACGCAAATAGCCAAATTCAGGATTACGATGATAGGCGTTTGGATATACTGTCGTAAGGTTCACTATAACATCGGATATTCGCAGTCTTGTACAAAAGAATAATATAATAATGAAACATTACCTATTTGTGTAGTTGGTATCTACTTAAGTAGAATTGTTGTGGAGCTTCCCTAGCATGTTATTTCATTTGTACAATACATACTTAGTTTTAAGTGAGACTGTTATTTATGATTACTTATTTAAAGTACTGTGCTGGCTTATCTATTCTTTTTAATGTACGTATACGTGTGTGGAGTAAATAAATTATTGTTGTTGGCATTCGTGTGGTTTAATTTCTAAATTACTCCAGGGAAAATAATCAAACGAAAAAAGTTTTATAGAAATTATTCAAGATTTATATGGCGATATATTTCCTCTATGATGGAATAGATTTGACTGTGTTTAAAATATATAAGCAATGTTAAAATTTTATAATTATTGATAGCGTAGATTCGGGCAATTGCCGTAGCGGGTCAATGGCATAGTCCGCCTCAATAATATATCGTAGTCCTTTACGCCAAATAAATCACTTAGAATAAAACTCGGATAGGAAATGCATTCCTATGTCAAACATACTTTATAATTTAACTAATAACTGCTGCACGCAACTTCTTCCGCGTAACTTTATAAAATACTAGGTGGTGCCCGCGACTTCGTCCGCGTGGTGTCCCAGACAACGTGTATGGAAAATTTGACTGTGATCGGATCAGTAGTTTTTGCGTGAAAGCGTAACAAACAAACAAACTCACATTTATAATATTAGTAAGGATAGACTATGTTACTCGCTGATAATGTATCTTTCTATAAGTGAAAGAATTATTAAAATCAGTCCAGTAGGTTTTCATAACAAAAAAAAATTCAAATCTTTGCATAGATTTGTAATTTCTTTTTAATTAAATTTATTTTGAATAATTATGTTCTTTTTTCGATCCTCCTACTGCTGCAATCGTAATAAACCAATCAATCTGTTGAAATTGACCACGTTAATTCACACTACATGGATCTAACAGTTTGTATTTCTATTCGTATAATCATGATGTTTCATGATTAGAAATTCAATTGACAAAATTTTCCTTCACAATTTGTCCCGAATTTTATTTCATATCTATTCACAAATTTACAAATTCTGTAGGCAATAAAATAAAACAAAAATATACTTAATGAATACGAAAATTTTATTTACAAATCAACTCACAGCTACAAGGAGACAATAAATCTTCATAAACATCTATTTATTTCTAAATACTTGAAATAAACATACATTTTATACAAAATAATAAAATTATTGGGTAAGTATTATCCACTTACAGTACTTTTACAAAAACTTGCCAAGCACCGAAATATAAGTAAAATTTGAAGACATTTAATGTTCCACACAAAATAAAATACACATTGGAATAGGTATTCTTACAAATATTTTATATAGGCAGATGGGAGAATACATAATTAGAGAAATTAGAACTATGACCCATTTCCTTCCAAATTTTAGAGGATCTTGTGACAGATAGCTGGTTACATTTGAGTATTAACATTTTATACAAACTACATAAATAAAATCAATTATGAAAATAATGAAAGTTTGTGAAAATAATGTTTATAATGACTATTAAAAAAACTCAAATTTCACTCTATTTCGGTGTCACATTAAGTATTATTTACATCTCGTAACTATAAAGATTACTAAAACTGACTACAATTAAATAATAAATATTGTTCAAAATAAATTAACAAAATAAGTAACTAATATTTATCAATTTAATACGAACACGTAGTCAATGAAATGGACGAAACTCAAATGCTCTAAATATATCTAATAATAGATAGCTTTCAATTCGAGATCTAAGCTAATTGTACTTTCAACATTTCCATATATTTTTATTGACTAATCATTACGAAAAATTCATAGATTTTTTCTATCCTAATAATATTCGAATAAAGTCCGATATAATACGAATAATTTTGTATAATCATAAAACGTCTATCATATCATATTTATCATCTATTTTAATTAAATTTAAAATTCATAAGAATTTTATGGTATATTCTTCAAAAAAAAATCTCCAAGACTCCTTAACGGTCTCCAAGATCGATTTCCTTAAAATTAGGTAACCATAAGATACCTTACCTAGGTATACTATGTTTTGTTTTTATATGCTAAAATGCCTACATACTGAAAACATTCATTCTCATAAAGTTAAGAGGAACCTTGATTTATAAGTACCTGTGTATACAGTCAAACTAATTTAATAACGCCAGTTGACTTACTATAAAAAATATCAGATAAATATGGGGTATGTATTAATAATATTATGAGAAAAAGTTGATTCCTATCCTGCCTACAAGTTTATCTATTTCCGTGAAAGAAGAAACTATAAAAAAACATGGCAGTCGTTGGACTGCACATCAGAAGTGAAAACTAAGCTTCACAAAAAACATTACATTATAGTGTCGCGAGTTCAATGGTTTTTTCCCATCTCAAAAGTGCCTAAAAAAGTTTGTGTCAGAATATGATAAATCATAAGTTTCACGTTTTATTGATTGAGAAAAAGTCATATTTATTCATAAAACACTAGCCGAAACCTGCCACGCTTCGCTACGGCAGCGTCGTGCGTGTGCGCGCGGTGTTGTGTTGGACACTTGTTGCTTATATTTTTTATTTTCTAAAATAAAAGTAGCCTAAATTGCTCCTTACAACATAAGCTATCTTACAGTGAGAGTCCCGTTAAAATAGGTCCAGCCGTTTCGGAGACAAGCGGGAACATACAAGACACACAGATGAAATTTTTAAAAAATAAAATTTTGTTATACTGACATTTTGTTAAAAAACAGTTACTTATATTATTTTGACATCACAAACAGACACTTCAATTTTAATTAAGAGGAAAGTATAGCTTTGCGATCCTAACGAAATAGGTATTTAGGAAAACACATGCAACTACGCAAAAGCGTACATCGCTACTCTGTTACTTTGATGAATGATTATTTATTAATATATTATTATTTATTAAGTATTTATTTATCTATGGTATTACTTGTATAGTAAACCATAGCGTAGGCGTCATTGAGTTAGTTTAACTGTATTTTAAAATTATTATTATTATTTGATGATTCGTAACTAATAAATCTGTGTTAAATCCATTCCTTACATTACATTTATATGATTAAGAAAATAAATACACTAAAAAAAAAAAAAACAGATTTATAAACAAAAAATTAACATCTAAGCGAATTTATTAAAACACTTGAAGTTTGGAAAGTATGATCCCAAACCAACCACAAGATTTACAAAAAAATGCATAACTCAAATACTAACATAAAAACCTGTAAATTTTTAAACACATTATGGTTACTTCAAATTCGTACAAAATTTACGCGAAAAAAAAACATTATTCATTAACTTATTAATTAATTTTAACCATCAAACTACTACAACATGGAACCCGCGTGCCATACAAAACACTACGAATTTTATGGAACATTTAAAAGTGACATATGCGTAGAGCATGAACTGTCATTTATAACAAAACAAACATAATACTAAGTACGCAATTTAAAGAAAATGTGACTTTACGTCAACCCATTAGAGTTTAAAATGAAATAGTAGAAGTTGATCGTTACTACCTTTTACCATTGACGCGTGGGCAAGAGTCCGCCATGATTCTGTCAAAGGCGTTCTTTTTATGTGCCGCTTTGGCATTTGTGACGCAAATTCCATTGTAGTATTTCGATGATTAAATGATTAACCTATAATATTTAAATTAAATTCAGGAATGGTAGAAAATATAAAGTGGAAAAATTACCTTGTTTTTAAAATAACCTATAATATCTTATTTTTGTTTTATTATATCTACTAATGATGATAATGACAGATGAGATGACGAATAAGAAATGACTGAGCAAGAAGTATTAAAAATAAAAATACATTTATTTTTTCTGAGGAAACAGCAATTCAAAAGGTTCAACACAAATATTAAATAATGAAAAAGAAAAAAACTGCATAATTATTACTAAAACATTGGCACATACACGAGTTGAAAATTTTTGGTACTGCACCTTAATTGTTAATTTAAATTCAAATATGACGCCTATTGTGTAGTACATTTATTATTTTACACTATAAATAAAAAATACACCTAATTAAGTATTATCAGTACATAAAAATCATCAATAGAGCATTCCTTGTATTTTTTAAATCAGTTTTATTCAGTGCCCGGCACCTAATTAACACGTTTTTTAACAATAAATCTAGTGTATAGACACATACATAGCTGTCATTATTACTATCGGAAATAACCAACAGGTACACAAAACATAAGAAATTTTTTTTTCAATTTATGAATATATACGCAAAAAAGATCATCTTTCTTTTAGAAGATTTTTTTGGTTGTACTACGGACAAAATAATTGATTGGTATAGTTTGTCCGAAACCGCTGTGCCACTCCTTACGAAAGCGGGGTGAGGTAGGAGGAAGGGAAGAAAGAAACAGACGATATCGATTTACAATATGTATTTAAAATGGTCGAGATAGTTTTCTATAATTATGTTTATTAATAAATACGTGACTTTCTTATCCAGATACAGTGCCGTAAATAGCCTTTTTTGCGCCCTGTGCGAGCTTCTATAACTGCGCCCTTGTTTTTTTTTTTAGATATTATAGGTAACCTGGAGCAATGTATAGGCCTACTTTATTTTATTCAGGGTGATAAAATAAAGCACAAAGGAACTTGGTGTTGGTGGACCAATTATCTAATATTTTGGAAGAAAAATCTATTTTTTTAAAGAACTGATTGATGTGCGTGTGAGCAAACAAGCAGACGAGCCATCTGATGTTAAGTGGACACTTCGCCTATTATACCACCCACTGTGTCTGCCAAAAAAAAATGAGCTCGATGTTTTGTCTAATTTAATAGACGTTTTTGATGATACTGGCATGTAGGTACGTATGTGTTGGAATCGAGCACTATAGTGGCGCAGTGGGAACTTATCAGGAGCAAACCGAAAAAATAATAGTCCTGCCTGGTCTGTCCATTCTTGCGCCCCCCAAGGTCTACGTCCTGTGCCTGAGCACCGGTGGCACTGCCCTATTTACGGCACTGTCCAGATAGGTTACATTATCATTTAATTTTTTTTTAATATAATGTTTTTGGTTAAAAAAGTCAGTTAAGTATAACTGAAATCTTAAGGATTTTATCTCAAGGATCTTTTGAGATAATGTCACGAGTAAGACATCGTAAGACTTATCACTAGATATTTTATCTCTTGTTCGTCTGTCTGACATAGACTGCTCTGCACCCCCGCCTGAGGCGTGGTACAGCGGTTCCGGTCAAATTGTTAAACAAACGATAAACTCAATAAAATCTCGCGTAAGTTATAAAAAATAAATATATATAATAAAGTGCACATACTCGTCCCTTGTAAAAAACATTAATTTTCAATGATTGATATCTAGCTGCGATCTACTGGAAAGGGCTTGTTTTTACATTGATTTACACAATTGATTTTGTTCATTGTAAGAAAATACTATTTTTATCATTATACACAGACACTATTTTATTGCGATACTGTACGTAAGGCATAAATACAGGCTTTGGCCGATTATTTACTTTTTACTTTATCTCACGAAGCGGTAATGACATGAATTCATATAATATAGAAAATTGTTAATTTAATTTTTTTCTTATAAGTTCGGCAGGCAGGCTGGCTGTAAGTGGCTACCGTCGCCTATTAACACAGGCAACACCATAGATGCTGCGTAGGAAAAAGGGAATAGGGAATAGGAGGGGATAGGCAAATGCGAAATACACCACTTCGTGATATAAAACAGTTTTGGTCTGGCTTGCATTTTGTTTCACCGTTAAGATTTCAAAACAAACAAATGAATTGAGAGGATTATATAATCCGGTAGCAATTTTAACCGTTATAAAATAATTTCACTAGCCTCTGAAGCTGCATAAAAAAATGACTGTCATGACTTAATTCAAATAGAAATACCATATATTCTCAGTTTTTAGTATCACAAATTAGAAAGATTTTATATTTGAAGATACTACTAATCATTTATAACATAAAAATTTGGGAACTGAACTGAAAGTTTTTTCTTTGTACGTAACTGGTTTCGTAGCAAGAAAAACAATTCTTGTCACGTAACTGGTTACGTAGCGTTGGT
Source organism: Synanthedon formicaeformis (assembly GCA_945859745.1). Classification (NCBI taxonomy): domain Eukaryota; kingdom Metazoa; phylum Arthropoda; class Insecta; order Lepidoptera; family Sesiidae; genus Synanthedon; species Synanthedon formicaeformis. The sequence goes on along the minus strand of OX243960.1, from coordinate 4,648,481 downwards.
TTCGTAGGACTTGTTTGAATATTAAATTTTCTTTTAATAAAAAAAAAAATACCAAAAAAACCTATTATCCATTTGGAAATCAGTGGCGTTTTTTAGCTTATTTACACTAAAATATAATCATGCGCTTATTACATTATTAAAATTAATTATAAGTATATTATTTGGCAAAGGCAATGCCACACAAATTAATTAATAGAAGAATTCATAATTATCTGTACATAAAAATGTAAACAAAAATTATTACACCAAGGGAAAATAGTGAAAAATGGGATATATTAGTGATGACTAAAATCCAATATGGCGTCCCTTAGTCAACGACGGCTAAGAAAAAACTATAACAAGCTGTTGTTAATAAGAAGTTTGTTCATGAAACATAAATTCAAATCTCAATGCAGACAATGTCATATATAGTCTCATAAGCAAATCAAATTATTTGTTCACATTTTAGAAAGTTAATAATGACGAATCTTGACTATATTTACCATTATTAGCTATACTTGACCCTGCCTTAGCTATAACTATAGTTATAAATGTCGGGATGTTAGATGTTAGCACAGTTTTTTTTTTCTGTTTACAAACGATCACTTCTATTTAAAATGTTCTACTATTTGGGCAATTAACGCTTTACAAAAGGGAAAATTTTGGTTTCCTGAAAGAATTGCATAGAAAATTCTATTTGAAAATAGCAAAATTAGTTAAAAAAACAATCAGGTATTAAATGCAATCATTTGACGTTTAAATTGGTTCCCAAAATTTTGCAAAACTTTAACTCAAACAAGACTTGTATCATTTAAGAATCTAAAAAAATCACTTAAATCTTCCACAAATATATTAATTAAGTACTTTTATAATCAATTAAGTACAAAACAAATTATTACGCAACATTTACAACCAAAACGTTGTACAAAAAAATTAGGCGATTATATTTTGGGAACTAATTTATTTAGGCATTTTTTTAATTGCTTGGGTAAGCATAATAATTAATATTGGCAGTTTAATCAGTAATTAAATAAATATCTTGGCAGTTGGTGATGTTACAAATTTTGTTAATATATTTACCTACACAAACGGTAAATAAAATAAGAAATCAGTAGTTATATACTTTGGAGCATAACTTTTAAAATATACATAAGCAACTGGCGCTTTAAAAAAAACTGCCTAATATAGTTTCAAAATCTTTAGTTATGTGGGAGAATTAAGGGTCGTGAAAGTATGGAAGAAATTACACTATTTCTACTACACATACATTATTGAGAATATTGCAGTGTTTTTACTCTCGTTTCCATACTTTATAATTTAAATATGTATCAGTATGAGCGTGCATTACACCCTATAAATGTATAATACAAATCTAGCCAAGATTTGCTTACAATATGAATTTTCTAGAATTAAAAATTCTAGAAATAATTGACTATTTGTACTTCAAGCCTTTAGCTGTTTTGTTAAATCCATTCAATATTGGTAAAATCGTTTAAACTAGCTTCTAACATCCCAACTAAGTAATATTTGACACGATTGACAGGCGACATGAGGATTGTTCGGTTCGAGCATAGAGAACAGAGGTAAGGAGGACCAATTTATATTAGTGTTAAACTGAAACATCACTACAAGCTAAAACCATGAAATAGTAGTTCATAAATTGGCCTGAATGCTTTGGGGTACGATATGAAGTTGCATAGTTCGTGAACTAACAGAAACTAAATACTAGTACAGTGAGTTTATATTATTACAGACATTGGCATATCAATTAAATGGGGCCCAGCGATACAGGACCAGCCTCTTGTGTAAGCAAACATTTGTAAAATGTTAGACTACACTAAACTACAATTTATAGTTTAGCGTACGGCCTATGCAATGCAATGCGTCTGAAAAAAATATGTGAGCTTTTTGTTTCTTTCATAAAAAAAAATTACACTCGTCAAGGCCGCCGACAAAATTTGATACATACGCTATATACTGATTATACAGAGTTGGTCCTCCTTACCTCTATTCCCCGTGGGTTCGGATCGAGCCGTCGACTCGGTGACTCGACGAGTTTATCAACTAGTTGAGAGTGCGGTCGTTCGCGGTCCGCTATGAGAAAGAGGTGGCGTTCGTCTTGTGGGCGGCGCGAGTGAATATCACGTCCTCGTCGTCGACGGCGGCCGAGTCTGCGGTCAGAGCGACCGTGTCGCTGTGAACCACGTGAGGCGACTCGTTGAACTCGTCCAATTCCTCTATACCGGCTGTAACGTTACAATCATTGACCTTGTAATATATGGACTGGCTATCCCATACAAATTAAGAGATAATAATTTCGTGTACCATTTTGAAACACCACCGTACGAAAGTAGGGAAAATTAATTTTGACGTTTGCGTATTTTTACTCCATAGATAATGTATAATATTGTATGTCTTATTCTATTTGTTGATGTCTTAGGGAGTGTTTAAGTTTATTTGTGTCCGCTTGAGTGTGAAACATGGGGAAACGTGTATTCTGTAAATGTTCCATGGACAATTTTACTTATTGCATGACTAATTTTAGTTCCATGTACTTACGCTCCATAACCTACAACGCTCCATACTCCATTTCAAATAGACATAAATATAATTTGACAGCAGCGCCTATCCAGTGCTAATACAGATCAGTGGTTACAATTCACTCTTTCGTCAACGATATTCTCACCAGAGGGCCTAGTGCGAGTTTTACTCGATCATACGCGTCGAGCGCGTAAACGTCAATTTGTATAGGAATGAAGCAGCGCCACCTAGTGGCTAACGTGTAACCGCGTTTGATCGAGTAGAGCTCGCACTAGGCCCTCAGTTTACGATAATACTGGGCTGTGTTCCAGCAGTCCTTTGGACAAATATTGCACGAGCTATATTAGATTTCAAAAATATACAAATACGAAAATGTCATACCTGTATAGTTGGATGGTGTGAGAAGTAAATATTGTTCGGATCGCGTCGGCCATAATAGATGCGACATTACGCAAAAGGCGAGGCAATCCGCGGAATACGTTATACCTGAAAGTTGTTAAATTGTTTTTAATGTTAAAGGAAGGCCGGGCAGACTGACACTAGATTCTATATAACTGTGTTTCAGTCCCTCACAGGTCAGAGTTAAATATGAGCACATGTGTAGAATAGGAAAATGATCCCATATACATATTTGAAGAAAAATGGCTTCCAATCGACAACCTTCCGGGCTCTCCATACCATGTTTCCTGCCCACAAACACAAAACCTTACCAATTCGCTGGCTTCTGTCGGTAACTTTCATATATCTACGGATCTCCTTATTTCTGATTTGTAGTGTAACCCCGAGTACAATTCGCAGTGTATCATATTACAACTAACAATTAAGTACAGTCGGCCGCATAAGTCGATTAACACATTCAAAAGTGCAAAACAACTGAACACTCAACTTACTTATGAAGTTTATTCTGTTCTCTAGTCGTGACAACGAGTTATGGCGCGTTGAATGTGAGTTTTGAATGTTTTAATCGACTTTTGCGGCCGACTGTACATACAGTCATACATCAAATACTGAATAGCGTTTGCAAGTGTAATAGACAATTAAATTTTGGGTACTGTAAAATGTACAAGTAATATAATTTAATGTGTTGTAGTAGTGACAATAAGCAAAACGACTCACCTAGCAAAAACTTGAACCTCCAAAGGGGGCTTATTTGTAGAGCGATCAGCGCTATGATCGGCAAGTAAACAAACCACACCAGACTCGAAGCACCGAAGTGCAAAAGAAAGTTCAACTTTGGCATATTGTGCTCGTACATCATTGTGTTGCGAAGTTCTAACACGAACCAGACCATTATAACCACCCGGAGAGTGAGCATCAACCATCCTGGCCACGTTTGGTACTCGTCTATTTCCTCTATTATGTCTACTTCCGTCTGAAAACAGGTTGTATATTCATTATTTATTAGGAAGCCTGTAGAAGTCAAACCTGTGGAATCTTCAAGCAGTTTTTTAAAACATGGCCAACACTCCAAAATAGAGCAATTGTTGATTTTTCAAGTGAATTTTAAAGTTATTAAAATTTTAAAGTTACACTTGTATACTTTTTATGTAAGTTTCAAAGAAATATTAGAGAAAAAATATGCAAGAAACAAAATTTTATTAATTTTAAAAGTTACATTACAATTTGTATAATTTGACATTGATAACTGTACGCTTTTGCCAGGTAAAATCCATATCTTTCAATGAAATACCCATTTTTTTTATGGTTCTAGCAAAACATAAAAAACAGTAAAAAGTTGTAATCCACTTACAGTATTCCAAACATAGAGCAAGATGTGAATAATCCCATATCCAATCCACACACCGAAAACCAAAGGTTTGTACGTTAGCTCTAACCTCGTCACTGCCCAGCCTTTAGCCAACAGCAGTAAGAGCAGCATAAACAGTGTCTGGAACAATTTAATTTCAGTATCATTCAGAGATCCTTTATACCACACTACATTAATTATATAGAGATGTAGATTATTATTACTTTTGTTTAAAATAAAATGAAATAAATACTATCAAATAAAATGACTGTTTTTATGTTAAGGTCAGCAGACAGGCTGATGGTAGTTGGTCGCCATGGCATATAAAACAAAAAACGCCACAGGTGCTGTAAGTGCTGCCAATCACATTAATATCAAGGACAAGGGATAGGAAAATCCTTTACTCACTCACTGAAACACAACATACATGCTTAAATTTCAAGGCGGTCTTCTGTAAGGTGGTGGTTACAATGTATTTTATTTTACCTTTTTTTAATGGTAGTATATAAATTAATTATAAAACACTTTCTATCTCTCCATGTGCCTCTTCAGTCCTAAAGGTTAGTTGTCAATTTTCTGAACCGGTCCCTGTCAAGAGCCAACCGGAAGAGCTGCTCGACCGAGCAACTCTCGGATATTTCTGAGCCATGACTTTCTCCTTCGCCCAGCGCGTCTCTTTCCTTCCACCTTACCCATCATAATGAATTGGAGCAGACATCTATCGTGCCTAAGCACATGGCCAAGATATTCAATCTTGCGTTTTTTGATGGTTTTGATAAAACACTTACCCTACTCAAAATATCTATTATATCTCCGGCAACAGAGAGACCTGCAAATCCAACTCCATCCGCGGCAAACTTCATTGTGTGTAGAACATTAAAACAGAGAGCAATAAACTCAAGAACCAGGCTAAATGTAAACAGTTTTGTAACTGGATGCTTTTGGGTTCTGAAATAGAAATATTAAATGAAAAATATAGTTTAATGTTTGATTTATGTTAAATATTACATCAATAAGTGTACAATGTACAAACGGTGTAAGGGGTTGCAAGTCTCTTATATAGAAGTTTGGTCTAATTGTCAAGTCAGTTAGTCAGTTTGTTAATGACAAGTGCATTAGGGATGCAAATCAAACCAATTTCTTCTGGATATAATTTACTCGTGGTGTGACACTTATAACTAACACAACTTTAACAATTAATATATCAGTTGAGTGACCCAGAGTATCAAGGCTTAATTGGAACACTCGTCTAAGAAGACTACAAACTATCATTAGATATAATCAACTTGACTTTTAGGTTAACACTAATTTCTTTATACACATATTTCTTACTCTCATTTTGTCACGTTTCCACATTGCAATAGTGAATTTTATTATAACAATGCATCTGATCTTAATTTACTCGTTATCACCGTAGCAAGAGTACAAATGTGCATTTATTTAAATATAATTTCCGTGTTTACGTTTCTTTCTTGCTGATTCCATCTGCCTAATAAGCTGATTTCCTAAACATACTTTTTATCCTGACTTCTTTGTTAATAAAATATACGAAAGATTGTACGAATGGCGTTCATTATTTCCCACAACTAACTCAAGAAGTTCAAATATTTTTTAGACTTCAAAATTTCAAAAAACAATTAAAATGAACTATTGTAAAATACACTTAATTCAAACTTACCTGACTGCATATATTTGCACTGGCAATAAAATTATATAGCAAAGCCAAAAGACTAGATATAACTCCAGTGTGTTTTGCCTGTCGAAGGAGAACTGATATAGCAATGTATTATAAAATGACATATTGGGGCTGCCATTCACCAACCAGAAATCATATTGAATGGTTTGCGGTGTATTTGTCAACATTTTATTTCCTTTTGAGGGAGCGCCAGTGTAATGGTGCCAAGTACAAGTTGTTTCGTCCAAATAACAAGACACTATTGAAACATACCAAAACCTGAAAAGAATATACAAAATAGTTATATTTCCTCATATAAACAAACCAAGTATTTCCTCATCTCCTTACAATATTAAATAATTTAAATCAATATAAATTATAATCAATATCCCAGGTTCGATTCTTGGTAGAGCTAACTTTGGAAATAAACTTCATAGTTGGCTCTGGTCTGGTCTGTATCTGGCAAGCAGTGGCAGGGCACACTGCGTTTGGCAGTTATTTAGGTAGCCCATCTGGGGCAGTAACCAATCACTTGCAGAAGACCACCCTGTTTTGGATGCCAGAGCCCATTCCCAATCCCATATCCTTAATCCTACTATGATCAGCATCGCATGTAACACCTGTGCTGTTGCTCGTGTTATAGGCGATGGTAACAACCTACCGCCAGTAAATCATCAGCCTGTCTGACAACCTTAACATAACAATAAAAACATGAACACTGAATCAACAAAGCTTTTTGAAAAAATAATTTTTAGGGCCTCTTTCACCATCTGTCAAGTAGGCTAACCGTCATTTAAAGTCACCGGTCACCGGGGATGAGGAGCTGATATACCTTTGTTTGTATGGTAAAAGTCCCAAACATTAAAAAGAAAATAATAAAAAAATGTTTGAATAAAAAACGCCTATCGAAGGATGCACTTAACCGAGTGCATAATTTAATAAAACACATTTTACTTGTAGTTGGTGAAAGAGGCTTTTATAGCTTTGTTATGACCATATATATTTTTTTTTTATAAATAAATAAATATACCTTGGTTGTCCTGTGTTTTGAATGACATAGGTAAATTGGTTGTTTTTTATAACATTCCATGGTGTATCTTCGTCTATACATAACTTCCCTTTTGGACAAGGAATCCTCCTAAAAATATCTTGGCCATTTGCATTGCATTTTGGATGAAAGGCTGAAGAGTTGATGTTTTGGAACATAACTTGACATGCTAGTTCCTTATCATTAATGCCACGACTTTTATAGTAGTGTATGAAGTATGTTCTATCCAAAACAGCAAATGTTATGGGATATTTAAATGGTACATTTGACGTTATATTTCCAAAAATATAGCCATATGTTTCCTTTTGATAATGTATATCTGTTTTCTGAAAACCAAATTTGACTAGGAACTTAAAGAATTCTCCCGTTGAGAATTCACCTTTTATGTGCGTTGATAACACGGAATCATAAAATAATAAAGTAAATATGAAAAGTTTAATATTCAAATACATTTTGGCTCTGTTAATACACCTACACAAAAAATATCACTTTGTCGCACTTCATGTTACAAATATTGAATTTTTAAATTTTAGATAACACATTGTAAAGTCGGCAAATCATAGCCATTGTTAATTTATAATCGCATATTAAAACATGGGTAAAATTTATTTTAGAAAATACTAGCAAGAACCACCATTCAGTTCACCATCACAAAATGAGAAGAGAAAATAAAAATGCACAAAATTGACAAAATCAAATCCTAATACGAACTCAAACTCATGACTCAAGACTACTATTCATATTAAATGACATATTTTCAATTTTTCATGCGACGTCATATTCACAGAAGAAGACTATTGAATTCCACAGACTAATTTAGTCTAGAATATTTTTATCAACAACTTTTTATTCAATGGGTCTGACCGATGGGTTTGAAAATGACTATAAAACACACATAATATCAGAGCTATGGTTATGTACATGTGAATAGTTTTTGTTTCATCAAAATCGATGCAGTATTATCGAAGTTATTGACACCGAAACTTCGGTCGCTATTTAAATTTTCAAGTTCGCTCGCGCTAAGTGGATGACGTCACAAGGGCCGATGCTAGACGCAAGTTCATAGTAAAAAGATAGATTTGTATTTTGTAATTAATTAACTCAAAAACTACTGGACCGATTTTAAAAATTCTTTCACCTATAGAAAGCTACGTTATCAGCGAATAACATAGGCCGTATATTATAAAGTTACGCGGGCGAGTATATAGTCAGTATACAGTGTTCTGTGGTTACTCTGGAGACCTAGGATCAAGTATAAATGGATAGAGGATATGGATTTTATGCGTGTAACTTTTATGTTAGTGTGCAGCTGTCAATATGTATTAGTGTGCGTGAATAGGGATGTGACTAGTGTATCGATCGCTATCGATAACAGATTCACATCAAATATCGAGAACTGTAATTTATTTTAATAATTAGAATCTAATTTATTTAATTATGTGACTAGTGTATCGATCGATATCGATAACCTAGTCATATCAAATTGAATATCGAGACGTTACAGGGTACATTAATAATTAGAATCTATTTTATTTGTGCACAGTTAAGAGAAAATAGAGCTCTACACTTTGTACCATTCTTAACTCACCCACACAGGATTCAAACTTGAACTATGGTGAAGCTTGACTATACATAATTGTAATTATTGATATATGCTGACATAAATAAAAACATTTTAATGGTAAACAAACTAAAAATATATGTATTTAGAAATCACACACAGGAGACAGAAGAATTTTTTAATCACACCAAGTCGTCTTGCAAACACCATTCGAGTTTTCGTTAGTGGTGTTAAAACTTTCACCGTTCTCCTGGGCGTAGTAGGAATATCTTCTATATTGACACCGTTTTCTTGCATTCTTTTTCTTTTCCTAGGAATTTCATCTTGGCGCTGAGGTGGTTTTCTCTTCTTTGGTACCTTAAACATTTATTTTAAAAATAGTAAAATCTCAATACTTAACTATCGAAAATGTATACAATTTTTATCGATAAAGTTTACATTACATACAGGGTACATCACTAAAAATGATGTCCAAAACAAAGAATTTTATTTTCATTAATTTAAGGTTTAAAACTTGATTCTCATCAATATTGAATATTGAATGAGACTTACAATTGCTGAAATTTAATGGTATTCCGTTTTTATTATTATAAAACTCATCGTAAAGCTTAAATAATCTATTCAATGACTTACGTATGAAATGATAATTCCGGGTCTTTCACTCCTCCTTTTGTTGTTCTTGACGAACAATACACAGCTGAACAAGAGATTATATCAATTTTTCAATTAAATTTTAGTTAATACACTGAGATTTCTTAATAAATTAATAAAATACTGCACAATACCGCAATGTTTTCACAGACTAGGCGGTCATAACATGACACGTTTCACACCGACAGTGCGTTGTTGCCAAACTTACAATAACTGTCTCTTTTACTCGTGGCACACGTCAGTAACGTAGACAGAGATACAAGGTCTTTAGTTTATACAGCTACAGAAGAGCGGCAACATCTTATCACTCTGTCTATTTTATACTTTGTCTTAGCTGGAGACTGTGACTAATTGACTATTCTGTGAGCTTTAGTGCAAAAAAATTACATGGCGGCGGACGGGAGTCCGGACGGGACGGTGTAAGATAAGAATAGTGGATTATGCCTGCAAACGAACTGAATTTTTCTAGTTTCTTCAATAAATGTTGTATAATGTATTGTATGAATTCTTTCTTATAAGATCGCGCTGTTTAGTGTTGGTCATAAGTTAAGTGTTAGTTTATAAGATGAATTAGTGAACTATTAGTGCCATAGCAACCTAGCCCGCAATAGCATCGAATTCGCCCATTTCCTTTGTGATCTAGATATGTCTATTGCAGTTGTTAAATGAAAATTATGTTGTAATTTAATTTTAACTCGTGTAATCGAGTTATGTGCTTTGTGAATCCTTTTCAAACACGTATTTTGGACGCGATATATGGATAAATGCCTTTAACCTCAACGAAACGAAAGTCAAACAAGTGAAGTGTGTTCATGATAGGATAGATGGAAGCCGAGTCCTAATTTTGTGTTCGATTTGAAACGAGCTTGTTGTGTGGACATTAGACTGATTAGTGGTGTAAATGGTATAATAATGGTTGAAATAGGCGTTCCTCCTCAATCGGCCGCCGAAGAGAGCCTGGAAAACGCGGAATGGTACTGGGCCGACATCACAAGGTAAAACGCTTGAACTAACAAAGTTAAGACTATAGGAAGCATCCAATATTTTTCACTGTGTCTAGTTTCGCAGAAATTAACACATAATATATTGACTTTATATTGTTATAACAAAGAAATTGTATAGCATAAATCTGTACCCACATAGTAAAATAAAACTTAAAGTAAATAAATAACAAGTCATGATCAATTTTATATGATTAAAAATGTTATCATTATTTTATTTTCTTTTAAAACTGAATTAACTAAATAACTATAGGCATTGACTTCTTTCTTTTCTCATGTACATTTTCTTGTTCTATACATATTATAAGGAACTTTTTTATATTATTTCAACTACAGTAGATACTGGATATAACGACAGATCAGTTACGACTAAATGGCAATGCTGAATCCTTATAATGAAATAATATTGTTAATATGACCAATTTTTGTGGTCCCTTGAAGGTTGCTAATTGCTATAACTGATTTTAACTGTATTTCCTTTTACATTCTGTATACAAATGTATTCAAGAAGCTATCATAAAAACATGTTTTGCTCCATTTTGATAATAATAAAATAAAAAAAGACTTTTTTCTAAACAATGCAACCACGCAGAAAACAACAGTTATTGTATTGACAATATCTGTCCATTTATGTGGCTAGTTTGTCTGAGGCAGTATGGCCTTTTACAAATTTAACCACTCCTGTCTGTTTTTTGCTACCCTTCTCCTTCTATCTTTTCCCTAAATTATTTTATGATTTATCAATTAATAGATAATTTTTTTTCCCAGATATATCAGCAATCGGCCTCCAGAGCCATAATCTGATTTGGTATTATTTTGTTTTAATAGATAATATAAAATTAAAACGATAAAACATGTTTAATTGCACTAGATGGCTGCTAGGATATTATAATTTTCTCACTTTGTGTTACGTTCAAGGCTGTACTAAATAAGGCGTACAGAGTACAGTACAAGTCTCCGGAACACAGTGAGTGTTCGGAATGTGTTTCTTTAGTTTCATTGTATAATTTAATTTTTCAGAGATGAAGCAAATGAGAAACTACGTGATACATGTGATGGTACATTTCTTGTTCGAAATGCTTCAAATAAAGGCAGCGGTTATACGCTAACAGTTCGCAAGGGTGGCACAAACAAACTAATTAAAATATATAATCAAGATGGCCGTTATGGATTTTGTGAGCCATTTGAGTTCAATTCAGTTGTTGAACTCGTCAACTTCTATAAGGAATATTCGTTGGCTCATTGCAACAGCAGTCTTGACATCAAACTTATGTATCCATTGTCAAGATTACAAGAGAACGAAGTAGTTGATAACAGTAATGATGAAACTCATGAGATCGGTTATAAAGAAACACATCAAAAATTTGTCACCACCACAAGAAAATATGATCAGCTGTCAGAGGAATACATGAGACTTAGGGAAAAGGTCAAACTTAAGAGGCAGGCTTTAGATGCTTTCAAAGAAACTGTAAGAATTTGTGAAGAACATTTGAAGCTACAAGAGAAAATGCAAGCAGAAGCTCAGCCCCACGAAAAGAATGATCTTATAGAAATAAATAAAAAGTTGATAACAAAGGTGAATTGTCTTAAGCAAGCAAGGTCCCAGTTACACAATAAACTTAGATCTACAATGGAAAGCAGTCTTCTTCTAGAAAGAAAAATAACAAAATTGAAACCAGAAATCATAAACCTCTACAAAGAAAAGGACAATCATAAAGGGTATTTTTCTACTTAAATGTTTACAACATAAAATGACTGTCTAGTTGTTAAATTTTCACAGTTAGTTTTTTTTTTTTACCAGAAACAGTATAAGCAATTGGTGTTGCAGCTTTTATTACAAATTTCTTTTTAACTAAAAATATTCATCTATTAAAACAATTGCAAGGAAAAAGTGTTGATGTTGACATGCAACCAATGTCGGTTAACATAATAATGCAATTAAAAAGCATTTAAAAAGCAAATCGTTAGATTCGTTTTCCGAGTTATTACCTAAATAGTAAAAACATTTTTTTTGTATAAAATTAATAATTTTACGAATATTTTAAACAGGTGGTTGCAAAGGCGTGGCAAAACTGATGAGTACTTGCAAGCATTGGAGGAGAATAATATTCACAAATTGGAAGAGTTGTATGCACATAGAGAGCCAGTAAGTTGGATGGTTGATAAATGCACCCGAGCCATGGCTGAGAGGTTACTCGAAGGGAAGGCCCAAGGCACGTTTTTAATTCGGCCCAATTCCACCGGACAACTCGCGCTTTCCATATGCTGCAACAACATGGTCTACCATTGCATCATATATAAGACTGAAAGGGGTTACGGTTTTGCCGAACCATTCAATGTCTATGTGTAAGTATATTTGAAAGATTTCTTATATTATAGATATGGGCTTTTCACATCTTCCTATCCTAAAATGTTACCTAAGTATATAAAGTTAAGCCATGGAGACAACGCAAACATTGCAAACAAATTTGACCTATATATTATACCACGACTTCATCTGCGTTCTCTATAGCCTCGATAAATGGACTATCCACAAAAAGAATTTTTCAATCGAACCAGTAGTTCCTGGGATTAGCGTGTACAACCAAACAAACTCTTCAGCTTTATATATTGGTATAGATTGTAATATGCCCAATAGAGTTACAGGATTATGTTTATTTTTTTTTGTTTTGGCTAGCCAATAATGGCAATATATTATTATATGTATATTTGAATATTGGAATTTGTTTTGATGTGTTTCATGTTAACGTGACGATTATTTTTTTGTTTATTTTAAATTACAAAATAAATTTCTGTAATAAAATGAAATCATCATTATTATCTATCATTATAAATGATTACCACAGAAGCTTAGTTACAATATTTTTTTCTTTATAAATACACCTAACAATTTATCTGAATTGTAATTTTATTTTTATCCTGATAACCTATATCTTTAGAACAACCTGCTGTTTGACAGATTTCTTTTTAGATATAGAATTTAGTATGGAGCTAACAGTCGAAACTATACATTCACTCTTGATAAGTACAGCTTAACTCAAGATAATGAATCAAAATACTATATTATGATAAATGTACTACTATTAAGGTTATGTTATAATTTCACTTTGATAAAAAAAATTAGATAAAGCTAAAGAAAACATTTGTGTATTTATATTAAATTATTTTTAATTGACAGAACTGTGAAAAAGCCATGGTCGTACATTCTTAACCCTTTAACTGTTTGGTTTTGTAGTTGTTTGTCGTGTCTCTAGCGCCTGACTCGTATTTTTTTTTTAAAGAGAAAGCAACTCAATGATTTAAAAATAAACATTATACAGGTAGAGGAATTTGTCGTATATATCCAGCTCTAGCGAAATGGACACAAAAAAATTAATGGATAAATTCGACTGGCGGCTAAAGGCCTAACAGATTGGCGGAGGTCATTTTTGAATAGGGAAATAAATCCATATCAATATATTCAACAATATACTAATAATAAATCTGTAAGTGTAGGTATTGTATGTATGTATGTTCCTCCATAACTCTTAAACGAATTAACTGATTTTCATGAAACTTGGTAGATAAACATTTAGACGCACTGGAAACAGGATAGGCTATTTTTTTTCTTTTTCAACGCGCGACTTCCGGATGTCAGCTAGTTAAAAAATAAACATTAACTAATTTAGGTTACTTAAACTTAACTAAGTTTTCACAGTTTCATCCCATAGTCAAACTGCTTTCAAAAGATTTATGGGACAATGTAAGTATGTATTGTGTTACTTAATTCCAATTTTAATGTTTCAGAACATTGAATGAACTCGTGCTCCATTATGCTGTCAACTCCTTAGAGGAGCACAATGACCAACTGAAAACTGCCCTTAAGTATCCAATATACGCACACCGAGTGAAAAAACCCGAGAGAAGTCAACAGCATGATTTCCAACACGACAATCGCACACAATTGACGGCTACGTAACATTTAAAGGCCTACAAAGAAAGGAGTTTGATGACTACAAAGAATTAGAGGTTGCAGGCGAGTAACATCTGATTTGTGCACTTCTTTGATCATCCATTAGACGAATAGAATAGTTAGGCGTGAAGCTTTTGTGATAATGTGATGGAAATATGGTATGAAGTTTGGATCTTGGATATGTATAGTAAGGTTTTTGTGACGATACTTCAATGAAATCAATTCAATTTCTATTTGGAAATATATATTATATGACAAACTCATAAATTGTGTAATCTTTAATGATGATGATGATGAAGTAGGATTTGAAAGCATACAGTCTTACATGTCCTGTTTTATAAACAAATATATTAATTTGATGTATGGTCTAATGATATTTCGTTGTTTTCAAACCAAAATCTGCTATGTGTAGTATACTTTTGAGATATTGACAAAAATAGTTTTCCTCAAAATTTTTACATAACGGCTTTTTTTAAAAAATAATTTTGATTAAAACATAGGGTTGTTGTATGTAAACTTGTTTTTAAAACATGAAAATTTAATATATTATATTACTAGCAAGCATTTTAGCACTTGTTAGTTTTTTTATACATGACATGTCATGCCATGCCATGCCATGCCATATAGGCTTAGTATTCACTAAGTCAAAAATGTTGTTTTTACATAGCAAATTTTGGTTCGACAATGATTTGTTTTAGTTTGTTTAGCTAATAGGACAAGTAAGAATATTTACTAAATGAGGCACTAAGACGTTTTTTATGAATTGTTTTGTGTATATATTTGAACAACGACATTAAAGTTGCGTCCGATCTGAATTTTTCGAGTGAATTGATTGATGATTTTATACAGAGTGGTGTGTAATAAGAAGAGAGGTGTTTTGATAAGATATGATGGTATATTGTAGGGTTTTGGTAACTTTAGAGAAAGTGTCTTAAAGAGTGTGTGTCGTTGAAAATGTATTATTTCATATATGTAATGTACATTTAGGGATGGAACTTTAAATACCTTTTTTTCTTTGTTTTTATACAATGAATTTATTTTTTACGTTTATATGTTGTGATAAGTAATGTGATAAATTCATATTCAAATAACAAAGTTTTTTAATATAAAATAGATGTTATATTAATGTCTACACTCAAAGATTTCTCTTTATGTAAAATTCATGACAATATTGGGAATTATTTAAAGGTATGAGTACGAACTCCTATTGCCATAATAATAATATATTGTATATTCGTAAGCGTTTGAGGCAGACCTGAATCTGTGTAAAATTTGTATTTGATAATAATTTTAATATGTATGGAAAATATTTAAGTAGTGGGTGTAATATTTTTTATGGTCTACAAAATGTATCGGCAATATGTATGAATCATAAAAATTGCAATATAAATGCATAATAAAGTATAATGTGTGAAACGCAAAAAGATGGCATAATATAAGGATTTTATTGTGTTTTATAACCATTCCCTGTATTAAAGTATATATTTATTATGATTTTGTAAATACTTGCAATATTATTACAATCAAAGTTAATTTCACACAAATACAACAACTGTGTTGTTTTTAGTATTTTTTTAAAATATATATTTTTTAATTTTTAAACACATTTTTTAATTCAACATAGAACTCGATTTGATGTTGATTTTGATATGCCAAATATCGAAAATATTTCCTACAACAGGGCGTATAAAAGCAAATAATACCAAGGAGTTATTATAAACAATAAAATAAAAGGTTCTACTCGTGCTTGTTTGTCGCCTATGTTTAAGACTATTTTAAATTTATTTAAGTGAAAACTATAATTCAACCCGTAAACGTTCCAATTGCAATGTACAAAAAATAAATTAAAATAACTTAACAATCAATACCAGGAGAAGTCAGCTTGCCAAATAAAAAAAAATGTTATCTGAAAATTAGCACAGTGTGCAGTCAGCCAAAGTTAATAATAGTTAATAGTCAATTAATAGTATTGATTTCGATGTCCTTTTAACAATCAACAGATGTAGCTACAAAATTATTGTTGACTAGAAATTCATTATATTTAGCTTTCCCAGCTTTGACGAAAGGTTTATTAGCGGTATATTGCAATCTATTTAAAAAGTGAACAAAACTTCTTGTTTTTTTGAAGAATTGTTTTTTGCGTTTACTTGTATCAGCGACAAAAAGCAAGGCCTCTAAGCAAATTTGTGTTTTGTACAAACTGCAGCAAATATTCTTTAAAAATAAAAAAAATATTTATCAGTACAAATTCGGGAAAGTAATAAGTTATATTTGTAATGACCGTTTAATAAATTGTCTAACAGCTACACTTAATAATTGGTAATTGCCTCTCTAGACAACAGTTTTCAAATAGGAAGTTATATGGTACATGAAAATATCTCTTATCCAATGTTTTGTGGCTACAAAACAAATACATATAACACTATAGGTTTAAAATTTAAACAAGAAATTCATTACAGGCTGACAACAATGTATGCTGCTGATAAAAATATTTATTATAATTATGTTTAATATTCAATGAAATGTAAATGTAAAATAATTAGTTAGGTTTTAACAAAATAATTGTCTTCAAATTAGCGCACGACGCTGGTAATATTTAATGTGTTAAAAATAAAAATGTATTTTGTCACAAAATTTGATAAAAACTAACTTCCATTCTACGCTGTAGAAGTTGCATATAATGCACGATTTTTACTATACTTTTATAAATTAACAAAAAAAAAAAACTTATTCAATACAGTCTATTCATTTTCGACTAACCAAATCAATGTTAATAAGTTGTTTGGGTATAATAATATTTCTTTACTGGTCTTAAACATATATACAAACAAACCTTGATATTTGATTATATTAATTTTTACTTTCTCTTGTCTTAATATTGCACATATTATGTGCTCAGATATGTATTTGATTCAATCAAGGAAGAATGTTTCGGTTATTAGATTCTCAGTTTTTTTAAATTTTCAATAAAACCTTCATCAGACTAACTTTCAAAAAAGCCTGGAACTAACTGAAATGGGGTCAATACATCGGATTTTGTTACTGTGAAATGAATGGACCGTAGATTTTTATTTCTACGCGATTTTACATTTTATATTTAAAACTTTGGAAAACTGAATGGTCTAGAGTAAGATATTATTGCAATTGAAAATTCACAAGAAAAATTGTTTCATAAATTTTAAAGTGATAATATTCAGTGTCTACTATGTTTTGGTTAAATTATGGAAAAATCTATTGTTTTTAAATTGTTAAAATGTTTTGTGTATAATAATAATATCATTTCGAAGTATATATGAGATTATATTGAATTGAGGAGTTATTTTTGTATGTTAGTATAGGTACCTATGTTATGAAAAATAGATTTGATATTAATATAATAATTGATTACAACTTTTAAGTTGTTGGTATAGAAATGTATCGTGATCTCATGAATAAAATGTAAAAAAAATAAGTTAACTAAAGCTATGGTATCGGAACCATAGGAAGTCAATGAAACCAATATTAAACACATAAATAAGGTTTATCTACAGACGCCATTTTATGTAGCATTATAAAGTAGTGTTGTAATAAGTGTTATTAAACAAGTTTCATTATTATCGAGCATATTATTTTCTATTGATCCGCTCCCGGCTTCCCTGTTTATCCCTCTTTCCATAAGTGAAAACCGAATTAAATTCCACTTGATGGTTTAGAAGTAGTTAGCAGAGAAACAGACATGGCGGGTTTTTGAATTAGTAGAGAAAGTTTTAATGAAAGAAATGACGCTATGTAAAGCGGCCTTTACATTTGGCTAAATTCAGACAGTTATAGTGACCGGCACGTAACTTGGCAAGATTTTAACATAGTGGGAGAAAGTTTGCGCACGTGAGATAAAACTTACGCAAGTGTACGAAGGAGTGAGCGGGACATGTGCAAGGGCGAACCAATCGCGCGGTCGGATCTATGTTATCTTGCCCCTTTGCCCCGCTTGATACCCGATCAGATCCAAAAAACGACTTCTGCGCATCTCGTCATTCTTGCCAACTTACGTGCGGGGAATTATAGATCGGCAGTCACGAATCTGAATGCCAAATTAGTGTGACTAACAGTCTGAATGTCTTTACACTCTCCAAATGTAAAGGCCGCTTAAGCCTTGTTAAAAAAAACAGTGATATGTTAAGTACACTGTATTAAGTTAATAAGTAACTTACTGTAGTAACAAGTACTTAACATATCACTGTGTAAAAATGGAAAAGTTTTAGATACAGATCTCTTCAATCATTAAAATATATATACCTACTAATATACAAATCATCGATGATACAAATGTATAAAAAATGTGGTATAAGGAGTAACTTAGGCTACTTCTATTTACAAAATAAAACTATAATAATACAGCGTAGGTTTCTACCAATAAGAAGAACTAGACAAAGTGCATTCGATTCGATTCGCTAAATAAAATTGTATGGGATTGACATATGCCTTCGCTAAATCACGCGAAGACATGTGTCAATCCCATACATTTTTATTTAGCGAATCGAATCGAATGCACTTTGTCTAGGGCCCCAATAATCGTTTCTTCAGAAAAGATATGAATGTCTATAAATAATAAAATGAAGGCAATAAGACTTTTACATAATATAGTCTGTATCATCAGATAGTTTCGTAGTTACTCTGTCGGAGGGAAATGTCAAAACTATCAATGTGATTTTATTAATTGGTCTGTGGTACAATTGCAATGGCTAGAACAGTGTAAGTCACAATTTATATTTTATTTTACAATTACAACTATAGATATTACTCTCAAGCCAAAAAAGTAAATGGTGTTTTTGTTTGTTAGTTGTTATTAAGGCATGGCGTCAACCGGCAGTACACCTTTTCCTAAATGGCAGTTGGCTATTCTACTCGGTGCTCCCTTAGCCATTGGCTTAGGTTACCTTTATCTAAGAAATCGTTTGGAGGACCCGGAAAAGAAAAAGGTAGCGGAATTAAAAGCGAAAACGACGATTTCGTTGGACAACGAAGAAAACGCTTCAAAATCTGCAGAGAATGCCATCGAGAGAGCTATGAAGTTAAAAGGAGCCGGGAATCGCGCATTCCATGCAGGCGAGTATGATAAGGCTATTTCTCTTTACAACGAAGCAATCGAAGCTTGTCCCCCCGATCGCCCAGTTGATCTTGCCACTTTCTATCAGAATCGATCCGCCTGTTATGAAAAACGGGAAATGTGGGAGCAAGTAAAGGAGGATTGCACATTTGCACTCAAACTCAATGAGAAATATGTGAAAGCATATTTGCGACGATCGCGCGCTGCCGAGAAAAGCGGCGATCTCGTATTAGCCTTAGAGGATGTTACATCTGCTTGTATCTTAGAAAGATTCCAAGTACAAAGTTCATTGATCAACGCAGATCGCATTCTCAAAGCTCTCGGTAGACAGCACGCTCGCGAGGCTTTGGCTAAACGTCGCCCTGTTATGCCTTCTAAGCATTTTATAAAGACATATTTCTCTGCCTTTTCTGAGGATCCTATTGCAAAGTTACAATTAGACGAGAAGGAATCTGGTGGTTTTGCAAAGGCAAAGAATGCACTTTCTTCTCAAGACTATGATTCCATAGTAGATGCATGCACTGAAGAAATCGACGCGGACGGCAAGTACAAAAATGAAGCGCTCCTTTTACGTGCTACTTTCTATTTGTTACTCGGTAGACATGATGATTCACAAGTCGATCTTGGAATGGTTATTGATAGCGAAGCTCCATCGAAAGTAAAAGTAAATGCTTTAATAAAAAGGGCATCATTGTTTACACAGTTGGAGAATACAGAACACTGTCTCGAAGACTTTGCAAATGCCGCTAAATTAGAGCCAAATAACTCTGATATTTATCATCATCGTGGTCAAGTGTATTTACTTCTGGAACGCATGGACGAGGCGACTGCAGAGTTTGCCAAGGCGGTGGAGTTAAATCCCAATTTTTCAATTGCATACATCCAAAAATGTTACGCAGACTATAGACATGCACAATTAAATAAAAATGTTGGAGCTTTGAATCAGGTCCGAGCTGATTTCGAACGGGCACTAGAAAGATTCCCCAAGTGTGCAGAGGCCTACATTTTATATGCTCAAGTTTTGTCAGACCAGCAGGAATGGGGTCGTGCGGAGTCACTCTTTGATTCAGCCTTGTCTGTGGATGCTAACAATGCGACGCTTTATGTACACAAGGGATTGGTACAATTGCAAAAAAACACAGATTTTGACAAAGCCGTTAAACTTATAAACAGAGCCATAGAAATGGACGAGAAATGTGACTTTGCATATGAGACTCTTGGCACCATAGAAGTACAGAGGTGAGTTCAATTTTGTTATAATAATTTAGTAATTAGTGTAATTTCATTTTACTACAGAGGACCATTGTAAAATATCACCTTGTGTGCTATTTTGTTTTGGTGAGTAAGTAAGGGATGCTAGAATATAAGTTTCAAATTGATCAGGAGTGTGTGTAGACACAACAGGATCTTAATTTCAGGTGAAAAAATACACTAAGAACAAGTATATTATACATAATATATTAAGTATGTGTAAAGAAGTTTCTAGCTACAATATAAATTACAATACAATAAAAATTAATGTCTACTAATGTTCTACTAGTTAACATTTTGTTTTACATCAGCTGATGTGTGTAAGTCAATGTAGTGCAATGGAATATGGCTCATAGCCAACATTAAATTAGAATGGTGCATCTTGTTTTAGTAGGCTTCTCTTTCAATAAAACAAAATAGAAAACATGTGTACAATAAATACAATAATTATGTATTGGTGTAAATCTACTTTGAATTAAATCTTTAGCTGTATTACTTGTGATGTAACCATGAAAAATACAACTTGTAGCTTAAAAATAAAATCAACTTTAGTTATCTTTAATCTATGTGTTCTAAGATAAGCAATGTTATCTTTTTTGTTTCGATGACTGGTACATCAAGTATATTCTATCACTTTTACTGATTTCTAATAAGAAATTTTATTTTTACTAATTTTATAAAAATCTAGCGACACACCAGCTTCGCCCGGAGTGCAAATTTTATATAAACAAACCTACCCTGTTTATCTCTCTTTTCATATGTAAAAATCAAATTAAAATCAGTCTACGAGTTTTTGAAGCGTAGGTACCTACACAAAACAACAACATTTTTATATATCCATACTTCCATACTAGTTTTATAAATGTGAAAGTAACTGTCTTTTACGAAGTAAAAATAAATAAATATAATATGTAGGTAACTAGAAAGAAATACTATAAATACACTAACCATAAGGCTGTTCTCTCAGATCTGTCATATAGAAATGTTAAACCAAAGGTCTGATCTGTTTGACTAAAACCATGCAAGTCATATGCTGTAAAACCACTTGTATCACTATTAAATGGCCAAACCGCATGGAAAAACATAACTAGGTATCTATGTATATTGTATTCTTTTTTCATTGATCAAAAAGGTAAAAAAACAATTCACGATATAGAACTAAACAAACAATACGAACAAATTCTAAATGAGTTAATCACTGAGTCAACTCTATTTGATAATGCCTAATGTATAAATCCCATCTTTAAAACAGTCCAGTGACCATGGCGACGCTATATTTGTTCACGTTTTTGATCAATAGAAAAAGAATAGATCATAGGTTGATACTTATACCATTTTGGCAGCAAGAAAGTAGCTAAATACCTTGTTACATTCTTAACTTTCAGAGGAAACCTGAAACAATCGTTGCAACTGTTTGAGAAGGCAATCGCACTGGCCAAAACTGAACTTGAGATGATACATCTGTTCTCCTTGAAAGATGCCGCAGCCGCACAACTGAAGGTATCAGAGCGTTGGGGACTCGACTGGACTGTGAGTTAAGCCAGTACTTACAGCTACCGCTGCATTGGTCAGCGAGACCACCATCCACCACTATCGAAATAGGAAAACATATATTGTTTTATTAATAAAAAATATCGGTACTTATTTGGCGTTTTAAAATCATTGTTTTTCATAATAGGCTCTTTTGACTTTGTTGAAACAATATTTATTGTAGTTGGACGGAGACATTCTCTGTGTCTCATAATGTTTTAATATTATGAATAATATGACATATTCTTTGGTGCTGAATGACAGATCAAAGTCATTTTTGCAACATTTTTTTAAACACATTTTAGTAGCAAAATATTTTAGCTTGACCTTTAAAAAAGTACAAATAGGTGGTCCAAGATCCCAGGCCACCCAGACTTGACTTAATTTGTAAAGGACAAAATGTGGAAATTAAGTAGTGTTCTTATGTACTTTCAACGTATGCATATCTGCAAAGTTGGATAGACAACCAATTTAAAGCCATCAGGTGAGAAAGGTGGGTAAAAATTGGACTAACTTCACTTACTTTCTAAAAGCTATTTTTTATATTTCGCAGAATATTATTACAAAATAATATTCAGCACTGCCAAACACTTCACGTGGTTCATAACTGTTGCCAGACGCCAGACACTTCTGGCAGCATGCGGCACAATGACATACAAATTGCTGCTTAATGAACGTTGTCTATAAAGCTTCTAGCAGAAATTATAGCCCGTGAGAAGTGTCTAGTGCTGAATATTATTTTGTGATAATATTCCAAAAACATATATAAAAATCAGCCTTTAAAAATGAGGGAAGATGGTTGTCTACCCAACTTAGCAGATACTTTATGTTTAAAAGGTATAAGAACAATGCTTGATTCCCCACATTTTGTCCTTTAGAAAATAAGTTATGTCTGGGGGCCCTGGGATCTTCTCTAAAGGTTGAATAATGATTTGTTTAGAAAAATATATAAAATCACACACATTTTACTGTTCGGTGTTACATATCTCGTCATATAATATCTTTTTTTTATCAGCACATTCAAGATTGTAATAATTATTTATCGAAAGATAGTGGAACAAGGATGATCAGAGTTACTCTTCTTAAAGGGGACATTTGTTTGCATTGGCATTATCCGATTATCTATAGATGCGTGCACAATATAAATTGTATCAATGTCAGTTGAAATGTTTAAAAAAATATATTAACTCTATAATTTCCAAATATTATGTAATAATAAATAATAGACATAATTCAGACTATTGTGTGGTGGTAGATATAAAAGAAGATGATACTTAGGCCTTTCGCACATTACAATACTCGAGTGTCGCACATTTCGCTACCGGTATACATCGCGTTCGCGACTAGTGTTGCAATATCTGCCCTGTTGGTCGCCCTTGCATATTTTTCCAAAAAATATTTTCAAAATGGCGGCGAAGCAAGAATTTAATATTAAATTGTAATACTTGCAGAGCGACAAAAGCCATGTTAATATAAGAATAAGTCCAGTGATTTTTTTTTTATCAAAGTCCGTCTGTCTATAAAATAGAAAGACCGCAAGTGCTTTTTCATTAATACAGTCACTCGACATAATTAAAAAGATGAAAAAAGTCAAAATGGCGAACCTCGAGTCGCGAACGAGTACGCAACTCGTATTCGACTGGAGTGTCATATCTAATGAGTATTGTAATGTGTGAATAGCCTAAAGTCTATTGTATAAATTGCTTCACAATATCTTTTTTGACTAATGTGTAGTTGGATCAAATTAATTTTGCCATGAATGGTAATTTTTGAGAGTGAGAAGTATGAATGTGTCACTTGAAAGTGGTTTAAAGTGAAACTGAAATACAAAAAACTTATATAAGTATTTGTGTAATTATTGTAACTATTGTTTTATTCTAGTTTGATTGAGGTGTACTGACGAAAACTGGTCTCGGAACCAGCTTTTAAAATATATGGGGACTACAAATATTATGTCATTAATCATTATATTAGCTTCTAAGTTTTGTTTTGTTCTTGGTAATTTCTATATTCAAACTTTTCAGGAAATAAAAAACTAGTCGTTTGAGAAACTTTTCATTAATTTTCTATTTAATACTAGCTGGTTCGTCGCGTTGAAAAATCCTACTATCCTTCCTACTAATTTTATAAATGCGAAAGTTTGTGAGCACGCAAAAAAGGCTGAACGGATTTGGATGAGGTTCGGCACACAGATAGTGTATAACATATAAGATACTTTTTATCGTGGAAAAATGTTAGGTTTTTTTATATTTTTAGACGATTCCTTTGCGTTTGCGATTTGCGTTTTTGAGAAACAAACATCCATACATCCTCACATATTTTCGCATTGATAATATAAATAGGATTTTTTAAGTAGTAATTACAGTTTTAATGGTAAAAGTTGAATTTTTAAATTATTGTAATGTCATTATAAATAAAAAAATTAGTTTCAGTATAGACTGAAATCATTTATCGTAACAGCAGTAACCGCACCCCCTTACAGAAGAACACTATGTCATAATAATAGCATGTATGTATAATGTGTCGATGCATGAGTAAGGATTGTCAGAGCCAATTTCCTACCTTGCCTTGTATTTATCTCACCGTTGATAAATATAGCGGACGGTCAGACACTTGCATTTCACATGGCGTAGCTGGTCGTCGCCTTGACGGTAGTCTACCATCAATTGGCATGGTGACGGTTATATGACTTAATACTGTAATGAATAACTATTTTTTTTTCCATATAAAAATTGAAACAAAACCTAGAAACTAAATAGAATAGTATTTTAAAATAGATTTTTAATGACATATTCGTCGTTGATTTTCTGATAATGTTCATATTGTTCATAAACAAATAGATGGAGGGTACTAAACAATATTAGACAAAATGAGAATATTTATAATGCAATTTGGTTTTTAAATAACACTGTGTTTTAGTAGATATTCAATTAATTATTTGTTTGATCTATAGTGTGATCATATAAATGACATTGTAAACATTTGTACAGCAATTATTATAAACTTCAAACAACAATTTATCTCTCTTTATGTAAAACTAGAGCAATAATATTAATTATATAGGCAGCTTGCATTTAAGAAAATCCGGTAACAATTTGAAATTTTGCATTGATAAGAGCAGTTTTCTAGTGCAAAATGTCTCTCGGTATGGGACTCTTCAATATGGGACATAATTTAACTTATATTTTCCAGGTACTTTATACATTTCGAGATATAAATTATTATCGCTCATAGTACTTTTATATGGAACCATTTACACTGTGATGTAATATGTCGTCGTTGTAAATTCAAAATCTGCTATGTGCAAAGAGTGTGCTTTTGAGATTTTGACAAAAAGTTTTCCATAAAAAAAAAATACAAAAGTATTTTATTTGAAAATACTTAAGGCTTGTTATACGTAAACTTATTTGTCTTTCAAACATGAAAATTTAAGTTTATTTATTACTTTGATAATTGAGTAAGCATTGCATAAGCATAAGGTACGATAAGCATTGTTCACTAAGGTACGATAGGCACTGAACTATTCACTAAGGTTAAAATTTTGGAATCTCAAAAAAGTGCACGTAGCAAATTTTGGTTTGACAACGACGATATTATTATATTTCAAAGTGTAAAACCAGCTTCAATCAATGACCAATACGGAGAACGGCACTTTTCTCTTGATAACATTCTTAACTAAAATTGTATATTGTGTAAAAAAAAAAACCAAGGATTTTTGGTTAATATTTTATAACACATCTTTAAAAGGGAGTATCTGATTGCTTTAAACCTATATGTACCCTTTTAAGAACAATTTACTGCATTTCTTATTAAATCTTTCGTGAAGTTATTTTTTGCTCAATGTTTTAATGTTTTTTCAACATCAACATGACATTTTTCATGTTGATGTTTGAATTTTTGTAAGCTGCTCGTGAACGATAAGCATATTTCCTGGGGATATTTTAAAATAGTAACTCTCAAAAATACATATGATATTGAATATTGAAACATTTTTAATTGTTATGTATAATCTATTTATATTTTGTTATGTTTTGGGTCCAAAATTCAAAAGCTCGCTTCAAGTGTACATTGTAATGAAATGAATGCCGATGTAACTGTAGATTTTTTGGTGTGTTTGCAGCGTTTTTGATGATGTGCGGTAGCGTTGAATACGCAAATTCGATGGGTGCATTCAACTTATTATTTTAAATGAATATTCATATAATTATATTAATTGATTTAATGTAATTATTAATAGTAAACTTAGTAAAATATTTTCAGTATGTATACATATTTTTTAATGATCAATTGCCATAATAGTACGTTGCTTTTTAATATTTTAATTTTTAAAATATATAGACGTTTGCTATTGTAAACAACCGATCAATAATTATTGTAGGGGAAATATTTTGGATGCACTCACAGTAGAACTTTTAGAATTGGTCGTAAGACGTTTCTACAAGAGTTGTTACCTCACCGATAGTAAATAGTCTTCAATTAATGAGAACTACGAAATATATTATTGAAAAGTATTAAAATTTGTATTTATTTTCCAATCTGTGCACATGATCAGATCGTTGAAAAATGAATTATAACGCCTGAAGAAAAATCTGACATCTTTATTGCTGTGACGACGGTGGCGCCGCCACGGCGACAGTGGCGCCCAATTTGCTTCCTAAGGAACGTTTAAATTCAAATTTAAACGATTCTAAGTATTGTGTTTGTTGGTGGGTTCTTGGAGAGTATAAATAATGCACTTATATTGATTACACTTGTATTTATTTATATGACTTATTGGACAATTACAGGACGTGATTCGACTTATACTTTACTTGAGACCAGACGACAACTCTCTCATAGACTACAGAACATACTATAAATTATACCATAAACAATATCGTAGATAAGTAGAGATACACCACACTCTCCCCTTAGAGATTTAATTTATTAGGTGGGCGAGATGCCCTTGAAGATCTTCTCACGCCTTCAAGAACATTACTCTTAGTAACTACAGGCGGAGGCTGTAGTGACCTTGGACTTACTGAGATTAAGGGTGGTGCATCCACTGGACTATTATTAATTCCAGAAGAACTTGGAATTGACAAACTTAAATTTGGTACACAGTATGGAGTTACATTTGATACTACAGGACCTGAGGCAACATATTGTTTTCTCTCCTGCGGAAAATTAAAATCTGAATTTATGTTACTAGTTAATGGAGCAAGGGTTATTTGATTCAAGTGAGCTTTTTTTAGAACCCCATTAACAGAATTTAAATAAATCGTAGGACTCAGGACTCTAACTATTTTACCTTTGACAGGTGGACTCTGTCCAAAGCGTACTAAAATACAATCATTTTCACGAAAGTGTGAATAAGTAGAACCGTTCTTTTTCTCATTATTATGTATAGGATTTAACATAGTTAACTTAGTTCTAGGTTTATACATCATAATCATTGAATTTGGTGACTTTTCATTTACGGTAGTTTCTGTGTTTCTGTATGATAATAAGAAATTATAAAGTTCTATATCAAAATTTTGAATACAATTGCTATTATCCAATAAAATTCTTTTAAGACCTTTTTTAATAATTTGTACATTTCTTTCAGCTAACCCATTGCTCTGTGGGTGATATGGTGGAGACTTCGTTACTTTAATATTAAATTTTGTACAAAATTCAATGAACTTAAACGAATCAAACGGTGGACCATTATCTGACACTATTTCACAAGGCAGACCTACATATGAAAATATCAAACTTAATTCTTTAATTACTTCACTTGCTGTACAATTATGCATTTTCCTTACATCTATCCACTTAGAATAACTATCACAATAAATTAAAAAGTGTACTTTTTCAAATTCAAAGAAATCAATATGGACTCTTTCAAAAGGTTTATTTGTTTGTGGCCATGGCATTTTTGAATTATCTGGTTTAAAATTAACCATAGCACATGACTCACATGACTTACAATTAGTTTCAATGTCTTGAGACATATTTGGCCACCAGAATGAAGCTCTAGCTAATAATTTTGTTCTAACTATCCCAGGGTGCCCTTCATGTAACAACTTCAAAACCTTTTCTTGACATTTTAAAGGCACAACTACCCTGGATCCAAACATTAAACAATTTTCGACAATAGACATATAATAACGTAAACGAAAATACGGTATGATTGCCTGATCAGTCATTCGATTAGGCCAACCATTCTTGACATAATTTATTACTTTAATTAATACACTATCGTTTAGGGTTTCATTTGCAATGTCTCTATGTGACATTGGTAATTTAATATTATCCTCCCCATCTAAGACAATCTTATTAATTGGGAGTCTGGACAATGCATCTGCATGACATAACAATTCACTTTTCCTATGTTGAATATCATAATTATAGTTTGACAATATTAGTGACCAATGTTGTAACCTATGTGCTGCTAAAGTAGGTACATTTTTCGTAGGGTGAAATATGTGACGTATTGGTGAGTTATCTGTGACTAGGGTGAAATGTCTTCCCCATAAGTATTTATGAAACTTAGTCACTGCATATATAATGCCTAACGCTTCTCGATCTAACTGAGAATAGTTCTGTTGTACTTTCGTTAAAGAACAGGAAGCAAAAGCTATAGGTTTTTCTACTGGTTTATTATTTTCATCTCTGATAACATGACATAATACTGCCCCTAATCCTACTGGGCTCGCATCTGAAAAAACTACTAAAGGAAGTGACGGATCATAATGGATTAATAAATTACTGTTTAATAATTTTTCTTTAGATAACTCAAATGACTTTTGTTGAATGTCTGACCACTGCCACTTAACATTTTTTTCTATTAACTCTCTTAAGGGTTTTGTTAATGTACTCAAGTTTCCTATATATCTATTATAAAAATTTAACATACCTAAGTAAGATCTCAACTCTTTGACATTTTCGGGTTTTTTACATTTTAAAATAGCTTCTACTAATGATGGACTAGGTTTTCTACCTTCCTTACAAATTATATGACCTAAGTATTCTACAGATTCTGAAAACCATATACATTTCTCTTCTTTAATTCTGACATTATAGGTATTTAATCTCTCTAATACTTTTTTAACTGTAGCTAGACAATCATTAAAATCTCTTCCTTTTATTAAAATATCATCAATAAAACAACAAGTATTTGGAATACCAGAAAGAATTTGATCCATTACTTTTTGAAATATTGCTGGTGCTGAAGCTACACCATAGATAAGACGAGTAAATCTATAGAGACCTTTATGTGTATTGATTGTTAACAACGACTGACTATTATCACTAGCTGCCAATTGTTGGTAAGCATCTGATAAATCTAGTACTACAAATATTGCCCCTCCTGATAAGGTAGCAAAAACATCTTCGGCTTTTGGTAATGGATAAATGTCAATATTTAAATTGGGATTTACAGTTTTTTTGAAATCTACGCATAATCTATATGTGCCATCACTCTTTTTAATTGGTACAATGGGTGAAGCCCATTCTGAATGATTTACCTTGTATATTTTCCCATCTTGTTCCATTTTATCTAAAGTTTTAGACACTGTATCAATAATATTATATGGTAATTGATAAGGTTTTTGAAACACTGGTGTATAATTTTCTTTTAAATTTAACTGTGCATAGAACTCTTTAATACAGGAATCTGATCCTTTTTGAAAAACATTTTTATACATATTTTTTAAATTTATAATAACCTGAGACACATTTGATGCTGATGGACTGACATTTTTAAATTCTGACTTATTTTGACTGACATTTTTCAATACATTTGTCTCATTGTTACTTTCCAAATTACTATACTGACTTATATTTTTATAGACAAAAGATTTATTCATATTACTTTTTGTTATATAGGACTGTTTTACATTATTTGACATCATAGACTGAGACTGACTTATATTATTTAATAAATTACTTCTCCAATTAGGTATAAGCTCATCTAGCCAATTTCGACCTAACAAGGGTGTAAATTCACTGTTTTTAGCACCAATTATTAATAACAAGTACTCACATTTATTTAGATATTTGACTTTGACTTTAATTTGACCTGTGATATCAATTTTTCCTGAAATTGAATTTAACTTTACATTGCATGACTGTACCTCATGTTTACTAAAATATTTCTTATATTGAGAATATGGTAATAAGGAGACCGCAGCCCCGGTATCTATTTCCATTTTTAACATAACATTCTCAATCTGTAAATGAGCATATTGGGACCCAGACTTGTTATTAGTTAACATATGTTGTGACTGACTATAATTAAGGTAAGTTGACAGATTAGAAGATTGACACTTTTTACACTTAATATCACAAGGAATATCGCATGATACACAGGTACATATATAATTTAAGAAAATAGTATTTAAATTTAACTTTTGCAATGTACAATCTATTTCTTCATTATTGATCTGTGACTGTTGTTGTGATTGAACATTTTCATAATAATTGACTTTAATATCATTGACATACTTGTTGCGACATTTACTAGAAACGTGACCAAATTTTTTACACACATAACACTGCCAATTTTTGGCTGGACACATTTGTGGATTGTGAAACCTTCCACATCTATAACATGGAGGAAACTGTGACTGCTTATTATGATGACTCACTTCACTATTGTATTGACACTTGACTTGACCCGATGCAGAATTTCCATACCTATGTTGGCGTGGACTAGAATATACTTGATGATGACTCCGACTGGACTGCCCTGGATGGCTCAACTGACTGGACTGCACTGGACGATAACGACTTGGTTGACTAATAAAATTACTTGACTGGGGATGTATTCTAGACTGTACTTGTTCTATTGTCCTTCTATCGTGGTTGTGCTGCTTTCTGACTATTTTGTTAATAGCACCGCTACTCTTTTCATGTAAATTTTTGACTTGATTTTGCACTGTCTCTTCTTGTAAAAATAACTCCTTGGCCATGTCATATGTTAAGGGTTGTGTACTTAAAAGTTTTTTTCTTATATGTTCCGACTTCATTCCACAAATTAATTGATCCCTTAACGCAATAGAAATGTGTTCATCACTGAACTTACACTTGACCGCTATTTCTTGTAATGCACTTATATACTCTGACGCTGACTCGTTGTCTGACTGCATTCTTCTATGGAAGACGTATCTATTTGTGGACTCTAAACCCGGAGGTTCATACTTCATCTCTAATATTTGACACAGTTGTTCAATAGATTTTGTGTTTGGTTTATTTGGAAGACAGGCACTATGTAGTACGTGGTAGTTAGCACTTCCGATGTGAGTTAGAAAAAGTGATTTTTTTATTGTAACATCGACTATTTTATTTAGTGTACAATATTCTTCAAATATTTCTCTCCAACTTTGGAGATTGACTTTTCCATCAAATGGCGGCATTACCCCGATGTACGCCAT
Organism: Synanthedon formicaeformis; assembly: GCA_945859745.1. NCBI lineage: Eukaryota > Metazoa > Arthropoda > Insecta > Lepidoptera > Sesiidae > Synanthedon > Synanthedon formicaeformis. Next base: position 4,617,061 of record OX243960.1, on the reverse strand, counting down.
TTTTTTTTTCTTTGTTCCTTGACTTGACTTGACAAATTGGTATCACTTGCCAATTTATATTTTTTTCATTCTCGTCGCCACTATTGTGTTTGTTGGTGGGTTCTTGGAGAGTATAAATAATGCACTTATATTGATTACACTTGTATTTATTTATATGACTTATTGGACAATTACAGGACGTGATTCGACTTATACTTTACTTGAGACCAGACGACAACTCTCTCATAGACTACAGAACATACTATAAATTATACCATAAACAATATCGTAGATAAGTAGAGATACACCACACTAAGAATCTAATGTTAGGTTCCTAAGAACCTAACATTTTTTTTCATGATTAATAATCAAGGTAATATTTTTGCGTTTATTATTTAATTATTTGCGTGCAAAATTTCCGCTAATTTTCGCATTTTTAATTTATTTATTCATGTGGCGTTGCTAGTGTAATAAATATGCCCTACCCCCCTGACGTGGCTACGGAACTAATTTCAATATTTCCAGTTGGCCTTGTGCCTATTGGATCATCATGACAACGAATATATTTACGAGTATTTTGTCATTAATTGGCATTTTGCAAACGGCTAGCTCATTACTCTGTTACAATGGTACATTTACTAGTAAGCTATTTGCAGAAGATCCAATAAGAAGCAGAAGCCTCTTCACTACCGACCACAAAAGGATTTTCAGATTTCGATGTTCGAAAATTATACATTGCAAAGGCGAGTGCCAATAATATTTATTAAATAATCCCACATAGTATAAATTGAAGCCTCTGTCTGTCTGTTTCTCTGCTAACTACTTCTAAACCATCCAACGGATTTTGATACAGTTTTCACTAATGGAAAGAGGAAGGTTTGTCTAAAAAAAGTATTAATAATATATTCTTGTAATATCTAAAATTCACTAGCTTTTTGCTCTCGACGTCTTTCGCGTATCTATTAACGTGATGACTGAAGATACATTTAACATAACTTTTCTCAAGAATTTAGGCTCTCATATGAAGAATTTTTTTTTTCAAATCCGACTATTAATTAGTTCAAGAGTGTCGTAAACTGATATAAAATATTTCAAGTCCTCTTCTGTAATTCAGTCGATTTTTTTTTAGAATGTCATTCTTCCCGCGTTAATTTGTTGGGTTGGTTTGACGACACGTTTGGTCTAGAGTCTAGTGGCTAGTAACCCTAGCTGTTAACCAAACGGTCGCGGGTTCGAATCCCGGTATGGGCCGACGTCGAAGAGCTGTCTCCGCGGCCAAGAATATTCTCTTTAACCATAGCCGGTCGACCGGTCGACCCTCTGTCGGCCATGCTCCCCGTCGACGTAACGAGGAGCGTAACCTGCGCGCTTGTTTATAGACTCCACGTCGCTAAAGACTACATTTCTTTGTAGTGTTTGTCGGTGATGGGTCTCAGAAGGTTATAGAGTAGCTGTCATTACTGTCGTACAAAAATTAAATGTCATATAAAGTGTGTTTGTTTTTATTTACATTTCACATAGTTTCTACTTGTGCACTTTTTTGCTACAATTGCTCTTCGACGCATCAGAATCTGGATCCGTGTGGAGGGCTATTTGCTCCGCATGGCGTTCCCCTTAACAGTACCCGCAGTTACTTAGTCAATTGTACTCGAGGTGCTTACAACAGTTTCTTATTCAAATATACCACTAAAACTGTGGACTAGAAAAAAATGGTTTATTTAAAGTTAAATTACGAGTTACCTTCGGTTCAAGTCACGAGTATAATTTTGTCTCGACAACGACATAGTATTTCAAAAAATAAATATTTGCATGTTATAGACTTATAAACTGGACAGGTCTTGCTGCAGTATTCATTCAGTATTCACTGAAGACCATCGCGCAATAAGAGCATGTGCTTTGTTATGTTTCATCGTGAGTAACGCAAGATCACTTTACCCTACCTTCATGTTGTTCTTTCATTCTATCCGGGTTAGCAAATTACTTTCATGCCCCAGTTCTTTGAATTCTCAAATGTTACTTTATGTTAATTAAACTATTGTATAAATAAATATCTAAAAGGTAGTCTGCAGTGGCGGATTTACCAGAAGGCTGAATAGACTCGAGCCTAGGGCGGCAGATATTGGGGGGCGGCAAATTTGGCTAAAAAATATTTTTGTCTTACAATATAAAATAATAAAAAAATATTATTATACAAGTGACCCAGAAATTGCTCTCAATTCTCTCAATTTGGAGTACCTTATTACATCAGTTTTTTTTAAATATTGTTATTGTGAACTAGGGTATCGAATTGCAGGGGTCAGTAGGGGCGGCAAAATTTGAATAGCCTACTGGCGGCGAATGTGTAGGGAAATCCGCCACTGGTAATCTGGTTTAAACATAACACTGAACAATTTCAATTTTTTTTTTTGACTAAGTATTGAATTTCGACCAGAAACATGTTTAAGTTACACCCATTAAAGTGGTACCGACTCATCCAGATACTCGTATCGAGCTTAATTGGCTTAAAACAATATTTTCTTAACATTTTGTCTATGTGCATTCAGACCCCTCAATGTGTTTTGTCCGGTCATGGTCTTCCCGCTCCAAATACGCGTGGGTTGTGCAACGCGGCTGCTACACTTCGAGCCAAGACGATCCCTTACCGAAGTCTGTTATAACTCCTACCAGAGCAATGACATGCAGACATGAAAGGTATGAAACTATTTAAAAAAAACCTTACTCACCAAGTATCGAATGCAATTTCATTATTAACCCAAAGAATGTTACAGCAGCGACCAGAAACAGTTTATGGTAATAATTAGAATATCTTTTTATACTTAATGCGTTTTTAAATGAGCTAAGTATATGTTGAAATAGAATAAAATAAATATATGTAACTAGCTGTTGCGTGTGACTTCGTCCGCGTTGAAAAAGAAAAAAAATAGCCTATCCTGTGTCCTGTAAGTCTAAATGTTTATCTACCAAGTTTCATGAAAATCAGTTAATTCGTTTAAGAGTTATGGAGGAACATACATATATACATACAATACCTACACTTACCTACAGATTTATTATTAACTAGCTGGCGCCCGCGACTTCGTCCGCGTTGAAAAAGAAAAAGTAGCCTATCCTGTGTCCTGTACGTCTAAATGTTTATTTACCAAGTTTCATGAAAATCAGTTAATTCGTTTAAGAGTTATGGAGGAACATACATACGTACATACATACATAAAAAAAAATCTAAAAATGGTCAATTTAGTTTCAGTATCATGTATAGAGCCTATAAACACGATATCTCTGAAAACAAAGTAACTTACTCCATGACCAACCTTAACAGATTTATTATTAGTATTGATGATATTGATATGATATTGATGATATACTATGTTACTCGTTGATAATATAATTAGCTTCCCAACAGTGAAAGATTTTTTCAAATCGGTCCAGTAGTTTCGAAGTCTATTCGACAGCAAGTAGGTAACTATGCCAGTGCTCATTCCCCTAACCCTTCCTTTTACCTTGCCCTTTATCCGATCAAGGTCGGCAGAGTATTTATCTTTTCTTGTGTTAACAGCGACGGTAGCCATCTACCATCAAATGGACACTGTGGACTCTCAGCCTGCCAGGATTTAAATATCGTTTACGCTAAAGTCGTAACAACACATTTAGCAGCTGTAGGAACCTATTAGTTTTTTTCATCTAAATTGAAATACATAATTAGCAATTTGTTGTTCAGAAAATAAAGTATGGATATTTTAACTAGCTTTTTTTAAAGGTACTGGCGATACCCAAGTAGTACCTACCTATGACTAGACTATTACCTAATGGTACTAGCTAGAGCAACTACATCAATAATAGTTTTCAGCAAAGGCTTCAATACCTACAATAATATTGATATTTACATTTGTTTCAGGCTTTCTGATGCAGAATTCACTGTGTGCCTGTGTCAAGGAGATTGGTGTAATTCCGCTGTATCATATGAGATTTGCCCTTTACTGCTGAGGATAATAACAGCTACGTGTGTTATTTTGAATACGTTTATTTGCAAGTTTTGTTTTTATACCGTTTAGTGTTACACTATTTTGCTTTAGAGAGATTTTTCTCATGTTAACCTTTTGCGTTCTACGCCGTGTAGGCAGGTACGTTCGCAATAAATGACATTTTTATACTTTATGTGTACAGCTTTCACTTGACTTTAGTTGACTGTGAGTATTTCTACGAAAAAGACGATAAGAAATGTGTGTGTTAGTGGGCCGAGTCCGCCACTTTGCGCGTCTCGTACGTCATGGTCGGGAACCTCCTAACATGGCAACACACTACCGCTGAGCGAACACTTCCAACTTTTTACACAGATGTATGTCAATCTTGACCTACATTTTATGGAGAGGAATATACAATTTCTAAGTCTTATATTTTTATTTTATTTTCAACTGATACTACGTCTGTTGCACCTATAACGGTGGTCGTTGGGGATGGTATTCTTGAAGTTTTCAATGAATCTGACGTTTCGGCTGGGCAACGTTCGGCTCGGGCATTAGGAAGCGTAATCTCGTCTAACTTACTTTGCTTTAAATCGGAGTATGTCGCTAATGATCTCTTATGGTATGCTTTGTAAACCTCAGGGTTTCCCTGCATGAAAAATATAGTGCGAGACCTGGTAGAAAAGGCTACACATTATAGAAATTGATAAAGATCTGCTTAAGTACTCGACTTGGATCTATTGCTAGTAATTTTATAAAGTGTAATTTCGGGGGTAAAATTATTGAAAATAGAAAATCATTTATAAATTAATTTATTATATTTCGAGGTGATTTTTTTTATTCTCGATTTAATATGTACATTTTGCTATAGAAAAAACAATAGGTGTAAAGTTTATTGTTGAAAATGCTTAAAAATTATATATTTGTTTTACATAACTAAATATATACCTACTGAGACACAAACGTCTTGGAAGCACTAGATAAAGATGATTATAGTAGGAAGAAAGAAAATGAGATACCTAGTAATTTGTTATAAGTAAACTCTAAAATAAATTAAATGGATACGTATACTATTGCATTGTAACTACACGGTGGTTTGATTTGACTTTGTCGTTTACTACTTCTGTGACGACTGACGACTCGTGATTAAGCTAAACTTTAACCATAAAGATAATTTTTAACTATAAAATCGTTGGAAATACTTCGTGTATTTTGTTAGGTACAACACATTTTATTTAAGTCAATGTTTTGGAACCCTCAGTCAATTTAGCTTCTATATGGCATAATATTTATTATTATTGCGTTTAATAATCGCAACAAGTTCATTACATCTTCATCTATCCTTGTCTTCTTCGTCATCTTCGCTTTCTATGTCATCAATAACGTCAGCAGCTTTGCTTGTAATCGCTTGAGCTAACAATCCAGTGATTCCAGATTCGTTTCGTTTTTTATTTATGTAATTATAAACATATTCTTCCAAAGTATCTTCATCGAAGGGTAAAAAATCCTCTAGATCCATTTGTCTTTTTGTACGCTTGTTTTTAAAAAATTTTTTTGATGAATAATCATTTTCATCGCTATCTACGATACCTTTTCTATATACTTCTAAAGGGACTTCACTTCCGTCACTGACATCATATTTTATACCTAGGTCAGTCTCCTGTATTTCAATAGAACCTAGACCATTGTCGATCAATGACTTGAGGTGTTGGGCTCTGCTTGTTCTTTTTATATCATTGTCAGACTTTTTTATATGTTTTTCTTTGATAGGATGTAAATGTTTCACTTCGGTCGTTTCGTTTGGTCTAGAAACCTCGTTATTTATGGTGTCGTTATCATCTACACGTTTTGGTTTTGACCCATATGTTTTAACCTTAGAATGCCCTTGAATTATCAGATACATCGGAACAATCGGTGGAGCTGTTGTTGACCTTGTATTATCTGTTTCAATCTCAGAAGTTTCTGGTAACGGTGTAGTAAAACGCATATTTAAATAAGGATCCAGTGTGTGCTCTTTATTATCTGCATTCTGAGAGATTTCCATATTAAGATTAGGAGGTCTGTACTTGAGTGTAGTAGTGTCTTCAAATGGTTTAATAGTTGGTGGAGGTTGCATCGTCTGCATAGTTTCCAATACCATATCTTCTTTCTCCCTGTTTTTGAAGATATGTATGTTTTCTGATGCATGAGCATATAAATTATCTTCTTGTCTTTCTGGGCCGTTAATCAGAGGCATAGTCATCATAGGACCCAACATATCTAATACATTGTTTTCCGGCCTCGGCTTCATAGTTGTAAGCGGTGGTTGTATGGGTCCGTTTGCAGTTTGTATGTCAGTACTCATATTGTCATCATTTTCTATAGTCAGAATCTCCGTCTTTGTTTTCTCTGTTGACCATGTCGCTTTTGTACTATACATAGTAGCTGGCCTCGTTTCTGTAGTTTCAATTGGCGGTAAAACTGTCGGTACAAACGTTGGTAAAAGTAACGGATTGACTGTTGATTTAGGTGGCGGTGGTGATTCTGACAGCATTGGTTTGTAAAACGAATATGGATTAATCGGTTCCAAGTGATCTTGAGAGATAAAATTTTGTGTTTCATTATAAACATCATTATTATTGTCTAAAGGTGTTGTTGGTCCCCAGCCTGCGTAGTCACTACTGACAGCAATGTTTGGGACTGGTATGGTATCGGTATCGTTATAATCAACGATCCAATTTTGGCTGGTAGTGGACGATTGGTAAATTAAATTTGCTTCTTGCAAAGCATATAAAGACGAATAATGGTCTTCTGGTGTTGTAGTATATTTCAAAGGTGGCGATTCCGTTGGTTGTGTTTGAGTCGTTTGAGTCAATTTCTCTTCTGAGAGCACATATAATGGTGTCTTGTGGCCTGGTGGTGGAAGAGGCGGAGGAACAAGAATTGTCATAGGGTAATGGTCACTCAGTTTATAGGTAAAATCTTCATATTTTGGAGGGGATGGTGGTCTATGTTGTCGTCTCGGTATTTGCGGCTGTCGAGGTGCGACACTAGGTTTGCGAGAGGAAACTCCTAACATAAGCACTTCTGATTTCTTTTCCGGATAATGTTCTCGCTCAAGTCGTGTGTCATCTGCCCAGTAGTGGACGCGTTCTAGAACTGGCGGCTCATAATCATATGTGGGATCGTTACGCAATGGATCTCCACGTCCCGTCAGAGGTTTCCATTGCTCGAAATCCATTCGCGGAGAGAACATAGACGATGAACCGCTCGTATATATGTTGTCTCCTGCATCTGCAATTGTACAATTGAAAATATTAATTTATATTATATCTGGCTGACAAACGTTAATTCATATTACTTACTAGCGACCCGCTCCCGGCTTCGCCCGGGGTGCATTTTTTTTTACGTAAAAACTTCCCTGATTATCCATCTATCCATGAGTGAAAACCGAATTAAAATCGGTCCAGCCATTCTCGAGTTTTGCGCTTAGCAACACATTTAAGGATTAATTTTTATTTAAAAAAAAGAAGAAGAATTTATGAAGAAGAAAGAAGGTAACCTATATAAATAATGTGAATTTTTAAAGTATCCATATTCATCATCTTCATTATACTTTTTATTTAATACAATGATTTCATAAAAAATATGGTAATGTGGTAAAACTTACATGAAATATTTGCAATATCTTTAAGGGACAATGTATTCAAAGACGCTGGCTCCGAGACGATTGAAGTTAGTAACAACGTCGACAGCGTTACTAGAATATTGGATCTCTGTGAACAAATAAATAAATGCTATTATAATAAGTATTATATGTATAAAGGGAAGTAACAAATTACCTATGACTTAAATAGTATGATTTATGATCAATATGACCTCAATAGTAGAAATCTTAATAGACTTCCTTCGTAAAACAACGACGCCGTCAGCACTTGTCTTTTTAGAAATAGAAAAAGCGACCGAGCTGTGGTGTCTATTTTTTTAACGTCGTAGTGGACTTAAGATCGTTACAATAATTGCATTGTTACTATTGGATGTGTAAATCAAACAAATGTGTATTTATATAGCGTCATCTCAAAAAATTATGAGGTTACACTAAAAAGTCACACGTATTCGACCTTGAAATTTTACTCCCATCACACTCAAAGAAATTTCACTTATTTTTTTTGTATGAAATTGTGTTTTTACAAGTAATACAACTATATAGGTAGACTTATTAAAATAAAAACTTACTACATACAAAATTTCATCAAAATTGTTAGAAGCCGTTTCCGAGATACGTGAAATTATTAGATTGTTTGCCTTTTCCGGTATCCACATTGAATTTTATTCTTATTTTAGGTTCCTATTTAAGGCTACATTGAGGTACATAATTATATTACTACTTATTTATCTTTAATATAAATTCAACACTCTAATTAATAACATTATGAAGGTTCATACTTTTGTTATGATCAATTTAAATGGCATACCTATCTGGTTTTCGACGAGTATAAATTGCTCGTTAAAATACCAAAGTGACTTGTAGAAAGACAAACAAAAACATTAACCATCCCTTGGTGATTAATAGTGCCTGCTTATACGGAATAAGTATACGGCCTGGATTGTTTCTTTTGAAAAAGCATTCAAGTAATATAAATACTCAACGAAGCAGTAAGTGTTGACAGATTTTTAATAAGTACTTATTACTACAACATAATACCATATACATGCCCATTGCCCAGTGGCAGAGCACACCTCAGTGTACCTCGACACTACGCAGACAGGCTGTCTAATTTACAATTGAGAAACTCCTTTCTCAGTTGTAAATTAGGCAGAAACTCATTTCTCAGTTGTAAATTAGGCAGAAACTCATTTCTCAGTTGTAAATTAGGCAGAAACTCATTTCTCAGTTGTAAATTAGGCAGAAACTCATTTCTCAGTTGCAAATTAGGCAGAAACTCATTTCTCAGTTGTAAATTAGGCAGAAACTCATTTCTCAGTTGTAAATTAGGCAGAAACTCATTACTCAGTTGTAAATTAGGCAGCCCGTCTGTATAGTGTTTCGGTGAGTGATTAAGGGATGCCAGAGGTCATTTCATTCATTTCCTACATCATTCATTTCCTGCTATCATTTCCTACTATCATTTCCTATTCAACAGCCTGCGTTATTCCCTGTGAAATAATAGCATGTCTTGTGTAATGTTGTGTTTCGGTGAGTGAAAAAAGATGGCAGAACCCATTTCCTTTCCCTATCCCCTGCTCATCACTTTACGGATACTAAATTATTTCTACCATCAAGTGGACCATTAGCCTGCCTGTCATCCTTTACATAAAACAAGCTATATAGCTATACTACAGTTCTGAAGTTCACAAACTTCTAAAGTGGTGCGATCAAGTCAAATTTAAATCGGTTCGCCTTCAAGGATATTGCGAAGGTAGCCCTGGTCAGCGAAAGCGAGGCGAGACACGTGCTTCGAATCATTAAGCCAAATGTTACATGACAGGAATTGAACTGAATGTTTTGCATTTAATTTCCTTTCCTTCAATGGTCCTTTCACTATTATATCACGACACATATGCTGAATTCAAACTAGCTGTTTACAAATAAACACTAGGTAATAACTACATACAAAGTAGATCAGTAAAACACTAAGTGGGCCGCGCCGCCAATATGTTGTTGTGTATGCATGGTAGTTAACTATAACTATCGCTAATATTGTCCATTTCTACCATAAGGTTTCGAAACGTATAACAAACATACAAATAAAAAGAATCAGGCCTAAGTCAACTTTTAGTATTTCTAAGTTTATGATTAAAAGAACAATTTTAAAATTCTTTGCTAGATTCAAATCTGGGATATGTGGAAAAGTATCTACTGGTAGGGATAAGTGGAAAAATATTCCACATCCGGGAAACCAGGGGTAGTAGGGATAGGTGGAACGGGCGTATAAAACGTGTATCCATTTCTAATACTAAAAAAAAATATATACGCGTCGAATTGAGAACATCCTCCGTTTTTGTTTATTGTTGTTTCGTCGGTTGAAAAAAAAATTAAGGGATCAAATTTTTTTCCTAATTTTTTTAAATTCAATAAAGTCAGTGAAAAATGGTCGCATCGAGAAAAAGAAGGATTTATAAGATTTTAGTTTCTTTCCTATAATAATGTACGGTTGCGAAACATGGACTCATAGAAGACACCACCGGACGTCTACGAGCATTTGAAATGTGGTGCTACCGCCGCATGCTTCGCATTAGCTGGATGCATAGGGTCACAAATGAAACTGTTTTCATTGGAAAAATGAAGAGATTGCTCGTTTTCGTTGGAGATTGCTCCAACGCGTCAAAATTCCCCGAACGATGATGAAAATCATCAAAAAAAACAAGATTGAATATCTTGGCTACGTGCTTTAGGCACGATAGACGATTGATTATGATATTTAGGATGGGTAAGGTGGAAGGGAAGAGACGCGCTGGGCGAAGGAGAAAGTCGTGGCTCAGAAATATCCGAGAGTGGACTGGGATTGCCTCGGTCGAGCAGTTGTACCATCAGTTGGCTCTTGACCGGTTCAGGAAGTTGACGGCTAACCTTCAGGACTGAATAGGCACAAAAGAGAGAAAGAGTTTCTTTCCAAAAATTTTTGTTGTTTTTGTGTTTGGACAAAAAAATTGAATTTTTTACTTTAGTTAGGTACTTTGTTTGTTTTTTAACTCAATACCGGCCATCTTTCACAGCGATATAGTATTTCAAAAATTAAAAAAAAATTTAATTTTTTGATCCCATAATTTTTTCCAGTAGTATTTTACGATAATTGTAAATTTTTATTTATAGTAGAGTAGGGAATACATAAGTGTGTAGGTATTGATTCATCACGTTCGGTAAACATTATCGTCGTGCTTGTTGAGAACATGACCAACGACTTTCCATTTCTAATTTTATAATAAGTATATTGTGGTTAACCTAACCGAAACCTTCAGTTTTACTTGAATGAAACTTTATCTGTTAATCGACACGTTAGTGTGATCCGGTTGGGAAAAGACTAGCTTTCGACATTGTTCGAATTATCTAAAATTTTGTAATTTAGAAATTTTGCAATTAGATACCTAAATATTTACTGGTATTTTTGGAATAAGGCTTACTGTAAATATTTTTGTTATTATAGTAAGTTCCCTTAAAAATACATTAGGTATATAAAAGATTTATTTATTATACTTTACTTTACTAGCATTAGCATTTATATATTTACTACTAGCTGGTGCCCGCGACTTCGTCCGCGTTGAACGATGAAAGGTACCCTATGTCCTTTCTGGTGTCCCAGACAACGTGTATGCATTTCATGGTGATCCTTCAGTAGTTTTCGAGTGAAAGTGTAACAAACATCCATCCATACAAACTTTCGCATTTATAATATTAGTACGGATACTATATTATATTATACTTTACTATATTAATAGTGGCAGGGCACACTTGACTGAGTTCCGCAGTCATTTAGGCAGCCCGTCTATCTAACCACCCCTTTACTGAAGACCACCGTGAAACAATGACTTCTATATTACTTCGTAAGGACAAGGCTAACGCTCCTAGTACGTGGCACCGACGCGCCGGTGTCAAAATCGGAAATTAGCACCAATGACGGGTGTTCATTCTGTGCGTAGAAAGATACGAAAATGCCTACTACCAGTGATATGTCCAAGCAACCAATGAGAACACTTTACAATAACAGAATACGCCAATAAGAAATAAGATGGCAATTAAAACAAATTATTTTTAGTAACTAGATGTGCAAATTGGAGGACCATTTTTTTGTCACTAGTAGTATGGTAAGGGCGCATCCTGTCTTGTTTAACATATCACTGCCGTGAAATAGCAACACGTGTGCTGTTGTGTTTCGGTGAGTTGCAGAACCCATTTCCTTAACCCTTATCCTTAATCCCAGAATAGTCGACAACGCACTTGCAGCACCTGTGGCGTTGCTTGTGTTATAGGCGACGGTAGCTACTTACCATCAAGTGGATCGTCGGCCTGTCTGCCGAACTTGAAATAAACATAAAACTAGCGACCCGCCTCCAACTTGGTACGGATATGTAATTTATTCTGCCTGCCAGTTATAGGTATCCTTACTAATCCTTACTAATATTATAAATGTGAATGTGTGTTTGTTTGTAACGCTTTCGCTTCTACTGAACTGATCACCATGAAATTTTGCATACACGTTGTCTGAAACACCAGAAAGAACATAGGGTACCTTTCATCGTCAACGCGGACGAAGTCACAGGCACCAACTAGTATTATATATAGGTATTTCCCTTATGTAGGTAATTTTTTATATAAATTCAGAGGCTTTCGTTTTAAATTCTTGCTATTTTACTAATGTGTATGGGACTATATAGGTATTAAATTATATTAGGAACCTACTGTTTTACTAATAATTATTCAATTACATTTTGTTTTAAATGTGCATAACGAAGTACTGTTAATAAAATGGCAATAATATAAGTTATTAAGTAAGCAAATGAGGTTCAGTTGTAAGTAGCAACGATTTACAATAGGTGGACACGGTCAAAGCCAGCCTCCGAACCTGTCTGGGACAAATTCCGTTAGGCCTCTGTGAAAACAAGTAGTCTTGTTGATATTAAGGTGCACATAATATCTTGTTAGACCATATTCACTTGTTAACTTCAAGTGAATATGGTCTTAAAACTAAAAAATATTTAAAAACTAGCTGGTGCCCGCGACTTCGTCCGCGTTGAACGATGAAAGGTACCCTATGACCTTTCTGGTGTCCCAGACAACGTGTATGCAAAATTTCATGGTGATTTCAGTAGTTTTTGCGTGAAAGAGTAACAAACATCCATACAAACTTTCGCATTTATAATATTAGTACGGATGTAACTAATTCACATTTCAATAAAAAACGATCCATAAAAAATTAAAATAAAATTTTTTTATCGGAATAAAAGTAAGTGTAGCAAAGTTAATAAAATATTTTCACACGTTTGTTCCTCTTTATTCTAACCGCGACGACATTCATCTAGCTATAGGTATACATACTTAGATATATCTTTGTCTGCAAATACGGAACAGGTTTTTTACAAATAATTATTCACGCACTTCCGAAAAACTGGTATTTATTTGGTGGTGAAAGTTTTGAGCTTTATTTATAAAACGTCATATTGATACATGAGGGGCGGTGCGAGGGTTGAGGGGACCGAGGCGTGGGAACGTGGGAATGAACTCACGCGCAGACCGATTGGCGCCACGGGCGGTTTTAAACCCACGTTCGGTCGCCCGCCTCCGTCTGTCTCGCCTTTGGTTTTACGTATTGTTCTGTTTCGTGTAATTAACGAATTACATGTGTAATTCAGTTTTTAAGGTGAACAGACCTTCGGACTTGTTATAGACGCTTATTACGGTCAAAATCTGAATTCAGTTAAATAAATGTACCTAGTTACTCCCTAAAACCATAGAGTAAATAGTTACTTAACCAGTAATAGTAAGTAATGGTTATGGTTAAGTTTACTGGTTAAGTAACTATTTACTCTATGCTAAAACGCAATCCATGGGTCATCAAGTTAAAAGAAGTTATGCATTTTCTATTATACACGTAGAGTGATTATACAGAGTGTACCTACTTGTTGGAATTATACCTTTATGATTATACAATTTTCAAATCTGAACGGACGCGTACGGAGATCCTTACAAAACGGTTTTTTTTTGTATAGGCAAAAGCTGAATTAAGCTGAATAAAATGTAGTTACTCCCGGATTCCATGGGACGTCAAATTACTTAACTAGAATTTATACATGTTCCATACACAATTTTAGGTAAATCTGTGGCTTTTACCGAGATTGAAAAACGAGTAAGGTGTTTTACTGTATTAAAACTATTTTTCGTCAAATAGGTAAAGGCAAAGAGAAGTCAAGGAGACATTAAAAACTTTCACGTGTTTTATGTGCCGATGACCTGACGGGCGGCGGCGTGTTAGTACTGAAGATGAACCCACGCACCCGCTGCTGTCGTGTCGATTACTCAAGCAATTTCCCTGGATTTTGAAAAGATAAATGTCCATCTAATTCTTTAAAGTAATAAAGTGCCTACATTACCCAATACATACATCGCAGACCTAAATATTGATATTGGCAAATAAAAAAACTTAATATTATTTGCATATTATAAGTACCTATAAAATCTAAGTTAGTATGTACGTGTATACTTATATATATATAGGTATACAACGCTTTATATAAAAGTGTATGTGCAGGTGATTCATAATATTTCCTTGGCAAATGAGAACAATTTTGTTGTTCAGTATTGCATTTCATAAGAATAAAATCGAAGTAAATAAGACGCTAGAGAAGATAGATATTCGAAAAAATATATAACATGAAAAGTCAATCAATAATAGCGGTAGAGCTCCTAATCTTAATCAATCAAGGTAATTTAAATCTTAATTAATTCCGAAGAAAGCTTCCAAGCAGATTAGATGAGAAAAATGACGTCAAATATTTTTTATTCTTTTATGGTTTCATAACTACAAAATATGTTTCGGAAACTGACAAAAATTGTAAGAAAGTTAATTTTTTTTTTCAATTTACACCACACTAGTCTTTAATTAATTATTTATTTTATTAAAATTTATAAGTTTTCCGAGCAATTTTTCTACGAGTATTTACCTAAATAATAAAAAGAAAAGGTTTTTTTTTTATTATTTTAATAGAAAAATTGCCTTACAAATTTAAAGTTTGGCCTCGGATCTTACGAATTAAAAAAAAAATAGCCATATTACTCCAGCCTTCCTCTTATAGTTTTGAGTTAAGCGACAAATTTATAGCGATTCATTTTGTGTACAAGATACTCGTATATACACTTCTATAAAATATAGAAGGGTGTGAAGTACACTAATAAATTAATAAATATTTAATTAACTGTCAAAAAAACTTTACATATTTAAACAGCAGACATATAATTCGATACTAGGGAAATAGGTAGTTTAAAAATTTTAATCACCCCTCGTTCCGATAACTCCAGATTATACAATTTCTCTATTGTAAAGACTACGAGTATATTACTGTCACTCTATTGTATGGATAATAATACTGGGGTGTTCAATAAAAAGTGAGAATGAAATAGATATTCCTTGGTAAAAAAAATATACTGGCAGGCAAACCCTACACATTTGTTATAATAATAATAAAAAAAAGTTTTCGATTTTCATTTGTATTTTAAAAATTGTAATCATTTGTTTTCTACATTTCGGAATGTGTTCTCGAAAATGGAGAAAATTGAAATTCGCGTCGTAATTAAATATCTGCTTAATTTTTTTTTACTACGGAGCAGGTAAATCAAGAGTTGCAAGGAACATTAGGGGTTCATGCTCCTCCATACTCTACAGTTGCTCGTTGGTGTGCTGAGTTTAATCGAGGAAGATCTTCCACCAACGATGACACACGTTCGGGGCGCCCTCCGACGGTAGTAACTTGTTTGAAAAGGTCGTCGTTTAAACAGTTCGTTTTATAGCTGAAGAAATGAAGATTTCGATAGGGAGTGTCTATAATATTATGCACAACCAGCTGGGCATGAAAAATGTGTCTGCGCGTTGGGTACCCAGAATGCTTACGGACGCGTAGAAACAAACCAAACTAAGGATTTCGCGAAGCTGTTTGGATTTGTTGCAGCAAGATCCTGATCGATTTTTGTCGATTCATAACCATTGATGAAACATGGCTTCATCATTATGACCCGAAAATGAAACAGCAGTCCATGACTTGGAAGAGACCGTCATGTCCAACCGTCGTATCCAACTAAAAAATTTAAGGCAACTCCATCCGCCGGTAAGATCATGCGCTCTTTTTTCTAGGACAGCTAAGGGGTGGTAATGATCGAATACCTCAATCATGGAGCCACTATTACGGGGAGTTTATATGCAGGACAAATAAAAAAAATGCGCAAGAAAATACGCGAGAAACGGCATGGCAAACTAACTAAAGTTTTTTGTTTCACCAAGTTAACGCCCCCGCGCAAAAGTCCAACGTTGTTACGTTGCGATAGCATCGAAGATGCTGGCGTTGAACTGATGGAACATCCTCCATATTCACCAGACCTCTCCTAGTGACTTCTATCTTTTTTCGCGGTTGAAAGAGTACCTCAGAGGCCAATTTGAAGATGATGAGGCAGTAGTCGCCGCAGTACACGTTTTTTTAGAGGCTGAGAATAAAGAGTTTTTTACTAAGGGAATTTTAAGTCTAGAAAAAAGATATATCGAGTGTATTAACTTAAAAGATGACTATGTTGAAAAATAAAATAATTTGTATTAAAAGATAACTGCGTCTTTGTCATTCTCACTTTTATTGAACGCCCCTCGTATATGTATAATGCCTTCACATCGAGCTAATGTACCTAAATACAAAGTTAGAGAAATACATCTTGAAAATCATGATTCACATCGAACGTTTTTTTATATATTCTATTTTATATATTCTAGCGTACCGTCCCCGGCTTTGCACGGATGTCCAATATTTCCCTCATAAGAACCTTTCTCAAACTTCAATGAAATAGATATGTAAAATAATTCGCGGAATTGAGAATTTCCAGCCGTTCTCGAGTTTTGCGCTTAGTTTTGCATTTAGTGATTTATTTTTTATTTGTTATAGATAATAATACCCATGATCGTATTAGGTGATTTCGTGTAAATTAAGAATATAAATAAACAAATAGAACTTACCAAAATCATCTTTAAGAGTTCTACATTGACAAAAGTTAAAAAAAAAAAAAGAGAACACTGCTTTTCAAGTCCAATCACTTATATTTCAACGTACACCACCGCAGCACTATTTTATAAAGGATAGAAATAATAATATAAAGTTCAGGGCGAGTTTTCCGCACGATGTCTGCGGCACGTCTGGTTAGCTCGCTCGCTGTGGTCATAGCGCACGCCTTCCACGGAACTTGTTCCTGTGACAAACTGACCACACGCTAGATTCTGTTTCAACCGCAGTACTTCGGCATTACGTTATTAGGTACGTGCTGGTACGCAATTCGCGGGCCCAATTTTGGGAAGGAATCAATCATATCAATCAATACTAATAATAAATCTGTAAGGGTTGGTCATGGAGTAAGTTACTTTGTTTTCTGAGATATCGTGTTTATAGGCTCTATAAATCATACTGAAACTAAATTGACCATTTTAAGAATTTTTTTCTGTATGTATGTATGTAAGTATGTATGTTCCTCTATAACTCTTAAACGAATCAACTGATTTTCATGAAACTTGGTAGATAAACATTTAGACGTACGGGACATAGGATAGGCTACTTTTTTTTTTCAACGCGGACGAAGTCGCGGGCGCCAACTAGTCAATACTAATAATAAATCTGTAAGGGTCGGTCATGGAGTAATTTACTTTGTTTTCAGAGATATCGTGTTTATAGGCTCTATACATGATACTGAAACTAAATTGACCATTTTTAGAATTTTTTTCTGTATGTATGTATATATGTATGTATGTATGTATGTATGTTCCTCCATAACTCTTAAACGAATTAACTGATTTTCACGTAACTTAGTAGATATACATTTATACGTACAGGACACAGGAAAGGCTACTTTTCTTTTTCAACGCGGACGAAGTCGCGGGCGCCAGCTAGTAGCCTAATAAAAATAGTGAGTACTGTGCCTGCAACGATAATTTACAAAGTTACGCGGGCGAAGTCGCGGGCAGCAGCTAGTTATCTATAACATTTATGTTTGTAAACAGATTGGAATGAAACAAAAAACATATTACGGGAAACTTGCTACAATACATAAATGAAAACTGCATTCAAATCAGTTGACCCATTTCTGAGGACAGCGTGCACTATTTTTTGACCTCGGTAACATAAGCACAACGTGTAAAAATTGGTCGATAAAGTTATGATCGATAAAGTTGCGGTTTCCTACAAGTAAACATTAAATTTTTATAGATCTTATTGACCAATAAAGAAATAACCACAAAAGAAAGGAAAAGTTTACATAGGTATCTGAGCCGTTGACAACAATAAATTTTAATAGATTTTTACTGTGGCTCAGTCAAAGATATACCTATTATTTCGAATAGGCTCAGTTAATTCAGGGGTTTTTGGTGCAGCTCTACAATTAGATTTTAGGTGATCTAAGCCTGGTTGGACCTATTTATTCTCAAACAGAAAATGTTTTCATTGTACGGCAGCTGTTCTATTTCTATTGGAAACAATCATTAGACAATTTAATATCCTAAATACTTTAATTTTTACTTACTTTATTTTTACACTTATTTTTTGCAGTGGCAGGGCATTTCGCCCGTATCGCTTACAGAAGACCACCGTAAAATATTCGTAACTGTATGTGTGCTGTTGTGTGAGTAAGGGATGCCAAAGTCCACTGTCCTATCCATTTCTTACCCTACTAATGGTTGGCAGTGTACCTACTGCAGCACTTACGGCGTTGCTTGTGTTATTAGGTTACGAAAGCCACCATCAACTGTACCGTCAGCCTGTCTGTCGATCTTAACATGAAAAACAAAAAGAGACTTTTTTAAGAGAGAAGTAAATCAACACGTGCCAGTCATTAAGCTGCTGTAGGTTAACACATATTCCAAGAAACAGAAACAAATACAACATTATAATAATAAAACAGTCGATGTCGCTTCGCTATTCATCAACTTCATCTACAACGTCGTCTTATTAATTTTAAAACGGACAGGAAGCGGCTAATGATATCAAAAAGAAACGAAAGAGTCGTTAATTTAATTTACATCACGGACGGTGTCCCACTTAAACTCGATTTTCGATAAATTTTTGCTCAACTTGCAGTTATGGGCTTTAGTTTGCGGACCGCTAGTCTAGCTGGTATTGTATGTAAATGTTCCGCCGTCCGCCGTTGCAGTAGGTACTGGCGGCGAAATCAATATTAGTCATTATATTGTGACAACAAGCTCGTTTTGACCCCGCACTAACCGAGTGCTAGAAGCTTTCTTCTACCGCGTCAGTAGACAGTACTTGGTAGGGCCAAGGTACTAATACTAAGTGCTGCCTGTGACTTCATTTGCGTTGAAAAAGAAAATATATGAGTAGATAATTTATAACGCCTTGGCATCTCCACTGTGATGAAGACAAGCAAAGGCGACAGTGGCGCCCAATTTTTAATATTTTTAGACTATCCACCGAGAACCTAATTTTTATTCAGGAATTAAAAAAGTATCCCATTATATGTCAATCCAGGTAATAGACTATATGTGTGTCAAGTTTCATCGAAATCCGTTCAGCCATTCATAAATCAATCCTCACAAACTTTCGCATTTATACGTAATATTAGTAGGATACTCATTTTAAAAACTGTTAATTCTGGTAAATTTCGTCTATGTTATGTTATTATGGTGTGGGTTTGAGTACAGTTAAGACATTTGTAGGTCATGCTTTAGTGCTTCCTCTATAAAGACCATGGGTGATGTACCTACTTAATGCTTAAGGGGATGTAGTAACGTCTTAGGGGCCCCGGGTTCGATTCCCGGCGGTGTCAACTTTGGAAATGGACTTTTCAAAGTTGGCTCTGGTCTTGATTTGGAAAGTAATGACTGCGTTTCGCAGTAATCACCCCCTTACAGAATACCACCGTATTATTATTTCATCCCTTATCCTTAATCGTTCCATGGTCGGCAGCGGTATGGCTACTACGGCGTTGCTTGTGTTATAGCCTACGGTAGCCACCTACCATAAAGTGGAGCGTCAACCTGTCTATCAACCTTAACATAAAAAAAATACTTTTCAATAGCTGGTGCCACTGGTGTGTGATGCAAAATCTGATCGTCTATAAAGTTACGTTGATAGTAAACCATGAAAGGAGTGGCAATTGGTGAAATTGGCGGCTGTATAGAAAACAGTATGCATATCACGTATCACAGTAGGTGTACCTTTCAAAGAAAGGCGCAAACGTGCGCCAAAGTGAAACATAAGCCAGTGTTTCTAATTGAGACAAACGCATTAATTGCGTAACAGGTTTCTAATATTAGGCACGGTACGTAACCATTGTAATCAATGGCTACAAACATCGATTACAAAATTATAATTATTACACCTACAGTAATAGGCACCAATTTTGCCCGTACATATAGGATATATATAGCTAAAGAATAGCAAGTAATAGATATACAGGACGTCCCAAGACTATGCGATATGAAGGGAAAGTACCTTAAATATCGCAGATAGGATATTTTACTGAAAGACTATGTTATTTTTAAAAGTTAGTAATACTGCATTCAAAGATTTTCTAAAAATTACGTCGTCGTTGGCAGTAAATAATATTCTTGAAATTTGAATCAAACATTTTACGTTATTCCTTTTTTTTAATGTGTATGTTTTTTTATTTTCTTCAAAAACCTATCGAGATGGGTATCAAATGAACGGGCTCCATGAGCTGATTAAAAAAATATACCACATATTTTTTAGAGTCCCTGCAAATTTGCCAAAAAAATTGCAAAATTGCCCAGGGCGGCAATTTGAAATCGAAATACAGCGCCATCTATTGGGCTCTTAGATGACATCAGATGTTGAAGTGTTGTTTCCTAACTTATGGAACTCTTTGTCCTATAAAGAAAAATTAAATTTGCATTACAAAATTTAGGGTTTAATCGAGATAAAAGAAACTATCCTACCTCTCAAGTTGGACCAAATGATACACAGTGTGCAAAATTTCATTAGTTAGTTTGGACAAACTTCATGACATGGATATTATTGTCACAATATTATACCTATATCCAAAGATTATATCCCCCAATTGCTCCCGGACAAAGCAGGGGTCTAGTTATTAGCAAACTGTGAAGCTTAATCAAAGTAATATTGCTTACAACTAGATCACAAAATTAAACTGGACAAAAAATACAAATGATTAATTTATTCTCTCTTTATTTAAATGTTTCATGAATATATCCAAAGGATCATCATTGGTACTATCATTTGAAGGTCTTCTTCCATATTCCTTTTGTAAAGTCATGTGCTCCTCTAGATTTTCAACTTCATTGGTCTCTGAATCAAAATATTTATCTTCGGCATCTTGTGACACTCGCTCGAGGTCATCATATTGCTCACAATTGTCGATGCTATGATAATCGACATCATCATCTCTTCCTTCTATGAAACTAGAGTACATTTCTTGAATGAACTCTTCGTGAAGTAACTTTCTTTCTGGAGCACTTATTAGATTCTGAGCTCTTGGTTGTTGAAAAGATCTCTTGTTGGTCATTGAAGGTTTTGAATCGGGTATTTCAAAATCACCCCACAACTTTCTCGTGTATGACTTGGCTTCATCTTTCTCATCATCTAAATTTTCGTTATCTAGTTCATGGAAATCTTGGTTCTCCTGAAGCAACTGTTGATCTTTAACTTCTTGCATTCTATTGTGATCGACCGATTCTAGGACAATGTTAAGGAAACTTAGTTTGTCCCTAGCAATTCTATCACGTTCTCGAATTTCATCTTCACTAAGATACTGTCCAACAAGTTGCTCATACAGTAGAGGGTTTCTAAACATCATTTGTCTTTCACTAAAATAATCTGTTTCATGCTTTAATTTTTCAAGAGCTTTGTACCGTCTGTTTCTTACTCTTTTGTGTCTACTATCATCGGAGTGATATTTTTTTAGCTCTTGAATGCAATTTTGGAAGTGAACATTTTCAATTGAATTTGGAATTTGTAGACTTTCAAAGTAGGATACGTGGTGTGGAGCCAAATACTTGCCAAATTGTGTAAGAAAGTTTGTGGGTGATTCTTTATACAGTTTACATGCCAATTGTATTTTATCACTAGTATGTACCTCTGCTTCATTTAGATGAGCATTTTTGAACGATATTTTAGCACATCTCACTAGGTAATCGATGATATCGTTTAATGGATCAACATCGCATTCATGATTTGAATTTTCTGAAGCTGCTGTTGTCTCGGGAGACTCAGTAATATGAACAGACATTTGAAACAAATATTGTATTGGTACCTGAACTGAATCAATCTTCTGCGATAATATAAAATTTTATAATTATTAAGGAAATACAATAAACTTGATAATTGAAACATAAATAAACACTGTCTGTGTCACTGTCAACTGTCAAGCTGTCAATGTCAAGGAATATTCTATACACTGTGCATGAAGCTATAGATAACTGTGTGTGTGCTATAGATAGATAAATGTGGGTGGGTGCGTGTGTGTGCGTGGGTGTGTGTGCGTGTGTAAATTTAATTCTTTTTTGAATTGTATGGCCCCTAGTAACTAGACCTTTAAGCCAAAAGAAACCGTTTTTCAATACAATAATAATTAAACTCACAGAATAAATAAATAAGTAAGCGGACTAGAAGTATTGCCACCACTGTTATCGATATCGATAGACCTTAGACAGGCCTAAAATAACTTAAAAAGTTATATAAAAATAAAAAACCGCATTTTTAATATTTATAACCACAACGCGCTTAAAAATAAAAAAAAAAGTAGCACCCATTTTCCCACGGGCGGATGTAGATATTTAATTCTTTACATTTTTTAGAACACGTTCTAAAAAGAATTATCGATTGGAGAAATTTTCCAAAGGTAAAACCATGGAGAATAGAGGTAAGGAGGCCCAACTCTATACATGAGAAAGTGTCCGTCGTATACGCTCAATTAGGAGGCGCTGTAGTATCTTTGGAATGTGACACACTAGTAGCATGAACTATAAACTTTGTTTTTTAATCTCAGAGACAAAAATGACATTACATGTGACATGCATTACATACATGTCATGTACATGTGACATAATGTAATGTATGTAATGTATGTATCATTACATTTGCATGTGTCATTTTTGTCTCTGAGATTAAAAAACAGACTTTAGTTGTTAAGATGTAGCTTGATCCCTGTGACAGCTGTCTTTGAAACCACGCCTATAAAGTTTCGTGTTTCATAACAAAGCAATCTATGCACAATAATTTACTTTATTGTTGGGAACGCCCACTTAGTGACGTGCATCGCCGTGATCGATCGTGTGAATAAAAGAAATTTAAACTAACATTTCTAATATAACATTTCTGTTATTTATTGTTTTGACGGTTTTAAGTCGTTGCTTGAACTGAAATAACAATTTAAATTCGTTCTTTACCAACATACGATTATCAACTTTATTTGATTTGCAACTAAATTTATTTTTACGGCGGCCATATAAGCGTCACGATTCGGTTGCAAACTATACGTTGGAGAAATTAGCTTTATGATACTATTTATTGTTCAAAATGAAGTATAAAAATGGAGTGTACAAACAAAGTATACAAACCTACGTCTTCATCCTGCTGTTTTATTTTAATAAAATTATGAACAATTATTTATAAATGCACTATTATTTATTATCAATGCCGAAACCATATTGTACTAAAAATATCGATAATTATGAACACATTAAAAACATGTTACCCAGCACTACGTATGTCACTCTGACATCTGTTACAATAATCAAGCTATATTTTACGAACTATACGCAACCAACCAGTCGTATTAAACACCGATGCTACACTAGCGCCATTCTTGTCAATTTATAAACCACTATTTAAAGCTTTTATAGCTTGCCACTTTTTCAGTTTAACTTCCATGTAAGCTAGTTCTCCTTACCTCTATTCTCCATGGGTAAAACATTGACATTAAATTCAATGTATCAAATAAACATACACAGAGTAGTATTTTCTTCGAATCCAAATGACACTTACATTACAACACATAGATGTTCTGTGGTCTAAGACCCAGTATAAAATTGATATATATACTTGATCCTAGTCTGTGGTGGGTGTGGGCAGAAACAGACAGTGTTGCCAAGTTAGCCATTTTTTGGCTATATCTGGCAACTTTTGGGGTTGCACTAGCCATAAATATTAAATATTATTGGCTAAATATTTTAGCCACTGTTTTGGCAACTTTTAATCATTGGCAAAGTATAAAAATCACAGCAAAATAAAAAGTAATATTTTCCGAAAATTAACACTTGTCTTTACTCATCTACATGAAAATACCTATTTCTGAACGAATATTGTCTATTTGTGACGAAAAAATTGGTAAGTTGATGTAATAATGTTTCACAATACACCTATACAAATTGCATACGTCCTTAAATATTGTCAAAATTATAAAAATACAAGCGGTGAATCTGTATTTCACCGATTTGGCTTTGACGGATTTGGCTCTATTTCTAACAAACTCTAATGCTGAGATGGAAAGAAAAGTTGGCCACTTTTTAGGGCATTAAAATTTTAATGCCCTTTGGCCATTTTTTGTTTTACTGTCTTGGCAACACTGGAAACAGAAAATAAAATATAAATAATTAGAAATTCTATGTACTTACTATACATAACTATAAATAACAGATTTATCCCGATTTATAAATTAAAATAGTATTATATTAGTGTAGATTTTTATTACTATAAGTCTACATTGGCACATTTTGTAAATAGCACTGAAATCTATGAAAACAATGTTACATAAATTAATAATTTGTGTAAGTTATAACCTAGTTGGGGCAGTAAATCACTACATATAAAACAAAGTACTCCGCCGCGTATATCTATCTGTCTGTTTGTTCGCGATACTCAAAAACTACTGCACCGATTTTCGTGCTGTTTTCACCAATGGATAGAGTGGTACTCGAGGAAGGTTTTTGGTATACATCCGTGCGAAGCCAGGAATAGGCCGCTAGTTAGAAATATCTTACAAGTACAAACTGATACATATAACTTATTTTTCATTTATTTTCAGACAAAACTACGCCAAATTTTGCAACCATGTAAATGTATACGTGCACAAACAGCACTCACTCAGAATCAGAAAAGGTTTAAAAGTGACTTATATGAACCCGATTATCTCATTGTAAGTATCTGGTTATTGCAAATGATACATTTTACTATCAGGAAACAATATTTTATGTTTTTTTTTTAATATTATTTTTTGTGCCTCATTAAAGTTAAAAATTACCTAAAGTTTCTTTTACATTTTGTACTTCTTCTTCCCTTTTACTGATCCAAGCTGAGCTTTTTTCATATTAGGGTTGACAGGCCATGTCAACCCTAATACGCTAGGCTAGGCTAGGGTTGTATTAGGCTTAGGTATGGTAATGGCTAAGGCTTCTGTAGATTGTTTCAAATCTGTATTATATAATTTATTCTTTCAGAGTATGGAACCTGACGAGCCTGTGTACGATAGTTTGAATTTCCAATTAAAAGGCTATGATTTTACTGTATTAGAAGCTTGTCAAAGTCATATACACAAATACGCTCAGATTATGGGCCTACAAGTAGAAGAGAGGTATTTTGTATGAGTTTCATTTATTTTCTTTATTAAAACCTAAAAATGTTGTCAAAATAAGACAAGTTCCTAAACCTCCTGTTTGAAAACATTTTGTTTGAGTAAACATTTTTTTTCTTAATGTCCATTCTATTGACACCAATATTGACAGTTAAAATTGGGATTTCTTAAAAATATTATTTTAATCTTTATTTTATTTAGAAGCTTTTATCTTAAGCCCCATCATCTCTTATGTTAGTTGCAATAATGATAATTATTAATAATAATAATTAATTTCAGTGAAGGCAGGGCACACTGCGTTTTGCGTCTTACAGAAGACCATATTGAAATAACAGCATGTGTGCTGTTTTGTTTTGACAAGTGAGTAAGGGATGCCTCCTAACGCTAATCCCAAACCTTGAACTTCTATGTTCGGCAGCACACTAGCAATACCTGTGGCGTTGCTTGCGTTATAGGCGACGGTAGCCATCGGACATGAAATGGTCGAGTCCTATCATGTCTGTTGAGCTTAAAATAAAAGAGTTAATAAGTACTGATAGTTAATTATTTTTTAGTTGGGCAACACCGGCAAAAGAGTTTAAGGTGCAGAGATTTAAACCGGCTGGAACAATTGTAGACGCAGAATATCATCTTCATGTGTATGAACGTAATGTGCAGGTTGGTTTTTGTTTTGGTTTTGGTTAATACATTAATGAAGTGAGCTATGCTCGGGGTTACACTGCGTGATCAATCGAAGATCTATAGACGTAAAAAATTCCAGACATAAGCCGGCAAAACAATAAGTTGAAGTCTTTGTGGGGAGAGCCTTGGGCCGCTGGAGCCAAAAAGGTTCTTGAGTGCAGGCCATGGACTGGCAAGTGCAGTGCAGGACGTCCAGTGACAAGGAGGACAGACAACCTGATAAGGGCCAAGGGTCGACGGTGTATCCAGGCTACTTCTGTCTGACCGGACATATTGGAAAATTAAAGTGGAGGCCTATGTCCAGCAGTGGACGTCCTGCGATTACGACAATGTTTGTTGGTTATCTCAGTTCAGTCAACTTTATTTATTACTAGCTGTTGCCCGCGACTTCGCCCCTATAACTTTGTAAATCCTTCCTCCTAAAACCTTCCTCGAGAACCACTCTATCCATTTGGGAAAACAGCATGAAAATTGGTGCAGTAGTTTTTGAGTTTATCGCGAACGTCTGTTCTAAACAGACAAACAGACAGTCGCGGCGGAGAACTTTGTTTTATAATATGTAGTGATTATATATCACTTTTGGAACTGTTTAGTAGTGGCAGGGCACTAATTGGGCAGCCAATCTTGAAAACTCCCACCACCTATATAGTTCTCATCAATAGTTTTTAATCCAACCATTGACAAACCAATCAATTTGTGAATGACTTGACATTGGTAGATCGCGGACGTGCCCGCGTGGGCGTTGGGCACTCTGTTGCGCGTTTCGCGAGCGGTCCTTCCCGAGGGCTGCACACTAAACGTGCACGAGCACTCCGTAGAGCACGAGGAGATACGATACGTGCCCGACAATCAACTCCTAGAGCTCAAACAGCAGCTGGAAGATATGGGCAACACGAGCAAGACTACACAAAAGAAAAAGAAGAAATAATTCAATAAACATTTGTCTTAATTAGTAGCTTATGATTTATAAAATATAAGTTGTTTTCATTTCAAACGGCATTACTTTTTTTCGTTTATTTCCTTGATCTTACCTAATAATTTAGGTTAGAGATCCTACCTAACTAGCAAAGGCATAGCTACCGCTGTATAAATTTTTTGGGGGCTAAAGGGACCTATATACCTATATGCGTGTAAGCAAAAATTGGTAAATTGTTTTCTACAAACTCCTAAATTCAACATACGTTAAATTCCAGAGTTAGAGTCCAAATTATAGCGTCTAAAAATATGCTTTTCCTGTTTCTTTTGTAGATCTTTTGTCCATCTCGGAAAAGCTGCGTTACTTCAAGTGGGGTATAACACTGTAATTATATTAAATTGTATATCTTGATTAGTTTTCTGAATTGCCTCTTACTATGGAAGCAAATTTAAAGACGTTTCTCTTCAACAACTGTAACCATTGTAAGTAAGATAAAGAAATAATTATTATGCACTTATCTACATTAGCACAACGTATTTCGTAATTTTCGCAAAACAAGGCATTCAAATTTGTAGTAAGTAGTTTACACGAAATCACGGATGGGTGGCACGTGAGACCTTCGCTATGACTCGCCACTAACTTGCAACTATGGTTACAGTAATGCCACTGCTGTCTTTAAAATCAACGATGACATCAACAAAGTCATTTACGATCAACGGCAATCCTTTGTAGAATATAAAAAAATATACCTAATATGGAATTGATTTATTTATAAGTCATAACGTACTCGCTTACTTGCGAATCTAATGGGTAATCTATCAGGTTACACAATAATTTGAATAAATGAAGGACGCGAGAACTTTTTCGTGTAGTTTATCAGATTACAATACGTTAAGTATTAATACGAGTATGTAATAATAATTAACAAAAATGTTACCACAAAATTTGGTGTTTTTTAAATTGTCAATTTTCTCAAAATAAAGGCGCATGTTTTTTTAGCAAAGGGAAAAATAAAGGAAAAAAATAGAATATAATATGCATCAATGGGTATTCGATATGGGCTGAGGGAATTTAGGAACCGATACTAGTCTTTGGAAGGGGGAACATTATATATTATGTTTTTTGAGGCTGAACTTACTTATTTTATACATTAAAGTTACATCTCAGTTTTAATAACATTATTTCAGAAAATTATTCAAAACTGTAAATTTTTTTTTTAATTGAAAAATGTTTATTCTTACCATGTCTTACTAACGGTCTTTATACCTACTACTAGCCTTACCTATGTGTGCATTATCTGCTAAGTAGGTACCTGTCTGTCTTATTGTATAATTTGTCAGCATTCAAAATATCAATTGCATACAAGCAATTTACTTGATGTTGTTTGATAAATAAATTACCAACAACAATCACAGGTTGTATGCAAAGTCGCACCTGCCTCAGCGGTTTGCGGCCTCGATCCCGCGGACCCACGCGTCATCTCGTCTAACTAGATTCTGTGTAGTTAATTCTTAACTAAATGACTCGTTTTAAGATTTATCTCCTCATAACTTCAAAATACTGTAAATAAACCAATACTATTGTGTTATATCATCTGCCACTTACCCATAATTATAGATAAATATGTATATAAGGACGTATTGACAGATATCTTAATTAGTAAACTTGTGCCGCAATCAACGAATATATATTTACCTACATTTAAGAAATATGTACATTGATTTATGTACTTATTGTTTTTTGAAAATATGTATTGATTGAGCCTTTGCACTAGTAAAGTGATTACTAAGTATCATCTTAGTACCTAATAAATAACGAACGAGTAAAGTCGGGGTATGAAAACCTTCGTCAGTTTTCAAATTCATTCCTTTATCGAAGTCGTAGATGCTTAGTGCCTTTTGAAACTGAAGCACTAAGCAGACAACTGACAGACGTTTGAAATGAAGTTTTGGCATGACTGATAATTCCCTGTTGCAAGCAAATGTCGACTTTAAGATGACGAACCTTTTCTTACCCCGACTGTACCTATACTATGTCACAATGAAAAATTTAAATGTTTAACTATAAAAGCCTTTAACTATTCTAATAGCGTCGACCGCTTAAACAGTTGCACAATTAGTCATGAAAAGTCCTCGGTACGAATCCTTTTTAGAATCAAAGTTTCCAGACAGACGGACGGTGCACAGTAGGAGAAAAGCCCAAAAACCTGGCCAAAACCTCAAATGACCTTTGACGGGAATGAAAATTGGCTTACAGGGGTTTTCAAGGTCGCTGATTACGAATCTGAAAGCCAAATTATCGTAAACAAAATGGCCGATCCAATATGGCTGACATGAATGTTAAAAAGTTGCCAGATGTCGACAAAAATTGGTATTTACGGGTTTTCAAGGTCGCTGATTACGAATCCGCAAGCCAAATTATCGTAAAAAAATGGCCGATCCAATATGGCCGACATGAACGTTAAAAAGTTACCAGATGTTGACAAAAATTGGTATATACGGGTTTTCAAGGTCGCTGATTACCAATCCGATATCTATTGTTTATAACTTGCAACAAAGAGCTTACAGCAAATTGTTATAAACAAAATGGCCGAGTATCCTGCTAAATAGATAAATTAATATATAAAAAAAAATCATCATAATAAAATAAACGTGAACAGTGTATTCTACGCAATTATTATTTTTATTTCCAAAATACATACGGAACGTTTCAAAAATAGAAAATTTTATTCTTAATCAAAATCGTAATCGGAGTCGGAGTCAGAATCATTATCCGAGTTTGTATCTATTTCTATTACAACTCCCGGCACGGCTTCAATCTCGGCGCAAAATTCGTCTGCTGCAGCAGTCACTTTAGGTTAGGTCGGATAAATGCTCGCTGATTATCAGAAATACTTCTTTCCTTGTCAGCACCAATTCTTTGTAACCGGATCCTGTAATAAAGACATAAAATTGTAGAAAATTGGTGTTAAAGGAAAAGATAAAATTTTCAATTAATACAATAACTTGAACAATGTACATTATTTTACCAAATAAATAACCGCAATAATTGAAATAATTTTAAAAAATTAGACAGAAAATATTGACATGGATTTGGTTAAAAGAAAGCTTTGCTTACTCTATAATATATATATTCAAATATTTTATTTGAATGTTATAACATTTCATTCATATTTATATATATATATATATATATATTAAAATAATTTATTAAAATAATTTATAACAGCCGTCTTGTCCGTTATGATGCTACTTCACCCATTCTCAGGTAGAGGCGCAGAGGCTGCTCAATAGTGCCGCGTGCACGCTCGGCTATCGCACGATGCGCAGGTAACTCTTGTAAATTTCGAAAGCTTATACATTAAACTAAAGGCCGAGACTAGGAGCTTTGCAAAATGTGACAAAATATATAACTTTTCGGACCGTTGAAAATATAAGTTTTCAAAATTATTCAATTTTATTTATGCCGAAGGCTATAACTACATTTCAATCATTTATACATAAAGTTTAGATTCAACCGATGTAAAAATATGTTCTACATACATCCAGAAGTCGTATCCATGTTGCAGAATTGAAATTAAACCCGTCACTTTAAAGTTATGGGTTTTTGAAGTCAGCGTTATTTTCGTCTGTTCAGCGCGCGACACGTACACTCTTCACGAACACTAACTGCCAACTGACGCTGCGGCGCAGGTATACACTTAAAGGGCTTTCCCTTCCACAATAGAATGCAGTTACTAGTCCTCTACCTGAATGACTACTCAACTGACCCTATTTCGAAAATTTATTTTTTGGGGTTTTGACCAGGTTTTTGGGCTTTTCTCCTACTGTGCGGTGGTACAAGTAAGCTTTCCTCCATACAAACGTAGAATAATTATTACTCCGTTCTTTTATGCTTAATTTACAAAAGTAAGCTTAATTATGCTTACATGATACCGATTTATCTTGTCGTTAACTAGGTTCCTTGGCAAAAGTATTAATTTAAAAGATATGATCTTTGAAAAATCCATATTTTAACACAAGTTCTAATGCAACTTTGAGGGTGAAATAAGTCGCTCTAGTGTACAAAAACTCCAAAATACTTTGAATACAAACATTGATTCAAGAGTTAAAATAACTTTACACGAAATAGATATATGTAGTAGTTTTGTCCAAAAGAGTATTATGCCCAAGGGTCTGTTTATGATGTTTTTTTTGTATGAATCATTGTGCATCTCACTCGACTGCTCTTCCCGCGCATTGTGCTGTGTGAGACAGGACGCATTTTATTTTAGCCATGAGACCCGCGCATGAGACCGATGAGTTCGGGCCGCCGACTAGTTTCGCCTTAATAGGTGAAGGTAGCTACCACCTGCAGGTGTGGTGTCAGCCTGTATGACGACCTTTACAAGAAAGAAACAGTTTTATCAAACAAAATTAGTAGTGAAAGGGATAATGCGTTTCGCACTCATTAGGGCTGTCCGACTGGCGTAAAACCAATAACCATCCCCTTACAGCACCGTGAAATAACAGCACGGGTGCTGTTGTGTTTCGGTGAGTGAGTAAGGGATGCCAAAGCTCATTTCCATATCCCCTGATCATAAAAAAATCATTGCTTGTAAAATATTTGTATTCAAAAGATTAATAGATATTCGTGAAGTCTTTGTACCTACTCGATAACAAAATTTAACTCGATAATGTCTTAGGTGTAAACTTTTGTTTAAAAATTTTTGAGATGTCAGTATGTCAGTAATATGTACAAAACATTGAATAGGATTGAATTAACAAATTACAAATAGAGCTCACCTCTCAAATACACGTCTACATAAGTCCATGTATGTAATGCGAATATAGATAGATAATAAGTGGATACAAAACAGAATCTGCAACCGACCTGCACCGGTTGCGCAACAAAACTTCCTCTTACTTCTCAATTCGTATAATATTGTACCAATATTTTTTTCGTTATTTCGTGACCACAAGGTAATTTGCCGACGTGCTTTATTGTAACTATAACTATGTTATATGGTCAATAGTCCAGATGATGACGTGACGTGACATTTAAATTTAACGATGCTACCTCTAATGACTTTAGGAAGCAACATAAAATATAGAAGTTACTTAATTTTTTTTAAAAAGGTGTGAGAGAATATTATTAAAGGTAATTGTTATCACCAGTTATAGCACAAAGACCCACCCAAAAAAATACTGTGTTAAAATTAACTGATTTTTTGCTACAATTAACCGATTGTGTTTGTTATTATAGCGCATGCCGAGTTTTTGATTAATATTAACGGAGCTAAATCGGTTAATCGAAATTATCTAAAATCAACCGAGCAATTCGGTTAACCACTATAATAACCGAGTGGTTGTTGCTGTAATTAACCTAACGCTATTCTGTTGTGGTAGCCGAGTTATTCATTAGAATTAGCAGTTTTACTCGGTTGGAGCAGCTGAGACACTCTGTAAAATTAGCAGTCTCAGTAGGTTACAGTAGCCGAGACACTCTGTAGAATTAGCATTCTCAGTCGGTTACAGTAGCCGAGACACTCGGTAGTATTAGCCGTCTCACTCGGTTGCAGTAGCCGATATACTCGGTAGTATTAGCCGTCTTACTCGGTTGCAGTAGCCGAGACACTCTGTAGAATTAGCATTCTCAGTCGGTTACAGTAGCCGAGACACTCGGTAGTATTAGCCGTATCACTCGGTAGTATTAGCCATCTTACTCGGTTGCAGTAGCCGATATACTCGGTAGTACTAGCCGTCGCACTCGGTTGTAGTAGCCGATATACTCGGTAGTATTAGCCATCTTACTCGGTTGCAGTAGCCGATATACTCGGTAGTATTAGCCATCTTACTCGGTTGCAGTAGCCGATATACTCGGTAGTATTAGCCATCTTACTCGGTTGCAGTAGCCGATATACTCGGTAGTACTAGCCGTCGCACTCGGTTGTAGTAGCCGATATACTCGGTAGTATTAGCCATCTTACTCGGTTGCAGTAGCCGATATACTCGGTAGTATTAGCCATCTTACTCGGTTGCAGTAGCCGATATACTCGGTAGTATTAGCCATCTTACTCGGTTGCAGTAGCCGATATACTCGGTAGTACTAGCCGTCGCACTCGGTTGTAGTAGCCGATATACTCGGTAGTACTAGCCGTCTTACTCGGTTGTAGTAGCCGATATACTCGGTAGTACTAGCCGTCTTACTCGGTTACAGTAGCTGAGATACTAGGTAGTATTAGCCATTTTACTCGGTTGCAGTAGCCACCTACCATCAAAACTTGATGATAGGTGGCTAGGCTACCGTCGCCTATAACACAAGCAACTCTACAGGTGCTTCAAGTGCGCTGCTGGACTTAATATTTTAGGATTATAACTAAGAAGCACCACTAATGAATAAAACTGCTACAAAACAAAGATACAAAGTATAATCCTGATGATTCAGACATCACACACTAACTGATCTAATAAATAAGGAGGTAAGTAAATCAAAGAAGTTAGTAGGAATGTACAAAATATAATTATAAGGTTTCACCAGTGATTAAAAGTTTCGTCATTATAGTAAATTTACAAAATTGTAAAATAACTTAAAAAGAAATAGACATTTTCTACTTAAATACAAACTAATTTATAATAGAAACGGAAATTATGAAAGTTATACATACTTATATTATATTTTTAGTTATTATTGTGTTTCTTTACACCTATAAGAATAAATCGATGTACATACGAGCACGTATTAAAAATACAGTCTTGCAATATTTATATACAACAACCGTTTCAGTTGACATATAAAACTAAAAATCACGAGGTAACTTTTAACAAAAACATAATTTACTGTTCCGAAATCTTTAGAACAGGGTAGGTATTTCATTATTCTAAATTGTCTTAATATTAAAAGTTTACATTATCTTTAATCACTAATTCTTAACATATTTACATTAACTTACGCAATTTACATTGAGAAATAATCGAATCTCTAGTAACATAATGGTAATACTATACAGAAAAATTACAGAGAGCTTCGTAATACAACGCACTGTTCGCCATTTCTTAATACATTTATATGGTTTGGAATAGGAGATAGTAAAGACTCAAAGAATATCACATGTCTAGCCACAGAAGGCATAAAAACTTTATATGCATAGTAATGTTCATCAAATTCCAAAGATTCTAACACTTCACCAGAAAAAATTATTCTATTAGAATTGTATATAAATATTTTGTCGACGAGAAGAAATCTGTATAAGTAATTGTCATTGCAGACCTCAGTTACTAAGACTGTTCCTTTTTCATAGTGTAAAGAGGACATACGAGCCCAACTAACTCTTACAATACTCTTCTCACACTCTAAGGACAACAGTAAAATTATGTTATCAATTTCATTAGAGGTCACACTTTGTTTAGGTCCAGTGGAAAGTACATCAGCAAGCTTTCCACGAAGAAATACTTCATTTAATTGAAGTTGATGCTTAATTGCTAATGTCAAAGTGACATTGACTCTGTTGCAGGATGATCTGGCTGACATTTTAGAATTTCTATGTTTGGCTTCAAACCTCATTGACCACAAGGATGATAAAGGTCCAAAATTTTTAAGTGCAGTGTGATAGTGTACAAGGTTGTGAAATTTTGGTTTAAGTGTATCTTTAGTTACATTTATATATATCTCATTAAGCTCGGCCACCAAAACTTGTAGCAGGTCAGCTGTTCCATGAGCAATATTAAGAGAAAGAAATATATCTAGAACTTTCCGTAAATGTGTGTACATATACCAAACATTATCATCCCGGGGAACCAGATCTCCTACTATTAGTCCAAAATAACGTAACAAACTTAACATTTCCGCCGAAGACTGTCGCATATTATTGCGAAGTAATGATTCTTTTTCTACAGGACATGGTTTATTGGCACTGTCTTGTCCATAGTCAAAAGCCAGAAGCATTTGATTGAATAGACTAAGAGAAAATATCTTAGATTTTTGAGTGCACTGTGTTAAAATGTAGTTCAAAATGTACTTTCCCACACCTTCTAAAACGTCATGCATCATATCGACTCCCACTTGTTGAAATAAATCAAATCCTTCCACATTTAACCACACACATTTCTCTTTTATCCCAGATAAAGAAACATTGTTTAAATTCAGGTCAGCTACATAATTTTCAGTGTCACGAAGTAGCAATTTGTCTTCGTAACATTGAACTTTCAACATTTCTTTTGTAACTTTACAAACTCTACATGAATAATTAGCTGAAAAGCTCTCTGTAAAACCAATCATTGAGTGTAGACCCAGATTGTCTCCAAGTAATAATGCAAGTTCAAAAAACACAGTAACCCTAAGTGATGGGAGATCATAGTGGATACCTGTTTTGCTAAGATAATTTAATTCTTCAATAACTGGTTGGAATATGATGTTATTTCCAAATGATGTTCTATCTGAAGAATGAAATAGCAAACCAAGAAATATATTTGAAAGGACAGATGCACGCCATGGTGGCAGACATGGAACAGAAAAGTATACAGCTCCAAGTTTGTGGACACCAGCATGACTGCCAAGAACATTTCCTATCTCATAGTCATCAAAGTACATAAACAAAGGTATAACTATACGATTACTATTTTGAATTAATCTGCTCTTCCAAAAACTACCTTGAATAAAATTGACTACAGTTTCACGATTATTATTCAAATAATGCATGTATTGTAATGTGTCAGATAGTAAACCTTCAAGAGAAAAAAAGTTTTTTAATACTTTGCGAAGAGGAATAAAATGTTCTTTGCACTCAACTGGTTGAATACTACTTAAATGTTTTCGTTTTACTCTATCTAGTCTTTGTCCTATCACAATTTCTGCAGGTTCAATATAAGTACCTATATTTTTAAAGTATAACATCCTTTTATGTTCCGTTGTGAAAGTTTTTAAAGGTAATTGAAGTAACTCTTCAATGTTATTATTAGATTGTGTAGTATTTACACAATTTGTTATAGCCGGGACCAACGAGCATACAAATTCATTTAGGCCCTTTACTACTTTTTGAATAGTATTTCTGGGCAAAATTACATTTCCATACAAAGATGCAATGAAAACTGACAATGCCTTACTTACTGCATCAGTTTCAGTGTAAGACATGAGTGGATTTTCTAAACTATTTCCTTCAAGAGGAACAGGGGATGTATTACTACTGTGAGAATGTATAATATTGCCAATATCAATATTATCATTAAGTATAGGGACACTTTTAGAAGCATGCTCTCTTAGTGTGTGTCTTTTAAAAGAACTAAGCAACTGATATGATCGATTACAGTCTCCTTCTACACATTTGTAATTTAAAAAATTATAGTCACTATGCATAAAGTCAAAGTGATGCTTAAGATATTTAAAATCATCAAACACAAATCCACATAAGAAGCATTGAACCATTTTGTTATGAATCAATTTGGACACCTAATTCTGAAAGCAGAATTATAAAATTGACACTAAGCAATCAAAGTTAGTAAGCAACGAAGAAAAGGTATTTTTTTAAAGACAACATTCAATGAGCATGAAATTCGTTTGGGTAAGTTCAGCTATGAAGCAAATTCATAGCTTAGCCTTAGCCTTAATAGTGTTTCTGGTGTAATTATGAGACTTTGAATTATGAAATTAAACTTGTTTGTAAGGTGAAAAGGTGATAATTATATTTGTTAACGTGGGCCAGATAATTGATATTGATGAAGAACTGCAAGAGGGGAAAGATGTGAGTTTCTCATTAAGTGAAATTTTTAATGTTGCCTCAGCATCATCAATAATTTTGGCATCAAAACAAAATACAAGCCAAAATAATAAAATTGACACTAACGAATCAAAGTTAGTAAGCAACGAAGAAAAGGTATTTTTTTAAAGACAACATTCAATGAGCATGAAATTCGTTTGTATAAGTTCAGCTATGAAGCAAATTCATAGCTGAACTAGATTATGCACAGATTTTTGTATTTTTTTTTTTACTTGTAATAACTAAATTGATTGGAATGAAAAATATTTTGTTGATTCTACACAGATATACACCTACAATAAAAGGTTGAAGTGTGTTTATAAATTTAAATGTGTTACATTTATGTCACTCCAAACCCAGTTCTGATAGCAAAATATTAGCTGATGTACTAGCTTTGTCGTGTGGTGTTTCCAATTTATAAAGAGCTCGCTGGATAAACATCCATGTGCTGTGACATTCCAGTGGATACTGGGCATTGACAGCCCAAATTATTTTAAAACATGCATCAACTGCAGATAAAATTGTGGGAAGTTTATATGTAATATTGTTAATAACTACAAAAAACGAATGGATCTCACCTAAAGAAGGTCCAACTATTATAATAAAAGGTTGCAAAGTCAAATTATAATCGGAGAACTTTGTACGTCGCGCAGATATGTCACTCCACATAACGGGTTCACTTGTTACATGGTGAACGAAGCCTTCACGAACTTCTGCTTTTGAAGGCCGCCATACCTTTTTTGTGGAATGCTTAATATGGACTGTGGAAACTGACAGCAGTGATGGAATGAGTAGAATTCCTGCTAAATTTGATATTTCTTCTGCAGCTAAAACAACAAAATAAAAAGTGAAAATATGCTAAAAAAATTAATACGAGGTATATTTCTGGATTCATTTTTAGTTGAATATTCCAAACAATGGAATTCAGATTCTTATGGGAATATTAAATGATATTGTATTATCATCTTAATTATAAATAATTCTTTATATAACATTCATGCTTACATTTACTTAAACTCAGTAATGTCTGTATATATTTATCCTTTGAGTTTTTTCGTGCTGCGAGACCAAATATCTTTTCTTTTACCAGTGGGAAAGTGTCGGTTAGGTTTGCAGTTTTTTCAGCGTATAGAAAATCAAAGTCCGATTTTAACTGTGGACAAATAAAAATTAATTGTATAGTTAATTAGTATTCACAATAAGTAAAATGGATATACAATGCCTGCCCATATGTCTTCTTTAGTTTAAGATTCATTGAGTAAAAAGTTAATACTTGTCACCATTGAAATTTTCAGATAAGATATGAAGTAGATTTCATGCCTTAATGATAAAAAAAACTTACTAAAGAATACCCATGAGGTTTCTGTAGAGCAGGATACTGTTGAAAATACTGTTCTATGGGCAGTTTGCCAAATCGAGCCTTAGTTGTAGACTGCCACTTTTCTTCAACAGTCATCCACGGGTCACTCGAATTTTTTAACCATGTCAAATTTTCATCTGTTTCATCATATTCACTTGCGCTAGGTGTAAGGGATAAAGTTGTAGTTGATGAGCAGGAGCTAGATCTGGAATTTCTAACTTTTTTAGGAATAATGCCACTTTGGCGATACTTTCTTTTTAAATTTCCTATCTGATCCGGTAGTTTACCACAGCATCTATTTATTACCCCTCTAGGAGTTACCATATATTTATTATGAAAATAAACGCTGGGGCTCTCCTTTTTAAATAATTTACAAATAGATTGAGCCCATTCAACATATGTTGATGCTTTTACGTGGTCTGCGGGGGAACTTTGTAATATATTATTGCCTATAATTTTCACTAAATTCAGACGTTGAGGGTTTGTTAGTGGCTCATCTTTTTCAATAGCCAGCAGCACTTTCCCTGTCAGAGTAGAGTTCAATAGTGTCTCTAGGTTCTGAAAAAATGTAAAATGTAAATAGTTAGTACACTTAGATATTAACAACTAGGTGTTTGAATTGAAAAATATTGAAGTGACATAAATGTAACACATTTAAATTTATAAACACACTTCAACCTTTTATTGTAGGTGTATATCTGTGTAGAATCAACAAAATATTTTTCATTCCAATCAATTTAGTTATTACAAGTAAAAAAAAAACATTACAAAAATCTGTGCATACCTAATGAAATTCGTTTGGGTAAGTTCAGCTATGAATTTGCTTCATAGCTGAACTTACACAAACGAATTTCATGCTCATTGAATGTTGTCTTTAAAAAAATACCTTTTCTTCGTTGCTTACTAACTTTGATTCGTTAGTGTCAATTTTATTATTTTGGCTTGTATTTTGTTTTGATGCCAAAATTATTGATGATGCTGAGGCAACATTAAAAATTTCACTTAATGAGAAACTCACATCTTTCCCCTCTTGCAGTTCTTCATCAATATCAATTATCTGGCCCACGTTAACCTGCATATAATGAAATATAATTATCACCTTTTCACCTTACAAACAAGTTTAATTTCATAATTCAAAGTCTCATAATTACACCAGAAACACTATTAAGGCTAATAATTTGACATTTCACTCATAAGTACCATAATGTAGGTATAGTTTAGTTAGTTATTAAGTATCATTTAAGTAAATTTTGTAAATATCGCTGTAAGTTTTCCTTGAAAATAAATAAATAGCTATTTATAATTTATGTCTTTTGT
Source organism: Synanthedon formicaeformis (assembly GCA_945859745.1). Lineage (NCBI taxonomy): Eukaryota > Metazoa > Arthropoda > Insecta > Lepidoptera > Sesiidae > Synanthedon > Synanthedon formicaeformis. Next base: position 4,577,842 of record OX243960.1, on the reverse strand, counting down.
AACATAGAAGGGCACATAAAAGTAAGTTCACTAACAGGAGTGTTTTCTTGGGCAGGGTGCATAAGCTGTCTCCAAGCATCAAAGTTTTTTAGAAATATGGCACGTGGGCCTATTTCTGGTATGAGCTCCGATATCTCCCGTGATTGCAATAAAGCCATGGAAAGCGTGTTAATTTTATTGCCTAAAAGAAAATTTAATGACTTGGTTATAAGGTAGATATAATAAGAAAGTTACAAAATTGAATGCTGTTGGTATACTTACGTTCAAATACAGGGATGTATTCTTCTAAATCCCATTCGGATAATAAGAGTCGAACCTCTGAATCACACATGTCGGATACGTATAAGTTGTTAGAGATAAATTATTTAACTTTAGTTACAAAATATAATTTACACAATATTCACAAAGTACTTTATAATATATACGGAAAGTTCAAATGATATAACAACAAATAAAAAATCACAATGACAAGAGATTAGAGAATTGCAATATTAGCACACCACACGACAGACTTACAATTTACAATGAAAGCGGAACCAGTGTTGCCAGATCCATTTTTATAAAATTAGAGAATGGGACAAAAAAAAACAGATGCAGATAATTAGTAGATACAATTTTGTTAAATAAAACAATGTCCTTGAGATACATTTTACTGTCATGCTTGCTTGCCTAACATTTCAGGGCTATATAGACCAGTGGAATTAGGATTGATTTATTCAATAAACAAAACTCACCCCCTTCAATCCTATATCGAATATAAATCGAAAAATATTGATCCTAGGAAAAATGGACCAAAATTTTAATAGGAATTTTATAGGAATTAGGAATAGGAAATTAATAGGAAATATAATTTCAAACAACTTCGGTCTTTACCATTTTTCGTGTAAAATTAAAAATAGACGAGTTATTCAGTAAACAAAATTCACCCTTAAGTTCAAGATAGCGGATGACGCAATAATGCGAGGATCCCGAAAACCGAAATGTAGACTGCCAGTGACCCCCACCAACGAATTCAGAAGGAAAATTGCTACTTGAAATTTTTTCCATGTCAGCCCCTTTTTTGATCTAATTCGATTGGGCTAATATTGAAATTTTAGCAATTTCAATTTCGCTAAAGCTGACTGTGGAGCAAGATACAAATTTCTATATTCAAGTATGTGTCCATCATGTAAAGTTCATTTTACGATGACATTTTCGTAGTGCCAACCTAACCATGATAATTTGATATTATATCATGATAGTTTCATTTCACTCAGGCTTTTTTATTACTAATCATGTTTTGAAGTAAAACTAGTATTTGAAAAAAATCAGTAGACTTTCAGTTCAAATCTGGGAAAATTAGTAAATTCCCCGAAAAATCAGGAGATCTGGCAACTCTGATCAGAATAACGGAACGACTCATGACTGCCTGCACTGTGCAAAGCAATACAATGATTTTAACAAACTTCCTCCGTTATTATTAAAGGAGTACCGAAAACCACTCCGTTGAAAACAACGGAGTATTCGGTTAAAATTAACAGTTCGATCGATTAAAATCAGCAAAGTTTATTCGCTGATATTAAAAACAACGGAGTATTCGGTTAAAATTAACAGTTCGATCGATTAAAATCAGCAGTTTATTCGCTGATATTAAAAACAACGGAGTATTCGGTTAAAATTAACAGTTTGATCGATTAAAATCAGCAAAGTTTATTCGCTGATATTAAAAACAACGGAGTATTCGGTTAAAATTAACAGTTCGATCGATTAAAATCAGCAGTTTATTCGCTGATATTAAAAACAACGGAGTATTCGGTTAAAATTAACAGTTTGATCGATTAAAATCAGCAAAGTTTATTCGCTGATATTAAAAACAATGGAGTATTCGGTTAAAATTAACAGTTTGATCGATTAAAATCAGCAAAGTTTATTCGCTGATATTAAAAACAACGGAGTATTCGGTTAAAATTAACAGTTCGATCGATTAAAATCAGCAAAGTTTATTCGCTGATATTAAAAACAACGGAGTATTCGGTTAAAATTAACAGTTCGATCGATTAAAATCAGCAGTTTATTCGCTGATATTAAAAACAACGGAGTATTCGGTTAAAATTAACAGTTTGATCGATTAAAATCAGCAAAGTTTATTCGCTGATATTAAAAACAACGGAGTATTCGGTTAAAATTAACAGTTTGATCGATTAAAATCAGCAAAGTTTATTCGCTGATATTAAAAACAACGGAGTATTCGGTTAAAATTAACAGTTCGATCGATTAAAATCAGCAAAGTTTATTCGCTGATATTAAAAACAACGGAGTATTCGGTTAGAATTAACAGTTTGATCGATTAAAATCAGCAAAGTTTATTCGCTGATATTAAAAACAACGGAGTATTCGGTTAAAATTAACAGTTCGATCGATTAAAATCAGCAGTTTATTCGCTGATATTAAAAACAACGGAGTAATCATTGAAAATCAACGATCTAAACGATTAAAATGTACTAAGTAGTTTTTCGCTATATTAACAAACATTACGTCACTTTATTACCCTTTCAGAGCAAGTAATAAATAGTAGGGTAGATTGCTGGAACAAAATTGTCGTACCTAAATGGGGAAACACCGGACAAAAGCACCAATTTTTTTTCAGGTGTCTTTTACTTTTATTATTTATTATTATAGCCGCTATAATAATAAATAATAAAAGTAAAATAAAGTTAATAAAATTGTATCACAAAGTACATTATTGTCCTACAATGACAGGTTAGACATAAGAAGTAGCTTGTTTTAACCGTTTCATGACGCTTAATATTAACGTTACGGGCGATAAAAAACAATCGACTGTTTTAGTACTTTAACCGCTTACACGGTCAATGCGAAATTTAACACTTTTCGTCAGTTATTAATAACGTATAGCACGGTTATTTGTAGCAAATTTACTTTAACGGTATAGACTCGAGTATTTTTAACAGTGTGGATTTCGTTAATATTAAATGAGAGTCGGTTAAAAATAACAGTTTTTTCATTAACCGAGCAAAAATTAGCGATCGGTTAAGCAACATTTTTTTGGGTGCCCCTAGGTAATTTGACCTGATGCGAATGCTTAAGGTTATTTGACTTGGTATGGAAGGATCGATGCTCGGAGAACCTATACAGTAGCTAATTTATACATAGGCTATTCAAACTTTGCCTGCTCTAGCGACCTCTAACTAGTTGGCCATATCCTAAAGTACATACATATTATATACCCTTTTTTATCGTTAGATAACCATAATGGGTACCCGGCACCGTAGGGGATGTTGGGGGGTTATGCCGGACTCCTACCGGCTAAAACCCAACTGCTTTCTGGCGCGGCCGTAAGATAGGCGGGGTCGCGGGAACGTTATGACACGACTTCCGCTTCCGCTACCCACCATGGCTGTCCAGTCCAGCGCGGGAGGTAAAGAAGCATATATTAATATTGTTTGTCATCAGGTTCGTAAAAGATAGAAGTGAGACCGAACTGTTATGATGATGACACAGCATTGTGAGTCTGCAATTAATTATGTAATAGAAAAAATTGCAACCTTAGGTAACAATAACACATTCACCGATACGAGGTTCCGCAGGTCATCAGTAAGTACGTACTGCAGTGAAGTACCAACCTCACTGCGGGCTGCGGGGTCGGAACTACTCGGCACTTATTTTAAAAGAACAGACGTTCTAAAAATTTAATAAAAAAATGAAGCACGAAGGGCAGATTAAAAGAAAAGAATTGTTTTTTGGAGAAATAGATGCCGATCAATTTTATTGATCTGAAAATCGATGATCTGAAGTGTTGTAAATTTTTACAATAAGTAAATGTGTAATTTATTATAATGTATATCCTTTTTATTATAATGTATATCCTCGATAGTAATATCCTTTTTATGTGCCTACCCCAGTTGGCAGTTGGGAACTCAACTCTCGAAGTTGTTGACGAGTTACATATAGGTACCTGGGATAAACAGTCCAGTTAGGTAGAGCCAACTTCGAGAGTGAGGTCAATCGTCGAATCCGGCTCGGATGGGCAGCGTTCGGGAAGCTCCGTCCGAAATTCCTCAGTGTCTCAAGACAAAAGCTTTCGATCAATGTGTGTTACCAGTGATGACATATGGCGCTGAAACGTGTTTTCTAACTATGGGCCTCGTAAGAAAGCTTAATGTCGCTCAACGAGCTATGGAAAGGGCTATGCTCGGAGTTACACTACGAGCTCGAATCAGAAATGAGGAGATCCGTAGACATACGAAAGTTACCGACATAAGCCGGCAGATCAGTAAGTTGAAGTGGCAGTGGGCAGGGCATATAGTACGGAGAACCGACGGCCGCTGGGGCCGAAAGATTCTCGAGTGGAGGCCAAGGACTAGCAAGAGCAGCGTAGGACGTCCACGCACAAGGTGGACAGACGATCTAATAAAGGCCGCGGGTCAACGGTGGATCCAGGCAGCTTCTGACCGGCCCTATTGGAAAATTATGGGGGAGGCCTATGTCCAGCAGTGGACGTCCTGCGGCTGAGATGACGATGATGAATATCCTTTTTGTTTCATGGGGTATGAGAGAATTTATAATTTATACCTACTTATATGGACAAAAACGATTTTTGGTACATACCTACATGCAAGCTTAGGGAGCCTGGAATAGCCTCTGGTGCCGGAAAAGGCATCGCAGTACCTGTTTCATTTGAAGTTAAACTAGAAACCTTGAAAAATAACTCGAGGGTTCTTCGCGATGCCAGAAATTTTTTTAAAGATTTTAAGAGATAAACCTAAAATAACAATGACGACGTACTTATGGCATAAAGGAGTAAGTATAGGTATCTACCCAATGTTTTTATGACGGCGATTGGTCAGCCACTGTCCGCTCGTCTAGTTTACTCCTTTTTATAATCCGAAGAGATTTGAGACCTATCATAATATTTTTACACAATGGAAATCCGTAAAAGGTGACCTTAAAAGTACAATCATTTATGAGCAGACGCCGTTGCCACATTTTGTTTGGGAACCGCAAAATAATTAGTGTTTACGCTACGCCAACTTGGCCTTCACGCGAATGAGTTATCTCATCACAAAACTTTAATGCATTCAAATACTTTTTTCAAATATGATTTTGTTATTATTACAAGCGGTTATTGACGGCTCTGTTCACTACCGGAAAATATATTAGGTAATTGATTTATGTTTAATTTTATCTTCGATGATACACTCATATTTTACATGTACCTAAAAAAACAAGCTAAGTCGCCTACTCTGTCTTCCTCAATTCTGTTTCTGAGTGCAATTTGTGTTACATCACCGACAAATTAATGCAATATTTCGCATTTAATCGCAACATTCACACAATATGTTAGATATACGTACATATGTAATTAAATACAACACAATTTTATGCGCATTTTGTAATACCGGTGACAAACGGGTTCGCACAAATGTAGATTTAGTTCGTATGTTATTTCATACCTTTCTTATCTTTGAACTTATTTAAGTTTTAAATGTAGTCTTAGAAAGTATCCAAACTATTTTGTTTCATATTGAGCAACACTAATGTATAGTTCTTCCAAACCAAGAGTTAAACTACTATCGATGTAATGTCAGAAGAACGATTAAGATCAATCTTTAGATAAATGAATATTGTTTTAGATTCTCTTCGCAATCGCAACTGGTCTCGAATTTGAACACCTATTAGTCTTCAAATTGAAGACCCTTTGTCTAACGATTATTTAATAAATTGATTATAAAAAAAACAATTTTTGAATTTTTTTGAACAATGAATAAAAAAAATGTTAACATTTTTAAAAACTAAGTAACTTTCTACCTAAATAGTTTCTTCATCACGCGATTGTATTCGTCTCCAATTCGTAATCATCATATCATGCCTCCATCATTTTCCAATAGGACCGGTCAGAAGGTTCTCAAATCGCCTGCCTGTCCATCGTATGTGGATTATCAATTTGATTGGACCCTACAAAATTCTACAATATTTCTTTTTTCAAAAATTAAAAGGTAGGATATTCTGAGAATTAAGGTTGTTGGTTAATCCTGAGTCGCAGATTTATCCATGTCAATTAGTGTTGCAATGTTGCATTGGCTTAATTAAAGTATGACACTTGTGTGTGTACTGGTCTCATAAATGTCTCACTCAAGTGCGATGGTAATGATGAAAGATCACATGATCAAAGAGCAACACTTAGTTATCTAAGTGGAGCGCAAGAGAAAGGACTCGTTGTTTTTAACTGTCCTTTGCAAAAAAAAATGTAAACATCAATTCTTTCATAACTGTTAGTTATTGCATCTCCATGATCTCCACTTACAATGCAAGTATAGATCGATGATTCATACGTAACTGAATGTTCTAGTTTTCTGTGTACCTATTAATGGTACCTAGGTTACCTATACATTGTTAACATTTACTGTATCATATTGATGGTTCAGTACATTAAATTTTGATGGTACAGTACAGTAATCTTACTACAGTAAGCGATTAATGCTTACATTAATCGCTTTTTGGATTGTGTTAAGTCTTTATCTAATACTCGTATAACTTTACTATTGCTGATACTTGTGCGTTTGTTACTATAATGAGATATAGCGATGAAACGTGGTTTCTAACTATTGGTCTTGTATGATAGCTAAACGTCGCTCAACGAACTACGGAGAGGCTTATGCTCGGGGTTACACTGCGAGATCGAATCAGAAATGAGGAGATAGACGTACGAAAGTTGCGGACATAAGTAGATAAATCACTAAGTTGAAATGGCAGTGGGCACAGGACACTGGGACCGGAAGGTTTTCCAGTGAAGGCTACTGACCGACATGCTCAACGCAGTACATCCTAGGATGCTATGGGGGTGATTATTGTGCGTAGCAATCATAAATGGCTGCCCCATTTATGATTGCTACGCACAGTGTGCCCTGCAATAGAAGTAAGTATAATTCCAACAAGTAGGGTGCACTGCCATTAATAAATAGCTGCAACAGTGATATATGTATAATCCTTACATATTATAAAACAAATTCCTCCGCCGCGTTGGTCTGTCTGTCTGTTCGCGATAAACTCAAAAACTAATGCATCAATTTTCATGTTGTTTTCACCAATGGATAGAGTGGTTCTCGAGGAAGGTTTAAGTATATAATTTACAAAGTTACGCGGGCGAAGTCGCGGGCAGCAGCTAATCAATACTAATAATAAATCTGTAAGGGTTGGTCATGGAGTAAGTTACTTTGTTTTTAGAGATATCGTGTTTATAGGCTCTATACACGATACTGAAACTAAATAAACGATTTTTAGAATTTTTTTCTGTATGTATGTATGTTCCTCCATAACTCTTAAACGAATTAACTGATTTTCATGAAACTTGGTAGATAAACATTTAGACGTACGGGACACAAGATAGGCTACTTATTCATTTTCAACGCGGACGAAGTCGCGGGCAGCAGCTAATAATAAATAAAGTTGACTGAACTGATATCTCACAAATGCTCACAAACATTATCTCAGCCGCAGGACGTTCACTGCTGGACCATAATATAGTCTCCCCATAATTTTCATGACCAGTCAGAAGCAGCCTGGATCAACCGTCGACTAGATACGTGAAAATATTGGAATCGCGATAAAGTCTCCAGCCTCCAAAATAAATAATAATAATAATCTTATAATTGCTTACGATTGGTTTGATACAGTGCATCAAACCAATACACAAATAACTACACGACTACTCGGTGAGGTCAAAGGTAAGTGTTTGGCTTCTTAACCTTGCATCAAAATAAACAACAGGCACCTATCAACAGTCGAGTGAGACGGTCGCTAAAATTAAATACTTAATTTTAAGTTTCGGATGTAAGTTTATTAATTTTTCAGGGTTACCCCTTTTACTTGTAGGTCTTTTTGGCTTTAAAATACACAAATTATTCTTAAACTAGCGACCCGCCACGGGTTCGCTCTTTTCATTAGTTAGAAATGTAAGTATTAAAATCCGTTGTGTGGTTTTGAAGTTAAGAACAGACAGACACAGGCATACAGCGATAGATGTAGACGATGAAATGTATGATACATTAATAAAATATACTTATCATAATGACAAAGAATTTTGAGCGCTAATAATCTTTGAAACTTCTGTATCGATTCTAATACATTTTTTGTGAGTGACATGGACTAATTTATTTGATAAAATTGTCCAAATCAAAGTAGGTAAGTCACCTCGCAAGTAAGTACTTGCGAGGTGACTTAATAAAGACACAAGTGTGTCTTTATTAGACATATTTTCCATTATGGGCAGCTTCATACCATAAAGTGAAATATCAGTCTGTCTACCGTACTTTGAACTTTGATAAAAGTATTATTTAAAAAATGTTTTTTATTTAGGAACTGAGTGTTGCGGTTATTTTTACGACACGTGAAACTCGTAACTTAGCTAAACGCATGTCGAATCTATAGTTAAGGCGGGCGAAAACTAAGGGGCAAAGCACGGTATATCGCAATTTGTCACATAAATGAACATAACACAATTTAAAATAACAACAATCTTCATTTTAAATTATTATCATACCTTGTTCATATTGCGTAATGATGTTTAGTTAACATTTCAACAAGATTTATGATATTAGATAAGTAAGTGTTTACCTACATATTAAAAGCTTCGATTATTTTCCGGCTTACCTTTCACTTATATCCGACTCTTGCATACCTAAGTTTTAACTTTTTAGTGAATTTACTCAGTACTTAAGTTACTTATTGTGTATGCTCATCTCGTGAACTGTTTTCGCCGTTCGTTCGGACTGCGCAAGATCAGAGATAATGCATTTGACCTCTGGAAAGATGTCTACACAATAGTTGTCGGCTAATCTTGTACAAAATCCGCAAACCATAACATGTAAGGGAGAGATTATATAGAAAATATCAACGCAGTAAATAATTAGATACCTAAATGGGTCTGGGTCAGTAAGTACCTATCTAAATTTATCTTATCAATATTATTAATGCGAAAGTTTATGAAGATGGATATATTATGGATGTTTGTTACTCTTGTTATGCAATTTGGATGAAATTTGGCTCAAATTTGGATGAAAATGTTAAATTCCCGAGGGATCGCCTAAAAATATAAAAAAAGGACGCCTATATGGTGTTGCTTGCATTAGAATCAATTTTATTAGTAGCAAAGGACATATAAAACATATAGAAAGACAAACGTTCTCCGCCACAAACAGGCTTTAACTTGGGCGCTGGTTTTCCGTCAGAGCCGATAGTGAGGTATAGGCGACGGTAGCCAAATACCATCACGCAGGCCTTCAGCCTGTCTGTCGACCTTGATTTAAAAAAAAAAACACAACGCTCAAGCTGACCCGCATGCTTATCAGCATGAAAAGCTCAAGCTTTTGAATATAGTTTGGTAATCTGCATATTTGCATCATAAACCCTCATAGATCATCATGGCGAGTCCGTTGGTCGTGCTTACTAAAGTAACTAGTGCGCTAAAGCTCTGACTCAGAGGTACCGGGTTCGATTCTCACCACCTTCAAACTTTTGAATTTAACTTTTCAAAGTTGACTCGGGTTTTTTATTTAATTATTAAGACCGTTAGACAGGCTGACGGTCCACTTGATGGTGGGTCGCTGCCATCGCCTATAGCATAATCAACATCAACGGTGCTGCAAGTGAGCTAAACATATGTAGGTACAGACAGACGCGGCATGGTCTTTCTTTTATAATATATTTTAGGAAGGATAATAATTCTAGGTTACGTAAGTGCGGCCAGGCGACCACAGTACATCCAGAACGGTGGCAGCGCACAGGGACGATGAATGGGCCGATCGGGTTGCGTCATTTTGGTCGGCGCGGGCGTCGGCGGCCACGGAACAGTTCCGTCCGCTCGCTTCTTCACGGCCGGCCCTCAGCTTAGCGGCGATTCTGCCCCCGCCAGTGTGGGGAGATGTTTCTGCACATATATAACGCGAGACCACCCGTAGCCTAGCATGCACTTACCGCACAGCCTCATCATGAAGGTAACATAACTCAAAGTTTTTTTAATAAGACTTTTATTGTCTCAATTAATTGATACAAGCAACGAAACTTTATTTAAGATTAATTTTTTTATTGGACTATTTGGAAAAATCATCCCTGGTTATATAATAAATGAATAAAAATTCTATTAATTATAAGTTGTCTTAGAAATAGTCCTTTTTTTTTAATAAACTAGTTGCTGCCCCCCTTTTTCTTAGATGTTAAAAAAATTACTGAGTTTATTGCTCATATATTTTGCCAGGCATTAAATATTTTGATTTTAAGTAGAAACTTCACAGGCTCTCACCAGCAGGGCTAATCTGAAGAATGCCTGAAAATTTTCATCAAAATCAGTTGAGCAGTTTTGAAGTCCAAAGGGAACGTGTACCTAACATTTTTATAATGTATAATATCAAGCTGAAACGACGAGAGTCGTTTCCCTGAAAAATTCATATAAAAATACCATTTAAATTTCCGCCTTTTCCCTTGTATTTTCCAAAAGTTTTCTTTCCCACAAAACTTTGTCCTGACAATTATGAACACAACAAAAACAGTCAGCAAAAGTTCTCAAGTGATGCTCGGTCATACATGTGGCATTCGATTTTTATTCATAAAGAAGATATTTTGAGTTTTGCTTTCTTGTGCAGGTATTCGTGTGTATGTTGGCGTTAGCCGTGGCAGCTCATGCCGGATTTATCGGAGGCGGTAGCAGCGGTTGGTCCGGCGGTGGCGGCGGTGGATACGGAGGCGGAGGCTGGTCCAGCGGTGGCAGCGGTGGCGGCTGGAAACTTGGAGGAGGCAGTGGCGGTTGGTCTGGAGGAGGCGGCGGCGGTTACAGTGGAGGAGGTGGTGGCTGGAAGCTCGGAGGAGGCAGTGGCGGTTGGTCTGGCGGTGGCGGCGGCGGTTACAGCGGAGGAGGCGGTGGCTGGAAGCTCGGAGGAGGTAGCGGCGGTTGGTCCGGCGGTGGCGGTGGATACGGAGGCGGTAGCGGCGGTCGTAAGTATTTAAATGCCTGACTTAAAGGTTTTAAAATCTTCAGGATATACATCTTAAAATTTGCCCATAAAACAGTATGCAAGTGTAACCTTATATCTAAAAGATATAACTTAAATAATAACGAGCAACCTAAGCTTTTATTTAAAAGTTAAATAGATTGATTGTACGTCGTGTGTAAATTTAATCTTATTTTTAATCAACAGAAGTTAAGATAATCAAGATCATAAGCTCCGGCGGAGGTGGAGGCGGCGGTGGTCACGGTAAGTTCTACTTTAAACACATTCAAATAGTTATTAAACTCATTCACTCGGTTTTAACAGTGATCATTATCTATATTTACGTAAATTGTGTGGCGGAGTCATGCCTCTCAACATTTTTCGTAACTACAATGGATGTGTTTTGCACAATACGCAAACGCTTCACTATTGCAATAATATTGTTTCCTTATTAGTTGCCATTAACTTTATTTTAGTAATAGAGTCGAAAAAATATTTAACTAGTGTAGTTTTTACAATTGTAAAATGTAAAAACCGAATTTAAATCGGTCTACCCATTCTCGAGTTTTTAAGCACAACCTTAGAGCACAACCAACTTAACATTTTTCTATACTAATATTATAAAGAGGAAAGATTTGTTGTTGCATTGAATAGGTTCCGAAACTACGGGACCGATTTGGAAAATTCTTTCACTGTTGGGAAGCGAGTAACATAGGCTATGTTTTATAAAGTTACGCGGACGAAGCGGCATGCAACAGCTAGTATTTATATAAAGAAACATTACTATTACGTATAGTTTAGGTTAGGTATCACAATTTGTCCTGACAATCAACGCATAGCCAAAACTACCAAGTCTATAAATCTGAAATTTAGATGGAAATTTGCATGTTTGTAACATAGATTTATTTTATAAAATAAGCATCCGCTAAGAAAGATTTTTTGTAAAATTAAATGGTGTCTGTAAATACGCGATGAGTTTGTTACTTAAATAATAAATCGAGTATGAAACGATTCCTTGGGTTCACTAAACTTGGGGTCATCCGTTCACTACAATCAATTATTTCGTAATATCAGGATAAATAAATGTCTGTCCGTATACGTCTATACTTATGGCATAATATGAAATATACCTAATACTTTATAACAATCTCGTGTGCATTAAACCGGTTCAAGGTTTTTTGTGTTAATTTGTCCATTAGACAGAATTATTTTTGAATGGGTTTATTTATGATGTTATGATGAATTCATTATTTAAATATTATCATTGAGGAATTGAAAATCAGTAAGGACTAAGTAACAAGCAGTACTTACTGCTTGTTACCTATATCATGAGCATTGAGCATATAATAAAATCATTGTAGGTATGTCTGTGCACGCTAATCTCCTTAACGGCTTATCCGATATGAATGCGGTTTTCATCGATATATTGTAGCAATATGGATCCAAACCTAATCCATACGAACTTCAAGCTTACAAGATTAGGAAAGGAACCGAAGTTTTCTTTTCACTTATTAATATTATATAGATTTTGAAGCGTGTAACGATAATAAGATAATTTAATTTTTTCAGGTGGATGGTCTTCTGGAGGCGGCGGCGGTGGCTGGAAGCTCGGCGGTGGCGGTGGCGGTGGAGGTTGGTCCAGCGGTGGCGGCGGCTCCTCCGGCTGGTGGTGATTTCATCGCTCGACTTTGTAGCAAATCTTTCATAGTACAAATTTTGACAATACAGTGATACCTCCAAAACAAATTGTTTTCTTTAAAACCTTAATTGTAACCTTAAGGTCACGCTGTACGAGCGGGTGAAGTCAGCAATAGGCATTTGGGAGAATTTGCTGTCTCAAATTACTAATAGAATGCGAAGCAATAAATTCGCGGTACTTTTGAACTCACGAAAATTAAATATGCTAGCAATTTCAATATTTTAGAAAACTTTTATAGATAGTACACTTATTGATACCCCAATTTTAAATGTATATTTTAGCTAGGATGTTTTTGTGGAAAAACGTTTGGCTCTTAATCACTCATTACAAGAATTTAAACCGTGAAAATGTCATTAAGTACATTCATTATGGAAATTAATATAGTATACTTTTAATTAATTTCAGTTTTCTGTTTGCATCTAAACCTTCATACCTATTATATGATAGGTAACATAGTCTTATGAATGTCGTGTTTTTTATGTATTGATTTTCTACGACTAATAACTAAGGAGAAATCATAGAATTGATAAACGTTTCTTGTTGGCAAGTGAGCTCTTAAAATCTTAAATAGAATACTTCCATTTAACAAACCTATACGTTGCTGTTCTCAAGAAGGCGATAAAATCTCAAGATTGCCTGACGGAGAGATATCTCCAAGACAACCTTTCCAGACACGAAGTAAGGCAACTTCTATAAAGTAAATTTTGCAATCCGTCAATTTAGAGACTTTTTCTACTCGTATCTAGTACCATGTCAGAGTTGAAATACATGACATGTCCTTAGCAGGAATAAGCTCGCCTTCTCTATTAGTATCTAGTGCCTATAATTATTATGGTATATCTTACCTAGTTAGTGACATCTAATTACGAGCACACAGTAATTATTACCTTCTTCCGATAACGTAATATGAATTGGTAATATCTTGATGAAATACTTAGTCAGTTAAAAATAACTCATATAAAAATGACTTAATATTAAGTAAACTCATAGAAAACAGATTTAAAAAAATCCCAATCAATAGCTATAAGCTACTAAGAGTTATTTGAAAATTAATAAAACCGAAACTTCAGGTTATGGTTTTTATGTTGATTCCATATCTATTTGCTGTCTAGCGAGACAATACCTATTATTTTATTACTCTTTATTGTTATTTACAAATGAGATAAATATATATTATTAGCGTAATTTTCCCAAACTTGTCTGGGTTGTTGAATATCTAAGTATACCAATGTATAAATCTGAAGTTTGTTTGTTTTGATTGTACGCGCTAATCTCAGGAAGTACTGGTTCGAATTGAAAAATTATTTTTGTGTTGGATAGTCCATTTATCGAGGATAGGCTATAGAGAACGCGGACGAAGTCGCGGGCACCAACTAGTTATTTATAAAAATAATTATTATTTTTAAAAAGTAATAAAGAAATATTCCTTTTTTTAAATTAATATTTTTCAGTAGCAACAATATTAAAATAGACTCGAGTAGGTATTATAACAATGGCATGTGAAGTGAATGCAATATGCTGTTTTCTCACGAAGTGATTATTTTAGGAGCTAAGTAATTTATTATATGCAAGACTCGAGGTCGAAAAATCAGTAGTAATACAGAATAGAGGAGTTTTGGAGAATTTTCATGTCCACTTTCTAAAATTTAATAACTTTAAACAAGCAGTTTTGTACCTTTATACAGGGCGTCCCAAGACTATGCGATATGAAGAGAAAGTACCTACCTTAAATGTCGTAGATATGATATTTTGCTGAAAGAAGAGTTTATGTTATTTTTAAAAGTTAGTAATACTGCATTCAAAGATTTTCTAAAAATTACTTGCTTCGTCTGGGAATCAAGCCGACTTAAATGTGAAAAAAAATCCCCCGTACTTTTATGATGCCAATCGAAAGAATGGACAAAAAAATAATAATTCTTCTAATTCTAATATGTGTACTTAACACATAGTATCTTAAAAGAAAGTAATAACGTCAAATGTTTGATTCAAATTTCAAGAATATTATTTATTGCCGATGACGACGTAATTTTTAGAAAATCTTTGAATGCAGTATTACTAACTTTTAAAAATAACATAAACTCTTCTTTCAGCAAAATATCATATCTACGACATTTAAGGTACTTTCCCTTCATGTCGCATAGTCTTGGGACGCCCTGTATATATATTTATAGGATGGGTATATAAATTTCGCGTATCTCGGGAGCGGTTCTAACGATTTGTTTGAATTTTTGTATTGTAGTTGTAGATAAGGTTTTGCTTTAGGTATTTTGGGGAACTGTCGAAAAATCTAGGGCAAAACTAAAACCTAATAGTGGAAACATTTTTAATACATTTTAACATTTTTATGGCTATAACATTCTATGTAAAACTTTCATAACAATTCACAGGAAGATGTAAGAAAAAGAGAATTTTGTAAAAAAAAAATACTTTAATGAGGTAAGTACTTAATTATCAAAGAAAAACAAGCAAGACACAATAATTATCCGAATTAAATTGTAAAAGTTATACATAATAATATATTAGGGGCTGATTGCACCTATGTATTTTCAAAAATTATTTGAACATTTTTTTCTTTTTTGTTTTCATTTTTTTTCCTTTATTGGGATTATAGTTTTCTTTTTCTGAGGAATTGTTAGACTCGGGGGACAGACGGCGCTTGCCTCGGCGCGGCTTTGGTTCTTCGTGTACTTGTACCTCAGTCAGAATGTAATTGGGACTGTAATTGAAACACCAAATCTTTAATAAAGGATACACTAGGGGTCTCATGCGAAAAAGTGTCCACTGGATTATTTTATCTATAGGTGAATTTTTGAGTTTATTCATTACAAACATACAAATATTCTCTCAAACTTTTTTACTCCTTGAAGTTTTATTGACAGCATTTAAGTTTTTAACTTGTGTTACCTTAGAAATATAGAGTGTGAAAGAAGTAAAATAAAACATGATGTAAGAATAAAGGAAATAGTACAAAGTAAAACCCTTTTAGTAGAACAAATATCGGTAGTCAATCATCCCGTGTGAATATTATTCAGATTTTCCTTTTTTATTAGGTATAGAAAGTTTAACTTACACTTCAATGAAATCTGAATCGCTGCTCGATTCTTCAATTATTACTTGACTGACATCAAATCCAGATTCTTTACTAGTTTCAGGTAAATTTTGTACAACTTCGATATCTTCAGAAAATATGTCTTGACTCATGCGGTTATCTTTATTAGCAATATATTTTGATTTTTCTTCTTTGTCCAAAAACTCTACTTTGCTATCATCTATCATGCTAATGTCAGTTTGGACTGAATTTGATGTTTTTGTATTTTGAAAAGTAATAGTAACATTGTTATAATCTTCGCTGAAATTACACTGCTGGCAATTTGTATAACTGAGTGAACTCATTTTGTAAAATGGCACTTTTTTATTCAAACACTTGTTACTTTCATTGTTGAATCCCTTTTCTATCTTAGAATCTTTCTGCCTTTTGTCCGCTTCAATCACTAACATACATGCCAATTTGTCTTTATCAATTATATTGCTATCTTCATCTTCTACTTCGTCATCAATAACAATTCCACTTTCCTCTATATCTTTATCACTTTTTCTTAATCTCTTAGCTTTGCTACGAGTTGTAACATCTTTATTTGTCAATAATGACCTTTTTCTTTTATTAGCTGTAGTATTCTGCTTTAATTTATTGGAACCAATGGTAATTAATCTTCTTAAAGGGGTAGAAGTGGTAAAATCTTGTAAGTTTAGATCAGAAAACGGTTTCCTATTTGGTTTAACCGGTTTGTTTTCATTGTTTGTATCCGCAAGCCATTTTTCAACATATGTTTTATTGCTTTTATCCATTTGTTTAACGCTTGAGATATCTTCACCGGGAAAATATAAACGTGAATATCTTGCTGTTTTATTTTTGTTTTCAATGTCTGAAACTCTTTTCTTGTTACAATATTTAACAGGAGCTTGTATACATTGAGGGAATAGTTCCCTTTCTACTTTTAATTGTTCTAACACCTTATGCCTTGTATAAACTGAAAAGTAAATAATGAAATACCATTAAGAAAATAATATTAGAAAGTCTTTATTTGAATAAGTAACATCATAGAATAGAATATAATAATTTTAGTAATTTTTCTAAATTGTTGACCCCGCAAACATTGTTTTGCCAAAAAAATATCTTGGGTATAAAAACCCATCCTCAGACCTCAAGCCAAGCCGTTCAAGCCGTTTCGGAGGAGTTTTTTTACAAACACTGTGACACAAGAATTTTATATATAAGACTATCCATTGGTGAAAACAGCATGAAAATCGGTGCAGTAGTTTTTGAGTTTATCGCGAACAGACAGACGTGGCAGAGGACTTTGTTTTATAATATGGATTATTCTATTCTCCTACCACCTTTGTTCAACTGATATCTGTCCAGCCCACTCCCTTAGCTTTACATCTTAATTCTTTATTTCAACAGGTATTACAAAGTTTTAAATGAATACAAACCATCTACATCGAATGCTTTTTGGCATGTGGTGAGAAGAGCAGAAACATTGTTAACCCGTTTCGTCGCTAGGTCATCAGGTACTGGTTTATTTGGAGAGTTATTTGTAGGAAAAATACATAAACTACAGTCCACTGTTGTTTCTTGACAATCCGTACAAGTTATATGTCCACAAGGATATCTTACTCGAGAGCCTTCTAATTTGTCACTGCAATTTAAATAAATGAATTTATGATAGTGAAAACGTAATATTTTTGCATTTATATTTATGGAGTTTTGCAATGTAATATAAGATCTTACCAAACTGCGCATCGACACTTATCCACAATGTTTTTTACATGTTTAACAACAAAATCTACATCAACAGGATTCAACATTCCCAGTATAAAGTTTAATATACTTGATACAAGAAGGCAAAGCTTCTCTGATGAAATTTATTTAGAAAAATATTCTCAAACAATGAAAGTAAGATGTAAGATTCTAATTTCTAAAAACATTCGCTTCACTTGAGCTTTGCTTGTTGACCAATGCAATGATGTCATGTCATTGTCACGTCAACACAGACACGTGATGACAGTTGACGTTTTGACAGGCATATGAAACATTGTTGTGATGACAGGCAGAAGACATCGTGCACAGAGCACTATTCTAGATTTTTATACGAGGCATGCCTTTTAAGTTTTGTCGTTTGAAGAAAAAAACACAACTAGAACCTTATAGTACTTTTTATTGTTTTTCAAAGTATTCACCACGTAGCTTAATACACTTTTACATTCGCTCAAACCAATTATTATAACATTTATTCCACTCTAAAGTGGGGGTGTTCAAAATGGCTGACTTGAAAGCGTCGACTGCTTCTTCACTGGACTGGAACCTTTGACCACGAAGACTTTTTTTAATTTTAGAAAAAAAGAAATCGTTAGGGCTTAGGTCAGGACTGTATGGAGGATGATCAAGAATTTCTACTTTTTCCTGCTTCAAATACTTAATCGTTTGACGAGCGCTGTGTGAGCTTGCGTTGTCGTGGTGCAGGATTGAAGTGCTTCGAGAACGAACAACTTTAGTCGGCTTTGGCTCGACTTGAAAGACCCAGATTGTAGATTGTTGTTTAGAATCAGGATTGTAGGCATAGATCCAAGATTCGTCACCACTGATGATGTCGTAGACGTGATTTGAGTCTCCTCGGTTGAATCTTTGCAGAGTTTTCTTACACCATTTGACGCGGGCCGCCTTGTGATCGTCGGAAAGCAGATGCGGTATCCAACTGCAAACTAGCTTTCTCACACCAAGCGCTTTATGTAAGATCTTCTGAATGGTTGTCCCTGAGATGCCTAATAGAGCCTCTATCTCTCGATACGTCACATGACGATCTTCGAGAATTAGTTCTCACAGCAATGATGTTATCTTCAGTGAAGGCGGATTTTGGGCATCGTTCGCGAGATTTGTCACTAACGCTAGTATGTCCACGCTGGAATTCTAAATACCAGCGTTCGACAGTCCGCAGACATGGGGCTTCATCACTGAACACAGATGTTAGCTCTTCAAAACACTGAAGCCGTGTCAGGCCTCCTTAGACATTTTCCTTAGAAAGATTCATTTTCGTACGTAACCTGACAGATTCCAATCGACGCTGTGACTAAACAATAGCATTAATCCTAATACTTTCAACTGTTTTGAGATTCAAAATTTAAACACATTAGACGACAGAACTTAAAAGGCATGCCTCGTACAATACATTTTTAGCACTAGCATTAGCACTCCCCTTGGTGCTGTTTTGTTTTTATTAGAGAAAAATTTTCGGAATCTATTAGAGATAAAAGAAAAGCGATCTCCAATAGATTCCGAGAAAAATTGAAAAAACTGCAGATCGGGACACGTTTGGGGAGGAAAGGGCCCCGGGAGGGAGCGGGGGAAGGGATGACACCGGGCAGAATCGTGTCGCAATACCTCACAAACAGCCCCAAAATCGGTTACTGCGCATAATTGACACGTGACATCACCAGAGCCCATCAATTTATGTGATGGTTATACATACACCACGCATATCTCAGTTAGAGTCCCCGCAGACTACAGATTTTTTGTCTTCCGATAGTTTGGTCGGCTTTTTAGAATCAGTGAAGAGGTGAATCGCTAAATGTCCGCATTTGCATTGCATACCTCTTCATACTGATTAAAATGCCGACCAAACTATCGGTCGATAAAAAGTCTGTAGTCTGCGGGGACTCAGGTACGATAGAAGTCTTTGCTTGGTCATCGTACGTTTTCATTTTGAATTAGATAACGCGTATGCGTAAACACCTGTTATGCCTATTAGGTATAAAATGGTATATACTTTATTTTGTTCACTTCATTTTACAGTAGATCGTGACAGTGTCAACAATACTTGTGGCTTACTACGAAAGCGACCAACGAATAAAAATGGTTAAAATCGACATCAAATACACCAAGGTTGCTGCTAAGTATTGCGATTATATTCGAAAAAATATAGATCATATAACAGTATTTAACAAAATATTATTATGTATAAAAACTTTAATTTTCAGTTGTTCATCAATAATGAATGGGTAGACGCTGTCAGTAACAAAACATTCCCTACCATCAGCCCTCAGGATGAGAGCATAATCACGCATATTGCCGAAGGAGACAAAGTAAGAATTATGAAAAAAAAAATCCTAGTATCTATCTACTAATGAAGTAACGATAATGTTAAAAATCGTCATCAAATATTTAATGTTGTAACAGAAAAATATTTTTTTAAACTTTAAAAAAAAATAACCGTAAAAAACCATGTCGATTTTTTTTTTATAATTTATTGCATACATTTTTTTATTATAATATTTTCTTTGAAGTCGCTTTTTGTGTCTGTCTGTAAGTAATGCCGCTATAAGGAGTATTTGCCGCATCAAATTCCGTTACGTGGTCTAGGAGGAGTCCTAAACCACGTATTAAAATTTGATGCGGAGTTCATTATCAATTAGATAATTTTTCACGGATTTTTTATGTATGTAAATTATGTACTATCCTTATTAAGTTTTTTCTATGCGAAGCCGGGAGCTAGTCGCTAGTATGTTATAATCATCAATACTAATAATAAATCTGTAGGTGTAGGTATTCTATGTATTGTATGTTCCTCTATAACTAATGAATTAACTGATTTTCATAAAACTTGGTAGATAAACATTTAGGCATACAGGACACAGGATAGATTACTTTTTTCTTTTTCAACGCGGACGAAGTCGCGGGCGCTAGCTAATTTGAAAAATATTACCTAGTATATCATTGTGATAAGGAATAAGTGGTAAATAAATGATAAGTGGCAGTAAGTAGATAGATTATCTTTGAAGCAACATATAATCTCAATTTTAACTTATAAAAATGCTACAATTTTTTTTTAATACTTTGGTATAATATTTTCCAAAATAATATGTAGCAAGCATCAGGTAAAAAAGGCATAAAAAATTAAAATTAGCTAATTTTTCGACTACTCTGCCAACATTTCTAGGATAAAATTGCTGTTACCTGTAAACCAGTAAAAAAAAAACAACAATTTTGATAATGATAATGGTCTTCCTGTTACTGGCCCTGCTGTATAATAAAATATAGAATATAATACTGAAATTTCTAGCATCGTATCAATATTTTTTTTATTAAGGCTGATATAGACCTGGCAGTAGCTGCAGCAAAAAAGGCTTTCCACCGCTACTCGGAATGGCGTCTTATGGATGCTTCACAGCGCGGACTTCTTATGCTAAAACTAGCAGACCTTATTCAGTCACAAGCCAAATATTTGGGTGAACTGGAAGCTTTGGATGGAGGCAAACTGGTGAAACAAGCCGAATATGAAGCCCACTCATCCGCATCTATTTTAAGATATTATGCTGGTAAAGCGGATAAAATCTTGGGAAATACAATTCCTGCGGGTAGGTTTTGAAAAAAACATGCAATAATGATCTGGAACAGTAATCATGCTACACCTTCTTAACATTTTTGCTATATTTCAGATGGAGAAGTAATGAGTTTCACAATAAAAGAACCAGTTGGTGTTTGCGCACATATTTTACCATGGAACGTACCAATGCTGATGATGTTATTGAAAATATCTCCTGCTCTTGCAGCAGGTAAATTATTATTATTAAATCACTATTTACGTTTCAAGAAATTACATGGTTTGCTGTGTTTGAAACAGATACCTAGATAGAAGGTGTGATTATTCTATAAATAAAATCCAATTTGTTATACAGGTTGCACAATGGTTGTGAAGCCAGCAGAGCAAACTCCTCTAACGGCTCTGGCAATTGCTGCTTTGATCAAACAGGCTGGTTTCCCCCCTGGAGTGGTCAATGTTGTTACCGGATACGGACCGACAGCCGGCGCAGCTCTTACTCATCATCCTGATGTTGACAAAATTGCATTTACTGGCTCTACTGAGGTGACACTTGCTTGTCAAAAACATTCATTAACATTTTTAATCAAAATGATTTATATCTTGGTTGCATTTCTTTTTTAGGTTGGAAAAATGATTGTAGGTGATTCTGCATCTGTAAATCTAAAGCGTGTCACTCTAGAATTAGGTGGGAAAAGTCCGCTTGTTATATTCAACGATTTTGACGGTACGTTCATTTTTTCAGGGCAGAGATAATGTCTTTTACTTGCAAATATGTATATCTCACAAACCTAGTAAGATGTAGAACTGTAGTCTCTATAATGCCAGGAGGCTATCGATGATGATGCGATGATGATATGATGCGATTGGATTATCCAATCGCATCATACCGATTGGACGATAGGCTTGATCATGTAAGGCTGGTAAAAAAAGGCGTAAGACCTAACTCAAGATTGTTGGAACCTAAAATAACCCTACTCAGAATTTTGCTGTAACATCTGCTAATAATATTATTTCCAGATATGTAGTTAGTCGGAATAGCTGTATAGATTTTATAACTTTAATTTTGACTACTCTTGCAGTTGAGAAAGCAGCTGAAATTGCTTACAATGCTGTTTTTATGAACGCTGGTCAAATTTGTTGTGCTGGCAGCAGGACCTTTGTACAATCTGGAATCTACGATCAATTTATAGAGAAAGCTGCTGAGTTAGCTAAGAAGAGAACTGTTGGGAATCCTTTTGATGACGTACAGCAGGGACCTCAGGTGATTATTTTATTTACAACACAAAAAGTTCCCTTAAAAGAAAATAAAAAATAGTTTCAAGCATTGTTTTACATTGTAGATTGATAGCGACATGTTCAAGAAAGTACTTAATTACATATCGGCTGGTAAGGAAGCAGGAGCACGATGTGTGGCCGGTGGTGGCCGATATGGTGATAAAGGCTATTTCGTCCAACCTACTGTATTTGCTGATGTTAAAGACGATATGATCATAGCGAAGGAAGAGGTAACTCGCAATTGTTTATAACACTCTTTGTATCTTTACAATAATCATGGCATAGTTCTGTCATTATACCATAATTACAACTTATTATTTATAGTAGCAATTTTTTGATTGTGTTAGATTTTTGGTCCAGTTCAGAACATCTTCAAATTCGAAACCTTCGAGGAAGTAGTGGATCGCGCCAATGATACAAACTACGGGCTTGCAGCCGGCGTCATTTGCAACGACATTACCACAGCATTGTCTTTCGCCAAAAGCGTACGAGCCGGAAGTGTCTGGTGAGATATTTGACGACACGTTTGGTCTAGTGGCTAGTAACCCTAGCTGTTAACAAACGGTCGCGGGTTCGAATCCCGCTAGGGGCAAATGTTTATGTGTTAACATTTTCACCTTTGTACCTGAGTCATGGATGTATTGTATTTATAATACGAATATGTATCTATGTATTGTATTTACAAAAAAAAGTAATCTATAGACTATATATAGTATATCAACTGTCTGGTATTCATAATACAAGCATTAGTTGCTTACTGTTTATATTTATTTATTTATATAAGTTTATTTATTTATTTATCTATTTATTTATTTATTTTGCAGACTATGGTAATTATATCTAATCGCCAAATAAATAGCAGTAAATAATAATCCAGTTTAAAGTGGCAATCGTTGGTAGTTGTGAAAAAAATATTTAGATATTACTGTGATTTAAACTATTTGTTTTATTATAGGATTAACACATACAACGCCATTTCCAATCAATCGCCTTTCGGTGGTTTTAAGGATTCTGGCATCGGAAGAGAAATGTAAATATAAATTTTAATTATCTTTCATAATTTTTTTTTACTAATTTTACAAGTTTTGTAATTTCTATGTTTTTTTTTTCAGGGGAGAAGATGGTATCAATCAATATCTGGAAAGTAAGACTGTCACTCTATCGCTTCCCAAAATACCGAAACTTTAATCATATCGACTTCCTGACAAGGAAACCATTTCAAGATTTCAACTTTCATATTGGTTCAATGTATTTTTAATGTCATTGAATTTTTTTTAATAAATAGCATTTAAATTTTTGTTTTAATTTATTTATATTGAAGTAGAGGCGCGATGAAATAAATATGAAAGATGCATTAAGGATAACGACCAACAAAAAATCATAATAAAATCTCTATAAAATTCACAACTACTCTTTAGAAAAATATGTATTTATTCTGTAGAGTAGAAACACAACACAAAGAAAAGGGGATCATCTCGTACAACTTGCCCCTACTTAGGTACTTAATTAAAGTTTCATGCAAATCTTCTTCTTTACATAGTATATAAACAAAGTCGCTTCCCGCCGATGTCCCTCTGTTTGTAGGCTAAAAAAAGCACCTACACACGGTCCTAAAATCGGTGGCATTATCGGGGCAGTAGTGGGGAGCAAATCGTAAGGCCACGTTCGCACGGAAGCTTTATAAAGTGTTCGGAGCTCGGAGTTTAAAATGGAATATAGACGGATAATAAAACTACCGACGAAAAAAGGCGCCCGCATTTGAACACACAGCCTAAAAGTCAAAGTGCTAAAAGTCATAATTATGGTCTATTCGAAACGTCAGAAATAAAACGCGTTAAAAGGGTCGAAAAAGCTCTCGTGCGAACGTGGGCTTATAGAGGCGAGGGGCTCCCCACCACTACTGCCCCGATATTGTCAAGGAATATCTATTTCATTCTCACTTTTTATTGAACACTTGTACTAGGGACAAAGTTTTGTTTAAATATTAATTATTACCTACATATGTTATCACCTTTAGTACGAGTATACTATAATATAATACAGATGACTTTTTTATTTTTAAGCAGTCGCA
This sequence comes from Synanthedon formicaeformis, assembly GCA_945859745.1. Classification (NCBI taxonomy): domain Eukaryota; kingdom Metazoa; phylum Arthropoda; class Insecta; order Lepidoptera; family Sesiidae; genus Synanthedon; species Synanthedon formicaeformis. The sequence goes on along the minus strand of OX243960.1, from coordinate 4,553,443 downwards.
AGTTCTCACCCGAATGCGACCTTTCTAGAGTAGAAATTCCATTACTGTTTTTACTTATATTTTACCCAACTACGTTAAAAAATGTTTCAGGTGAACAATAACTAAAAAAAAACACAAGTTTACAAATTCTAATGTAAAATAACAAAACAGGCAGGACCCATAAAAAAGGAACCTGCGGGTTTTTTGATTTTTTATCTATACTTTTTATTATTAATTTTAAAATGCACACGTAAATAAAGCAGCTTTGTAAAGAAAAATTTCAGTGGTAATACTTAATCAATATTTAAACAAAACTTGTACTTGTATTTAGTTGTTAGTTAAATATGTTGTATTTTCCAATCATTTTATTCAAGTTCTTTTACATGTCAATCAGAATTGTAACATTATAAAAAGAAATATAAATATTTTGATTAGCCAGTTAGTTATTACAACATACTCCCCCGTAATCAAAATAAAATTATAAACATAAACCCATTCCTTTTATACAATTCTGATGCTTAATGCGCGCCAATGGCTTAGTAAGCACATCAGCCCACATATCTATAGTAGGAGTGTAAATAACATTAATAATATTATTACTTAATAAATCCCTTATATAGTGAAATTTTGTATCTATATGCTTGGTTCTGTTGTGATGAACTGGATTCAATGCCAACTTTTGGGCAGATTGTGAATCATTATAAATATATATAACATTAGACTCACTAGTAAGTTCACACATTAACCGCTTCAGAAACTGAGCTTCTCTACCCGCACTCGATAAGCTCATATATTCCGCTTCACTAGATGATAGGGCAACGGTATTTTGCTTTTTACTCTCCCAGGAAATGGCTCCGCCGGCCATAGAGAAGTAAAATCCTGTATAGGAACGGCGATCTATAGGACAATTGGCCCAATCTGCATCTGCATAGCCAATTAGACGCCCTCCGTCTTTTCTGTAAATAATTCCCAAATCTATAGTGCCTTTTAAATATTGTAACACACGTTTTGCCGCAATCCAATGACTTTTATCATACTTAGTGTTAAATTGACTCAAATATGATGTGGCAAAAGCAATATCTGGACGAGTATTGACGGCCAGAAAATTGAGAGAACCTATCAATTGCTGATATGGATAGGATAATGAAGATTCATTTACATTACATTTCTCACACGGCAGCAACTTTTTAGTTTCCAACGGCGTAGGCACTGTCTTACAGTCCGACATATGAAATTTTTGCAGTAAATCACGAATGTAGCTTTCTTGAGATATTTTAATCTCATTAGGCTTACAATGTATATTTAAACCTAAATAATAACTTAATTCGCCTATTACTTTTAAACTAAAATAATTCCGTAAGTCAGATATGACATTATTGAGCGTTTTATTTTCTTTATAGAAAATGACAATGTCATCGACATGGAAAGCAAGAATTATTGACTCATTACCAAACTTTTTAATATAAATACATGCTTCTGAAGGAGTTTGGTTAAAACCTATGCATTTTAAAATTTCTGTCAACTTTTTATACCATGATCGCGAAGCTTGTTTCAGGCCATAAAGTGAACGTTTCAGTAAACATACTTTATCTTCTTGACCAGGTTTTGAAAATCCTTGTGGCTGACTCATATAAACTTCTTCTTCCAAATCTCCGTTTAGGAATGCCGTATCCACATCTAAATGGTGCATTTTCATTCCCTTTTCCACAGCCAACGCAAACAGCATGCGTAAAGAAGAATTCCGGACGACTGGAGAGAAAGTTTCTGAGTAATCAATACCATAAACTTGGTTAAATCCTTTCGCGACAAGACGCGCTTTGTATTTAATTATGTCACCGTGTGCATTTTTCTTCAACTTGTAGATCCATTTACAAGGTATGACCTTCTTATCAGGTCTGTCAACGAGAACCCAAGTTTGTTTATCAAGAAGTGCCTGATATTCATTATTCATAGCTTGAAACCATTTATCTTTGTCTTCTGAATTAACGGCCTGTGTATAGTTTGTTGGTTCATCCAGTAACTGAGGAGATGAAGTCTGCATACATACACAATTGGCAGCAGTATTAGATTTTCTAGGTCTCAAATTATATCTTCGTTCTACAATATCAGTACCAGATTCAATTTCTTCTGATGAAGATGGAATAACAGGTTGAATCGACTCATCGCGAGCTTCAGCGTTATGCCATTGCTCTACGACTTCAATGTCTGGGTCAATATCTTCTGATATTTGTGCAATATCCGGTGGAATGTGCACATTTTCGATGACAGCGCTTGTCTTAGATGTTCGACTATCTGACCTAGTCGACGAATTTGCTTGCGAATTCAACAAAAGAGGTATAATTGCTGGTTCAGTTAAATTATTACCAGACTTACAAGTTCTGTTTCCTTTCAAATCTTGAAAATCATTTTCAAAGAAAGTTACATCTCTGCTTTTCACAAGTCTTCTGGGATATCTTATGTCCCTGAAATAATAACTTCTCGGATCTTCTGAATATCCGACAAAAATATGTTCAGAAGCTTTCATGTCCAATTTCTTCCGACTAGAATCGGGGACATGGATAAAAGCTCTACATCCAAAAACACGTAGATGAGAAAGATTTGGTAATTTATTATACCACTTCTCGTACGCAGTCTTGCCTTCGAGAGCACGGTGAGGAGATCTATTTTTAAGATACACAGCCATTTCTGCAGCATCTTGCCAATAGACCGGAGAAAGAGAACTGTCAGAGAGCATTGATCTTACTTTCTCCATAATAGAACGATTGGTCCTTTCTGCGATTCCGTTCTGTTGGGGACTGTAGGGAACTGTTGTTTGATGTTGAATTCCTTCACATTGTAAATAGTTCGAAAACTCAGCATTAACATATTCTTTCCCATTGTCACTCTTTAGTGTCTTAATTTTCGCTCCTGTTTCCCGCTCTACCGACGACTGGAAAATACGAAACTTATTCTTTACGTCCGCTTTTGAAGAAATAAAGAATACAAAAGTCATACGAGAAAAATCATCTATAAAAAATAAAATATATTTATTGCCTTGAAATGACGTTTCAGGCAGTGGTCCACAAATATCTGAATGAATAATTTCTAAAACAGTAGTTGATCTTTTATGTGAAACTTTCTTAAAATGTTTCCTACTCTTTTTACCTTCAATGCAGGGGATACATGGTTCTTTATCGACATCTGAGTATTCCACGCCTACTGCGCGTCCCTTTTTCAGTTGATCCATTCCGATGCGGCATAAGTGACCTAGACGTCTATGCCAAAGTTTGAAGCTAGAAACATCAGAGTGTGTCTCTAAAGCAGATAATTTAATCTTTGAGTTGACCGTACAATCTAAAGAATACAGTCCACCACATACAGAACCATGTAAAATTACATCACCTGTACAGGAAAAAGCATTAGAATCATAAAAATTACAACCAGTTTTATCAAAAACTACACTAAAACCTTTATCTACAGCCTTCTTCACTGAAATAAGATTAGAGTTCAAGTTCGGCACATAAACCACATCATTTATCTTCTTTATATTAGTATTTTTACAGCAACTGGTAATGGAAATATCACCAACACCTTGACTGGGCAATATATCTCCATTTGCAATAGTCACATTCCCAATAGATGAATTTCTCATATTTTCCATCCAATCAGCTCGTGACGTCATGTGAGCTGAAGCTCCAGAATCAATAAACCATTTATCACTCTCTAAGTTCTCATTAACATTCAATGCACATAGAGAATTTCTGTGATTGATGGGTTTCTTCTTCTTGTTCTTCTTATAAGGACAGTCTGGACGTTTATGTCCTACCTCCATGCAGTCATAACATACAATAGGTTTCTTACTTTTGAATGTAGAAGGTTTGGTCTGATTCATTCGGGTACGAAGAGCAGTTTCTGGGTTATCTAAAGTTGGTTTATTAAGTTCATTCAATAACTTAGTCTTAATCAGATCCACAGTAATGTCTATGTTGGTATTTTCCAAAGCCATTACTAAAGGTGCATATTGAGAACTTAAACCTCCAAGAAGAATTGCAGCTATTGAAGCATCTTCTATAACTTTACCAATATCGGCCAAATCTTGCACAGTTGACATTACAGCATTTATGTACATCTCTATGTTGGAGTTAAAATCGTCAAGGCAGTACCTGTATAGTTTCCGTTCGAGGCTTATACGTCGTCCTAGACCTTTGTCCTCGTAAGCGGATGAAAGAGCATCCCAAGCTTCCTTCGCTGTTTTGCATGATCTTACGTGGGTGATTGCCATACCATCAACTGTGAGACATATTTTTGATAACGCCTTTTGATCGTTACGTGATCTCTTCTCAGCAGATATATCATTACCTTGAGGGTATCCGATGATGGTCTCCCATAAATCTTCATGCATAAGGTACATACGCATTTTAAATTTCCATACGGAATATCCATCTCTGTTTACGAGTGATTTTATACAAGATAGCGAATTATTTGACATATTTATTTATACAGCTGTTCAATGTCACAATAAAGTCAATTATGAAAATATTTTCGTAAATGATTTTAAAAATTTACAGATTTTCACAATTTATATATATGTGCAAGGAAAATAAATTGCCGATTCACTTTTAAATGAAAAAATATCACATTTATCCACAAAACTCAATTAAATAGAGACTTCGTGCTGATAACGAATGTTGTATTTTCCAATCATTTTATTCAAGTTCTTTTACATGTCAATCAGAATTGTAACATTATAAAAAGAAATATAAATATTTTGATTAGCCAGTTAGTTATTACAACAAAATATAAAACGATATGTAACCTGTAGTATCCTTTAATTTCAATTAAATTTTTATGCGAACTACTGCCACTTTAAGAGTGTCATTTGTTCGGTGACTTGTATCAACCGAACTACTGCTACTAAAAAGTTGCATTAGTTCGGTCAACCCTAGGGGTCAACCGGACAACTGATACAAGACGATAATGCAAATGGTCTGCACTAAAAATATGACCTTGACTTATTTATCAGTAGAGTATCACTTAGTTAAGTGCATGCAATGACTTAAAAGAAAGTCGAAGCTATTTTTATCGAAATTGGCATCCTGTGTTTTTTTTAAACAATGTGTAACAAACAATCTATGTAAATACTTATATAAAATTACGTGTCACGTTGTGCCCGTGATGAACTCCTAAACTATTGGACCGATTTTGATAAAACTTTGTAACTATGTGTACCTAATTTGGTCCAGTTTAAAAGATAGTCGATAGTTTATATCATAATTTTTTTAATTTTTTTTTGGCAAATTATATAATATTATTAACATAGCGCCATCAATTGGATACTTACTCAATCCAGCAATTTATCTGTGAGTTCCATAAGAATCTAACAGATTTCGGTGTAAGGTAATTTGTCGGCTGCATTGAATAAAAAAATGTACACGTGCGAAGCTGCGAGCGGACCACTAGTTATAATATATGTATTAGTACACTGTGTTTAGGTGATTTAAATAAAATAATATTTTTTTTAGAATTTTATGTAATAAATTAATTATATACATTTTAAATTAACTATTTTAAAATTTAATATTAAATACAGTACTATTCTTGATTAATCGAAGGGACAATCTTCTTCGTGCTCCAGTCTTACACAGTACATTCCTCGTGAACTGAAATATTTAAAAAATATATTAGTAGAACCGTCAGCCTGTCTGTCAGTAAAGAAAAAAACTTTATTTGTGGTAAGAATAAGTTATTAGTAATTTGTTTAAGCAAAATATATTTAATAATTTGCCGTAACCTTGAACGCGAAATTCGTATCTGTACGTGTTTTTATTTCTTATCTATATTATATGCGATTAAGTACCATCGGTGGCCAAATTATTAGGGACAGTGCTCATATTTATGTAATCAATGAATGATTCCCTGGTAATGACAACTACATTTTTATGCATGTCTGCACCGTGTCACAAAGACAGAAGTGTACTGCACTCTTGGCTAAAAAATTTTTTTGACTTGGCCAGGGAATTCACCAGACATGACCCATCGAATACATGTTGACACCAAATGGGCGATGTCGAAAGAACTGATTACCACCAAGCGCCAATTCATTGAAACTCTCATCAGAGATTGGAATCATAACTCCACACTCCAAGAAAATGCAAAAATATGCATTGAGAGCATGCCCCGACGAATAGAAGCTCTTATTTCAGCAAAGGGAGGCATCACTAAATATTGAAACTTGTTTTATTAATTTTTATCAATATTCATATTAGTCATACGAAGAATACAAATTTTTGTAGTTTTATGATCCCAATAAAATACAGATACAAATAAAAAATACATAAGAGACCTACAACCAATCATTTGTTAGAGAAATCCAATTAGACAAGAAAATTCGAAAATCTCAGTAGCTCTGTCCTTAATAATATGGCCACCCACTGTATCTGAATGCATTTATTGTCTATCATAATATATTCCTAGATAACTGCATTAAGTTTGGGTGTATTAAGTATGTTCTTATAACTGTTAAATTATACTTAGTGAAAACCAAATATATTTTATTAGTAAAATGAATAAAATATTTAGTTATTTAGAAATTATTTGAAATCATCTTAAGAATTATTTAAAAATATATTTATAATGAATATAAATTTCCAATGGGATAGTAAAAAAAAAAAGTAAAGGTACATTTTACTGGCTACTGCAGAAAACCACCGTGCAACAACAGCATTTTTGCTGTTATGTTTCGCTGAGTGAGTAACGGATGCTAGACATTGATCTGAACTATAGATGCGGCGTAGCAAGCAAAAAGCCCCGAAATCTTTGGTAGTATTAAAATCATACTTACGAACTTACTGAGAGATTGACACGCAATTCCAAATGTATATTGCTTTTATAAAAAGAAACTAGTTAAAAGTGTTCTGTACTAATGCATCAATGTATACTACACAACGCTTACAAGCAACAAACCGCTAGCCGATGGTACATCTGGGTGTAATACAACACGTGTTACTTGTCACAGGGCCGCATTTGGAAGCGTGTAATTTAAAAATACGTAATATAATTTAATTGGATGTTTGATATAGAAATGAAACAACAAATAGTACGTGATTAAATGAATATTTAATAATAATCCGCGGTTTCGATTACAGCTGTTAAGAAGAAACCGCAAGAAACACAGTGTTCTTAACAAATTAGTGAAAAATAAGCATAATATGTTACATACGAGTACTATTATGATCTCTTATTGTCTCTCCAATAAAATAAGCTTATTGAACTTTTGCCGCTTTGTGAGTTGTTGTGTTGATGGATCTGCGTCATTATTTATGGAAGGTACTGCTGTATTTATTATTTTCCGATATCCCTTAAGATTCGTGTAAAAGTCATCATGATGGAAATGCGCAGAACATATAACACTTGAATTTGTTGGATTCCAATATTTGAGTACGTAATAAAATTGTCCATTTTTCTATTCTTATTGGGTTAATAGGAAATCTATTATAAACATATTATTACTGAATATCTATCGAAGTATTCACGCACCAATTTAAACACAAGCATAAAAATGTAGTACAAAACAAACAAAATTATTATTTTTATTTAAAAATATTACAAGTGCGGCCCTGGATCAACCGTCAAACATATTGAAATGATAAGTATATTTGAAATCTATATGTATCTCTTTCTACGAAAAGACGATCTTAAACTACACAATAAGTAAGAATGAGACAGCTATAAGGTTCAAATGCTTCCTTTTGAAATATGAAAAGGTTTAGCTAATTAATTAAATATTTTGTTAAAAATATTGTAATTAAGTCTATTTATATTAAATACGTATGATACTTTTTCTTTTTGTCCTTTTTGAGGTCTATTTTTACATAATTTCACACAACACGATGGCATTTTGTCAATTTTTAACACAAATAAACAGCAACCAAACGGCTACAGCGCTAGCGAGCGACTAAGTGCGAATTCGTCCACTTCATCTCGAGTGGACGAATTGTATTACTACCATATTTTATGGGCTACGCCGTGTCTATACTACCAAATATACTTATATAGTCTTTGATGCTAGATCCCATTTCCCTATCCTTTAACAATCATTAGTAGCGCATTTGTAGCACATGTGATGTTTCTGTGTCTCTATCAGCCTGTCTAACGACATTAATGTAAAAAAATACGGGAACGCAAATTTGCCACACCACGCCAAGTAAAAAATTTGTTTTTACTTACTGGTCAGGAGTTTCTTCTCCGAGTTTGACTGCTCGTCTGTCAAAATGGAGACCCCAACGCCCACTCTCCTTGGGGCATGAAGTGTCGCAAGGTATACCGACCATACGCAAACGCCGTCGAACGCTCGCGGCGAAGTAACATGAACTCATAAAATGACTGCATCGAGATATACCTAATGAAAAAAATAACCATGTTTTCCTTATTTGGTTTTTGTGAAATAAAATTATTGCTATAAAATTGTTTTTACATTTGGCTTTTAAATTATTAAAAAAAAAAATGTTTTATTTTTTAATTTAATTGGAATACGAGGTTCGTTATTAAAATAAAGTTATGATACCTACTATATTATTGTTTCTATTGTATACAACGAATTGAAAAAGGTTTATCGCTCAAAGTCAATGAAGTAGATAAAATCAGATATTATTTCACACACAATCAATGCGTTATATTCACATACCTATATTACTGAATATTTTCAGAAGTCTTAATACTTACAGAATCTTAATTACTATACTTAATATGAACTTACTTAATTTCAGTTTAAATATACACAAAATTTAATACTGACTATTAAAATTTGTTGTACTAAATTTTCAGTAATTATTCCATATAATAAAAAAACTCACGCATATAATGTCCCTTGCAGCCGGGCTGTAACCGACCACCGTTTATGCAGAAGTCTGCGTGACCCACTTGCCCGGACTCGCCGAGGAAACCAGCGTTAGTATGGATCACATGTACCACGTGGGCATCGTCACGGCCGAGTCGAAATTGACGGGAACCATATGCTGATACCAATGGGCGAGCTGGATCTAGACCTGTATAAAACTCAGATATTTAAATCATGTGGAAGAAGTGGGTGCTTTGTTTGTAACGCTTTCACGTAAAAACTACTGAATTGATCACCATGAAATTTTGCATACACGTTTTCTGGGACACCAGAAAGGACATAGGGACCTTTTATTCGAAAAAAAAAGTACTGTTCCCGAGAGGCTCATCTAAAATATATTACTAACGCCTAGCTAAAGTATTATAGCAACAATGCATCAAGCGTTATATTATCACATACATTTTTTCAGGTGTTATATTTATTTTTTATTTTTCATCTTCTTTTTTATTAGTCGATGTGTGTATGCATGTACGATTATGTCCATAGACTCCGAAACCGATGAACCGATTTTGATGAAATTTTATATGTACACTTGGTAGGTCTGAGAATAGGTTTTTATCTATTTTTTATACGCCGGCGAAGTCGTGGGCAGCAGCTAGTAATTTAATTATACATAACACAATTTAATGGTAAAAATGTTTCGTTGTGGTTAAAATAAAATGTATTGTTACCTATATCGTAAAATTGTTACATAAAATATAGGTAATTCTTATCACTAAAGGTGGTTTTGATTTTTTTATTTTTTGATATTTATCAATACGTTTTTGATAGACAACAAGCAATTAGGTATTTTTTTATTACGTTTATTATTATATTTTATTTATTACGTATCAATATTTTTAAGTAGACTCAAACGTAATGTTGGATGTGTTCAAAAGTCAATCCAATCAAGTCAAAAATTTCTAGCTGTAAAAATTGTGGAATATGGGATCCGTGATTCAAAAACAAAATATTAAATTGTATCCTTCCCTAAAAAGGAATTTAATTCCTTGCTATTGTAAGGAACCGCTCTTCTGAGCGGTCATTGTAGATAACAATATGTTCCCCCCACAAAATTTATAAATAGGATTGACATTGAGCCAACTAGTATTAATAGATGGTTTGTGCAAGTAAATATTAGATAATAAGAAACATCAAAATCAGTAAGTGATTATAATTTGAAGTCGCTTTTCGCGTCTGTCTCTTATAATCAAAGATTAATCTTTGCTTATAATGGCCGCTGCTAACTACATATTTTGATGCGGCTGTAAACCATCAGCTAATTTTTCACGGAAGTTTTAGGTATATATGTATAAAATATGCAATAAAACCGAAATTTTTACTAAACAAGCAGGTAGCTAAAAAATAAAATTACGTTGCTTACGCAGGCTAAATCTTATGAGATACATAAAATTATGTACTAGAGAATTGTAGTTCTTCTAAAATGATTTAATCTACATAAATTATAAATCCTTCATGTTTCAGCAACCAACATAATTCAGTTTTCACTTATAACAAGGGATAAACAAGGTAGATCCGAGGATTTCCCAACGTTTAAAAAAGGTTAGTATACTTATATAAAAATTGCATCTTGGCCGAAGCCGGGTGCGGGTCGCTAGTATTAAGTAAATAAAATATTTAAGTGTTTACTTTAATTACTATGGGGAACTGTTTTTAAAAGTAAAGCGGATCATCATAAAAAAATATCAATTATGTGGTTAGGTAATATTTATTGAATATCACTGTTACACATTTTATAGCTTTGCTTAGGGCCTCTTTCACAAACTACATGTAAAGTGTTGATTACTTACTTTTAGAAATAATTTTCTGTTATATTGAATTATGCACTCTGTTTACTGCATCATTCGATAGCCGATTTTTTTTATTATTTTCTATTTAATGTTTGGGACGTTTACCGTACAAACAAAGGTAAGTATATCAGCTAAATTATTCCCGGTTACCGGTGACTTTAAATGACAGTTTGGAATAATTGACGTTTGTGAAATAGGCGCTTATTGTCACAATTCAGCGGACGAAAATCATAACACTTATGTACTCATGCCTGCTCATTGCATATTTTGTTTGCACATAATTATACCACTTCATTTATTAAGTTGTCATCCCAACATAATACGAACACGATAAAAACAGATAAATAAACACACTTCAACGTCGATGAATATACAAATTTTTGTATTCGATCCACTTATTTCAATTATAAATGTGTTCCAATTGCGTCCTCGAGTTTATTTTGCGGTAGATCACGGCGGCGTCAACGCGTGTGTGGCTTAAGCGGATAACAAACAAAAATGGTTAAAGTCAACATCAAGTACACGAAGGTTAGAACTAGTTCTTTTTTTATTAAAAACAATATTATTTACGTTTAAATTCCACATTATATTAGAATTCTTTGTTTTTAATTTGTATTTTAAAAGTAAAAATATGTATTTAAAAGTAATAAAACTGTGACAAGGAATCGAATTTCATAATAAGTGGAAATATTTTAAAATATGAACTGAATTTACCAACTTTTCTAAAACAGTGTTGGATATTTTTTAAAGGAAACACTGTCAGAAAGGCTGACGGTCTATGTGATGGTTACCGTCGTATATTAACACAAGCAACGCCACAGTTCCTGCAAGTACGGTGCTGACCTAAGTAGGATTAAGGATAAGAGGTTATTAAGAAGAGTTAAGGAAAGGGCTGATTGCTGATTTGCTCACTCACCACATACTGTTATTTCACGGTGGTCTCCTGTAAGGCAATTACATTATTCTGTCTGCTGTAATCAGGTAATGTTATCTCATATGATAATATACATCCATATGATAATATCGCTGCTTAAAAACTAAAGGGCCTTAAACCAAAAATTCAAAAATGTTTTATTGCAAAAATACAATAACAATCCTTCATATTGTATGTTGCAAAAAGACTTTAATTCCATATTTAGTATATTTTGACCATTTTTCATATATTCAAAAGTAACTTATATGCTAGTATTCAGTTTATTATAAAAGTACTTAAAACATTTAATGCTACTTAAAAATACGCTTCTAACCATGTATAATATTATTTTTGATATATTATCTAATAAGAAAAAAAATTACAAAAAATAATATTACTTTTTAAGCAACGATATATATGCAACATACAAATATATATTTAACACATTATTAGATTATATATTTTTGTTTTGTACCGTAATAGGTAACATATGTTTTATTTTATTTTTTCTTGTCTCATAATAATGACTCAATAACTAAATAGAAGTTGACCTTCGGGTTTACTTTTTTTTTGTTTTAAACTATTACTATAATAATAATAGGTGTACAGGTTTAGTCATGCGATTAGTTCCTTCGTTTTTTTTTAACATATAAATGAATATTGTAATAAAATCAGAATACATTGGATAAAATTCTCACATACCTAGTAAGTAGGTATAATTTGAAGTAGCTTTCCGCGTATGTCTGTCTGTATATCCGATAGCCTGCCGCTAACCGAATTTGATGCGGTTTTCACCATCAATTAGATAACTTTTCACGGAAGGTGAAATGGACCTTATTAAGTCAGCTAGTTCATAGTTAAACTAGCTGGTGTCCGCGACTTCGCCCACGTTAAAAGTAAGGGATGTGTAGCGCCTGACTAAATGTGAAAAGCAATATAACGCCTGACATCTTTGCTGTTATAAAATTTTCAGGGGTTGTATCTTTATTTTTAGTAGATAGCTGGTGCCCGCGACTTCGCCCGCGTTGAAAATTATATACTAAAACCTTCCTCTTGAATCACTCTATCTATTTAAAAAAACCGCATCAAAATCCGTTGCCTAGTTTTAAAGATCTAAGCATACACAGCAGCATACTTTGTTTTGATAGTTAAGTATCCTAATAATCCTGGTGAAACCGCTTCTGCGATTAGTGCACACATTATTATTATTCGCTAGTGGCTATTCCTGTCTGCTAGAGAACCAGTATCACTTCGTCCATTGCTGAAATATTGTGATCGCCACGTAAACTAAAGCTCTCTACCTATACCTACCACGTTGAGAAACTGTAGTACTTTTTTGATAGAGGCATTCTTCACATCTTCACAAGCCATTGTGTGGCTTCCTAGGATGTGACTGCGCTTGTGCATCAACGGGCCACACTCGCACAGGATATGCATTGGTGTTTCCTCTGCCTCATGGCAGAAGCGACACTCTCCTGTACTAGTGAGACCCATTAGTTTAAGGTGCCTATTGAGGCGGCAGTGCCCTAGTGCACACATACGCACAGACAATAATTCTAAAAACTATTTTTTTATTTTTTGCTTGATTTTTTTAAAACTAATATTTAAAGTACCGACACTGCTCGTTTACGATTTTATTATGTAACTAGCTGGCGCCCGCGACTTCGTCAGCGTTGAAAAAGAAAAAGTAGGCTATCTTGTGTCCTGTACGTCTAAATGTTATCTACCAAGTTTCATGAAAACCAGTTAATTCGTTTAAGAATTATGGAGGAACATACATACATACAATACCTACACTTACAGATGATATAGATAGAAGATAGGATATCAGAAGTCATCATTACTAGAGATGAAACAGAAGTAGGTACTAACATGCAAAGAATTTATTAAGATCGCACATTCGTTCACGATGACATCACTACACATCTAGACATCAACACCGTCTGCGTACCTACCATTTTTTTTTTATTGATCAATACTAATAATAAATCTGTAAGGGTTGGTAATGGAGTAAGTTACTTTGTATTCAGAGATATCGTGTTTATAGGCTCTATACATGATACTGAAACTAAATTGACCATTTTTAGAACTTTTTTCTGTATGTATGTAAGTATGTATGTTCCTCCATAACTCTTAAACGAATTAACTGATTTTCATGAAACTTGGTAAATAAACATTTAGACGTACAGGACACAGGATAGGCTACTTTTTCTTTTTCAACGCGGACGAAGTCGCGGGCACCAGCTAGTAATAAATAAATACTTATTACATAAAAAAATTGAAAAATGGACAGTAATTAAAACACTTTATTGATAACACAGATAATATGTGTAGATCTAGATAATTGTATTGTATTGTATTTATTATTAGTTTCATAAACGATTCTTCAATAGTTTCCTTTGGTGTTAAGTAAATATGTAATAGCAAACAATAGAGATTACAGACAGAAGTATGTGTACTCGTAATATAACGTTACGAAGCTATTTCAATTTTGCAAATAACCCAATGTAATTTCAGACTTCCTGTATTTGTGCTCGAACGATATATTGTGTTTCGCCACACTATTAGCAATCAACTACTTAACCACAATCAAGATTGTTCTTTTGTTGATATCAATTCACTTGAATTTCCAGCGAGTTTCATGTTTTTCAATCGATTTACGTAAATATTTGCACGACTAGTGAATACAATGTTTGAGACGAAATGTATGTTATACAATGTTAAATTCGCAAGAAGAAATTTATTGTTCTTATCAAAATTGAGTTTCGGTATGGATAAAGTACCTAACAAGTACCTATTAATTTTCAGTTGTTCATCAATAACGAATGGGTGGACTCTGTCAGCAAGAAGACATTCCCCACCATCAACCCTCAGGATGAGAGCGTCATCATAAATGTCGCCGAAGGAGACAAAGTAAGTAAATATACTATAATTAACAAATGAAAAAAAAAAAGAAAAAACAAATCAAATAGAATAAAAAAACGATTTTAAAAAAGCTACATTATTAGCGAGTAACATAGGCTATCCTTACTAATAATATTATAAATGTGAGTTTGTTTGTTACGCTTTTAAGCAAAAACTGCTGAAGCGATCACCATGAAATTTTGCAAACACGTTATCTGGGACACCAGAAAGAATATAGGGTACCTTTCATCCAGAACGCGGACGAAGTCGCGGGCACCAGCTAGTAAACCAGCTAGTAGTAAGTCAGTGCGTGCAACAGCTTGTAATTTATAGAAAAAAAAAAACCAATATTTTCTTGTGCTGAAAAAAATTATAATTTGGATGTAAAAACTGGGGAATACAAAAATCTTGATTTTGTTGCATTTTTAAGTTTGTTTTTAAGCCTCATCGGCCTAAGTACATATTCTATGACCACCGTGTCCATGGTTCCTCTTAAGGTCGGGTCGAGTGAGATAATGATACTAAAAGTCCATAACGTGACTTTATTATTATAACTTCGGGAGTTGAAAATACCTAAATTTGTAATTAGAATTTTTTTATGTAAAATAGAAACATACATAAATCCCTATAAGTTAATATCCCTATGTGAATAGTCTTCTATAAAGACCCGTCACAAATTCAGTGAACTTTACTCTAGTAATTGTTCATTCGTGTCAAAATTTATCATTCATAAAATTAACATATTTATGAGCTCAGAAATACCTAGTACTTAAATGGATGTTTATATTTTCTCAAATATAGACATAAGCATAGTTTTTTCATTGGATCTCAACTGGGTATCGAGTTATTCTAATTTACTTATACCCTTTTAAAAACAAAATGATCACGTCATGCAGTCTCCATGCAGTAAGTAAGCTGATTATTATTCCTTACATATCGTATCAGCCGCAAGACGACCATTGCTGGACAAAGGCCTCCCCACATTTTTATATACTTTACAGGATAAATCTATTTTTCAATTTTTACAGCATATTATGTTCTTCTTACGAGTATTGCTTGACGTGGTCATTTTGATTTGAACGGGGTACATATTTATTAGAATAATGCGATAATATTTATACCGATACCGAAATTATATGGTCCGATGGTGTTACTATGTATTATACATTACCATAGTCTAACGAAACAAACATAGTACTATTAACATGGTAGTATATAGGCACCTCCACAACTAGGTTCTGCAATGGTAGCGTGAGTGGTCATTTGATTATACTGTTGGCACTATATTGCATTAGCTTACCGTTACTGAATTAAATACGGTTTTGACAGAAACTTCACTATATTTTCGAGATTAACACATGTGGTACATGTGACACTAAAAATAACTACAACATAGTGCCGTCGTGGCCGTCGTAAACGCATTGGTTTCAAAAGTCATGGGCCTAATGTTTCCAAACTTGAAATTCAATGACCATTGAATACAGGTTTGGCCTTGAATTTGTTTCTCGCAATGACAGATGTACATAATATGTTTACAATGAACCACTGCATGTTTACAATGGCGCTACTGCAGCAGACAACAGCCAATACTCGTATTAACCACACAAACAGAAGAAGTCGGAAATACAATATTTAATAGTGACCTATGTCATAAAAAAAGGCTATTCTCATGATATCGCACCTTCTACAAGACAAGGGTATAACTGCACTTTTTGTAATTTTACAGGAGAGCCATTTAAAGCAATTTAAACAATTCTTCATCAAATAAGCCCCATAGTCTTGTAAATATTTCTTAATTTAAGTTATGCCCTTGTCTTACCGAAGGTGCGATATGCTAAAACGTGTACCTCTGTCGCACCGAAATCTAGGAACGTTTTCAGCATTTAAATTTTCAATGTTCTTAGTGTTAACTAATTGAAATGAAATTAAAATAAAATATAGCCCACTTCAACACTACATTATGGTTAATTGTATTAATGGTAATTAACCATATCAGTTTTGTCGTAACAAGAAAGTAGTTGTTTATAAACTTAAAGAACATACCTATGTCATTAATTTTATTCAATAGATAAGAGAATGAGATAAGGGAAGAGAGACCAGCAGTTTGACATAACAATAATAATCTTTGCAGAGTTTTATCTTAATGAAGTAAGTACCTACTCGATTACTGACACTTGTTTATTTTTATTGTTTTTTTTTAAATTATCTTTTTATTATTAAAATTAAAAACAAGTCAGATGTCAGCCTCTAGATGTCAGCATGGTAACACTGGTTTATAACTGATTTCATTGTAAGTAGGTAAATATTAAGTACAAGTAACAAAAGAAAACAGTTTAATTAAAGTTTAATCAAACGATGTAATCGTGTATTGGCTTAATATCGTGAACATCGTAAACGTATTTACATACGTAACATCGTAACTAGCTGTTGCACCCGACTTCGTCCGCGTATCTTTATAAAATATAACCTATGTTACTCGTTGATAGGTGAAAGAATTTTTAAAATTGGTCCAGTAGTTTGTTCGTAATTCATTACGAACAAAAACATAAATATTTTCTCTTTATAATGTCTGTAGTTAGTATTGTTAAATTAAGTATTGTATACAACAAAATATCTTGCGTGCTCCTCCAAATAAAATATACCGCTTGAAAGTTGTGCGAGTAACACGAATATTTCATTTTTTTTCCCTTTTTCAGGCTGATATTGATATAGCGGTGGCTGCTGCTAAAAAAGCATTCCACCGATATTCTGAATGGCGCACGATGGATGCTTCCCAAAGGGGACGACTCCTTCTCAAATTAGCCGATCTTGTTGAAAGAGATGTTAAATATTTGGCCGAGTTGGAGACCCTTGATTGCGGAAAACCAGTCAAAATTGCTGAAATGGAAGCACTTTGGTCTACTAACATCCTCAGATACTACGCCGGAAAAGCTGATAGGATTCTTGGAAACACAATTCCTGCAGATGGCGAGATTCTGTCAATGACAATTAAAGAGCCAGTTGGAGTTTGTGCTCAAATATTGCCATGGAACTACCCCATTCCGATGTTCATCTTTAAAATCGCACCAGCTTTGGCAGCCGGTAAGTTTATTTTTATACAAAGTCATACGAAGGACGAGCAAACGGCCTATTAGATTGACCTTCGTTAAAAGACCACTGCAACCCTACAGTCACATAATAACATGAGAAACAAGCCATCCCTTGCTCACAATAAAACACGTTTTGTATCGTAAGAATATAATGTTCCCAAAGACGATACCCTCGTTTTGACTATGTAAAACGGTGCAACTTCTATTGAAATATTGTTAAAATATGTAAGTACTGTTTTTAAGGTTTTTTTCGACACTTAATTTTTTTTTTGTATCGCCAGGTTGTACAATAGTTGTGAAACCAGCTGAACAGACACCGTTAACCGCTTTAGCTGTAGCCGCCCTTGCTAAAGAAGCCGGATTCCCCCCAGGCGTCCTCAATGTGGTTCCTGGTTACGGTCCTACCGCCGGTGCTGCGCTAACCCATCACCCAGATGTAGACAAAATTGCTTTCACCGGATCTACAGAGGTAGGTCATCTACAATATAGTAAACACATCACTCATTATTGAATATGTATGCTTTTACTCGCGACATCGTCCGTGTTCTTTATAAATTATATTCTATCTTTTAAATTGGAATCAAACTATATCTTCGCAAAATATCTTGCATATCTTCGCGGTTTTGAAAGATTTAAACGTTAGAATGGGTACTAAACTAGAATCATTATTATATAAACTGTTGATACGGTGTACGACATGGAAAATTGTTGTACTAGTAATCTACCTATTAAAAAGCCAAAGATAATGTCCGGAAATCAATGGTGGTAAGGAAAATTCGGAATTTCTAATAAACCTAATAATTATAGTCTAGACGCCTGAGACAAGTACCTACTTAACGTTTGAATAGAACAATTGAATGGTAGACAGAGAAATTTGTATTTTTAATTGTATACCTATTAAAATTTAATCCTATTAAATACTTGTGGTAAGAAATAATAAAATTCTAGTTTAGAAATTCGTTTAATACATCTATGTAACGGACTGTACATTATACTAGCGGGCGAGTTGTCTATAAAAATAATAGGTAAAAAAAACATGACAATTCGCTCGTCGGGCGGGCGGGCGAGTTGTCCATTAACTCCGTTGTTCGAGTTTTAAGAATGATAACACTATTAATGAAATAATAAATGAACAATTACATAATCAATTTAATGTAAGCTTTTCTTATCTTGTTTACTCACTGACAATACTTCTGTTTTTATCTAAACATGCATTTTCATGCTTATTCATCGTTACTTTCAAAGCATGATAAGTTGTTTCAAAAAGTGGAAGACGTCATTGAGGTGTTTGTTTGTCACTAATTATGTGCATATTATTAATGATTTAGTAATATGCTTGATTGATTGATGATTAAATAAGCAACGATTTTTTTTTCATCCTTTATCATTCAATAAAATGTTTCACTCATTTTGAAACTACATAAATACTATGCCAAGAAAAATAACAATAAATATTTTATTTGAAAATTTGTCAAATAGTGACTAACTGTACCTTAGTTAGTCACTATTTGCTCTGTTCTGATCATTTTTCAGACCATAATTAATGCTTAGCATTTATACCATCGACTATCAAACCACAAATCTGGTTGTTAATGGTTTTAACTATTTTGATGGTTTTAACAAATATTACAGTCATTGTGTTTGGGTTGTGTACTAAGATTATGTAATTATTATCTAATTGTATGTAGGTCGGCCGTATCATCATGAACTCGGCAGCTGCTACCAACTTAAAGCGTGTTACACTGGAGCTCGGAGGCAAGAGTCCTCTTGTAGTTTTCAATGACGCCGATGGTAAGTTATTAAAATTATCAAACCGAATAACAACGACATTATAAAAAATAAAAATAATCTGTCAGTCGTAGGACTGCACGTCAGAATTGAAAATAATCTCTATGACTTTCGAATACTATCGCCATCTGTTAACATTTTAACAAACTATTGACGAAGTTATTATGAACTCAGAAGTACGTACTAAATCTAGATGGCGCTTATCTCATATAATTAAACGTCACTGAGTGTGTCAGTGTCTGTCAAAAAAATTCAGTGTTTTTTTCGATATTAAAATGCCCAATGCGAATAAAGAAGTACTCACTTCAATAATTAATTGATTAAGTATTAAAATAATTTGCATGATATGTTTCAGTGGATGTAGCTGCAGAGATTGCTCATAGAGCTGCATTTGCTAATGGAGGACAATGTTGCGTTGCCGGTACAAGAACCTACGTCCAGTCGGGAATCTATGATAAATTCGTTCAGAAGGCTGCTGAAATCGCTAAAAAGAGATCCGTAGGAAACCCCTATGATGATGTTCAACAAGGGCCACAGGTGATATTTTAAATCAGTCTAGTACGATCAGTATTCACATATATTAAACAAGATGTTACCATCGTTAAGTGTTATGAGGTTCATAGTATAAGAAGTATAGTACTAGTACAAAATTGTATTAAAACAAAATTGTTTTATAATTTAAGATTGATTCCGACATGTTCAACAAAGTAATGGGCTACATTGAAGCTGGTAAGAAGGGAGGAGCACGCTGTGTGGCTGGTGGAAGTCGTCATGGAAAGATTGGCTATTACATTGAGCCTACTGTCTTCGCTGACGTTACAGATAATATGAAGATTTCAAGGGAGGAGGTAAGAAAAGATTGATATATTTCTATAAAGGACAAAAATTGCCGATCTATGTACTATATTAAATTAACTTCTCTTTATTCAGATCTTTGGACCTGTCCAATCTATTCTGAAGTTTGATACCTTTGAAGAAGTGGTGGATAGAGCCAACGATTCCAATTACGGACTAGGAGCAGGAGTAGTCACTAATGACATTACAACTGCACTTAGTTTTGTCAAATATGTACGCGCTGGAACTGTGTGGTAAGTATTGTTATTCAAAACTTCTTAATAACAATCTCCACATTCATAATACTTAAGTAAGTAGGTATAATTCAAAAAATAGTGAATATGTTGGAATGTTTCCTACAAAAATGAATGAAACTTGAAATTCAGTGAAACTTGACATACATTGTATATTGTAGGCCTGTATATTGTATATAAGATAGGCACTTTTTACGGCAACAAGAAAATAATACAGCAACAATAATAATTGTTAATAATGGCTCATTAATATCAGAGAGCAAATGTCGTGGCTCTAATAATTTTATTGTCTTTGTAATACTCGTGGTTAGTTTCTCAAATTGAGCCAAACCTCTTCCGGCGAGATCTTTTGATCGCATTTCCTAACAAACTCCTTACTAGAGACTCTTTCTGCCACTGGTGGTTATAATTACCGAGAGTTCAACTTACTCACAGAAACACAACAGCACACGCGCTGTTATTTCACGGTATTTGTGTAAGAGGGTGGTTCCTGCTGCAAGGCGGGTTAAAACTTAGACAAAATTAAACAAAAAAAGCTAAGATCAAAACAACAATTTAACTAATAGGAAGTCCGACACCAAAAAAGTCCGAACGAGTCGAAACGGTCGGACTAACTAAAGAGTTGGATCCACGCATTACTGTGGCTTCTCGACATTAAAACAAGATGGCTAATTAGTGAAAAGAATTTCCTTAAGTATTAATTCACATGTGTTAAAGTAACAATAAAATTAAAAACAATTAATGTTTTTATATATTTCAGGGTGAACACGTACGATGTAGTAACTCCACAGACACCGTTTGGCGGTTTCAAGGAATCGGGCATTGGACGTGAAATGTAAGTAACTCCTAAAACAATATGACTTTTATTGTAAAATAGAGTCAAGCTGAAGATGTACTTTATGATGGAAGAAGAGTTACATGATCTATTTTATACGAGTATGTAAATCCAGAGAAATGCAAACATGTGTGGATGTGGGTAAGAGAGGACAACAAAATAGGAATCTTTCCTATAATACTGAATTACAGCATTACTAATTACTCGTAACCTCCGACGCAAAAAGTTTCTGTCCGTGGAATCCACGTGGAATCGTAGCTCCCAAACGGGTGAAAATATTGTGATCCGTTTTTTTTAGAGTTAACTTAATCGAGATGGTTCTTAGCTATAATTTATGAAGATCTGTTCAGGCGTTTGAAGACCATTTCCTTGTTAACGATGGGGTTTCACTAACTTCCACGTGTTCGATTAATGTGAAATTTGGTATACTTTAACTTCGGCGGTATTTCCATGACATAGTAACCTTGACTTGATCCATAACATGGTAGCATCTAGTGGTCTGTGGGATAACCAATTCATCAGCAACTTTCAGCAGATACATATAGCGTGTTTAGGCTCGATAGAAAGTTGGGGGTTACTTTATAATTATTCTAATAGCTTGTTTCATTAAACTACTACCTACTTCTAAATCGCTATGTAAACAAAACTGGTTCTATAGCTATACCTATTTTTTACAGGGGTGAAGACGGCATTTTACAATATTTGGAGACCAAGACTGTGACTATCAACCTCCCGAAGAAACCCCAACTGTAAACAATGTATGCGGCCAAGATGCAAGTTACTCTTCTATTTAATAAAACAACTACAATACGAAATGTAATGACTATATTAAAATACCATATAATGTAATCGGCAATGTGTCTTTTGTCTTAATACACCTTACTCCATCTACCTACCCTTTTATCTTCAATATATAAAAAGTCGTTTGTCATGAGTGATTCTTCAACGCAGAGCCTAACCCACAGGGGTTACAACTTTTAAATTTTAGCAGTTCATGCATTTTACGATGTAAACATCCACCAAGAAAGGATTTTTAGAAATTTCACTCCTAAAAGAGTAAAATAAGGGATGAACGGTTGTAGCAAAACCTTCGCTGGGGCCGGAAGATTCTCGAGTGAAGGCCACCGATCGCAAAGCGCAGCTCACGACGTCCGTCAACTTACAAGGTGGACAGACTGTAACCCTCTGGCGTGCTGTGCTTGTTTATCGCTTTGCACCAGACCAGATGTTACCACCGACTAGTGTTCAGCCAGTAAGGCACGAGACTATAGGGCGCCTTTGCCAGAGAGAAGAAGAGGGCAGCCTAAGAAATAAAACAAAGACTTACCACAACACAAGTTTAATAAAAGAATTATAACAATATCAGCAATATCAAAATCAGTAAGATACAGGTTACTAATTAACAAGTTTAAATTAGATTATAATATTCAGAGTAGCACGTTGAGGACGTGAGCAGTGTTGGCTCAGACGTGGGAATTTATCAAGCTCCGAGGGTAAGCTGATGAGTATATAAATTAAAAACTACTCAGCTGGATAGAACGCTCCGGGAATGCCGCTGAAGCAGGTCCACTGCTGCAGCCCGCGGAAACGTGGCGTAGACCCCCTCAAAACGCGAAGAGCGTGCAGACGAGCGTCGGTGTGGAGTGGTTGCCGGAAGCCGGCGATAGTAGGTGCTGAGTAGGCAGCTCGGACTAGCTCCTCCCGCCGTGGTCCAAAACGCCCGCGTATGAATCTCGCAGAGCCCTCGGCGACTCCCTTCCTCGCACAGGCGACTTCAGGGATCGTGGCGAAGTAGACGAAGTAGCACGGTATAGATCGTGACAGTGGGTACTTTTCCCAAATTTAAATTAACCGCCAAGCTTGTAATAAAAATATGCGTGTACGTAAGCAGTGTCCTTGCGTCTGAGAGTCTTTGTTGTAGGTATCTCTCCTACTTTTATTGACCATTCCTCCCTCCCTTCACGTCCCCTACTTCCCCGACAGTTGAGAGGTGCGGTGACGTGACTTTGGCATTGACAATACTACATTGACATAGACTATATTTTAGTGCACAGACCAGTTTAATGGTCTGTGCAAATTTCATATGTTACAAGACGACTTAATAAGGGCCAAGGGTCGACGGTGGAACCAGGCTGCTTATGACTGGTTCTTTTGGAACATTATGGGGACGTCTTGTGGCTGAGGTGATGATAATGATGATCAGTGGAACCTTGAAATTTCATATACAAACTTCCGGTTAGAAATAAATATGTACACTATACATATTACTTATTTCAGCGTTTTTTAAAATCTCTCCCCTAAGACGGTGAAATAAAGGTTTAAAATTTATAAATAGGGAATCCGTAATCAATACTAATAATAAATCTGTAAGTGTAGGTATTGTATGTGTGTTCCTCCATAACTCTTAAACGAATCAACTGATTTTCATGAAACTTGGTAGATAAATATTTAGACGTACAAGACACAGGATAGGCTACTTTTTTTCTTTTTCAACGCGGACGAAGTCGCGGACGCCAGCTAGTATTATTATAAAATTACCGATTGAATTAAAATTCCTTGATTAAATTTAAATTTAAAGCTTCTCAGCAATAATAAATATTATTAATATTTGGTCAAAAAATAAATATTTCGTCATTTTTGGAAATTTTGCCCCTAAAGCGGTAAAATAAGGGATGAACGGTTGTATAAACCAGCAATTTTCAAATAAAGTTAGAAGCATGAAATTTCATATACAAGCTTCTGGAGAAATACATTAATTTCAGATTGCCTCAATGAAATTTTTTGCAAAAAAAAATCGCAATTGAAAATGTAAGGGTTGATTTAAACCCTCTACTCCCCAGCCAGGTCTATAGTTCTGTGTTAGGTTTTATAGAATAGTTTTATAACAAGTTTTCAGCTTGCCTCAAATACCTATCAGGAAATGTCTACCATCTCTCGGAATATTGGCTTTCTTTTGAGCCAAAAAATACCCGGTAATCTTCTGTAAGCTGCTGAGGCTAAGTACCATGATGTTGGGAACCACCGAAGTAACCTATGAACCTATGGAATCATCTAGGAAATGGACTGATGGTTTTTAAACGCCTGAACAGATCTCCATAAGTTATAAAAATAAAAAATAAATAATTATCTTCACACAGTCTACACAGCACCATCTAGTTCCACAGTAAGCAATTAATGTTTGTATTATGGATACCAGAGAGTTGATATACTACACATTACTTTTTTTTGTAAATACATACATATTATAAATACAAAACATCCATGTAGGTACAAAGGTAAAATGTTAACACAAACATTTGCCCCTAGCGGGATTCGAACCCGCGACCGTTTGGTTAAGAGCGGGTATAAAGAGAAATAGCCAATCCTAGATTTGAATTTTATCTAAGTAAACAAAGTCTAATTTAATTATTTTCTTAAAATAGATAAATACATTATAAATGAAAGTGACGACTGTAACAGAAAACATAATATAATGAAATTTTCTCGATAGAAAAAAATCACCAAGTGAGCTCTCATTTCCATCGATTTTAGTTTTATTTTCAAAATGACACACATTACAAAGCTAAAAGTGTATCAGTAATTTCACATCTCATATTATCTAAAGCTGTATGTAACAATTTTTCATTTGACATTGTAGTTTACGAATAATTAATATTTAATACTTTTGGCACATAACATTTTTAATCATGGTGTAAAAGTAACGAAAAAAAGCGTACCCGTATGTATTCGGTACTATAACAATTAGTACTCGTTACTATCGTATCGTTACGTTACTCGTTACTTCGATACCTCATCATAACATGCTATGTTAGAGCAACGAATCGAGTCGTATTGGGTACGCGTATGCCGTACACTGTATGAAGTGTATGACATCGCAACATTCGTAATTTGTAGAATATGTCTATAACGGTTGCATTATTCATAAAGTAAATGATATGGAATTTGGCTGAATATCTCTTTTACGATAAGAACAAAAAAACGTGAAAATACACGATACTTAATGTTACTTAAACAAAAACATATTTCTAATTTGTAAAAAATACTTTCTTACCTTGTTTCAGTTCCAATCTCAAACTTTGTCTTGTCTACACACACACTATACCTTAAATAAACCGTAAAAAACTTGGACGACGAATTTCCAAAATATACTTTACTTAATAAACAAACATCGTTCTTAGTAACGTACGTATTTAAATTCACCGAATAAGCGCGCGCATGCGTAAAACATACATACGATCAGTAAGAAAACGTTTCAATTCACGCATTAACGGTACTTGAGCTTGCGTGAATGAAACAGTATAGGTAATACGAAAAATGCGAGTAACGAAATGCATTCGTGGGTAACGTTTCGTTACTCGGTACTAGATGGCGCACCCGTTACTCAGTACCGAATACATACGGTTTGCTACAGCTTTAATTTTTAATGAGCGAGATGCGCTATCTTCCGTCGCATGTTGTGCGTATTTCTACGTATTTTGTGTCACTGTCATGTCCAAGGGGCCACGCGGGTGAAATTACAAATTTTGTTTGCTTTATACCCACTCTTAACAGCTGGGGTTACTAGTCACTAGACCAAACGTGTCGTCAAACCAAGTCAGTTATAACCAAGAAAGATCCCGATTCGATCCCGATGTCGGTTTTCAAACAAAAAAAAAAACTAGAAGTAGTTACACAAAATATTCGAGTAGGTATTATTTTCTACAGCACACCTACGAGTACAATTAATAATACACAGTATTTTTCCGTTGTTTTCTTTTATAGTTAAACCATTGTTTTTGTTATTAGTTCGTTGTCGCTTGTTATTATTTATCAAACACTTGAGTTTTATCTTTTTTTTTAAGAACTTGAGGTAGATAGCTAAGCTAATGTAATTTTTTAAGTGTTATTTAACTTATCTTTATCTTGAAATAGGTCTTCGCGCGGAAAGCGCTGTGCGGTAGCGTTAAAAACCGACTTTTTTTTTAAAATATATATGATAATAAAAATATAAAGTACCTACACGTATATCTATTAGGATTGTTTTAGAGTTCTCATTAATATACCAAATCGTATAATTGTTAAACAAAAGCTCTTGAAATTAATTCGCTATGTGGAGACCTTTTCACAACTTCACTTAATAGGAATATCAACTTCTAGTATTTCTAATTGTTATAACCTACTATTTCTTGTATTTATTTTAACAACATGGAAATTAAAAAAATTAAATAAAAATTAAAGAAGGTTATTATATTAAAGTAATTTCATAAATAGTAGTTCAGTAATTAATATTAATTCAGTAGTTTCTGCATGAACGAGTAACAAGCGTCCCAACAAACAATACTGCTCGTAGTATTGACGACCATGCGAATAATAAAATATTATTGAGAATAGAGAACTTTATGAGCCTTGACATAGAGTTTTAAATGCGTGACAATCATGTTAACAAATAATGATAATCAGTAGACAATACAATGTGGCATAGCTGATAAAGTTTCACAAACAAAAATGAACTTTATAGCCAACGAAATTAAATACCAAACAGGTTTAAATTTTAAATTGGAATAATGAAACGCGGGTGTCCAGTCCAGTCTGATTCGCATTGGCCACTGAGAAGTACGCACTCTGCGTCGACCATATACCATATCACACTTGTTATAAAAAAAAGAAGAAAAATGGTGAAAGTGGACGTGAAATATACTAAGGTAAGGGATTTCAAGTTATTAATTTTTTTTAAAAATATTATCTAAATATTTCACATATTCAGTGCTAACATGAGAGTCAATATTTTTATAAACCAGCAAATCGAGATTAACTAGACTTATTTATTTACTTGTTTATTTGCCAAGTTATGTTGTTATCTCGAAATTATTGTTTCAGTGCCTGTAATTTTAAATATATTTATTAAATTAAGCAATTGGGTCTCAAATCTAAAAAAAATATACATCTTAATTTTAGATATCACATATACCTACAGTTTCTGTTTTTAGTCTTAGTAATAAGAAACTGGTGTTAAAATAATTTACAAATACTTAGGTACATTTTAGTGTAACACAACTTTCATTATCACAAGCTATAAAGAACATAAAAATATTAAATATATTTTGTACATGTAGGTAGGTATACAAACCTGTTGGTCATATAATTAAAAGGTTAGTACCTAGGTACCTACATAGCAATTACAAAGATTAATTTTTTGACCGAGGTAATCCAGTTTTAAACTCATAATTAATATTATAAATGATAAAGTGAGCTTACATTTTCTCGCCTTAACTAGATACTAAACCGATCATCATGAAATTTTTCCATATAGATAAGTTAGCAGGGGTACAAAAAAGGACATAGGTAGGAGGATACCTTTAAAGGCACCGTTCCCAAACAATTTGGACAAAGTTGCGGTCAAAAGCTAGTTTATTACCTATATAAACTCACCAACATTACATAAGCCAAAAACAACACAATCACTATTTTAGCTAATTGATAATGTGAAATTAATAAGATATTGTTTATGCAAACTAACACAAAGATACAAACATTTTTATTAAATATGTGGGTAACTGATAAGTTTGAGGACAAACTTTGCTTTATCTGAAACTTGGCAATAAAATAATACGATTTTAATGTTCATTTTCATTCGCAAGCAATTTTTATGAGAGGCGAGATTTGTTTGTGTGTTGATTAATGAAAACAAAATGATACGATTGAATAAATACATATTGGTAATGTCTTAACAAAGAGAAACGATAAATCAACACAAATCGTTAATAGATAATTAAAATGTGATAAATTTAATATTTTATCTGATGGTAATAGAGTATCTAAAGAATAAAATGTGGAAAAAAGGCTGATTTTATATTTTACTAGCTGGTGCCCGCGACTTCGTCCGCGTACAACCAAACAAACAAACTCTTCAGCTTTATATATTGGTATAGATACTTTAAATGATTTTTGATAATTTTTATATCTACAAAAGATTCGAAAACAAGTTATTTAGAAAATTTGATAGCTCTAAATTGGTAATCTCCCAAAATCTTGGGTAGATTTATCTACTACCCAGATACGCACGTTCAAAGTACACAGAATTACTACTCGATTCCTCGCATTTTGTCCTTTAGTTAGAAGAACAACACAAGCCAAATAGAAATGTGGCGAAACAACACATGTTTTTTCTGTGGCGAATCAACAACGTGGCAACACAACAACAACCCTAGAAAATAAGTTATGTTTAGGGGGCTTGTTGTTGATTTGCCACACTTGAATTTCCATACATTGAAAGTTGTTTTGCCACAGTCGTTAAAAAAATATGTAAATTCACAACAGGTAGATAAGAATTGTTGTTGATTCGCCACAAGTCATAATATTTCAGAAAGTAATGACCCAGAAGTTTAGGGAGCCTGGGATTTTGGGGCCATAAAAAAATCCACAAAAACTATTCAAACTGTTATAAAAACTAATTACAATATTCAATATTTCAATATAATAATATACCTACTTACAGCTTAATTAGACACTGTAATGTATGCCTACTATTTATTTACATTAAAAATTATGGAAATATATATATTTTTTAATTTTCAGATATTTATTAATAATGAATTTGTTGATGCAATTAGCAAGAAAACGTTTGCCACTATCAATCCTCAAGATGAGACAGTCATTACTCAAGTAGCTGAAGGAGACAAGGTAAGTTAACCCTTCCTGTTTATTCATTAGTAGGTAATAATGTTCGAAATTCGTCTACAATCATTATTAAAAATTCGAGCAAAACATAATACACGATTGTTTATGTTATTTTTTATAAAACAATAGTTACAAAAATCCTTGACAAAAAGAAGAACTGTGTCATCTTTACCCATCCAAAAGAATATTACTGCAATTATATAAAAAATTGTGTGAATATGGAACTTTACCTTGAAAAGATAAAATAACACATGCCTATCTCTTAAGAAATAACAAAACCATTATAAACTTGAACAATCTCAATTTAGATAATAGCCCTAAGCATGCCAGTACATAAACACGAGTAAATGTTCCACGAAATCAAGAACACGTATAATAACGTCATATTCTCGTGATGCATTATATAACATAACAATGACATTTCTTGATATGAACTGATCAAGTTCAACTGAATTCTGTTTGTTTCTATTAAATTAGGCTGACATCGATGTGGCAGTGGCTGCAGCTAAAAAGGCCTTCCACCGCTACTCGGAATGGCGTCTTATGGATGCTTCACAACGCGGCGTCCTTATGCTAAAACTAGCTGATCTTATTGAATCTCAAGCCAGATATTTGGGTGAACTCGAAACTTTGGATTGCGGTAAACCAGTGAAACAAGCTGAAGATGAAGTATATTATGCTACAGCTGTTTTGAGATATTATGCCGGAAAAGCGGATAAAATCTTGGGAAATACAATTCCTGCAGGTATATTCCGAAAAATATTAATATGTGAATATAACTTAGTGTGTAATATTAGTTATTCATTAACAGTTTATTAATAATTATTGCAAAGAATGATTCCAAATAATAATCTCGGGAATTTATACTGCTTTCAGATGGAGAAGTTTTAAGTATGACACTCAAAGAACCGGTCGGTGTTTGCGCACATATCATACCATGGAACTATCCAATTCCAATGTTGTTATGGAAAATGGCCCCCGCCTTAGCAGCAGGTAAAAGATCTGAATTTAAACATGATGTTAACAAACAAACACACTGTTGACCTCAACCTTTTATATCATTATTAAAAGTTAATTGTAAACAAAATCTGAATATTACTGCTTCTTCTATACTTACTTTTTAATATAATTATATAATCCTATCCTTACTAATATTATAAATGTGAATGTGAGTTTGTTTGTTTGTTACGATTTCACGCAAAAAGTACTGAACCGATCACCATGAAATTTTGCATACGCATTAAAGGACATAGGGTACCTTTAATCCAGAACGCAGACGAAGTCGCGGGCACCAGCTAGTAATATTATAAAGAGAGAAGATTTGTATTTTTGTTTGTAATGAATAAACTCAAAAACTAATAGACTGATCTTAAAAAATCTGTCGCCTTTAGAAAGCTACATTATCAACGCCTTTAGAAGTATGAAATAATTACGAAGTACATACCTACTGTACTTTGATTATTTGACTAATCTAGTTTGTCTTTTTAGGTTGCACAATGGTTGTGAAGCCAGCTGAGCAGACATCTCTAACGGCCCTAGCAATTGCTGCTTTGATTAAACAGACTGGTTTTCCTCCTGGAGTAGTCAATGTTGTTCCCGGATATGGACCGACAGCAGGTGCAGCGCTTACTCATCATCCTGATGTTGACAAAGTTGCATTTACTGGCTCTACTGAGGTTAAACATATTTTTCAAGAACATACATCAATAATTTGAATCAAAGATAATTGAAATCTTGATTTATTTATTTTTAGATTGGAAGAATTATCGTTGGTGCTGCTGCAGCTGTCAATTTAAAACGTATCACTCTAGAATTGGGTGGTAAAAGCCCGCTTGTTGTATTCAACGATGCAGATGGTAATTAAATTTTTGATTCGTTTATTTAAGAAGGGGTAGACAAAGGCAAAAAATTGCATTGTTTAATAAATATGTTACAAGAAAGTGTCAAAACAATTGGTTTGAAAAAAAAAATTTTATACTTAAACATGTTATATTCAAAAATTTCCATCGAAGTAATAGAAACCCCACAATAAGTAAAAGTAATTCCCCACATAAGCAGAATTTGTCTTACATTGAAATTGTTTCGAAAACGGCTTATTGCGCGCAAATGATTCCTGCACCGATTAATAAGTCAATGTCAGTTAACAAAATGTTTTTTTTTTTTTTTTTTTTTTAATTGTTTTAATGGTAAATACAAAAAAAAAAACACAATTTTCAGGCCTGTTAAATTGTCTCCGCCGCCTAGGAGCTCTAAATATATGGAGCTTCAGTGTCTCAGTGACTGCGTTGAGGTGTGGACTAAGTTTGTGTTTTTCTTGCGGAATTAGTTTGAAATATATACTACATTTTAAAGGTCAAATCGTCAATGTCATTGGCCTATGTGAATCCTTTAAAGGCGCAAGGAGAAATCGCACCTAATTGTATTCTTTTTTCATTGATCAAAAAGGTAAACTGACAATTCAAGATATAGAACTAAACAAACAATACGAACAAATTCTAAATGAGTTAATCACTGAGTCAACTCTCTTAGATAATGCCTAATGTACAAATCCCATCTTTAGAACAGTCCAATGACCATGGCGACGCTATATTTGTTAACGTTTTTGATCAATAGAAAAAGAATAGATCAGTGAGTGATTACTTAAAAAAATGAATATTCCGATTTGACACATGATAATATACAATTTTATTAATATTTTCAGTTGAAAAAGCTGCACAAATAGCTCATGCTGCTGCTTTTGCTAACGGTGGCCAATGCTGTTGTGCTGGTACCAGGACTTATGTACAGTCTGGAATCTACGACCAATTCGTACAGAAAGCAGCCGAAATCGCTAAGAAGAGGTCAGTTGGAAATCCTTTCGAAGACGTAGAACAGGGGCCGCAGGTGATTGTTATATTGAAATTAAAAACCAGCACAATCAATAAAATATGCAAGTTAAAACCTATTATCCAAATGTCATTTTGTTCTAGATCGACAAAGATATGTACAAGAAAGTACTTAACTATATATCGATTGGTAAGCAAGAGGGAGCGAAATGTATTGCTGGCGGTGGACCTCATGGTAAAAAAGGCTTTTACGTCCAACCAACTGTATTCGCTGATGTCAAAGACGACATGAAAATAGCGAGAGAGGAGGTATTGTAAAGTAAATACATGAAATTGGTGACACCAAAATTGAAGTTGATGATTGCAATAATTTAATTTGATTTTAGATTTTTGGTCCGGTTCAAAGCATCTTCAAATTCGAAACCTTCGACGAAGTAGTGGATCGCGCCAATGACACAAACTACGGGCTTGCAGCCGGCGTCATTTGCAACGACATTACCACAGCATTGTCTTTCGCCAAAAGCGTACGAGCTGGATCTGTCTGGTAAGATATTTTGATTTTTTTAGAACATTTATCCAAAGTATTTTTAAAAGTAGCTACCAAAAATCTACAATGTACTTGACGACTTATTTATAAATTTATTTCTCAATCTCAATCTTAGGGCCTCTTTCACAAACTACAAGTATAGTGTTGATTACTTACTTTTAGAAATAATTTTATGTTTTATTAAATATGCACTCCGGTTTAGTGCATGTTTCGATGGGCGATTTTTTTTTTTATTATTATCTTTTTAATGTTTGGGACTTTTACCGTACAAACAAAGTATATCAGCTCCATCATTCCCGGTGACCGGTGACTTTAAATGACGGTTAGCCTACTTGACAGATGGTGAAAGAGGCCCTTAGGGCCTCTTTTACAAACTACAAGTAAAGTGTTGATTAGTTACTTTTAGAAATCATTTTCTGTTACATTGAATTATGCACTCGGTTTACTGCATCATTCGATAGCCGATTTTTTTAAATTATTTTCTATTTAATGTTTGGGACGTTTACCGTACAAACAAAGGTATATTAGCTCCATTATCCCCGGTTACCGGTGACTTTAAATGACAGTTTGACCTACTTGACGTTTGTGAAACAGGCGCTTAGTCAAATTAATATTTAATTGAGCCAATTTTGATTTTGAACAAATTTAAAATACGTTGCATTTTTTTACACAAAGAAATTACAGAAAGTTTATACAAAACACGTAAATAAATGTCTTGTATAAGAATAGTAAGTCAAAAAATTAGTAAAATTAAAAATCGTGGTAGCATAACAATTAATTTTCATTTGCCAAGTTGAACCAGTGAAATAATATCAGTTTGTAATTATTCGTTAGTTAGTTGTAGTTCGATTTTCAAATTTACATACTTTTCATTAGTAAGTATAGGGCTGAAAATCTCATTTATATCGATTTAAATTCTAATACCTGTAGTGTTTCAAAGATTGAACTAACTTTTAAGAATTCAAAACTCTTCAAAACTATACCTATATTAATTTTTAATTACATATCATTACAGGATAAACACATACAACCACTTGGCTAGACAGACGCCATTCGGAGGTTTCAAGGACTCTGGCCTGGGCAGGGAACTGTAAGTATTGAGTTTTATTCATAGATAATGGAAACCATAATGTTTTATTTGTCTTTTCTCTATTTCTATCAAGCATTTTTTACAACATTCATTTCTCATTACAGGGGCGAAGAAGGCATCAATCAATATCTGGAAACTAAGACTGTGACAATATCTCTTCCTAAGAATCCGCAATTGTAAAATTGTCTTAACTTTATTACTTACATCGATGCGATGAAAGCTTCAAAATTTTCTATTTTTATACTCTGTCTGCATTATTTTAGTCGTTTTTTAAATAAACAATATTTAAAATACTTATAGCCTTTTCGTTTAATAAAACCAGTCTATCAAAATGTCCAGTTTCTCAAAATATCGTTTACTTATACGAAACTTGACCAAAAAACTTTGAATATGTTAACTTGACTATTAAAATTTCTATATTAAAATTCACACAATTATAAACAAGCATTGGTATCACGAATCTAAATTAATGCATTAAACTTACCGACAATTTTGTACTGCTTTTCGGTGAGATGGTTTGAAATCATGCCACAAATATGGGCACCGAGTGAATGTCCCACACACGTTATCATTTTGGCCAACGCGCCGGCTTGTGTAATGTATGAATATAACTGTGCGGTGCATTGAGAGGCTAACCTGTATAACACAAGAGAATAAGCCAAAATTAACACAAGAGAATAAGGTTCACGAAAATTATATAATTCTTTTTTAATTCAATTATATTTATTGCGAGACCATAATGTGGTCTTTATTAAATTTATAAAGACCACTGTTATGGACCCTGTCGGGCATGCAACTTCCCCTAAGTTCTCTAAACTAAACTAAATATAAGATTTATTTTTATTATATTGAAATTTAAATTAAAAATGAAATAATATTTACATTTATGTAATTAATATTTAAATAATAATATTATCAATAAAATATTCATTATTATATTTTTTATTTTTTTATAAATATGATATCGTTGTTTTCTTTTTTTTAATTATCTGGTATTTTATTATAGAAGAACTGAAGGTTTCATTGGAATTATTATAGTTGACAATTAGCTGTAATAAATGTGTAAAGATACTTTTAAGTAGTTTATGAACTTACTTCATATTGGAGAGTGATGATAGGTAACAAGGAAATCTTGTTAATCCTGACCAATCCACCATGAATACGTTGTAGTCTTTGCGGGACAAGTATGCTGCAAAACAATTGATATAAACTTTATTGACAATCAACACAAATATTAATGAAATTGCAGAAATCCAATAATTAATAATTAAACATCGCTTCCTGTCTGTCTGTCTCTATGTATGCTTAGATCTTTAAAAGTACGCAACGGATTTTGTTGCGTTTTTTTTAATAAATAGTGATTTAAGAGAAAGGTTTCAGTATATAATTTTAACGCGAACAAAGTCGCGGGCACCAGCTACGAGTATCTACTAAAAATAAAGATACAACCCCTGAAAATTTTATAACAGCAAAGATATGTCAGGCGTTATATTTCTTTACACATTTAGTCAGGCGCTACACATCCCTTACTTTTAACGCGGGCGAAGTCGCGGTCACCAGCTAGTCAAATAATAAATAATCTAAATAATAAAAATCCAATAATAAATAATTGATCTAGTAATTTTATTAGGAAATCGTCACTGCATATTGAAATTAAACATAGGACATCTGTCTCTATAGCAAATTGATAATTGGTTCTGCGATGAAAACGTAACAGACATACAGATAGAGTGACATTCGCGTTTATACTATTATTCGGTCTTTATTTATTTGAGATGTTAGTTACACATCATGCATGCTTTTTAATATTCAGATGATTATCGATTTCTCTATCAGAGAAAGTTCACAACATTTCTTCTTGTTTTGACCTTACCCAATGCAACGTGGTACCGATTTTTTTACATTTTTTTAATAATATTAGTTATTTACAGTTCACTTAGGTGCAAAATTTCAAAGCATAAATACGTTTCTAGTACCTACTGAATGAATAGGAATCAGATTTTTCAGATTTAAAAAATTATAAAAACGTAATTACTACAAAAAAGTATTTCAAATACCTTGTAGAAGGTGTCTAAAACATTCAGTCTTAGGAATCAGATTTTTTTTAATAGAAGAAAATTTGTTAATAAAGCGGTCAAGTTATACATACAAATTAATAAAACTGACTACTTTTTTATTTACATCGTTCAGTAGTAGTTTCATTTCCTTGTTTTTGCCTTTGTGTGTGTTTTTTTATAACGAATACAGATAACTTTTTATTACTTCTTCAAAAATGTGAAAATGCATAGAGCGTTATTCGTGTACACGCTTCAATTATTGAGTTTA
This sequence comes from Synanthedon formicaeformis, assembly GCA_945859745.1. NCBI lineage: Eukaryota > Metazoa > Arthropoda > Insecta > Lepidoptera > Sesiidae > Synanthedon > Synanthedon formicaeformis. Next base: position 4,517,739 of record OX243960.1, on the reverse strand, counting down.
TTAGATTTAGAAACATTCCATACCATCTCTAATAAATGACATAGGATGTTTGCTGTGCGTTCCATTAAATCCGTGTATGATGAGAACATTCTTCCTGGTGGGATCCCATCCATAAGCATCCAGCAGGTTTTTGTGCCGCACATCTACCCATTGCTTGTGTGGCCGCTCCCTGCAAGATGAATAATTTTTTGTATCTGCACCTGTAACTGTCTACGTATATTTGCCTGTTTGATACAGATATTTCTTCAAGAGGAGACATGTTATGTAAACCGGCCTATGCACACTCACATATACGAGTACAGTTTTCATTTTAGTGCTGATGAACACATAAATGTAGCCAATAATTATCTGGAATAATGTACATTCGGGGTAAGAAAAGGTTCGTCACCTTAAAAAAGGTTGCCAGGGCAATTATTTATTGAGTGAACTGTCAAAATTTCATTTCAAACGTCTGTCGGAATGAATTTGAAAACTGTCTAAGGTTTCCGTACCCCGACTGCACCTTTCAAATAGTTAGTTTTCTACAAAATAGGTACCTACAGTGATTCCTCTATACCTAAGTATACTTACTCATAAAATTCGAAATTTCTCTTTATAACAATGTAAATTAAGTATAGATTTATGATGAAGAAAATTAACTTATTATTACTTACGGTGTGTATAAAAAGAAATTAATTTCACTATCTGGACACTTCCACTCTCGCTTCATGACACACCTCCAGTAACGGAAATCTATCATCGACATCAAATTACCTTCCGTTAAGGGCGCTAGAAAAAAACATGTAGATAAATGACTCCTATTGCAAAAAAAACTAGTCATCTATAGAGGTATATTTAAATATTTATTATATAATATATTTATAATTTATTAGATCGACGCAAGCACCCTGACCTCGCTCCAGTTCAATTGGGAGAATGTAGCACAATATGGCCATTCATTTACACATGTATATAACCTGCGTCTTCCAAATAAGTACAGTGAATTTGAATTTACTATTAATATACTAGTTTGTATTGTTGAACGAGGAAATGAAACTAGTTCTGGAGGCCATTAGTATTCTCTACAAGAATTAAATACTGCCTGGTCCAAGTCGAGGTCTAGCGTTCTTTAAAAATACTTGCTAAGTATAGGTATGTAGGTATAGCACAAAGCTGCTTACTATCGTGATCAGCCTACTAAGTTCTCAATATCTACTTGAACTACGCAAAAAAAATATTTAAAGAAGATCCAAACTTTCAATCAATTTATCTCTGTTTTAAGTGGCAAGTAACTGAGCTTAGAGGGTAACAAGGTAAGTAAGTCATCAAGCTGCCTGACCAATAAGTCCGAATAAAACCTCGGGCGCCCGTTTAATCCCAAGAGCAGCGACTGACTTGTTGTTTGGTCTCATGTAATCAGTCAAAATAAGTGTAACTAGGTTAGCATAAATGTGTGCGTTGAGGAAGAATGCGCGGTGTTATACTTCAATAGCTAAGCTAAATCTTTGAGCTAAGCCAACCAACAACTTCAAGTCTTCTACAGATCTATGTAAAGGTCACACAGACTCACGGTACACTTGATGGTAGACAGTTACCGTCACCTATATTTACATTATGCCGTTATATCACTTTTCTTCCGTAAAAGGATGGTAACTGCCGCTAGAGGCTGTCCAATATGGGACTGCGAAACATAGCGTACTCTACCACTACTGTAGTTAAGGTACCTATTGCATGCTATGATTATTTTTTGCCTAGTACCTACTCACAACCCTACTATATGCTAAAAATTTTATACGACTAAATTAGCCATGTAAATTATTTGTACGTAAGTTTTTATTAGAAAAGTTTTATCGTTGTGTTGTTTCTTCTGACCAAAAGTTAATACTTTTTAATACAGTCTTAAAAAAAACTTGTGTATATAGACAGTATAAGCCAAAGCGGTCACAAATACATACAAGGTGGTTATATGTTAGATATATTTTACAGCTCTTGTACTTTAATAGAGTTTAATTGAGTTCACACTACTTGAGTTACTTAAAATTTATCAATGAGGAATTTTCTTTAAAGAAAATTAATTACTTACATTTAACTTTATACTGTCCAAATACAAACATTCACATAAGCAAAGTCGCCGACTATGAGTGTAGGTAATTGTTTTATAAACTTGTTCCTGTAAAGAGGGCTAACAACTACTTTCACCACCATTACGATAAAGACGTACCAGCTTACCTACATATTAAATAATTTCGCTCTAGAACCAATGGACTATGGGATCATTTACCGGATACACTCATCAACACTAATCACTCGTTTATATTTCCAACACATAGAATTGTTACACTTTTTAACTAGGACAGCATCATGACGTATAAAATCGTAACCAGTATAATTAACTTTCAAGTTGTTTGTGTGACGAATACACATATATTTTACCTTCTTGTTATTCCACATGTAATTTTATTCGTGTATCGATTACAAACTGGGTTATAATTTTTTCATACTTCTTAGTATTGAAATGCTTATCACTTTGTAAAATATGTGTCTATCTTACAATTTTCTTAATGCTGATTTTATTAGAGCTTGATTTAAAAGTGATTTGAGATCATCAGTTAATCATAGTATGAAATTATACTTATATATAAATAATTGGTTGGGGAAAAATATTTTTCGTATTTTATATACAAATTCAACATATTTTTTATCATTGTTTATTTGTTTGCTTTTTTTTTAATTAGCAATTTATTTCTTAATTATTTACCAACAACTTACTACGAGTAGACTACGTAATATTTAAAAACGAAAGTAAAACTGTATCAAATAAAAAAGAGAGTTAACATTTCGTAATGGAGAGCGATCGCGATTTTTTTTACCTCTTTTCGATTACGCGTTGCGTTACGATCAAAACGCGTAAATAAGTAGATATATTTTTTAACACAACTTTCTTTGAAGAAAAGTGACGTCATATTAAATTCCAATCACTTTTTTCTCAATATCTTCACTTTAAATATTGACGCAAGGTTTTTTTATAGTTATATAAATATTATATCGAAACCTAGCCCAAATTCTAAAATACCAAACATCTTTAGAAGGTTTAATCTAAGATCTAAGTGTGGCAGGGCACACTGTATTCCGAAATTAGCTTCAGAAGCACCAGAAGTATCTAATTCGTTTACAGAGCGCTTTTTTGAAGTTGAGCACGACTACTCCTTGGGAACTTCCTTAATATAAGTTATATTTTTCGAGCTTAAGTAATTGGTATTTTTTTAATTAAATTCTTGTCAATCATCTTACGAGGAAATTGAAATTTAATTTCCTTATTTTATTTTCTTATTATTTTCATACAATAAAATTCATTGTTTGAAAATAAATAATTCAAACACGACAGTGTTTCTCTCTAACAGATAAAACTTCTCGATATTTAGACAACCCAACCGTGCGGAAAAAATGCATCCGTTACGCGCGCAAAACAATATTTTCACCGCGGTTTGATTTCTAAGAAAAATACCGGCTCATGTATTTAGTCTTTTTTATTAGACACATAAAAGGGGGAACACACTTACCAATGTCCATGCAAATAATTATTGCAGATACAAACAATAGATTGCACTTAAAAAAACACATTTTCATTTATTTATAACTAAAACTAGTCGACACCCAAAAAAACTAATAGGCTAATATCACAATAATAAAACAATTTTATATGTGTTCTTAATTTAAAAATAACACTAGCACAACGCGGAAGCGTTCCAAATATGAATTGAACGTTTTGAATACATTTCTTTCTTTTTCGCGTGCCGCGAGCGTATTTAATTGACCGCAAAGGAAGCGGTTAGGCACAGCGACGTTTCTTGAAGAAATGCTCGGGAGAAATGGTAAAAATTCAACCGTGACCATCACATGCTCCACTCCACCTTCTGTCAACGGGCAATACGGAAAAAATTCCGCCAATTTGTATTCTACAAAGTAGAAAGGTAATAAAATAAATATCAAGGCAATAACTACTATTGGCTCTGTACAAATAATATCTGCATATAAACATTAATATGTAATAGGTACTCGTGTTTACATAGGAATTTAATGACCACTGTAGACTCGGAAAAATAATTGTAATACCTTCTTCGGTAGCATTCACTAACAAAACGCAAATAGTTATTTAGTAACACGTTAAATTACTATTTATTAGTTATGTAAATGGTTCTTGTAGGTGGAGTTATTTTACAACTACTAGTGAACTACTTAATTATTGTCTTAAAAATATTAGAATTGTCCTATTGGAAGTGCCGGATATCCGTATCCGTATCTGTTTTCTATTAAATTCTATTAAAAACTATTAAATTCCATTCAGATTATTTTTTATTTCTTAAAATCTAACATTTTCTTTATCCGCGGATCTTGACACCAAATATCCGTATTCGTATCCGTATCCGCGGATCTACATTTTTAACGAATCGACACATCACTAGTATGTAGGTGTCCAGCAGTGGACGTCCCATGGCCGAGATGATTATGAATTTAAATGTAGATTTGAATGCTAAATACAAGACGTGAGGGCCAGACTGCTCTGTGATTTCAAATACAAATTAAACTTTAGTGACAATTGTTGTAAAAATTTGGAACATCTTTTATGTTAAAGTTGTCAGACAGGCTTACGATCCACTTGATAGTAGGTGGCTACTGTCGCCCTTAACTCAACGCTTCAGATGCTGCAAGTGCGCTGCCGACCATAGTACGAGTACATAGTGCACAGTACACAAATGCTGTTATTTCACGGTTTCCTTTTGTAAGTCCTCTGCCTCCAATTTTCGTTGAGTTAAATTTGTTGCCGCGCCGTAAGCAAAATATCGTTCTTGTCGCTTGAGCAACTGATTATCGCTCCAGCTACAAACTAAGTCGCTAATGTAAGGGGCCCAGCCAACATGCCCAGCCAATATGCCAAGATAGCTACGGGCCCAGGTACGACAGGATGGTGTGTGTGCGAATGTCCGCTTCAGCAACCGAAAATGAGTTACTATCGCTTAAGTAATGTCCCCTAAAACTGGGGAATTAGGCGAAACTAGGGAATAAGGGAAATTTCACCTGGCAACTTTTGTTACCCAGACCATGAGATCACGAAAACAATCACAACCAACAGTTTTATTGGCTTGTGTTGCGGCTTAGTAGGCTGTACTTTTTGCACCATTAATTTCTATTCTGTGATATTTATTTGTAGTTTAATGTCTGCTCTGTGTGCCACAACCACAATGTTATGTTGTGCAACAGAGTCAGCACACACGTGTGTGGTGTGTGTAATATGTTTGTAAGTTCGTACATATCCATGTGATAACAGTTTATTAATGTGAGTCACATAGCGAATAGTAAACACCATGTTTCTGTAACGTGTCTCCCTCTCTGTTCATAATTAATAATGCTAAAAATCAACGTAAGAAATCGTCGTCATTTTAAGAATTTGAAATATGCCGCCAAAAACTATGAAATTCCAACCTTATTTTATACTATTTAGGGATCCAATTTATGTGCAACATGTGACGTAATTTTTATACCTATATATAAGGATTATTAAGCAATACCTTAGCAATATACAAATACAAGTATTTGATCACAAATTCATATTTTCAAAAACATAAATATTTCCCATTCCAATAAAGAATTGTTCAGTTTTCAGTCTCTTTCCATTCTTTTCCAGACTCTTACATTCGAAAAAATGCAACCCTGCACATCTCGTTAATAAAGTATCTTATTAATTACTTTTTGAATGTAAGAGTGGAAAAAAATCTATATTTAGAATCTGATTAGATAAAAACTTAATAACTGAAAACTGAACAATTCTTTATTTTTTGGGAAATATTTCAACTGTTGTCAATATGACGAACAATATTATTTATTTATTTATTATGTAGGTGCTTTATCGCCTTGTTTTAAATAATTGCATAAATAATGCTGTGCAGCCTTTAGCCGCCACAGTCGGATTTATCCGACAATTATTTTCGTGTCCATTTCGTCAGAGCCGGATATATACGACAAATTCCTCTACTTTATTTTATCTAAGTTTTATTTTTAAATCAAGTTACTTTCTATTAAAAAAAAATTACGAGTCAGGCGCTAGGGGCACGCACGACAACTACAAAACCAATAAGGGTTAAAAAGTGCATTAGCAAAGTATGCATAATTGGTAATCTAGTAATGGAATTGTGGTCAAAGAACTATTTAAATTAATGTCACATGATTCCGTTGTATTTTATTAAACAATTCTATCTTGTTGACTTTTGACTTAGCCTTGTAATATGTTTGTGATGCAAACGTTATATACGAGTATAAGTACCTTTGTATATAGTAAGGTATACATAACGCTAACTAATCTGGGTTAGTACCACAATACGTAAAGTGCCCTCAAAAATTGAGTAGGTCTACCTACCTATTATACTCCAATACAACATTTAGTTTTTTTTTCGAATAAACAATACATTCAACTAAAGAAGCAATACGCCACTGCGAACTTTTATTTGATAGTGAGTATTATATCAGGCGTTTAGAAATTAAATTTTTTTTTACTATAATACTGATCGTTGTTTATTAAGTACTATTATTGCCATTGTTTAGTATTGTATTATATTATTGTAATTTTCGTAGGGATCTCTATTTCTTTGAAAATATTATAAATGTGGCTTGTGTGGCTTGGTAATGTGGCTTTCTATTTGTGATAGAAATTGAAAAATAGTTTTTTTAATTTATCCATTTCAAACAAACATACAAAAAAATCAAATATTTCGTCTTTATAATGTTATTTTAGTGTAGATTATATTAGATATTAGGTATTTACTAACGGAGAAATCAACAAACGAGTTAGGGTTTGTGCGTATAATTTGCAGAAAAAAAAAGGAATCTCTAGTCTAATAGGTATAGGTATAGGAAATTAAGGTATCCCTTTCTCAAGAATTTTCTTATAAGAAGTCACATTTTTTACGTCAACGTATTATATTGTCTGGAATCAATTTTATTTATCAGTTCCAATAAGGTTCTACTTCACATTGATAATGATAAACGGTATCATAACTGGTAAATAGACGTAAATCTTTAAGCCAGTACCACATATGCATTGGCTTGTGTTTGCGCAGTTAACCTGGTAAGATTAACAAAATCTAATATGATTTTAGGAAGCCGATTCGGGTATTTAGACTTAGATATGGAGCAGGAATTGAGAGAAACAGGTGCGTAATTCTTGCTTTTATTATGTTTGTAATAATAATAGAACGTTCATGATTTAATCTTAACAAGATGGTTGACCTAATTTTATGTTATAGGTTGCCGCGTGTACACATTCGTAGGTAAACCGATAATATAACCAGCACGGTTATTTTTAGAAATATTTTTAAAAGTTTAAAAAAATGGGCAAATAACAAAATTAAATAAGTGGATCTGTTTCCAGATGAATTGTTTTTATTTATGTTATTTTTTTAAGAAGATAAATTTAATTTATTATTGAAAGATTTGAAATTAATTTCAAACAAATATATACTTAGATGTATGATCTATTCTTTTTCTATTGATCAAAAACGTAAACAAATATAGTGTTGCCATGGTCACTGGACTGATACTGGACTTTTAAAGATGGAATTTGTACATTAGGCATTATCAAAGAGAGTTGACTCAGTGATTAACTCATATAGAATTTGTTCGTATTGTTTGTTTAGTTCTATATCGTGAATTGTTTGTTTACCTAATTGATCAATGAAAAAAGAATACAGTATTGTTCTTTATAAATGATTTATTATCTTGAAACGGAGTGATAGAATTGGCGTAGGTATTTACCAACTTAGAGCTTAATTTAATATACTAACTTTACAACAATGGCAATATCTGTTGACTTGATACTGTATTTTATTAAAATTTGCATACTTTTACTTTGAAGTGCGCTGCAAGAAAAAAGATTAAATGAAAATTCAGTCTTATTTAAATGAAATTCTATGAGTCAAAGATTGAAATTTATTTTTTATCGCAGAGCACTGAAAATATTACCTTCTTATTTCATTTAAGACGATAAAGGCACACCGTTTGAAACAGTTAACCTTCGGTTCTATATGGACCGAAGATCAACACGCAATATTATGGTTGTACTACATTTAACCGTTTATTTGGTTTATAATTTAGAGCTTATGCAAGGTAAAATAATTTTTATAGGTTAAAAAATACATATTATGAATAAAAAAAAATTTATATCTAATTTTTTTACAGATGATGAAAACATAAAAAAAGAAGCAAATATTAGGTACGTTCACTTTTATTTATATTTTTATATTTTAATTATAATGTGGTTTTATTTTTAATGATAATGACGGCAGACATTAATTTACCTAGTTAAAATTTGCCTCAATTATTTAGAAGTGTTTTTTTTGCAGTTGGTATAAGCAATTTTTTTTACGATGTCATCAGGAAGACTCAACACCTTCATGGCAACCGTCATGGTGGTCACGGATATTTCCGTTCCCCATATTTCCCACTTATAGACAATCAGCGCAACAAATATGTATAATTTTATTTTGTAAGTATATACCCTCCAATTTCTATTATAAGTTATTGGTAATTTTGTTCTTCTTTGGAAAATCCACCATAAACAAACAATACATATGGGAGAGTTCATCTCTCTCTCTCTCTCTCTCTCTCTCTTTGTGTTTGTATGTGTGTGTCGCTTCTCGTATTTGTATAGGTATTGATTTATTGATACCAATAAAGTTTTCTAGAAATTTCTCTAATAACTGCTAAATAATATTGCAGTTCTTCTTACTTGGGGCATCCTTTACGCAGAGCTCGGCCAGTCTATAGGATTGCAAGGAGAACTATTAAGTATGACTCTTCTAGTCATAGCAGCGTACTTAATTGGCTGGTTGTGGTTAAAAATCACAACGCTACCAGCCCTCATTGGCATGCTTCTGACGGGCATATTGTTCCAAAACCTTGGCTTAATACATATGACCGACACTTACAGGAAACTTAATCAGGATTTAAGGTGTGTTCATGGCAATTATGGTACCTGAAGTGCATATGTGTTTCAAATTTAAATATTAGCACAATCTTGGGCATTGGATTAAATTTTCAGGAAGATAGCTCTAGTCATAATACTAACTAGGGCTGGTCTTGGGCTCGACGCAGGTGTTTTAAAGAAACATTACATAGCCGTCTTGCAATTGGGACTTTTACCTTGGACAGTTGAGTGTATAGCAATTGCTCTCACAACGCATTACCTTTTGAACCTTCCTTGGATATGGGGTAAGAATTTTTGATAAGCGTCCTCATAAATTTTATCTCTTAGAAGGACATTGGAAACTAATTTTTCCAAGTTTGCTTCATACTGAGTGTGTTGAATTCCCAATAATTCGTTATTTGGCTCTTATACCTAATACAAGTATATAGCACAAATAGGATCTTTATGACTCACTACTATTACAGTAAGTAGAACCTTTTATTTTCAGGATTCCTATTGGGTTCAATGATAGCATCGGTTTCTCTTGCAGTAGTCGTCCCCTGTCTGTTCAGACTTCGAGACTTGGGCTACGGTGTGTCCAAAGGCATACCGACTTTACTGCTAGCAGCTGCTGCTATAGACGATTCTATTAGTGTTGCAATATTTGCTATAATTTTGAATGCAATGTTTTCTACGGAATCGTTGACTTATAATATTATTAAGGTAAGATTTGTCGTCACATGATAAAGTATTTATTTCCTGTATAGCGATAGATGTCGGGATGACACACCAAATACATTTAATCTTTTCATAAAAAACTTTTTTTTTTCTTGATCACCATTTTCATGGTAAGTGCTTATGAATATAAACAATGTCAACGAGGGAATGCGTTGCCGATCTTGTTAGGATAAGGAACAAGATAAGTACAAGCAAATGCACTATGATTTTACTGACACAATAGCATATGTGCTTTTATTTATTATAAATTCTTCTTCTCCTTAATGCCTTTCCATTATTGGTTGTTGGCCGTCAGCTCGGAAAACGTGTGCCTGTCCTGCAAAGAATTCTATTATAAACATTAGTTTATAATTTCAGGGCCCACTCTCTATCGTCGCTGGTATTGTGCTGGGATCCTTATGGGGCGCTTTCCTATCAATAATGCCTGAAAAAGGAGACTCTTATATCATACCTTTGAGATTCCTGGGTCTGTTTCTAGGAGGTCTCTTTTCTTTGTTCATTTCCAACTTGATTGCTTGGAGTGGTGCAGGTATTAAAAATAGTATAATATTGTGTGTGGCTAATTTACTGCGCCATGAAGCTTTATTATCTATATACTAAATCGATTTCAGGACCTCTTGCAATCGTCTCTTCTGGATTCGTGGCTGCATTCTATTGGGATAAACAAGGATGGCCCGTCAACAAACACCCAGTCAGCAATATATTCAGAATATTGTGGATTTTCTTCGAGCCAATTCTCTTTGCTTTCACCGGTGCTCAAGTAACTGTAAGTTTTGGGATATTATGTTTTTGTTTATTCATGACCAAGTTATAGCTTAAACAATTATATTAATTGATCAAAATAATGAAAGTATTTTTATTATCCGTGAAGGAGAATAACTTCAAATAACTATAGGTTTAACAAAATAGTTTAGAATTTAAATTATATTGTCTAGAATTAAGTGAGTCTGTCGCTCACTTATTTTAAAAAAAAAACCGCCACTACAAAAATGTTTTGTTTTCAGATTAGTGCATTGGACCCTGAAGTAATAAAAATGGGTGCTGTTTGCCTCGTGTCATGTTTAGCATTGCGCGTGGTCGCCACATTCCTCACCAGTTTTGGTTGTGGGCTGAATAGTAAAGAGAAACTTTTTATTGGACTCACTTGGATGGCGAAAGCCACAGTGCAGGTTACACACCTTTTTTCTGATCGGAAAGATTTTTCTGATTGTCATTATTTCCACAATTTTTTATCCATATGAGAAATAAGATCGATCCCATAAAAACAAATGTTCTTGTTTTTTTTATATTAAGGTCGTTAGACAGGCTGACGTCCATTTGGTGATAGGTGGCTACCATCGCCTATTACATAGAAAAGGCCCTACATATTATGTCGATAAGGGAGGTATAGAGAAATGAACTCTGGCATTCACTGAAACAAATCTGTTCTTTCATCGGTGGTTTTCTGTAAGGAGGTGTTCTGTTCTGTAACTAATAATGTAATGACATGAACTGTTTCAGGCAGCGCTGGGGCCGGCGGCTTTAGATTTAGTTCACAACGGAGGTTCAGCCGGAGGCTCAACAGTGGAAGAAGAGAATCACGCGAAAGCACTTTTAGCTGTGAGTGTACTGAGCGTGGTTCTGTCAGCGCCTTTGGGGGCGCTTATGATCGCAACAACCGGTTCCAGGCTGCTCAGTCGAGATGATTGTAAGTCTGGTAAAATTTTATTTATTTACAATATTCTATGGGCGGTTAAAGCCTTTAAAAATTTACTATTGGACGTTATTTCTGAAAGATTTAACCTCTATCGGTTAAATCTTTCAGAAATAACACAATCACGAATAATTTGCATTTTTTCTGCAATTATTATACTTAGGTATATAATTCTGGGATAAAATTTAAAAAAATCTGTGCATTGTATTTAAAAGATCTAATTTGTAAACAAGTAATATAGAAGTCATTGTTTGTAACTAACCTTTCTTATCTCTTTTCTTTTTCAGCCGATACATTACATTTACAAGACGTCGAAAACAAACAAACGGAAAATAATTCTTCAACACAACTATAAAAACTTAAGAATTTTTCAGAGGACACGAAGTTAGTAGAGTAGAAGCCTGAACATATTTTTTACAAAATAAATCGACCTATTTACCTATGTACTTATTTATATAACTAAGAATTCTTAATGGATCTGAAACCAAATATACTTATATAGTCTTTGTCTGAAACATCTTATTTATTTATTATACGAAATTATAAAACACTTGAATTTTATTGATGGCTAGTGCCAGTCAACTATTTGATAATAATATGCTAATTGTACAAATCCCATCTCTAAAACAGGTCAGTGACCCTGGCGACGCCATATTTGTTTACCATTTTGTTCAATCAAATAAAAACACATTATAGTAATAAGTATATAGTGTTCTGTGGTTCATAAGCCTTACACCAATATTACGTTACTCTGTGCCTTACACTGGCATCTGTTGTAAGAAATATGTCTTTATAGTCTGTGACTGTGATAATGTTTGAAACAAGTTTGAAACTTAGCTTGACTTGAAACAACTTTGAAATTTTTATATTGAAAGTTGGAAAACTTGGAAACAAAACGAGTTGAACAAAAAAATTTAAACAAACAAAACAATCCACCAATCACCAATCCCTGTCTCATTATCATAATAGATGTCATATGTAAAAAATAATTTTAACAATAATATTACCATATTAATTAGATTTCTTTCATATTGACAACGATTTTTTATCAACATATAAAATACACGACGAGTGCATTGTCATTATGTCTGTTGTGGTAATCGCTGTGGCCACAGAAAGTGGAGTTCCTATATTTTCGAGAAAATGTGGAAGTGGTGAAAATGTAAGATATTAAAATTCTCTCTATGTGCCTCTTCAGTTCTGAAGGTTAGCCGTCAACTTTCTGAACAGTTCCCTGTCAAGAGCCAACTGGAAGAGCTGCTCGACCGAGGCAATCCCAGTCCACTCTCGGATATTTCTGAGCCACGACTTTCTCCTTCGCCCAGCGCGTCTTAATATTAATTTAAATTAATATTAAAATTAAAATAATCATTCATTTTCTCATTGTAAAATCATGACATAAAAATATATATCTAACTTGAGGGATGCAAGTCCTCTTTTTCTGATAGGATAGGGTGAAGGACAAAGTCTGGCTCTGGCATCTTTTACTCACTTTTTTTTTTTTTCTCCTTGTTTTTAGATTCAATTTTCCACTATTGCATCTTTACATGGCATTAACATGTTCAGCAAATGCCATAATGTCTCTATGATTGACACAAAAGTAGATAATGGAACAATTCTGTGGAAAGAATACTGTAAGAGGTAACTGAATATACTTTTTACCAACTAATTTTTTTTTATTGGCAGGCAGGCTGGCGGCTCACTTGATGGTAGGTGGTTACCGTCACCTAAGGACACAAGCAACACCAAGGGGAGTGTTAATATTAGTGCTAAAAATGTATTGTATTATGGGCCAAACAGGTTCATTCTAAATGTGTTAGGAAATACTAGTTTGGCCTAATTACTTTAGGCTTAACCAGTTTGGTCAAACTGATTTTGAATTATTATTCAAGTAAATTATGCTTTAATTAAATGAGCAATATTTATTCATACAATATTCTACCAAATTATAAAAACAAAAGATATTGAAAAACAGTATTGAAAATATTTTTATATTTTATATGATTGATTAGAATTAATCCCCACAACAGTAATTAAGGATAAAGACTGTAGGTATAAAGGAAATGAAAACACAAAGATTTTCACACTTAATATTACAAATTACTTTTAATATTGTATTTTATTGTTCAAAAATACCTGTGAAGGGAAACACATAGCACTGGACTGCTATTTTCACAAGTTACGTGGGACTTTTACTACAATAAAACCACTCTCAGATTGCTTATGTATCTATCAGTCCTAGAACTTTGAAAGTTTAAGTGGACTTTGTGGTAAGCGTTTAAAAATGCTCAAAGCCCTGCAAATAAAGCTATTGGGATATGGAGGATACATAGGGAATGTTTAACTGATCGCTCAAGGAGTAAAGGACAGTTTTTTCTATGAATATAATAAGCCAATTTATTTTAATTTTCAGTGTAACATTAATTGGTATTGCTACCGGCGGTCTTGAGTGTGACCTGGAACTGTTATTGTCTTGTGTTTACGACACAATGGTCTTCAGTATTGGGAAAAAGGAATTGGAGAATCTTAAAAACATTGATCAGATAAAAAGAGATTTGCGACAGTGTTATCCAATCGTTGATTACCTGATAGAGTCTCTAGATCCAAACACTGTGTCAGCTTCGCATCCAACATTGGTGTTGGATCTTATACAGAGCGCTTTGTGTCCACAAGCACAACAGTTACAGGTATATATGAGGAATAATAAAATACTAATATTATAAATGCGGAACTTTGTGAGGATGTATAGATGTTTATTAATCTTTTGCGCAAAATTTTTGTTAGTCCCACAGGAATCTTATGTTTTTTTTTAGAATAAAGAGTATCCCATTTATATTAATCCAGGTAATAAAATATCTGTGTGTCAAATTTCATCCAAATTCGTTAAGCTGTTTCTGAGATTAGAGTGTGCAAATACAAAAACAGACAAAAATTATAAATACTATTTTTAAGACCTCGGCAATGGCTTGTTTACGATTTTATTATATGTATGGAATTTTCATTTATTTATTATTCATTAAAGTTTACAAATATAGTTATTCGGTGGCCTTTACACTAAGCATAGCTTGGATCGCAAAAGCCAAAATTTAAACAATAAAATTAAAGAAAAAGAGATTTGTGTGTAACATAATATGTGCTATGTATGCCTTTCTATTTTTAATATCTTGGATTCTTACTTGACTTAATTCTTAATTCTTATGGTCATTGACATCAATGACCTTATTTTTTTCCCTGCAGCAAGCTTTGGACAAGTATGCCGAGAGTGTGACAGGCCGTTGGGCCTGTCTCAGTATCCATGGCCACTTGGTAGCCACCAGCTCGGACTTCGGTGAACTAGATCCGCGTGAAGCGAGAATGCTGCTCTTGCTTGCCGCTGCACAAGACGGAGCCCCGTTGAGAGATACACCTGTTTATTTGCCTCAAATGAGTCCCAATGTAAATACATATTGAATCAATACATTGTAAATTATTCCACTTGCCGTGTACTATGGTTTCCATGTAAGAAGAACTCACTATGTGTAGCAAAAAAACACGTCTGCTCTTGCCCATTCACGTAATAATGACGTGTGTCCCACTATACCAATGGTGGATGAGCACGAGACAGTGACAATGTATATAATTATTACTAGATGGGTGACCGAGCTTCGCTCGGCAGGTTACACACCTTTTTTCTGATCGGAAAGATTTTTCTGATTGTCATTATTTCCACAATTTTTTATCCATATGAGAAATAAGATCGATCCCATAAAAACAAATGTTCTTGTTTTTTTTATATTAAGGTCGTTAGACAGGCTGACGTCCATTTGGTGATAGGTGGCTACCATCGCCTATTACATAGAAAAGGCCCTACATATTATGTCGATAAGGGAGGTATAGAGAAATGAACTCTGGCATTCACTGAAACAAATCTGTTCTTTCATCGGTGGTTTTCTGTAAGGAGGTGTTCTGTTCTGTAACTAATAATGTAATGACATGAACTGTTTCAGGCAGCGCTGGGGCCGGCGGCTTTAGATTTAGTTCACAACGGAGGTTCAGCCGGAGGCTCAACAGTGGAAGAAGAGAATCACGCGAAAGCACTTTTAGCTGTGAGTGTACTGAGCGTGGTTCTGTCAGCGCCTTTGGGGGCGCTTATGATCGCAACAACCGGTTCCAGGCTGCTCAGTCGAGATGATTGTAAGTCTGGTAAAATTTTATTTATTTACAATATTCTATGGGCGGTTAAAGCCTTTAAAAATTTACTATTGGACGTTATTTCTGAAAGATTTAACCTCTATCGGTTAAATCTTTCAGAAATAACACAATCACGAATAATTTGCATTTTTTCTGCAATTATTATACTTAGGTATATAATTCTGGGATAAAATTTAAAAAAATCTGTGCATTGTATTTAAAAGATCTAATTTGTAAACAAGTAATATAGAAGTCATTGTTTGTAACTAACCTTTCTTATCTCTTTTCTTTTTCAGCCGATACATTACATTTACAAGACGTCGAAAACAAACAAACGGAAAATAATTCTTCAACACAACTATAAAAACTTAAGAATTTTTCAGAGGACACGAAGTTAGTAGAGTAGAAGCCTGAACATATTTTTTACAAAATAAATCGACCTATTTACCTATGTACTTATTTATATAACTAAGAATTCTTAATGGATCTGAAACCAAATATACTTATATAGTCTTTGTCTGAAACATCTTATTTATTTATTATACGAAATTATAAAACACTTGAATTTTATTGATGGCTAGTGCCAGTCAACTATTTGATAATAATATGCTAATTGTACAAATCCCATCTCTAAAACAGGTCAGTGACCCTGGCGACGCCATATTTGTTTACCATTTTGTTCAATCAAATAAAAACACATTATAGTAATAAGTATATAGTGTTCTGTGGTTCATAAGCCTTACACCAATATTACGTTACTCTGTGCCTTACACTGGCATCTGTTGTAAGAAATATGTCTTTATAGTCTGTGACTGTGATAATGTTTGAAACAAGTTTGAAACTTAGCTTGACTTGAAACAACTTTGAAATTTTTATATTGAAAGTTGGAAAACTTGGAAACAAAACGAGTTGAACAAAAAAATTTAAACAAACAAAACAATCCACCAATCACCAATCCCTGTCTCATTATCATAATAGATGTCATATGTAAAAAATAATTTTAACAATAATATTACCATATTAATTAGATTTCTTTCATATTGACAACGATTTTTTATCAACATATAAAATACACGACGAGTGCATTGTCATTATGTCTGTTGTGGTAATCGCTGTGGCCACAGAAAGTGGAGTTCCTATATTTTCGAGAAAATGTGGAAGTGGTGAAAATGTAAGATATTAAAATTCTCTCTATGTGCCTCTTCAGTTCTGAAGGTTAGCCGTCAACTTTCTGAACAGTTCCCTGTCAAGAGCCAACTGGAAGAGCTGCTCGACCGAGGCAATCCCAGTCCACTCTCGGATATTTCTGAGCCACGACTTTCTCCTTCGCCCAGCGCGTCTTAATATTAATTTAAATTAATATTAAAATTAAAATAATCATTCATTTTCTCATTGTAAAATCATGACATAAAAATATATATCTAACTTGAGGGATGCAAGTCCTCTTTTTCTGATAGGATAGGGTGAAGGACAAAGTCTGGCTCTGGCATCTTTTACTCACTTTTTTTTTTTTTCTCCTTGTTTTTAGATTCAATTTTCCACTATTGCATCTTTACATGGCATTAACATGTTCAGCAAATGCCATAATGTCTCTATGATTGACACAAAAGTAGATAATGGAACAATTCTGTGGAAAGAATACTGTAAGAGGTAACTGAATATACTTTTTACCAACTAATTTTTTTTTATTGGCAGGCAGGCTGGCGGCTCACTTGATGGTAGGTGGTTACCGTCACCTAAGGACACAAGCAACACCAAGGGGAGTGTTAATATTAGTGCTAAAAATGTATTGTATTATGGGCCAAACAGGTTCATTCTAAATGTGTTAGGAAATACTAGTTTGGCCTAATTACTTTAGGCTTAACCAGTTTGGTCAAACTGATTTTGAATTATTATTCAAGTAAATTATGCTTTAATTAAATGAGCAATATTTATTCATACAATATTCTACCAAATTATAAAAACAAAAGATATTGAAAAACAGTATTGAAAATATTTTTATATTTTATATGATTGATTAGAATTAATCCCCACAACAGTAATTAAGGATAAAGACTGTAGGTATAAAGGAAATGAAAACACAAAGATTTTCACACTTAATATTACAAATTACTTTTAATATTGTATTTTATTGTTCAAAAATACCTGTGAAGGGAAACACATAGCACTGGACTGCTATTTTCACAAGTTACGTGGGACTTTTACTACAATAAAACCACTCTCAGATTGCTTATGTATCTATCAGTCCTAGAACTTTGAAAGTTTAAGTGGACTTTGTGGTAAGCGTTTAAAAATGCTCAAAGCCCTGCAAATAAAGCTATTGGGATATGGAGGATACATAGGGAATGTTTAACTGATCGCTCAAGGAGTAAAGGACAGTTTTTTCTATGAATATAATAAGCCAATTTATTTTAATTTTCAGTGTAACATTAATTGGTATTGCTACCGGCGGTCTTGAGTGTGACCTGGAACTGTTATTGTCTTGTGTTTACGACACAATGGTCTTCAGTATTGGGAAAAAGGAATTGGAGAATCTTAAAAACATTGATCAGATAAAAAGAGATTTGCGACAGTGTTATCCAATCGTTGATTACCTGATAGAGTCTCTAGATCCAAACACTGTGTCAGCTTCGCATCCAACATTGGTGTTGGATCTTATACAGAGCGCTTTGTGTCCACAAGCACAACAGTTACAGGTATATATGAGGAATAATAAAATACTAATATTATAAATGCGGAACTTTGTGAGGATGTATAGATGTTTATTAATCTTTTGCGCAAAATTTTTGTTAGTCCCACAGGAATCTTATGTTTTTTTTTAGAATAAAGAGTATCCCATTTATATTAATCCAGGTAATAAAATATCTGTGTGTCAAATTTCATCCAAATTCGTTAAGCTGTTTCTGAGATTAGAGTGTGCAAATACAAAAACAGACAAAAATTATAAATACTATTTTTAAGACCTCGGCAATGGCTTGTTTACGATTTTATTATATGTATGGAATTTTCATTTATTTATTATTCATTAAAGTTTACAAATATAGTTATTCGGTGGCCTTTACACTAAGCATAGCTTGGATCGCAAAAGCCAAAATTTAAACAATAAAATTAAAGAAAAAGAGATTTGTGTGTAACATAATATGTGCTATGTATGCCTTTCTATTTTTAATATCTTGGATTCTTACTTGACTTAATTCTTAATTCTTATGGTCATTGACATCAATGACCTTATTTTTTTCCCTGCAGCAAGCTTTGGACAAGTATGCCGAGAGTGTGACAGGCCGTTGGGCCTGTCTCAGTATCCATGGCCACTTGGTAGCCACCAGCTCGGACTTCGGTGAACTAGATCCGCGTGAAGCGAGAATGCTGCTCTTGCTTGCCGCTGCACAAGACGGAGCCCCGTTGAGAGATACACCTGTTTATTTGCCTCAAATGAGTCCCAATGTAAATACATATTGAATCAATACATTGTAAATTATTCCACTTGCCGTGTACTATGGTTTCCATGTAAGAAGAACTCACTATGTGTAGCAAAAAAACACGTCTGCTCTTGCCCATTCACGTAATAATGACGTGTGTCCCACTATACCAATGGTGGATGAGCACGAGACAGTGACAATGTATATAATTATTACTAGATGGGTGACCGAGCTTCGCTCGGGCCAATGAAAGGTGTAAAGTTTTTTTACATGCAAGAAAGAAAGTCTGAAATATTATAGAAAAAAATTCAAGATTACTTGAATTAATAATTCAAAATATTATAAAACGAGCAAGCAGTAACCGTTCCATTAAACTAACTACCTACAACAAATTTTCTCGAAGATAAGACCCTGACAGACATCTGTTATTGAATAGTGTTATTAAGTAGCAAAGAGTATTAAGTTCGCTCGCTCGGCGTTAGATGGCGTTAGCTGTAGCAAACGTCCCAAAAAAAAAAAACCACCTAAAACGAATTTTCTCGAAGATAAGACCTCGACAGATCGATTTCTAGACCTAAAAAACCCCTAACCCTAGATTTTCGTCAAAATCATTAGAGGCGTTTGCGAAATCGTCTTGACATACAGAATTCATCGTTTAGTATTATGGATTTAGTTTTATTTAAACACAAACAATGTCATCCCTTTTATTTCAATATACTAGAGGTCGCCCAGTGATCTTACCAATATAAGCATTCCTTAATATGATTTCAGGTTGCATTTAGAGCTGTGACCTGCAAGTTGCTCGCAGACGTGTACGTCCTAGTGGTTTGCGGGGCGACGCCTGCCTTGTCGCAGATTGACGAGATCGTGCTTCAGTGCTGGGAGGGATTTGCACTATTGATAAAGGAATCCAAGCTGGTTTACCCGAGAAACTTCCCCATGAGTATTTCGTTCGAACCATGTGTTTTGGGGTAAACAAACCAACTTCTACTATTTACTAAGTAGCTGCTCCAACAGATCAACACTCAGTTTTTTTAACGGGGTTATAAGTTTGACATGTGCATCTCCCAAATGGAAGGACTGATTTAATCCGATTTTTTTATTTGCTTTTATAAAGGTGGTTCTTAGCTATAGTTTATGAAGATCTGTTCAAGCGTTTGAAGATCATCAGCCCATTTTTATAATTAATTTATAATTTTCTTTTTTGAAAATTTATGCAGTACATAAGTAACAATGTTATTTTACATAGTTTTGTAATTATTTTAATTTCGTTACAGAATACTTTTAGTGAACATAAGCAAACAAAGATGCGTATTCTCCAGGCATTTGCATCCTTCTAATCAGGTATTTTATCTTAAGACCTTAAGAAATACTTCTCTTTTTAACAAAAAAAAAACCGACTTCATACCGTTTTCTCATGGATGGCATTGTCAGAACTGTACCAAATTGAAATGGGACCACACGGGAAGCACCAGCTTTCAAATAAAAAAAGAATCATCAAAATCGTTTCACCCAGTCGAAAGTTCTGAGGTAGCAAAAAAAATACAGTCGAATTGAGAACCTCCTCCTTTTTTGGAAGTCGGTTGAAAAATGAATGCATATCTTTTCAAAGCAATTTCATTTAAATATTATGTTGACAGAGAAATCGTGGCGTGTCCGGCGCACACAGAACAGATATACTGAGGACATTTTACGTGACCGCTGCAAAGAGTCTCGCACCTGAACTCCATCGAAGGGAACATGAAAGTAAGGGTCAGCGCCGACGGACGGAGTGGCAGCGAAGAGACTAATTAAGTAACAATTTAAATTCAACCTAAAGTGCTCCTGAATACGACTGTATTTGGTACAATGAAATAAAATGACGGCGAGCGACTCAAAGCGCGGTCGAGAGGCGCGCGGCGACCAAATACAGTCATGTTCAGGAGCACTTTAGGTTGAATTTAAATTGTTACTTAATTAGTCTCTTCGTTGCCACTCCGCCCGTCGGCGCTGACCCTAAGGATACATCATGTTATTTTTTGTATTTGCATTACTCGGACAAGGTGCCACTACGCACGGTCCGGTTGAGTAAAAACTTTAACCAGCTACAATACCTGTAACACAGATATTTTTCAATACCTACCACGGGCACCAGGCTCTCATACAGTCACGACCATTGCTTGTGTATATGTCACCGTATAATTGTACGAACCGTTAGTTTGTAATTTATCTAGTGAGATTATAAACTGTCTACAGATTGTGAACGGACATTAAAATTTACAATCTAATGCTTATATTTTCCTAAGTTTATAAACCGACCATGTCTACCTGTCAGTTTATAATCTTTATATCTCTCAAGCCTAATTTACACGAGGCCATATTATTATTATTATTATTATATGGGCTACTTCAAGCGAGCTGTAAACAAACTCCTAGCACTAGCACTCCCCTTGGTGTTGCTTGTGTCCTTAGGCGACGGTAACCACCTACCATCAAGTGAGTCGCCAGCTTGTCTGGCCACATTTATATTATAAAAAAAAATTTTTTAGCTGGTTCGATTCCTGGGTATTTTAAAAAAATTTTGAATGCATAATTTTAACACCTTGTTCTTAAATCTCTGGATAATTTGAATATTGGAATGAGACATCTGTTCCATATATGTAGTTTGATTCCATGGGTCCAAATCCCTTTAAAAATGAGCTTGTGAAACAATTTATTTTACATTTCAGATAACGTTGAATTACCTAATAAGACATGCGAGACCTACTGGTGCTCCGAGTATCACAAATGTCATGCTCAAAGATCTGGAGATCTTCTATGCTGCGTTCTTTATTCGTCCTCGCTACCCACACACACCATGAGGTAAGTCTTTTAAGTTAATGTGCAACGGACAGACAGACAAGGGTCGAAAATAGAATTATGGATAGAGATATTCTTATTCTTAACAAAAGTCCAACAAACGTGGGCATAGAAAGAATGTTGTAATCCTTATCAACATGTTTTTAAATTGGCGGATTTACTATGTGGTTGTCATCGAAATCTATAAAATACTAGCGACCCGTCCCAGGCTTCATCTGGGTTGTATTTTTTTTTTTACGTAAAAGCCTTCCCCGATTATCCCTTCTATCCATGAGTGAAGACAGAATTAAAATCGGTCCAGCCGTTCTCGAGTTTTGCGCTTAGCAACACATTTAGTGATTCATTTTTATTTATAAAGAAAGAAGATTACGTAACAAATATAGATTTCCACTCAGCTACAGTAAAAATTTACCTTATTTAAAACCTCAATATTTCGCTTATTTATACATAGATGGCGCTAGTGTATGTTATTTTCGTAAGGGCTGTTATTTTGTCTTTTGTAAGAAATTAATAAAATTAAAAGTTTTAAAAATTAATATAATAATTTAAAAAAAAGAGTACTTAAACTCAGTTAGTGGGTAAGCTTCACAAAACCCGAAGAATGCCCGTTGTGCTAATTAAAAAAATAAATTCCACATAATATTTTCCCATTTGTTTCAGGTTAATAACAACTAATATATTGCGCGATCTCAGCACAAATAAAGATATTTATTGGTGAAACAAATGAATTGAATTGGTGAAATAAAATGGACCCTTTCAGTGCGGTGCTCACCAACGCAGTCTTTTTTTCTGTCAATGTCGTTGTCTAGGCGACATTGTAAGTAAGGGATGAGAGAAGTCCATATCCCTACCAAGGTCGATTCACACATTCGTATCGTGATTGTTGCTATTGCTCTAGAGACGAAGAAGAAGAGCAGCAAGGAAAAAGAGGAAATTGGTTTTGTATTTCGAATCCATGTACTTTGTATGAGACAAATCATACAAAACCCATTTTCGCGAACCAATTCTATGAGTCGCTTGTCCTCCACTTTCATTGAAGCCGCGGCGTCAGTGATACGACAAAAATATCGTTGTCAACGAATACGTTAGTGATTGCCGGTGTCGGCACTGACACTGAGAGCACTGTGTCGTCACTGACACTGATAGCACTGTGTCGTAACTGACACTGAGAGCACTGTGTCGTCACCGACACTGATAGCACTGTGTCGTAACTGACACTGAGAGCACTGTGTCGTTTCTGACACTGAGAGCACTGTGTCGTAACTGACACTGAGAGCACTGTGTCGCCACTGACACTGATAGCACTGTTTCGTAACTGACACTGATTGCACTGGGTCGCCAATGACACTGATAGCACTGTGTCGTCACTGACACTGATAGCACTGTGTCGTTACTGACATTGAGAGCACTGTGTCGTCACTGACACTGATAGCACTGTGTCGTTACTGACAGTGAGAGCACTGTGTCTTCACTGACACTGACAAGTGGGGACGCGTTAATAGAGAATGTATGAAAAAATATTTCGCACTGTGCCGGAACTGTGACTTCACTGATAAGCGTGAATTTATCCTACTGTTGTCGGCAGCGCACTTGCAGTATACTTTGCGTTGCTTTTGTTATAGGTAGGTGACGGTAGCCACCTACCATCAGGTGACCGTCAGCCTGTCTGTCGACTTTATGGGTAAACTGCTACAATCATATTATTCCGTCCATATTGATATTTTATAATTAATTAGTATAATTATGTTTTATATTTGGCAAATGAAAAATAAGTAAATAAATAAAATGCAAAACTTTTATTAAATCTTTTATTTAAAAGAACGTTCAAACCCTATTACACACAATGCCTGGATATAAGCCGATTGATTTAAGTCACTATAAAGGCAATCTTTTAGTACCGGTTTATCACTAAATGAGAAATTTACATTTCAATTATGAAATTATTACTTATATAAAGCAAAACCCACAAAAACATTACCATACCTAAAGAATTCCACAAGACAAATAAGCGTAAAAATACACCGATTTGGTAATAAAATATTTCTTTGATCACAAAACAATAATATTTAATTATGAGAAATCAACCATTGTTTTCAAATTTTTAAAAATATATATGAATACCTATTATATACCTATTGGTTCTCAAATAGCATTCAGTGATTATGTATATAAATTTCTTTGTGAATATTATAAAATTTGATTTTTTGAAAGCACAGCAGTTTTTGCGAATTCTCAAAAGCAACAAACCACTGAAGACTGAAATTATTTTTCTTTTATTCACTAAATTAAAGTTTCGTCAAATTTGGTTGTATAAATAGCGAACTTTTTTATAAATTTTTTTTTGAAAAAAAAAAAAAAAAATGTTAACAACGAAAGGATATAAAGTGCTGTAGCTAGATTAGACCCGTAAAATACATGCGGAGGGTCTCTATACCCTATCCTTTAACAAATGAAACAAAGGACAAGACTAAAAAAAAATTTTTAAATTACATTTCATTTAAAAAATATCACTGCATACATATATTACCATTCAATAAGAATAAAAAGATGGTAAAGGAAACGCCAAAATCACTTCTTAATACATAAAAAAAATTAGTTTGTTCTTCATTTAAGTCTTAGAATACAGAACAAATTAAACGCATTATTGTATGTATATACAACGCATAGAACTAGCTTTAAATGCAAAAATTCAAAATTTAAAAAAAAATTATGCAATTTAGAGTACCAATAGATATTATAGTAAGAATACAGGTTCCCAATGCATATACAGTTATGCAACTACCCTATTCTAATATATCAGTTTTAAGGAAGGTTGCACATTATTTGGAATTACGATGTTTTCCTATAAAAAGTCAAGTGTAAAAATATGTATCTTATAACAACTATACAATAACATGCAATCATGAAATATATAATAGTTTTCTCATCATTAAATATAATATGTCTTCGCAAATGTTTCAACATTTTATCAATTACCACACGAGCAATAATATGCCCCAAAAATAGACTCAAGTTTTGAATGAAAGGTTTTTTTTCCATTTAATCGAATGATTTATAAAATATAGACTTGAATATATCAATTTTCCATAGTGCAAAATATAATATCATTACTTATCTTAGCGCCTCTTTCACAAACGTCAAGTAGGCTAAACCGTCACTTAAAGTCACCTGTCACCGGGAATAATTTAGCTTATATACCTTTGTTTGTACGGTAAACGTCCCAAATATTAAATAATAAAAAAAATTCGCCTATCGAATGACGCAGTAAACCGAGTGCATAATTCAATAAAACAGAAAATGATTTCTAAAAGTAACTAATCAACACTTTAATTTTAGTTTGTGAAAGAGGCCCTTAGAATATTAAAACGCATGCATGTTATTGAAAAAAAATTGAGAAAAAAACATTTGACATTTTTTATTAATGCACGTTTATAAAAAAAAAACTTTTTTTAAATATATTTATGAAACGATTCTTTGGGTACATATTTGTGCACTTGACTACGTGTACTTTCCATGTTTCGATTTTAAACATGATCATAACTTTTTTTTTGTTGGTTTTCATTTCTTTTTAAAGTTTCAATTCAAAGTAAAGTATTTTTTATTATAAGTTTAAAATATAAATTGAAAATTTTATTAATAAAAATTTATGCGTACATTGTAAAATTCATTCAAGTCTACACAATATAAGGGTAATGATTCATTTAAAAAACGCATATAAAATTAAAACTACTTTCACGCTTTAAAAATTTATACGTAGGCGGTATGTAGTAGAATAGTTTTTTTTTTTATTTTAATTCTATAAATTCGTACAAACTAAATAAGCCAATTCGACACATGTCCTTAAAAATCATCTTTTTTTTTTCATAATAACTAAAATATCAATTGATATCAAATTCATAGAATGAAAGGCTTAAGTTTGTAGTTAAGATTCATATTCATAAAAGAAGTCATAGTAATTGATTGTAATATATATAAAACATATATTAATTAAAGAAACAAATACACCAATATGTATTATAATTTGATTATATTTAACAAATAACTTTATAGTTTAAAAAAGAAAGCGAAGTCTTCTACTAAGGACCTTTCTAAATTTAAGAACACGAGTCCAAAAGGCCTACAATTATATATTGAAATACGTGAAGCCTACTTAAAGCTACCTAACAATCTACATTGAGGCGTTTTAATCTTACACTTTAGCTGTTGTATCAGATCGAATATTTTCAACGAGGGCCCTACCTTCATCTCGAGAAGCTCTATGATTTCGTCCTTGGTCAGCTGGAGCATAGTGGGTCCGCTTATGTTGGAGAAGTTGTCACAGTACGGCTGACAGTCGTTCACAGTGAGGAACTTGGCGACGTCCGCCGAGCTCCAACTCTCCGGGTCGATCGTGTTCAATATCTCTAAGGGAATCGTATTGTTGACTAGTCTCGGTATCACTTTG
Source organism: Synanthedon formicaeformis (assembly GCA_945859745.1). Lineage (NCBI taxonomy): Eukaryota > Metazoa > Arthropoda > Insecta > Lepidoptera > Sesiidae > Synanthedon > Synanthedon formicaeformis. The sequence goes on along the minus strand of OX243960.1, from coordinate 4,491,502 downwards.
TCTTCCTTCGCGACCTCGGGGGATGAAGACGGTTGGACATTTTCGTTTGAATCCTGCGGCGACTCGGTGGGCTCGTTGACCTGTTCATTAAAGTGGGTTGTTCCAAACAATTCTACTATTACTTCTACGATAGAAATGTTTGGACTAAAAAATTCCAACTAGTTCTACTGCACAGTATGACAGATTGGACTCGAATAATTTTAATGAAACATGTCCAAACTGTTCTACTATTTTTATAAAAAACAAACTAACATTCACATTTATAATATTAGTAAAAAAGTAAGGATCGCATGCTCACCAGTAGAACTCATTGCAAGTTTTTATTTTTATTTTGTTCTATTATTAGGTGATTTTATTTGTAATATTTATTTTAAGTCCCTCAATAAAAAAATCACAAGCTGTACTTTCATTTAAAATTAGAAAATTGAACATTGAAACGGCATTTTAAAAAAATCCGGAATGTCACCTTGTAGAAAATTCAAAAATACCATTTACAAGCTAATATTTAATTAAACTACAAAATATAATCCTACGTTCTGTAGGATTTATTGTAACACTATACTATAATTATATATTTCAATTATTTATTCCCATTTAGTAGATATATTAGATTTAGGTAGTACATAGGATGTTGCTTGGAGCTTTTATTGGTGCACTAGCTGTTGCACGCGACTTCGGCCGCGTAACTTTATAAAATATAATACATTCGTGAAACCTGTGAAACCATGGAAATACACATACAAAATTTCAACCCAATCGGTCAAGCCGTTTAGTAGTTAACATACCGACAGCAGCGCCACCTACCGGGTCCAATTGTATTTTTAAATCATCCAGGAAACCATCGAAATACCCATATAAAATTTCAACCCAATCTGTTCAGCCGTTTAGAAGTTATGTGAAAAAGATAAGTACGGAATGATAATTCTTACTACCCGTTGTCCTATTACCCGTTTTCTCTTAGGAATGAAAAAAAGTAGCCCGCGGTAAAAAGTAGCCTATGTTCATCAGGGATAATGTCGGCTTCTAATGATAAAAGAATTTTTCAAATCGGTCCAGTAGTTTCCGAGCCTATTCAATTCAATAAAATCTTTCCTCTATAATATTAGTAAGTATAGATAGTATACGTAGATGTTGAGCTTCCGATAATTGCGGCGGCATCAGCCTTGTGCTAATTATTTTGAACAGTGTTTTATATTTAGATGCCTGCCTCGTTGGGGGCCTTGTATAATAAATAAATAATAAATGTAATTTTTCCATACAAACTTTTTTTCTTGCCTCACTACTTTGCCGTCATATTTGTTCTCAAGTTACATTTAAAAAATAAAAATTAAAAACAGAATAATTTGGCTTTGTTGCTGTGGTGGCTTCACTAAATAAAAAAAATATTAAAAATAAAATAAATAAATTTAATAAGTAATAAATTTTTAAAAATACTTATGCAAAGAAGCAAAACCGTTTACAGTTTTACACCTACTATACTAAACCGCTGTCCGTAGTTTGGTTCATGTAAGATCAACGTGGCAACGCCACCACCGCACGTCAAATATCTATTGTCGTTCGGCGCGATATTATATACGGGGCCTTAATAAGATGTACTTTTTATTTCTTACCACATAATCCTGCATCTCATCGAGCTGTTCATCAGAGGAATCTTTATTGACTGATGGGTCTACGTCCATATTCTCCGGGGCCTGCATATTGGCCTCGTTTTGATCTAATTGGGGCTCGATCTGGTCCATCTCGGATCTGATTCGATTCTTTTCGTGTATGATCTTATCTAACTTGGGCTTCATTTGATCCATTTCGGATCGAATTCGGTCCATCTTTGATTGGATTTTATCCATGTCCGAAGTGATTTGATCCGCATCGATCATTTTGTGGTTGGAACTGGGCCGGTCTGCTTCGGCAGAAGCTTCCGACACACTGGTCGGAGGAGACAGACTCTTTGTGTCTGCCATGTCTGAATTCTGTGAACTTTCCTCCGTGGTGATTGGTGGTTGAGCTGTCATTTTTGCTGAAAAGATGCGAGGTCGATTTGAAACAATCGATCGCTACAAGCTCTTAATAAAAATTTGAGCCCAAACACGCTATATCTGCTGTAAGTTGCTGAGGAGTTGGTTATATCGCAGAATACTTGCTTCCGCGTCACTTCAAAGTTAACATGTCATGAAAATACCACCGAAGTAACATTGTATACCAAATTTCACGATACGTTTTTAGCTGTGAGAGAGAGAGAGATTACCATTCTTGCGGCGGCGCTTGTGGTGCTTGGGCGCGGGCTTGCGGTGCAGTCGAGGCGGCAGATGAGGGCCCTCGAGGCGATGGCCGACGGCGCGGCACCAGCCCACCGGGTACATGTCTGTGCTGTGCGCCCACAGCCACTGGTCGTACTCTGCGCCCCACCCGTCGAAGTGCACCTTCGTAACACACAACACTTTTATTTCAAACCAAATCAGAGTAACATTTTCTTGAACGTATGTTCTACGAGTATTTACACGTTGTGTAAAATTATCCAAAAATGCGATAGGAATGCCTCATGTATGCTGTATGTTATATCGTGTCACAAGTAATAAATTGTCTTGGAAAAAAAATAGTTAATTTTTTCGATGATACTCGTTATAACACGCTATAGTTTCGTTCCTTAAAATTCCGTAAGTGAGACGTTCACCGACCATGTCGCGTGTCGCTTGTCACATGTCGGTTAGAATTTACTGTTTACCTCCTACTAAATTCCTCCACACAAACAACTGCCCAAGCTCGCATAAAGAAGTTTTTTCACTTGAAAAAAAAACACACATTAACTATTTTTATTAATAAGTACCTTGAGCAGGTCTGCGACAACCCTGGAGACTGTCGCAACACAGACGAGGCGAGGGTCCATGAGGTCGGCGCACTCGAGCCGCATTCCGGCCACGAAGCCGTGCGCCACTGCGGCCCCGTGACCCCGCGCCGAGAACGACGACCGCGGCGCCGGGCGCGCCCCGGTCTCCGACAGGTACTGGTCCCAACGGAACTCGTCCGAGGCCATCCTGCACCAAAGCCTTGCGCTATAAAGCGACAGTATCCGCGAAGTATACGATTTGTATTGAGTACACTTGACTAGAGCGGCATTCTAAGGCGCTACGCCCACATGAAAAGTCGAGGCACGTCAAGGCGCGTCGCGGCGCAGACGAGGCGTGAAGAGTTGCGGCGGAGGCGGCTATGCTACCAAGAAATCACTTACCAGTTTCGTTTAATTGTTGCGCTATTTCACCCCATTTTTGATCCTGTTTGTTGCTATTGCTATAGTCAGAACGTGTCTGGTCATAATGACACGGGTTACATCAAACAAGTTCGATGATTTTTATATTTAGATCTAGACCACGTCTAAACACAGCCGCAAACAAAATGCCGCGCCCCTTTGGCGACGCTTCGCGCCCTAGCCGCGACTCTTCGCGCCTCCGCCGCGCCTCGCCTCGCCTCGCCGCCGCCTCTCCAGTATGTGGGCGCACAACCATTGATTTCTATAGGAAAGCTAGAGGCGGCGCGCCGCTTGTGCGCCCGTTCCTCGACGCGACGCGACTCTTGTGTGGGCTTCGCGCCTAAGCGTTCGCGACTAGTCTGCCGATACCCGCATTGTCGGTCGCACATGTGTATCTTCTCCAAGTAACGCCAAATTGGCGGCGAAGTAAGAATTTATGCAGGAAATTAAAAATTTCCCATGTTTATACAATTACAAACTTTCAGACTTCATGGGAAAAGATATCCAGTATATTATTATTATTATTATTTTCGAAGTCTTTTTCTATAATAGAATGATCCCATTGGCTAATACATCACTAGTCATTTGACACAATTTAAAAAATGAAAATGTTGTGTAATAATTAGACTATGTTCACATTTTTGGTCGCGTAACGTACGAACTTCAAATCACAAACTTACGCAACTAATATAACACCGATGCAAGGACTATGTCAAGTCTAATTTTATAATACACTAGCTGTTGCACGCGACTTCGCCCGGGTATCTTTATAAAATATAGCCTATGTTACTCGCTGATAACGTTACTTTCCTATAAGTGAAAGAAATTTTAAAATCGTTCCAGTAGTGTTTGAGTTTATTCATTACAAACATTCAAATCTTTTCTCTCTTTATAATATTTGTATAGATATGAAGATTTAAAAGCATATCTATTGTTGCTTGTTTTTATGGGCAATTAAATATTGCAACTGTAACCACACAACAACAAAGCAACAACGTAATCGCCGTCTTTCTTACATAGAAACTTACCCGGCAGGTTGTATAAGAGTGATATTATTTGCACTTGCGAATCCCACTGGGAATATACACGGCGACCTCTGATGGTAACAAAACCAATCCGCCCCTGTGGCATCAGCGGGATAGCAGTCTATCCTGATCATCATGTATCCCTCGTTCAGTATTTGCATTACGGTAGCGGCGCAAACGGCGGACAGGTTCAATGGGTCTATCGCTTCCAGCTTCATGCCTTTAGCGAACAGAGGTGGTTCGTTTGAGGGGTATTTGTAAAACATGTCCTGTGTGGAATCGTTTGGCGCCAGTCGCCCGGCAGCCACCCTTTGGCAGTAACTCTGCGGGGCGTCCAGGGGGTGACCCACCCTAAAGGCCCATCCCACCGGATGGATTAGGGGCGAGTCTTCGTGACACCAAAAACCATTGTCCTCCGGTGAACTGTCATAGTATTTCACGTGTAATCTTTTGCCAATTATCTCGCATACACTGGCAACCTGGAAATTAATTAATAAAAAAAAGCCTTTTTTTTTTATTTTATGTTAAGGTCGAGAAAAAGGCTGACGATTCACTTGATGATAGGTGGCTACCGTCACCACTAGTTATGTGTTATCCAGCAACGCTACACATGCTGCAAGTGCACTGCCAACCGAAATGGGTTCTGTCTAGCATCCGTTACTCACCGAAACACATAAAAAGCATAAAAATTTGTAACAAAATATTATAAAAAACAAAATACTGTACACTTTGCCTTCTCTAGCCTTAGTATACTTTACTTATCGAACAAAAAGTTAGCCACCCTATTTGTGTTTCACATTAATTTGAGTAGCCCACTACGCTCTTACAGAATACACAAGTGTGCTGTTGTATTTCAGTGAGTGAGTGAGGAATACCAGACAGAACCCTTTTTCTAGTCCCTTATTATTGAACTTGGCCTAATATCACAGACCAAATTATGCAACAAATTGTATTTTAAAAAAATTGCACAGAATGACTATTATTATATAAAATAATTATATTTTACCTTCACTTGAGATATCCTATTTTTGTCAACCACCTCCATAACAGAACCGATAGAGAATCTCGACTTGAGGCTATCATTCAATTTACTAAAGAAATTTGCGGGCAGAGTGCGGGCTCCTGTTAATTGCTTCACGAGAAACCTGAAAAATATTGTCACGAAAATGTATTATAGGCAATTGCATGAACAATACAACAAAAAATACTACGAGTAATCCTACTGACGTTAGGTATATGGTTTGTGAGAATTGATGTATGTATACGTGTTATCCTTTCACGCACAAATTCATGAATTTGGCATACAGATAGTTCAGTACATACTTGAATTAACATGTAACACTTTTTATAAGTAAATCATTACCCATCTAAAACACACGTTATTGAAAAAAAATCACAGTTTATATTCACAGTGGACATGTATTATAAATGTTTGTTTTATGAAACAAATCTTTGTATAACTATACATATTAACTATAGTAATAATAAGCCTTTATTTCCGAATTTTATATTCGTTTCAAGATAAATTCAAACATAGGAAAAGTAAAAAACGTAAACATGCAAAAAAAATACAGAGCATCATGTCCAGTTAACTAACACAATTTAAGGAAAAATCACGTTAGTATCAACACAAAATGTCTCTTAATTCGGTGTGCCTTCAGCAAAGGCCTCCTCCAACTCTTTCCACTGATTTCTGTCTGCAGCTTCTCTCATCCAAAGGAGTCCTAAAGTTAGTTTTAAGTCGACTTCCCATCTTCTTGCTTTGCGACCTCGACTCCTGGCGCTGTCACTTGTTTGCTCAATTTAATCTTTTTTGCAACGGAGCATATGTCCAGTCCACCGCCATTTGAGTTTGTCAATGTGTGACAGTATGTCTGTTAATTTCGTTTTCTGCCTGATGTTTATACTTCTAACTTTGTCTATCAGTTTGAAACCTAGCATGCTTCTTTCCATGCTTCTCTGGCGTCTTGCTAGTTTGTTCCTATGGCATTTCGTCAAAGCCCAGGTTTCACAGCCATATGTAATGCAGGGTAGGATATAGGTATCAAAAGCCTTCTATTATTAACTATACATACAGGTAAAAAAAAAATTAAATAAATAATTCATACTTTTTCCAATCTGTGTATTTATCCTCTATAGTGCGTGGAGGAATCAAAGGTTTCCCTCTAGTGGCACACCATCCGACCGGATGCACCTCCGAACAGAACAAGTTAACCCAAAAGTCCTTAGAATCGTCACTGCCGAATCCCTCGTATCGTAATAAACCCATGTAACCTTTCACCTGGAACATTAAAACAATATAATCAGCACCTCTACTTTACCTAAAATTATTTATATGAAAAATTGTCAACTTGACATTGACAATTCACCATATACACTCTCACTAGCGAGTGTGGTCTTTATAAAATCATTTCATTTAACCACATACAAAATATCATCACATTGTTGGGCACAGACTCCTCTTAACCATAAGTGGCTATCGGCTGTAATAAATAATTTGATAGTAAGATAACAATCTTTTAAAATCAATACTAATAATAAATCTGTAAGGGTTGGTCATGGAGTGAGTTACTTTGTTTTCAGAGATATCGTGTTTATAGGCTCTATACATGATAATGAAACTAAATTGACGATTTTTAGAATTTTTTTCTGTATGTATGTATGTTCATAACTCTTAAACGAATTAACTGATTTTCATAAAACATGGTAGATAAACATTTAGACGTACAGGACACAGGATAGGTTACTTTTTTCTTTTTCAACGCGGACGAAGTCGCGGGTGCCAGCTTGTCTATAAATAATTCTTAAAAACCCATTATTTTCCTTTTGTTTCTGCTGACGGACTATTATCAATGCTCAGACACAACTACTAAGTCTAGAAAGACTAAGTTTAGAACATAGATTTATTTAATTATGTAATCGAATCTTCTTAGTGGATGCTGAAAATGTGACTTGTGGCATTGCTGGTTTTATAGGTCAGCCGTCAGCATGTCAATCTTAACATAAAAATTTATATTTTCGATCTTTGCTATAAATTCAAATCTTAGATCTTTTTAATTTGATTGATAAAGATTACCTTTAACACTGAAGCCACCCAAAAGTAATCAGATTTCTCTGATTCACTTCCACAATCAGTGTTTTTCACTTCCACCTTCATGCCCTCGAAAGTGTTGTCCCACATTTCGTGAAGTGGTGCATGTTTGAACAGACTGACGGGTGCAGCCAAAAAGTCACAACCAAATAGTTCATCTCTCCATTCGTAACTGTTTGCAATCAATGCTGCAGAATGTTTTATGGGTGCCGCCTGAAATTAAAAAAAATAAGCTATATAAAAATTCAGGATCAGTTGTAATTGTATACAAGTTGGACAAACAAATTATAATTTGTTTATATATTTAATTTAAAAATTAGCTGCCATAATTATGTTTGTGTCCACAAAACTAAAAATAGCTAATGGACAGACTTGAAATTTTTACACAACATTGCATTTTGACAGAATTTCTTTAAGAATTGACTCAACCAAATGAAGTGAGATTACTAGAGGAAATTTAAAATTTCACAAAAAATCTATTTTCCCAAATTTATTATACAATGAAAAAAAAACCAATAATTTTTTTTATCCTTGTAGTATCTTTTTTCTTGCTGGTACTGCGAACGAGTATAACTTCAGTCAACTAGTTTTCATGGTTTAGTATTAATATACTGTGGTTTAGTTGTGTAGCTACCCTTACTGATGCCTTTCAAATTAAAAATACAAAGAAGTTAATTATTATGGATATTTTAGGAATGTTTGTGATTTACTTTGGATGTTGGAGTCAAAGTCTAATTGCACCATACTACAGGATAAAAAGTATCTTAATATGATAATCCAGGTAATAAACTAACTACATGTGTGTCAAATTTGATGCAAATCCATTCAGATGTTTTTGTGCGAAAGAGAAACAAACATCTATCCATATATCCATCCATTCTAATAAATTTTCGCTTTTATAATAATGGATAAGAAGTAGGACTCATCCTTACATATTATAAAACAAAGTCCTCCACCGCGTCTGTCTGTCTGTTCACGATAAGCTCAAAAACAACTGCACCGATTTTCATGCTGTTTTCACCAATTGATGGAGTGGTTCTCGAGGAAGGTTTTAGTATATAATTTACAAAGTTACGCGGGCGAAGTCGCGGGCAACAGGTAGTAATGTATAATGTATTACCTGCAAGTCATTGAATGTTGCTTGCCACTGTTGCAACTGTGGCAAAGGCTCCAGTGGGATCATTCCAGCCATGTGTTCCGCTCCCTCCATCAGTTTAAATCGCCAGCTACAGTGTTTACGCCTAGCTGTTTTACCACTGTGGCATCTCAATGAACAGAATTTGTTGTTACGCTGGTAGAATTGTCTGCGATGGCCAATACGACCACACAATTCACATATTGCTGAAACAATACAATGTTTTCTTCGATGTCAGTTTACATAGGCATCTACATTTTATATGAGGCGTGAGCGTTGTCAAGTAATGCAGGTTTTTACAACCTGCATTATGCTGAGTTGGAGCCGGTTTGTGGCGGGGGACATTTGTGTTTGTCTTTATATATGTTACCTTTGTATGTTCTTAAATGTCCTTTACTACAAATAAAACATTATTCTATTCTATTCTACAGGTTCTGCAAGTGCACTGGCGATCATAGTTGGATACTCACTCATGGAAACAACAGTACACATACTGCCACCAAACGGGCTGCCCAAATAACTGCGAAGAGCAGTGTGTACTGCCACTACTTATTATATACTAGCTGGCACCCGTGAATTCGTCCGTGTTGAAAAAGAAAAAAAGTAGCCTATCTTGTGTCGTTTAAACATCTTTTGGCTAAATTATATTCGCGGGTTCGAATCCTGCTAGGGGCAAATGTTTATGTGTTAACATTTATCTTTGTACCTGAGTCACTGATGTTTTGTATTTATAATATGTACTGTATTTACAAAAAAAAGTAATGTATGTAGTATATCAACTGTCTGGTATCCATAATACAAGCATTAGTTGCTTAGTTCTGTGTGGAATGTATCAAAAAAATATATATCAATCATCAATACTAATAATAAAATTGTAAGTGTAGGTATTGTATGTATGTATGTTCCTCCATAACTTTTAAATAAATTAACTGATTTTCATGAAACTTGACATTCCATATTACTTAAGTAAATTTGCGAACTATTGTTTATCAAGCATTTCTTCAACAGTGCGAACAATTGAAAAATGTATATTTTCATTGGTTTTACTGTTCGTAAAACCGTATACGAAGCTTTAAAGTATCACTTACCAAAACTATCTTTCTCTAAAGGAAGTATAGAGAGATCATCTACTATGTTAATTTCGTCAGAAAAATGAACAGTGTCAGCAGATTTTACAGTACCGCTAGTGCAAAATGCCATATTTTGCACAAATCGAAAAAGTAAACACAGTACACATGACTATAACACTAAACAATAAACAAAAGTAAAAAACTACGAATCAACTATTTAGTAATGTTATATTGTTTTGAAATAAAATTATTATTAAAAACACTGAGGAGGCACTTATGAGCACAAATAATTTAGATTTATAATAATATAATAATGTCTATTTCACTTATTGCAGTATGAAAATTGAAATGAAACCCGATGAAAAATGAAACCAAACGTACATGACACATGAGTTTGAGTACATGACCGTGACAACACATATAAACCAAAGAGTACCTTATATATATAAACCAACAATTCCATTCTTATTTGTTCTATACACCGATCTGTAATGTTGTGCATATCAGTGGCAGTGGCAGTTGGCAGCAGGCGGGGCGGCGATTCTTTGCTCTGTTAATCATAATCGATAACTGTTTATGCTTCATGGACCTATAATAGCGCCGAAATAAGAATGCGATCTTGACGTCTGTCAGTTGGTCATGACTAGTGATACTTAAGGAGGGTAGAGATAAGGAGCGCAATCTTACACGGGTGTTAAACTGAAAAAGTGGCAAATAAAAGCGATAAATTGAGATGGCGCTAGTGTGTACAGAGAGAGTTTGAGAGTATGGAAGGTATGGAATGAATTTAGCAGTAGTTGACGGAGTGAAGTGCGCCGAGTTGAATTTTGGTTGAATTGTTTACTGTCACTAGCCTCACCAGTGCCATCAATTTATAGTCTTTCGACGGACACTTTTAATACTCAGAGATTGCCCTCCTTATCTCTATCCTCCTTGGTGATAGTGATGATTTCACAAACTAAATAGTAGATACTAAGATGATTTCTTACCTATTTATTTAACATTATTATTATTTTTTATTTGCCATACTATTGTGGAGTCGCATTGTGTTTTCCCATTTGACAGTTCGTGAAGGACGTCCGGGATAACTTTGAAGCGGCGAGCTCATTACGACGAAATATTTCAACTACATTTTCACTAATTAAAACAAAATGTGATAGTACGTACTTTTACAATAAATGTTAACGCGTTTAACTCTTAAACTGTTAGTTAATAATTAAGATTGCACTATTTTTTCGTAATTTCTCAAATCCTTACTACGATGTGATAAGGTGCCTATTTTTGTAGATCTAGTGATGTGCCATGATAATATTATAATCTGTCGGTTAAATGAGTTTAAGTGAAATACATACTATGAGTCGAAAAACTATGCTATAAATAATAATTTCTATGTTATAAAAATATCATATGAGTTGGTACTACTTAACCTACCTTCCATAGGTCCTATCCTTTCATATCATAAATAGTTTGACATTGTATGTCATCCCAGCTTCTCTTGTCTTTCCGGATTTTTTGGGGTATTCCAAAGTCATATTCCAGGCGGTTCGACTCTTCCTGATATGCAACCTCATTGTTTAAAGGGACAGGACTCAAGATTTTCTAATGAGGTTACATGTGGCATGCACAGAAGAGAGGAAGGCCGGTAAAATTTTATTTTTAAAATTTAAAGTTTGTCAAATGAGACACATCGTCGCTAAATGGGGGACCTTTATTACCTGTTAGGTTCGAGAACGCGTCTCTCAGGCGCTTGGCATTAGTACGTGGATGGTGTGAAAAGTTACTAAGGAAAAGTTCGGCCCATCCGGCAGCGAAATAAATATTTTACATAAGCCAAAGAAGAAGCGTAGGGCGAGAAAAGTGACGTGTATTGATTCGTTCGACTCTGATGCCATAAGAAATCACGTTTATAGCTATTATTCCAGGAATGAATACCCAAATAGGACAAAGCTTTTGGCAAGTTTACGAGAAGTTGGTTTGTTCAATGGAGGGAAAATCCCAAATTTTGAAGAATATAGCCTTTCAATACAAAAAAGTGATAAAAGGAAAATTCTAATGGACAGTCACGATATAATTTTAAAGAGAGTAGAATTTTTAAGAAAAGCCAATAAAATTGAGAATTGGCAGAAAGTTGTTTTTGTAGATGAGATATGGTTGAATGCCAATCACACGGTCTCAAGGCATTGGACTGATGACACACAAGCACCACTAGGTAAAGGAGCCCGACTTATCATTTGCCACGCTGGGTCAGCTGGATCAGGTTTTGTAGAAAATGGTTTACTGGCATTTGAGTCGAAATCTACTACGGTCTACCACGAAGAGATGAATGCGTCTACTTATAAAGAATGGTTGGAAACTGTATTGTTACCTGGCCTGCCAGAGCCATCCTTTATTTTAATGGACAATGCACCATATTACTCAGTGCAATTAGATAAGGCACCTACAGTCGGCCGCATAAGTCGATTAACACATTCAAAAGTGCAAAACAACTGAACACTCACTTACTGAATTACTTACTTACTGAAGCTTTTTACGATCGTTAATACGTAAAGTTTATTTTGTTCTCTAGTCGTGACAACGACTTGTGGCGCGTCGAGTGTTACGTTGTTTTGCACTTTTGAATGTGTTAATCGACTTATGAGGCCGACTGTACCATAGTCAATAATAAAAAAGAAATAGTTGCTTGGCTACAAAGAAATGGCGTCGATGCAAATATGCAGATTGGTTAAAACTCACAAACCAGAAAAAGTGCGCTATGAAATTGACGAACTAGCTTTGGCACACGGTCATTGCATTCTGCGAATTCCCCCATACCATTGCCAATATAACGCGATTGAGTTGATTTGGGCTCTAATTTAAGGCTACGCTCCTCGCCAAAATACAGCTCCGCTATTTGGCACGAAGATGCTACATTTGTTAAAAGAAGCATGCGCAAGTGTCCCGAAAGACGATTGCGCTAAGTTCGTAGAAAAAAATCAAGAGAATAATTATAGCAGATTTTGAACGCGATATCAGAATAGACTACATTATCGATAATGATATTGTAATTGAAGTCGGTGAAGACGATGATGACGACAGCGCCTTAAGTTATTCGCAGTCCGATTGTGAATAATAAATATATTTAAATTAAAGTAAAATAAAAAAATATTTTCTCGAAATTGAATTGTCCGTTAGTAATGTGAACATTACAGCTATGTAATAAATGTATATGAATGATAATGTTGACGACCTTTTTGCAATACCACTGGCCGTTTTGTAATAATTGCAAATTTTATAATTGTCAATTTTTATATACCCATTTCATTCACGTTTTGTTCATTAGCTTGTAAGATTATACATTACACTGTAGATAAATTCGGTTTCACTTGAATTATCTTTTTCCTTCTTCTGCCCCTATTTAGCCTGTAACAGATACTAATTCTAAAATATGTCGATAGTGGCACCTAATTCTGTTATACTATACCCATCACCAGTTATGTCAATCTGCTAAACGTCAAATGAGAATATTAAAAGCGGCTTTACAATAACGGATAATTACTAACGGATCTTCAGAAATATATCATTATATCAACTTAAAAATAAATGTTATATTTTTTGCGCTAATGTTAAATAAATAAGAAATCATCACTAGTCATAACCAACTGACAGACGTCAGACTTCACTATAATATAATTATATTATCCTACGTCCATGACCAGTTTATCTTTGGTTGGGGCTGTACCACAGATAAATATGACTCAATTTTTTTTCTAGAAAAGTTCTAGAAAGTAGTGCAATGTTGCCAACTTATCTCATTTTTTGTCAGATCTAGCGGATTGCAGTGAAGAGGAACCGAAAAACATGTTTAAGCGGCTGACGAATATGTGAGGTCATTTTTGCTGTTCCATTTAAAGCTGATCGCTATTATTCTGTTGCGGTCTTTGTTATATTGTACGCACATTTGTATTAAACTAAGCGCCTCTTTCACAAACGTCAAGTAGGCCAAACTGTCTTTTAAAGTCACCGGTAACCGGGGATAATGCAGCTGATATGCAAAGACTATATAAGTATATTTGGTAGTATAGACACGGCGTAGCCCACAAAATATGGTAGTAATACCATATTTTGTGAGATGAAGTGGACGAATTCGCACTTAGTCGTTCGCTAGCGCTGTAGCCGTTTGGTTGCTGTTTATTTGTGTTAAAAATTGACAAAATGCCATCGTGTTGTGTGAAATTATGTAAAAATAGACCTCAAAAAGGACAAAAAGAAAAAGTATCATACGTATTTCATATAAATAGACTTAATTACAATATTTTTAACAAAATATTTAATTAATTAGCTAAACCTTTTCATATTTCAAAAGGAAGCATTTGAACCTTATAGCTGTCTCATTCTTACTTATTGTGTAGTATAAGATCGTCCTTTCGTAGAAATACATATAGATTTCAAATATACTTATCATTTCAATATGTTTGACGGTCGATCCAGGGCCGCACTTGTAATATTTTTAAATAAAAATAATAATTTTGTTTGTGTTGTACTACATTTTTATGCTTGTGTTTAAATTGGTGCGTGAATACTTCGATTGATATTCAGTAATAATATGTTTATAATAGATTTCCTATTAACCCAATAAGAAGAGAAAAATGGACAATTTTATTACGTACTCAAATATTGGAATCCAACAAATTCAATATGTTCTGCGCATTTCCATCATGATGACTTTTACACGAATCTTAAGGGATACCGGAAAATAATAAATACAGCAGTACCTTCCATAAATTATGACACAGATCCATCAACACAACAACTCACAAAGCGGCAAAAGTTCAATAAGCTTATTTTATTTGAGGGACAATAAGAGATCATAATAGTATTATATAATTACATAAAAAATAATAAGTTTTGAAGTAACTATAATTAAACATATTATACTTACTTTTCACTAATTTGTTAAGAACACTGTATTTCTTGCGGTTTCTTCTTAACAGTTGTAATCGAAACCGCGGATTATTATTAAATATTCATTTAATCACGTAATATTTGTTGTTTCATTTCTATATCTAACATCCAATTAAATTATATTACGTATTTTTTAATTACACGCTTCCAAATGCGGCCCTGTGACACGTAACACGTGTTGCATTACACCCAGATGTACCATCGGCTAGCGGTTTGTTGCTTGTAAGCTAGTCAATATCGTTGTGCAATATACATTGAAGCGATAGTACAGAACACTTTTTACTAGTTTCTTTTTATAAAAGCAATATACATTTGGAATTGCGTGTCAATCTCTCAGTAAGTTCGTAAGTATGATTTTAATACTACCAAAGATTTCGGGGCTTTTTGCTTGCTACGCCGCATCTATAGTTCAGATCAATGGGTCTAAAAGGAAAGTTGCTTCTAATGAGCATACTTCAAATTAACATTTAAAATTAAACCCTATTCAATAAATAATAAAGCAAGTTTTAAAAATTAGCGTTAAATTGAAAATGTTGATGGTTACTGTATACAGGCTTACTGGTAACGCGACGTATTCCTGCCAGGACGTGAAGGGCCGTAATTCAGTAGTATTCGAGTTTTTTCAGTTTTAATGATTTTTTGCCAATCACCCAGAATTTGTCATTTAAATCAAAAATTAAAAAGAAATCGCTTGAACGATGGGTTTTATTTAGATTTACTTTTACAACTGATGCTTCAATCTAGTTATTACAGTTAAAAAAGTCTCAAATTACGTCGCAATTTGAAATTATAAGCCATACCAACAATAACTTTTATTAAAGTTAACATTTTATGTTTCAAAAGATGACGTCTATCTGAAAAAAAATCTACTATGCTAAATGTAAAAAGTATTAGACAAATATCTACATTTAATAAGCTTTCCAAAAAGGTATAAATGTCATGGACAAACCATGTAATTGATAACACAGGAGATGTTTTACCGGTGCAGGTAGAGGACGCCAAAGGTTCCACACTTTTGTTAATTTTTCAAAAGTAATAATATACGTTAATACATACTTTTAATACTTTAATACGTTTTTTAAATTTTTATCGCTTTGTTTATAGAAAGCTTCTTCATTGGTTAGTTTTGCATGTTTTTAGCTACATCGGAGTGCCACTTAGCAAAAAATCGGGATGAGTGTGTTAGTTAGTTTCAATTCTTCGTCGCGCAAGCACGTGTATTGTTATCTGGTTACTACGCAAACTATTGTCACGTTAGGTACTTTTTCATACATTTGTTACAATGGCTTCTTATGCTAACAATGAATACGTCGATATCTTGTGCTGCTACAACAAGCTACAATAAGCGATATCATGTACAACAAGTTGTAGGGAATTTAATACTCTACAATATTGATTATACATACAAATAGCGAAAACCCCATAGGAAACGAGATATTTGCAAAAAATGTACAATCGATTTTTGTGATCTTTGACCTTAGATTTTAATAGACGCGGACACCCTACTGTATGTAGGTTTTGAGACAACTTTTAGGATGTCTTAATACAAGTTTATATGAGTTTATAGCTGGGTATCTCGAATCCCGAGGTTCTTATCTAATTTTGACTTACTTAACTGGATAATTTGTGGACGCCGGGATACAAAAAAAAGAAAAAAAGCAAAGTAAGCTACTAGCTAACAATGGAATATTATTTTTCGATCTAGGTACCTACTTTAAAGTACCATTGAAAATGGTACATATAAACGATCGATTGGTCAACGATATTCTGACCCTTGACGGATTTTATTGACGAGAATACGAGAATATTATGGTACATAATGTAGGGCGGATTTTGACTTTTTACAATATAGACTTTAGCTTCAGTCAGTCAGACAGTGATATTTTAAAATTCCTGTTGGCAACACTTTGAAAGGAAAGAGAGAGAGAGGAACGCCATTTTGTTTACTATTGCTTCTATTGAATACTGTGTTTCAATAAACTGAAATTTTCTTTTTTACCTTGTTACTTGTATTGTAATTGTTACAGTAATACGCTAAATAGAAACCGCTCTTTTGTGTCCGGTGAAAAATGGGAAGTAAGTAAATTATGATTGTATAAGTTGTATTGTAATACTGATTTCATAAGTAATTAATAATTATAGTAGTAAAATTATTGTAATAAGCATTAATCTGAATATTAAATGTAGTAAAAGTATATTAAAAGTAAATATCTCATAGTATAGCATCCTTGAACACCCTCAAAAACATTGCTTCAAATATCACTTCATGGGATCGTCTCATTGTTTACTTGCTGGTCCAAAAAATACACGAGACCCACTCATAGTATTTAACATCATTGCAATGCCCACATGGTTTACCAACATTATTTTTGAACATTCTTGAAACAAAGTTTACTTCTCTTGAAACAAGTCATACTCAAAGATGGATACTCAAAGATATTCCCTTCAATCAGAACTACCAGTAAAACTGTACCACAAATTCGCCAAATTACGAATCTAAATCAAACTATCAAAGAAATTTTCCCGTGTATGAATCATCATGGAATATTCCATTGCGACATAATCCATTACCTTGCATGCATTACCATGCATGCATTACCATTACCATGCATAAAAATTGCCTTTACAATCATTATGAAACACCTTATTTTTCAGAAAAATGTTGTGTCGAGTGTCACAGATATCATAACTTTTTAGCTTACTACGCAATGTGGCGAAATAGAGTAACAATGGCCAGTCATTGAACCTCAAGAAGGTTCAGAAACATTATTACGCACGAAAATAATGCAATGGAAATATAGTCAGCGATAATTGAAATTAAACAATGGCTCATATAATACTATGTGAGAAATTAATAGACCTAGAATCTCAAATATGCAGCTTGAGCACAGAAAAAGAAGCTCAGCTGCTTCAATTACCTCTACATGGTGTAAAACTATAGTCTATGGAGTTGGTGCTAAAAACAATAACTCCAAAACGCCCTACATTCAAATTTCCAGTTCAATACAGATCTCTATACCATAAACACCAACGTCAATCACTTACCGAATAAATCATTTTACAAACCATCATGGGATTTCCTTGAAGGAATTAAATCCCTATCGATTTACTAATCTGCACCGATGATGTATACTCTATGATAATTCAAGGTAGCATTGTCACCTTGAATGACCTGCCAGTCACATGATAAACCCGACTTCGTGTCCCATATATGCAATGTTGTAACTTGTTGATATATTGCACCTTCGCAATATTGGCAATATTGCTTATATTGCTTTTAAACAATTCTTCATCAAATAAGCCCCATACTCCTTTAAATATTTTGGTCTTACTGAAGGTGCGATATAAATAAATAAATAAATAAAGCCTTTATTTTTGTCATTTTTTTCTACAATATTTCTAGATTTTTTGTTAGTTACATTTTTCTTCATTTTTTTTTATTTTATTTTATTATTATTCATTTTTCTTAGGAACTATATTTGGTTTTCCTTTTCAGTGTCAGCTTGCCTTTTGGCAAAGGCCTCCCCTAGAGGGTGCAATATAGTCAACCTCATATCTTTCATAGCTCCTGTCATTTCTGTAGTTGCAGTTGAAATCACTTTATTGTTTTTAATAAACAGACTGTTGATGACCATCAAAATGCATACTAATAAGAATTCTAACACTAGTTTTATGAGTACTTTTTTAAAATATATTAAGGTCGACAGACAGGCTGACGATCCACTTGATGCTACCGTCGCCTATAACACAAGCAACGCCATAAGTGCTACAAGTGCGCTGCCGACCATAGAAGGATTAAGGATAAGGGAGGGATGGGGTAATCACTCACCGAAACACAACAGCACATAATGTTGTTATTTCACGGTGGTATTCTGTAAGGTGGTAGTTACTGCCTCCAGACGGGCTGCCCAAATGACTGCGAAATAGAGTACTTCATTAGAGTCTGTGTTAATTCTTCATAGAAGAGTTTGGTTTCTATTTTTATTGCTTGTTCTGTCTGGGCATATATTTGAATAATTGACCATCAATTGTGGTATCCCAGTGTGTGGTTATTATGAGTAGCTCTTTATAATGACCGGCACATAACTTGGCAAGATTTTTAACGTAGTGGGAGAAAGTTTTCGCACGTGAGATAAAACTTACGCAAGTGTACGAAGGAGTGAGTGGGACATGTGCAAGGTGCGAGAGGCACGGGCGAACCAATCGCGCGGTCGGATCTATGTTATCTTGCTCCTTTGCCCCGCTTGATACCCGTTTTTCTTGCCATTCTTGCCAACTTAGGTGCCGGGAATTATACTTTAGTATAATTATTATATCATTTGAACCCTTTGAATTAAAATGATTTAAACCTCTGCACCATTTTTTTTTTAATTTGAAAAAGCATGCGAATGAATTTTTCTCCTACAAATAAAAAACACATATGGGTCAATCAACTTTTTATTGTAATGATGAATAAAATTTGTTAAAAAAACTTCATATGATTAAATAAATTAATAAACAATTAACAAAAGCAATTTAATAAACAAATAACAACAGTTGTTTATTAAATTATCATTCATTAACTTTAATATTTGAGGTAGAGACGCGAATTAAAATAATATATTGCTATTTTTAGAACTCAGTTTAAAAACCAACCCTGTAAGGGGTCCCCTGAGTGACTGGTATTCTATGCAGTAAAATTACGACAAATTAAGGATTAAATCACTGTAATTTCAGTATTCAATACATCAGGCATAACACAAAATAATTTTATACAACATAATGTTGGAAACCATGTATCTTAGTCTCCTGGGTCATTGAAATAGTATCTTGGGGGGGGGGGGGGGGGGTCACCACTAAAGTAACCCAATGGACCAGTGGACCCAGGAGACATAACCATAAAAGTATTTTTTAATAATTCATTTGTTAAAAAACCACACAGATAACTGTTGCTATAGCATATTAGACTTTATTGCTGTTATATGATGCTTTTAAATATATTTAAAGCTCAAAATACTTGCGTAATATCGTAGTCGCCCAGCAGACCAACAATAAAACAACCTTGAATTGCAACTCGGCCCCAGCTACGTCATACGCAGATCACTTCTTCATTGGATAGACCGATCGTAACATGGTAAATAAAAAATAAAAATAAAATAAAATAGCCTTTATTTGCTGATACATGTTTCAAAAATAAATAAATAATGCACATCAGTCCGGTTCCATATCAGCGTGTCCTGTCGACACATAGGCCTCCTCTAACTCCGTAACATGGTATCTAACTTCAACTTAGTGGTATTTTTAGGTAAGTCGAGGGACTAATTTTAATTTCATATGAGGCAAAACATTAATTTTTTTATACCATAGCCCGATACATATGGACAATTGGTTTGCGGACAGTCAAAAATTGTATGAGGAACCAAAATTGTCCCCTGAGTCACCTATAAAATTCTAGTAAATTTATCAAAATACGTGTTACAGTTAGGTCGGAGTAATGGTTAGTTGTCTAATTTATTGGTAGTATTGGTAAAAATGTTCGGTCTGCTTTCTATGAAATGTAAACAATTACGAACCACTGAAGACAGCTAAAACAAGAAAAAGTTTATTGACCCATATAATAACAAAATTCTTATAAAATACTTGCAATAGATATTTATTCAATTGTATTTTTTGATTGCGTATAATAAGTTGAATCAATACTTTAGGAAAGAAGAAGTCTCTTGCCGCTCGCGCTGCGCAGCAGCAGCCAAGTGAAGAAGCTGGGACGACGTCTCAGCAGGTTCCCGCTCAGTCTGGACCTCAAACTCAGCCAGCTGTGCAACCTTCACGTCCCCAAACGGCTCAATCGGCAACGGCAGCTCAGGGCGCTCCAGGACATACAACGTCGAAGCCAAAGGGTCAAGGACGTTCACCCCATCAATCGGAACCAGCGGCACCCACCCCTCTACCGGCTTCACCTCCAGTTAGGGCCTCTCCTCCATACTCGGGTCCTACAATCCAACAAGCTCCCGAGCCAAGAGGACCACATATACCTCAAACTCAACCTGCTGCAGGGCAATATGTCGGTCCTCCTGTTCCGCAACCTCAAATACCAGTCGCTTCTCCTCAGCCAAGGGCTTGGGGCCCGGCTCCTAGTAGTTTTCAACAACAACAACCAGGTCCACACCAGCCTAGAGCACCACCACCGGGATTTCAATATGCCGCACCTGATCCAAGAGGTTTGAGCAGACCTCCAGTGCCTATGCCTGCTCAACCTGTGTATGGTCAAGGGGAGCCTCCTGTACGTGCTCCCAGAGCTTGGGGACCCACTGCTCCCAGTCAAACACAACAAAGCGCTTGGGGTAGCTCCTCATTTCAACATGCTGCGCCTGGGATCCCACCTTATATGGCAACTGGTATACCACAGCCAGTTCATCATCAACCTGCTGCGCCTGGGCCATCATCCTCTATAGCAGCTGGTACACAACAGCCTCAGTTACAACCTACTCCACCTGTGGCTTCATCAAGTGCAAAGAAACCAGCATTAACTGAAACGGCGCAATCTGGACTCGCCCAACTTGCTCTTGGGTCAGAACAAAAGAGCCAGAAACCGAAATACACGGAAGTATGTAAATATACTATTCCCAATAAAATACCAGGACGTTCAGTAAAGTTTCAACCCATAAACCTCTTATGTAACTATTTACCGATGACGCTTTCACCTATCGGAATGGTAAGTATTACATATTAATGTTTTTAAATTTTCATTTACCTTCGATTTAATTATGTTATTTTGTGAAATTTAAAACAAAAGATAGAAGGCTTCAATTTAATCATAATTGTCATAAATGAAATGAATTTTTTTATTAGTTGCTATATATTTCAATTTCTATGAAAAACGTTTTTATATGTTAATTTGGTTGGTATTTTGTCACTAAGCAACGATTTTTCTATAACTATATTTTTTATAGACAAAAATGATTAAAAACTTTGAACCGTTTTGTATCGCATGCAATATTTTTAAATATGTAGTTAAAGAATATCATCACTAAGTAAAAATGGCTTAATATTTTAATTATAATATTAAACTGACGGACTCATAAACTGCATCAAAGTTCAGGATTACTTTGAAATGATTTTTTTTAATAAGTATGCACTTTTTAGATTAAATTATATAAATATGGAGAGACTGGCTCTTAATCTTAAAAAAAAGCAAAATTTATAAATAGAACTGCAGTAAAACAAATGAATATAGCCGGGAAAAGAAAATTTACTCGTAGTATCAGATTTACGTGTTATTAAAAGCAAAGTTTTAAATTGATTCGCATTGATTTTTTATTCTTTTGTAAATTGAATTATTGTTACCAGCAGAATTGTTGGGTTAGTTTTTTAACTCATCGAGAGTTTTTGAACCATAATATGGATACTTCGTCCGAACAAGCGGCTCAAATTGTAGCACTGGTGCGGGAGGGCTTGGATCAACGAACGATTGGTAGAAATTTAAATTTAAACCAGTCTACGGTTTCTAGAATATACAGAAGGTTTGTGGAGACAGGTTCTTACAGAAGGAGACGTGGTACAGGCAGGACTCGAGCAACCACCGGTCGTGATGACCGATTTATTGTTACAACTTCCCTGCGAAATCGTTTCCTCACGTCAGTTAACATCAAAACAGAGCTTAATGAAGTGCGTGGAGTAAATCTGAGTGCACGAACAATAAGAAGAAGGTTAAAGGAAGCGGATATCACTAGACCAGCAAATGGTCCAAAGTTGTCTGTAGCTCACAGACAAGCTCGCTTAAGATTTGCGCGTGATCACCTAAATTGGACAGAAGAGCAATGGGCCTCCGTATTGTTCACGGACGAGTGTAGGACATGTTTATATGGTGCAGATGGTCGCAGAAGAGTCTATCGTCGACGTGGGGAGCGATATGCTCAAAGTTGCATTGAGGAGCGTGTTCCTTTTGGAGGCGTTTCGTGTATGGTCTGGGGTGGCATATCGATGAACGGGCGAACAGAACTTGTGTTCATAAACATGGTCCGTCAAAACGGTAATAGAGGGGGTTTGACTGCACATCGCTACATAACAGAGATCTTAGAAGATCACGTGGTGCCTTACATGGGATTCATAGGCGAAAATTTTACTATAATGCAGGATAATGCACGGCCGCACGCTGCTGCACAAGTTCGACAATATTGCGAAGAGGTTGGGATACGTACAATGAATTGGCCAGCACGCAGCCCGGATCTTAATCCCATTGAGCATGTTTGGGACACTTTAAAAAGAGCTGTATATGCGAGAAATCCTGTACCCACGACAGTGGCAGCACTAAGAACAGCACTTTCAGAAGAATGGGACAATATTCCGCAAGATCTTTTAATAACCCTAAGAAAATCTATGCGGAACCGATTAGAATCCGTAATAAGGGCACGTGGGGGTAATACACCCTATTAAAACATAAATAAACCCTTGCATAAAGTTTGTGTCTATTGTTAAAACCAATTTTTTTATTAAACCAATTTTCCTTAAATTTCTGTTTTTTCTTCAAAAAAGTCTTAAGGTCCTTTCCAGTACACAAACTTAAACTTAAGGATACGCTGTTCTAAAGTTCACGGACCAATCTAGAGGTTTCAATTTAAATCTGTATAGAAAGTTTGCATACTTGGTTAAAATATTTATTTCAAAGTCGTCTATTACTTTGATGCAGTTTATGAGTCCGTCAGTGTATTATGGTGGCTACAAATTACGTTACACTATCAAACCATAAATGAAAACTAAATATCCAATGATGTATAGATCTTGATGATCTACGATCTTGCCAAATTTTGGGTTATGTTGGAAACAAAACTTGGAACTGCAAAGTATAAGTATATCTTTAAGGTCAGTTAAAAAATTCGATCGACGGATGGGGTTAAAAATGAAAACAATATGAAAAATTAAATTAGTTTCTTCATTATCAAAGTTTTTTCTATTCACATACACATTCTACATACATGGTCTTTTAGCTATTTCCCCACATCGCATTATTGTCTGCAAGTCTATACTACACCTGTACTTTATTTGGGCGTTACTTGATATTGTAAAAGTTTCTCATGTCCAAAATGTATCCGCTAATTTAATTAATCAGTATATTTTGTACAACATAATATATTCGTTATAACAAAAATGTTGCTTTCAGATTCGATACGATATAGCTTTCAAGCCAGATAAACCAAAAAAACTAGTAAAACTAGCATATGAAAAAATGAAAAGAGATTTATTTCCAAGAGCAGTAATGGCCTTTGATCAGAGTAAAATTTGTATTGTCAAAGAACCTCTGCCAGGAGTTGGAGAACGTTTTGTGACTAATGTAAGTGTTTTCTTCTTTACTATCTATCTACTGTCTTGACTAACTATCGACACACAGCCAAAACTACTGAATATTCATTTTGACAACCAGGCCGACAATCCACCAACGATGTTTTGACCTTAAAGTGGCCTCTTTTGATAATAATATCTTTTATTTCACATTTTCAATCACATCAACACAACAGAAGAGACAGAGAGAGGTTAGAGGTTGTGTTAGAGCAAGTAAATAGAGTTTAAATATAAAGATTTTTAATATTTAAAGACCAAAAACTATTTTTCACAGACAGTGTTTAGGGGAAGTTTTTAACAATATTGCAAATCCAAATGAAGTCAAAGATTTTATATTTAAATTTTTGCAGGTTGAGGTGACAGACGAGAACCACAGGTCAATCAATTTTGAAATAACAATAGTTCATACAGGTGTGCTTAATTTCAACACACTCATCCAGTAAGTATCAACTAATTTCATCATATCTATACTAATATTATAAAGAGGAAAGATTTGATTGTTTGTTTGTTTGTTTGTTTGTTTGTTTGTATTGAATTGGCTCCGAAACTACTGGACCGATTTGAAAAATTCTTTTACCATTAGAAGCCGACATTATCCTTGATGAACGAACATAGGCTACTTTTTACCGCGGGAAAATGCTTCATTCCTACGGGAAAAAGGGCAATAGGACAACGGGTAGTAAGAATTATCCTTCCGTACTTATCTTTTTCACATAACTTCTGAATGGCTGAACCGATTGGGTTTAAATTTTACATGGGTATCTCGATGGTTTCCTGGATGATTTAAAATTACAATTGGACTCGGTAGGTGGCGCTGCTGTCGGTATGTCAACTATTAAACGGCTTGATCGATTGGGTTAAAATTTTGTATGTGTATTTCCATTTTTTGACAAACACGAATGAATTATATTTTATAAAGTTACGCGGACGAAGTCGCGTGCAACAGCTAGTATACATATAACACATCTGTCGAGCCATTATTATTGTTTAAGTGAATTTATTTCTTCATTTAAGATATACGCAAAATCCTACGTCTTCGTTCAACCCTCCAACAGAAGTAATACAACTTCTAGACATTATTCTTCGTCAAGGAACGTTGGAGTCTTACACAAAGGTAGTTGTCAATACAGAATATTATTATTAAGCAATAGCCATGAATATCTTGAATATCTTTCATTTATTATTGGCATGGCAATAGTAGATAGTTGAACTTTGATGGGTATATATAGGGACTAGGTGAGTTCAGGTGCGCTTAAATGTGCTAAGCCATAAGTTATCTCATGATGCTCTTTTGTGTGCTGCTGGTCACTGTGGCCAAGAGTATTTTAATGTATTTGGCTGATTTTGTCATGCAATTACGGGGACGAAAAAAGTTTCACTAAAACAGATTTTTTTAAATATTGTTACTAATGGGAATAAATTTGTCCCACTAATTACATCAATATTCAATGTAACTACTCGAAACATAACAAAGAACTTATTGAGTTTCAGTTTAGTCAATATACTACCCATTTATAATTTTATTGTAGTAAAGAAAGTATACTCGTAGTATAAAAATTCATTAAATTAACAGTTTTATATAGGAGAAAGATGTACTAATTTTAATTATATTTGTGGATGTCAATTTGTTTTGAATAATGATAAAAAGGCATTTTTGGTGTTAACAGGCCGGTCGTCAATTCTTTAAACGACCACCTCGCCCCGTAGACCTCGGATACGGATTAGAAATGTGGACGGGCCTCTTCCAATCGGCTATTATTACAAATAAAATGTTCATCAATGTGGACAGTACGTATCACCATATTATAATAGTATCAAGAATAATACTTTGTTTCACATTTGATTTTGTTTCTTAAACTTTGCTTGATAAAATGTGTTCATAGCATATTATCTAGTAAAATTTAAGAACTCGATTTCGTTTCGAACGTTTCGAATTTATATTCGAAAACGTTAGTCTTGCCAATGTGCAATGGATAACCAATGGTACTGGACTAATATAATATACATGGCATAAAATGTTATATCAGATAAAGTATCCATAAAAACTTGTAGCATAAGAACTGTAAAAATGATACAAACCAAGAGTTGGAACCATTTGGCGAAATAATTAACCGATCATATCTTATTTGCTAATTAATTTTATTTAAATTACTTTTCAGTCGCTCACAAAGGCTTTCCAAAGAACAAAAAGTTGGTCGATTTGTTGAGGGAAGATTTTAATTTGAATCCCTCAGCCAAAATAGAGGGTCAGCGTTTCAGTGACAAATTTGTGGATTTCCTGAAAGGTCTTAGGGTAAGTACAGAAATAAACAATGTGTCTGAAAGGATTTGGATAACATATATGTAAGAGGAAATTGGTATGATAGCACAAAAAAACAACTTTGATTGTTTTTTTTTTTACCTATATTTCATTGAAAGGAATAAGATTTTACACTACAAAAGTGTCCAGCTATTTTTGTCAAACTTTACAAATTGTAATATAACTTTTAAACATGAATTAAGCCGAAATGACAATTGAATAGCAATTCATTTGTTTATTTGAATTGTATAATAATACTTTTACCACTGGGTGGTCGGCTGATATCAATAGTTTTACCAAAATATTGAACCAAGTTCCCATTTTAGGTAATTGTGCCTATTTACTCGGAAACAACCATAGGATTGGTGATACCTCGTGAGTTCATCGTGAACTCGCTTAAAGATTCGCCGGTCAACGAAACTTTCGATTACACGGATCCACAAGGTGGGACGCAGAGGATTAGCGTACTGGATTTCTTCAAACACGTTAAACGAGTCAAGTACGTACATATTTAATATTTTTCAACTGCTCGAATGCATGAAAAGTGTGCATTCGAGCCTTTAAATCACTCACTGTGCTCAGCTTTTATCTATACCAATATAAAAGCCGAAGAGTTTGTTTTGTTTGGTTGCACGCTGTAATCTCAGGAACTACTGGTTTGAATTGAAAAATTATTTTTGTGTTGGATAGTCCATTTAACGAGGAAGGCTTTAATTAGGCTATTTAGTGTGACCTAAAAGGCTAAAAAAAATAATAAAAATATATATATATATATATATTATCCTTATTTAGATTAACGCCATCTATTGTTCAGTGGCAGAAATATTAAGACTCAACAAGTCGGCTACTGACCGCGAGAGGACTCATCAAAGGCTTTAGGCTATAAATAAAACAATTGGAACGCGGACGAAGCCGCGGTCAACAGCTAGTTAGAGTATAATATCAAATTCATGGCACAGTGAGTCAGTTTCATGGCAGTATCGAGGCGTTCCAACATCGTAAATTAAATTGGATTTTGTAAAACAAAGAGAAAAAACCGCTATTTATTTATTTTCAGTCTTCAATATCCAAATTTGAATTGCCTGTGGGTAGGACCAAAGGATAAGAGGATACTGTATCCTATGGAATTAGTAACCGTGGCTGTTGGACAGGTAAGTGTATTCAAAAATGTGCTTTTGATATGATATAATAGTGTGGTTATATGAATGATAGTACTGAATTTAAATATAGTCAAATATCTCTTCTTCTACTTGTAAATGATCAAGTGAAATGACATAACATAATTATAAATAATAAAATATATTTGGTTAAATGTTTTTTGCGCTCACACAAACCAGTAAATGATAATCTAAGCTGTAGGTAAACTATTTATTTTAGGCCATTTAGAAACCTTATATTATTTATATTTAGTGTTTCTGTCGTGTACCTACAGGTGAGAAATAGGCAGTTGAACGACGAACAACTGTCCAAAATGGTGAGAACTGCAGCCTCACCACCAGAAGAGCGCGTTAAAAAAATACAGGAAGTTATAAAAGAGGTAAATCCTTTTTTCTCAAAAATTAGTATCAGTATAACACCATAATTAAATGTTCGAGCTAGTCATCAAAGGAATCATCTACAAAATTATATACTTCATCATCACCAATATCTACTTGCCAAAGATAATTTTGTTTTACAAATTAGTAATGTTCGATTGTTACATTACATTATGTATATTTTAATATAATATGAGTTTTCAATATTGCAGATTAAATATTCGACAAATCCAAATTATAGACATTTTGGCTTGACGATAAATGACAACTTTCATACTGTAGCTGGAAAAATTTTAGAAAATCCAAAAATAGACAACGGCCAAAAGCAACAGCCCATGTATGTAATTTTTTTTTTAAATATGATAGTATAGTTTTAAAGTGGAATATTTTAAATCGATAGCTAGTTGGTTCGTGAGCCGTTTCTGATTTATTTAATTTTCTTGACGTGATTATCGCTTGCTGTAATTGAAGAAATGACCAAGACCAGCAGTCTTCATCAAAGTCTTACTGGCCGGACGAAATTTAGGTCGAGACTGGTCTTCGAACCCAAACCCTAATTATTAAGGGGATTAAGGGATGAGTGCACACACTGCTACTTCACGTGGTCTTCTTTAAGAGGATGGTTACTGAGTAAATATATTTATTTTTTCCATCAAATTACTACAACATGGAACACGCGTGCCATACAAAACACAACGAATTTTATGGAACATTTAAAAGTGACATATGCGTAGAGCATGAACTGTCATTTAAAACAAAACAAACAATAATAAGTACGTAATTTAAAGAAAATGTGACTTTACGTCAACCCATTAGAGTTTAAAATGAAATAGTAGAAGTTGATCGTTACTACCTTTTACCATTGACGCGTGAAGACAAGAGTCCGCCACGATTCTGTCAAAGGCGTTCTTTTTATGTTCCCCTTTGGCACTTGTGACGCTAATTCCATTGTAGTATTTCGATGATTTTTTCAATAAATATTTCGTGCAACTTGCAGGGACGGTGCATGGAACTTTTATAAAGTTTGCAACCCAGTTCCGTTTCCACCATGGGTCTACGTTAATCTCGAATGTGGCGATGATAACTCATCGGAAATTATCAACATGGTTAGTAGTTTTTCAATTGAAACTAAATCATCACCACAACCTTACATTATTTTGCAGCCATATTCAATTATTATACAAAAGCTTATATTATTAATTATTATAACACTAGCTGCTGCCCACGACTTAGCCCGCGTAACTTTGTAAATTATAATACTCTAAACCCTGCCTCGAGAACTATCTGTATCCATTGGTGAAAATAGCATGAAAATCGTTGCAGTAGTTTTTGAGTTTTTCGCCAACAGACAGACATACAGACAGATAGACGCTGCGGAGGATTTTGTTTTATAATATGTAAAGATAAGGATAGGTAGTGTTCGTTAAATTTCCTAATTTTTCTGTTAATAGGAATAATAGGATACAGGATATTTCACTGACCTATTTTTGCTCATTGTGAAATAAAAGAACAAAATATTTATGTGAAACAAAAGATGTTTGCTAATACGATTATATAATATTTCCCGAAAAAGGAACTACATTTTGGCTACTTTTTGTTTGTTTGAACATTAAGTAGATTTATTTCAGTCCTCATAGATTAAAAAAAAAACTCATTACCGCCTTTGTTCTCTTGTTGCCTTGTTTTAAAAAAAAGTTTGTTTCTTAGATAACTGCAGAAGGAGGGAGGCTTGGAATAAGAATCGGTAAGCCATTTACAGCAAATGTTCAATATAGGCAACAACTGGCTGCATGTTTGAAATCATTCGTTAGCAAAGGTTGTAAATTGGCCATTGTTGTGATATCAACGCAAAAGGACATATATCACCACGTAAGTTATATTATGTAATTGCTATAACGTTACTACAACTAAATCTATTTATCATAAACATCTATCTGATATTACTACTTTAGTTGCTCTACCAATAAAATGTCGTAAGTTCTTAATTTTAATGAGCAGAAGCATCCGGGTATCTATTACTACCTACCCTGATAGAATAAAGTCATATAACGCACCTTCGGTAAGACAAGGGCAAGGGCATACATAACTTACAATTTTTTTTAAAATGAGTTAATCTTCAAATATATGCAGAAATGTCTTAAAAACATTATTAAATTAAAAAATATTTACAAGACTTATGGGGTTTATTTGATGAAGAATTGTTTAAAAGCTATAATTTAAGCAGAAGAATACGATATTGAATGCAAAAAAGAAATAGCTTTTTTTCCGAGCCTTACAAAATAATTTTCTAAGATTTTTTTTTTTCACTTTGCAGGTAAAATCAGTGGCTGAATGTCATGTTGGCATGCTGACTCAATGTCTTAAATTGAACACTGTTAAAACCAAATTCAACAAGGCGACAATAAAAAATATACTATTAAAGGTTTGTTTAGCTCTGTATTATGGACGGACGGACACATGCTACTAAATTGGCCTTTTTTTTACTTTAGTGACGTTGTTTTACTGTGCACTCAGGTGAATGCCAAGCTGATGGGAATAAATCACAAGATTAGTCAGGAATGTGTGCCCAGATCTCTAAGTGAAAAGGATCTTGTGATGGTTGTCGGCGCTGACGTCACACATCCGTCCCCGGACCAGGTGATGTATTATCAGGGAAATCTAGGTTTTTGATGCTCTATGCAATATAATACAGTCATTCAGTGTAAGCAATGTACAAATAAATTAATAAAGTTTTGAAGTACCAAAGGTATAACCCACATAAGTTATACCTGCTGATCAAGATTCACAACTCCCCTCCCCCACTTCCACTTGCCGCTTAATTGGACTGTTATTTATGATAAAACTGTTATAGATATATTTATGTGATATATTATATTAATTAATAAATAAACTAATTTGGATATAATGACATTTGTTACAGAGAACTGTGCCAAGCATTGCAGCGGTGATTGCGTCAGTAAATAATACGTACACCATTTATAACATCGAAATGTCGATCCAGGCTGCGAGGGTAATTATCTTTTTATTATTATTTACATTTTACATAGTATAAAACAAGCTTCCCGCCGTCTGATCTTTTAATTAAACTATGCAAAGTATGCAACTAACAACTACGCAGCAAAAGTATGTACTGCAGATTTCCAAATACATAAATATGCGTACATGGACAAACCCAAAGCTATCGAAATTTGCGACTAATAAAATTACCAATGTTTGTATCATGCGACTGTTTGATGTATCGTTAATAATTATTCAATTGACTAATGTTGGAATACGGCTTCTTAAACACTAAAAGACTAACTATAATTTGAAATAACCTTTTGAGTATTTATATTTTCATCGCAGGTGGAGATCATATCGCAGTTTCAGGAGATGATGAAGGATCATTTCGATAGTTACAAGTCCCGTAACGGCGGCAAGCTGCCGGTGAAGATCTACGTATACCGCGACGGAGTCTCGGAGGGACAGTTCGCTCAGGTTTGTAAATGCATTATTGACATTTTGACCATACCACACCAGTAAACAAAATGCGTCTCCATTTTGTTGCTGTCCTGTTTCTCGCGATCACAAGTTTGTCTACACAGGGATCATTTCGTCTTATGGTCTTTCGTCTTATGCGAGTTTGTATACACAGGGACCATTCCAACTTATGGTCTTTTGTTTTATGTAGTTGGTTTACACAGGGACCATTTCGTCTTATGGTTCGTAAACAGACACGGGCACTACGAGCGCGGAGATGTGCGAATCGAAAAGAAGTAGAAATGCTTAACAGCTATCTAGGCTAGGGTGTATTCTCCCCCGAGTAGGCCGGCGTACCTCCACTTTCGGGTACGCCGAGGTTCTGACAGGGAGCACAGGCTCCCCGCGTTGGATAGCCGTGGCGGGGCACCGAAGTCGTGTAATAACGTCCCCACGACCCCGCCCATCCACGGCCGCGATAGAATGAAAGTCTTTAGCTTGGGTTTTAGCCGGTAGGAAACCGGCATAACCCCGCAGTGTCCCCTTCACTGCCGGGTATCCAAGAGGATTTCCCATCGTTAAAAAAAAAAGGCTAGGGTGTATTCATTAAATAAAACAGTTTATATTTAAACAAAACATTTGTTAGAAAAATATTTGTGTATTGTTAATTTTCACGTATCTTTGGTTACATAAAATCTCTCACTCAAATAAATAGAGTTTATGTTATTGATATCACTATGTTGTCGACAGTTTATTTTATTATTATTGTACGTTCTTACAGGTCCTCAACGAAGAGCTCACGGCTTTATATAGTGCATACAAAAGCGCCGGGGGACAAAGACGGCCAAACGTTTTGTTCTTACTCGTTCAGAAGCGTCATCATACCAGGTACCTTCTCGATTAAATTCATTGTATATCCTACCATTGACTTGACTGACAACTTGTCTACTGCTATATATATTTAATAACGCTGTCTTTTGTGGTCTGATTAAGTACAGTAATATTAATCCATTTCTTAAGTCGGCCAGTATTACCCAACAAATTTTATACCAATTTTTGAAAAAACTCGAAATTGTTCACAATTCAGTTAAAGGGTTTTTCAAATAAGTAGCCTATGCGTAAGTATACTGGTGTCAAGCACACCTTTTTTTTGGCCTAGACAATTCGCTGAAATTCTCGCGGCTGCGGCGGTTTGCCTAACGCTTTTGATTCTGTTCAAAATTTCAAAATAGAATTTAAAAAATGTACGTCCCTCTTGCTAAGGATAAACGGGGCGACACCGCCACTTAACACAAAGACAATAACAGTTTCCTAAGTGATTATCAGAAGATCATCAAAATCTTGGTATGAAATGATACATGATGTTACTTTAGTTTTTTTTTTATTATTTCAGATTGTTCGATGAGGCGAGATTGAAGAACACCCAACTGAGGAACAGAAATGTGGTTCCTGGGACCCTTGTCGATGTGGACATTGTTCACCCAACCGAACTAGATTTCTACTTGGTAAATATGCATGTTTTTATTCTCTTCTCTAGTACATACATTTCTGTCTTCGAAAATAGACGGAAATGTATGTACTAGAGATGAGCCGAATATTCTGTTTATTTATCGCTAAATAAGTTCTATTATATAACTTAGTAAATAAGTTCCTCTACGTATGTGGAAGTAAATATGTGGTGTGTTGATACAGGTTTCGCACCAGGCCATAAAGGGCACCGCGCGCCCCACGCGCTACCACCAGATCTACAACGACCTGAAAACACCCGACGACGAAGTGCAGCAGATGACGCACTATTTGTGTCATCTTTTTGCGCGTTGCGCTCGCTCCGTGTCGTATCCGGCACCCACCTACTACGCGCATCTCGCTTGTCTGCGAGCCCGCTCGCTAACCTAGTAAGTGAACTCGTCACACACACTCCTACTCGCATCTCGCTTGTTTGCGAGCCCGCTCGCTAACCTATAGTATTTTCGCTGTATGATGATTTCCGTGACAGTTCTCACTTTTTCATGTCACGCATACTGTTTTCAACTAAAAAAAAAAACTGGCACAAAAAAAATTATAATTAAACAAACAAATGTATGGAAAAAAATTATCTATTCGAAAAACACAAAAGGAATTATCACTTTTATAATTATTTTATTGTTATAATAGGTAAATGTAATAAAAACCATATATTTTAAAAGTGTCAAACGCGTGGAACGGAGCGTGTGTCAATAGGGATTGACACTAGGCATATTCACTTATATTCGATATATCGAAAGTACTCTATGTTTGTCATAGGATATTCGGATTTAACAAATATTTTTTCTATTCTATATATTTATAAAAACGTCGTAAAGCTGACTAATAATAACAATAAAGTTATTCGTTAAGTGTTAAGTTTTTCGTTCTGTTATTATTGTTGTTATTATTTTCTTTTGTTATTCTTATTATATTCTGTTTGGTACTTACAATGCCGAAAAAAAACCAAATAGTTCGATTCCATTTGCTTTGCCAACTGATTCGATATATTTAAACAATCGATTAAATGTCGGTAGGTTTCATCACTAAAATTGTCAGTTACGAACTGTCACGCATATCATCATACAACGAAAAGAGTATAGTAAGTGAACTCGCCACACTGCTACACACATTCCTACTCGCATCTCGCTTGTCTGCGAGCCCGCTCGCTAACCTAGTAAGTGGACTCGCCACGCTGTCACACACACTCCTACTCGCATCTAGCTTGTCTGCGAACCCGCTGTTAGTGGACTCGCCACACTGTCGCACACACACACCTACTCACATCTCGCTTCTCTGCGAGCCCGCTGTTAGTGGACTCGCCACACTGTCACACACACCTACCGCATCTCGCTTGTCTGCGAGCCCGCTCGCTAATCTAGTTAGTGGACTCACCACACTTAACACGCAACTTAACACTTAGTGATCTTAAATACCTCGTACAGTCTTCGTGGTTCGACAGCATAATCGTACCAGTAAGAAAAAGTCTATATATGTAGTTCGAATGGTCAAACTACGGCGCCGCACCCCTATTTTTGAGAAATAAGCGATTTGATTTTGATTTATTTCTTTTTCAGCAATACAACATTCAGTATGACAGAGTTGGAGCGACAGCCGAAACGTCTTAAAGTGCACGAGAACTTGAAGACTCTAACCACTATGTTTTTTGTATAATCTTTTTAACTGATTCCATGACACAAGTCTATAATTTTTTCTTTACATTATAAATAAATAAAAATAAAATAATTGAGCTATATTTATGTTTGCAAAACTGCTGGAGCAGTCGGACCACGCGGTCTGGGGGCGTCTTTATACTTTCTAAAAATATATTTTATATTATATCTTAAGCAAAAAAAATTGTAAAGTCAAGTACAAGAAACATTTCATAAACGTTTATTATACAAATGTACACGCATGTGGTGTCCCTAATTAGATTTAAGCTGTCGTTCAATTTAATTGGTTTTGAATTAATTAATTATGTAATTTTGTAATTCATTCTTGGTGGCACATTTATTTATTTGACAATGAAAATGTTTCGTGCCGACCGATCTATTATATTTTATAAATGAGTAAAAAATTAAAAATATTAATATAATAATAATAATATATAATATTATATGTAATAGGGTTTTTTTGCCTATTTTTCAATAGTCTCGTCAGAATGTCTCGTTGTGCAGTAGAACTAGTTGGAATTTTTTTGTCCAAACAGTTCTATCGTAGAACTAATAGTTGAACTGTTTGAGACAACCCGTCCTTGTTTGAGTAATATGACGTCATAAAGACCACGTGACGACTTATGGGTCTAATCAGCAACATTTAAATGTGATTTTTTTCTTGTGTTTTATGATTGTTATATCCGGTTATATGGATGCAAAAAAAAAACTAGCTTAAACTTGATCTTAACACTTTGAAAAATAGGCAAATACCCAACACAATTTAATGGTTTAATAGATACATATTTCTTCACTTGACTGTACCTAATATAATTGGCTGTTTTTTTTGTTATTTTTTAATAAATATTAGATAAGTAAAA
Source organism: Synanthedon formicaeformis (assembly GCA_945859745.1). Classification (NCBI taxonomy): domain Eukaryota; kingdom Metazoa; phylum Arthropoda; class Insecta; order Lepidoptera; family Sesiidae; genus Synanthedon; species Synanthedon formicaeformis. The sequence goes on along the minus strand of OX243960.1, from coordinate 4,456,355 downwards.
AGCGTTTTATTTTCGTATATTTACGTGGACAAATTCTGATAATAGTCGTGTCAAAATTGGCTACCGTCGCCTATATATGTGCTGTGAGTGCGTTGTAAAATATTATGCTGCAACAGCTGGCCCCCTAGCCAAGATGCAAAAGCAGTGCTTTCTACAGTCGTAATCGCTACGCTAAGAGAAAACTTTGCGATTGGTTAAAATTTTATATGTTCGTTACAAAAACCGATCACCAAGCTTTCGCTTAGCGTAGCGTAGCGTTTACGACTGTAGAAAGCACTGCGTTGGTATCTTGGCTAGGGCCCCTGATTTTGTGTATCGGTATGAAAGTTACTTACCATCCTTACCATTAGTGATGTGCCGAATCGATCGCAGATGCAGATGCGGATACGGATATTAACTTTCTTACTCAATCAGTGCGCGTGTCTTTGAAACTCTAGTTGACGCCCGCCACTTGAGAAGGTGCCAAATGTTTTTAAGAAAGAAAAAATAATCTGGAATTTAATAGTTTTTCATTGCTACCTAATCACCTATATGTAGAATTTAAGCTATAAATTAAAAATGAATTAAGGTAAAAGATCCGCCAAAAAGTAACGGATACGGACGGATCTTTCTTCTCTCTCAGATATCCGGCACATCACTACTTACCATGTACAATGGTATGAATGACCACGTGAAATTAGTTTCTTTACCTTCGCACAGTTACTTGAATAGTATCCGTATGAAGGCCAGTAAAATTATTTCTTCACTATCACCTTAGTGTGAAGGTGAAACGAGCGTAACGCCATAGGATTAAGGAATGGGATTAGGAAGATACTGACAACCTAACATAAAAAGAATATTATGAAAGGTACTTTCAAATGGTAAAACAATTCTATATTAACAATATTGTATATCTATTAATTATGTACGCCAACTCCTTCCTCATTTATATCTCTTTCCATAAGTGAACACCGAAATGAAAATCCGTTTGGTAGGTTGTAGTATATAAATAGCGGAAAAACAGACATTACGGATTTATAATATCGCACCTTCAGTAAGACAAGGGCATAACTTGTAAACATAAATTTGTAAAATGCTGAAGTGTCTTAAATACATTATTAAAATAAAAAAATAATACTATGGGGCTTATTTGATGCAATATTGTTTTAAAGCAATATAAGCAGAAGAATACGACATTGAATGCAAAAAAATAAACTTTAAATGGCTTCCTTTAAAATTACAAAAAGTGCAGTTATGCCCTTGTCTTGCCGAAGGTGCGATATGTAGATTATATTTTAATGAAAGAATTAGTTATTTTCGTTAACGTTAAGACACATTAAACAAACTTATTATAAATTTATTTATGCATAATATAATAAAGTAACGATCCGCTCCATAAGATGCAATTATTTTGTGCAAATTATATTATACTAGCTACACGTTCCCGGCTCCGCCCGGGTACAAAATAAAAGCTAGGTATCCTATCTTTCAAGTTGGACCAAATTACAAATAGTTACGAAGTTTTATTAAAATCAGTTAGGTTTAGGAGTTTGGCGTCAAACAACGTGACACGTAATTTTTATATAAGTATAGGTACTCGTATAAAAATTAAAAACCTTACAAAAATATTAAAAATTAATACTAAATAAGTAGGTAGGTACTTAAATTAATATTTAATTTGCGGTAATTTTGTGTAAATTTCATTAGATATGTTTGGAAGCTATCTGCTTCTCTCACTCAGCATACTTACTTCGCCTTGACATCATCTTGACAGTGCATATTTATATTAATTACCTAATATTTATCTGCGAGCAATCGCACGAAAAAACCATTGCGTGCATCGTGTACACTTAAATAATTACCTACTACGTTTTGCATGTTTTAACTGTTTCGAACCTAAACGTCGAAGGATTTCTGAATGAAGGTTTTAAACAGTTATAACTCATTTGAGAATTTTTCACTTGACGATTTGAAATTAGACCTTAACCAGACGCAATACGAACTCAGTTAGTGGAAAACTTAACATTTGTCGGTCATGATAATAACGGGCGTGTCTGTGGTCACGTAAGCTTGACCGGAGTAGTGTTCGTAGTTAGAAATCCCAAAGAAATCCCAGTTTAGTGAAACATGCGATTCAATTGAATGAGTTAATTGTCTTTCTTTCGTGATCGATATTGAAAATGTTGTTGGATTAGTTACCCACGCCCTTATTTTTCATAATGAAATGCGAGCAATGACGCTGGATAATTATTATCAGTTAAGTGACATAAAAACTGGTAGCCCTTGTATGAAGAATATGTGGATTAGAATTAAACTCGTGCAGGAAATTTGTATATAAATGTTAAATGTCACATATTCCACATTATCTACTGCGGAAGTAGGAACGCAAAAGACGATTAATTATGTAGTTTGATTGCCTCTTATAAACTGTTCTATTTCACAATTTGTTTTCAATACTTGACTACTTATTTGTCTTCATATTAATATGCACAAATTCAATAATAAATCACATAATAGATCCCGGAAAAAAAAAATTTGAATTACCTATTAAAAATAAGCGGACGAAGTTGCGTGCAAAAGCTGCTAAACATACAAAATACTGTAGTGCTATCAAAAACATTTAAAATAACCATAATGGTTCAGTAGGTAAAAGTAATCACATTGACCTTGAACTCCAAGGAATTTGCATGTTTGACTTCTATATTATTATGCTGTTATTATCCGCGTGACTAAATCTTTCCCACTCATTTAGACATAAGCATTAGGTTTTCCGTGATTAGTTGTAATAAATTGCCTCTAATGAACATTTGCGATATCAATGAAGTGTGACATTGTACAAAAAATATTCATCATCAGATATTCAAATTAGATTACATTTAAACATTATACACTAACCCCAACACGCTATATCTGCTGTATGAATTATTATTATTATTATGTTGCTGAGGAGTTGGGTGTACCTACCTACTTGTTGCAGCATCAAGTAGGTAGGTACACCCAACTCCTAGGTCTAGGTCTATAAGTTTGGGAGCTACATAGACACACACATCACGTTTTCGGGTCAGGCGTCGGGGCTTAAAAATGTGCTCTTTTAATAATTAGGGCTGGCCTATTTTTTATAAACAATCCCAATCCCTTATCCATAATCCTACTATGATCGGGAGCGCACTTCCAGCACTTGTAGGAGGCGTTGCTTGTGATATAAGTGACGTAGCCAAAGATTTAAATTACAGATGCGCCCTTGCCATACCTCAATGAAAATGTGCTGAAAATGTGTCATCGTCGGGAAGAGTGAGCTCACTCTTCCCGCCTTAGTCGCTTGTAGAAAGCAGTGAGCGGTTCACGTTGCATACAGACATATTACGTGGACAGTTTTCAGAAGCACAGGGCGCATCTAGGATTTAAATCTTTGGACGTAGCCTCTTACTTACCATCAAGTGGACCGTCAGTCTGTCCGTCGACCTTAACATTAAAAAGTACACCTATTATTGCGGTTGTATTTTTTAAAATATATTCAAGCTAACGGTCCGCTGGTGATAGGTGGCCAGCATCTATCTATTAGTACAAAAACGCTGTAGCTCTGCCAAATTTGAAGAGGGACCAGGAGAGAAAAGGAAAATGTAATCCCTATACACTCTTAAACAAACTAACCTAAACTCAATAATAAAACCAAGTCACTATTATGTGGGTGAAACATAACATTTTACCTTACCTTACCAGACTGTCTCCCTGTGAAGGCGATTTTAAAAAGTAGTTTTAAAACAAATTACAATGAACCATTCACATGACATTGCTTAAGAAATGAGACAATATTATATTTATCGAAATTAAACGCGTTCATTAGTTGGCTGATTGGCCTCGTTGCAGGTCAATATATGATTAAGCTAGTTCCGATTATAACTCGGAAGTAAGACAAGGCCCCGCCGTCATCCTTCCTTCCGCTATGATTATCTTATTCGAAATATGTTTTACAAATTGGTTGTTAAATATTTATACTCAATATGTAGTCGATAATATCTGAGTCGGCTTCTATTACAATGTAGCGTAATATTGCATCGACTTGTCCTACTTATTGGGGCGGAATAAGGTATGATACGTGCCATTAGAGGTACATAAAATAAATTTTGTAGTAATTTAGTTGCTAACGCAAGATGTGATCCATCCAATTATTGCTTTCAATTGCTGATTGGCTGAATAAGTAATCATGAAATCTCATAAACCACTAAACAAAATTATTGTTATTCTTTATGTTAAGGTCGACAAACAGGCTGACGGTCCACTAGATGGTATGTGGCTACCGTCGCATATAACACGAGCAACACCTTAGATGCTGCAAGTACGCTGCCGACCATAGAAGGATGAAGGATAAGGGGTAAGGAAGGGATGGGGGGGGGGGGGAGGAAGGGCTCTGGCATTCCTTACCAATTCACCGAACACAAAAGCACATATTATTATTATGCTGTTATTCCACGGTGGTTTTCTGTAAGGGGGTGATTACTGTGCGTGATAAAGAGTTATTTATTAAAGGTCGAACATTTAATACAAAATTAAATCTATAAATTATTATTAATAATTAGTTTTTATATTGCTTTAAAATTAGTGTAGATAAAGAATTAATAATTCAAACAAGTATATTTAGTTTATGCACATAACGTGATTTATTTTCGATAATTTTGTTTAATAAAGTTTACAGCCAATTATAATTACAAACAATTATTGTAAATTTATATTGTTTTTTTTATTATTAATTAATTCAAACCAGGCGTGTACCTAGATAATGCAAACACTTAAGGCTACTAGTAAAGTGTTGATTAGTTACTTTTAGAAATCATTTTCTGTTACATTGAATTATGCACTCGGTTTACTGAATCATTCGATAGCCGATTTTTTTAAATTATTTTCTATTTTAATGTTTGGGACGTTTACCGTACAAACAAAGGTATATCAGGTCCATTATCCCGGTTACAGGTGACTTTGGTTAGGAATTCCAATTTCAAATTTATGCAACTATTTACTCATGCTTTTGTGTTTTGAAAACCCTAATTCATTTGTTTTTCCTCTTTTGGTTTTTTCTTTGCGTCACTCAGTTTACAAAATGGAAAACTTGAAACATCGCGTTATTTAATAAGAGTACGAGTTCCATCGTGGCACCAGTGCTGCAGAAACGACTCGAAGAATTAATGATGTGTATGGCGGCGGTGTCGCAAAAGAAAACACAGTGCGTTTTTGGTTCCAACGTTTTCGTTCTAGAAATTTCGACCTGCAGACCAAGCCCCGTGGACGGCCTGAGACCAAATTTGATAATGAAGAGTTGAAGGCTATTGTGGAAGCGGATCCATCGCAAACCACGTCTGAGTTAGCTGCAGGATAAAACTGTTTGTAAAACTCCAACTTCATATGTAAGGACCTAATAATAACTACGATAGCTATGATAAGCGATTAAGCGATATTACAGTTACCTACCTATTGAAGCTTGACCACTTTGTGTACTATTTGAAAAGGCTATGCTGTGTGAACTTCTCAACAAAGAAATCTGTAATAGTTATATTATCTCTTATTAGTATGCAAGTACATAGCAATGGACATACTTAGCTGATGATGATTTTTATGATGACAAAGGCGAAGATTGCAAATATAATTTAACGGATTTGAATTTGAATAATCGAAAGGTTGGATAAGGTGCCGCTGTGAACAGTTTGGATGAGTGGCACATAAGTGGTATGTACATCAATATGTGCTTCTTCAAGCAAGCAGTAAACAGATTCCTGCAGTGTCATCAGCGCACTTATGTGTTGTATGTGTCCTTAGACGACGGTAACCGCCTACCATCAAGTGGACTGTCAGCCTGTCTCCCATCCTTAAGAATATAAAAAAATAAAATTATAATATGGCGTTTAACCATGACATTAACCTACATAGTTTCGTTTTGTCGGCATGTTGTTACAGGATTGCCGACAGTTATGCAACGATGCGGTGTAACAAGCACGATTTATTGTTAATATCAAACAATATTGTATTTATTTTAGTCACAATGCAATGTAGACAGACAAGGCTACGGTCGATTACTTTTGATCTCACTATCTAAATAGAGAAACTTTTGCCTTTGGTAAAATGGACAGAGAGCACTCAATTTTAAGGTTCCAAAACTCGTTTTCTGGATACGTTTTTTTTGATCTCACTATCTAAATAGAGAAACCTTTGCCTTTGGTAAAATGGACAGAGAGCACTCAATTTTAAGGTTCCAAAACTCGTTTTCTGGATAACAACATAACTGATGTAATGTTATGGAAATCATTAATCATCACCTTACTGCAAATCTTGGATTCTCTCTAATGACAACTATATACTATGTTTTTAGATCATTCAACATGTTTTATTTCATTTGAATGAGACGAATGAAAATGGACTATTCACACTGTAGCCAAAAATTAGACCAACGAGATGACCTAACCAAGCCAAAGTTTTCACTAGATATTACGTAATCAGGTATTTAGATTTTCAAAATCTAATATCTGTAAAGATTTCTGTGGTTCGATAATTTAAAACCGGTCATGTATGAAATTGTCAAGACGCTAATTGTTATTTACAATGTTACCTAATCTGTTATAACTTATATCTAATACTTATTATAAACAAAAGTTTCTCCACGTCCGTCTTTTTCTCCGCTAACGTCTTCTAAACCTGAAGGAAGAAACCTTCTAAAATTAGAAGAATACTTAGTCGTAAGGAATTAAGTAATAGGAATGTGTAGCTAAAACAGCAAATACATTTCCATTTTTTGTCCATTAAAGAAACTACTAATATCAAAAATAAGAGGATCAATTAATGATCTCTTTAATTTAAGTCTAAGAGGCAATAAAACTAACAAAGCGTAACGAACTTATAAAAAAAAAATTAACAAGTCATACAACTAAATAATAACGGTTATATCGACAGAGATTGATAAAAATATTTAATGATACTTGTTTACATTCCTTGTATAAATAAAAACTATGATTAACCCATAAATATGTTTTATTTCAGCATTAACAGAAAATTTTTAGCACTAAAGTAGCGAAACTAATGGATATAAAAAATTATAATCAAGTTTTTTTTGGCGGGATAGGTCCGCAAAAACGAATTTTAGTAAAAATCAATATAAGTTAAATATAGAATCAAGTTGAAAATTTTATACGTCATTTATAACCAATCTTATGTTTAATTCTTATAAAACTAGGTTCACGTTTTGACAGTAAAATCTTATAACTATAAAATAAATTTAATAATTTTACAATGGGTAATCATTAATTAATATTAATAATCATTAATATCTACTATTTATCATTTTTTATAATCTTTAGCGCCTCTTTCACCAACGTCAAGTAGGCCAAACTGTCATTTAAAGTCACCGGTAACCGGGGTAAATGGAGCTGATATACTTTTGTTTGTACGGTAAACGTCCCAAACATTAAATAGAAAATAATAATAAAATTCAGCTATCAAATGATGCAGTAAACCGAGTGCATAATTCAATAAAACAGAAAATTATTTTTAAAAGTAACTAATCAACACATTACTTGTAGTTTGTGAAAGAGGCAATTAGAATAATAGATTTATTTATATATTTTTCATTAAAATAATCGAGAACTCGAGAACAGCTGGACCAATTTAGTTAATTTCATTTTCAAGCCGAGGAACGTTCTCATGAAGATAAAAATTGCTAAAATCGTCCGGATTTTTTGGTTTTTGTTTAAATTACACATCAGCTGTCACAGTCCAATAGCTTTTTAGAAAACGACATCTGTCGATTCAGCTAGTTAATGATAATTGTACTTCTGAAACAAATATTATTCAATTTTACTATATGATTTTGAAAAGTTGTAGGCAAGCTTTAGTTTCCACGTTTGTAAAAACCTTTATTTATGTTATTAAAAATTGCTTAACATTTAAGAAAAAAATATTAATGAGCAAGCAATTAGTAGGTAAGACCTGCTTACGACAACAAATAATTATGAAGATAATTATAAACGTGAACACATCACTTTGTAATGCGTTGAAATATATTCATTGTTTCGATAAATTATTATTAATTTGTAACAGACACAGGCATAGGATAACTTCAGTTGTGTATGAGACACATCCATACTATTGGTATTAGACACATCCATTTTGACGTGCTCGTTGGATGAGCGGTTCGCTCTGTTCCAGGGATCCCGGCTTCGATTCCTGGCCAAGTCAAATTTGGGAATGAACGTTTCAAAGTTAGCTCTGGTCTGGATCTGGAAATAGGGCACACTGTAAAAAAAATCCTCAAATTATACAAAAATGGTAACGAGTTACAAAAAAAGTTTCAGACAAATATTATACAGAATTTAGTTTTAAATAAAAATGTGTATATAATTTTTTTTTGTTAAAATAAAAATTAACAGTTAGGGAGTTTCTTTTTCTTTAGGGAGAAGGCCGATTATAATTCGGTTTTCACATGTGAAAAGAGGGATAAATGGAGAAGATTTTATATATAAAAATTGCACCCCGAGCGAAGCCGAGAGCGGATCACTAGTTATACACAAGTACTTTCCCCGTTTAACGTTCTTTCCACTAGTGAAAACCGCAAGAGGAACTAACGGCGGGAAGCTACTTTATTTTGTACTATGTAAAGATTTAAAAGAAAAAAAGGAAAGTTATGGTTGGACAGAGAGCATCGCAGCACTAGATGAACTTGGCCTCAATCATGATCAATATTACAGAATATTAGATAAGCAATGCAAGCGAATATTTTTTGTTAAACAACAATCCAAGACTTCACGGTTGATTGGGAAGCAACCGGCAAGGTGAAGGCTCAAATTGTATTACTTGGATACTACTCCAATTGCTTGGGAGATCACGTATATGTACAACTTAGTTTTAATCTTTTATATATACTAGCTGTGTTCCGCGGTATCACCCTTTCTTGACTTTTGCCATGAAAGTTTGTGACGATGGATGTTATGTAGATATGAATTGATGTTTTTTGCTCTTTCGCGTAAAAAATACTGAACCTGAGAAATCGTCTAAAAATATAAAAAATGGAAAACTGAACCTCAAAAATTGGGTTATCAAAGATTTTTTAAATCTGACCGGTTGTTCCAGGGTTTAGTGCGTTCAAACAAACTTTTTAGATTTTTTATATTAGTATTCACTGAAAACAATATAGGAAAATAAGTTTTCTGTTTATCTAAGGAAACAGAAAATAATATATAATAATATATATATAATAATAGTATTAGCTGTGCGGGCACCAGCTAATACCAGACTTCGTTACAATTAAAAATATATGAGAAAATATATTAGATCCATAAATAGTTATTCTACGAGAAGTAAGTAAGTGGAATGTTTTGCTGATCATTCTAATATGATGTCAGACAAGCGAATAAACTATGACATTAGATGCGGTTACACATGTTTTTTTAAGCTACTCGTATGTTAAAACATGTTTTTTTTTGTATAGGTTAATTATTCTTGATAGAAAATGCATATTCTAAGAAAACAAATTTCCACGGAATTGGACCTTTTTAGTGCCATTTTCTGCCCTAAAATTAATCATATTTTTTAGTTTTTTTTTTGTGGTGAACAAGTCATAAATGATGTGACATTGATAAATATTATAAACTAATATTATTTTAACAACAAGGTACTCAAAATTATGTATGTCATTGAACATTTGGTGTGTTCTTAAAACTTGTGATTTTGTGAATGCATACTTACGAGTATTATTTATTTTTTATCTAAAATATTTGTGTTTGTCGAGCGAGAGAACGAATAAAAACGAACTGCTTGGCACTATAGGATAAAACTTAGAAATTTACTTTAAATATTTTCAGTCGTAATTTCACAGATATAGTTAAGATATTTACTTAGTATTTTTTTTTGTTAAGGTTGGCAGACGTCAGATCGTCTCGCCGGTGCTGCACTGCCGATAAGTAGTTGACTGCCGATAAAAAAAATTCTTACCCTAAGGGTGTGAAAATGGGGGTGATCTATTGTTTACTCACAGATTTTAACGCCGAGTTGAGTTTTACAATAAAAAAAAAATTAAAAAAACTAAGCATGTAGTAAATAGTAGATTATAGCCACAAAAAATTATAAAATAAAAACATTTTAACAAAAAATTAAACCGCCGCAAAAACTGAAAAGCAAAAAAATAATTTTATTTAACCTTAATAACTAAAGTTCTTAAACTAATGTCCTAAGTAACTTTGAGTCGGCGACAAACAAGCAAATTTAATATTTAACCTTAATAAGGTAAAGAGTTATTAAGGTTAAGTAAAATTATTTTTTGCTTTTCAGTTTTTTCGGCGGTTAAATTTTTTGTTAAAAAGTTTTTATTAGAAAACATTTTATTGAAAACGAGATCCTTTGGAATAATTACTACTCATATTTACCAGTCATGTCATTATTTATTTATATTTTAATTATTTAACTGAAACTTGCATTGCATTGTGTGCAGTAATGGTTTCTTTTGATTGATTATTATCATTGTGTTATAGTTTGAGTCAAAGCCCGCCAAAATGAAAGATGTCAATGGTTCATGTCGAGATGTATTTAAGGATGATATCAATCAACCTCCGAATTACCTTGTCACAATAAACCTTAACAAATTAATATTTACTTTATTTTTTTGTGATTAAAAAATTTATAATAATTATATTAAATGCAAAAACGAAAAAGTCTTAAAACAATTGGTTTGTTTGTTTATAAACTAGGAGGAAATGTTGACAGATGACTGAAAGGTTTCCCAGTTCATTGAACCGTGTACTTGCATTTAGGTCAAAGTCAAGCGCTTTAGTATAAGAGGTGGCAACGTTTTCGAAAGAGAATTTCAGGTCAGCTGGTTTTTTGATATGTCGTCTCTCTTGCCTTTTCGGTTAGGATCTGGGCAGTCTGGCTAGCGGTAGCGGTTGCGTTTGCCTGTGCGCATCCTATTTGTGCGGGTAATATACTGACTTTTAAAATCATTTTATGAAGGTTCAATTTGCATATTTTAGCTTAAGATAAGTTTAACAAACATCAATCTCTTATTGCCAGACATTTTTATCGTTGCTAATAATGAGCCAGACGCGAATTTTGATTTCATTTTTATTAAAAAATTAAGTTATTTCAGAATGTCTGTCATTTTAATATTATGTTGTTTAAGTATGAACAGACCTAAAAATAATTTGCCAGACATTAATTCAGTTGCTAAACCATGAATCAGAACGATTAAAGTCCTGAAAATTCATACAGTAAAATCATTTTATGAAGGTTCAATTTGCATATTTTAGCTTAAGATAAGTTTAACAAACATCAATCTCTTATTGCCAGACATTTTTATCGTTGCTAATAATGAGCCAGACGAGAATTTTGATTTCATTTTTATTAAAAAATTAAGTTATTTCAGAATGTCTGTCATTTTAATATTATGTTGTTTAAGTATGAACAGACCTAAAAATAATTTGCCAGACATTAATTCAGTTGCTAAACCATGAATCAGAACGATTAAAGTCCTGAAAACTCTTACAGTATGATTCTACTGGTCAGAGAGAGACAGTTGTGTGCGCTCAGCTATAGATGGGTAAGCACTGTAGTATTACTCAAGCCAGAGTAAATACTCAGTAAAAACTATTTAAGTACTTTTTTTTTTACTTTATACTCAGTATTACTACGAAAACTTAATGAGCTATGGCTATCGTTCATTACCACGATTCATTCATTAAATGAAGGATTAACGCGTGATGATAATTATTATTATATAAAATTGTTAGGTACAATGTTTAAATTATCTATACTAATATGTAAAGCTGAAGAGTTTGTTTGTTTGGTTGTACGTGCTAATCTCAGGCTGTCGGGCTAGGCATCGCGTTGGCCACGATCTACGAGCCCGTAGGTTTGTTGAAAAAGTATCGATATTTTTAATTAGATATATTGACGTTTTTCCTCGATATATCGACGTCGATATTGATATTTTATAAATGAAAATTAATACCGTTTTATATTTCCTAATTATAGTTTTTTAATAGATCACTAGCTGTTGCACGCGACTTCGTCCGCGTAACTTTATAAAATATAGCCTATAACACTCGCTGATAATATAGCTTCCCACCAGTGAGAGAATTTTTCAAATCGGTCCAGTAGTTTCGGAGCCTATTCAATACAAACAAACAAATCTTTCCTCTTTATAATATTAGTATATATAAAAATTCAACAAAACAAAATGCAGGTGCGTCGGCAATCTTTTGTATCTACTTGTAGGTATCATCCATAAATGATAATTGTTTTGATGAAAAAAAATCTCTTGTATCCGTATGACTCATTTCTGTTTTAGTTTTAATGTTTGAACAAAAGCAATAAAAAATGTTCCGTGTTTACTTAGAGACCTTCTATCTAGTTGTCTTGTTTATCAAAGTTATCATAGTAGTACTATGTGAAATAGTTGTTATTCTAATATCCGTTAATTTACTATAAGGTTTGTAACCTCTGCTATGCCGCCGATGGGCGGTCTCGGCATGTGAGTATAAAATTGGCTTTTAACAATTTATAATTTAATTTTAATTTTAATTTATTTTTAATTTTAATTTTAATACATTGACTATTAATTTTTACAAAATAATTTATTAATTTTATTAAGTCAAAAAATATCTAAAATAAGAATTTAGTAATTACTTATATGATGTCAAACAGGTGACATGTAACATAATTCTTTTGTTTTTTTTTTTTATATTATAGGTATTTCTTATTTGGTTAATAATCTTTTCTTGTGAGAAAATTAAAAATTTTAAATTAAGATAAACGAAAAATTCACTGCAATAATAACATAACTAGTAAATTATAATAATATGGTGTAGAGTTAACTTAGTTGTAACTATATCTAGGTAGATAAAAATGTAGGTTTTTCACTCATCTTTACATACTTCTATGTATTCTTCTAATTTCCATGCAATTAAAAGGTTGTTGACATCGTCATCCATTAGGAATATTTGTAAATTATAAAACTTTTTTAGGCAATACGAGTTTATTAAATACGAGACGCAATGACTATCACGCTAGAAAGATTTGGACGAAATGAATGATTCGTTTTCACTTATAGGTAACCCATTTTGCTTTGCTAAGTATTTTTACTTGGTTAATATTTAGTAAGCTGTTTGTAAAGATTAGCAAATGTGTCATGGTAAAATTTACAATCGCACTTATTTAATAACAACAAAATATCAATGGCTATTTGTAACTGATTACGTTGTAGGTGGTAACAGAGATATATTGGTTAATTTTAACCAAAAAAAGGGTTAATTTTAACCCTTTTTAAACATATTTAAAATTACATACATAACTTGGTTAGATTTAACAATATTAAGTATTAAAATTTAAACAAGTCTGAATTGGTTCAGAATGCTAACAATTTTGTTTAAAAATTATTAAGTGCAATGTTAAAAATAACCAAGTATCCATAACAATGTTGACGTGTTAGATTATAACCAACTGCGCTTATATATTCTTAAACGAGTTTTAGTTAATTTTAAATAATCTGCCTTTAAACGAGCCAAAATGTTAAAGTAAAATTTTCTCAGTGTATCATAGCGACAAGAGTATTTCAAATAAAAAAAAAACTTTTAAATTTTCAATAATGTTGTTTGATTTCCTGCTATCTAATTCTATCTCATTTCAATTTTTTTTTATGTTAAAATTTGCTAAATGCTAATAAAAAATAATATCCCTAATTTAAAAAATATTGAACTTACGCAATTGTATATCTATTGTATGTATGTATATATAGATATACAGTTTACATAAGTCCAATTCATACTGTAAGAGTAGAATCATACTGTAAGAGTTTTCAGGACTTTAATCGTTCTGATTCATGGTTTAGCAACTGAATTAATGTCTGGCAAATTATTTTTAGGTCTGTTCATACTTAAACAACATAATATTAAAATGACAGACATTCTGAAATAACTTAATTTTTTAATAAAAATGAAATCAAAATTCGCGTCTGGCTCATTATTAGCAACGATAAAAATGTCTGGCAATAAGAGATTGATGTTTGTTAAACTTATCTTAAGCTAAAATATGCAAATTGAACCTTCATAAAATGATTTTAAAAGTCAGTATATTACCTGCACAAATAGGATGCGCACAGGTAAACGCAACTGCTACCGCTAGCCAGACTGCCCAGATCCTAACCGAAAGGGCAAGAGAGACGACATATCAAAAAATCAGCTGACCTAAAATGCTTTTTTTCCCGACGTTGCCACCTCCCGGACTACTTCAAGTTCAATGTTTCGCGGCAATTCTATTTCTATTATTAAATAAAACCATTAACAGACGTCACTACCATTAACATACATATACTCGTAAAAGTGTTTTATATATAAAAGTAAATGATTTCATTAAAATATTTTATCAATCATCAATCAATACTAATAATAAATCTGTAAGGGTCGGTCATGGAGTAATTTACTTTGTTTTCAGAGATATCGTGTTTATAGGCCCTATACATGATATTGAAACTACATTGACCATTTTTAGAATTTTTTTCTGTATGTATGTATGTATGTATGTATGTATGTATGTAAGTATGTATGTAAGTATGTATGTTCCTCTATAACTCTTAAACGAATTAACCGATTTTCATGAAACTTGGTAGATAAACATTTGGACGTACGGGACACAGGATAGGCTACTTTTGTCACGCGGGCGAAGTCACGGGCGCCAGCTAGTACTAATAATAAATCTGTAAGTGTAGGTGTTGTATGTACGAGTATGTATGTTCCTCCATAACTTTGATTTTCATGAAACTTGGTAGATAAAAATTTAGGCGTACAGGGCACAGGATAGGCTACTTCTTTCTTTTTCAACGCGGACGAAGTCGCGGGCTCCAGCTAGTAACTTAATAATTCTCAATACTAAATATATAGCGGAAAACAACAATGTTTACATATTTTAGCAAATACGAGTATATACTCGTATAGCACAAATTAAAATTTTGTAAAATACGGGACTTTTTCTTTTACAAATAATTTTGTATTCTTTCAGTCCTTTGAAGTTTACCGTCGTCGCCATTAAGCCATAATGTACGATGGGATACAAATAATATTTCCAATAGATGAATAAGTAAATAACAAATAGGGTGATGAACTCTGACATCTCTTACGATTCGGAACAGAACAGTGATAATTTTTTATGGTGACATTTTTGTAACTCCGTAATTCCTGGGTGTTAATATCACTACTGACTCCAGAGAGGGCGCGAATTGGTTAAGGACTGCTAAGCCCTCTAATGTTTTTTTTTTCATTTAATTTTTTTTTTTGCTTTTGAATGTTAAATTAAACAAATAAAATTAACATAAAATGTTTAAATAAAATAGAAATATATAATGAGTTAAGTGTAAGTTTAATGAACACGTAAAATTGCGAGACAAAGCATGGAATTAATTTGAAAATGGCAAAGTTTAAATTCATGGTGTATTATTCTGTTTAATTAATTGTAATGTTTAATACGATATTGCTTAATTAACTGTTTATTTTAAGAATACAAATAATTAATGACTTAATTAATTGTATTCTTAAAATAAAAAGCTGTTTCTTAGTTATAATTGTAATTGACTTTATAAACAATAGAGCACATTCAGTTATTAAGACCGGCAGAGGACTTTATCCCTCTTAGCGCCTCTTTCACCAACTACAAGTAAAGTGTTGATTAGTTACTTTAGGCGAATTTTTATTATTGTTTAGGACGTTTACCGTACAAACAAAGGTATATCAACTTAATTATTTCCAGTGATAGGTGACTTTAAGTGACGGTTTAGCTTACTTGACGTTGGTGAAAGAGGCCCTTAGCCTCTTACCGTCAAGGGTATAACTATGTTTAGGCGATGATAACTAATACCTTTAACCTTAAAGGGATTTTCAGCCTGCTTTAGTTGTATAAATAAATAAACTCAAAGCAAATGGGTCATAAGCGCCTTCAAATGTATGCATTGACCCACATTAAAAAAATGGACCATTTCAAAATGGAGCGCAACGAGCAAAAGTTAGGCAGAAAGAGTGTGTTAAAAATACAAGAAAGAAGGATATATTTTAAAGTGTCCCCATTCACTGACATTGTCGGTTGAGCCGGAGGGCATTCACCTTCGGTGGCCAACGGACAGACCCGTGGACATGCGGAAGTGTTATCGCATACCTACACACACACTACTTGACACATGATTCCTCGTGATCCAGTTTACATTTTTCTTCAACGCAAGATTGCAAGGCGACCGATACGAGTTTTGCCTTATGGCTTGAAAATCTTTATATTTTTAATATTCGGTTACCCTACTTTTATTATAGTAAATTGTTACATTTTTTTTGTAGAAAACAAAATATTAGTGTTTCATTTCAAAAAATAATACCAATAAAATTGTAATGATTTAAATAAATTTTGTCCTAATGCATCGTTACTGAGTTTTGCCTTAGGTATGGTTTGAGATCTGTATATTTTTATTTTATTAATTTTTGGGACACAAACAGAAATAAAACCAAAATATTGATAAAAAGACAAAATAGATTAACACATATTCGACAAACTTAAAAAAAAAGAATTTATTTAAAAAAATGGTCAGCTGTAATAAGTATAAAAAAAATTTGATTACTGTGTGTAAGTATACTCAGATTTATTATTTGACTCGGTTTATTACTAAAGATTACCATTGTTATTGCCGTTTTGTTTAAAAAAAATAATAAAAAATATTTCAATAAATTCTTCAATTAATTATTACGTAGTGCATTTCGGAAACTTAAAAAAGAATATCCTTCTCACAAATTAGAACTTGTTCAAAATTTAATTATACCACTCGATAGCTAAAGGATCAAAGATTTTTTGGTATATATGGTATATTCGAATTCGTTGGTATATAAACATATAAGACGATCAAAGAAAATATTGCTCGTACCGTTACTATTTCTTTTCAAACATTGTCTACATACTTAGTTAACAGTTTTTGATTAACACAAAAATTTACTTTTTACTTTTACTGATTTGGTAATAGGCTATAATATCTAAGGTATATTCATCGCCCCGAATATATCACAAGTGTTTATGATCACACTTTCTTAACATGGTTTCAAAACATAAACAATGTTACGTTATTTATAGATACATACGTAACGTAACTTATTTATTGGTAAAAACTAGTTTCTGAATCGTCTTATTGCAATTCAATAAAGAATAATTAATATCCTATAATTTTATTTTTAGATTTGAATAACTAATCCTTACATACGAGTATTACGAGTATACATAGCGTCTGTCTGTCTGTATGTATGTCGCGATGATCTCAAAAATAACTGAACGGATTTTCATTAGGTTTTTCACTAAAGAAAAGAGCGTTAAACGAGGAAGGTTTTTATATAATAATTTGCAAAAAAAAATTGCAACCATGCGAAGCTGGGTACGGGCCGCTAGATAGATAGATAAGTTAGTTAGTAGTAGTTAGTACTGCGAAACGCAGTCATTTGGGCAGCATGTCTGGCGGCAGTAACCACCACCTTGCAGAATACCATCGTAAAATATTAGCATATTATGTGCTGTTGTGTTTCGGTGAGTAAGTAAGGGATGCCAGAGCCCATTACCCCTTCCCTTCCTTATCCCTTATCCTTAATCCTTCTATGGTCGGCAGCGCACTTGTGGCACTTATGGCGTTGCTTGTGTTAGAGGCGACGGTAGCCACCTACCATCAAGTGGACCGTCAGCCTGTCTGTCGACCTTAACATAAAAAAAAAAGTTAAGCATAAATGAAGAGATGTTTTCAGAAAATGAAATTGAATATTTTGTTAAAAAAAATAATACCCCGATAATAATTATAATTGGCTTCAATTCACTGAAGTGAATCGCCTTTCGAAGAAGGTTCGAAGAATTTAATTATATTTTTTTTATTCTAAAAACTGAGATGATAGCAAATGAAAATTCCAAGTTCTTTGTATCCTATTAAAGACTATTACTAGTGATGTTCTCCAACTTAGTATGCACAATATACATTTTATGTCCATTTGGAATAATGTACTCGTACCTTACAAATGGAGAAGTAATTCTTTTACTTAAAGAAATCTTTTATATGTGGGAGATTTCCACGTATAAACAAACATACATAAGTATTTATAAAATTGTTGTCCTGACTATCAACGCACAGCCAAAGTCTACTAAGTCTAGAAAGCTGAAAGGACATCGTTCAAAACCAGGCCATTCCTGTATTTTTAACTTACACTTTGGAGAAATTGGTAATAAGAGTATTTCTTAATTTTAATAATTTCCTGTATATATTTCATATTTTGTAAATGGGGATAAAATTCAAATATTCAAAAGGTTTTATACTTCTTTCATACTTAATTTAAAAACTTCAGATTTATCATAAAACTTTTAGATTTCTTGGAACTGAAACTCAATATTTAAATAAAATATATATATTTTTTAAATTAAGTGAATATTCAGAGGGTTAATTTGCTGTGTTGATAAGGCGGCTAAGGATATCGCTGGGCGGCAGGCACTTCCCGCAACCGTGCGGAGGTCGCGCTGTCCTATATAACGTGATCACTCCGCTGAAGCGGTTACAAAGTGACTCTAGCGCACGATCCGTGAACAACCCGCTACCCGTTACATGCCCCAACAGCCCAGTACGTAAATTAATATAAACAGTCCGCTTTGAAATAATGATTAGGTCGAGTGGCGTGTCGCTACTGCCAAGGTCGCGCGTACGGAGTGCATTTTGCGCAACGGTTGCAACATCTCGCGATCCTTTATGCATGTACCATTAGATACGTGATCTATTAAATTAGAAATTAAGAGTATTGTATGTCGGTGCTACTGTGTGGCATTGGTAATACCACCACCGTGTTTTTGCAGCGGGAGCGATAGCCATCATCCAGCCGATAGCCGTGGAGCCAGTACGAGTCGGTAGCAAAACGCAGTGCGCGCACAAGATCCGAACTCGGCACGACGCGCTACACGACGCGGTGTTATATTAAAAAAGTGCGACCACGCTCCAAGAGTCACTCACAATGACCGGTTACATAAAAATCGTAAGTGAATCAATTATATTATCAATAGAAAGTGCAAAATGTGGTAAATAAATATTCAAAATAGTACCTAAATTCCAAAATATATTTTTAATTATTTAAAAATATTTGAATTTTTTTTTAATTAATTTAAATTAGCATTTTAATTTTTAACAAATATTTCAATTAAAAAGGAAAATAACATTAATAATTACGATTTTAAATTTCATTATTTTCACTAGACAAAATTAATTATGTTAAATTTTATCATAGAATTCTTAAAACGATTATATTTATTACTTTTCACTATAAATTATTTGAAAGTCGAAATTTTTATTTTGTATTTATAACGTAAAAAATGACTTTTTATAAATACACAAATAGAGAAATTAAATCTTAATTAACTTTAATTAAATAATAATTAAATATTTAATTAAATAATTGACATACTTAAATAAGAATTATCATTATTTTAATAAAAAAAAGTTATTAGAATAATATCATAATTCAAAGATTATAAAACTGAATTATATGTCACCGATACATAATGAATGCAAATATTATTAAAATAATGATCCATTTTCTCTCAACACCTAAATGCATATAAACACGATTAATAAATAGTAGGTTATGAAATTCCTCAATATATTTTAATAATCTATTGGACAGTATAACAAATTATGTTTGAATAAAATAATTAGGTACTTTAGCTGATTTTACGCCTGTATAACACTAAATAAAGACAACGTAAAAGTAACAGTTAAAATTTTTACAGTCGATATTATTTTTAGAATTTATTCAAATGTATGCTTACAATTAAAATTTATTAATGACTTCAAGGCTTTTTGTCTGTTTATTTAAGTATGTGTAAACTTCGGAGTATAAACGAGAAGGCAGTTGAAATAATAAGATACTTGTATTAGAATAGAAGACAAATGTATCATTATAAAATTTTGATGAACTAAAAACATTAACTTTATCGCTATGAGCAAAAGCTAGATGCTTTTGCTAGTATAGTAAGCTAAGCATAAGCTAGACTGGCATTTTATTTGTAAAAGCATGAATTTTACGATTTTTCTCTCCAGTAGAACCTTCCTTCCATAAAAAAATAATTATAGAACTAATCATCAACAAATATTAAAAAAAGTGTATCATGCGAGTCCTACACTCATATAAACTGTCTTCTAGCATGATAACAGGTACAGGTATATAAGCTCCACTATCCCCGGCCGGTGACTTTAAATGACGGTTAGCCTACTTGACAGATGGTGAAAGAGACCTTTAGTCTAAAGACGTTCCAAATAATGATGCAAACATTAACTTTAATAATTTAAAATGTTAACAAAACCGATTCAAACCGTTTTCTCATGGATGCCATTGTCAGAACTGAACCAAATTTAAATGGGACCACACGGGAAGCACAAGCTTTCAAATAAAAAAAGAATCATCAAATACGTTTTACCAAGCAGTCGAAAGTTCTGAGGTAACAAAAAAAAATACAGTCGAATTGAGAACCTCCTCCATTTTTTGAAGTCGGTTGAAAAGGACTAATCATGCGAGTCATGCACTCATACAAATTGTCTCCTATTAAAATATAAAATATAAAGAATAATCATGATTTTCAGGACACACGTTACATGTGTAGGTTCAAAATGTCAAAAGCGCCAATTACAGTTAATGATCACATTGAGAACAATGTTATCAATTCACCGCAACATAAGTTTTGTAAGAGTACAGTGTCAATCGATGACACTTTCTGATTAAACAGAAATAGTAGCATTTGGATAGTAAGTACGTATGTTAATTCTGATGCAACTTTTGTACGTGAAGCATCTGTTACAACACTATTATAATGTTTGAAGATTAATATTATTGTTTTGAACAATGACGCGACTTGTAATTGATGATTATGTCGATGTAGGTGAAACAAATTATCATAAAATGTTATTCAAATGTGTTTTATTGTAACACGTTGTAACATTGATTTTATTATTGACTAGCTGTCGTTCGCGGGTATGCTCGCGGGCCTTTTATTTAATAAGTTCATAACTAATAGCTGTTATGAAAATGGAAGCATGTAAATATTAGGATTGAAAGTTTCATATGTTGTAGTCCAGGAGTCTATCTAACTGATGATAGGTCTAACCTGTGTATCAATTCACGGTTTATTCAGTAACTAAGGCGGCTTCGCACAGATGCAATTTTATGAATTATTTGTTTCTTTCTATTAGTAAAAATCATGTTAAAATACGATGCGTGGCTTAGAAAAAATAAGGGGACAAAGTCAGAGGCGCAATAGATTTTTACCTATTGGGAACAGTATTATTTTACTGGATATAAGGTATATTCTATGTCATTTTCTGTACCCCTGACAACATATGTGCTAAATTTCATCAAGATCTATTGAGTAGTTTAGGCGTTAGTAACAAACAAACAATTTCACTTTCTTAGTGTATAAGTAAGAACAGCTTAAGTATTATGTTGGCAAACTAAATTCGTGACTATCTTGGGAATGCCACCTTAAAATCTACCTAAACTGGATATATGGAACAAATTTCTTCATTTAAATCTCGCTCGTGTAATAAAATGTTTTGACATAATATTATTACCATAACCGACGCGCCGTTAAGTACTGTCACTAATTTCGGTAACATTTTGTGTAGGTCCGGTAAAAGAAACATTCAATTGGTAACAATCCAAAAACCGATTAACGATTGAACAATCTCTTTTATTTAGATTAAGATCTTATTGTTCGATTGGTTGACTAATTAATCAGTGGTTAAGTTTGCATACGGATTTCCTAGAGCAATAAGTGTTACAGAGTTGAAATAATTTAGTGATTGCATTGTGAATGTTTCGTTTTCGTGAAGACATTTCAATATGTCGACTTAGTATTTGCTAGTGCTTGATGAATGACGTTTTCAAAAATTATTAGCGCATCTTTCACAAACGTCAAGTAGGCCAAACTGTCATTTAAAGTCACCGGTAACCGGGGATAATGGAGCTGATATACCTTTGTTTGTACGGTAAACGTCCCAAACATTAAATAGAAAATAATTAAAAAAAAAACGGCTATCGAATGATGCAGTAAACCGAGTGCATAATTCAATATAACAGAAAATGAACAGAAATGTAGTTTGTGAAACAGGCCCTTAGTCAAATTTTATTGATTGTAAAAAATGTCTATTAGTAGACTAATAGCAATTTGTGTATATTTGTTTCTTCTAAACTGCTCAATTATTTTTTTATGAGATTTTCACAGTTATTTAAAGAAGTTGTTCCATATTTAAAATAAAATAAAATAAGTACTTCTTTCAACTAAATATTAAGAATTAAATTAATTTTCCAATAATCTATACTTGCTAATATTATAAAGAGACAAGATTTGTATGTTTGTGTTGAATAAACTCAAAATAGTTTTTGAGTTTATTCAACACAAATTCAACACAAACACAACATCTGAAGCTGAAGCTGAAAGAATTTTCAAAATCGGTCCAGACTACTGGACCGATTTTGAAAATTCTTTCAGCTATAGAAAACTACGTTATGAGCGAGTAACATAGGCTATTTTTTTATAAAGTTACGCGGGTGAAGTCGGGTGCAACAGCTAGTAACTAATAAAAACAAATGGGACTAATGGCTTAATTTTAATATAACTAAGACCAATTACTGTTTATATCCACTAGCGGTTGTGGTTAAATAACGCTGTAATATAATTAACAACCGATAAAAGTAATTCAACTGACATTTGAATGAAATTGGTCGAGCAAAGTGTAGCCTCTCGAGTCACGAGGCGTTATGCATTTTATATTGCTTTTGAAGACAACAAGTTTCCAACTTCTGACTATAACTTTGATTACATTACAAAATAAATCGAGAAAGTTTAAAGTTATATGTACTGGACACTGTTGAGTTGAGTTAGTGCAGTAGATTTATTGATAAATAAAAATAAAACCATGCAATAAATAAATAAATATGTATAATTATGATATATAATTACTTACTGATTAATAGCCACTAAATAATTTATAATATATTTTGTAGTATATTATAAATTTAAAAATTGAATTAAGTAGTTCAAATGTTTTAGTGCCAAAGGTCATCTTTGCAATGTAAAAGCAAGCTTTATATTTTAATGTTAAAAAAATTATATATTTTAGTTAAAAATTACATGAAACTTAGTGATGAATTAATTGAATTAACATAAATAAAAATGTGTTCCTAAACTCGAGAATGGCTTCACGAATTCAGCTATTTTTATTCTTATGAAGGTTCTTATGGAGAGAAAAATTTCAAAAAATTTTCGTCATTATAACTGTAGCCATACGATGCCGATAGAGGCTCGAACCTAGCGTGTTTAAAAACTACTAAATTTCGTATAGTTTTTACACATACCTATATATCGGACTAAGTAATCGGACTACTGATACTAGGCCGATAAATACACCTTAATTAATAGTAAATTCTGATGTGGACACAGTAAAGTCGCGTACTAAAACTGCTGCCTCATAAAACCGTGCCACAATACACAAGTGCCCTTTTATTGTAGTTAGTTTCATATAAAACTAGAAAGTTTATTATCCCCGAACACCAGCTATCAATTGAGAGCGATAGGCGTGTGTAATACCAGCAGTTACAGGATAATAACCGCAGATTGTATCTGACTCCATTTTCAATATATCTCATTGATTTACACCTTCTCTACTTTTATAAGAGCCGTGCTAATGTTACATCACGACTGTATCTGCACGCTCCGCCCGCTTCCTAGTTGGGCAACGATAGAAATATCTTATATGTGAACAATTAATTAATTATAAATATAGTCTCGATGAATGTTGTATGTATGTAACAACTAACAAGATGTGCAACAAGTGGGTCGGCCATTGTGCATTAATCAAACAATGAATTTGATGAATTACGGTCAAGGGTGTTCTGCGTTATCAGACAATCGAGAAGACAGTTCTCATGTTAATTGCAAAAAAATATAAATTGTGTTTGATTCGCCGTTTAAAAGGGAACTTAAAAAAAAAAAAAAACAATTTGTGTAATATTAAGAATTGTTTAATTTAAATTTAAGAAAAAGCCTTGTTGATCGTCTTGTTTTTTTTTTTGGGACCACTATTGTCTGAATAATAACTCCAATGCTAATGGAACGAGTAATGACAGAGGAATGTATTATATACATAATTGGCAGAAAAAATGTATACGTGCGAAATTGAGGGCGGGTCGCTAGTATATATATAAACTAGCTGGCGCCCGCGACTTCGTCCACGTTGAAAAAGAAAAAGTAGCCTATCTTGTGTCCCGTACGTCTAAATGTTTATCTACCAAGTTTCATGAAAATCAGTTGATTCGTTTAAGTTATGGAGGAACATACATACTTGCATACATACACACATACATACAGAAAAAAATTGAAAAAATGGTCAACTTAGTTTCAGTATCATGTATAGAGCCTATGAACACGACATCTCTGAAAACAAAGTAACTTACTCCATTACCAACTCTTACAGATTTATTATTAGTATTGATGATAATGTAAACTCTTTATTTGCGAACCAGAAAAAAAAACATTAACATTATCAATCCGTACACAGATTATTATTTTATAATAATTAAATACATATTCTTAAGACCTTCTCTTAAGGTTCTCTTGATGATAAACTATAATTTTCACTTTAGTGAAGAACCATATAGACTATAGAAACGATGAAGGATTTATTATTTAAATACACTAGGCCCGCATAGGTGACATTAATAAATAATTAATTAATAAAAAAATATTTGTCTAATTCTACTGTTCAAAATTCCATTATCGTTCTAGATAAAGATTGTCCATATAAAAACGTTTTAGTTTCTTATGAAGTATAAAACTTTTTTATGCGTAATTGTCATCGTGACTGATATTAAAAAAAAAAGACGACCTTCAGATCATATATTACTAGGTGACTGACCGACTCCGTGAGATCTGAGATTTCTTACATAATAAAATAAAATAAAACACTTTTTTTTATAAATTTTATTGTAATTATGTATCTCTTTTTGTTCCGAACAAAAACCAAGTTCTCGGAGACTAACGAGTTGATGGTTACGCACATCGGGGTAAAAAAAGTATTAAGTATAATTATGTATTATAAAGTACAATTATCTTTTAATAAGTTAAGATCGCGTTCAAGATATACGCCACAAAGTTAAAAGGGATTAACAACATGTACGTATTAAAAAAAAATATAAAAAATAAAGTATGTAACTATGTAACTTACTTGTATTTAAATATAATGTTTAAAGTATAGCAATTTATGATGTCACAATTACCTGAATGACGTAAATTAAATCACCTATTTTTTTAATGGCAATGCTCTTCAACTCACTTTAAACAGAGGCATTTGGACTCACTAACCTTTTAACACACCGCAATAAAATTGCTAATATTTACACGATTATTCGGTTTGTGCAAAGTTGAACCATTTTCGATTTTAATGTAGTGCAAGAAAGGTTATAATCCGAACATTTACTACAGTGAAGCCAGCATCAAACTGTGTAAGAAAGACTGTAATGGCTAACATAGGTGCCAAATTGCCACTTCAATAGAGCGTTAGTTCCATAGAACTATTGAAGTAAAGATATGCCTAATCATAAATAGTAAAGCGAACTTCTCCCCTAATTAGGGGAGAAGTTCATTTAATTTAAAATTTAAAAAAAATTCATTCCTTATTCGATCTCGCAGTGTAACTCCGAGTTTAGCCTTTTCTTAATAGACCCATAGTAGGAGCCCATGGAAGAAGTTCCATATTCGTAACTGAAATTACATAACCAGTTGCAAGAGAAGAATTTTTTTCGCTGTTTGGTAAGTAGTTGTGACAGAAGAATTATTATTCCACTTTTGTAGATCAAATTATTTCCACTTTAAACCACGTTTCAGCGCCATAATATGTCATCACTGGCAACACACATTGGTAGAAAAATTTTGTTTTAAAAGTTCTGACAACACACACACACACACCACACACATTACGTTACATAGTCACGTAGGTACACAACAAAACACAAATAATTCAGACTCGCTCTCATAAAATGTCCTGACGACGTTTATATCTCTGTGATTGAATCCTTTAACATAATAATGGGATCTTTAGCGATTTCCAAACATATCGAAGTCGTATGACCTCGACTTTCGCCCGTTAGTGTCCGAACATCAGTCTAGTGAACTTAGACATTATAGTTCTTAACAATTTCATTATTCTCCCAAGTGAATGTCTATAGCAGACCAAAGCATAACGATTTAGCATGTGACAATTTGAGATTACCTTGGCGAGTCTAAGTACATTCCAAGAGCTGCTAAAATAATAGTACTTTAATGATAGTGTTCCGACGTCAATATTAAGACCATTGTCGAAACCATTTCGCAATGCCGAAAGTGCACGCACAAGCACTTCACACAACATAGAAAGTGTGATTTTGTTACAGAATCGCTAAATATTTTAACTAATGTTTTATATATGGTTTCGTTGTATTTTTAAAAATTAAAATATCTGAAAACTTGTTGAACTAAAAATATTAAACAAATTTTAGTAGGACTTCACACAAGAGGCTTACTTTTTACACTACAACAAAATTAGCAAAAAATAATATTTTAATAATTTTTGTTACTTGTTACTTGTTGCTTGTTGTTAAAAAAATAGCAAATATTGAAAACTTGTATATGAATGCTATGCAGCTGTCTGTACCTGTATGTTTTTTTAAATAATAAAAAATAAAATAAAAACAGTTTGTGATGTATATAAATTATCATGTATAAGCGAGTATAAATACGAATACGAATACGTTTCCGAGACATCTAGATTACACCGATTAAGCACCTAGTCTAGACAGTTCATGTTTGAATAAGATTAGTTCAATATATCATATAGGTACATACGTTTCTAAAATATTATGTGTTACTTACAAGCACCTTTTATAAATATTTTTTTTTTGTTGCAATGTGTTATACACCTTAATAAAGTTAACACCCTTTTTGGAATCCAAGATCAAAAATATTAGTTAAATTTTTTATAGTATTTTAGCCTTTATTTTTGTACGCATAAAGTTTAAAACAATTTGGCTGTTCGTCTCATAGGAAGGTATACCAGGAAACATGAGTAAATACTCAAGGTATAGAGTTCAGATATGCAAATATAAAAGTACGTTTAGATACCACTACGTCATATGTAGTTTTGATTTTTGACAGGTCTGTTCAACCTTTTATATAAAAAAATATTAAAATCTTTTATATTTTTTAATTTTTTATATAAAATTCGTCAGTCTTTGTGTGTGCCATCATGAAATTTCTAAATCAAGTGCTGAATCTTGTAAATTTGAACTCTATATTAATTTCTAAAGCATTAATTATTGAAATCCACTGACAGAAAATATTTTAGTCTCTAAATAAAACACTAATTAAAATGTCATGGATAAGCACGATTAAGTTTTGAAAAGATAATAACATATCTGGTTCAATTTAATACATCCATTGTATTTTGTCACGAACAGCAACAGTTAAGTCATTTGGAAAAAACAACGTTTAACAATGTTGTTTCGGTCAAGGCATGTTAATTGTAAATTCCTCTTGACCACCATTGTGGGATGTCCCAGACTTCCTTTTCGTAATATTGTTTTCTCGGCCTTACCACAACCTCAAGGTAAATTTCTGAATTTGTTATATCATTTTAATGCCAATAAAGGCCTTGTTTATGTATTTACATATGTAATTGTCAACCTTGCACACAACTACACATTCTAACTAGATGTCTTTTAAATTTTCTTCTATTTACTCGTACTTGTTTTAATCGTAGCCTCTATATTGTGTACAACAATGAATCAAATTATACACCGATCTTTATTTACATATGTAAGTATATGTAAGAATTAATTTCTTAATAGCTCTGGTCTACTTAATTGATTCTCTAAAATTTTCCTTAAACGTATTAAATTATTCGTTGGCATTTAATTTTAATAATTATAGTTCAGAGTTGGTGGATGACCAATAGGAATATATATTTTTCGGGGTTAGTTTATAACTTTAATTATAGCTTGATAAACAAGATCACAGTGTATTTTTAGTATATTACGGAAGTTGCGCGCGCGATGTAAGACTTGTTTCAGAAATACAATAGATCCTTGCGATCTATTTATTATGTAGAGATTTTCAATTCAACTGACAGTTATTTCATTATTTCAACACTACAGCTTAGTTAGTCGACGTAGGCGTATCAATACTAATAATAAATCTGTAAGGGTCGGTCATGGAGTAATTTACTTTGTTTTCGGAGATATCGTGTTTATAGGCTCTATACATGATACTGAAACTAAATTAACGATTTTTAGAATTTTTTTCTGTATGTTGTATGTATGTATGTATATATGTATGTATGTTCCTCTATAACTCTTAAACGAATTAACTGATTTTCATGAAACTTGGTATATAAACATTTAGACGTACGGGACACAAAATAGGCTACTTTTTCTTTTTCAACGCAAACGAAGTCGCGGGCGCCAGCTAGTATTAAATAAAAATGAAATTATAACATGTTTTGACGCTTTATTAAATGAATCGTCACAGTTGTTATATAAAAACATATGAAGAGAAACAAATTTTTATGAGCGTCGAGTCGGATGCGGAAGTTGGCGACCGGTCGGTGCACGAGTTCTCGGCATGTGTGTTGATATATGGCAGGCATGTGATTGCGCGCGCAGCCTCCGCGACGAGTTTCCCGCGTATGACGTATTTGTCTCGATCTCCATAAGCGGCGCACTTACATTACACACTTAAATAATGCCCTTACTTACCAAGTAAAGGATATTTTAATGTTTTTTTTTTCTTCGAACAATCGAAGAAAAAAAAAACATTAAAAATATAAAAGTACGTTTAGATACCACTATAAATACATATAATATTATAGTACGTTTATAAAGTTAGTATAAATTAACTTACAATACAAATTGTAAGTTAATTTATACTAACACTATAAAAATGTAATGTTTATATGTAGGGGGCAATCTTCGAAACTACTCATCAGTCTTAAAAAAAAATCTTTCAAAAATAGATTAGAATTTTAGGATTTAAATAAGCTACATATTCCACGCAGATGAAGCCGCAGGCACCAACTATATACAAATTAAGATCCAATGTAATGTAATTTAACCCAATTAAAATCTTTTATTATTCAACGGCACCAAATAGTGTTTTATAAAGCCTTACTTAGACAAGATTTAATATTGGCTAAGGAAAACAATTTAAACTAAGTAAGTGATTGTGAACCTGTCATACTATGGCGGATATCTCTCTTACGTCACAGTTTATGATTCAATAAACTTCATATCGACCGGAATAAAGTTTTCTATGCACGTTACTAAGTAACCTTTAGGTAAAACGCCACAACTATAACGTATAGAGTCAATATAGAGTGTAAAAATATATTAATTAATATATATATATGTGTGTGTGTGTTTTTTTGATATATTATAAACTATATTACGGTTAAGATTCATTAAAATCTTTTATATATTTCACATTTAAGAATTATTTAAATTGTAGGATATAATGAAATATATTTTATATAAGTATGCATAGGTCTTGTGTAGGTGCATATTAACTTAAGTCCTTGTCCGCCTCTGTCTGTTTTCCGTTTATAACTAAACTATCTAGCAAATTATAACTATAACCATAGAGTAAATAGTTACTTCTATAACTAAACTTTTTATAACTATAATTAACGAATTAGAGTTATATGTAGCGAGTATTGCATCCGTGCAAAGTCAGGAGCGTGTCGCTAGTATATAAGTATAAAATAATCTAATTTGTTTGTATAAATATTCCGAAATGCAATTTGTTTGTCACGTGCAATGCGTTACGTAAACAAATGCAATCAAGAATTCAAATGAGTTTTACCGAATGTTGGCGAATAATTTTTGTTCTGCAGCCGCCGGCGGGCGTCAAAACATTTTAGTATTTTCAAATAGTTTGAAATTTTAAATGGTCCAGTAACAGTTTAAAAAATAACTACCGCGCTAGATATAGCATTTACAAGTCATAACCTACATTCGTACGCAATTATAAAACTGTTGGTCTTGTTAACACAGTATGCAGATTGCTGGGTTTGTTTCATAAACTAAATTGTTCTTTATTTGCGACCACCATGAATTTATTGCAAATATATTATATGTTTTAAACAAATTATACAAGTGCCTTGCCCTAAGGAACAATATAGGCTCTGTTATAGTAATCAAATGGACCTAATAACTGGAATAACTGTTCGTGGTTCAAATGCGTTAACCAGATAATTCATCGATAGTTAACTTATAGATTTATGTTGACATCATTTTTAAGTAAAGGTCGACAGACAGGTTGACAGTTCACTTCATTGTAAGTGGCTACTGTCGTTTATTTTTTAATTTTTTAATTACATTTCAGATTCAAACATTTGAAACAAGTCGTTATGATTAATTGTAACGTGATTTTAGTAATTGAAAGCGGACAAAACAAGTATTTCCTTGATATAAAAATGTGAGAAAATCCGGGCAAATTGTGTCCTGTATCTACATTGTTGTAGACAGTAGGTGACAATGGCGAGTATGGTCAGAGAATGCGGAACCTTATGACGAACCGGCATTTCCAAACTGTATAGCCACAGTGTAGCAACAATTTGCTGTTTAAATCAGTCTGGTGGACACCAAGCCTGCATAAATGTTCACGAGTAATGTATAATGGTTGAACTGTATTTCCCTAATATTATTTTTCACATCAACTTTAATTTCGGATATCGATAGGTATATGAATAATCTGAAAATACAAATTTCACTATGATAATAATTTTATACTAGCTGGTTCATGCAATTTCATACGCGCAGTAATACTTTCTTTGAAAATCCCACAGGAATTTATTTTGCCAGGATGAAAAGTATCCAATAGTTTAATCCAAGTAATCACTTTCTACACTATTTTTTTAAAATAAAATTAATTAAATTTATAAAAATAAGATGAGAGAATAAAATACACACAAAACAAAGATACTCGCTATAGTATTCACTCATTATCTCCTGCAATTATAAACTGGTCAGTCCGTTTGGTTACAGTAACCAGCAACACACAGATCACAGTTCACAGTTGTGTTTCGGTGACTGAACAAGGGATACCAGAGTCCATCGTCCATATTCCTTATGCTTTTTCAAGTTTTCAGTACTTGCAAGCCCCAATAAGCAATGATCAATGATACCTATTATCAAGAGGACCGTCAGCCTGCCACCGACCTTTACATAAAAAATGTATTTTTAATTACGTCGATCGCTCGATTGTAAAGTTGAATTGTCGTGTCATTGTAATCGCTAAGGCAGTTTTTACATAATAGTCACAAGATTGGCGGTCGCAGTATGACCTTCTGTCGGTTTCGATACTTGGTCGTGGTAGCAGTCGACAAGAAGAGAAATATGATACGAGTATTTTTATAATAATGAATAATTATTTTGTCGTCGTCTATATCGCCTTTATTGTATATGTTTTACATACAAACTGTTTATACTACTTGCTTTTATCGCGTGTTTTAAAAGATGTAAGCGTACATAAAGAGGGACATACGGCGAGAAGCGACTTTGTTTTTTACTATGTAAATAAATATACACAATGGATTTGCAGTAAAGATATTTTTTAATAAAAATTATTATCGTATTACGGTTTGTTTATGCAACAATGCAACAAAACGGTTTCATGT
This sequence comes from Synanthedon formicaeformis, assembly GCA_945859745.1. NCBI lineage: Eukaryota > Metazoa > Arthropoda > Insecta > Lepidoptera > Sesiidae > Synanthedon > Synanthedon formicaeformis. The sequence goes on along the minus strand of OX243960.1, from coordinate 4,424,614 downwards.
AAATATAAAGTAAATGATGTAGGTGTGGCTTAATGCAGGCAGGACGACAGATACGTCACCTGGTGGCGAACCACTTGTACTTGATACTCGTATAACCTTCGGTAAGTAGGTGACAAGTTAGAATCGCTATGCAAACTCACATAACTGCCGCGTACTTGAAGATGTAATGAATGATAGGCGGATATTTCGAACGTGCTCTTACGCGTTGATGCGAATATTATACAATACTTAGTAGTTTCGTAAGAATTCTTTTGATTTTTGAAGGTGAGAGAGGTCGTGGTTGTGACCTGGAGTCTAAACAACAATACCACAATCTAAATTATACTCTTGTGTCTGTACTTTTCTTGTGTTCAGGTCGACAAACAAACAGACAGACTGTCCCCAGCCCCATTTGATGATAGGTGGCTATAGTCGCCTACAGCACAAGTAACGCCACAGGCAATGGGCTCTGACATCTTTTACTCCCTCACCGATACATTTTTTAGGAAGTACATATTCTTCTTAATTTTATCTGAGTAAGATTTACGCACAAAGTAATTAGTATTATTTGGCATATAAATTAAAAAAAAAATCTTATAATAAAACTATAAAGAAAGATGGATTTATAAACGCAACATGGATTTATGAATAGATCTTCACTGATCTTAAGCCCCTTATGCGTATATTTTTTTAATGCAAAAATTATCATAATGTATCTAAATTGCATTTGGGTACTTTACCCTACTTACTGTGTTAATTGGCGAGCAATTAGTACCTTTATGCGTGATAGAATCTTTAAGAGGATCGTTTGTAGCCAAAAACCTGTGTTTGAACACATACTTTTGGTTTTTAACATTTGTATTGTCTCTTATAACAATAGTTTCAATAAATTTAAAAATCAACAGATTGCATTAGAATAACAATATCAGAAAATTATCAATACAAAATTGTATGTAAGTAAATATTTTATTGAAGTTTATATAAGTAGTCTTTTTTGATACGAAGTCATTTAACAATATTCTGTCAACGACACGACCTTACTGATATTACTCATTCAACAATAACTTATATTAATTGATCTTTGATTTTAAGTATAAGCAACTTTGCAATTGGCAAGGATATCCTTGATGTATATTTGTCCCTGTAACCTATAAATGTCCTTGTAAGGTTAAGTTAATTTAGGTTCATAAAATTAAAAAAGGTCTCACTTTATTTGCCTGCAGTAAAACTTATTACTCGTGCAGTAAAACTAATCAATAACCATTCTCCGGAAGATTTAATGTATTCATAATTGTCCAAACAGGTGATTGTCTGTGTAAATTTTGCATTGTTCTTTGTAAAACTTAGGCGCGTTCATATAATCGAAGTTAATTTCGGAAGTATTCTCATAGACATCAGTTAAGTAATCTCTATGTGGGAATTTTGAACAATTCGGACATAAAACGGCGTGTGATGTAAAAGCAAGTGGAACAGAAGGTTCAAATATGCACAGTAATTGAAAGATTTGGTACCATTGCCTCAACATTTTGTTACTATGCCAGTCTCTTTAGAAGAGTTAGAATCGCATTAACTCCTAGTTTTTGTGACCTTCAGTCAACAGTATGACGTACAAGTATTATTAGTGTACAAGCAATAGTAATCACTTTTAAAAAGATTAGACTAAGGTTTTAAAACGAGTATTTTTAATAAGTTTCTTTTACTGATTACGGAACACTTCCACGTTAAAGGATTCACTACAAAATTTATTCAGTTTTCCAAGCTATTTTTTCTTTTGCCTAAAAAAATTAAAAAATCTTATGTTAAGATCATTGAACCCATATTTACTACTATAACAATATAATTTAAAGAAGTACTCACAATTATGCTAAATACTTAAAGCTAATATAGGTCAGTAAGTGTAGCCATTTAACCAATAATTCTAAACAAGCAATACGTATGTACAAGTATTGCAAGGCAATTTCTACTAATATCAAAGTTCCAATTATTTATAGCGCCAGTAATAAATCAAACATTAATTGTATAGCATCACTCCGCTAAAGCTAAAATTTATGCGATCGCTTTGGGTAACCTCGTTTTAATGCCACAAGTAGCCCTATTTCTCTCGGGTCCTCTTACGACTTGTGTAATACTAATGCTACGGTTGCAGAATGTACTAGTATTTGTGGTTTGTCTAATGCTTGAAATTGTTATCGTAAGTAAATTGTTTAAAAGTCGATTTTAAAATCTTTGTTTAAAAGCATATTCGGTGTTAAAGCGATTGTGGCGTTTCAAGCGACTTGACTCAAATTATCTTCAATACGTGTGGCTGACTTAATCAAATCGCAATTACCTTTAATTCTACTTAATTATTCAAGATCTATTACTAAAATTTAATTCAATTCAATTCAATTATGAAGCTTGTGCTTACCTTCCTTGTTTAAAGCTGGGTAATCCTCATGGATAACCAGGTAGCGTTAGGTTTTCGCGGGTTCAATTCTTGTAATTACTGCCTAAAAGCCTACAATATTTTACCATATTAGGCTTTTAGGCAGTAATCCTAGAAAAAGTATTTCTAAAATTTTGGAATTAGTGGCGTATGCGTATTTTCACGAGTTGTCTTAAATACCTATTACTGACTTCATTCGCTCGTACATGGTGCCCTTCAATACTCCTGACTTCTCAACATAAGATTAGAATAATTGATAATCGTGATCATGAAAATTTAATCGCCCGAAAACTTCGAAAGATCAATCACGCTTTGGTCACGTCGATAAATTTAACAATACATAGGTACTATTAGGGTCTATAAGAGTATATCTAGAGGCCGATTTGTTAGTCTAAACAGCAACTATAGGTCAGACCAGAGTGGACACAAGAACTTAGCACAATGGCCGTTGTCCAGTATTGCGTCAGTATGTCGCAACGCAGCGTTCACACTTGATTTGGTTACACCGAGACACGCATGCGCGTGATTTGTGAATTGTTAGCAGGTATGCAACTACCCACAGTTCGGTTAATTAGACAATTCGGCCTTAGGGTATAACATACGCAGCTATTAAATACTCATTTGGCTAGATTTTATGACAATAATGTTATTAAACCATAATTTATCCTTTACAAACTGATGATGCTGCTTCGATATTGTTAGCATAGAATTAGCTGCATTATTTATATACCTCGTGCTCGCATACGATAGGTATGCTAATAGGTAACGAGAAAATGATTGATGGGAAGAATTAAAATATATACATAAAAATTAAATCAAAACTGTATTTTTTTCCATTTAGATCACCATTTAGGAAGATTCTCGACTATAAAATCTATATTGGATGGTTTGTAATTTTTTTTAATTTTAATTATTTTTGAATAACTAAGGAATGTTAATCATGTCGTGTTTAGATACAGTCAATGCACGTATATTGCGACAGTCCTAGCAAGGATGAACTACTTTAGATTGCGTTAATACCTCCTTGAGATTAAGAAGCGTGTTGGGGAATACAGATTGGATTTTCTATCAAACAATAAGTTTTCCTAATGGTGCTTTAAATTCAAATTTAGAATGTATCGAGATTGCTTCAGTATTTTGTTAATAAAATAAAAATATATCTAACAGACCAAATATTCTTAGCATCTTAGCATATAAATTGCATTTTTGGTTTGTTTTTTATTTGTTATTATATGTTATCGTGAATGCATACTATTATAAATGCATATCACAAAAACAATTTTATCACGACCGAAAATAAAAACATTTTTAAAATATAATATGTACGAGTATATCATAGTTATTATTCTTATATTCTTACAACTGATTTTATCACGATGGTCTCTGTTCTTTACGAATTTTGATGTGTTCGGATATAATAATTTTTTTTTTATACATAATTTATTTATTTATTATTATCAAACACGTATTCACACACAATATTATCACAATGTCTGTAAACCACTAATGGTTTGTCTAGACATTTAATTCACGCCAACACAACAACAATACAATTTACTTTCATATTGTGTGAATTCATATTTAATGAAAACTTTAATGAATTCATATTTGTGTGAAAATTGCATAAACGCATATTGTATTCTACTAACACATTTACTATATAATGTTATTTTGTTGTATTACCGTAGCGATATGAAAGAGACCGGTCCCCACACAAGTCTACTACGAGTAGCTATTACGATACGGTTTCATCAATACCGCTTGCTAAACTTCCTAGACTGCATTTAAACTTGAAGCTGCAGTTTGTTATTTTAAACTTCGCCAACTTTGAATATTTAAAAGGCATGTTATTACAGCTAAGTTCTGTATTGTTTATGTTAAAAGTGGCTTGATTTTACTTTAGTTCTCTTCAAGTTTAGCTTTGGCTTGGGTGCTTTTTCAATATTTCACTCAAGTTGTATAATTTTATCTGATTTTTGACAAGCATTGTTATTTTTTAATTTAAATTAGTATTTAAATAAAAACTATTGTACATTTTTAATATTACAGATATGTTTGAATGTACTAGCTTAAAAAAGTACAATCAATAGTTGAATTTATACAAAATGCAAATAATAATTTTTTTAAGTGTTGGAGAGAAGAGATCATCATGAAATTTTGTATACACGTTGTTATGGATACAGAAAAGACGTAGGATATATACTTCCTCAAGAATCGGGCTATAAAAATGCAAAAAAAATAAATAAAAATCCGCCTGGTGGTTCCAAAGTTTAGCGCGTTCAAATAAGCAAACCTTTGTCATATATATAACGTATTATTCATAACATCTTTTATTAGTTCAAAGTGATTCGCTAATTAATTCAGCAAAATAAATTTTCTACAAATTAAAAAGAAATTCAATAAAATAAATATTCTCAGTTATTTACAAAACTTCTTGGTATTTAAATGACCCGATTATTTTGCCGATACCGCGTCGAGACAAATGCTTGTCTAGAATCTGACCATACTTGCAAGTTCCTTTGTGTTGGTCTTTACTTTAAGTTCAGATAAGTAGGATTAATACAGTATAATGCGGTCCTATAATACAAATGGATTAGCGTTACTTGAATTTACTTTAAAACTAAATGCATAACAATATTGAACTTTAAAAAAAGAGCGTAGCCGGACTGTTAATATTATTACGACTATCTTCATAAAAGCATCAAATGACTTAAATTTAGATTTAAATGTAAACATAGACATTACTGAAGAAGGTCGTACATGTTATAAATTATTATTGGCATTGACCCCTCGAAGATGAGTAGGTTTCGTTAGATAAATTATTCTCAGCATCATTATACGTATAAATTAAAGTATGCAATAACTACAATATAAAATTCAAGCAATTTGGATTTTTTGTTTAATGTTTTGAAAACGCTTTTGATTAACATCACACTAATTTTAACTACAATTTGCAATAACCCCTTTCCGCGTGGTCCTTCGAGCCAGACAGACATGAACAGTTGCAGGAATCTGGCTTCACGTTTACATGACCAATAATATCTAAAATCATTATTTTAGATATTATTGGTTGATAATATAAAGCAAATATTTTATGAATTATGTTAATATAAAGCACAGTAAATGTGAACACTACATTATCTTGTCACAGAGCACTAGGAAGTGATATTTGTAATTATGAGGGACCACTAAACTAAGTTATGAATACATTATACTATATAAATTGTGACAGGTGGGCAATTTTGTTGCTATGTGACAAACGCGCTTGGAAAACAGAACTGACAGACGTGCGACTGGATTTGAAAGTTGATTTATTTGTGACTATACTTTTTTTAGCAGGTGTAATAATATTATTATAGTGGCTTATTAATACTGTAGCGACGAGGTTGTGCGAGTTTTGCATAGAGTCAGTAATGTAGTAGCGTTAATATAATGACCTTCAAAATTAATTTATCACTATTATTAATTTTTGTACTAGTATTCTGGCTTATTGCTATTATAATAATCATTTCTAAAAAAAAAAATAGACTTCATCTGATTAAATTCAATCAAAAGATCACTCTATTGCTGAGCTAACAAAACTGATGCTATTTTTTCACATAGGTGTTCTGTAACTAGCGCCAGACAGTAAAAGAACATACAATTATAAGACTTACCTATTGAAAGCTAAATTACTAGTTTTATTGATTATTACTGAACTATACTAGAATGAGGCTGACCGTTCTAACTTTACTTTGCATTTGTAGAGACATGAGAATTTATGAAAAGTAATCCTAGTAAATATCCCGATAATTAGATTTGCCAAGACTTTACGAATCGCGATATGATGAAAATATAATTCAATTAAAATCTAAAATTTAAATTCCACACTAAAAATCTTCTAATATAATATCACCAATATTAAAAATGAAATTAATGGAAATACATTTTAAAGCTTAGATTTTTGAGAATTTCTTATTGAATATTTATATTAACCTATCAAAGATTACCAATGATAATGAAATTGAAATGTTAAGATTATTTATTTTATTACTAAATGAATAATTTTTTATTATTTGAATAATATCAATCACATGTCTGCTCATCTTTAAAGTGGCCATGTAACTTGTAGATACGTATATTTTGTTTATTAAATTAGCAAAATATACATCGGAATTTAAAATTAGTCTAAGTCATGTAGCTACATTAAGGAAACATTGAAATACCTAAATAGTTTAACTAAATAAGGCTCTAAGTGTTAAATGGTTGATAAATCGCAACCGTCGACACGTGATATCGTACTGCACCGTATATGTCTGGGTTCACACACGGCTCGCCTTCGGCTACAGACCTCAGCTGAGGTCACACTTCAAGTTCACACACTTGTTTTGGTTCTAAACCAGTTAGCTCGATATACGGCTTAATGTTAACCATTATGTAACTTACGAGTACTTACGATAACGTAGGTTAACTTCCTGAACTTTTTCCTTGTTTACTATAATTATACTGATTTTTACAGAACCAAAAGCACTGAAACGTAGGGTAAACAAAATAATCAATTTTTAATCTTATCAGTATAATGTAAACTGATAAGATTAAAAATTGATTATTTTGTCACATATGGAGAAGATAGTAAAAATGTATTAGAAATATTTCCGAACATACCAAGGATTTACAATAAAAGAGAATAGTCAGAGTACAGTGCAAATTGAATGGAAATCATTAAGGCAGTCGGTAAAAATAAAATTGAAAGTGGAGCGAGATATAGTTATTTGGAGTAAGGTCGCGGAAGACCAACTGCTGGCATTAATAGTAATGCGATTGATATGCACGCGATCAAATAAATCGATACCCAAATAGTTTCTTAATTCCATCGTGAGTGTAATGTGATTAAAAGGTGTATTGTTTGATTGATAAATATTTGAATGTTGGATAATAGTTGACGTAACCATTGACTGTCAAACGTCAATATATTTATAAATCAGATTCGTTTGTGTTCTGTTATGTAGGCGTTTGTATCATAGTATCAAAATTTTCAATATTTACAAGTAATTAGAGAAAGCAATTGAAAGTGCTTAGGACGATAAAGAGAGGAAGCTGCAATATTTTGTCCCTATATATTATAAAAAAAATCGAGTGAAACATCATACCATCTCTATTCGAATTACATAAACTGTATTAATAATGCAATATTAATTATTAGTTTCATGTATAATAATTGTACCTATATTTTCTTTTGCAGGCGCTGGTGGTGTGCGCATGTGTGGCTTTAAGTGCAGGGCAGTATGACAATTTCGGATTCGACTACTCGGAAGGGTATTTGGCAACGAGTTTTGGAGCACCAAACTATAATACCTTATCTGCTGCAGCTGCAAGAGATCCTAGAGCCAATACAGGTGAGACAACTTGTATTTACAATAACGGAAATAACGGATAAACGGAAATAAGTCGGAAATAAACGAATTTTCCGTGATGTTTTTCGTGACGAATAAATTAAATCATGTTGTCGACGAAAATAGACTGTAATGACGACTATGTTAAAGGAAACACGTTGAAATGTGGCAATGTTTAGAAAAAAAAAATGTAACAAGGAAGAAGCGTGTAGGAAGTTAACAGTTAAATATGCCTCATTAGGTGAGGAGTAAAAACATCAAGGGCTTACATAGATGACATAATGATAAGAGCGCATAACACGGCAACGAATGTCAACGTTTATCTTTATTGTCGGACAAAATATGATGATTATAAGTTGTACGCAGTAATTGCATTTGAGACAACACCTCCGCCCGAAGGCTATGAGGAGAACAATCGCGGTACGATGTTTATCACGAGCTCAGTTAGAGTTACGAAAATACATAATGTGGTGTTAGCTCCAGTTAGCAATTCGCGCAATCAGTCATATTGGAAGGCTGGGCTGTTGACCGCCTTATCTGAGCGACGATTGAATATTCAATCACTAGTTCCTCAGATTTCACAATGTTAGTCAAAATGGGTTGACCATGGCTAGGTATTTAGCTGACTGCGTAGATATCTATCTTGACGCATTAAAATGTGTACTTTATTACGAGAAGTACGTACTTGTGATTGCGTATTTACAAGTCAACTGTCAAATATACGCTGATTGTAATTCTTTATGAACATAATGATATTTTTGGGTTGTGCAAGTGAAATAATTTCCTTTGGGCGCGGCTGGCTAATGGTCCGGCGACAAAGTGGGAGGAAATAAAGGTCCGTTCTATTACAATTAATTGACTGTGTGCATAATGGTTATGTTCACATAATATTATGAAAGCAAATACGACATTGTCTGTGTTTTGGTTCAAGGGCTTGCATTTAAGTTTCACTTAATGTTATGGACGTGTTCCCTTTGATCTGTAACTGATATTACTAATAACATTATTTTGAACGATATCAATAGCAGCAGGCAATGTAGACATAGTAGGGTTTTCAACCACTTTCTTTTTTTAATTAAAGAACTTTTAAAATGTCTGTTTCTTAAAATACAAATAAACAAACCATATCTCAATTGAGTTTTATTCGATAGAGACAACAGTTTTAAAATCTAAATTACTTTATTTGAATATTGATCGATAATATATTTAGGTATATTGGTTTTAAAAGCACTAACATTTACTTATGTTGTGTTTTTATGTTAAATTAATTCATATGATTCAAGTTCTAGATTTGTTGTATTTTTAATACTATTTTCTATACTAGTATGATTGAAGGACAAACAGTTTGTGTTACTTATTTTTTTTTTTTTTTTTTAATAATAGCTGGTGTCCGCGAGTTCGGTTAATAGATAAAAATATAAAACTGACAAAATGACGTTTAACATATTTATTGCTTTTATATTTTTAATTAAACTAAAAATTTAGTAAATCTATTAGAGAGAATATATTCAGAAATAAGAAAGCAAAGATAAATATCGAAATGCATGACTTAGAAAATATTAAATTAATTAGACTTTCCGAGATATTTCTTAATAAGTTTATACCTTTATAATAAATTAAAATTACTATAAATTGTATTTAAATGACTGTAAATTATAATTTAATAAGTTTCGTATCGTGTAACCAATATTTCATGTTCAAAGAAGAGTTGCGCTTTCGTAACCGAAATGTAAATGAAACTCAAAGTATATTTGAACTGAGGAACGAACGATTGATCTGGTTTAATTAAAATATTTAATTTCCATAGTCGGTCCTCTATCAATCTTCGTTAGTACTGTGTTCGCAACAGCAGAACAGACTTTGCTTAACAATTTTGTTAAATTGATATTAGCAATGTACACAATTACTGTTGCCCAGGTATAACATTTGAGAAAGGGACAGTTATTTTAAACTCAGGGTCTGTAATTTCAGAAAAGACAATGAAGGTTCCAGTGTAATGTAGATACGAGAAAATCAAGATAGATTTCTTAAAAATAAATTTATGCTAATATAAAAAGATTTGTATTTTTGTATGTTTGAAATGAATAAACTCATTCTACTAGGCTGATTTTAAATTTTTTTTCATCTATAGAAAACTACATTATCAGCGAGTAACATAGGCTATGCTTTATAAAGTTACGCGAGCGAAGTCGCGTGCGAAGCAATAAAGATTGAATAAATGTGTAGTCGAGGGCAAAAGCTAGAGTAAAAAATATATATTAGTAAGTATTCCCTTCTCTAAAGTTTACAAATATAGTGGCAAATATTGTGATTCAAGTTTTGCCCAAATCAGTGATATCAGATTGTGGCAAGGTATATAAATGTTATGGACGAAATACACGATCAATCGTTTGACGTGGCTCCAAACGGCTTAAATCAAATGGAGCCACGCCAAAAATTGTGCCCACAATTTTCTGTCATTTATGCGTTTGACTGGGTCGAGTGACGTTGACATGAGCTCTGATTCGGAAGCGCGGCAAGATTCTACCAAGTTTAGTTCTACCAAGTAGTGTTTCTACCAAGCAGGATAGAAATGTATTCTATCCTCCTTTGTTTCTATACTCACGATCAGTTGGCGCGATTAACTGACGTGACCCAACGGCGCGATTTGAAATCCAGTGTTTGACATCAAGCCATCAGTTTTTACCATTCACGACCAAATTTTGGCTTCACGTCAGTCAATTTGACGCGATGAACTGATCGTGTATTTCGTCCATTATTGTATGAAAAGATCTTGTTACCGGCAATATATTGTGAGTCATTTACTTAGCTCTTAATCAATTTGTGCTTGTTAAAGAACGTTATGAAATTCATAAATAGAGTAATATCTAAATGTTGTTAGATAATCGTTGTAATTAAGTTAATTTTGCAAGGTTTCGCGATGTAATAGAAAACTGTGAAGATAATGTGCATATATTTTATAATATTTGTGATAATTTATTGTTACATTTTTTTATCCATATTTTCATTCTGTAAGTTCACACAAACAATTTGTACATGTTGTACTTATGTCACCAAGGTCTAATAATAGTTTATTGATTTTTTGTCTGTTTGTCTATGCGTTTGTGCACGCTTACCTCAGAAAAGGCTTAACCGTTTTGAATACGGTTTTCATTAATGATTACCTGGATTAAACCATAGGATACTTTTTATCCTAGAAAAATGTTAAGTACCTATAGGATTTTCAAATTTTGGACACCAGCCAATATACTATACATATAATATGTATGCTCCTTTAATGTTCTCCCAACTATATTTATTTGAAAGTTAGTTAAGTATGTTTGTAACACGTGAAAAGCCAACATGTGGGTTATTTGTTAGCGTTTAGAAGGGTCTGAATTCCGTTTAATGACAAAATCATGCTTGCCCGAGCAAAAGCATTGCACAAGTGTAGGCACGACAGCGGCATCCCTCAAAGTAAATTCAAACTGAATTAATTACGAGGACCGCCACGTATGCAAATATTAAAATTGTAATTCAATATGCCACTTTCACCGCCGTCAATATTTTATTGCGGCTCCCTTAACCAATTTTACATTGCCATTAAATAATTTAGGCATTTATTTATACATAATTTGCAGTACTTGAACCTTGTATCTATTACAAAGTGTCAAATGTATTTTTTAATAATTTCAGAAAAATGTCTTCGATGACAGCAAAAACCATTATTTAGTTTAGCAGAAACAGACTTATCGCCTCTTTCACCAACGTCAAGTAGGGTACGGTAAACGTCCCAAACATTAAATAGAAAATGATTAAAAAAAATTGCCTATCGAATGGTGCAGTAAACTGAGTGCATAATTCAATAAAACAGAAAATGATTTCTAAAAGTAACTAATCATCACTTTACTTGTAGTCGGTGAACGAGTCAGTGAAATGACTAAAATATCTATCTCGCATACTTACTTTGTATGGTAAAAATGCGATGGTAATGCGATGGTTATTATTTTACACATTAAGTACAACCACATCATATTCCATCCTAAAGTCACCAAAAACATTTAGGTAATTAGAATATTAGAAAGTCTAATAAATATAGAAATAAAAACAGAATAAGTAGGTACAATTAATTTACGGTACATTTAATTTGTAAATATACAAGAATCCGTGAGACGATAGAAGAACCTTGGCAGCGCTAATGAGCGCTTTAATGGCTTCAGTGCAATTAAGTTGGTATATAGTGTCGATGACTTTTGACTTAAGCTATTAGTATTTAGCTCTTAAGTTGAAATCTTAGGTACCTATATGGTGACAGTAATTAAGGATTTGATTGACATAAAATCGGCTATTGATAATAAATTAATTAGCACTCAAAAAAGACTAAATTTGAAATGCTAAATTAACAATAAATCTAACAAAGCTAACAAAAAATATTAATGGTAATTAACTATAAGATAAGACCTAGGTTTGCAACGGAATTACTGTAGTCATAAATCTCTTTCATTTGTTTAAAATTACATGTTATACTTGGAGTGTTGTGTTGCGGAGTAAGAGATGCTTCTAGCATCTTCCATTCCCACCATGTTAATTATTCTTTATCCTATCAAAGTCGACTACGCACTTGCTTTTCATAGCGCTATTTGTAATTATAGGCGATTGTAGTCATCTACTAAAATCACATACTAATTAAACCTACTAAATTAAAAACCCACTAAAATAAAGAAGAAAATACAGGAGCCATTTTAAGGAATAGACGATAGACTCAAAGATTATACGAGTATTTAGCTAAAGGAAAAAAAAATATTTTCTCTAGTTCCAATTAATAGAAAATTTTATGTTAAACAATAATTAATAAGAAAGTACATATTTTGAATTCAATCTCCTGCCTCTTCTTTAGAATGTGTTATCGGTGACGGTAGCCACCCACCATCAGATTGGACCATAATGTAATAAGTTGTAATTATATATTCTGTGAATGTTACGAAAATCTTGAAAATATTAATTTTTTACGTAGATATACATAACATATACCTAAATGTAATAATGAACCGTTAGTAAAAGAGCAGTTAGTGCCTGCGTATTATGTCAATTTTGACTAGTTCACGGTCAAACTACGAGTCTAATAAAATTCATCGCGGCTAACGCCGAACAATAAAACAGTTATAAAGATATTACACAACAGAGGAGATAAGTATCTCATAATTAAGGTGCGTGGTTTATTTAATTGTAATTTAAGTGGAAGTCGTAATACCGACATCCGTACAATCATACACGATGTTAAGTCGCGCGCCTCGCTCTGTTTACCTCAATGTCAAACTGTACCTTAAATAGAGCATAATGAGTTTAAGCACGAACTTTACACTGTAATCATTGCTTCAACCATCTACCCGACTAGTGCCTATATTATAACATTCCTTATTAATATTATAATCTTAATGGTTTAACTAAAGTTTTACTGAGTAAAAGATTGAAATTTTAGATTTCCCCTCCCTAATTTCCAGTTCAGTGATGTGCTTTGTTACTACAGTGATGCATTTACTTTATTCTGAAACCCAATCGCAGTGACTAGCCAAGTCTGCGTCTAATATGGTCTAATGTTTATCGTAAAACAACTAACACCACCAGGGATTGCCTTTTAATTTCCTATTCAATACATTCACAAGAATAAATTCCATTTTCAAACGTAAGTTTCAAGTTACGCAAGCGTCTTTGCTTAATTAGTATCCCAACTGATCAGCGTTTGCATGCAACGGTACAATTAAGGTATTTGTCAGCGACGTTTTGTAACCGGATGTGATTTACAGCTCAACATTTAGGATGTCGTAAATAATTGTTCTCGTCATTCCAACTATATGGTTCATAACTGTGCTTTTATAAGTCAAGAGTCGCATAATTTAGGAGTATCGACTCATAGTTGTAAAAGACAACCTATGCTATAATTAAGACCTAACATAGGCATTAAATTCCCAAGTTTTTATATTGTGTGGTTATAAATAGTTGGAAATATAAGAACAATTATATACGACCGCCTTTACCTACATAGGATAATACGATAGATTAGAACACCTCCCTGGCCATCTAATAATAATAAATTTTTGTTAGAATTTTTATTATTCAATTCCTTCATGTTTTCAAATTATTCGTAGTTTTGAATAGTTGGTTCATTTTTTCATATAATGAACATTTCCATTGAAATATTCCTTTGCAGTGAATGAGATGTGAAATGTTGAACGCTCTACATTATTGACACATATTATGAGCACCTGTTAACGCACCAACGTTACGAATACAATTTATTGAAATCATTATTAAATAGTTTGATAATTGAACAATGCAATCAAACGGTCATATCACAAAGTACCTATCACAAACTAGACGTATGCGAAAACAAAAAGAGAATATTGAATAATAATTTGTCTACAGCGTTTATTATAGATTAATTTCACGACTATTACGATATCAATTATATGAACATTTAGTTGCTCAATTTTAATTATCCGATATTCGATTACTTGGAGTGTGAAATAGTCAGGCAACTTTAAATTGGTACTTATAACTTGAGTATCCTTGAATGGTAAAGTAATAAATGACAAACCATTAAAATCCAATTAATACTTGTTGAACACGAGATAAAACAAAGAAGACACTTTTAGATATTCTATGGAACAATTAAATTATTAAATGATAAACTATTGATTTAGTAAAAAGTTAATGTCGTGATAAAATTTGTATTCTCATCAGTCCGAGTAGAAAATTATCGATAAGTTTAAAACCTTTCATTTAATACTAGTTTTAGTACTATTTAATAAAGTTAAGTTAAGCAATATATCTAAAAGCAAAATCAGTGCAACCATAGCAATATACTTTAAAGCTTACGAGTTACTTTAAAACCAGGATATTCGAGCATCTGAATCTAAAAAGCAATCTGTAATAAAAGTTTTTCTATAATTAATTTTACGACGACACGTTTGGTCTAGTGGCTAGTAACCCTAGCTGTTAACCAAACGGTCGCGGGTTCGAATCCCGCTAGGGGCAAATGTTTTATGTGTTAACATTTTACCTTTGTACCTGAGTCATGGATGTTTTTTATGTATAATATGTATGTATTTACAAAAAAAAAAGTAATCTATGTATTATATCAACTGTCTGGTATCCATAATACAAGCATTACTTGCTTACTTTGGAACTAGATGGTGCTGTGTGGAATGTGTGAAGATATTTATTTATTTATTTATTTATTTATTTACATAACTTGCATTTTTATGCAACTTATTTGGTTTCTTCTCTCCTAACTTAATAAGAGTACTTTATAAACTTTATAAACTTACTTTATAAACTTGCATTTTTGCATACCAATCTTATGGTATTATTGATATGGAAATAAGAGATCTCTTTCAGTAGATTTATGATGAAAATCAGATACTCTAGCAGAAGCATTTGTATTAAAAATGTATTAAAATATACAAATAGAAGAAATCCTTACTATTATTATAGCTGAGTTGCAGTTTTCTTCGAATACGAATGGGATTGGTAAAATTCATTTTGTTAGACATGTAGATTGCCAATAAGAATGTTAGTGTGGTTATAAAAATCTTACTCGTTTGCAATCTTTCAACAACGATTCTATTACTGATTCGAAAAGTTTTTTATTTCGATTAGTTCTTCTCCAATACAAATGTATATATTGCTTTTGTATGGACGTTCAATGTTAATTTGGTCATCGAACTACATTGTCATTATCAAAGTCGAAAGTACACCAGACTTTAGTTCAAGGTTTTCATAACGTTTTATGACGAATATTCATATCTATGAATATTCAACTTCGTACCCGCTTTAGTTATATTTTTGAAAATTCCATAGGAACGTAACGTTTTTCCAGAATATAATATATCCTATATGTTAATCCAAGTAATAAACTACCTGAGTACCAAATTTCATCGAAATCCGATCACCTGTTTTTGCGTATTAACAAAAATCCAACTACATGCAGACTTTTGCATTTGCAATATTAATAGGATTAGTATTGACCAATTCGAACAGTACATTTCATGTTATTACATCGTGGTAATATATGAAGATGGCTACTGCTGGTGTTGTTGCAAAAATAATTTAAAATAAAAATAAAAACTTCATATTTTCATTTTGGTCGCTCATGATGACCAAATTTTTCAATGTAGCTAATTTTTTTTCCTGTTTTGATTTCAAAATTTTAAAAGTACTTTTATATTTAATTACTTACATTTACTAGACTACTAAAATCATCAAACTACTACAACATGGAACCCGCGTGCCATAACGAATTTTATGGAACATTTAAAAGTGACATATGCGTAGAGCATGAACTGTCATTTATAACAAAACAAACATAATAATAAGTACGTAATTTAAAGAAAATGTGACTTTACGTCAACCCATTAGAGTTTAAAATGAAATAGTAGAAGTTGATCGTTACTACCTTTTACCATTGACGCGTGAAGGCAAGAGTCCGCCATGATTCTGTCAAAGGCGTTCTTTTTATGTGCCCCTTTGGCACTTGTGACGCAAATTCCATTGTACTATTTCGATGACTAAAATATAATTTAATATTTCAGGACCCGTAGTATTCCCCCCTTCTCCCCCCGGTGACCCGTCTCAGACCAGCGGCGTGGTTGTCGGCGCGTCCGGCTACGGTTTCGTGCCCCCCGGCTCCCAAGGTAAAGCCTACCGACGATGAATAACCTAGTCAACAACGTAGTTAGTACTAATCCAACCTAATTTACCTTGTAGAACATTGACATGTTATTCTAAATTCAAACTTGTTCTAATTTAACTATATCTCCGTATTAGTATTCCGTTAATATATTCAAAATATATGAAGTATTAAAAATGAGAATTACTTGTACCAATATTTATAATGATGAAAACACTTTATTATTGTAAATGTAATATAAATAGTTAATTATATTTATTTTATGAAAAGTATTTTATAAACATCGTATAGAAAACATATAATTTCCCATCGATCTGTATTTACTTTATTAAATTATACCTAAAATAAGGGTTCAATAGGTCAATTTGTAAGGTTAAACATAAAATTTGGTTTAGTATGACTTCAGAGAACTGTATTATTTATATGATGATTTAAATTCAGAATAACATGTTGATTTTATTTAAATTATTTGTTAAATAGTGTTGTAGCTAATGCATGGGTTTTTTTGCATGAGTTCCGTATGGACCCGAGCTTGTATAAGCATTTGGAAATTCAAAAAAAGGTTTTTTTTTTATTGTAATAAAGTATTGGCGTGATTTTTTTTATGTACGAATGTATTGTCACGAGAGAAGCTGTAAATAATGCCTGTGTAAATATTTATAATGAAACAATAAATTATGAGAATCGCTACCTGTTTTATTGTAATCCTTTAGTTTTAAGTTGCACATTTGCGTACGCGCATGCTTGCACATTTGAATGTAGAATGAATTTGAATTGCACAAACTTATATTGCACACCAAATAAGAAATAAAACACTTACTTTACTAATGAAACTAGATTTAGAAACGTTATACGCTAATTTGTCTAAAGATAGCATAAAGGTACGAAAGGACAAGAGTATCCAAGTAGCCCTATGCTTCGGCTCCACCAAAGTGTTGTCGTGTAAGGACACAAATGTCACTAACAATAATAGATAAGAGATTCTATTGTTAATGGCGTTTGTGGATACGTGTTGTCAGATGACATAACGCGGTCATGAATATAAAAATTGCATCTTTATCTCTTTTGTCTTAAGTAGATTCCTATCCTCTATGAAAGAAAGTGAAACACATTCACATGCATTCGATCTTTACCTATTGTAATAATATTATTATAATCATAAAATTGGTATTTTATATTCCTCCAGAGTTTTTAATTTTTTAAATTTTGTTAATTTTTAATTTTTTTAAACTCAATAGCAGTCTACAGTTTTGCCTACAGTTTTGTTTACAATTTAAGATGATTCCGTGGATTGTTAGCAGGGAAAACGTAATAGAAAGAAAGAAAGCAGAAAGAAATTTGATATTGTACTTGGCAAAAAATATATTTACAAAGAATCTCACATTAGACTACGGCTGTGTCATAAAAGTAATAAAATAGTAATTACAGAATAAAATAAGATTTAACACTTTTGCATCTCTCTCTGAGCTTCTGAGTTTCAGATTGTCTTTGTGTGTTATTTCTCTATGGATTGCTTGGTGTCTAGTCGGTAAAAAAAAGTTGTAAAAAAGGATAATAATTTTCATACGTATTTATATGTTACAAATGTTATAATACCGCTATATTACTTTGGTGATTGGAAACACATATTACTCTATTGTATAATAATAATGTCTATGAATGTTTTTGACTAATGATGTCCTGCAGAAGCAAAAGTAAATTCAGAACTATGACATTATATCATCACTTAAACATTCTGGATTATTTCTATATTCCTGGATCTGCTATGTACGCTATGTGTCAATAAAATGTGGTAAAATTTGCTATTACATAAATCAAGAGAGTAGTTTCTTATAGATTAATCAAATGCGAATGACCGCATAGATTTTGGCTAGGTAATAAAGGTTAACGACAGCATAAACTTTTTACACGAATTAAACCAGAATTAAGATAATATTCTCAGCAATCAATGTACCGTTTCCGCATGAAATGTTTGTGTGTTTATTTTTACTGCTTCCTTAAAAACAAATATAGTTTAAGGTTTCGATGTGAAAGATTTCCAACAAGTCGTGTTCCTTGGTCGTGCTTCTCAAAATCATTGTTCGCGGTCATGACACTCGTTCCGGCATTGTGGCGTGAATAAGTGACCTTCGGTATACCGGATTGGGCACACTCATTTCCCTCTTACTAATTATTTCATACATTTTTTTTCACCGGTCATTGTTAAATCGATCGCCGTACACAGAACGATATTTAATTGATAATGAAAACGGATTGGCAGGCTTCAATTTGTTGTCAAATTTGTATACGTTTCGTCACCACATCTGCATTGTATTGGGTCAATAAGATCACGGCCTAGTTAATAGTAACTAGTAGGTAAGTAAAATTTCATTGACCACTTATATTCAATATTTGTTTGATTGAAATAAATAAATAAATTGAATGTCAATGTTTAAATTACAATTTAAAATGGAAGTAAAGAAAATTGAGACTTTTTTTTTAAATTTAATTATTGGTATATATTTATATATGATGTAATTGGGTATATTGTTATAATTTTTTAAAGCCAATTCTACTTTTTGGACATGAATATACTGGTTTCAATTAGGTCTAAAATTAAGTATTGATTAAAAAAAAAAAACTATTGAACTCTGCTGACAGATGCTAAATTATATTCAGATGAAAACAAAACCAAAGAAAATCACAGTCCCCCTTGATTTTATTAGGATTAACATGTTTTTGTTACATACAAAAAAAATGCAATTTTTTAAGTTGAGGGTAACTTTAAATGTTTAAATTATTTGCAAACCCGTTATATCCATACATTTGCTTTTTTTGAGAAAACCTGTTAATATTGGTGCATAACATAAATGATCATTATAATTATGGTAAACATTATCACTTTATCAGTGTAACGAGCTTACTTATTACATTTATTTTACAATTATATACCTACAAAATAATTGAAAATATTTTTAAAAAACAGCTACAGCATTTATTCATACAAAAAACTTGTGTAAATAATATTCAACATAAATTTTTTTGAAAAGAAATTGTAAACTTTCCTCGCAAGTTAGACACGTCACCCTGTACAATCCGAGAATCATCAATCTCTACTTGGTGCAGAATATCCATTAACTTAGAAGTTAGAATGCCTTTGGAAATGAATGGATCTAAACAAAACTTTTGTGCCTTAAAGCAAATTTATCGATACACTTTCAAACAGGAGCAATTGATGACTAAGATATTATGTGATAGAAACGTTTTTGAAAAATAATTATACCTACGTATGTACTATCTGTAACATATTAGAAAATTCGCTGTCCACTTCTCTGTTTCTTTGCTAATTTTTTTAAATAACAATATTGGAAAGAGTGTTAAATGAGAAAGGTCTGTGTGTATAATATACAGAGAATATGCAGGTGAGTCGCTAATTATAAAATAAAATCGCTGTCAGCCTATGTTACTCCGTTTCGATAACCACCCAATGGATTTAGATAAGGTTCTTACTGATGGAAAGAGCGATGAACGAGGAAGGTTTGTGTATATAATTTAAAAAAAAAAAACATCCTTGCAACGCTGGAGACGAGATGGGGTGCGAAGCCGGCATAGAAAACCAAATATTTAAATCGAGAGATGCGGCATTACTAGCGAAAGTGTGTTACAAAATACAACATACATTATACTAAAGACAAAAGTATAAAATACATATACTTTTGTCTAAACACACTTTTAAACACAGCCAACACATTCCTTACTTCAAACGTGACTGTGACGATAGCGACGCTCTCAATAAGCGATCGTCACTCACTGTAGCTGGCGTGCAACTGTAGTTGGGTGTATTGTTTTGTTAAGATTGTTAACCCATTGTTAGGAATTTTCGGTGTGTTTTTAGTATGGCGCGAGGAGATTACGCCGCATCTTTCCATTTAAATCTTTGTAGAAAACATAGGATGTCCAATACACGAGCGTTCTATCTAGGTACTCATATATACAGTCCCTAGGTATATAAGCTATGATTTTGTTGTTAGTAACCGAGTGTTGGCCTTCTTAATCATTTTTGGTTTTGTATTATTTAAAATCATACCCTTTTGTGTTGCATATATTTAATGTAAATGACATTATATTTTTGGGGTGACAAGCCATCCTGTTTAAACATTCAATTTGCGCTCTCTTAATCTCACTGGCCCTTCCGTCTAACGGTCAAACGCATTTTAATTATGAAATTGACATATCACAATTGGGAAGGCCCGTGGGCAGTGAGCAGTGGAGCGAATGTTTTATGATTTAATAAAAGTGTTTTGTATTACGAAATTAATTGGACCTTCACACGACTCAGTCATTTCTAGCCCAGACCTTTTTAATACATATTTATGTGTTTGCTCTTTTAAAACAAGAGGGTGTTTGTTGTATTAATTAAAATGAAACGTTTATATTAGTTGGGAAACAGAAAAGGGTTTCTTGTTCGTTGAAAATTATTGTGGAGAATTGTTGCAAAGTTTTCAGGTTACCTTTTTTAAATTTGTAATAATTATAATGATACATTTTTTTTCTCTTAATTAATGACAAATAAACCGCATGATATAATTACATATATCATACTGTTTACTTCCTTTTTTAATGTACTGGTTTCGCATCTGATGAAAGGATATATTTATTGATTTATTTAATTATTTATTTTTCATATTTTTAAGTATTAAAATCACTAAAAATTCTCAGAAGACCACCATGAAAAAGTAGGTAACTATGTTTTTTGTGGACAAGTAAGGGATGTTAGTCAGTCCCGCCATCTTCACTTTGTCACTTAACTTTTTGCCTAGGTATACGTTGTTGTTACTGGTCTTAGATAATATAGTCATAGAAATAGAAAATGCTACTACTCTACTCCTACTGCCTAGAGTAGAGTGTCATCCTGCCTGCCGCTTATTATGATAAAAATCGGTTTCAAAATCTAAATTTTTGTAAAATACTGACCTATTTTGAAAATAGGTCTCATTTCTTTTTGCAACTCTAATATTTCGAAAGCAATCACAATATCTAATTTCATTTAGGTATTATCAAGGCTGAAATCTGTCACAAAAAATATTATTAAGAATTTAATTTCTCTACTAAGTAGTTTCTATTCTTATTCGATTAATTCCAAAAGTTTCTAAATGCATTTTGTAATATCTGGTTCAATTTGAGCGTTTAAAAGTCTATTAAAAAGTCTATTAGTCTATTAGTTAGGAAACATTCTTAAAACATGTATACCTAATTTTAAAGTTTTTATTTTATAAAAACTTTGGCTTGGTTCCATAACGTAAAAGTTTCAAAACGTCAGTTTCAAATAGTCAGAGTTTGATTTCAAAATGTTTGACAAGTTATGGAACGCGTTATATGAATACTAGCTGGTGCCCGCGACTTCGTCCGCGTTGTACGATGAAAGGTACCCTATGTCCTTTCTGGTGTCCCAGACAACGTGTATGCAAAATTTCATGGTGATTGGTTCAGTAGTTTTTGCGTGAAAGCGTAACAAACAAACAAACTTAGTAAGGATGAAATTAAGTCCTGTTTTATGACTTGAAAAAATATGTCATTAATACAGGTGATATACGCACTTGGCAATTACTGATTGATTGCACTTTTATTTAAGAAAAGGACTAACCGCAGACCGAACACATTTTGCCTCTTCATACTGATTGCCGATAAAAAGTCTGTAGTCTGCGGGGACTCTAAGGATAAGGAAGGGACAGAGTAATGGTGGGGCCTCTTATTCATTAAATAACTCTCCGTTTCGAATTATTAAGAATTCTCGGAAGAGTCTAATATTATTAGGAATACGAACATTAAATAGTAAATCAAAATATACTGAATTTGCATTGAAAATTTCGTCAAATGATCAGCAGAAAACTACTATTATATAGGTAAAGTGTAAACTACTCTCAGAAAGCAATTTGCCTTGAGTTTAATAATAATTAAAATGCTTGAAAAATTAAATAAGAATGCGACTTGATTGTCAATGCAATTTACAAGTCATTACTTAGAAAAGCTTTAAGGTATTATTAAAAAAATTTGTTACGTTTTAAAAAGAATACCACCGTCTTACAAAGGACCACCGTGAAATAATAGCATGTGTGCTGTTATGTTTCTTCGGGCCTACTATGTTTTTAATTAAAAGGTTCTTCACTATCTGAAAGGTATATCCAAGTATGGATATATAGTTACTATCTTTATTGTTTAGAAACTCCAAAAGAATCCAGACGAAGCCAGGGCGGTTTAATAACATATTAGACTATACTTTTAACTGAATATCTTGTTAAAATTTTATTTTATTAACAAAGCTAAGGTTTAAGCATATAAACTGAATTGAAAAAGTATTTTTTTGTTAATAAAAGAGGAAGTAGTGGCGACACCGAAACTTGTGCGAAAGTTTCCAACTTTGAGATGGTTTCATAAGCTTTTTTGTTCTGACAGTTCAGACATGAGCGACATTTTTCTTTCAAAAATTGTTTGGTTTGTTGTGATATATTTTATAAGATGAACAAATGAAAATTATTTTTACTACTAAATACAAAAATTTAAATCGAATATAGTAAAAGTCTATCTAATAAAGTCGTTCCATACCCATGTGTCTATTTTTTCAATTTTATTGTAAAAGGGAAAGTCCATCAGCCATACAAAAGCAACGCATAAGATGAACAAACATTAATTAACAAACGTTAAAACAAAACTCAATAAAAAAAATTAACATTAAATATTTCTGTAAAAACTGGGTAGAAGCCAGTTTTTCTATTTTATCAGTTTTTCTATGTGTATTTTTCTATCTAACTACCTAAGATAGTTGTTACATTAAAAAAATGTTTATTACAAATACCAATCTCAATCTCGAACATTCAATCTTACATCATAATTTCGACGCAATCCACTTTTTTTAAAAATTTATTGATCGACATAATAAGTTCATACATTAAATCAAAAGGTATTCAAAACGACATTGCTGGGCGTCATGGCAAGCTTTTTCCAACTTGACAATAGCCCCCAGTCTCTGGTATCATTTAACCATTCTCAATACAAAACTGTCATGATATTGTATGCCTGATAATTGCTCGTCAAATCAAATCCGTAACTAACGGGATATTGGACATTGAGAGCCGTATCAGAATTCGTTTAGTAGAATGATTGATTAAAACTGGGGGTGAGAGCAGAATGACAGAACGCTGCATGAGGCTCGTTAAGTCTTATTTTCACAATACTTTGATAATTGACGTGACTATATAAATCCTTCCAAAGCTATAATTAACATAAATGTTATTATCAGTGTTTTGTTAGAACGTTATTTTTTTGATTATTTTAGAGTATCCGACTTTTTGTAGTCATTTCTGATGCTGATAAAAATATATAATATACTGTGTCAAAAAGAAATATAATCAATATGGTAATTTTTCAAATTGAGATCGAAAATGCAGTAGATATTCGTGTGAATACTTTTACAATC
The DNA here is from genome assembly GCA_945859745.1 of Synanthedon formicaeformis. Taxonomy (NCBI): domain Eukaryota; kingdom Metazoa; phylum Arthropoda; class Insecta; order Lepidoptera; family Sesiidae; genus Synanthedon; species Synanthedon formicaeformis. The sequence continues at coordinate 4,400,717 of OX243960.1, read as the reverse complement.
TAATTGTTCGAGCCAAGTAAAACGATTTATTTTTGAAATTTGAAACTATTGAAAATAAATGGAAAATATAGATTATATAACGTGTGGGTAATAAATTGTTGACATTTTATGGAATAATCAAACTAATTTAAAATTTAGTGAGCTGTCAAAGTTAGACTAGAAATTATACGAGTCGATGTCGAAAATGGTTTGAAATAACAGAGATTTCAAGTTTTAGCATAATATTAGTTTATTAATATCAACTATTGGAATTATACCTTGAAAATAGAAGAACATTTCTACGAGTTTCGTATTGCAATCTGACTGAAATCTAAGATGCAAAGTTATTGTTATTCAGCTAAAAGCAACATACTTGTTAGTGTTGCTAATGAACAGAGATCCGACTTTAAACTTTACACGTCTGATTACGTGCATGAGATTCTGTTAGTCTTTAGTAGGGTTAGCCTTTGTTGTAGAGCGGGTGCTTAGGCTTAAGCGATTTTCTCGCTATTATCGCTTATAGCTATTATTTTATCGCTTTTATTAACAGAGAGCATATTTATTAACAGCTTGTTGTTAACGACAGATAACCTTAGCTGTATATTGCTTTAAAAACTAAGTAAACCTAATAGCCCTTTTTCATGTTTTATTGTATAAGTTACATGTTAGATTTTTTTTTATAATCGAGTCTTATCATAAGAGTTCCCAAATAGTGGCTTATCTTTATGGCATCCGTGGTCACCGTCGCTTAGAAACACACAAGCAATTAGAACACACAAGCAGTTAGTGATGACTTGGTAATGGACAAAGTGAATAGGGGACTATAGTCTAGAAAATAAAACTGGTACCTTTACTTACTCAACGAAAACCACAGAACAAGTCAGATTTAATTGAAGCATTACTTTTACACAATTTGAAAAGAAAAAAAAATGCAAAATTACATACTAAGTGCATTATAAAACGCGATCGCTTGAAAATTAATTAGCACGAGGTCTATTTTGCAGAATTAATATTTTTTCTATTACTATTCAGAACTAAGAGTTTTTAATTGCGATCATTTAAAATACACCTAATTAATTGGATGTTTAATCGTCAATTTTTATGTTAAGGCCGACAGACAGGGTGACGGTCACTTGATGGTAGGTGGCTACCATCGCCTATAACACAAGCAACGCCACAGGTGCTGCAAGTGCGCTGCCGACTACAGTAGGATTTGGGCATGGAAACGCTGTCTACCCTGACACTACTTTCCGGATTCAGACCAGAGGCAACTGAAAAGCAAAAAAAAACTGCATTAAGGCATGCAGCCTATAACAACTCATCCTACGGGTTCATCAAAAGTGCAAGATAGTTACACTATGTCTAGTAAGTCGAGTAGTAGCAGTTGGAGTAGTCGCTTCCTCCTCCCTTATCACTAAATCGGCAGCGTGTCCCGGAAGTGACGCGTCTCGCCGCGGCGGCGCCATGCCGGAACCAGCTGAAGGGTTGCGCCGTCACAAATCAAGTTATGAGAAACGCCACAAAAGGAAACTTTGTGCATTTCCGACCCGGCGAGCGTGAAATCCCATACAGATCCATATTCATACATTAGACAATCAACTTTGAGCCTTAAATTCAATTTAAGTAGTTTCAATATCTTTTGTCTACGTATGACATCATTTCACACACGGAATAAGCTTCAGCGATTATTCATTTCATGGACATTTAAAATGCTTAGTAGCTATTGAAGTTTAGTTTTGGGATGTTATAATGAGATTCATCTTATTATAACTATCATAGATATTGTAACTTTAACGTGCATTAAATTGTCATTCAACCTATCAGCGTATCTTAATTATCTTAAGCTTTAATTATCCCCACCTTTTTTGTTTTTGTTTCTGGCAAGTTCTATTTGTGAGAAACACAATAAAAAATATTGATAATAATTAATATGTTCAACTTTACTTATATAATATGTTCAAATTATATATTTTCCAGGTGCGGCTGTGCCAAGATTTTTCTACAGAAGTTTTTATTCAAGAAGATAGAAGAATGATCGAAATTAGTTACCTAGAGATGATGTACAAATTATTTAATGGATGCTCGAGTACCTTATTTTATTTATAAATTAAATGAAAATATATTTTTTAACTTATAATGTTAACCATTGATGTTCCCCAGACATGTAGATGAACAGTCATGTTACATAAAACCATGTTATAAAATCATAACATATATAATAAACAAATATTCGAGAAAAAAATAATAATACAATTTTTGTAAATGATAACCGCAAATAAAACATAAATTTTAATAACATTCAGTAAATCACAATAATTATTGTATGTAAATGTTTTTGACGTAATATAATTACAATCTTCATATATAAATTAACTGAAGTATAAGTTCAAATTAGTTAAATTTTTGTTATACAAGCGCGACTTCGCTCGTGTGTAAATTACTAGAAGACAACTAGACAATTAAAATAAACATAAGTCATGTCAGAGCTAAAAAAAGGCAACTGAACTACAATACAATTTATTTTCTGTTTATAAATTTTATAACAATACAAATGAATTTTGCGAACGAAATTCTTTAAATGATACAATACAATATCACACATCCATGACGGTGTTCAAAAAATTAGGCTGAAAAACAGACAGACGAGCATAGCGGATTTCTTTTATACTATTTAGAATCAGAATCGTGTACCTAACTATTATGAAGGGTAAAATGTTCTAGAAACAAACGTCCAAATGAAATGTCTCAATGATGTTCAGTGTCTTCGGTCTAATATCACGTCTAAGGATACGTGACCAAAATACCTGGTCAGCAAGACAAGACTAACATTGTGACTCACGGGACTGTGTTATCGTACACGTTTAACTCGCAAATTAAAAAAACAATAACAACGGTATTAACTTCCAGCACACACGAAATAACAGTATTTTAAACAATAGTAGTGGAACTGACGATATATTTTTGAAAATAGTAGTAAGTAAAAGTAGAATTCGCTATTAGGACGTTTTTTTGCATGGTCCTTTCTCAAAATAATAAACAGCTCAAATAATAAGCATCTTCAATTTATATCTTGAAATATTAAAACAATTTGTATGTAAGAAGGTAAAAATATTTATTGTGTTTTGTCAGTTTGTGTGTTAAATAAGAAATGTGTGTTTCAGCGTTAAAAAAGTGTGCCAATATTGCAAAAGGAAATCTTAGATATATAAAAATAATAATAATAATAATAAACGTTTAAAAAAATAAAATTAGATAAAATGGTTATAAATGTAATATTGATTAGAAAAATAAAATAAAATAATAAATTTGCTTTTCTAGATATTATAATACTAATACATAGTTTATGTAACTAAAATTCTATTTTTATATAGAAAATTTTAATTCAGTTAATTTTTTCATGACTTTTTAATAGATTGAGGTACACTGTGAATGAAGTTAATTTTTTTATGTAAATTAGAGGAAAAATTTATGGTTACCACATATGTAAATATTAATAACATTAAAAACATAAATCTGTGATAAACTGTACATTATGATTCAACGGATATACTAATTTATTAATAAGTATATTATGTTATAATATTATTATGTAAAACAAATATGTGTACAATTTGTAGTGTATATAAGTATATGTAAATATTTTGTATCCGTTAACAAAATTATATATGTAAATAATAAATTAAAAAGTTTAGTTTGAAGTGATTATGTTTTTTAATTCGTTACCACATTTTGAATGTTGAAATGAAGACCTTCGTATCGTAACTAGAATTTTATCTACAATAATATATAGAAGATAATAAACAAAGTGGCTTCTGGAGTTAATTAATTTAATTTTTATTTTACTAAAGAAATCATGATTTATTTATTTATGAAAAATATTTTATGAAATCAAATTTTATATATAACTAGCTGGTGCCCGCGACTTCGTCCGCCTTGAAAAAGAAAAAAGTAGCCTATCCTGTGTCCTGTACGTCTAAATGTTTATATACCAAGTTTCATGAAAATCAGTTAATTCGTTTAAGAATTATGAAGGAACATACATACATACAATACCTACATTTACAGATTTATTATTAGTATTGATGATAGCGAATGTTGCATGAGTCTTGTCCGCGTATCTTTATAAAATAACTTAGAAACGGAAAATACCTCAAACGAAAGGTTCTATGGGAATAACTAGACAAATCTACCTGTGTTTTGATTGACTTGATTTGAACAAAAAATGGTTATTATAGACATATAGATACGTTCGTACATTATTTTATCAATAGTTTATGCACCGTATAATAACTTTTAAAGGTAAATTTTTGATACCTTTGGGTTACATTATTGTAATTTTTGTAGAGATCTATTTTTTGAAAATAACATGTTATTCGCTGATAATGTAGGTCACTATAGAAAAAAAAAGTTATTTATTCATAACAAATAAACATCCTTTAAACATCTTTCTTCTTTATAATATGTTTACAATTTAAGTACAGAATAGTAAGTATTTCTTTAAAATATGTAAAGAAAGAAAGGAGAGAAAGCCTCTATTTTCCATATGCCCCCATCAAAAGATTATTGGGTGAATATAGTAAAAAGTAAATGAGATTCTCGTTCACAGATGTAGTGAGCAGCCACTTTCATGTACTTATATGCATCATTTCATCGCCTAAACGAAATTCACGATGTGCAAGGGTGAACACGCGTAGGTACCTACCAATATATTATATTTATATAGTTCAGCTTTAACTACAGATTTGCTTTAGGATGACTTCAAGCAACCAAATTTTAATTCCATGTAATGTTCCCAAACCTATTAATTTTTATAAAGCCTTGTTTTCACACTATTGCTTACTCAAGTTTATATATTTACCTAGCTGCTGCCCGCGACTTTGCCCGCGTAACTTTGAAAATTATATACTAAAACCTTCCTCGAAAACCACTCTATCCATTGGTGAAAACCGTATGAAAATTGGTGCAGTAGTTTTTGAGTTTATCGCGAACAGACAGACGCGGCGAACTTTGTTATTGGTTTTTCACCAGCCTTACGAGTAAAAGCTATGTGATTTCGTACTCACTAGGCAACTTGTAGCTGTTCCAGAGCCATCGCTTTCTCGTACAGACAATGTGTATGAGAAATTTAATGACGATGGGTTGAGTAATAAAAATTCAATTTCGCATTTATAATATCATGACATAATTTAAAATGCAATTTACATTTCAGACCCTAAATGAGAATTAGGCAGAAATATAATCAGTATAATCAGTATAATTTACATAAGCAGCAAAATACATTATATAAAATAATCCAGTAAATAGTAAAGTATATGCATAAAATGTTAAAAAAATATGTTTTCCTCCTATAAATAGATGTAGGGGAATGGAAATATATTCTTATATGTATCCTGAAGTTTTCGCATCGTTTACCACTCTTTTATCCACACTATCTCCACCGGAGGGTTATTTATTTTTAAATTAGATTCTTTTTCGTGAGGTGCCTATCAAATCCGGTTGCTTTGTATTCGTAATACGCCTATTACGGGCGAATCTGTCACCGGTAGCTTCTATACACCCATAAAACACCTTCAAAGAGATACTACGCAGTGTACAAAGTAGTTTAGGGCCAAATCTCTTTTGATATTCAAATAATCCATTCTGTATTTATATTATAGTAGGTAAGTATAAGTATAATATTATTTTAAAACTTAGGTTACAGGTATCTATGAGGTTGTAATATAGGGTAACTTTAACTAAAAATCCTTTAATAACCCTTTAATGATCATTATGATCCTTCAATGAACCAAGAGTCGTAATAAATTATTGATGAAGAATCGAGTTAAATTAAAAGAGATATTTGTTTTAATCACATTTTTTTAATGGTATGTCGGCAGACAGGCTTACGGTCAACTTGATGGTAAGTGGCTACCATCGTTTATAATACAAGCAACGACACAAGTGCTGCAAGTGAGCTGGCGACTACAGTAGGATTAAGAATAAGAGAAAGTGAAATGGGCTCTGGCATTTCTCACTCACTCACTAAAACACAACAGCAGACGTGCTGTTATTTCACGGTGGTCTTCTGTAGGGGTGGTTATACTGCCGCTAGACTAACTATAAAACGCAGTATGCCCTTCCACTACATTCCAGATACAGGCCAGAGCCAACTTTAAAAAAATCGTACCCGGGAACCGTGGAACAGAGCGTTAAGGCAAACATCCTAACAACTCATCCACCGTATTGCACCTTAAAGTACATAGTCAGTTTAACCACATTTTCTAAATACATAAGTCTAATAGTTCTAAATATAAATACAATAAGTATTCTCCCACAATATGCTGTGCGATTTCTAACTTATAAATGCAATATGATAAAACAATTTCCAACTCAAATGCCTATATTCCATTAGTAGATACGAGTAAATATTCTTTCGAATAAGAAGACATCTTGATTTTATGGCGTAGCATAAGGGTTTCAATATAGCAAACCATTTGCAGAGTTCCCTCGTTTTCGCGACCGTAGGCACACCATAATTTTGCGAGAATTTCTCCATATTAACTTTGAAATTACCAGCTATACTTACTATGTACTTCTTAAACCAAATATTCTTAAATGTCTGCTTGTTTGAAAAAATTTTTTATTAACGAACAAGTATAAATAATGTTTTCTTAATTAAATATTGTTATTGGAAGATTTTTGAAAACTTTCAGAAAATGAGTTAATTGGATATTACATAGACTCTTGATAAGGTGACTTTTGAAATGTAAAAATTAAATTTCATAAAATTAAAATTTATTTTATTTGAGTATTAAGGTAACTTACAATAAAATCTACTACTACTAACTATACATTACGGTGCTACTATGTTTTGTGTAAAAATAACAATACGACCAAATGACACATTTTCGAGGAACCTCCATCTAACATAATGTTTTACTTATTACATAGCAAATGCATAGTACAAGTAATCTAGATAGCCTAGGTATTTGATATAATATTTGATCTATCAACCTATAGAGAAGAATCTACTTGTTCTACTATTTATTACTTCTGCGTAGCACACTACGTACCTAATTTTTGAGAAATTCAGAATTCAAATAATTTGTTTTATATTTTTTTTATTTGATGGACATTCCACTCCATAAATGTCTTTAATTGTTTTCGAAATTAGGAGTTTAGTAAACTGTGCGTAGCAAATTGAATAACTGGTATGATGAGCTGCAAATCTAAAACATTATAATTTTTTTTGAGCAAAAATATTTAAAAAAAATTAAAGAAAAAAAATGTTATACTTATAACAATTTTTTTCTAGTAGTTTTTGAGTTTACTCATTAAAAACACAAATTTTCTGCCTTTATAATAATAGTATAGATTACTTACCTCAGTAAATGTATTCAAATTTATTACTATGTATCCGTTGGCTGTCAATTTAAAGGGTTGTTGCATTCGCATCATTAAAATTAACAGTAGTTTCTTTGTCTCGATATCAGCGCATGGCCAATTTGATGAATATACAGCATCTGATATCGCCACACTCTAATAAAATGTATGGAGAAGTTTAAAGAAAAATACACAGTACACAGCTATCCTTAAACTTCCTCGCCTAAAGGATTTTATACATAAGCCAATTAGCGGTCAAGAATGCTGCCAGCTTCAAGGCACTCTCAAGTCTGAGCCGACTTCAACCCCTGACTAAATAATCTTAAAGAAACAATTATTACGATAATAACGTACATAACTTATTGTATTGTATTTAAATGTAAAAAAAAGTGAAAATATTATGTAATAAAAAAGGTGTATGAATTAAAAAAATATTTAGGAAATCAATATATTAATAATTGATAAATCTTCCATTGAAAAAACATCACCGTAGAATTAATATGTTACTTATATGTAAGTTATAAAAGTTGTGCCCACAACCACAACTTCGTCCGCGTTAAAAAAATTGAAATTAAAGATATAACGCCTGACAAAATATGTAAACCATTATTATTTCGCTAATCCTAAGTAGCTCGTACCTGCGGCCACCGCCTGTTTAAAGCCTATGTCTTATTTTTAAGACTGTGGCCCTCGTGTTTAAGACTGGTACTAAAATACTTACGTGATCAGCTAATATTTGACCAATTATACATTGGTCGAACATGGAAATAAGGAGTGACAAGAAAAAGAAGAAATAGCGCAATGATCTGTTTAAGTCATCAACTACCTGAAAACAAATAAAATTATTTATAATTTCGAAAAACGCCTGAAGACTTATAGGAGTTGACAATTCTTGCATCTATTTAAGGTAGCGAAACTGACATCACCTTACCGTGAAAGTAAAAGCTGTTAAACAGATAAACACGGACCCGAACGCGTAATTTATGAACATCACATCGCCCAGTATATCATTCAGCTCTGAAGCAGTACTGAAACGTAATTTATTAAAGCAAATAATCAGATTGTTATAGAAATATCAACTGTCACGGTGCGATTTTGATTTTGCTTGGAGCCCATGGGACAATCAACACTGCATGTAAAAACCTTTAATTCAGTACCTATCTGTAGTATTTTAAGTTTTTGTAAAAGTGTGTGACTTGAATGTGTATTACTGATTATACTATGTATTACTTTATAAAAAAATGTGATCTTAATAGGAATAATACATTAAAAAGAGTAGTTTCAGGGAATGCTGTTTTCTGCAATTAATTGAGTCGCTACCTGGTTTGGCAGCAGTAAATACCCTTTTTAAGGCCATCCTAACATCGCGTGTGCTGATGCTAGCTAGACCATATACTGACCCTTTTATCCTATTAAGATCTATTAGGATTTTATCCTTTAGGATCGAACATCTTAATGGTGCTGCACTTACCTTCAAGTGAATTGCAAAATGAATAAATGTTCTTACTTTTTTAAATAATCCAGTTTTTTTATAATATTTTTCAATTTCCTCTTGATATTCTTATGTACATCTCTAATCTTCTTACGTTTTGTAATATCGGCAACATCTTTACCTGTAATAAGATCTTCAAGACAGTTTCCTAGTAATTTTAACTCCATACATATGTATATAACAAATGAAACATTAGTCATATCCGAACACGCATAAATGATTACAACTAATCCTGTCATCAAGCTTTCCCAAGCATATGCCGTGTAGAACCATTTAACTTTGTCAAATGGGTACCACCCGTCAAAGGGATAATAGTATCGGATGTCGGAGGAATTGTTGTTTTCATAAGTCATTAAAATATATGGAGCTGAGTTCACAAGTAAAATTAGAGGAAATGAATAATAAACGAAAAATCTGTTAACGTATTTGCTGACTCGCAAATATTTCGAAACTGTTTGTAAATTTTTTGTAGAACACTCCGGAACAATATCCCACACATCTTCGTTGAAATGATTGAAAGTTTTCTCATAGAAATCGTTATGTTTTCTGAATTTGATGTATCTAATAGTGGTCATGAGACAAGCGCCAATGTTGGGGGCAATATTTATGAGTTCTAGAATATCAATGAACCCAAAGACACACAGAGTATATGTCAATTGAGTTGTTGTTAATAATAGAAAAAAGAAAAATATATAGTATCCGACAGATTTTAATTTTGACATTCCTTTGAATGGATATAGAAACACTTTTGAGTGAAATGCACATAAAAATTCTAGTTCAGATAGAAATTCTGTTTTTATATCAGTAAGAGCAGACATGTTGGTTTTACGAAATATTGCAACGTTTGAACAGACTACTGTCAGATCGTTTTATGAAAATTTTCATAAATTACAAGGTGAACACTAGTCATAAATTAAAAGAATTAATAGTAGCCTGTTCAAAGAATGATATAGACATACAGTGATTACTTCATACGAGAATAAGTATAATGGAATCGGTGTAATTTTCGCCACAAATTGTAATACGTTTGTCTGAAATAGAACTGTAATACAAGTTCACAAAACACTTATTCCCTTTGCACGTTTCTGAAGACTAAGTATTGTGTCCCACATAATTTGATGAGTTGTTTACGGACAATTAAACCCAAATTTCGTTTTATTCGTATTTCCCCTCATTTATTCGAAAAAGAGGAAATCGTGTTTAATAAAACGTTTTATATATTCTCTGACTAGTGATTCGCTCTGGCTTCGCATTAGTACAAATAAATGTTAGGATTGTTTTTATCTAAAGTAATCCAGAGTAAGCTCCGTAAATTATTTTTATGACTTCATCAAAAAATATCAATTATGTTTTACTTTTTATGAAAAGTACGGTGGCTATCGTCACCTATAACACAACACAACAAGCACAACTCCAAAAGGTGCATGCCAGTGCGCTACCGACCATAGTAGAATTAAATATAAGGGATAGGTAAAATGAGCTCTGGTACCGTGCTAAACACAATAGCACACATGCTGTTATTTCACGCTGATCTACTGCCGGCAAACGGGCTGCCCAAATGACTGTAAAAGTTTTTAAGAACAACAACAAAAGAAAATTTATCTTATTAAGGGCCTCTTTCACAAACTTCAAGTAAAGTGTTGATTAGTTACTTTTAGAAATCATTTTCTGTTATATTGAATTATGCACTCGGTTTACTGCATCATTCGATACTGCATCATCAGATTTTTTTTAATTATTTTCTATTTAATGTTTGAGACGTTTACCGTACAAAAAAAGGTATATCAGCTCAATTATCCACGGTTACCGGTGACTTTAAATGACAGTTTGGCCTACTTGACGTTTGTGAAACAGGCGCTTAGTAAAATATAATATTGTAATATTTCATTCAAGTGTACACGTAGGTAGGTAAATGTTACGTGATATTTATTTGATAAATAGTAGGTTTGTCGATTATATGTCTATTTGACATAACTGCCAATTACTGAATCTTATTACGTTGATAATATGGTTTGAATTGACTTTGAAGATAGCACTGTAATTTAATCTGAACAGAAATGGGTCAAGAAGCACTCAGAGGTAGCTATTGCTTATAATTTGCTTGTATTGTTCGAAGTTAAATCACAGGAGGGCACACTTCACAATGCCGTTTGGAGCTCTTTGATGCATGGCTAATATGGGGATTAATCCGATGAGAGTATGTCATCCACTTCATGCTAATGCGGGCACGAGTATGGCTTTCACAGTGCGATGCAAAATTCCCTTTGCCTATCAAGGAAAATATTGAGGCTTATTTTGGAGATTACGTTTCGATTTATGTATTTGGTTTTGGAATTACATTGAACAGAATTATTGTTTGCTCTTGATTTCCAAATTTTGAATGCTATTTATATTAGTATATTCGTTTTAAGCACTTGATGGTAAGAAAGGAATTGCAATTGCGCTACCGACTAATTTAATTTTAAGGGTTAGAGGAATGTGTTCTGGCATCTCTACTCAATTACCGAAACACAATATAACACGTGCTATTATTAACTGGTGGTTACTGTAGTATAGCCAGATGGGCCGCACAGTATATGACTGTGCACCGCAGTGTGCCCTGCTACTACTACTAAAACACTGAATGTTGGCACAGTGGTTGTTCAAAAGAAAAACTGAAAATCTGTTCAAATAAATAAATGTTGAGTACATGCAATGACTCAACATGATAAATATTACTGCATTACGATTTAGTCGAGCGAACCAGATGTTCATGGAAATTGCGAATCCAGAATCGCATTCGTCTTCAAATTGTGTTCATTTATGGAATGCGTTTGGAATCTATATAAACGAACTTACACGTTCCCGATTGTCGTATAATAAGAGATACCAAAAATTGTGAAGCTTCCGCTCCCCTCTCAGCATCAGCAATATTGGGAAGGAAATCTGTGAACAAATGAAATATGAAGGGTCAACTTTATTTGGTAATGTAAGACGCGGGTCGTATTTGAGCCCTTTATGTGTATTCTTATTCACACGCAATAGGATACGTTTTATATTAAAATGCGTATCTACACAGAGAAGACACAACGACAAAGGTCTATGGTAACGACAGTACGGTACAAACAAGTATCTATGGGCAACCGCACACTAAGTTATTTATGTGGGTCAATCCATTTCCGATTGCAACAGCATTAGTCATAATTATTGTATTAGTGCTTACGTATACATATATAAACAAGGTGGATTTCAATAGGTTTATACAGAATCTCCACTTACATTATTTGCAACATATATATAGCTGTAAGCACACTACATTATACGAATACTAGTATTTGTATAATGCGTTGATACATATTCCTATGCATTTATTATTAATCAACACTCCTTTTTGGGCAATAATTTACTATTTTTTTCTCAAAAATTTGTATTAATCTGCCCAAATTCAAACTTTTTAAAAGTCAATCTATTATGCGCTGCATTTTTATCTAAGTTTTAAGTCAATTTTTACTACAGTATCAAAAGTACCAGCGGTAGTAACAGCTCTATAGAGATGTGAGTTTTTCTACAAAATGAAGACGTCACAAAGAATAAATAGGGCGACGCTAAGGTTATGAGGTAGATATGTTCCAGCTCTCGAACCATCACAATGGGGTTCTTGAACGTTTTATTTGTGCCCCGTAAGGAAGTCTCACACGTCAAATTTCACATTCTGAATGGCGCTCACCCTTACCACGGAATCTTTATAAATAGTTGTGTGAAGACGGTGTTTAATTTGATGGAAATGCGTATCTCGTCTCAATGCATACCAGGAAGTCAACGGATTGCGAATAGAAGCGAATAGCTTTATTTAATTGCGATGCTTTGATTGTTCATGGCTGTTATAATTAAATATTTTACCTGCCTAAACTAATTAGTCGTATATTTTTTTGAGTATTTTTAGTGTGATTTGTTTATATTAGTAGATTAATTAATATTGATTTATTACAAAGGAAAAATGTTCAAAAGTAAATAATTTTCTATTAATGCGTGGTTAATAAGAACCGTGTTTACTTTTAAAGAAACTTAAATAAAATGATTATACACATCTTTGGTGCCTCAAAATAAAAAGTGTAGAATATAAATTTCAAGGTTTTGACAACATTAAAATGATTGCTATTAAAACTTCAATAGGCGTTTTACTGCTAAGTGTATTACTTTTCATGAATCTTAATTTTTTTGAGTAATTATTTTTTGAGTAACTATGTACTGTTATTTTTTAATATACAAAAGTTGTGTTTTTCAAAGAGAAAAATGCGAGCAACTAGAAAAAACGAGGAGTGAAGCGTGTCTTGTATCGTAACAAGAGCTTGTTTAAGTTTACTTGAGCTAACTATAAGTATTCACATTGTACTAATTAAAACAACGACTCCAAGTACGTACTCGGGGAAAACTGGGGTTCTTTAAAGGCATTATACAGAAATACAAGATACTTTTACAGTAAATAAAGCTAGTAGTTTTGTTTCTCTTTGTTTTTTTCTCTCTTTGTCGATAGAGAAGCGATCTATTTTCGAGTGGATGCCGTTTAAATATTTATTAAAGCATTTGTTTGAGAACTACTATTTTTATTTAAACAATAGCGTGCTATAATGTACCGATTCTAAATATACAGTACATCTGGCGTTTTTTAAACTATGACTCAATTGAATACAGAACGAAGTATTTTTAAAGAGCCAAGTCAATAGACTTTTTCAAGGGTTTTTTTTACAATAGATTTTGAATGAAACTATGTTTTGGTAGTTTTTTAGTTATTTATTTCGCTTATTATGATAACTCGCTGGCTCAGAGAGTTAATAAAATGTTAAAAAAGTCTTAATGACTCAAAGAAATAAACATGAAATACCATTTAATTTTATTTCCCAATTCTTTTTATTTTCACAAGCTTCTTACCTTACAACACCTTGAATCCTACAATCCATCAACCGGTTTGGATAAAGGTTTTCACGAATCTAGTGGCACATATGAAAAACATCCCCTTTTGGGGCGCACTGAAGTAAAAACAGCACCCAAACAATATCATTTATAAACAGTTTTATATGTTTTGTACGTAAACAATTAATTCTACAAATAGTTGCACTCGTGAAACATGTAACAGTTTCATTACTTATTTTAATAGCCAATAAAATTCACAGAATTTATTGTGTCCATTAAGTTGGGGGATCATGCGGAACGGGACTGTGGTGTTGGTAGGTTTGTCTATGAAATACGCTTTAGACGTTCACATTTTAATGAAGTCTTTGCACATATATGAGTAATTTTGGAAATTTAATGGGTACCCTTTTGAATTTATAAAAGGAATTAGAAGATTTTATAGGGTTCGAATTAAAGTTAATTATGATACAAATATCCTTTATCCATTCTAATCATCAATACTAATAATATATCATAATAAAATACTAATAATAAATCTGTAAGGGTTGGCCATGGAGTAAGTTACTTTGTTTTCAGAGATATCGTGATATAGGCTCTATACTCATGTATTGTACTGAAATTAAATTGACGATTTTTAGAATTTTTTTCTGTATGTATGTAGTACGTATATGTATGTATGTATGTTCCTTCATAACTTAAACGAATAAACTGATTTTCATGAAACTTGGTAGATAAACATTTAGACGTACTGGACACAGGATAGGCTACTTTTTTCTTTTCCAACCCGGACAAAGTCGCGGGCACCAGCTAGTTAATAAATAAAATTGAAGTATCTGTTTAAAATGTCAAAAATAAGATTTAGATGGTTGCATAGGATTTAGGCCACATTGTTCTCAAAAGCGTTTCACATTAACCCGAGAAGTTTTCTATCATACCCTGCTTCTTTGTATTAAGGTTTTCAGAAGTTACTTAACAATTCTCTTAATGTTAACTTAGGAAAGCTAAGAATGAACGCTAGAACTAGAAGATAAATCAGCTGAAAGCTATAAAAGGAAAAACAAATAAACATTAGTACTATAAAGTTCTAATATTTACATGATATTAAGCCGTGTCAATTTTTTAAAGTTAGCTCTGGTATTTATTTGGAAAGTAGTATGGCCCACTTTGTATGCACTTTTTTCGCAGCCACCTACCATCAAGTGAACCATGAACCTGACTTAACATAAAAGAAATATCAATATAAAAAACATATAATATGTAAATATCATTTAAAAACTCTAATAAAATTAATAGATGTAAAAAAAAAATATTTAAATTTTTAACCCTGTAAAAAGACTAAATCAGCGACAACGAAATAATGACAATATATTAAGCGATGTGACTCCTATACATTATAGCTGGCAATAACTATAAATAAGACAACAAAATCACCATTATATCGCATCAGTGTTCCTATATCGTGGTCTTGAGTTATAACGTTGGCCGAACGACAGATTGCCAACATTACGGTAATGAATTGCCGTAGACACGGTGCCGGGAGGTGCATCAACCTTCAACAATCAACATAATGTACCTTCATATAACACTATTCAATACTAAAGGATACCTATGTACTGTACTGTACATATATACGAAGAATAATGGCATAGGAAATCGTTGCCCTTAAACTGTTTCCGTAACTTGTTTCCTGTACAACGCAGTGGAACGAAGCTATTGGTAGAGACGATTTTATACTAAGTTAGAGCACTAGCGACCTGCCGCTGGCTTCCCACGGATTCTTTCTGCAAATTATTTATAATTTCGATCGCTTTATAAGTCGATCGCTCTTTCTCTTAGCGAAGTGTAAGCTGATAAGATGATTAAAATCTGTTGCGTGGTTTAAGAGGAGTTAGCGGATATACACAGACAAAAGCATAGGTACTATGTAAGGATATGTATTTTCTGTTCTATGAATCTCTTTAATAAGACTATATTATTATTATTGTCATTGCCATATAAATAAATAATTAATATTTAGAAAAATATTGTAATAATTAATTAAATTCATATTAAATTCAATAATAAAGTGTTAGTTGTTCCCTAAAACATAACACGATATCAACCAACCACAGAATTTAGTCAATAAAGCAACAATTTGTGGAATGTTGTCGAAAAAGCAATATAATAATTAATTGCAGGACCGCAAGTTGCAACTATCCCCTGTGAGACGCGGTCAGCGGCAGAATTTATTGTGGAATTATTATTGAAAAGCTCCCCCGAACACTGTACACTTGGGGACGAATTTTCTAGTTGCTAAAGGCGACGGGCTCAGGTTATCTCTATGGTGGTACGGCAGAAGTTTATTTCAAATTGAACTTTATTATTAGGTAAACAGAGTAGTAAGCTTAACTTTTAAATTGTCATTTTGTAAGACTTGTTTAGTATTATTATGTGTGAGACATGGTTTGTTTTTATGTTCCAATTAGTTCAGTTAATTTAAAAGTAAATGACTATACTTTACTACATAAATTACTATAATTGACTTTGATATCTTATAATATCTCAAAACAACTCAGTCACAAAGTACAACCAAACAAACAAACAAACTCTAGGTTCATATATTGATATAGATTCAGATGATAATAAATGTAAAAACATATTTATGTATTAAAATTCAGGAAATTATTTTGAATTCTTTGAAGAAACAAGCAAAACTACAACAGTTTTATTGGTATCTAAATATTTCTTTTAATCGTCACATTTCTAAATAGTACGTAATTAATAAATTTACAAAGAATATACAAAATTATTTTGTAATTTGTCATTATTATCATTATCAGCTTGTGTCTCTCCAAAGGCTTGTCATCACACATGGTCTATTACCACCTGGCCGCAGGGCGTAACTTACTTAGTTTTACTTACTTAATACTAACAAGATTAAAAAAATTATCAGCCTTCGCAGTAATTTGCGCTTTTCTATAAACACATAACACTACGTTCACATTATTTACTACAAAGTATTATAATCGAACATCTCATCAATTTTACCTTTCCGACATCATTTGGAATCAAATCCACCTGACATTGTTACACCCTAATCAATACACCGACAGAACAATAAACGTGTGGGCATCCTTCAAACATTGGACGAAATTCAATAATTCCGGACAGTTGGGGTGGCCACGTTACTCTAGTGGAAACTTTTGAAATGCGGTCAGCGTCCATTCTCCTCCGAATTGAGGGGCATCCTTTTGTCCACAAAATTGCTTTATTTCGCCCTAATAAGGGTTTTATGTAACTATAAATTCGAAATTGTAATAGAATCTTTACTTTGTAGCCGTTTGATGTCTTCTGCATGTTGACATGTTATTTTGAGTTTGTTCCTTCGCGTTATTGTGTTATTGATAAGTAATTTGTTTTCGATATAGTTTTGTTGCTTTGATCATAGTTGGGCTTACGCGGACTTGTTGGCAACAGTATGTAAATTTGGTTCCATTGGAATATTTATTGAGCGCATCGAATTTGTAATTGGATATGCCGTCCTGTCGGAAATGTCCTTAGGGAAATCGTATCGGACTGAATTGACGGCGTGACTTTGCATGAATTAGCCAAGATAAGGGAGGAGGAAGTTACCATTGCACTTAATTATTATTACCTTACCTATATAGCCCCTAGCCACAGTTTTAACGGTTTATCAAACTATGTATAGTAATCAGCTGCTATCCGTGCTGCTACTATGAAATAATTGTTTTGATATTATTATATTACTAGCTGGTACCCGCGATTTCGTCCGCGTTAAGAAATGAAAAATATAAAACCTGAGAAAACATCTTTATAGCTGTGTTGAAGGTGGCGCCGCCACAGCGCTCTGGCATCCCTTACTCATTCATCAAAATACATACTTTTATATTAAAATATTTTTATTCATTCATTTAAAATATATTTTAGGTATTATATTATATTTTTTTAAGGTTTCTAGTTTTAGATTTAATAGTAAGTTTTGTTTTTTATTTAGTGTAGTTATTATATTTAATTTCCTGTAATGATGTCATATAAATTACTTAACTTATGTTGATTAAATCTTATTTAAGTGAAAAAAAAAAAACAATTTAAGATAGTATCTTGTAACAATGTCACAACAAGTACAACACAAATGTTCGCATAAAATTTAAAGCACAATACATTTTAATGTAGATTTATAAGTCCAAAATCAACATTGAAATTTAGTATTACGCGTTAAATTAACTATTGTAGTATAGACACAATATCCCATTACGTGCTCAAAACATGAAATGAATATATTTCACAATTTATTATTGATATTAACTATTGTAAATGTGTATATTAATTGGTATTGCTTTGAGGGTGGCCTGCCTGTCTAATTAGAACGGTGTACTGGTCTGACCAGAGGCTATACTATACCCGTAACTGACCATTACAATGACATACAGACAATGAAAATGACAAACATTTACAAAAAACAAACTGCTATCAAAAAACAAATTAAACTAATTGAAATTAATTAACAAAATTAACTTGCGAAAAATAAATTAAACTTTATTTAATTAATTTGATATAATAATTAAATAAACCTGTTTCTCAAACGTCAAGTAGGCCAAACTGTCATTTAAAGTCACCAGTAACCGGGGATAATGGAGCTGATATACCTTTGTTTGTACGGTAAACGTCCCAAACATTAAATAGGAAATAAAAAATAAAAAAATCGGCTATCCAAAGATGCAGTAAATCGAGTGCATAATTCAATAAAACAGAAAATTATTTTTAAAAGTAACTAATCAACACTTTACATGTAGTTTGTGAAAGAGGCCCTAAGACTTATTCAATAAATTAATCCTGATAACTTCAATATTCATTTAGTTGGATAATAAAGACGAAATATTTTAAATTTCAGTAATCAATACATAATTAAAATTTAAAAATAACAATGAGTATATAATAATTTAATATGTAAATATTTATGTAAGTATTCATATGAATAGTATAAATAATTATACAAAACATAGCATGTTCATTGAAAACCTGAAAAACTGTATGTTTTGTTAGCTCATTTTGTCAGCTTAATATACTTAACCCAACCTTTATATTTCATTAAAGTATTCCTACCATTTGGTCAGTGTGTTGTCCATATAACAAATTGCAAAACGAGCATCGGCAAGGTGGGGTAAGCTGCGCCTCCATTGTTACGCCTGGGATTTGGATCCGATATAATCTGAGATGAGAGGGCCTTCGCGCCGCCGTCACCTACCGTCAAATCCATTGTTAATGAACTGGGGACGGAGCTTCATAATGATAATGTTCATGACGACGGTTAAATTTTATTTGACCAAAAGTTTGATGATTGATGCCGATTTCTATAAAAATGGCATATTGGGTATAACAGTTCACAATCCGTTGTGAATTCAAATTCAAAATTTTGGGTACTAATTCAATTTAAATTCAAATAAATTTACCAGATTGTCGGTGAAAAATATGTATTTATAATATTAAAGTATAAATTTAGTAGTGGTAAGGCATACTGCGTTTCGCAGTCATTTGGGCAGCTGTAACCACCCCCTTACAGACCACCCCGAAATTGCTGTTTATATATATGGAGCATATATCAATATATGCTGCTGTTATATAGAAGTCCAATATAACACTTTTTCTCTTTAAAAAATATATGATTAAATAAACGTATCAGAATCAAAATGTAATTCACGTGTAATATTAAAGTGAACAATAGAAAATTGTAATAAAAATTTGTCACACGAAACAACAAAAGAAAGAATAATTTCCCTTACGTTTGTTTCTCTAAAAAAGAACTAGCGAACCGACGTCGCTCGGACAAATCGTTGGCGAGTGAAAAATGAAATGTTTCTGCTCGCCAACGATTCTGCTCATTACACAGAGGAACAGTAGTGAAACTATGTACTTTGTAGCTACACTGTCCAATGACTATTTTTGTAATAGCTTTTTGACATTTATTTGACATGCCAACTGTTGAGATACGGAAATATTTTCCTTTTTACTGCTACGAAAACTTGGGAAGGTTAGTTTTAGAAACAAACTCAGAAGGGATCTTTTATTGCTTTTTTTCAGTAAGTTTTCCGGTATTAATTTTACGATAGTCCAATACTTCTAATGTCATTTACAGCCTTTTTACGTATTAGATTTAGTGGACAGGGTCACTGCCCATTGATAGGTGGCGATACGGTTGCTTATAGGAAATGCAAGTGTGCAGCCATTCAATAAGATAGAAGGCAAGCAACGAGATGGGGGTTGGATTTTAGTATTTCTTACTAACGCACTAAAACAACATAGCACACATGCTTCTATTGATCTAATAGTATCTAATAGTTTTTTATATTCAGTTTTCAAATACCAAGTGCAGTGCTTAGCACGCGTGCTTTTTGTAAATTACAGGCTTTTGTGTTAAGCTTTTGACTACGGAGCGCTTACACAAAAAGATTTTTTGTTAGGTATTTTGTTTCTTATTTAATTAATAATTTATTGTTTGAACAGTCCCATTTTTCCAAACATTAACCCTATAAGAGAAACAATGTTCAATATCAGTGTCAAAACTTCCAACAACAGGGGTCTGGTTTAGGAGCAAGTCATAAGGAAAAAGAACAGGCCTTACTGCCATTTTGAGAATGTGTATTGTCGGCGTTGCGGTCCTGGGCTAATCTTTATTCCGACACGGTCAATCCGCCGCGAGTATCGTATATTTATCACAGTCTGCCTCGTTTGTTAGGATATTCGTAAATATTTCAAGCGTTATTGCCGCCATCAACATAATGTTATGGGGCGAAATTTTACAAAACGGAAACAAAAGATATAAAGCAACGACGTGGCGGAGAATATCTTTCTGTTTCTATAATAATGTTGTGAAGCGAAACGAAGTTATTTACAATCGAGACGCGACTACCTATAAAAAATATGTTTTGATATTACATTCTTGAATAGTTAAGATTATATTTGTGGATTACTCATACTATTATATGTACATTATAACTTCAAATAAACTATTATTAAAATTATAAACTAACACCCGACTTTCTATTGAGCCAAACACAGCTACCAGTATATCTGCTCTATATCGTATACAGATTCTTTGTGATATATTATTATGTAGTCAAAAAAAAATTCTTCAAAGTCCATTCCTCCATTGTACCTAATAGAAAATGTACCTAAAGTAACTATAGAAAGTTACATAATAAATAATTAGATACAACATGTGTATTTCATTTGTATCTATTATTGGGTGCATAAGGACTCTTTAAAATCTTTCTATTTTATAGGTTGAAACCCAATATTTTTTCAGATGTTCAACTGTATATTTCTTGCTATTTACTTGAACAAGGAACATTATATTATTATAGTTAAGCAATGAAAACAAATTAAAAACAATATAAAGGGTTGTCTGAGAAATGCAGTTTAGAACTAATAATAAAAATAATCTCATATGTAATAGAATGAGAGAGACGTCATAGTATGAACAGCAAACGAACCCATGTTTTTAGGAAGAACTATTTCAATCTTATTTTACCTACGTATTTTATTAAAAACTGGGTTTTGCTCGCGACTTCGTCCGCGTCCGATCGCTACCAAACTTCACAGGAACACACGCTGAACTAATCTGAAGATTGTCTGAAAGCTTCTTTAAAATCGGTTCAGCGTTTTTGGAGTCCATAGGGAATATACACACCTCGCTTTTTATATATTTAAAAAGAAGAAGATTGCACGCGCTCAACACACCCAGTGTTGAGACTTTTAAATATTATGACTTCAAAGTATGAGCAAAGTCTTTTAAAGTGCACCATTGCAGTAAAAAGAGATAGGAACGAGATGCGAAAAATGCACGCGAATTCAAAACAAATTGCTGGAGGTGCAAATGGAGCGTGGTGCATTATTGCAGTGTAGCATCGGCCGAGCGGGACAAATGACTTGAAATTGTCCTGATACGACACCTGAGCAACGTCGGCTCGGAGTTTGCAATATACCTTTATAAATAGATGAGCATTCGATCAGACTCGTCTATCGTCTATTGATTTTCAGATGAAGCAACTTGATGCACCTGATGTAATAAGTGCACAATAAGGAGACTAATCTTACTTGTAAAATCGTTTGGTCTGACTGACTATCAACACACAGCCAAATTACTAAGCCTTTTGTTTAACATTTTTGTAAGTCTGTTTGTTTATGCGATTCCTCGAAACTACTTAACGGATTTTTTCATGATTTTCATTATTTTCAGCTTGGTCAAGAGCAACACGTTATTTTATCAAAATTGGATATCGGGAAGAAAAGTTATCGTGATTTAAAGATAATTGCCACTTCGCTATCCTGCTTACAAATTGCATAGCAAACTCTTAAGCGTCGGTCTTTTATTGCAAACTTTAGGGAATATTTATATAATAATGTAATGAAAGAAAATGCTTAGTGGAACACTCAAAAAAAAAAAAAACGGGGCTGAAAAATAATATAAAAGAACCCATAGAGATTTAATTATGACCTGTTCATTTTTTTAAATGCATTAACAAAAGCGTTTTCAAAGTTTACCTCAATATCATGGATCACACACCATGCAACCTTTACATATCGTCTATATGCTACGAATAACCTATACTATACATAAATAATGGGGATTTAAAGAAAAAAAAAAGCAGTATTCAGTTAAAGGAGAATTTAATATGAGATAGTAGCGTTCTGAGTATAAATTATAAACCATATCTACTCGCACATTAAACTTAACTTTAACTTAAACTGATTTAATGACTTGTTTGCGTATTAAATTGTTTTAAAAATTGCAATCATATCACTAAATACATTCAATGGAATTTGGAAGCGTATCTAACTGTATATTCATATCAAGTATTTACTAAATTTCAAACAAAACTCTGTGTATAAAGTTGTACGTATTCGTTGTTTAAAAATTAGCAGTAAACTCTCATAACATTTTAACGTAATGAGTACAGTCATAAACTTTGAGCACCAGTGGAACAACGCGAAAGTAGGCCCTAATACCCTGAACAGGGATGGAATGCGCGCGGGTAAATTTGACCGCCTCTAAATTGGACTTTATTGAGTGAGTTATTTAATATGCGGTTGAGTCCACGTGCATTCTGCTTATTATTATTATTGGGGCTTATGTAAGCCCACAATAATCCAATGAACTCACATTACGGTGCGTTTCGGGAGTCACTTTATTTGCTTGCCGGGCTTTACTGGAAGCCTCTTCATACCCCTAATAACACGCCCTTCCTGTACGCCGTGCCTTGAACATTCGCGAAAGAATAACGTAATTATTAAAAATTGCTTCCAATATTGCAGAAGGTATTGTGTATAATTTGTAAGAATCTTGTTTATTTTCCGACCGTTCAATTTTAAAAGAACGCTTTAATTCAATAATGGGAAAAAAATCGCTTCACGTAAAAGTTTTTCCAATAATATTTGCTCTTCGTTTTAAAAGGTTTCCACAAAACATCGTTACTCGTAAACATTTTGTTCTTCCGTTTCTCTCCAATTGTTTACCTGTTGTAATTAAGAAGGTGTGGTGTTTTTTTATTGAGCAACGTTTTAATTTTTGAAGCCAAGCTGCGTTTAGAAGATAAATGCTCCCTTAAAAATTAAAACACTAATTTAAAGCGGCTAATGGACAGGGAAGCACAACATTTTTCTCAGGATCCAGACCGCTAAAGACTAAAATAAAATTTAACTGTAGCCGTTGCGCTGGGGGAGTAGGGTTGTCACATATTTAAAATAAAAATATTTTTATTTAGGTATTTTTAGATTTAAGTAAACTATTATAAGTTGTAATTACAAATAAATTCTATTACTTACATAACTGACTGTGATTGAATCTTCCTAGTTTTGAAAGTAATTTTCTGTTCTAAAATACAACTTATATGACATTTTTTACACAAAATGTTCATAGTACTTTATCTGTATCAGTCATGGAATATTTCTGCAAAGTTTTATTACCTAATAATATGAACAGTATATGAATTACTGTATGCGTAACGATAATTATGTAATGATAAAATGGAGAAGGCAGTTTATGACTGATTTTGGTAACTTCAATTAATCAGCCCTAATAGACAATAGGGCTGGTTAATTGAAAATTTAAAGTTGCTTATACAAGCAGCATTAAATTTTCTTTGTTTTGACAACCCTGACAGGGAGGGGGGACTCACCGTAGCCCTTGGACGCCCGCCTGAGCTCCGCCGCATGCCGCTGCCCGGCACTAAGCATCATGTTTATGACTTCTATAGGGAAATAGCACTGACAATGTACCACTAAATGGAAAAACTTTTATTTCCACACATGTACGATATTAGGTGCATTTTCATATTTTTCACTCGCGGACCGATGAGTTTTTTATGTTTATGCGCTCGTAAAGTTGGTCGTCGTTTTAGTTTACGTGACAATGTTACCCAACGTGTTTATAGTATATCGAATATGAAATTTTCAATGTAACGAGCGCTTGTGGAGTATTTATTGTGGAGGCATGATGCAGTGTCGATATCATATTTAATGTTTTTGGTAACATTTGGCGGAGTATTAACTTGTTTATGGTACGGTACTAAATCACCAAAAATTTTTTTATATTAAGGAATTTCAGCGTTTGTCTCGAATGTGATATTCTATTAAAATTTCTATTTGAAACCAACTGTAAGTAATTGTTATGTTCAATCTTCAGAGAGCTTTTAAAGAACGAGAACATGAAATAAAAAATCATTCTCAAACAATTATTATAATAAATTAATTTTAACTTTTTTATTTTTATTAGGGACAATATAAACATTAACCTTAATCAAACAATAGAATATAACAATAAAATAGTTACATAGTAATCAATACCTTTAAGACATGGTAGACACTTTATGATTTTGTAGATTATTATTTATTTGAATTATAATATCAGGAAAACATAAATATACATTTTCTTTTTTGTAAAATTGAAAAAAAAAAAATGCTTTGTACGAGGAAGACTTAAATGTCCTCGAATTACAGTTTGCCAGCCTACAGGCCGACTAATTTCATTAATTGACTATAGGTAGACTAATTTCATGACTTTTTTTTCATATGAATGTTCATATAAAATAACTGTAATCGAATGTACAATAAATAATAATAACTTTTTTGGTCACGTGTAAATAGTTCGTTTTGTTTATTAAATTTAGTTTGTCTGAATAGAATAAGGATAGGTATACAATTCAAATACATTTTGTCAATACATGTTGGAGTAATACCCAACGGTAGATATAACTCCAGCCTTTATTTACAATGACAGTCGCCGTATCCGACTGCACTTGAACACAAACACGATTTTAATCAATACATCAAACAGAAGTTGGCCACTAGCAATAATAATTAAAAGCGAATGATTATATCTAATATTTACTGAGGACCGAAAGGGTCGCATCGCTAGAGGCGTTCCGTCTATTGCATAAAGACATAGTTGCTGAATCTTATACACAGTATCGAAATAAAACCAGTATGCAAATTGTAACGTTAAATTTTCATAGAGAAAACATGAACCCGAAAAAAATATATTATGTATTTAATAAAGGTGACAAAATATTCATATAGTCAAATTATAATACTTATAATAAGTAATGATGAAACGACTATGTCTACCTGAATATGGACATAATGCATATGCCCAGCAGTGGATCCCACGGCTGAAATCATGAATAAAACCACAGATTTTTTAAAGGGGATACTTCTTTAAATTTGGTTCTGATGAAACTGATGAACTGCCAACCATAGAAGGATTAAGGATATGGCATCCCTTACTCACTCACCGAAACACAACAGCACATAATGCTGTTATTTTACGGTGGTATTCTGTAAGGTGGTGGTTACTGCCGCCAACGGTACATTCGGATTCGTTAGATAAGTATATAAGTATACATAAAATCTACTCCAAGAAAGTATTACCTATGTTACTCGTAACATAGGTACACGTATTCATGTAAAAACACGGCTGTTTTTACGATATCCTCATTCCATTTTTTCGTACCACCAATTTTACACATTTAAAATGAAGATTACTCACTATAATAACAACACTAGTGACACGTGCATGGTGTAATCCCACGCCCTCGTGTAATCCTGGTCCACAAGATGATGATTGCGACCCATTTTAGTTTACAAAAGGTAATCCTTAAAGGAGGAACTATTGGGGAATTTTGATAGGGCCATAGTTAGTGTTTACGATGTAAATTTGACTGTAATATCATAAACCTCTTTGATTGGACATCCTGCAACTTCGGAAGGGATAAGAACTATTTATGAGGAATATTATTATTATATACTGTTTGGAATATATGAACCATAAGTTTTAATCATCTATACTTATAAAATTGCTTGTTCTGACTGAGTCTATAACAAAAACTAGTCTAGCATGCTGACCATTGGGAACCTAAGAGGTTTATTTTAAAACGTAAGCATCTGTCAAGAAAGGATTTCAATTCTTTGTGAAACCGAAGGCGGGTTCGATATTTTTTCATATACATTTGACTATTTTTTCTTAAAGACTATGCGAATCTATGTCCATCTGGAATAAAGTACTTTTAAAAGTATTTTCAAATAGGTGCAGGGTTTTTGGAGACTTATTTCAGTGACTAAAGGCCTCTTTCACCGTTTATGAGTAAAGTGTCAAGTAGGTTAACCGCCATTTAAAGTCACCGACAAGAAAGCGTACGAGGTAACTTTAATTAAGGTAAGGTAATTGAAACAAGATACTTCATAACATTTACTCGCCAATTAGCGGTACTTGAAAAGTAACTAATCAATACTTTACTTGTAGTTGGTGAAAGAGGCCTTATTATTATAATATATATTAATAATATATATGACGTAGCGACTAGCAGCGCCGTAGATCCAAATACATACAAAAACATATACATATAAAAATACTCGCGTTGTCTTGCAATTTGAATTTAACTCCAATGGTTCATGTACGAGTATACGTTCTTTAAAACCCTCGTCAAAAAGCGTTATATTATCAAAACGTGTATTGTTGTTACCGAGTATCTGTTTTTGTAGACCTCCGAGTGGTTTCGACGTCACAATGAGCAACATCCTCTTCAAGTCTTTGCTTACAAAGGGGCATTTCACTGCGGAACATTTCATTGCTTACGCTGGGAAAGGGTAGCTCACAAAAGCCTTTTTATAATACTTTCGGCAGGCATATGCCGTTGTATGTTGTATGAACCCTCTCCCGCTGTTTCTAATAAACGCACCGAGTGCGTTGTACGTTTGCTAATTATTTTTATAGAAACGTTAGATAGATATCTCTACCTTTTTGTTCGTGTCGGACCTCCTCGTGTTTATTACTACACTGTCATTCCTGAGCATGTTCAATAGAAATATTTCTTTTATTTAAAAGAATAAACTGTAAAACAACAGTATGTTTAAGGGAACAGTTCCCACCAGAGGAGAGCAACCTAAAATTATGAAACTTTCTTAATTTACAACGTTAGTTTTGTTTGAGGATCTGTTTAAGTCTCCAAAGGTAGCTTCGGTTGATACATCATAATTGTTGTTTTGCTGACACTAGCTAATAGATGGCGCTATTTATAGATTATAGTACATATTTCGAGTTTATAAAACACATACACATTTACCGGCCCGTTTCATATTAGCTTTATTTTTAATAAAATCTTAAACATTTTGTCAAACAGGAAATACGAATATCGTTCCACACTACATAAAGAAAGATTCACCAGAACGCAGCGGGCGGTTTAATATCCCCGAGGAACAAGCTCGTATCTAAAACATCAGAGGACGCAAACAAAAATATTATAAACAGGCAATAAGTATAAACAAGCCTGCTCAAACTCCAGACACTAGTTATAATACTTTACTGTAAATAGAGCCATAACAATTTAATGCTCGTGGAGTTAGCTACAATGGCTTAGAGATAAATGTGTATGGCAAGCTGTTCTTTTGAAACTTTCCCTTATTATATTAGTTTTAATGCATTTTTTGTTTATGTACTCGCACAGACTCGTATAATCGTCTGGAGGGTTTCAAGAGTATTTATTAAGAGCATAGGGTCTTCGTTATTATTTCTAGCCAAGACGTAATCGCATTATAGTAAGGGAGCCCAAGAGGGGATTTTTGGATTTACTCGAGCGCGTCAGATATTGCCAATGTATATTCCCCCACGTGTCTCCGATAACGGATATGTATTAATCTGACGGTTTGGTTGGTGGGGTTGGTGGGGGTTGGGGTAAAATTTTAAATACAACTCGAGCGCGTCAGATTTTCAGAGGGAATGTTAAGTGTACCTAGACGGAGCTCCCATTTAAAATTCAGATGATTCGGATGTAACACAAGCTCGTGGCAGCTTTTTGAAAATGCAAAAAAGATTTTTGACGATTGCCATTTTGTAATACCGCGTCAGATTTTCATACAGACGGTTCAGCCTGAATTTTGATCAGTGCTGATTCTTAATCTGACGATAATATGGAGGTTTTTTAAAAAACAGCGCCTAAAAAATTTTGAACGCCTTTGGACGCTCACCCCACCGCTGAAATGAAAATCTTCATATAATCTTTTTTTCTTCTTATCATCCAATCTGCAAAATCCAATAGGTCCCCGCGACGCTCGAGTGAATCGTAAAATTTTAGCAATGGAATAAAAAGCATCATTAAGTCGCTTTCCTCGTATGTCTGTCTGTTTGTCTGTAACTCCTCCTAAGCCTCGCAACGGATTTTGATGCAGTTTTTACAATTTTTTCCAGAAGGTTTAGTATAATAAAATCTAAATCTTATAACAATGTTTAGTACATGTAAATCTTCCAAGTTGAGAATTCTAATTATTATCTTTTTTTTGATAAAATATCAACCCAGGAGGATTTGCCTCCTATACTTTTAGCGTTCAAATTGATATTTTTTAATTAATTTATTGATGTAATAAGTTAAGTTTTTTAGTGCTGATAATACCACGGAACCAATAAACTTTACACTATTTACTCGTATATACAAGAAACTATGAGGATAATAAACATACAAGTAAAACAGAGCTCGTGTCATCCGCACCTCATCAAAATATCGTATTACCGAGTCACAATTTCATTCCCACCCGCCAATTATCCGTGCGCGCTCATTTTCCGACTCATTCCCCGGTGTAATGATCGCGTGGTGATTTTGACAGTTGCTACGTCCAAACCGTTCCGTTCGGATGACGTCACAGTGGAAATTGTTAGGGAACGTGCACGTTACACGAATTTGCATATCGGATCTCATTTAAACTGTGAATCTAAGCACAGATAGTGCACAGTAGGTAAAGAGACGTTGATATGAAGTAACTCTACATGCAATTTTTGATTGTATTGTAAAAGTTGAATGCAATTTTTTTTTTCTGTAGTTAATTTTAAATAAAAAATAAACACGTTCAGAATATGACTAGTATACTACTTAGAACTTTAGAATGTGACTCGTATGCTTACAAACATTGCTTTTGATCCTGTCAACCATTTATGCTTGTTATGCTGGATTTAAAGTAATGAACACATTTTTGAAGTGAAAGTTGCGGAAAATTAATAATAATAGGAAACAAATACTTGGTCATAGTGATAATTAAACAAATGCGGAAGCTTATGAGAATTGAAGTATGGATTTTCACGCAAAAACTGTTTTTTTAAAAGGAGTTTTTTTTAAAAGGACTAGAGAAAGTTAATATATATGTATTAGAAAAACGAAGTCGAGGGAAACGATAGTATATTAAAATAAAGAGAAATACGATACACTAAAATACACTAAAAAACCAGATATAGTGATTATCTAATAATATATTTTTTCATATACAAACAAAGTAAGTATGTTGTAATATGCAAGCATTGATATCAGATCAGCTACTGTGAGTAAATCTCGGTATATTATTATGTGTTTAGTGAGAACTCTCCTTAACTTATGATATGAGGTCCTGAATGCAAATGTCACTCGTTAGCATGCATTGCGTGAACCCGGCCGTCTAATTAAGGGAACCAACCGACTTGACAAGTACTTCAAGACATCATTCTGTTATACAAGTGTGAAATTTTACATTTCATCGGCGGCTTTACAAGGATTTGTACCTTATTGTTACAATTTCATATTTAAATTGTTTCATTGGGGCGTGAATTAACGCAAGTTTTAGGAGACTTTGCAGTAGTTTGAGAGATTCCTACGAAATTAAGTTTGCTAAGTTGCTAATATGGAATTTCAAAACTTCTTCGAAATTGGTATTAATATTCAC
This sequence comes from Synanthedon formicaeformis, assembly GCA_945859745.1. Taxonomy (NCBI): domain Eukaryota; kingdom Metazoa; phylum Arthropoda; class Insecta; order Lepidoptera; family Sesiidae; genus Synanthedon; species Synanthedon formicaeformis. The sequence continues at coordinate 4,370,761 of OX243960.1, read as the reverse complement.
AGTAAGACGAAAAAATATGTTCAAAGTTTATATTAACAATTTCTTAAGTTTATTAAATAGATAATTTTTTATACTCTTACCCTGTTCTTAAGAATTCACAATAGTCATTGATATGTGTCAGGAATTTCTTTCTAATGATTTCTATATAATTATAGTTATATATCTATATAATTATATATTTTGTTGTCCTAAGATTTTATAATTTTGAGAATTTAACATAGCTGCGAACTAAATGACTAGTAAATATGATAGGTAACGATGGCTGTGTTATTCAAGCAGTTTTGTTGTAAAATCACAATAATCAAATATCTTCGTGTTAATAATGCTTCCATATTGACGCCAGTATCTGGTTGTTAATAGAAAATATATTTAACTACTAGCTGGCTTTGTCCGCGTTGAAAAAGAAAAAAGTAGCCTATCCTGTGATATTTATCTAACAAGTTTCATGAAAATCAGTTAATTCGTTTAAGAGTTATGGAGGAATATACATACATACATACAATACCTACACTTACAGATTTATTATTAGTATTGATGATATATGTAGTAGTTTCTCACAGGTTAGTTTTAAAATAATATATTTATGAGCAGTAGGTATGGGATTTATTGAAGTGGCTGTAGGGGACCGAAGGCAGTTAAATTAGTTCTTCAAGCATCTGGAATCGACGGAGGAAAGTTCTGCAATACACACTTCACCTTTCCGACTCATTCCAATAGAAAATAGGGTTGTGAATTTTTCATATATTGATGACTTCATAGTTAGAGAATATAATTGAACAGAACTGTTTTAGGATATTTAGTCTTATAAGCGGATAATTCAACTTATCAGTAAAGCAGATAAAGCAACCCGCTCCCGGATTCGCCCGAGACGACGGTAGCCACCTACCACCAAGTGGAGCGTCAGCCTGTCTGTCAACCTTAACATAAGAAATAACAATATTTTATTAAAATTGCCACTTTGCCCTACATCCTACATCTGTATTGTTTTGAAACACTCCCACTTTGTAATTACAATATGAAGCGTTGTAATTCTTGTGTGAAATGGTTATCCGGTCTCTTTGTCAGCTTTATTCAAGTACAGTATATTAATTTTACTCGCTCTGCTGTGATATTCAAAGTATGTTCAGAAATTCCAATCAAAAGCTCAGGCTCTAATAATATTTGAAGATCTAAATTGCTATTGGTTGAACCCGGTCCATTGGTAACCCTGAAACATCTAACCTCCAACATTCACTACTGAAACGGGCATACATTAAAAGTTTACCAGCGAAATATCAACCCGTCGTGGTTTTGGCAAAAAGACGAATCGGTTTAGTATGTTTTATAGTTTATTTTTAAACGATTAAAAAGTCAGTGGGTATTTATATTCGTAATTCCTTTGAATTTAGTTTCAAATAAGTGGAATATTAAAAAAAAACTGATATTTTTGTTGCAAAAGTGTGCATACACACAAACACACATCCACCCACCCACCCACACACACATACACACACACACACACCCACACACCCACACACCCACACACACACACACACACTCACACACTCACACACTCACACCCACACACACACACAATCTGGCTCTGGTCTGGAGGAAAGGCTGCAGTTCGCAGTCATTTGGGCAGCCCGTCTGGCCGCAGATATTAAAATAGATTGCATTGTATTTACTTTAAAGCTTACTACCACGCCTCTTTCTAAATTCCAACAAGAACGCTCTTAAAATAATAGACTAAAATTAAAAAAAAAAAAAAAAACAAAAAAGTGAAGTCAAAAACATACGAGTACATGGGCTAGAACTCGTTTAATGAATACCACCTACCAAGAGTAGGCACTCCAACACAGCGCAATATTCAAACTATTCCCAAGTAATTGACTTTATACTCCTCTCCGTTGTATTATAAGAGGCAATAGCTAATCTACATTCTCAAAATACAATATAACAGCAACAGTAATAGAATCGACCAGTATTTCTTGACATCTGTTTATAACCGCAAGTTATATTTTTGTTCGGTTTTAAGGTAGGATGATGGGTCAATGTATTTTGGTTATTCTAATAGCACCACGTACTTGTCTGTCAGTATAAGTAATTAAGTTACGCAGTAGAAGGGCTGCGCGCTATTTGAAACAGTAAATTGCTTTATAACGTCAATGGCATGTGGAATTATTGATGGAAACAATTTCAAATGATACACAAATACAAAATTATTTTGGAAAATTACAAATTCAACTGGCTCCGACCGATTATTTATCGGTCTAATAAACGGGTGAATTAACAAACGAGAGGATATAGTTAGTAATAGTAAACCAAATATGAAAGTTTTCTGCGTAGGTCAAGACAATGTACCCGGCCTAGTAACTATTCCACTATGACTACGCGAGGTGGAGCCTGTCTCTCGGGCTACCGCGATTGAGATGTGGAAATGTCAGGTGGTGGACACCCCTTTGCGCCGCCCACCCTTAATGTCGTGGAGATGAATAGCCACACGAGCTAAGGTTATTCTAATGTCAGGTTGAAGCGGCCTCCGACTCTGCGGTAGGTTGTGCCGCAGAGAAGAGGTTATAGGGTGCTTCAGGACTAAAGCGATCCTTGGTAAAGTTATTATTATTTTAAACATTCAATTGATATTATTATTAGTCATGCACTATAAATATATCTATTGATATTACCTATAGTATGCAGTCTCCTCTAGGTTTTAATTTAGACGAAATATTGTCCTATATGTGTTTTGCGTCTTTAGCTTTTGAATGCTAATATTGAATGGAAAAATAACCGATAAATCTGTTTACCTTGCAAGTTCTAAATCTTTGTTAAGTTTTCCATATGGTATCGTAGTACAAAATAGAATCAATTATTAGTTTCGACAAATTAATTGGGTCCGTAAATAATTCGCAAAATGGCCCTCTGAACATTGATCACGTGTCGGACCCTTTTGCCAATTATTATAATTAACTATGAGAGGAAGTGACCTCTTGGGCTTTAGAGGGTAACTTCGTAATGCCTTCCATTTGTGGAGATTGATAGCAACAAGACAACGGGCTTAAGACGTAGTTAGGAAAGTTTTAAAGCTATTATTTAACAGTTCCCATAATCAGTGTTGGAAGTAATTTTAAGATGCGTAATGTGAAACAAGAAATTTATTAAAGAAATGGGGTACAAAGTCTTGAAAATCGCTGTGCATGTCAACCACTTATGTAAAAACATAAACAACTTTTCAATTTGTATAAATTATATTGTGTAGGTGTGTATTATATTCTTTTATTTTTACAGTCGGCTGGATTATTATGAATATGTCAAACAGATTTTCAAGAAAATAATTAAAAAACAAAATATTTTTTTATTATGTTAAGGTCGAGAGACAGGCTGACGGTCCACTTGATGGTAGGTGGCTACCGTCGCCTATAACACAAGCAACGCCATAAGTGCTACAAGTGTGCTGCCGACCATAGAAGGATTAAGGATATGGGATAAGGAAGGGATGGGGTAATGGGCTCTGGCATCCCTTACTCACTCACCGAAACACAACAGCACATAATGCTGTGATTTCACGGTGGTATTCTGTAAGGTGGTGGTTACTGCCGCCAGACGGGCTGCCTAAATGACTGCGAAACGCAGTGTGCCCTACCACTACTTTTCAAATCCAGACCAGTCAATTTTGAAAATTACATTAAAATTTCCAAAGTTGACCCCGCCGGGAATCGAACCCGGGGCAAGCAAACGTTAGGCAAGCACCCTTGCCACTCGTAAAACGGGCTCGAATATTAGGAAAATTTCAGTCTGAATTCCATGAAGAACGCTGAGATATTTGGGTAAGTAATCTACGTATACAAAGCAACTGAACGTTTTGATGTTGACGATAGTCGTCTACCATCAAATGGAACGTATGCCTGTAAGTCAATCTTCACAAGAAAAAAAAAAGGTTTGCAGTGTGCACTGCCCTATTAATTACAGCTTTTTTAATTATAATTAGATAATAGTACAAAGTAATCAAAACGGAAAAACAATTGTCAATAAAGTATTTTATTCTTCAATAAATACATAGTTCCTACGCTTTTGTAAACAAATAATTTACTCAAGAGTTAAAGCGGTAAAGAAATTTCAAACATAAAATTAAGTGTATCAGCAAACAGCCGACAAAGTTTGCGTAGTTCCCGCAACAGAAAGTCATTATTCTGCCTTATTCCAGACGAGCAAATATTTGCGAAATGAACTTGCTTCATTATAGTTTTTATTTTCCGTTTTATGGTTCCGATGTGATTGAGTCTAAACAAGAAGTATGAATGCACTGAGAGAACTTCGAGAGACCACCAATAAAACGTTTCTCGATCGATCTTGGTTTCTAAAGATATAATAATATCAATACAGTTTATGTTACAGTAGCAAAACTTTGCATTATTGTATAAACTATTTATAAATTGTATTACATAGGTATTTTTATGTTACGTTCAAATGCAGGGTTCTTGCGTCTTATAATAGGTCTAATGCCGATTTCATCAAAGCCTTCTTACTTCGTACTTTCGATGAATTTAATGTACATTCCCAAAAATACCGTTTATACTCAGACATTCACTAAATTACAATTGAAGAATTTTCAAAATGTCTTCGTCATAAATCTTAATATTTTTTATGATAACCATAAATTTCAAAAAGGAATAGAAACACATTAGTTGATTTTTTTAAATTATTTTTCGAAGTATGATAAAACATTTATCTAATAAAACAAGGTTATGGACTACTAATCTTATTCAACAAATGCGTTAACTTGTAATTTTCCAAAGGGGCATATAATGGTCAACTTGGTCTTGGTGACACTTAAATTTCACGCTTAAACTGAGTTGAGTCCTGCCTTAATAAATTACGACGAAGCTGCTTGGTCTCTTTTCTTATTCTAGGGCCGTCTTTAGGGCTTAGGTCTTAAGGCTGCAGCAAACTAAAAGTTGTGTAGGACTTACCAACGTGTTGAATTTGTGTTAGAACATATACCTGTAATTTTTAAATAAAATTAAGTGCTCATACTGAATAAAATGTGTTATTACGCTGAGTAGAAAACTTAAGATTGGCAAAGCAAAAATCGCTCTCGGTAAATGTTTGGTCTAGACGAGTTATTAAGAATTTATTTTCATACAATTTGTAAATGCATTATAGATTGTTATCGGTTTGCTTAGTTTTTTTCACGACTCTGTATAACGAATAACAGCACTATATATATTATATACACTTCGTAATAGATAGGTACCATAGTATTATGACTCTTCTCGCTATTAAAATTGATTATCATTAAAATAAGTGCAATGAAAGTTTATCTATCTTCTATACTTATAAAATTATTTGTCCTAACTGACTATCAAATCTATAACAATTATTTACGATTATCTTTCTATTATCAATAGTATATAATATTTTTATAATTTTTACTTACAGTCAGTTAAATAGTTGTAAGTTTGCAACAAAACCTTGTCATTAAGATAAGTATTGTATAGAAACATAAGTATTAACTTTATAAACTTTTTACATAAAGTTCACACGAAAATACATGAAGCTTTCTTTACTTATCCTCTCTTGGACAAAATTTTGTCAAGGTTTTACAAGTGTGGTAATCTTCATCATCACTAATAAATGTTCAAGTAGATTTTTTTCAACATTAATACTTTTTATAACATACTTCTTTGTAACTTTTTTTTTCCAATAAAATTAATAAACAATCGGTACAGACATCAAAAGACTATTTACAATTTGCGACTGTACAATAACTACGTAACTTTATTGTCTTTGAACGCGACTTCCAAGCAATGTTAATTATTAAACTTAATAACTTACATTCTAATTAACGTGAAATAAGTTGAATGTCTAAGATTTTCATAATAGTCCGGTCTTGGGTTCGGAGCAATTATAGTAATGAAATGCATTAAATTAAGGGTCAAAGGGGTTGATGTCAAATTTATAAGAGCTTTGTCTTGCTTTCAAGACGTAATCACTATTTATGGGGATTTAGTTTGGATTTATTAACATTGGATTCTGACTACAATACGACCTTGGTTGTTAACTCACTGCTGAATAGAATTTAAAGATATTGAAGAAAAGCTATTTTTTATGTAATGGTCGACAGATAAGCCGACGGTCTACTTGATGGTAGGTGGCTACCGTCACCTATAAAACAAGCAACGCCACAGGTGCTGCAAGTGGGAACAGAAAAGAGTGAAAAGAGTTTTTATTTCTGACCGAATGTGCTGACACGTGATTTTATTTAACGGTGGTCTTCTGTAAGAGGGTGGTTACTGCTGCCAAACAGGCTGTCCGACAAATTACTGCAAAACACTGTGAGCCATGTCACTACTTTTAAAGTTGACCCTACCGGGAATCGAACTCGGTACCCTTGGAACAAAGCGTCAAGGCAAGCATCCTAACAAATCATACAACGGGTGCGTCAAAAAGCCGTTAAAAACAAAAAAGTTTGTTAGGCTAATTTACAAGAAATATAGTTTGATTTACTTAGGCTGTATGTTAATTAAACTCGTCGACCGCACCAAGCTATCCACCGCCAATCATAACATCCATAAAATATCTATCGACTTCAGACTCTAGAAATGTTTTAATTAAAATCGACAGTAAACCGCGCTACACGAAATATTAACAAGATATATTAAAAATAACGTATTATATTATACTCGTAATTACAAAAATAAAAAAACTGCATATTTTAATCAATACTGCTGCTAATCAGTTAGGGTCTTGAATTGCACAAATGACCCAAAACTAGTTTCTTTAAAAATTTTCGTTCCTCAAACAGCCATTGAGTTTGAGACTGAGCTTCCATAGCTTTCTTGAATGACAGTTAGACGTGGGTGACGTATGCAAAAACGTACGTAAAGCAGAATGAGACGGTCGTCCCTGTTTGATATGCTTTCTCTTTTCTGATGCTTTTCTGCCTTGCCCCGGTCTTCTTAAAAAAGCATTAGTCTCTCTGAATCGTTAATACTGTAATGAATTGTATAAACAGGTTGACAAAGAATTGTGGTTATCGGGATATCGCTCTCGTCTCGTCTCAAGTGCCTTGGCAATCTCAACCCCAAGGCCAAGCCCAAGCCAGGCATAATGAGGTTGTTGTAGCTTTCAAAAATATTATAGTAGAAAATTGCCAGATTAAGACTTTGTATCGATTTGTGATTTGGTGATTGATTGGCGATGTGGACTGCTAGCTGCTCGCCGAAATTTAAAACATAAAAAAAACAATGGTTTACTATTCCAAATTTTCAAGGTTTAGCAAAAGTATAAAAGGATAAAAATATATTTAAAAAATGTACGTGTTAAAAGTTATAAAAAGTTTTAATTTACTTACCCCACTATATTGTGTCAAAACATGTGGCCTACTGTTTTAGAATTTTCAATTATTTAAAGTTTCTATGAAGCCTTATTTAAATATCCAACTGGTAAAAACTATTATTATTTATAACGTCAATACAACACGTTCTAATGTGCTCTCGTACTTAGCTTCATAAGATATTCCATTTCACAGATAACTTAAATAAGAGCTAATGGTTAATAAATAAAAGGTCCATTCAAAGAAACAAAGAAAACACTATGTTATACGTAAAACTTCTTACATTTAAAAGTATTTGTTCTCTTGAATTTTCCGCTTTGTTTTCCCTAGTACTTTCGTCTCGAATCAGAGGAAATTCGATTTAGCGGGTTCGTACGTCAACTCCGTAACAAATAAACAAAGCGAGTTTTCTTGAAAACTGTTGCGATAGTGCTGACTACATAATATGTTTTTTCTTACATTATGTGCAAAAACTAACAATATTACTTAGGTACTAGACTCTTATTGTCGAAGGTATGATTAGATAAATATTTTTGTGGAGTCCCTCTCTGACAAAGTAACTTCAATATTACAAACAAAATCAAAGTTTACCTGTGTTTGTTGTTATTTTAGTGCAGAAGCAGGCTAGGTAAAATAGATTTTGACAGTTTAAACTGAAAAAAAGTTAAACTTTTTAAGTTTTTAAGTTAAGTTAGTTTAAACTGAAAGACTTATTTTCAAAAAATATTGTGTCATAAATTAAATATTTATGGATGTATCCGTGCTAACCCGCCTCCGGCTTCGCACTTAATATTATAAATGTAAAACTCTGTCTGTCTGATACCTTTTCACGCCTTAATTACTCAACTGATCATGAACAATAACGCAGTCAGGGCTACAGGAAAGGACATAGGTTAACTTTCATCCAGAAAAAAGTACCGTACTCTAGAGATCATGTAAAAATTTGCATTTTTTATTATCTTTAAAAAGTAAGGCAGTTACAACACTATTTTGTAATTTTGTTGCATGTATGTAACATATGCAGTGCAGGTAACGGGCGACCCTATCCTAACGAAGAGCGCGCGTCCTCCGAATACTTGATCGTGTCAACCCGAATCTTTACAGTTTACTTTGGACCGCTTCAATGAATCTCAAAACTACATAGTTGAAGTTAAAAAAAAGTAGAATAAAATCATCGAGGAGAATTAAAAAAAAATTACATCTTTATTTTGTTATTCGGTTATTATTTCCAATTAGTTTAAAATAAATATAAGCGTGTCTGTCAACCTTAACATAAAAAAATGAAAACGATAGTATAGGTGTTTTAAAGTTGTATTACTTCATTGAAGTAAAATTTTGAAAAATAAAACAATATAAAGAAACTGTAAACAACAAGCTGTCTCGTAGCCCGACTCGATGTCGACGACGCTCGTAAAAATAAGTTGATTGAGAACATGAGAAAATTTTGGAACGTTTCCTTTACAACTGAAAATGTCTTTATACAATTTTATAGTTTACAATAACATAATATTTTTTGAATGTTTTCATGTACAACCTTTTAATAAAGTTATATCTTAAAATAACTTTTGAAATCTTAAATATTTTTACTCGAAGGTTTTATTTCAATGTCTCTTTCATGACAATTTGTATTTATTTTTTACTTATTAGCTGTTCCCTCGACTTCGACTTTATTAAAAAACCTAAAAAAAATATTTATTTTTTCAAAATAATATAATAATCTGGGTAATAACCTATATGTGTGCCAAATTTCATCCAAATCTGTTTAGTCGTTTTTGAGTAATAGAGTAACAAACCATCCAGTCTCACAAATGAAATATTAGTGTTAATAATACCTTATTGTTTTGTCTTAACAGTAACTTATTTTATTAAAACATTTTCTTTGTTCTTTCTCAACAGACTTATCTAATAGATAATTTAAAGACTTTATCTAAACAGTAAAAAAAGACGCCTCTCATCAAAGATGCTGGCTTCAACTTAGAGCGGTACTCAAGCGATCCCTCAGATTTGCATCTAATTATCATTTTTGATTCGCTCTTCTTTTGTGCAAATACTCATCCGAAAGGTAACACCGTAAATGACATAATGCCGCTGAAGATACGCTGAATTATTTATATGCTAATACCGCTCTTTACATCACCGCTTCGAAATACGCCTCAATGGATATTACTTTAGGGATTTTTAGCTCTTAAATAAATGATTGCGTTTGTGTAAGGACATGTTTTAATGAATTTTGAACGGGACCGCAACGAGAGCAATACGATATCCCGTTTTGTTGCTCTAGCGGCATGAAAGAGAATTCATTTGGATTTGTCAACGCGGACTTTTAAATTAAAGAATCCGTTGAAACGTTGTGAATATGCGATATATACGTGAATGTACCTATACAGTCTCATTTCATTAAGTTATTTCTGTTAATGGACAATACTTTTAATGAAAACGAACCCTTGATGGACAAAATCTATACTAATAAGTAAATTGAAGTGACTGTTTGTAATGTCAAAATAACTGCTTTTTACTCAATATACTTACTTAGGTACTTATATAAATACAATTTTAAAAAAATGTTTAAAAAAAAAACCATTTTTAAAAGTTTTGTTTGGACGTCTGTCTGTCCATCTGTTCCGGATTATCTCCGAAATGGCTGGAACGATTTTGATGGTACTTTCACTGGCAGATAGCTGATGTTATAAGGAGTGACTTAAGCTAATTTTAATTGTGTAATAATATATATTTCAAATATCAAAAATTCATACATTGGTATTATTACTAGCTAGCGCCCGCGACTTCGTCCGCGTTGAAAAAGAAAAAAGTAATCTATCCTGTGTCCTGTACGTCTAAATGTTTATATACCAAGTTTCATGAAAATCAGTTAATTCGCTTAAGTTGTGGAGGAACATACATACATACAATACCTACACTTAAGTATATATTTATTATTAGTATTGATGATTAGCCCAAGCTTGCATTTTCCATTTTGTTACGTATTGTAACAGTCCTAAGTGTTTAGTTTTATAAACGTACAACACAAATCTGCCAAATGAAATCAAATACTTAGTTCGAGTATAATGGTTAGGGAGCCCACGATGCTAAATGTGTAGTTACTCGAGCGTCGTGGGGACCTATTGGACTTTGAAGATTGGATGGTAAGAAGAAAAAAAGGTTATATGAAGTTTTTCATTTCAGCGGTGGGGTGAGCGTCTACAGGCGTTCAAAATTTTGTATTTTAAAAAATCTTTCCATATAATCGCCAGATTAAGAATCAGCACGATCAGGAATTTAGGCTGAACCGTCTGTATGAAAATCTGACACGCTCGAGTATTACAAAATGAGAATCGTCAAAAATCGTTTGAATTTTAAATGGGAGCTTAGTTTAGGTTCACTTAACATCCCCTCTGAAAATCTGACGCGCTCGAGTTGTATTTAAAATTTTACCCTCACCCCCGCCAACCCCACCAACCAAACCGTCAGATTAATACATATCCATTATCGGAGACACGTGGGGTATATACATTGGCAATATCTGACGCGCTCGAGTAATTCCAAAAATCCCCTCTTGGGCTCCCCTACCACAAATGGAATAAGTTTTATTGTGTTTACTCTTTATGTATGGTGTCAAAATAAGTAATATTTGAGCCATATGATTTCTCGAGTAATAAGTAAACACCGATGTTAGCTACATTAAAAAATGTTTGCCAATATTTGTTGGCATTTTTCATGAAATGATTACAAGTAGGTATTATTACTAAATCGCAACGACTTTGACATTCCACTCACACAACTCATTGTTGCGAAGAGTTGCGTTTGACACGAAAATTGTTTGTAGAGCGACGCAGGGCGGTGAATCAACTTGAAATTGATTTTTACGTCGAAACGTGAGACTGCTTCTGATGGCTTCTTAAAAAGTTAAAAAATCAACCCAACCAATTGTTAAATGAACCTCGCTTGCAATGCTCTCTCTAAACGGGCGACAATTTAATCATCTTGAACTTAATATTATTTTTATAAAACCCCATTTTTTTCTTTATTATTACATTATTTAACACATTATTATTTGTAGTGGCATTTAGATTTAGATGTGAGCACATTTAGATGTGCTTTCAAGTGGGTTTAAACCACCCTCTTATAGAAGCTACCGTAAAATAATAGCGAGTTAGACGACGGCATCTTACCATCAAGATTTTTATTTAAAAAAATATTGATAAAATTCTAACATTTTTCGTTCCTTTCTATGGTTTGTCATTTAAAGGTCATTCTAAATTCTGAAGTATAATAATACTGTACTACTATAATATTAAAGCACATTTAGATGTGCTTTCAAGTGGGTTTAAACCACCCTCTTATAGAAGTTACCGTGAAATAATAGCGAGTTAGACGACGGCATCTTACCATCAAGATTATTATTTAAAAAAATTATTGATAAAATTCTAACATTATTCGTTCCTTCCCATGATTTGTCATTTAAAGATCATTCTAAATTCTGAAGTATAATAATACTGTACTACTATAATATTAAAGTAACTTAGCCTTGAAACACAGTGCAGAATAGTATTCACTATTTGTTTCTCTCAAAATAAGCCCTAAATCAGAAGGCAAAAGATATGTTTAAAGTCGTCAAATGAATTGTCAATCAGTCTGCCAGAATCAGGTTCACCAGTACGCATACCGCCCTTTTCACAATATAATTAGTTAATATCGTGTAGTAATTGAAATACTATATGTAAGCTCGAAGCGTAAAATTTTAGGCGGCTCTTTATTACTCTATAAAATCAAAGAATCAGAGCAACTTCTGATTTTCTGCAACAAATCAGAAGTTGCTTCTGCACTTGCTTTGAGTGTATCTAAAATCTTCCACTGTATACATTTACGACTTTAAAATAAGATTAAAATATAGGATTTTGAACTAAAGTATCTCTTATGCAAATTGTTTTTTTATGTAACCCTCAAATATTATAATAGACGAGGGAATTTGCATCATGAAAATGAAAACTTAAGTCAGCCAACGATGTTGTTTTCAATTTGATACTTTATTCATCGCGACTACATTTCTTTCTATACTCACCTAGGTGCATAATTTCACTTTTCAGATTTTACATAGTGATTTTGATGTTATTAGCTTAAAATTATGAATGGAATATTTGTTCGACAGCTTACCATTTAATTTTTTATATATTTAATTAAGTTGCATTGAAATATTTTGATTAAATTTGAAGTCTTCATTTTCCATGTGCTGGATGTAGGCGAGAGGTACTTAAAAGTGAAATATGGCAGTTAGTAGCCTCTCTATACGTGGATACTAGCTTTTGACAGTGACTTTTTTATGTTAAGGTCGACAGACAGGCTGACGGTCCACTTGATGGTAGGTGGCTACCGTCGCCTATAACTCAAATAACACCATAAGTGCTACAAGTGTGCTGCCGACCATAGAAGGATTAAGGATAAGGGATAAGGAAGGGAAGGCGTAATGGGCTCTGGCATCCCTTACTCACACACCGAAACACAACAGCACATAATGCTGTTATTTCACGGTGGTATTCTGTAAGGTGGTGGTCACTGCCGCCAGACGGGTGCCCAAATGACTGCGAAACTCAGTGTGCCCTACCACTACACTTATCCTTTTCCCCTTTTTAGGTGTTAAAAAAACCTTACAGCACCTGTGGCGCTGCTTGTGTTATAGGCTACTGTAGCCACCTATCATCCAGTGGACCGTCAGTCAATCTGACACATCTTTACATAAAAAAAAAAAACTTTTATAATAAAAATCTTATCTTTACTTATGTATTAGTACATAAATCTGAAGTTGTGTAAATAAACTTTAACCCTAAATGTTTTCGCAACCGAGTAGATAACGTACGAGTAACCTTTCTACTACGACACGTCACAGATAAATTCGTCATGCGTGTTTACCGGGCAGACTGCCGTTTGCCGGCGAAGAGGCGACGCAGAAAAACTTATTTTACGATTTCCGTTGCCGGGAATATATCTATCGAACTGTTGGCTCGTGTAAAATATATTATTTATTGCACTTGTTATAAGTTTTAAGAATTATGAGAACAATATACGGTGAAATTATCACTTTGGGGGACTTCAACGCTCGGCTTTTATTGGTTTTGTTTTTAACGGTATTTAACAAATAAAAAACTTGCTTATAACAGTAGTTTGTTACTTAATAAGCACAAATAGAGTTCTAAATTAATTTAAAAAAATCAATTAATCAATCAAAATATGGCTTAGCGCCTCTTTGACCAACTACAAGTAAAGTGTTGATTAGTTACTTTTAGAAATCATTTTCTGTTTTATTGTATTATGCACTCGGTTTATTGCGTCATTCGATAGGCGAATTTTTTTTATTATTTAATATTTGGGACGTTTACCGTACAAACAAAGGTATATCAGCTAAATTATTCCCGGTGACAGGTGACTTTAAGTGACGGTTTAGCCTACTTGACGTTGGTGAAAGAGGCGCTTAGTCTTTTTTATTAAAAAAAATTAAATACATATTTTTTTTTGTATTGCTGTATCACGAAATTCTGTATCATATCTGTCTCTAGTAAGCTGTTCTGTCAGTGATAGAAGTTTGCATCAATACTTATAACTTCTACATTAATATTATAGAGCTAAACATTTGCCCGCAACTCGTCTCTTTTTTTATGTCTTTTTTGTCTTTTTCTATATCTGATAATATGTCATGCAAAATTTCACGATGGTCGGTTGAGTTAGGATAGAAGCAAACTTTTTTACAAACTACATGTACCTACTTAGGTAGTTTATAAGTCTCAAAGTAGTTAATGAATAGAACACATATTTCTTCTATTTCCCTAATGTGCATGTAGCTATATCGCAAACAAATTCTTTCGAAGCGATTTCTTCACACGTCGCTTCTCCGTTGACAATGTACGTGTTACTTTTAACAAAGGGCCAATCCGTGTGAAATGACATAGGCTGACAGCATCCAAACGACCGTCGAACATTATCACAAAATACCCTTAACTCGATTCGTTCATATAATATTCATGACGTGGTGCAATCTTTCAAAAATTGACACCTTTTTGTTGGGGTTACGGAACCCTCCGATTTACGCGAACAAGTTTTTTGTATTTGTGCTGGTGAATAAATTACAATGGACAAAAGGTATCATGCTTTACCACAATACTAATTTATACTATTCCCATTGTACATGGCAATACATTTATTTTCATCTAGCAGTTTTGTGGTCGAAAAACTTAAAAAAACAAGATTTTTTTACGTAAAATTTTAAATACTAACTTTAAGAGACGTTTAACTACTTAACCGAACGTCATAAGATTTTACATACACGTTGTCAGGGATACAGACACAGAAAAAGTACTGTTCCCGAATTTAACACCTCAGAAATAGGGCCGCGGACAAGTCGCGGGCAAAAACTAGTTAAAATATCATCAAAGCTTCTGGTGATATGATAGATTGTGCGGAGCTGATAAAATCGCAATAGATTTATTTATTTTATTGCTGATAATCTTACTTGAAAATCATTTTAATGGCAGTTATGAGGTTGAGGAAAATCTTCAATTATAAAATGAACAGAAATTAATAGAACTTGTAAGTTCATCCTTGAAATATTTTATGTTTTCTAAACAGTCATTATCTGTAGTAGTAGGTACACTACGACTCACGACATCACATCTTCGTATGGAAATCAAAGTAGTTTTTATAATTAAAAAAATAAAATAATCAATTAATGTACACACATTAGCGTCGAGAGAC
Organism: Synanthedon formicaeformis; assembly: GCA_945859745.1. Taxonomy (NCBI): domain Eukaryota; kingdom Metazoa; phylum Arthropoda; class Insecta; order Lepidoptera; family Sesiidae; genus Synanthedon; species Synanthedon formicaeformis. The sequence goes on along the minus strand of OX243960.1, from coordinate 4,355,706 downwards.
CTGAGAGCACATTAGAGATATTGGTCAACAAACTCCGGTTGGGAATTTTTAGAGGGTTGACCTATGTACACATTACTTAGTAATAAAGCTTTAAAACAAATAGCGTCGCTCCCAAGGGTGTTCTCTAGAGGATATCAAATAAGTGGAAGCTAGGTGAGTTTCGTCCCACGTCACTCCCAACCCAGTAACTCAAGTTGATTGTTTGTACTGCGGACATGGATTTTTCCACTTGATTGTCTGATTTGATTTTCCCGAGGGCCGCTTCTTAGGTTGCTGTTCAAATAACCGCTTATAAATAACTACTTGTATTTTCTTTGGATTAGTTATACCTAGCTTTGAACTTCGTTGGAATAGAATTTAATTATATTGAGATCGATTTGCAAGTACACTTTGAAATATGTAAACGTTATTAATTAAGATAATACGTTTTGATTATAATCGTACTAATATTATATTAATACGAAAGTTTATAAGGATGTACGGATTTTTGTATATCAGAATAACACTTAGGCTATAATAATTTATAGCTAAAGCAAGTGTTATATAATTTCTGGTTGCTATTGCAATGAAATTATATGATATACTAATTAATTTGCATATAAAATTTGATATGATTGCTGAATAAGTGCTGCAAATGTTGATAATCTAATATTAATACCGCGAATCATATTATTACCTATAAAGAATCTTTTGTACTTAATAAGGTATATAATATATAATAAAAGGTAAAATCAAATACGAAGCAATAAGCCAAGTATTGGGTGACATAAAATTGGCACCAATAATAACCTCATTGTTGTATTGGAAAGAGGAAAAGAATAGTACTTTTCTATTAAGGATTACGAGCTCGTGTCGCGACTACCCTCGCTTCCTGACAATCGCGACGACAACCGTTTCGAATCACCGTCATTGTCCACTTGTCGTTAAGTTTTTGTCTTCACTCCCCTTCTTACACTTCGACTTGTGTCATAATACACACTGATACAAGGTTCAGTGAACAATTCGTTTGTTATTTAATATTTGTTTCGATACTAGGTTTACAGACTTAAAAAAATAAAATTAACCATATAATGTGTCAAAAGTAATATTTCGTTTTTGAGGCGGATTAAAGGTTTCTATAAAAATTATTAAGTTAATTCAAAAATTCAGATATTTTTTTATTAAAAATGTCCATAAATATTCAACAAGTACCCATATTTTTAAGCATTTCAAATTGACTTTTATTATATACTAGCTACTGCACGCGACTTCGCCTGCGTAACTTTATAAAATAAAGCCTTTCCTCGATTAATGGACTATCGAACACAAAAATATTTTTTCAATTAGAACCTTGTAGTTCCTGAAATTATAGCGCGTTCAACCAAACAAACAAACTCTTCAGCTTTATATAATAGTAAGGATTCGAAGTTGTTTTAATTTACATTATACGTGTGTAAAATCATTACCAAAACAACTGTTTTTATATTAATCTATTTAATAGTTTCTGAAAAATAAAATGTATCTTCGTATAATCTTAGAATATTTGTTAATCATCTACATTTTGTTTCTACATGCGCAGTCACACAGTTCAAAGTAACAATAATTGTTATCAATTGTTGAAAAGAAAATAAAAAAAAATGCTGAATATTTTTCCACTCCACTTATCAAAACGTCCGCGTGTCTCATATGAAGATTTAAAGGCGAGGTAAGGAAGACAACAAATGGACGCGGATTGATGTCAGATTTATTTTAGTGACGTCAGATTTATATCCGACAGGACAAGGAAATGCTATTATAATGGCACCATGTAATGTACATTTGTGTAGCATAATTTATCAATATGACAGTGACACAATATAGTATTCTATAACCATATTTATGGGATACTTTAAGTTACCCGTAAATTATACAGAAAAGTCGAAGAAAATATTGTTTTAAAGCAAACCAGTATAGAACAGATAATTAAAAAAATATTCCTATCATCAGGACTAGCAATTTTCTACGGACGAGGTATTCACAAGGCGAATGGAATTATCTCGTTTTCGAGAAAACTGCTGACGCACCACGCGTTGAGACTAACGCGAAATTAGTTATTTACTGAATACGGTATACTTGTTTCCATAAAGCAATTTGGATTTTTTATTGTATCGGGCGTATTTAGTGATCGAGAAAAACTGATGAAACGTAGGATCAACCTTGGTTTTTCTAAAGATTTCATATTTGAATAGCCCATTGATTGAGTGTTTGAGCTGCTTGCCTTAACTTGTCTCAGAGATCCAGAGTTCGATTTCCGACAAGGCCAACTTTGGAAATGATTTTTTCGAAGTCGGCTCTTGTTTGGACTTATTTGGTCAGCCCGTCTGGACGCAGAAGGCACCACCAAAAAAAGCCAAAACTATATCTATACTATAATATAAAGCTGAAGAGTTTGTTTGTTTGTTTCTTTGGTTGAACGCGCTACTGGTTCGAATTGAAAAAATCTTTTTGTGATGGGTAGTCCATTTATCTTGGAAGACTATAGGCTATAGAGAACGCGGACGAAGTCGCGGGCACCAGCTAGTAAAAAATAAAATAGAATCCAATTAGATAGACGCTCCTCACGCTCACCACAGTTGGGAGATAACGCCCACGCGCGACCTCTACTTTTATCCTGATGAAGATTAGTAGATTACTGATCGTAATGACATCGGTTATGCTGTAGAGTTAGAGGCAGAATGCTATGATTATTATGACGTAATGCATCTTCGCTACATTTTTAAAAACCCTTCCAGTAGTAATTTGTGTCTTTGTCAACGTACGTGGTCTCGCAGTATGTAATAATGAGCAGCAGCGGGGCGGGTCGCGCTAACTCGATTACCTGATACGAGTGCAGCATCGCAATCATGTTCACACTATTTTATTTACATTATTATTATGTGATAATAATGTATATAAAGTGGAGTTTCGATAATGAAGAAATGCCAAGGCCCATTTCCTTCTATCCCACCTCTTTTTAATCTCTTGTTTATTATTACGATACTTATATACTTGGACAGTTGCGCTTGCAATGCATCATTCTTTTTAATTTTAATTGTATTCATATTTTTCATAATATGGGGATAATAATTAGTTCTTGCACTGGTTTTATTTTGTTGGCGAGTAATATAATAATTGAAGTAGCCAATCAAAATATTTCGAGTACAATTCATCACTTTCCTCCCTTGAAACTATGTAACTATTAAATAAATAAATCACAAATTGAAAATAGGCTGAAATTAGATGAGCCTAAAATCTCGCTTCTGACGAGCGAGCGATTAGTTTGAAGTGTTATGATAAAATCTCTCACTAAGGGCCTCTTTCACAAACTACATGTAAAGTGTTGATTAGTTATTTTTAGAAATCATTTTCTGTTTTATTGAATTATGCACTCGGTTTACTGCATCATTCGATAGCCGATTTTTTATTATTATTTTCTATTTAATGTTTGGGACGTTTACCGTACAAACAAAGTTATATCAGCTCCATTATCCCCGGTTACCGGTGACTTTAAATGACAGTTTGGCCTACTTGACGTTTGTGAAACAGGCGCTAAGACTAGCGAAATATGTAGAATAGTCGCGAATGATTGTTATTATTAAAACATTCTGTCGATTAGTGAGACAGTTAAAGTACTATGATGGCGCCTTTAATGGCGTCTAGTTCACCCTTATTATCTATTTACAGCCCGCATTTTATTATTGGGGTTAAGATGGTACAGGGTATAAAAGCTGTAGTAGGAGGGTGGGCGGGGTAAGGGCCGATGAGATCGGACGATCGTTAAGGGATGTTTTTACGACCATCAAACGATACTTTGCGAGATGGCATCCGGTTGTTGTAAAGTAAAAACGTAATTTCGACTACTTCAGATGCTGCCTTTAATTTGGCTGTTTCAAACAAACAAGATGTTAGTACAATGTATAACTTATAGGTAGGCGTATTAAGTAATAATATGTAAAGGTATGCATGACTACTTTTTTCTTGACATGGATTAATTATAATGTTTAACGATCGAAATAATATATCTTCGCGTTTAACCAACACGTACTACTATAGAGGTGAGTAATCTACAGTAAGATCTTACTGATCTATCTACAATCTTCTGCAATCTTAGTATCTTACTAAGAGTGTGTTGTTGAGCACTTTAATTGTAGGTGTTGGTTTAACACATTAAAATTAATCCATGTTAAGAAAACAGTTCACTATTTTAATTTTTAGGCATTTTTTAACATTTTTTAGGCTCTACCTAAATGGAGCTGAAATGATCACTTATAGTTTGTTTTTTAATCTTAGAGACAAAAATGACATTACATTTGACATGCATTACATACATTTCATGTCATTTCATGGTATCATTATATGCAAAGTTGACATTTGCATGTGGAACAGACCATAGTGACTTAAAAATTGTATTATCCGAAAAGGACTTATGAGAGATGAACTTACCTATACGTCTGTATGTCAAAATTATAACTGATCCATGCTTATATCAGAAGGTGCCGAGATGGGAATAAACCAATAGTCCATTTGACGGTAGAATCGCTCTCTTGTTGTTGCTTGTGAATATCAGTATCCACAATCCACATACCTACAACTAAGTGACTACTTCACTTGCCTCCTACCAAAAAAAATTATATAAAATTTGTCCTTTTTCCTTCTGCTACTGACTCTAATATAGTTCTTTAATGAAATTACATGAAATTGTTATGTTCAAAAAATGTACAGTAATTCTTACTGTTCACTTTGGAGCCGGCAGCTGTTCACAAATCTCTTTTGTACGTGCTCAAGTAGTCCGCTAGTGTTTAGACTTAATGAACAACCCTCTTGCTCTTAACTTAAAGCTTTACAAACATTTAAACAAATCCACTCTTTGTCTTATTAAGTCACATAAAAACAACGTGTACACATTTTACAAGTTTACTGTTTAACTTCACGAATTCCAGTCTTAGAAGTTTAGGCGAGAAAAGAAATAAAAATAACGCTAGGTAACAATGTTATTTAACTTTTCGTTACATTTTGACTTACTAATAGGTATATAAAACAAACACAATAGTTGGTATATATCATACGAGCTGGCTACAGCATGGCCCAGGCTCGAAAAATTGCATAAATATTCTAAGAGCTGACTACTATAGATGCTAAAGTTAATGTATGGCTATATACCACATTTAGGGCCTCTTTCACAAACTACAATTAAAGTGTTGATTAGATACTTTTAGAAATCATTTTCTGTTATATTGAATTATGCACTCGGTTTACTGCATCATTCGATAGCCGATTTTTTTAAATTATTTTCTATTTAATGTTTGGAACGTTTACTGTAAAAACAAAGGTATATTAGCTAAATTATTCCCGGTTACCGGTGACTTTAAATGACAGTTTGGCCTAATTGACGTTTGTGAAACAGGCGCTAATTCTTCCCCATAACTAAACTCTACATCTGATTAATTTTCGTTCATTAATAATTCAAGAATAAAATAAGACACTTAATGCTTTTTAATAACATAAAAAGCTATATTTAGATATAAATTAAATAAAATCGATCGAAAAATACTGTTTTGACATCACCGAGAGACGTCAGCTTATCCTTTTCTCAATCTGCTTTCAATTTTCTTAACAGTAACTGTAATTATGGCTCGGATTGAATTAAAAATCGAATTCCCCGAGCGTATAATACAATATCAGCTAATATAATTACGTACGGCTGTTAATATCATCGCGTTAAAGATATATTAAAGTCGCATCATGATTATTCAGAGGGCGTTTTTAATTAAACAACCCAAGCTAAGTTTCAACGGCACATAACATTTTATAACCCTTTAATAAGACGTAAAACTGTTGTTAAGCGTCAGTTTTAACAGCGAATATTAATGATTATATAGGTACCGCAATATGTTTCATAAAGCAGAAAACTCGCCAGACTCATAAAGTTTTTAATGGAAATTTTCAATTAATAAAATTTTTGGTAGTGAGAACAACTTCATTGTTTGATATTCATTGTTTCATAGGAATATATAAGTGGTGTTTAGTTGTTAATAAATAATGGCGTTTTTATTCTGCACTTATTTAGTTTTTCTATTCTGAAAAGGTCAGAAGTCCTAATCATCCCTTAATCCTAAATCCTGCTGGCATTGCTTGTGTTATAGGTGACGGCATATATTATAAATCTGTCATGGCTATTTTGAAACCACCCAACGGATTTTATTGCGGTTTTCACTTAGGTATGGAAAAAGGGATAAAACGAGGAAGATTTAAAATCGCGGACAAATCCGGAAGAGGATCGCTAGTAAAATATAATGCGATAACATTTCATAAAAGGAATTCCATACAACCGTGCTTAATTTTTTCCCTTAAGCCACGTATAATTCGATACAATGTAGGTACACGGTATCAATCCCAGTATTTATAAGTATCTATAAAAATGAAATACTTTTTGTGACGCCCCCTCCAAAAAACGTCGAGCAAACTTTGGCAGTAAAACCAACGAACCGGTTACAGATAAAACAAGTCCGATGTGACAATGTAATCCTCGAAACGTGAGAAATGAAAGAACAACATATACCTATATATATACACATATATTTATGAACACTATAAAGCGGTATTGGGTCTTTGTGTATTATCTTACTATACATAAATGAGGTAGTGAGATAATCTCTGCTTTGTGTAGATATTTTGATATTCGTTTCAGTGAACCTTGATAACCGTAAGAATCCTCTGTGTTAATCTGCTATCTTATCTTCTTAGCGTGCAGCCTCTCTACGAAGGTTGGCGACCACAAGGCTATCTTGACCTTGGAAGCTGCTACGTGAAAGAAGTAGCGAGTGCTTAAACCGAACCATTCTCTTAAATACTTCAACCCAGGATGTCTTTCTTCTGCCTCTGCTAAGCTTTCAAAGTATTTTCCCTTGCATAACTAGCTGAAGAATACGGTAACTTTCGCCCCTCATCACAGCTTCCTCTGTTTTATCGTTCTCAGCACCTCCATTCCTTTTTTCATTCGATGCAATTACTCTCTGCTTGTTATGGATCTTATGGTTCGACAGGAATCCTGATATTGTCATTCAAAAATACCTTGAGCTGCCTACTACGATGTAGGTGGTTACCATAGTTTAAAGCGATAATGGTTCCAGGTTCCAATCTGAAAAATTTCTTCTAAATCTGGATCTAAAAAATATAAATATTCCAATCTAAAGAGTAAGGGATAAGTTAAAGTCTTTTGTTACAACAAAGTAAGTATACCTCAAAAAAAACTTCTACAATAGGAGCAAAATGGGTCTAGATTTTTGTGAATGTCAAAGAATCAGCGGACACCTTGGAATGATTTATAATTTTTGTTGCCTTAATACACCCCCGGTTTTCGGCCATTAGCGTCTGCAGGACTAAGTGAAACTTGAATTATACGATTGTCTAGACATTCCATTGTAAGAAAAACAAATTAATTTCCCTCGCTATTGTAGTGGCAGTCGAAAAGTACTCCACAACAAATTTATGTCCTCTATTGAATTATAGCGCAACGCTAAAAATGAGAAAAAGTAAAATTAACAATCGCCGTAAATTTATATCCCTTTTTACGTACCAATTTCTAACTTTTTGATACATGTTTTCATATTAAATTTCATCGAAAAAGCTAACAAAGATTTCATACATAAATATGATACGCATATATACGTATTATAAAATAACGCCGCTGTATGCCCCTGATTTTCGTTAACTTCTAAACGACTTAACTCAAATTTTAATAAGGTTTTCACTAATGTGGAAATAGCAATAAACTAGACAGATTTGTCTATATAAATAATCTTCAGAAAAAAAAACCACACGCACTATAAGCACACTGTAGTTTTACATAATAATTTTTTTATAAAAATGAGTCATTCGTAAATGTTTTTCAATTAACGAATGTGCAAACGTAAACATTCGAATTTAATCTCAGTGAGTGCGAGTCTGATTGACGATATTTACGAGCGGTCGAGTTCAGTCCTCTCTTTCGCATTTAGCTGTGCCGACTGCCGTGAAACGCCCCGAACATTTCACTCTTTTCGGATCCAGCCTACTAGTCAAGTAAATTGATTTTGAACTCGCTTTTAGGCGGATCTCGGTTTAGTTATGTTTCTTATACTCGTTGACTACGTGCTCGTGATATAATATGTCTTTGCTGGTGCCCGCGACTTCGTCCGCGTTGACAGATGAAAATATAATGCCTGACATCTTCATTGGCGTTATACTTTTTCCAGGCTTTAGATTTTGATCCAACTCAACAGATTTTGATACGGTTTTCACTAATGGAAAGAGCGAAAAACAAGGAAGATTTGTGTATATGGAGATTTATAATTTAATTTCTAATTTTTTAAATTTAATTTTTCATTTTATTTAATCCGCGTGCTAAATCGAGGCCGGGATGTTTAAAAATAAGAGGACAAATTCTTTATTAGTAATTTTCTGTTTTCTCGTTCCCAGTGTGTGATATTTAGTAGCATTCGTCGGCTGCGACCCTGCACTATGTATTACTCGTACAAAGGCGGGCTCCTAGTTTATTTATTGAAAGGAAAACCCTTTTATGGCATTGGAATCCACTCGCTTCTAATGGCTATGTTTTGGTCGGCGACGCGCGATTTTAATTATTTTCGTCCAATTTACGAGTGGCCATTAAAGACCGGGCCCCTTGTGACCCATTACGGAGCCGCTTATTTGCGAGGTCCGAGTCTTGTTGATAACTTTACAACGCTGTATTTTATTCGAGAGAATTAGTCTTAAACTGAATGCGTACTGTGCGGTGGGATAATGGCTTCCGTTTTGCATGGGATGTGTATATCAGTTTAATACATTTTTAATATCCTCATCAAGTATTAGAATAGGCCATCTTTTATCGTTGCCAACAGTGAAAATCAGATCGTTTAAAACATATATAGATAGTGCAGGGAAATAATTTTGTAGAACAATTTATTATTGTAGTTATACTCAACTTACCTTTTTATATTTAAGCCAGCAAGCTGAAGTGGAAAGGTTTTTTTATTTCACTTAATTATTTATCTGTTTAACCGATAAATATAACAATTAAAAATGCAAGTTAATAAATAATGAGTTTTGAAAAAAATAATAGTCCTAATGTGATTCTAGCGTAGTTAAAGTGACTGTAAGTTGGAATTAATGCACATATGATATATGACCAGAAAATAAATAAACAAAAAAGTACATACTAACTAGGTTCTATCTCTGAAGCAAGAAACTTTGCCAAAAGTTTTTTCGTCATTTTCAAATAATAAATCAACAATTACTGGTTAATTATTTTTATAGTTATGTTTGTTTTCTATCATATTCAGCACAATGCCTCGTGTTTATTTTTCGTGGTAACATACAAAGGTTATAGGGTCGCATGAAAAGTAATGTATTATCTAAAAATATATTTGGGGTAAATAAATTACGGTTACTTAAGCCATCCGTTACCTTAAGTGTAATCCGAAGTTTATGACTTTGTTATTTTAGGTTGAAACTGATGTAAATTTGATTGAAAATAACCAAATTTACTAAATTTATGAGATTGTTTTGTATTCGCATAAGTACGCTTAAAGTAAATTAAAAATATTTAAATTTAAACACTAAAAATTATTTTGTAAATCAAAAATTTGTGAAACATTGTGGTAGTTGAAATAATAATAACCCGACGTAAAGAACAATTAATTCTTAATAGTTAACAAACTTTAGTTTAAATTGAAAATACTTAATTATATAGCTAAAGAGTTCTTCTTAGATAGAAATATTATGTTTATCACAAGTTTATTATATAAGCATAGTCATATAAGCATTTACATTTTAAGATGTGTTATGTTACGAATAATCATCTGATATTCTACTATCAATGGCTATTTCAAATAAAATTAGTTATTTTGTAAAATAAAATTATCAGAGGAACTTTACTATCAATTGGATGTAACGACCCTCGCAGATCCGCTTTTCGTATCACAAAAAGAATCAACATCGAAAGAGATAATCCGGGGAACATGGTTCGGCAGCAGGTAAATAGCTATTACGCGCTTCGTTGGTCCCATGAAGAGATAAGATTTGACAAGTCTTCCCGTCACGCAGCTGTGATTGATGGAGTGTCGAGAACCGCAACTATGACGGCTTCATTTCATGCTTTTCACTAAAGAAAGTCATGCGTGATACTGTACCGCTGATAGCCGACGAAAGAAAAACCTTGGATAATTTTGTGGGCTACAGCCTACAGCTAAATATTTATTAATATTACTTATTTATATTTGGGTAAATTCTATAAATTTTTAAATTAAAATAAAGATCATTTATTTAGATTTATTAAAAAGGTTTTAGATCCTAGATAATTTTATGTAGTGTACAGTCGGCCGCATAAGTCGATTAACACATTCAAAAGTGCAAAACAACTGAACCCTCAATTTACTTACTTACTCACGGAAGCTTTTTACGATCATTTTTACGTGAAGTTTATTTTGTTCTCTAGTCGTGACAACGACTTTTGAAACTTTTGAATGTTTTAATCGACTTTTGCGGCCGACTGTACATTGTGTGACAGCAAAATGCCTCAAGACGAGACAGGTATATTTGAATAATATCAAAACAAGAGTATATAAATAAAAATTTATATTACGCTTAATTAAATTTTTTTTATCAAAATTATGTAATAGACAATTTTGAACTTTTTTTTAATTAAAAAGACTTTCAATTAAAAAGGAATACTTTCGTATTATAATCATTCTTCTTAATAAATTTTTACCCGTCTCTTGAAAGAGCGGTGACTCGAATTCGCTATTGAAATCGGGACATTATTCATTCAAATGATACTTTAAGCGGCTAGCAATTACGGGGACTCGCTCTAAAAACTTTTGTCACAATTGGTAAATAATTATAATTATCACAGAGGGTCGCTTTGGTGATTTCGCAAAAAGGCAGAATGCAGAACTTCGGCACACTCTCTGGTTATTAAAATTTTCCTTACACAAAATCGTCTAAACAAATTCAGCATTAAGATAAAGTGTACTCTAATAGAACACCTTTAAGTCCAAAATCAATGTTCACGTAAACTACGATAGCGATCAAAGGGAAGTTTGATTTTGCGGTGATAATTGTGGCGAGTCCTTAATTATTTTGAGGGTAAACTTTTGCTGAAGTTAATTTGAGGCTGGATGTTCGATTCCTTTTAATGGACATACTTTTTATGTGACTTCCAATTTATTTGGTCGACCGGAATATTCATTAGATAAACTCGGTGAGGTGAATGATTTTGTAGGGATGTTTTAAATTTTATTTGTTTACTAGCTGACGCCCGCGACTTCGTCCGCGTTGAAAAAGAAAACAAGTAGCCTATCATGTGTCCTGTACATCTAAATGTTTATTTACCAAGTTTCATGAAAATCAGTTAATTCGTTTAAGAGTTATGGAGGAACATACATACATATATACAGAAAAATTTTTTAAAAATGGTCAATTTAGTTTCAGTATCATGTATAGAGCCTATAAACACGATATATATGAAAACAAAGTAAATTACTGCATGACCGACCCTTACAGATTTATTATTCGTAAATATTGATTGATTAGGAACTAGGAACTAGGTTTTCGCACAGATGTATTTTATTTTTAAAAATTATGTATATATATACATAAACCTTCCTCCTGGATCGATCTTTCCATTAGCGAAAACCGTATCACCGTTTAGTTGTTTAGAAGAAGTTAGCGGAAAAATAGACCAAAGCGGACAGCGACTTTATTTAATAGGTAGGGCAGCCTGCGTCCAGTAAGGACATGTGTGCTTAAGTGTCTGCCTAAGAGAGGCCAAAGTCAAAATCCTTAAAAAGGTTTTTATAATGTTCCTTAAAAAGCTGGATACCGCGCTCCATCCTCTCGGTACTGTTCGTGTTTATAAAAGACTTTCCTAATTAATGCTACAAGTGCTACAAGTACGCTGCCAACCATAGTAGGATTAAGAATAAAGGATAATCAAATGATCTCTCACAACAACACATATGTTGCTATTTCACGGTGGTATTCGTTAAGGGGATGGTTATATTGCGGCGAGACTGTACTCAAATGTCTGCCAGAATCAGATCGGAGTCAACTAGATCTATTGCACTAACATTTTTCAGAATTCATGTTATTTTATTATTTTTCAAGTAAACCTTCGATGCCGATTTAAGTAAATATAACATGTTTATTTTAATAAATATCATAAAAATATATTTGTACTATAATATCAGCGTCTGAGGTCTCAAAACATCTATTAGAATATTCAAATTTCGCAATGAATTTTTAAAAAAGCAGCTGCAAGCTTCAAGTCTAGCATACAAAGGCTTTGCATATTCTGTAAACTCGACTCTCAGTACTCCAGCGGAGTATTTGTTTAAAATACAAGACAGCCTCGTATCACGTCCCCTACCCAACGAACGTATAGCTGTAATAGAATTTATATCACACCGACGCTGAGCCCTTTTAACATTCCCCCTGTAAATCCGGTCGAGTAGTGTACCTAGGCAACTTGTAGGTAGATAGCTAGGCTTTAGGTTTCAGAGGGGACGGAAAAGGGAAGTAATTACTGGGGGAAAGACATCAAGTGTGTCACAGGGAGAGTGTGTTTCGGAAAAAATGTGCGGGAAGTGTGTCGGCACGCATCAGTTCACTGTGTCACTGATGATCTTTGGGGTGTCTTTCGTTTTTCACCTGTAAGAGGTGACTTGACACATATTTAAACACTTGCTTTTTTTTAAATTATGTTAAGAATATTTGTAACTTTTAGTCCATATTACTTAATTTATTATTGTATAACATCGAATTAAACACAGTTAACTTGTTTATTTACTTTCATTGGAACTATGCGGCAAGGTATCTCATAGTTCTTTCAAAATACTTATATTTGTAACAATTCTATACAATACTTAGTGCAAATGTTATAATTTAGAAGAGAAGGTAATCATTACATGAGATTAGCTTCATTACATTGTTTTTGTTCAACAACTGAAATCAATAAAATCAATATAGTAAAATAGTTGTATTTCATTTGGTATCTTGTAGACTTTTTTCCGTTTTCTATTTCGTCAGGTAAACTTACAATAATAATATTCTTTGTTATTTTATTCTAATTTTTTTTTGTGCTGTAGTTCTGCACACAGAACTAGTGAGAATTTTTATCTCATTAGATCTGTATATAGATACTCTAGAAGTCTAGGCCCATGTTCCGGTCATCGTTGTGAAATTTTTAACACTAATAATTTGCATGAATAAAGTTATTAAAAATCGGACAGGTAATTATTCTGAGAAGTATTTGATTTTTTAAATTATACTTGTGAAATTTTATTTAAAATTGACGCCTTCATTTTTAACAAAACAGTTGGTATAATCTTATATTAAAATAATTTTTAAACTTTTTCGGTTAACATAAATTTCTCCGCTTCTAACTTTTCAAACAATTAGTAATTATTGAAGTGAAAAAAAGCTACTTTTTTAATTTACCTGCTAAAACCCCGACGGGTTACAAACTTTAAACTTTAGTTATCGTCTACCGTCCCCTAGACAATAGTAGAGAGCTTATTTTAATAGCTCATCTCCTAATCAGAATATTAAAATTTTTAATTTTTAGCCAGATATTCGTATACATATGTAAGCATTTGATTATATCGCAGCCAGGGGTCGGCTAGGGCGAGTGACGCAACACTGTTGCTACGCGCGGGGGAGTCCGCTGACGCATTGCCATAGCCCGATGTACATCAAAATATTAACAACATGGATGTGACTTCAACTTTTATTATTCTAACTAAACATTAACTATGCTTTATCTCAACTCAACTCGTCCGCGTTGAAAAATAATACTTATATAACACATAAGATAAGAAAATATTATATAATTAAGAGTGTGTACCTTTATTGCTGTTATGACGGTGGCGTTTACGCTGTTTACGATGACTTTACAAATGAGCCCCATTTGTGCAATACTTCCTGAACTTGTATTGGTTTCTATTTCCAATCAGAGAACTATTGTACATAGAATAGTCTTCATTAGAAAACTATTGTAGAAAACATACCTTATTACGTCAACATTCTTTAGACATATTTCGCGTTCAAAATTTCGCTACTACAACTGTGATCCATATCCAAAATCCATAGCCAAGTGCCAACGTAATTTAAATAAATATACACAACATATTTTACCTTCAAAAACTGTTGAAAAATCGCTATCAATTTTATATATTTTCGATTTTAATATACGATTTTAAGAAAATTAAAATAATAATGCAAAAAAAAAGAAAGCAAGCAGTAGGAAGCAGTAGCTTTATCCAAGGCCTTGTAGGCATATTATTATTTTCTTTAGTTGTCGAAGACGTCTGTCCAGTACAATACAAATAAGAATGAATAGAAACTATAAAAAAGCACCGTTTCGTAACTCCATAATGCAGCACTGTAGATGCCCTATAGGTATGATTATCTGCAGATTAGTCCCTGCTAGGGGATCTGAGTACCACACTCGCGTTGCTAGGTTACAGGGGACCTATCCCCAAGGTCAAAAGTTATAAGCATACGTACATACTAATCAAATCGTGAGCAGAGGGGTGAGATGTACTCTCCACTGAAGCACTAAGTAATCGATTCATTCGCACAAAATTGCTATTTAGATTGTACATTTATACATTTGTGAAGGGAATTTTTGCTGTGTAGAATATCTAACTTCGTTATTAGATTTAAGGGACACTTTTCACGGTTCGATACCTAGGTTTTGCCTATTTAGACCTGCACTGTTTTTTCTGTTCTTATATCTGCTTTTAGAATTGTACAGTTAACATATTTAAATTTTAATATAATATATTTAATTGTTTTAAATATTGTTTTAAGTTTTCGATTTTAGGATGAGGCTCGTTCTTAAATGTGGCCTATAATTTTTAAATACTTTCTCCTTTCACTTTTTTGCTAGAATTGTTTTAGGTTAAGTACCTGTTACTCATTAATTTGTGGGTCGTAATAAACTTTTGTAATTTGTAATTTCAATTTGTCTTCTTAATTAAGTTTTATATAGGTACTTATGCTTAAACTGCACAATATTTGATTATGTAATTATTCATTTCATTATGTAATTGTGTTAACCTTTCCTAAAAATACTTTTTTATTTAATTTTGTGTGAGAATTAACACTTTGATAGCTGATAGTTTCAAAATAAGTTTTTATATTCTTTACTGAATGGCGATAATTAAATTTATTTTACAAATAAGGAAGGAAGGAATAAGTAATTACAAAGAAGATCTGACTGAGACTGTGTATTTTTTATAATTGTTTTATAACATCTACTGAATACTGGTAATAATTTTTTTGAATTCTCTATGTGGTCACTCAGCACTCATCACTCATGACAACAATAATTTCAGGTGATAGCATTAATAACATTAAACTCATTTATATGTAATGCTTCATTTAAATATTAATTTAACAGATTAAGCGTTTCATGGAATTGTGTGTCCTATGTTTGATATAATTGTTGATTTACATGAACGAGTTCGAACGATATTAATGACGATTTTTCGCTTCACCGCATCCGATCGAGAGTAGCAACCGTTTGTATTCGAAGCGAGCGACCGCGGTCGTAGGGTTGGCTGTGATTTCATTACGTGATTTATTTTTTCCATCTCCCTCTCAATCCAATAAATCCCAATGCGGCGGTGGCGGGTTAATTATTAATTTTAAGGCCACGATTGCTGTCGATGAAAAACCTTCAACTAGCGATTAATTAATGAAAGGACTATACGCATTTTATAAGCAATTTCATTATATCGCTTAATGTATGTACCTACCTAAGGTAATTCGTCGAACACTGAACTAAACTTTACTCTAGGAATATACTTTATAAAATTCACAGTCACGGTTCGATTTCCAGACGAAGCAAGTAATTTATAGAAAATCTTTGAATGCAGTATTACTAACTTTTTAAAATAACATAAAGCCTCCTTTCATCAAAATGTCCTATCTACAATATTTAAGGTACTTTCTCTTCATGTCGCATATAGTCTTGGGACGCCCTGTATGTGTATACTTGTCTGGCAGACACTTGCAACCGCCAAAACAGGTTGGCTGTTTGCATAAACTTTTTAAACTTTGATAGAATATTCCCTTATTTCAGCCTTGTGCGAAAGGGTTATAAAAAAATTACATTTTCAAAAATTTATTTGATAACGACGCAACTGCGAAAAACCTGCCAGACCGGTATTTTCTTAACTGACTGATAATAAATCATCAATAAAAAAATTCTATCCTTGTGCCCGCGGGGCACTACTAAGTTAGGTACAACTTAGTAGTGATCAGATGTTTTTATTCAGAGAAGTTTTGATTTAACAATACATACAAATACGAGTACCTAGCAGTTTCAGCAATTAATGATGATTGTAAATTTTTCATCTGGCTCAGCGGAATGAGTAATTCAGCTTTTTTCCTAAATTGCGTTCCAGTGACAGTGCTCGCTGGCAATTGTGCGAGTTATTTACGACTTCAATAAACTGAACCTTAAAATTGTTAATGAAAAGGTATTAAAACAGACCGGCCCCTCATAAATAACCCGGTGACAGAGTGGAGGAAAGAAAAATGCGCTTGGATTTGAACAAATTACGGCCGCAGCCGTCACTTGACATCCGCGACATATGCTTATTCGCTAATAAAATATTCACTCACATATTCTCTCCTTTACGTCGTTGTCATTATAACAATCGCTACGAAATTGTCAGCAGTATTTTTAACTACAGGTTTTTAGTTACAAGTGGATTCCTCCTTATAACTTACATCTAAAGGAATCTATAAATCTATGTACTTAATAGGTACACGGAAGGAGAAGATGATATCTAAAATCTGTTACGTTTATATTTGTGCGCTGATAACTGTATTGTATTCAAAAAGCTTGTGTATTTTTTATGACAACAGAAAGACGTGCTCTGAAAGGATACCGCATATGGACTTTTACAACATCAGAACCGTCATTTACTAAGCATCAGGATTAAATAAGGCAATAAGGAATTAAATCTAAAATATCTCCTAGGTCTTAAAGACTGTCAGCTTACTTGTAGAAATAAAAATATAATGTCTGAACATATTATTTATATTATGTAATATGATCTTTTGTTTACTAAAACCCATAAATTCAGAAAACCAGTGATTAATGTTTCATATTAAAACTAGCAAAACAATTCTTGGGTTCACTATTTCTCAGGAAAATCTCTTTCAAATGCCAAGTTGTCCCGATACGTATTTAATTTTTAGTTGCTACTGTTGTATTTCATACACGTAGATAGGTTTGCCAGTTGTTAACTGACTTGTTTGTTTGCGAATGGTTCTATACAAAGCGCAGCTGCGTCCGGGAAAACCCTAAAGGGTTATATTGCTTTATGAATACTAAGGGCTTTCTATTGATTCACACCTTTGTACTTTATGTCATTTTGCTTTTGAAAATACACAACTTACTATTTTTTGTGTAATAATTGTAGCGTATGTATAATATTATGTTTTATAAATTATAATGATGATTTGTAATATGTCTATTATAAAGAGTAACAAACAAAGAGATCCTTACACACAAGATAAACACAATATTACAAAGAAATAAAATTTGAAATTTTCGCCTATTCTACCTATCCCTACTATACTGCATATCCCTGCATACCAAGTAGGTATCACCACTGTTCGAAATTTCAAAAAATATTATTCAGTGATATTGATAAATTTTTAAGTCATTGATTGTTAATTTATGATTTTCAACATACTATATAAAATTTTTGAAAAATTGTAGTAACTAACACAATAAAATTCAAGTGAGCAACGAAGCGAGGCCGCAATAAAAATGTTCATCGAAACCCAATTTATAGTCCAGTCCGGGTCTTTAAAGTATAAGGACGTTAATCGAAATCTTATTTCATGCAGCAAATGTCCCGTGAATAGTATAAAGCTTCCCTGTACATCACAAAAGGCTGGAACGCGTTTGGCCTGCGCCGCACGAACGAACAAGACTCTATTTATTTTTCAATAATACAGTAAGAATAGAATTCTCATCGGAACAAGGGATCCTTACGGTGATAATCTTCTTAAGGGACCTTTCTTCAGTCTTTAAAAGGAATTTTCTATTAAGCATACAACGAGGAATATTATAATATTGAAAGCATTTGTTCCACGGTTCTAGATTAAATTATTAATTTTTTCGCGTCCTGACAATGATAGGGTTAGTTATTTTAAGAAACGTGTATTTTCACTATAAAATATTATGAAATTAGTTAGAGATAATTATCTACCTTAGTTCCAAGCCGGGAAAATTATACCAGCGACCCGCTCCCGGCTTCGCCTTGGGTGCAATTTTTATACTTATAAATCTTCCCCATTTATCAGTCTTTCTATGTGTGAAAAACGATTTAAAATCGATCTCTCATTGTAGATATATATATATATATATATACCAGGGTATATATATACCAACTTAACATTTTTATATTTAGAAAACGCTAGCGTTTATTGATCTAAAAATGTTTTATAGTTTTATGAGTTACAGTACATGCTCATTTCCAGTGTCTTTGTTTATGAAGCAGTAATCTCAAATGAAAGGTAGCCTATTCAATTTACATAAAACGCGAGTAAACATCCCCGAATGTCTGCGGAACTGCATTTTATTTTTGTTTACTAACCGGTTCTAGTTCATTCTGTCTTGGACAAGTTAATATATTCCGTGTCCATTCGCCGGTCCGGTCTCCAGCGCTGTTCCTATATATTCCGATCACGTGCTCGCTTCTTTTTTTAAAAGGGAGCACTGAATGTGCCCTGACTAAAATTACAGTGTTTTTCGGCTGTGCACTGACATTTTGATTCTCCCATTCTTCTGACGCGCGTATCAAAAATTACTAACGAAGTCCCAACCGCTCCCACGCATCGCTATTCGAGTTAGGCTAACTGTTATTGAAAGTAGTTTTGAAATTCGATTTAAAAACCACTCCGTCTAGAGCTGCATGCACAAACAAATCGTAAAGAAAAAGTCATAAACACGCTACACCTTCGTTGATACAAAAGGAAATTGCTTATTTTACGTCGGTGTGACGGCGATTCTGCTAGTTCATATTACACGTTTCAAAATGAACAATTTTATGACAATCTAGATTCTAAAGAATAAACATCAAATTTTAAAAGTAAACATAATGTAAACAGGTCATTTATTATTCATATAAACCTTTGATTTTTTGAGAAATATATTATTAACTTTATTTCGGATCATAAAATAGATATAGGAAGTCACAGATTATGCAATAACATCAATCATCATTGCCAATATAACTTCCATTAGATTAATAAAAACCTGAAGTCTATATCAAAATGTAATAAAATTTACTCCTAACTATATAAAAATTGATTGTTCGTTTAGTCAAATCCGCAAATCCTAAAGTAATTTATAAATCACCACGAGATCGCCATGAAATTTTGCATAGATATACGTTTATAGAACAAAGACAAAGTTACCTTTCATCCTGAAAGAAGTACTGTTCCGGGGGATCAACTGTAATTTAAAAAAAATTAACGGCTGACAAAAATATATAAGCTATAAAGTTTGAATATAGGTAAATAAACCTTACCTACACTAAATTTGATACAAAGAATAGACAGATCCGTGTTCAGAAGAGCCAAATCTATAACTGTTGTCGAACTTTTGATGTTTTGTTGATATTGTAGCCATTTTAATTTGTTTACGAACCTGAATCCATTGAGGGTATTCTACGGTTGACTTTATTGTGCCACCAACCATTGTTTATTTTTAATTGGACGCGAACAAAATACTTGAGTCTACTTTTTCTTCCTCGTTCTATTGTTGTTATTACACGACTGTGCAACTTATAAATCATTTATTCTTTCCTCCAGCGACGAGCAGATTAAGAAAACAATGGATGACAATCTATCAACATGAGTCCATTTAGGTAGACAAAAGCCAAAGCGAGAGACGATCCTCGTGAAGTGGAGCGTTTTATATTATATTTATCTTTAATTACTACACGAGGAGAAAGTGAAAAGAATGACGACACGGTATAGTGTTCAGGTTTCAGTAACTAATCTTGCAAAGTTTTACATTAATGAAATTATGAATGTCTTTTATTGCACACAAAGTATTTCTTAAAAGGAAACGAAATTAAATAAATAAAACATTTCCTATTTGCGATTTACAATTAAATAACTAAATAATATTGTAAATTAATCACCAAGACTAAACAAATCTTGTTTTACGGGATAACCATACAATGGACAAGGGGCGAAATGCTGCACACACAGACCAGAGTTTACTTTCAAAAGTTCGTTTCCGAAGTTAGCCCTGCGGGGAATTGAACCGGTAACGCTGACCTGGAACACGGTCCTTCCATTGTTAAAAGAGCAATGAACCGTATTTAAAAGGCCTAATAGTTAACGCCAATGTAAATGTTCCATGTCTTAAATGTTGACCACAACGATTGAAGAAGAATGAATTTTTAGAAATTCGAAGTGCCCTTGAACATTAAAATTTTATATTAAACTATGTTAATTAAAAGAAACACTAATGGCAAATGAAAATATATCAGGTTATATTTCCCACATATTTGTAGGTTTATTTAAATTCCCTACTGTTTTTTTAACTTATACTACAATAATTCCGAGCGATCCGCAGAATAATGACGTGATCCGTCTCCAAGGGAAAAAGAAATACGGAAAACAAATAACGATTTTCTTTTGTTAGCTTATTATTCTCCAGAGTATTCATTACTGGTACCTCAGTCTACTTTTTCAATGCTTATTTTTTTTTTAATAAATATACCTAATCGATGTAAGGAATTGTTATGTTTATTTCAATATTAGTGATGTAATAGGTTTCACTCATATATACTTAAAGTTCGTTATTGAAAGCCATTTTCAGCAGTTGCAAAATTAGTAATCCCATCCCTCCCAAAAAACCACTCACAATATATCAAAATAACGAAGTCATAAAAATTATTGCTAACCAGCTGGCCGCATGGTCCTACAAATTGAGTGGTACGTTTTCCCAGTCCTACGCTTGGAAGTTGTTTACGGCTGCTAACTACTTTAGCTATCTCTATCGAGAATTTTCGCAGAGGAAAAAGGTGGGCGTCTCATCAAACCGAAGCTGCTCACGGAGTTTCAGCCTGTTAGTAATCAGAAAAAAATGCAAGTGAGGGATACTGGACTATAAGTTAAGTATGTCTGTGAAACACAACTACGTATCTGTGTTATAGACATAGAGTCATAGTGGGTACCGCATCTAAGGCCTTCATGCACTCGATCAAAGCTTATAAGGACCTCCTTAGTATCACAGGATCTAATTTTTCATTCTGAGATAAGTATAAGATATTGTTTTCTATTAGGGAAATTTAAAAAAAAAAGTATCGTGGTGCTACTAAATTTAGGGATTATTAAGATCGGAAAAGTACCTACAATTAAAAATACATTAAAAACTAAAGATGAAGGGCTATTATATTTTATTTAACATAGAACGCACTCGCAATATACGAGTAGGTATGTAAGTGTGTTCGGTATTTGATTTCTGTTTAAAAGTAATTCTATTTTAAATTTGATTTTTATTCTATCGTTTTTTATAAATTAAACTAGTGGAATTTAACTAGTCTGGATTATATTTGATAACCCAGTACTGCAGTACTCCTGATTTGAGTTGAAAATAAGCAAGCAATCTTTAATGATGTTCACAGCATATTACAGAAATAAATAATTCAAATTCAATTGTCAATATCGATTGCCTCATCGTTTCTACTTAGTTATTTTATTCCCTAATTCCTCTACTGTTTAACATAGATACAAAATGACGTCTAGATTCGTCATAAAATTGGCAATGGAAAACGAATGAAAACTGAAAGGGTTATAAAATTTTACGAGTTTCTAGTGTGAAATTTAATTAGGAACGTGTCAGAGCAGTCGTGATGCGGTATTTAATAATGTCCTGTCGCGTCCCCAGCAGCGATTTATGACTCTTAAGGCGATGTTAATAGAGGACAGGGTGTCGTTAAAGCATGAATGAGAATTAAAGTTTTAATTTGCATGTGACGGCTGCTGTAGTCTGCTATGTGGCAATAAAATACGTTTAATTTTCATGTATTGTTTATGAACAGAGTCGAGTGAACGTTGACTTGTAAGCAATAAAGGAATCTGAACTCACAAACTTGGTAATTTTATATTTCTATCTAAAAATTTTTAATAAGATTAATAACATTATGTGTATAAAATAGGTTTGTTTTTAAGATGCATTCCACTTATTAGAAATAATGTTAAGGCCTACTATAATTTTATAGTGACTCATAATTTACGCTCCAAAGACTGTGCTTAAGACACAGGCCATTTTAAAAGAGTCTTTTATAAATATTAAACAAATAATAAACAAATAAATGTAAACGATTTTATGAAACAAATATGTAGGTAAGGAAATAAGATATTTATGAAATCGTAATAATTAATGCACAATTGATTTCATTGATCTTAATTAATAAAAATATATGTATATTTGGTAATTTTTAATACTTATATGACTTTATGAACATTTTAATTCTAAGTCTTGTTTTGTGATTGAAGCTGGCTTCTCCATGCTTCTATAGAAGCGCTACAATGGCCCCGTATCGTTTATCGCACGAATGACGTTCACCCATTCAATGCACGCATTTATACACAACAGTAAGGTCGAGAGTATACCATACAAAACAATTGTGTTACTAGATACTCCGTAATACAAGAATTGCAAAAAATAACTGTAAACGTAACTTTCATGAGATTGTGATGTTTTAAGAACTATCATCATAGTCTTATTATTCGGTAGATCAGTAATAAAGACACACGATTTTCACAAGTGGACTGTATAGATCAACTCAGGAGGACAGTATCTTCTAACGTCTTCATAGAATTTTTCAATGTCGTTCGACCGCATGTGAAAAAGACCAATAGAGTACATTTTTTTATGTTAAGGTTGACAGACAGGCTGAAAGATGACTCATTATAAAGTCAGTTTGAATTAAACCCATAAGGGCCAACTAACTCGAAGTAAAAATTAATTTACTATATGTCTGAATCTCCACAAATGTTCGTAGTAGAAGCAGTAGAAATATAGTATACGATTTCACAAGTGCAAACTCACCTTTATTTCGTGACTTGTCACGCACAATATTACTATTACTATACAGTATACATATAAGTAGTTCAGCCCACTCCTCAAGTTTCCGAGATGATTGAACCTGATATGTTATGTACAGATTTTTCTCGATACAAACCGTCAAACGTGAATAGAGCTGAAATAAGATTTCCATTCCATCGAATCAGATTATGTACCTTGAAAGGCGTCTTATATGGTATTTTCTTGTATCTAGTTTCTTTATTAAGTTTCATATTCCTCGATGAAAGGTATTTTTTAAAGTACAGGCAATATAGTAATATAGCAATATTTAAAGTACAGAACTTATAACTGGGATAAAAGCATTTAATGTTTTTTACCAGACTGTTTTCTGTGTAAAACAAATAAATGTGCGATTAACGTGTATTTAAGAAAAAAATAAAATATCTTAAAACATCTTCACAAACTCACTCTTTAATATTTCTAACACCAGTTTTCCTAAAACATAATTACCATGCAAAGTTTGTTCGTACCTTAAAAGCTCTAGGTTTCTAACGTAGCCTCTAATGCAAGCTGAAATTCCAACGTCATAATAACATAATATGATATGTTATGATGTGGTTTCATTAAAGCCTTACCAAGGAAAACGTCTGGCAGCACCAGACACGACCGTATTAAATAACGCGCTACAGTATAATGCTCTCTCATACACATTGCCGTTTGCACTAACATTTTTTAATGCATTACTTTAGCCACTTACTTACGTCAGATTGTTGTTAGTAAAATTGAAATACTGGGATATTTTTGTGACTCTTACAACTTTGTTTTTTAAAGCTTTCTAAATTTAATTACACTCACCCGCACAAAATGTGGCCCAAAGTTAAAAGTTACTTCAACTGTTTTATTATAATAAATAAAACAGTTTTAAAATGTAGTTAATAATTAACTATTAACTACAATTTAAATTTGATTGATTTATTGGATAATAAAACAGTTGAAGTAATTTTTAACTTTAGGCCACATTTGACCGTGTGCCGGTGAGTATGTATATTGTTAAGTTGTGCAGATAGCAACGAATTTATTTTTACAAAGTTTTATTTTATTTTACTAATAAATCCTTAAATAAAAATTGACATATTTTCAAACAATTTGAATTCTTACAAAAAGAAAATTGACGAATTACTTTTAAATTTTTTTTTTCATCTATATTAATATACAAAACCAAAAAAGAAAAAGAAGAGAATATTCTATAAAATTCTCTTCTTTTTCTTTTTTTGTTTTGTATAAATTTATTTTTAAATTACCTAATAGATAAATGTAAATAAATTTAATGATTCTATAGGCCTATTTGTATTTAATTTATATATATAATAGATTTTCAATGACTGTATGTAATCTTAATAAATAAATAAATAAAAAGAGAAGAAATGATATAGTTATTCAAACAAAAATTGTAAAAACCGCCTAGTAGGTAAGGCGGACCATAGTAGGATTAAGGATAAGGGATAGGGAAATGGGATCTGATTTCTTTTATTCACACACAGAAACACAACAGCACATATGCTGTTACTCACGGTGGTCTTCTGTAAGGGCGGTTACTTTAAAAGTGCTCTACTTCCGAAAAGGTTTGGTCAAAACCGGTCCAGTCATTCCGGGGTGATAGGTAACACCAGTAAACAAACATACAAACTAAAAGTTTTGACACTTTTTTGTTGTTATTCTTATGCCTTTAATTTCAATTGACATAAAGCCTTTTTTATCTAAACAAATTTGTGCATTCAAAGTAATGTTTAAAAGCAAAAAAAACTAGAAGTTTTAGTTCTTTTCGTTTATTTTAATTAAATAATATACATCGAGTATAACAAATTTAAAAGTAGGTACGTGTTATTTAGTAAGTAATTGTGAAATGAATAACAATGACTTAGAATTATTTCTTTCTCTTTGTAGAGTTGGCTTTCAAATTAAATGCAAATTGTAGGAATACAATTTCTATAGCTTATACTATTTCAAGAACAATCGTCTACGAGGTGGTCTCCTAAAATTAATATGTAAGGAGTGGTATCCACTAAGTGTGGGTGGTATTAAAACGGGGTACTAATGGTTGAGGAGTCCTGCGAACCGCAGACTTTATGTCCTCAGACCGCTCTAGAATTATTAATCAACTGAATGCTGATTGCATTCCTGCTCTTGCAATTTCTGATAATATGGGGACTTATAAATTAGTAGTACATATTACAAACCTCCACTATTAATTTTGTTAATTTGAATTTAATAATAGGGGGACTTGAAGTTGGTTTTAAGAAGTTTACAGTCCATTATTGTGCTACGAGACAAATATAGTATGAACTAATGAACTATGAACTACACTCGTAGCAATATTGTCTAGTAGCACAATCTGTCAGATCTGTTTTATTCACTTTTCTCATTTTATCCCTAACATGGCGAAGCACACGTATAGATAACGTAGCTATCTATAGGTTACAGAATTTTCAAAATCGGTCCAGTAATTTTTAAGTTTATTCATTATAAACAAAAATACAAATCCTCTCTTTATAATATTAGTAATGTATATAGTAAATGTTTCTATAACTGCTCGCAGTTTTTATAACGCTGTCAACTATATATAATATAAAGCATTATCAACTAGAGACCCGTTCCCGGCTTCGCCCGCGGTGCAATTTTTATATACAAAAATTTTCCCCGTTTATCCCTATTTTAATTCGGTGTTCAAAGAGGGATAAACGGGAAAAAGTTGTATATAATAAAAATTGCACCTCAGGTGAAGCCGGGAGAAAGTCACTAGTTTTTAATATATGTAAGCATCTTATTAAGAATTTGATAATGAAATTCGATTCCAAAAATAAAATTATTTATATTGAAGACAATTTAATACAAAATTTGAATTAAATACATTTTATATCTAAACAATTAGGGCCTCTTTCACAAACTACATTTAAAGTGTTGATTAGTTACTTTTAGAAATCATTTTCTGTTATATTGATTTATGCACTCGGTTTACTGCATCATTCGATAGCCGAATTTTTCAATTATTTTCTATTTGATGTTTGGGACGTTTACCGTACAAAAAAAGGTATATCAGCTCCATTATCCCCGGTTACCGGTGACTTTAAATGACAGTTGGGCCTACTTGACGTTTGTGAAAGAGGCGCTTATTCAAATAATAAAGTTAAACAAACGCGTTAATTTAAAAGTGGAATTTACATTAATATACGATTTTCTTAATAATATTTAATGTTGTTCATTCAGAGCCGCGTTAGGCACAATGGAGATTTGTTTACGCGCCGTCGAACAATTTATCTCAATGAGTCGGATGGTGACTTGGATGTTAGTTATGCCGCGTGTCTTGTTAAAATTAAGGATTTAAATTTAAATTTGGAAGCGTCCCGGAGCGAATAGGTGAAACGAAATAAATATGAATATGAATGGGGAATCAGACAAGTGCTGCTGGAACGGGTTTCGAATTATTAACTTTTGAAGAGCACTCGCTGTACCGTCGGGAGCGCAAACCTGACTTTCTCTCGAGTACGTCTAACAAGCTTGTCATATTCTAAATGTCGAAATTCTTGGGGGATAAAACGTATGATTATGCAAAATCCTTCCATTATATTTTGCTAGGTGTTGCCTACGAAAATTGTCTTACGTGAGAATCAGTATTGTTGCTAATATATAATTTTATTGATATATCCATATATAGTTCTTCCATCTGACATGGGAAGCTCATATAACCCTAATTTTTTCAAAGTTCGAGTGAATAGGCATCTTCTGGGTGAGCTCGCTCCGTCATAGGCCTCATCTTCGCTTCACAGCTGGATATTGGCCTCGAGCAAACCCATCTCTAATAATAAAAGAAATAGTAAGATTTTTTTTTGAAAATATTTCATCATCATAAGGCCACAATCCTACCATACTATTTTCATATCTAATAATCTAATCCTAATAATAATCGTTTGTATGTTTGGTTGTTTGTTCCGGATTTAGATGAAATTTGACACACAGATAGTTATCACATCGATATTGTAGGAAACTTTTAATCGTGGAAAAATGTTAGGTTCTCGAGGGATAGTCTACTCCTAGGGATAGACTAAATACATCGTTAAAAGGTACATTATTTCGGATATTGAATTATTCCCATAGGCGTTTTGTTGGAAGTCGGGTTTGAAATATCATTTTAGAGCTGATTGGATTCAATCAATCAAGGGCAATCAAGAACCATCCGCGCGTAGGTCTAGTATGTCATATTTATGAAATGTTGCTGATAAAAATAGTTATTTGATTTTTTTTCTATATAAGTAGGTACTAATTTTATTATTTATTGATAAGAATTAAATAAGTAAAAATCTCCTTGACATATAGGAACACTAGCTGGTGCCCGCGACTTCGTCCGCGTTGAAAGGAAAAATATGTAAATGGTAACGCCGGACATCGCTATCGCGCTTTAAATCTTTTTATCTTTTTTATGTCTTATATAGCCTATGTCTTATTCTGATGTATAAGCTATATTATTGTAAAGTTTCATTGAAATCCACTCAGTAGTTTTTGTGTAAAAGAGTAACAAACATCCATACCCATACATCCATACAAACTTTCGCATTTATAATATAGTTATGTGCACTATTCTTAATCAAGACATCTCTACTTTAAGTACATGTCGCTCCTTAAAAACTAAAGTGCCATAAAACAAAAAATCCAAAAATGTTTTTATTGCAAAAATACAATCACAATCCTTCATATTGTATGTTCCAAAAAGACTTATGGTTGTTTTATTCCATATTTAGTATATTTTGATCATTTTTTATATATTCAAAAGTAACTTATATGCTTATATCTCTTCTAGTATTCAGTTTATTATAAAAGTACTTAAAACATTTAATGCTACTTAAAAATACGGTTCTAACGATGTATAATATGCCTTATATTTGATATATATCTAATAAGAAAAAAATACATAAAAAAATCATTTAATTTTTTTCGTTTAGTAAAAAGTGTAGTGTCATTTTGATTTGTGGCCCTTTAGTTTTTAAGCAACGATGTATTCTAAAGTATTTTTTTGCTATCCGTACAAGTTAGACATCTTGAAATGAAGCAGATAGGGCAGCGGAGACGGTTTACTCGCAACGTATATTTTGCGCTCACCGAACGAGAGCCTATGTTGACCGAACGCGACTTGAATCCCGACTTCTCAAGTGATACTGTGTGCAAGCAATTACTGTGCAATTTAAGGTTTTTCGTACTTTTAATGAAATCTTTCAGGTCGTAATACGATTACTTACTTATGTTAACCATTAAAAAAAAACAATCAATATTTAATTTTAGGTTGTATGTATTGGATGTTTGTTGCTCTTTCACGAAAAAAATAAAGAACGATTTTTGGATGTTTGTCACACAGATAGTTTTTGCCTGGATTAACATGTGTGTCGTTCATTGTAAAAGTGGTGTAACTCCCTATTTTTAAAACCATCTTTTCTTGCCTAATGGTGTCACATTTAGTCATAACTTTGAATATAAAAGTGAAGTAACTCCAATAGTTGCATTAAAATCCCATAGATGAAAACAGTGAATGAATGCTTATATTTTTTTTCCTACACTATATGTCGCAAAAAGCTCCTTATTCTAAAATTCAGTTACAAGGAGATAGTTCACTTTTACAATGAACGACACATGTATGAAACTTTTTAAATCTGTAAAAATGTTAGGTACCAGGGTGTACTTCAAGCTAAAATAGCATTTAGGAAGAATTTAAAAGAATGTATAAGCAATTGCAAGAAAATTTAAAACGTATTGTACTTTTATTAAAATTTGATTTTATTTGGTTGAAAATATTCTAAATTTTCATTAAATTTCGTCTAAAATTTGCTTGTAGACATTTTAAATTTAAAAAATATCAAATCACTTCAACTACTTGAAACGAAATACACTTCTTGGAGCTAACTTAGTTCTAAATTAATTAACTTGCTTATACGGTGTCGAAATTTTATTATATTTTCAAGATACGTGAAAATGATAGGACAATTTATGAGACAAGGTTATTATTTCATCATTTATTAGAAAACTAATAAAATTTTAATAAGATATAATAGTTTATAAGTAAAACCAATTTCTTTTGAAGGGCTTATAATTTTATATAAGAAACATTTTTTTAAAAACCTATTCAAACTTTTGCATTTTATGAATCCGGCTTAGTACGAAATGCAATTTTTAATAAACGCAAACCGTTGCATGGTTTAGGAGAGCGGATACACAAACGGACAGAAAGACGCGTAAAGCGACTTCAACTTTATGTAAGAATGTGAGGAAGATCGAGGAATAAAGGCTTACTACAGAGGACTACTGCCTAATTGATCGTATTCAATTATACTGTTCCCTTAACTATTCTCTTTGTTATTTAACGACAATTAAAAGTGAAAAAGAACGTATCTCCAAAAAAAAAATATTCGCAAAATAAAGCTGTTTAATTACACCGATGCTGACTTCGCAATTTAATTATAGAACTATAATATTTCCATTTGAATGAATACCGTCTAAAGTTAAATATTGAACGTTTTAAAATCGAACGTTTACGTTCTTTTTTTAATTGCATGCGGTAACAAAGGAAGATCAAATGACTGAATTCACTTTGCATTTTAAAAAGTCCGCTCTTCGCGGAATCGTTGAAAGGAAAGGCGCACAATTTTGTATAATTTTAATATGTATCTGATATTTTGCGTTGTCATTACGGGAATTGCTTTTGTTGAATATGAATGAGATGTTAATAAATATTTACCACAATAACTGAGTATTTTATCGATAACTACTAATTAAATATTAAAAATCTGCTTCTTTAATCCATACTAACTGGTGCCGGCGACTTCGTTCCTGTTGTATTATAATTATATGTCAAAAACGAAGGAAGTCGTTTTACGCTCTTTTCATCAGTGAAAACCGCATTAAAATCCATTGCGTAGATTAAAAGATCCTAAGGTACTTACAGATTTTTGAATGGGAATAACATTCGGAAATTAAAAAGACTTTATATACTTTCAAACTTTTTATACTTTCAAACGTTTTTACTACTTTCAAACTTAATCTATGAAACCCAATACTACACGAAATTACACGATATTTTCTCAGTAAAATCTATAATTTCTAATGGCACAAGTCAACCATTAAAACGAAAATAAATAATAAAAAAAAAACTGATGGCCTGATCTCCATACAAAACTGATGGATTTCCTTTACTTTTCAAGTCTTATTTCTTTTGGAGTCGACAGAATTTAAATTATTAGTATGTTTTTAGTATTATTTATTGCACATTGCTTATTGCTTATTCTTTACATTTTTTTACTTAAAAATTAATGCCTAAACTAAATTCATTTTAAAATATTTTCAGTATCAAATCGGCCTTGGTTGTCATTAGCTTGTCTCCCGACATAGGCCTCCTCTAGATTTCCACATATATGTATTAGGTTAGCATAATTATATTGGATATTGGTAGCAAACTAAATTTTAAAGTCGTAAATTAAATTTTTGAAACTTTTGAGGACTTATTCAATTCACTACATGCATACGTTCTACCAAACTACCAGGCTCCCATAAACTAGAAGACATTAGTTAGCAACAGCTGTTTAGCTTTCAGTACGTGGACCGAAGTTAATTAGACGCCCTCGCCATCGCGGTGCGGTTCGGTTCGGTCGCAGTACAAAACAATGGAGCCAGTAGGATTTTTTTTTAGTTTTAGTATCTCATACTCGTGTGAAACCTGAAGAAATTTTATGACTATTTCAGTACTAATTAAAATCTAATAAAATAATCTGACTATTGAACTATTTACTATCTTTCATTAAAATTTCAATCTCTACATATAAATCCGTCGGTTTCTTACTAACCACCTCTAAGCCACCCAACGGATATTTCTACTTTTTTCTTATGGAAGACAGAAAGGGTTATTTATATAAAAAAATGTTTCCAGAGTGCCTAGTGAGAGTTTTACACGATCAAACGCATCGAACTCGTAAACGTGAATTTGTATGGTAATGCAGCAGCGCCATCTAGTGGCTAACGTAAAGCGCTGCTTCATTCCCATACCAATTTACGATCAATACGTTCAAGGCGAAGCCTCTAAAGAGAAATATACCATCGGTGGCCAAATTATTAGGTACAGTGCTCATATTCATGTAATCAATGAATGATTCCCTGGTAACGACAACTTAATACATTTTTATGCATGACTTTGCACTGTGTCACAAAGACAGAAGTGCACTCTTGGCTGAAAAAAATGTTTTGACTTGGCCAAGGAATTCACCAGACATGACCCATCGAACACATGTTGACTCACCAAATGGGCGATGCCGAAAGAATTGATTAGGTACCACCAAGTGCCAATTCATTGAAATTCATCAGAGATTGGAATCATAACTCCACACTCCAAGAAAATGCAAAAATATGCATTGAGAGCATGCCCCGACGAATAGAAGCTCTTATTTCAGCAAAGGGAGGCATCACTAAATATTGAAACTAGTTTTATTAATTTTTATAATATAATATTAATCAAACGAAGAATATTTTTTTTGTAGTTTTTATGATCCAAATAAAATACAGATACAAATAAAAAATACATAAGAGACCTACAACCTATCATTAATTGTTAGAAAAATTCAATTAGACAAAAAAATTCAAAAATCTCAGTAGCTACTGTCACTAATAATATGTGGCGATATTCCACAGATATACAACCTCTTCAACTAACGCTGGCATAGAAGATTTGAAAAATCAAGAAAAGATTCGAAATTATGAAAACGAATAAACTGTCATGTCAAATTTGTGTATAAAAGGGGTTGACAACATTTTGTAAATATTATTGTGCTATAGTTTTTCAACCGGACTTTTGCTATGTACATAGGCTTATTTTAAAGTGTAATTATTGTCAATTCTATCAGTTAATATAATATTCAAGCTATTGAGTATTTCATTTGGCTACATCCGAATGCATGCAAAAGCATAAATGTGGTACTGCTAATGTCCCACATATTGGTGACCACCGACGACGCGCAGATACAACCATGTCACATATTGGTGACCGCCGTCGTCTCACAGAATAGTTGTGAGTTAATAGAAACCGCAAGATTCATTCGGAAAGAAGAAACTTGGTATATGGTGCCACCATAAGCGGAGCGTTTTTTCAGTATAATTTAAGGATGGCATCATCAGACGGTGATAGGCAAGAGATCGTCAGGATTAACGCCAGAGTACCTCCGTTTTGGCCAGAAGAACCTGCACTATGGTTTGCCCAAATTGAAAGCCAATTCTTGCTCTCCAGAATAACTACGGATGAGACAAAATTCAGTTATGTTGTCGGACAACTGGAGCATCGCTACGTTGCTGAAGTGAAGGACATTATAATTAACCCGCCGGAGACCGATAAATATTTAAGGCTAAAGACTGAGCTTATTAAGCGCCTTTCAGCATCTCAAGAAAAAAGAGTAAAGCAGTTGTTGATGCACGAAGAGCTTGGAGATCGGAAGCCATCACAATTCTTGCGTCATCTACAAGATTTAGCTGGTCCGTCGGTTCCGAAAGATTTCCTTTCCACTATTTGGTCTAGCCGATTACCGACCAGTATTCAGACGGTTGTAGCATCGCAGTCCGACTTGACCCTGGAGAAAATCGCAGAACTAGCTGACAAGATTCACGAGATTGTTACTCCATGTCCACAAGTGGCAAGTACATCTAAGCCCACACCATCTGTCCAAAATGATCTTGAAGCGCAAGTCACAGAGCTCGCGAAGCAGATTTCAGTTCTTTCTGCCAAACTAAATAGTCACACCACTTACCGCCAGAAAGCAGATATACGTCGGACTCGCTCAAGAAGTCGCTCTCGTCCACGACAGCCACCACCGAATCATCCATACTGTTATTACCACTACACATTTGCTGACAGAGCCAGAAAATGTAAACAACCATGTAGCTTCGGGTCGGGAAACTCGAAGGGCAGTCGGAAGTAGCGGCCAGCGACTGCCCATCATCCACTACAGGCCGTCTATATGTAACTGATCGCGCATCAAAAATGCAGTTCCTGGTGGACACTGGTTCAGACTTGTGTGTTTTTCCGCGAGCAGCAGTCAAGACGCCCTGTACTAAAACATCGTACGAGTTGGTAGCTGCTAACGGTACGGTGATAAACACATATGGACCAATCCGGCTTCATTTAAATCTTGGGTTGAGACGAGATTTTGTGTGGAACTTCATAATAGCTGACGTTTCGAAACCCATCATTGGAGTGGATCTCTTGAGCTACTATGGATTACTAGTGGACTGTAGACATCAGCGCCTGATCGACAGTATTACGTCGCTAACTGCAAACGCCCAACTGTCTAAAAGTTCAGATGGCATCTCCTCGGTGAAAGTAGTTTCGGGAGAAACAGAGTTTCACGATATTTTACGTGACTATCCCGAAATTACTAGACCAGCAGGCTTACAGTCTACAACAAAACATAACACTCTTCATCACATCCGTACAACGCAAGGCCCTCCAGTTTATTCCAAGCCAAGACGTCTCGATCCAGTTCGATTCCAAGCAGCCAAGAAGGAATTTGAAGACATGCTAGAAAGTGGAACTGCTAGACGTTCAGAAAGTCAATGGTCCTCAGCACTGCATATGGTCAAGAAAAAAGACAACGGTTGGAGACCTTGTGGTGACTATAGAGCACTGAACTCCAGAACAATTCCTGACCGGTATCCCATCCGACATATACAGGACTTCACCTACGAGCTTGCTGGAGCTACAGTCTTCTCCACACTTGATCTTGTGAAGGCGTACAATCAGATTCCCGTCAATCCTGAGGATATACCCAAGACCGCAATCACGACACCATTCGGATTGTTCGAATTCCCGTATATGACTTTTGGACTTCGGAATGCTGCACAAACTTTCCAGAGGTTCATCGACGAAGTCTTGGGTGGTCTCGAATTCTGTTACGGGTACATTGACGATATAATCGTGTTTTCACCTTCTCCAGAGAAGCACAAGGAACACCTGCGTGAATTATTCGAGAGACTTAAAAAATACGGCATTCTGATCAACACAGCCAAGTGCAAATTTGGTCTATCAGAAGTGACTTTTCTCGGATATTCTGTATCGGCAGCTGGTATTAAGCCTCTGAATACCAAGGTTCAGGCTATACAGGAGTACGCCATTCCTAAAACTGTTAAGGAACTTCGACGTTTTTTAGGAATGCTTAACTTTTATCGCCGATTTGTGCCCAACGCTGCACAAGTTCAAGCTCCACTTAATGCCTTGCTCGCCGGACCCAAAGTCAAAGGATCACAGCATATCGAAATGACTCCGGAACTGATACGTGCATTCGAAGACTGTAAAGTGTCGTTGTCAGAAGCTACCCTTCTCAACCATCCGGATCCGTCTGCAGAATTAGCGTTGATCACGGACGCTTCAGACGCATCTATAGGTGCTGTACTCCAACAACGTTGCAAGTCTGATCAAGACTGGAAACCCTTAGCCTTTTTCTCACGCAAACTTTCTACTTCACAGAAGAAATATAGTCCTTACGACCGTGAATTATTAGCCATTTATGAAGCAGTCAAGTACTTCCGATACATGGTGGAAGCAAGAACGTTCGTCGTGTTCACTGATCACAAGCCGTTGACATTTGCTTTTTCCGCGAACAAAAGCACATGTACTCCACGTCAATTTAGATACCTAGACTTCATTTCACAATTTACAACTGACATTAGATACTTGCCTGGGAAAGAAAACATTGTCGCTGACGCACTGTCACGAGTGGAAGAGATTGCAACTGCAATTGATTACGAGGAACTTGCACGATATCAGGAATCAGACCCTGAACTGCAAGACCTCCTGCTAAACGGTTCAGCACTGAAGCTACAGAAGAAGAATTGTATAGAGAGTAACTTACCTGTCTACTGTGATACTTCTGTTCAAACTCCTCGACCGTATATCACTCCTCAGCTACGTAAACAAGTTTTCGACATGATCCATGGTCTGCATCATCCCGGAGCATCTGCAACTGTGCGACTGGTCACGCAGAGATTCGTATGGCCAGGAATAAAAAAGGACTGCAGAGAATGGACAAGAGAATGCCTACAGTGTCAGAAAAGCAAGATTTTCCGTCACACTAAATCACCTCTTTCCAGCTTCCAAACTCCTTCCTCGAGGTTCTCTCATATACACCTCGACATCATAGGACCCTTACCTTTGTCTTATGATTTCAGATATTGCCTTACAGTCATCGACAGATTTACTCGTTGGCCTGAGGCGTTTCCTCTGAAGGAGATAACAGCAGAGTCCTGTGCAACTGCCCTCGTCTCTGGCTGGATAGCCAGATACGGTTGTCCTGCTCGAGTGACTACGGACCGTGGTCGACAGTTCGAGAGCAGTCTTTTCAAGACCCTCACTGCCTTGATTGGTGCGCGCCACTTTCGCACCACTGCTTACCATCCTGCAGCAAACGGGATCGTCGAGAGGATGCATCGTCAACTCAAGTCTGCCATTATGTGCCACAACACATCCAGCTGGGTTGAATCTTTGCCTTTAGTACTTCTGGGAATGCGTAGTTCCTGGAAAGAAGATCTACAGTCGTCTCCAGCTGAACTTGTTTACGGTGAACCCCTGCGTCTACCGGGTCAGTTCTTCTCATCCAGTAACGACTGCAACGTTAGAGATGTCACCGAGTACGCAAACCGACTTCGCTCCTACATGGCGAAACTGACTCCACAACCTACCACATGGCACAGCAATTCACCCTTCTACATACCCCGAGACCTGCATACATCTACACACGTCTTCATTCGTCAAGACCATGTCAGAAGTTCTCTAGAACCGCCGTACGCTGGACCCTATAAGATAGTGAAGAAGCAGCCTAAATTCTTTACCGTCGATGTCCGCGGCAAGGTTCAGAACATCTCCATCGACAGGCTGAAACCGGCATTTCTGATGAGAGAAGCGACGCACCTCAACGAAGACAGATGTGAGCTGACCGATGAGCCATCTTCAAGTCGTGTCGTCGTACCTAACGCCGTGCCTGAGGAGAAGAGGTCGCGCAGTGGTCGTCGAATCAGATTTCCAGACTACTATCGACCATAGTCATGGTCTGGCCAGGGGGAATATGTGGCGATATTCCACAGATATACAACCTCTTCAACTAACGCTGGCATAGAAGATTTGAAAAATCAAGAAAAGATTCGAAATTATGAAAACGAATAAACTGTCATGTCAAATTTGTGTATAAAAGGGGTTGACAACATTTTGTAAATATTATTGTGCTATAGTTTTTCAACCGGACTTTTGCTATGTACATAGGCTTATTTTAAAGTGTAATTATTGTCAATTCTATCAGTTAATATAATATTCAAGCTATTGAGTATTTCATTTGGCTACATCCGAATGCATGCAAAAGCATAAATGTGGTACTGCTAATGTCCCACAAATATATTCTTTTTGTAATGCTCCTACTGTTCTCAATCATGCT
This sequence comes from Synanthedon formicaeformis, assembly GCA_945859745.1. NCBI lineage: Eukaryota > Metazoa > Arthropoda > Insecta > Lepidoptera > Sesiidae > Synanthedon > Synanthedon formicaeformis. The sequence continues at coordinate 4,319,097 of OX243960.1, read as the reverse complement.
GGTGTTTTGGTTGTGGTTTTAATAATTTCCAACGGTCCAGCTACGTAAGTCGGGAATTGATATAAACGATTTCGCTAGACTGCACTCTAATTTGGACAGAATTCGAATGAACGGACCTTTGTAGATAACTATCTATTTGCTGAGTATACGAGTAAGTAGTTATACGACGACAAAGTTTTACCGTCCCTTTAAATAAATCACTAGACAACGTCAGCGGATTTGTTGACATAAATAAAATACGAGTAATGAAAGGCTTCAAACTCAAAAATCAAAATTAGTATATTGAAATATAATATGATTAAGAATATCATGACCTTTTTGAATTAAATTCTGTTATATTATGATAATATATTCCCGTAATAATAAAGTTCCCGTGGTAAATATTTCAACTTACTTAGATGAACTTTATAAAATAAAATGTGATATTAAACTTAAGCCAGAAAATACTTAGGTAATCTATACTAATATTAAGAGAGAAGATTTGTATGTTTGTAATGAATAAACTCAAAAACTACTGGACCGATTTTAAAAAAATCGTGTTTTTATATTCAATTACTGTAAAATATTCGGTACGTAATTTTATTACACATATTTAATTAATATTTATGAAAGAAAGAAAATAAACATGTATATTTTACATTGTACAAATACATGTTCATTTTCTTTCTTTATAGAACATATATTTATTTTATACAAATATAATCTGTTAACGTTTTTTTGAAGTTTTTGATACGTTCAATAGTAACTAAGTAAGTAATTAAAATGTTTTATCCAACACTTTTAACTTATCATTATCTGTTTATATTGACATACCTACATAATTATCTATATTCAATCTAATCTCAACAGGGGTACGGATTCGGTCGCAACTGCATCGGATGGTGTCAAACTTACTAAGTATCTTAGTTATTAACTTGCACGTCAGTATCTAATTACTCGATCCAGTTCTCACCTGCTACTGACGGCTACACTCTTGGTATGATTCCATTTAAAACAGACCTTCCTTCCCTCTCTGTGTGCTGTAGAAATAATGAGTAAAAGTGGCATTTATTCTTGTCGGCATGGTTCAACGACGAATGGTCGAAACGCCACCTTGGAGTTGAATGTAGTCGCGGAATACTTTGAGATGACAGCTCCATTATAGTAACGTGTCAAACAAGAAGTTTGGGGCGTAATTAATGGTGCAGACATTGCATTCTGTTGTGTTACTTATTTTATAGGTAAAAGCAGAATTTATTTTTAACGATAAATTGACAAAGAAACTGTACCTATAATATCAGCGAATTGATAGATTTTGTTCTTATAACAAAATAACGGCGACTTCGCCCGCGTAACTTTGTAAATTATATACTAAAACCTTCCTCGAGAACCACTCTATATTTTGGTGAAAACAGCAAGAAAAACGGTGTAGTAGTTTTTGAGTTTATCGCGAAAAGACAGACAGACGCGGCGAAGGACCCGCGTCCCTGTTTGTTTTCCGCGTATTGTTTTCCCTAATATAATAGTCCGGGAGGTGGCAACGTCGGGAAAAAAAGCATTTTAGGTCAGCTGATTTTTTGATATGTCGTCTCTCTTGCCCTTTCGGTTAGGATCTGGGCAGTCTGGCTAGCGGTAGCAGTTGCGTTTACCTGTGCGCATCCTATTTGTGCAGGTAATATACTGACTTTTAAAATCATTTTATGAAGGTTCAATTTGCATATTTTAGCTTAAGATAAGTTTAACAAACATCAATCTCTTATTGCCAGACATTTTTATCGTTGCTAATAATGAGCCAGACGCGAATTTTGATTTCATTTTTATTAAAAAATTAAGTTATTTCAGAATGTCTGTCATTTTAATATTATGTTGTTTAAGTATGAACAGACCTAAAAATAATTTGCCAGACATTAATTCAGTTGCTAAACCATGAATCAGAACGATTAAAGTCCTGAAAACTCTTACAGTATGATTCTACTCTTACAGTATGAATTGGACTTATGTAAACTGTATATCTATATATACATACAATAGATATACAATTGCGTAAGTTCAATATTTTTTAAATTAGGGATATTATTTTTTATTAGCATTTAGCAAATTTTAACATAAAAAAAAATTGAAATGAGATAGAATTAGATAGCAGGAAATCAAACAACATTATTGAAAATTTAAAAGTTTTTTTTTATTTGAAATACTCTTGTCGCTATGATACACTGAGAAAATTTTACTTTAACATTTTGGCTCGTTTAAAGGCAGATTATTTAAAATTAACTAAAACTCGTTTAAGAATATATAAGCGCAGTTGGTTATAATCTAACACGTCAACATTGTTATGGATACTTGGTTATTTTTAACATTGCACTTAATAATTTTTAAACAAAATTGTTAGCATTCTGAACCAATTCAGACTTGTTTAAATTTTAATACTTAATATTGTTAAATCTAACCAAGTTATGTATGTAATTTTAAATATGTTTAAAAAGGGTTAAAATTAACCCTTTTTTTGGTTAAAATTAACCAATATATCTCTGTTACCACCTACAACGTAATCGGTTACAAATAGCCATTGATATTTTGTTGTTATTAAATAAGTGCGATTGTAAATTTTACCATGACACATTTGCTAATCTTTACAAACAGCTTACTAAATATTAACCAAGTAAAAATACTTAGCAAAGCAAAATGGGTTACCTATAAGTGAAAACGAATCATTCATTTCGTCCAAATCTTTCTAGCGTGATAGTCATTGCGTCTCGTATTTAATAAACTCGTATTGCCTAAAAAAATTTTATAATTTACAAATATTCCTAATGGATGACGATGTCAACAACCTTTTAATTGCATGGAAATTAGAAGAATACATAGAAGTATGTAAAGATGAGTGAAAAACCTACATTTTTATCTACCTAGATATAGTTACAACTAAGTTAACTCTACACCATATTATTATAATTTACTAGTTATGTTATTATTGCAGTGAATTTTGCGTTTATCTTAATTTAAAATTCTTAATTTTCTCACAAGAAAAGATTATTAACCAAATAAGAAATACCTATAATATAAAAAAAAAACAAAAGAATTATGTTACATGTCACCTGTTTGACATCATATAAGTAATTACTAAATTCTTATTTTAGATATTTTTTGACTTTATTAATTATATTGTAAAAATTAATAGTCAATTTATTAAAATTAAAATTAAAAATAAATTAAAATTAAAATTAAATTATAAATTGTTAAAAGCCAATTTTATACTCACATGCCGAGACCGCCTATCGGCGGCATAGCAGAGGTTACAAACCTTATAGTAAATTAACGGATATTAGAATAACAACTATTTCACATAGTACTACTATGATAACTTTGATAAACAAGACAACTAGATAGAAGGTCTCTAAGTAAACACGGAACATTTTTTATTGCTTTTGTTCAAACATTAAAACTAAAACAGAAATGAGTCATACGGATACAAGAGATTTTTTTTTCATCAAAACAATTATCATTTATGGATGATACCTACAAGTAGATACAAAAGATTACCGACGCACCTGCATTTTGTTTTGTTGAATTTTTATATATACTAATATTATAAAGAGGAAAGATTTGTTTGTTTGTATTGAATAGGCTCCGAAACTACTGGACCGATTTGAAAAATTCTTTCACTGGTGGGAAGCTATATTATCAGCGAGTGTTATAGGCTATATTTTATAAAGTTACGCGGACGAAGTCGCGTGCAACAGCTAGTGTTCTATTAAAAAACTATAATTAGGAAATATAAAACGGTATTAATTTTCATTTATAAAATATCAATATCGACGTCGATATATCGAGGAAAAATGTCAATATATCTAATTAAAAATATCGATACTTTTTCAACAAACCTACGGGCTCGTAGATCGTGGCCAACGCGATGCCTAGCCCGACAGCCTGAGATTAGCACGTACAACCAAACAAACAAACTCTTCAGCTTTACATATTAGTATAGATAATTTAAACATTGTACCTAACAATTTTATATAATAATTATTATTATCACGCGTTAATCCTTCATTTAATGAATGAATCGTGGTAATGAACGATAGCCATAGCTCATTAAGTTTTCGTAGTAATACTGAGTATAAAGTAAAAAAAAAAAGTACTTAAATAGTTTTTACTGAGTATTTACTCTGGCTTGAGTAATACTACAGTGCTTACCCATCTATAGCTGAGAGCACTCAACTGTCTCTCTCTGACCAGTAGAATCATACTGTAAGAGTTTTCAGGACTTTAATCGTTCTGATTCATGGTTTAGCAACTGAATTAATGTCTGGCAAATTATTTTTAGGTCTGTTCATACTTAAACAACATAATATTAAAATGACAGACATTCTGAAATAACTTAATTTTTTAATAAAAATGAAATCAAAATTCTCGTCTGGCTCATTATTAGCAACGATAAAAATGTCTGGCAATAAGAGATTGATGTTTGTTAAACTTATCTTAAGCTAAAATATGCAAATTGAACCTTCATAAAATGATTTTACTGTATGAATTTTCAGGACTTTAATCGTTCTGATTCATGGTTTAGCAACTGAATTAATGTCTGGCAAATTATTTTTAGGTCTGTTCATACTTAAACAACATAATATTAAAATGACAGACATTCTGAAATAACTTAATTTTTTAATAAAAATGAAATCAAAATTCGCGTCTGGCTCATTATTAGCAACGATAAAAATGTCTGGCAATAAGAGATTGATGTTTGTTAAACTTATCTTAAGCTAAAATATGCAAATTGAACCTTCATAAAATGATTTTAAAAGTCAGTATATTACCTGCACAAATAGGATGCGCACAGGTAAACGCAACTGCTACCGCTAGCCAGACTGCCCAGATCCTAACCGAAAGGGCAAGAGAGACGACATATCAAAAAACCAGCTGACCTGAAATTCTCTTTCGAAAACGTTGCCACCTCTTATACTATAAAGAGCCATAAACTAAGAAGGTTTGTGTAGGTAAAAAAAGGAGCGGGTCACTAGTTTAAAATTACTTTCGTGATACAAAAATATATACTACAAATAACTAATCTTAACTAAATATTGAAAAAGTAATTCTATTTACTTTGGTGCTATTTAACTACAAATAAATTGACTCGCTCCGTTTGAGATGAAGCCAATCAAGTGGTGCGTTTCACTGAATCTCAACAAAATCTAATCAAATTTAACGCTTTTACTAGTCGAATTTGTGCTTTCCATTAACTGTTAATTTGTATTAGGAAAATTAAAAGAGATTTTCTTGATTAATCTTTGTTTAAGACGCGTTGAGAACAAAGCCTCCGAGGCGCTTAATTTCAGGGTTGATGCTTTTTGAATTTAATTTCTTTACTTTATTTTAAATGAAATAAGTATTGCAAGAATTAGTATTGGTTTTTTAATTTGTCAATATTGTTTTCTTTTTTTGAGAATTAGCAGAAATGGTAAACCACTTCAAAGAATTTAATAAAATAAGTAACCTATTACTGCTAGAATTTTTTTTTAAATTATATAAACAAAAAATTACTAAGTAGTTTCATAATTATGTAATTTTTTATCTTCATAGTTTTATGAGATTATTACCAATATTCCACTTCGATTTTTATTTCGTTATTTTTAAAAAGGTTAAAATAAATAATTTCAGTAATGTTTATTTGGACAAGAAATAAGAATTAAAATTAGAAATTAGAAAGAAATTAATACTAATAACTAACAAATAAAAGAAACTGCAGTACCTTGCCCGTTACGTCTAAACTCCTTTCGAATGTTTCTCGCATAACTAAGTTTTGCTATTGCCAGTAGGTATCCTTTGAAATGCTAACAACTGTACATAGATTCTGCAATATTATAGGTTTACAAACACACACAGTTCGGTTCTCTGTGCACAGATCGAATTTGTCTGCAAAGTTTGAATGTTTCGTTGCACATCCAGTGAAGTTTAAAACGCCCCGTGTATGTACTTGTTGGGTCGAGAGACGATTTAAAACTGCTTTATTTAAAAAATATCGAAACAATAATAAATTTTAAAATACTCCAGATTTACTAAAACTGAATAATACTTCATTAGTGCTTGTACATGCCGTGAAAATATGTAAAAATATTATGTTTCTTTTTCTGATTGGACACCAAAGTCTCCACACTGCTGTCTTAATACGTCAAAGCTCCGCTTTATAAGGATCCATCAATTATAACGTCTGTATACGTAACCACAAGCGTGGAAGACACATGAGCTTTTCACAGAATGTTGAGTAAATTTAAGTGTTTATATTCATTGATTAATAATATATATCTACTCGTATCACAAATTGAGATCAAATTTATTGAACTCAAGAAACTCACAAAAACTCAAGAATGGCTAGACTGATTTTGATTCGGTTTTCTCTTATAGAAAGAGGAACAAATAAACCTTATCTAGGTTTGTCATATGTATATAAAAATAAGACCGCGGGCAAAGCCGGGAGCGGGTCGCTAGTAAAAAAATAATTATAGTGGTTATTAAAAATTATTTATTTGAAGTTTCAATTTGATGTTGTATGTGATTCCCTATTCGGGACTTTCTGTTCGACTCATTCATCGTAGAATCAATCAATGAGCGTTGTCCAATCCATCCAAGCGATTTGAACTTTTATAAAGCATCTCACGTCTCTCACGTGCGGTGAGGCCCAAGGGTGGTTGGAACAATAGGAGAAAAAATTGACTTGTATATCGGGAGTAATATAATTTTGATAAAATATTGATGACGTATAGGTTTATCATAACGTGTACCAGAACACGTAAGATGTTTTTTAATCATGCCCACCAAGATACCTCTGTTATTGCTAGCCAAATATTCGTCAGGTACGAAGACATGAGTGCAGCTCGTATTATCATTATCATAATCAAGATGAAGTCATAATTATGACGTCATGATTAGATACTTTGTAACTTTAACGCTATGCTCCAAAGACCCTTCAACACTTACAAGCGATCCTCAAGAGATAATCGCTGCTAGAGTAAGTCTTGTATTTCGCAATACGACTTTGATATTCACCTAAAATTGTACTCTTTACCTAAAATGCAGAACTTACGCACCTTAAAATTACTTATAAATTTATAAGCGGATTACTTAGTTAAATAAAAAATAAAATATAGGTACTCTTATTATTTCCACTTTAATAATTTCAATAAAATTCTTCACGAGGACAATACCTCCTTTATCGCTGCGTACGGCAGATTTGATAAAGAAACCAGTGAACCGACTGGCCCCTTATAATCCTTATTATACACTTGAATACCTTCGAAGCTATTCTATGGATTTTATTGTTATTAATTAACTGCTGGAGGACACTGATAATGTGATTATCATGCGATGTAGATGCATGAGCGGAAAGTTGTTTAATGTCGTTTTATTCAAAATCCAATTTGTCTAATTTCTAATGTTATACTTGCCTACTCACTTTTGAATATATATATATTTATAAATTATAAAGGCAAAGTACAGTTTTTACCTTTTTTTCAAAGTCCTGTAGATGTATTCTTTGTATTATTCGGTTTTTCTGAACTTCAGAAAACATATGCCTACCTATATTGAGTACGTTACAAACTCCTGTTTAAAAGGATTACTTTTGATTTTGCTTTAATTACAAATCTCTATCAAATAGATCTTATGTAACACTAAAGGATTACAGTTATAATAGCTAACTTGTAAAAATGACAATATGCCTTTATTACTACATGAGAAGATGGGTTCTCATTTTTACACTTATTTAGCTTCTTAAAATTCTCATGATTGATAACAGTTTATAAATTACTTTCAAAAATTTCTTGTGAGCTCTAATGGGAGGAGGTTCTAGAAAATTTAATAATTATCAGGATACAAGTGCTGACACCCAAGAGGAGCTGTATTGATTCACTTTCGCTATCGTCCGGGGTCAGATGCGCGCGGCTGCACTAGGCCACTGGAGCAGTATTGCACCATAGTCCATTTGTAGCTGCCTGCACAAAACCACGTCGAGTTCAAAATGTCTTATAAGCTACACAAGAAAGACTAATCAGTAAAATTAAATTAAGTGGCTGATTATGTGCAAAAACTTTATAATTACGCGAAATCTAAGCGTTAGAAATGTGGCGGCGTGTGGAGAGTCTATGCCGCATGCAGACGGAGTATCTTCTAACTTCAGTCGAAGGGACGGTAACATTTTATACAATACATTTGGTTTTAATTAAAAAGATTTTCAATACTTCTAATGTTATAAGAAATCTAACGGCTGAAAATGTTTCTTTTAAATTAGAAACTCTGAAACAGATAAGGTAAGCTAGTGTAATAATAGAATGATGGTGTCAAGTGTGTGAGCAGCTCTTATCTTTTAGAAAAAGTTTTGCTTTTTAAAACGTTGAAATATTTCATAAATTATTTTTAAATATTTTAAAGAAAATTAATGTAATTATATAATTTTTTTTTATTAATGAAAATCAATTGATCTTGATCATTGGGTTTTATTTTAACTTGTTAATTTAATTTTATACAAAATTATAGGTATTATACGTATTCTTTATAAATATACGAATTTCCGAAATTTATAGTGATTTAATTAAAAAAAATCAAAAATCGAGCATATTATTGCAATTACGACAATAATTTTAAACAATATTATCTTACTACTAAATATAAAGTAGACATAAATTTGATTCAACAAAAACTTTAAGCTGTATGTGGATGGTCTTCTTCATATATATTTATAATGTATCTAAGATGAAATCCAATGAAAGGTAGCGAAAAGATTACACCTTGAATTGACACGTTCACCAAAAGATTTTGTAAGGGATTTAAATCTTTTGTATCAACGTTGCGTTATGGTGAATTGCTACAAATCCTTTCGTGGGATTGACTGCCTTTACGAGCTTATCTGGTAACAATGTTTATGTTTCATTTAGTTAGGGTTTCGGTTAGAGATAATGTTATTATCACGTGCACCGATTTCAGTATTTGAATGTTACTTTAGTATTTAAACTTTATGCTCTTTGAAATCCTAAGTTGTTAATTTTTAAAATAAATATATCTCCGATAACTGCCTGATCTTAACTATTATGTACATGTATCTAATAACTAAATAACATTACTTTACATTAAATATTAAAATTTTGTCTTATTATGATGTAAACTTCAAATTTTTTTTCTATTCCTTAGAAATTATTAAAACATATAGGTTAAATTATATTTTTATATAAACAAAAAAAAAATTTTAAAACAATTTTAGAGCCTAAATTAAAGAACTAATAATTAATTAATTAATAAGGAAAATTAAGAATTATATATTTTTTGTTTTGCTTAAATTTATTAGCTGATGATTTAATTTAATTAATGATTCTATAAAAGAAATATTACTACAATAAGTTGCTGTTGACGATTGCCCGCGACTTCGCCCGCGTAACTTTGTAAATTATATATTAAAACCTTCCTCGAGAACCACTCTATCCATTGGTGAAATCAGCATGAAAATCAGTGCAGTAGTTTTTGAGTTTATCGCGAACAGACAGAGAGACGCGGCGGAGGACCTTGTTTAAATTATGTAAGGAAGTATATATGCCTCTTTAATGGTATAAATCATGAAAGATGTTGGTAAGTATATCAATAATATTTTGTAGAAGGGTAGTTACAGCGTATTATATAATACTTACATAATTTTAAAATTGTTAATTTTACATAGAAACACCAAAAATATCTTTTTTGTACAGACACTTAGCATTAAATAAAAACTTACTTTCATTGTTCTGAACACTTTTTGCTCTTGAATTGAAATTGTACATAAGTAGAAGAAGAAAATTACATTTTCAGTGTAAAAATCTTTAAATACGATTCAGATTCAGATGTACAAAACGCATTTTATATTTTGTGCAATCTTGCCGTCATTAGACACCGTCGTAAACGCTGACTTTTTATCACTTTAAATGTATTTCTTGTTTGCATGTCTGGAAGAAATTCGTGTTGAAATACGAGCGAACTTGATATAAATAGATGTGGAGTGTAAATGCACGAGTTCTCATCGTAAATCACCGGAGATTATCTTTGAATGTGTCTTCTCGCTGCATGTTTTGGTCGGTGCATGAATTATTTATGTTTTAGTACCACTTGTGATACCTATGTAACAAAATTTATAGCATAGATATCTAAATAAAAAAATATTGTAGCTTTTTATTAGCAAATAAGAAGATTTCAGCTCGCATTGTTGAGTTTTCTTTGAGAAGGTAAATGTGTTTATTTACAATCTTGCAATATGATATCAACAGAATATGTATATTATTTAGAGTAGGCAGATCAAAATTAAAAACAAAATTATTTCTAAAGACTTTATAATATAATAAAATAATGTAAAATTTTAAAATTAAAACCTTATTTAAAATTTACAACATTTGGAAAGTAATTTTTTTTTCCCTTTGTCACGAAAATTCAATTAAGACTTAATAAGAATTTAAATACCCGAAGAAAAGTACATGAAGAATTGTTATTTTTTTAATATTTGAATGAATCTTGACTTAATCTAGTTTTGCTATTCAGTTAAGTTGTTATTCAAATGGTTATTAATTTTGCACTATTCATTTCATAATTTAATTGGCCTTTTTAGATCTCGTAGTTATAGATTTTAAGAACCCGTTAACTCCACTCACATAGAGGTATTTTTGACACCATAGTGACCCATAGGTTAGTGTAGACATAATGTAGCATTATCTATCACGATTTATAATACCTGTGGGAATAAAACTAACATGTCAGAGAGAAACTTATTCTAATGAACTATGAGGTCAATTCTGTAGTTGTAATAAATGCAGACAAATATGTGTTTTTAAACTATATTGATAAAAGTTAATGACTACGTGATTAGAGTTTAGCATTTAAAAAAAATAAAAAGAAAAAAAACCATTAAAGGGAAAAGTATATTAACTTTTGTTATGAAAGAAATGTTTCTCGTTGCTTTTAAATCAATCATTTGACTACTGTTACTATACGAGTATCTTCAACAAAATATATCATTGAAACTTGCGCACATAATTTACATAGATATTTCATTGAAAATGAAACTCCAAAAAGCTTGACTTGATTTACGTTTTAAAGTTAAAAAATAGTTGCAATTTAAAACAAGCTTTTGAAACTATGTAAGGTTCATTGATAAAATTAAACTAAAAATAGAGCAATATAGCTTTCTGTAGAAAGCTATATTGCTATATCGGTCCAGTAGTTTTTGAGTTTATCCACTATAAACAAAAATATAAAAATCCAAATCTTTTCTATTTTATTTTATTATAGATATATAATATCATTTTTTTAATTTCAGTCATCTTAACAATCCGATAACCAGATAGAACATCGTACTTATTTGGTTGCGAACACGTGCCATTTGTTATTTGCTCCAGTACCGATTTAGAGTGTAAACCAAAAATTTATGGACTCCGAGAGGCTGATAAAAATTCTATCGCTCCCGGCTTATTTATCGCATTACACTGAACACATTTCATTTTTACTTGTTACATTTTGTTCATACAGCAATCTATGTTTTTAAGTAAAAAAAATGTGTGTGCTCCGACACACGACTGGAGTTTGCCCTTACGAACGATTATAAAATTTAAATTTTCACAATTCGAACACGCCGAAAGAACAACGTTCTTTATTTATATAATATTGTGTAGATGGCGCAATATCTATGAAACCTCAGGGGCCCTAGCCAAGAGCAAACCAATGCAAACGGGAGCGTTGCGTATTTACGAAACGATAGAAAATAAAGCCCAGTGATTGGTCAAAATTTTATGTGGGCGTTACAACAACCAATCACCGGGCTTTATTTTCTATCGTTTCGTAAATACGCAACGCTCCCGTTTGCATTGGTTTGCTCTTGGCTAGGGCTCCTGATATTTTAAAATATTCGAAAAAATAGAACGTAGATAACGCATTACATAACGCATTCGTGTAACAATTTTACTCCCATAAAATTTCATACCACGATATATATATTTCATATATATGCAAATCGATTCTTAAGGAGTGAACTCCAAAAAAACTAAATCACTTTTTCAATTGCAAAATATCATCGAAATTCTGTATTAATGGCTCCCAGAAAGCCGTTTACAAGTCGTAATGGAAAACAAATAATATAAAAACGAAACTAATTAGAAATCCCGATGCCAACGTATCTCATTTTAGCACACGACTTTTGGGAGTATTTTCACGTTTTCTAGGGATTTTCACTGCGGCCTCTCACAGTCTGCGGCGGGGTACGATTGAAATTTTTCGAGTGGAAGCGACAGGGTTTACCGTCGAATATAGACGCTGCTTTTATTCTGAATGAGAAGGGATATTTAGTTTGGTTTGTAAAATTTATTTTAACTTTACACTCACAATGGACCAATGTCATGAACCTTTTGTGATTAAAATTCATATTATGTTTCAGCAGCCTATAAGTTTTTGAATTTAATGAGTGAGCGTGACTTTTTGTTGTGCTTCTTTTATAATTGAGCTTTTAGAGTGTAGTAATAAGGGTGGTTGATTTAATTAAGAAGCGTAGCGTAACACGTGAAAGACTTGTAAAATTATAATTTATTATTATGTTATATTGATGTTTCACTATGCATGACTAGTATCATTCTGGAGATGATTGTTATAATAAATGTTAACATTATTTAAAAATTATGTATGATTGTCAAAAAAAATATTACCAATTGACATATTGTATGACTTGGTTGTTGTTGAATTTTTATTGAATGTATCGTAGTTTGACTGTAAACTAACTGCTATGATCTTTTTTCCCAATGGTAAGTATAATTACACTTTTTTAAATTATATTTTACTTACGTCAATTCTCTAATGTCCCAAAGAATTTTTTAACCCATCCGAGTATGTACTTCATGGTTTAATTTTAATTTTAGTTTACGACACATAATGCATGGTATGATCTATTAATTGTCTTTGTGATCCCTTAAAAAGGAACAATTTTAAAATTACATTTACCTTGTTTTATTAATTTATGACAACTTTTATATATTTATAACACATGGTATAGGTAAGGAACAATTATAGGCATCACAATCACAAAAATCAACTTTAAACACAGACAGATATTAAATACTGTTAGGTATAAAAAGCATAAAATTAACAGATTTTGATGTACTAATTACACACGTATTAAGAATTAAGAGAAAAAATAAAATAAATATAAATATAAGACATTTTGATGTTCACATGAAAAAAACATACAATTTTGCCTTGAAAGTTTTTAGGGTGTCGCTAAAAAATTATATGAAAAAATTAAATTTGTTCTAAAATTTATATGAAATTTCTTTTATTGTGCTCAAAATGTACTGCTAAAAGAAAACGTTGTCACATCCAGTTTGTATAAGTGTCATGTTAACCCGAGTACTTGGGGGTTCAACACAATAAATAAGCAGGAGACACGGCGCTGCTGTCTGCAGGACTGGCAATTGAAATTTTATCCCGGCTTTACTCCCATCGGCACCAATAAAATAGTATAAAATAAACTAAAATAACCCTCGGCAGTCATAAAAACCGAACGGAGGTAAATCATAAAGTTGTATGTTTATTATTATTACAACAGTGTTAGGTATATGTACTTATTTACTGTTTAAGGGGATTTCCTTCTCCCACGACGGATTCCATGTGTGAATAGAGAAGTATAATCGCGTCTCTTAAAGCTATAATTTACAAACATTAACTGCAAAAAAAAAACGCTTAGTTACTTAAAGAAAGGAAATAATTATTGTAATTGTAAAGTTATAGTTTCATCAGTAATGGTATCATAAGTATTGATTCGGAATATTGCAAAGAATACCCTTTTAAAAATAAATATTCCTTCTTTAACTTTAATTAGTTAATTAAAAAATAAAGTTGACATTTATATGCCAACTACGAGAATGTTGCGAACTCTTTATATGTATGTAAGAGTTTTCCAACCTCTTTTTTAATAGTTTCAGTGTATTTTGTATTTTTTTTAATTATTTAAAAGAAAAAGAATTTTGCTTTTCTGTCACCAAAACATTGTACATTTCGATATCATCCATAGAACTTGTCATTTCTTTCATTAAAATTAAACTTGTCATTAAAATATTTTCATTTTGTAAATATTTTAATAAATTCATATACAGTCCACTTTGTTTTCATTGCTCTTCATTTTGGTCCTTTACATAAGCTTTGTAAGACAACAGTTATAGAATCTGTAATGTAAAAGTCGATTTAATCCATTACGTATTATTTGCCGATTTAATCCATTACGTAATGGGTCACGGTTTTCGAAAACATTCTACATATGAATATGATCTATCTATGTGACAACTTCATCTAAAAACTTATAAATTTAAACCATCGAAATAATACAATGGAATTTGCGACACAAATGCCAAAGCGGCACATAAAAAGAACGCCTTTGACAGAATCATGGCGGACTCTTGCCTTCACGCGTCAATGGTAAAAAGTAGTAACGATAAACTTCTACTATTTCATTTTAAACTCTAATGGGTTGACGTAAAGTCCCATTTTCTTTAAATTACGTACTTATTATTATGTTTCTTTTGTTTTAAATGACAGTTCATGCTCTACGTATATGTCACTTTTAAATGTTCCATAAAATTCGTAGTGTTTTGTATGGCACGCGTGTTCCATTTTGTAGTAATTTGATGATTTAAACACATAAATCTTTCTTATAAAAACGATTTAATAGACATCCTAACGTCTAAACACTATTACTATTTTATAAAGATCTAGGTTTTATATATATTTTTAAATAATAATAATTAAAAAAAAAACAACTAAGTAATTACTTGCATTACATACGCAACCATCTATCACTTTTAAATAACGAAGCGAAGAGCAGATAGCATTTTTCAAAGGCCCATAACATTATGGAGCGATAACATCGCTCCCTATACGGTAACGCTTTCCAATGAAGTATTACACGATGTTTCAATAGGAGGCAACACCGCAGTTTGTATTCATGTTGAGTGGGACCCCCATATTGATGCCATTGAAACATCCATAATGTAAACCGCTGAAGCGCTACTAAACAATATTTTTAAATTAAACTCTACTATAAAAACGACGTTTATTTTTACAGTTCGTGCTGCATTGCGGATATAATGAAAATAATGCAAGATTAATGAATTATTCATTAGGGAGCACTTTTTGTTTATGAAAACTTATAGGTATCCCAGAATATTCTTATTTGAAGATCCTTTAAATTAATTTACTATGTAAATTCAATATTTTAAGGTATTTTATGGTTAGGTCTTCCGCCCTCAGGAACCAACCATTTCGTCTTGACTTCCACTCCAAGACTTGTCTGCCACTGGTAAAATATATTATTTAATTTTGGTCATTATACCATATTAAAAACTTTAAACTTACAAAAACTACGAGATATTTAAAACATGTACATGATAAAATTTAATCTATAATATAATAAAAAATTAAACTTAAGCAATCTCCTTCAAAATAACAAGCTATTTTCCAAACTTAATGTCAATATAAATTATTCATATATCCATCGTAGGTGGCCGTAGTCACCCGAGATAATCTGCGATGATTTATGCTGGTAACCGAACCGCTCTGGTGCGCGGTGAGCTTTATGCTACGTCATCGAGTCGCGCGAGATCTGAATATCTTATTTTAAAGCTTTCACACATTACAGGATGCCTATAAAGGATTCTTCAGATCAAATTATATTATTATTTACGCAAATGTCAAGACAGCTACTACCACAGTGCTCACAAAAATTTCGTTTGACTAAATAAAATAAATAGACATTTTGAAAATAGCTTGTATCTTATTTTACCCACAATTTAAAAATAGGTTGTATTATAATCGAAATGAGCCCTATATAATAGTGTAAGTAAATTGAACAATCGAACAAAAAGCAAAAGAAAAAATATCTAAATAAAGAGTAAAGCGTCTCCCAATATGTTACGTTATTCAAGAATTTTTCCTTATTGATATAAAATTGATAAAAATCATTAGTTTAGCAAAGAAAATATTCTCCTTTTATATCTTTTTTTTTAAACTTTCTTCTATTATCATTTTAATAAATCCTCCTGAAAATATTTATATATAAAATTATGTATTTTTACATGATTTTTACAGATTGTATCGACTTAAATTTATTGTGATAGAAAATGTTATGAATTATGGAATTGCGATGAAAATGAATACCTATATCCACAATTTTCATTCCACGACCTTAGTGAAATTGTTTGTGTAATTTATAGCTCTCTGATTTAATGTATTGGATAATAATATTTTGTAATCCGTTCCATTTCACACAATGCTAAACTGTATCAGATTTCTTTAGAAATAAGATTATTTTTTCATTGCGACTATTAATTTAACCTAAAAACATACTGAAATATATATATTAATCCAGTAGTTTTTGAGTTTATTCATTACTTTTTTTCTCTCTTTTATTCATTGATATGTTCATTAATATTTTTGTTTTATTGATTTGATTTGATTTGATTTGATTTTATGTTGATTATAATAATATGTAAGTTGTTCTAAATATTTTTAATCTCATTGACATTGTTGGTTCATTTATAATTTAATTAATCTCAAATATGTAATGTTGTGATTTCCTATAATTTAAATTTATACTTGTAATATTCTTTTAAGTGTTGTAAATAGTGATTCAGTATATATGTCTTTAGTTGGTAAGCATTTTCAAATAATTAAATAAATATATAAATTACAAACATACAAAAATACAAATCTTATAATGTTAGTAATAGATGACCATGAAATAACATCTATGAGACAAGTTTCATATGAAACTAGCCCACATGTAGTCTCAGCTTCACCCACATTATAAATATACCCACATGTATACATATTTTAAAAGTTTTTATTTGTTCTTGATCAGAATTTAATCTCTGTGAATATCGAATTTCATCTAAATTGGTTCAGTTCCTTATTTGTGTTTTGTGAAAAGGTTTGTTGCTGTACCCAGAGAAGTCGTTGATCGGATGTAACTTGGCTTTGTGTTAATATTTCACACAACTACATACGAGTATATATAGGTACTAACAAAAATATAGTACTAACAAATAACTTGCTGTTATTCAAACTAAACTTTAACTGTCAACTTATAAATACAAGGCAGCAAGGTCTGATAAGGGAGTATATGGAATAACTAACGATGTAGCTGACAATTCAAATACTTATCTGAGTGTGAGAAAAATGAAAGTAACTTTATCAACAAAATGTTGTTACAGGCGGGATGTTGAGAAAAAGTTGAATTTCCATATTGAGATCCCTTACGCGCAGTCTATTATAGTTTGCATTGTGCCCTTGATGTATGTTTTCCTTACATTTCGCGGGTGATTTCGCTTCAAATTTGACAGGCGGGTAACACTGACGAAAAGCGAAAACACCATATAGGGAGGGAAGTCGTATGTAAACTCTTACTAAACTTTGATTGTTATCATTTTAACGATAAAATCAGGGACAAACTAATTTTTTCCTAACTATTTGCTCATTGTAAATTAATATTATCACAAAGATTTACAAATTATTGAAACAAACGGAAATATATGTGACAATATTTTGAGTTACTTTTATTAATTTTTTTAACGGTAAAAAAAAACACCACAGAGGCTTTCATTGTATGGCCTCCAGATTGAAATAAGTAACTTATAAAAGCAAAATTAAAATGGTAAGTATAAAAATTATTTTATAATGTTATTTTATTATTTTATTTGTATCATTAAATACAAGTTAAGTCACATTTATTTCTTGAGTGCCACATCTAATATATTATTTTTAGACAGTTAAAATGTTTCTTAAATAGCTTAAAAAAAGACAATAAGACACAGATAAACGACAGAGATAATTTAAATATTATGCCCAAAGAATTATTTATACTTATTGCATTTACAATATACTTATTGCATCTGAATATAATATTATTAGAGAGATTATTCACTGTAATTTATATCCAGTGCTACTAGGGGAGCCAACTCTTTTAAAAGGCAGGTGAGACGTAGTGATTGATGCTGCATTCTTAGCACGAGAAGTTCTTTGAAAATGTATTTAAATAGTGAGAAAGAGGTAATAATTTGTGTTAAACGAAAGTTGTGAAGTCAGACGTAAATAGCATGTGCAATATATACTTTCATTAAATATAGCGAAAATTACCATTGTTCAAAAAGCGAACTTGAATATTTTAAAGCACTTGCATATTTCATATGTTATATAAGCAAGCGAAAAACATTTCTTCAGGTATTTCTGTTTTCAACCGACTTCCAAAAAAGGAGGAGGTTCTCAATTCGACTGTTTTTTTAAAAATGTTTGTTACCTAATTACTTTCGACTGGGTGAACTGATTTTGATGATTCTTTTTTTATTTGAAAGCTGGTGCTTCCCGTGTGGTCCCATTTCAATTTGGTCCAGTTCTGACAATGGCATCCATATTAAGAGAACGGTTTGAAGTCGGTTTTTTTTTGTTAAAAAGAGCAGCGAACTTGAATGCAGAGATATATTATTTCGATGAAAAAGAGTTATTGGCGTTCATCTTTGAGAATTACTTTTAACCATTAAACTACTACAACATGGATCCCGCGTGCCATACAAAACACAACGAATTTTATGGAACATTTAAAAGTGACATATGCGTAGAGCATGAACTGTCATTTAAAACAAAACAAACATAATAATAAGTCTGTAATTTAAAGAAAATGTGACTTTACGTCAACCCATTAGAGTTTAAAATGAAATAGTAGTTGATAGTTGATCGTTACTACCTTTTACCATTGACGCGTGAAGGAAAGAGTCCACCATGTCAATGGCGTTCTTTTTATGTGCCGCTTTGGCATTTGTGACGCAAATTCCATTGTAGTATTTCGATGCTTTTAACAATTACATGACATGTCATTACAAGTACATGACATGCTTGTCAACAAACACTATCACAAACCATTTGTCAATTGACTTAAATCTCAATAGAAAAACATAAAAACAGAGATATTAACATCCATCACATTATTATATGACTAACAGTTATTTTACGAGCACCTAATGGGCCGATAAGGGTATTTTATTGTTCCCTAATGGCTTATACCTGTCTTACAACGTAACTGAAACGATGCGTTATGACCACGCATTTCGGCACCAATTTCGCATAATGGACCTATCTTTATCGTCAATGCGGGACTAGGAATAAAGTGTATGAAGTAGGTACTATATTAAATCGCAGTTCCTCGTAACAGGAAAATGATGGAAGTGGGAGAGACAGCATTTCTATAAAGTCTAGTTGCAAACTTGAGAACAAATCTTGTCTAGCTCAGCATTGTAACTTCAAGTTCTAACTTGTAGTTGGTACTTGAGTGGGGAATTGAAGACATTATGTTATTTGAAAAAGTTTTAGTTTTGTTGCGAATACTTAAATCTATTTTATCTGTTATTCTATATATACCTATCTCTTTAGTTTATTCCTTTAGTTTATTATTTGTTCCTTAGATAAAAGCTATTTCAATAATTTTCAGGGATAAAATGAAAGAAAAAAGGCGTTCATAAATAACATTTTTTGTCCTTAACTGATTCTAAAAGATAGGTTCTTTTATATACTTTGCTTTGACTTAATTATAAACTTTGACTTGTTTATTCTTTCATATAAAATAAAAACCCTCTTAATTTCGATCTGTCCTATTATTGGAATAGATATAAATATTATGTGAATAATAAAAATATAATTTATGATATATGTTTATATAAAACAATATGTTATATTATTGCTGACATATTCTACCAGTTACAATTATCATTTTAATTCGTCCATCAGAATCCGCGCGAATGAATAACAAATATTCAAACAGTAATCTTTCGCTTTTATAGCACAAAATTACTAAAGACACATATTCTTATTTGTCACGAATTCCTACTCTATGGTGAGATATTTTTATTGTATTATATCCTAATGTAAGTATATATTTTTGCAAAATTGATCTTATTGCAAGTCTCTTTCTATAAATCTCTCCAAGAATCTATCAAATTTTCTCGTGAATACAATAGATGAGAAGATTAATTCTACCCTTTGGAAATACATTTTAATGCAAAATTCAAAGTCGTTTTATGTATACTTATCTATAATTATTATAATAATCGCTTATGCACTTAAAATTTGTTAATGTAAATTAAAAATTAAAAATCATGTAGGTAACTTATTTTATTTTGTACCATTTTTAAGTATCGTAACCAAAACAGGAATCACTCACAAAAACAATGTTTAAGTAATTGATGATATACCAAAAACAATGTTTCAGTAAGGAAATATAGAACAAAAGTAATTCTAAAATTATTGCGTCATATTCAACTCCAACGACGCAATAAGATGACCTTCATTTGACACCAATTCATCCCTTCCTGTGTAGGACGTATCTACCTCTTATGCTGGGGGAAATATTTACTGATCCAATTATTATACCAATACGTGTACAATTTAATGTTATAGAAAATGCAATCTCAGGATTAGTAATAGAAAAATTAAGTTAGCATTAACACTAAAGAACAAAAGCTTCTAATTTGTCTTTTCAACGAAAGCACATATTGTGCAACTTATGAAAAGTAGATACTAAAATTATGAAAACAAAATCTATACATGAATACATCTATATATTAAAAATTAAAATCGTAAACAAGCCGTATATATTAAAAAAAAACTATAAAAATTTACTATGTTACCGAAGTAAAAAAAAAAATTGAAATTTTCTCTGTGCTTACAACTAGTCTAAAATTCGAAACCAAACTCATAATAAGAAGTATTACTACTTAATCAGTGACAACCTAAATGCTGAGCTCAGAACTCTAACCTAAATTAGTTCAGAAATCTAAAAAAAGTTAATTTCATAGTGTACAATTGGAAATAGAAAAATTTTGCAAATAGACAAATTTCAATAAATAATTTCGTATCTGAATATACTTGCATGCGAATTTAATTTAAACATTTCTAGTCGAGAAGTTAGTGGTTAAAATTTTGCCGACGGCAAAATACGAAATAATTTGTCGAAGTTTTAAAATTTAATCTCCAAGAAGAAATGATAATATTTTCATTAGACGTAAAATTATAATATGTATTTCGAATTTCATAAGTAATCTGGTTACTTGATGTTTAGATTTATGTAAGATGGCTTATTACAAATCATAAACAGATAATTTTTATAAAATAGAAAATGAATAATGTAGCTACATATCTTAACATTGAATTTTTAATAATAAACACAGTCTAAGATATTTTCTCAGTCTTACTTTTAAATTAGCCAAATAGAAAATTATGAAGTATTTATGTTGAACAAAGAAGTTTGTCTCTGAAGCACAATATCTTAAAAGGAACTGTCGTCGAGGGATCGTTAAAAGTAAAAACCACATTTACCTTAGTTTAGATAGAACAACTCGTTTACATTTTAAATAATGGCGAAGTGCGCTCTTAGTGGCACTAATTTTCATTTAAAAATCTTCTAGCTTTATTTTTAAACAAATATTTTAGTATACGAGTATATACGAGATTCTTAGTTATGTGTAATTACTAATAAAGTCTCTCGAATCTTTTTCATTGCTATCTATATACAATCTAATACTAATATTATAAAAAGAGGATTTGTATTTTTGTATTTTTTGTTTACAATGAATAAACTAGATCGATTTAAATTACCGATTTTAGAAAGTTACGAGTATGTAATACACGTCATAAATTAAATTTTTAGTATTAAATCCAATTCGGCTCTAATAAATAATTTACCTAATCACGAGCAAACCAATGTACAGATTTTTGTGCAACATTACACAGAGAAAGAAAATGACCCTAGATTTATATAAAATTTAGAAGTTCTACGCTAACTTTTAGTAATATTTTTAATTCTAAAATTCATCAATTAATATGCTAGCTTTAAATAAGCTAATTGTTATTGGTTGGAATCATGTTATAATCAACTATAAAATCAATCATTAAAGAATTCTGGTTTTATGAACCAAAATTTTTGAATCTAGTCAAATTCTGACTAATATGGACATATTACCCTGACATATTAGTACCTTTATTTCTCTATTAACTCGGCTGGCTATACAGACACTAATATATGTAATATATAAAGATTTGATTTCGTTTACCGGAATCGATAAACTCGAAAACTTGATAAATCTAAGTTAACTCTGATTTCTCTACTAGATGGCGTTGCAGTGTAGGACTTTATTCTAGCACTTTAAATAGGTGAAAAATCGTTAACACATGAATCGTTATTTTTCCTTTTTTTTAATACTTATGTTCTGAACTCTACCGGTAGTGAAAGGGTTTTGGGAGTGTTTAATCCAAAATAAGCGGACGCAATTCCGCCTCACGCCACGGTCACGGGCGGAGCTCGTCGCTATGCATAAATACGGCAGAACAATCACTGTAAATACTAAAGTGTACACACACAGGTACACTGGCATAAAACCTCCCCCGATACACACGTATATGGGTAAAAGTGAGAGCATTCTCCGTTATCATCAACAAAATGACTATTTCAAAAAAATTATTGAGTATATTTTTTTTAGAAAAACTCCTTTTTCCTCGTATACCCCTTTTCCCACTAGTGAAAACCGTATCAAAATCTGTTAGTTGTTATAAAAATAGTTATCGGAGAAGTACTTAGGACAGATGCGGACAGTTTCGGCGACTTGGTTGCAAACTAGGTTCATGGTTGCAAGATATCGTTGCTTTTTTTCCCGAATTTTTCATTTAATATTTTCCCTCATTAAAGCAACAAAAAAATTTTATTACCTAAAAAAAACATAAAAATCTATGGTCAATAATAAATGATATCGTACATAGTATATGTTTAGAAAATTGATATGTTTTAAATTGAAATTAAAATGATAATGTCGTTTAAATTTAGATTTTTTACAAAGTCTGAATCTTCATTTTTTTCGATCAATTACGTTATCAATATAGATAATGTACTAATAATGTAGATATGACCAACAACTTAAATATTTCCAAGTGTTTGTGTGAAAGTTTTCCATATACTGTTATGCAGACGCTATTGATTTTGTCTGTGTTAGGGGGACAGCTTGATAATCATATTATATCTTGTTTTAAATATATCGCACAAGGGTCTTTCGTACTGTGTGTGCATAAATATAATTCTGTATACTTTTATTTTAACCTTGAAACTCTGGGACCCCTCGCGAATTAATTTCGCCAGCCATTTAATACTGTGAGCCCCTTTCTATGTCTGTTATCGACAACTTGGTTTTAAAATATTATACTAATAGCTTTGAAGCATTAAATATTACAAATAACTTGTCATTTACATTGTAATTACAATAAAATCATTTAGTGAACTATCACAAGATTTAGTTGAGTATTATTCTAAAATGAAATTGTAATTTCAAAATTGTAATAATAGAAACTTAAGTTCAAACAGAAAACTATTAAAACTTCAAATTATTTTTATTATCCAATATATATGAGCCATGGAGAGAGGCTCGGGGTTACACCGCGGAATAAGAAATGAGGAGATCCGTAGACGTATGAAACTTACCGACGGCCGGCGGATCAGTAAGTTGAAATAGCAGTGGGCAGGACACAGTACGCACAGCCGACGGCCGCTGGGGCCGGAAGGTTCTCGAGTGGAGGCCTCGGACTGGCAAGCGTAGCGTAGGACGTCCACCAACAAGGTGGACAGACGACCAGATAAGGAATGCGGGTCGACGGTGGATCCAGGCTGATTCTGAACAGCCATATTGGACAATTGTGTGGCAAGACTATGTCCAGCAGTGGATGTCCTTTTTTTTTTCCCCACACAGATTCCCTACCGCTGACTAGACGATAGGGGTTTGTGGGGGTCAGCCGGCGCACCGGCACTACCCACTAAAACTCCCCGGTGCTTCTTTGCCCTTTGTGCAGGGGTGGACCGGGCTCTGCCGAGGCAACAACTCCGATCCACCCCCAGGGCGGCCTAGCCATTACTGGCTAGGTTGACGCCAATGGGGGATTGCCCGGAGACACCGGAGCAATCCCCACACGGTATCCCACCTTGTGCAGGCACACACATCTACTCAGTTGTGCGTGCAGGTCCCCTAGGACATTTGAAGACGGGCTTGAGCAGTGGATGTACTACGGCTGAGGTGAGGATCCAATAAATAAACAATATGTGAAACTAATTAAGAATTATACCCTTCATATACATTCATAACCATTTTACATTATACTCGTATTGCATGTAATAGCTGTCTACACCGCATACACCTACTTGTCAAGTTATTGAATTAGCCTACCGCAGTGAAAATTAAACGTAAGGCGCCTACAAATCAAAGCCGTTCTTGTGCAAATTCATTAAATATTAACAAAGTTCGTTAAACATATGTTTCTGACTCGCACGCAATGATTTTCTTACTTTACGAGACGCGTGTGCCCTCAAGATCCATGGTATAGATAGTATCAAGTGAATAATCTACTTCTTCTTATCTCATTATGAAATTTATTGTTAATAGATAATAATTTCAAGTGGATTTAAAATTATACTTTTAAAATTATAATACAATTCTGAGAGTATAATAGTCATCTAGGTCACTGAGAGTATAGGTACTAGTCATCTAGGTTAAATTAACTGCCTACTTCTTGATGTAATTCACACCTGTGACCACCTTACTGATTTTGATTAAAAATCAGTTTATCTACCGTCTTATTTGCACTATGGTAATTCCTCCACCTAATTACTAATCATGATTACATACGCTACGCTATACAATGTTTACGCTGACTGTAATTAAAGCAAGTTAATCTAAAGTGTTCTTGGCTCATACAAAATGCAGCCGACGGGTGCCGTCAGACTGAGAAAAGACGTTCTACTCTCGCGAGAACTTTATAAACAAATCCAATCTGCTTTAGAGGAAGTGTCTCATCTAACTTCAATCATGAATAAAGGCTTTAAAACAAGAAAAATATGTGCACCTACTTTGATACTAAGGTAAATCGAAATGCATTATTTTTAAAACAACTAAAATGAAATCAAATAAATTGAATTCAGAAGTGTTTATATCTGCAGTTTAATTTTTAAAGAAATAATGAGATGTTAAATATTTTTGATTTTATATAATAACACTAGATATTTTTTGCCCTTAAGTGTTCCTAAGTACTTGCCATAACTACAAAGAATATCGCAAGACAGATCGCACTGTTATTATAAACAGGCTAGAAAGATATTTACAGGATTTCATTATCATTCGCAAAGTATAAACGAACCCATTAAAGATATTTTGTACAGTTTCGAAGACTTATTTAATTAAAACAGCAACAGAAATAAAATAAAACATTTCTCTGCGATTCTGAAAGAAACATTCTGCGATCAAGTGAAATAAACTTCGGTCTCTAATTTTTTTGTCTTTCATTGGACGCTACGACCGTATATGCTCACCGATGGAACTCTTTTAAAGAAATAGTAATAAAACAAAATCTCTATCTGTCTGTCTCACTGTTTGTCAGCTCAGTTATTCTGATTTAACCATGTAAAATATAAGACAATGCTACTAGATGTGTAGACCAGAAATAATTAAAATTATTTGTGTAAGTTAGGGAAAGTATACAAAGTAGGTAAGTATACGCTATTATACTTCCAGTACTGCTTGAAATGTAATGCATTTCAATGCATTGAAATGTAATGTAATGCATGAAACATGAAATGCTTGTAAATTTAGAGATATCAACATAAATGAAATGTGACTTATGCAACATCTTACCAATGTGTGTTGTGTGTGTAGTGGAATCTAGGATTCAAATTCTATTTATAATTTTTTTTTTCTTATATTCCCATGTCATTTTAAATTGCTGTTTGCAAAAATGGAAGTGTCTGCCTAACTTTATATCCTAATAGGAAAATCAAAATGATACACCTAAACCCACTCATACTTAAAGACTGTTGTAAATTTACTCCAATCTCAAATAGTATTAAGAGTCTAAAAGAGCATTAAGAGTATATATTACAAAATTACAAATTAAATATCACACACAAATGAATGTAGTGGAGTGTAATTACTATATTTGCAACATGGGTGTCTTGAAACGTAATTAAAGTACGTTCAGAGTCGCGGGTCGCGTAGGAACCAGTGGGAATAAACAGCGTAAACTATGACAAAATTAAATTAGCGTAAATCACGTCAGCGATAAGGATTTACGACGCCAACTAGCGCTTAACGTGAAATCGAATCAGTGTTACGCGTGGTTTAGCGAGAGATTTAACTAAGCATGACATTATAGTTACGACTAATATCTAACTAACGAATTTCACTAAGATGAACTTAAAGCTTTCTCAACACATTTCGGTTAATATATTTATAAAGCAACATATTTTTTTTATGTAAGCAACGTATTTATCATGTTGCTCTTAAATTTAACATCATTAACGCAATTCTTAAGACTCTACTTTGTGAAAAACAACATGAAAGTTCCATTGTAAATTACAATATTAAATTTAATGATCTTTGTTTAAGAAATAAGCTCCTATAAAGTATACTTAACTAACTAAGTACTCTTGATTGCACCAAAAGTAGCATTTTCAGTTATCTATAGTATTTTATTTGCCATACTATACTAGCTGGTGCCTGTGATTTCGTCCGCTTTGAAAAAGAAAAAAGAATCCTGTGTCCTGTACATCAAATGTTTATATACCAATTTTATTCGTTTAAGAGTTATGGAGGAACATATACATATACAAGTGTAGATATACATTTGAGGAAATTAAAATTGCTTTCAAGATGAAATTGTCTCTTACTCTTAATCTATCCCTTTGGAATCAAATGCGAAATACAGAAAACAATGTTTATGATTTTTTTTATTTTTATTTATTTATTTACAATAACATATTATATTTCATTTAATTGGCTATGAAAACACACACTAGGCTTGCAAGCCTGTATCGTGTGCTTCATGATTTAGTTAAAATTTATTTTTTGATATTTAAAATAAATATCAAAAAATAAAATAAAAATATTAATTTTAATAATAACAAATTATAAATTACTAAATATGCTCTAAATTCATAATAAATAGGTACATATAAAGTAAATGACACAATTGATTTTATACATTAGTTTCGTTTCAAATGTTCAGGGATATTTTAAAAAAATCATATGAAACTGTTGCGTAATAAAATGGCCTACATAAGTAAACTCTTTACTGCACGGGCAAGTGTGCATCTATTTGGAAAAACAAAGTATGTTACGAGTATAAATGTAGTCCCCTAACTCGAGCGCAGCTCGCACCCTAATTTCTACATAAAATCCAAGGGGTCTTTGCCATTCATATTTCAAATTATGCACTTTCTAACCTTGAAACCATCTGAGCTTGCAACTCGGCAGGAGTCACAGCTCAGATGGTTTTTTATAATTTATATTTGTGACTACGTAAAATGAATTTAAATTTATTATTAATTATAAAAATTACTGACTGTATTTATTATTGTCTGGTTGAAATAATAGCATATGAGCTTTTGTTTATCGGTAAGTGAGTACGGGATGCCAGAGCTTATTTCCTTAATCCTTCCTAATCCCTGTCTTTATTCCCATTATGGTCGACAGTGCACTTGTGTTATAGGCTACGGTAGCCACCTACCATCAACCCGACCGTCAGCCTGTCTGTCGAGTTTAACATAAAATAAATAAACAATAGACTGTCCGTTTTTAATTATCTTACATTTTAGAATACCAGTACCAAACACTCATATCACAAAACTTATACCAACAATACACCGCCAATCACGATTTCAGTTCAATCTACTGCGAACTCTATTAGAGAGCAATACGTATTTGTACACAAACCATACATTTGGCATTCAAATCAAAGTATCATAATAAAATATATTGCAAATAGAATGTACTATCTTTTAATAAATCTAACCCAATATGTATTGGAAATATAAATGAAAACGATGTAGCATTTTCTTTCAAAGGAGAACTTAATTTGCAATAGAAATATGGAGATAAACAATTTTTCGACAAATGACTCTAATCTTAGTAATTATACTGTAACCTTTATGTTTTTTAAATATTTTTATTAAAAATATTTTTAAAAATCTATATTTTAGAAATACATATAAACTATCACTGTTCGGCATAGGTTTATCTATTCAAATAAAAATTTATTAGCTTCTTGATTTTTCAACATTTAATTTTATTAATTTTGCCCAGCAAATGTCCAGTAGACAGAGAATTCAACTATTTCCTATTTGTCGTCGCTAAATTAAATTAGTTTTCCCGCAGACATGCGAAGGAATCCTATTGTTACTTCTCCTGTGTTGACAATATCTTTCATATTTAACTTGTGCTGACATTTCTAACGTTCTGTCTTCTTTTGTATAGTTTAATTGTCTGAAAAGTTACATGTCTTTATAACTTCGTTTGAAAATTTCTTATCATTAGAGTAGACGGAAAGAGGGAAAATAACAAAGTGTCTCTAATTAACATAAAATAATGTAATACCTAGGAATACCATTAATAGTTTGTAATACAATAATTTAGTTTCTAATACATACATGTCTAAATTTTACAACTTTTACGAAACTGAGTGTTATAAATGGATGTAAAGTTTACATTATAATTTATGAAAACGATTAGAGATAATGTTGAACACACATTTTATTTAAATACTAGCTGGCGCCCGCGACTTCGTCCGCGTTTAAAAAGAAAAAATACCCTATCTTGTGTCCCGTACGTCTAAATGTTTATCTACCAAGTTTCATTTAAGAGTTATGAAGGAACATACATACTTACATACATACATATATACAGAAAAAAATTCTAAAAATGTTCAATTTAGTTTCAGTATCATGTATAGAGCCTATAAACACGATATCTCTGAAAACAAAGTAAATTACTCCATGACCAACCCTTACAGATTTATTATTAGTATTGATTGATAAGTAGTAACGAAAGTACATTTTGAAACCACAATGAGAAATTAAATTCTCTAGAAACTTTTTTCTATTTCCATTATTACTTAATGTCGCTTTACGATTTCCGACAAGGCTTATAACATATATTATAAGAGATCAAAACAAAATACAAGAAACGGTGTTAATAACTGTGAAAGATCTTTTAATATTTCACTTAACATAGCGGCCAGCGTAGAGGCGGTAATCTTTTGTAAATGTCTTCATTTCCTGAAGTCAGAGCTCCGGGCTGCGGCGGATTAAGCGCCGAAATCGCTCTCCACCACTGATATAAATCTTTTAACACTCATTCCGAGCTTAAGCAGATCTTTGGAAGCCTCGCTAACTCCTACAAGTGCAATTAGCCTCAGACTCGGAAGTCCGCGTAATCTTGAATAAGGCTGCAAACGAGGTGCGTATATTTAAATACGAGTAACTAAATGGAGATGTATCGTTTAGTGAAGTTGTAAGTAATTTATTCTGGTGGATTATTTGTTTCAATGTAGATTTATAGTAAACTAGAAACCTGCCCCAGACTTTGCATGAATGCAATTTCTTAATGAAATTTATATACTCACACAAAACTTTCTCGTTTATGGTCCTTTTATGTTGTTAAAATCGTATTGTAGCAAAACGCAATAAGTTAGCGGAGAAACAAAGAGACACGGTCAATTAATTCAGTAAAACATACTTACATTACTTTATTAATAAAATATAACTTAAAAAAAAATACCATTTAATGAAAACATACAATATGCAATTTGTTCATGTCATTCACTTGTTTAGAATTCATAGCTTCGTAACTTTCTAGAATTGCTTATTCAGTCGGGCGAAAACTGCAAGGTAAGAAGCGAGTTCATTATTCAAAATTAATAATCCGCTAAATTAATTTAAATCCAAACTTTATCCAATCTACTTCGGTTTCAGAGTTCTGCGAGGCCGCAAATATACAGGCCGTGTCTAGAGGCAATTATTCTATGATATTGTACAGACAAAAACAATCGTTCATTGCTTTCTTGCTTGAAATATAATTTTTAATGAAATTATTTAATTTTCGTTATGTATACTTTAAATACATATACACCTACGAACGGATAGAGAATCGAAATAAAAATAGAGATAGTTAATATTGTTTCAGATTAATAACTTACTTAATTAATTAAAATTAAATATTAATTTTTACAGAAAAAACGATAACTTGTAATGCCAATTTCGCAGTTAAAACCCGAAGTTTTGTCAAGTTGCCAGAAGGATTTCTGGTGGCAGTGACCATCAATTTACAGATCACTGTGAAAATACGGAAAATGTGTTTCGGTCCTAAAAACATCAACCTGTACTTTCCTACAAGAAAATCAAAGATATCTCAAGCAAAATTTAACAGTTACCGTGACTCTTAACCCTCTCCCAAGTACATATAAATCATACCGCGACTACCCGCAATATGCAATGTAAATTTATTACTCTGTAAGCACATTTTAAACTACAACAAAATTTAATAATGAAGACACGCATCGATTGTTTAACGACTTCCTTAATTTAATTACTCATGTATACGATGATATATTAAGGGGTTAAGCGATTTAATTTATGATTTACAAGCCACCTTTAAATTAGATTTGCATACTCTGCAAACGATCTACTGTCGTAGAAAGCTTTCTCTTTTGTCTACGGAAATTCTATTTCTATTTGTATCTTTGATTACTAAATGAAATGCATTTTTTATCGGGAATTTTAAAAATGAAAATAACAACAACATTAACAACTTTTAGAAATTAGTAATTGTTCCTGCCTACCCTTAATGTTTGATGGTACTTGTAAGTACCTTGATCTGACATCTTAGTTACATACTTAACTACAGCCATATTTTATGGTACAAAGAGTGGGTGTAATTGTGCACGTGTGAAAATACACATGTATGTATTTAAAAGAAAGTCGTGTTACTCGAAAACGGTTGGACCACGCGGTCTCGGGGGATTTTAATTCAGTTTTCTCCATGTTTTCTCATATGGAAAGGTGAATAAATTGGGAAGATTTTTGTATATAAAAATTGCACCCTGGACGAAGCCGAGAGTGGGTGCTAGTATCATATATAGAATTTAAAGAGTGGACTAAATCAAGAGTGACAACTCATGTGTACCAAGCTGTAAGCACAAGCTTTTACTATACTGAAGCTACCCCAACTCAATACCAACACATTTAATTTAAATAAAGCTGCCTTATGTGTTGATTTAATCTCAAATGAAAGTATACTTAAATTAAATTTACTCAAAAAATCATGTCACGCTCTAATTGCCGTTGAGAGTTACCGAATTTGGTCCCCTAAGAAAATATTGACTAAAAGGTCCCTTACATCTTCTCTGTTGTTCAAAGCAGATTAATGTTTGTGCCGTTTTATTTGCACGGTTCTTCATAAAAATGGCACTAAATCCAAACAGTGGAACGGATAAACAGGGGCCAGGGTTTTATTAACATTTTTGGTGTGTTTTGTGACATTATCGCGAGCAATCCTTTAGCATTGGTTCAACGGTACACCGCTGTTTGCATACGAGAGTCAATTTATTTTCTTATCTCTTTTGAATTTTCTGCAATCGTTTTGTATTCTTTGCGTCGGTTTTGGTTGTGTTTAATTTTTAGTCCGTTTTATTTATTTTTTATTCTATTTTCTTCCCCATTTACCCCTTTGTGATGTACTCGCCTGTTTTAATTAACTTCTGTATTGGTACTTGGTTATTACAGACGCAATAGTCTTAGTATACGAGAGCGTCTTAGAATACTCACAGGCTAAAATAGTCTAAAATATTTATATAGAAAATTGACAATTTGACAAATTGACATTCGCTGCTTAAAAGCAAAAGTGCCACAAATCAAAATTACACTTTTTACAGGAGAGCTAATCGAAAAAATTAAATTATTTTTTGTTTCTTTTTTCTTATTAGATATATATATCAAATATATGCATAATATACATCGTTAGAAGTATTTTTAAGTAACATTAAATGTTTAAGTACTTTTATAATAGACTGAATACTAGAGGAGATATGTTACTTTTGAATATAAAAAAAATATCAAAATATACTAAATATTGGATAAAACAACCATGTCTTTTTGCAACATACAATATGAAGGATTGTGATTGTATTGTATCCAAACTAACAATCACAATCCTTCATATTGTATGTTGCAAAAAGACTTATGGTTGTTCAATCCACAACGCATTTTTGGATTTTTTGTTTTATGGCCCTTTAGTTTTTAAGCGGCGAATTATCAATTTTCCAAATGTGTTACATTTGGAAAATTGATAATTCGCCGAGAGGTACAGTTATAAGATGCGGCTATCTATTTTTTATTGTTTTTATGGAGTGAGACGAAAGCTCGAGAGAAAATTCAGACTAAAAGATTCTTCGTCAATTATGTCAAACAAAAAAAAAATAACCAATAAAAAATATTGTATGAGTTTTTGATACTTGCAAATAACCATATTACGCTAAATAAATTATATTTAATATTACATTATATATTAATTCCATTGGATCGATAAAAAAAATTGTGATCACAGTGAGAGTTCAATTTTATTTATGTTGAGATCATTTAAGCTAAATTACATAGTGTTCGGGTACTTAGTGCTAATACGGGTACTAATAGTGAAAGTTCCAGCAAATCAAGAACGATTTGAAGTGTGGGAGGCGGATGACGCAAACACATTTTCCTTTTGTCACAAGAGGACGTAATCTCCCGTCTCCAGATTTTAATTACTTATTGGAAACTTGTGGCCGCCGGCTGTATGAGATCCTCTCAGCGGAGTATATTGCAACATTTCGAGACTTCACGTCGGAATTTCCTCTACTATTGTATCTTTATAGAAATATTTTACTTAAATGGAAAATGTACGTTCAAAATTTAATTTACCATTATCATTTTCTGTTATTTAACGAACACAATAACGTACATTATGTATATAGTTATCAAATATACAATAAAATTGAAGGGCGGTGGAATGGCTGCGAAACGCAGTGTGTCCTACCACTACTTTTCAAATCCAGACCACTCAATTTTGAAAATTACATTTTCGGTCATTTTCAACCAATTCCAACAGAACTCGTGCCTCAAAACATAAAGTTAACTATTAAACTAATAAATTTAAATCCAGTTTTAAACCGCCGAATATTTAAATTGGAATCGAATTTGGTTCTGAGTCCCATGGTAATCATTTTAGTTGTAATGTCAACACAATATTCGTACGGATGTGATTTCCGCGGTCCTGTCGTAAGTGTTTCGTGTTTGACTTGGCGTGCAACGTATCACTACCATCACTGTAGAGTGACGGTAAATATAAGTCATTCGAATTTACTCTTCATCTAATTGTCTTCTTTTTTGTTAATAGAGAACACCTATAACACATAAGTAACAGTTATCAGCCTGCACCTCAGTGTTTTTGATTTCATGTGTGAATATGGTGTAAATATGACTATTATATGGACTATGTGGAATATTGGATGGTGGATATTAGTTGTTTTAACGGTAATTATGGGAAAATGTGCTTGTCTAAGAAGTCGTATTCTGAGAAGCAGTCAAAAAAATAGTTGCCTGTTCAAGAAGACAATCCATCTTCGAAAACAATGAATTTCGCCTTGAGTAAGAAGTAAGAGTGAAAAGGTAATTACGTAAGTCATGACAGTAACCACAAGGTCATAAAAATCGCTGGGCGATACAGTTAATACCTAAGCAAAATATAGATGTAGCGACATTGTATCACAGATGCCTAGGGCTAAGATTTCCTAAGGTTCTCCTAAGGCTTATGTTCTGACATTCTTTGTCCATTTCATTTACACGAAAATGGAAACAAACAATGGTATTCAAGAACGAATATTTGTCAGTGATAAACGATATTCTTCGTTAAGTCTACGAAAATTTGATGCTAAAGATAACCTTAAAAAACCATAAAACCTTTAGAAAGAGTATCAAGTAAAAGCTTGTTTAACGTAATAATGATTCTTTGACATCAACTCACAAAATTAAGGCACACGTTTGCAGTTCATATTACTACGTATACCTTTGTTTGTGTGAGTGATGCCAATGTCTTCTTCCAATAGACATTCTGTAAATATTAGCATCGGGTGCTTTGATCTTAGCATCGACGCTCATTTCGAGCCAACGTGTGTTCCTAATTAAGTTCAAACACGACGTGCTAATCGAACCAAGCTGTGTACCTAACTACACTACATGCATGTAATCCCCTTTATACTTAAATATGTTTGTGACGTTAAGAAGAAACCCTCTTTTAATTTTAATTTTAATACGAATGTATGTTCGTGGTATCGATCTTAACAGTTAAGTATCTGAAAAGTACCTACCTGTTAAAACGAAGAGTAAACAAAAACTATGTTTTACCATCGTTTTACTCTTCAAAACATATATCAAACTGAAGCGATAATTACTATAATAACAGGATCGATTTGAATTTCCATCTCAAATGCTATTTTCACTTGCGATTTCTACTGGCCAGGGGTGGTCAACCGTCTGATTGCCAATTAGACTTCTCTGCGTCCAGGTGTCTGCAACCCGATCCTCTTTGTTTAATACGGTCCTCAGGTCTGAAACAAACTTGAAATAGAAATGGACTCGAGTTTTCTACCTTGTTATTTTTTTCGTGGAGAAAGTTCGATTGCAAAGAATGTTTTAAGATAATCTATTGCGGATTAAAAGACAAAAGCGTTGAATTCAAAGTAAATTGTTCAAAAAAGTTTATCAGAAATAAACAACGTTGAAAGTGAATTGGTGTTAATTTTATTTGATTTTAAATTGCTGAGCCATCGCCCTTGAAACTTGTTATGCTCTTCTAAAATAGAATTTGAATCTTTAAGTTTCAATCCACTAAATATTTCAAGAATTACATTAGTAGGTATTAGTTTGATATTTAAAATCTTCAGGTACTTGAATTCAATCCTTTTGAAGTCTTATTTGTTTTACTATTTTGAACAAATATTTAAACAACTCGAAGAAAAAACAAACTAACCAAAGGCATAATTACTGAAACATTAAGTACCAGTAAAGACTTAAACCTTGGTTTACAACAAGGTCACAAAATGACAATAATTTGACTAAGTACATAACTTGAAGACACAACAAGCCACCAAGCTATTACAGTACTATGTCTGTGCACTTGGTGTACTCTGATCATGTCAATTTTACATTCAGTCCTTTTTAGTATCATGGCAAATATTTGCTAAAAAGGACGTCTTTCCAATTCGTCTTATAAGTAGTGGCAGGGCACACTGCGATTCATAGCTCACTTGGCGACAGTAACCACCCTTACAGAAGACCATTGTGAAATAACAGCATGTGTGCTATTGGGTTTCAGTGAGTGAATAAGGGATGCTAGAGCCCATTGTCCTATCCCTTCCTAATTCCTTATACCCAATCCTACATGGTCGGCAGCGCACTTGCAGCACCTGAAGCGTTGCTTGTGTTATACTAGATGACGGTAGCCACCTACCATCACGTGGGATGACAGCCGACAGCCTTATATTATTATTATTTTTTTAACAATTCATTATTGCGAACATTCGTCAGTCTAAGCGGTCTAGTAATAAAGGTCATTTAGTCATCGTTTGTTAATATAACAAGACAAATAACAAGATAAATACAAAGACAATACGAAATGAAGAGAAGTCTTCATGTCTTACTCAGAATTATACCAGCCATATGCCTATATTCATTTTACGATGTTAAACATTTATTACAGCGAAATCTGAGCTTATCTTATACTACGGGGTTTTCGGCAATTATTCTAATCGGATTACGCACTACGCAGTGACGTCACCAAGCAACCAACCCACTAAACTAATCCCTCTTTAATTGGCCCTTTTGAATAGTCTCATTGTTTACCAGATGCGTGATCCAATTTGAATATTTTTCGTATTAGAATGGTCAGGTTCACTTTGCGGTGCGGTAAACCACGAATTACAATATATTCTAGAAAAAATGAGGTACAAGTAAAAGGAATTAAAGTAAAAAAATTTTGTAGTCAGTTGGTTCGGTGCTAGAATTATAAATATTCTAGCATACTTACTGTTATTTTAAGTATTTTTATTGAAAGTATAAAATATGTTTCGTGTTCCTTGACATACAAGCAAATTCTTAAATGTCTTCTCTGAAAACATCGAAGATATGCAGAAGCCTTTTTCCAATAATACGTTAAAAATGGCCTCACTGTTTTCAGCGTGAAAGGGCACAGAGCAATGAACTTAGCTAATGTCAACGACATTACTAAGTATATAGGCGAAACAAAAACCCAATATTGAAGGCCTTCTGTAGTTAAATCGTTTTAAGTAGAAATGCTTTCTAATATAGACATCTTATGAAACTGTTTCAAATATACTTGTTAAATAAGTTTTATATTGAAAAATCTTTTTATATTATTAGATACTGACTTAGACAAGATATTTATAATGTTCAAATATCAGTTCGTTGAAATTTTGTGTTTGTTTTCGTTACGACAATCGTTTTTATGTGTGAAAACCTAATTACTTTTATTATTTTAAAATTATTTTTTTACTTGAATATAACATAATAGAACTATTAAATTTAGTTTAACTACAAAGTAACCTGTATTGTCAAAAAATAAAATACTTTAAAAAATTAAAATCATTTTTAATTTTTAAACACATCAACATCAGTTCAAAGGAATGACGAACATAAAGACGCGGATAAAAACATTGTTTGTTTTGACTGTTACTACAGGGATTAAGAGACCGTTTCTTTTGCAAAACAATAAGTTTAAATTTATTGATCAGTGAAGCGTTCATGGCAAACGTTTATATTATTCTAAAAATTGCCCTCAAACGCAACAGATAGCCGAGTTTATTGACAAAATGACAAAACCAAATGCGTAAAGTCTTAACCCTCGTAGAGAGGTATTAGACACGCTTCATTGGCTTCTCAAGTGCTGATGGAACTGATTGGCCGACTCTTCTTTAACAATGCCTTTTTTGTCGCATAGTAACGTCGTAAGAATCAAATCTGTCACCCAAAAACGACACATATTTCCATAAGTTTAGAGTATAATTTTAAATGTAACACATATGTGAATTAACAGATATTTGGAGAGAAATCAATGCATCTGCTTAGTAGGATTTCATGTTTCATTGATTGGCATTGTTAAGAGTCAGCAAGGGTAAGCCCACTCGAATGTTTTCGAAATTCGTATGGTACTTTGAAGAATAGAGACAATTATTTGATAACGATTCTTTACATCTAAACAGAAAATAAACGTACCCGGGAACGCATTGCTGAGATGCTATGTAGCTGTATGCTATGTAGTATATAGTACATGTATGCTATGTAGCAAATATAAATATACATAATTGTATTTATTTATACTTATATTTTACATATTCAGGTTTGAATAACTTTAATTTACTTGAAATAACCTCTATCTACTCTTACAAAATTACCTTTAAATTAGACTATCTGATAGGGCTTAGGTAATTATATTGCACCACATGAGAGATCAAAAGCAGCCCTGATGTTAGTATTGTTTGATAGCAATAATCTGCTTTCTATCCATCTCCCTCGTCAAACGCTTGAATGAAGAATACAGATATATTTATCAAAGGGAGGTCCACCTGGGAGCACTCGAGTTTCTAATTCAGTTAATTTGGGCCTTAAATCTCATATTGCAAAATGGACGTGACCAATAATTGTGTTTGGTAAACAGCAAGCATTGATGGCTGTCCATTAAAATACCGTTTCCCCGGTTCGTCTCCTGTAATTACATTGTCTTTGCATACAAAGGATCACTTGTCTAACTTTATTAAGTACAACATTGTAATGCTATTTCGGTATAAGACTTAATTAATATAAAATACGTTAAAATATTCGCACAGGAAGAGATGCATTTTTGATAATTCCTTTTACTTGTTTTACTTTTACGTTTTTAAGAATATATTGTAATTCGTGGTTGACCGCACCGCAAAGTGAACCTGAACATTCTAATACGAAAAATATTCAAACTTACAGATTCATAGTTTTATTCTATTTAAGGGTATACAAAAAATTCTTTATGTACTAACGAATTTGGTTTGTTCATTGTTAATAAAGATTACAATATGGAGTAAGCAATCCCAGGTAAAATGCCTAAGTAAGTGCATTCGCATTCAATGGTTTAGGTTCAATTAAAATAATAACAATATGCAACATAAAATACTTCATCTCACAATAGAGAATGGTACAGACAAATTATTTTTTATTTTATAAAAATTATTTAATAAGTAATTCATCTATGCAACTTACACATTACTTCATTTCTATAAAAAAGAACACTAGTCTTGTCTACTGGCTTTGCCTATTTTTGTTGTATTTCTACTTATTCCTATACAGTTAATTTATATCTTTATTACTTATTTATTTAAACTACTCATAATTCTAGTAATACAATTAAAGTAATAGTAATAAGTAAAGTAATAGTAATAGTAATTAAGTAGTAATTAGTTAATACAATTAAAGAAACTCATAACATATAATTTCTATTACCCTAAGTTAATTCAAGAACTATTGTTGTTTCAAAAAACTCCAAATTGTAAAAATCGTGCAATCAATGTCTATTGAAATTGTCTATTGAGGAGTAAGGGGTATTTGGTAAAGATCACCGCACACTGTGACCGGGAGAACACAATGTCTAAAGTTAACCAAAATAAAATAATTTACATTAAAATAATACTTTTTGAATATTATTTTTAAAAAAATGAAGCAATGGAAGTTAATTTTCTATTGTCATTCTTTATCCACGTGCATAAAAATTGTATCACTGGGTTCTCTCTAGCTTTACTTACTTTAAAAAAGTTTAAAATATTTCTTGCAAAATATACTCAATTAATAAAGGAAAATTATTAATACACTCTTACTTTAAAAAGAGTTTTATTTATAAGAATAAGGGTAGATTATTTATATGAAATATTTTGTTCTTTTCAAACATTAATTCTTTTATTGGTTATATTTCTATGTTTCGATATTTAACAGCAAATATAGACGATAAATAAATTCTTACAGTGTGTGGTGAATGTCACCCCTTACGAGTATTAACGAGTAATTTTGAATTCTCTCGGTCAGTTGAAGGTACGGTCAAGGGGTGCAACAATAGTGTCGTCCGCAGATCTTCCGATAAATTTAAACAAGGGCATTTTGTACTACTCCCTAATTACTTCCGCTGAAATCCACCAACTATTTCTAAAGACTTTATTTTAGGGTTAACTCTCATTACGTAATATTTAGAAGCAGATTCTATAGAATAATTTCAGACTGAATGTGAATAGGTATTATTTTGTGTGTAAACGTATTGAGTGATCTTGTTGAAATTAAAAGTGTTATTACTTATATTCGATAAGAGAGGA
The DNA here is from genome assembly GCA_945859745.1 of Synanthedon formicaeformis. Taxonomy (NCBI): domain Eukaryota; kingdom Metazoa; phylum Arthropoda; class Insecta; order Lepidoptera; family Sesiidae; genus Synanthedon; species Synanthedon formicaeformis. Next base: position 4,279,800 of record OX243960.1, on the reverse strand, counting down.
TTTTTGAAAGTTTCAACTCCGTGGGAAGCCGGGGGCTTGTCGCTAGTATGAAATTCAAAATAAAACACATATTTGAAATAAATCGTATCTCAAGCTCATATTTGTACCTTTATAACTATCCTCTTATAACTAGAGACGTAACGGAAAGGCTAAAGACGTAACGGAATGGTGTCCGAGACAATACAAAAGGAAGAAAGGAGGACAACGTCGACGGTGGGAAGACGATTTTAATAAGGTAGCAGGCAAAAACTGGATGGTAAAGGCTCGTGATCGTAATTTGTGGAAAACTCTAAGTGAGGCCTATGCTGAAAAGCAAGACAATCTTTAAGAAACAGTGTCAGGACTGTATAATGTTTAAATTTTTTTAAATGTAAAAGTATAAAGGTTGTTAAATAAAGGCTATAATAAATAAATAAATAAATAAACTATCCTCTTAACAATGACAACGATCAGAACAACTATAATCAACGTAGGTACCTATAGTTTATCAGTCTCGTGCTTTTCACAAATGCGTCCAATCAGGGCTCAGTCTCGCCGGGCCTTTCATTTTCTAACACAATACCGTCCGGATAAAATGCGAAATAAGGCCCCTAATGAAAACTATCCGAACCTTGAACCTATTATTTCTTCAACTACCCTGAAATTAATCTATTATCGTAAAGTCCGATGCAGACGCTGTTATTAAGTGATAAAGTGCAAATTGCCGGAGCACGTTAATGTATTTCCCATTTGTTGGGAGACGTTTTGCATGTCTCATCATTTAGTGGATTAATGATATTTTCGACTCTTTATGGAAATTTTGCGAGAAATCTAGATATTAGATTAGAATTGGAAGGCTACAATTCTACAAAAATCAACTAAATTGGGGTATAAATCTCTTGAAACTTAAAAGTATTGCTTACAAGTATGCTACACCCCTCATTCGCTGTTTTCTATGACATTAAGTATCTATAGTATCTGTTCAGAAAAAGGTAGGGTACAGACAATGTAAAATGGTTTGAAAGTAAATAGGTACTATATAACTATACAATGTGGCCTCTAAGAAAATCTCGTTTCTTATACTTGCAATTCAATCGTCATCTGGCTTCATCTAGGCTGCCTACTTTCTAAAATGTACTAAAATGATGCACAGCTCAAAAGTATACATATTTTATTTACTGACATTACAACAAAAAAGAACTATTTTTATAAACGTTACTAAAATAAATAATAATATAATATATTTATGACAACGTTATATTTATATATAAATCCAACCGGCCTTTGTGGCCGGAAATGGTCTGGACAAGGGCAGACAGCTTCCGGCCCGTTCGTTCAAAGTAGAAACAGCGACAACTAAGCAAAAACAATCCATGTACTTTCTATTGAAAGGAAATTAAGCAACGTTAATCATTATTTCAGATAATATATTATGTTGACAATTTAATAGCAAATGTATTATTACAGATGTATAGATCCCTTAGTATTTATTTATAATTTGTCCTCGTTAGACCCTCGTTAAACCTATCTCATACTGAACATCATTATCATAATATCTGCATTACTAATGAATATTTCAAAATTATTAGACTGTTCACATATATTCTATTATTAAGTACAAAGATTAGAAATTCATTTAAATATTTAAATAAACTGAAAAAAAGAAAGTGTATGTTTTAGATAAAAACGATCATTAAATTAATGGAAAAGGGCGACGCGAAAAAAACAAACAATAACATTGAAATAAAAACCAACAAAACATTTTATTTATTAAACTTATTTTTAAATTCTAAAGTAAGCAAAACAATCCTAACTAATCCATCACTTTGTCTAAACTAAATAAATCTTAATTTACATTTTTAATATTTACATAATGTTGAACGCGCACAAAGTTTGGACTAAAGCAAATAATTTGCCAGTATACATAAATATGTTTAGTTTACGGGTGTTTACGCTGACCGCAATTACCTTCATACACGAATCCGTTTAATAAGCGCTTCGAAACCGTACATCACAAGAACAGACGGAAGTAAATATCCTGCCTGAAAATGATTACTCGGCACGCGCAGTTAGCCCGTGCAACGGTACATTCATTACACAGTAGATGAAGTTAAGAAAAGTCATTTATGACCTATTTTCTTTGAAAGATACTTGTCTACTACACTATATTTTTCTGTGTATAAACAGCATATTTTGTAGAGATATTGTAGTATACTCGTATTTCATGTTATTATACTAACAAAATTTATTTTGTGCTATTGTAAATATTTTGCTATATATATTACTATACTGAAGTTATTTTGAATTTGAAGGTGAAAACTAAGAGATGGGTTACTTTTGGTTTATGCTTTTTCATTGTATTATTTTTTATACTTATAACATAATAATTTAAAACCAAAAGTGTGTTATTCAGTATTATTTTAATAGTATAAAATTTGAAAATTCACAATAGATACTATATTCTTGCAAAAAGTTTTACAATTAAAGATTTTTGTTTTTTATACAGAGATTATCTACTGATTACTTTATGTATTACGCTAACAACACTAGAGGCTTATTCCCAATTCCGGGGGTATTAGTCTCCTAGCCACCAATTTCTGTAATTTATTAAGAGCCTCAGTTATATTTTGAGCGTTCTATAAGGCTTCTTTTTCTCGCTTATACGAAGAAAGGTCCTCCCTTGATCAAAGACCGGTTCTGATCCCTAATATTTCACTCATAATTGGTTTATTCTAAGCTCGCAGCGTTTCCGTATGTGGCCCTTTGATCCGACCACTGTATTAGCTTGTAGCCAGAGATGTATGACGAACATTATTTGTTGAGATCGTAAGCTTTGTCCAAGCGTTACTTAGGGAAAACTTGTGTTTTTGATATTTTATATACGTAATACATATTCTACCTATACGTAGGTAATTTAATATTTAAACTTAGTGATCTATCTATACGGGTGAGCATAAGAAAGTTTTAAAACTATTACGTTAAGATAAGTAGGAACTAAGACCTTACAAAAACTTGACTCTATAAACGAACAGTTTCATTTTTCTGTAGATACTTAATTGCTGTTCTTTAAATATTTAATTGTTGATTTGCCGCCTAGATAGCCATGATATTTCACCAAAGCCAAGATGATACCATGATATTGCCTTGATGCAGATAGCCATGATGATAGTCAACCTTCGGTAGAAGATAGTACCTAGAGAGGGAGAAAAAGCCTAATCATACCTAAAATATCACCCCGTTCATATATTTTCTGATTTAGAAGCCGACTCTGATATTTCTACGAAATTCTATACAAAAATGTCACCCAGAAATTGAAATATGAGCATAAATAAATTAACAGCTATGATTGCAATGACGCTCAAAAACCTCCATTTTCAATTAAAGTGAAAGCCGGGGACGATATGGATATTTTGGTGGAATGGGAAAATAATCGAATTCCAACTGAATAATGAGAGGACCCTCGATGAATGGCAACATGAGAGAACGACATCACAAAGGGTATTTAACTCGCACTTAGTACTTTTTGTCCAGTACTCTCCCGCCCCCCTGCGGTGCCGGACCACCCCGTCGCTCACTCCGATTATATTGTCGTTATCGCCCTATAACGTATGCAGTATAAAACATGTATTATCTTCATTGCCAGTATCCATTTACCCCGTTTCGTTCGCATCTAATCCTTTGATTTATAATGGCAGCTGAAATATCGCCTTCGGTCGCAATTTATTTAAATTACCCAAGCAGTCAATTAACAAAATTGTTACTGCAAATAGGTCACGAAATAACAGACAAGGGTTCGAATAAGGTTGGCACATTTTTCTGTAGCGTTAATTCGTATATAACAAGATTCATATCTGGCTCTAAGGACCAATAATCGATATATTAAAAAAAAAAAATTCTTTTATTAAATAATAAAATAAATAAATTGTGAATGGTAATTGATATAAATAATAAAATGTGTATTTCACTGGGCGAGGTCTTTTAACATTAATATTATTATATAAATAGATTTTGGCTCCAACTATGATTTTACTAATTGTAAATAGAAATAATAAATAGGTTTTTTTTTTTCAATTAACTAAAAGAAAAGAAAATCCGTGATACAAATATCCATTCCTCTTATGGTAATATTAATTTTAACAGTAAATTCTGACGGAAACCTAATTTATAGGTCTACTAAGAGTAATTATTTATTCTGGTGTGAATTAATGGCTCAGGGGTATTGAAATTGTATCACGGCCGGCGCTGACATCGCATCATACTCGTACATGATGCTTGGATCGTACAAACACACGTTCATTATAACTTATTCTATGTTGACCTTTCAATTTTATGATTTTCAATGCTTGTAATTCCATTAGTGAAGTCAAACACACCTTTTAAAGTTAGACCCTCGCATATTCCGGCTGCCAAGTTGCCTCTCACATTTATTTGATCAGGCAAATTCTCCAACAGAGTAGGTATTGGTACAAATAATTTGGAGAATGAGAAACGATATTTCACAGGAGCTTTTTAAAAGTTGACTCAGGGCGAACGGAAAGTTAGTTAACTAACTTTTTGTGCGTTTCGTTAAAAAATAAATTCAGATTAATTCTGGTGTCGGGAGTAATACTTATTTACAATAATCCAACTTGTGGGAGAACTGCGCATGAATTGTTGGAATAAATTTCGTTTTCAGACATGAGAACGTAGGGTTGGGAATAAGTGGTTATCGAAATTTCACGGGTTTGTGAATAAAAATTTTTATACTTCATGATAAGTAAGTAATACTAAAAAACACTATTCTGCTGTCACAAAAGTATACACTTTTTGTTCCTATTTATATAAAAGTTGTAGGTTTATATAAATAGGAACAAAAAATTATGAAATGGAATCCAGCTGATTTTATTTTATAATTAAAAAGCTAATAAAGATTGATTTTATTTATTATTCTTTATTGCGTCATTCACCAAAACAGGAGCACATTGGTTTCAAGCCTAATCAAAACAGTATAGTCTTCTTAACATCCTTTTGGATATTATTTAATTACTTATTTTCTGAATGTTTTTAAGCAGAAACCATTAATGATTAACGCGAAAAAAAAATTCAAAATAAATTTTGTGTAAGCGGTTTCTACAGTATTATGATAATGAGGGCCTCTTTCACAAACTAAAATTAAAGTGTTGATTAGTTACTTTTAGAAATCATTTTCTGTTTAATTGAATTATGCACTCGGTTTACTGCGTCATTCGATAGGCGATTTTTTTTTATTATTTTCTATTTAATATTTGCGTCACAAACAAAGGTATATCAGCTAAATTATTCCCGGTGACAGGTGACTTAAAGTGACGGTTTAGCCTACTTGACGTTTGTGAAAGAGGCGCTTAGTCTTATTTTTTTATATTGAAAAATCAATATGGCTATCTATATCGTATATTAGTGTCTTTTTACGCTCAGAACATCACTAATTAATGTACGTATGTAGATCGTAAAGCCGGGCTTTAAAAATTACGTGCTTACCTATACCGCAGCCCTTTTTATAATCCCAAGAATTTTCCCCTAATGATTGTACCCATTTATTTTATCTTCACCTTTGGATACGCAACTTTCCTAATTAGTCTTCCGAAAATATTGCTTACCGTACCCAATTTAGGGTCCTGGGTACAGATAAAAAAAGTTCCAACCAAATCACAAGTTATAAATGTATGTTTTTATGACATAAGTTTCCTGTTGATGGATTTTTATTAGAAGGAAAATTGTGGATTCAATAAGACAAGAAAGTAATAACCGTAATATTTAATTTATGTAACTATTTTATATGATGATAAAAAAGACAAAAATGCCTGAATAGTGAGCATATGTTTTTATAGTAGTAGATGCAAACGTTGCAATTAGGGGTATTGAAGAAAAAGATATTTAAATTTATCAGAATTATTCACATAAAATCTTTCATGATTAATTTGTTACTAATAATAAAAACAGCCAAGTTTCGCATTTAGTAATTAAACCTCTGACATTTAGAAGGCTTGCAAATCTTAATAATATTTATTGGTCAATTAGCTGACTCGACACACGTTGTTCTATCTTATTGAAGTTTTAATAAATTGGTTGAGTTGTGATGGTAAAAATGAGATGAAGAAAAAAACATATTTAGGAATTTGTAAGGGGTAAAATTTCTTCGAAAGTTTTTTTGCATTTTTGCACGTTGAGACGAAAAAAACGGTCAGATTTAACCTACCGCTATAATCATGATCGACCGTCCTACTTTTACATAAAAAATCATTCCACTCTATTCTATCTTCAGTTATAATCAGGAGTGCATACAAAAATTAAGTTACTGTACAAAATTATGACCGTGCGTAGTGGCGAGCCTTGGGCCACTCCCAAGGCTATATCCAGCAGTAGAGAGACACAGGCTGATGATGATGATGATGACGATACATTTTTAAATTCCTTTTTTAAATAATTTTGGTTTTGCTGTTTTAATAATCAGCAATTTAGTGTGAACTAGTTGCTGCCCGCGACTTCGCCCGCGTAAGTTTGTAAATAAAATTATATACTAAAATCTTTCTCAAGAACCACTATCCATTGGTGAAAACAGCATGAAAATCAGTGCAGTAGTTTTTGAGTTTATCGCGAACAGGCAGAGACAGACGCGGCGGAGGACTTTGTTTTCAACCAACTTCAAAAAAGGAGAAGGTTCTCAATTCGACTGTATTTTTTTTATGTTTATTACTTCAGAACTTTCGACTGGGTAAGACAATTTTGATGATTCTTTTTTTATTTGAAAGCTGGTACTTCCCGTGTGGTCCCATTTCAATTTGGTCCAGTTTTGACAATGGCATCCATGAGAAAACGGTTTGAAGCCGGTTTTTTTTTGTTAAAATTTTGATCATATATAATAATGTAGTGATTATAGAGACTCAAACCAAACTACTATGAATATAAGGTACATAGATGAAAGCTATTTCGCATACCTTTCCACCGTCAATCGCGAACGGGGTGGGTGCTATAACATTTGCATATTGCGACGGGAATCTCATGATTAACATTTTTATTAAACAAGGATTAGCCGTAATCCTTTTTTATTCGACAATTAGAAACGTTATCGCGGCCATGAACGCGCTCGTAAAGAGTTGAAATAGCTGCCTATCGAGGCACCAATTAACAAAGTATACCCGTGTTAGATAAATGCTAATTAGACCCGTAATTTTTCCTGACAACTTATATCTAATTTTTCGTTTGTATTTTTATTACTTTACACCTTCTTCGGAATTTGATTTAACTTTTTCTTCTAGCCTCTTTCTAAATTCGCAGTAGTAATAGTAGAGGACCGTGTTTTAAAAATGAAATTTAAAAAATAGAAAAAGTAAGAAAACACAAATATTAAAATACTAGGCTTTGCCCGAGGTTTTTCTTTTTTTGTGTGTGTGTGTGTGTGTTAAAATAAATTTTTGTCAGGCGATGATCTTTTTATTTTTATTTTGTAATGATCACTTGGGAACTACTTTTTTTCCTATGTTCTTTTTTGTAACCCTGACAATTTGAATGCAAAATTTCATAATAAAATCGGTGGAGTAGTTAAGGTGTGAATGCGTAATAAACTCACTTTTGCATTTATAATATTCGTTAGAATATGTATGGACTATAGAGAAAGGAATTTCCTATATAATAAAATTGTCATTGCAATATATTGTTAAATTTCAACGCATTTGGTATTTGAAGTTTTATTAATTCTCTGTTGGCTTTTTTATTTTGTGTTTGGCTAGATTTTTGGAAGGTGTTATCGTGATTCCAAAGCAACAAAACCTTGTTAAGGAAAATACACTAATTTTGTGTAGTAAATTAGTAATCACACATTATTTTTGTTTAATAATTACATTAATTGTTAATGTGATACACGTTGTCTTACTATTCTCGCTCGGTCATCGTAAACAGATTATAAAACACTCCAACTGATTCCAGTTAAAATCAGAAGATTGAATATCTTTGAATTCGATCTCTAAAATTGCACTGCAAAAACTGCGTCCGAATGTCAAGATTTCTTCACATCTCTCTAAGCTGAGTAAGCAAAATTAATATATGTCATGAATCACACTGTCAAATGTATCTGATGTTTTGGCTAGACAGGTAGACCAGAACAAATATACTTGGAAAGTGAATGCTGGACAATCGCCAAGTTAATACTGAAAGTTAAAAAGTATAAAACGTTAAGTTTGAATTGTTAGATGGTACAAGAGTGGATGTTGGCAATGAGCCCAGAAAAATGAAGTTTTCCAAAACCCCTGCTGTCGCAATTTCCAATCATGTATAGGAAAATATTTGGGATATTCACATAACAAAAATTGTATGTAAGCGGAACAATGTTTAGAATACTTCCTAAGTTGTTTTGAACCATTTTAACTATGTGGGACTAGCGACTTCTCTCGTCGCCTTAAATTGGACAAAATTAAATCCTTTGAAAAAATACTTTTGTACAACATTTAACTTTTCGGAACATTTTTATTTTGATTATAATTTCAGACGAGACATTTCTGCCTTTTTACAATTTGAATTTAAAAACAAATATTACAATTAAAATTACCATAAAATATGGTTTGTGAATTAACAGAAATAAATAAAAACACTATATTTTTATATTTTATTATCATAATATAGTTTTATTTCAAATGGTAAAGCCATTGAACATTGATTGAACTCTCTAGAATGTGACATCATAAATCCATAATAAATATTTAAAAGTTGTGAATTTTTAGAAAATATAAAACTCAATTTATGTAAACCATGAAACGGTTTCCCTACCCTTGATACTTCCAATTCCTTGAAATTACCCATAAAATGTGAATTTTCGTCTTGCGATGGTCATAAACCATTCCGATACGATATTGTAGTAATAATATTTGAATGGCAGCTAGACGACGTGACCAGAAACCTTAAAAATGTACTTCAATCACCGAAGTACTTATTTCTTTATTGCACTCACAGCCCTGGCAGACAGGTTAAGAGTCTATCAATGTCAAATTTGAGATCGATTTCAAAATGCTTACATAAGGGCTCTGTATTCAATGAAATTAGACGCTGTTATGTCTGATAATAAATAGGTGAATGAAAATTGTATAATAATACCAAAGGAATTACAGACAAAAAGGAATAATTATTTCTGATATACAAAATTATACTACATAACCAGCGCTTATGTACCTAATTGTTGAAAGCTTAATTTTCAATAAAGCTTCAATCATTTTGTTCAATAAGCTTGTTTGACAATTCAATACATATGCCAATTAGATTAGACTAGTGTCAGTTCAGTTGTAAAAATTACAAAACTATTTTGTAAATTAATAAACAGTAAAATCAAGTTTATCGAAAATCATTACAAAATATTACTCGTACTTTATTTATTCTCATTTCGGGTTCAAGACAGTTCATTGAAAATTTCAAGTAAACCGTCTATCAGACACAATACAAATGTTACTAAATTAATTTCAATGTTTCATGTAAGGTATGAATTGTCTTGAATGTCATTGTGTTTCATTTCGTATCTATATTAAATATATAGTACACAGAATTACTTTAATGTAGAAATAATTCAAATATTTACAATTAAAGCTTACAAATACACTAAATTTAAGTTTTGGTTTGAAAACTTCTTTTAAAGACCATTTTTTTTTTAATTAAAATTTTCCTTAATTACCAACATAACTGCTAATTTGTTTTTGTTAATTGTAAAATTAATTGTAGTCATAGTCCTGTATGTGAATGATATTTATTGTACCCCACAAAACTAAACATTAGTAGACAAATTTAAGACCAGTAACATAAATACAAATCTCAAAAACTCCCATCTTAACCCGGCCGCACATGTACGTTTTCCGAATTCGATTTTCGAATACGTTTTCGGCGTATTCGAATGCATCAAATCTATAGAAAATACATTGACTGCCGCACACGTTTGCTTTTTTTCGTACGGAATGTACGGAATATATTCCGTACGTACGTTTCGAATGTGGGCCCGTGCGTTCGGTATCCGCATTCGGAAAAAACCTAATGACGTCATGCGGAACTCAGCACTTCCATACATTTGCTATGTACCGCCGCACACGTTCGGAAAATCCCATCCGGAACCGCGCCACGCGCTGTGCGTGTTGGATGTGTAATATTGGCTGTTGAATGGACTCTCGTTGATTCTCCGAGTGTTTAACGGATGAACCTAATACCGACGTTTCTTTTTCTTCTTTGATAATGATAACACAAATGCAATCGCAATTAAATCGTCGTTCTCCATCGTCGTGCGTTCACGAAGCCACCACTGAACGTACTGGCAGTATAATATTCCGAATGCAAATTCCGAACGTGTGCGCTAGGCACACGGAATTCCGAACGCGGAAAACGTATTCGGAAAACATACGTATGCGGCGGGGCTTATTTGTTATCTTACAATAAGCTTCGCCGCATGCTGTGACACAATTCACTGCAACATTTGACACTAAATATTATTTAAATTACATACATTTTTTTATCTTCTTCTCTTGGTGCCATCTTTTACCGGAGGTTAACTATCATTACGGCTATGTGTAGAAGATGGTGGGAGTTTTTGATTTTAAAAACAGAAATAAAAATAGATACAATCAAACTAAATAGTATATAAATATACCTAAAATACATAAAGAATGTTACTTTGATATAGAAGAACAATGACCACATTTACAATTGCGTTTGAAGGCTGCACAATCTCATGTGTCAATAACCCTGAGAGTTTGATTTATTGGATCCGCCGAAGCCGCACCTGCATTCGCCATTCGCCGTTCGTCTCGACTGAGGTGCTTCTCTTTATCGCAACTTACAACTACACTATGACTTCTTTAACGACATATTTATTTTCTATTCAAGTTTCTCTGTCACTTTTACTTTTATAGAACCTTAACATCAAAGCAAGGGGGCACATATTAAAATCATTCTATTTACTTAAAAACACTTCTAATATTTATTGCTTTGCCAATTGTTTCGGCAACACAATTGGTTTATTATAGCTTTTTCCCTTGCATAGACTGGGTCAATTATAGTGCAATAACTATAAATAGGAAGGATAGTAATATTAATTGATTTGTATTGGACCTCCTCGAATATTTGTATGAAACCTCCTCGATGTCACATTTTTTATGTGTTAGGCCCATAGCTTTTACAACTAAAATCCTCACCTCTCAAAGTGATTAATCTAAAGAAGGGCTGCTATACCTCTTTTATGATTCTGTCAAAATTTTAGCTTTATCTCGAAAGACATCATCGAACTATCGAAAAGCGGAATGAGATATAGAACTAGAGCTTTTCAAGGCTTTCCAGCAAAGTTGCGAAAAAGTTGACAAAAATTGAGAAATAACAGTAAAAAAAAAACAAAACTTCTTTGAAGGCAACCATATAAACAAAAAGTTGCATTTCAATCTTTTTATGATTTTTTAAGTACTTTTAAAAGTAATCTATGTAGTATATCAACTTTACTGTCTGGTTTTCATAATACTCGTACAAACCTATTGTTGCTTAACGTGGAACTAGAACTAGATGGTGCTGTGTGAAATGTGTGAAGATATTTATTATTTATTTATTACTTATTATAATAATATTTCTATAAAAATCTTTTTTTTTTAAACAATTGCATCGATCCTGCTAATTATTAATAATATGAACCTAGACTTATCAGAGTTCTGGATCAGTAGTCAAGACCGACTATCCTATCTTATTCTTGAATCGTACAGTTAAGTCAAAATATTATAACGAAAATCTGAAAATTATGCGCTTTGGCAGTTTATTATTACGAGCATAAACGCCTATTTCACAAACGTCAATTAGGCCAAAAGTTCATTTAAAGTCACCGGTAACCGGGAATAATTTAGCTGATATGCCTTTGTTTGTACGGTAAACGTCCCAAACATTTAATAGAAAATAATAATAAAAAATCATGAAATCGGCTATCGAATGATGCAGCAAACCGAGTGCATAATTCAGTATAACAGAAAATGATTTCTAAAAGTAAGTAATCAACACTTTACTTGTAGTTCGTGAAAGAGGCCCTCAGTGAAATAATAGAAAGAACCCATGACTAATTGTAAACCTCACACACTAGAGGCCGCAAAGACGTTTGGGATTTACCGATTTACCGTCTGGTACCCATTGGGCCGGATCCCAATTAATCTCCTGGCGGCAGACTTACCGCCAACTCATATATCAAAAATAACCTCAGAGGAACACCATTTTTGCTAAGCGCGAATGCAATCACTATAAATCGTCACTGATAGTATTGTGCCTGGCTCCAGGGATTCCATACTAGCAGACGGTTTATTACTAATATACTTGGAAATGTCTTTTGTTTTATAACTAATTCTTAAACTGCATAGGCTCCGAAAAGAGGTGAATAGCGTTTTATATTGACAATTTAATCTTAAATACGAATTACATACACTCTTGTACTAACTAATTATTGTAACAAAAATAACAATTAAATTTTGTGAAAAGAATATTATTAAGTAAAAGTAAAAGTTAATTTACGGTGTTATACGAAATTACAAAGATTTTTTCCATATTACTTACTTTATGTCCATATTTTTTATATTTAATCATGAGTTATTTCCAGAGAATATTATAACGATTTTTGTACTAATATTGTGATTATGTATAAAAATTTGTGAAGTTACTCTATCACGTAACTATTGCTAAACGGATCTTTGGTGAAATTACTATAAATAAATACACAATATACTATAAATAAACATACGCCAACATTCTACTATGTGCGAACTGCACACTAATTAACAGTGAAATAAATATCTAACAAAATAAAAAATGTATCCTACGTTTGATCATAACGCACCCTTCATGTTTTACTGACAGATTGTACAAATCCTGAAACATATAACGGCCATTAAGTCCTTCTTAGTACAATTAATTAGTATAATGCGGCAATTTCGAACACAAATCTCTATTAAGTTCGCCAAATGAATTATGTTTGTTCTTAAGGAGTTATCATGCTCCTAATTATCATCGCAATAAAATTAAGAAACTTCGCGTTTTAATGCTTCACTAAATTATACTTTTGTTAAATTTTATTGCAGTATGCTGTGACACGGGGCAATATTTTGAATTCAGACAATAAGTTTTTGCGGAGTGAATGGAGAGGCGAAGATTGGAAAAAATTCAAAGCACTTTTTGTCGAACTTCATAAAAAAAAATGTTTTGTATTGTGAACAGTACAATGGTGGATGGAGGAAATGAGAGTCTGGGCGGGAGCGGTGCTCAATTTAACTCGCAGCTTGCTCCGCCGCTCGCAACCGCCCGCCCTTCGGTCGGCCCGCGTCCCCGCCGTACCACATATACACAGTGTAACGTACAATGGCCTCAAGATGTCACTTTATTAACAATATTTAAATTCTTACTAATATTATAAGCGTGAAAGTAACTCCGTCTATCAGTCTGACAACCTTTCAAGCCTTAAGGCCGCTCCTTCTATTCACACCAATAACGCATAAGCGCATTCACGGATAACGCATAATATTTAATGCATTCATTAAATTAGTAAAAAAATTAAAATAATAATGAGAATGACGCATTCGTCAGGAAATAATTTTTATGTTTCGATTTAAAAACTTACAAAATTTAAGTTATACTACTCGTATTAAAACTGTCAACCTCATCTTGTTAAAGTCCTTCTGTTTCGGACCAAATATTTTAATTATTCTTTTATAATTCACTCTGGCAAGGATTGGAAATAACTTCTGGCGTTCCGAAGCTCATATCTTTTTTTAAATTTCGAGTGAATAGTCATCTTCTAGCCATTATCGGCCTCGTCTTTACTCCACGGCGAGATGTTGATCAAGAGCAAACCCAATTAATAATAATTAAAAACTGTAGTTTACATATAAAACTTAATTCTATAAAGTATTGGAAAAATGTCAAATTTTGATTAAATTTTCACTCAAAGTAAAATAATTAAGCAGACAGACAATAGCGGATGGATGTCTGTAGCGATATAAAAATATATTTCGAATATTATTTTCTTTGCCAAAAAATGTTCATTATTATTTGAATTCGCCATTTCCTAGTAGAGAATATTTTAAAAACTCGCCTCTGTTATTATAATGCAGCTGCAATGCTAATTAAATGCATTTCGCATATGAAAGAGCTGCAGATCCCAAATAAAAGTTGTCTAATCTAATCTATGGACACATAATGTGGCTTACGGTATATACGCCTCGGCTGGCGATGCTTTTGTACCACACGCTTCGGTGAAATTTAATGTTTCGTCCGTGTACCCTTTGAGGGCTTTCATATTAGCCGCTGCCTATTAGCATAAAACCCATAATAGCACCACCTAAGCTTTTAATTAATTACTGAAACGGCACAGGAACTTTATCTTGCACGTATGAACATGTAGGCAGCTTTTTTTTTAAATTTACATATTACAGGTTCAACAATATGAACAGAATTAAAGAGAAAGTTTTTTTTAGATACGTCGGTTTTAATTTAGATATAAAAACAATTTTAAGATCCAGAAATTTAAAATTAATGTTAAAATAAATACAAGAAATTAAATAATAATTAAAGACTCTCTTAAATAACAAATCTAATGTAATTAAATTTGCAAATAATTATAATTAAGTTACATATTTCATTAACGTTCTTTATGAAGTAGTATTTAAACAAATATTTTTAAAAGTGAAAATTCCGCACGAGAAACTCATAAATATTTACATTAGCTAAATGGAAGAGCAACGAATAAACAAACAATCTCGAAAACTAATTTATGCCGTGCATTCACTGAGCCGCAGGAAGACGCCCGCGGAAATCTCTCTTTTATGTTTCAACAAAGATTTAATATAAAAATTACTTTTCGCATTATCATGTGTGCTCGGTAAGAGAAACTGCGGCAAGTAAGGGAAAAAATCGCGGGAGATATGTTCTCAATACATACAAGTTTCATTGCGTAAATTCAAAAGACGCAACTAATACCTAAGACTTGTTAAATGACACAAATATAAGTTATAGATAAAAAAAATAAGTATATTTATTTCCTATTAGAGAAACTTCTTTTTAATTCTCATTAACTACATATTTATTAAACTAAACTATTACGTATCAAGGGATACATAATTATTGTTTTAATCAGTGCCTATATTTTTTATTTGGAGATCGGGCAATGGCATTCGTAACTCATGCACCAAAACATAACAAAAAAATTAAAAAATATTTAAAAAAAATTGTCCATAATTAATGTTGTATTTTTGAAAAACAGAACTAAATACTGATCCAAATACAGAAATAAATTCTAAATATACAGCAAAATACCACGTACACACATACGCACACATGTTTACAATACTGGCTTCTCTATGTTGTCCGCAAAATTCTGTATATAGTTTTTAATATTTGGTCTGAGATACCAAGATGAACTGAGTGGAATCAAACCGAAATCGATTTGTAAAGTCGCTATTCTGTGATATGAGGGCATGCTTCCGCTTTCGTTGTAATATTATCTCATGCGTGACAGCTGTTCCAAACAGCGACGTTATCCTGCCAGTTGAACAGTATATTCCCTACGACAGAATCATCCGTTTATAAATATAAAATAATATTAATATATAAGTATAAGAGAAGATTAAGTCGTACTCTTTTTTTAATGGATTTTTTTATTATACCTATTTAAATAATTTAACTAACTTAATCATATCGCTGCTTAAAAACTAAAGGGCCACAAATCAAAATTACACTTTTTACAGGAGAGCTAGTCGAAAAAAATTAAATTATTTTTGTTTATTTTTTTTTCTTATTAGATATATATCAAATATACGCTTATTATACATCGTTAGAAGCGTATTTATAAATAGCATTAAATGTTTTTTTTTTTACTTTTATAATAAACTAAATACTAGGAGAAATATGAGCATATATAAGCTACTTTTGAATATATAAAAAATGATCAAAATATACTAAATAATGAATAAAACAAACATATGTCTTTTTGCAACATACGATATGAATTTCTGCAATAAAAACATTTTTGGTTTTTTTTGTTTTGTGGCCCTTTAGTTCTTAAGCAGCGATATACCTATGCTATCCCGCTCCTGGCTTCGCACGCATCAATATCATTTATTAATCACTGATATTTACTGCAAAATTGAGATTGACATGTCAGTGTTTTAACTTGTAAATAATCGGGTTCAATCTTACTAATTTTTCCTATTTCTTAAAACTTCCCTCGGTATGGTATCTATAGGATTTACCTTATCTTCATGAAGTAATTTAATATTCGTTTTAGTAGTTTTAACATATTATTTTAAAATTCAGATTCACCATGAAGCCTTTATATAAATGCTTTATTTTTATTAACACAATATCTTACGAGTAATCCCCTGCTGTGACCTCGATCTTTTAAATCTTTATATCCCTTCCGCGTGTATTTAAAATGTTCACAGTGTATTGAAGACTTAGAAGTCAATTATAAAAATAAAATAAAAAACTGTTTCCGGAACAAATGTGAGAAACAAACACTAAAAAGCAATTATATTTCATTTAAATATAAAAAAGAAAAAAGTTTATTGTTTTATCAAAATCAAAACCTGTGCCAGAAGGTTTCCTTTTTCTGTTATACTATTTAAACTTTCATATGGATGTATGTAAATTTATTTATTTTGATAGTTACAGACAAATTTTAATATACAAAATAAAACAGAAAAACCTATATTATCATAGTACGAGTATTTTACAAGTAGTCGCTTATTCAAAAATAAAACAAACAATAATATTACCAGAAATGTAAAGCGATGTGGATTTCTATAATATAATTCATTGTTATAATCCATATCACATAGTATGTTAAGTTTGATAATAAATATTATTTATTTATTATATTTGAAAATAGTAAATTTTCCAATCTCTTCCTGAAAATCGTATTGAAACGGGAAATACGTCCAAATCTTTTACATTTTGCTATAACAAGAGCATGTCCGTCTGAAAAGGGTATTATTCGGGTAGTTCGTGCGATAAGGAGAGATATAAAAGGTTTAAACGTGATGAGGAATACCGAGGAATTTTAAAATACTTTTTTAGTATTTCAACTTTTCAAGTAGTTTTTACTTTCTTCCGGGTATCCCAAAGTTAAAAAAAAATTAATACGGATAATCCTAAATAAGAAGATACAGTTCAGAAAATTATGTCTAGTCTTTAAAAAGTATAATAATTAGTTTTTTTTTCAAATACAATTTTAATAATTGTTGCGTGTAAAAAAACCCTGATTTTAAGTTATTAAGTGATTTTAAGAAAATTAATTTCTTTTTTAACAAAGTATACCAAGAATCAAGAAAAATTTTCGATCGGAGTGTTGTTGTTCGGTTAAGGAAATGAGAAAATTAAATACGAAATCTCATAAAGGAGCATTCATCAAATATTAAAAAAAAAATCTTAAAAAAGTGAAAATTTATCGGAAATATTCATTTTTTTTACAATCATATCAAGCCCGGTGTGAGTTTACATACTGGCTTTTAATACCTAGATACTAAGTACTTTGATTCGACTCAGCCCCTCATATTACTTTGATTATTGTGTTTCAGAACGAGGGCAGAAAAAAATGTGTACTTGTGCATTTTTGTATCAGCATGTAATCTATTTACCGTCAGCGGGCGCGTAATGAATGATGTTTTGCATGGTTGCTGACACGAGTGTTTCTGCTTTAAATGGCATGTATGACATCTCTTTCATCTGAGCGAGCAATCAAAAATGAATTTGGATCAAGGATTTATTGTCCTGGAAGACTCGTTTTGTAATAATTCATGTCTCAAGGAGATTTATTTTCACCAAAAGACAAGGTGATATAGAGTTCCGCTAAGTTATGATTCAAAATGAGAGAATTGCTGTTGATCATTTGAAACTAGATGACTGTCGTTAGATCGAGTTTACTTACTTTGGATTCGACACTGAAAATTTAATTATGACGATGCATGCTGAAACAAATTACTTATATAGTTTTGCATGTTCAGCTTCTTTATTTGTGTAATATATAAAATATTATTTAAATAATATTGAACAATTACCAACTGTATTAATTGTCTTATTATTTATCTACTCTAACCTAAATTTTCTAAAAAGATTTTTACATTATCGCTAGGTATATATTTTTTTAAATACTTATTTATATTTTATTTAGTTATACATATACATATTTTGTAATTTCTTGAAATATCTTCTGGTGTAGTTGTGTAGGTACATAAATAAATATCAAAATAAAAGGGTAAGTACTTTATTATCATCAAAAAATATCTGTAAAAGAAGATAAGAAGTTTTAGATGAAAATCTCGAGCTAAAGGGAGATTTATAAATAAAACTTCATAATAGAAAACTTAAGACGAAAGCATATTCAAAGAAAATGAGCAATTTCGCCGTAAGCTAAAAACAAATAAATGTCAATCCTTAAAAACAAATCTGTGTTGGAGGCACCGAGGCTCACACACGTGTTTATATGAAGGGGATATATTCGTCGCTACAAAGGGAAGCAATTTAACAAAATAAAAATGCGATATTGGAGTGGAGCAGGAAGAAACAAATGATACGGGAAATACTTAAATCACAGCCATTGATGCAAAATTGGAAATTGGAAAATGCTGTGGAGGCACACGCTCTTGCTTGATGAAATATTAAAGTTTGCTCGTACAAAACAAGGTTCGCCGATGATAAGTTATTGGTATTCCAAAGAGGCATCAAACTATTCCATTTTAGCACTGTTTTTTTATGTTAATTATATTATTTAGTACCCAGATATATAATATACTATCATACATACATAACATGGTTTTCATTTTTTTTTATTTAAACAAATCTATGGAACACGTACTGATGAATGGAAAAAAAAATATTAAGTATTATTATAAAATGTTTTTATTATATATTATAAGTGCGATTTTATTTGGTGGGAATTCTATGTTAAATTATTTTAGGACAAGTTTTTTATCATTTTTAGGTCTTTTTTTAGAAAAATAAGATATAAGGCAATATAAGTCGCTGTCTGCAGAAATAATAAATTGATATTAAAATTAGTAATGAAAAAGGGAATAACAAATTTTGTATTATAATACAGGAACATAATGATAAATTTTAAAAAATACCATAACTTTTAAATGAACATAATTTTATCATTTCAATTAATTTGTTACGGAAAATAATATATTAATACATAAAGTAACAAGTTAATAGTTGCTTGTCATACATATTTTTTTGTTATATTTTCCTGTTTTTATAGTATAAAATTTATATTGTAACGAAGTGTAATTACTGTATTGTACTTTGTGCAGGTATCTATCACATAACTTTGTTTGTGAGGATGAATGTATGGATGTTTGTTACTCTTTCACGCAAAAACGGCTTAATGGATTTGGATGAAATTTGGCAAACAGATAGTTTATTACCTGGATTAACATACAGTATACTTTTTATGCTGAAAAAATATGTGGTATCCGAGGGATCGTCTAAAAATATAAAAAAATTAACGCCACTGTAGCCGTGGCAGCGTCAACGTCATCACAGTGATAAATATGTCAAATATTTTTTCAGGTGTATTATACATTTTTCAACACAAACGGAGTCGCGCGAAGCAACTAGTATCTAATATAACACAACTTTGTAATAAATTATACTTAAACAAAACAATATATGCATCTAATTTTATTAAAATTTTTGCAAATAAATATGTAGGAATATGAAAGGTATTGTAATAATTTTATGTTAATTTATTACTTAAGTAAACACTAAATTTCGGATTTATAAAATATGTAACGAATCGGAGCAATACATCTAAAATAATGTATTCGATGTTAAATGGGCGGGGACTCATTGCCGAATCGTGATAAATGGCAACGCAAATACGAGTATAAGCCGAATTATTCAAATTCATGGCAGCGCTGAAAAATTACTGTACCTCGCAATTTTATTCCGTAGATGAAATATGTACTGTACCCACTATCCGCAATTGGTTCCGAACTTCCGATATATTGAAATTGCTAATAAACTTATCTTTAACATACATACGAGTATTATAAAACAAAGTAAGTGTGTTCGCAATAATCTCAAAAACTACATAACGGTTCATTTCATGCGGTTTTCATTAATGGATAGAGCGTTAAGCAAGGAAGGTTTTTATATGTAACTAGCTGGTGCCCGCGACTTCGTCCGCGTTCTCTATAGCCTTATATAGCCTCTATAGCCTTCCTCGATAAATGGACAATCCAACACAAAAAGAATTTTTCAATTCGAATCAGTAGTTCCTGAGATTAGCGCGTGCAACTAAACAAACTCTTCAGCTTTATATATTGGTATAGATTAGAAAAGTTATGTCGTTTTGTTTTTCGAGGGACGACGCCACCTTAGTAAAAAAAGTAATACAGTACAAGCGATGCGAATTACATATATTCCATATAAGGGCCTCTTTCACAAACTACAAGTAAAGTGTTGATTAGTTACTTTTAGAAATCATTTTCTGTTATATTGAATTATGCACTCGGTTTACTGCACATTCGATAGCCGATTTTTTAAAATTATTTTCTATTTAATGTTTGGGACGTTTACCGTACAAACAAAGGTATATCAGCTCCATTATCCCCGGTTACCGATGACTTTAAATGACAGTTTGGCCTACTTGACGTTTGTGAAACAGGCGCTAACTTATATATAACTTGACAAGTCATTTCTAAACTATTTTAGTCATTGGACGACTGACAAGTAGCGAACAATTCTTTCTTTGATATCAAGTTAAAAAATGGAAAAGGCAATATACAAAATATCGTTAAACATAACGAAATGTGGGTATTCCAATGGAATTGTTTAATGTTTGACTATAGTTATAAATTAATGCCAACTAGGTACCCCAGCCCACTGCTAGTTGGCCTAGTTGATATTATCTATTCTTCTGTTAGTATTTCCTCTTAATTACAACTGGTTTACAACTGCGTTGATGGCACTGAATTAACTTAGTACAATGTTACGTAATTGATTACTTACAAAGATTCCCTTTTACGGCTTCAACCACTTGATAAAAAATTGTACTCTATAACAGCTTCATCGTATCTCTCCCAAACTTCTCACATTTCTAGACGACTGTGAACGAAACTAAAGTCATAAAGTTTATGCAGTGACAACATATTTCACAAACGCCGGGCCTTTTATTAGACGGAGCCAGATGATCGTTGAATCCCCTCTTTCCGCGGGAATTTAAACTTGAGCCGAGCGGGTATTGCGAAAGTTTTCAGCTCAACGAAAATACACCGGAACGCTTTCAAAAGAGTAATAGTACTCGGAGATTTTTTTTTCGTCAATTCACTCATGTCAGGATTAAGTTTACACACGGCGCGGGGTGGAATTTGCCAATCATTTGGTGAACCTTTCAAAGGGTCTTCAATTTATCTGATAGTGTTAGATGGAATTAGATTCGTCTGATCTGCCAGAAATATTTTAGTTGCTACTCTCACTTATGAGATCCTACAGAATATAACCTTATTTAGCTGGACATAGATTTTAATTTTTTATTTATTTATGTATTAATAGCTACCCCTTACAGCATTTAATATTTAACACATAAAATAGATTAAATTTTTATATAGCCTATTACAAGGTTAGGCATTTTGAAGTTTATAAGTACAAAAAAAAGGGCCAGTACCTAATTAAAAAATGATAACAATATAAATTATATAAACATTATATCATATATTATATGCGAATACATAGATATAAACACATATGCGTGATTGAGTTAGTGTGTGTGTGTGTGTGTGGTGTGGTACTGCTCAGTGGAGGAGACCAGATATCACTTAAAATGTAGTGTATATATACCTAAAACTTTTACTTGTAACAGAAATGACAAAATAATTCATATTTAAAAGGAAATAGTAAAATAATAAAAATAGAATTTATGTTCATGTACGTTAACCAAGTCAACTTTAAAATTCCTTCTTTTGTAAATTAGAACTATAAGTTTCTCTGGTTTTTCAGTAAATATAAGCTAATATATAAATTGAAAAAGTAATGCTAGATACTTTCTTGTTTAAATGCTAAGACGCAAGTCGAACGTGAACAAATTGATTGCATTCACTTCCAGCTTCCAGCACGTCTTCCTAGATAAATTTCTGACCAAGACAAATATGTTTGGGATAAACGTTTGGTGTTGTAGTCTAGGATTTCGTTGTTTCAACGTTTTGAGAATTGCGAACTCTTGGCGAGTTATAGAAAAATTTATTATTTCTTACATTTCTATGAAGCTCTGTACACACGAGTACTTTTGGAATTGAAATTGTAACTCCATACTAGCATTCAGAATATTGCTTACATAGGAAATATCTTCGGCTACTTATCCATCTGTATTAATACTAATCTATATTAATATTATATAGAGAAAATATTTGTATTTTTGTATTTTATTTTGTAATGAATAAACTCAAATACTTAATGAACCTATTTTAAAAATTCTTTCACCTATAGAAAGGTACATTATCAGGAAGTAACATAGGCTATCTTTTATAAAGTTACTCGAACGAATGTGCAACATCTAGTATAAAATAAAACAAAATTGCTTCTATCAGTTTCTTAGCTTATTCTTTCAAACTAATAAAATTTAAAAATAGCATACTGAAATAATAGCAAACAATCACATTACACGTAAATCGATTGCTGATGAAGCAGATGAATTCTTAACTCGTTCAGAGGTTACAGCTTGGGCAGTGTAAGACATTCCAAATAAGTTCGAAAGATGACCTGCGCAATACTGTGGCAAATGGATATACAGAGTATTGATGATCTACAGTATTGATGGCGTAAACTAGAAGCCCGATGATACAAAAAATGCTGATGGTCTTGATGAATAAGTAGACACTTGTGAATAAAAAATACATTGGTTCAACAAAATTTGTACCTGAGTGATTGCGTATGCTAGATATCTGCTATAGTTTCACGAGACAAAGTTAGACTAATATTTATTTACGGTCTCCAAATGTGGAGGTACGGTGTTTGCATTTTACGATTTCGGTAAAACAATTTGTATTCTGCTCTCGAGCTGGCTGTAAAAGTTGTATTTGTGACGACCGTCTGGATTTGTCCAGGTGTTCTATCAGATAAGAAAAGAGAACAACCTCTAATCAGTTTTATTTATAGCATTTTCTTTGTTTAAACCAAAGTAGCAAAACGTTTTCGTCTCTTAAAATGTATTTTGTCTGATTTTATAAATGATGTAAATAACTACAATTCTTAGGTTTGTAACAAATTTTAGGTAACTATTTATATGGAGTATATTGTGACTCTGTGACAGATTACAAAGGTTTAAAAGATTTATTGAACAAACAATTGAATTGCCAAATTGCTTACATCTACTCAAGTAGTGCTCTGCAAATTGACACATCTTCTAATAATTTATTCAGGTTTGCAAGGCAACTTCACTAATTCACTGAATCAAGAAATACGCAATTCTTTTTGAGTATTGTTCTAAAATGTTGAGTATTGTTTGTCGATGTAGAGGAAGTCTTGTTGAAATTATTAAAAAAAGATTATTATTATTGCTAATCTTTGATTACCTTGCTCAGCTAATGTGATGTAAGTGTAGATATCATCAACTAACAAAATACTTAGTATCTTATATTCAAAACAGTTCGTCACACTTTCTCTATCATCAAAAGCATTTTTTTTACTTTTTATTATAGGTTTTGTTTGTCTAACTTAGTCGTACAAATCAAAATGTATTAATTTTATGTATGTTTTTATGTGTTCAACTAGTCGTTCAAAGCCATTACTCTTCACAATCTCTTACTACATATAGTTGATAGTGCACTTGCAGCACCTATGGCGTTGTTTGTGTTTAGGCTACGGGAAGCCACCTACCATAAAGTGGACCGTCAGCCTGTATGTAATACTTTAACATGAGAAAAGCATTTTAAAGAATTGGTTTTCATTAGAGTATTTGACAGGAAATTTCAGTGAAATATGGGTGCAGATAATTATTCTGGTAACGTTACAAAGCGCATTCGAAAGTAGCGTCTTGTTCGGTTAGAGTCTAGACAAAGCAAGTCATAAGGTATGTTGCCAATTGTACGCCGGAGAATCTTCCAGAAGTTTCTTCGCTATTTAAATATTTCCTTGCAATTAATTAAATTCAGTTAACAAAGGGAACGCTTGGGAGCCCTCTAATACACAATTAGTGAGACATAGCTGCAATCTTAACTGGTGCTTCGCTCTTCCCTGCAAACGTCTGTTTTAATGTTAACACTGAAATCTGAGCAGAGTGATTGTTGGTTAAACGAAATGTTTAGTTTAGTTTGTTTCTGTCTTACACTGAAACTACTTGAGAGCCAAAACTGGCTCTTGAGAACCAAGTTCGGTATAATCTTATGCTTATAAAATTGTTTGTTATGACTGACTATTAACGCACAGCAAAATGAAAAAGCTAGAAAGTTTAAAAAATCAAAAAAAAAAAAGAAAGCTGAAAGCTGGAATTGAAAGGATTTAAAAAAAAATTAACTCCGTGCACATTTGGGGGCGTGCTATTCATATATTATTATATTCATTGTTCAATTGGTTCAATTGGAAAAAATGGTCGGATATTTTTATATACCTACAAAAAATCTGCTAGTCCAAAAGCTACTGATAGAACGACGTCTATCGGGTGAGTTAGTATTATAAAATTATAAAGAAAAGCAAAAATTGCCATCAAATAAACCTACTATGTACTTACTTGTCGGCCTTTATTTGCAAGGAAATATGCTTCAAAAGTATTCCTCGTGTAGTATCATACCTGAAAGCAGCATTATTTTTACTTACGAGTCCTAATTTTACATTTTATTTAAAAATCGTCTAAATTTTTTGCATTGGTATCATAAAATATTTACCATATTTTATGGTGAACATAGTTTCTTTTTTGTCATGCAGAGTGAACGTTCCGCAATTTTTGCATTAATGTTTATGTGCTCAACGGATTCGCGTCGTACACTCTCATGGTATGCGCCCGTAGGCAACAACCGATATCAGTAAATTTACAGCGCAGTAAGCCGTGAATACATGGCCACGGAGCCAGTGCCGTTGGCCAACCATTGATCTTCCAAACAGCAGATGCCCCCTTTGTCTCCATTATTACAATTCAAGCGGAACAAGGATAAAATTGACATTTTATACGAGTTGCCTTTTAATTTTGATGTACAAATAAATAGCAACGATTTAAAGTCATAAAATGAAAACTTACACAGTTCTCTAGTATTCATACTAACAATTTTATTAATGAAATGAATAAAATAAAAACCATTTTAATTATTATCTCAAACATTGCAAATTTAAAAGAAATATGTCCAAAATAAAATTAGGTATGTAATACTCAAAACTATATTTTTTACAATTGCTACTTAAAAAAAAATGTTAATTAGTTTCCACTTGAAACTAAAAGTTTAAAAAAATACACATATCAATCTTTAAAAAAAAATCATTATTGTTTTTACCTATGTTCACTAATTATTTTTATTCTATTTCCAAGCTTATATCCCCGTAAATAGCTTACATAGATTTGATATTCTTATTAAATACTGTTTTTGTAATAAAATACCTACACATTGTGTGTTACTCTATCAAAATGTGACATCATACAATTAGAAATAAAGAAAAATCCCTTTCTCCCGTCGTAATTATGGGATGCCATGCGTACGAACAATTGCACCCCTTCTTAATAACAGTTTTATTGTAGAGCCATAAATGCGACGTCGCTTATTATTTTCCCGTCGTAAAACAACAAAATAATATTGTAACAATAATCTGAGCCCCTCTAATCTCGACGACGCGCGACGCTTTCTCACAACATATTTTTATTGCGCATTGTAATTCAGTATTTCGTATAGCCCCCACATGCGGTTGTTTTATAGCTTTCACAGTAACTTAAACTAGAACAAACATAGTATAACACACTGTAGCATTTCCTGCGACAAATATAGTCTAAAAATTTAATTAATCAGTCTGAAATGAGATCAGTGTCAGACATGTAGTAAGTACATATTGAGTTTTACTTTATCATAGTAATATTCTAGATTTATAAATTCTATAAGACACTAAGTATGTGGCTATCACAAAATAATAAATATCTAATTGAATTTATATCTTCTTCAACAACTTTTGTTGCTTGTTCTTCCTTTCAAATGTATAAATGTTGTATGCATAAGTGTGTATTATATTTTCTAATATGATATTAACTCAATTGTATCCGTGTATTAGTTTTACATTTATATATAATCATTTTGCAGAAAATGTTAGCATCCTGGTTATGAGTAGGTACATGTCTAAAACAGAGGTTAAACATTTCAGCAGAAAAACGCCCAATATCCAAAACGGAAGATAATATTGATAACAGTGCAAGTAATATTAAAAAATATATTATATCATCGTAAAAAACAGACAGGCGCTCACTGGTGAAAGTCTGGCTCAAGCCAATGAAAGCTCACGACAAATATACATAAAAGTAATCTCATCAAACTTTTTAACATTTCACAGTGGAAGCTGCATTACGAACGAGTAACTTGCAAACGATTCGTAGAGGCTATCAAACTAAGTAATTGAAACGTATTTTGTGTATTACATTTCAAAAAACCAACGCTATCCAGAGACCTCGTAAAAGTTAATTTTCTGTCGCTTTTATAAATAGAAGCAGGTATGAACGTATCCTGTATGTGAAGATAACGTTAAAAGTAATTGAGTATTCAGACACTTGAATATGTACTTTAAAGTTAAAGCATTAAAGAGCATAGTGCGTTTGAAGTTCAGTAGAGATTTGGGGGTGCAATATTATCTTCTTTACAAGCGAATAAATGAGAAAAAACCGGGGTCCGGCAGACGAACTTTTTAATTCGTAATTACAGGACAGCGTCCAGCTTTAAGCACCATTAACTTTTTTGCTTAATGTCTGTGGCCAGTTCCGCATTCAATGTCTATAAAATAGAATAAGGGTGCTTTTATTTGTTTAGTTTTAATTAGTTTTGGTAATTATAGAGAAATTCATCGTATTGCTAAATAACATTTTTAATTATAAATTCAATGGGTTCACTACATATTATAACTTTTAGTTGCTTTATTTTCATAACTAGCTGGCGCCCGCGACATGGACCGCGTTGAAAAAAAAAGTTGCCTATCCTGTGTCCTGTACGTCTAAATGTTTATCTATCAAGTTTCATGAAAATCAGTTAATTCGTTTAAGTTATGGAGGAACATACATACATACATACCATTTATGATGATTTATTTTTCTAGAATACGAGTAAAAGTACCAAAGAAAAACTGTTAAAAAGAAAAATGAAAAGGATAAGGGAGGGAGATAAGGTGATAATCTCTGGAATCCTCACTCAATCACTGAAACATTTCACGGTGATCATCTTTATAAAAGTTGTACAAAATCTGTACTGCAAATAAAAAAATCCCTTTCTACATTTAATTGTTAACCTATGATTATGTATGTAAAGAACCTATTTTACTGTACATAAAATAAGTAATAGTGATTCTAATAATTGAAAGTTATATTTTACAAGAGTTTCTCTGAAAACTTTAACGATATTTTCTCTCTCCCTTTATGCACATCTCGCTATGAAGTATCTCATCTCATAATGTCGTGTTTACCTCCGCTGAAAACCCTCAAACGACGGATAACTGAAAGTGCGTCGTTAGCAGATTTCTACTTGAAGATTTTATTGCAAACTCCGTGGCGTATTATTGAAGGAACTTGAGAGCACTTCTCACCTCCCTTACGCTAGTTATCGTACATTTTTGATGTGCGTGCGGCTTTTTTGTTGGCGCGACCTTTTTTTGGTTATTTGCCGATGTTATCCAAAAATACCTTTCGTGATCAAACAATTTATTCTGGCAACTAACTTCTTAATATTGTCAACACAAACAAGTGCTATTTTTTTGATAAAAAAAATATCAGATGAAAATTATTTTTGCAAAAGATCCAAACCTACTTATTAAAAGACTAGTTGGCGCCCGCGATTTCGTCCGCGTTGAAAAAAAAAGTAGCCTATCCTATGTCCCGTACGTCTAAATGTTTATCTACCAAGTTTCATGAAAATCAGTTGATTCGTCTAAGAGTTATAGAGGAACATACATACTTACATACATACATACAGAAAAAAAATTCTTAAGATGGTCAATTTAGTTTCAGTATGATGTATAGAGCCTATAAACACGATATCTGAAAACAAAGTAACTTACTCCATGACCAACCCTTACAGATTTAATATTATTATTGATAAATAATGAGCAAATATCAAATTTTTACTGTCGTGATATTACATATTATACTCGTATTTACATATTATATATGTATATTTACATAATGTTTAGCTTGAAAATACTTTTCCTTCGCTAAGATTATTTAGTTTTTATTATTATTTTGCCTTAATATATTAAGATCCACAACTCGATCTACTGTGGTAGAAGTGTGCAAGTGCCGCTACTGATAGTCATAATTGGAGAAGCATCACAAGAGATGCAGTAACCACAGAATACGAGCACGACCACCCTCTGTGAACTTATCATTCTCATCACAACCACGACCTCTCTGACCTCTCTGAGTATGAAATATTTTCTCTAAAAGTTATTAATTAAAACTGCGTGGGACTTTCGGACATGTCGTTCGATAAATAGCCAGATACTGTTATGAGTATTCTGCAATCCTAATAGTACAGGCAAACTAAGTATGTATGAAATAAATATTAAATAAATAATAAATATCTTCACACATTCTACACAGCACCTTCTAGTACCACAGTAAGTAAAAATTAAATTAAAAATAAACATTAAGTTTCTACATTCTAATATTTCTGGGGTATTTTAAAAATCAACCATTAGATATTTTTTTATTTGAAGTAGGTACATGTCCCTAAAACTCTACAGAGCACAACACGTTCCGAGAGCAGTTACCGTGAAGAGGACCAACTTGTCGACAATTCGCTTTGATTTTTCCTTTTCGTCAATCGAGGGCCGTTTGCGGACACGCTTTCTCAATTTACCAAATAGTTCCTCCTCTAAATTATTTGAACAAGTGCAAAGTGTTTCCTCACTCGGAACTACGTCTGTGTAATAATTGATATTGACAATTTCATAAAGTTTCAAAATTCTTACAAATAAATCTATAAAAACTAAGCAACTATTAATTTTAACAAGTTTAAAAAAAGTTATGTTTTGATGATTTTTAGTATGTTTTTAATTAAAAAATAAATAGTGTTAGATATTATTACACAAATTTTCATGTTTTTTATTTGTTAAAACACAATTTTAATATCGTATTATTAAGGTCTTGGTCCCTATAAGTTTCTTGCTTTTATTTTAAGGTACAATAATTTTAAAGTATTCGGTTATACTTCTAGCAGTTTTGCTTGTACTCTTATCACCGTGCTAAGATCAATAATATTCTCCATTATACCTATTTAATTTAAACTATATTTTAACAATATTATTAAAAAAAATACTGTTGATCTAGAACTTGATCTTGATGGTCTATGTATATTTGTGTAACTTTAGGATTATTCCAAACAAAAACACAACACGTGTTTTTTGTGTATGAATATGTATGAAATTTTCACTAATTTGAAAACCAAGACGAACATTGTAATCAAGTGTTAAATTATTGTCTCATCAATACAAAAGCGTATTCAAACAAAATGCAGACACCGTTGCAACCAAAATGAAATGAACAAAGGCCCGCAAAGTAAGCAAGACTGAAATAATTTCCACGGCTCGAATGAACCCTTCTTCGTAAATTAAAGCACTTCCTTTATGTGAAGGACTCCCGCGTCAGACGTCACAGCCATTGTTTTGTGGCTTTCACAATGACTAACTCGAAATTGTTGTGGTGCTACTGTGCACCCTGAAAATACAGCCACTGGTGACATTCTCGATTAAATTATTACCATACTAGCTGGTGCTCGCAACTTTGTTCGCGTTAAAATAAAACATCATCAATACTAATAATAAATCTGTGAGGGTCGGTCATGGAGTAATTTACTTTGTTTTCAGAGATATCGTGTTTATAGGCTCTATACATCATACTGAAACTAAATTGACCATTTTTAGAATTTTTTTCTGTATGTATGTATGTATGTATGTATGTATGTATGTATGTATGTATGTATGTATGTATGTATGTATGTATGTATGTATGTATGTATGTATGTATGTATGTATGTATGTATGTATGTATGTATGTATGTATGTATGTATGTATGTATGTATGTATATATGTATGTATGTATGTTCCTCCATAACTCTTAAACGAATTAAGTGATTTTCATGAAACTTGGTAGATAAACATTTAGACGTACGGGACACAGGATAGGCTACTTTTTTCCTTTTCAACGCGGCGAAGTCGCGGGCGCCAGCTAGTAAGCAATATAACTACTGAACAGGCGTAAAGGTAACAGGCAGACAGACAGACAGGCAAATTTACTTTTACATTTATAATAATATTGGTACGTATTTTTTTTGCTCATCGAAGATACATATTTTATTGTTTACACGAGTTGAAAATAGCCTTTTATTCTTCTCATATTAATTTAATAATTGTAAACCTACAAATAAGATCTTTTAAACAGTTTATTTTAGTTCTGGCGTCGTCATCAATTCTTCGTTATCAAATATTTTATACTAAGATACTAAGCAGTTAAGTACTATTCATTTTAAATTACTTGCCATATCTTTTTCATGAACACGTTTATATGAATATAGGAACGAGAAAATGATTTGATTTATAAAGATATCAGAAGGTCACAGTCCATGTTATCCTATTTTTACTTGAAGTATGCTTTTACTTAAGATCCAGTAAAGTAAATAAAAAGTTAATAAAAGAATAAAATTTTAAGAATTGAGTTTTATAAGTTTAAGTTCCTAATTAAATACGTAAATCCGTGAATATGATGTATAAACGTGTTATTTAAATAATATTACAATTTAGTAACGTTTGAACGTCGTCTGGTACGGCGACATATTTGCATATTGCGCTCAACTCTGACCTCGCGTCGCATTTCTTAATGCAATTTTCACGTATGTTTTTCTAACTTACGAACGTTAGAGGAAAATTTATGGCGAAAACGCCACTCATATCTTTTACTTTGAATAAATTCATTATGGACCTCGCCGACTGAACATTATGAGTGCTGTGGTTTTCATATTAAAATAATCCTAACACGCCAAGATATTAATTAAATATGTATAACACGATAATTACAATATAAATTCCGAAATTGTTAATACACACCTTTATAAGGAGTTAAGACGAAATATCGTCAAACAACATTTGTCGCACCCAAGGAAAGACAGCCATAATAGTCCAATAAGTATTAGTATAGCCATAGTTCTAAATACGATAATCATTATAATAAATTCTTCTGTATACGTGTGTGTCAATGAACTCCTTCTAAAACGCTGGGCCCATTTTGATGTATTTTTGTGTGTATTTGATGGTTACGATTCACAACTGGACCCTATAAATGGTTACAGATTACAATCGAGTTCGGGCAGTACATAGAGTTATAAACTGTTAGTATTACTCGTAAAACTTAATCCTATTTTCTATGGGGCAGTAATATTATAATGCTGGGTCTGCTAGTAATATTATAATGCAAAAACTATTATTAACGAATTTTGATGAAACTTAACCAGTAATAATGATTTTTCTATGCGGACAAAATCGCGGGCTAAAAGAATATATTTATGCATGTAAGAGCCTACATACTATATCTTAAGACATAGTATGAATGTAAGAGCCCTTACCGCTCACTTCCAAAAATAATAATTTAAAAACTTCTCATAATTCAGATCGTGAATGCAACTTATAACATTTTTTTTTAAATTTATGTTAATCGTACTCAGTGGTTTTAAAAACGCTAATGATTAACATGGTTCAACAAGATTGTGTAGTGTAGACGCTTTTGTTCCACTAATCACACGAGTTGCTTAAATTAATGGAGAGAATTTTTTTAAGTGCTGACCATCGGGCTTTAGGAATTTGCGGACGGCCGACAATGCAGGAAAAAGTTAATAACGCTTGAAGTCTCTCAAACCCCGGACCCTCCCTGGCAATTATAAATTTTCACCACTCCCTCGCCCCTGTTTATTTGTTTTTACAAATATAAAACACGACGAATCTACGACTATAATTTCTCATTGGTAGAACTACGAATCTAGTAATACCACTAAATACGAATAATATATCTTTGCAAGAATACTAGTAAACGAGAACTTTCATGTCTTTGATACCAATTTGGGTTGGAATGTCGATGGGCGAAACATTGTCGTATAATGTCAGATTGACATTTAAATAGATCCATTGCCTCACTGTTTAAAACTAGGAATACCTAGTTCGTTTCCATAGGCTGGAATTTTAAAGAGGTCGGTCGATGTGTCGGTATATGTTGCTCAAAGGTTACTGCGAATTGATAGGGTATATCAGGGTTTTTTTTTATATCCTCAGACAGATGACGGTCCACTTGATGGTAGGTGGCTACCGTCGTCTATAACACAAGCAACGCCATAGGTGTTGCAAGTGTTGAAGGATTAAGGATAAGTAATAAGAAAGGGATCGTGTTCAAGCTTATTAAATTAAAATTTGTTACGAATATGACAGTAAAATACGAAAATTTTGCATACAATAATAATTTATGACTCGCTTGCTACGGTTAAACGATAGCAGACAGAAGCATGTGGTTGACACTTTTAAGTGCATTCGAAGTGAAACAAACATAATACATTCCGAATTTGTGTGTCATGAAAATGAGACAGATTTTTTTTATTATTATTTATTGAAACTTAAGTTAGTTACTT
This sequence comes from Synanthedon formicaeformis, assembly GCA_945859745.1. NCBI lineage: Eukaryota > Metazoa > Arthropoda > Insecta > Lepidoptera > Sesiidae > Synanthedon > Synanthedon formicaeformis. Next base: position 4,246,995 of record OX243960.1, on the reverse strand, counting down.
GTTTTCGTCGTCAACTGTTTCTTCGTAAATGGTCACTTGTAATTCATAGCAAGAAATTTGTTTTGATGTAAGTTCATCCAAAGGTTCTACAAATGCCATGGCGATAGAATATTCACCACAAAACTCATGACACAATATATCTTGAACGTAAGACAAATCGACGGTAAAATCGTCAATGTTATATGTACCCTGGAACAAAAAAAAACATTGTTTTTATGTAAAGTCAAGCTTAAGAAATATTTTAAAAATTAAGAAAAATTCAAATACCTTAAATATAGGACAAGATGTAATATTCATTTTACGTAGAAGAGGATACCAAGCCGTCTCCTCATTATCTAAAGAACTACAAATATCTCCTCTAGCATTGTACATGAATTCTTTGCCGATTTCCATAAATTTCCAGACTTTAACATCCATCTGTAAAATATTATTATTAATAACTTTATTGGATTCCTTATAACCTAATAGCTCGATCGTTATTATTTTTATTTTTATTTCTCATGTGTACTGAGAATTAATTACTGTAATGTACTGGTTTTGAATGTTATCTCGTTTGTTAATTCAAAAATCATCAACTTTTAGAAAACTTCTCGAACTTTGCATTATTTGATAGCTACTATTTACACAAAAATCTATTTATAATATATTTGCTACTAAAATAATGTCTTTATATGTTACGTACGTTAGCTTTCTCGGCTGTTTTACACACCCACTTGTCTTTAAATATTTACCTCAATACCATTCTGAAGATCTTCTTTGATTTCAAATACTCCGTTCAATCCTAATGCATCATCACCCTTTGCGTCTGGCACCACTTGAAGTTTTAGATTAGCTATCATCACGTTATTTTCAAAATCTTCACATGCCCATACATCTTCAGAAAAGCCTCCTCTATAAATTACCTATAAATATTCCATCAATAACGAGCTTTTGCAAAGTTGCTTTTAATCATATCATATACAATATATAAGAAAATCGTTGTTTATATGTTGTTTGTTCACGTTTATCTAAGAAACAGCTTAACTGATTTGAATGCAGTTCACAGATGTAACATAACAGCAAGTTTCCCGTAACATTTAGTGTTGCGGTCCAAACAAAAAAAGATACAAAAAAGTAATACCATTTGAAGTCTAGTTCTAATTTTAACAGATAATTTAAGATACGAATGTGACGAAATTTCTACATTTCTTATACCATCCAAATTCTTATTTATTTCTTCTTCGTAGTAAATCTAGGTTGATGACAGCGGCTACAGTTGCCTACAAGCGACATATTTTGTGTCTTAGTAACTTCAATTTAATAAAAGGTAAGGGAATAAGTAATGTTATGCATGCGTGGGATCTTGTCTTGCTTTCGCACCTAGCACAAAGATTCATGTTGTTTTTTGGGGGATAGTCACTTTACCACAGAGACTACTCTCCATTTTTGACTGTAGTAATAACTTTTCCCTGATTTCATTATGATTCCTCTCGTTAATTAAACCCATTTGTTTCGATTGAAATATTTCAATAAAATTAACTTTGAACTTTGAAAAAGTTAACACGGTTTAGATCCATTTCTATGATTTCAAGAGATAATTTTCAATTTAACTTACGTCTCCGTTCCTCCCTGCTCCCACAAAATTAACCCACACAAATGTGACCCAAAATATTAACAATCCATTAGTCATATTTAAAACAACGGAAGCTGTAACTAGTATAAAATATATATTTGTCCCTCACATCATATATACGCCGATAGATAGCGATCTCTATACAAGTACATCGCGTGCTATTAAACAGTGAAGATCTATCGATAGCTTTGTAATTTAGTATTGTAATCGATACCTATCACAAGTAATGAGCGGGATTGAATTGAAGTGTCAGTGGTTTATGCTTTTTCATTACATACTACGACAAACTATATGGATACGAGTATAATGAAAAAAAACAAATCAAATAAAAGTCTTGCTACTTGTTTTAACTCTTTGTCTCAGGGGTCCCAGGTTCGAAACTTAGCAGGACCATTTGTATAGTTGGCTCTGATCTGGAACTGGCAGTTGTGGCACAGGGTACACTAAACTTGGACAGTAACAAACCCCTTACATAAGACAATCGTGAAATAAAAGCATGTTTCGGTGAGTGAGTAAGGTATGCCAGAGCCCATTTCAATATCTCTTCCTAATCGCTTATGCTTAAGCCTACTATAGTCGGCAGCGCATTTGCAGCACCTGTGGCGTTGCTTGTGTTATTGGCGACGGTAGCCACCCACCATTAAGTGAACTGTCAGTCTGTCTGATAACCTTAATATAACATAAAAGTCAAATTTGTATCACAAAATTCATTGATTTTCCAATGTTAGTGACTTCAAAGAAGTGTTTAACAAATATCGCCATAATATTTATTGACCACCAAACTAAACTAATACGAGTAGGTATATGTGAATACATTTTCCTCACATCTTTAAATAATCATTAATATTTCAAACTATAAATGTATGTATATTAACGATCTCTCTCCATGTTGTATTTCATCTGTAGGAAATGTTAAAAAAAGATAAAAAAAATTCTCTTTTTACGTGTGCAATTTCGTATGAATTTTAAATAATTTTACCAATATTCCTTCTTCATCCCTCTTATATTTCATACGAAATAAACAAATGGGGCGTACACAGAGTGTATATCATTTCCGATATAGTAGTTTTATGTAAATATCGCCTACTTTTAAACTGTCGTAATTTTTATATTCCGATTGGAGTTTCCCCTACCAGTATTTGTTATCTATTCCGTAACAAATGAATATTTTTGCAGTTATGATTTACTTCCACATTTTGTTACGTAAGTATCAGATTAAATTTGATTGTGTTTGTGTGTGTTTTCATAATATTTTTTTTTTGTATTTTTACAATCACCTAAAGATACTTGACATTCTGCAACAAAAACTTGCTAAAACTTTGTTTTTTTTTTTTTTATATAATTTTTATATATTACTACACTATTTATAGCTGCCAGTTATTTGTTATGTTTATGTAGTGTAGTTTTATATTAGGTATTAATATTTTTTCTAATGCATGACAATTTGCTCTTCTATACAATTATTGTTTAGTGAGATTAGCCTTAATTTTAAATTACCAAATATCCAAACATATCAGGCAAAGATGAATATTAAAATTAAGAAGCGCCACTGCAATTATATATGTATATGTTAGCAGGCTGGCTGATCTTCGTCTTTTGGTTCGCCTTAATGTCTTTGGAAGTATCGAAAATTAGATTTTTTCTGCATTCTAATAATGTTCAAATTGTTCAATCGTTATTAGCTAATGAACCTTCAATAGATTTGTCTTTGTAACAATTCTTATTCAATATTTACACAAATCTTTAGTCACAAAACTCCTCAATGTGTATACTGCTTATGTCCAAATAAAAAAAGTAAATATTACCACGTATATTCAAAGAGTTTTAGCACTCAAACGTACTCAAACAATAGTCATGCGTGTAACAGGAAAATATGTATCATTTTCGCTTCGCTAGTAGCAACATCTCAGAGGGATTCTGTTAACGCAGAATACGTTGGAGAAAATGTGAATGGGTTTGCTACGATCTTTATACTTTTACACTGAAATATAAAAGTTACAATTGTAACTACAATAAGTATTCATTCATAAATTATACCTACCGCACAGTTCTACAAGGCTTTGTCATGTGTCATTTTTCTAAAATCAATACTAATAATAAATCTGTAAGGGTTGGTCATGGAGTAAGTTATTTTGTTTTCAGAGATATCGTGTTTATAGGCTCTATACATTATACTGAAACTAAATTGACTATTTTTAGAATTTTTTTCTGTATGTATGTAAGTATGTATGTTCCTCTATAACTCTTAAACGAATCAACTGATTTTCATGAAACTTGGTAGATAAACATTTAGACGTACGGGACACAGGATAGGCAACTTTTTTTTTTTTTTCAACGCGGACGAAGTCGCGGGCGCCAACTATTTATACTATAATTTTGTTAAAATTAAGTGAATTGTGCTTAGTAAAGTGCTAAAGTGCTAAAGTATATAATAAGTGAATATACTAAAGTATATATAAAACTAATTAAACTATAATGAGTGTGTTATTTTAATCTGCGCCATCCTTGTCGAAACCTCGACGTTCCCGACAGTGGATGTAGCCAGTCATCTCGAGGGCTATTTTTCAACCCTATCTATCACGTAACCTGCTTTTTACTCTTAACAGCGTTCTCAACTTTCAGGGATACAATTTAATTATATAACGGCCAACAAAGTTAAATATTTGGTTACCAGGATAGCATAACTTGAAAAGGGTAAATGATTTAATTATGCGAGTAGAATCGTCAACGCTCCACTTAATTTGATTGTCAGTGACACCTATATGCAAATGATATGTTACATACGAGTATAATTGAATTCCTTTGTCTTAACGACCGTGGGGACATACAATGACTTTTAGGAACATTTAATAAATATATTCATTATTCATGCCAATGAGTGCATAATAGTGTTTAATATAATTTAATTAACTAGTTGTCACCATAGATTATAATTATGTCCTTGAATATTAATTGTATGGTTTCCTAACCAGTTATAAAGTATCAATAGACCTATACGAAGGCTAATGTTAAGAGTCATTTTCTGTATTACTTTATAATCATTTATCCTTAAATCTCTATATCTATCAATCTATACTTTGTTTATAGAGAGAAGATTTGTATTTTTGCATTGAATAACAAAAACTTCTGGACCGATTTTAAAAATTCTTTCACCTATAAAAAGCTGCATTAACAGCGAGTAGCATAGACTATATTTTATATAGTTTGGCGGACGAAGTCGCGTGCAACAGCTAGTCATTTAAAAAACCAATTAATTGCACTCATGCGAAGTCGATTCCCTGGTTCATTAAATATAGCAAAATTCCACACGTAGGCATTATTATTACTTTGTATACAATACTATTATCTTTACTGTTTTGCTTCAAAAACAGGAAAAACATAACACGATTATATGCTAATGATCACTTCATAATTAATGTAATATTGCATTTAACTTTACCTCATACTTCAAAGTTACGTCACTACAAAATAATATTAATTTATTTGCAATAGCATACATCATCATCAATCAATACTAATAATAAATCTGTAAGTGTAGGTATTGTATGTATGTATGTTCCTCCATAACTCTTAAACGAATCAACTGATTTTCGTGAAACTTGGTAGATAAACATTTAGACGTACAGGACACAGGATAGGCTACTTTTATCTTTTTCAACGCGGACGAAGTCGCGGGCGCCAGCTAGTTATAAATAAACACAATTATAACTATAGGTACTCATAAGGTTTCATAATGAGTAGGGCAGAGCACAGTGGCACAGGGCACTAAGGCTGTTGTGTTTCGGTGTGAGTAAAGCCCATTTTCCTATCTCTTCACTTATCCCAATGTGAATAAGTGCAAAAGAACTACAACACAGAAGAAGTAATTATGGAAATATTATTGAAATATTTTTTGATTGATCCCTCGCGAATAGTACTTTCGTTTTGGATGAAAGGATGACACTATATGAGTGTGAAATTCCATCATTATCGATTGGACGTGAACACGTAATAAACAAACATTAGCCTAATTTATTGAAAATTCTTCATATACATCCGAAACTGTAGACTTCTGTTATAACTGCACAATAAAAACATTGTTATCTGCTAAATTAAAGTGACCTTAAATTGTAATAAACACATTCACGTATGAACGAAAAACAAAAAAGAAGTATTTTTTAATATTTTTTATTAAAGTAATAATTGTAAAATGAAAAATTTTCTAGCTAAAATTAAGGAAAGATTTTTTCCAACATTTATATCACACAGGTATTTATTTTATATTACGCATTAAAGATTTTACGAAACAAATAATATATTCTCTTGTCTTTATCGAGACTTTTTTTTTTATTCCTTAATATTTATGTTTCAAAAACGTTACTCTTCACTAGAACATTTGGTTTACATATTCTAAGTTTTTTGATTCATACAGAATTAACTGAGTATCCAAACTGTCATGAATTTTAGTTATCACAATAATTTCATTTCATTAGCATTAAGCATTAGTCGATTTCATAGTCGTTCTTATCCATTCAGAGTAACTGGCAACCGAAGTGTATACACCAGGCCATCCATCTCTACCACACCCGTATCCAAAGGAAACAACTCCAACTGTTTCCCAGGCTCCGTCTGAACCAACCCTCATCAATGGTCCACCAGAATCGCCCCTGCATGTATCTTGGCTGAATACACCACCGGCACATAATTGACCATTTGTAAGTTCAGCACCAAGCGTCCTATATTTTGTATCGCAATTCTTCTTATCAAATACTGGAACACTCAATTTCAATTTCACTGGACTGTTGCGACCTGTAAAGGTAAAAGTGAGGGAAAATTATGTAAAGTAAACTGTTAAATGACGTCTCACACTAATAATTTATATATCAAATAAAACAAAAAGACTGCATAATTTGAATAATTGATTTAACAAAGACTTCTAATAGCATTGAAACATGATTTATGGTCAAACCCTTATAAAAGTAACCTCAAACATAATTAATAAACATCAAATATTTTCAAGTATAATATAAGTGTATGACTCATTTTAATGGGTAAATTGACATAAAATATACATTGGATGATAAATTAACAGTTATGGCGTATTGAACACCGTGAAGCGTAGTAATCATTCATAACTAGTTCTTAGAAATGGACAGCATACCAGTAAACCAGAAAATCAATATCAAAAACTTACCGCTTAAGGTTTTCCCCCAGCCAGCTACAAACACATCATTGCCGACGTTTACACGTCGACTTGATTCTGGCATACAGATTGGTTTTACGTAAACTGAAGAGAAGAAGAATTACTGTAAATTAACTATTCAATCAAAGCAAATTAGATAACTAAATATAATGATTGATAATTGGACTAAGAAACTGAATGCAGCAGTAAATGTATCAAATGAAAGGATGAAAATAAAAAAAATATAAAATTTAAAGAAGTTATATTGTGTGAGGATATGACTACTCGTAATCACAATGATAAAATAGTACACAATGACTGATATTTGTAAACGTGGTCGATGCGACCGTGACCTTAGTGATAGGCTACAAAACGACGAAACAGTAATCTCGCACTAATTTCAAGAATCTATTTCTCAAACTAAATTCCACCCTATTTTTCGTTTACTTAGACTTACATTCTTTTAAATTTAACCGGTTATAAACTGGTTTGTATTTATTTTTATTTTGCAATACTTGAAGTCAAACTAGTTAGATAAATATGGTCTGAGGTTAAAACTAAGTTTCCATGTCTATCATCTTTGTTTCCTGGTTGCTATAATTTCTTAAATTTACACAGTATTTATCTGTATAATAAATAATAATAATAATAATAATAATACGAAAGTCACTTTGATTTGCTCCGTTAGATTTTAATAGTTTTTTAAAAGTAATTAGAGCTATTTCTCGGGGTTTTACTCGTGTGAATTTTAGTTAATTATCGGAAAATATTTATTATCCCGAGGCAATCAGGAAAAAGTATTCTAAGGATAAATTCGGTGCATAGTAGATCTACTGTGCATATTTCGTACAAATCAATTAATTCAACGAATCAATACTAGGAGTATTATACTTACAAGTATATTTCGCTCTCTGCGAAAGTCTTACTAATGCAATATCGTCTCTCCTATTCTTATTTGCATCGGAATATCCGGGGTGAGGGTATGCGGCGGAGACAGGAATCTCTTGGACCGGATCTGCGCATGTACCCTCGAAGCAGTCTACATCAGTTTGAATATCATATTCTCCTAAACGAACTGTTTGTCTGAAAAAGAAAAAAATACTGTTTTGGTGGAGCTGCAATTAAGAGACAATGGACGACAGATTCAAATTTAAAATCAAATAGAAAGTAGCATTAGATTAGATTAGATAGATTATTGTAATAAGCGGCTAATTTGCTACATAAAGAATTAAAGTAATAAAAATATTTTTTGGGTATGTGCTTTGTAGTTCTCGTACAACTAATTTATTCAAGTTGGATATCATAAAATATCAGGTGGTTCAATTCTATGTACTATAAATGTACTGAAAGTTAATGAATAGTTTGATAAGAAGTGCAATAATCTTACAACTTCCCAACTTCAGTTTCCACGGCACCTTTCACGCAATGTCCAGCTGTCAGCACATAACGTTTATTGATCAGTACTCCACCGCATTGATATTTCATCTGCCCATTGCCTGATTATAAAACATAAGTAATTATTACTATGAGTATGCAATAAAAATTTTACTTATTCCATAAACCAGGAGCTTTTTAACGTTTACGAGTAGCTGATGTCGAGATTGTCATAGTGTCAATCATGTCACATCCGTGAAGAGATTTTTTATACTTACTTTTTGCAGTAAAATCATCAATATGAAGTCATCACTTTATTTTATATTTTATGATTGTTATGTAAATAAAACTGTGTAAATAAAGTTCTTACTGATATTGTTCAATTTTTCATGTTAAATAGAATCTAATAAGTATTTTAAAATGTAATAGGACCGCTTTCCATAGCTCTAGTAGGATTAGTTATTGAGCATGTCACTAAATGTTTTAATTGAAAGTTATATATTGCAATACTTTTAACATTGACAGAATGTTTCATACTTACTGCTCCTATATCCCAATAAAGCCATCCATGGGAACTCATCAATTTCAGTGATTTCCCCTCCGAAAATGCGATCACCATTTGTTTCAACTCCACAAACATTGCGTGGAGCTGGTACGGAGTCATCATTACTTGTTGGATCTGATACACCTGTGTTTGGATTGGTGGGTCGTGGCCTTACACTGGGCTGTAAAGGAAATGGTTTCTTAATTGTAGATTCTTAGAAGGAAAATTTGAAATATTTAGTTCTAAACAATCATCATGATTCTAATGTGTCGACAGGTAGCTGCTACTGATTGCTAAAGGGTATAAAAATCCACGGTCATCCTCCTATTGTTTTCTGGCATATTTTCATCGTGTATTTTGACTTCTTCGGAAATTTGAATAAAAATTTATCTTTTTTGTGATGTGAAGCCTTTTCTTACTCTTACAAGCTTTCGTCTGAAGTAGTATAGAGACAAGTATAGACATAACCAATATTTATTTGTTTCTTTCAATCTGACTCTAACCATAATTTATTATAGCAGACTAAATAATAATGAGACCGACCGAAATCGTGGCAATTGTAGAATTGATGCAACTGGTTAACACACTTAAGGCAACGACACTTTTAGAGGCAACATAAACTGAGTTTTTGCTTTTGAGGGCGAGTATCCGTAAGATATAATGCTGATAGTGTTTCTTAACAATTGGATGCAATAAATAAACATAAACAAGCATATATGAAAAAGGAATTAATTTAAAAAATATTGAAACGATTATGTGTGACAAATCTGTAGCTGCGCAAGAGTTATATTGTATTATAATTATGTCTAGAATTAACATTCGATGTTTATTTAATATTTAGTAATAGTTCGTTAGGACGAACGATTATCTGCTGATATGGTAGATACAAAGTTTGTCTTTAAAGCTTAAAGCTTAAGCTTTTAAGTCTTATGATATGTTATGTTCCGTTATGTAGATGTTCCGTGGATAGCAACCGTGAGAAGCCTTGGTGTCAGAGAAAACTAGCAATTACAGACTGCTAGTTTACTCTAGTAAACTAGCATCTGTTAAATTTTTTAAATTAATATACAATATAATGCTAATAAATGCTAATAATAAAAATAGTGCTAAAAATTTATTTAGAGTAATTTACCGTGACAGATGGTGTTGAATCCTGTTCAGGAGGTAAGGGCCCACAACATACTCTGGGTGTGTAACCTTCAAACCCACATTGAGATTGTCTCAAGAATGTAACAATATGACTAGGTAACGGTCGACGGTCAAATGCAGACCTTAAAGTCTGACAGTCAAAAAGTGAGACACAATTGCTACGCTCTCCTAATGGCGTGGTGCATATATCTGAAAGAGAATTGACAAGATCGAATCAATTTTAGAGAATTATTATTGTGTTATATTTAGCACTAGGAGGAACCTATCCCACAGGAACACACTTTTGTCAGGATAAAAAGTATTCTTTGTGTTCATAATAACAATCTATGTGCCAAATTTTATACCCAAATCCGTCAAGCCGTTTCTGAAATTAGCGTGCATAAACGCACAGATTAACAGGCAAAAATTCTAAAAAAAAACTTTTTTAATTTAATTTAATTTAATTTAATTTAATTTAAAACGTCTAAGGTACAAATGTTTTTTTTTTAATATTTCATGTTAGACACGGCCTGCTAAAGTTTTTATTATATGTATAGATAATACCTGTCTTTGGAAATGATAATGATAAAATGCAATAATTAAAAAATTCTAGTATTGGAACTTGGAATTTTTATAGTGGCAATTGGAAACTGCTTGCAAAGATTTTGATAAATATATACCCTTGCAAGCAGTTTCCTGGCTCTGGCATCCTTTACTCACTCACCGAAACACAACAGCACCCGTGCTGTTATTTCACTGTGGTAAGGGGGTGGTTACTGCCGCTAGACGGGCTGCCCAAATGACATATTATGTATGTTTGTATATCTTGTATTTCCGTGTGTCAATGGACTCCAAAAGTAGTAATAACCCATTCAATATGACGTATTTTAGTTACGACCAGTGTGGAATTATACGCATATTTTTTGAGTATAGGTCAACCGGTGGGAACTGTTCTAATGTATTCTAGTTGTTTTTAAATACCAAATGAGGCATTTCTGAGCTCATGGAAAAGAACACAAATGAGGGATTAATGATTATCTTATACAGATAACATGCCCAAAATATTCCATGTCTATCGTCAGTGTGATGTTAAATAAACAAATAGGTAGGTATATAATTTGTATTCATCGAAGTGATCAGACGAGATCCGTTTGCAGTGTGTTGAATAGTAAAAAAAGAATTTACATCAAATAAATCTACTGTTTTAACGGATATTAAAAATAATTATAGTGTTTTCTGTGTACATAATACACGTGTATAAATATAAAACTTAAATGATAATGGCAATTGTTAAGATTGAAAATGGTGGAAGAAGAAAAATGACTTATTTTTAATAACCAAATCAATAAACTAGACATTTTAAATTATATATGAAAAATTTTGATGTTTATGTTTTACAATGAACAAAAACGAATCATGATTACAACAGAATTTATGTAAAAAAATGACAACCATTTGAAAATTAGGAAAAAGGTCAGCAAAAGACTATTATAATGTACACTATTAAAGGAAAACTAAATAAAATAAAATACACTTCTTATTAAAAATATAGGGAATATTAATATGATATATTATATATACCTAATAATAAATAGGTATTAATTTTATATGATCAATGTACCTATGTGATAACATCACAAAGTATCTATCGTCAATCCAATTAAAAGTAATGATAGAAGTTCTATAACAAATAAAAATTGTGTATTATCTATTAAATAAAACATATCGTTGCTACATACCTTGTGCTGATGTGTGCATCCATATAAGGGAAACTAGAACAACACTGAGGCACATCATTGTAAGTCTTTGAAATATATTTTTTTCAACACAAAACACTAATATTAACACAACTTTTAAATAAATAAAGAAATAAATATTAACAAAAGCGGTGTCGTCTTGGACGCCACTATGTTACTGAATCTTGGAGGTCAAACTGGCTACATTTATATTATATAGGTATAATTTACTTGCTTCCATACGTACCGTTCGCACGATCAAAAAGCTGACATAATGACATAAACAAGGAAACTCGGATAATTATAGCAAAATATTTTATGGCAAAATTTCCGATGAGTTTCTCTGGTTATGGGACTTGGAATAATATAAAAATTACTATGATTTTTTTTTTATAATTAATTCTTTCTTTAAAAGCTTTTATAACATAACTTATTATTTAAATTATCTAAAGTATTATTTTCAGTTTTTTATTTAAAATATTTTAAAAATATTATTTCACTTATATTAATATAACAACTAATCTCATAAAGATGTCAAGCTTAACGCATGTATCATGGAACTTTTTTGCTATCGGTATTATATTTATTATTATTTTTATCGACTTGGTACGTCCATCATCAATGCGTCACCACTACGCTACGGGTGGATTTACCCGGTTGTAGTTAAAAACTAATTAGTCTTGTTTAACAGGGAATGCACCTTCTAATTCTGAGTTGAACAGTTTTGAGAATTACTGGTTGTTGATCCGTGGTTACTTGATTCAACGTTCAAGTGATAATGACCTTCAATGATGATTCTTTGACTCTTCACTTCCCACAAACCTGTTTCAACATCATGCAAAGCGGTAGAATAATGTTTATTTGTTTTTTTTTTTTTGTTTAGTTTTAAATCTAAATTAAGATAAGGTAATTTACTGGAAATTTCCAATTTGAAACGATTAGTGTTAATAATGTTAAATACAATTTTTTTATATGTATCATTGGAAATTATACATTATCCTGATCCGCTAAGTATGGGAATAAAAGTTTAACATGCATACAAATCATGTGTAAACTTCGTAATGTAAGGTGTGATTTATCTGTACTAAAAATACTAAAATAGAGGATAGGATATGCGTTCGAGGGATAGTGCGGACGGTTAGATTAAAACTATTAAAAAGAATAACTAGGTTAAAATTGGAATATTATATTTATACACGTATATTTAAAAGAAGTCAACACGACCACTCACGCACTCGTGAATTGCAACGACTAGACGCTCCGGAACTACGATACCTATTAGAAAAATTTATTCATTATTGCTCGGAAACACACACGCCGGAAGGCAGTTCTAATCCTTGGCAGTGGGTATTATAAAAAAGTTTTTAAAACTTTTAAAAAGAGGATGGTAACCTGTCGCGCTTCTGAATGTCCGATGGAAGAAAGGAGAAGGCGGTATGAGCTCATGCAACTCCTGAGCACACTCTCCGAAGTACATCTTATAGAAGACTAGCTGGTGCCCGCGACTACGTCCGCGTTAAACAATGAAAGGTACTCTATGTCCTTTCTGGTGTCCCAGACAACGTGTATGCAAAATTTCATGGTGATCGGTTCAGTAGTTTTAAGCGTAACAAACTCACATTCACATTTATAATATTAGTAACGATACACAGACAGGCGATTTTGCATCTAAGGGCCAGGCCATGCAGCAAATTTCCTAAAAATAAGCTTTATTTCTTGAACTTAAGTGAGCATTGGGAACGAACTTTTTTAACTTTCATGCATTCAGGCATTACATTATCGTTTAAAAACGCTCAGCAGTTGTCCGCTCTAGAAAACGCTGTGCAATCGAATTTGCTTCGTCGGTTGACCTTTATTGAAATTAAACTTGCACATCAACTTGTTTGAAATCAGCACCTTTAATTCTGACATATTTCTTAACGTATTTAATGCGTTATCGTTTAAAGAATTGCCGTTAAGGTAAGGTGTTTTATGTATTTAGTTAGTTAAGGAAACGCACGTGACTAACCGACCCAGTGCCCAATCAAGCAATTCGTCGGCAAGTGGGGCGCAATTTCCTCGCAATTCGCTTAACGATTAACAACATTAACTTTCATGTCTCGTCAACTAATTGTATTTGGTTCCCCAATTTCAATGCGCACTGTATTTGATTATACACTCGTTATAGGACAAAATGACGCAATGTTGATAAATTAATTGTTTTTTAGCGCCAAATATTATGCGAAAAACACGTTAATATATTTTTCTGTTATTGTCTGCTAATTAAAAAGATAAAAATGCGTTTGTATAAATTGTGTATTTAAATCGGTACCATAAATTCAAATTCAAAACTGGTCCGTCCCAAGGATATTGCAAAGTGAGCAAAAGTGATAGAAAATTAAAGCAATGTTTTTGACACTACCTATTTCACCAACTACAAGTAAAGTGTTGATTAGTTACTTTTAGAAATAATTTTATGTTTTATTAAATTATTCACTCGGTTTAGTGCATCCATCGATAGGCGAATTTTTATTATTATTTTCTATTTAATGTTTGGGACGTTTACCGTACAAACATAGGTATATCAGCTCCATTATCCCCGGTTACCGGTGACTTTAAATAACAGTTTAGCCTACTTGACGTTGGTGAAAGAGGCGCTAATTCGCTTAATAATCATCTGAACATTTATTTTATTTAATTTTATCCTATTTTCAATTTATACTCAGTAATTTAAGTAATTAGCTGTAATCTTAAATACTACTTTAGTAAAAAAGGTTGATCTTGTAAACTCATTATATTTTGTACATTTCCAAAACCTAAAACGAGTTTTAGTTGATTTTAACCAGATTTTTCCTTGGCCGGCCGGCCTTATCAAGTACGAGTAAATAATTCTTTTTTTCGGCATTGATTGAAAATGCATATGGTTTTTTTTATTCACCAAAGTATTTTTGCCAACAAAATAAACAAAAACAAAAGTCAGTAAACATTTACAATGTATAATATAATATACTGAGTTTTCTTGATACATCACTCGTCACTCTAGTATATTTTTTTATATATTTATATTTGTAATATTAATCGTTATTATGTAATGGGCGTCTCATATTATATTTTTGTTTTGTCTTTAGGTAAAACCGTAGTGGCTGTTATGTCGATTTATTATCGGTTAGAGCAAAGAATATAACTAATATTGGTAGTATAGAGGCGATAAAGGCGCCTTTAAATGCGTGTATTACAAAGTATTCAAAAATTATTTTTTATTATATTCTTGATATGAATAAACCTTTTTTTGGTGTTTGAAAAATGTATTTTTTATTAAGTTAAAATCTAAAGAGGACTTCTGAAACTACTAATTAAAATCTTTTGTTAAAAAATCCAAACTGCATGATTTTATTACTAACAATATTATAGTAACAAGGTAGGTACGAGTATTTAACAAAACGACTTATATAATGTTTAGAGTACCTAATTAATTTATGTCTTAAATTAAATTATTTATGAAATACGAAAAGACTTTTTCAACGACCTAATACAAAAATATAAGTACTAGAAACAACTTTTAAAGCAGAAAGTAAAGCACGTATTCAATCGAACGTTCATACGTTAGCTGCCCACACGAAAGCTTTCGTTCGACGTGAGATATTGTAGTGATGTAGTACGCTTATCGTATACAAGTATACAACTCTTGCATGTAAATAATAATTTTTATCTTCAATGAGGTAAAAGTATAAAACATTGTTTATTTAATAGGATAAACTTTAGTCTTATCTTTACTATTATCACTCGCTCGGATTGCAAACACAGTGAGGAAAAATCCGAGAAAAAAACCTCATAGATACTCTTTTCAAATAACAGTAATTGATATAAGCTTATACAATTAAGTATCATTATTGTCAAGAATTTTTATCAGTAAAGTAATCATTATTTTAGTTATAGATTTTTTTTATGCATATTCACACATGGCTTATAATAAAAGCATATCCTTAATAGCTATATATTTTATTGACTTTTGTAAGTCTTGATTAGTGCCAAGCCAACTTATAATAATTGTAACCAGGAATATTGAACGACGATTTTTTCAAATATTCGTACTGACTGTCTAACTGATGTTTTTATTATTCAGATCCGATTTCAATACACAAACCAGACAACCCGTGTTTGCCTACAGAAACCACCTTGATATATAGGATGGTTTTGGCGAGTGTGTAAGCGATTTATTTTCTCCATTTTAATTTTTTTTGCGTACCTCCTGTTTGTTGTGTTTGTGTGTACAAGCTACAGTTATCACCTACCATCAAGTGGACTGTCAGCCTACCTGCCACCTTTTTTTAATTATTATGTACTGGACAGGAGCCCTGTATCATTTGAGGCCTGGCTGTTGTCGACGATTGGTCGAGGAGGAGAGGGGTGTAAATTCCAAAACGAAAGCTTTGTACTATTACTGGTCTTTATTATGCGTTAGCACGAAGAAGACTGATTTTACGCAGAAAATCGCCTATTTATCATCAAAAAGTTACTTATACAACTAGTGGCGGCCGTGCCATGAGCGAAAAGAGCTTGCGCCGATAGCGCGCAAGCATGACACGACCGCCCTAAATAATATGTCTATCTCTTTCTATTTCTCACTATTAATTTTATTTCTTAATGCTAACACGATTCACTATTTTACAATTTAAACTATTGGCTGTCCCGAACATTCTCCCGCCGTGCGTCGTCCTCAGGGCGACGCAGCTTCTGTGTGCTGGAGGGCAGCCGGCTCCGTCGATAGGACCACCAACTTTTTGGTGGGCCTCCGCAGAGTGCCAGCCTTGGTGCTGACGTCGACCGTCCTCACAGCTCCGTCGGGTCCGGGGTAGGCCGCTATGACCCTCCCTCGCGGCCATGTGTTGCGAGGCAGGGTGTTGTCCGCGATGAGCACGACGTCTCCGATAACGACTTGTCGCCCTCTTCCTTGGGGCTCCCGCCGGCGCTGAAGCTCAGGGAGGTACTCCCGAAGCCAGCGCCGCCAGAACAAGTCGGCGAGACGTTGTGAGGCACGCCAGTGCGTGCGTCCGATGGTGTCCTTCTCGTCGAAGGCTCCTATTGGCGGATCTCGGCCCGACCCCATCAATAAGAAATGGTTCGGTGTGAGCGCCTCGGGATCGTCAGGATCAACCGAGACGTGTGTGAGCGGCCGACTATTGACGGTGTACTCGACCTCCGCTATTAAGGTGCCGAGTACTTCTTCGGTAGGGCGCCGCTCCTCTAATACACTATTGAGTGATGTCTTGACGCTGCGAACGAGGCGTTCCCAGGCCCCGCCCATGAAGGGGGCACCGGGAGGGATGAAGCGCCAATTGATCCTCTTCCTATTTGCTTCCTCTTGAAGCAGTTGGTCTGAAGCTCGCCGTAGTTCACGTTCTGCGCCGTGAAGATTCGTGCCGTTGTCCGACCAAATTTCTGTTGGGCAGCCGCGGCGCGCTATCATGCGTCGCAGTGCCATAACGGCAGAATCCGTTGTCAATGAGGCGGCGATCTCCAGGTGTACGGCGCGCGTTGTCAAGCAAGTAAACAGCGCGACGTACCTCTTCTGTGTTGTGCGTCCCACCGCGACTGAGAGTGGCCCGAAGTAGTCGAGCCCGGTGAAGGTGAACGCACGTCTATGATGTGCTAGCCGGCACGGTGGTAAGTCTCCTGTAGGTGGCACTGGTGGCTGCGATCTACGAATCCTACATGGGAGACATCTATTCACTATCATGCGCGTGACCGGGCGTAGCCGAAGTATCCAAAAATGTTGTCTACACTCATTTATTGTTGATTCGACGCCAGCGTGATGCAATTGCCTATGGACGTACTCTATGTAGAGCTTGCAGACTTGGTCATTGCCATCGAGGACTGCAGGGCTCTTCTGTCTATCAGTGACGTCTTGCGTGGCGCCGATACGTGTCTTCAGTGTGATGACATCGTTTTCTATTTTCACGGCTAGATGGCGTAGACGACTATTTGTAGCTATTTTTCTATTACTGTTGAGGTTGTGTAAATCTTCGGAGAACGCCTTTTCCTGACTCCTTCTAACGAGGATCTTCTCCGCCTCGTGTAGAAGGTCCGTAGGTATCGGTGTGTATGACTGTTGTTGTTGTTTAGGAGCCTTCGGAAGTTTGTTGTGTGGCTGCCGTGACATTTTATGCTCCCGCCATACAGGATCGGTTTCAGGTCGTCTTGTTGTCCTCTTGTAATTTACATGTTCCTTTTTCAGCTTGCAGAGTCGGATGAAGTGCAGCACACGTGCAGTGCTTCGTACAAGTTTCTCCCACTTGGAGAACCTGTTGCTATCGGGAATGCACTGTTCTAACTTCGATGTCTGTTTCACTATGGTGAGATGCACTTTTTCTTCTCCGGTCTGCTTGGTGGTGACAACCTTTTCTAGTGGCCATCTATCAGGTGCTTCCAACAGGAAGCTCGGCCCGTTGAACCACCTATGTTGCGAGTCGAAGTCGGTGGGCACGTCCCTGGTTGCGTCGTCTGCGACGTTCAATTTGGTAGGCACCCAGCGCCACTCGCCTATGTTGCTATGTTCTTCTATTGCTGCAATGCGATGTGCGACGAAAGGTTTGTAGGACCTAGCGCCTGTTTGCAGCCATGTGAGCACTGTTTTGCTATCTGTCCAGAAAACCTTCTTGTCAGGTTTCCTGTCGTGCTCTTCTATTACTGTAGTTGCCATCCTGCTTCCCATGACTGCGGCCATCAGTTCAAGTCGCGGGATTGACATCAGTTTGAGGGGTGAGACTCGCGCCTTCGCTGTCACAAACGCCAACGACACTTGTCCGTCTGGCTTAGTGATGCGCCAGTATAGGGCTGCGGCGTATGCGTTCTCGCTCGCATCCACGAACACGTGTAGTTCTATTGTAGTGGCGTCGCTATAGTTGTGGTAACAGCGAGGTATGTTTACGTCGCGTAATCTCTTCAAATGGCCTAGCCACTCTGTCCATTGGCTAGCTATGTCACTATCTATTTTTTGATCCCAGTCTATTCCTCTGCGCCATAACTCCTGGAATATTTGCTTGGCTCGTGTGGTGACAGGCGATGCGAGTCCAAGCGGATCGAAGAGGGACATTATAATTTTCAAAGTTTCCCGCTTCGTCGGTTGAGTGTTGTCTATGGCGCCAGGTGGCAGTCGAGCCATGTTGAGATCAAAGGTGAGCTCGTCAGTAGCAGGTCTCCATATGACGCCCAGGAGACGTTCTATCTTCATGCTATTGTCGAGGTCTATACTCCTCTCTTCTATTATGGTGGAGTCTTCGGTGAGCGCTTCGAGTATTTTCTTCGAATTTGAAGTCCACTGGCGCAGCTCGTAGTGGGCTTCCC
Organism: Synanthedon formicaeformis; assembly: GCA_945859745.1. Classification (NCBI taxonomy): domain Eukaryota; kingdom Metazoa; phylum Arthropoda; class Insecta; order Lepidoptera; family Sesiidae; genus Synanthedon; species Synanthedon formicaeformis. The sequence continues at coordinate 4,228,117 of OX243960.1, read as the reverse complement.
TATTAATTTGGCGTACTCGAAGGGCTGTTTCTATTGCTTCTTCTTCACTATCGAAGCTCTGTAGATAGTCATCTACGTAGTGATTTCGAACAATCGCTGTGTACGCCTCTGGATACCTATCTTTGTATCTTTCGGCGTTTCTATTTTTTACAAATATAGCCGATGCAGGCGACGACGTGGCTCCGAATATGAGAGAGGTCATCCTATATTCTATTGGAGGCTCATTGCCTCGCTGTTGTCCCCTCCACAAGTATCGAAGCGCATCTCTATCTTGCTGTCGTACTTTCACCTGCATGAACATTTCGGCTATATCGGCCGACACGGCGAATCTATGTTGTCGTAACCTCATTAGAACCCCTGGCAACGACTGTATGAGGTCAGGTCCGGTTAGCAGGTAATCGTTGAGCGAACGTCCTATCGTCTTAGCTGCTGCATCATGCACTATGCGGACCTTTCCTGGTTTGGTGGGGTTGAGCACGGGAAAGTGTGGCAGGTACCATGTTCTTCCCGGCGTTCTATGGGGAGGCGCCTTCTCTGCGTATCCCTTTTCTATGAGTGCGTCCATTTGCTGCTCATAGCGATCTCGAAGATGTGGATCTCTATCTATTTTCTTCTCTGTCGTGTGGAGCCGTCGAAGCGCGTTGTCGTAGTTGGCGGGCATCTGAAATTCGTCCGATTTCCAAAGCAACGATGTTTCATAATGTCCGTCGCTATTTTGTCGAGTACTGTCGACAAGCGTCTTGATGGCTCTCTCCTCTATATCGTTTGATGGTCTTTTCGGGGTGATCATCAACGACTCCAGAGAGAAATATTGTTTCAATTGTTCGTCCATGCTATCTTCTGTTTTAAGGACGATGTTATTTATGGTGTCTACACGGCGGCCGAGCATGCGCGCGTGTGACCCATGTAACACCCATCCGAGCTTGGTGAGAGATGCGACCGGCTGATGTTGCTGCCCCTTTTTGACATGTTTGGCAAGCAGCAAGTCCCAGTTGTCCTGCCCGATGAGAAGTTTCGGTTGTACTCGTGGATACTTGAGTCGTTCCCTGATGTTGTTGAGATGCTTGCAGTTGGCCAGGTCTCGCTCCGATACAGATTGAGCGGAGAGCTGTAGGTTGTCGATCGTTCTTGCTCGAATGGTGCAGTTATTTCTATCGCCGTGTAAAGTCACTTTCACACGGCGCGATCTGTTGACATCCACTTCGGTGTTAGCTATCGCCTCTATGTGTAGAGGGTCGACGGGCCCCTTTGCGCCTATTTGTTGCGCCAAATCACTATCTATTAAGGTCACCGTCGAGCCGTCATCGAGTAAGGCGTAGGTGTGGACACTCCCTCGGGGGCCGGAGACGCGCACGGGAACGAACTTCAAAAATGACTGCGTTTCCGACGGTTGCCAAGTGGAGGTGACCACTTCTGTACGATCACTATTTGCACTATCTTCACTATTTGTTGGCACGAAGTGGAGTAGTCTATGGTGAAAACGCGGGCACTTGTTCACTTTGCACTCCGATGTGTGGCACTTGTGTGTCCTCGATCTATTTTTCAAACACCGGAAGCACAATTGTTTGTCCTTTGCTATATTCCAACGCGTTTTCGTGTCTGCTTCTATAAATTTCGAACACTTTTCTATTTTGTGTTCGACACTTTGACATACCGGACAGGCAGACACTTCTATCTCTGTTGCGGCGTAAGTCTTCTGTGTCCGTCGGGGTGCGTGGCTCGCCTCTTTAGGCGTCGCGGACTCCGGCATCGAACTGAAGAGTTCCGCCTGTGTTTCGAAGAATCGTGATAACTTTAGTAGGTCTGGCTGTTCCTTCGGCTGTGCTTTGCTGAAGGTCACCCAGTGAATCTTGACTGCGAAGGGAAGTTTGTCTATTGTTTCCCGTAAGACGGCTGGATTGTATAAAAATTGTGGCTTCTCCAGCGCTTGTAGGGTCTTCACGGTGTTGGTGACTCTGATGGCGAAGTTGCAGATGTCACGTGGTGAGTTGGTCAGCCGCGGAAGAGTCCTCAGCCGTTCAAGTTCGGCTAAGGATTTTAGCCTTAATTTAATTTAATCGGATGGAACCGATTTTCCAATGTTTGCATAACTTCCACTATATTCACGTTATGCTTGAGTAGGCCTTCGACCGTTTCTTTGGCCCTTCCTTGTAAACTTTTTCGCAGTCTTGATACGTTGTCACTATTGCTATAATTTCGATACGATTCTTCATAGGCCGCTTTGAAGGATAGCCATTCTTCATGCGACCCGCTATACGATGGCAGCTCCGAATAGTAACGAGCTTGATGGTGGCCCGACTTGGCGGCCAATGTGATCGCTGCGGCCAACTCCGTTAGCCCTATAGTCTGGCTAGGGGGCGCTGCAGCGGGAACTGTTTCTATTACTGGCTTGCTTCCGCTCGGTGGCCGATCTTCTATATGCACGGGGAGCGGAGCCGACTGGATCGTGACGGGTAGCGCTTGGGCCTGCTCTGTGTTGCGGGTCTCTTCTATAGGGGGCGCACCCGGCGCTAAAAGCGCTTGGCTATTGACCCAGTTGTCGACTCTTTCCTTCGTGACTTCAAGGTCTTCGACAGTGTCGTCGTCCGTTGTGTCGGCGTCTGAATCTTCTTCTATTTGTTTCAGTTTAGCGGCAGCAATTTTCAATTGTAGTTCCATGATTTCTATTTTGGCCTTTTCTATTTGGGCCTTCCTTTTCGATCGATGTGACGTGGCTCTCTTGCTTGAGCGTGCGTCGTTTCTATTTTGCACGGTGTCCGTGCCGTGTGCACCGTGCGGGGGGACCGATACGTGCCCCGCTCCCGCCGGTGCCGAAGTGAGCGTCGCAGCCGTCGACGTTGTTGTCGTCGTCGCTGGTGACGTCATCGAAGTCCCCGCTGACCACGTGTCTGTTGACGTCGTGGTGGATGCCGTGGTGCACCCAACGGGGGTGGTGGACGCGGGAGCAATTGACCTCCCGTCATCCCGAACTAAGGACGCGACGGTGTCCTCAAGGGTGGACGCGGGAGCTATTGCGATTGCCCTCCCGTCGTCCCGAACAGTGGGTGTGGGAGCTATGGACCTCCCGACACCCCGAGCTGAGCTACTTCGTGTGACCGGCATTGTCCAGACACTATTCCCTCACTCCTCGACCACAGCAAACTGACAAACGGCTATATCCGGCTCGTTCGGACCATAAAATGTACTGGACAGGAGCCCTGTATCATTTGAGGCCTGGCTGTTGTCGACGATTGGTCGAGGAGGAGAGGGGTGTAAATTCCAAAACGAAAGCTTTGTACTATTACTGGTCTTTATTATGCGTTAGCACGAAGAAGACTGATTTTACGCAGAAAATCGCCTATTTATCATCAAAAAGTTACTTATACAACTAGTGGCGGCCGTGCCATGAGCGAAAAGAGCTTGCGCCGATAGCGCGCAAGCATGACACGACCGCCCTAAATAATATGTCTATCTCTTTCTATTTCTCACTATTAATTTTATTTCTTAATGCTAACACGATTCACTATTTTACAATTTAAACTATTGGCTGTCCCGAACATATTATATTATTATTAATAATAATAATGGGTTTTCTCTTGGCAAGCATCTTAATAGCCACCGACGATGGAGTCAGAAATCCAGTTAAAAAGGTCAGAGGAGATGCCATATTTCAACAAACAAACAAAAATAATAACAAAGCCATAAAGACAGTATAAAATTAATTAATGTATTTACTTCTTTCATATTATACAGTAACAATTCGTTATACAGTAAAAAGTCAAATGTAATAAGGAATTTGATACTTTTAATATACATATGTATCTACCATTGCACACGTTAACTTATTTTTGACTTTCTATTTTGCTGTTTTTTTAATAAAATAACAAAAATACAACACGAAATACTTAAATGAAACTACGAGAGTAATATATTGCGGTATTTCTAAATTATAAAAGCCAGCCTGTGGCATGTAAGAGCCCTTCACTCGATCCTTTAAAATAACGATATTCGAAATTATAATGAAAGTTGATTTTCATGCATAAAATTCGATAAGCATTTGTAGAGAAAGTTGCATATAGTTAAAAACGTCTCGAGAGATTTTATTCAGAATAGGACCTCGAGGGGTCGAAGTCGGGAGAGAGATGCCATGATAAATTGGCGATCGGCGGCACCGGAGAGGTTGTGGCCTCCTCGACTGTCTCAAAAGCTTACGTAAATAATTCCAAAGAGAAGAGAACTGTATGTACCGCGTCTGTAAAAGGGTATCTTTGACAACACCCGAGTACCTTGACTCGTGTAGTGAGCATTTAATGGAACTGTTTACATATTTTATTTCGCTTCGTACTTTTCTCTGCCATGATTCTTATTGGTTTTTATTTCCAGGATAATTTTAGTAAATTTAAATGGTCATCTTGAGTGTTATTCAATTTAGTTTGTGTTAAAAGAGTCTACATTTTTTGCAGATTTTTAGGAAATAATACTAATAATTACGATTTCCTAAAAATATGAAAAAATATAAATGAAAAAGTGATTTGTTATGATTTCACGCCTTAACCGATTATAATGAAATTTTACATACAGGTTGTTAGGGGACAACACCTTTTTACTGGGTACCTTTCACTCGAAAAAAATACTCTTCTCGAGGGATGCAGACAAAGTAGCGACTGGCGGGCAAAAGGTAGTGTAAAATAGTTTTCAGATATTCTCTCTGAACTTATTGAATATGAACTCTTATTGAAACTAGGCTTTGACGGACTTCTCAAACAATATAAGGGTTAACCTTATGTAACGTTAGCATTGTGACCCAACCAGCAGAATATTTTAAAAGAAAGAAAAACAAAATAAAATCATGCTTCTTCCTTCAAATATTGAAAAGAAGATTTAACTCATAGTTCAGCATCACGATCGCTGGTGTCAGTCGTGTTATCGAAGGTCCTTACGAATATTATTTATGGACGTCTTCGAGTATCCTTAGATCGCGTTCGAAGCTTACGTCCTTATTTGCTCACACCTTTTGTCTCGCATTGATTTACGACTGCCAAAGTACTTTCAGATATGTTGTCGCAAATAAAAACTGAAGTTTTCTTATTTAAATATAATTTAAAAATGTAAGTTACGCAATTCAAAGTATTGTAATCTTCAAGTTTCTGAAAGATTTCGATCTCATCTACGCATTTTTATCACTGTTTAAATTATATGAAAAAAATCTAGATACATCTGCATTATTCAGAACCAAATCGCTATTAGCTCTTCTTAAATTGATTCGGTTTTCATTACGAAGAGAATTTATTCCAAAAGATTTACGAGTATATTTTACACATAGAACCCATTCGGTGCTCTAGTAAGGAATGCTACATCTCATTGATCCTTCTTCCATCTTCCTGGCCGAATCACTTTTAGCATATATATTTTTTATTTTTTTAGTATCATTTTTAGTCCCACCTCTGAGTGGGATATAGCACCACACGTAGGAATTACTACCCCCAACGCTGCCTTCCTGGCACATTCCTAAAATTTAAATAACTTAACCTCATCATAGTATTGCATAATGCATAGTTATTTATATAATCGTCTATACCTACTTATGTAAAAAACTTCAATTTGCATCACTCATTATTTTTCAATAGAAACCAATCTGCACCAATTCAATTGCAATTCCTAGCATTGCACATTTATTTAGCCCGTGTATACTTTGAATACGTTTTGGCTAAAAGCTTTTTTCAGAGTGCGTGTATTGATACAAATGACGGTAGTCGTTGCGATCGGACGATGTACATAAATCACTCTAACCGAACCACAGTATAGGTTAACCAGTCAACCACAGTATAGTATAAGTAGGCACAATATATACCTAATGCAAATAAATTAGTACGAGCGAGTCGGCGAAGTTTGCCGCCACGTCTCGACAAGGTATTCTTTTTCCTTTAGAAATAGCAAGTAAATAAACATCTTCTTCGAGATAATTAATTGTTTTCTCGTGTGTTGGCGGTACTTAGAATTTTTGTTGGTGTGTTTTTTAAAGGATCAACACAATCATTCTAATTTTAAATTGTATTCCAATTTCACATAGAATAACCATAAAAATAATTAGAAATACGAGTTTACTTACTCTTTATTTCCAATATTATGTTTGTAGTAATAAAGAGAACAGTGGTTTTGTTTGTTTGTGGTAATAAACGATTGTAGTCTGTTCGTATCAACCTTGATACTTGGTTAGAAAATAACAACGGACTATAGTGTGAACTTAGTGTTAATAAACACCATATGATTGTGGAGTTCTTTGCCCAGAATTTTCTCCAAATACTTCAATGAATAATTTGAAATTGTTTAATAAATTGGAATATTATAAAAAATATGAAAGGAAAAAAGTGTTACATAAATTCAATTATTAGTTAAAGTTACAGTAATTATGATTTGATACATTTTATTATCTTATATTTGAATTTACCTTCCTTCCCTGAAAAATGTGTATTGTGTCTGAATGTATTAATAATAATAAATATATAATAATATGATGTATTATGTGATATTTTAATATAGGTAGGTATTATTTTCTATGCCTATTTTATTAGACAAAATATACTAATTATAAATAATAAAGACATTTAGTTATTTAATACCATATTCTAAATTCGTACTCGAGACACGAGAAGCCTCAAGAAGCTTACAAGTATCAGTATAGTATAAGTTCCATATCAGTAAAAAGAAAACTACAACAGAATCTAAGTATCTGTAAAATATAAATGTTTTCTAAACTCTCCTCTGATTCGCTCTGGTTGGAAGCAAAGGAAATGGGAATCATTATTTAACGTCAATGTTTAACTAGATTGGCCTCGCAAATAGGCCGGTAATGATGTTCACCGATTGCGTTCCCTCGGCGCCGTGCCGCCTAAACGACAACAAATAAATTAACTTTCAAACTTTTTCCACCATAGAAAAAGTTACTTCATTACCGAACAAAAATTAGCGAATTAATTTATTTAATTCTGGATAACTCTAAGTAATTGGTAGGATTTTGATAACTGGGCTGGGCATGATTGCATTCTGCAGTGATGATCTGCCATGTCACACGTAGTCTCAAGGAGTAACGTAAAATAACAATACGTGTGCTGTTCTTCGTTTTGTGAGTATAACAGAGTTTCTCCCTTTCTCCTATGTATGAATGCGAAAGTGAGTTAGTTTGTTTGTTACAATTTCATACTTAAACTAGGCAACCGATCATTGGTAGCCTTCATCAAGAAAAATAATACCGTTTCCGAGGTATCATCAATCATCATCAATCAATCAATCAATACTAAAAATAAATCTGTGAGTGTAGGTATTGTATGTATGTATGTATGTTCCTCCATAACTTAAACAAATCAACTGATTTTCATGAAACTTGCTAGATAAACATTTAGACGTACAGGACACAGAATAGGCGACTTTTTCTTTTTCAACACGGACGAAGTCACGAGCGCCAGCTAGTCAAAAATAGGAGTAAAAAATTAACGCCTGACAAAAATTTATGAGGAAATAGGATTGAATAAATGTTTCAACGGCAAAGATGGGTGCGGACTAAGTCGCGGCCAAAAACTAGTTTTTCAATTAATGCAATGGCAATATCTTTCACGTTGTTGGTTCAGGCTCTGCAAATAGGCCGTGCTTTCATAGAATTGCGTTATAATAACCCAATAAGCTTCAAAACTAAAAAAAAACTACGCAAATTCTTAAAATCGATAACCAGTTTAAAAACAAGTTCAATTTGAATAATCAGAAATCCCGATCAGAAGCATCAAAGATCGAGATTCAAATCCCTTGCGAGAATTTCCTAATGAGATAGCGATTTAATTTACAAATATAGCGAAATAGCCACGATTCCTTATTTATCCGCTTTTATAAAGAAACCCAATCCATTTATTTCGCTCATCATAAAACGTGAGGTTTAGAATGTGCAAAACCTATGAAAGGAGTTTATTTAATATCATGCGACGTTGGGACATCAAAAGGCGAGTCCCGAAGGATATTGAAGTTTGATGGCTGTTTGCTGGCGATGCTTGCGCCAGTTCGAAAACTGCTTAGATGGGAATTTTATTTCTCATTCATTCCACTTTGACGTATACTGCAGCAATTCTACGGTTTTAATAAATAACTTCATCCATCCGCGGATAAATTTCAGAGGACTTTCACTTGAAAACTATAAATGAAATATTGGTTCGCTTTAAGTAAAAATATGGATCTGTCGACGACGGTCGAGTCATAAAAAATTACATCACTTATTGTCTGAAAAAGGTTCGTTACTTTAGTGCTGTCTTCAAAATAATAGAATTTCTATCCAATTACTTTTGAGATCAGGTGCGAGGTTGACTACTACAATTAAAGGAGGTATTACGTGCATTCTGGGAGGGTAGTCGGTTTACCTCCTATATCTTCCTTACTTTATAGAGGTATAAAGAAAGCTAACGCTCTAAAATCTAACGTAAATCGCTTATACGAGCTTGTGTGCTTCGCTAGACATAAAGGGGAATTAATAAGGCCATTTCGTAAAACGATTCGGTAGACAGATAGCCGACCTTACAGTCGAGCTTTTCAGCCATATATGTGTATGCTTACATATTGAAAGTTATCGATTCTTAAACCTGTACGGTTATAAAGTTCTATTTGCACTTTCCGTCGTTAGTACCAATAGGAAAAGGGAATTTATTGAATACCTTCATGCTCTAAGGATCTAATGCAAGTACAATTTATTATGATACCACGTGTGATATCGGAAGGTATAAATTGTACAAGCTATAGTAAAAAATTATAAACTAAACCCCGACTTTCTATTGAGCCCCAAACACGCTGTTATCTGCTGTAAGTTGCTAAGGAGTTGGGTATCTTGAACACTACTTGATGCTGCAGTATCAGATCAAATTTACCATGTAGGTATATGAAGGAATAGTATACCAAATTTCACATCAATCGTATACTAAATTGAGTTCACTAACTTTAATATATGAATGTTAGTGAAATCCATTCGTCAACTAGGAATGGACTGATGGTCTTCAAACTTTAAATCTCAAATATTTAATAAAGTAACCTACATATAATTTTAAGAAAATTTAATACTTAAAAAGGAGAAATAATCATGAACGATTAAGATCCATTTTAATGCGCACATTTAAAATCAACAGTTATCATTAAAACTGTACAATTTAGTAAATGGACATAACAACAATCACTCGATTTTGTTCGCGCTTCGGCACACCCTCCCTTATTTTAAAATGATATAACAATAATATCAAACACAATGTGCATTAATGTAAACTGCGGAGCACACTCGGAGACAAACATTAATACTCTGTTTTGATCCCCAAGTCTCAAGTTCCAACCAGAATTAAATTATTATTGCAATTGTAAACGGTTACGACCAACGATTAAAACTAACCACAAAGCAGTTGTACGTCTAAATTATCCTTGTAGGATACAATAACAGAACTTTATAGCTAATATCACCTGAAATAAAACGTTAACTGACATCAAACCCTTGCCCTTAATTTTAATGCAGATTTTAAGTGTGATAAGTAAATATAAAGTGTACATAAGTGTAGTAGTTTCTGCGTTTTGCAGTCATTGCTTCAGCCCGTTCGGCTACCAGTAACCACCCCCTTACAAAATACCACAATGAAATAACAGCACGTGTGCTATTGTGTTTCGTTGAGTATAAGTATGGGATCCTAGAGCGTACAATTCTCTATCCGTTCCTAATTTCTATCCTCAATCCTACTATGGTTGGCAGTGCACTTGTAGCACCTGTAGCGTTTCTTTTGTTATTAAGTGGACCGTAAACCTATCTGACAACTTTAACATAAGAAAAACCTAAGCTAGTTAAAAAAATAGGAAACCATTTAAGAGTTAAAGGTATACGGCTTACGGTATAAAAAATTTAGTGGACAGTTAAGTACCTCTTTTATTGTATAATACAGTTTTTGTAATTTTTGTACGCTCATTAATCTGGAGGTTAAAATCCATGTCCTAAAAGTTAATTTTATAGGTTTACATTTTTTTGCATTTCTTTTTTCAGAAATAAAATTATTGAATTTCATTTTTTTTTTCAGAAATATTACATAATTCTATTTAAGTATTTTAAGTAATATAATACTAATATCAATTTTAATTCTATTAATAACTATTAACATATTATCCGTCGATCGACTTATCCTAGAAAACTGACCTCTTATGAGCCAAAATCTGTTAAAGAATTCCATGAAATCTGATTCGTTTCAACAATAGTTAACGCGCTTACCATTTTTGTTGTCATATTGATTGTATTGATTAAACTAAACAACCCATCGTAAAAAAGTAATAGGTATTAGCAATTCTATTATGGATTCCGTCGAAGGTACCTATAAAATGTGTATTTTTCAAATGGATTTTTGAGTGCCCGAAACTTTGATGGGAAAATCAAAATGCTCGAATTTAGCGAGGCGTTGGATGAAGGGTGGACTTTTACATTCTTTTTACTTTTATAGTTAGTGCAGATAAAACGACGCATTTGAATTTGCCGTTATGGCCGCCTAAGTACATACGTCCCGCGTTCGCTATGGAACGAATAAAACGCCTTACGACTTAGCTTCAGCAATGAACGTCTCGTGTGTTATTGCTTTGTAACTAAAGACGAAAAGGATTTTAGAGTTTTATTTACTTATTTGAGAGAAACGTTAAAGTAAGAATTATTGATGATACACTTGGGAACAATAGCGTAACCAAGTTAGCTCTTGTTTTCAAATAAGTTACAAATTCATTTAAAGAAAATGTTTAGATATTAAATTCCTAATAAAGATTTAGAGCCTTTGCCCCCGATATTTCGACTGAATGAACATCAATTAATTAAGAATGTTATTCTAGAATAAATAATCAAAATCATGTGTGTTAGAGTGCTACACTGGTATAGAGGTGGGTAATTATTTATAATTCATTTGCGAAAACATATTAATGAAGAGAAAAATAAGATATATCTATATTTCATGATTTCTTCAATACATACATGTTATTGTAATGTTTTAGTTGGAACATACAAAGAATTTAAATCTTTGGGAACATATATATTTTCACACTTGACTGTATTACACTGAATTACTACTACAAAGTACATGCCTATGTATGTTATGTAAGAATAAAGTGTGTAAGCTTATCTTTGTGAAGTGTGAGTAATCCCAAGAGAACGCCTGCGTAGAGTCGCGTAGCAAAACAAAGTCGTAGCTGTTATGGGGTAGGTGATGTCATCTCCATAGGGGTCGGTTAGCGGTGACGTCATGCCAAATCCACCCTAGCTTCAAGAGAAGTGAGTCAACGGGTCACGCCCCCAATTTTAGAAATAGATTTCCAATTAAAATTTTAATATCGTTTCATTTAAGAATTTTAGTTTGTTTTTTATGTACTGCCCTACTGGCCCTAGCTTCGCACGTGTCAAGTGACTAAATATTATATTTAGATAAGTCGATAAGTTAACATTTATAACTTTTATTACACTGAAACAGTTATAAATGTTAAGCGCCTGAATGAAATTATCTAAAACCAATATTGAAAACCGCTTCTATACTAAGCAAATAAACGAACAGGCACCTATAATAGTGATTATCCTTTAAACTATTTAGATATTATATACTTTGTTTTGTTAATATTTTTATTTCCACTGTAAGTTAGTAATAAATATGAAAAAATGATCTACTCTGGAATGTATGTAGATACTCTTCATCGTATCTATTTCCAAATATGTTATAAAATTACAAATTTGCCTCATTTGATCTTAAATAAATACGTATTGAAATCATTTTATATGATATATTCAAAAATATTCTCAATCGAGTGGTGGTATCAAAACATGTTGCAGTAAATAAAATCATAGGCGCTTTTAATAAAAGTAGACACGGCATTGAAAAAGGATTCAATTACACAAATTACTCTTGAACCTCTATATTAGAAAAAGTTTCTGTGCACAAAGAGATTAATCCTATAATAAACGTATCGAGTACAGTGTCGCTGTGACATAGCTTAAAAAAGCGACCCTTTTCTCTTATACTGGAATACTCGTAAATTTTTACTTAAAATTTAAATGGCGAATTTTATTCAAAGGTAATTTTATTAGCATTACTTAAGTAATTAAGTTTTATATATTTTATTAAGTGACATCTATTAGTATTTCCCGGTCCCGCGGGTAAAAAGTAAAAAATAACGAAATATTCTCAACTAAGTAAAAAAATCAATTTAAAATCACATTAGATAGTTACCTACGTGTTGACAAAAACATCTATCGGCGTCTAGACATAGTTTACGATCAAAGTAAATGCATTAAAACACGCTGAAGCACCACAAATATCGTTGTACTAAAGTAACCAACATTTCAGTTTCCAATAGGACCAGTCTAATTTCGGTAATGGTTCGCCTCGTCTATTAAACTTTCTCCTATAAGAGAGGTTGTACCTAGGTCCAAACATTCGCAGCCAATTTTCCCAAATGGGTTCCCCATATCGAGGTATCTTGGGCCAATCTCGCGTCTCTGCTCTTTGTAGAGTACACGTTTTATGTTTTTGAGAAAAATTCCTGCTGTAAGGATTTAAGGTAAGCTGTATCACACATGCAAATATTTGCAGTAAGATCCGTGTTTCGGCGAAGTTATGAGAGAGATTGCAGTCTGAGATTTATTGATTACATGAAACGGGCCGGTAGGAAATTCTACAATTTTTATCAAAACTTTTTTTTAAGCATTGAAGTAATAATAGTAACGTAATAATTTAGTATATTTTCGAAATACAGCGAAAATTCCAAATTTTAATCAAAATAAAATGTTATCGATTTATTGTCAAAGTATTTTTCTACCACTTCCATCAATCTACTACAACGAACTACATCACAGTGTCCTTTTTTAGCAAAGAAAAAATTACAAAGTTATATTTTTTCTGTTTTGAAATTTTAAAGTTTTTGTTACATTTGTGCAAAACGATGCGAATAACTATAAATATATCAGTAATGAGGACATAAACCTTCAAAGTAAGTCTATACCTATGTGCACTATATTTAAGCAGCACCTGGTGTTGCTTGTTTTAGCAGGCCTTTTAAAAAATAATCTTTAAGGTTACCCAACGAACAGTCATAGTTTACCCGTATCTTATGTCTAAATCGGAAAATGTAATCGGACTCCGTGAAATTGTTGAGTTTGTCCCTTTGAAGAAGCTCGTTTAAAATACATGAAGATTTTAAAAGTGAGCGTCACACAAAGAGGGCACTTAACGAATACGAGCACAACGAAGAACTCCACGCACATTGTGAACACGTATCCGAAAGTTCCTAACTAGAGATTTCCACGTCCACTTCGAGTGACAAACGTTTGAGACTCGTGAAAACTTGTTAGAAAAGTAAAAAGAACTCGTTGGGATGTTAAGTGAGTCCCTGTCTTAGGTCTTGTCCGATGCAGTATCTTTCCATTTGATACTGAAATGCATTTAATATTTTACAGCAATTTAGTTGATTATTTAAGCTATTAGAAAATTTAAGCTATTATGATATTATGATTAATCTATTATGACCAGCTCCCAGCTTCGCACTTATGCGACTTTTTTCTTCAAATTATAATACACACTTTCCTAGTTTATCGCTCTTTCCATTAATGAATAAGAAGTTAGTGGAAAAAGAGACAATAAAGTGATAGCACAGAATAGGTTGTCAAATGTAGGAGTTTTTTTTTTAATATTTTTTTTATTAAGGCTATATATACAAAAGTGATCCTGTTCATTTTATTAAAAAAAAGATTTTCTTACACTTACATTGATTAGCATTAAATATGTGCACATAATTAACACTTATTATTAGTTAGTCTCTGGAAAATTGTATAGCACCTCCTAAAAAAATCTTGGTTTTATAAAAAATGTTCTGAAAAAGAGTAACATAAATTTACTCGTATGAGATTCATATAAATTTTTCCTTAAGAAAGAAAGATTCTCAAGTGTAGAAATCGCATAGAAGTAAGTGGTATAAGTGCCGTCTTTTATTTTAAAATTTTGCTTTGATCTCATTTATTAAATACAATTTAAATTGTATTCACTAAAAAGAAATAAATTACTTGTGATTCTTCCCATATAATATCTGAACCTGTCATCATTGAAGTATGGTTAAATGAGATAGGACCTTCAGCGCAGGCCTTCAGCCACTCGATTTAATTTACATCTTCGCCCGGATTGTTCCCAACTCGAGAGTTCGACGAACCGCCGCCGCCGTCTCTGATTTATTTTCCCTTAACAACCCCTAAATGGATTTTAGTTCCTTAATATAGGAACATTAACTTTGTCGTAAATGAAATATTAAATTGAAGGTCATAAGAGAATATCTCTTTTAAGTATCTATGGATTTTCATCTCATTAGTCTTTCGTTTTGAGTGGCCCTGAACGTTCTATTAATTAGAAGAAATAGTCTACGTAGGTACTCTAGTTAATCGCTTGAAATTTATTTAACAAATGAATAAAAATAATACCTACCTAGTTTTCTAACAATCTCTGAGACATGATGTGTTATGAAAGGTTTTTTATTTAAAAAAATACAACTACAATAACTAAAGCTGCTTTAGAAGAGACAATGAATCTGTCTTAGCCAAGGCTTTCTAAGATTTACTACACTCTAAGATTATAAATAAGGTGTGTTTAAGTGCCAATAAAAAACTTTGTTCACAACAACACCTTCAAAGGCTTTCAAATACAAGTATTCCGTAAGAATATATTTAATAACTTAGAAAACGGATCAAGACTGAGAGCTTTGGTTAAATATGATCTTTAGAATGACTATGTAGTTACTTTCAGCATTTTCAGTAGTAGCAATGTTCACTATGGCCTTATTGGCAGTTGTATTTCGGTGAGCGAATAATTCCAAAACATATTCCCCGGTCATCTCTTTATCCTTTATCCTTTCCCAAAATATCCCAAATGGGACATTACTTGTGGGACATTTTGAGAATAAACCATCCTGTCACATAATCTTACCGATCTATACATAAAAAAACGCAATGTTTGTAAGTAAGTCTTTATGGTACATATTTGCGATTTTTACTTTTCAATGCCGATACTGGTATATGTTTATTCAAGTGGGACATTTTAACTTTAAAACTCGTTTGTCAAAACCATTGTCAAAAAAATAAAGTACTAACAACGCGATCATTATTTTCGACTTTTTTCCAAACTAAAGTTCACTGCTAAGTAGTCGAAGAAACACTAATCAGAAGTTACAAAATTGAACGTTACACAAAAACACATTTTTCAAGTGTCCTCAAATTAATAGCTCTTAGTATCCACTTGACTAATTTGTTACCAGAAACGCTAGTGAAACCGGATATCCATAAAACATTTACAAATTATTAGAAATATTAGACGAAACTAAGTAACGTTTGTTTATTGTAAATTTTTTTACTGGTGTAAGTAAACTACTCAAGAGAAAATAAGGGCTATTTTGTTTTGAGTAGTTTGCTTACAATTTCAGATGAATTATACTGTTTAAAAATAAAGTTTGAGTAAGTTCGTGGGTTGTGAGATTATTATAACCCAACGTTAGCTGTTAGCTGCACTATACGTAGGTAAACAGATAGCTGTTTACCTACGTACGTCTACCTACCTACGTACGTACCTACGTACGTATAGTGCAGTTTTTCGTAGTTTTACAGTCTTAGAAGTTTGTTTTGCCAAAAAAGTTTTAATTATCTAACACTATGTTAACAGAGGAATTACATAACATATTATCACACCTATCCAAAGTTACACTTTGTTAAACCAAGTATTAGTTAACTAACGTTTACTTCCGTTTTTTTACTCAATACTTTTACGTGTATCTTATAATTTCAAAAATGCAGTCATTATTTGAATAAAAACAAGCAAAAAAAATACACGTTCATTAATTTTTAATCTCAGTGCATTTTCGTATGAACTGATCGACGAATTGGTAGCATAATTTATACTGATTGCATCGTGCATGCGAAGGTATGCACTTTTAAATAACAATAAACCTTAAAGCTCAATGCCAATTTTGACATGCCGCACACTTAATGAGCTGTACGTGAATGCAAAAAAAAAAACAACTGGAAATACTTTCATTAAATAAATAATAAATGAACAACGAATTTAACTATGTAGATTATGTGCTTATCGATTATTGTCAGTTACGTGCAAGGCTATTATGTGTTACATTGTCCAAATGTCCATATTATGAATTGTTTAAATTAATTTTACTTCATTAAAAAGAGTAGTTCTCTGATCTATTCTTGTTGCGTTAAGCATATAATGGCTTGAGCTAACTGTTTTTGCTTTTGCCTAATATACATTCGTGACTATGGTCTGGCAACAGTAACTAGGGCTCTACAGGGAGCCGATAAAGCTGGTGGATGCTGTTACAAACGACACATCGGAGGTGACCACCTCTTTTTAAAAGACGGATAAGTCGCTGCTTAAAAACTAAAGGGCCATAAAACAAAAAATACAAAAATGTGTTTATTGCAAAAATACAATCACAGTCCTTCATATTGTATATTGCAAAAAGACTTATGGTTGTTTTATTCTATATTTAGTATATTTTGATCATTTTTTATATATTCAAAAGTAACTTATATGCTTATATCTCTTCTAGTATTCAGTTTATTATAAAAGTACTTAAAACATTTAATGCTACTTAAAAATACGCTTCTAACTATGTATAACGATGTATGTATATGCATATATTTGATATATATCCAATAAGAAAAAAAATACGCAAAATTTTTTTTTTCGATTAGCTCTCCTGTAAAAAGTGTAATTTTGATTTGTGGCCCTTTAGTTTTTAAGCAGCGAAGTGATTGGCGCTCGAACTGTCATCGTAGTGTCATTAATTTTATGTAATGGTGTATGTGTGGCATTTTTATTTATGCTGTTATGTTGGCAAAGGATACCACAGCATTGTTGTCAGACTATCCGCCACAAAACTTTATAATGTCAAATTCATAAAAAAGAATTTAATTTTGATTTTAATTTATTTTAAGTTATTGAATTCTAATATTCTATTCTATTCTAATATTCTATTCCTTGTAATACAAATATTCTAAACAATAAATATTATTATTGACAGCTTTCTTCTAACAGAATTAAGTAAGCAAATAATTGTTTTCAAAAATAATAAATTGTACATCAATACTAATAAAATAAATCTGTAAGGGTTGGTTATGGAGTAAGTTACTTTGTTCTCTATACATGATACTGAAACTAAAGTGACGATTTTTAGATTTTTTTTCTGTATGTAAGTATGTATGTTCCTCCATAACTCTTAAACGAATTAACTGATTTCCATGAAACTCGGTAGATAAACATTTAGACGTACAGGACACAGGATAGGCTACTTTTTTTCTTTTTCAACGCGGACGAAGTCGCGGGCGCCAGCTAGTATTGTAATATATTTATTATTTTGTAGGTAGGTACTTACAATTTTAATTCAAATACCGTACGTGAAACGGGCTTAATAATCCCCGGCACACGAATTCGTCGGTTTACAATCTTGATACCAAAGAGCAACGCTGAGACAGAGGATTTTCCTGCACGATCTTGACTCTGATCTTAAGATAAAGTGGTCGGTAGCTCACAGCGGCGACCATTGTACCGTTTTGTCACGCTGTCACCTATATCTTTACACAATGTATACACATAAAGAGTTTGTTTGTACACATTTCGTTTCGTAGTGATAAATTTCTCTTATCCAGACACTGCCTCACTTTTAGGTAGGTACATTATGGCATAAAATGTGCTCTTTTTCAAACTGTGTACAATAATTTGATATCGGATTTTATATGAATAGCGCTTTTGTCTTCGAAATTTTTAATGATCCATTAATATTTTTAAGGCTCCCTCTAAACGATACCACTACGCTGGATGTTATTACTCGCTAAAGTCGCACGATTATTTTGTAATATTCTCCCAGATAGCTAAAATAGTATGCAACAATCTGATTATAATATTAATATTCTTGTTTTGTTGTATGACCATATAGTTCAATCGATCGGATTACGTGAACGTTTTTGTCCAGTCCGTGAACGATCCGATTTCAACAAGACTGTATACGTGCGTTTTTCTTTTCACTGAATATTAGATAAGTAGTAGCTTAAAGTTGTAGGTCTCAAGTGAATTTATCTAATAAAAAGAGATAATTTTAGAATTCTACATGTTTAAAAAAAATTGAGCCGACGAGGCCTTTTAAAATTTTAAAAATTATTTAAAAAACACATATATTTGTTCCGAAAAATGTTGACGTCGTCGCCACGCCAACAGTCGGTTTCATCCGCCGCAAAGGATGCTATAAAAAACTCGAAAATTCAAATGTAATTTCTCTAATCATCATTATCAAATAATATAGAGGATGTAGGCAAACTATAAAAAATTAAAAAAAAGACTAGACAATATGAAAGGAATACAGTCTTATTCAATCATCGACAATTATTGATTAAAAGGGGGGAATTATTAAATAAGTCAAGCGGCGGGTATATTAAATAAGTCAACGTCAAAAAAAATATCTCATTTTCACCAAAGTCTAAAGTTTGTAGTCATAGTCTAAGTAAAATAAGCAAGGGTAACTTAGTTAAAGTAAGTAAGTGTCGCTGCTAAGTAAAACTTCTAGCTTTCCAATAGAGGAAAATATCGCAGAATCACAGTGCGATTATTTCGAGCGATAAGTTGTGCTTGTTTGAGGCGCCTGAACGTACGTGACGTTGTCGGGTAACTACTGATTTTACGACCTAAGTTTCTATTACATAAACGGCCGTGGTTTGTTAAAAATGTGAATGATTTACAACTCTAAACTACATATACAACCAACTCCGTGTTTCGAGGCGAACAAAGGATCTGTAATTTAAGCTTCAACTCGGGCGTTCACAACAACGAACGGCCCATAAACTTTGCCGAATGACACGAATATTTCTTATTTTTCTTTGAAACAGATCTCAAGAATATTGCCCTAGCGGACCATAAAAGCCGCTCTATTAATTAAGCGGCAGCGAGAGAACGCCTCCTGGACTGGTGACATCATGTTCCCGCGATTTTCGACAGAGTTCCTTTGTCCCCAAACTTGTCAGATACGGTATAAATCTCTCCTCGTGACAGCCACGTTTAAATCTGACTGAACTGAGAAAATATTGTTTTCGACTCTTTGTCCGCTGGAACCATTACGTCATCGTAAAATTTGAATAAGTGAAGATGTGCTGAATGATGAAACAGTTTCACGGTTACATTTGTTTATACAGCAACGTAAATATTCACTCAAATTTGTTTTGGATACGGCACACATATAAAAAAATGTTTGTGGACGTTTTTAATAACTGAAGATATATTGAAATATCGGAAAGATTTACAGACCTGTGTGCTACGATATTACCGATGTAGTTGCTTTAGATATAAATGTAGTAAATGATATAAAATTTCACCATAAACTGACCTACTATAATCTGAAAGCATTTAATGAATAACCAAGTCAATTCTTTAAATTATTATAAACTAGCTGGTGCCCGCGACTTCGCCTGCGTTAAGTAGTAGATGTGTAGCGCCTGACTAAATGTGTAAAGCAATATAACGCCTGATATCTTTGCTGTTGTAAAATTTTCAGGAGTTGTTTCTTTATTTTTAGTAGATAGCTGGTGCCCGCGACTTCGCCCGCGTTGAAAATTATATACTAAAACCTTCCTCTTGAATCACTCTATCTATTGAAAAAACCGCATCAAAATACATTGCGTAGTTTTAAAGATCTAAGCATACATAGGGACAGACAGATGGGAAGTGACTTTGTTTATGTAGTGATGCGAAAGTTACTCTGTTTGTTTGTTTCCTTAACTACTCAACTGACCATATTACTTTAGAACACGATACATAAAAAATACCATTCATCCTGAAAAAACCTACTATACCCGAGGGATCAAAAATATATGAGCAATAAAGATAGAAATATTTTAACATTTAAGTAAAAAGGAGCGAGGACGAAGTCTTGGGCAAAACTCAGTTTTATTTCTACAAATATAATTGTGTCTACTGTTTTTTTTGTCATATTCGATTATTTATTTATTATTATTATTTATCTATTTATTATTGACGAGCCCGTTGGATGAGTAGCAAGGGTGCTTGCCTAACCTCTCAGGGGCTCAGGGTTCGATTCCCGGCGGGGTCAACTTTGGAAATTTTATTGTAATTATCAAAATTGACTGGTCTGGATTTGAAAAGTAGTGGTAGGGCACACTGAGTTTCGCAGTCATTTTGGCAGCCAGTCTGGCGGCAGTAACCACCACCTTACAGAAGACCACCGTGAAATAACAGCATTATGTGCTGTTGTGTTTCGGTGAGTGAGTAAGGGATGCCAAAGCATCACTTACTCACTCACCGTGAACATAAAATAAAGGTGACATAATGAGTCTCAGACATGCAAACTGTAATCCATATCCAGATGTAATTCCTACTTTAACAATCTAAACATTATTAGGTATATACCAGTTATATATTATGTAAAGGTTTCTAACAACGTAAACAAATTAAGTACGTACCTATTAACGTAACACTGTTATGTCTCTAACAAAGGAATAGAGTGTTGGGGTAATGTCAGATACAGGAATAGCATCGGGCACGGAGTACCGCCATGATGTTTCCAATTTATTATTTGTCACCACGGCGACGAGATTTACAATTAGTGTTAATTTAAAAATACTCTGTTAGCTACATTTTAAAATATTATAACAGTAATTAATACCTACATATAAAAAGCTTAGGTCTACTTGAAAACAAGTAGTTATTTGACGAAATTATAATTTGTTAACGGATGTTATTTATAACAGGTTATCTGAACAAGTGGAGGGGGTCAAGTAAAATGTAGCCATTTACGTTTATTTATACCTAATTGATATAAAAAAATATTTTTGCAGTTGAACCAGTTATCTTTATTGCGGTTTGTTTGTAATTTTTAAATGACAAACATTTACTGAAACATTTATTTATTTACTTTCATACTGTTTACAAGTTTATCCTAATGCGTAGTTTAACTAAATTAAAACTAAACTGATATTTTTATACATTGACAAATATTTACTTATAACTAACTACAAAAACATAACTGTGTTAATGTGTCATATTAATATAGAAAATTGTATTACAATTTGTATCATATTATACCTACCTATATAATGTGGCTCTTGTGAGTTCACTGGAGAGTACAAGTAAAGATATATTGATGGCTACTAGATTGACTTTTTTTCCTACATATTAAAGTAACAAGAATTTAAAGGCGTGTATGGTATTACCTAATTAAAATAGAAAGAAGAAACTATGTATATTTTTCGAAAGTAAAATTTATATTTTGTCATCATCTTTACGTAGTTGAGAATGAGAAAAATCTTTGCTGTAATTGTAAAATCGTGATATTCGAAAGTAAGTAACCCATTCACTTGATTTATCATTTAAAGTTGCTTTAACCTTTTTTTAATTTTTAGGAATTATCACGAGAAAATATTCTTTTCACTGTATTTAATGGGAATGTAAAATTTCATTTTAATCTCAAAGGGAATTTCAAGAGTGACTTTCTCTATATTTTTCACATAAAACTTCCAACGGAAAGTAAAGAAGTAGTAAATAGTATTACGCCTGGAACTCTGTTAATGCAGAGTTATAAAATTGCACTAAGAAATACATTACTCAGTTTGCCGGGAGAATCACGAGTCTGTGAAGACGTTTAATTAGTAGTTAACATGCGATCTTTGGGTCGCGGGTTGCTTTTGCTTGGCTATTTAACAATTGTAAAAAGTAAATTTTCTCTAATATTTGAGACATCCTTTACTTACTTATATACTAGTCTAACACGCCCTGGGTTTGTCTGGGTGCAATGAGGGCAGTTAATATACATATTATAAATAGTACCTTAACAGTATAAAATTCCAAATAGGGACAGTGTTCCTCCGAGATCATCTCCCACGTATAAAGTCCTCTCTCTCTAAATAACCTATAGATTTTCTATAAGTATTACATTAATTTTTTTAAATAAAAAAGAACTATTATATTCTACACAGTGCAATATAGAGTTCGACTCATTATAATGAAAATATTTATGAACTTTCCTAGCTACTTTTATTTCCTTATAACTTTAAGATATTATTTTGGATATGAACCAAATTTTATATTTTTAAAAATATTTTCAAACAAAAAGGTAATTAAATTAGCAAGTCAACAAGACGTCGAAGTCACGGGTTTTTTCTAGTGAAGTGA
Organism: Synanthedon formicaeformis; assembly: GCA_945859745.1. Taxonomy (NCBI): domain Eukaryota; kingdom Metazoa; phylum Arthropoda; class Insecta; order Lepidoptera; family Sesiidae; genus Synanthedon; species Synanthedon formicaeformis. Next base: position 4,205,894 of record OX243960.1, on the reverse strand, counting down.
GAAAATAAAGAGTACCGCCCATCAATGCCGCTCGTAAAGTGGGTGCAATGAAAAAATCGTAAAACAAGGGAGAGTGCTCAGGAAAAATATGATTTTGTGGAGCACTTCTCCAAAAAATAATGGCGATATGTTAAAATTCACAGTGATTTGCAGGTTCTGCAAGAACTTTTATTACAAATTACTCCAGCTAGACAATCTTAATTTTTTTTATATAAGACAGAAAAACTATTTTATTAACACTCAACATTTTGAATTTTGAATAACACGCAAAAATGTCAGATAGTTAGTTTGGCCAGTAGCCACTTTTAATAGCAATTTATGTGGCCAGGCTGAATTTCTAATATCCTTAATTTCTTTTACAGCTTAAAAATATTAAAAACAAAAATTCAAAAATATATTTTATATTATTAGAAAAATTCATATTATTATGTTTGAAGCATAGATGGTTTGAAGTCTTTAAATTTACGGACGTAATCTTTCTGTAAATCTAGCATATTATATTAGGAAAATCACATCATAATAAATGTCCAACCTGAAATCTGTGATGAGTGTTTACAATTTTATGTTACGTTCGGTGTCTGTTAGGTAGGGAATACTTATTCTGTACTATTCCGATATGACTAAATCAAATGACCATAGCTTTTTCAGCTACGTATAAACAACATTATACACTAACGTCATAATCTAGTGAATTATAATTTTTCTTTATCCTTCTACAGAAGAAACAGTCTTGAAAGAAAGGAATATTACGATTGTCACTTTATATTACTTACACCTACTATCAAGTGAACAATAATGTTTCATTTTTCACGGCATTTTATGAATATAACTTTGAGCTTTTAAATAAATATCGATGATATTAGGCAATGATGAAATTTTGATTCTAAAATTTAGAACCAAAATATTGGATATGTTAAATTTGTAGTACAACGTGATTGGCATTATAAATTCGCTTTCGAAACATGGATTTTGTAAATGTAAAATGCAATTGGCAGAGACAAATTACATTTTAACGAAATACAATAGCCGACTTCATTGATACCGCTCTTCGTTTACAAAGCTACGTCTTAAACTTATTCCCAAACTTTTCCAACTTGAGCAAGTTATGTTTGATATTCGGTGAAACTCGAGTCAAATATATTAGCTGAAATGCGACATCAAAGGAAAACTGATCCGTTTTCTGGCCCGATACCTGCCTACATTGTCAATATCAACGTCCTTCGACATTCCTCATTGTAATATACCCTTCCAAGTTTTATGAATGGCCAGATTTCTTTAATACTCACGATTTCTTTTTCTAATTCAATCTTCTGATCTCCCGGTTCATTTATTTCAAAGTAATTCTATAAAGAGTCAATAGGATTTTTTTTTTCTTATTAAAATAGTCGAAAGAAGGAGTGCCCAAGGGACCCCATTGTATTGTTGCTCCACCTGTATTTTCCTAAGCTCTACGTAAATCTTGTTATGTTAGTCAATGGGCATGGTTTTACTTAGGGACTATAGTCAAATAACTTTATTTAATAATATATTTTAAAATCTTTAGTTTATATTTTATTTTTCTCTCTTCATTTTATTTTTACTTTTTCTCTCTCGGATATTTCTATTATACCTAATTAACTTAACAATTTAACACCAAGTGTTAACCAATCACTGTTAAGTTATATTATCTTAATGAATACAAAAGATTCGATGAAACATTCTTATTCATAGCGTAAAAAGTTTCTTCCTGGACATTACACAAATTTTGTCGAATATTTTGAGATCACAGTTATCTATTAATTCGAATTTCATTTAAGCTAAATTTAACATCTAATATTGAATTGATTACATAGTTCTTACAATTAAATTATAACTTAATATTTATGGTTACTTAAATAAATGAAACTTAATATTTCCTGCTTATGTTATAATGAATGTTTTGGTATATTGGATTTTATTTTTCAAAATGACAATATGCATAAATTATTATTTTTTGTTGAAAGTACGCTAGTAGTCAAAACCGCACAACTTTTTGACCAACCAATTTAAAATTTCATGTGCGCAAGCTCAACTGCTCAAAACCCTTAAATTTATCTCGTCTCTTGACTTGAAAATCTGGTCACTAATTCTTATACCAGGCTATTCTTATAGGTATATTAATTACAGACTGTCATATCACATTTCTGACAGACACATACTCTAAGCCCTACATGGATATCACGTAGAGGAAATTGCTGAGTAGTATGAGTAATATCTGCAACTAGTATGTGAACGTAAGTTTTTCAGACCGCCCATTAAGACACTTTAATTAATATCTGGAAAAAAAATTCAAGCTTATCTAAAATCTCTGTCATTCACAATTAAAGTTAACTAAAATGAATGAATTATTAATGCTCTATAATTTAAATCGCTTTGACATATGGGTAGTAAACATGACTGAACTAAAGACCTTTGGCGGTTTCTTTCAAGTTGTTGGCCGTAAAAACACGACTAAAGCTGTGACTATTCGTTTTCGATCAATATCGATAACTGAAATGAAAAAAAAATTAAATTTTTTTTACATAATTTATTTTAACTTAAACAATAACCTTCCTCGATTATTGCTCTTTCCGCTAGTAAAAACCGTATCAAAATCCGTAGGGTGATTTAGAAAAGTTAACTTTAAGTATATATTATACTGTTTCCTTCTTCTTTTATTGACAATTTTTTTTAGAGTAAGGCCCTTCTTTCACCAACTACAAGTAAAGTGTTGATTAGTTACTTTAAGAAATAATTTTCTGTTTTATTGAATTATGCACTCGGTTTACTGCATCATTCGATAGGCGATTTTTTTTTTTATTTCTTTTCAATGTTTGGGACTTTTAACGTACAAACAAAGGTATATCAGCTCCATTATCCCCGGTTACCGATGACTTTAAATGACAGTTAGCCTACTTGACAGACGGTGAAAGAGGCGCTAACATAATTACTAACATGATTGATGGCTGAACATTATTTTGTTTATTGTATGTTTAGATATCCGCTAGTGCTTATTTCGCAAATTTATTATAAATTATTTAATAGAGTACCTATGAAACTACTTGCCTTTTTTTTACTTATATAATCTATATTTTTAACACTGCAAATTTTAACTAAATTTTGTCTTATGCAATAAGAATCCACGCGGAACTAACTTATCCAATATTATCCTGTTGTTTAAAAAAAAGAGAAAAAAACAACCTCAATAAAACATTCAACCGCTAAAATAAACAAATAAACGTTTTTATAGAGCCACCGTGCAAAATTGAAACGACAAGCCCTCCTGTACAACACCGGGAAGCAATAAAAAGGGAAGTGATTAAAAAGATATAATATATATTTTTTAATAAAAAAAAAATCTTTTCAACCGCTCGTAATCGCGACGACGAATAAAAAATATGACCTTAGTAAAATTATAATGGCCGCCTCGTAAACTTACATTTGAATAGAAACGTTACATATCAAAAATTTTCAGTGATCCGTATTTTACGAGTTTTGTCGTAAACGTGTACTTAAGAGGTATAGAATAAAAGGGTCCCCTCTCATACTCTCTCTGTGTTTAAAAATCCACGCCGTAACTCGAGGGGTTGGAATCAGTTTACAAACTTCGTCTTTTAAGCCGTAACACTTTTAGGAACACATAATAATGATAATGATAGCTATTATAGGTATACCAGAATCTGATTATTATTCATGTCTAAACCTCGTATGAATACTGTTGACTCCCATTAAAGACAATTTTAAAAAATTAATAGCATACTACAAATTTTTATTTCCGGATTTGCCATGAGATTCTGGTAGACATGTACAATGACATTCTTAAAAATGTATTGAATTGTTTTGGTTATCAATCAATACCAATACACTTCTTTAAAAATTAGAAATGATAAGTCTTTCGATTTTCTTATCAAGCTAATTAATGTAAGGTAAATTTTAAACCAATCTGATACCTACTTAAATGTTATCTTAGTATGGAATGAAGGGTTACTAAATATTGACCTCTGTTGTATGTTTATAAGGATGAGATTAAAAAAAATACAAATATCAATCCTTTACAGTCTCTAAAATTAGATAAAATTATTTTTGAGGATTAAAATTTGAAATGTCTAATTAAAAAAAATCTATATTCAAAGGCGTTTTTAAACTTTAGTAGGTATATCCATAGAAAGGAATGCTATTGCCATGTATCCGTTTTAAAAAATGGTTTTGGTTTAAAAAATGGAACCTATAGGTATTTATTTTTAGCCTTAACGCCTCTTTCACCAACTGTCAAGTAGGCTACCTGTCATTTAAAGTCACCGGTAACCGGGGATAATGGAGCTGATATAGGTACCTTTGTTTTTACGGTAAAAGTCCCAAGCATTCAAACAAAAATAATAAAAAAATTCGCCTATCGAATGATGCAGTAAACCGAGTGCATAATTCAATAAAACAGAAAATGATTTCTAAAAGTAACTAATCAACACTTTACTTGTAGTTGATGAAAGAGGCCCTTTAGCCTCACTAAATAATAAATATATATCTACATACTATATTGAAAATATTTCCGGTGTAATATTACTCGACCCAATGTCATTGTTAGTAAGAAATGAAGTAATGTACCTACTTACTTTGTTTCAGCGCAATTAAGTACAATTTTGGACAAACATTTCATTGTGAAAGTTACTTCTTGTGTACTTAAGCACTCAATATATCAAACGGTGACATTTGAGACTTTTTGTAACACAAGACTCCTTTGAACACAGAAATAAAACAAACATTCCTCTGTAACGAATTACGAACGCGTGTGTTGATTTAAAAATGTTTCAAATTCACGATCATCATAACATGACGTCGTGAAAGAACGACATTACTGTGTCCCAATGGAAGTAAAAAAATGCGCAATGAAAACATGTGGCCCCCAACAACCGTGAGAACATTAATAATAACCAATCCGATAAATTAAACAAAGTGGCATTTATAACAGAAAATTCCTTGTTGTTTTCGTTAATTAGATAAACAAAGTATTTTTAAGCAAAAAGTTCCACTTGTGACTATATAGGTAGGTACCTTGTTGCATTTTATCTTTAGAACCGATATCAATACATTTGTGATATACTAGTGTCTCGCACAGGGTTTGCACCAATGCAATTGATTAATTATTAATTCTTAAACGAGAAAGCCTAATTCAAGCGCTCGAAAAATGTTTTTTATTAACTATTTTTATTATATTAGTATATGGATATGGTGACAGGCACGCTGATCCTTCAGTTAATGGTAGGTGGGGTTTTCAGTTCTATTGACAAAAAATAACAAAGGTGTGCATGAGCGCTGCTTTTGATAGAATAAAATACAGGCAGAATGAGGATAGTATAATTACTTCTTCTTTACATAGTACCAGCCTCTTCACGAGGCTTCGTCCCAGTAACTTTATAAAAAATGGCCTATGTTACTCGCTGATAATATAGCTTCCCAACAGTGATAGAATTTTTCAAATCGATCCCAGTAGTTTCAGAGTCTATTCAATACAAAAAAAAAAAACAAATCTTACCTCTTTATAATATTAAGTAGTCTTTATATATTATAGATAAAACAGTCGCTTCCCGCCTCTGTATGTCTTATAATGTCAAAATAATTAATTTAATTTATGTTTTTAAGGCATGTGTTGTGTTGGTAATGTATACCTACTTGCTACACTCATAATATAATTATTTTTGGTCATCATATAACCAAAACGTAATAACTAAGATAAGATTATATCCGAGACCGGAGCGCATACGAGTATTATTTTATAATTGAAGTGAATATTACGGGGTCAGGTCAAAATTCGACTACAATGTTCGTTTTGTTTCATTAGTTACGCAAGAGGCAGTTGAAATTTAAGCGAGCCAAAGTTCCGAGAAACGTGCCCGTGTACAAAAACAACGGAGGTTTTCATCGACGTAACATAACAACATAGCTCAGATTAAGAACATAGAATTCGTTGTTTAGCATAATATACCTACTTAAACCATATTTAACTGGATAGAAACCTCAGGTAACATTCCGACGATTTAAGATAAGCTTTTAGGTTTTGTATTGTATTTGGAGCGGGAAAGAATTCTTATGAAGTGAGGTAGGTATAGGAGGGAATAAGAAAATGGGCTTTAAAACCGAAACACAACAGCATACATGTTTGTAAATACTTACCTACATTCCGTCATTTCACGGTGTTCTTCTGTTACAGTCAACCAGACCAGCCGCGCAAACAATGAGAAATGCAATTGCTAACTAAAACAATTTTTTAATTAAAAGTATTACAATGTAAACTAAAGTAATTTTATTCTTTTTACTAGCTGGTGCCCGCGACTTAGTCCGCGTTCTCTATAGCCTATAGCCTACCTCGATAAATGGATTATCCAACACAAAAAGAATTTTTCAATTCGAACCAGTAGTTCCTAAGATTAGCGTGTACAACCAAACAAACAAACAAAAAGCTTTATATATTGGTATAGATTTAAATACTTGTTTTTTCTTCATAGAAAAATTATGAAAAATCATTTATGCTAGATTTTTTCTTTTTTTTTGGTCAGTGAAATTTTTTCTTGTTTCATTTTTATATTTTAAAACTTAATTTTAATAATTTTAATTGTTACCCTGGGAAAAATCCAACTGGAGAAAATGACTACGCAGAGATTAGACGTAATAATTATTTTGACTTCCAACAAACCATTACGAAATAAGTTACCTACTTGTACTTACTTTAAATTTACTGAAAAATTTAATTAAATTTAAAGAAATAGCTAAGATGATAGAGAATTGCATATAAAGCACCAACATATCGAATTACAACGCAATATAGCAAAGAAAAGGTAACTAAATGAAACAAGTTATACGAGTCCAAGTTATTTCCAAAGTATCAAGGTTTCCAATTTCATTTGGCGAACAAACAGCGTAATAAAGGGGAGGCCGTAAGCAACTCACCGTGATAATGGCGTAGATGTAAGATTCTTAGTACAACCCACAAGCTACTGATGGTTCAGATGATATAAGCCGATCGCCCCATAAACTTTATCACAGGTCCGAAGATATGACACGTATTCGCCACGAAGGAAATGACCGTACAAGCGTAAACGCATCAAATTTTCGGAAACTTCGCAGCTGTTTGCAATACTTCGCGGTGAGTTTTGAGGGCAGTCATTATTCCACGCCATAAATAATCCACTATACAAAAACGCCAACCCTTCATTGCCTCTTCCTTTTACGATTCGCAGAAAAGAAATAAAATATATATGCGAGACAAAACAAAGGGTATAAAACGTAAAAGACAGGGCCACACGCTTTTCGCGATGGCGACGAACAAAAAAGCAAACTATAATTTCGTATTATGTAATACTCGGAAGGAGTTGCTCGACGGGATTCGAATGCAGGCTTGGTTTAAAAATAACTCAAGGTTAAACTCGCCCGCAAATCGACAAGGGTCCCTTTGTGAGATCAAGGTCCACCAGTTTTGCAGGGTAGCTATGCATGTTGTGTGTAGCGGTGTCGAACAATGCTGGCCCGCAAGGCTTTATCGAAGAAAGCATGCATCTGTATGTGCATGTGTTATTCGCGATGGCCTTGAATCCAAAGCTCGTTTTAAGCTTGCTGCCCTTTTATGGATATTGTGTTTGTATATTCATCATTTACTGCGTAGTTTTCTAGCGCAGTATAAAAAAAAACAAACTTAACTTTAATCAAGTTAGTCTCACAAGTTATGCTTGGTAAATTCGTTTATGATTTTGACACATGATATACTTAGTTATAAATCATCATTTTCTCACATTAGTGTACACTATTTTTATATTTTTTATATTTTTATAAATAGTGTAGACCAATGTGACTTGAATAGAAAAGCAATATTTATATAAAAGTTTATGAATGAATAGTGAATATTTTAAAATATAGCCCTTTTTCAAGCAATGTTTGTAAGAAAACATTTCAATTCAATTCAATTATTTATTGCGAAACCATAATGTACAAAGATGTTATAAAAATAAAGACCAATGTTATGGACCCTCTTGGGCATGCAACTTAGGGACTAGGAGAGAGGAAGCGTATATATATAAGTATATAATTATTTATTTATATAAATATATATAAGAATTCTATTTTATTTAAATTAAAATTAAAAATAAATTATATTTACATTTATATTATTAATATTTAAATGAAAATGTCATCTAAAAAATATTCATTTGAGTTGTAGTAACATTTATTATTTAGAATATTTTTATAAAATAAACATTGTTTTATTTTGCGCATAAAATTTTGAATGCAAGCGCATGCCTCTTCGTGTGGTGTTAAAGGCGCACATTTTCAAAGTCCTTGAACAACCCTCCGGCAGGTGCACGGTCCACTGCACCTGCCACCATTATACGGTGACCTATAAAAGTAATAATTAAGCAATTTATTCGCCAACAATTATACCCTAGATGTGGGTCAAATAAAAAAGGGTGTTGTGGGGATCCGTTGTTACTTGTCTTACTGACTTACTGAAGAAAGACTACTTACTTACTTATTTTTTTAAGTCCCTGTTACTACTACTACGTATTACAAATGCGAAAGTTTGTGAGGATGTATCGATGTTTGTTACTCTTTCAAGCAAAAACAAATAACGGATTTGCATGAAATTTGGGCCTCAGATAGTTTATTACCTGGATTAACATATAGGCTTATTTTTATCTTAAAAAATGTTGGGTTCCAGAGGGATCGTCTAAAAATATAAAAAATAGGGCGCCACTGTCGTCAAAGCGAAAACTCACAAAAATAATTTCTTAGATGTTATATTTTTGATTTTTTTAACGCGGACGTAGTCGCGGGCACCATCTAGTTTATTTATATTTTACAGCATTAAGAAGAAAGAAATAATTTTCTTAATAGGTAATACAAAAAAAAATTAATTCAAAACTTAGGAAGAAGAAATGAATTAAGAATTACGCTATTAAAATTAGTTTTGTTTACCACTAGCGTAAATAAATCAACTAAGATTCTCATTGAATTAATAGATACTGAAAGAATTCTTAAATAAAATAAAAATTGGATATTATTTTTACATCGACAACAAAGAGCTAGTGCGTTATATAATAAGTAAGTTATAGTGTAGGGAACCATTGTTTTTATTCCGAAACAAAATAAGTAAAGGGTGTGCACAATGACCAATATTCTTTTTACTCGTTGCATCCGCCCGGCTAAAGGAAATGGGTGTTTCATGTTAAATTTTACAACTGCTCTTCTTTTTATATCCCCTTTGGTGCTTATTTTCACTAAAGTTTACTTTATTTTTTTGCCATAACTTGAAGTAGGTATTGTTTAATGTTGCCTAAAGTACACTTAGGTAACTCTTGTTTCACTTATCTCTGAAAAATCTCCCACTGATAGCTTGCTAAAACCAATGGCTAATAACCAGGCCATCTTTGTCGCTTCTTTTTTGGGGTACGCTAATTCTCGAAAGTTTTTTGTATTTTTTGTACCCCCTCCCCATTCCTGGCCACTGTGTTTTGAGGAAAAAATAGAAATAAATTAGTTTTTTATTGTTTAAAAACATAATAGGTATATCGAATAATCTTTGGATATAAAACGTGAACTTATATTTAAGTAACAATATAAAAAAGTAACTCCTTTGGGGGCACTGCGTGCCTCCACGTGCCCCCACAAAACTATCTAATTACAGGAAAAGAACAGTGACTTGAATAGTATAAAATTGGTGTTCTTTATTTATCAATATACACAAAGATTTAAATCTTTGAATATACATATATTTATCAATATACATTTTTGTAATACATTACATACATGAATAAGATTAACGAAACAATTAAAATAAAATATTGAATTAATATGTAAGAAATCTACGTTTTTTTTAGTAAAAGAATTATATAATTACAGATATATTAAAACAGTTTAAAACTTTTTAAAATTATCACAGAACTATGTTTTTAATGTGTTAAATCTCAGAAAACCCGTAACCAAAGTTCATTCGCAACCTCTCTAATTTAAGCATTTAATGCAATTCTAAGCATGAAAATTCAATGTTACACTAAAAAGATTTCTATAATAAATCCTTTTGTTTTTATACAATAAAGAAAAAACTAGCTTGAATCGTGAATAATATTCGATTTTTACGCATCACTTATATTCAAAAGCCATTCAGATTAGGTCACACATCTGTGTGGACTTCACAAACAAAAGCCTCATCGGAATGAGAGATGTGAGACGCAATTCTCTTACAAACTTAACTGTGCGGGTCGTCAAATTACACTACTCCAATTTGGTCTCTATTCTGAAAGAATTATGACAGATTTTAAGTTGACATAGTCCTTTTAAAAATCAATTTTAACTTTGTCGGGATGTGATTCGACTGGTGTACCAAACACGTGTTCTTGCAAGTCCCCTATTCAAAAGCGGGCATCACCTGGCTGAAGAATAAGTATGTATGTACATAAGTACGTACAAAAATTGGGTCACACATTGCGCCACTATTTCCTCCGAGCCACCTCATTCCCTCTTAACTCAAGCCTTGAACCGGTTCTCGAGGAACACGCCAAAACCGCTTTGTGTTAGCCCTTCCTTAATTCTCCCTTTAGTTGTTACACGTGCGCCTTTTCAATACTAATATTTCTTTCACATCGATTTCTATTTACAAATAAACTGGTTTTTTATTGTTGTAAAAAAATCGGTGTTCAGTTACAATATGAATTACTTGTGCCTCTAAGATTTCTTAATTTAAAGTGTTATTTTTAGTTAAATTGAATGGTAGGCATGGCAGACAGGCTGACGATCCACATGATAAAAGGTGGTAACAAGCAAAACCAAGAAGGGATGTTAGTGCGCTGTTTACGCTGAGAGGATAAAGGAAATGGGAGAATATTGGGAATTAGACTGGCATCCCCTACTCACCGAAACATTAACAGCAATTTCACGGTGGTCTTCTCTAAGAGGATGGTTACTATCGCCATCCGGGGAAGAACAGACGCAGGTAAGTTACCTATATTGAGTATTAAGTTCCTATACTCGTATACCTACTAGGTAAATATTGTAAAGTAAACTAGCCACAGAATAAAAATATCTTTTGCTGTAAGTAAGTATGTCTGGTACAAACTTATGACTAGGTATAATTTTTGGAACAGTTAAGTATAAGTAGCTGTATATTATTATAGGTAATTATAATTTTATGAATCTGATGATGAAATCCATAGGTGTAAGCCGTGTAAGTATAACTACTTAGTTGAAAGAGAAAACAGTATACGAAAGGTCATCAATTTTCAAACTTTATCGAAATTTTAAGTACTGTTCAGAATCATAATGAATGTAGCTATTGACACGGTAGGTACCTATACCACAACATCGACAAGTGCCAGTGATAAGATAGGTAACTGTCTTTTCTGTTACCTTTTCACGCATCTTATGTATAGGTAAATGCATTTTTTCATATATTGTCAGCGTTACAGAAGAGGACATTGTCACATTGGGTATAGGCATCTTTCTTTCAGAAAAGAATACTTTTCCCTAGGGAATCATATGAAAATAAAAATCTAACGCCTTGCAAAACTTTAATATAAGTTAGTGATCATCTATTTATTAATTATCACCGCGGACAAAATCGCCGGCACCAACTAGCGATTTTATAATACAATTTGTTATTCGCGGTTATGTGCGGCGAGTGGGTTCGTTACCAATGTTTCCAAGTTTTCCAGCCCCGCTATCGCTCCCGCTCCCGCTTCCGCGCGAAAGTGAAAATAGTGCAGGCACTTTCTCCCCACCGCCGGCGTGTCGGCCGCATCGCTCCGCCCCCTCTCGCTGCACCTCCCCGCGCCGCAAGGTCAGCCCCGTCAGCCCCGCGGCAGGCGGGCGGCGGGGGACCGAGCAAACCGCCGCGGCGACGCGCTGCGCTCTTGAAAATTTCGCTTTCGTTCACTCGCGGTTATTAGTCGGCCGCGCGCGCTCCGGTAAGCATGTGTCTCGCGTGACGCGCTCTACTATTTCCGCGGCAGCACGTTCGATTTCATTTGCGACATGGCACCGCGTCGACAAGGCGCCGCTGGCGAACGAGACGCGGAAGACGCTCGCGGGTGCTGCGTGCCCGGCGAGTGCCTCCGCCCTCGGGAGCCCGTCCGCTTCGAGGACGCGGTTCGCGTGCTTTGCAACAACGACACGTGCACCGCCGGCCGGTACATGCACAGAGACTGTTTCGAACAATTCGAAGCCGGCGTTCTAGCCTATCTCAAGTCCTGCGGCAGGGCTCGCTCGTGGTCCGAACGTCAGCGCCACCAGAACCTTTGGACGAAGAAGGGCTACGATCTTGCGTTCAAGGCTTGCGGCTGTCGTTGCGGGCGAGGGCATCTCAAGAAGGATCTCGACTGGTCTCCGCCCGGCGCAACTACCAGAGCCGATGAAGACAAGAAGCGTCGTAGACGAGCTAGATCTGGACGGACACCGGCCGTTGTAGACGGACGCACTAGAGCATTCAGTCTTTCGAGCTCCGGATCTTGTTCTCCGCCATCAGCCCCGTCGGAACCATCTACGAGCCCAACTCACACCGTAACCCTTGCGAAGAGGAACTCCAAACCAGAAATTGTCTCTGATCGTATTAGGTGAGTACATTTTAACATCGCTATGCTGCTGTACGCTATGATGGCCATTTTGACAAAACATTTCACATTTTAAAAAGTTTTATTAAAACTTTAATTTACTACTACATACTTACATTACTAATTATAACTCCAAAAAATAGATGCGACTCGCACTTAATTATTATTATTTTTTTTAATCTTAAAATAACATAGTTCACGTCACTATTTGTAATGTGCAAAACAGCGTCAACCATCACAGCGTGTCTTATTTTGTTTTGTTGTCGTTTTGTCAAAATGGTGTTCGCATCTAATGATACCGGTAAGTTGTTTATCGTAATAATTTTATTGGTTTGATACATCATCGTAAAAGAAGAGAGAATTTGATGTTTTCTAGGTAAGTTGTTGAATATTCTATGGTTAATTGAATGTAGGTATTTATTGTCAAGTTGTTTATATCGGATCAAATAGCAGGCCCACATAATGGCGTGGAACCATGGTGAAACTGGTTGGGCCGACATGTTTTCGAAAACCGGCCGACTAGCCCTCGAGTACTTTATCTATATATCGTGTGGGTGTTTTAATGACATAAAATTTATAAGTCTATAATGTTATGTTATTCTTAAATAACTTAATTAATTAAATACATTGTCAAGTAAAACAAAAACAAAAAAATATTGAAGTAGTTGGTCTTTTCCAAATTATAATTACTGAAACTGGTTTTATTTGTTTGCATGTAAGTTTTTAAAATTTATCATTATTTCTACAACAGGTAAATCAGATAGATCCAGGTATTTTTTGGTATCGGTAGATCCACTATTTTGTACATGTTATCCAATTGTGTAATTGAAATTAATTTAATTAATTCTACCTACGCACTTAATTAGCTTACTTGGAACATCCATTTAAAGGACTTACGAGTATGTCTCAATTTTGTTTACATAGACATTTTTTAACTAATGGAGACATGTTATATTATAATAGAAATAGGTATTGTTATCGATGTAAATTGTAGATTCCTTTTTATAGACAAAAATAGGCGAAGACTTATTATTAAATTTAGGCTTTAGGTTTTATATTTAATTATTTAATACGAGGTCAAAACTTAATCAAGAATATTTCACTTATTGATATATTTACACTATGCCTATACACAGTTATCCACAAAATGTAATAATGGCACAAGTTAAAACATACGCGCACTTGTTCAAACATGTTCTCCATTAACTACTAGGTAGGTATGTATACCTATATAGTTGGTTAGGTGGCCTAACCATCGTCGCCTATAACAAAGTAACTCCACAGGTAATGCATATAACAAATGCGCCATCTTCAGACAAATTTGACAAATTGGTATTATCCCTTTATTATCCACAGTTGCTGTTACCACTTTCTTGCAAGACTGATGTTGAGCAGTCTATGGTAAAATTAAATTTGATATTAGCCTATCAACTTCGGTAGCTGTATTGTGGCCTTTTCCGGCGAACAGATAAACCGAACTCCGGCACAACTGGTTCATTTTTAAATTTAGTTAGAATTTATTTCGATTGGACGAATAAATGTGGTACTGTGCATTTTTTATCAACAAAGGAATTGTTTACAACCATTTTAAAACAAAGATTACGTTATGCCTACTTTATTTTTTATTTCGTTAGTTATGTTTACTTAATACCTATTATGTCCTTTTAAGTACATTTATTGTATTTGTAGTCTAAATGTAGTTTAAATTTGTAGTCTATTATGGTATTCCGTGGTTTATGTAAATTATTATTACGAAAATTTTCTGCAGTTTTAATAGTAGTAATAATACTTCACTTGTTAATAATATGTAATTTAACAAATAAATATATATGTACCTACTATAATTTTTTTACCAAATTATTTACTATCATACAAGTTATTTAATCTAGAGATGCATCTATGCATCGCGTTGCCTATTTTCCAATCTTATGCAGTAAAACTTCTTACGTTAAATACTGACAGGGCATAGGTACTGTGTTAAACTGGGCAGCCCATGGTTCCTGTGTGATTTTTGTTTGGGTGAAAAAAAGTGAGGTTTGCCAGAGACCGTACCACAATCCTTAGCCCTCCTTATAATCTCTAATCCTTGAACATGTCAAGATCTGAAGCGTACTTGAAATTACTATGGCGTTGCTTGTATTAGCCATCCATCCAATTTTTGTATTAACAAAAAATGTTAGTTATACAAACTTTTACCTCTAAATACCTATTCAAAAATTAACAAAAAATGCTCCTTAAACTTTAATATAAGACAAGTACCTAACTATATTTTTCTTAACAAATGTGTTTGTGCCTACTTTAACACTGTGGGTGTTAAATTTGTTTACACAAAATCCCTTGCACAAATGATTTATTTTATGTTAAGGTTGACAGACAGGCTGAGAGACCACTTGATGGTTCGGTGGCCTACCATCGTCGCCTATAACAAAGTAACTCCACAGGTAATGCAGGTGCATTGCTGACCATAATAAGATTAGGGATAGGGCAAGGGGCTCTGACATCCCTTATATCCTTACCGAAACACAACAGCACATAGTATTATATATTTCACTGTGATATTCTGTAGATGGGTTGTTACTGCCACTAGACGGGGGCTGCCTAAATGACAATGAAAATGCATTGTTTATTGTATTGTAATTTATCAATCATCCCTAATTTAATTCTGCAGACACTCGAGCCATTACGGCGAACAACGGCAAAGTTGTTTCATTTCGCAAAGGGAAGAGTTTGCCCAAATTGGTGGAGCCCTAAAAATGCAATTTCACCGGTTCCATACATACATTAACCACGCTCCGGTGCGCAGCTGGTTTCCGTTTCCCGTCGGCAAAAGTGCGTTTTCCCGAAATTGCCACAGCAGATGTCCATTGTCCAAATTGGCGCGGTTTCCTACAAAAAACGACACCTACATATCGTGTGAACGTAATGCTATCCGCTCTTTTATTTATTACTTTCCATGTATTACGTAGGTATGTGTTTATTAACTTTTATACCGTTTCCCTTTTTGAAAACCTTTTTTTCAACCTTTTTTTTTTTTCAAAAATGAAATTTTGTAGACACCATCACATTAACATTTAGTTTTAAAACTTTTTATCTAATGCTGAGATAAATAAAGCCTCTCTTTGTGCTTTTTCAGAATCTCGCGACGATAGAAAAAGAAACTTATTTTTCTTTTCTTTTTTTAAATAAATAAATACATTTTAACTCAGTGGGCTTTTAAAATAAACTACAATAATTCCTATCCTAATTCTTAAAACTCCCGAGTCATTTTTTTAATATAAAATTTAACTTTACATGGAAGTGCACAGTAGTTTTGCTGCTCTTATTAATTTTGGTTTAGTTTACAAATTTGACCAAAAAGTAATAGTTAATTTGTACATCTTTTTACATAAAATAAAACAAAGTCGCTTGCGGTGCGGCGGATTTTAGTGGGGTTTTTACTAATGGAAAGAGGTTTTTTTATATAACTTGCAGTAAAAAAATCACTCGAAAAAAGTGCTAATCCGGGAGCAGGTCGCTAGTGTTAAATAAATGTAATTTGTAAAAGGAGATGGCCTGATCATTTATTTATAAATAAAATGTAAAATGACGGCAATAAAAATTCAACCATCGCATAGTCGTATCGGGCACATGTAGGTGTTAGGTGTAATTTTATAATGTTTGTCTTGATTGAATCGTAGGCGACGAATGTATTGACTTGACTCGACGACCCTTGACCTAAAAAGGAGGTGAAAAATAACATCAAGGATTTTAACAAGTCCGATCAGTGTCAATATTATTTTTTTAAATTTGCTTGACATTTATTATCCATAAACAATCTGTATTGTATGGATTAATAATATACTAAATTATTTATGTGTTTTAGAAATCGATGGTTTTAGATAATTAAAATGGATTTTTCAATTGTTTGTAGTATACCTATGCTATAAGCAATAAGATAATTAAATATAAAGTAAAATAAAAAAAAAAAAAAGTAAAATAAAGTAAAAGAAGTAAGAATATAACAAATTGTTCTTATAAACATCGCATCCATTTAGTTTTTGGACAAATGCATGTAGGTAAATTACGATTGAGCGCGCCTTCTGCTTTCCTTGTAACTATTCTGAGTTTAATCTTAGTCACAGCAGTTGCCGATTGCTTCGCCTAATTTAAAAGGCAACTAACTAGGAAAACAGACAGACGTGATTAGTGATTTTACACACTGCTTAGTGACGAATGATACAATACATAGTCATAGCCGTTGCGGCTAAGGCTTCCGGATTGACTGCACTCGGACGCACATTGAGTAGGCACTGAATGGTTGCTTCGTCAGGGGTTAGTGTGGGCGATTGTGCGGCTTAGATTGATCGTTCACATCAGGTTTTTCAAGTCTAGGCACAATGCGGCATACCGTACCGTATAAATGCCGAACCTACATTGTTCCACCGAGGATATCAAACTTGGCTGCAGTCATTAGTACAAATATAGCTTTAGAGGACGTGCAAGTTCTTTTATAAATTCATACAGGATCGTCTAATGTGTCTGTACACAATGAGCGAACGGGCGCACGAAACGGGCTCGGAATGCAAATAACCTTATTTTTACATAGTTTTTTCCTTCACTGAACTTTGTTTGAAACAAAGAATAAACTATTGTTAAAGTTTTGTTTTAATTTTATTGGTTTTTGTTTATACATAATTGAAATATAGGATGTAGAGACATACCTACTCCACAAATGTAAAAAAAAAACTCTGATTAAAAACAGTTTATTATATATCACCTTGTAAAGAACACAATTTTAAAATGTTTTCCCCTTGATAGACAATAAGAATCGTGTTAATGGACATTATTTTTTAGTAAATATTACAGTTATAAATTACGTTAAGGTAAAATTAGTCTCTGATTGGAGTGTGTAATCTTAAAAGGATTCACTTTTCTAGGTACACATCATCACAATGATTGTCTAATGCATGTCTGTGTTATATCTGTAAAAACTGGATTATAACAGAAAGAAAAAATATGAGCTTCAATTAAAAGTTTATTTTAAATGTAAATACAGACTAATATTAAACAATTGTTACCCAAATAGGTGCGCCCACGCATCTTAATTGCCTCATTATTTTTGTCAAAGGCGTTCTGAATGCCGTTTTAATACGCGATTGACATAAAATGTTTGGAAAAATAAATGTTACGACATATAGGTACATACTTAGCTATATTTAAAAATAGCTTTGTCTATTATTTAGTCACTAGAGGTCGCAGTGTGATTTGTTTGCTGATAATTAACTATCTAAAACTTGTCCTCCGATGAGCTAATTGCAAGCTTGATTTGACCTTACGGGGACCGTATGCCAAGCTATGCCTCATCATCCACAGCTAATACACAAGGCATCCCGGGTGCAACCCGAGTCAGTTATGGCGTTATGCTTCTCATATGACGGTGTTGTTCAAATTTCACGTGACACGAGGTAAAGAAAATCTACTTTAATCATAAATACCTACCTACCCTTTTAAAAGTAAAAGATTATATATTATACATAATACTAGTTGGCGCCCGTGACTTCGTTCGCGTTAAAAAAGGAAAAATTAGCCTATCCTGTGTCCTGTACGTCTAAATGTTTACCAAATTTCATGAAAATCAGTTAATTCGTTTAAGAGTTATGGAGGAACATACATACAATACCTACACTTACAGATTTATTATTAGTATTGATTGATTATAAATGCGAAAATAAGTTTGTTTGTAACGCGTTCACGCTTTAACTGGGTACTCAACAACTGATCATCATGATATTTTGTCCAGGATAGAGAAAAGGACATAGAGTACCTTTCGTCCAGAAAAAATACTTTTCCCGAAGTAATAAGAAAATCTAAAAATATTTATGAGGAAGGTTGTCGATTAATAAATGAGCCATAAACATTCACAAATGTTTATGACGCGGACGAAGGCGTGAGCGCCAGTTATTAGGATATTAATACCTATATTTTTTTTAAATATATTGCATTGTTAATATATCTGGTAATAATTAATATATCTAGTTAAATAAATCTAGCAGATTTAGTTCCATTGGCTCTAAAAAAAAAACAAAAATAACTAATTCGCACGCGCTAATAAACTTCAATATAATATTAGATTCCGATGAAGCTGAGCTGTTTTGAATATTCGGCGTCTAAACAAAATTTATTGAGTAATAAATTTGACGAATACCTCATGATATAAAATAAAGTCGCTGTCCGCCTCTTCTGAACCACCCAAAGGTTTTTGATACGGTTTTCTCTTGAAAAGACCTATAATCGAGGAGGAGATAAAATAAATTTAAATATTAGAACGATATTTCTTGTAAGAAGAATGTTTTCATGAGTTCTCTATGACAATTTAAACAACGCCTGTAAGGCATTCGTGAATCATAGTTCAAGAGCAACTAAATATTATTTAATCGCATTGTAGCCATTAAAATTAATAACATGTTTTTATCCTTTTTTAGAGTCGCAGTGAGTATAAATTCCGACGGGCGCCAATCACGTTTTTGTTCAAGGACAATAAACAAAATCGATCACTTTTTATTGTTATTCATAAAAGTTCTCAACATTATTTACATAAAAAAATTTATGTTTAAAACTAGTGCGACTGCGACTGTGTTTGCATTGTCTTTTGAAATATCTTTTGGATATAAAATTTTCACTGAGATTTATAGTATTTATTATGACTGTATAACATTTCATTCCATGTTCGCGTCGCAACGAAGTCGCGGGCGACAGCTAGTACCTAATAAATTTGTAGAAAAAAAATGCATTCGTGCAAAGCCTAGGACCTGGGAAAACAGGAAAAAAAACAACGGAAATATTTCGCCGTTTAAATCCGCATAAAAAGTACTCAGATAACCTTGGTAGGTGGAAGGTTTTACAGACACGTAAAAAAACCCTTTTATCGGGTTCCGCTTGAAATTGTATAGGTAACAATCGTGGCACAATAAATATATTGTCATTTCTCTTTGCTCTCATCACGCTGCTCATCAAATTATGGGATTACGGTATTACTGTATTGGTTTATGGTAGTTATTACGGGATTAAAAATATTAATAAAAATAAAATATAATTTGGTAGACAATAATACAAATTTATTGAAACTCCATTCAATTCAAAGCTAACGTTCGTTGAATATCTTAACGTGCCAGTATCAAAACAAAACATGTTTTGTACTCGTAATGAGCATACAATCGGTGGGCGTGTCTCTAAAAAAATATTTATTGAATAACCGATTTTTATGGGCATGTTCTATTACCATACTATAATTTTGCAAATATGCAAAATTTACGAAGCGATAAATTTTTGCAGGAAGCTATTTAGTTTTGTTGTTGGTGTTTTTTGCTAAGCAAAAAGCGGTCAGATCACGTTCGTGTTGACCTTGATGCCGGCTTGCTGACGACGCGACGTTAAGGGGAAGTATTAGATCTCTCTTCCCTACCAATTTCTTTAAACGAAATCACCCAGTTACACGTAACTATTGGGTTATTTTTTTCGTTCTCTATATTTGGTCACGATTCACTATCCGTTATAATAAATAAATGATTGTGTCTTAGATACTTCTCGAGCTAATTTTTATTTCATACATTTTTATGTTATTGCTTTATAAACTATGCTACTGTATAATCCGTTCAGTGGTTTTTAAATGAAAGAGTAACAAATATCCATTACATTCATCCGCACAAACTTTCGCATTTACAACATTAGTGGAATTACGGCATGGCTCAGTTATTAATTTCAATGGTAAATTTTTCTTTTGCTTTATTGTTTGTTCTGATTTATTGTCCAGATAGCGTTTAGGACTTCTCTTAAAGGAAAACGAATACTTATAGGATGTCCTTGTAGCCATAGGTAGGTTAGGGATATAGCCAACATGGACACAGAAAGAACAAGCATTAAGGATGGATAGGATTTAAACAAATTTAAATAATGTTGTCTTTATAATACTCCATAGTGTTTTCTACTGCTGGCGACTGCATTGTTAATATCGTGATTTCGAAACCATTGTGAAAGATTTTTTTTTAATCAGACTGCCAATTTTCTTTCCCAATTTTATATCGTACAGCGGTCTTGACTATATTATGATATTTTTATCGTATTAGTACGTGACTGTACTTCCATTCTTCTTAGTAAATTCCATATCCAGAAATTGTAAGTCACATTGTAAAAAAACAACGAGAGGCCTTATTGTACAGTCGGGGTAAGAAAAGGTTTGTCACCTTAAAGTCGATATTTGCTTGCACCAGGGTAATTGTCAGTCATGCCAAAACTTCATTTCAAACGTCTGTCAGTACTCTGGTTAGTGCTTTAGTTTTAAAAAGTACTAAGAGTCTACGACTTTGATAAAGGAATGAATTTGAAAACTGACGAAGGTTTTCGTACTCCGACTTTACATTATACGCTATTTTTTATGAAATATGTAGAAGTATGCCTTAATGTTTTTAATAGCTTGCATGGCTCTTTTTTAACAGACATTCTTCTTTTGGGACCGGATGTGAGTTATGTACCTAAATATCTTGTTTTACTACAGGAAATATCAACACTAATGATATGCATGTATGCCCACTCGATGTGTATTATTAATTTGATCTCTGATAGTCATCATCAGTTTCCACTTGGTTTCATTAACCGTTAGACCCACAAACTTATTTTTTTTTAAATACGGGTAATTTAAATAATATAATGTTATTTTTGATAATTCTATAATTATCTGTAATTAATAAAATTATAATATAATAATAGTTATAACAGTTCATTATTTTTATAAAATAATAAGTCGAAAGACTATTGTTTTGCCTTATACAACTATATAGTTTTTTTATTTTATTTTTTAATAGGTGATGCCTGCGATTTCGTCCGAGTTTTGCGTAAAAGTTTTTTCGGAAAATAAACATCCTAAAATAATTATCAGAAAATAAAACTATTTTTTTTTTCGGTTGTTTTAAATACTAGCTGGCACCCGCGACTTCGTCCGCGTTGAAAAAGAAAAAGTAACCTATCCTGTGTCCTGTACGTCTAAATGTTTCATGAAAATAATTTAATTCGTTTAAGTTATACATAGTACATACAATACATACACTATACTGATTTATATAAATTATGTCACCTTAAAAAGAAATATTTCACAAAATACAACGAAGACAAATCTGAACTTGTTTTATATCAGTGGCAAATTTTAACACTTATATTTTTTTCTTGAATAACTGTACCTTAACAGGCCCGTCTGAGACGCGATCACTGTGACTCAGAACCGCAGTGGCGCGTGAAGTAACTATGTAAGTCGATAACACGCATTTACTATGAGTGGGGCCGCGAAAGGGGAAAGGATTTAGGTCTATAAATTTAAGACAATTAAAATTTAAGATCGCCATTCTACAAAAGGATAGTCTAGCATAAAAGACAGCCCACGCTTCATCAATCAGATAGACAATGCACATAGTGTAATGTAGACTGTTCAGCATATTGTGCATATAAAAAAAAATCAACATCAACTGTGATTGATGGAGTTCAATAGTTTTTTTTTTAATATGCATATGATTTACACATTGTCTTCATAAATTAAAAGTAAATGCCATTAATTGAGAAATTATAATAATATATTATTATAGTACGTTGAATACGTAGAAATGCATTCAATTTTCAAAAAGTCCATCAGTACGCAAAATTTTCCCTCTTTAACCCTACTTGGGATCTCGAGCGAGTAGACCATTAACTCATTTTCAAATAATAAATATCTTGTAATATTTTTATTTTGTGATTAAAAAATATAACTAAGAAAACCTTGCAAGTCATATCTAATTCTCGTCCGTTACCTATATTATTTTAAATCTCATTAATTCTCGTCATATGCTTTTACTGTATCATTTTGGGGGTTGATATTAAAATAATAATAATCTATATCTGGTGATGCGGGTGAAGGACCACAGCACCCTGGATGCTGATTCAAAATTCGGTTCGACAGGACCATCTTAATGGGTCATGACCGAAAACTAATGGTTCATCAAGGGACCATCTAAGGGTGCTGATGCGGGTTGAAGATAAGATGAAAAATCTTCATGTGCGGATGTATGTATCTCCATAGGTTTGCGGTAAGAAATAGGAAAGCGGTAGCGGGGCGTAGGGATTAAATGCACAACACGTACCTCGTGATTTGGCGGCTTGGTCAGGATCTGGTGGCGACTGCTCTCGTATCTCGCTGATGGCTGGATATTTGGATCCGAACACACAAAACACTTCACCTTGTGTACACAATCTATAGTTATTTAAACGAGTTCGTATTATAAAGTAGTATATGCGGATTTAGCGGTTTTAAAAGCGGAGCGGTTGTTGTCACATCAATTTTGCAACACAATCTATATGTGTCTCCGACGCGAAGCGTCCTGCGCAAGCGCATCGAAGATATCTCCCCATCTCCTTCACTCTCGCTGGACGGTTGTGCACGTATGACGAGGAAAGGGATAGGAAGTGTGAAGAGAGCGGCGTATACAATATCTATGCTAGAGATTTGGCTATATAATATCGGTCTACATTCGATTCAATGATTGCTCAGCCGTAACAGACATTTTCTTTCCCTTTTTTATGCATATCAAGTAAGTATAGACTAAGCCGCCTTAATTCTGATCCTGAAAGAAAGGGAAGGAGCGAGATAATAGTCTCTAATTTACATTATCCGGTCTTTCACACAATAGATAGAATATCTTATAACGTACAAGCCGTGTTCGCAGAACAGACAAATAATGTGCGGGGCCAAAAACAACAGTGCAAATAATATTCCATGGCCTTGGTAGTATAATACCTTACATGTGTTAATAATACAAGTTTGAGACAAACAAAACGTCATTATACTGGCTTTTAAATATATTTATTTTATTTCCTATTTTTATTCTTTATTTAAAATTTTCGATAACTAGTTTCATTTACATTACTTGTTCAAAATATTTTAATTTTATGTTATAAATTCTTTAAAACCTAGTCATCGAAAAACAGATTTTTATTAGCTCACATGGTTAAAGTAATTAATATATTACTGTTGCTAAATCAAGAAAAATGTTTTCTTAATTCTTTGTATTTTTTTTTGTTGATTTCACTAGATAAGGTTACTGTCGCCTAAAACACAAGCAACGCCACAGATGCTGCAAGTGCACTGCCGACCATAGTAAGATTATTATTAAATGATATATGATAAGGAATTAAATAAAATGCAATCGTGCCGTTATATAGGTTGTTTATATTATTGTTCTCACACTTCATGCTGGTAATAATCATCTGATACATCCCTTCATTTCCGTTTTAGGGTGTAATCTCAACGCCACTTTAACTGCATAAGTTGTATCCAAGACAAATGCCCCCTTTGCTCCATTTGCATACATCTCAACACTTAATAACAACTCCGCGTCACGTATCCATTGTAGAAAGGCCTTGGAGTCAATTTTCGGACCACAATGAGGGAGCGCCTCCGACCAAAGCTTCAGTAAAACAATGCCTTGTTTTTACATTTGCAAAGCCTAAAAAGTGCCGTGTCTCCTCATTTCAATTGCAAATTTGTTTGATTATGCATATAGTGAAACCGGCGAAGATATATTTTCGTGTGCATTGTACAATGTGTGCCGGGTACGAATGTGTGGGCAACTCGGTACTCATAATTGTTCCCCGCTTTATATTAGTTCCCCTTTCATGTGGCTCCATCCATTTGCCAAATGATCGATACAACCCTAGATGCACTGTGCAGTTTGCAAATATTAAATTGTATTTGATTATTAATTTCATTATCGGACCCGGGTAAAAATAAAACGGACCTCTATCTGTTTTTCTGCTTACTTCTTCTAAACCATTCAATGGATTTTGATATAATTTTCACGAATGGAAATGGTTTCTGCATATAAAATTGCATTGGTGGGAAGGTAGGATATATTTAATTTTAAGTCTGGCCATTATCTTTACATAATTATGACATAATGTTATGTTCCATTTCTAGTTTAATCATCATACAAATCCTCTCTGACTGCCTATACCACGCTATTCCACTGCCTGGGTTTCCTCTCCTCTTAGTGCCGTCTCCTATTGGAGGTCGAAGCTCGAAACAGCGATATGTTTCTTTCTGAACTACGTCGACTGCTTGGCTTGGGTCCCTCCTGTATTTTCCCCTGCATGATCAGTTGCAGCAGATCATACTTCTTGTCCAAGTATTGATATGCCCAGTGTTTCAGCTTTTCTGCCTGGGATTAATATGTTGATAATACCTAATTATCGTTCTTTGGAAGACTGCTAGTCTTCTCAGACGCGCTACTTGTTTCCTTCACTCACAGTTGGAGCAAGTGACTATTTTAATTCATACGTTAAATCGAAAGCGAAGACTCGCTTGGTAATCTTTCTCTGCTTTCTAAGACTAAACCAGCTATGATAGTAATTTTTATTCTTCAATGCTAACTATAACCAATAAAGATGTTATTGAACGTGGTATTTTATCGTCTCCCCGCGTACATGGTCAGCGCTGCAGTTAAGTTCATTACGCAGTCGGGCGGCGGAGCAGCGACAATTCCGACCGGACTATGCATAATTTAACCATTAATTCTCAAAATGACTCTTGGAAGTTCTGCGTTCGCCAGACGGGACTGGACATCGTTGTAATATGTATGTTACAAGCTGCGGATGCAAGTTGAAGGACTTTGTAATATCACTTGCAGACGTTATTCATTTTGGTGCAATTCAGTTCCAACACATCGATCAATGTAGTTTTTGAGGCGGCCCAGCCCTTATTTGTTGGTTGGCAACAGCATTACTCACGCCGAATGCATCGCGTCGAACGCACTCGCATCTCAACGCAACGTTTAAATACATACAAGCAAACAAATATTTTCACAGTGTCTGCAACAAGTCAGCGGGAGAAAGTTCGGGTAGGTTCAGGGACGAGTCGTGGCTATTTGCGTCTCACAACGCGCGGCGGGCGATCGTCGATGCAATTAAATTTGTATACGACTCTGTACGCGTGCTCCAATATGAAATGTTCGATGGAAATAGATTTGCGCATAGATATAAATCTCATCTTAAAACATACAGAACTTGTTATCACTACGTTCTAATTATGAAAATATAAATAAATATTAACCAAGCCAGACATCATACCAATCGTACCGGTCTAAAGCTCTAGAATCTAGATGCGTTCTTCTGTGTCAGCCTCAAAATGGAGGTCAGGCAGAGTAGAATTAAGCAAACACTCAGACCAACATAAAAAAAATCATTTAATATATTACTTCCTACTACTACTGTTTTGTACTTCGTCAGTAATAATGATCATTTATCAAAAGCACTCAATGGCTGCCTCTCTCGTATTGTTTTATTTTCAAATGTCAGTCAAGCATTGCACTAAATTAAAGTGACAATTGACAGTGTTAAAGTGAATGAACGTCGTTAGTGTTAATGCCAACACCGTTTACATACTGGTGCAATCGTAAGCAAAGTTCAGCAGTTCATTGGGCCCGAACGCCAATCGTCATTGTTCTAAAGGTTAGACAGATGAAATTGAAATCAAAACGGCTGAGAAATTAATTTTAATTATCTCTCTGTTTGTTAATAACGGCCAGTTTAAATTTCTCGTTGTGTAGGGCTCGCGGAATGCTCAAGGGGCTTGTATAGCCGGTCATATTTCATCAACGGTAGCGTACTTTACGAGCAATGTCTGACTTTTGACTTCAGGGAAATGCTTTATTCTAGTAATAAAAGCCTGGCTTAAATTACACCATGAAGTGGCAGAATGCAGGCAGTAAATCAGTTAAGAGAGCGATAGTAATGTCTTTATCAGGAATAATAGAAATTTATGCGCAACAGTCGGGGCACTGCGGATGGTCGTTGTATGTCCTTATATCATGAGCTTAATATAGTCTGCTCGTGACGTTTGCAGCAGATTTATAGTTGCGTTGACTTGTCTTCTTGTGTCACCACTCAGTAAACAATCCTTTAAATATTATTTCTATGTAAACTACAAAGGGACAAATTTTTTGTACGATCCCCATAACATTTAGTTCCATTTACATTTTAAACCACTATATTGTTATGGATATACGTATAAGAGCAGCCTACTTTGATTGCAGTTATAATATTGAAACGAGGTTTGCGTAAGCTCGGCGGTTTCGATCATGTCGAAAAGTTGATTGTGAACAGAATAACGAAAGGTAATTGACGATTCGAATGTGATTGCGGTCAGGTTAGCCCAAGCACGATACGCACCGAGACAAAGAAATCTTTAACATACAAGGCAGTAAAAGTATTAAATATCACTTGGCAGCCATGTTCTAGTACTTTTTGTGAATGGTTTTCCCAAGTTTAGACTTTGGTTCCAATTTTGCCGTCATGAAAATTATGTTCAATGTGACTGGGACGAAAAAATCCCTCAAAAACACACTAAACAGATATTTTTTAAGTTATTTACAACAAACAATTTAGCAAAAGCTAGAAATTTAAAAAACCACCCAGCTGTGTAAGGTTAGAAAGAAAAGAAAATGCATTTATTTTATAATAATTATAGTAAAATGTATGTTATTCAATGACTAGCAACTTAGGTACTATTTTTTCAAGGAGTATTAGAGCGAGGAGAGCCCCAATCACTTGAATATAAGTGCACTTGTGTAGAAGTACAAGTAAAACTGCTCGTTTAAGTTTTTCGTTTTAAAAGTGCTTAGTTTTAAGTTTTAACACACATATTATATTGTGTTTAACTGTCTACCTTTGATAAGAAGTAACTATGCGATATTATTTTAATTTTTTAAACCGCCTTTCTTCTAATAATTTTTCATCCAGAATTTTAAAATATTCCTTAAACAAAAATGTTTTGATTTAATTCTGTTTGAATATGTGCCTTTTAAAATTTTTTAAAAACCATTAGTTAAGACTAATTTTTTGCTATGTATTTTTCTTAGTACATAATTAAGAATGCTAGTTTACCTACTTTGTTAGGTCAGTGAGTGATTCTGAAGTAGGCATACAAGTTATCGGTAAAATATTGTGCGTTGTGTCACCTTTGTTATATTTCACAACAGTCCTACGTGCATATAGGTTCGTAATGCATCACCGGCACTCACTAACCACACTCAACATATACAACAATAATGCACAATGTTTACGTCGCATTCGCATTTGTGTTACGTGTTTGCGCTGAATCATTAAATTGTGAAGTCAGTGCGGCTTGCCGCAAACATATTATTTGCTTTTCACAATACTACACATTAAAACGCTTCTTTTTTTATAATATCAATCAAATTAAACAAGATCACTTTTTTTAAAGAATTTCAGGAATTTGATCTATCTACTACATCCTTATCTATCCTAAAATAAAGTCAATGGTGTGTTATTGTATCTATATTCCTCGGACTGACTTTTTTTACAAGTAGGTATTGAAAACACACCGTCACAAAAAAGTAATTTAAAAGTTTGGTATTAATATATTTTTTAACATAATATATTAATTAAAACCCTTTTACTGCCACTAATAAAAATATACGACTTTTATTGCATAAGCAATTTTTAAAATATTTTACGAAACATAATTGATCGTTCTTGTAAAATTCATAATAATATTCACACGCATCAACTTGTTTGAATTTAACAACTCTTGAAGGTTGTTAAAACTCATCCAAAACGAAATTTAGCTACTGTTATTAGCCTGAATGATGTAATCCCACATACGTCTCGAGCTAAATTATTGGCAATGCTTCTGTGCTTAAAGTGCCGTCAATTCGTTAGCTAACAATAATCGATTAAAGTCGATGCTCATAATTATTGGCAATAACCAATAAAGAGAATTTGCCTGTAAATTGTCTTCTAGTGAACCATAAAACAAATTTTTAATATGGACTTTAAATATATTTAAATGTGGTCGGATGCAATTTTTTTCTGCAAATTTCCTTCCTCGTTTATCGCTCTTTGCATTAATGAAAACTATATCAAAATATAATAATATTTTGGGAGGTTTAGAAGAAGTAAAATCAGCATAAATGCATTTTTTTTTCTAAATTATAAACGCAAATCTTCCTCGTTTATCTCTTTTTCCATTAATG
The DNA here is from genome assembly GCA_945859745.1 of Synanthedon formicaeformis. NCBI lineage: Eukaryota > Metazoa > Arthropoda > Insecta > Lepidoptera > Sesiidae > Synanthedon > Synanthedon formicaeformis. The sequence continues at coordinate 4,177,261 of OX243960.1, read as the reverse complement.
AAAACTATATGAAAATCTGTTTGGGTGGTTTAAAAGAATTTCCTTTTATCGTAGTCACGCTATTCAAAACTTGCCTTTATTGGAACTAGTCATAATGATATTCATACTAGGTACATAGTCCCTTTACCAGTAAATGTCACAGAGTTTACGAGGATCGATGCAATAGCCGTTATATACAACGCTTCGTGATTCAGATATTGTCGATGGAGATAATGTATACGACAATTTTCAACGCTTCTTGTCATGTACATTTACGGTAATTGGTTCGATGGGAACAAGATAAGAAAGGCCAAAGCGGGTTTCAAAGTTTCAATTACTTTAAAGCGCCAAATGTCAGAAGTCCGACTGCGGCCAGTGAATAAGGAAACGTTCTGATTATCAGCCTGTTTAGAAGCAGAGCAACTTAATATTATAAATGGCACAGTTTAGAACGACTCCATTAATTAAATGCTGTGAAAATTGTCTGCAAACCAGCCGGGCTAATAAATAAAGTAGCATTCATTTTCTGTTTAAAATTTTAATTTTTATTATCTTAAATTACTCACTGAAAGGTTGACGAGTCAGGTTTTTGATATCTAATCCTAACTATCAAGCTTATATTCGTATTATGAATTTGTAAGTGAGTTTGTTTGTTACGTTTTCACGCCTTAACTACTCGACCGATCATGAAATTTTGAGTAATACCCGTTGTCAGAGGTACAAAATCTTAGGACATAGGGATTTTTTTTATTTTTATCTATCATGAAATTTTGCATATAACGTTGTCATGGGTATATACTTAAAAGGGTATAACCAGATAAACATACTGTTCCTGAGAGTCGTGGACGAAGTCGCGGGCAAAAGCTTGTCGTGTATAAGAATAATGTTATTCTTACGGCACACGGCACACAGCAGAAAAACTTGTCAAGTTTTCTATTAAAATATTACAGTATTTTCACATATCGCTGCTTAAAAACTAAAGGGCCATAAAACAAAAAAAATCCAAAAATGTTTTTATTCCAAAAATACAATCACAATCCTTCATATTGTATGTTGCAAAAAGACTTATGGTTGTTTTATTCCATATTAGGTATATTTTGATCATGTTTTATATATTCAAAAGTAACTTATATGCTTATATCTCCTCTAGTTTTCAGTTTATTATAAAAACATTTAATGCTACTTAAAAATACGCTTCTAACGATGTATAATATGCATATATTTGATATATATCTAATAAGAAAAAATAGACAAAAAATAATTTAATTTTTTTTGATTAGCTCTCCTTTAAAAAGTGTAATTTTGATTTGTGGCCCTTTAGTTTATAAGCAGCGATATGTTTTATGTAAAGGGCACCAATTAGTTACTGCTCAAGAGCCTACTCGGTTTTTGGTTTCAGTGTTTTCTGCCAATACTTAAGTGTAATTATCTAATGTTTATACATTATAATGTATTCTCAAAGGATTGAAATAATATTAAGTAGTTTGTACTTGCTGACCTTTTCAGTGATTATTTGCAATGTGGTTAGTGTGTTATAGTGTAGGCAAATTTATCGCTTTAAATATTTGCAGTTAAAGACCATTATGTAAGTTCAATTGCTTGCGAAGCGTGTCGATAGAGCTATAGAATAATGCAAACAAATGATTACTTCATTTTGTTACTTGACCGACAAGTTTAACAACTCTATTATTAGCACCAGAATAATAATTGCTCGGTGCATGCGAGCAAACTGTGCGTTCTTCTATTCTATTCAACTTATTATTGTTTTACCGAACACGAACTAGTAATAATTTATGGTTCAACGACTTTTTTAAAGCATTATCATCAATTGTTATCTTTTAAAGTTAAAAAAGTTACTCATTTGTAGAATAAATTGCTTCAGTCTAATCTTACCTGAGTTAATTTTTTTATGCCTGAGACTACTTTTAACATTTCAATGTTTTATCCTCGTAAAATCAATGCTAATAGACTAGCTAATAGATAAGTGGAGTGGTTAAGGCCAACTTTAGAAATGATTTTTTTTAATGAATAAAGTATCAAAGTTATTTTTAGTAGGCGCCGTAGCAAGTCGAAGACAAAGTGTTGAGATTGAGAGCAAGGATTTTATTTGACTCGACTTTTTTTTTTAAATAAGTATACATCAGCAGCCTACCTGGCAACAGTTATCACCCACTTGCAGAAGATCTCTACATACATGGAATAACGGCAAATGTGATTGTGTGTAAGGGATCCCATATGGTCCATTCCTTTATCTTCAAATTATTGCTTATACTTTATCATTTGATGATTCTACTCAATTGCATCCTCTTGCAAAATTGCAAAATATTAAATTCAGTTCATACTATTAATTAATGTTTAAAGAAGATAAGAGATCATTTATTACAGGTTCCTTTACAGTCATTATTCGTAAATATATTCAAAGGCTCAAAGCCTTGACGTGTATATGTTCTTAATTATATACTGTTTGTACTACGCCAATAGTTTTCATTATATCATCTGTCTCGCACGTTATAGTAAATATAAATTGCTTGCCACGCCTTCGGCAAAAAGTGTTAAACCTATTAAAATTAAATTAATAGTATCCAAGTCGGCCAAAAATATTATGACGTCTCCGCTTGAAAATCTGTTTATATCCAACCACTCGAGAGGCCCGATTAGGATCGTTTTATTATTGCCTCGTGTTATAATTTAAAAAGAATCTCATTTTATCTCGATATTAAAATTTATAGTTAATCTACTCGAAATCGTCTCAAATTTTGTAGGAACGAAACAATTATAAACCGGTTTTTAAAATGCTTGATCGAACTGGTTTGAAACTTTTTTGTCTATACCTAATTGCACTTTCTTTTATTTATATTGCATAAGCGCCGAGAGATTATTTACAGTAGGCGTCCCAAGCTTCCATTTGTTTTTGTAATAAAGTTAACCAAACAATGGAGTTTAAAACTAATATTATTTTACTCATATCGTTCTTAGATATTTCTCTTATAAAATTTAAAAAGTGCAGTTACGAGTATGTGTTTGAGATAAAAACTCTTAAGTTTTATAAATAGGACCGGTTTTTCTATTGCCACATTTACAGTGCCCTTTTTAATAGCTAACTGAAATTTAAATATTGTAAACATTAGCACCCAATATATTTATTTGACAAAAATAATGAATTCTGGTTGGCAATTAAGCCAAAATCGTCAGAACTGTTACAAGTTCTATTTAACGGGGCTACCTTAATTTTTCTCTCCTTGGCCATTGAGCGCTTTTAGTTAAAATTGCCCTTTATTCAATTGTAGATCCCAATAAGTTTTGTATAAAAATATGAAATTTGATATTATCTTATTCTACGTCCATAACGGCTTTGTACGGTTTAATCAATCAATACTAATAATAAATCTGTAAGGGTTGGTCATTTCAGAGATATCGTGTTTATAGGCTCTATATGATACTGAAACTAAATTGACCATTTTTAGAATTTTTTTCTGTATGTATGTATGTATGTATGTATGTATGTATGTATGTATGTATGTTCCTTCATAACTATTAAACGAATTAACTGATTTTCATGAAACTTGGTAGATAAACACTTGATGTACGGGACACAAGATAGGCTACTTTTTCTTTTTCAACGCGGACAAAGTCGCGGGCGCCAGCTAGTAAGGTAAATATATCTCATATAAATTGTTCATAGTTTCGGTCGATTGAACACAACTAGACACTTTACATACAATACAAACAACTTTAGTTTTGGCTTCGATCGCCACGCCCCCGCTCGGCGCTCACAATTGAACTAATTGCCTAATTATTTTTATTACCCGTTAGTTTGGCCCCAGTTTATCTTTAAACCCATTTTCCAATTAAACGTGAAGGTGAAATGTGCGATTGTCTTGAGGGTAAAAAATAGGTATGTAAAAATAGCACCTAAAACATTAAACTTGTTTAGAAGGATCATAGTTAAAAAAATGTTTTTATTACCTTACTAGTTCTCGTCATGTGTTTTTAGAGGAAAAATAGGTATGTCATAAAAATGTACCTAGTAAAAATAGACATGTATGTAATAGGGGATCAGAATTAATATATTAATTGTAAATTAAAAATTAGTAGCCTATAGTTCGTGAAGCTATAATCCATTTCAAATTTCATCAGAATTTGTTCAGTAATTTAGCCGTGAAAGACAAATTGGATTGGTAATTTTTCATTTATGTAAGTAACGTTTACATAATAAGAATACTTGTTTTTACTTATGATATTAATACAACTTTTTGAAATTTCCCGTTAAATCTAAAACATTTTAGTAACTTCTTAAACTTTGGGAACGACATATTTATATAACGCTTACCAAATACTTCTTACGAAATGAAATTCGTAGCTAATAGAGGAATCCATTCGATAAAATGTGATAAGTATAATAATGGGACAGCAAGCTCGATGGGAAAACATCGGCCCCTTTGTCTCCGAAAACCCATTTAAAATGGTTGGTATTTTAATTAATATTTATAGACTTAAGAGACCTTGGTATTTCTTTGAAATGTCTAGTAAAAGAATGCGTTGATATGTATAATTATGTGATTATTTTCGGCACGCAAAAAATTCGAAGCTATGAAGTGTAGTTTGTAACCATCATAGTTTTATTGGTACCTATTTTTTTTATTATGTTCATAGCTAGGTACTACGTATCTAATATCGATAAAATTCTTTATAATACATAATAATATTCTATTTGAGAGATACAACCTTCTTCAGCTGGTGTAATCGTGGAAAAAGTCTGGGAAGAGAAAATGTTCTCTTCCCAGAGACTTCTCCCCGAAAATTGTTGCAGAAGAACATCAGAGAGAGTAGACTGTTCCGGCTGGTCGCTAAACTTAATTAAACTAGTTGGATAGGCACCCTACGAAGAAAAAGATAAATATATATTAGCTTGAGCTGGCAAATATTAATTTATATCATGCAAAAGAATCCCCAGGTAAAATTTTTTTTTTTTTTATATCTTTTTTTTATAATATCTTCAAACATTCCACACAGCACCATCTAGTTCCAAAGTAAGCAAGTAATGCTTGTATTATGGATACCAGACAGTTGATATAATACATAGGTTACTTTTTTTTTTTGTAAATACATACATATTATAAATACAAAACATCCATGACTCAGGTACAAAGATAAAATGTTCACATAAAACATTTGCCCCTAGCGGGATTCGAACCCGCGACCGCTTGGTTAACAGCTAGGGTTACTAGCCACTAGACCAAACGTGTCGTCAAATTAAAAATTATATATTAAAAATTAAATTAAAAATTAAATATTTAAAATTGCTTTTAAATATTGCATTGACTCGAAAGGTTGCGAATTCATATTATGCTGTATTAGATAATCGTGTCTGTTTTCGTGCTGGCTTGCGGCGATGCGGTCGGTATACTTTTTTGGTGAAATCGTGAGCAAAATAGCCCGACTCGATTGTGTAATCTAATTTAGTGGGCCCATTGTTCACTCGAGGCCAAGGTTAACCAAGGTCTTCTTTGTTTACAACGCACGACGCATTTTGCTCGTGCTGAATAAAAATGACTTAATACACGAATTTTTAAAACTTCTTTTTATTAAGTGTTTAAGGTTACGTAAGTGCTACATTGCCATTGTAAACTTTATGCAAACGTTGTCAATTAGATTATGCCTTTAATTAATGGGTATTGTCTTAATCTGTCAAAATCATAATGTGTAGGTATACTTATTTAGCTATTACACTTTTTAAGTTAAGTTCCATCTTAAGTTAAAAAAAAAACCTTTTAATTTTGTAGTACTCGAAATTTCAGGTATGCTTTTAAGTATGTTGTACAAATTTAAAAACACTAAAGCATGATTAACATCTTCCTCAATTCTAGTAGGTGCACAGATATTTTGTCATATTCACAAATAGGTATTGTTTCGACCTTGGCTTCTACACTTGCTTCGAACAATTGAAACTGCTGTAAAAACTCATTATGTTTTTATTTAACAGTTGTAAATTGCGATTACGATCTCCGACCCACTGATTTACATTTTAGTGCAATGTTTTGAAGCTTATAAATGTGTGTTGACGACATTACGTACCGTTTAATTAACGTATTTCGTAATAATTTTGTAGTTAAACGGACAATACAAATAACTCCCACGTTTACATCGAGATTAATGGATATTCGAGCAAAGGTACAACATTAAATACAATTAATGGCGCACCTGATTCTCTGATTTGTTTATTATCGGGAATCTCACTTTGTAGTGTCGACTCGCAATTGTCAAATTGGACACACACTAATTCAATATGGTTACATCATAGTAAATTTCGAGGCACGTTCCCCCATGCGTTTGCGCGGTCACGTATGTGTGTGAACCGCGCAGACGTTACAAAGGCACCTTGAGGTTCGTGTCTGTTTTTATCCATTTTGTTTTGCAACCTATTATGTATGCGACTTCCTTTGTGATTCAAGCGCACCTTATGCTTTAAGTGTATAAATTGAACTGTCTCAAGGTCTTCGTTTGAAGAAATGTTTCGCTGAAACATTCGCTCGGAGATCGGGTTTGTGGTGCCGAGTGCTCGGCGTGGGCAGTACGCCTATGAATGAGAAAGTCTGGAACCGGTTCCAGAGTGGCTCCCACTAAGGTGTCTACTTTCAAATCACAATAGACGTGCAGCCTATCATCGCAACGTGTCTGCTCGATGACTTCTGTATTTATATTATAACACCTCTAATACGTTTATTAGGCGATACGGCGTATCGGAAATGACTTTTCCATTTTGTTCTTTTTTGTTTCGGTAATTAAAGTTTTAATTAAGTAAGTTCCTACCAGCTTATTAGTGTTCATGTCTTTGTAAGTCTACCAGAAGCCTTCAATCTTGAACCCTATCCTAATCTATCTATCTAAGTTTCTATGCGAGTCGAATAAGTATACTCGAAGCTTTGTTCGAGCTCATTACATACGTATAGAATTTTTCTAATTCTAAAGATTACCTTACACATACAAACAAACACAAAATATATATACATTTTTTTAAATATTGGTTATTTGTATAGAAACTATTCTAAAACATAGGTTTTGAAATGTATTATATTTTCTTCTAAAGTTTTACCGTACTAAAGTGGAGTTTTCTGGTTGCCTAAACACATAAAATTTTCACGCCTATCACAATCGACATACATACATACAGCTTATCATCAAGCAGAGTTTGTTCAGTAAGTTTGACGAATTCTGTATTCAATAAAAACGGATGCAGTAATATTATTAAAAATATATATTGACTGTCAACTATTTGACCTTTTAAGTTAGACATTTCCTGCTGTATTACATTTTCACTGTTATCACAATAGTACATTTATCGTCTTAACGAATCTAGCAGACGACTTCTGCATTTAAAATCAAAACTATTCTATAACGGAAACATTATAATTCATACAGACGTTGTGGCTTCTCAATCTTGGCCTCACATTGGATATTAAGTGCTGTTATCCTGCTGTTTGAGCATTGAAGTTTTCCGCCTTGGCCGATTGACCTCTAGGAACATTTAAAATTGCTATTTGTTCAACACAAAATACAAATGTTAGCAGTGTCCTGAAAGATTAAGCGAGAAAATGCAATAGCTTTTAGCGCTTGTGCAATAATTCAAACGTACCGTTGTATAATTGACGTGGGTTTACTATCGTGAACCGCACCTTTTTGGGCCTTAGTAAACAGTGCGTTTGTGTTGTAGGGTGCGCCGGCGCACAGAGTTTATCCGAGCGTGTATGTACCTAGTTATATTTTTGGTCGAATGCGCGCAACGAAACTGATGCTTGAACGAACGCCCGTCCCGTCCCCGATATAATATCGTCTCGACAAAAACACATTTATTTTTATTCAACGAACCAAGGCCTCGGCTGCTATAATATTGCATTCGCCTCGCGAATGTAAAATCTTTTCCGTGTCTAAAGTGTACCGGGCGAAGTGTGTCTCGTAAACAAGGTCTTTTTTGTCATTGTATTCAATAATAACATTGGTAACTGGGTCTTTTTTAGGTTATACGTATCGTTTCATAAGATAAATTAAATGTAATAAATGTACGGCTAAACTGTAATTATCGTACGCGTATGTGTAACTGGAACGGGCTGTGTTGTGTTGTTGCCATTTTTTGTTGATGAAAATAAAAAATAAAAACCATTGTGCGTTCCATCCAAGGTTACCCATATTTACGAGCGACTCGAGCGCGCTTCCTTTGCGTTTCTCCCCTTCAAAACAATGTTGATTTTTGACGCGCGTGTTCTCATTAGCATTATTTTTTACATTTTAATTTTATTCTCCCTAATTTGTTACGCTATTGTTAACTATTAACAAAATAATTAAATAAAAAGTGTTTTTTTTTAAACTTTGTTCTTGTAGGTTATCAAATAAAAAAAGAGAATATCTATCTGAAGCAGTTTATCTAAATAATAATAATAAAAAAGTAGCTGTATTTAGTTTCTGTATATTCAATTCTGTTCTGTTTATTTCTTCTAAGTATATGATTTTAAATTTTAATGCGCTTTTTGCTATCGTTTAGGAAACCCATAAATAATCACATAGTTTTTTATATATGACATGACCAGTCATTTATAAATCGCAGAGGAAAGTAAATATTTTATCTTGATTGATGGAGTTAATCAATCATTCTAGATTTATAAGGTGTTAACAATAAATTAGAATTTTTAATTTTAAAGTAACTTATTTTATTTATTCATTTATATTCATTTGGACATAATTTTATTTTAATATTACATCAACAACCCTAAAGAGAAGTTACCTACTTATTAGATACCGAACTGTCTCCGCCCTAGTGTAAATTGTGGTACCTAGTTAGTATACATAAAAAAAAAATCCATATCCACTCCATTAGATTCCATAGATTTCTACAATCATTTGCACAAGTAGGTATTATTGTATGTTATCTGTGGTTTTCTACTGTGAGTAACATGCTAAAATATACGTTGCATACATGTACACGCTCCAGTCCACTCCACGTTCCATACAATAATACCCGACAATCTACGTGTTTCTATCTGGCCGCTATGTTGTATGTAAACACAATGGCTGTGTTGACACGTCCCGTCGCGATACGAAAGCCGGTATCTAATTCGGCTGGCCTTGGCAATGAAAAAAACAAGTTTTTTTATTAACAACCTTGAGTTGTGCAGTTTTTGCATGGCGCCACCGCTGCGTATTATAAAACCTTATCACGTACCGAATTACACCCACATATTGTGGTGAGTCTCTTGGAACTTTTTTTTGTTGACTACAGATAATTTTAATACTATTTAGTAATCGAAGAATGGTAATTTTCCTACATTTTAAAATGCGTAAACAACACTCGAGTCGAGTGTCTATTTATAAAATGTTTTAAAATGTTCAATTATTGTGTGAGGAATATTTAGTTTTGCGATTTGTTTGTTGTTAATAATTTGATAACTGTTTTTTATTAGCTTTCATATAAATACTTAACTATAAATAAAATGGATACCGTTTGTTTCTTTTCTTTCTTTATAAAAGTTAAATGTCATAACATTATATTTATTTTGTTTTCTTTATTTTTCTTTACGGCTAGGCATTTAACAAGTAATAAAATTGAATGCACTGTCTTTAGGTGCTTTTTACAAAATATTAGGAATAGCGATCCGCTCCCGGCTTCGCACGGGTGCAATTTTTTTCTCTGCTCTGCTTCTGAGGGCCATAGAGTGATAATAAATAGCATAATAAATAAATTTTGTATAGCATAATACATTTTGTACAACTAAAATCAATCGGGTCAAAATCAATCACGTCAGATTCCCAAGTCAGTCAGTCTTGTTGGACATTTTGGGAATATACATTTAAAAAAAAATAGTATTTACTTTATTTATTTTTGTCCTCGTTTATCATGACTCGTAAATGTATTTTTTATAGCATCCCAGACGGTTGCGCAATTTATTCACATCAAAACAATTGTTATCTATTTCTAATTATTGCACAAATATAAAATATTTGTTGTTGATGAAATACGGTCCTTAGTCCTTACAAATGACTCATAGGGAGGTAATCGTGTTAATGTTACAATTATTATTGTTCTCTTAGCGTTTTCAGAGTTTTATAACTACTTCTAAACCATTAACGATTAACGAATTTTAATTAGGTTTTCACTTATGTAGAGGGATAAACGAGGAAGGTTTGTGTTTATAAAAAAATACAACCCAGGCGAAGTCGGGAGCGGGTCGCTAGTACACTATAGTTTAAAATTGTCCATTTATAGACAATTGACAGTTGGCTTTTATAAAAGCTACATCCAACTGAGCTTGGATTCGAGTGTGTTCAGTAAATCCCTGTAATGTGATTATAAACAGTTTCAACATTCACGACGAGTCACGTAGAGCACTGAACTACCGCAAATTGGATTTTCATTCATTATTGCGAATGACTGTTAACTCGTCCCTGTAATATTAAATTAATCTGTTATTATCAACCACAGTTTTATGGAAAACAAATTTATGTAATCATATTCAAAGTTGCCAGTACTTACTTATTTCAATTGTAGTTTTAGTTGAAATTTTCGCATAAAATTATAATGCGATTGTAAGCGATATTTTCACTCATTCTAAAGTGTAGTTCTAACGATTTGTTATTATTTAGAAAGCTCTATTTTCATAAGAAACTACGCAAGAATTGCTTATAGCAAACTGCTGTATGCGTTCGTAAATTTATTTGATAAACATTGCAGTTAAATTTCCGGTTCAATACTAAAATCCTTATTCGATTTTCTTTATATAAATGGATTGTGCATAATGAACAAACTTTAGAAGTAAACATCCAAGAAATACATTGTCGTAAAAATAAACAGTTTTGGTGTTAAGTGTCGATTTCCAATAGTTTGAATGCAAGAATAGAAATAGCATTGAACATTTCTAAGTAAATATTCAATGTGAATATATTTTACAAGTGTTGTTATTTGTTTCAGGGCCGGTGCCGGTGCGAATGGCATTTTCTCGAGGAGACTCGACTTTTCTACCTTCAACCTTCTGCCCAAGTACAAAGTCAACTCTTATCAGATAAAGGTGAGTACTGACATTAATTTTACTGTTGTTTTTTTAGGATTCATCTGAGTTTAAAGACGAAATTGCTCACATAAATATTATCAATCTTATTTTGAATAATATGTTGTTTTACTATTAAAAAAGGTATACTTTAACGAGCTCCCACTATGTGATAGCAGCAGTCTTCGATGTTTATATCTATATATCCATACTAATATTATAAGGAGAAAATTTTGTATTTTTGTATGTTTTTCATGAATAAACTCAAAAACTGGACCGATTTAAAAAATTCTTTCGCCTATAGATAGATTATCAGCGAGCATTATTAACATAGGCCATATTTTAGAAAGTTCAAGGGCGAAGTCGCGTGCAACAGGTAGTGTATATTGATAAAATAAAATAGCTGTGCGTCTCTGTCTGTTTCTCCGCTAAGTTCTTCTCATCACCCAATGAATTTTTATACATTCAACAAAGGAAACGGCGATAAACGGGGAAGGTTTGTGTGTATATCATTTGAATTTTTTTTTTGTATATTTTGTAAAATTTAGCGTATATTTTTATAAAAAAAATAGCTGGCGCCCGCAACTTCGTCCGCATTGAAAAAGAAAAAAGTAGCCTGTGTCCTGTACGTTTAAATGTTTATCTACCAAGTTTCATGAATATCAGTTAATTCGTTTAAAGGTGCTGCATTCACGTGTAATGTAAAATTATAGATTCGACTTTGAGCATTACATTACAATACTACCTCCAGGACTGACGAGCATTCACGTGTAATGTAACATTATAAATTTGACTTTGCGAGCATTCACGTGTGATTTAGTTAATTCCTTACAAGTGAAGCACATTGATGTTACAAGTAGTATCAAGATATTACACATTGTATCATTACAGGGTGCGCATTGTAATACTGCTCGGTTCTTCTCCTTCACTGATGTAATGTTCGAATCTGTAACGTTACATTACTCGCGAATGCTCCCGGTGAGGGAGAACCTTAAGAGTTATGGAAGAACATGCAATACCTACACTTACAGATTTATTATTAGTATTGATGTCTAACCATGACAGTTTTTCTCGCCAATCATATTCCTGAATTTATAGTCTCTTCTCATTTAAGGGTGAAATCCTCTATCAGTAGGAAAATATTAAATTGTAAACCGTATTTTAAAAATACTGTTTCGCTGCTCTCCCAAATTTTACGCTGGACATTATTTAGCTCGTGTATAAATAAATAATTTTTACTGCTGGAAAGGTTTGCAAAGGTGAAAGTTTGCTTTTGTCGTCGGCGCCATAAAAACAAGGGTTGACACTTTAGGCGATAAAGCCCCGTCAGAGAAGGTGCCGGTTTAAAGTATAAATTTGGTCGCAGTATTTGTAACGTATAAATTTTGGATACAAGACATTATATCGCTTAAAAACTTTATTTAGTAAATCCGTTCATCGCACAAGGATACATGACAGTGCCTAATTAAACAAGTATATATAATAGAATTTATTTTGGTTTAAATAAATGCTGTCAGTCGTACCCCAAGGATTTTCAACGTCGAAATTGGTGATGTGCTTTACATGACCTTTACATTTATTACTAAAAGACTAATGAACAAAATGAACGACTAATGATTATTCAAAATATTTTTCAAAAATATTCATATTTTAATATTAAATGTTTCTTTTTAAAAACTGATTTATGTTTCCAAACATTGTAACACAGTGTTGTTGAATGTTTAGTAAAAGATGGGGTGTAGCTGTGTCGTGGACACGCCGCCGTGTATTTACGTATACGTGTACGTTACAAGTAATATTTTCTTTGAGCTTTCGAATTCGAATATACCATATACCTACCTATATATACCAAAAATCTTTGATCCTTTAGCCATCGAGTTTGGATACATATGATGAATATGTAGCAGCATCAAACTGTTACCAAGTTTTCTGTAGGTATTGCCTCCCACTATGGAAGCAAATTCACGTCAAAAATAAAATTTGTTGCATGTAATTATTGCAAACAGCGGTGGTCATGTAGGCATTTATTTGTTATGCGGCGCTGGTATCTAATCTCCACGAGCCTTGAGCCACTTGTGTGTCAACCGTCGGTCATTCGCCCGCCTGCCGCGTCTATTTTTACGCGACGTTTGTTTCATATTTATTACCGACCAGAGTTGCTGCAGTACTTTTCTGGCGCGACGATTGAATCATTGTTTCAGCGCCATATCTCCTTCACTTTGGGGCCTGTAACAACAACGTGGCCGCTCTTTCAGACTGGAAGAATAAAGACGCATCGCGCTGTTCGACAAAAAATATTCCTTATACGGTAATGCATACGATTCAGTTTAATGTCCATATGTCTGTCAATAATCAAATCGCCGTCATAAACTAAACTAAAATATATACAGATAATTATGCTACGTAAACGTGAATGGTATCACACGGTACAGGCTGATATTGTAATCAATCGGGCTGTCCGATTTATGATTTCACACTGCCACTGCGAAATATGTGTCTCACAAGCTTTTGCTCGTAAATTCGTTCGCTTAACTTATAAGTAACAGTCTGAACTTATAAGTAACAGTAACAGTCTTTACACACTGACTGATTGCCGGGAATTTTAAGGACATGTTGAACTACGTTACATTTTTCTAATTTGCTGCTTAAACGATACTTATCGCCTTGAAAAAGTGTTAAATTTTTTTAAAATCACTTGTAGACGAGCAAAAATCTTTTGTAGACAGAGCTAATTCTGTCAATAAAATTGTACAATTGAATAAGTAATTTCAATTGGACTAAATGCGTCTGTTAATTAACTTTCAGTTATGTACTTTATTACCTAGGTAGTTGTTTTTATTTTTGCTCACTTGAATGATAAAATTATATGTTATTAATTATTTACTGAATTTTTCGGTATAATGAATTACTAAAAATATTACATTTCTTTTATGTTATTTAGCTCATTGCATTTTTTTTTGTAATTAAACCTTTTTAACCTTAAATAGATATTCTTATTACGTCTACAGTAAAAGTGATTATGTCTACGTAAAAGGGAATGAATTTAATCTCAAAACAATAAAAAGAATCAACAGTTATATGGAAAGTAATTAAAGACAACGAAATGAGCCAATGTAGAATCTAATCTAAAACTAACAACACATAATGGCAGAGAATAGCTTGAGAAGCGGATCACCAGTCCCTTCCAATGTACGAGTGCATAACACGAGTCCGGAGAAAACGTTGGTAATTGTGAAGAGATACAATATGAAGGCAACGTTGATTTGTTTGAACCAACTGCAACTTGGATATATATACGTTATTTTGACTTTCTTTGGTTCTGTATGGTGTTTTTATGTATTTTTATGTATATATTTTTTTATACTGTTTACAAAAGTTGACATTAGGTTTGGTTTACTTCGCTTTGCCTTTGTTCTTAAAAAGGCGAGTACTAAGTGAACCGTCATTTTATCTCCCACTTTTTAATGCGAACATAAGACCTCAGTAAGAAGTTGGATAGGATTGAAGTTGAACACCTCATCGCATACAAACTTTAAAAAAACAATAGAATTGCTGATTTCTTTCCTACTCCCATTTTTTTATTCCTGCTCGATCGTCGCGAATGCTCCACTGCAACACAGCTCACAAATAAACATAAAAAATGTAGGAAAATGTATGATCATGTAAAGTCTGATCACCGCTTGTCAAAATGGAAAAATAGTACCTATTTGATACAAATTTGCAACTATTGTATACTATTTCACATAAAATGTAGGGATATGTAAGTACTTACTTAGCTTAGCAGCAGGCGTGTTATGTTACAACCACAACTTTATAAACACTTAAATTTATAAGTGGAAATATTTTACGGTACTTATTCTGCATAAGTATAAATGAGCACGATAATAATAGTGTTAAGTAAACACCGTAAGCCGCAACAGATTAAATAAACAACAGAATTACTTTAATCACACCACCATGCTTAATTGCATTGCAACCGCGATATGCAGTTCATTAGTTGCATTATCCTGTCCAGTTACACGTATTATTAGAAGCAGAGGCCATTCAGAGGCCCCATATAACAGCTCTATTGTTCTCTCGATTTATGCTTTCGTTAGCTCTGGAACTTATTATGGAGAACTCTAGTACAGGCCCGGGTTTTATTAAGCTCACAATAGACAGTGCGCAAACATTACGCGTTAATGAAAAAAAATACATGAATATTAATTTCAATGGATTTTCGCACGACTACAACTCCATATTAGATTCCTTTGTCAGATTCAACAGATTTCAAATAAAAACTTGATATGAATATATATTTTAAACCTATTTTTTTTTATTTAAGCTCTAACTTTTTCAAATCGCTCGCGTAAATAGTAAAAAAATAGCCAAGTCCTATTACAGACTAAGAGCTACCTATTGCTATGAGTAAATTCCATAACTATGAGTAAAGTGATTTAACATTGCAAACTTGAGATATGGATAATCAGCTATTACAACTATTTATATATTAATCTACAAATGATAGTCTTCTAAAAGCAGTTATTAGCGACGTTACCATAAAATAAATACCGTCAATTCATAGCATATTTATTGAAATTAATGCTATACCAAATATGTACCATTTTTCCATCCTTCACCGAGCCCTAAGGATTGACGCTACAGTTATTTTTATCTATTTACATCGATTCGAAAATAGAAAAAGATTTTATATACATGCCTATAGCATTCGGTCTGTGAGTAAGTATATAATTAAGTTTAGACAAGAAATAGGGCGAAGAAATATTTATTTCCTTGAGATTCGATTTATGTAATTTTTACGGTAATATACTTACCGTTATTTCTCCCTTACCAACTTCTTGGCATAGAACTTACATTACAATTCAATAAATCGTTATTTTTTTTTATGCACCGAAGACACAATAAGAATGGTAATATATTTCCCACGTAATATAAAAAAATTCGTTATCCGATTTCATTGGATCAAATTGATACGCTTACGTGCAATGGACATGTAATGGAAAAACACATTGTGTATTCAAGAATTCAAGATAAAACAAGTGAGTTCGAATTTTCTATTACAAGATAATGAAATAACAATTTTACTAATAAAATAGCTGTTCGCTTGTTGCGATTTAAATACGAAATCGTGTCATTCCGAGCCGCGACGTGCTACCATTGTTGCCGCGGCCGATCGTGCACGCGAGATAGTTTAAAACATTTTCTTTACTTATCTATCGCATAATAAACGCGACCGGTATTGTCTCGGCGCCGCCGCGCCGTTTTGCTCGCCGTCGCGTGACTGTACCCAGTTTGTACACCACACTGGGGGAAACTTCATAATTTCGTACACCGTATATTACCCGCAATATGTTCAACAACAACCTTTTACATGAACTCTTACTCGTAGTTATCTCTAACGTAGCAAACACGTCTCTCGCGATTCGCAGATACACGAGAAAAAAACTTGATTTTGCAATTTTAAAGTTATAAATATCATTTTATATCTATACTAATTTGTAAAGTTCAGTAGGTTCAGAGGTAAAGTCGTATAGGATCTTCGAAATTCCCATCCGAATTAAAAAAATCTCACCAAAAATTTCAGGATCAGGAATTGGAAAGAATTTCAGGATGGACACAGGCTAAATATTCCGCGGGCATCGCCTATTTGAAAACAAAAATCAAATGATTGGCAGGTGTCGTTATACTCGTATTGCTTTAAACATTTTTTCAGGCGTTATATCTTTAATTTTACAACGCATACGAAGTCGAGAGTAACAGATCGTAAAGTACATACAAAATGTGTACTGATGATGAGTGGAGCCGAGAACCCGATTCAGCGTCACCGACCCCAAACGTGACGGTTTACTTGCGTTCCCTCCTCAGCAGGGACGCACACTAAAGAAGTGTTCACTTCAAAATCAAACTTTCTAACATTTGTATTTCGTTTATACGAACCCGTGTTTCAATCTAGTGAAACGTCTTAGGACTGATTGATAACAACTAAGGTACGTTTTCGCGGAGCGGGATCATTAAAGCGACCACTTCTTCTATTTATGGTGGCCCTGCTGTCTGCCGGCATATTGATTGCGACAACCGGTTGCCTCCATGTTGCGTCGTAAAACCAAAGCTGGTCTTATGAATTTATCGTGTTTGCAATTTTTACGTCGGCATCGCACACATGTGTGTAAGTGATTTTATCGGGTTGCGATTATGTATCGAACAAACGAGATCGACCGCCTCGTAAAACGCTCTGTGACTTTTCAAATTATATGTAGAAAAAATTGCAACGCACCGATCGATGCAAAGTTGCGAACGAGTTTTCTTTCATCGTTGATTTCAAAGTGGTCAATTAGTATGGACAAGTTTGTTTGGTATTTCAAAGGAATCTTTACATGTGTAGTTTAATTGCCTTAAAGCAGGCTAACTATTTTGAATAAATAGACGTTCCAAGTTTACAACATTTTTAAACACTGTAAGTACCTATCGAAATTATGAACTGGGCCATTCCGTCTTTCTAGATACAACGGTGAAAAACAACCAGTTTGCTGTTTCAAGTTTCAGAATTCATTCAGAAGACCATCCTTGAAATATATAAAACTCAAGTCATAAATATAAATTATTGTAGATTAATAATAAATTTTAATGGCTTCACAAATAAAGGGAAGACATAAATAAAGTCGAAGAGCGACATTGACAACAGCGTCATTTATTAGATAAACTGTAAAATAAATGAATGACAGCGAAATACAATTTGAAGAACTCGGAGAAGATGATGCGTCGCAAAGTCGAGTCTCGCGCGGTTGGTTGTCCATGAAACCTAATATTGTCGGAGTTAGCGCGACTGAAATCCGATACCACGTCCAAGGCCCCGTGTGAATTTAGTACTTGTAAAGTTTTTTAATCTCTTGGAAGTCGTTAGCTATACTTACTTATTTAAAAATGTCTAATTTCTATATTATTTAAAAAATAATAATATTCATGTCTCTTTGCGAGCGTCATAGATAGGCATTGTGGTAAAATTTCTCGAAATCTAAAGTCAACGATTTTTTTTTAATCAAAACGTATTGTACCTACCTACCATAAAAGATTGGGAATTTCTGTAAATTTTATTTTCAACATCAGTTTTAACATATTTCATCTCGTGTCACTTACTAATGATGTGTCATGTATTTTTTTATAATAGTTATCATCAATCACATGTTATGTACGAAGGAATATATCTCATTTTCTCGTCACATCCGTAAAAGGTAAGAAATGAGAAAGTAGCCGTCTAATAGATACAATAGGGCTGGATTTCTGATAGGATACTGTCTTGTGCTGCAACTTTCATTCATAGCAAAAAGTTGCTGAATGACATTAGACGCGTATATTAATTTCTTACCAGTAACGTAGACATCGAACGGGTGGACTTAATTGCTCCACTATAGAGATGGTTAGGTATATAATAAATAATAAAGGTAGTGTTAACACAATGGTTAAACGCTCTGTTATCAATTCTGTAGACGCAGGTGCTAATCCCTTTTTAAGCGTCTTTTTTGGTTCTCGAAGGCTAGCAATTTGTCAATCCACCATGTAATTAATTGAAAGGCCCTTAATTCTATTGGATTAAGATTGTATGGATTGATTGGAGCCCATTGGGTAGCCCGCTTGCCGTTTCCAGGTTTGGTCTGCATTGCATTTCGGATCTCTCGATTTAAAGTTTAAATTGTTGTATCCCATTCCTGCAATGAATGATGTAAGTAAACATTAATCATGTATAATGGCCAGTGGGCAGCCTGACGGTTCACTTAATGGTAGATTGGTAGGTGCATACTTCTTCTTGCCTCTCCAACTAGTGAAGGTTGGCGATCATCCTGGAACAGTTCTCTGTGTTTCTGGTTCGTCAGAACAGATCAACTGTCAATAGCCAGCCACTACTTCTTTTACGCCTCTTAAACACCCGATACTGTCGCTAAGACTCCCTAAGTCACTGAAATTTAACAGAATACAGTTGTCTTCTGTAATCTTCGAAGCAATGACAAAGAGTTTATTTGATTTATTTATTTATTTGATCAGATGAGAGGCTCTGATTTCATCAGTGGATAGTAACATATGTCGCATACACGAATAAATAGTAATAGTGATGCAATTTCATTGCACATTTTCTCCGCGTTATGTCTACCTTTCGACACTAGTCGACTGACCAATACTCACGTAAAAGGCAAACAGCCGTGCGAACTTTATCCGGGGAGTTGCAATTGAAAGGCTACTCCGTTTCGTGAGCCTCTGATTAACTTTTTATGAAGTTATCGCAAGTATTCACATGCAGGACGGTATCGCCGTATAAGGGAATGCATCGGACCCGGTTTTTGTACATGTCTTTACACGGCTCCCTTCAATCTTGATAAACTCGACATATTTGCGTATCATCTGGTCGTAGTTGTTTTGTTTAAAATTCTGCAATGACTGCTGCCGTTGTAAAAATTACATATGAGGTCATGAAGTTCTTTTTTTTTTCGAAAATTTCTCTCTGAAAACATTACATATAAATGTAACTGCGATAATAAAAACTTGAAATTAACGACCCACACGGATCACAGAGTAAACAAATTACACGCTGCGTGATATTTTGTATACCTGTATACATGCTTAGCTGGCACATATTGACCGTGCCCACGCAGAATTGGCGGCGGCGCCCAAACCCACGCAGTGTGGTCGTCGCGAATTTGCAGCCGTAGCAAATGTGCGCCAAGATGGAATGATAGATGAATCGTCGCACGTTCATTATCAATGCAACTTTCCTTTATCGTTTATTAAAAAAAAACGATCAGCACATTCTTCATAATGCACGTGGGCGTAGAAGTAAGTATAGAGTGTATGGAGTCCAAAATGTTCTTATTCAATTATTATGTTATTCCAAACTTATTCTGCTACCAGTAATAAACAAAGTTGTAAATACTATTTGTAGCCTAGAACTGGAGCGGTCATTGATCTCCTGCGCACTATTATTATCTCTATAACTACTGCAATAATGTTTAGAAAACACGAGCCTGATTTCAAACATTATATTATGGTTGACTTGTTTATACGGTGTGTGTGTATTTTACACATTACATTACAAGTTAAATGGTTACATAACAGCGTCGCGATTACCAGGCGCCCATAGATGGGCGAGAAGTGGCAAGATCGCGCGAACACTCGGTAACCCTGAAGTCGGACGCGGGGTCGTTGCACGCGCATAACCCACTTACAGTGCACGTAGATGCAGCGCAACGCCTGCAAATCTCTAGCGCATAGAATCGTAACTACGAATAACTCCGTCATGTTGCGATTTGTTGTGCGCTATTGTACCTAGAAAATATTAAATTGCTTTATCAGAGAGACACAGATTCTATAATCACTTTATATTTATGTTGTAAAGCAGCGTACCTAAACCTGGGCGTGTTTATCTCCCAAGTTTCCTTATACGGTTCAATTTATGCGCTTTAATTGCGCTGGAGTACGCGATTCACATAATCAAGACTTAATTGCGAGGTGTGGTCTCGAAACGTTTACAGCTTTAACAAATTACAAGGGCTAGATAATGTAGCGGCTATGTTAGTTCGACACTCGATGTCACCCATTATATATACAGGTATTTTCAGTATTAATTTTATCTGTACTCTATCCGTACTTAATTTACTCTATCTATATTAAATAAGTAACCGATTAATTCTAAGTTGCTTGATCACCTGCAGATAGGTTCCACGCTAAATGAGTCAAACTATGGTCGCATTACCCAGGTTGAACAGCATTTTATTGTGATAATCACGTTATTGGAATTTGATTTTTTTGGCATTAATCCTTAATGTTCTAGGCTAGTTCTAGCTTTCGAATTGCATAAAAAACAGTTTTTATTTCACATAATAATATAACAATATATTATATCGTACAAGGAATCTTGTAGTGAACCAAAAGTTAAGAAATTAAAACGATGCCAAAAAATATTAATTAATTAAAAGAATATAATCATCTCAGCCGCAGGACGTCCACTGCTGTACATATGCCTCCCCCAAAATTTTCCAATAGGACGAATCAGAAGCAGCCTGGATCCACCGTTGACCCGCGGCCTTTATCATGTCGTCTGTCCACCTTGTGGGTGGACGTGCTGCGCTGCGCTTGCTGGTCCTTGGCCTCCACTCGAGAACCTTCCGGCCCCAGCGGCCGTCGGCTCTCCGTACTATATGCCAAATAAAAGAATATATATTAATTAATTAATCTTTTATGTATTATTAACTACATACATGGTAGTTAGTTACACTATCTTTTTAGTTACGACTATCTTTTACATGTAGTCTATCTAAAATGTATCGTTGAATGTGTTGGTAAGCTCAAAACTCGATCGATTTGGCTAATAATGATTGAAATCATTATTAGCCAAATCGATCGAGTTTTGAGCTTATTTGAATTAAATATTTTGTTAAAATCCGTGAAAGCGTGCGAAGCCGGGGGCGCTTCGTTAGTCAAAATTAAATTTAATGTTTAAGTACAGTCTTGATTACAACATTTTCTTCCAAAAGAATAGTTTTAATTAAAAAATACATGTAAACTCGTATTTATAAACAAGAAGTAGATAAAAGTAGTCCTTGATAATTCTGTAGTGCAAATTTATCTACAAATGCACTTGAATTATATAACTAGCAAAACGAATTGTTTGTGCCGCACCTATCTACTGTTATCAACGGAAAAAAAAAACAATGAACAAATATTGTATTTATCTACGATTGCCTACGTGACCTACCCACACGTCTACAGTTTACGATAGGTATTTTATTAGTCACAGTGTATACAATATATTATAGTAATGTAATACTGCATACTCGATAGTCTGGCGCTGATTCTAGCACAAATGGAAATACGATTCTAAATACAAAACAAGTACATATGTTGAATACTTTCATAAGTGATAAAATAATAATTTCGTTTAAATTAAATGAATTTGCGAACATTAATTAGTAACAAATAGTATAAAGATTGAGACAACCTGTACATGGCACAGTAGTAAACAATGAGTGGTGTAAGAAACAAGGATGCGGATAATGAGCTAGGTACTTGATCTGTTCAACATACACCGAAATATGCTGTTATTTTATAGTGATCAAATCAAACAGTCTTAATTGAAATCATTTTCTCAATAGAAAGAAGTCAGTTCTCAAAGCAATAAGAGTTTACTATGGAACGATACATGCTATACAGCAATACATAGAACCAATGTAACAACCCCCTTAAAGTACTAGGGATTTGTTAGATGTAACGTATATTTTTGAGAAAAAGCGGGAATGAAGCGGTCGCAAGCGGACCATTAGCCCTATTGTTATTGCCGTATTCCCAGTAATGAAACGCTCGTTTTCGTCCTTTAATATTACCGCTTCTCCCTCTTTACTCACTGTAATTGCACTCCAGCTCGATTTCACTCTTACTCATTGATTTTCAGTTTGTGTTTAATTAATTCTCAACGAAACATTTTTAGTCTTCACTCCATTGGCTTCAGTTAGATTTGGTCTGAGTTCTCGTTTGAAAGCAACAGTGCATGCTGATGAGGTATAAGGAGTCGGAATATTGGCTTTTGAAGTGCCTTTATAGTCTACGTAGAGAAATCCAATGCAGTTGTTTTTCAATCTGAACGGTTCTCCGACATTTTTGCAACATTGCCACGAGCTATTGAAGCCAACGTGCCCTTAGAGGAGCGATTTACATGGAAACTTAGTGAAATATTCCCATCAGCTGCCGATTGTCACGTTTTATTGAGATATTCAAACTTTCTCCCTCTCGGGATTTGTGCATCTCATTTAAATAATGAGATGCCTGGCATTGTATACGACTTCATCTCAGTTCATGATCTGCAAAGTTGAGATTACTCATGTAAATTAGAGAAAAGAATGCTTTTCATAAGTCGTATGAGGTTTAATAATATTCTAAATGGTAGTCAATAATAGTCAGATATATTTTAGTTTGTGTAGCGCGGACATTTGCTCTACACTTTCGCCCACGATTCAAGGCGGCCGAGGTGAAGTTCAAGACTATTTATAAACCGAGCCAGCTCCTTACTCGGCCTATTGATCGTCTAGAGAGCACGCACCCCGTATTACGGTAGGTTAGTATGCTCGTAGCTGCGAGCGTTCGTAACTCCCGGAACCCGACGAAAACACCCGAAATTTTACATCCCCGGGAAGTATTGATCGGACTTGACATTGAAATCGTAATAGACGCAGCAAACAGCTGGGAAGCGGGGTGCGTGCCCGACCGTCGGTAGCACGCAATGTTACCCCGCCCACTGTCGGATTTAACATTTCTTTCTTCCTATATTTTCCAACACGCCACTGAACTCACTTAAAATACCTCGCATTTTTAACATCGTAACTGCAGCAATGTGCATCGATTGTATTTCTCGTAGCCATAAAACCTCCGATATATTCATTGTTAAAGACGTGTCTTCTAATAATTATGCACAAGAGCCCTAGGACCGTTGGTGCGGCTCTAAAATCTCATTTATATTCGCTGCGGTCGGAGTTTGAATGTTATCTAAAATCCGTGTTTAGGTGTCGGGACTGCTCTAATCTGGGAACTAAACACATCGTCAGCAGACAAAGCTTTGTTCTTGCGAAACTTTGTAGAGACAGTCGATTTAATAAAATTGATGTCTTCACGTAAAAAAATACAGATATTTTATTAAAAACAAGTGAGTATTTTTATAAACATTTACATTGGTTGGATAAGATTACGTCGAGTGCAGCACTGCCCACATAAACAACTCTTATCTTCGGTGCCAAATTTTATCTGCAGAGGTGCCATGTTCCGCAACGATATGTTCATTAAAAATAAGTACATATTTTTTTAGCTCATGGACTCGCATTATGACTTTATTTAATAAGAAAATAATTAAAAAATAAACTTATTTATGTAACTGCAACTTGAGTTTCTGCAAGTTCGTACTTACAAGAATTTCCGAATAATTTTTTTCTGAGAGATGTCTGACCGACGAGACTGCAGACTTACGTAGATGACGTCATATTGCGGGTATTGGTCGTGTTTGTCTGGCTAGGCGATGTTATGGAATAGTAGAAGTTACGCAATCGAGACATTCTGGTTTGGACAAACTATTCGCGACTTCTTCTATCTATAAAGAATATGTGATCGTTGCTATACATTCTGCCCAAACAATGAAAACACGATTTTTAAAATCTATTTTACTTCTTTATCTTTTAAATTATTTAACCGTCTTGTTTTCCCCGTATAAGCCACTACACTTACCCGCGTTTCCTGTACAAGGTTTCTTGTTCGACGACATTTTATTTTAACTATGCTGATAAATTTCCTTCTTGATAAAATACCGAAGCCTGCATTTAGTGGCGACGTAAATTACTTGTGTGTTCAGCTTTCTAGATAAAGAATACTGAACCTTATCATTTGTAAATACACTTTCACGTTTACTAGTCATTAGAAAACTAGTATTTGATTACAAGGGAAAAAATATTACATGATTTTCATGTTATTACAAAATATGAGAAATTGTTCAAGTGAATGCAATGGTCTGTTACAAATTCCAGATATTTGTAAATCACAACCAATTTCTTTGAAAGCAGAATAAGGACCGCTTGCACTAGCTGCATTGGATGTACGAGTATTTTATTTACGTAATTTGTTACTGTTAGATGGATAACACATGATACATTAGTCGGTCGGTCTGCCTCTGGATCTTAGATGTTTTTTGCTTTTTCATCCGCAGTTTCTTCTTTTCATTTGCTATTTGAAAAACTCGTCGTATTTTTTAAAATAAATATTAATGGCAAACTGTGACGATTTATTGAGAAAATTCAATCAAGCATTAATCCTCTGGAAGGATGGCGAATCCGATTAAAACATGGAAAACTGAAGACACACCGAGATGTTTTCCCTGAATACTGATCAGTTCTATTGAAATTATTCCAATGCTCGGGGCTCAGCCGTCAGAAAATTTCATAAATAAAAAATGCGAACGGCGTCTGCTTCGATGCATTTCTATGGAATCACGGCACCTCCAAGTTAAATAAGTGATCACCGGTCGGCGAAGACGTGAGCTGAAGCCGAATCGACAACCCGAGGCTGCGAGTTTTGCTTTGTGATTTTTTATGAGTAGGTAATCCTTATCCGTATTCAGCTGTGCAGTGCTGATTTGTATAAAGCTTTGTAGTCAGATTTTCACGGCTAAACGGCGGTCGACGAATATGCATTTGCCAGTAATTAAAGGAGAAACAATTGGGCAGTTATAAATTTTAGATAGGAAAGCAAAGGTCGATAGATTGGCTGTGGCAGCGGGCCGGGCGGCGCTCCCGCTAATCGATCGATGTCTGTGCACACTGCCTGCTGGCTGCTGCACCCGCGCCCTCTCATTTGTCTCGCTCGCGGTCGCGCCACAGCCGATACACCGTCCTCTTCGCTTCGTTATTCATAGTCCCTAACCACCCGGTAGTCGCCTGCCTCCCGGTGTCCTCCCGTATTTAGACACTGCACGATCTAATTTATGTTTTAAATTGTTCGCTTTTAAACTTCTCTTCAGGCGGCGGAGGGCGGTAACGACTACATCTAGGGTTATCGTTATGAGAACCTGCGATGTAATGGGCTATATCATTATAAATTTGTCGAGCTTCCACGAGCTGTTTTGAGTTTAGACAGCACCCGTTATAAATGTGGCGCAATTTTCGCCCTTTGCGAGTTCGACCTTTTACTTATTTCGTGATTTATTTTATATCGATTTATTTTCTAACTTTCGAAATATGCAAGGCTGGACGACATCTACTTTCAATTGTTGCGAGGCCTTGGCACAAGCGTGCTGCAGGTCGGCCAACATTGGAATAGCGCAGTGGCATTTCGGTATCGCGACGTGTTGCGCCTGCGCAGGCTGCTTACATAACGCACCTGCCATATCGGGCTGCGAACTGCAGTGCACGATCACTCGCCCATTCTATGAATTACTTAGAGGTCATAGACCTTATCCATTATCGAGATCGATGTGAATTCTACTTAGGCGCTGCTAATAAATGTAGGCGAGTGTGCACGACTAGATTAAGTTGAATTGAATTTATGACGTAATAAACTTTATACAAGGTGGAACTGCATACTCGTCGTAAAGTACAAACAAAAACGAATAAAGTGAGAGTAGATTATACGTCTAAATCCATTGAGTAGCACTTCGCTCTTTGTTCGAGCACTTGTAAGACAAATAAATACGTAAGGAACGACGCTATCTTCGGTGGAATCGCCGACGAAAATTTTTAGCTTTCCTCTCACAAGTTTCCAAGCGTAGGGGTTAAAGCGCAAAACGAAGTTGTCGGTTTTAGTTCGTTTTTCCGCGTTTTTCACGTCTGTAAATTCTTTAAATCCTTTAGCATCCCTAAGGAGTCGGCGTCTGAGGATAAAACGGGAACGGCCTGCTTAAATACAGAAGGAGCTCTCAACGAGTGCACCAACATCACCCCTATGAAATTTTAAACTTACTTAATCTTGTTTTAGCGTCAATTGCTTTCGAGTGCTCTTCATCTCAAGTTTGCTACATCACACACTTGACTCAACGTGTCACATCGTTTTAATTACATATATTATAACAAAATTTCAGTTTCGAAAGTTGATAACGAATTGATAGAATGGCAGCAAATTCGGTTTGTTTCCATTAAGTGAGTGGTAAAATATCAGGTTTCGAGAAACAACAGTGTAACTTGGCCTCGCCTAGTCGTGCCTTGCGGCGATAAATCTTGGTTGGTGCCTCCGGTTAATACTCTGGATTAGGCACCAACCAGTGAGATATGCATCATAGACATACGCCGTTTAACTACAACTAGGTGCAGAATATTCTTCCACCATTATTTATTCGCGAGTCGTGTTTATAGTTGGCAACTGTTTATTATTTCCTATCTTTGTAATGCGATGAAAGAGTGTTTACTCGGTTTATATTGGAATGGGACCAGCTTCCTCAGTGGAAATGTACTACATTTTTGAATACATTTACTGCTCCTGCATGATAACCTCATATTTATTTGGAGACTCGCTTGTCTCTCGAGATTATAACTTAATTTATTCTTTGACAAACAGATTCCGTCTTATCCCTGACTGTTGACTTGTATAAGTATGTAGGTACCTAAGTCATCAATCCATCTAAGCCATTGATCTTCATTATTTATAATTCGCGTGTTAGTTTGAAACAACTCAGAAGTCAAATAATTGAAGGTATTGACCATAAATAAATGTGCAGTCGTCAGCCTTCGGATTACCCATTCCATTCCCATAATGAATCCATGATTACATTGATATGTAAATGTCTGCCGCAAATGCTGGAAGGATGTAGACGCTATTTTAGTGAATAGAAAGGATTTTTGGAATACAGCTTACTAAAAGGAATTAAGCAAAATACTGAAATAATTACAACCAATATAATTTGATTGAATCTTAAGCATCTGGTTTAAGAATGATCGGTTTTTAGTATCACAAAATTAGTGTGTACCACATGTTGTATTACTAAACTATTGGATTCTGTTCATTAAATACCTATGTTAAAAAAAAAATTTTTAATTTTTTTTTCTGTATGTGCGTTTGTGCACGCTTAACCGATTTGAATGTGGTTTTCACTTATGTATTGATGATTACCTGTATTAAACTACACGATGCAATTCATTAGCCTTTGTTGTTATCTTTCTGAACATTACTAAATTATTTTATTGATTTTTAGATCGTAGACGTAAGTGCTTCTACTTAGTGAAGAGTCACTAAGCAAGTATAGAAAGTAATAGAATTGAAGAATTTTAACTTCGGGAGCCAGGACCAAAAATTCGTGCTTTTTGTTACCAAAACCCATTCACCCTCATATTTCTGAAAATTACAAATATCTTAAAACAAATGTCGGCAATTATCTTGAGTGTCAAGCCAAATCGTCTCCTAGTACAGTCGGGATTAGATTTTCCTGTTCCTGAAGAATGGTAATAATAATAATTTATATGAGTAATGAGTATTCACGTTTCATATCTCAATTGCCAAGTGGCCAACCATTACGATTAAGTCCAGCGTGATCGTGGTCCGCTTAACAAATGCAACGGATTCCGAAGTCAATGACCGATAGCATTGTTCTCGAATCTTCCATCAGTGCTGTTGTTATTGTATTTTATTGTTATCAAACACCGGTAATACTTAAATTAATAGCTATTGATGGCTTTATCGTGAAACTAACATTTGGATAAGTGATTGTGATAATACCTACTAGTTTAATATTTTACGTAATTCTTTACAGTACATTGACCGATAGAGAAACGCCTTCGAGGCGAGGCTTTTAAAGCGGTAATTATAGGGCAGGCGATTTTCAACGGGTAATAAATGGCACTTTACAGAACAAGGCTTAATTATTGTGATTTGTGGGATCAATTAATTAAAATTTTGCCGTAATTTAAAAGAAATATTGAATTTTTTTTTTGGTCTCACCACCGAATACCACTATCCCTATACAGCTGCATTGAAACTCAAGAACTCTTCTACGAGCTACAAAGCTTTCCCCATAGGCTGTTATGTCGACATCAATTCTCGTTTTTGTTAAACAGGGATGACGGCATACTTCCACTTCCAAAATTTGAAATGGAAATGGACTGCCGCAAAGATTTTCAAATAAAACTGTACTATTTATTTAAGTACTTTAAAAACCGAATACTTTAATAACTTATGAAATATTTCCCAGGGGTTTTCGATCAGACTTTCAAAAATGTTGTCGAATGAAAGCTCATAGCTGCTTTTTTTCCAATTTTTCAATTTATTACAATACTAGCTAGCGGCTCGCATCCACGCGTCCAACTTCGCACGAATTCATTTTTCCTTGGTTCCCGTTTATCGCTCTTTACATTAGTGAAAACGGTATCAAAATAAGTTTAGCGGAGAAACAGACAGACGCGGACGGTTACTTCAATTTATAATGTACACTTAGAGATGCAACAATTAATATATTATTTTTCAATAGTTTACAATAATAACGTGTGCGTGTAAATTTTTAGAAATAAAAATATATGATAATTTATACATTTTATATAAATTATTGCTCAGGATTAACAAGAGTCGTGCTGTGGTGACCGGTCGCTGCTAATTTATATTTAGTACCTACTAAACGCTATTGTAGGAACGTAGTAAACCTAGGACAACATTTAATTTGTTATGTAAATACTCGTGCGTATAACTCGTTGATTTGTTGCCACTAGTGTTTGTCGCATAAATAATTTTGAATCATCTAGCTCTAGTGTGTTCCTCGTTGAGTTATATCATGAGAGGTCAGCAAATAATAATTATAATCATTATTAAAATTATTTACTTTGTAGATATAATACGATTTACGCTAGCTAAATCAACTTACACATTTGTATTTTTATTACGTAAAGATCGGCAGGCAGGCTGATGACGCACTGTACAATTTTTTTTTTGTTAACATTTTTATTAAAAAAAAAAAAAACACATTTTGTACACTTGGATGTACTACTTCTGGATTAAATTATAGGATACTTTTTATTCTAAAAAAAAATCCTGTGGGATTTTCAAAAAACCAGCTAGTTACAGCGCGTAATACGAGTGGGCACCAATGAAAATGTATATTTTAAAAAGATTTACTATCTTTTCCACTCAATAATATTTAGAAATAACTCGCAACTGACTCAATGACTCGTTTATTTATTATCGTGTCTCCAGCACTGATGTCGTGATAAGTTCGCCTTGGCTCGGCCGTTATCCTGCGATACATGGCGCCTTATCGGCATACGCACCTTTACAATGCACTATATTATTTTGCATTTACTGATAAATAAATCGAATCGTCAACAATATAAAGTAAAGGAGCATTGCGAAATTTGGCGTATCAATGATAACAAGTAATATAATATACACAGTTACGATTTAATAAGTCAAAACAATAATAAGTCAACCATGTAGGTATCCTGGAACACTAGTCAATTTAGTCTTTAGCTTATGTACCTACTTCCCTTTTCACGGTTCTAGCTAAATCCATAAAATTCAGTTTAATTAATAAGATAAGACAGATTTACATCTGCATTTAGATTATGAGCTTGAATATAACATAGAAATCACCATTAAGACTATAAAGACGCCATTGTCGGCCTAATTCGTTAACCTGCTTAGTCCATTTATGGGCAATTACACTTTTTATACTTTTCGACAAGTTTAGACGATTATCTACCGTTTGGTGAAGGAATAACGACGATTATCAAACTAAAAAGGTGAGAAATTTCATAAATAAAAAAAACTGCTTTCTGACTAATAGCAAAAGAAACCCTGCTAATTCCTAAGTTTTGTACTGATAATGTCGCTCATTTCACATACCTGATGCGACTCACAACATTTTGTCATGTCATTTTTCTTCCTCCTGAAATCTATGCAAAATGTGACTTAGCAGGTTAACGAGTTAGGCCGACGCCATGTCACTTAAAGAAGCTACATAATTCAATAACTTTATTAATTGTATATAAATTTAAATTATTCATATCGCCATCCAACATTATCTAAGTTATAAATATCGTAATGGTTTTAATAAATGTAACTGCAGTTTCACTGTAGGCGAGAGGCGAGGGCGATGCATTTAAATATTATTGCATGTCGATGCAAAATTATCCTTCAGGCTGAATCATCAATCTTTAACGCAATTAATGTGCTTTCAATTTGTTCGTAATCAATGGAACCAGTGTAGTGGCAGTTAATGGTGTGTTTTGATTTCATTTTAACATTATTGGCGTAAAATGTTTACCCACTATAAAACTGTGGAAATTATACTAGTAAAATGTTCCGATTAGATTTATACTATTTGTATGTTATTGAAAAAATATCACAATTATTGTACTGATTTAATATTCATAAGGCTTAAATATACGTAAATTTAGAAATAATAATAAAAAACATATTGTATATTGGGTAAGTTATAGATAGCCAAATATCGGGTAAGTTGCGATATACCCATGGGTAAGCTAATACATATTTTCCAGCCTAACGCTGAGATTTAATAATAAAAAAATATCATTCTAAAAGTGTTCAAGAGACTGAATTGTAACAAAAAAATAAACAAAATGCCTGTTAATTCTAACAAATACCATGTAAAGAGTTATGATTATAATCGCATTGTTTACGCTGAGAACAATATTGCAGAACACAATGTTGTCTATTTCCAATAAAAACTTGATTTGTTACTCGCACAGATATCTTTCAATATATTATAACGATTTACTTTCACACCAATATCTTTAGTGTAATTTTGAGTTATTCATTTTCACTTTTATCTAATTTATTGTTCGTGTTCGCCACCAGCGATAACAGCTTACGGTTGTTGTTGAGTTTGCAAAACATCGATAATGGGGACCCGAGGTGACAACCCTGCATGCAGGGTTATCAAAACTACAATTGCTTGGTCCGTAACGCGCACAGAAACAAACATCTGACTTTATTGCAATACACTATTTTACAATGTTGCTTCTATAATACGAAGGCGGAGTGATAAGTCTGGTAAAAATCTATTTTTGGATTAAAATTATCGCAAATTGCATGGAACCTCCTCGTACAGAATAGGTATTACATATTGAATAATAAAAAAACGCGTCAACATGGGGCGGTCTTATCTTTTAAGATATGGGTTATATCTCTTTTTATATCAGCTGCAATATTATGGCTGAAGCAAATATTGTCCATCACTTTTCAAGGTTTCATACTTTAATAAAATAATATTACGATGCCTTTAAAAATGGGATTAAAGGCTTTTCTGCTGATTTATATAACAATTATCAAGGGACTTAGATTGCATCCAGGCTTAATTTTTTCGATAAATTAAAAGATTATATATGATATAATATTATTTATTTCCTTATTTTAAGAGAGTAGTTAGGATTCCAGTTTGCAGAATTTTGCTTTGTTATGTACTATAAATTTGTAATTTTGTAAGTTTTTCTGTAAATAGTATACACAAACATTCCTCGGTTATCGCTCTTTACATTATTAAAACCGTATCAAAATACGTTGGGTGGTTTCGAAGAAGTTAGCTAAAATACAGACAGAGTTGATAGAGACAGGTTGATAGACCAGTTGATGTTGTGACTACCCGTCCCCAATTAAAACAAACAACACCATAGATGTTTCAAAAACGTTGCCAAGCTTGGTGAGTTAAGGATTAGCAATAAAGCGGTAATAGGGGAATGAGATTTTGGCATCGTTTACTCCCTCACCTCAACATCGATAGTCTTCTGTGAATGCCCTATACTACCTTCTCGTTATATTTAGCGTTCTTTGTACAGTTTTTTAAAATGAATTCTTTCGCTCACATAAATCGATAAGTACTGGAATCATTTTCCATTTACTGAGGATCAAATTATGTAAATTTTGTATTTATATAATTAGTATACAATATTTATAGAAGACGTAAATCAGCTTTTATGATAACAGTAAATACATCTTGCAATAACAATAACCATTAGACAACTTGTTTTGCATTCCGGTCCGATACAATTGCACACATGCCTTATAACTACATAATAATATAATAACTTTAATTATATTTATTGTAATTTTGCCTTTGATCGGTTCTATTTATTACATCAATTATAACAAGATCACGAAGTGTCTAGATCTGGATAGGACACAATCTGAGTACTTTTATGAAACAATAAAATAATAAATGTTTTTTATTTACAATCTGCAATAACTTTTTCTGTTTTGTTATGTACTGATTTCGTAACTGATACTCGTACCTTATACCTACACTACAGCCTCAACTTGAAATTCACCTTGTGATTAAACCTCATATCAAATAACAATTACAACATGAAAACATCGATGGGTCGTGATGATTCACACAAGCATTGAAATTTCAAAATCCTGATAGATCTTTTATCAACTTCAAAATAGAAAAGTGAGGGTATTTCGTTCTAAATGGCACTTCTTCATTCCTTATCAGACTGATAGACCATCAGACAAACACGATTGTAGATCGAATTTGATGTTGACACAGCTGGCGCACGTGGCTTGTTCAGAGATAAAATCAACAATAAAGTTTTGCCATTTAATGTTAAAGAAAAAACTCTTTGAAGCATCAAATGAACACGAATGAACTAAGTAAACATAAACTGTAAGTAAAGATAAGCTGACAATAATAAAAATCATTCAAGGCGAAGACTGACAACCTCAAACATTTGAATCATACAAATCTTTCTGGGCATACCTAGAAAGAATTGGACGAAAAAATACTACATAGAATTCAATGGACTCAAAGGACAATTTTTTTAAATGTATATTCGTCTGAAGAAGTTACAGCAAGTGCTCTCCTGGCAGTATTAAGTATATGGTATAAGGAAATGGACTCTGGCATCTCTTGCTTATTCATCGAAACACAACTTAATATTTGTCAAGACCTGGTTTTGGGATTTCATGTTATTTGTACAACATATGTTCAATGTGAACCTATTTAATGTACGGCCTCCATCGCATTGTGTCAAAATAGTTTTAATACACGCATTACTTATTATTTATTGGCACAAAAAATTGTAATCTGCGATCTAGACGACTTCATTTGCAAAAATACATCGAATGTTTTTGTAGACTATTCATGGTCGTCGCGTGCAAAACAAATAAGTTTCAATGTTGAGAGCAAACGAGCAGAGCAAATGTTCACAAGTGATGTTTGTCGATGTGAATGAGCTTCGTGCACCATTTTAACTATACATACTGTGGTTCTGTGTGCTGGACGTCGTTTTGCTCTAAACCTTAACACCTCCGCAATAAAGGCAACTTTAGCAAAGTGATCTGTCATTTTCAACGTATTTATATCAATCCATTAAACTGAATTAATAATTTTCTGTCGTAATCAATACTAATAATAAATCTGTAATAGTTGGTCATGCAGTAAGCTACTTTGTATTCAGAGATATCGTGTTTATAGACTCTATACATGATACTGAAACTGAATTGATGATTTTTAGAAGTTTTTTCATGTATGTATGTTCCTTCATAACTCTTAAACGAATTGACTGATTTTCATGAAACTTGGTAAATAAACATTTAGACGTACAGGATACACAGGATAGGCTACTTTTTTTCTTTTTAAACGCGGACGAAGTCGCGGGCACTAACTAGTATTACAATAAAAGATTAACGCGTAATAATTCATGATCACAATGCAGTTGTTAACCTGTGTTATGTTTGCGTAATAATTTCGCACAATTACTCTTAGAAGTAATAATTCAAAAATAATATGCTGAAATATTATCATATGTAGTAGACGTATTTTTAATGCAATAAAATTACATAAATATTCTCCGATAAAGAGTGACACTATCATAATTATTTTTTACAAATTGGTGCGTTTTACACTTCTAGTTTTATTCTAGTTCTGGATATTTTGTAATATTAATGGGATTTTTTTTCTGGATACGATTAATATAATGTATTTTATGCCTCTTATACATCAATCTAATCAGTTTTAGTACCACCGCAGTAATTAACAGTCAAAAATTAGCACTGTAAAACTATTCACAGTGCTAATTTTTGTCTGTTAATTTTCGTTTTTTGTAAACAGCTTTATTACTTGCAGAGTTCATAGATTCAAGAAAAACAACCGACACACTAACTACACAAACCTACTCTTAAAGCCTTAGTGTCTACATCAACTTTTAAACCTGTTTTTAAGTGATTTTTCACAACATTTTTATTCCCTTTAAAGAACCCCATAAACCATTTAGTACGTTATCTACTTGCAACTAATGACGCGTTAGTTGAATGGTTAGTAACTGACACAACAATTCAGTTAACGATAAAACGAAGTTAGGGTAAGTACTTTTCCATGTTATACCATGCACTGAGCGTCGCGTCTGAGGCAAACACAACTTCAAACGTCATTGCTAAGTATAAATTCTTTCCAACATCTTCTTTTATTATTTTTCGTTGTGAAACTCGTCTTTGTGTAGCAACAAATTTATATTTGATAAATTTATTACAGTCTCCATTGTCACGATAATGTCATTTTGTCAGTTGTCAGTCAACATTCTCTAATAAAAATGTTCTTGCTATCTGACGGGAGACCTCATCAAAATCGCATCAAAGTGCCTGCACACCCACTTGGTTTGCATCCGAACATTTTTAACATCCATTTAAATTTGAATTTTTACATTTATTCTTAGTGACGAGACTCGATGGCCCTTTGCCACTTCATATTTGCCTGAAAAAGAATGCAATTAAGTTAAAACCAGACATTGCACATAGTATTATTGATAGAATTTGAAATTTGGACAAAGATACTGGCTTTTGTCTGGCCTTTTTTATTGTGTAAAGATAATCAGTCAGGGTGATGTTCCACTTGATGGTAGTTTGCTACCCTCACCTTTTAACATAAGAAACGGCAACGCCACAGGTGCTGCAAGTGCGCTGCCGACCTTAGTACGATTAAGAATTATTAGGAAGAGATAGGGAAATGGGCTATGGCATCCCTTATTATTTCGCAGTGACTTGCCACTCAGTTTTTTTTTCTTTTAAAACTTATCTATGACTGAAATTATTCTACTTAGTAGGTACATATTCTATTTGAAAAAAAAAAAAAATTTTCTTCTGACTTGTTAAAGTTATAACTTGATTTCCAAATGATTACATATATTTAGCGAGATAAATTACAGCCTGTTAC
Organism: Synanthedon formicaeformis; assembly: GCA_945859745.1. Classification (NCBI taxonomy): domain Eukaryota; kingdom Metazoa; phylum Arthropoda; class Insecta; order Lepidoptera; family Sesiidae; genus Synanthedon; species Synanthedon formicaeformis. The sequence goes on along the minus strand of OX243960.1, from coordinate 4,141,591 downwards.
CTAGAGATGTTACAGCTTTAGGTTCTTCAAATGTATATAAAACATTATTACACATACCTTTTTTATCTCTTGTCTTTATACTCTTCTCTGATTTAGCGGAATGTCTCTCGCAAGCGTATGAATGCAATGTGGAATGTTCGAGAGTGCGACTAATTCACGCGTGTAAATTTATTCGCTACACGAAACACTGGATTTTTGCAAATTTTACACACCCAATTTTTGGGCGTATTTTATGCTTACGAATATCATAAATAGCTGCTACAGACTGGCAGCGCTCGGGTACGCGAGGCATTTTCACTACCGAATGAATTTCCTCTTTCAGCTATTTCGCTCTGTGGAGATTAACAAATTGTTCGTTGTGTGAATTCCTTCGAGTATCGACGTTTACAATGTTGCTACAGCAATAAATGTTCTAGATTTACATAAACCACTGGCTCCTTTGACAGTAGAATGCTGATGAGACGCAGACAGGTTTTACAGTCAAGAGTAATGACCGTAAATGATATAAACCCATAATTTTCTTTAGAAAGTTGAAACCTGTAGTGCACTGTGTAACGAGATTAGATACTGCATTGCCTTGGAATCTATCTCTACCAGTTTATTACTTTTTATAAAATGTATGATGAATATTTTTAATATATTCAATTGCATTGTCGTGTAGAATGCATTTTCTGAAACAGTGAAACAATGAATATGGTGCCCTCAGACAAATGGTAAACATGAGGCGGAACCGACAGGACAAATGTATTGAGCGCCACAGACATCACTCGCAGTCTTATTATTCAATGGATGATAGGAAATACTAGGTTGGAATCAATAAGCAACATTTTTAAAAAAGGAATATAGCAATTTATTAATCCAATTAAAGTTTATTTTATTGGATATCAGACCATATTATTGGATATCTTCGTCCGGTTAATTGGATTTGCGATGAGGTTTCTCATTTTTGCCCAACCTCTCGGCGCTCTCTCCGCTTCAGCGTTTCGCTCTTTGTATTTAATTTTTATCTGTACGAGCTACTTACCGTCGAGTGCCGACGACGTCGGCAGAATATAATAGGAAAAGTTTCATTTGGCTAATTAAAAATAAGCCACCCTCGGGAACAATCCAGATTTATTGTCGTTACTCAACCTTGGGTTGCCGGTGTCTCCTATTTTATATTAAAAGCTCGTTTGCAAACATTTTACGTCGCAGAACAATGAGAAACAACGTCGACGACGCGAGTAACATCCGACTGTTTATTAAAGCTTTTCATAGGAGACACAAACAAACGATGCTGGAATTATCTGCTCTTTGAACCTTTTGCTTGTGTCGTCATTGAATATTTTACTAGTTTCAGAATAACAGGTGTCGGTTTTGTTTTCAGTGAGAGGCTCGTGTTCTCGAAGCGTCAGCCTCGAAAGGGCACCCCATGCACCCTTTAATTATTGCGTCACCTTGAATTCGGAACTTCAACGTGTGTACATTCGTTTTGCGGAACGTCGAGCACTAACGACGCTTTGAGAACACTTTATTCCTCTCGCCTCCAACGAGCTCTTCTCGCTTTTGTTTTAAACCTGTTTAAACGTCGAAGCGTACGAACAAGACCGCGTTTAAAATTTACAAGGAATGCACACTTCACGCGCCCATCCAGTTGTGTTTGCACTGTTTTAATTAAACTTTAGATTTTGTGTACTTATTGTTATGGGGAAAAGGTATATAGATAAAGACGTGTAGCTGTAACTTTCGGTAGCGAATGTGACACCGTGCACCGCCGAGTTGCCAGATGCCAAGTTTCTCCACACTATGTAAATTTAGTCGACATAATTAGAGGAAGCTACGATCGTCTACTCGAGTTAAATAGCCCAGTATGCTCGTTTCAACCGAGTTCGCAGTAGGGAGAATGGCCTTCTCTCCTATTCCTATATTTGCGGCTGCAACCATTACGCTCTCGACGATTTGATAGTGTTTGTACTCACCTAAAGTCGTCAGAAAGTTTTATGTGCCGGTTTACTGCTTCGCGGAGTCATCGCAGAGACTGTAAAAGGCGACGATTGCGAGACAAAGCGTGATCGGATTGAGTAAATAAATAGTCTGCGTTGGAGTGCTCATCAATCTTGCAGTACACAAGTAAATTGTGCAAGTTTGCACTCCGTCGCCCCGGGTTCGTCGCCCGCGCCCTGCGACTCCTGCAACCTCACTAAACTTTCGTGAGCGCGACACTTAACAATTTAATTGTCACTCATTAGTCCTCGGGCGACTAGCGACGTTTTGCGCCGATTTAATTAACTCACTAATTCATAGACATCTCATTAGCTGTGAGCATGCTTCCCTTGTTTTTGATAGCTTTTATTAAATTAAACCTACAGCTTTAACAAATAAGTGACAAGAATTCGGCGGCAGCGCGGTCTCGTTTTGGAATACTTATATTATTATTCTATAACCATTGTTTTTTTTATTTATATTTAGACAAACTACTTGCGATTTTATCTTGTCAATTTATGTCTACGGATATAATAATAATTATCAAATGTAGATTGATCAAAATCTACTTTTTTTCCATAACATTAAAATTAATAGGCGTCGACATTATCGATTTTACGACCACGCTTCAAATATGTAACATCAGTAATTAGTTGGTTATATACAATCATACTTTCTGACGAATTGTCACTCGAATATTTATATGTATCCTCTATATACCTTCATTATTACCCCATTGTCAAACCTGTCAAGTTATACATGCGAACTTTCTATAGTATTTGCTTTCATCGTGTTGTTTTTATTGCAATTTGGCGTTATCAATCACACACACAGTAAAACATCGTTGTGAGAACAGCTGTTCGTTTGGTTGAATCAATCAAACGCGTTCCGTGCAGACATTTGCCGCGGCCAGTTATTTATCATTCTCAAAATTGTCGACAGGTGCTCAACGGCTGCAATGTACATTAGGGTTCGGTACCTTATATATTTATATTGGACGTGAAATAGTAATTTTAGAATGTTTCCACAAAATGGATACGTTGTTGGTGCTCGTAGTTGGGAAGTAGAGATATCGAAGCAGTGTTTGCCATGCCGGATGGCACGGCCCCGCCCGCGCGTCTCTTGGCAAACTGCATTGCACTGCAAATCATACCGAGTTTGTTTGCGTAGGTCAACGCTCTCAGCTCTACGTTTTATGTGTTCCTGGTGTCATGACGCCACTCTAATAATAGAATAATGGGAATGTTTTAACATCATTGACATGCTAATGAAATACGTAAGTTCCTCATGGTGACCGTCCAGCGTGCGCTTGCTGTTTAATGTTTTCGCCAATATATATATTCCCGCATCACATTCCAGGCGCGTTTGTATCCAAAATCAATCCTCTGCTAAGTTTTAAATCCACTCAACGTCCCAACTGGGAATACAAAGCACACTTTGACAGTTCATAATATGTTTAATTAAGTCGTGCGGCGTTGCCTACGCTGCAGTGTACTCGTTAAACTTTCATTATTATTCGCTCTCACAAATTGCTCGTACGTGAACGAATTGTGCTCACAATCGATCTCTGCGGCGCTCGCGAGCCTTTGTTTGACTTCGACTCCGAATTCAGCGTAATTGCCTTTCAGCCTTTCATTATTCAACTTTATGCAGTCATTTACTTAGGTTATTACGTAGGGAGAGTTGCTGTGGTAAGTGTCGTGGGTGGATGCATTAATCGTAATATGTAAATGTAGGGATATGAAATATTGAAATTGCGGGGTTACAATGGCGCGTGTTTTAGCAAGAAAGTCGTTTGTTTCTATGTTTACTTTCCTATCTCGTACATTGTATAAATTTATTTTCACTTTATAGCCATTTTGTAATTGAGTTGCCCGTGTGAACAATGAAAATTACTTGTGTTAAAAGCACGATGTTTGCTAAAATACTTTTAAACGTTTTCGAAGTATGAAACCATCTTCATCAAATCCTGTTATGTCACTTTTATGAATTAAATTAGCATTAATCAAAACTATTGTTACAGATTGAAGATGAGGGCAACCATGGAAATGACGACACTCGGCTGTTTATACTGTCAACTTTGGCTGGACAGCACAAACCCCGAGTGACCTGTGCGTTGTGTGATGAGACTCTTGACGTATTCGATCGCTACCCTCTCGTCGATGGCACTTTCTTTCTAAGTCCGCGTCAACACACTCCCGGAGCTGTTGAGGTAAAGAAAATATCGAATTTTGAATTTTTTAATGTTAACATCATCGGACAGATGGTAGATAGTAGGATCACTAAAACACAAGTGCACACATTGTTATTTCACGGTGGTCTTCTGTAAGGAGATAGTTACTGCCACCAGACGGACTGCCAAAATGACTGCGTATTAATTTCTATATAATTCTATATACTTCGAAGCCCGTTCCTGTTGCTTAACTGAGGTGTGCATTCTGATTGCGATTTGGAAGACTTAATTCAAAAACAATTCCGATTTTGTAGAGGAATACAAACAGTAATTATTGTAGTCTGTATTCCCCTTGTTTAACACAGACGGTTTTGTTTGATTGTTATGCTTTATACCCGACTTGTCACACACGAGTGCGTCGAATATTTGAAAGAAGTCTCCCCGACTCGGTTGTTTGTTACATCGAGTTTAGAAACTTAAATAAGATCCGCAAAGTTTATTTAAGTCTACAAAATAACATAAACGTCCCTCCGCTCGGTGGCGGAGTTACTTCTCGACTGTCGTTTGTTTATACAGCGAATTAGGAGTGGAACGCGATGGGTACACCATGTTTGTTTGACGTTATAATTACCACGCAAAATGTTTTGGACCCGAAGGTCCTTTGTGCATTTTCAACGCTGTTAAACACAATCAAGGAAATCACGATTCTGCAATTCTATATTGAATAATAACATACTTTTTGCTTGCAGGTAAAGGTAGAAGGCCGCACACAATACCTGACTTGTGTATGCATGGGCTGCTTAGAACGCTGCGAACCTGAGCGCACCATACGCTGCCGATTCTGCGGACAAAAATGGGATGGCTCTTCTCTTGTACTGGGCACCATGTACTCCTACGACATCTTCATGGCTACACCGTGCTGCGCTGAGAGATTGAAGGTTGGTTTAATATTTAGTATAGAATATTTGTTAATGAAAATTTATAATACAGACAAGAAAGAAATTAGATTATAAACGACTTTTCTTGTTTACAGTGTAACAATTGCTACAAGCCGATGCTGCACCCTCACCAACGGCTCAACTATTCCGACTATTCGCATCCGGTATCGTGTCCGACGTGCGGTGTCCTAGATACTCACTTCGTGAAGCCGCTGCCTTATTGCTACACAAAAGAGGCTTTCCCGCCCTTCCAGCAGTGGCCATAACAGACGGCGGTGCCGGGTACCTCTCCCGGCACCCCCCCAGCTTCTGCAGACACTTGGAGCTTGACTCCGTCACCTCCGCGCCGCACCTCGCCCCCTGCTCTTCGCCCAGTCGTCAACACCAGTATGGCTTCCCGCACGCAAGATCCTTCTGACGAGTCCAAGTATTTGACACCGGCAATCGCGAGTATCACCGAGTCCTTGTCGTTGCTGGGTCTCACGCCCGAAACAATAGCAATGAGTTTAGGAGAGTCGCTAGCGGAGCGATATTTTGCCGCATTCAGGCAGAAACCCAGTCTCATTGAGCGACCTGCGTTAGGTGGCTGCGGCGTAGCACCGCGAAGAACTCAGAATACAAACAATTCGCATCTTCAGCTCTTGTCGAACGATTTCATGGACTACCTTAATCAAATCGCTTAAGTGGAGTGGCATTTAAAGACTTCGGTGTAGTGTGCTGTTATCCTTTCGAACTATTTTTTGTGCGTCACATAAGGGATGCTAGAAATAATTTCTGATTAAGTTGGTATTATTGAAAATAATTTTATGTATCGGTTTAGATTGTACTATTGATTTTATTTTAATTTTATTCTGCACTTTGTTAATTAAATGTTGATTTTTATGGAAAATAATGATTAGAGTTAAATGTGATGCCAGAAATTGCATTTCCTTCCGTTCGAAATCTAATCTCGTCTTAAATGAACACTTTTCCTTCAGAAGGAATTTTAAAGGTGAGTTTTGAAATTATTGTTTACCCTTTACTTCAGTGATACCGACGTCCTTATCTGATAGGGACGTACGAGTGGTGTGTTGTTTAGTTCAATTTAGTTTATTAGTTATGTTTTATTTTAGCAAAATTTTAAAACTATCTTAAGTGTTGTATAATATTTTTGTAGGATTATTGCGATTTGATTTCCTCCCACCAAAATGGCACTTTAACTGTTTACGCAGTTTTCTATTTTTAAAGATGCCATGTTAGATTAATCATCTTTAATTTCATTTCATTTACTTACATCTTTATTTCACTTAATTTAAACAACGGTAGTAGAGGATATTAAGGTGTTATATTGTAAGTCATTGCTGTGTCACCAATAATATTATTAGCTTCTCTTATATGTATATTATTATTATCTGTAAGGTATTTGTAAAATGTTTTATTATTTAGTTTCGTTTGATTCTACAAAATATCTTGGTGATTAGTAATCTCTTGTGTAAATTCGTATTCGACAATGTTTTGGAATAGTGCCATATCAATTTTATGATGATACAACTTGTGCATTTAAATGGAAATTTTTAAATTTGTTGACCCTAATCACTGAGATAGTATCTAAAATTATTTTAGCTCTTATATTGACGATTTAAATGAGGATAAAATTTGTGTTATGTATTGGCGTTTGTTTAACCCTATAGTTTTAGATTTAAGGATTTTTCATAATTAACTATCATGGATGTCTATTTATTTCTAAGCGATTAGCGCTTCGTCATTTAATAAGCGCGAAGTGATGTGCACATTTACTCAGTAACCGATTGACGTTAACTTTTTAGGTAAGATTTTTATACATTTGATACTTACTCGCAAAGTGATTACAAGTGATACATTTAGCACTAGTGCGTGTTTAGTGATAAGATAATAGTGGTGCGGATAGTTAGGCGCGAAACGGGACGTATACAAAACGTAGGGTAACGTGATATTGGCGGACAACCGCTGGTTAGGCAATAAATATTAACAAGACTTGACACTTTTTATAGATGAAATTTTTTGCATTCTCTTCTCGGGGCGTGTTCGCAGTAGACTTGGCTCAATTTCTTTTTTCAATATAGATCTAGAATGATTTTGTTAAGTCTACTAAGTGCGCGCCCTTAAATCGAAACTGCCATTTACATTTTAAAGTAATTCTTCATGGTTCATTGGACTGCAAAGTCATCTCTGTTGCATAGTAGTTAGAGTTCACATTCGCATCACCATCACGTCATTAAGCCATCGTCCGCATCACTGCACGTCATTTATCATTATCATCCGAGCACTGTTTGAGTGGACGGCGAATTGGTACACTATAATCCTTCAGTTTTTTGTCTAAACTGCTTATAAGTATTGTTCGTAACATCAACTAGTTTTACGCCTTCATTCGTAAAGTGCAAATAAACATTAAATGCGGAGATTCCCTGATAATTATTGCAATTACAGATTTATATTACACTAACGCCCGATTTCACCAACAGAGTTAGGGGAACACTCAACTACTACTAAAGCAGACCATTCACGGCAGTCACATTCACATTAGGTTTTCCCTAACTCTAGGTGAAAACTAGCATTATATTTATCAATTGATTTTAATTTTTTAATCACGGAATAAATATGCCAAAATTTTGGTTTATAGTTGCCAATTCACCCTGTGTGGTTGTAGTATCTCTCTTAATATTTTTAACACTAGTATCCCCCGCTTTAGATGACACTAAGATTTGATAAGATAACGGGAAAAAAACAACACCTCTATCATAGCATGATGTATTATTGTAAATATGCCGTCTATCTACACGCAGAAGCTTGACAAATGTGTTTATTAAGATATTTATACTTGCATATTTTCTAGTTTAGCCCTAATCGATAGTACATAATTTCAACTATATCAAAAAAAATCCCTAATTATTTTAAATGCGCGAGCCGCGCTGCGATCACATATCATATGTTAAACGATTTTAATTTTATCGAAGTTTTGCTCGTTCGATTGTATAGAAGTATATTTAATGTTTAATGTGCATTTAACTAAATGTATGTTATTGTGATTATCCAATAAAATGTTTGAAAAAAATTAAAAAAAAAATGATACGAGCTGTTGTTGGTATATTTAGGAAAAATATTAAAATGAACCAGATCATCTGATGGTGACCATGTACAAATGTTAAGTGGTATGTGATTGCAACGCGTGCGTTTATTGAGGAGCGACACAAATTTATAGAAACATATTGTTTAATAGTCAAATACAGAGCCAACTACGTAGATGTTGATATTGTCAAGGACCTTGGGGCGTGTGTGGTCTCTTAGCCAGTATGTTTCCAGTTAAAATTTTATTACAGGCGTGTTTATAAAAATATCTTCATTTTTTTTACTCTTAATTATGTTAAATACATCTTGAACTATACATTTTTATATTAAAACTGGCTGGAAACACTGGGAATGAGAGATTACGCTACAATCCCTTGAACTTGTTCAGATGAAGCAACAAAGAACCAAAGTATAATTTTAATATTTATTTTTAAAAAAATCTTAGCATAGTTGATATATTACAGATTGACTGTTGAATTTTAATTTTTCTGAAAAGTTTAATTTTTAATATTAATTGTTATGTTTCATTTGCCTTTAATAATAATTCTTTCTATAAAACACCCACTAAAGACGCTTGTTTTTTTCCTATGAATTTGTTTTCATCTGAACAAGTTCCATGACGGCATTGTTTGCTGTCGGGTCGTTGCACCCTCTTTCCGGTACAAAAACAAAAAAATAAAATATGCTATTTTGGAATCATAGTATCCAATAATAATTATATAGAAGTCCTCCGATTGAACAATAAGGATGTTTATTTAAATATAGATGTTTCAATATTGAAAGTCATTACCTCTCTAGATATTAAAATAGCAAATTATACTGTAACCAGTATGGCTTCTAAATCAATTCAGTTAATAGAATAAATAAATATCCCATACTTTATATAAAGAAAATAAAGCATTATGTACTTTGGACAGAGTACAACTACACAATAACAAATAATTTCTAAAATATTTACTAATCTTTATAATTAATTACAAATAAACTTAATAATAGTGTCGCTTTAAAAAAATTCAGTAAAATATTCTTTAAACACAACACACGATTTTTAAAAAGACATAATATTAAGAAAATATTCCTTGACTTCTTATAGATGGATTTGAATTTTTATATTTTTAGTAAATATAATTTTAGAAATCCATAGGTTTGTCGAGGAAATCCAAACAGTTATAAATTCCCTTAATTTCGTTAGTATCCAGTATGTTTTAAAGAGCACATCAAATGGTTGTATCGTATAGTTACTAACAGAACTCAGTTAAGACACCGTAATATTGATTCTTCCGTACAATCTATAAAATAGTAATCAGAGTATGTGTTTGATTATTCATATTTTAGTCACTTAGTTATTTGTTCATTTTTAATATATTATGTAATAACACGAACGTTGCCAACTTTCTTAGTTTATTTGCATATATTTGTTGAATTTTGTAATTATTAATGACAATTTATTTAGGCGCACCGACATTTGAATTTTCTTCATGTTGAATTTTAATGCGGTGTAATTTAGTGAATTGCTTGAAAGTACAAAGAAACAATTTGTTACTTTTGTAAATTTTATAAAATAAATCGAATACATATTAAAGGTAACTCTGATCTTAGATAATCTTTACGAAATAGTTGCTATAAATCATAATTATAGACCGCATCGTTTCAATCAACATAAATGAACGTTGTACCTATTTAATTTATAAATCTTTGTTTTTACGTTGGTTAAAATTTAGAGACAAAAATTGTTATTATATTATTAAAAAAAAACTATATATCCCATATTTATTTTAGATTTGATTACTTTTAATTCGAATATATCAAATACTATATATAGAAATACATAGTAAGTGCACAAAAATGTAGATTCTTCATCGGCATAACCGTTGATTTACCAACATGATGGGTATTGTGTCACGCTTTGACTAATTATATTAGGTTGTAAAGACCACATATTTCCAGTAGTTTCAAACTTTGTATCTTAGAATTTTCTTTAATACTAATTAATATATGTGTGTGAATGGGTGTGTGTTTGCGTTCACGTAACATTAAATTTAAGACATCGGCACACATCTGGTGGTTGTGTCTTATCTGCGTAATTCACGTTCCGCCCCGTCGGATGTGTGCCGAAACCTTACTCATCGTCATTCGTTTCACCTTATTATTATTATTATTATTGCTAGTAATCTATCTCGTGCCAAGCGAGTTTTGTTAAAATATCGTGTATATTCTGGTCATATCGCTGGTCCCGTGAGGACCAGTGTTTTTAGATATTTGAAAACTAACTTGAATTTTTTAGTGTTGCATTTGATGTCGTTATCACGTATTAAACATAATATTTTGTAGAAGCTGGGCGTTCATTTCTATACTAAGCTGGGAGTTTTAAGAAGAGGGAAACTTATCCCTTCATGAATCGTAGTTTAAAGAATCTAGCCATCTTGTTTCATACTCCATCTTCTTCTATTCAAGGTCTTGCATATTCTGGGATGTAGGAATGAATTAATACTTGATATAAATATAATTTAAAAAAAAATCTTGAGCAAATCGTTAATTTTAAATATAAAAATCTGTTTTCAGGCAAATCGCTTTTCTCAAAAAAAAAACTTTGACTATAACCTTGCAGGCAAAAACTGCGTTTTCGATTCTGAACTTAATTACATATAAATTATTAATTAAATTACTATGACTTGACTCTTCAAATAATTCTAACTAAGTGTTGTTAAAAATGGATTTGATCTTATTGGAGCTTCTTTCGTAAAATATATGTCAGTTTACTGTTTTAACGCATCGAAAATACAATCTAATTATCGCAAATAACTTACTTGTCGAAAATATATTGGTAAATTTTCTTAAGTATGATCTACTGCGCTGCATATTGGCAGAACGGTTTTGGCATCTGTTTAAGGATTTATCTTTGAAGTGTAGAGATTGGCGATAGCTGGATTGTATGATTGAAGTGTTTAAATAACTTAAGTCAAGACTTAAGTCTTGAGATCACATTGAACACATTCTTTGTAAATTTATACTAGAAAACATTTCTTATGCCCAGAATATACGTTCGCAAACAATTTGTGTACAGAAACTACAGTAATCCAACCCCGATGTCCACAAATGCTCAAAATTTACCAAACGCATTGGCTGAACTCTTGTATACGGCTGTTATTGGTTAGTGAAAGATGCAAATCAAAATGTGTTAATTATATTTTGATATTCGATGTTTTCTACACTAATGTAGTGAGTTTGTATGTAACCCTTTCTATTAACTTAGTGTAGATAAGGATTAGCATCGCCTTCGATCGCGTTTAATAGTTTCCAAGACCATCATTCGCTAAGCGTATTTTACAATAGAATTTTTATGCAACCGTTTAACCAATTTAAAAAAAAAGTTCCAATAGACTGATATGATAAGTCACATACATAGAGTACACAATAAACTAATAAATGCGATGGAGTGGGCCCAGTGATAGATCCGCCATTAAATTAAAAGTCTGTAATGCATTTTTTAATGACCACGCAATGAAGATTTGCATTTTGATCTTTGCAATAAAACGTTAAAATAAAAATTAATAAACTGTAAAATTAAATCGGTGATAATATTACGAATTGGCTAAGTAATAATGATAGTTAAGTTATTGCGTGGCAATTGTAGTGTAACGATTTTTTTTAAAGAGCGGGGTGCATCAGGGTATGAGTGTCATAATTTGTAATAACATTTGAGGGAAACTTTTGTACTATCGTAAATTTAACGAATAATTTTAGTGGTAACATTTTTTCTATTAATATGGTATAATGCGTATATTAAATTAAGCAACAATTAATATACTTTTTTTACTGAGAGGTAGTTGTAGTATTTTTGTAAGACAAAAAAAAACGAGACATGATCTCGGACGTGTATTACAGCGATAAATACGTATTTTGTAAGACTGCTCGCTCGTCTGACTTAAAGATGCAATCTCGTTTTATTGAACAGTTGATGGTTAAATATTTAACCGAGTAATTAAGTATTACTTTAATTACTCGGTAAGCTCTATAATTAATGTAGGGGCGACGCTGACTGGCGGTATGGCACGGCATAGCATGCTATTTTAAAGGATTCTTTCACACTCCTTTATTTCAATACCAAGAGGTCATGCCACGGGAAGCCGCAGTATGCCACGGCATGGCATGCCACTTACTGCGGTTTTCTGTAGCACGGCTGCGTGTTGTGACATGCCACGGCGTGCCACAGAATCCTTCGGGCTGTCGAAGCGTCTTGCCGTTTCATGCCATGCTATGCCGTTAGTCAACGCCGGCCCTTATTTGGCGTCGTCAAAGGCGTGTAACGTTTCTCATCGAGATTTCGTCTTAATGTTAGACCTGCCTGCAAGGTAATTAGGTTTATAAGACTTTTTTCTATGTATTTGTGAGTTTAATACGTTAACAAAATATTTACCGAATCATATTTCGTCTTAAAAAAACGAATTATAGAACATTTAACGAGAACATGCTTTTATAATAGTTTTGCATTTTTGATACTTGAAACCTCCAATGAAGCATGTCTGAATGAATGGATTTTCTATGTCTTAGTAGCCTACGTATTGAAGTTCATTCTTCCGTGTAGTTTCCACGAGTTATCTACATATAATTATTGTGAGTGTGGTCATGTCATATATGTAAGTGTTTTCTTAAATGATCTCTATTCAGTTTTTACAATTTCGCTGAGATACGGTTGTAGTGTAAAAGTTAAGGTTAAGGACGTGAGGTTTAGAAGCTCAGAAGGAAAAGCCAATTGATTAAATTTAAGTAAAATTTAAGTGCTTAATTATTGTTAAGGGTTGCTTTAAAACATTCAATTAAGGTACCAACTTATTGCCATTGAAATTATTTATGAAACATAACTATACTTACGTCTTAACGTATTCTATATTTTTGTATAAAACACATCGTTCTCGATGCTTAAGGAATTGGATAAAGAGAAGTTCCATTTTGTACCTATATTTTAAACAATATAAAAGTTATTAACTTGTAATGATAGTGAGCGTTGTATTGTCTATTTTGGTAATGTTGGTAAAGTATGGATAGATTGTAAGGCTGTTTCAGAAAATTGTATAAAACTCGAGAGACAAAAAAAAAACAATGTTATATTTTATACGAATTCTGATATTGCGGCCGCACCGCACAACGCGGACGGCTCGCTTTGTGTTACTTTACGAATCTAGTTTGTAAGTTCACTCTTTAAAAGAGTTTTCGCAGGAAGTAGTTTTTAGTAAGCTTAATGTTTTTTATACCGGCTTGATGTTGTGACATTTATTATTAATATTAATAATAATGGTAAAATGGAGTCTACTTAAACACGTGGCCAACACTTGATCGATCCATAGCAGAATGAATGTGTAGTGGGTAGTGACTTGCGAAATTATGTTTGTTTTTTTGTTTAAGAGACGAGAAGCGCAGCATTTCTGCATTTGTGATCATAACCAAAGTGTTGCTGTTTCCAATCATATCATTTTATAACGCGCCAACACTTTTCGGGTACAAAATCTTAGCGAAGTTTTTTAATTGTATTCGATAACTAAAATGATACTGTTAGACAATTCTGTGTTGTCAGCATTGTAGTGGACTGTTTTAATGGAGAAAAACTCCTCATATAAATTATTCCGAACTGTTTTCTAGTCTTACTATCATTGGCCAGCGAACCGTTTTCTTTATTGTTGTAGCAGCGAACGTGAAGTTCCCAAACAAGTTCGCAAGGTCCATTACAACACTGACATGGATCCTGAATTTAATTATTTCGGTTATTTAGCAGAATTTATATTATTGTGTAGTATTTCCCATTGTGTTATGTTTTATATTGCTTATATTATATATTATGGATACAATGTTTATTAAGTATTTAATATTCATTTGATGAGGACCTAGTCGATTCTCTATATCACATCTCCCAAAGTACAAATCCTTGTTGTTTAGTCCAATTTTGTTTGACTGTTATTGAGTGGAAATTATTTTAAAGGACGCTCGTCGAATACCGCGATGTATGTCGTTGCTTTGAAAAAAAAAATAGTAGTTTACAAAGTGAATAGTTGAAATGAAAATATAAGTTTCGTAATGTCGATATGAGTTAACGCCGCCTCCGGTACATTTTTAATTCTTAACTTTAGCAGCTTACAATTTAAGTTATAAGTTTAATTTTTTTATTACTTGTCTTTAGCTTAATGCACAATTAATACACAACTATTTAGTTAATTCAATTCTCTTTTTTAATTTTTTTTGTCTTAAGCTTTCATGATCATGTAAACTAATTCATATTGTTATGTAACTGTGAACATTATTTTTAAATTGTTTTTGTTTTTTTTTTTAAGTTTAACTTAATCGCCTACTACACATTTCCCAAATTGGAATTCTATTTAGCAATATTTCAAATGACACTATACCTATATTTAATAAAAATGAAACCTTTATAAAAATAAAATAAAAACTTAAAAATAAACGTTTGTGTTTTATTGCATAATACCTATCCTTTATAGTAAAAATAGAAATATAAGAAAAAAAATTTTTTATAAGATGAATTCATTGGGACAAAGTAATTATGTTTTTTCCTTAGGTCACACAAATTTATAATATTGGCTTTCACCTGCTCTCTAAAGAATAATAAATTTAGCCTTTTTAATTGATTCAGAATGACTGATAAAGCTGCTTAGCATTGAACATGAAATAATTGTTTAATGTGTACCCAGCGAAAAGAACAAAATCTATTATTAAGAAAACTCTTATGTAGGTAAGTAACTACCCTGTATCGAACAGAGTTGGAATTTTCAAAAAATTTCAAAACCGTTTACAAATTTCAGTTTTCTAGATTTAGTAGTGTTGGCTGTGGGTTCATATAGTCAGTAAGGTCAAACAATTTTACAAATATGATAATAAGACAATATAAGATTAAATTCTAAAATAAGAACTCATTATCCTTGCCTGATTCTTCCGCATCTGCATTCTGAACCGGTGTTAAATTTTTTTGGTAAATGTCTACTTGATGATTGGTTCTGCCTTCGCCTATTAAGAGGAAAGTATAGCATTGCGATCCTAACGAAATAGGTATTTAGGAAAACACATGCTATCGCTCGTGCGCTCTAGCCCCGGGGCAGTCGTGCGATAGAGAGCGTTGCAGGCTCGCGACTGACAATAGGTACTTTTTTTGATGAAATTTCATTTCGGGAGAAAACAGTTTCCACTAACTAAATCTTAACAAATCACATAAATTTTCATGTCGATCGTTTCAGCATAATATATTCCAGGTTTATAGTTATCGCTTTTAAAAAAAAATAGATTGTTTTTATAAAACAAACGGTTTAATTGGACAAAGTTTTAATCACAAAAATTAAGTTATTTGAGGTTAAATAAGTTTGAATCTATTGCTAATTTTGAAAAAAAGGAAAACCTATAAAATTAGTCTTTTATTGTGTCAATAACATACAAAAAAATCATTGAGATTGGAAAATATTTAGAAGTGGAAAAACATTTTCTCTTTTTGGATGGACGAGTACGTGCTATTCTTCCCTCTTAATACAAATAACGCCTTAATACAAGTACTGCAACAGCCCTCCGTCTTTGATAGCACGGAAAAAAAGAGTAATATGGCTTGATAGTGTAATCGGCTCTGAGATCCTTTACACATCGAAAAAACCAAACCTACACGTGCTGTTATAACACAGAGTATGGGGTCAGATACCGACAATTTTATGTTATATACAAAGTTAAGAGTACTTTGATCGGAGTTCTTAAATAAAAATATAATTAATAATAATAATCTTAATTAATATAAGAAAATATAATTTATTGCCACTAGTTTAACAGTGATGGAGTCTGTTTCTCCTGATACTGATGGCCTGCAAATCATATAATGTAAATCTAAAGCCCACATTGTAAAATAATAAAAACAATGTTGTCCAGGCCATCATACTAATAAATTTTATTAGTAGTATAAAGGTCTCAAATTCAGCTATAGTGGTGTAAAAAGATTTAAACTATGAAAGCATAAAAAGCGGCGAAACCCAATAAGTAAATCGAATCAAGGTAAACTTTGAAAAGTTCTTTTGTTGTATTTGTTCTATTTTACTTTAAAAATCATTTCCCTATTCTTTCCTAATCAATCCTATAAGTAATCGCCAAACTAGCAGCACCTGTGGCGTTGTTTGTGTTATAGGCGACGGTAGCCACCTTAACTTAAAAAAAAAATGTGTGTGTCAGCTCCGACACACGATTTATTTTGAACTTTAAAAAGTTTTCAGAAAATAAACTTACCTATTATTAATTAATTACTCGTTTACGCTGTTTTAAAGGATTAAGTCTTAATTCAGTGTTCAACGCAGTTATAAATCTTGTCTAATCTCACCATAATTAATTCCGGTAACACCCTTCTTGAAAGGGAACACACATTACGTAACAGTAATTAGAGAATATTTAATTTACATCTCGTAAAGTTATGTCCTTGAGATTTGGTTACATATGCTGGCAGTACGTGGTTCTTGTACCAGCGTGGTACTTATGGTAAACCCATTAAAACTATAATAAAGAAATTTGATACGGAGAAAATAGCTTAAACCATAAGCCCGCTCCCGGTTTTTCCAAGGAAAAATTCAAGTAGGTTTTATTATATAATATACTAGTAGGTGCCCGCGACTTCGTCCGCGACCAATTTTTTTTACTTACAAACCATTCCTGATTATCCCTCTATCCATAAGTGAAGACAGAATTAAAATCGGTCCAGCCGTTTAGGAGGAGTTCAGTGACATACACACGCACAGAGGAAATATATATAAAAAGACTAGCTGCTGCCCGCGTATAAAAAATAGATAAAAACCTATTCTCAGACCTACCAAGTGTACATATAAAATTTCATCAAAATCGGTTTAGCCGTTTCGGAGTAGTTTGGCAACTAACACTGTGACACGAAAATTTTATATATTAGATAAATATTCAATATTCATTAAAAAATATTTAACTGATGATGAAATCCCATCGATGTATGAAATCCACATTAAAATTCGTTGCGTGATTTAGGAGTTAGCGGTCATATAGACAGACGCAGATAAAGCTGTGAGAAAATGGTATTATATTAGTCATATTTCTTATGCCCGCGACAGTTCTATCATAAAACTAATAGTAGAACTGTTTGGAACAACCCACTTCGTACGCGAGTTATTCGGAATCCAATCGACTATTCGCGTTTCTAGAATTACGTCTATTATTTTAATTAATTTAACCTTTTTGTTTGTTAGTCGATTGGAATGAAACAAACACTCAATGTTACTGGAGGCTTGCTACATACAATTCATCGGTGAAAACCAATTTCAAATCGGTTAAGTCGTTTCTGAGGTTAGCGTGCACAAACGCGCAAACAAACAGTTAAAAAAATTGTAAAATAAGCACAACGTGCGAGCATCGATGTCGTGCGATCCATACAGACATGACTAGTTTACGATTTTATTACTTATATGTATTGATTTACTAACACCTGCTAATAAGGTTTCGTTTATGGTAAACTTTCTCGGAAAATAATCGGTCGTCAGACTAGAAATTTTCATTCCAACCATCTAGGATTCGTTGCAATAGATTCCTCTTATCTAAGAAGGCTTGTTTACCCAATACATAAACTAAGTGAGTAACCCTTCGGACAGACTTGATTTACACCGCCCATATAATCTCTTTATGGTCAGTAGGCTTTAACAAGAACATTCGTCCATCTGACTTACAGTAGTTTAGTACTTAAAGTTCACTTAAAGCCATTTAAGTTCTTAAACTAAAAGCTATTGCGTATAACTTTGAAGTAAATTACGGTTTGCTTATTAATCACTCACGTACATATCTTAATTTTAAAACTTTTAAATTATTTTAAACATGATGTTTTTCTCTCACCATCTTTTAATTTAATAAAATTATATAATTTAACTACATATTGGCCGGTGTTGTGATGGCGGCGGACGACCCCATATCCGCTGTCCTCGGGGGCGAAACGGCACAAGCCGCCCATTCTGCCGGCATTCGCAGCGGGCAGTCAGCGGAGGCTTCACTCCTGAAGCACAACCTACCGCAGAGTCGGAGGCGGAGGCCACTTCCACCTGACATTCTATTATAATCCTTGCTCGTGTGGCAGCTCATCTCCACGGCATTAATTGTGGGCGGCCCAAAAGAATGTCAGGTAGCAAAATAGCTACCTGACATTTCCACATCAATCGCGGCAACCCGATAGACAAGCTCCACCTCGTGATAGCCCATCTCCCTATCTCTTTCAAATCTCTTACCCGTATGCTTAAGCGGCAGTGCACTTGCAGCAGCTGTGGCGTTTCTTGTGTCAATAGGCGACGGTAGCCACCTACCATCAAGAAAAAATATGACATTATTTTTCACTGTGTCCAAAAAGCTTATTCGCCCAGTTTTCTATACATAGCTAGTTTCTGTTTTATATATTTGGAAAACATGGTTCCAATAACAAGACTTCATCATATAGGTTATAGGTACCTATCCTTTTTGTTAATAGAATTTAGATACCCCGATAAACAAAAATAGGGTATGTTATAGAATTTTGACAACTATAAAGTGTGTGGTTATAAACTGGCCAGTGGGCAGGAGACACCTTGGGGATGCTTTATCCAAAATTTAGTGAACATAAAACATTTTATTGCATATCGTTTGGTGCGTGTTTGTACGGTTTTATGCACTTTGTCCATCACCCCCTCGCCTCTCCTCGTCCTTCTGTTTACTAACTTGATTGGATTCGTGCCTTTTTTATTTGACTAAAGTATTTCTATTTTAGTGCTCCTACAGTATTAGACAATGTAACCGATCGTGCGTCTCGAATGGTATTGATTCCACTCTAGTGACGAATTTTCTACAAAATAATTTGATGAAGTCACCAGAAATAGAGAGAGAGATATTTCTCTTTCCTTCATTACTAAAATTATGATCATTTTCTTCCCCTTACACGCACCGTTAAATATTTTTAAATTACGCTATATACACTAGCAATAAACCCTAAGTAAATTAAATTCATATAATTCCATAAAGGTTAACCATAGTGAAATACAATAAATGCCAAAAGTAATTAAAGTTTAGCTAGAAAGTATCACTAACAACATACTTTGAGTATAATTTACTCTTCTATTAGTAATTTATAATTTTAAAAACCTTTCCAGAGGAATTTTCTATATAGTAGCGAAATCGCTATTCTTAGTTAGAAATAAAAAAAAAATTAAAAACAGACCACAAAAGAGAATGACCGAATTACATTGCGTATTTCAAAAGAACAAATCTGACAAAGAGGAATAATAGAAACTTAATTAGAGAAAAAGAACTAACTTAGTAGTAACTTTTACATGATTATTAATAATTTTAACTATAAATAAGTCCTACATACCTTAACATAAAAACCTCTGTCTGCCTGTCTGTCGACCTTAACATAAAAAAAAAATACATTTTTTCGTAGATAGTAAGATAACTGTAAACATCTGAAGAACAATTATTAGAATAGCGTGACAGCTGTTAAAACTTCTCATCGTGGGGAAAGGCATCAGTAATAACATAATAAATAAATAATGTTTTTCTAAACCTATCTAATATAATATGTGACACCATCAACTACTTTCTCTATATCTCGTTAAACAACTTTTACGCACTTCGTAAAAAATTCAGTCGGACATTATCACGAACCACACATATAAGTACACCCCTGTTTATGGTGCGTAACAAGCAATAAAATTTGGATCCTATCGTTTCGCAATCACCCTACACCGCCTACTGTCTTCTGATGAACTCCCCAAGACTTTATAGATGGATGTAAAAAATTTTATGTCGCGCACACAACTAAAATACACCGTGTAATACGGAAATGCAAGATTGGAAGTAGGTACTCTTCAGAAACATATTTAATACCTACAATAATCAGACACTACTGAGTAGCCTTTTTATAGTAGGAAAGTTTAACAAACGAAGTTGAGAGTTACTATGTACCCATCGGATGTTACTATAGTCATCACTAGTAAATATATATCGATCAGACAACAGCTGGTAAAGACTTATATTCCGGCGGTCTGGAGGCTTTTAATGTAAAAAGTTGTAGCATGTTTCGTAGAAGTGCCACAGTCTACGAAATAAAGCGCTTTATGTTGGGAAACTTTAAGCCGAATGACTTTACTCTCTTGTATCCTTCCCTACAGAAGCTTCATCGGCAACTCTAAACTTCTTACCTTGTGCTAATTAGCTAATTACATCTTTCAAAGTATAAAAAACTTGTTTCATTTAAAAGATTCCATACTGATATCTATGCTTATTATGATGCGTCTGATCGCCACATGCTTTGGTCAGCGAAAGTAATGTGTCGTAAAGCCACTGAACGGTGTAAAATAGACGCGCGTCAGGTAAGGGACCTCCATCATTTCACACGAAATAGAATAGGTATAGGTATATTAAACGACCAACTACTATTAGAAGATACATTCAACGATATGTGAGATTTTTGTAACAAAAAAGTTATTTTATTACTCGTATACTTCAATCACTTCTACATTCAATCCAGCAGTATTTATCGTTGCAATTATCACAATTTGTTTGTGACATAAGTCCTGACCGAATTCTTAGATATGTATTTCTAAATATAAAAAAAAAAAAATTTATTTTTAAAAAAGTTACCTAATTAAAATTCTAAAGAGAATCTTTTTGTGCAAATCAAAATGGAGGGCTCAAGACTACAGGACGTGTCATCTATTTGAGGGATTGACTAACCAAATTAACCTTGGGTGGTGCTTTAGGCGAGTGCACCAAGACCAAGACTTTAGATGTAAATCGATAATCAGGATAACATTATCAAACAGAACGACATAACGCTGCTTAAAAACTAAAGGACCACAAATCAAAATTACACTTTTTACAGGAGAGCTAATCGAAAAAAAAAAAATTTTTTGTCTATTTTTTTTCTTATTAGATGTAATTATATCAAATATATGCATATTATACGTAGTTAGAAACGTATTTTTAAGTAGCATTAATTAATGTTTTAAGTACTTTTATAATAAACTGAATACTAGAGGAGATATAAGCATATAAGTTACTTTTCAATGTAAAAAAAATATGAAAATATACTAAATATTGAATAAAACAACCATAAGTCTTTTTGCAACATACAATATTAAGGATTGTGATTGTATTTTTGCAATAAAAACATTTTTGAATATTTTTATTTTATGGCCCTTTAGTTTTTAAGCAGCGATAAGTAAACTTTCATTAGCATGCAAAATAAAACTAATTTCTTAATTTTAATTTCATTCTTATTTACTGTTTGAAGATACTTCTTCAACATATAAAAATATATCTCTCATCTGTTAAACTATTTGTAGATTACACTACAGCGAATTAAGAGATTTTCATCTGTTAATGTGCGTTAGCACTTGATAGTAGATACCTTAAAATTTACGAGCGCACTGTTTCCTTAAATCCAAGGAAACAAATAAATAAGGAACAAACAGCTTTGTTTATCAGTGAAGGTCCTAAGCTGTTCTCATTTACATGCAATATTGTGCGAGTATTAAATAATTCATTGAGGGCAGATTCTTGGATACGCACCGTAGGACTCCCCTGTAGTACGGGAGAGCTTAGCGGATGGTTTTAATCGGAAAATTATTCAAATTGTAAGGCTAACCTAGAAATGGACTTCAGCAGTGAAAGGATTTGTCAGTTCTTTTTTGTTCGTGTACAACTAACTCTCATTCGGACTTTGGCAGATAAATTGAACTTTCTTCAAAACTTCAAAACCTCGAAGATATTGATTCTATCAAAAAAAATTATAAAATAAAAAATATTATTCTTTTCAATAATAATATTTTTTGATTTATCACTGTACAGCAGTCATACTCGTACCCAAAGTCTGGTTAGCGGAGTTCTAGGGCTCAGCAAAGCCCCTGTGGGGGCTCCGACAGATGTCATAAAATACTAAAGTGGTGTATATAAGGTTGCAGAGGAAAGTGAAATCTATCTAAATAGCGACGGTAGCCACTTGCCATCAAATGGACCACGCCAGCTTGACTTCTGGTTTCTTCATTCTAGTCACTATTTTGAAGTTAAAATAATTTTTCCCTTTCACTTACTACTTAAGGTAGATTTCAAAGTAATATTTTTTGCGCACTCATTTTAAAAATTCACTTCTGTAACAAAGGGTCAGATTGGGGGTGTGTCAGACCCCCACTGCGCTGAAAGAATTAGGCGCGTCGAAGCCAAATTAAAAAAGAAATTAGGGCCAAGTAAAATTACAAAGTTTAATTACGTTTGTTTTGTCATCATCCGGTTTAAAGGTAATTTAATCAGAGACAATTGTAAGCGTACCATTTCTTTTATAAGATAGATAAATAATTGACATATAAATGTATCTACATTTTAACTAAAGACATTTTGTAATGTACCTAAGGCACACTGCGTTACCCAGTCATACATTAGGCAACTATCACCTTACAGTATATTAACCGTCATATACCTATAACAATACGTGTGGTATTGTATTTCGGTGAAAGAGTAAGGGATACCTTATACAGGTTACTACGTATTTATTATCCTAAAATTCTCACTATTCTTACTTGTTTCTTATCCTTTATTCTTTAATTATCGACATCATACCCCCCAGAAGGGCCGTCAGCCTTTTCACTACATAAAATAATATGTACAACATATTTTCAACATATTTTACATATATGTTTGTAAGATTATGTAGGTTCCCACAATTTATAGCTTTGCAACAGAACAATGCTGTTTATTTGGTTTTTAAAGAAACCTTTTAAACCCTCTAGGTGTTATGTGAGGGCTCCTTAAGTTTACTCGAGCCAAGGGCTCTTAATTGCGCTCATGGCACGTTACTCTTTTTTCTCTATAAAAAACTCTTGGTTTTATGCTTCGCCTTTGCAACTAAATTCACGCTTAGCCATGTAAAAATATATGCATTACACGTACTTATATGCGTAAAAAGTTTTATTAATATCATTTAATATGACTTTATTTAACGACTAGCTGGTGCCCGCGACCTCGTTCGCGTTGAAAAATTAAAAATATTTCAAAAAATCAAAAATCAAAATATTTATTTATCAATTAGGTTTCTACAAGAAACTCTTATGATCGTCATTATTAATTTAAATTTACCATCTTTATCGCTGTGACGATGGTGGTGCCCAATTTTAGATATTTTTAGACGATCCCTCGGGACCCTAACATTTTTCAAGAATAAAAAGTATCCTATATGTTAATTTTATTCAAATCCGTTTAGCCGGTTTTAGTGAAACGTATAGTATTCGTAGGATATCACACCCCCTAACACTATACCTATACTTACTTGCACTACGCCAGATACATACATGATGTATGATTAGTCAACTGTATTATTTCAATATTAATTTCAAAAATCCATCAAATAAACGTAAATTTCAAGTATCCGTTAGTCCAATAAGTAAATGTTCAACAAAGTCAAGCACTTTCATACTTTGACGTAAAAGTCAACCTCTGTAATCGAATTCCTTTCATAGGTTTGAATAAAAAATAAATTACGTGTCCGTTCATTTAGTATTAAAACATTTTAACGATAAATTCTCTTCGATTTTATTTATTCATTCTGTTTTGAATAAGTCTAGCGATCCATTCATTAGTAACGAGATTTTATGAATTCTTTTGAATACTTATTCAAGTAGAATACTTATTTACAGTTGTTGTTATTAATAAGATTACTTGTGATACACCACTATATGTAAGAGTAATATTTAAGTATTGAAAAATATCAGTGTATAAATTATGATTTTAGAATAAGTTTGATTTTTTTATACAGCAACTTTACTGTATTGACTTATAATTGACCCTGCCAGATATCGAACCCTGAGACAGAACGTAAACGCAAGCAAGGTGAATCTGTGAAGTAGAAATACTAACACAATCTGTCACCTCGTAGAGTTTGTTGAGTACCTAAGCTAAATTCAATTTACCTAGATACCAAACTTGTTTTGTGTAGTCAGCCAGCATTCCGTCATTAGAATATCAACATGAACACACAGTTTGTTCAAAATTAAATGTCTTCAGAAAGTTCGTAGTTTGCAGCGATTGTTGAAATTCAGTGGACGCGATAATAATATTTCACTTTTACGAGCGAACCGCGTCTAGGAGGTGCGTCCGCGCCCCGCCTTCAAAATTGTTGTAATAGCCACATTATCCTGCACCATCTCTCGTAATGCACATATATACCCGCCTTACATCGAGTATAGAGAGCTAACATAAAATGCTTTATGTATTTGTGTGTTAATCTATGTATATAAAAAAAATTGCAAAACATTAAATAAAAATAATAAATAAACATAAAAAAAATATTAATATAATATTTGGCACCGACTAGCTAATTGAAATTGAGATATTTTCTGAACACGTCATTAACACCGGGTATCGTAAAAAAGTAATAATGTGAGTTTATAGCGTTCGCAAATTAGATCTAAACATTCCGTTTTCAGATGTAAAAAGAGGTCGTAACGTAAACTTTTTCAATTTTCACCTACAGTTAAAGTCGCACACAAAGTGCGGGGGACGGTCTCGCACAAGTAAATATTTTGAGAAAGGTTGACGACGCCTGCGGGTGCAAATGTAGCAACTTGATAAGGGCACACCGCCCGGCATAAAATGCATGTAAACACCTCCTTTGGAGCGAGCACCAAATGTTGGCGACTGCTACTCTCTTTTCAAATTTAGACGTTTGCGAATGCGATATGATTCGAGTAACGTTTGCAAGCACAATAGCTTAGTTTCTTATGAATTATGTGAAATTGAATATTTTATGATTGGCTGTTTAGTATTTTGCAAACAGTCTACGGGAAAATGCTAAGATTCCTTTCAAGTACTTAACTATATGTAGTTTAAGGCCTCTTTTATAATATTGTAACAAAAGAACTGCGTAGAAATAAAGGGTCTTAAAGTAGTTCTTTGATAAAGAACTAAGTTAAGCCAATGGAGTGGTTCAATAAAGCTTCTAAATGCCTACAAAGCACTGGATTTTGTCTTACTTATTTTCGACTGTTGAAACCCAATTTTTACTCTACTTGTAAAATATTTTCTAACAAAAGGCGAACTATTTGCTTATATTTGATTTGATTTGTATTGATTTGATATACCTACTGTTAGCTTTTATAATTTTGTGTTGCAATAACTAATTTTGGTCAGCAATTATACAAAGTATTATATATAAACATATTATTAAGCCGGTTCGCTAAAGCTTGATAGTAAAAAACATGAAAAAGTAGCAATTATTTAATTTGGCCTGTCGTTCAAAATAATCATAATTTCCTTTAATTATTAAGTAATGGCAACAATACGCATTAAAGGGTTGCTTTTAACCGTTTAATTGCTATAATAATACGTAGCTAAAGTTCTTAAAAGCAAGTTTGATTTCCTTAATGGGAGTTTAGGGAGCATCGGCACAACTTCGTTTAATCGAGTCTAAACGTATTAATTTTCATATCTTATAGAGTGGAATATGTTTCGTGACTACTTTACGAAATAACGAATAACGTTTTGTTCTGGTTTTATAGGTAGTTTAATTTTTTTTATATAATCTAAATTAAAGTTTTGTTATGAAATTTCTATTAAGTAACATTTGTTATCTTCAGTATGTGGAGAACTTTCCCTCCAGGTGGTGTTAATAAAATATATTCTGTATACGCATTTTTATAAACAACCGATGGGAATTTTCCTTTGGCAATTTTTTTTTTTATTTTGGCATTCTCTATAAAAGTTTTAAATCCCGCAAACATTTCACAAAAAAATATTTAAACGTTTTTAAAATAACACTTTTATTATAAACAAAATAACTCGGTTTATTGAGTTTCGTTGCTGCATCCGCGTATGAATCGGTATTCGAATTCGATAGTTCGTGTGTGTGTAGTTTTACTTACAAATGACTTGAAATTACCTATTTACTGAGCAGAAACCCTTGTGGTACGTTCCGTTGAGGATTTCGAATTCGCCGTGGATAATTAGATTTCACGAATTGTTGTTATTGCAGCGATTATCTGGCGGTGCAACGCTTATTGCTCGTCTTATTGCACTTACTTGCACATGCAGTGTCTTATAATGGCCACAAAGGCGACTCCGACACGATGTTATTTTTGTTAATTGCACTTTTATTGGATCGTGTAAAGGTTAGGTGAGCAGTTTGATTCATGTTGCAGTTACTAATTTTGAATTTAGAAAATCGATTTAGATACACCGTAGAGATACTGCAATAATGCAGCACTGGAATAGGGCATTCTTAGTAACCATCGCGATAAAGCGAGATGTTTTTTTTTAAATGCTCACTTTCAAAGAAAGTAGATACTTTGCCTGTTATTGTCAAACTTTGTTAATATATTACACTAGCTGCTGCCCGCGACTTCGCCCTCGTAACTTTGTTAGTTATATACTAAAACCTTTCTCGAGAATCAATTCATCGGTGAAAACAGCATGAAAATCGGTGCAGTAGTTTTTGAGTTTATCGCGAACAGACAGACAGACACAGACAGACGCGGAGGACTTTGTTTTATAATATGTAGTGATTATATTTTTATTAATACTAGATGCACCCCAGCTCTTATTTTAGTTGGTTTTAATTTCAAAGGGGGCGATGGTCCTAAAAGAATTGAAAACGTGTACTGTTTTCAATGAAAAAATATATCTAAAATTGATATTTATTTTAGGAAAAGTATGACTTTTCACTTTAAGTGAATATAGAGGCACTCATGAAATGTACCTATTTCAACGACTTTATACACTTTCTTTAACGTCAACACCATTCGCAGTTAAACTCAATCACTCACGAAACCTTTTACGCACCGTTTAATGGCAGAAACGTGGGGCAATCTATTCTATAAAATTCACGATATCATGTAAAGCAGTAAGAATTGTGATTTTGGAAATGTAAATTGAATACCGAAAGGCATCCGACCCGAATGACCCTGGCTTCGTATGGTTGCAATATTTTTTGCAAATTATATACACAAATCTTTTCCGTTGAGAGGCTTAGAAGAAATTACGAGAGAAATAGGCAGAGGGTGACATGACTAATTTTTTTACGTTGTTTATATCGTGTTAGTTCAGCGCCATAGTTCAGGCATCTATCACAATAATTCATGTCACTATAATTAAAAACCTCGTGGTACTCAGCGTTAGGTAAAAAATTTAAAAAAAATCAACTCGGAAAATACGAAAAATCGCAGAACATACATGGGGGTGATTCGGATACCCCTCGAGGTCCTCTACCTCCTAGATTTTTTATATCACTACTTCTTGGGACACGCTCTATATATTTTTTAACGTTTTGAAAAGTGTGCCTCAAGTTGAACTGTTTATCTGTGTAGCCTCGCAGTATGACAATTCCTACTGATTTTTTGATGGAATATAGACTCTTGCTGTCTCTAGTACTAGGTTTGGCGGCGCTTTGCCTTCTGTCTCCAATATTATTATTATTATTAGTATTACAGTGTAGTTTCAAGTTATAAAAAGTTTTCTGAAGAATCAACGAGATCTAGATAACTTACTGTTTAAGTATACTGACTGTCGCAAGGATTAGTGGGGCCTTATTCTAATGAACATTAAACTTGGTCACATAGGTATCAACTAGAAGTCTGGACCACAGGTGTTTTCTACTTAATATCTCACTTTAGTGCTAGGTCGCTGCAATGTCGTTAACTTTATGGACTATTGTGGTATCTTAGAGTCATCATTTAATACATACGTTTCTCTAGCAATGCACGTAGATGTCTGATTAAAAATGTTTAATGCTGCTCAAGTATAGTATTTTAAGGACATGAATTAGTTTTGTATGGAGATAAGGCCATCAGTTTTTTTGTTATTTTCATTTTAACGCTTGAAACTTGTACCATTAGGTAACGATTTAAATTTTTGGGTAAAAATATATATATCACTGAGAAAATATCGCGTAATTTGGTAATGTTCATATCTGCATCTTGATATCTGTATTATGGATTTTTACTTTCTCAAGTTTGAGCATTTAATTTTATTTGAAGTTGAATAGCGTATTAAAGCTATTGTATATATAAAATTAGTTTAATCCTAACAAAAAATAAATTTTCTTCTACACAGTCCAAAGAAGCACGTAATCCCACAACTATAAACGCTAACAACAGGTGTTAACAAGTTGCAATAGCCGGCTATCGTTAGAAGCTCTCAGGGGATGGAAGGGATGGCGGACGATAAAACCTCTTACCCCGGAGTTACCGAGATCTTTTCGTAAGTCGCTTCTAGTAATGGTCGCCTTTGATATTAATGACGCAGTCGTGACTGAGATGAAATATAATACGAAAACACAATAGATTAACTTGACTGCTACTAGCCTTTTCAAATTATTTTAATAGGTACAGGGATGATAGCAATGATAGAAACGTAGCTTATCCATTTCGAGTCTAGTGTACGGAACTCCAACAAGAGTAGTAGAAGTAACTTAATTCGATTTAAAAAATATAACATTAAGCGCCTCTTTCACAAACGTTAAGTAGGCCAAACTGTCATTTAAAGTCACCGGTAACCGGGGATAATGGAGCTGATATACCATTGTTTGTACGGTAAACGTCCCAAACATCAAATAGAAAATAATTTAAAAAAATCCGCTATCGAATGATGCAGTAAACCGAGTGTAAAGACGTACATTTTTATGTACATATTTTTAATTTGGTGACTTCTACATAACACGACAAGTCTTCCAATATTCGCATCTGGCAAGTGTAATACTTGCCTTATAAACAGAATTTCATTGAAAAAAATTCTAAATAAAATGTTCCCACTAAATTTATATTAAAATTGTATATTGCTATATATAAGATGTTTGCAGCAAGGCGCTAATGACGCCCACGCGACATTAAATTATTTTTACGAGGCGCCCAGGAGACGCAATCTACCGCAACTATGCGGCAGACTGTTTCTGACAATATTTTATGTTTTATCTAAATATCTTTCACGAAAATATATTCATATTTTTATTGAAACTTTTAACGCGATGTTTAGTTCTATCATAATATATCTATCATCTAAAAAAACGTATTATTTAAAAATAATTTATTTACTTTACATATTTGATAGGTACTTATCAATATTTAATTGATTGCACGTGTAAAATTAATTACACATGTAATAACAATAAAAAAATAATTCCTTTTGTAAAATAATTATTTTAAAACGAAAACAAGCTTCTGAATAATCTTTGCTGATTGTATGTTTACATAGGTGTAAAATTCTTCCTGATTCAGTGGAATTAAAATGTATCAAATTTTTAAATATTTGGCCTATGGGTCGAAAGAGCTGTATTGGATAAACAAGACAGCATAGTTTCCACACTCAATAAATGAAAATTATTCTGACAAAATGTATAGAAAACGAACCGATGATTTGAAGTATATTGATAGCCAATATTTAGCATAATAAAACATAAGAGGCGTCTCATATTGAAATCGGAGGAGCAATTTCGGTTATTACCTCTTACCTCTTACAATACTCGTACAAACTTTTCACATTTATATTAGTGTAGATTTGTAAATTTAATTTTAAAATTACTTGACAATTTTTATTTATTTTTTATTTTTATTTATTTATTTACAATAACATATTATATTTTAGTTAGTTGGCTATGAAAAAACACACTAGGCATGCAAGCCTGTATCGTGTGCTTCATGAATTAGTTATAATTTATTTTTTGATATTTAAAATAAATATCGAAAAATAAAATAAAAATATTAATTTTAATAATAACAAATTATAAATTACTAAATATACACTAAATTAATAATAAATAGGTACATATAAAAGTAAATGACACAATAAATTTAGAATATAAAATATTAAACTATGACATTACTTATTTATATGTGTTCATTATTATGAATAAAATTAATTAAGATTACTTAAATTATAACAAGTTTTATTTTAATGTCAGGAAGGTTTAAAAAGCGTTTTAAATTTATTTCCAAGGCAATCGAGTATTAAAGAATTTTCGACGAATTTTCAGAATAACAATGTGATTTTGAATTGATTCTTAAGCTTCCACAGCCACTCTAATTTATTTTAAAGTTCATGTTAACTCACAAATTCGTACTACTAAGTACTCAGAAGTAACAAGAAAGACAGGTGTTCGTATTCCAGGTCTTAACAGAGTTTTCGGCTAGACTCACTATAATTTTGGTTTGATGAGAGCTAATAAAATGACGTTAAAGTAAACACTAAACATGGCAAATAAAAGTTTTACATACACCAAATTAAAGTTGGAGTGATGCATTAGAGAAGTTGGCAATTCATCGGCGGTCTCTCTTGAAGGCACGTCTCTTGTTGTGTTTCCATGACTTCCTTTAATATTAGTAATGATATTTTTTTATGAATAGATCGTCAGACAGGTTGACGGTTCACTAAATAGGTGGATACCGTTAGGATGTTAGAAGTAACGCCATAAGTGCTGCAAGTGCACTGCCGGCCTTAGTAGATTATGAAAGTATAGGGAAATGGGGTCTAGCATCTTTTACTCGCTTACGAAAACTGTAGTATTTTGTAAAGGGATGGTTACTGCTGCTATTCTATAGGGGCCCATTTCCCTATGCCTTCCTAATCATATATCCTTATTCCTTAAGGTTGACAACTCCTAAATTGAGTTTTCCAAAAAAAATTTTAATCTATAGGCCTACATATTCAGAAAGATTTGGTTGGTTCAATTATTCATAAAGTTGTCAGTTCTTTACACAAGAAAAATATTCGTTTAGTAACTAGATATTAGGTAACTCGCTTTGGTTTTATATTGATAAAGAAATGACAACGGATATTTTTTTCTCATCATGTTCTCACCTCCAAAATAATTATGGTTGACATCTGCGAAATTTTGGAGAACTTTTGGAGAATTTTGGAGAACACTAGTTTATGAACATTATAATAATAAAGAGATGTAATATTGTTGATAACACAAATTTATATTTTATGGTCAAATTGACGTATCGTATTAAACAATGCGAACAAACCAAAGGCTCTTCTTCGTTAATAACACGTTTTACGACAGAGTGACGTTCGCTATTAGTTTTATGTTCTACGTTTAAGGTTTATTAGTGGGTATACAATTCGCCAGGTTATTTCACACACGGCCAAGTCTAGACGGCAAATATGTCTTTGTATTAAGAAAATTCATCTGGCGTTAATAGCCATGCTTACTTCGCAACTTTATTGGCACGACACACGTCGAATTTTAAAAGCAACCATCTGCCTCTCAAATAGACACGTCATATAAATGATATACTCGTATCTTATTCATATAATATGAATACATATTTTATGAATACTCATCATTATTTTATGAACACCATTATAATCCTTTTATTGCATTGTTTGGTACTATTATTGAATCCAAAGCATACTCATATACACAAAGTACAAACAACACTAGGAATGATGGAAGTGCCCTGCTGTCTCTGTGCTGTCTTATACAGGAAAAATGAGAAGAATAGGGAATAGGGATAGGGCTCTTGTATCCTAAGGGATACTAAAATACAACATCTCTGCATGTATAGAGGAAAAATAGAAGAATAGGGATAAGACCATAGGCTCTTATATCCCTTACTCACTCACTAAAATACAACAATACACCTGTTGTTATTACAGAATGGTCTTCTGTAAGAATATTCTTATACTGCTGCTAGACGGGTTGCTTTTTATGATTACAGAACACAGTATATTTTGTCAACATCTCGGAGAACATCCATTCCTGGTGGAGATAGGCATTCCAATAAGACCAATAATTCCAGAATCAGTCTCGATCCAGACTCCTGTCACAACTATTAATATGCCTACTATAAATTTACATATATCTTAAATTAAATATTATAGTTATTACAAGTTTCTCGAGACTAAAAGTTAATTAATTTTAATCACACAAATTTAACTGTTTAACTGTTGTATGCAGTTTAACTAAAAATGTATAATTCAATAATAGAAGATAACAATAAAAGGACAGCGAATATATTTAATTTTAATTTACATTACATTCACAACCTTAAAAATCCAGGCGTAAAAGCAGCTCCGACATGCAGTTCCGAATCTTCAGGAACAGAGATTCAATTTAAAAAAAAAATTGTTAATAATTCCTTACGGCCAATCATAAAATAAAATGAGGGAGTCTTGTTAGGAGTTCAAGTAAAAAATTGCTAATACTTAATATAATACGCAAAATTTTTATACGTCATCTCTTATTTCATGAAATTTCTGATTAACCGTTAAAATGTCTTTTATTATCTAAAGCAGGGAAGTAACTTCTCGTTTTACTAACAACGTTGTAATAAAAGAAGTTTAGACAGTGAACAATAACCAATTTGCGAAGGAAAACACCGCTCCGAATATAGCCCATTGACATAAATAAATCATTATTTTCCCATTCTCCCCCGAAGCCAGTGGCTTTACTACGTACGAATTTAAAAAAGAGAAATTTTCATTGTACGCAACTCGCCACAAAAGAAAAATGAGAGACTGTATTTACGCTGCTTTGTTAAATATTAATTTGATACCTTTATCTCGAATTTCTTTTAGACTTAATAAGGAAAATCATTTTTATACGAAGAACCCCACCGTGTGTACATATACCTAGATTACATCTATTGTAAATGGCTTATACCTTCTCAAGAGACACATTTTGAGAGTATTATATCTTTATGTTACACGTAAATTCAGTAGACATATTTAATAATTATTTAATAAAGTAAATTATTATAAAAGCAAGGTATCTCTAATCATATTATATCAAAGAAATTTTTGGGCGAACGAAGCCCTAATACGCTAATAGTTTGTTTACGTAATTGATCATTTACACCAGAGTGATTTTTATTACTCATACATTATTATAATTCACTTTACACCATTTTAATTTTAATCTGTCAATTTTTTTTATAGATAGATTGTTAAAATTTGTATCATTCTATAATGCATCTTCTAATGGCATATAATATGTATAATAGTTTACATATTATATTTATTTTATTTATTTGCAAAATTATAACAAATTATAGAATACATATTAATGTAATATTGATAATATATGTTAAACTATTTTTTTTTAAATATATTCAACGTAAAATATTTTAAAAAAAATAAATTGTTATTTTCCAATGAATCAGTAGGCTGTCATTTAAAGTCACCGGTAACCGGGGATATGGATAATGGGGGAAAGTCCCAAACATTGAAAAGAAAATAATAAAAAAATTCGCCTATCGAATGATGCAGTAAACCGAGTGCATAATTCAATAAAATAGAAAATTATTTCTAAAAGTAACTAATCAACACTTTACTTGTAGTTTGTGAAAGAGGCCCTAATACTTTTTTCTGAGTACCTACCAAGAAGATGTAAATAGAATTTACAGCCAGCATATTATCTGGATACTTAATACCTACATGAGATATTAAAGCAGTAAAATAAAACCTACTTTTGAAGCATCGGCGATGAAAATCAAATGCTTTTTGTTAGTAGTAGAGAAGAAATAAAACATGTAATTGTTTATTCTTAATGGTAATTCTAATTGTTTAATTAATTGCTTCTGATTGCTGTCTAACTTCATTTTGAAAGGTTTAGGTAATTTCATATTATCATATGAAATTTAATAAAAAATATTCCCTAAACCTTTAGGGAAATTAATTTCAAGATTTGCAGTTTAAGTAAGCTAAGTATATAAAATATTTAACGTTCTCATAATACTCGTACAAACAAATTACTAAGAATTTATCAAACATATTGAAACTAATCCAGCAATAATGTTTTGATTTATAATAATAAAATTTAACTTTAATTACATTTTTATTTATAATTTTAGAGACATTAAGTTATTGAATTAAAGTGAAAAGTTTATCCCGTTGAAATCGTAGAATTTTAACTACTTACTACCAAATAAATAAGTAATGTAACCGCGAACTTCTCAACTTGGAGTAGCTAGACGAAGTTGTTACCGATAAAATTATATTATGAATCGAATTATTTTATCTTTTGTTCGAC
Source organism: Synanthedon formicaeformis (assembly GCA_945859745.1). Lineage (NCBI taxonomy): Eukaryota > Metazoa > Arthropoda > Insecta > Lepidoptera > Sesiidae > Synanthedon > Synanthedon formicaeformis. The sequence continues at coordinate 4,107,420 of OX243960.1, read as the reverse complement.
AACTTGAAGCTTCATTGCTTTCACTTCGTTACACTGAGCGTTATGAGTTCATTACTCGTATCTATCGATGATGCGATAAACGTTCCTACAATTTAATCGAACTTTCTTATATAAATCTTTTATCTAAGTGGGAATTTCGCACGTGATGTCACGCGTCCCACTTGTAATTATTATGAACATTGTTACATTTGTTACTACCCTATTATTTTGAGGAAAATATAGTTTTTACAAAGCTTTCAAGGACTGTATCAGAATACTTTCTTGAAAGCTTCTTAAACGATTAAGCATTAGTACCAGATTGCCTTGACTTTGTTAAAGCTAATATTTTTATTTTATTATTTTTAAAAGAAATAAAAACCAAATATTGAAAAAAAAAATATATTAACACATAATATTCCACAAGCGTGTCCACAGATAGATAACTTTTTTATGTTGACGTCGACAGACAGGCAGACTGTCTAACTGATGGTAGGTGACCCGTAACACAAGTAAAGCCATAAGTGCTGCAAGAGCGCTGATCATAAAAAGATTAAGAATATGAGATTAGGAAAGATTTATATAGGGCAATTGGCTCTGATATTCCTTACTCACTCACTGAAACACATAAGCACACATGCTGTTAATTCACGGTGGTCTTTATTTCATTTATTCATAAGTTATTTTAACATATGGTATATTCAGCGCAATCTATGGTTGCACAATAAGTAAGTCAGCTTAACGGTTTTATAGTGTCTAACTTAATGGATAACTTGAGGGTCCGATAAATTAGTGATTGTTCAAAGTTAAGATTAAATTGTATGCTCAACGTGATTATGTCTAATGAATCGTTTACAAGAATAATGACTACATGAATATACTGTTTATAAGAACATTAAAGGTGAATATTTTTATATATAGGGAGCTTCTCACCTCTATATATATAAAAATTTCGTGTCACGTTTTTTGACGCCCATGAACTCCTAAACCAATTTAATATAACTATGTGTAATTTAGTCTAACTTAAAAGATATGATAGTTTTTATTTTGAACCCGGGCGAAACCGGGAGCGTGTAGCTAGTATGCATACCTATATATGTGTCGTTCATTGTAAAAGTGGTGTAACTCCCTATTTTTAAAACCATATTTTCTTGCCTAATGGTATCACATTTAGTCATAACTTTTAATATAAAAGTGAAGTAACTCCAATAGTTGCATTAAAATCCCATAGATGAAAACAATGAATGAATGCTTATATCTTTTTTCCTACACTATAATTCGTAAAAAGCTCGTTATTCTAAAATTCAGTTACAAGGAGATAGTTCACTTTTACAATGAACGACACATCTTTTTAAAAGAAAGTTATTTCGAAATTGTATTTTTAACTGTCTGTCCCCTCTCCCATCAGTCCTCACCCCGCTTGTCGTCGCCCGCAGGTGAAACTGTCACCTGTCACGGCGCCGGATGTTTTTACTAATTATATTTTTTACTGCGATAAAGGGTTGCAATTTTTTTGTGCCTCTAAATCTCGACAGCAAATTGTATTTTAATTTTGAAGGCTCTTTTTGTTCCGAAAATAATAAGCACAATTAAAAAATAACAACAATAGAAATTTTATTATATATATATATATTGTAAATTAATTATTTTGCTCTTAATAAGAAAAATTCCTTTTTAATTAAATTATTTATACCCACACTCTAATAATTGAGCATCTAATAAATCTAATAAATAAAGAGAAAAAAATCAGCTAAGTAGTTCTTAATATTTTTTCTTTTCTTACAAAAATCAGGAACTTCTTTTTTAATTTAATATTTAAGACACCATTTAATAAATATGTCTACCTAATAGGTGCTTAGTAGTAATCTTAATATTGAAACAATATCTTTAATAGGGGAGAGAGAACAGCGGGAGCTTCCACTACCGACAAAGCTTTATTTATACACGTTTCAAAGCTCTTCGCTCCCGTCGCGATAAGGAATTTACTTAAATTACATGCTTACTATCTAAAAACGTTGCTTAATAGGTTCGTAAAGAAGGGACACAATGCAAACACTAAAAATATTACAAAAATTTAAGACTTTTCTGTTTTATTCTATAAAATCTAGCTGTTGCGCGCGTCTTCGTCCGCGTAATTTTATAAAATAGAGCCTATGTTACTCGCTGATAATGCGTAGCTTTCTATAGGTGAAGAAATTTCAAAATCGGTCCAGTAATTTTTGAGTTTATTATTTATTTTTTATTTACTAGCTGGTTCGTCCCGCGTTCTCTGTAGTCTATAGCCTTCCTCGATAAATGGACTATTCAACACAAAAAGATTTTTTCAATTCGAACCAATAGTTCCTGAGATTAGCGCGTACTAACCAAACAAACAAACTTCAGCTTTATATATTGGTATAGATTAGACATACAAATCTTCTCTCTTCATAATATAAGTATAGAAAAAAAGTAGTGACAGGGCACTGTGTATCGAAGTCATTTGCGATTTGGAAAGCTATAAAGAGATCTAAAAAAAAACAACATATTTTCTGGTCTGGACGCTGGCCTTTCGTTTAAATAAGAACTGGGTGTAGGAGTATTGTCTTGTTTTTTTTTTTTGGTTATTTGTCACATTTGAAATTGATATACACTGTTTTTTTTTATATATTGATATCAAACCCATGTTTATTTACTACCACAGTTTTCTTGCTAATTACAGGTTCCTAATATTCCGTATATTTTACTACTATCTCTCACTATCGCTACAAAAGCTTGTCTTCTCCTATGTGATTGTAGCTGACTATATATGCTAGAGTATTCTACAAATTGTGAAATAACACTTTCTTAATTCCTCTGTAAATATGTATTTAACAAAAATATTCTATTTCTTAACATTTAAAAAGTATTTTCACTAACCCTGCTTTTAGTAGTTACCTTTTATACATAGTTAATTGAAAAACTGTTACGCTTGCATTCTAAAATTGTGTAAAGGATCTGTCCGTTCGTTATTCGAAGCTTTTATAAAAATGTTTGAAGAACATTTCGCGACGTGGGCGTACTCGATGCGACTTTATGTTTAATACCCGTAGCTACAAAGTTTCTAGGAGACAAACAAGAGGTGTTTTTTTTACATGAGCTTCTCTTTCGATAATATAATACAGCGTCAATATTCTCTCTTGTTTATGCTTATGTTCAAGTACAGGAACAGTGAAAAATAAATTCAATTCTGTATCATATTAGAAAGGCTTATACTTTTTTATATGTTAAGAGCACAATGGCACGTATGAAATAAGATTTTACTTTTATATTTTTAATATAAAATAACGACTGCAACTGCCCCACAGAAAGCTTAATAAAATCTCTCTAAACTGCATTTTGCGGCGGTATTAAAATGTAATTGTGAAGTGGTATTATTATATCAATATTATTCCATAATACTGTAAACAAATCTCGTTAACAAACCAACGTGTATCAAATTTCAATGCGGCTGTCGTACCAACGCTATTAATACAATCGTCCATGGCGTGAAGCTCGACAGAAACTATCAGTATAATCTGTGAGGTATTATGCCTGACGATATTATGTTTGTACAGTGCTATACGAAGACCGTTCACTGGCTAGGACTCATCTTATGTTACTATAGAGTAGTACAATATCGTTTTCGGATTTAGAATAAGTGATCTCATACTTATTCATATTATTCTGATGTATAAACTAAGTACATTACTAAAAATTTCATCAAAATTCGTTTAGTAATTTTTGCGTGAAGGGGTAACAAACGTTTATAAATACATCTTCATAAACTTTTGCATAAGTACACAAAAAGATTAAAATATATTTATCAACTAAGTGGAACATCAGTTTTGTTTGACTTCGTGTAGTACTTTTTACATATATTTTTTGTGATTATCAAAGGACATAAATAAAAATTTAGACGAAAATTATTGAAACTTCGAGTATGTAGGTACAATTTCCAGTACATGTTGCTATCAGTTCGTGTTATATCATTGTTTCCTGGTTGGTTCCGGCAACGTGCAACGAAACGTATCACGTGATGTCTGTCACGTGTCGGCGCCCGCCGGCGCGTCGCATGTTCCATTACATCAATACCCTGGCTACAAAGAACCTATGGCCCAGGCAGATCTACAAGCTCGTTTTCGTTTACAAGTATCCTTATCTAGTGATCACAGTAGATAATTGGGCTAATCCTAAAGAGAAGCTGAGTTATAATCCCATTGACATGAATAACTAATGACCACTTATCTTATTTTATTATATCTAAACCCAATTTATTGCTTTTCTTTCAATACATTTGAATAGTCTGAAATACTCTGTGATTTTCTAATTTTCTGTGAACAGTTTTATACTTACACATAAATACAACAAGTATGTATCTACTGTATCACATTATGTATTGCAGTATCCAAAAATGTCATATTTTTCATATTTTTTCCAAAGCTGCCATAACCTAGCCTATCGCCCCGTGCCCGCTTGGCGTTGATTTCTGGGAAATCCTGTATATATGTATTGTAGAATTATGTACTATAAGTAAATAAGTTTTTATTTTCATCTCACTATTTAACGTATGTTAGTAAAGTTCTCCGTCTAAAAATGCATAACAAGTAGTACTTAAATGAAATAAATAAATGTTTTTCAATTCCATCCAACCATGTTAACAGCTAGAAGCTATTTCAGTGTAAATGGAAATGTACAAAATAACCTCACGTGGCGTTTTCGACGCGGAAATTGAGCACGGCGAGTCTCCGCCTCTTTTGTATGGCGAGCGGAATATGTATGTACTTGTAATAGGTATAGTAGCCGTGACAACCGCAAACCTTGCCAACTGCATTTGAAACCTTTTATATCAGCTTTATATTGATATTTCGCACGATACTTTATAAATATAAAGGAGACGTAAAGGAAGAGGGTAGCACAGGCTTAGACAGTTCGTATTTCTGCAATAAGTATAGAATGTCTCATATTACTTTGTTTTTAGTTAAAGTGTGTCTGTGCAAATGATATCGTTATTATGATCACACGTTTGATAGGTATATTTTATTTCTTACTTTCTTTTTCAGCTTTTCATTTGTGCATTCTGACTAGCGAGTGCTCGTATGTGAGAACTGTAATAGTTAAGTACGTTAGGAGTTTCAGAATTAACAACAGCTTACAGATATTCAAAAATGGTTAAGATTCTTAGAAAATTCGGCAACGCACTTGCATCCCTCCTCGTGTTGTCTGTGTTTTTAGACAATAGTTGCCACCTACTGTCAAGTGAGTTGTCAGCCTATATGCCACACTTTAAAATAAAAACCCTTCCTTTATTAATAGCTAAATATTTTTACTGTTAAATCTATTCAACGCATTGAAAAAATACTTGATCACCACGAGTATACTCGTACCAAACAATCACGTTCTCGTTAGTTCATAAACATTTTTGAAAATACTTTATCTATGAGTGCAGTGTTATGTTTTTTGACTAAAGTAATAAGTAAGGTTTGTTCTCTAATACAAAACGCTATTTCATCGCTTCATTACTATATTAAATGTTTAAAGTACAACCAATGAGATTCTCAGCACGTTTCTGAAAACCTGTTAATCTTCTATTACTTATTAATGACTCTTGCACTTTATGTTCACATTAAACCTTAAATTATTCACAGACACCATTTCTCTAGACATTCGATGCTCTCCAGTCAAATTTATTCCTTCTTTGTGAATCCATTTCCCAACTATAAAACTCTAATTTCGATGTCATCGTAATGGATTGAGATGTCTGAGACCTCGGAGCAAAATTTAATATAATATTCGACGTCCTCGGAGGTAAAGAGAAAGGTAAAAATGTTAGTGCGATTGTCGTGGGACTGAGAATTGTGTAGAAGTCACGGAGCGCGTTTTGTCTAGACGCGAGATGACAAGCGGCAGGGCTTACTGGATGGGAGCACACTAAGGACATGTTATTAGATTTTGAAGAGTTGTTGACGATCATTTACAAAAGTTTATTGCAGCTAAATGGTTCAAAACCACAAAATTCATAAATTACATCCAAAATTTTTTGTTTTATTTATTAATCATGTAATATTCATAATATATCTAAGCAATAAAATTATCAGATGCATAGAAAAACTAAATGTCCCTAAAAAGAAAATACTTTCAGATTAGCTAAGTACATTTAAAAAAAAAATCAAGAAAATTATTCAATCTTTATTACCTATATCCGTACCAATGGATTTGTATGGATGTTTGTTACTCTTACACGCAAAAACTACTGAACCAATCACCATGAAATTTTGCATACACGTTGTCTGGGACATAGAGTACCTTTTATCGTTCAACGCGGACAAAGTTGCGGACACCAGCTAGTCAGTACATATAACAAGTAAGATACACAATGAAATATTGTGTTTTATTTGTTACGTAAGATCGATATTATGTATAATACCAATCTAATATTGGTATTATACATTACAATATGTATGTAATACGCATTAACTACAACAACGCACTATTAATTACATTAGACACAGATCGCTTCTCCACCGAGCGTACGTTTAATACCTTCGATGAAGATTGAAACTAATTAATTAATTTAAGATATTACCAACATTCTATCGATAGAGCTTTTATTACGAACATACGCAACTACAAATCATATTATTACTAAGTTAATTCTATAAATTACTCGCAACCGCGAGGTACAGTCGATCAAATATTTAATAGATAAATTATTATTCAGTATAATTTCTAAAGAATAATTACTTAGTTATCTTGTATGTACTAATATTATTATAAATGTTGGTAAAGATTTTTTTAAATAAATTACATTTACTCTTTACAATTAAAAAAAAAAATATATAGAAGGAACCCCACTTGGCGACAATAACCACCCTTACTGAAAACAACCTAAAATTTAATTAGTAAGTAGACATGCCAAATATCATTCCTATATATCCTTATCTTTTATCCTTTATACTATCATCATCATTACCCTTTACCGTATTATCCTTATCTTTCTGATGTAATTAGTGTTTATAGTAAACGGTAGCTACCTGCTACTAATGAATCGTCATCTTGCCTACCTAACATAAAAGTGGCTACATGGCAAAACTCTACAAAACGTACACGATTTAATATGTGGCGTACTGTATCTTCGGACATGAGAATACTTCGAAGGCCGCGAGGCCATAAAACTTTCCCCCGTCCGTGAAAAGTGAGCTTAGACACGAAACGGTCATTAATTCTGTATAAACCTAACCAATACATTGCTGAACGGGCTTGTAAGCGAGTAATCGGATGGACGCGACCGGATTTCATGAGCGATGTTTTCTTTGAAACTTATGGTTTTCGTGAGCCCGACTATTATTCATTTAACCGTAACAGACTTCTGTTATTGAAACGTAAACCGAAACGCTGCGAGGTTCTCGTAAATACTTCTAAACACGAAACGCCAAACAAAAAAGGGAACGTAGAAGCTTGGAACCATCTGACGCCTTTCGATTATTCTTTGCGAAAACATCTGCACTAAGCGTCTGGCTTGCTTGCAGCACGGTCCGCATATATTTTAAGAATAAAATAAACAGAGATCGTACTAATACGCAATGTTAGCGGTGGTCGGTGGCAACACACCGCCCGTCGGGAAGCACTGACAAGTTTTTGAACGTTTATGAATAAGTAAACAGCCCCCGTCTGCCGCGTCAATACTCCCGGTGGCTGAATGCCAAATGTTGTTCGTGACACTTTCCACTTTCGATTTTTTTTCGTACACCCAACGTTATATAAGCGAAGTGAACTTAACTCATTGTTTGGCCCTACAAAACTACTGTAGTTTAGTCGAGCTGAATTTTATTGAGTGGTTATTTTACTAACATATATTCACCGTACATGATTGTTTCTACCAAACCCTTTAATACATGTAAATTGTTATAAATGTCATTTGAAGTATTTTATTATGTTTGACCTTTAATATAAACAGTGCGTATTACTTGTATACAATAAGGAATAGGGAAAATAGGCTCTAGTATCCCTTACTCTCTTATCGAAACACAACTGCACACATGTTGTTATTTCACAGTGGTCTTCTTAAGGGGTGACTAAGAACTTAAGAACGGCTGGCAGTGGATGTGTGGTGATGTTCAATTATGATGATGATGATGATGAAGATGGGCTGATGATGATGATGTATCTTTAATAAATACCTAATATATATATTATCATTCTCACTTGCCTATAACTTATCTGTTTCTTTCCAACAAATTGAAAATATATTGAAAGAATTTAATAAATACTCAGTGCTTTGTAGAAAGCGAATATCACGTTGAACGAAGTGGAAACTGTGTTCGTAAAATATCTTTTAAGTATAGGAGATTTCTGAACTAACCTAAATTTATTACTACAAAAAATCTATAATCATTTTAAATATGTGTGCATTTTTGTTAAATTAAATACATATCTATCAAATTTTTTTTAGCAAATTTCCACCTTTACATCAATAGCAAATCGTAGCAAATCTATAGTAGATAATACAATACAATCATAACTTATACCTGACCTTTCTGTATCTAGTTGTACTAAAAGTTACAAGCAGATTCCTTAAGCAAATGTATTTTTTAGATGAAACCACACAGAATTGCTTCGAAAGATAAGAGTGTATTATTTTGCATTATGCCTTTTATAGTTACATCGTACAATATAGCCAAGTAGAATCGTGTTTTATTATTATGCTAATTCATGTCAACGTTGAGGAAGTAATTATATGGTTATTTTGCAAATTAAATTACAAATCTCTGTTTAGATTCTAAAACAAGGTCACAAATGAGATAAATTAAAGCAAAATCTGATAAACATCTCATGCGTTTCCGCAATAAGGAAGTAGTAACCAAAAATAAGTGACCTCCGTAATATGCTATAATTTTTGTATGAAATATCGTTGAAGCAGATATTGTTCTTTATATGGTCAGTACGACTGGCACTACGCCCTTTATTTTTTTAAATATGTATGTCCAAATTGAGGATTTCCTTCTTTTGCAGTATGACAGCATAGAGGAAGCTTCGCAATTTGAGAGTTAATAACATACCATTTTTTCTTTGCAAAAATGCAAAAACAGCGGCTTAGTCTTTTTAAAAATTAAAATAAAGATTCCAATCAAAAGATTAATTAAACAACGAACAGAAAGCAATAAACAGTTTGTCGAGTTTTACGTCTACTTATTTGAAAATATTTAATTAAGATTTAGTAGTAAACGAGCCTTAGATGTACCTAATTACAATTGGAATTTAATATCTAAATTATTTCGATGTGTGAAATGCTATATTATAATTGGGCTCATGAAAGTAGAACGTAACAATTCGTCAATCTGAGTGTCTATTATACAAAATTTGAATCCCACTTTATGGCAATGGTTGCACCCTATTAATTAATATTATAAATACGATAGTTTGTAGATTTGGATGTTTGTTCTTCAATAACGCTAAAACGGCTGAACGGCTTATTACCTGGAGTAACATCAGGTTAGGTTTCCGAGGGATCGTCTAAATATAAAAATTCATCACAACAAACCACATTGTGAATTATATATACAGTGATATGACTACTAAAAATATATTTAAATTAAGTTGGCTTTTCGCACATTTCGTACGAAATAAAATTGTGCGAGTTGACTACTAAACCATATTTGGAGTGTCAAGAATTATACTTGTGCATCATCGATGTTGTGCACAAGAAAGACAAATTGTGTAAAGAAACCGTAGAGCGTAATTGAAGAGGGTTTATTTGGCACTTATGAATAAGTTATAAGCGGCGGGCGGTCTGGTCGTTCGATCGATAACGATTAAGGCATAAAAATAACAGCTATTGTATCCAACGTGAAACTTTAATACGCCAAATTGCACTCGTAAACTAATTCCCTTCGTTTACATCGCATCGTCGGAATCAAGTTCGTGACTGTATGGAGCTAAAAGCTATCAAATTATAACGAGTACTAAGAATTCGCCTGTAATTTGGGGTTCCTCAGTCTTAATTATGATGGAACCAAATGTTGATAAGCTTCGCAGTTTTACATTTTGCGACGTTGGTTTGTTTTATCTGTCTGTTTTTAGGTGATAATTTGCCACAGACTATGAAATGTGAGAAAACCCTCCTGAATTCATTAATTGTTAAAAGATTGGAATTAGAGCCGTTAAAATACATTAAAACATAGAGAAGTTGACGATACATGTTTTTATTAATTTAACTAAAATACAAGTGTGACTAAATGTGTGACCGACCAGAAAAGTGCTTTATCAGTTTCGATAACAAATTCCATTCATTTCAAAATTCGCTAAGGCTTAGATTTGAAATAGGAATTGATTACTGATTGACATAATTGTCTCTTTGAATTTTCAAAGGAAAACAGACCTTATCATTCTACAATATACAAAGAATGTTCAATCTTAGGGTGATAAAGCACTTTATTTGTCGAGTTTACATGACATGACAATAACACGTAAGTAAGCAATTGTTTATCTATAGACAATGACCATTAATCAAATGTATGAATTGTTTATAACAGAATACAAAATCAATCATAAATGATACAATAGTTCAAGTGAGGAAAGTGACTAAAGGAACGATTTTACTCTTAAGAAACGATTAAATAGTATGAAATGCTCAAATTAAGGTATCAAAGAAAATAAAAAAGTCGTCAACATACAGCCTAAAAATATTTCTTTAAGTAAGACTTGTTTATCTGCTCAGAAAAGTATGGTTGCAACAAAAAAGTATACAGTAGCTAAAAAGAAAACTAGCAAAACTGCAATTTATAAATTTGCCTGTCATAGTAACTAACTCACAAACTAAAACATAATTTTTTTACTCAATGAAAATCTTTAACTTATGATCCATAATGAATACAATGTATGTTTCCGAAAATATACCAAAATTAGAAGATGTTTTTATTAAAAGTACAAAATCAAACGACGGAACCACAAATAATAATCACAATTCTCGCTTAACATATTAACTATTATTTTTTATCAGACTTTCGTAGAACCAAGTCACTGGCATTACTTTTTTCAGCATTGTTGCTTAAAAATTGAGTTCAGACTTTTAAATAGTTGTATTTTCAACTTCACGAAAAGTTTAAATAACTTAATTATTATGAAGAGTTTATTCGAATTTTTCTTTGTAGTTTTCATGATGGATTTTCAAAAGTAATATATAGGTATTGATTGCGAGCAGAATTATTTAACGACTTTGCCCTTGAACAAGTTTGTTTAGCTGTAATTATATAATTGTACACAATCCTAACAATTGGCTGTTCGTATTTTCTTTGTTTTGTTAATTATAAAACAGCGTAATACTCGTATTAATGATTTAATTCTATAGACATTTTAAACCTTACGCTAATTCGTCTTATTTTAACGCAAAAAGCTTTGAGAGCGTTTGCTTGTATTTAACGTCAAATATTTTCTTTCACTTTTGTTTTATGCGCCTAATAGCGTTCTTTGTGGGGAATTTTCACGAAATTATGCACCCACATCAACCTTTAGTGTTAATGTCGTAGTGATGGAAGAACCAAATCATTTATATAGATATGAAATTTTATCAAATATAGATTATGAAGACTAGATATTTCTATTCTCCATATTCTTCTTGTTCTTAGAATAAGTCGTGACGACCTTGATGGCAGTGTTTTGGATAGCAGAATTGTATCCATTTACTTTTTTTTCTTATTTTACTTTTTTACTTTTCTTACCTTAGATTTTTATACCTTATATTCTTTTTAGTCAACTTAGGGATAACTGTGCTGGTTTATATTACCTAGGTCTTCTTAGTAGGTATATAGATATTTAATTAAGTTGTCATTGTACAATTTTGTGTATCAAACTGAATCAATTAACTATGAAATTAAAATTACTAAAATAAACCTACCGTTTAACTGTTTGGCATCATTAATACTGATTTCATCTCATGCAATTTTTTTTGGTTTAATCTAAAGAAGCTTTGGTTTATACTGTTTGTTAGTTATTTGAACACGTTAATCAAATTAATTAACTAATGCGAATCCATATTTCTCTAATATTATTTAAGTTCTAATAGATTCTACAAACAAGCCTAGCTTTGTTGTCAAACGCAAATACTAGACACTGTGGGTATATAATTAGAAAATTAATTGCTATATATCTTTGATAAGTAGCTCTTCACGAAGTTTATTAAAATTCTCTTACATGACAATATATAAAATATATCCTTATTTCGAGTTATATTCCGAGTCACTCGACTTTTTTGCAATAAAAGGTCTTTCCACGTCCATTTTTCTTATTATTATTGCCAAATCTTAGAAACGTATTCAATTTTCCATAAACATAAAATTTGTTGAGCATTTTTTGCAAGACAACAACGAAATTCGATTCAATTGCCTCAAACGAAGTACATTGTCCAACACTAGCACTCGTGTTTCACTAGTATTTTTACGGGAATTGGCCTCGTTACGTTTGAATGTAAAGATTAACGTGGCAGCGTTATTGGGGAGTAATTTTTGAGAGTAATTTCTCTTTGATGTGATGAACGCGATGTTAGAGACGTGACAAGAACGCTAATTTTGACGCGAGTGTTAATTTCGAAACGGCTTTTAAACATTTTGTGTTACTTGAAAAGTTTTTGGAACCCTAAATGAGACAAGTACTTGAATAGAACAAATTAAGTTCCTTGTAAACGTTTTAATATTTTAACCATATTAATAATAAAAAAAAAAAACAGGAAAAACTTGTGGCAGGCATCAGCCTCTTGGATCCTGGTAGTGAAAAAATATTCTAATGTCCCTTCTAATTTCTATAATACCTTGTGTTCATAGTCGGTGGTAGTCATTTACGACCTGGGCCGCACCTTGGTCTCTTTACCGTCTTTTGTCATAAAACATCTTGAATGATTCATTACCTGCTCGAGGAGAATTATGATTTGTGTACAATGACATAAGAATATTTTAATTAAAAATAAAAACATCACATAAATTCATTTTGTGGTTTGTGTTATCTAGCAGCACTGTTGCATTGAGTTTTGAGTATTACTTTAAGTAATTTCTTAACCACAAGTGTTTAATGATACACGTGAATGTTAAAATAGTTTCAAGTGTAACTTTGTTTTTTTTTTTTTTTTTTTATGTTAGTAAATAGGTAATGTATACCTATTACAGAAAAAACTTGTCATAGCGAATTCACTGTATTTTCTCACTTTAACAAAATTATTTATTATTTTTACAAAATATGTATAGCTCATGAATTTTTTTTTTCAAAAATATGCCTGTAATATTATAACTTTAGATATGACATGTAATTATATTGATAGATTCCTTTCAATATTTATTAAATGCATATAATGTTACAAAATATATATTTATATAAATAGGGTCATCCTGATGATTGTGCGACACAGATGGTTAATGAAATCTGCAGCAACCTATACAATAATATATTTTTTATTATATTAAAATAATAAATAGTAAATAGGCATCAAGCGAGCACTATCAAGCAAGTACTGTCAAGCAGCAGATGAAGGTAAGTAAAATATTAAATAAATTTTACTTGAACATTTCGTGAAATACGTTCGCTCATATCATCTTCTTTTCACTTTGAAGCAAACGCAAGTAGGTACAACATGCTCCGTTCCACGCAGACTTGTAAATATTTTCGTGAGAACAAAGAGCGTCATTTTTCACAACAATATTGCAATATTTTGTTTTTAAAAGACTCAGCTTTTGTACAAATGATAATGGTCAGGTCGAGTTGGAAGCGAGATGGGTTATAATAAAGGAGTTTCTAAAGAAACATTTTTAATATTGTAGCTATCCTTTTTAAGCTCTTCAAATTACAGTATCAAAATGTATCTAAATATATGTATCTAAATATGAATACGTACTCATAAACTTATCGCTTGCAATTTCTGCGCTGCGGCGAGCGTGGCTGCGGACAAATACTGAATGAGTTGCTTGCCGGCCAGTGACGAAGCGACAGAAAAGAAATATTTAAAACAAAATAAAAACGTGAATAAATAAATAATTCAATAATTGTTTTAATAAATAAATTATTTAATAATTTTTAATAATTGTTTTTAACTAATATTTTACATAATAAATATTTTGACGTTGTTAAGTCCAATGTCAGTTTAATCATGTCGGGGCGCTTTTACCGTTTTCGAAACTCCATTTTTTATCTACCACAATGCGATTTTATTAAGTAATTTTTTATAAATACTTATAAAATATGCGAACTTTTTTCTGGGAATCCGATGCGAGGCCTTTAGGCAGTTTGATATCCTATTGATAACACTGGAGATATTCTTAGGTATTTTATGAATTGAAAATAAAAGACATTTTAACACTGTGTGCTTGATTTGATATAAACTGCCAACAATATGTAAAAAAACCTTTCAAAAATAGAGTAGCTTACAAAAGCTTGTCTTACGATAACGTCTGATCTGGGCTTTTAAGAAAACTTCGCTATGTTTTCGGCAAGTAATACAAATCAATTAAATTAAGAAAATAAAGAGTGCTAAGAACTAGAACTAGCAGGAATCCATAATAACAAAGAGACAAGAGATAGGATCTCTGCGAGACGTGCGCGGTCGGGAATTGAACATTCGGTATGTCAGGCAGTTAGACAAGATTTCAGACGCATTGTTTAAGTTATTCCAAACATCTACCCGTTCGCTTCGTGAAAACTATTGTTAGGGTTGATAGGGTGTGGAAAGTTCTATTAAAATTATAAATGTAATATTTTGCATAATAATAATATGTCACCCTCTCATTCGATAATATAGCCAATGTTTAGAAATATGAGTAACCTTACAGAAAATTCTTCCTACTCAGTGACTGTGCTTTATTAGGAAAGATTAGGATGATAATCCTTCTCGTAATTTGGAGTATTTTTACGTTCAGACATTACTTTTAGAATAAAAATAGAACAAAATCAAGTAGGTAAGCTAAATAAGCAAAAAATAATAATAATACTCTTCTGGTAAAATTAATATTATAACAATCGGCTTGTACTCGTAAATTGTAATGATAACCTTGGGATTAAGTTTCAAATATTGTGTAAATAGAGCGTAATTTATATTTATAACGAATGAGTCAAGCGCGGTTTGTGTTAACAACTGACCCCACAATACAACAATGAATCATTCCTTAATGAATCAGTGAAAATGGAAAAGTAAGGTGCTATTTCGTTACTTTTATGTGTCAAACAGTGTTGTTTAAATGAAAGGTGCATTTAAACAACGTAAGAGTACCTAATGTGTCATGCCCTTATAGACAAAGTTTAACATGGCTAAGTATTTCTTAAATAAATAAATAAAAACCTTTTAAATAAAAAACTTGGTGATAATTTAGCATAAATTATAAGCCAGTCAGATGCAGCCTGGATACACCGTCTACCCGCGTGTCCTGGTCCTAGTCAGGGCGTTTGTCCACCTCGTAGGACGTACCCTTCCAATCCTTATGCCTCCCTTCCACTGAGAAAGGGTAATGAGTGGGAAATAGGTGGGCGGAAGAGAGTGAAATAGTTTTTGCCTTCCACTAAGAAATAGTTTTCTAGAAAGGTGTGTTGGCCTTCCATTGGCAGCGAGATTGCAAGCGGGAACTGGTCGTGAAATGAACGGAATCAGATGAGCGAGGTTTGTGCTTCCACCGCGGACAACATAGCGGGCGCAACATAACGAAAACTGACGAGCGGAAGATGGAACTGACGAGGGGCTGGGAAGGTCGAAGAGGGGACGGTGGCTTTGCGGAGTCCATTCAAAACTAGTTTTCAAGACAATGCGCAGCGAACTCCGCTTAATGCGCTCGCCCCGCTCCGCTTTACTCTTTTCTATGGAAGCACCTTGTATGGAATATAGTGTTGCTAGTCGAGCGGACTTCGTACGGAGTCCGCTGGGAACCCGCTCAACTCTTCAACCTCGTTTGTAACTCTTTCAACTCGCTCACTCCGCTCAGCTCACTCTTTCTAAGTGGAAGCACTTGTTTTGAGTTGCTCCGCTCGCAGTGGAAGGCGGGCTTTAGCGGCTCCATTCGAGAACTTCCGTACTATGTGTCCTGCTCCCTACCACTAATAAGTCCGCCGGGCTATGTAGGTAAATTTCTTTAGTCTACGCCTACGGTTCTCCCCAGTCGTTATTCAATCTTGCAGTGTAACCCCGAGCATAACCCTTTCCATAGCTCGTTGAAAATATACTCACCTAGGATAAATTATAAAGTGACAGCCCTGGAATTGTTTGCATTGTTATGCGGACTGTGTGACCGTTAGGTTCGTTACTTGCTGTAGCGAACAATCAAATAACTATACCGATTGCGGAGACTCCCCCGCGGCCCTTGATTGCAAGTATTGCAACAAATTTTAATTCGACACCACACTTTTGCAACTCATTCACTTTTATTGCTGTTAACTTTTATTTACTTTCATTGCAGCTAACTTTCATTCACTTTTATTGCTGTTGAACTGTTTGTTGTCTGCGCACTTTACTGGGTAAATGAAACTTTGGTTTTTCAGTTTCAACTGAGTTGCGGGACGGTCGTATTTACTTCCTTTTGTTCGGAATATTTGTAAAATAAATAGTCTGGATGAATGAATTTTGTAACACAAACGAGCACTTTATTGCTTCTAACTTGAAACTACAAAACATTAATTAATGTCATATCTATAATATGTGTCTGTTAATATCAAAATAACCTATTTTTACTAATATACCACTTACGATACCTATAATTTTTTTTTTAATTTGTCTGTTTGTTCCGTCTAATCTCCGAAACGGATGGACTGATTTTAACGGAACTTTCGGTGATGGTTAGTTGATGTTATAAGGAGTAACCTAGGTTGCTTTAATTTTAGAAAAAAAGTTTTATATACTTATAAAAGCAGTGTCCAGTATTCTAATATATGTAGATATAATAATTTAATGCCATGTCTTTAGATATTATAATACACCCATAATACACATCATTTCAGAAGACCACCATGGACTGCCATGCTTGTGTGTACTTAGGCGATTTTATCCACCTGCCATCAAGTGAATCGTCAGCCTGCCTGCCACCCTTTATCAATACTAATAATAAATCTGTAAAGGGTTGGTCATGGAGTAAGTTACTTTGTTTTCTGAGATATCGTGTTTATAGGCTCTATACATGATACTGAAACTAAATTGATGATTTTTAGAATTTTTTTCTGTATGTATGTATGTATGTATGTATGTATGTATGTATGTATGTATGTATGTATGTATGTATGTATGTATGTATGTATGTATGTATGTATGTATGTATGTATGTATGTATGTATGTATGTATGTATGTATGTATGTATGTATGTATGTATGTATGTATGTATGTATGTATGTATGTATGTATGTATGTATGTATGTATGTATGTATGTATGTATGTATGTATGTATGTATGTATATATGTATGTATGTTCCTCCATAACTCTTAAACGAATTAATTGACTTTCATGAAACTTGCTAGATAAACATTTAGACGTACAGGACACAGGATAGGCGACTTTTTTCTTTTTTAACGCAGACGAAGTCGCGGGCGCCAGCTAGTAATATTATAAAACAAAAAACTTATTCTTTTGTATTTCAATGCCATAAGCCTTTGTCATAAATTCCTTCATAAACCTGGTGTTACATACCCAGTAGATCTACAGGCAACTCATCACAGTAAATACAAGTAGGCATTATTAAAGATAAGGTATATGAAATATATTGTGTCTTCATTCTTACGCAATTCTTATGTCTAGTTGTTGTACGGACTTATACAGACAAAACACAGAGTTTATTTATTTGTTTAGTACAACAAAGATTTCTTTTCTAGACTGGTGTTTGAGAAAACATCGTCTTTGAACGAAAAACATTGTCTGAATTTTGTTCAAAGGAATAAATGCGAAGGGATGAGAAGTAGGAGAAAAATAATAAAATTATTGTGATTATAATGACAAAAAGATTACAATGGTTTTAACAATTAAAATCAAAAAAGTTAAACCTCGGGAGATTTAGTCAATGGAAGGGTAAAGAAAAACATAGTACTATAAAGGTTTTTTTGGTCAAGTAAGTCAAGTGTTTCCTAGTCTAGCCGCTAGGCTTTAGGAAACGTATAGAACCTAGTAGGAAAGCTTTCGCAGTTTATGAACCTAAAGAAAATTTTCAGTTTCAGTTCAGTATTCACAGTTTCAGAAATGGCATTGAACTTTATCATCTCACTGATAACGAAATAGTTGGTCCATATCTTACGAAACATAATTAAAAAAGAACCTCGTTTATATAAAAACCATACTATTGTCTCTTATATATTAACGCGCAAAGTCTTGGAGATTATCCCCTACTTATATTAAAAACGGTGGCAATAATCTAAGCGTCCCAACCATAAATATAGTCAGTATAATGGCCTCACCGAGTGCATTGTCACAGAGTAATAACGTCGCGTGGCTCGTATGGCAATCGTGTGCAGTATTAACGTTATAAATTAGGACGTTTACGTCTGGGCCCACTCAAATAACCGTAAAGAGTGGCTAGTGGTCATACCGCACACTTGTGTATGAACCCTATAAGAGTTATGCTTGAATACTTTAGCTCGTAGATGTTGCTGTGTCGCCATTCTTTTATTAAAAAGAGTTTGTGAACAAGTCAATGTCCTATCTCGTATCTGTCCTAGTAATATTAGTGATTTCAATAGGAAATATCATAGGCCTTGTATTGGCCTTGTACATCTTGTAGCAAAACTAAATAAATTTTTTAAATACATAATGTTGAATTTCGAATTTAAACTTGTCAAAAAATATATATGAAATAAAACAGTATGTCATCTCGATAAATGAAGGAGTTGTAGCTGAAATCTAAGAGAGAGCTGTTTCCCGCAACTTCGTGCGTGCCCCTTTTTCTTAATAGTTTATTACTTTTATTGGTAGTTTTCAATTTTTGTTGCTATATTTTTAACTTGGGAACATCACTTTTTTTCTAGATGAAAGATACCCTTTTTCTGTGTCCCTGACAATGTGTATGGAAAATATTGTGATGATCAGTTGGGTAGTTAAGTTAGTAACAAACAAACTCACTTTGGCGTTTGTAGTATTAGTTAGGATACGATAAGTTACGAGGTCATAGTTCACATTAAAGTATCTTAAAAAACTGGAGAGGAACTTCGTAGTACCTACTTGTAACCACAAAGTGAACGTGGATTCCACCCTTTTTTATAAAAAAAAGTAACACATAAATAACACCGTTTCAGAGATATCATACTATTTAATATCTCTAATGTGATACGGGGCAGACATCTCGAGAAAGCATCAGCAACCAACTTCGGCGACGTCATGCATACTTATTACTCGATTTTCCAGCGAGCAATTTCAATTGTACTATGCCATTAGCGGCATTCGATTGCATTTGTTGGTTTTGATGAACTGAATAGAAATTCTGTTTAAAACCCGTTTAACAATGGAGAGACCACGCTTAAAGAGAACCTTACTAGACGTTATGTGTAATTTGATGACATGCACTCAGACACAAACAACATGATAAGAAATTTAATGTTCAATTGAATTTAAATTTTAGCTAATATTTTTGGACCTGTAGAATAAATTTTGATATATCTATATCTAAATACTAGTTGCTGCCCGCGACTTCGCCCGCGTAACTTTGTAAATTATATACTTAAATCTTCCTCGAGAACCACTCTATCCATTGGTGAAAACAGTATGAAAATCGGTGCTTTTAGAGTTTATCGCGAACAGACAGGCAGACAGACGCGGTCCGCCGCGATTGTTTTATAATTTGTTTTATAATATGTAAGGATATCTATGGAAGGTTTGTAAATATGATTTTCAGAGAAAATAAATTCGTGCGAATGCAGGGGCAGGTAACCAATTATGTAGTTGTAGTTATATCCTATTGTTGGTATATGTAATAAAGAAAAATATGTTTTCTATATTCTAAAATACACATACTATTGGAGGAATGTCGTAATTTAATAATAAAACGGATCAAAACACACCTAAAGGATTACGTTACTAATTGAGTGTCTTGACAAGCGTCTGCAAAAGAAATTAGAAACGCAAATATTTATATCAATTAAGAAAGTCCCCTCGGAAGTATGCAAGTGACACTGAAAGAAGCCGATGACAGAGAAAAGGGTTCTTCACGGAAAGGAAACTTGATTGAGTGTATACTTTGGGAGTATTTTGCCTTTTAAAGTCCTCTCTAATTAACACGGTATAAGCATCTCGTTAAGTGTTTAAAGTATTATAGGGTTCTTTGACTTTATATTAGAGGCTAGTTAAAGAAATTCACTGAAGCTAATTAAACATTGATCTATTTTAAAAAAGCTGAAAGATTATTTTTTTTTATTTTCTTTATTCAAATTTGTTTTTATTCAATTTTGAACAATTGTTTATGTAATGTATTATTTATGTACATTACGTATGTATGTATGTTTATGTAAGCGCCTCTTTCACAAACGTAACCGGGAATAATTTAGCTGATATACCTTTGTTTGTACGGTAAACGTCCCTAATATTAAATAGAAAATAATTAAAAACAAATCGCCTATCGAATGACGCAGTAAACCGAGTGCATAATTCAATAAAACAGAAAATGATTTCAAAAAGTAACTAATCAACACTTTAATTTTATTTTGTGAAAGAGGCCCTAATTCTTATAATCTTACTTTTTTATATTTAATATGAATTTTGACACATGTAACGAGTTGATTTTGTTGGCTTTATGTAAATCACTAGCTTGAATCGCAGTACGAGTATTAAAGCATCAGTGGGTAGGCCACATAATTTAAATGTAAAATATGAATAAATCAATAGGCACAACTAATATCACGATTCTGAAACTAACTGATGTTCACGATTCTGAAAGCTAACAGTAATGTTGGCAACAGAGATCTGAGGGTTCTCTAGTAATACTCAGTTAGTGATAGGTATTACAAATGATTCATGTCTTGTCTTATTACTGATATGGCATTTTGTTTCAATAATAACTGTCAATGTATCCGACATGATCCGACATTACTTTCCACAGTCATACATTGGGCAGCCCGTCTGACGAGATAACCATCTACAATACACGAAATGATGGCACTTGTGCTGTTGTGTTTCGGTGAAAAATTCAAAAACTAGGGGCGATTTTAAAAATTCTTTTACCTATAGAATGCTATATTGGTCAACAAGTGAGAAAGATGTTCTGGCTATTAAATCGAAAGTCTCAACTATCATTAGAAATTAAGCTTCTACTGTACAAGGCCGTACTCAAACCGATATGGACATACGGAGTGCAACTGTGGGGCACAGCATCAAATTCAAACCTTGAAATATTGCAACGGTTCCAGTCCAAAATGCTTCGCATGATTACCAATGCTCCATGGTATATTCAAAATGATCGTCTGCATCGGGACCTGGGGGTTAAAACTGTGAAGAGCGTCGTAACAGAGCCATTGCAATCCTACCACAAGCGACTCCAAAATCACCCAAACACATTGGCACGAAATCTGATGGATAAGCAGCCGGGTGCAACTTTCAAGAGACTAAAGAGGCGTGCGCCACAGGACCTTATGAAGTCGTAGATTGTTACATCATAATATTTGGGCAAATCACTGGATTTTGCTCCAAACACGTCCTTTAGAAAATACTTAACATCCAGCTAAATGTCCCATGGACAGTTTGCGGGAATAAAGGAGTGAAAAAAAAAAAAAAAAAAATAGAATGCTATATCAGCGAGTAACATGGGCTAAGTATATTTTGTAAAGTTACACGGGCGAAGTCACGTACAACATTAAAACAAAAGATTATCTATGCACCTATACGTCACCTTTTTAATTTGAAAAAAATTAAAATTGTTAATTCATTGCTAGACCATTCGAACTTCAGTACAGCATGGCGGAGAGTAGTAAGTATATGTAAGCTTTTCAAGCTTCCATGTTAATCTTTCCAATCAGATGTTCTGCATCACTTTTCAATTATCCAACAGATTTGTAAGTTTTATTCAATATTACATTAAATTTTTGTTTTGTATTAGGTAATCATACCTAGTACTAATAGATTTAGAACAAAATCCAAAGGAACGTTAATAAACCATTTGTTTACAAAATTCGATTAATGTTTCTTATGTACATTCCTACAAGCAAACAACAAGGCAAGACATTAATATTAGCATAGATAGCAAATGAAGGGACTAAAGCCATTTGAAATTTTGAAATAAAATTTTATATAAAATTGGATACGTGGTTCCCTTTCAATATTGATAAAGGCTATAAAGTCTTGTTGTCTGAAGACCGACCGCAGAAAAAGGGGAAAATGCAATAAAAGATAGGTAATACATTTTCTTTGTAGATTTCACGGTTGACCGCACATGGAATATTTAGAACTGGCTTCGGTCCTTCGACGAAATTGAATAGTCATTCGGGTGGACACAGTTTGGATACATTTACATATTCGAATATAACCATTAGGAAGGTAAGAAACAAATATTCTGAAAAAATAATAAAATTGCGTATTGTATGTACAATGCGTCCCTATTGTTACTAATTTTAATATATCGAAAATGTAGTTGTATAAGAAACAGGCAGAAATGTATACTATCAACACAAAATAGCTTTATAATTGAAAGATAAAATTTTTCAAAAAGGAATTACGTTTGCCCTTATGCACAGCCAAAACTACTAAGTCTATACTAATCTAAAATCTTATGACTAATCTAATATAATATTAAAAAATTTCATCAAATAAACATTATATTTTTATAGACTATTATGAATGAAAGGAAAACGGACAAAAGTAGGATTTCGTTTTACAAAACACCATTAAATTTTAAGAAAATGATAGGGTGTTTGAACATTTTCTCCTAATTAGTGTCGCCATCTTGACGACTATTTAAAAAGCACGGTGACATCACAGTTGGAAGGGTTACAGCGATTAACGATTCAAGAGACAGGCCAGTTCACTCGCTGTAGGTTTCGTTCACACTGTAAGCGCTATTCATTTACTCGTGATATTGCAATTTATTCTAGAACTTTTCATTGAAAAAAAAAAACACAATTGGCTATAACAAGATTTAAAATATGCTACAAATTGTGGTTATCCTATGTCACTTTATTTTAAGATAAATTATCTATATTTTTTGCAAATTATATGAAAAAAAAAAACATAATTTTTGAAAGTTTTTTTCTTGGCGCCGAAACGTCCTGTGTGGTTACAATTCTGATGACGTCATATGCTAGTAAACATACATAGAGTAATAAATAGTGTCTATTCACTTAATATTAGTTCTCTGTGTCATCATTTAATTCTGTTTGTTTACTAGCTTGTGACGTCACACGTATCAAAGACCAGCGCCATTACAGAAACAGCGTTTTTGGCGCGGTTTTGGAAATTTTAACTTTAACATTGATTTTTATTAATAATACAGTAGATCTCCCGGAAATATCAATGTAGTGTGCTTATTATGTAATATAGAATAATTTAAAAGGATTTTATAAAATTAGTCAAATAGCGGATTAGGAATATTTTAAATTTCATTAAATTTGGATTTTATGCGTCCAAAAAACTCACTTCAACCTACCGTGATGGCGGTGTTACTTTAGTAAATTAATTTCTTTCCGTCTTTGTATCCCATTGAAGATTGAACTTATATAAGTTTTTTTTAGTATAACGTTCGTAGTTATAGTTATCAAAAAAAAAAACATAAAAACAATCACGCTTATACTTGTACCACACCTTTATGTCGTCTAATTAACATAAAACCACTTCTCCCGTTTTCAGCCTATTTACCCGCTCAATGCGAAATTACATTAACCATGATGTTTCCCCAGCAAGGTGATGAGTGTAAATTAAGAAAATTCTTTAACGATAATATTACAATGCCTTCATACTCGTAGTTCTGTTAGGGTTGTCGAGGTGCTGTCGGGCAATGGAAATGTTCACGGTGGTATATTCTGACGATTTATTGCGATTATGAGGGACACGACATTAGGAGCAATAAGTTACCTAAATTATAATAATAGCAGTTTCCAAATTTAAATATATTACTAGCAATAGCATTTAACAATAGCATTTTAACGAGCCCGTTGGATGAGTGGTTGGGGTGCTCGCTTTAACGCTCTGTTCTAGGGTTCCTGAGTTCGATTCCTGGCAGGGTCCAATTTGGAATCTGGAAAGGAATGGGAAGCCACATTGCGTTTCGCAGTCATTTGGGCAGCCCTTCTAGCCGCAGTAACCACCCTTACAGAAGACCACATTGTGATATAACATCTCGTTTGTGTTGTGTCAGTGAGTGAACCCATATTATGAATAGATTTTAATTTTATGAACACAGTTTTGAAAACGTAAGTTGTATGGGCTTACAATGTTAACCACTTGGCAAGTTGCCATGTCACTTTGGCTAGAGTTTACCATTCGAGTTGAATTGGCACCCATTTGTATAGCGCATAAAGGTTCCGACGAAAGCAGCGATGGAGCACAATTTGGAGCACGTGACGTCTCTAACGTAATAGGTTGTTAATTCTATACGCTCCAAGAGGTTTCTTATAAAGATAAGTTGGGTATAATTCTAACATTTAAGCCAACACCATTTGTTTAGTGAATAAATAGCATGAAAACAGTATTGAGACTATTATGGAAGTGCAGTTTATCGTCGTGATTACAGTAGCTTGCCAAAGCATATTTATTTTTATTATATACAGCTATGCATTATGCTTAGTTATTAATTTCAATGTACGAATATAATACATGAATAAAAGCGACTTAATCTGCGTCATAGATAGATTTTAATAATTTATTCAGTGTTTATTGCTATTTTTGTAAGGCGTTGCTAATTTATTTTTAGATTTCCTTACAAATCCTATGGAATGTTTGGAAAAGAACGTTTTTTCTGTAAGAAAGGTATCCCTTACCTAGTTCTTTTCTGTTTATGTAATGAAAAAAGATTTTCTAAAATATCAAATATATAAATATTAAATCAAATATTCATAATATTATTATATTAATAAATTTATTATTAACTTGGAGGCCCAGATAGATTAATCTGTATGAAAATTATTGCAATCGGTCATCAATAATTACCTACAACGTGGCAATATAATTAGAATCATCACAATCAGTATATTTAATTATTTCTAGTTCAACTTACGGAATACTCTAGTTGACTTTGTTTAATCGTCTGATAGGTACCTATATTACCTTCCACTACAAGACAAGACGCTTCATTTTAATATGCGAGAACATTTTCGTATTTTTAAACTGCATAAAACCAATTCTGCATTAAAAATTAAAAAAAAAATTAACAGGTACACGCAAAACGTATACAGCTCATATTACTGCCAATCTATTCCATTCAACGTTAAAAACCCGTTTGACAAAATTCATCGAAGGCTATAACAGTATCATCCGAGAGGTTTTGGATTCAATATCGCTGCAAATCCGTGGCTGTACGAGAGTGTTTTTATTTTGCGTTTTATCGCTTCGAATTGGCTATATGCTGTCGTTATGGCCTCGTCACTGCATACAGTTCAATTTCCTCTCAAATAAGAATCGATAGCGATGCACAAGACATCGATACCAATCTAGGATAAATTCAAACTATCACTTTGAATGCCAATTGTGTTTTCCACTGAATGCAAGTATTACAAAATCATAATACTCGTAGTATTATGATTTTGTAATATTTTAAATTATAACTTTCAAAATTGAGGCATTTCATCGTCAGCCATTGATAGTCCACTGCTGGACATATGCTTATATTGACTGTCAAGACTGTAGCATTGACAGTCAATATAAGTCACACAACTTCAGATACGTTTTTTTAATTTAAACTGGTTTAACAAAGTAGACTCAAATCAGTTAAAGATTACCCCTACGCTAAGTCGTGTTACATATTTTTGGTTGAAATTACTATACATTGATAGGATTTTCTAGCAGCTAAATTGAAGTCGAAACAAACAAAACAAACGCAATTAAATATATTGTGGGCAGTGACCAAGACAATCCCATTATTCTCAAAGTACAAGACGTCAGTCTTCAGACCACATCCTTAGCTATTTTGTAACGAGGGTTCTTCGTTTAACTTATCTACCTCCCTTGTTAGTAACTAATAATGATCGGTCCTGCATTATACATATATAACATACTTTTAGTATTGAAATTTTAAACTTAACTTAGCTTGTTAACTAAACGTATATTGGAGTTAATCTTAGATTTAATTTTTCCAATTACTAATTTTAAGAATTTTCCAAAATAGTAAAATTATATACACACTAGCTGGTGCCCGCGACTTCGTCCGCGTTGTAAAAGAAAAAGCAGCCTATCCTGTGCCCTGTACGTCTAAATGTTTATCTACCAAGTTTCATGAAAATCAATTAATTCGTTTAAGAGTTATGGAGGAACATACATACATAAAATACCTACACTTACAGATTTATTATTAGTATTTATGGATAAGCAGTTATAAGATAAGTAAAGATAACTATAATATATAACCTAACCTGTGTATATATACAGGTTATATATATAACCTGTGTGGTACTCCTAAAGGAAACAAAAGTGGATTAATTCCTAAGATTTTTTTACCTTCAGTTATGCTAAAGTTTTCATTTAGGAGTTAGGATTATTGTTTATTGTAGAAAAAAGCACAACAGCTATTTTTAAATATAAAGAAATTGTCTTATATTTCTACAAACGTATCTAAAGAACTATATCTGCTTTGATTTAATCAATTCTTTAAAGTTGTGTTTAATAATAATAAAAACTAGCTACTTATATGAAAATATTGATTTTCATATGAAGCTACTGATAAACTCTTGTTTGATTAAGTTCTATTCTAAAACAATACAAAGAAATATTAAATAATATATTTGTACATTTCCAACCCCCACATCTGAGCTATGTTCTTTTTCCCAAAAGGGGAATTATGTCTTAACCAATGCAAACAAAATTATTTACAATTAGATGTAATAAAATAAATAGATATATACTGACACACCTCGTTCAGAAATCCACAATTCAAGCATAAAGCCATTTAGATTTCTAAATAGTACAATAATAAATAAACCAGTTGTCGAGTACAAGTACTTACTAAGCCTAATTTGAATGAAGGTAAATCCATTCATTCGCTAAACATTTACATAATCGCTGCAGGCTGATTAAATTTGTACGAACGGGAATTCGTTTGTATGCTCCTAAATTTAGCGCAACTCTCTAAATAATGTTAAATCGTGACTATAATATTTGACTAAATGTATGCTAATATAATGCAAATTAAACCAATATTAAATTAACTTGTTTGTTAGAATGCTGCATGTTTGTTACACTGCCATCGTCCAAGGGGTAATAAGGTAAAAGGCGATAAGAAAAAGATAAAGAAAATAGGTAATCTGGTAACCCTAGCCTCAATCGCATCGAAACAAAACTGCCTAAGTATATGGTGTCAAAAGTCATTTCACAGTGGTCTTCAGTAATATTACGTGCTACCATAGATAGAAGCAAACAAGAGGAAGATACAATACATTCTTAGATTGTGTGATTGACAAACGCGCTATATCCTTACATATTATAAATACTACTGCACCGATTTAATGCTGTTTTCACTATTGGATAGGGTGGTTCTCGAGGAAGGTTTTAGTATATAATTTACATAGTTACTCGGGCAAAGTCGCGGGCAGCAGCTAGTAAAACTATATGCCTATTACTCACGTTCACATCAAAAATTACAATATTGTATATTTTTAATGATAGAAATAGGTTTTAAACGGTAGCATGGCTGAGATAAAGCATATGAATCACTGCTACGCATCCTCATACAAATGAAAGCTGTTTGTTGCTTTTCTGCTACTTTACTTTTACTCAAAATCAAAAGTACTCATTACTAAGTAGTCAGTGTTTTGCTATAAAATATTCGAGACATTGGACTCGCATTTCTAGTAAATCCTCGTTCACACACCCTCTCACCCATCCTTAACGCTAAGTTGTTCATAAGTTTTCACCAAAGCTTACTATGCAAGTTTTTATTACTTATAGAAAACGCAACCTTCTAGAATTTATTGCATAACATTAGCGACGGAGGAACTTATACTTCGTCTGCGGAAACTTTGCAGTCATAATAACGCAGCCAGCGAACACTTTCTTTTCATAAACTGAAACGATCGTGGAAAATTATTTTGTTAAGTTGGATGTTGGCGCTGCTAATTATACTTCACTTACATTTAAATGCAAGCAATTACAGTATTTTTTCTTCGTTTAAAATATTTTTGTCACTATAAATTTTATGAATATAAAATTTTATGAATATATTTTCTGTGTAAATACATTTGCTAAAGTAAATCTCTAGCATAATTATAAAATACGATACAATAATTTTTGTTCTGGAAATATCAAATTGAATAGATAACACACGTGCGGTAATTAGAACTAAAATATAGATACTTAAATATTTAAATTTTATTATTTTACTATGTACTTAGATAGACACTCCATATAGTATATTTAAAATGTAATTTTATGAGTAATTCGAATAGAGCATGAATAGAGTTAGAAAATCACGTGATTTCTCCGTCGATTTTAATACGACTTTCATAAGTTAAACTACCTTAAATCCCCCAGGCGATGAAATAACATATTATTAAGTGTGAAAGGACATTTAATTAAGAGCATCAATGTCTTCCCCCGCGGGATAGTTGGACGAAGGAATGCTTCACGCCGTTTAAGATTACATCATGCTCTGTACAAAGTGAGAAGTGGACGCGGGTTAAAATTATCTATTGAAGCTTGAAAATTAATACTATCATATTAATCTTGACTTTTTTTTATTAGAGATGGGTTTGCTCTAATAAAAAACAAATATTGAGATGGCTAGCATATAGCCATGTAGCGAAAATGAGGCCTATGATGAAGCGAGCTCACCAAGAAAATGCCTATTCACTCGAACTTTCTCGACACTGGCAAAGGAGTCCAAACCTTTTTAGTGCGCATTATACAGGCTGTTTTAAATTGCTTGGTCCGAAAAAAGAAGGATTTCGACAAGTTGAGAATGGTAACCAGCTGTACGTCTGAATGTCCGATGGAAGAAAGGGAAAGGCGGTATGAGCTCATGCAGCTCCTGATTTTACTTTATTGACGATAAAGTAAAATTAACAAAAGCTATACTTTTTTGAAGTAAGTATAGTTTTTGTACTATTGCGGGAATTTCACTTACGAAGATATGCCCGTTAAAATTTCATAACTTGTACCAAACTACAAGGTGTCAGAAGCAACACTTCCCTTAGTGGTCATTGAGGAAACATTTGCCCGGGGCGCAGGGTCGCGCGGTCACTTCACTCTGTGGCGGTGAATTGAGTGACAGGCACACAAATGCCTGACAAACCCCTTAGGGTTAGCCGCTTTTACATAGCAGTTCTGCAGTTAGGTGCCCTTTGCGCTACCGCTAAACTAAATCTTTGTATACTTACATTGAAACTTTTTACTATTCTATTGCATATAGGTCCAGAAGAGCGACAAATTAAATATGTAAAACATATAAAAAATAGAGTTTCACAATTATAGAGTAATTTTATAGAGAAACTATCATACTAAATTATATGAGATATCCATAGTTACAACCACAGATCACGGGTTCGAATCCCAGGCTGAACAAAGTTCACTTTTTAATAATATTATTAATAATGTTAGGACTTCTTTCACAAACTACATGTAAAGTGTTGATTAGTTACTTTTAGAAATCATTTTTTGTTTTATTGAATTATGCACTCGGTTTACTGCATCATTCGATAGGTGATTTTTTTTAATTATTTTGGGACGTTTAACGTACAAACAAAGGTATATAAGCTAAATTATTCTCGGTGACAGGTGAATTTAAGTGACGGTTGATCGAATGATGCAGTAAACCGAATGCATAATTCAATAAAACACAAAATGATTTCTAAAAGTAACTAATCAACACTTTATATGTAGTTTGTGAAAGAGGCCCTTAGACTTATATAAATTTGACGTTAATTTCCTCTATATATAGGCGCGTTGTAGAGTGGTTGTAGATATAATTATCATAAGTTAGTTTATACTCGGCTGATTCCGAGTCTACTGTATAGCTTTGCATTACATTGCTCGCGCCCTCTGGGGGCTAAACATTTGCTTTCATGAATACCTTACCATAACAGACGCTACGCTACGTACGCCATAAAAGCAACAATGTAAATTTAATCTTGATTTTCATTGTAAATAATGTGCATTTCACCGCAACAAGCGAGGCGAACGTATTTTTTTATTATAGTTGTAACTTGAAAAGAGAAATCATTTTCATTTTTTTTGGTATTATTCCAAAAAGTGTGTAACTTTATTTATATTCGTACCGGCGTGTAGATCTAAAGATAAAGTCGTAAGGAAACATCTTTTGCTATATCCTGTTAACGAAATCATATAAGAATTAATTTGTGATTTTGTCTGCCCCAAATGTAATAATTGCGTTTTTGATTACAGTCTTCGTTGGGGACACAAAAAGTTCATATTGTGTCAATTTAAGTTCTAATCGCTTTTAAAATGCGTTAGCGGTAGCAAGACGAGGCGGGCTCGCCTGATCAACGAATAAATTTAAATACATTAAGAACTGATTCGGCTCCGCCCGTTTGCTGACAATTGAAGGGGAACCAAATTGATTTTACGACAAATTACAAAAGGCATTTTAAAAGGTGATAAAGACATGTTAAAAAGTTTACAAAAAATAATTACCTGTCTTCAGCGATAAAATTTAGCGGTAGTTAAGCATCTATAATTAATAAAATTTTGTTATCAATGCCAGAGCTTGCAATTATAATTATGTAAAAAATATAATGGTTTAGAATATAGATACAGTTGTGAATGAGCGAAATCTTCTCACATTGCTGTTTTACATTATGTAAAATCCTGTAAACCAATAAAATACTTGATTTTGATTTAATAAATAATATCTTTGTTCACACTATAATAAATTTTAAAATATATTTTTAAAATTACAAGCTCCTTCTTCAATTTATTTGTGTACAAATATCACGCAGTTGTTTTATGTTTAATCCCACTGATTTATAATTTTAAAAATATATCTTATATTTTTCTAGAAAATTTGATACAAGGAACAAATCTAATATCAAAATCGCGCTGAACTCACGAGGAACTCACAAGAAATCGTTCGATCGTTTAAATACGCATTCTGTTATTTAAACAAAAACGCTATGAAATGCCGGAGGTTTAATAGACATTCCAGTTATATTAAAGCCGACGCGAGAGCGGGTGCCGGCTACACTGAACAAAGGAATCACTGGAGCGACTATTGATAATTAATGTTGTTTTATTATAAGCTCCGTATCTGGAGTGAGCAACGCAGCAAACAGTTTGCCAAACACTGACGCATCCATGCATGCATTATTCTCAAATGCTGTTAAATAGATTACATTCCTGCAGAATTAAGTTTAGCATAACAATGAATTTTTTCATTATTAATTATACGCAATAATTATTTGCTTCTAAATA
The DNA here is from genome assembly GCA_945859745.1 of Synanthedon formicaeformis. Taxonomy (NCBI): domain Eukaryota; kingdom Metazoa; phylum Arthropoda; class Insecta; order Lepidoptera; family Sesiidae; genus Synanthedon; species Synanthedon formicaeformis. Next base: position 4,075,964 of record OX243960.1, on the reverse strand, counting down.
ATATCGAAATTTATATTATTTAGGGCCTTTTTCAGAATCTGTCAAGTAGGCTAACCGCCATTTAAAGTCACCGGTCACCGGGGATGATGGTGCTGATATACCTTTGTTTGTACGGTAAAAGTCCCAAACATTAAAAAGATAATAATAATAAAAATTCGCCTATTTCGAAGGATGCAGTAAACTGAGTGCATATTTTATTAAAACTTAAAATTATTTCTAAAAGTAACTAATAAACACTTTATTTGTAGTTGGTGAAACAGGCCTTTAGTATAACTACAAGTCCACCAAAATCTTATCAATACTTCTTTACACACCCCTAATTTTTTTTATAAATAAAACTAGTTATTTTTATAGTTATTTTGATTTATAAAAAAATCAATTTTTTTTACTTTTCTTCTTTTAAAAACATCTAGTTTTAAAAAATAATATCTTAACGTTTTCCCATTTTTAAGATTAAACCCAAAATTCATATTCCCACGTTGGACGTGGCCGGTGTGAAGTTTCATGCATTATGAATGGGGCAGACCGAAGCGGTTAGCCTCTGTGAGCTCTGTGTGCCTCCGTTTTGGCAGGGTACAAGCTAATGCGACAGTAGGGAAACTTTTAAAATTATACATAATATATATTATACATTTATTTTACTGCAAATTATACAATTACTAGCTTTTGCCCGAGACTTCGTCTGCGCTAAGCATTGAAAATTAGAGAGATCAACTTCCGACAAAAATTAGCAATAATTTATGTATTCAATCTTTATTACTCATATATTTTTGTCGGGCCTTGAATTCTTATTTTATTTTTGATGATCCCTTGGAAACGGTACTTTTTAATGGTGACAATGTGCAAAATTTCATAATGTTTGATTGTGTGAAAGTGTAACAAACAAATAAATTCACTTTCGCTCTTATAACATTAGTTAGGATACAAATTATCTGAAACTCAAAAGGATAAAATAATTCTCAGTTCTAGTAATCTTAGAAGAAATGTGGTAGGTATCCTATCAACCTTTATAAGCTGGCGTAGTTGTGCATATCTCCTCACTTTTAGAAGCTTGGACTAATCAATCTCAAATAATATACGAGTAGTATGGCAATAAGTTTTGTTAGGCACCTACAAAACATCGCTTTTTATTCTTTGAAAAAAAAAAATTATTTTCATAAATTTATACTTGTGAAAATAACTAGGTAATTAAAATTTAATTATATTTTATTAATTTTCTCAATACTTACTTTTAATACTTTTAATTAATAATAAATTTAAGATTTACTACTGTTTAGTAAATGGTTATTGTTGTTTCAGATCGTCCGAACCGCTGCTGGGCGGGTACTTGATTGATTGCGGCGGAGGTCTTGCGCCACGGACGCTGTTGATGAATGGTACTAGACTAATTGGAAATTTACTTTTATTGTACACATTATTTTTAAAGCAAAAATATTAGCTTTTTTGACAGAAAACTTTTTCGCTGACATGTAAAAACTGGTTTTTTTTTAATGAACCCAATATTGTTTAAAAAGAAAATGTCAGTGTATAGTTTAATTGACTGAGGTATTTAAAAAATATAATAAACTAGCTACAGCTACATACATCTTTAACTTGGACCAAATTACAAATAATTACGAATTTTTATCAAAATCGGTTCAGTAGTTTTGGAGTTCATCGCGAACAAACATGTGACACGTAATTTTTATATGTATAAGGATTTATTTCAGACGCTTCTAAATCCACTAATCAAGGAAGGTACCAAATTAAAATTATAACACATAATAAAATATATAAATTTTCAATAAAAACACAATTATTTTTCTTCAAAAATATCTTTCTCATCATAGTAATAATTTTTAACAACAACTTTTGTTTTTAGGCATATTAGTTAACTCAAGTTCTGTACTGAAGTTTCAATCGCTGCTTTTTTTCATGTTTTACAAAATTAAGTTAAATATCAAGAACCTATAAAAATTTGGTGTTAGGTTGCGCCTATTTAGTTAATGCGCAAAAATTGTGCCCTGCCTTAAATAATAGAAATAAGTTTCAATAATAATCGATATTAATTAGTTTTATCCCTATCTATAATGAAAATTTTTATACCAATAGATGTCAGCCTTATTTTACCAATAATAATGCATATAATATAAAGATTACAAATTATATAAATTGTAATAATAATAAATAGTATTCCACCGAATCCATTACAAAATAAATACATATACTAATAGAGTTGAAGGTTTATCTTATCTACAATTCTGATTTAGTTATTCTTAAATGTTAGTAGAACAGTCTCTGCCTTCTAAGGTTTGCATGCCTGAAAGGACACCAGATTGCACACGATACATAAATTTTAGCTTTGGGGTCATCCACTATTTAAGCCTTTCTGTTTTAATGTATTTTTATTTGATTTGTGTACGTGTGATGCAGCTTACCCACAGATTGGATCTTTCGTTTCCGCAGAAATCAGTAGTAGGTATCACTAGTACTTAAAAGCAATTTTCTTAATCCAGCCCTTAGAAAATTCATACGCTAATTAAGTATATTTCAAACACTGGCTATATTTTAATGATTAAGCATTAAATACGTACCGTAGATTCGAGTACTTTAGCTCCAGGGGGTAAAAAAAGTTTGAATTTCCCGCTTCTTTGCAGATATGGCAGTAAACAAAATTAGAGATGTTAGATGGTTTTGGTGGCGCTTATTTTTTGTTGGTTGAACGAGTATTTACTTGGTTCAAACTTTTTTTGTTTTGAGCCAAATTTACCCCCTAGAGCTAAAGTAACCCGGAATCTACCGGTATTAAAGTTATATTTAAAATTTTCTCGAATATGTGATAAAAATAGACCCAAATATAATGATTTCGAATGAACAATACATAGTTAGATACTTCATTTAAGTAATTAAATAGGAATCTTAATAATAATAATATAATGTTACGTCTATTTTGCATTGTGATATTCTAATAACCCATACATTTCATATTCGTTCCGCTATTGAAATCAAGTTAAGCTCTGGTTCGATTCTAAATAGATTTAGTGAGCGTATGAGTGATGGTGGGCCGTACTAACGACACAACGATACGGGGATCGCGACCCTTTAGCGCAATTTTTTAAAGACATTTTGGGGCTGCTGAAAAGTGTTGCTCTCTCATAAGTTAACTACCTCGTGACTCATGAGTCAATTTTAAAAGTTGTAATTAGAATCAGTAGTAGCCACAGCATATTTATGCAATTTAATTGCGAAAATTTTAGTTTTTGTCGTTAAGTATATGAAGACTTTCTCATCATAGATCAAAGTAAACTCAAAGTAAACTTAGAAAAGTTTTGTTCTAAGTCGTCTTAGTCATGATTTTGGGCATCTATCATTAAATCATATATTGAGAGGGTGACTTATCGGCAATATCTTAATAATAATAAAAAACACTAAACCCTTCAAGGTCCTTTTCAAATCTTACGATTATGTAAATTCAGAATAATGACGAAACAATCATCATCTAAGAAGGAGTACCTACCATTTAATGATCGCTTAACTGAAAAAGCTGCTTAGAAATAACCGAGCAATTATTTATTGTAAATTTATTAATGTTTTTGGAAATAAAATAAAATGTTAAATAAATAATCAAAACCCTATTTATTTCTTTTAGTACTAACCAACCAGTATTCAGTAACATTTCATACTGGATGAGTGACCTCAATGTTTAAAAGAGTTAAGCTAAATTATATTGTTAAATTGAACGTGTCCCAACACTAAGCGTGAACTCCATTAATCTCCGCAGACGCGGGCGCAATACGCAACACAATTAGGTAAAAAATTGAATATTAAGCGCGCGCCATTTGGCCACGCATGGCCCAAGATAAACGACACACTCCGGTATTCATAACAGTTGACAGGTAAATGGATGTATACGATATTGAAAATGTTATTTACAAAAGTCTCTTTCATAGCTTTTACTTATATTTATTGAAACTAAGTTTCGCTTGCGAATCCCACCGAGTAAAGTATGTAGTAAAGATTTGTGAACTTTTTTGATTCAATTTGCTTGTCTACTGCATATATGCTTTGTTTAATATATAGCATAAATAACCACTGTAGCTTTAATTTACTACAAGATATTTTTTATGCATTTTTTTTTAAATAAATAATAAAAATTTAAAATGTATCACGAAGTCCTAGCTAGTATCCTAGATAAGACCACAATTCTACTAACAAAATGTCAATGAATATAACAAAAAATATGAATTAAATGTATTAAATTACATTGTTAAATTATATTAAATGAAAAAATATTTATTGGCTATGCATTGATCTGTGAAGACAAATGATTTTATAGGTATAGATTACAGTAATTGAATTCATAAAAAGTTTATCAATATTACCTGATGTTAACATTAAATTTTCAATATTTCTTTGAGCCTTACAAATTCTTTGTATTATTATATTTTACTGACTGTATTAATTATGTACAACTGTATTAAAATACATAAATAAAATAGGTGCTTTATATTATTTTACAGTTTACTTTGCAAGAGGCAGCTTCGTGTGTGCAGTAATAATGAAATTATTTCGTATCCACTCCTCGTACTTACTTTCTACAAGAAAATGTTTATAATGTTTACAAATTTCAGTAAAACAGAACGGCAGACTCATTCCCAAATGTTATTTCTTCCAGTGAAGGAGTTTAAAGCGCACACATACACATGAGATCTACGTATATATAGAAGCTGTACTCTGTAGCAGTGTGTGTTAGGTTTTCAAATAGCTTTCAGCAGCTCTCAGGAAGGATACAACTAAGGTAAAGAGAAAATTAAATATTTAACAGCTTTGAGCCAAAGTAAATGCACGATAGAAGGAGAAGGAAGTTAAGAGAGTAAATGAAAAAAAATATACTTATATATTAAGATGATTAACATGTCTGAAGGTTTAAAAGGTGTTCGTTGAATAAGGATTATATGCGAAGGTCGACAGCATATCGAAACTTATTGAATGTTAAACAATGTCGTGTATTAACATGAACAAACAGTTGTATTTTTTTTTTGCATCGAATACAACATATTCTCTTATTTTATATGTTAAAATAATTCTTACCATACACGAATGTAAATTTTTATTACAAATGTTGTAGAGCGTCAAAGGAATGCTGATGAGTGTAACTGAATAAAATTTAATTATTTGTTGAGAACATACTACAGCTACGATCTGCACAAAATTTAAATTTATATTTAAATTTAAAAATTAAATTTATATTTAAATTTTGTTATAGGTGGCGTTATGTGGTAGTATACTGATGCTGCAAATAAGCTCCGACCTTAGTAGGATTAAAAATAAGGGATTAAAAAGAGCTGGGGAAATGGACTTAGGCATATTTTACTGACTCATCGAAACACTCACACGGTGGTATTCTGTAAATCTAACCTAGCTTGTTAAGACAGCTAAGTTGTTAGCTGGTAAACTGAAAAGACAATTTAACCCTTATTAAATTTATTCCACGTGCATAAACGTAAAATATAGAAAATATAAATATCCCAAAGCCGTTTTAGCACAAACATTTCTCTCGCAAATTTTATTCCCGCCAAGATGGTGGGTAAGGTGTGTCTGAATTTGCATACGCGAGTTGTGATCCTCCTTAATTTATCCGTAATGGGTTTGGAACGAGCCACGAGTGTTGCCTCTGATTGCCAGACTCCCTCGGGACGCCGATACATGCACATAAACAGAGGCCCTATTGTTTATTTTAATGTTAAACCTAAATTAATCTAAGCTTTAACACTGCTGTGACTATATTCGGACGTATTTTATTTATTACCTTTTAACACTCATTGTAATGCCGAACAATCGACAGAAGCTTTTTTTCAGCTAATGAATCTGTTGACTTCAAAATCTCCATTGTTTTGTATGAATTACTTTTTTATACTCGTATGTAAATGTTATCACGAAGACAGGTTTACTTGATGGTTGACGAATACCTTCCATAACACAAGCAGCGCTAGGAGAAATGCAAGTACCCCGATGACTTGGACAAGAGAAAGAAACTTCTCTCCTCTCTCTTATAAAAGAGATTATGTAAAGTTAAGAAAAATGTTAGTTTAATATGTCATTAAAATATTTTTCACAAGAAACTCTGCTCCTTTACAAATAGGTACAATTTAGTTTAGTAGTCACATGCATATATTACTCTTATTTTTAATCAAGGAGACAAAGGAAATCCTTGCTAACTGCAGTTCTGTCTTATAGTGTTCTGTTCTCCGAGGCAAAGAGTACCTTTGTGATATCGCTACATGAAAGCATTGGAAAACGGAATTCTCTAGAAGAGGCTATACCGTCGGGAGTTCGACTGACAAAGTAAAATGCAAATTCTCATGTATTTCCAATTAGCGGCCCCCCGCTCCATACCGTCGCCGTGGGGTGGCTGGAAAATAATAAGTTCAAATAATGCTGCCGGCTCGCTGCTCAGCCACAATTATTACTAACGGAAAAGAGCCGTTATGAACTAAGAAATCAGAAGCAAATAAATAAAAATGTCTCTAGATTTTGGATTTCTGACGCTGAAGAATGAACAAAACCCTCTGGAGAAAGAGTAGCGGGGGTAAGGCTTTTCAATTTCAAATTTTAAATAACAGTTTCAGTTTGACAAACCTTTTTAATCTAGGACAATATCATATAAGGAAAATTAGAATCGAAACGATATATTCAAAGTTTTGGTACTTTTCTTTACGACTTGAATAATGGACATAATGGACATCATAGTGCAAAAATATTAAAAACTATCAAAATTTCTATCGATTAAAACTAAAAAAAAAACACTGAAAAAGTGTATGTAAATCTGTAATCATATAAATAAACTTGTTATTTTCTGTGTCAACTTTTAGTTTGCTGAAGGCGGGCAGCCATGCTGACGATTCCTTTCATGACGAATGGCTACTTCTCGTGATTCTCATGACGAAGTTTAAAACTCAGGCATAACCAAGATGGAAGTAAGTAACCTTGTAAGTATTCTGGTAGTCATGTAGGACAAAAAGACACGAGCAGACTAAGGCATACAAGTGCCTTTGGGTGCCAACCTTTTTTTTTTTTTTTTTTGACGAGGAGAGATCCGTTTACTGACTTCCTGCCGCTGGCTAGGCGGCAGGGGTATGTGGGGGTCGACCAGCATACTCCGCGTGCACACGTTGCAGGCTGGCCCCTACCCACTAAAACTCCCCGGTGCCTCCTTGCCCTTTGAGCGGGGTGGACCGGGCTCTGCCGAGGCAACAACTCCAATCCACCCCAGGGCAGCCTAGCCATTTCTGGCTAGGCTAACGCCAACGGAGGATTGCCCGGAGACACCCAGGCAATCCCCAGACGGGGGAACCTTGTGAAGGCACACACAGTTAGCCAACCATGTGCGCAGGTCCCCCTTGGACATTTAAAGACGGGCTAGGTATGCCCGCCTTCTCCTGCCCAACCGTCTGCGTCTGAGGGAGGCGAGACCGGCCTCTTCCTCTCGCTCCCTCTCAGCTTCCTCCTTCTGCGACATAACAGATTCGCAGAAGGAGGCAACTGCTCTCCAGGTGGTCTCACTGTCAAGCATGGCTTCAACCATGCTTGACAGTGAGACGTCTCCACCCCCCAGCGCCGCTCTTAGCTCCCGGCGCTGGGATCTCCAGGCCGAGCATACCTGGAGAGTATGCTCGGCCGTATCATCAGGATCGCCGCAGTGGTGACACTGCGGCGAATCCTCCCTTTGAATACGGTGCAGATAATGACCGAAGCACCCGTGTCCGGTCATTATCTGCACCATACGGAAGGTGAGGCCACCTCGTCGGCGCCTCACCCATTCCTCCAACACCGGACGAATCGCAAGGATCGTCCGGTGACCAGCGGTAGGCTCGCGAAGAGCCTCACTCCAATCCTCCAATGCCCTCTCCTGCGCCTCTGCCCGGACCCGTTGCACGTCCTCGGCAACGGGTCTCTCTCCAAGGGCTCTTGCGGCGACCCGATGACGATGCACCTGGGCCAGAACCAGGGCATCGACATCCCACGGGAGCATGCCCGCAAGCACGCATGCCGCCCCGTGGCTGACCGTGCGATAGGCCCGCACGGCCCGGGTCGCCATGACCCTTTGAGGCCTCCTCAAGAGGGCCCGGGTGCGGGGAGTGAGACTCTCCGCCCAGACCGGGGCTCCGTAAAGTGCCATCGACCTTACCACCCCGTGGTAAAGTCGACGGCACGCCGAGTCGGGTCCTCCCTGATTCGGAAGGAGCCGTCCGAGCGCGGCTGCGGCGGCGGTCAGCCGTGGAGCGAGGAGCTTGAAGTGCTCCTCGAAACTCCAGCGGGGGTCCAGCGTTAGGCCGAGATACTTGAGATGTATCTCGACCGGAATCCGGACCCCCTCCACTCGGACGCGGAGCCCCGGTGGGATCCTGCGGCGTGGGGGATGGAAGCCCATGGCCCTAGTTTTGTCTAGGGCCACCTCCAATCCTAGCAGGCGGATGCGCCGGACGACCAAAGAGGTGCCGACCGACGCTAACCGCTCTGCGTCCTCCCACGTCTGTGCTCTCGCCGCGACCAGAGTGTCGTCGGCGAAGCAGACAACCTCCATCCTGGGAAGGAGGCTGCCTCGCAGGACCCAGTTGTACCCCAGGTTCCACAATAAGGGGCCGAGGACGGCCCCCTGGGGTACACCAGCCGCCATCGGGCGTCTGTGGACGCACCCATTTGCGCCCTCGTACAACACTACCCGATCAGAGAGGTAGTCGAAGACGAGGGCGCAGAGGTAGGGCGGCACCCTGTGGAACTTGAGTGCCGCCCTTATACATTCGTGAGGGAGGCTGTTGAAAGCGTTGCGGATGTCAAGTGACACCGCAACAACAACCTCCCCCCTGCCGGTGGCCTCCTCAGTCCACCTTTTGAGGAGGCCCACCGCGTCCATCGTGGACCGACCGGTGCGGAAGCCGAACTGGCGCTCATCCAGGTTCGGCCCCTCAGTCTCAAGGTGCTCGACGATCCGACGGGCCATGATCCTCTCCAAGGCTTTGCCGGAATCGTCGAGCAGCACCACCGGTCGGTACCCCGTCGGCGAGTCGGCAGGGCGGCCCTCCTTGCGGAGAAGACAGAGTCGCCCCACCTTCCACCTCGCCGGAAATTTGCCCCGGGCGATGCTCGCGTCAAGCACCGCCCGGAACCGCTCCTCCAGAGGCCCCAGCGCAATCGCCAGGGCTTTGGCCGGGACTCCATCCGGCCCCGGGGCCGTCCTCTTCCTCCCGATACGCTCCCTCACCGCCTCGAACTCTATGTCGGAGACGGGAGCGCCCTGCAGTACGGCCTCCGGCAGAGGTTCCAGAGGCTCCATACGGGGGGGCTCGAAGGGGCCGGGGGTCGGGAAGAGAGATCCCACGACCCTATCGAGCAGCGCCGGGTCTAGGTCGGCTGTGGAGGGTGAGCTCGAAGCGAACTTCCCCCTCACAGCCCTGTACGGACGACCCCAGGGGTCGGCGTCCAGGAGGGCCAGGAAACGCTCATGGGCTTCTTCTTTGGCCCTGCAGATGCCTTTCTGCAGGGCGTTGTGAGCGTTCCTGTACGCCTGACGAAGGAGGACCTCTTCGTCAGGCGTCCTCCTGGAGCGTCTCCTCCGGCACCGGAGGAGGGCGCGCCTGGCAGCCAGGCAGGTGGAGCGCAGGGAGGCGATCTCCTGCACCCACCAGTACACCCTCCTCCAGCGAGGGGGAGGGCGCCACAGCGGCATGGAGGCATTGCAGACTTCCCGGAGGTCGTCGGCAAAGTGCTCAGCCATGCCGTCGGGATCCCCTGCGAGGTGAGGGGGTGGAGACGACCACTCCCTCACCATCGCAGCCTCCTCCGCCACATCCGGGCGGAGCTTGGCGAGTGCCCACTTGGGAAAGGCGGCACCCGCCGTAGGATCCTGGCGCTGTGACGCGCTGGGAGCCAGCGTGGAGACCTCGTATCGGACGTAGAGATGGTCCGACATAGTCTCCACATCTTCCTCGACCCGCCAGCTTCGGATTCGGGCAGCAAGGGCGGCAGTGGCAAAGGCTACGTCAACGATGGACGTACCCTGCCACCGTACGCACGTGGGAGAGGTACCCCGATTGAGTACCTGGAGCCCCAGGCCAAACGCCCAGGACTCCAGGATACCCCCCCTCACGTCCGTTTTAGGGGACCCCCACGCCGAGGATTTGGCATTTAGGTCCCCCGCCACCAAGACTGGGAGTGGGGCCGCGCGCCTCACCACACCCTCCACCGCAGCCAGGAAGGACTCGAAGTCCGCACGACTGCGGTTAGGGGAGAAGTAGGTCGACACGACCACCATTCTCCCCCAGTTTACTGCCACGAAACCCGAACCTCTCTCCCTGAGGGAAAGGGGAGGAGCCGCACCACCAGCCCTCACCACCACAGCAGCGGAGTCGTCCAGGTCCCCCAGCCAGTGGGTATTCTGGGGGACCACGTATGGCTCCGCTACCACCGCCAGGTGAATCTCCCACTCCGCCATTGACTGGCACAGTAGGTCCTGTGCCCCGGCGGAGTGGTTGATGTTCGCCTGGAGAAACCTTGTGGTGGACCTAATGGGCATTGGTGGTGTCCATATTCTCCTCCCCTGCGACGCGAGTTGCCCCCGTCCCGGCCACCGATCTGGCCGCCATGAGGCGGCCCCTAACGGCTGGGGGAGAGCAATTCATCCCCCCCATCCGGTGATTAGCCGGGAGGCCAGCGTCCGAACAGACGGCACATCGGAACGCCGCCTCGCAGTCATTGGCGGAGTGCCCGTCCGATCCACAACGGTAACAAAGGGTGCTGCGGTCCTTGTTGGACGGGCACCTGACCACCGGGTGGCCGAGCCCCATGCACTTGTAGCAGCGCATGGGACGCTGTTCCAACAGTTGGACGGAGGCAGAACTCCATCCAACCGTCAGCCGGCCACCGATCGCCAGCTTTCTGGCGGCCTCTACCGGGCACGACGCGAAAGCCGAGCCCATCCCTCTGGCACCAGGGTGGACCTTGCCCACCCTGAATTGTTCGGGGGGGCAGCCCGTGCTCAGGGCCAACGCGGCCTGAAGCTCCTCAACCGACACTGAATCATCAAGGCCACTGACCCGGATGTCAGCCGATTTGCAAGGGCGCGTGACCCTCGCCTCGTCCCCCAATACCGCGCCGATTTGGGCCGCCAGCTTGTCCGCCTGGACAGAGGAGGTCCCTTTCGGGAGCTCCATAATGCGGGCTCCCGTTACGCCCGTCCGGAATTGGGCCGGACCAATTCCGAGTGCGTCAAGTGACACTACGGCCTTTGTTTTGGCAATAGCCTTGTTATAGGTGGCCCCCTTCTCCACCGCCTCCGGCTTGAGGGCCACCACTATCGCCAGCTTCTTGGGCTCCTTGGGGAGCACCGGGGCCCTCACTTTTGCCACCGGCTTGGCTGGAGCGACTGGGGCGCGCTTTTTACGGCGGACCACCTCCGACCATGTTGCCGCGACGGCTCCGCCATCTGGCTCAGACGAGCACCCTGCCCGCGGTTCCGGAGCCTTGTAGGCTGGTGGTTTGGCCACCTTAACCGGCCTCGCCTTTTTTGGCAGGTTCGCCGGTGGGGCGAGGGTTGACCCCGGCGACTCCTTCTGCGAGGCCACCGCGCGGTCCTCTCGCTTCTTGTTCGCCTTTAGAGGCAGACGATGCTGTCGTGCTGGGAGCAACCGCCCATCTACTTCCAGCCCGTCGAGGTGGGCACTGACGACCCCTCCAACGTGGGCCGTCAATTCCGCCTGAAGGGCCGATAGGGCCATCAGAAATTCCGCCCTGGACAGCGGCTGGGAGTCAGCTACTGTCGTAGGCGGTACTGCGGCCTCTACGGCTGGGGTCCTCTTGGGGAGGGGCCTTTCAGAAAAGGCCCTGCGGAGGGCCGTCACCTCCTCTATGAGGGCATCAATCTGCCCCCGGAGGCGTTTGTTGTCGGCCCGAAGACGCCGAATTTCGTTCGACGTCTTCCGAGCCGCCACCGCCTCGACTACATTCATAATGGAGCGCATTTCCTCCTTGATTTCCTTTTGGGAAGTGCCCTTTAGGTTGCCCGCCCTTTGGACAACCTCCAAAATCGCAGAGTGGCTGGCCTCCGCCTTTTTCGTCAGCTCCTCTACAGAGCCGGCCGACGACTTCGCCGACTGATACGTCGTTACGGACCTGACAGAATCGGAATCGGAGTCGGATTCGATCTCCCTTAGCTCCCGGCGAGCGCGCGAAATGCCTGTGTCGTGGCTGAGAGACTTTCCGCCACGGCCCTTACTCCCTTTTTTGAACTTCAGCGGCACAGGGGGTTCTACAAAATCCTCCATATCTTCTGAGCCGGACACCCCAGCAAAGAACTTGCTGGCTCCCGCATCTCGTTGCCCCATGGGCGGAGCCTCCTGCGTGGCGGCCCGCTTGCGAGCCACCGAGCGGGTGATAACGTTGGAGAAAAGAGGCTTCTGCCCTCCATTGTTCCCCCTCGGGCCATGCCCACTCGTTTCTGTCGAGTCCGACATGGGCCAGTTGATGGCCCTGCCGACCTCCGACCCCGTAGGGGATTCCACCTCTGCAAGAGGGAGACAGAAAAACTAAATTTATAAAAAAAAATTTTTAGGAAATTAATAAAGTTCCTAAACCTAAAAACTAGAAACAACAATAAAAGCTTAACCACAAGAGATAGAAACACCCGGTTTGGGCTATCCGAAGGAGTCTTTGGGTGCCAACCTGGAAATGACTAAGATAGGAAAATGGACGAGGGAATAAACTCCCAAACAGTACAGAGTGAACTTCTGTAACATTCAAAAGTATCAAGACAGCCCGCCTACTTTATGACACACAAAGTAGTTTCCAAGTTCATTAGTAAGTATAAAACAAAATTAAATCAAGAGCTTAGAACCTACTTATTTAACTTTGTAAAAAATCTAAAATGTTAAAAATGTTGTGTTGGTACATTTTATTATGATCTATAGGGTAAAAGGGTGTATCGACTTATATTTAAACATAATTCTTACTTTGAAACCCGTAGACCAGTAACGATAAAAGTAAGCAGATAGAAGTGTACTCGTATTTATTATGTCTATAATAAAACTCAGAATTTCAAAGCTGGTGAAGCCACGAGGCAGTGCTAGTACCTATATATAAATTGTTAAGCGCTAAAAGCGAATTAATACTATATTTAGTGAAAGGTTGTCTGGAATATTGTTGACTTCCATTAAAATTTACTAAGAAGACGACACTTCAATTAAATTTTTCTTTATTACACAGAGACGCCCCGGGACTCAAGACTCAAGAAAAAAATTGTTATTTTCATAAATTATGAAAACTGCAAGTCTACAGCAGACTTTGTGCTAATTAAAAACTGGAAAAGTCGACTCCAATTGTCTTGATACTTTTAAATTATCTAGTTTTGAAATATTAAAGTCAATTTTTATTTTTAATAATAAATACTTGAACTTTTAAGGGTCGCATGCACCTTCAATCTTTCTTCATTTTATTTAATCTCCGTGCATCTAAATAATAAACAAGAACTAATTGCTCTTTATTCATAAATTTTTGAAATATCTATTCTTTTTCAAATTTTTTGATATACTGTACACCAAGCTGTACACGGTATGAAGTTGTACGACACTGTGGCTGAAAAATCTCTCTCTCCCAGCTGATCCGCCTTAGAAAATTGGACGTAGGCGGCTGGCCTATAATTAGTGCTCTGTGTCTAATAACCGTCGCCTGCCCTCACAACCGGAACCTGGCCCGGTGAGGTCACGAGATGAAAGAAATTCTACAAATAAAGAAAGAGAGAAAGAAAGACAATTACATAAAAAACAGAAACAACAAATATAAAATGACAAAGTAATGTGTGTGCCCTGACTCTTTATGTCGCCTAAGTCTCTTTATGACAGCGAAAATTGTATAATATAAGTCTTTTCAATCTTTTTAATAATGTTGCCGTCCTTCTGTACAGCCCCATTCAGATTATATAAAAGTAAGCTTATAATATCCACTGAAAAATACTCGGGCATTACATTGGCAAGGACAATCCAAACGCTGTCATCCCAAATATTTCTCCATTTATTCACTTATAAATCTCCGAGTGAAATATTATTCTGGCGCGTATAGCCCGACGACCAAGCCGGACAAAACATTTAACCTGATTGACCCTCAGCTGGTATTTTTATTGCATCTCGCCCAGTGTTTTGGCCTCTTGAGAATACTTTTGCGTGCACTCGTGTTCCCTTTCCAAATGCCGTGGATTTTTATCACAAATTTTTACCAACTTTATTTATCTACTGCGTCTCTTCACCCGGCTCTGTAACTTAATCCTCTTCCCATACGAGGTGTTTTATTTTGATATTTATCACTTTTCGGAAATGGTTACGAGTGATGTAAAATATTAAAGTTATTATATTAGATTTGGTCAAAGACAAAAAGCACAAGTACTGATATAATGAAGCCATTTAAACATTGGAAAAAGTCTCGTAAAAGACCTTTTTCGAATAGCCTATTTGACGAGCTAAGGACAACTTTGGAAATACACTTCTTCAAAGTTGACTCTGGTCTTGACCTGAAAAATAGTTTCGTAGTCATTTTACGCACCCTGTCTTTCTGCAATAACTCAGAAGACCAACATGTGCGCTGTTGTGTTTCGGTGTATGAGTGAATATTAATATAATTTCTTATTAAGGTCGGCAGTATACTAAAAATCGTTTATAACATTAATTGGGTTAATAAACGACTTTGAACTTGTCATGGTTATCTTTTTAGTCATATTTTGTCATTAATCTACATAATTAAATACATCTACATAAATAAGTCTAAGTTTATAACAATTGTTTTCTAAACTGCAAATCAAGGTCTGTGGAGGTGTCATTTCATGAAACTGCTTCATAACATTTTTAATTTATAAGCATTCATATGTATTCCATGTACGATGAGATGGCAGATTGAAATAATAAATTGTATTGTAATGTTTGTAATATCAACATATGGGCGAGACAATCTCGTCCGGAATCACGCCGCCCGACCCTCCTTCAAATTACAACTAAATTAAGACAGCTTGCGCCACCAATATGCAAATCCTTTGTAAGTCCGTGTACCCACACAGTGTACGCATGTTACCTATGAACCTAAACAAACATTGTTTTAATAACGAATGTCGGGATTTAATTTCAATATTTTATAAAAAAATTATTCACAGATATCTTTATTTGTAAATCTTTATTAGTTTGCTTCTGTCTGTTTTTCTATATCACCCAACAGATTTTTATACACTTTATACACTTTTATACATTTTTATACACTTCAGTTACGAAAAGAGCGATAAAAGAAGAAGGTTCCTGTATATAATTTGCAGAAAAAAAATGGATTCGTATTAATCTAGGGTCATATTCCTTAGTTAAACATAAAATAAAATCTGATAGTGTTGGGTAAATCTTGCATTTTTTTTTTCACGTAAATATTTACCACAGTATTAGAATAAACCATTTTTTTATAAGTTTGATTAAATTTAGATAATAAATCATACTATCTATATATATATAAAAGAAAGTCGTGTTAGTTACTTCACTTATAACTCAAGAACGGCTGAACCGATTTAGCTGAAAATTGGCAGGGAGGTAGTTTAGAGCCAGGAGAAGGACATAGGATACTTTTTATCCCGTTCGACATCATTCCCGTGTGACTTGACATGTAACGTCAGTCACTATAAAACGTGGTATAACAAAAAAGAATCAGACTTGGAATAACAAAATTGACGTATAATGACAGCTATGTAATGACGTATGGATGACAATTTGATATTTGTAAGAAATCAATAATAAAACTATTTCTATTAAATAAATGACTTCAATTTTGACTTCAAGAAAACCAGCTTATCATTTCCTCAACATTTTGGTATATAAAAATAATGACATAAGTAACCAAGGAGTTTTTCAACTAAATAGTTTACAACATTAAAGAAAATTCCTATAGAAAGAAATTGTACTTTCAAATCGTCAGAAAGAGCCCTGTCAAAGACGTAATCTAGCACCTAGCAACCATTGTTGATAACTTTTTCACTGTCATTAGAAAATACAAATCAATTGTCAAATCGTATGGTCTCATGTTGTGAAACAATGCCGCGACCCAGAAGATCTAATCTTTCCCAACAAAGTCGTAATGCAATTAGGCTTCGGAACAACATTTGGAATCAATCCATTGTCGCACGAGAAGAACGAGGAAACTATAAAGCCAAAAGGCCACTGACGGACAGATAGTGACACATAAAGTTGTTCTCCCAGAAGGAGTGGTGGGGGAATTCCCGTTTGTTGCGCGTAGGTCGCGTAGGGGGTTCCCCGGTGAGTTCCAGAAAAATCTGATATCCTCGGTATCGGTTGTGGTAAAAAGTTGATGAGTGGTTCTCGGAAACGGTGAGGGATAGAAGGGTGGGGTTTGCGGAATGTCATAGAGGGTCATCGGTAGTTGCCACAGAACGACTCATCCCCCACCATACATTTTTTTTAAACTCCATACAACTCTTTTGGACTCATCCAAGTGGAATATCTGCAAAATCACCGGGGATAGATGGGCAGTCTCTTCGGGGGGGTGGTAGTTTCTCGCCAAGTCCCCCCCCCCCTTCCTACAAAAGTGGCATTTTCGGCGAAACGGATGGCAATATCTCCAAAACCATCGAGGATAGGTGGACGATCACTTTGGCGGATAACCATCACCCCGCGGGGTCCACCCCCCGGGATAATCGCCCTCCCCTCACTCCACCCCTTCACACCCCCCCCCCATACTTTTATGGTTTGTCGGAAAAGCGATTTATTTCAACCGGAAGGAGATTTTCTAAAGCGGTCTCATTCCATCGTATAGAGGTGGCCTAGAGCACCCCAGGAAATTCCTCGATCTTCGGTCCACCGACCTGGTACAAAGATGGTGAGAGATCCTCGGAAACTATAAAGGATAGAAGGGTGGCGTTTGCGGCATGTCATAGAGGATGATCGGTAGTTGCCACAGAACAAGTCATCCCCACCCCTTTCATACATTTTTTTTACACTCCATACAACTTTTTTGGACTCATCCAAGTGGAACACCTCCTAAACCACCGGAGATAAAGGGACGGAGTCTTCGGGGGGGTGGCAGTTTCTCCCAGAGGTCCACCCCTTGGGACCGTTTCCCTCCCCCCCCCCTTCGCCTCCCTCCATACAAATTTATGGTGTTTTTTCTGAAAAGCGCATCGTGTGTCACATGTATAGAGGGTGGCTTAGCGCACCCCAGGAAATTCCTCGATCCCCGGTCCAGCGACCTGGACTGAAGTCCACTCTCAAACACAAGAGCATCTTTGCGTCCACAGCATAGCGCTCACCGCAGAGTTGTGCGTTTCGATCAAGAGACCAAAGCTTTAGGCGGTACGAAGTTCGCCGGGTCAGCTAGTATTATATAAATGCGGAAATTGAAGGATAACTAATGAACCTTTATATAGTTTAAAAATCGGAATAATGGCTGTAGTTTATACCTAAGATAAGCAGACGAAGATAAGCTAATACTTAAAAAAAATTATAGGAAAAAAAAATGGATAATAATAGCAAACGTTTATTAAGTTTTGTATGAATATATTTTTAACGTTGTTTTTAAGTAAATGTTACACCCCACTTAACCAACTTTCTCGTTAATAAAATTTGTAAAATAAATACGTAGGGACTTAGGTAGTTTCTCAAATAAAATATCTAGTACAACATTGTGTGAATTTTCACAAAACATTATTGTACTATTGAGATTTTCCTTTGTTTTCCTTAACTCGCAGTATTCCTTTGAATTGCTAACTTAAAGGTACAAAAACAACTTTGCATTTCCGCAACGCATTTGTTGCTCGTTTGTTCAAACAAACAGCGGAATCTCTAAGTTCCATTCTATTCGCGATAAAATATCACAAGGCAGTTGGTGCGCATTCTTTCAATCCTCCCGCCTCGAGTCAGCGGCTCGGAAAACATCTTTTACGTTTAACGATACCTTTTCAGCACGCAATAAGTGTGGATAAACCTTTATAAAAAAATTAAAGTAATAACAATCCACCAATCAATCAATCAATCGATCAATTATTTTGTAACTTAATAAAACACAGAATTAAATACAAATAAAACAGTAAAATCAAGAACAAGTACAAGTTACAAAAAAGTATTTTGATGATCAGAACTGTGATCTTCCGTAGGAACCCTTAGTCTAACACATACACAGCCATTTACCGTGCTTATATTCATTTAAAGAAATAATAAATAAATAATATAAATTGTCAAAACACAACTTTATTGACAGCATTATTTCAAAACATGATACAAAAAAAGCAGAAAAGCAGCACTAATATTAGAAATCGCTACTATTATAATCAAGTATCTCTTCATGAAGTTTAAATAAAAATCAAGTCCCATATGATTTTGTACGGAGGGAGCGTTCCGTTGCAATTTTCCAATACAGCCATCAGAGGTGTGGAGCATCCGAGAGGTAGTCATCTTACAAGCTGAATTGATACTTCAGACACGCCGTGAAGCGCTATTCTCTTGAAAGCTTTTATATTATATTATCTAAGACCTTTCAACACGTGGCGAAAACGTCTGTCGAAGCGATCTATCGATTTCGATGCTCGACTCTCTTGGGTAAAGACCGAAGTGCTAGATCCAAACACTTTAATGTAATATCGACTCCACAGGACACACCTTGCCAATTTAAATTCATGAGTTAAAACTTAGCCATTCAATATTAAAAGAGAAATTTAATTTGAATCTTGTTTTTTGAAACTACATGAATTGGAATTTTAAAACAGTCTGTACATTGCGCGAAATGTTTTTTGAAAAGTTAATCTTGAAATAATATAGGCCAGAGGCGTGCGTACCTATAGTGATGTGTAATCAAAATAGTGAGCACATACATATATATGACTTGCCAATTTACAGTCTCCGCCCTAATTTAGAGAAATGAAAAATGCAACAGTTTGTGAACGTTAGCTAGTTAAAGAAGGGAATAGGGGACGGCTAAAATGAGATGAGTACCTATTTATTATTTTAATACAAGCCGTTTCACATAGGTAATTGGTGTCTGAAGCATGTTCTGCCGGAGCCCGGCTCGAGTCGTTTGTGCATCACTTTCGCTGATATAACCCGAGGCTTCGTTAAGGTTCCGTTTTACCTCGCGCTTCATATAAATCCACATTATGCAAGTAACAACGTTTTGGTTCATTGCCAGCCAGACTCCGACGTTCTATACAGCTATATGTGTGTAAATATTTTGCTGTTTAAGTGCCATGCAATGCATGTCTGCAAATTATATGCAAATGACTCATTCAGTTCAAGGACGCGCCTCGCATTGTTTAAAACAAATGACCATGAGATTACTTTTTAGAAGGATATTGGTAGGAATTTTTTTCAGCATTTCTACTGTCTTTTAGGCACGAGAAAATTTCTTGTGCCTAAAGACAACAGAACCTGCGATGTTGATTTTCTTATTTACTTATAAATTAAACCTGGTTTCTGACCAATATTATAATGTTACTTTTTCACTTTTTTATTGCAAGTTTATAATCGTATAAGTGCAAAATTTTTGGTAGACCTTTGTTTGGTTATATCTCAAACGAACTAGGCAGCGTTTTCGATGAAAGCTCTCAGACTGCTTATTTTTTCTATATAATATTATAATATATTATATAGAAATATTATATATTAATAAAAATTTTGCACTTATACGATTATAAACTTGCAATAAAAAAGTGTTTTCAGTAACAGGATTTTTTAAAGTAAATTTAAATAGACAGACTCATGATCCACTTGTCGCTAGCTGACTAGTAATTACATTACATTTAAGTAACGCCATAGCGGTTGGCGACTTTAAGAATAAAAGATAAGGAATAAAGAGAGAATAACAATGGTTGTTTGTTACTGTCACCAAAGTGGCTGCCCATTACAAATTAGGTAAATTTTAGGTTTTAGTTAGAAGCCACAATATCGTTGAAAAGGCAGTCCATTCAAATGGGCAATAAGTGAACGAGAAGTAAACTATATGTTCCACTATTTTTAAAAATATTCCAAAATGCAATAAAGTATCATTCGAAATTCGAAAGCATGAAACCGAATTATAATGAGATCAGCGCTCAATTCACATTAAACCTCCTCGGTAGAGTTACCTAATACAATTAACAATTCTTACGTTCAGTCTGACAAGCTTAGGGTCTGTCCGATTGAAATTCAAATCCGGGAGTCTCGAGCATATCTAATATAATTAAGACGCTTCGGTAATTGAGTAGACATCCACCCCACTGTTTCAAAAGTTCTACGGATAAAAAGGTAATAAAGAATTCTAATAAGATTGAGAATGTTTGTTACAAACTCTGACGGAACGGAACATAAAGCGCTTAGAAAGACCAAATAGTAACTTGAGAGTGCGGTACATTTTAACGTATTGGAAGAAAAATAAAATAAACATTGGTTTTGTTATTTTTTACAAGAATTATCATAATGTATAATAGATACTTAATTCTGAAGATCATCGTGAAATACCAGCATGCGTGCAGTTGTGTTTTTTTTCTACTATGGTCGGCAGAGCACTTGCAGCACCCGAGGCTTTGCTTGTGTTAAAGGCGATAGTAGCCACCTACCCTTATCCTCCCTTAGTAACGTTTAAATTTCACTCTCTCTGTCTCTCTCTCTCTCTCAATGCCACTTTAGTCCTGAAGGTTGCCCGTAAACTCCCTATACTTGTCTGTCAAAAGCTCGCTGAGGCCATTCCAGCAGTCCGCTCCCAGATGTTTATAACCCTTCCTTCGTTTAAATTTCAGATTTAATAAATCTCGACAATCGTTACATAACTATTTGTAAATCAAAAGTGACATAATAACATCAAAAACATAATCTCTAGTCAAAATGGCTTTGTCGCCAAACATTTAGTTTAGGCTTAAAGCTAATACGAAGTGGCACGCCGATCTGTACTATACTAATAAATGCCATTAGCCAGCACCTACCTAAGTTAATACGTTTCGCAGCACATGTAAATTAGAGAAGACGTAAGCACACAAACATTGGGTGAATTAATGTCTTACGTTCGTCTTAATACGACCCCGAGGGAATCGCTAACTTAAATTGTTACATGTATTGTGGGTTTAAGATTATAATGTGTATTTTAAATGCATTACTCCACGTTCTATGTTTTGAATAGGTAATATTGAACCAGGTTTACCTTTATTGAAATTTGCTACAATATATTCAACATATATTAATATGGATCATGTCTAACTATAGTTTTGTGGTTTCCCATTGATGGTAGATAGGAACTGAGCGTCTCACGCTTGACCGACCGGCAGTCTACTGTCGGTCGGTCAAGCGTGAGATTAAGGTCTTACGACCAAAAACACTACGCTATGTGATAAAAAATACGACATTTTGAGGACTAAGGAATGTAGTAGGTATTTTTTTTGGTCATGCTTTTACCTGTTAACTACATACTAACCATTTGCGAAATAGTTTTCTAGCAAGACTGATTTATTTCATAGTATTAGATGTAGACATTCCCTCAGCTTTTAGTGTAACAGAAAGGCGACCAGAAATCAACGATAAATCGGAAACAGTGATTGGGCCGGGTCGGCCTGGTACAAACTTATCTGATATTAATGAGAGAACTTTAGATAAAACTCAATAAAAACGCCTCCTCATGTGGTTGTGCTTACCAGTGATAGGTATCAAAAAAATTGATCTTGAAATTGGCGTGTTTGGCGAATTCTAAGGCCAAATAGCGTTTATCTGGGACCCTAAGAAATATAAATCAAACTAAGTAAATAATAATATATACTTTATTATCGTTTTTTAATATTTTATAAACAGGCAACAGAATTTGCGCAACAAAAAATCTGCTTTGTGCAATATCGTATTTCAATTGTAAATACAAAAGATCATGAAAAAAGACAATTAAAAAATAATTGGCTCCATTGTTATAATAAATACATTAAATAATTTAGATAAATCAAATTTAAAATAAATTATGTGATGTTATTTTAATATTTAAAAAAACCTAAAGATAAATGAAAATGACGTTCGTTTGAATATCGCTTTTCGTTTGTTATTATTACTTATATTTACTATTATTTTCCATAAATTGGGTTCAAAAAATTATTTAATTTTTAAATAGTAAGACAGTCTAATTTTAATGTGACAGTATAATTTAATAATTTAAATTGCATTGTAGTAACAATTTATAATTGTAACTTTTAGTTACTGACCTGATATTGCCTATTAACTTTCATTAATAAACTAATCTTAGTTGAAAAATTAAAAATATTTAGATAGGAAATAAAAGCAAATATAAATAGAAATTCTTTGTCCTTCTATTTACATACTTTATTTGGAAATCACTGATAATTCATGTTAGAAAGACTTCAGCTTCGGTAACTCTAACAAAATTACAAAAATAATGTTTTAAACATTTAGAGCAAAATCTTTTCCTATTTTGAAAATCAGCATTTTGAAAAATAAACAAAAAAACATATCAAAAACAAAAACGAACGCCATTTTCAATAAGATATTAAACAGTTTTTAGTCTTATTACGACTTATTACGAATTATTTATTAGACCTTGTTTATTGCTCATTGGAAGCATCATTTAGTTACATATAGTTATACTATATTATCATTTTGTTATTAAATATAAAAACTAACAAATTGTCTTAGTTTAACTATCTTTAAACTAATTATAATTAAAGAAAATCCCCTCAGCTGTTGTGTATTGATAACTTAAGGCTGTCTTAAGGCTTTTGTTTTAAAAATTATAAACTCTGCAAAATCACATAATATGAAATTCATTTTAATTGGGAGTCGAATTTCTTTACCTTTTATTATTTTATGGATTTATACTATTTTATGATTTCAAATCGGCCTAAAGTATACTGCAACAGCTGGAACGATGGACAAAACATACACACAAAAGAACATAATATTACATTTAACGTATTATTTATTTATTACTATTACTATTAAGTATCGTAAATTATTCATTTGTACTTCGTAACAAAATCATTTTGAGTATTACTAATTTAGTAGCTCTGGATCTAAAAATATCCTTACAAAATATTATAATTAGTATTTAATATATACTATTAACATAATAACGAAAGCGTTATTTTATTGTTTCGTTATTAAATGTGAATATTTATATAAATGAAACATGAGAAAAATGCTTGCTAGTTCAGTAAATGTGGAAAAATATCATTTTTCCATCGACTTGAATCTAGTGGTGCTTGATCGATATTAGCTTTAGCTTTTTTTAAACGCTAGTTTTGGAAACTTTTAGATTTTTTGAAACCTTTAAGTCTTGCGACCACTCGAGTTTAGTTGAAACTGAAAGAATGCTCGTGTCTCACAAACTTGTACTTAAATTTCCCGTAAACTAGTTATAGAATATGAATTGGTTTGCGATTTACATATGTTTAAAATATTTATTTATTATATACTTACATCATTATTATATTCTTTGCAAAATTCCTCAATAAAGACTTACTATCCATATATTAAATATGTCAGATCAATAAAATGAAGTTAACATTGAAATATAATATACATTTAACACACTGGATCTTGAAAAAAATATATATGAAAAAACTTAAATACTTTCCAAAGTAGATTCGAAAAAATAACTTAAACATTAATGTAAGTAGACTTGATTTTATGTAGCAATACGTTATAAGGGTAGTATTTTTTTTTAAATATAATACAATAAGCGCTTGTACAAATGAAACAATATTTACACTTTTTATATTTACTTACATAAAACATGGCACTCTGGTTTGTAATAAGAAAAGTTATATATTTGCTTATTTATATAACAGATGGATGCACACCATTTAATGACGTTCTTATTAAGGCAAAAGTTAAAGGCACTTTTATAATGACTGTGTTCTTGTGCTATATAGCACCGAATTCATAACAACCTTGGACTTTGTCTTATACAAAAGTTAATCTTACCGTTTCAATCTAAAAAAATTACACTGTGTCCACAATAATGTATAATTGAAGATGTGAGTGGATGAAAGTGATATGTCGCATTTTTGGGTTTTTTTTTTTCGTTTTTTGCGTTGATGAAGGTAATATGTCCTTATGAATGATTATACAGACCTTAAGATTGTCGATTTAAGACATTTTTGGAAAATAATTCGGAAGGTAATATGTCCTTATGAATGATTATACAGACCTTAAGATTGTCGATTTCAGACATTTTTGGAAAATAATTTGGAAGGTAATATGTCCTTATGAATGATTATACAGACCTTAAGATTGTCGATTTAAGACATTTTTGGAAAATAATTTGGAAGGTAATAATTATGTCCTTATGAATGATTATACAGACCTTAAGATTGTCGATTTCAGACATTTTTGGAAAATAATTTGGAATGTAATATGTCCTTATGAATGATTATACAGACCTTAAGATTGTCGATTTAAGACATTTTTTTGGAAAATAAGAAGTTGAAAAAGGTGTTATGTACAGTTAGTTTTAAAAAGAAAAGTGCAGAAAGTATAACTTTTGTTAATGGAAGAGTTAATGTTCACTTTTTTTTTTAATTAAATAATACAAGTATTTAATTGCTATCATAAAATTAATATTTTAGACTGTTTGTTTACGCAACTTTGCATCATAATTTAGTATAAAAATCAGTTCCGTGGCGACTTATCTCAAAAACTAAGAAGTAAAACTTTAATCTCGATTTATTCAAAATTGGAATTATGCGACATATCACCTTCATCCACTCACGTTTTCAATTATTATATCAAAGAATATTTCTTTAAATAAAGGTAAAAATCACTGGTTTCACACCTGCAAGCGCCTTGAGGCAAATTCGCGAAATTAAATAATTTATATTTCTATATTATTATTGTCATATTTTTATATGTTAGTGCACAAGTAGCTAACACATAAAAATAACTTTGTTATAAGAAAAAAAATTGTTAATAATGCATTTAACAATATATATACAACAAAATATTATATTTACAAGACTAGTATAGCTTAAAACACTAACTAAAAAAAAATGTATTTACACTTCTTATTAAATTTGGGTGACACACTCAAAAGCCTCATAGCAATATATTGTTAGCGATAGCAAAACTGTTATTTTCTTTAGTTATAATATTTATTACTTCTTTAAAATTTCTATTACGCTATCAATCAGAAAACATATATAATACGGTATTGCTATAAAAATTGCTTATTTGCATTAAAAAGTATTGCGAGACAAATGTTTCAGTCAAGTATTATTTTTTTTCTAAAACGAAATTTAATATTGTGCAACGTGATTTAGTCATTACTATTAACAAATGTAGGTATATAAAGTAAGTTCCTTCACTGGTCACTATATTTATAGATATAACTTATTTAATAAATACTTTATTTATAAAATAAATATTTCATGTGATGTTTACAAAGTAGGTATATTTGTTTCATGTATTACTAAATTTCATTAACTTTATAATATTGTACAAATAAATTCTATTTATTCATACAATATTTACTATTGTATTTTATTTCTCACTGAAACACGATCCAAGCTAAATCTAACAAACTATTTCAAGTGTTAACGAACTGTGAATTGTGTTAACAAATTACTCAAGTTTTGTCCACAATAAACATCCAATCACTTCCACAAACTTTCATCATTATAAGGTCTGTCGCAAAAGTCAACCGACGCTGCTTAAACGTGAAACAACCTTTTATGGACGTGAAAGTTTTAAGTAGCCAAAATCAATTTTTTCATTGAATTCAATTCTAAAGCTTGGAAATGAAAAGAAAAACATTTTCTAGTGTAACCATAAAACAGAAAACTTGTATTATATAATTTTACTTTATGTGAAAAGCAACAACGCGCCCTCGCAGGATACGTCGGTTGACTTTTGTGACAGATTTTAGTAAATAAAAAAAAAAAACTTGACCGAAACAAATTAGAGGCTCATCATTGCAGAGTGCACCACCCGCGCGATAGTCAGAGGTTGACGATACCGTTCTCACCGTAGTACTGTGAAACGGTACCGTCACCGTTCACCGTCGGTCGTTGCTCCCTAATGACGACGGTCGGGTCGGAGTTGTTTGAGGACGTCCGGTCCGGTCGAATCCGGTGACAGTCGACCACCACTATCGAGTTGGTGTCCATGTCGGTTTCGGTACTGCTCGCGCGACGAATTCGGTTTTCCGATTGCAAGCGGTGTTCGACGATTGTTCGCCAAAGTCTCAGTTCCACGCCGCTCCTGAAAGCGATCGTGTTAAATTACTCGTATATCAACTGCATGTGCAACGTCTGATCCCCTAACTGAATCCCCCAGGGTATCCTGGTGAACTCCTTGGTTCATCAGAATCCCCTCAGGAGGGGATCCTAGTGAACTCCTTGGTTCATTAAAATCCTCTCAGGTGATCGACAAATATGCTGCAGTTCACTAGGATAATTGCTTATTAAGTAAAGATGTGAATCAGTTAGGGGATCCTGGTGAACTCGTCCGAATTTTCTTGGCACCTCGAAAGAATGCAACACCGCACGCTACGAAGAGACAGTATAAAAGTGTGTTGCGAATCACCGCGAAATTTTCGTCGAGTTTACGCTGCTAGAGGGGAGAGTGGACCATTATCCTATTACCCTATCTATCCCTTATCTTTAAACCTACTATGGTCGACAGCGCACTTTCATCACCTATAGCGTTGATTGTGTTAATTTGCGAAGGTGGCCACTTATCATCAAGTGGATCAAGACGATATTGATGCATGACATACTTGAGGTGAAGTTTGGCAACGTCCTCCCTCTGCGCGTAGTGAAGCAGGTCGTCGAGGTGGAACTCGTGCGAGACGAGGGCCCGCGCCACCGACTCGGGGAGGCCGTGCGAGCGCACCCAATCCTGCAGCGCCGTCGCTTGCGCTTCGTCACACGACGACTCCTCGGGACTCGAACTGCTGCAATGCCCATTTATTATATCATTTTTTAGCACAGGACGGCTGGTTTCACCATTTTTAATTTAAAATGCAATCACTATTTGGCCTCTTTTGAATATATATGTATAAACTAGGCGGTTCCCACAAATTCGTTCGCGTTGAAAATAAAGAAAATAACACGCGACATCTGTCGGTTTTCGGTAGAACTGCTTGGTGATATTCAACGCCTTCTACCGGGTGCAATCGTAGGATACACTATTTTAATGCGTATAATAATGTACTATGATTAGATATCCTAAAATTATCATCCATAGCTAATTCAATGCTAGATTCGGCAAGTCTCAGCAAGAAGTGATAAATAATAACATTATACATAATAATGCACAACTCACCGACTCCTTCTGTCGCGAAGTTCTCGCAGTATGTGCGTTTCGAGTTTCTTCTCCTCCAGTATTTGCCGAAGCAAATTTTGATGTTGCTGGTAAGTTTCCAAAAGTTCCTGGTAAGTTCTGAAACACGCAATTCTTCCCATAATTATTTTAATATGAACTTTGCCTTTTTTTAATACGTCTAGTAATTTAAAATCTATCATTTATTGTAGATATATATACTTTATATATTTTATGCATAAGACCTATTTTTTGTACAAAATGTAAATTTCGTGCACCCTGGCGATGAGAGATCCCACAAATATTAATAAGGATTATTTTCGAGTAAGTAGTCGCTTACTTTACAAAAACCCACTAAGAAATACACTTGTGCTGGAATTTCGGATGCCTTTCTTATCCATTGGCGTTGCTTGCGTTAAAAGGTGACAGCTGCCTCTTGCAAAGAAGTGTACCGTCAGCCTTTATATATAAAAAAAATATGTAGAATGATATGTGGATAGCACATAAAAACGAATCAGCCAACAATGTTTGTATTGAAAATTTGTACTGACTTGTGCGTTTCCTGTCTGAAGAGAACATCTTGTGATCTGGTGGAGGTAGCAGTTGAGAGCGCCGAAGGAGTCACGTCGGCCGCCGCTGCGTGCGGTTCTCCCACTCGCGAATCTGCGCCCGCTGAATACAAATTCAAACAGAAGAATAAATAACGTAAGCTTCATACAAACTACATCCAATATTAAATAGGGTTGTGTTTTTTTTAACATACATTATATACTGCGTAAAAAGAATCATCTGGTTCGTTTGGTCAGCAAGTCTTAACTACGGGGCGACAAATCAGACAAATATTATTTTATTCATCAAATATGTTTAACGAAAACACTTTAATCATTAGGCTATTTTTGGCAGGATTTCTGACAAAAAAAACTAGCTAAGGTGATGACACCTGATACACCCTGACAAAAAAAAAAAAACAAAAAGGAACTCAATAAACTATTCTTTTTGTTATCTCTCAGGCAAAATAAATTAAAATAGAATCATATTACTTACAATAAAATTAGTACTTATACACAAAATTTACATAATACTACATAAGCTGTGAACCATTTTATTTAACCCAGGCTTCACAATAATTTTAATATATGAATACTGCTTGAAAATTTCATCAAAATATATACATAATAATTGGTGCTTATTCTGTATATGAGACTAAGACTTACTCGATGAAAGGACAGTGATGGACTCTTGCACGGCGTTCCTCACGAGGTTATCGAGAGCGAACATCCAATGAGGCTTTATGCTGTGCATCCTCAGCACTTCGTTCACGGCTTCTTTGAACATGTAGACCGCCGACTGCAGTTCATTCATGGCGTTAGGGTCGTCCGATAATTCTTCCTTCAACGAGGTAATCGCCTGCTCTATGACGCTTCTCTTCTGATCCATTATGTAATCTTTCAACGCGCAGCGTAGCGTTTTTAAATGATCCTAACAAGAAAAAAATTACAAATAAGTAAATTCATAATATGGCATTTAAGAGTGTAGGTGTACGAAAGATAAGCAATATTTAAAATTATAAACTAAACCCCCCGACTTACTGTTATCTATACTGTGGAGGTTAGTGAAATCCCTTCGTCGACTAGGAAATGGGCTGACGATCTGCAAACGCCTGAACAGATCTTCATAACTACAGCCTAGAATCGCCTAGATCACGTCAAATACGGTCCCGGTTATCACTTACCATAGTGAGCACAGTGTTGGCGTAATCCTGTTGTATACTGCTCATCCACTTGGAGCAAATCTTCTCGCTGTCTTGCTCCAACACACGGGACAAAGTGACGCGTCGCTGCGAATCCTTCTTCAACAGATAGAATCCATCGTTTTCTGTTTCAACCGAAGAACGTGGCACATTTGGCATGTCGACCTGTAATTCATATGAATAAATTTTAAGTAACCTTGTTAAAGAAATTACATATTTTGTGAGCAATACGATTAATATGAATAATAGAATAAATAGAATATTATGGATAAAAGTGTGGTCATCTCTGGCTTTACCTACCTCGGGCGAAAGAAGACCTCCAGAGGAGCTCCTTCTGTTGAGAATACTACTATCAGTACTGTCCATGTCGTCTGTCGAAGGTGTGTTTGGCATGGTACTAGAAAAACAATAATGAAATTATCTTTTAAAGGTATTTACATCCGAATTTGAGTTTTGCAAATTAATATAGATCTGTAAACTATTCTTGTTACATATATGAGTTAAATAAAGAAATTTCCTGTACAATAACATGAATCAAATATCAAATAAGTACTAATTACCAAGAATAGTCTATTGTAAATTGATAATATGTTTTTGATATTTATATCGAATTCAAATAAATATGAATTATTAAGATTTAGTATATGGGATAAGCGGAAATTTAGTAGTGTTTAAATGTATATTGTTCAATTATTGAAATTATTATATATTTTAAATTCTAAAAAATTATATTAAGCTCTAATAAGAAGAAATGATGCAGTAAAGTTGTGAAAAGCGTGTGAATAAACATTGAATCAATGTTTTGATTGGCGAGTGAATACTTCCATAAGCTTATTGGATATTTAAAATTTTTGATTCCATAAAAAAAAACACTGCAAAATAAAATTAAATATCAAATAAGCGTTCTTCGAAAAATTTCCTTTCATAGAATGCAATATGCCGACAAAAAGTAACTGGACACAATTTGATAGTGGTGGCAGGAAACATTTGATCCGATGATAAATGTTATGAATTTACAACCATAATTTAATGAAATTGGTTTATGGGAAATTCCGTTTGAAAGATCTGCTAAGAATTGACGACAACCTAAAATGTTATAAAATTCATTACAAACATATTGTCTTGCAGTTTCAAGCTAGGACCGCATCTTTCGTTGCAAATAGTTATATGCAAATCTTTGAACAAAGTATAAACATACTTTATTACTTTGTTCAAAAAATAGTATTCCAGAATAACCTTGAGTGAGTTTCGATTTTTGATGTTTCGTATTTTATATTATTTATCCTCATAGAACTTTCTCTATGATGGACGTTTCGATCAAAATTGTACATAGTATCTACTAAAAATATATGAATCAAATTTTAAGGGCTTAATAAAAACTAGTATCAATGAATTTCATTAATTATTTAATAACCAAATATAGGGCAAAATATTAAATTACGATTTCACCTTGTTAGCCCAAATCAAAAGGATAGCTTTAGCGTACCCGTGCAATCAGTGTTAGCTTATGTCATAGATCTTTCCTCTTACAAAATTCCATATTTAGGAGATCATACCATATTCCTATCAAAAGCAGTTAAAAGCTATCATTAGTGCTGTTTTAAATTAAGTTTATACGGTTTATTATTTAACCACAATTTAGCCGACCTTAATAACTACTTATAAATACGTACTGAAAATCGATAATACATGGCCGTAAGCAAATTATAGCCGTAAGCAAGTTACATACTTTTGAATTAATAAAGATATTTGAGAAGGGAAAATTGTTTTTCTTTAAATGAATAGATACGGCCCTAACTTTAGCTGAAATGACCAACGCCAAACGATAAGAGAATTCTAACAGATATCGTATTCTATGAATGTAAAGGTGCATTTACTTTATTACAAATCATATTACCTGCTATTTGACAAGTCCGGTGGGTATATCAGTATTGGTGAGAGCATCGATGAAGCCGTCCTAGTGATCGAGGGACTAGACCGGATCGTTTTCACCCTTCACGGGAAAAACAAACAGGTACAGTCGGCAACAGTGAATACAAAACCATTTTGAACCGTGCGGTACTAACTTTTTGGTTAAAATTTCAGTGTAGCCGACATTTTAAATGGGCTTATGTGCAAAACAACACATGTTACACACAATTGTGTTATCGTAAAATATTATCCCTAGAGTTATAGTAAGGCTATCTATATTTCATAAAATACTACGAGTATCCTCAATACTTATGTGATTATGTTGTGCTTTCTTTCAAATTTTTATATTTATATACGAACAATTTGTATATAAAGCACCATTTTACTAAAAGTAATATAATAAAATTTATAAAAAATTTAGTAAAAATATCAAAAAATAATCTGGATCGATTCTTAATTCTATTTCCAGAGAAGCTTCCATTCACCGTGTTATGGTATGACGAAATACATCACAATGCGACCAAATGTATGTAAAATGTACTGAGAACAATTTATTACCCTATGTATGACGTAGTAAAAAAAAACCATCACACATGAAGCCATGCAATGTGAATCACAGTTCTGTTACGTTTCAATAATAATCCATGCTTTTAAACAGTATTCGGAGCAACTGCGTGCTTCTAGAACTTGCTAGGGTTTGTATTTAATCGCTGCTGACTTACTCTATCTCCGGTGAACAGGGAAGGATTCCCGGTAGACACGGTTCGGATATTTTCTTCTGAGCGTGCGGTTGCTTAGCTTTATCGGCCGGCACTGAAATGCTTCTGCTATAATCCATGTTGCTACCTAGACGACTCGATTGTTTTTTCTTCCTGTAAATACAACCCCTTTGTTAACCCTTTAACCGCTTGGTTTTGTAGGAGTTGTCGTGCCCCTTATAGGGCCTAACTCATTTTTTTTAGACAAGTCAATGATTTAAAAATAAACCTTATACATGTAGAGGAATTTATCGTATATATCCGCTCTGACGAAATGGACACGAAAATAATTGTCGGATAAATCCGACTCTGGCGGCTTAAGGGTTAAATACTTTCGAATTGCAAGAAATATTGTAATTGATTAAGCTCTATTGTATGGATGTTACGAAAGGGTATGTTAATTAATATGTATCCAAGATACTGACATTTACTCGTAGTCAAATTACATAAATCATGAAACAGACACGTGATAATTTTCTTATGTTCTACTTTTTCTAGTGCTGGCTTTTATTTACTCTCATTTTCATCTTCACTGAATCAAAATAACAGCACGTGTGCTGATTTAAGGGTAAGGGTTCTAGAGCAAATATCCCTTATCCCTTCCTAATTCCTTATCCTTAATCCTATTATTGTCTTTAACGCACTTGCAGGACATGTGGCGTTGCTTGTGTTATAAACGACGGTAGCTCTACCATCAAGTGGATCGAGAGCCTGTCTGTGGATCTTAATCGATCTGAACATAATAAAACGCGAAATATATAATTTTATACATAACGAGCAATTCGTTTAAAGTTATCAGATATGATACATACTCGCAAAGGAATGTGTCATCAAGCAATTCAGCGGCTGTAGCGCGTTTCTCCGGTTCCGGTATAAAACAGCGAAGTATGAACGTCTTCGCTTTATTTGACAGCTCCACCGGTATCTCGGGGTGGATTTTGTAGTATCCAACCTTTAAACGCACCATTATTACATTTTACTTTTATTTTACCACTCTATCCATTTTTAAATAACAGACTAGTGGCGCCCGCGACTTCGTCCGCGTCGAAAAAGAAAAAAAAGTAGCCTATCCTGTGTCCTGTACGTCTAAATGTTTATCTACCAAGTTTCATGAAGATCAGTTATTTCGTTTAAGAGTTATGGAGGAACATACATACATACAATACCTACACTTACAGATTTATTATTAGTTATTACTAATAATAAATCTGTAAGTTATTACTAATAATAATGATAACCGCCTCCACCTGTCCGTCTGTATGTACTAGTAGATCTTTTAAACTATATATGTAACGGATTTTAATGCAGTTTTCATTAATGGAACGAGGAAGGTTTAACGAGGAGGTTTATATATAATTTGGAATAAGAATTACACCAGTGCAAAGCCGGGAACGGGTCGCTAGTAGGTAAATAAATGATATAATACCTTAAAAACTGCAGCCTGAGGAGAGCCCAATTCCATGAACGGTGGATTGCCTGTCGCCATTTCCACCACAGTACACCCCAACGACCAAATGTCGGCCTGAAAAAGTTACATATACATTATATTGGATTATTAAGTGATACCTACTTTATTTATTTATTACAGAAAACATGATAACAAAAAAATTGTCAGTCCTACGAGTCAGAGTATAAAAATTGGCGTCCTAGGCTACGACTGACAAATTTTTCGTCAGCACGTCAGAAGTGATATACGCCATCTATCTGTTACAAACTATTGACGAAATTCAAGCTTATTATGAACCAAAAACGACTTACTAAATCGGGAGATGGCGCTTATTACATACAATTAAACGTCACTGAGGGTGTCGCTCAGAGACGTTTATTTGTATGAAAGAAGCGGGGCGCGAGTTCACTGCTTTTTCCCCATACAAAAAGTGCCCAACGCGCCTATATAAAGAAGTCTTCACTTCAAAAAGTAATTATTTTGTTAAATTTTCCCTTTGATGAAAACTACTAAGTATATTTGGCGTAGTTCACAAATTTTCCCTTAAAAACTCAAATCTGGTGTTTAATTATACCAAAGTCAGTTATAAATACTGTTCGTAGAGCATTGAAAAATGAACATAACCTGACTTGTATAAGCATGTTCCTAATAATTGTAATAATAGGTATTTCATATTTGAATAAAAAATGCTCTTACAGGTGCTCCGTATCCTCTCTGGCCCTTGTCTATGACCTCGGGGGCCATATACTGAAGAGTGCCCGCGAATGTCTCGGTCATAGGGCACAGGCCGGCGAGCCGCTTAGAAGTACCGAAATCGGAAATTTTCACTACGCCGCTGTATGTGTTCACTAACACATTATCACCTTTAATGTCGCGATGGACGATTTTCTGATCATGCAGGTATTTGAGACCTGGAAATTCGACATAAGTATTTAGCTTAACTCATAATTCAAGAAACAGGCTAATATGTCTCCTGGTATTAATATTAAAACTTAATCAATATAATTCTTAAAATTCAAAATAAATTCTTAAACTTTAAATTTAAAACTAAGTTACATATATAGAAAGAAGAGTCTTCGTAATTTGCCAAACAATGCCCAGCCGAGTTGGAATATATTTCCAAAGCACGAGAAATAGTATCTGATTTCGTATTCTATAAACTATTTGTAATTATATAAAATCTGATAATAATAGGTTTTGGTGTAATTATTTTGTTCTATTTAAAATAATAAGTATTAAAATCAAAGATAAGAAAAATAAAATAAAACAAAATGAAAGGTTCCATCAAAGAACAACAGTTTATCAAAATATCCACTAAATAATTTAAAAAAACGTAAACCACCAACCTTCTAATATTTGTTTAGTGTAGTAAGCAATGGTTGACTCATTCTCTTTAAGGGGACCCCATTTGGATCTCAAGAGAGCAGACAATGAACCTCCCGGTACTTGCTCCATGAAGATTTTAAAATAATTGTCTTCTGATATTGACCCCAAATACTGAAAAAAAAAAAAACATATTTCATACATATAAACAATACTTAAGTGTCGTTTAAGGTGGGCATTCTACAATCGTTAGATGGGCAGAACATAAAACCGTTTTAGTTTCATCGGGCAAAACTAGAACTTCATTATATTATCGTATTACTCCACATGGTCGACATTGTGATGATTTATTGATTAATCTCTAACAGTGAAGGAAAATATCGTGAGAAAAACCTGAATATCTTAGAAGACACCATACGAATAGTCCCTTAAGAAATCCCAATACTATACTCCTCTCGAGTAGAGAAGAGCAAAATATCAGAATATCACAATGAAATAACAGCATATGTGGTATATTGTGTTTCAGTGAGTGAGTAATGGATGCCAGAGCCCATTATCCAAACCATAGGATGATGGGAATTAATGTATACCTGCACGATGTTCCGATGGCGGAGCTGCGAGTGCAGGAGGATCTCCTCGTGCAGAGGTTGTACGTCACCGAGGTTCTTCTCGGGAATTTCTTTGACGGCGATGCGCACTTGCGTGTTGAGGTCTCTCGCCGCGTACACCACACCGTATGTGCCCTTGCCCAGCACAACCCGTTTGTCGCGGTCGTCCAATTCGTATTCGAACTGTTTAGTAAAAAATATAACGTTTGATAAAATATACGATCAATATAAACGCCTGTTATACATTTGCCAGTCGCGAGCTGACCTTGAGCTGGTCATGCATGGCGCTAGTGTCGAGGTCGGTGACGCGCTCGTGGTCGGCAGTCAGCTCGGTTAGCAACTCGTACAGGCGTTGACGGCACGCCTGCGATGGCAGGAAGATCTGGAAGTCGTCCGAGTTCTCGCTCACGTACAGGAACAGGCAACGCTCGTCGCGCTTGTACAGGCTGCCAACAAAAAAGACAAATGTTTAAATACTTCAAAGATATATCCTTGCTCTAGCGTGCACAAGACCATTCAACATATTTTTACTTCACAATTCACAAGTGCCATATTATTTGTATGTTACTAAAAGACCATAATGTACCGGCTTAGAATAGTATCTCCCTGACCCGTGGTTGCCGTAGAAATCGGCTAAGGAAAAACCACCAAAGGGTAGGTAGCGGGTACCCCCCTTCACAACAAAAGTTGCACAGAGTTAATCTCTATGCCTCTTGTAAGGCACCGACGCTACGTTATTACACTAAGGTTATGCAACTTACTGGTGCTGTGTTGGCCACGCTCTAAACTCCGTTAGCTCCTGGCGCGATGCTGCTACCAAGGGTATTCGGTGTGAGCACAGTATTGAATTAAACTAGATATATGATACATTAGTTTATTAATACACTATATTAGTTACAAATTATAAATTAACTGGCTAAACTAAGGACGCGGGATCTCAGGTAGAAAGCAGCCAAAGCACTGAGGTTAGCACATGGTAAAATCGTTTTATACTTCTCACACATTGACAATATGCATAGTTGCACTTTTGCATATTACGATCATTACGATACTTTCGTTGTGTGTGACATGCTGCGTCACCTACACTACCCAGGTGAACATAAAAATTTAAAAAAAAAATTCATTGTTGAAAACTGCCGCCGTTTCATTATAACCATTATTCATATTAGGCCAGTCATTCTAGACATTAAAAATCAAAAATTTAACAATTTTTGTTACATGTGTTTTTTATACAATGTATTAAATTTGCAACCAGTTGGGAGGTATGGAACATTTATTTTTATTAAACATGATTCCGAGATTATTCCGAGACCACCTTGCTCGAAAACGTGGCCACTGATACACGAAATTATAAACAACATGAAAGGTTGCAAAATTTTATAGTCTTTTTATACCCTTCGAGACTTTGTAAGTTTCAAAACTTTTTGAATTATTGTGAATTGATTGTCCAGAATGACTGGCCTATATCCAAATCTATTCTAAAAAATTCAAAAATAACATTTAATTAAAACTACGCTATTTAAATATATGTTAAGGTACAAATATAACAGGTACAAATAAATCGTGTTAATGATTGTGTTTCCAGAATGCTGATCGCGCGATTTTGCCGTGGCCAAGCACGTTACCTGAGCTCTTTAGTCATCACTTTCGTATTATTCTTCAACACAACTACAAATATGGAACGAAACATGATATGAAATTATTCTATAAAACACATGAATTACAATGAAAATTTTGGATAGTTCTTATAACTAATATTAAAAAATACTTTATACGCATACGAATTGTCTCTTTTGTTTTGTCTCGTCACTGTTTTGCACTGTTTATAAATGATAATATCGTCTTGTTTTATCGGTTTTAGCAGACGCTGCTGCTACCTGTCTGAATATCCATTTCCGTATTTTTGTATAGCATTTTTTATACCCTCGGTATATGTGCAAAAAGTATCATAATTACTACTCAAGTGAAGGTAATAAAATTCAGGCGGCCTGCAATAACGCTGAGATGCGTTCGCGATTAGGTATACTCTAAATAAACTTTAGCACGTACAGATCCGTTTTCTGCTGCGTTGCTACTTCTGTGAGGTCTGTAGGTAGGTATTGTAGTAAGGTGTAGTTTCGATTTTCCTTAAACCAAGTATCGTATATCTGTAGTAAATTCGTTTATGCACACCAGTTGTGTGCGTCTTGGTGTATCTGATAACTGACCTGTCTTTGTGTATGCGTTTATAGTTCGTTCTATTGGTTTCTAAAGTACTTTACTGACATGCAAATTGCAAGTAATTCCCTATCGTAAGTAGATTTCGTTGGCTCCTGGCGCAGTGCGAGCACAGATATAACTATTATATTCTGAGCTCGTACTATGTTTAGTATTGATTGTATATACTTATTTTAAAGATGACAAAAAGAATGATATTCTGAGTTTCTTTCGGGGTTTCTCCTCACCATCTTGACTTTTTTTCAGGAACCATGGTAAATTTAAATTTATAATGACGATCATAAGTTTATTTAAGAAACCTTGATTTTTTTATTTTTTTATTTGATACACTCTACTAGTTACAAATTAGAAATTAATTGGCTTACAAGCCAAGTTAAAAAAGCCAGTGAAATTGTCCGCTTAACCTCAGTGTTTTTCCCCTATTTTCCAGTGCCTTTTGTCCTCAGTAGGTAAAAAGCACACGCCAACATTCTTTTATATTTCTTACACCTTCCGTGTGAAGTGTCCACCTTCCAACCTTCCGGAGGTTGGCTCCAACCTTCCGAGGTGCATCTGTACCTGTCGCCAATGATCTCAAACTTCTTGGCATGAGGTTGAGCTCTAATCTCAACTTCAGCACATCTATTGGGTCTAAATGGGTCTAAAGCCCAAACAGCAGCCAAAAAGCTGGGCATCCTAAATAAGGTGAAGCGATACTTTACGCCTGGACAGCTCTTATCTTTGTATAAGGCGCAAGTCCGATCTTGCATGGAGTATTGCTCCCACCTCTGGGATGGATCAGCCAAATACCAACTTGTCGCACTCGACTCGGTGGAACGCAGAGCTAGGAGACCCATAGGCGACAGTACTCTTTTAAAATCTAAGATGCAGAGCCTGGCACATAGACGCAAAATTGCCAGTCTATGTGTCTTTTATAAGAGGTACATACTTCGGATAGTGTGCTCAGGAGCTGCATGAGCTCATACCGCCTTCCCCTTTCTTCCATCGGACATACAGACGTACGGCTGGTTACTATCCTCATCTTGTCGAAATCCCTCCTTTTCGGACCAAGCGCTTTGAAACATCCTTTATAATGCGCACTGCTAAGGTTTGGAACTCCCTATTTCCAAACTCATATAACCCTAATCTTTTTAAAGTTTGAGTGAATTGGCATCTTCTGGGTGAGCTCGCTCTATCATAGGCCTCATCCTTGCTAATCAGCTGGTTGTAGGCCAAGAGCAAACCCATCTCTAATAAAAAAAATTAAAAAAAAAAACACATTGACAATATGCATCGTTGCACTTTTGCATATTACATGACATACTGCGCCACCTACATACTGTAATGGCGGCTGTACACTTTACCGCTAGTGCTCTCACCATGTCTCGCCGAGAGTACTCGCGCGAGAAGCCGAGTGACGTGTTCGACCTTGTACACTCTCGTTTATTTAGTCGGTTGGAAACGCCGAGAGGATGGACGCGTTACAAGTTACGGCATCTGTAGTTTTATGCGTTATTAGTTAATATAATGTCGTTTCACATATTGATACTCGTATACTCAAACGTCTGTACCGCTAGAAAGCTTGCGCTAAACTGACCGTACTTGAACGTAGCGCGAGACTTTACAGTGACGCACTCGTCTCGCCTCACGAAGAAAGCGAGACCCTTTGACTCACGCACAAAACGGCACACGGAATTATACGGAACGAAGAGCACGCGAGCCGAGGCGAGGCATAACGAGACGAAGCGAATTACCCAAAGCATGCGATTGTAGCTTGTACACTTTCGCCCTCGTCGTGCCTCACAGAGAGTGTACAACCGCAGTAACCGATAAGCCAATAGCGTAATAAAGTAAAATTACCTGTAACTTCTAATCATGTCCGAGGTGAAGAGCCACCGATGCACTTGGCGACATTCGCCGCGCATTTCCTCCATGCATCGGTTGATTATCTCCAGGGACTTTTCTTCGGCGCCCATATTCACGTTCACATACGAAGGCATGAACACCTTCGTCGTCTCCAAGATTAACACCTGTTTGCCAAAAGGAACGACATTGTGAGAAATTTCAAGAAGACTCAGCTTTCCCGGCTTAACTAAATTATATCGAGGAAAAAAATACGAGAATTCAATGTATCAAATTCGACATTGGACTATCTATGCTGTACCTACTACCTAGTGTGATTGTAGAAAATATTTACAATCACAGTGGGCGATTATGTAATGCAGTCTTTTAATGAACTTTTTATTCAATTACCTGATAATTTTTACTTCACACTTCACTAATACATAATAATAATTCTAAGGAATATAAAAAATGCTTTTGCCTGGCAATGACAATAAAAAAGGGAAAGAAATCTGTAATTGCATAGATTTACGATAGTTATAGTTATTAACCATAGTTATTAGAAGTTCTAGTGACTGAAGTTATAACGGCTTTTTTTTAATTTTTACTATATTTTTTTATTTAATTAACTTGCTTTACTATATATATACACATTTAGTTACGTCGTTACGTTGAATATATTTAAATAGGCATAATAAATTTAAAAAAATATACTCACTGGAAATCGTATACTGCTATCACAGCTGCTTTTAGTTGCCTCCACAAAATACTCCATCCAAAATTCAAAGACCTGCTGTTCTGGCGTTGTGTCTTCACTCTTCTTGCGAAACCTTACAAGTGAAACGTTTCTTTTTTATATATTTATTAAACAGTTATAAAGCTATCCATTATAAAGCTGTTTAGGGCCTGCATTACAAAATTTGGTTCAGAGCTGAAGTAGGTATACTTTTTATATCACAAGCAAAGATTGTCTAAAATTTATGCCACCGAATATAAGAAAACTAAGCTCAGAATACAAAAAGCTTCTTAGATGAC
Source organism: Synanthedon formicaeformis (assembly GCA_945859745.1). Taxonomy (NCBI): domain Eukaryota; kingdom Metazoa; phylum Arthropoda; class Insecta; order Lepidoptera; family Sesiidae; genus Synanthedon; species Synanthedon formicaeformis. The sequence goes on along the minus strand of OX243960.1, from coordinate 4,035,816 downwards.
AATGTAGTCTACTATATATATTTAAATATATTAAACTAGGTGTAGCATAGCGTTATTTCTAACTGTACTTTATTTTTTCTTTGAGAATTTTTCAAATTTGACTGCTAGTTTCAAAGATTTGTGTGTTCAATCAAAAAAAAAAAAACATACAAGACGTTATCATTATTAGTATACAAGATAGTACTACACTAGTGCAACAAGATATGTGTTTTTCACCAAAAAAATAAGAGATATGAAAGAGATAGCATGAAATTTTAAAATAGTCGCTCTTTTGAAATTTAATTCACACCAGTGAAGTTAACTTTTTACTTTACGCTAGACTTGAAATAATACCACGAAATATCTTTATAATGTATACTGTGAAAAGGCAATTTACCTGTCAATGAGTTCAATATTTCCAACAGTACTGGTCAAATACCAATTTGGAGGTTTCAATTTGAACATGTATTCGGCGGCTTGTATCGCTTTCACGTAGTCCTGAGCCAGTACGGAGATTTCGAAGAACGTCGCCACGTCCCAGTAGTCTTTCAATGAGTTCAAGCTGCCTTTTTTTCCAATTAAATGATTCAACACAATTCCTTAAAACAAATACACTACCATATACTTATGTTGTTATTAATATCATTAATAATATACGCTCTTCTCCGTAGTTAATTTTATATGGGCATGTAATAATAACTTACCTATGTGCTGTAATTCACTGGAAGTTTTGAAGTCTTCACCTTTTATAACTAATAAGGTTGCCAGATTTATTCCCGCATATTCATTCGGCTGCACTAAGAAGCCTTGTCCGTACCTGAAAATTACATTCACTATCACGTCTCTCAGATGAAACACTAATGGACTAAATACACGATCAATCATTTGACGTGACCCCAAACAACTTCAATCAAATGGAGGGACGCCAAACATTGTGCCCACTCACAGTCAATCCAATTCTGTCATTTATGCGTTTGACCGGGTCGAGTGACGTTGACATGGGCTCTGATTCGGAAGAGCGACATGATGTCACGGCGTAGTGTTTCTACACTCACGATCAGTTGGCACGATGAACTGACGTGACGCCACGGCACGATTGGAAATCCAGTCTTTGACATCAAGCCAATGGATTTTACCATTCACGATCAAATTTTGGCTTCACGTTAGTCCATTTGACGCGATGGACTGATCGTGTGTTTCGTCCATAACGCGATAAATTGATGTTTATAAAACATTCATAGGGAGAAGAATGAATGGTTAGGAATGAAAGAAATATGTATATATATGAGAGATAATAAAAAATACAGAGGAAGCCTTTGTAAAACGTTGTACGATGTGTTGTTTCTAAATTGATATGAAAATACTATTGGCAAAATTGTCTAACTTTTACTCTAATAATTTAAGAGCCGAGGCCAACCAAACCATCATTTTTAATATAACTATTTTTCAAATGCTCTATTTTTAATATAGTAAATTAATATAATAAAAATAAACTTCATACCAATGTATAGCATTCTCCAAGCTCTCCATATCTGTATGTTGAGATTCAATAAATTTGTCCTTATATATTCGACCACACAAGCACAGCATGTCAGGAAACCGATTCTCCTTTTTTTCGAGCGCTTTTATGCACACCTTTAGGGCGTTTTCTCTGTCACCCTCTTTGTTTCGTCTATATAAAAAAAAAACACTTTAAAATGTTATACTGTGCACTCACAATAGTACAGTCGGTGTTCAAAAAACCTTCGTTAGTTTTCATGCTTATTCCTTTATCAAGTCGTAGACTCTTAGTAACTTTTGAAACTAAAGCACTAAGCAGCCAATGACAGACTTTTGAAATGAAATTTTGACATGACTGATAATTATTGCCCTGGTGCAAGCAAATGTCGACTTTAAGGTGACGAATCTTTTCTTACTCCGACTGTACATTACAAAGAATAATACATTACAGTAGCAAATTACTGTTCAACGATAAATTACGTTAGTTTTGTAACTAGATGTCGCTACACCACAATAACAACATTTATGCATAGTTTATAACAACTTTTTAATGTACTTTATTTGAAAGATTTGCTTGTGTAATTTCTTTTATAAAATTCACCTCACTGAAACCATTTCATTTATTTATTTTCACTTTTTGGCAGACTTTTTTGTATGTATAAAAAAGGGAGACTAATATTTCATTCAATAACCATGCACAGGCAAAACGCACAGTACCATTATAGATGGCGCCACAAGTTTATTTGAAGTTACCGAGTTTATACTAAGCAGGATGCAAAATTACTTACCTATTCATTGCGAACGCGTACAAAAATCTTATAATAGGCATGTTGACGTAATTTTTTCTGTTCATTATAGTCTTCAAATCGTCCACTATCTGCACTATGGCGTCATAATCCTGAATCTCACGATATGATATGAGCATATTCAATATCGTGTCCCCCGATAGTACGGCGGGGTCGTCCAATCTGCGACGCATAGCGTGCAAAACGTTAGCCAATTCCGCTCCACTGTACATTTCGCGCGCCTTTCTCAGGTCAGATAGGAATATTTCTTGTCGATGAGCTCTGTAAATGTTAGAATATAATAATATAAATATTTAAAAAATCAGTTGAATAGCATAAGGCGGCTTGTATATATCGGATGTCACTAGACTATGCGACACGAAGGGAAAGTACCTTAAATATCGTAGATAGGATATATTTTTGCTGAAAGAATTTATGTAATTTTTAAAAGTTAGATAGTAATTCTGTATTCAAAGATTTTCTAAAAATTACGTGGTTGTCGGCAATAAATAATATTCTTGTAATTTGAATCAAACATTTTACGTTATTCCTTTATTTTAAGATACTATGTTACTTAAGAAGAATTATTATTTTTTGTCCATTCTTTCGATTGGCATCATAAAAATATGGGTGATTTTTTTTTTTTTCACATTTAAGTCGGTTCGATTCCCAGACGAAGCAAGTAATGTTTAGAAAATCTTTGAATACAGTAATACTAACTTTTAAAAATAACATAAAGTCTTCTTTTTCAGCAAAATATCCTATCTATGATATTTAAGGTACTTTCCCTTCATGTTGCATAGTCTTGGGACACACTGTATACCGGTAAAAGCTATAGGTATAAGCCTTACTTTGACGTACATTTAGTAAAAAGCAGTTAACCTACTTTAGACACTTCAGTTTAATTTATTTGTATAGACTAGATATGTTCACTTACTTTCGTTGAACTTCAACATCTCGCAAGACAGATTTAAGTTTCAAAGTCAGGTCTTGTTTAGGATCCGCCGTCTCTTGTCCTTTGAAGTCAGTTGCAGCCGGATTAGTTATCACACACATGCCCATGTCGGTCAGTTTGTATGTTACAAATTGAAAATTTGTTAGCGACATCTGAAATTTATACAAAAATCTTCCTAAACTATTACTCGTATTATAAAAATAAAACTGAAAAGTATTTTTAAAAATTACATCAATTAAGTATAAACATTACAATAACTAAGAGTACTATGTGCTCGTCTGAACACTAATCCTACTAATGTGGAGTTAGGAAGGATGAATGTATAGATGTTTGTTATTATTTCACGCAAAAACGGCTTAGGGAAGTTACGGGTTGTGCGAGGACGAAAGGCTTTTTACAAACTGGTTAAATACAAGGAAGTGGTTGAGGTTCAAAGCAAGACTGAAGAGTGAAGATTTTATTTGATAAATTTTTACAGTACGGTTATTGTCATTAGGACGGTAGTCATACTATTGTCATTGAGAGGCGGGATGACATTAAGTTTTTAGTTTATTACCTAATAGATTAACATATAACTTTTTATCCTGGATCAATGTTAGGTTCCCAAAAAATCTAAAAATATAAAAATGGGCGCCACTTTCGAAGTGGAGGCGCCACCGTCGTCACGACCATATTACATATTTAGGTGTTATATTTTTCATATTTCAACGCGAAAGAAGTCGCGAGTACCAGTTAGTTAAAAAATCTAGTAAAATAAATATTGCCGAATCTTCGTTGCTCAAGACTGAGCAATTCTTTTTCGTAAACTTGAGCTTGAGCTATGAGCTTCAACAAAACAACAAACTGATACAAAACTTGCCTGCTCAACTTTTTATATAAAAATTGGTTTGTATACACCTCAAAAACTCGAGAATCGGTAGACCGTTTTTAATTAAGTTTTCACATGTGGAAAGAGGGATAAACGGGGATTTTTGATATTTAAAAATTGCACCCCGGGCGAAGCCGGAAACGGGTCGCTAGTAAAGTGACTAAATAAATTTAATTTTCACTGTGTGAAATATCAGCAACCTACAATGTTGCATAATATGTAACATTTTTGCTGCCTAACTATATCATGTAACAATTTGTTATTCAAAAATTTATATTGTACATACATATTACAATAAACTTTATACAATGGCTCAGGTAATTCAAGGTGCAGACACATCGAGATTGAGCACAAAGTAATTGATAAATTGAGAGCAATAGTCATTCGACATTGTTGGCTTAGATAACAGCTACTTGTCATTACATAGGATTGAATAGACATTGTGTGGGTGGACATATTTATACCCAGTGGTGTTTATTTACATTTCTATTAGTTACCTACATAACATGACATCCGATTGGAATAAAGAGAATAGTATAATACATTGAAATCTAATAGTAATATATTAATTGAAATTGAATGCATACTAATGAACTAGACAAAGAAACTAGATAAAGCAAAACTAAGAAACATTAATTATATGTGAATGGTTGATAGGGTTATGATTAAGGATTAAGGATTAAGGGGATTAAGGATAAGGTATAGGGAAATGGGCTCTGGTGTCCCTTATTTACCCTACGAAATCCAACAGAAGAAATTGAAGAAACAGAAATCCAGGGCTTAATCTGGGCAGTAGGAGAATCCATACATTTGAATAACTCAAAGCTGTATACTGTATATGTGAAAAAGTTTCGAATGATATATAATATTATCACTCAAAAGTAGATTTTTTTAATGAATAACCAACACAAGTTTGTGCATTTTTTTTTAATATAGCAGGCACTTAGTGGCATAGGTCCACTTAATGCATATTTCTTGACATTTGGCCCATTAAAATTTGTATGAGGTCAGTTATTATTGTAATAAATAAGAAGTTTAATATGACTAAATAAGATCAATACAAGATACCTTAAGTCGCAATGTAGTCTCAGAATCGACATCATTGTACAGAAGGACATTTTCCCTCATCTCAAAACTCTCCCTCACTCCAAGGTGGTACAATAGTGAACTCTGCTGCACTTGTACACTGAGATCCACCAATGCCACGTCTGCATTATAAAATGTGTCCAACACGCTTGTTTCACCAAAATCAAGCTTTTCAAACTGTAAAAATAAAGCGATGAGCAATTCAAACAACGCCTGCATAGTTAGTATTAGGTTTATTGGGGACTAGGACTAGCTGTTGCGAGTGACTTTGCCCGCGTAATTTTATAAAATATAACCTGTGTTACTCCCTGATAATATAGCTTCCCAACAGAGAAAGAATTTTCAGTAGTTCGGAGCTTATTCAATGCAAATAAACAATCAGTAACTACAGTGACCCGTCCTGTAAAAATTTATTTGATATGCTTTCATTTCAAGCCGTAACTACTCAGCAGGTCATCATAAAATTTTGCATTTTAAGAGATACAGAAAAGGACATACGGTAGCAATCATAGAGAAAAAAAGTACTATTCCCAAATAAATAATCTAAATAAGGCATAGACGAAGTCACAGGCAAAATCTAGTATAACATATTATTTTCTTTAAATAAAAATGTAGAATTAAAACATACAGGACATAATAATTGCTGTGAAATTGTAGCTATTTATTTAATAATGTCCATGTTCATAAACAATATAATATAATATATATTTCTTCTGTGTGTGTGTGTATGTCACTGAACTCCTCCTAAACAGCTGGACCGATTTTGATGAAATTTTTTGTGTGTGTTCAAGGGGATTCGAGAATGGTTTGTATTGAAAAAAAAATTGATCGCGGACAAAGTCGCGGGCACAGCTAGTATAATATAAAAGTATATTAATTACACAGGAAATCAAGTTTAGTAAATACAAGCATGTAAATTTTCAAGAAGATAGTGAGACATTTAATATGTTAAAATTGAACAAATGGCAATTTAGCATATTATATCAAAGGAAAACATACTATATCTCTGATCTGGATATACCAAAAATACATTCTCATAATATTGAAATTATGTGAATGACTAATTATATTATTTTAACTTGTTTTTATAATCATTACACATTGATTGCCGAACCAAAAATTTCAAGTCTCATATGAATGGCCAGCGGTATAATATGTTGAACTCGTGTGGTGAGTCGTCGGCCGTACGAATGAGGAGAATAGACTCGTGACGCGAGTCCACGGCTTTTGAATTGCATATCTCCACATTTCAAGGTGGTTTTTGAATGAATAAGTTGGGTTTTACATTAATTCCTAGTATTTTTAAAGAAAAACTGATAAATAGTTTCGACTCAAGTAGCGAGTTCTAACCCCCCAGTATATGATGTTAGTGAACTCGCCAGGGAAGTCCTTGTCAATGAACGGGTTAAATACCTACCTACCTAAATATTTTTCATCTGTGGATCCCTATTACTAAAAATAAGGTAGGTCCCTACTTAAATTACAGTTTTTGTGTATTTTTAGTTTTAATAAAAGTGATGCGAGAAAGTTATAGTGTACCTACCTGTATATGGTGCAAATTTGCATTGACTAGTTCAGCTGCTAGCCGGACTTCCTCTAAAGCTCTTCTTCTGTGTGTTAAATTCAAAGATTTATTCACGTCCAATACGCAAACTATGTCCATACGAGGTCTTTGATTGGCAGGTTGCACTGTAGCGTTTGAGCCATCACTGCAAACACTTTCGGAAATACTTTTAACATCTCCTGAAAACAATTTCACAATACTAAATAAAAACAAGTTACTGTAATCCAAAATACGACACATTGAACTGAAAATTTCGCGCACCCGAGTCTTCCAGCGTCGCTAAGCTGCTCCCAGCGCCAAATGTAATCATATTTTCTATAATCCCTTTACATTTGGACAAGTGTAATAAACAATTCGCGTTCAATACGCGCAGATTGTTAAGAAAATAAGAGAAAAAAATAAAAGAATCTGTTGCGACAATTTCCAATGTTATTTAACACTAGTGATGTACATTGGACTCATGAAAAACAAATCGAAATCTAAAAAGAGTTATTCCCCTCACAAACTTTAAAAGATTCAATAGATAAACAATAGATAAACTCTATTTTAATCTTTAGAATCGAAATCTTTGTGAAATTCATCATATGGAAGCTATATAGGTAATTTAATAAGTTAAGGCAAGTTAAGCACAATAACTATTAGGCTGGATTTACGAACTATTTATTTTTTGACAATGAACGAGTACCTCATTAACTCTTTTATTCAATTCACCTCACTATTGTGGCCTTGAAATTATTATTCCGTGGCCTCTCTACCGCCATCTTGAATAAAGAATGCGTAACTACATTCTAAATAGTACAAAGTTTCCTTCATAGGTGGCGACTGTTGCTCTGACAGCTGACAGCACACATTTTGACTTCATAGAATGGAATTTCAAAGTTCCAAACTATTAAAATATTTGCTATTTACGTATTGAGTACTTTGACTATATATTATTTTAAAATTACCTATATTATTATGGATTAGAAAACGCAATGCGAAAATTCATAACATAACATCATAAATCTAACCTCACTCACCCACCGGCTATCTATTGTTAATTTATTATTAATTTTTAATTATGTAATTCCTAACCGGCTGAACAATAAACATGTGTTAAAAATATTTTTACTGATCAATACTGTGTGTAATCAGCTAAAACTTTGTCTTTAAACCTAAATTTTAAAAACTCAATGAAAACTTTGGAATTTGACACAATTAAATCGTGAACAAATACGATTCTGATATTAGAGAAATATTTTTGTTTGAAATTAATAATCTCAAAAACTACTAGATCGATTTTAAAAACTTTCAGCTATAGAAACATAGAACATGGGCTACTATATTTTAAAAAGTTACGCAGATGAAGTCATGTATCAACTAGTATTTTATAGCTCTTTCGTAAGATACTGCTTAGTAAAAGTTTCGGGATAAGTTATAAATGAAAACAAGAAAAAAATTTGTGTTGCTTGATACTAGGTAACGGTAGCCACTTACCGTAAAAAATGTGGACTGTTTACCGTTATAATAGCCGTTATGATAATGATAGCCTGCCCTCTAACTTGTTATCGAAGGCGGCGCTTATCACAGTGGGCGTGTGTTAAAGTTCTCCATCAACAGGTGATTGATAAATAAAATGTACCAAGGATTCATAATGCGTATGGAGGTTTAACCAAGGCTACATGGCTGAGGGCGGACCACATTATGAAACGCTAGATGACTCTGATCTGATTTTAGGAATTGAATATATGCTGGAAAAGAAAAGGTTGTCAAAAACAGAAGAAAGAGACCGTTCAGTAGACTCTGTACCACTGTATAGTACCTACTTAAGTAACAAAACTGTACATATTAGAACAAGTGAACTTAGTTCATTTACTTAGTAGCCACATACATAACCCCTGTCCCACCATGTCTGACCCAATTGAATCGGAAAAACTGAATCACATTGAACCCCTCACAATAAATGTAGGTAATAATAGCCTAAGGAACTATGTAGACGATGGTCCAATTGTTTCCTAACACCACCAAATCCAAATTCGATAATGGCGAATAAGCCAATAACTAGCAGGTCTCTGATATTATTATTCACCTACACTTGCGCGATTAAATCTACTTCGGTTTTATAAAAAAAATGGCATACTTCAAACCACATTGCCCATGTAATGGCCATGACTGTGTTTTTTAGGTATGCTTATTGTAACTACATTATAATTATTTTTTTTTAAGTTATAGCCTATGACCTACAAGTCATAGGTCATATAGGCAAGTCATCGGGCATTTGAGTGAAATAAACTTCAGAATAATTTTTTCAACAAATTTTATTATATTATTTTACTTTTACACATAATATTAACATATTCATGTTTATATTATTTAACAATCACAGTGTATCTTCGAATAAAATCCATGTATTACAAGATTATTAAACATTTTATTTGGTAAAGTAATAAAATAAATAGCACCACTCCAGTCTCCACTCCATACAACAATAGGTCTATTTTTGACAACTGTCATTAGGATAAACAATGATATCAATGATAGTCTATTATCTGTTTTTTATTTAAAGATCAAATAAAATATTAACGTTAATAAATAAGTCAATAATATTAAGCAACAAAAATAATATTCGTACTCCAATGTTTGCTGTTTTACTGCTGTTACTTATGTTGATATTTAATTATTTTTCAGTCATGTTTGCAGACTCATTAAATTGGGATTTTAATGACATACAAAATAAAACAAATATATTTCGGTTTAATCACGGATTCTGATAACACTTTTGTACTATTAACATTTATTATATTATTGAAAGATTTAATGGGCTAATTATCTAGGAAAATTATTAAACATATAGGTTAAAAATTTTGATTTTGTTTTTGAATTTTGATTATTTTCTACTACTCATCTACAATACACAGAATCGTCCCCAGTATAAAATCAAAAAGTATTAAATCAAATTACAATTTATCCGTGTTGATGGCCTTGTTCATTTGAAATCTATTAAAATTATGTAAATTAACAGTGGGCATGTTAGAAATAGTTTATTACAACAAAATTTAACTACAATAATTGTAAAAAGAAGAAGTTTAGTATAAAAATTATACTTACTACGTTAAATAAGAAAAAGTAGTTACATTATAATAAATGTTTTAAGATTTAAATTGGTACTAATTTTTAACGATAGATGTCGTTAATTCGTACAATATCTTATGAAACAGACTAGACTAAATTCTGAAATCCTAGTACCCTACTTGCCGAGAATAATCTTACGAGAGGCGCCGAAGTTCTGACCCGACTGTGTCGCTTGTTTGTTGGTGCCAGCTTGCAGGCCGATAACGGTTTGACCAGCACGCAAGACATCTTCGCTGAATTCACGACGATTTTCCTCAGCAGGTTTAGGGCCGAGGAAAGGACCGCGCCATTCTGGGTGCTTGTACGCCTGTAAAATATTGGTAATTTACTTATTTGTTCTAAACATCGATACTACAATGGAATTTGCATCACAAGTGCCAAAGGGGAACATAAAAAGAACGCCTTTGACAGAATCATGGCGGACTCTTGCCTTCACGCGTCAATGGTAAAAGGTAGTAACGATCAACTTCTACTATTTCATTTTAAACTCTAATGGGTTGACGTAAAGTCACATTTTCTTTAAATTACGTACTTATTATTATGTTTGTTTTGTTTTAAATGACAGTTCATGCTGTACGCATATGTCATTTTTAAATGTTCCATAAAATTCGTTGTGTTTTTGTATGGCACGCGTGTTCCATGTTGTAGTAATTTGATGGTTCTAAATTTAAAATTTAAATTAAATTGTAGCATTTTTAGTAGATCGATCCGACATAGAAATGTTGGAAGTGGGGAATTAAAGCTTTTCACGCCATGAAAATCTTCCACAAATCAAATCTGTACATTAACGCTTGGTTGCTTGGTTAATAAGAATTTGTTATCAATCACATAATCACACTTGAGAAATCATATTTAGCTGTACTGCTTTTAAATCGAAGCATACGAAGTCACGAAAGTTTGTTAATTTTGACTGTTCTAGGGCTTTCGGGTTCGATTCCCGGCAGTGTCAACTTTGGAAATAACTTTCAAAGTTGGACTCTGGTCTTGATTTGGTAGCAGGGTATACTGCATTTCGCAGACTTTGGGCAGCCTGTCTGACGGCAGTATCTACCCCTACCCTTACAGAAGACCGCCGTGAAATAACAGCACGTGTTTCGGTGAGTGAGTAAAAGATGCCAGAGCCGGTTTCCCTATCCCATTTCAATCCCTTATCCTTAATCCTATAATATAGATGACACCGCACTTGCAGCACCTGTGGTGTGCTTGTGTTCTAGGCGACGGTAGCCACCTACCTACCATCAAGTGAGCCTGCCGACATTAACAAAAGAAAAAAGTTATTAATGAATTAAAAAGTTAGTAGCTTGCAAATTGCACAATTTGTACTAACTAGCTCACTGTTTCTGAAACAAGTGATTAAAATTTTTACTTTATAGATTGTTAAATTATCGTTATTTTTAGGAATCTAAAACCCGAGTCTCCGTTTATATTTTGAAATAACTACGAAGGCATTTTGCCAAACTTTATAATTTTTTCTATCGTGTGGCTTCCGTTTGTATGTAAGTCTGTGTGCTAATAAAAAACATTAAAAATATTGCTTTTTAATTATGCTACGAATAGAACTAACCGTTCTGCCAATGGCGAAAATTGTTTGTGTAACAAGAGCTATGTTTTTCTGGTCCCAAAGATCGGTGGTCTGGAAGAGATCTGTGTCAGGTACTCCGTATTTGATGCAAGCCTTCTGAAATCTGTGAATAGAAAAGAAAAGTACAAAATTGATGTGGATCAATTTTCACAACTTGCGCTCAAATTAAAATAATTACATGCACTGAAAAATTAAAATTGTAAACATACGCTAGTTAAAATCGTTTTTATTTTACTGATCTACTGTATGTAAAGCTAAAACTTTCTACATTTAACTTTTTTTAAACTTAATTAAAACCAGGCAATTTGACACGTGTGATTAAAGAAAACACGATTCTTATAAAGTATAACTAAATATTATAAAGAAAAACAAGTTTATGTTTTTGTTTGAAATTAATAAACTCAAAAACTGTGCTGATTTTAAGGTAATTAAGGTACCGCTGAGATTAAGTCGTTCGGGATATATGAATGCAAAGAAAAATCTGTGTTGCTTTGGTTCATAGGCGACGGGTAGCCACTTAGCTAAGCTCAAACTGTCTGTATAGGTGGCGCTTATGAATATCGTAATAGAGAAAATGAAAATTGAATAACTTGTTCATCGAAGGTTTATCGAGGGCGGCGCTTATTCACAATGGGCGTGTGTTAAAGTTCTCCATCAACAGGTGATTGATAAATAAAATATACCAAGGATTCATATTGCATTTGAAAGTTTAACCGAGGCTAATGGCACAGTCATGATGAAACGCTAGATGACTCTGATTTGCCCCGAATGCTTGCTGTTATCATCGAGTATGAGAAAATTATGTTTTTATCAAATTCACTGAATCCCTTTGTTTCAATATAATAAATATTTAATTAAAAAAATTATATATGTTGGGTTTAAAATTAGTTTTTTTTCTAAACCTCTTCTTTTTCACTGATATAATATACAAAATTAAGAAACTAATGATAACAATGCCCTCTTTTTACCTAACTCATTGAAACTCTGAGCGCCACTCCGCCGTGTCCGGACAGTGGATGGTTTTCTTCTTCAAATTAATACCAGGCAAACATGACTTCGTTAGAGCTATTACAGCAACATCTTATTTATAAATCTTATCTATCTCAATTATCTCATTTAAATTTCATTTGTTTCTTACTGCTTCTCCTATCCTATCTGGGTAAAAATGGTTATTTTTTTACTTACTGGCTAATATTATCCATGAATTTATAATCTCCGCCGGATATGTTGACTTTTGTGATGATACCGGGTTGAAGTCTGTTCATGAGCTTGCATAAAATGATGCCGTCACGAAGTGCATATTCGTAAGGAACTGCTGGAAATCTCTCTCCAATGACTGCCTCAATCCACTGTTGGGCTTCAACTTCTTTCTCCGGTTCGCGTTTACCAGCGCACTGAAATTAAATGAAGACATTTTATTATTGATTGAACACATCAAAACTTCGAATCTCATCAAGGGGAACTTCGAATAAATCACAGAAGGGGAATGTTCATCACACAAAAAATCTCTTAGATGAACAATAATCAATTATTCAGCTAACTGTATCTCAAAATCAAACCCACAACTTTAAAACTAAATCACTATGACGATGACGGTCTTATTTTTCTTCAAGTGAAGTCCTTCTAAGTCTACCCAAATTCTGCTAGACATTCCAAATTATATGGTTATTATTTTTTCCTCTTAAAAGTATGTTTTCTGTAGTTTAACAAAAGTATTTATTAGTTGTAAAGTATGAAACTTAAAATCTGGTACACAATTACACACTATTTTCTTGCTACGAATATGAAATAGTTTTTTGAATAAAATGAATGAAATAAGTTCTTTTTTTCTTTTTAATAAAAATTCGCATCGTTAACTATGGTATTCCGGCGGAGTAATGAAATCGCTGATGCTGCTCTCTAATGGTTTTAGTGTGAAAGTTCAACTACCATAAACCGTGAGCAGATGGAGCCACGTAACTAGATATTGGTTGACCATGAAAAATAAAGAAATATGATTGTATGATTGAGTTTTATCTATGTCCTTATATCTATCTATCTATACCTATACTATAACCCACATTTGGATCAAATTAATAAAACATAAAATATATAAGTCGGTTCCACAACAACTATTTTGATGTTCATAAAAAAACAAAGTTGCATAGATCTATTTACGTCTTTTGCCCGCTGTACACATGGGGCCAAGGTGTTGGGCCAACATGTGGGGCCAAAATGATGCATCCCCAAAGTAGCTGTTTACACATTGGCTCTGATCATTCTGCCTTGGCGCTTCGATAAAGATGGACGTAGAAGTTCTTGCAGCTGCGGCTATTTATTTATACAGTATAGTCGATATTAACAATATCGACGTCGATATATCGAGGAAAAAATACGATATGTTGATATATATCGGTCAAATTTAAAAAAAGAGACGCCAACGTGTGAACGCTGTTTGCGGAGCGCGCCAAGATCCTTTGATGTGTGCACTAAAAACTGATACTATTCGGTTTGCCTGCCAATGTTGGCGTCAACTAGACCAATTAAGCCAACACACCGCCAAGTATCTCTCTACACGTTGGCCCAAAACGTTGGCCCAACACGTTGGCCCCATGTGACGTTACTTGCAAATATAAAACAAATTTGATTTGAATTATTTTCAACAAATTGCTTGTACTAAAATACTCGTTCTGCATATTATAACAACGTCTTTTAATCTTTGCTTAAAGTGACACAAGGGCAGAACTGTAATGATTACTTAGGTACTATGAGCATGTCTAAATTAGCTTTTGATATTTCAATCACGTCTCTCTGACACTGACCTAAAGGTTAAGAGCATTTAATGAATAGAGTACTTTATATAAAGTAAGTAACTTATAACGTACAATCCTTAAAATATAAATAAATAGATGTCTTCCCGTATTGTACAAAACACTAAAATATCATTAGATTATAATATGAATGAATACTTAGTTTGATCAACTGTAAAGGGGTGTTAATCAAGGCCCTTAACACTATGAACGGTTTAATTAGTAAGCATATTCAAGGAAGCTACTATACATAGGTCTGATAAGAATAGGTCTCACTACTTTGTCCTCCATTTTTTTACATAATTTGATATTATTTACAATAATGATAATCGGGGTTTCCCAGCGCGTGGCTTGCGGTTTTGCTTTCAATTTGGCTACGATCCAAAAATCATCTCGTTCATATAGATATCAGTTTATATGAGTTACACGTATATAAGACCTTTTATTTATTATTTTATTGATTTAATATTTATTGTAGTAATAATTTAAATTTTTCGATAGACTGATTTTAGGTGAGTAGGCTGTTCTGTTTTTGAGTAGGCCAGCCATTCTGCCATTATTGACATACGAGTATTAAAAAAAATATATAATTATAGTTTTGACTTGCTGCTAACCTACACCTGAGTACATATTCAATTTGTATGCTTCTTAATTAACATCATAACTTTATTTACAAAAAAAGAAAGATATATATTTTAAAGCTTTTGTTATTTCCCTTTCACTGTGCGATCGGCTATAATCAGATATTACGTATATGTTCCCAAGTCTCGCAGTTGTAGGACACTCTGTACTCTATAGATTAGAGTTGTTTACCGAACAGCAGTGCTCTATCCCATAAGTCCAGGTGGGCTTTATGATGGTCTTATAGACCAGAAGCTTGTTGGTAAGGGAACAGTGGAGATTGATACCACAATAGCCAATTTAGTGATTAAATATGTAGGTTCTTACTAAACAAATTTATATCCACGTACTAAAATAGTCACGATTAAAAAAAGATTGCGTCATGGAAATTCCGTGTCAACTCTAGAATTTATATTAGGAATTAGGTAAATCTGTATTCTTTCCTACTATATGAAAATTCGTGATATTTGTGATACGATGGATTACCCGCGTAGATAAACATGTCATAGTATCGTCAGCTGCACACCAAATTTCTATTATTATCACAAATCTTATAGTCATAGTGAAACATTGGAAATTTTCCACGCATAGTCGCTTTGTTGTAACCGTTGATATGTGTCAGCTAAGTATATTTTTCTTGTACGAAGATGCTATATAGTGACTTTGTTTTTTCTTATATAGGTATAAATGAAAATAAGAAGGTCTGGACAGAAAATGGCACAACTTAGTAGTTAATAAGAAAGTACGAATGTGTTCTTTATTACCAAGCATTTCAATGTGGTTATTTAATACAAAACAAAGTATCGTAATACAAGTACCAACTACAGTTAGCTATTCTAAATATTTATATTTGGCAGTTATTAAATTTGGATGTCAACAACCAACCAGATATATGCTCGGCAACACAAGCTTTTGACACTTCTAATTTCAACTGAAGCGTTCGACTTCCTATTGATGTCACATCCGTTTAGCAACATTTTTGAAAGATATTTTTTAGTTACAAAACCACATAAAAACTCTTCCGTATTTCACAACACATTCTTCTCTTCTGATAATTTAGAATGCTAACAAAAAAACAGTAACTTACTATTGAGACTTGATCTAATTTACTAACGAAATTAATGTTTTATGTTAAATATTTTCTCTGTACTTTTAATTTATTGCTCTATTTTGCAAATAATGTATGTATGTGAGTCTTGAATCGTTAAATAACATCTTAAAAGACGAATACAGATATTCGAGTGATAAGGCATAAAGTATTTTACCCGGGTCGCATGTTCTTAGACGTGACATGACATGACTTGCTTCACCGGGTGATGATTTAAAATATGGCCAGAAAGTTTTCTCTTTTTCGGTTTGGTTGGTCGTAAGTTTGGTGAAGAAAGAAGTCGTTGCTAATGAGCATCAGAGAGTGGACAACTGAGGGATACGGGGAACAGGACAGCAATATAAGGCAGTTGAGCTGTTTCAACGAACGAGAAGCAGAGAGAACTGTTTGAGGCTGATCGCCAACCTTCACTAGTTCGAGAGGACCAAAACAAGAAGAAGATAAAATAGTACTCAATATAATTTAAATATCAAAACACTTTTTCCTGTATTTATTTTGGCACAAAACATAAATAAAACAGATTTATTTGCTAGAGCTTAAAGGTTGTCATATGCGGTTAATATGTAAATAAAAATGACGTTAACATTATAGTTGTTACGGAAATGTTTATTGAATCT
Source organism: Synanthedon formicaeformis (assembly GCA_945859745.1). Lineage (NCBI taxonomy): Eukaryota > Metazoa > Arthropoda > Insecta > Lepidoptera > Sesiidae > Synanthedon > Synanthedon formicaeformis. The sequence goes on along the minus strand of OX243960.1, from coordinate 4,019,251 downwards.
TACAAAACAGTTTGGGCGGTCTCTCCGCCCGCCCCCGCCGTCGTGGCTTGGGCGGGCGGAATCATAGACACCACAGTCCTCTATCTGCTATCGTCGTGGAAGCACGTCTTAAAATAATAAGTGCCTAATAGTTTAGTGATACAAAATGGCTGTACGTAAAAGCTTAATTTATTTTCTTTTACTAAGAAAAATGTTTCTTTACTTCACCTAATATTAACTTTATAATTCATACTTCTTCATTCTTCTCGATTACATCAAAAGATGTTGACACAAAATGTGTTTTATTTTAATATGTGCTTTTTAACACTGTTTCAAATAAGTCTAACCCTAAATTTAACCCTATACGTTAGATGTCAAGTGATATCTGACGTCAAAGCGCCTTGAGTTGTAGATTAATGAGTGGCGTCGCACGCGCAGCTGCTTCTCTCGTCATCAATGACCGAGCGTCCTTTAATCTAAAAGCTTTCCAGACGAAACTCTTTACGATAACATACATCTGTTTTCGTTGGCGCGTTATTTTCGGAAATGATGCTGGAACTAACACGAAACCATCAAACGACTTGGCACTGGAGCGAACGTTTTATGGCCATGATTCAAAACTGTTATGTTTTAAACAAAAAATAATTAATTTCAGCCCAGAAACAAGGATCAAGAACAGGAAGTTCTGGATTGGATTAAGGCTGTGACTGGCGAGAACCTACCGAATGCGCCTTACGAAGATATCCTGAAAGACGGCGTCGTTTTGTGTAAACTGATCAACAAGTTGTCACCTGGATCGGTAAAGAAGATCCAGGAGAGAGGAACTAACTTCCAGCTTATGGAGAACATTCAGAGGTAGACTTAAGCATAATAAAATATTATACTTTAATTATTATATTGTTGTTTACTATTAAATATTGAATTTCAGGTTCCAAGCTGCCATAAAGAAATACGGCGTGCCTGAAGAGGAAATTTTCCAAACTGCTGATCTTTTCGAGAGGCGCAACATTCCGCAAGTTACCCTTTGTCTATACTCCCTCGGCAGGATTGTAAGAATCATTTTTTCGAGTGTCTTTTTTGGTTTTTCTTTGTAAGAGGTGATTATAAAGTAAATTTTAATATAATTTCAGACACAAAAACACCCTGAATGGACCGGACCACAGCTCGGCCCTAAAATGGCGGATAAGAATGAACGCACTTTCACTGAAGAACAACTGCGTGCTCATGAAGGCCAACTCAATCTTCAGATGGGTTTCAACAAAGGAGCATCGCAATCCGGACATGGTGGATTTGGCAACACCCGCCATATGTAAACTAAAATCAAAACAACATGGACTTATGTTACGACAATAGAATAACTTGAAAAGCAGTATTTTCTATTCCATTGTTGAAATCGATTGAATTTACTCTGCTTCACTTTACAAGGCGTCAAAGATTGTGTGATAAATTAAAATGTTCAGAATGTCTCACCTAACACAACTTATTTTTGTTAAGGTTTTTTTTTACTGATTTATAACTGTATGTGTAATTGTAAATAAATGTTTAATATTATTTAATAAATATTGTTTATAATGTGTTTTTAATTATTAAAATCCTAAATTAAAATGGCATTAGTTCCTATATATAACATATATATCAATTATATTATTGTTCAACTACATTTTATATAACTTAAAAGTTTCAGTTATAGGATTTACTTACTCTAAATTACAACATATTTGTAAACGTGACTGTCTCTTAATTATAGTTCAAATAACTAAGAGACTGTCTCTTGTATTCGGTTGGCCTTTTGATGATTAGTTCAGACTGATGATTTATCAAAATCAAGTCTTTATTTTGTATTTTATTTTTGACAGTCTTAAAATTTTCTTTTATGTTCTAAATAAAACTGTGATTAGGTACATCCGGTGTTTGACTTTCATATTCAGCAGTTGCTAAAAAACAACTGACAGATAGTTTATGGTTCATTACTATCTGAAAATGAAAATAGCACAGAACAGACGTTAAATATTTGTTTATTATTATTATTATCATTAATAATAGATAGTTCGTGGGACTAAAGTATTTACGGATTATCAGAAACTACTAATTAAAAAAAAATCGTTAACATTATGAATTGTAAAATTATGTTTTTCTATCGAGTGTCAATATTAGTACAATCATAATTTTTATACTACAACTGACCATATTTAATTTTTTTCTTATTATTTTTAATTTATCGCCATTCAATGGACTTTAAGTCAGCCATCAAAAATTAACAGTCAGTACCTACACATATCAAATTTTATTATGTCTTTCGTAATGAACGACTTACATCAAAGTTAGATTTAACGATATGTTTAACGCATTTAAATGGAATATACATGGAATTGTAATTAGTACAAGAAAATGGAGTAGTTATAGACACTGCCGAAGAATGCTAGTTATAGACACTTTTGTCTAAGAATTATCCAATCTTATTTTGCTTTTTTGAAGAAAGTGAAACGCTTACATCAGAGCAAATAATATTTTATTCAAACCAGCTGTTACTTCGTCACTACTAACATTTATAACGGTACTGATTTATGACTGGCTGCCATGGCAGCATCACTATTGGGATAGATATTTTGGGCCAAATAACATAAATCGAAATATCTGGCACGAAGCACTCGAGTCCAGATTTATAAAGTCATGTAAGGATTTGTACGCAACAGTGATTCAGATTAGAGTTTTAGATGGTTGGTGACATTTTTTGCATTAATTAGTCACTGAATTTGTTACGATTATTTACTTACGAGTATGAATTTTTATTCTTCATTATCATTATGAATATTAGGAATAGTAATTATATGTTAAATTTGTTACTGAGGGCAAAATTCGAAATTAGCTGGATCAAATTCTTCACATGTTTTTTTTTTTTCAAATATTAATGACAATAAAAATTAAAAAAAAAGCGGAGAAGTCTCTAGTAGTTTAACAGAACCCTAAAACGATATGGCAAAGTTTCACTACAAACAATTTACGGAATAGGTAAATAAGAGTTTTAAAAATAATTTCAGTAAAAGTTATTTTTTCGAATAAGTTAAAATTATGTTATTATTAATATACTTACGTAGAAGCTTAATTAAAATAACTCCTAAATTAATTAAATTCTAATTGCAATCAACTTTATCTACCTATGCCAAGTATTTTCGTGCCCGGCCATTAATATTTATGTGGACATGTGTATAACAATATTATAATCTGATGTAACAAATACAAATGAAAAACAAACTTTTTAAGTTAGTTTTGGTTAATATTGTTATACTTTATTCTAAGGGCCTCTTTCACCGTCTGTCAAGTAGGCTAACCGTCATTTAAAGTCACCTGTCATGTCACCGGGAATAATTTAGCTGATATACCTTTGTTTGTGATCACAAACATTAAAAAGAAAATAATAAAAAAAAATCGCCTATCGAAGGATGCACTAAACCTAGTGCATAATTTAATAAAACATAAAATTATTTCTAAAAGTAACTAAACAACACTTTACATGTAGTTTGTGAAAGAGGCCATAAGTGTAAGAAGATTGGCTAGTACCTAGTATTGTTAGCGATACTATCATGCGAATTATTGTTTTTTTTTTAAATAATACAGTCCACACAAATATACCTACAGTCCACAGAAGGGTCAACATTTACACAGTTTTTGCAAGAAAAAGCTTGCAAGGTAAGGTACTAAGACAACGGATGTCAAAACTCCGCTCTTTAATACCGCAGACCAGATTACTCATACCCGTTACATGAATGCAATACAGCAAACAGACCGCTTGCTCAAACAATCTCGATATGGACAGCGAAGGAGTATAAGGCACGAAATGATTTGCGCAAGTCTGAGACACCGTTCCAGAATGAGCAATTCCATCAAGTTAGCGTGGGTCTCGCGTGCCCACAGCGAAATTTGTTTGTCTTGATCAAGAGCCAAAAAGCGAAGATGCTCTCATGAAATTTATTCTAAACCTCTGACAGAGTACAAGACCTTGACACACGAACAGACACACAGTTATTACACACGGCTCATTAGTTATAATTACTCGACAGTAATTAGACGAAGGACAAAAAGGTATTGCTTCCAATGTTTCCAAAGCAAAGAAAACCACTATAACTATAAAGCTTTTAGCAAGCTTTTGTTTTTGTTGGACGGACTTGTAAGAAAATAGTTTCTTACAAATCCATTAGGAATGTATAATAATATTATAAATGCGAAAGTGTGTGAGGATTGATGTATGTTTGTATAAACGTATGGACGTATGTACAAACAGCTGAATGAATTTGGATAAAATTTGGCACACTGATAGTTTTATACCTGGTTTAACATATAGGATACTTTTTCAAAAAAAAAATTGGGCGATACTGTCATCGTGGCGGCCGTGGCCACCGTCGTCACAACGATAAAGTTGTCTTTTTCAACCGTTTTTCAATGCAGACGAAGTCGCGGGAACCAGCCAAATTAATTAAATTTAACTAAATTGAATTAAATTATTAAATTGACAGATACGTCATAATTATTATGAGGAGATTGGAAATATTTCGAATCCTAAAGGAACAGCGTTCAATACTTGATACATAGCGGCCAGCATAAACTAGTTGATCCATAGTGAAGAAATGAATGATTTCTAATATAAATTACACAGGAAGGAACAGTATTTGTTTATAAACAAACATCTGACGGAAGTTGGTTCAGAAAATGACAGTATAATTGTGCTTTTCTAACATCTACTTGATTACAAGTATAATAAAACAGATTTTGCTGCTCACATCCTCCTATGGAAATGTGTTATAAATTTCTGATAATATACTATAGCTGCCTATTATAAATACATATTTATGTTTGTAGGTATTTCTTTCTACATTAGGTAAGCTTCATAAGAATTTTCATATCACTTTGATGGACAAAAATACACAGAAAGAAGACTTTTGTATGTCTTCAACAAGGTACATACTAATTTAAACTTTCTTTTCGTTTATATAGAAACTATATTTAAATACTCAAGTATATTGCATCAATACAAATAGCTATGAATGAAGCAACTGTTGTCCACTTAGAAGTAGGTACGTAGGCAAGAAATTTCAGGTCAAATCAAACAGGTTGTGGTTCATATAAGGTTCACTGTTGTTTCATTGTATAAATAAATACTGATATTTATATCAAGTTTAAATAAAAAATAATTGGCCATTTTACTGTCTTTTAAATAAGTCTTCACTCAGGACAAGTAGTTAATTAAAAATAATTAAACCTTTTTTTTCTTTTTTTTTTATGTGTTTCTACTCTAGTTGCCTTTACCTCTCCTTCAGGAAGAATATTAGATAATTAATTATTTAAAATTCTCATAATTCAATTGACTTTTAGTCAATAATTGAAACCGTTTTCTGTATTTGAGTTGTGATTTGAGTCTTGCTTCAAATGTTCCACCATAAAAGGTAAGCCAATGTTTCATACATTCTTCAATTAATAACACAGTTGCATCACAAGCACAAGCAAATCGGTGTTACGGAACGAATGTTATACTTGTTACAGTTATTAGGTCTTTGTTGCGACTCGGCTATTTGTTACGAGTTTTACTTGAATTTCTTGTAGTGATATCTATTGCAAATATTTTATTATCTTTACCTTCACAGGTGAAGATATTAGGATGTAAAGATGTACCTTCATGTTGAAAGTAGAGTATAAGTTATAAATCGTTCTTGTAAATAAAAATGGTCATGTGCGTAGAAAACTTGATTTTTTTTGTAATTATAAAATAATTTAATTAATACTGCATTATATTGATGAACCTATCATGATATTACCACAATATTACTTTTTAGTACATAGAGTGTTTGTTGAAAAATGCGACATTTTTGTGTTGCAAAAAATAAAATCATAAGTAAAACGTAATAGTTACATTTTATATATTTTAAAATTTTATTTTGTTTTGAAACAAAGAAAATAAAGTGAAGAGGTTTTTTTAACTAATTTTTTATATATTTTTACTTTACCTTTCTATAATTCTATATTCATTTAAAATTGAAAAACAGTGTACCTATTTAGCAATTTATTAACGCTGCCATTTCTACATCGACTTCTTCAATGTTATCTACGTTGAAATGTGTGCTAACACTGCAATTTATTGCTTAGATTAAGGATCCACTGTCTGTCTCTCTATTCGTGAAACCTTATTTACCAATTTACCAATACCTAACTTCGATTTCGTCAAAGAGTATAGAATTTAAATATTAATCAAATATTTAACAATTGCGTGAAGGTACATCCCCTCCTTGGTAAGCAGCAGTCTCGTGGAGACCGGCTAAGAGGAGACTTAGTATTGAAGCCACACGTCTACAGCCTGCGCGAACGAACCCATCGGGGTTCGTTACCCAATATACAGAGAAAGATGCAGTTTAAAATATTTATAGTGTTTGTGATACATTGTACTTTGGCGGAATATTACAAGACGAAGCGTGAGTACTCTATGCTATGCACACTTTTGCGTATATCTGACCTACATTCGTCGAGTACATTTTGGAGATAAACAAACGGTTGCGGTCGCGGTTATTCAATTTCATAATCAGTGTTACATAATGAAGTAAATAAAGTTACATCACAGTCTCTTTTACGATTTGTGTGTCACAAATTACCTACATAAATTTCCATACTTCTATGAACTCCTAATACTTTGATTTTTAGTTTAATTTTTTTTATATGTTATTTCTTATTTATTAGGTATATATTGTATTTGTAAAAAGGAGATTAAGAAAATAAAAACTAATTTGAATTCATGAAATCTTTAGTTGTTGAATGTATTTTATTGAATTGAATTCAATTGAATTGAATTGAATGTATTTTGAATTCAGTGAAGAACTTCAAAGGAAGCTTAAAAATGAATTAAGTTCTTAGTTTTTTTCAATTAAATTAAGTTCAATTCAATCAAATTAAAAATAGCTTTTTCAGCTCGCAAAGTTATCAAGATTTCTTAAGTTAAATAATTATTGCCAATGATAAATAATTTTACCTATATACCTATATACAGGTACTTAAAAATAATATTTCTTCCAGCTAGTTTCGTGAAGACGTGCTTTCGAAATGATCCCGAATTCCTGGACTGTTCTCGTGTGGCTGTGCAACAGTTATTCAATGCTTTGGGTCCAGGTAAAATGACATTTTGTTTATTCGTTAAATACTTGTTTTTAGTTTATGTCAGTGGATGAATAAGAAATTAAATAGGTTGATATACTTGCGCCTCTGTACCTGCGAATGTTTTAAGGGACTTGACAGTATGTATTTGACATTAAAAAAAAATAATTAAAAAGGGATGTTTTGTAACAAGGATATATTATATGAGTTTATAAGCCCCGTATGCGCAGAGTACTAATTATCTGCATATAGTAAGCTAGTAACTTATAACCGCAAGGTTTGAACACAAATGTGTGAAGCGACCTTTTAGTCAAGATTAACATACTTTAGTATGTACCTATAATGGCACACTTTTCCTGTACAACTTCTTTACTCGTTTCATTGGATGTATTTTTTTAAATTTAATTGAATGTTATCTAAACTATAGGACTATAGCATGTCCCCATGGACTGCATTAAAACTACCCGTTTTTCTCTAGCTATTTAGAAGATGAATTTATTTTGGTCTACATATATCGAGAATATCGAGAACATGTATATGTTGCTGGGATTATCTCCGTTTTTGTTTACTATACCAATAAATAATAGTAGGTCTGTTTTCATACGTAAAGTAACAGTGTTTCGTCCAATAACATATTTTGTGACATTTTTGTAATGGTATCTAAAGTCTAAACTATCTAGAGGGAATTGATATTGCAATATAAATAGAAAGTGAAATTTTTTTAAGTTTCTATGTAGACTCCCGAACCATTGCAATCACTTGAAAAAATCTTTCACCATTTGAAAGGTACATTAGTCTACTAAACCGACATAGGTTATATTATTATCTATACAACCTCACCAAATCGCATACGAACGAAAACATGACATTTGTGTTGGTCTAGTCATCTATTTACAACTGTATAACAAACAAATACAGGCACAAGTCTGAGTAACGCCTTGACCTCTTATGCTACTTAATTTTAATAAACATAAAGGTGCAATAGTAGTATGTATGTTCTTGTTATTGCAATTTAAAGACTTCTTACTGTGAATATTATTATTGATAGCTTTCAATCGGGTAACGTTTTGTAACCCATGCTCGTCTAACACTAGAGTTTGATGATTGTAATTTTCAAATAAAATTATTACTAAGGAAATTAATTTCGTAATTTACAAATTTTTTTGTTATGGAGAGGAGCGGGCTATTGTCGGAATTTCTTTGGTGGATTAAAAATGGCAAAATTTGACGAAGTAACAAAATTGTCGACATAGCCGAAAGAATCAGCAAGCTTCGCAGGAAGCGTTGAGGACCGTGCGCAGGATGTAGAAAGCTTCCCGTAACATTTGTTTCATTCCAATCGAAACCGAAAGTACGAAAACCGCGCTTACGAAGTTGCGGGCACAGCTAGTCTTTAATAGGTAAATAAAATTATTAGAATTGCAGCTATCATCTAAACAAGCCGTATAGTAAATAGCACGTAGTTCAACGCCTTACCCACATTGCACAACGGAAACAAGCAGTGCCTTGCAATAGTTAACTTTACAATCCAACTGACCTGTATTCAAAATTCTTTGTGAACAAGTTTATGTAGGATTAAGTTACTGGGGAAAAGTGTGACTAAGTTTAAATATTTTGTCAAATTATAACTACCTTAGGTAGCCCACAGCCGAGTCTAGTCAGAGTCACATTGCGAAAGACATAACTTGCGGCAAGCGAAAGCGTTTATTTCTTCACTATTTCTAAATGGCAGCTAATGTATCATTAAAATATGGTCTTCTTATCTAATGTGTCATTAATTTGATTATTTTGAATTTTACAGGACTACCAGAAATTGGTATGGCCCCACTGGACCCACTGAAAATACCCAAAATACGAATTCTACAAGGCGATGGCCCAGTGAACGTGAATGCAGCGCTCGATGACGTCACTGTGACTGGCTTTGGTCAGACAGAGGTTTTGTTTAGCCAGTAAGTGCTCTTTGATTCTATTATGCCCTGGTACTAAAGGCAACTGTTTGATCGACTGGGTCGGGAAAAACGACATAAGTCGATCGATCTGTTTTAAACTGACAACACTCCTCCCCTTTGTCTAATTTTGTTTGTTTGTTTTAAGGGTAGACAGCAAAACGTATGATTTTTATACAAAGGTACGCGTGCCGAAAATAAGAATCGAGGGCACATATGATTTGAAAGGCAAAATTTTACTTATTCCTCTAGTCGGCCGAGGTGTTTGTTGGTTTGAACCGAGTAAGTCTTGCAACATCGATTTAAGAAAACCATTCGTGTATTGGAACTACATAATTTATATTATTTTTTACAGCTAATATGGCGATTGATATAGTGAGTGATGTCAAATTGTATGAAAAAAACGGATTTACATTCTTCAATGTTACTGCAGCTCATATAAAGTATAACATCGGAGGATTAAGTTTACGGATGAATAACTTATTTGATGGAATTAAATCTTTAGGTGAGACGATGTATGAAAAACATTCAAAAATATTACCTTCTTAATATGATTTCAGCGCCATCTATTTTAGATACACTTTAGTGACATCTACCGGTAAGAAGACGAATCATAACATTAGAATAACTTTCAATTAAATCGGCAGGTGTCGCAAATGGATATGTGATACAAGTTCATTACATCTCTGATTTTATATTCTCCTAGTACTAACGTGTTACAAATTGCAACGTTGAGACGTTGTTGATCACAACGCCATCCACCTCGCGCGCCATCTCGATCTAATTTTTTATTTAAGGTTCTTTTCGTTGGGAGAGAAAGGTCCTCAAGTGACTTTAGTTAGGCGGTGGCATTGTTGAATGCCGTGGCCATACAATTTTCTCAACCGTTAAAATTGAGCACTATTTTTTATATGTATTTTTTTTATTTAGGGTATTAAAAAAAATCTCTAATCGCTGTATTACTGGGCGCCGCCACTGTTGACGACAGTGGTGCCCCATTTTTATATTTTAGAGTTTAGACGATCCCTCGGGAATCTAACATTTTTTTCAGGATGAATCCAAAAATAAGGCACTCGCGTTTTATTCCCCTTAGCGCCTCTTTCACAAACGTCAAGTAGGCCAAACTGGCATTTAAAGTCACCGGTAATCGGGGATACGGTAAATAAAAAAAAAATCGGCTATCGAATGATGCAGTAAACCGAGTGCATAATTCAATATAACAGAAAATGATTTCTAAAAGTAACTAATCAACACTTTACTTGTAGTTTGTGAAAGAGGCCCTTAAGCAGAGCCTAGTGTGGGGGACAGAAATATGCTAAAAACCAAAGTTGTTATTCTGAAATAAAGTTATTTGTTATTTATTTCTAAGAAAATAAGAATGATCTGGGGGATATAAAATCTAGCTGTACAAAAATAAAAAAAAAAGTGGGAAAAAATCATTTTAATGGTCAATAACATGAATCGCTATAAAACATTTGTCTGTGATGACAATTGATACAAGTTAGACTTAAAAGGAAAACAAAAGTATTCATACTCTAGAACTCAAGCGCGCCCAACACTCGCCATATAAAAAGTCTGGCTTTATTGTGTCATAACTTTTTTCACAAAGCGATTTGGGACACTTGGCCATAACAACAATTAAAGTACTTATTGGTTCCTAGGCAAGAACGCCCATCCTACTTATCTGTTGAGCCGTTTTTGCGTGAAGAGCAAGAAACTATCCATGCCCATGCTTACAAACTTTCGCATACATATTAGTAAGATTTTTGTTGTCAATATACAAATAGAAAACGGATAAAAACACTTAGTTTAGGAGTTTAATTTAATAACTAATAATAAATTTGTTCGTTTATTTCCAGAGGACAGTACCAACAATTATTTAAACGCAAATTGGAGACCAGTTTCCGAGTCACTGAGACCAATATTGACGAAGACAATAGAAGACATATTGTTAGGTTTCATGCAACAATTGTTCAATAATTTGCCAGGGAATTTCATGATAGGTGATTTGAAAAATACTTCCAGTAAAATAGGGGATGAAGTGTGATCAGAAATTTCATTTTTAGTTTATTACTAAACAGACTGGTCCATACTTTTTAGAATATATAAGAAAAAAAAAGGCAAAAAACTATCAATTTTATAGATAGTTTTATTAGGAATTATGTTTTTATTGTTTGCATACATTCTTCGTTAGAAAGAAAGAGATGTATGTATTGAAAATTACAGAGGGAATTTTGTTGTTGCTTATACTTTTTATAAATTCATTTAAAATTCAAATGTAAAATAAATTTAAATTTATCATAAATTAAATAAAATGAAGCCACAGTTACCGAAGATTCATAAAGTTGTGTTATAATTATAATTAAATAGAATAAAATAATTATAATCCTCTTTAAATTTTAGTTTTATATGGTTTTATAAACTGAAACTACAGAACATGGACAGTCTCTATCTAGCAAATAGCTGCTTTAAAATTTACAACCTCGTACATGTTTTGTGAAAAATATTTTAAATAGCTGAATACATTAGAACTGTGCAAAACTTAGTTTTAAGCTTTACAGGTTACTTTAAAATTTAAGCTTTGCCCTTACATTTTTTACTCGTAATTTATGATTATCTTGGACTGAATTTATTTTTCATTGTATTTTGCATGAATTTGAATAAAATAGTCAATAAAACGTAAGTGTATGTTAATGTTAATGTAATTGTTAATTGTTTCTGAATGTTAATGTAATTCGATATGTATGTTAATTAGAAAAATAGAAACAAATAAAATAAATTCTCAAATCATTTTTCAAAAAAGACGCAAATACAACACCAGAAATATAAATAAATTTGAATTGCCTAAAATTAGAACACAATATGGTAAAAAAAATATATTGTATGAGGGAGCACAGATATACAATGCACTACCTGAGAGTGTAAAAAATTGTAATAACATGTCTAGCTTTAAGTACAAATTGAAAGAATACATATGGACCAACGTTGGAAATTAGCTCAATTATCTCCGATGTATTAATTGTATAAATGTAGTTATTAAGTTCTCATAGTTTAAGTGAACAAATTGTTCTTTTATGAGAATAAATTCTTTAAACCGAAGTGTTTTGACGGTGTGTTTTATTATTAAGACTTTAAAACAGGATAAGTGCTTTGAATATCTGCCAAAATAAACTTAGGTATAATTTGTGTCAGGTAAACCAAGGTCTCATCGTACTGTGGTTACGATAACAAGTGCCGATACGGTAGGAAAATACGAGTATTATTGTCGGAATTTTATCTTCAATTGAAACGCTTATTTAGAAACTTCTAATCAAAATATTGTATGTAAATAATTGTTTAAAATTGATGATTGTTTAAAAAAAAGTTATATACTATTAAAAATAATTAGGTTTATTCAAAAATAAATAATAGCATAGGTACTTATAACCACGTTTGTTTTTTTTTTGCCCAATTTTTTTTTAAAACAATTAAGAAATTTACTAGTAAAAATAAAATAATTAAGTATGTTAAGTAAATAAATAAAATACAAATAACAATATTTTATCATAAAAAAATTTGAACAAGTCATTACCTGCCAAATAGGACGTCCAGGCATTTTGTACAAAGGTTTTTCAGACACTTCACACAGGTACACAATTACACGCACGTGTTTTGCAAGCCTGCCAATAGATGGCACTCTCACCAAAGTTGAGAACTAAATAACCGCTACCGAGACATATTATCGTGTTTTATACGCCGGGAAAGCACGAGGTGTAAACATCAGTGCGAACGGATACGACGCAGAGATGTGTAAAACCGACAGAAATATCTCCCTACGTGGCCAGTAACGATTATTGAAGAATATTTTACACACTATGGAAATAAATATTATACATGCTAAAACTCAGAGCTTTCAAATCGTAAACATTATTGCTTCACTTTTCATAAAAATAACACATTTTAATAGTTCTGTTGTTGGAATAGCGTCAATTGAATTTAGAGCTAAATAAAATTTCTCTTTTAAAACCCTCTATTTTATTTCATACTCAGCCATGTTAAATGCAGTCTTATTTTAAACGGTGATGTGATTCTTGCAACACGTTTTATTTTTAGTACTTACTCAAATTCCTTTAGAAACTGGAACGAGGCTACGGTAACATTATTCATGTATGCTATAAAATTTTGTAATGCATTTTTACATAGTTTAAAAAATATTGTGTGCAGCCAAAATTTGATATGGCCTTCGTTTTGTACACATTTCTTGTACGTGTACATTGTAAATACATAAGTTTTGTATATAAGATTTAATTCCCTGTTATTGGAAACCAAAAATTCTTCCACGGACACACTGTTGCATACACAGCAAAAATGCATAAAACTGCATGCTCTTGTGTTATGCAGTCCTTGTGCAGCAAGTTCCTGGTAAGAATATGCACCAAACACTTACTCGCTCTTTAAAGATTTGTTTGTTTTTTTAATTTTTTTTTGTAAGATTGGTACTTATTAAGGCATTTAGTTAGGTATTATATGTTATAAAATATTTTTTGTACGTACATTTTAAATAAGGTTAACAATTACAAAATAAAATATTATCTTTATTAGATTAAAAAGACCATAGATCAGTACACAACATGTACAGATTAGAACTATAATTCTATCAATTGGGTTAAATATGGTTTTAACTACCATTTAAATATATAGGAAAATAAAAATAAAATGTTAATAAATTTTCACATGGTATAATACATTCAGATAGGCAATTGAAACCAATAAAGGTTGGGTCGGCGACCGGTTTAAGATCAATGACCCAAAGAAAGGGTGCTCGAAGGGGATAGGGCCCCTTTGGTGTTGCTCACAAAAGGAACAGTCACCAGGACAGCATGAACGAGAGGAGTCAGAACTGCATACATGCACTTTGCACCGAATGCAAGTGACGTCATGACCATTTTGCGCTGCATTGTTTGCCAATGCACTTTTCAAGTTTTACCGCAAGGGATTAAAGTTTGATAGAAGTATGTGAGACCTTTGGAACTAGAAATGTCCAAAAATATAGAAAAATAGAAAACATACATATTATTTAATTATTATTAAATCAGACATGTTCTTAGTAATTAAATTGAATACATAATTTATAAGTATTAAATATTATTTGTTTTTAAAAGGTCGTCTTCTACCTACCTACCTATTCGAATAGGTATCTACCTATTCCAATATTAAGTTTACAACTTATATAACAATTTATAACTTATATTTGTGATTAAATTAACTAATCAAATATTAAGCGCATCTTTCACAAACGTCAAGTAGGCTAAACCGTCACTTAAAGTCACCTGTCACCGGGAATAATTTAGCTGATATACCTTTGATTGTACGGTAAACGTCCCAAATATTAAATAGAAAATAATTAAAAAAAATTCGCCTATCGAATGACGGTAAACCGCGTGCATAATTCAATAAAACAGAAAATGATTTCTAAAAGTAACTAATAAACACTTCAATTTTAGCCTAAGTCTATTTCGGTTAGGGCCTCTTTCACAAACTACAAGTAAAGTGTTGATTAGTTACTTTTAGAAATCATTTTCTGTTATATTGAATTATGCACTCGGTTTACTGCATCATTCGATAGCCGATTTTTGTTATTATTTTCTATTTAATGTTTGGGACATTTACCGTACAAACAAAGGTATATTAGCTCCATTATCCCCGGTTACCGGTGACTTTAAATGACAGTTTGGCCTACTTGACGTTTGTGAAACAGGCGCTTAATGTAAACAATAATAATAACCTATCTATGGTGTGTTAATATGACTAAAAAGGTAACAATTATTTATGATGTTTTGTAAAATAAGAAAATCTCAAAGAATTTCTTATTTTACTAACAATCTACAGAATTTACTTTTTTGAAAGATCAGTCATAAAATGATCTTACAAAGCCGACGATTTCGTCCACATTGTACATAATATAATTGACTGCCATCTTTATCGCTGTGACGACTGTGGGACAATTTTTTTTATATTTTTAGACAATTCCTCGGTAATCTAACATTTTTCCAGTATAAAAAGTATTCTATATTAAAATCCAGGTAGACAAACCTAATAAAAGTTTTGTTAATCTTGTGTAGAATTACGTGTTAGATAATATATAAATAAATAACTATCTGTGTCCCAAATTTCATCCGAATCCGTTCAGCCGTTTTTGCGTGAAAGAGCAACAACATACACACATTAATCCATCCTCACATCAATCCTCACAAACATTCACATTTAATTAGTAGGATTGGTTATAATATTATTTTTTGCTATTAGATTTGATAACAACATCAGAGAATCGATCTATATCATGTTCACTATACGTCGGTTTCACCATTTTCTTTATGTCTCGATCTCATTTAAATTAAGACAAAAACTAGTTGGATGGATCTTGTTGACGCATACTATTCAGATTATTCACGGGAATACTACATCTATGACGTCCACAACCCACTCCTTAACTTTATGTGCGAATAATTTTCTCTTTGCGTCGTAAGTATTTCTAGAACACTCCCGATAAACTGAAATAGGTCCCTACATCGTGAGCGGTTCAAGGTGGCGTGGCGGTGGTTACGGGAATAGCCCTGTGAGTAAATTTCTTAAAATAAAACTTTGCCTGTCGTTTACGCGCTTGTCCGTCTTTCCGTCGTCACATTTCATCGTGTTCATTAAAATGTTTCTCCAACAATAACTATTGTTTATTGTTCACCTGAGTTGTTTGTTAAGAAGGTCATATCTGCTACTCATCATGGTCACTGTGAAGAGAAAGACAACATTGAACTTGCAGTAAAAATGTATTGATTTTTTTAACTATATCTTATTATTTTTACTATTATACTAGTTTATACTAGTTTTCTATTTATAATTTAAAAATTATCGGACATCTATTAATTTTAGGATTCTATGATGTTTAACGGACATCTATGATGTTTAACGGTTATGTATGTTACAAAACAAGAATGGAACGATTGGAACGTGGGCGGCCACTAGTGGAGAATCTGGAGCAGGCAGTTACGATCGCCAAGTACAAGGGAAACATAAATTCGAAGAGCCTTAAAAAAAAGACAAGGATACCTCTATCTATTGGGCAGTAGTGGAACTTTTTCCGATAAGAGCATTCATTCAGCACCAGGTTTGCTTTTTATTCTTATTTCCTCTGTCATACAACAGAGGGCAGTGAAGTCGAGAACTTTTAAACCTCATTGGAGATTTCAGAAGATTTTATACTTCCTTCCTTCTTGGAAATGAAACTAAACATCGGGTTGGTTATGGTATTCTAATGTGTATGTGAAAACTCAATATAATAATTTTATAATGTAAAACTAAAAATGAGTAGTGTATTCGAAAAGAAAACCTTCCACGAATTGTAGGCGCTAGTGTGTTACTTTGTAAAATTGTCCTGACATGTTGACATTTGACATAATAATGGTGTGATTCAGGAATGTCATATATGTATTGTAAAAACCCTAATGTTAATTTCGACTTGACCGCTTTGGAGTTGTCGGACCTGTTTTTGGAAAACGATCTTTGATTTGAATTTGAATTTTGCCTTTTTTATTTAAAAAAAAAAAAGTCTATTTTAAATTGCTATTTTTACAAATGACACTAACAAAATCATCGGAGAAGATCTGATGGAGCCAAGACATAAAGAGAAAAAGAAGAATAATTACACAGAACACTATATACTTACAAGGAGTTTAACTTATTTTTAACCATAACGGTTTTATTTCCGAATAGCCTCTACCTTAGTCCAAGTTGAAGAGAAAATAATATTAAGCAAATGTTGTTGAATTTCATATATTTGTTGGTTTAATTTATTTACAGATTAACAAATTGATATAAATTATTATTATTTTAATGATGACCTAATACATTAATATCTAAGTACTTTACAAGACTATAAAATTCTATTATTAAATTTTTTCACCACGAAAATGCTATTTATTATAAATAAAATAAATAGTTAAATATTGCACAAGAAAGTATTACTTTCTATAACTTTAGTTCAAATTATAACTAATATGGGTGCTTATATTATAAATGAAGCTTATTGCTTGAAACACGCATCGTGATTTTTTACATTAAACTGCTTATTACTATTATTTGAGGTTAACTATATTATTATTAAAAAGCAGGACATCTAATGGTTTCTACAATGCTAAGTATGTTATTTTGATATTTACAGTGAGTGAATGCCGATAAAAATATAGAGGTGTCAATATTTTTCACTTTTCATACAGAAATTACCTATCCTTTAAAGTAATATTTTTTTCTTATTATTTTTTATTAACAAAGGAAGAGTAAACAATAATAATATTTTATTCAACATAATATTATTATTATACGTTTGTTATTGCAAAATTTAATCTTTAGTGTCTTATAATAAAATAAATTAAGAGTGGGTATAAAGCAAACAAAATTTGTAATTTCACCCGCGTGGCCCCTTGGACATGACAGTGACACAAAATACGTAGAACTACGCACAACATGCGACGGAAGATAGCGCAACTCGCTCAATAAAAGTGTTATAAGTGCCAAAAGTATTAAATATTAATTATTCGTAAACTACAATGTCAAATGAAAAATTGTTACATACAACCATAGATAATATGTGAAGTGAAATTACTGATACACTTTTAGCTTTGTAATGTGTGTCATTTTGAAAATAAAACTAAAATAATGGAAATGAGAGCTCACTTGGTGATTTTTTTCTATTGAGAAAATTTCATTATTTATTATGTTTTCTGTTACAGTGGTCACTTTCATTCATAATATTGTTGTATTTATCTATTTAAAAAAATTAATTAAATTAGACTTTGTTTACTTAGATAAAATTCAAATCTAGGATTGGCTATTTCTCTTTATACCCGCTCTTAAGAGAATGCTTAGGGTTGATAAATTCAAAATTGCTACCTACGGCCGTAGGGCGCCTAGGAGATAATACAAGAATCCGGAAGATACTTCATATAGGAAGGAGTACTGAAGTTAGTTGAAGAAAGTATTTTATTATAGTGCGGACGGCTGCAAAACAGTTCAAAGAAACCCGTTAGTTAATTCTAAGTGTATTAAAACATTTATACCAAGTCATCATAACTCTCTTCAAAATTTTGATCTATTACATCGCTGACGAACGTTGAAGTAGTTGTTTTCTGAATGGCGGGGTCCTTCTGTGCTAGCAATGCGTCGCATTTGTTTAGTCGGCTGTGGAGCACCTCGTAGACATGGGTCATAGACGCTACCTTTTCTTTGCACGTCGGATCTGTTTCGATAGCAAAGAGACGTGAATCCAAAAGTTTAATCGCTGCTACTATGTAATTCCTCAAAGTTTTTGTTTTATGTTCACTGCTTATCCGTTCGAAGAATGAACAGATTTGACTTTCACTGCACAACAAAACATCAACGTCGTAAGCTAATGGCGAATGTTGTCTGTGAAGATAAGCAATCAAACGCTTAGCATAACGTCTGTAAGTTCTGTAGGCTTTTCGTTTTCTTGGGCCAAGAGTTCTACCCATTGTCATAGATTTCTTCATATCATCAATGACGGCTTTGTAACCTGAATCTATTTTAGTATCGAATATATCTCGCAAACGTGTTTCAACTGGTTGTAATTCGTATGGCGCTGGAGATGAAGAGAGAGACGGTGATGATGGCGGTGGACTAGGAGGTAATGGATTGGCGCTTGTATTTTCTTCGCCTTCACTGGATTCACTGGATATTCTTATTTCAGTTGCTTTTTCTCGGACAGGATATGGTCGTTGTCGTGCCCGTGGACGTTGGACTCTTGCTGGACGTGGTGCTGTTCTTGCATTGTAAGCAGTTAAAACGTTGGCATCTTGTTCAGTCAACGGCCGAGCGCGCTGTGTCGCTGATAGCGGTATTATTCTAATCTTGACTAAAGCGTAGCTTTGGTGTATTTTCGCCTTTATACGTGGATCTTCATAATCAGCGCCCCAAAGGTCTCGAATAGCTGACTCTTTTAAGTACCTTACTTGGCACAATTCTCCGTTGAAGAACCGTTTTCTTTGTTGTTCGTTTAAGGCATCTCTCTCTGAGCCCGTCAAACCGTGAATCTTGGTTAAGTGATCTGGTAGCTTTCCATAGGTGAACCGTGCGCAGTTTTCAATAGGACATGGTATATTCGCATGATTTTGCTTCTTAGTTCGCACAACTCCGGCTGCCGGCCGTGTACTCATATTGTTTACGAAGTTCACCTGTAACAATGAATATGAACGAGTTATTTTTGGTCAGTGGTACAGTGGTCGTTTTGTAGATACATATGAAAGTAAACTTATAAATTTGAAGACTGGTATAAGGTAAATAGTTCTTACAAAAAAGATACAAAATTTATTTGCCTTTTACTGGTTGCAATCGCACAAGTAAAAAGGCAAAGATTACAGAAGGTCGATTTCAGTACACATATACTTTGATGCATTAATACATAAACCTTGAGCATTCAAAGTTGAAACCTCGAAAAACGATCGAAAACATTTATTAAAATAATCAATACTTTATTAATATTAGGTATTAGGTAAATAAATCTTATGATATGAATATTCTTACGTTTAACATTTTAACTCAGAAGAGGTCGACAAACGACAGTAGTAAAATGTAAAACAATGTTTTCTTAGCTTGTTCAATTAACTAGTTCTTCTTAGTTTTGTAATTAATTCTCATTCTTTCAAGAATGAACTCATGTAACTGTGTTAAATATGCAATATGTGTACAAATAATATCAAGTAATTTTAATCAATATTAATTAATAAAAATTTAAAGGTGTCGATCCTTTAGCAGACGTGAATAGCATTCTGATCCGTATGTTTTGGGTAGAGTCCACTTAATTTATTTAGAGGGTGTTTATCGCTGGGGTGGCTGTCCGAGTATAATAATTGTGTTGACTGAGGCCTCCGGCTGTTTACGGAGAGCCGGGCCTCTTGTCCTCTACTTAATTTATTGAAAACAATGCGACTCCTTTCAGGAATGTTCCTCTTCAGGTTGTTGGTCACCTTAGCTTGAGAATACTGTAGATACTTAGATACTGGAAACTGAATACTGATACTAATACTGTGTCCCTTATTCTTAATCTTGGAATTTGCATCACAAATGCCAAAGCGGCACATAAAATAAACGCCTTTGACAGAATCATGGCGGACTCGCCTTCATGCGTCAATGGTAAAAGGTAGTAACGATCAACTTCTACTATTTCATTTTAAACTCTAATGGGTTGACGTAAAGTCACATTTTCTTTAAATTACGTACTTATTATTATGTTTGTTTTTTTTTTAAATGACAGTTCATGCTCTACGCATATGTCACTTTTAAATGTTCCATAAAATTCGTAGTGTTTTGTATGGCACGCGTGTTCCATGTTTTAGTAGTTTGATGATACCAATATATAAAGCTGAAGAGTTTGTTTGTTTGTTTGTTTTGTTGTACGCGCTAATCTCAGGGACTACTGGTTCCAATTGAAAATTCTTTTTGTGTCGGATAGTCCATTTATCGAGGAAGGCTTTAGAAAATATAACATTTTGAACGCGGACGAAGTCGCGGGCACCAGCTAGTCTTTCTATAGATGGCAAGGCACTTGCAGAACCTGTGGCGTTGCTTGTGTTATAGGCGATGGTAACCACCTACTATAAAGTGACCTGTCTAACGAGCCTGTTTAAATTAAATATTTGTACCAAGTCAAGGCATATTCTGAGATTTTTTGTCTTGTACTATGAGTAGGTACCTACTATAATTTCTAGTATAATAATAACTTATATTACATCCGTTCACGTGTTTTTCTTTTGTTATCCAGACATTTCTATTAATATATATTTTCTATTACTCTTTAAATATATTACAACAGTATTTAGATAATAACAAGAGTAAAACATTTTTTATTCCTCTGGGAGTAACTCCTTTATGCATATATAAATGATTATATATATTATAGATTATATAATAAAATATTCATGTTGGTATTACTATATGTAAGATTTGTGTCCTTTTCCAGCTTTCGTTTAATTATCCCTTGGTTAGCCAAGGGAAATAACACAGTGACTTTAAATTAGACGAATAGAATATTATAAGACGGGAAGCGGGTCTGATTGAACTAATATTTATTTTTGAAATTAGCTTGTATCGCCGCAAGACGTCTTCGGACGGGCATTTACAATAAATAAGCGAAATTAAACGGTCCTCCAGGGGACGCTTCGCTATATTCCTTCATTGTTTAGCTTACAAATACAATTAATAATTTTGATTAGACTCCGTCGGCTTGGAAAAGTTATTGTGTAAGATATATCTACAATTAGGGAAAGTTTTTTATTCAGATTAATACTTTTGTGTTGAATAGAAAAAAAAAGCCATGGACTCTCTGAAACTCAGCAGAATGATTTATCTATTGCTCTTTTCTTTTTTATGCTTTCTAGCTTATTATTTCACTTTTATGCACTGTGTATCTGTGTATGACGGTCTTAACATAAAAAAATGAAGAAAAATACAAAGGCAAACATACTGAATCACATTATTTATAACTTTATTAGATAATCTAGTAAGATAAGATAATTTTAAAGTAAATTTTTACAAATCTACACATTTATATGTAAATTTTTAAACATTATTTCAAAATTGTGTTTATATACCTATTATAGAATTTCTCTGTTTGATTCTAATTTGTAATGTAAGGAATATTTGAGTAGTCATTATGAATATGTTTCAAAAGCTCGAGATATTGTCTCGAAACGTGTCACGTAAACCGGAATTGTGACAGGTGAATGTTCGAAGAGAAATATTAGCAAAACTTCATAAAGAGGTTCCCCTTTGTGGGCCGAAGTGGCGCGACTTGAATAAATAACTAATTTGCATATTTAATAACAGGTATCGCGGCAGATTCAATTGTTAGATCTCTGAATTATTAATCCGTCGCGTTTCTCATTACCCTCTGGCTTTTTCAATTATATATTCAAACAAATTTTTAATAAGCAAACTATTGATGATTGTAATACATAATTATGTTGTGTTAAATTCCGGTTTCTGCAGAAGCTGAATTAAAATGTCCTTGAACCGTCCCAAAAATTAATTTTTAATAAGCCAACTATTGACGATTCTAATACATATGTAATTATGTTGTGTTAAATTCCGGTTTCTGCAGAAGCTGAATTAAAATGTCGTTGCACCGTCCCAAAAATTAATTTTTAATAAGCCAACTATTGACGATTCTAATACATATGTAATTATGTCGTGTTAAATTCCGGTTTCTGCAAAAGCTGAATTAAAATGTCCTTGAACCGTCCCAAAAATTAATTTTTAATAAGCCAACTATTGACGATTCTAATACATATGTAATTATGTTGTGTTAAATTCCGGTTTCTGCAGAAGCTGAATTAAAATGTCGTTGCACCGTCCCAAAAATTAATTTTTAATAAGCCAACTATTGACGATTCTAATACATATGTAATTATGTTGTGTTAAATTCCGGTTTCTGCAGAAGCTGAATTAAAATATCCTTGCACCGTCCCAAAAATTAATTTTTAATAAGCCAACTATTGACGATTCTAATACATATGTAATTATGTTGTGTTAAATTCCGGTTTCTGCAGAAGCTGAATTAAAATATCCTTGCACCGTCCCAAAAATTAATTTTTAATAAGCAAACTATTGATGATTCTAATACATATGTAATTATGTTGTGTTAAATTCCGGTTTCTGCAGAAGCTGAATTAAAATATCCTTGCACCGTCCCAAAAATTAATTTTTAATAAGAAAACTATTGATGATTGTAATACACAATTATGTTGTGTTAAATTAAAATGTCCTTGCACCGTCCCAAAAATTAATTGATTATAAATAGGTATACTTATAAGTGGCAATGATTTCGTTGATTGTCTTTTAATGCTCTTTTCTTGAAGTAGTTAAAATATTATTTTCGACTTTTTAGTTTAAGTTTGTACATGTTGTGTATCTTAAGTATAAATTGCAGAAAAAAATTGCATCCTATTCTATTAGTCGCTAGTCTATTATAAATTACCTTCTTATTAAAATTTATAATTTCTGCAAATCCACTACTATTAGGGCTACTGAAAACATTTGTTTATAAATATCTTTTAAGAAAAGATAATTTCTTAATAGCTTCAAAAAGATAATAACGTAAAAAAACATGAAATAATTATACACACACGTTAGCCGATGCTAAATTGTTGTAAGGGTAGCATTGGGGAGCGTTTTACCCCACATGGCGCGGGTGGTGAATAGAGAAACAACAAACAGGGGTGCATCGTAAACAAAATAGGGGTACGTGTATTGATAAATTATAAGGTATATCTTGAAAAAGATACGCGTAAAATTATCGCTTGTCCTTTGAAATTGGAAACAAAAACTTTTGCGTTAAACGAAATTTGCATTCATAAATAAAACTAGCGAACTGCCCCGACTTAATACTGCTGGCCTCGTACGGATGCAATTTCTTTCTGCAAATTATTCTCGTTTCTCGCTTATCGTTATTAAGGAAAAACCTTTAGTGAAAACCCTATCGAAATCCGTTGGGTGGTTTAGAAGAAGTTAGCAGAAAAACAGATATAGAAGAGGACAGCAACTTCATTTTATATTTAACGAGCTGCTGCCCGTGACTTCGCTCGCGTAACTTTGTAAATTATATACTAAAACTTTCCTCGAGAACCACTCTATCCTTTGGTGAAAATAGCATGAAAATCGGTGCAGTAGTTTTTGAGTGTATCGCGAACAGACAGACAGACAGACGCGGCGAAGGACATTGTTTTATAAATATGTAAGGATTAGAAATACAAGTAGTGAAGAAAATTTAATTTATGACTTTTAAAGTTTGTACGCTCTCTTGGCTATTCTTATATCGAGATGGAAGTTTATGACGTTTTAATTTGGAACTAACACTAATTTTAACACGTGTTGAATGGATGAAAAATATTATTCTTACATTTAAAAATAAATTCAATTAGTTAAGAAAATAAGACACAAAGTTAGGGAATGTCAGAAATACAGTGTTAAATGGAAATATAAAACTGATGGGCACATACATAAAGAATATAATTGATTCAGTTATTTAAAATATGCAAATTTAAATACATATTTGCAATAAATAAATTAATTTTTTTTTTTTAAGATCTACTAAAATTAACAATTACGAGTATCTTATTGCGTAGTTTCAGAATTGTAGTCTCTTAGAAATTTTTTCACAAAAGAAATATTTTATTCAATTAACTTACAATAATGGTCCGAAATGTTAATTATCTTATAATCGCAAAAGGGAACCTTGTAAATTTTAATTCAGAAAATTTATTTTTAATAGACAGCACAGTTATCCGGATCATATAATTTTAAAGATACCTATTTATTAATCCTAAAATTGATGAAATTAATGTCCGTAAATTTATTATCGATATTATTTTGTTGATTTTTTTTTGTAGAAGGGCATATTCTAATATTAGTTTTAAAATATTACTAATAATATTAATTAGATTAGTAAGCTCCGTTCGGTAAGGAACCCAGTTAATTAGATATTTACACTTTTAAAATAACTGAAATAAAAAAAATCACAAAATCACACACAATAGAAACCATTAAGTTTAAAAAATAATTATAGGTATTATTTAAAAATATCAATCCTACTTTAATAATCATCATTCATTAGCAATATTTAACAAATAATACAAAAAGAAAAAGTGCAACAACTCACCTTGCACTGAAAGTTCAGCTGCGCTAAAACGGCGCGTGTTTGTTTACGACAATAAACAAGTTGTTGTTGTTTATATTATCCTGAAACTGTGACGATACAACGTCCTTACACCCTCACCGCTGCTACTCAACTGATGTTACGTAACAAAATCCTGGCGAATTCCTTCTCAGCTCTCGATTTTCATATATTTCCTCATAAAAACACACCAATACAATTTGACCTGCAGCCCTCCCCGCGTTCTAAAATTTTCCTCTGAATACAGAGGGAAAACTGTTGCGTAGGAAAGCTCTCGCTACGTTGGAATTTGAAAGTAGCCGTTTGTACGTCGTGTTTAATCGGAAAACTTCGTGAATCCTCGTAGCCTGAAAACTCCGCCCACCCTTAGAAAGCGTAGCAGTCGGTCTACGCGCGAGGAGTCAATTGTCGTAGCTGAGTTTTGAGATAATTTTTAAGACGTATTTTAAATATTTTTAAACATATTTTATTTTGCTTTGTACTATGATTTTTTGTCAGTAGTAATTTTAATCATCAAAATCTACACATGGTTTGTAGAATACTGTCCAGATTTTGTAGAATACGACGATGATGGTATCCTAAAATATTATAAATGCGAAAGTTTGTATGTTTGTTCCTCAATAACAAAAATTGGATACTGAATGGATTTTAATAAAATTCTGCACACTTCGTCAACAGTGGTTGCGCCACCGCCGTTACAGCTACGAGTGGTATAAAGATGTCAAGTGTCACAACATTTACAAAAATAAAAAGCAATTGAATTTGTTACATATAATAAAGACAATTGCTTAAAGAAAATTTATACCTTTCAGACTTACTTTATTGCAAAATTTCATACCGATCCTTCTACTTTCAGAGCCATTTCATTATTAATTAACCATTAGGAACTTTATTTTTTGAACAGACCTATGCACGGTGATAGTTTCACTGTATTTTTTTAAATATTAAATCTTCATAACGAAGTTTTTCAATGTATAGAGATATTTTAAATGTAGATAATGACTGTGCCTCACAGGTTCTATAGAAGTAAGTAGACTCTACTGGTTAGTTTAAGAGCTTTTCAATATGATCGTATTTCAAAATCCTCACCAGGCGATATAATACTCGTATTGACCTTTGTTTTTGTCACAGATATGGGTTGAAAATAAAACCAGACGAGAAGAATTATAGTAAATAAGCTGATGCCCGCGACTTCGTCCGCGTTGAAAAATATAAACATAACGCCTGACAAAATGTATGAGCAATAATTTATTCGGCTACTGTTGCTCTTGTATATTACCCAGGCGTTGGATTCTTATTTTTATATGATCACTCGGAAACAGTAGTAAGTTTTTTAATGAAAGTTACCCTATGTCCTTTCCTGTATTCCCGAGATTTATATAAAAAGTTCACGATGATTATCAACATTTTATTTTTATTTTATTATTATGTTAAGGTCGACAGACAGGCTGACGGTCCACTTGATGGTAGTTGGCTACCGTCGCCTATGACACAAGCAACGCCATAGGTGCTGCAAGTGCGCTGCCGACCATAGAAGGGTTAAGGATAAGGGATAAAGGAAGGGAAGGGGTAATGAGCTCTGGCATCCCTTACTCACTCACCGAAACACAACAGCACGTATATGCTGTTATTTCACGGTGGTATTCTGTATGGTGGTGGTTACTGCCGCCAGACGGGCTGCCCAAATGACTGCGAAACGCAGTGTGCCCTACCACTACTTTTCAAATCCAGACCAGAGTCAATTTTGAAAATTACATTAAAATTTCCAAAGTTGACCCCGCCGGGAATCGAACCCGGGGCCCCTAAGACGTTAGGCAAGCTCCCTTGCCTCTCATCCAAATGACCAAATAATTAATTATGTGTAGCATATTCTGATCTGAATACAATATAGGTAGTAGAGTGAACTAATAAGTAAAAAATGAAACAAGTAATAAAAGTTAACTATGAAAATTAAGATAAGTATATCTTAATTTTTGTATTCTTAATCTTTATCTTCTGTTTTGTTTTGTATTCGGTATATAATATAAACTAGCGATTCGCTCCTGGCTTCTCAACTGTGCAATTTTTTTCTGCGAGTTATAATAATATATAAAAACCATCCCCGTTTAACGCTCTTTCTATTACTCCATTACCTAGTGATAACCGCATATAAATCCGTATAGTATAGTTTTTGAAATTATTGCGAACGTATCATACAGACAGATAGACGCGGTCTGGAGAGGGGTGTTTTATATTTTATATAAGGATTCTGTATCCTGGACATATATTTTGATTAAAATACAATTAATATAAGTATATTTTATATACTTATGTGTTTTTGTCCTACACAAAATTTACCTAATTATGAAAAAGTATCTGGTTGATCCTTTGTCTGAAATATTAAACGACGGGCTAGTCTACACTAGTCTACGAAGTGTTCAGGTATGAATTAATATTAAATGCCAGTAAGTACTCCGTATTAAAAAGACACGCCCAATGGACGGGCGTGGTCGCATTTATACACGCCTACCGCCTCGCTGCTTGAGGCATATCCCATCTCGTGTCCTCTTCCAGACAATGTCCTTTATAATTCAACCAAATCTGAAAGACAATTTCAAGCTGGCTGAGAAATGAAAAAAAATGACTTCTTAAATTTGTATGATTATAATGGCGATATGGCGATACGTTTATCGATTGCATAACTTTCTAGACTATTGATTAATACCTAATGTGGTTTGGGTAAAATATTCTTTGAACATTTTAAATAAAAACTATAATCTAGAATTTTTTATTAGGGTTTTCAAGAAAACAGTTGTGTGTGGCAAATTAAATCAATCTAGACTCATCTGCATTAACTACATTAAAAACCTTAGATTTGATATAATTAGATAAAAAATGAGTAAATTTTTTTTACCTAGAATAATAAATTGATTATTAACTAAGAATGCGTCAATTAACAAGATCTTTAACACAATGAAATATAAAAATAAAAGTTAATAATTAAGTTTAAATAGAACAATAAAAGTTGATAATTTTGTAAAATTGTAAGTGTTGACCATCAATAAACAAACGAAAGAAATTGAAAATATGCATAATTTTTTCCTAAAAACATTGTGTTAATTTTTAAATAAATACATGACAATTATATTATTATTATGAGATCTTTTTATCTTTCAATTTTATAGCCAACGATTTTAGTCGAATTAAAACACAATTTCTTTATTTGTTTTACAAACTTCTCTTTTATTTAGTGAAACAACGAAACAATTAAAAAATATATATTTGAATTTCGAATACGCTATTCTTACGATATAAATGCATTTCGTACTATCGTTAAAATATATTTTTTAAATAAAATTAAATGTTGTTTTCGTTTAAACCGCGTTAACTGCAATCATTAATCAGCCAATATGCAGCGTTCTCCTTAAAAAACACGCTCGTGCTTCTGCAGATGCGGATCAAAATACGGCACCATAAAAATAACATGGATAAGTCACATTTTTATAACAACAATCTATATAGTATGACTAAGTTTCAAAAGTGGTGTATTAAGAGTTAAGACTAACTTAATACTCAGGCCAACATACTAAGTACTTAAAGTAAATAGGTATTTCAAGTAAATAGGTATTTTGTTCTTAATTATTATTATAGTTCTTCAGTAGTGGCAGGGCACACAGCGTTTCGCAGTCATTTGGGCAGCCCGGCTGGTGGCAGTAGCCACCGTGAAGTAAGGGGTGAGTAAGTAAGGGATGCCAGAGCCCATTTTCCTATCACTTTCTAATTCTTATTCCCGTTTTATACTTTTATTCTTATATTCCTAGTAATGTCGGCAGCGCACTTTGGCGTTACTTGTGCTATAAGCGACGGTACAAAAATTTTTTTATATACATTTTACTACATTTGACTAAAATATGTATACTTAATAAATATTTTTATTTTGTGTCAACGCTTAGGTATGTGAAATACTAGACTGAGAAAAATAAAATATTAATTTCATAGTATGTTGAAATTTACTTGGTCAATCGTTATATGAAGAAAACTTATGTAAAATTTTAACCATGAATAATGTTAAATAATTCAAATTATCTAATCCATCTAATTTTTCAGTATTATATTTATGACTATTTGAGTTTCAGATTACTATTGTCAGTTTGGGTTTGTTTAATTGGCAATCGACCACGTCCATACTTTGATATCGTCTAATTTTTCTTGACATAATGATGATAAAAATATGATGTTGAGCTCCCCTCCGGATATCCGGTGAATATTGTGTTATCCGGCGTCACAATAAGACTCCCGTGATAAATTTGTACCAGGAAATGCTACTTGATTGATAATCTTTACTCTCTGCTCATGAAACACTATAGACGCTTTGTAATTTACGTACACACTTATTATTTCTTAATTCTTTCAAATATCAACCTATATGCGTATGGATTACTTATTTATATGAGAATATTGTGAAACCTTTAGTGTAATTAAGCCTTTATGAAAAAACAATCTTTCTTAAACGACAGCTAATCTATAGATATTGTTATTTGTTGAAGTACCCAAACATCACTATTAGAGAATTGATTCTCATCAATTACCTGAAGTTTAAGAGTGAATTGTATTCAGCATAGAACTTCAAATAGTGAAAGATTTTTCTCAAATAAATTCCACATATAAAGAACTGTCTATATTACATACAAATATATAGACTTAACAATCTTAACTAACAATAAGTATTAGATTTAGATTATCTTAAGAATATCGCTCCTTTACCTACTCTTACTCATAGTTGCATAAAATACTTTAAGGGCCTCTTTCACAAACTACATGTAAAGTGTTGATTAGTTACTTTTAAAAATCATTTCTGTTATATTGAATTATGCACTCGGTTTACTGCATCATTCGATAGCAGATTTTTTATTATTATTTTCGATTTAATGTTTGGGACGTTTACTGTATGTACCAAGTAAGGTATATCAGCTCCATTATCCCCGGTTACCGGTGACTTTAAATGACAGTTTGGCCTACTTGACGTTTGTGAAACAGGCGCTAATAGTTTTAATTATAGATATTAATTTACTTTTTATTAACACAAAAATAATGCAAACCTATGTGATTGTTATTGTATATCGTAATGGCAAGATATGCAGCGTAAATCATAGGGCTATGCGCATAATAATATAATAAAATGGGGCTCTGATACTTTGTTTATTGTTTTGATGATTCAGCTGATTTTCCCCCTTAGTATGCAAGCGATTGGGGCTATGGGTGCATTGGCCCGCGCCGCATATGCCCAAGAAAAATACCTAAGAGATATTTCTCCTATTAACGAGAGAATAACAATGTTCAAATTGAAAATATTCTAACAATGGGAACGCTATTTTAAATATAAATATTTTCAGTATTAATGATTTTTTACAATTAGTAATAAGAAACCAAAACATGCCTTCAAGTAATTTTTTTTTATATTACGTACTCCAGTTGGGCACTGGTCTTTCTTTAATTTGATTAAGTATAGGCTTTTCAACAAATTGAAGACATTATAGTTTTTAAATGATTATTTTGAGCTTTTCCTTCATATTAAGTTATAGATTATGTATAGCGAAAGAACTCAAAATATATGTAGTTATGAATGATCAAAATATAATAATAAAATATAATATGACTCGAAATATAATATGAAGTGTAAATACTTAAATAATCATGGGACATAAATAGTTAATCAACGCACTTTTTAAGTTCTCACCAAATTCATATAACTCATAATATAAACATTAATTCTTGGTTTAGGTAGGTAATGATAATACCAGAATATTTTTATCTGTAAAATTGTAAATTAAAAGCTAAATATACATGGCAGAATAAATAAAATTTGCGCTTATTATTTAAAATCAATCAGAAGTCGCAAAGTAAACGATTCCGAAACAATAAATATTGTTGTCTCTCCGAAGTGATTCGCATGCAATGAATTGGCAACTATCATCGCATTTCATTCGGTTTGTTTGGCCGCCCGTTGCGATTAAGTTAGTGAATTTTTTATAGAGTAGATCGTCGTGAAACAACAGGCTGTTTTTCAGGTCGTTTTCGGAATTTCACGTGATTGTCATCTGAATAATGGATTCCACGATTGTGTAGTTCGCAGTACCGATTTTTCAATTACCTACATAGCAATGGCAGCGTTTCATGTTTGTTCGCTTCAACAATGAAGTAGACAAGATTCGATGCGTATCTCTATTGACAATGTATTAGGCAGTGCGAATTAATGGAGATAATTTCTTCTAAGTTTAGTCAAAAGCTTTTTTGCCAGACATACTGATAGTCCAGTTAATGGTAGCAGGATCCTACCACAGCCTAATACCACAAGAAGTACCAGGAAGGATCTAAGAGCCCAGCCTGCCCCAAGGGTAAAGGAAAAGGGGGGAGGTGAGTATAGAGAAAAGGGCGCCTGAACCCCTTACTCACACATTTGAACACAATAAGTGACTTTATTATATTAAACAGTTTTATTTTATTCTTATAAAAACACTAATTAAATAAATTCTAATCTCTTTTAATAAGCCAGGCAAATTAAACCGAATATCGGCAATCAGGGGAAATAAATCGTGTAGTTTTGAAAATTGGTAGAATTATACTTTACGGTATCCAGATTAACATACTAAAAGTCCTCAAGGGTGGGGGTTGTGCTGAGGGTGTAAGGGGGGGTTGAAGGTACCTTTTTTCAGGTTTTTGTAGTAGCTAGTAAATATAATGAAACAATTCAATATTTTGTTTATAACTGTAGGTAATATGTAACATACTAAAAAGAGGAAAACTGCAAGAAATTTATAGCGATAGTGGAGTGTCCCCGGGCTGTGGGCTGTCGCGAAGTGCTGGCCCGATAAATGAGAGCTCGTTTTTTGTCCAAACTAGCTACGGTTTTTACCTCCGATAATATCGGCATTCGCACGACTTCGCTCGCCGCCGTAATGTCCTCGCGGATTATTGCCATATAAATTGTCCACAGTTGCCCATTCGATTGGCTAGGGTTGTCCCAAGCGATGACGGAATATCAGTTCTACAATTTTTTATTTTTGTAACAATCT
Source organism: Synanthedon formicaeformis (assembly GCA_945859745.1). Taxonomy (NCBI): domain Eukaryota; kingdom Metazoa; phylum Arthropoda; class Insecta; order Lepidoptera; family Sesiidae; genus Synanthedon; species Synanthedon formicaeformis. Next base: position 3,987,428 of record OX243960.1, on the reverse strand, counting down.
CTTCCGAGATCCCATTTTAAATATTATATCATTTTATTTTATAAAAGGGAAAAGACAATATCAAATCTTTTAAACAATAAAAGAGATTACAAAAATAAAAAAGTACTTACCTATTAATGAAAATGAAAATATTTAAAATGAAAAGTATTCAAAGTATAAATTTTATGCGTTAATTATTTAGTTATTACATACTGTTATTTAGTTATTAACTATATAGTTATTATAAGTACTTAACAAGTATTTAGTTATTACTGAATCTTGGACTTTTCTAGCAAGGTTAAAGTTACGTGTTATAAACGGATCATTATCGGATTAATGTTAAAAGGAAATTGGCGATTATAATATTAAAATGTAGTTAATATTGATCTATTTGGTGTATTCTGATGACCCTGACTTAGTCTCGAATTTTCGGCGTTTGGCCAGTCACTCCCCAAAGGAACATTTAACGATATTAGGGCTTTATTTTTTATAGTTCCCGACAAAAGAACTCTAACAATATATTGTGTTCAAGAAATTGACTATTATAAGTTGTTTGTCAAAATCACTTATTATTGGACAGCTTACACTAATTCAGTACTACACAGAATTATAAACACCTACCAAATTATTATTACTTGTTTGACAACTTAATTATTCTTACATGACAACGGTTATGAATGATTTTTAACATCATTTTATAAAATAGACAAGAAAAAGAACTTACACTTTTTATTATTAATTCAGTAATGGCCATTTTGGCTCTAATTTCCAATAGATTTCCCTATGCCTTCTTAATCCTTAATCCTATTATGATCGGATGGCGTTGCTTGTGTTATAGGCGACAGTAGCCACATACCATCAAGCCTATCTGACGACCTTTTTATAAATAAAAACAGTTATTTAAACTTCATAAGTGTTATTATTTAAAAATAAATGATCTTACTTGTTATTTATATTAAATTTGGAAATTTTCTTTGTTTTCAGAGTGCGAAAAAATATTCGTTTTCACCGCACTTTTTACTTTTAACGTTCAGGTGATATCAAAAGTTGCAACAAAGGGCCAGCGAAAAATCCCATTGTTATCGAGGGTATAATTTATTAGGGGCCCAGGCTCACGGGGACCTTTTTTTATATATCATCGCATTATCCCCACTTCGGAGAGTTACAACTTCTTAAAAGAAATCAGGGGAAATTAATTTAAACGTTTTAAACTGTCCTGAACAGAGACCTGACTTTTTTTATCTGTGATGATAAACGTTACTCTTAAAAAACCAATAAAAAAATCATTAAAATTTACACATAATGTTCTTTTAATATAGGCACATGCAAACTAAATCTGTACAATTTTTTAAGTTTTTAAGTTCATATTTACGAAAAAAATTACGAACTTTCACTCTAATTTAATTATAATTATTATTTAATAAAAATTCTAATTTAACACATATACTTAATAATAAAATTAATAATATAATAATGTATTGTAACAACAGCAGTACACCGTGGCTTCGTCCGCTTTGAAATTTGACATCATTAAATTCTCCAGGAAAAATAAACATCTTTTTTGTATATTTTGCAATATAAAGTTATACCTGATATATTTTAGACAGTTGTGACTGAGCATCGTTTCTTTATTGTTATAGGTCATATGACTGAAATTCCTTTGTCCCTCAGTGCAATAAATAGTTTTAATTAGTCAAGTCAGGCTTCTTATAGAGTTATATGAAAGATCGATGAGAGCATTTAGCGGTCTACACAAATTTCAAAATGACTTACGACTAAGTACTGGAAGTAAAAACATAAATCAACAGTCAGGCTCAAAACGTAACTTTTAAAATTATTCTATTCTATTAAAAAAAAAAATGGAATTGGTCACCTTCTGAATATTATTATTTTACCTTTTTATGAAATGTACCCCACAAAACATTAAAATTGGGCAAATTAAATTCAACATGAACGGTCAGGATTAGGGTTGTCCCTGTTCATCCGTTTTCGATAAAATGTGTCCCTAATATTTTTATCTCCTCACATAAATACGCGGTAATGAGAGACCCTTAAATTCTTGTCCCAGAGAATAAATTTATTCAAGCACACCCATTCCCTTGAGTGTAAATTATTTTAATGAAAAAATATGGGAAAATATGAATTGAGATTTGTGTCTTTGAAGATGAATATAGCCATCTATGATACGCAAGCTCCTCACATAAGCAAAAAATAAGCATTAAGTAAGAATCAAAACAAATACAATGTTATTTTACATTTTTAAAAGCATAAAAATCTCTTTAATAAAGTCCTAAATCATTCAAGTCTGAAAGATTTGTGGTGAAACCTTATTGAGAATGAACTGCTCGCCAAGGAAATGGGGTCTTTTTCTCTGTACTTACGATTTCCTATTGCATGGTAAAAGGAAATTAAGAGAACAGTGGATCCCATAACTTTACCACAAGTAAGTATAAAGTATACTTATTAAAATTTATTAATATAAAAAATCAACTTAATATATTTTACGTCTAGGTACAGCTTAACAATACAATGTAATTTTCTAACCGTAGAAAAGATTCAAAAAAATTGACGGTTTCAACAGCAAAATAATTTATTTCAGAATCTCATCTGGGATCTGGAAGTAGTATATTATAATTTTATTATTTATATAGCAAACTAAACTCTGAAGGGTGACATAATCATGAAAAAAGACTACACCACATCTAAACCAACACATTTTTATAAATTGATCTTATATTACTGGTGATTGTAGATATATATTTTAAAACGACTATTGTATATTAAAATTTGGAAATATGCAATAAAAACATTGTGATTTTGACTATGGATTAACAATCTTTTGATCGTTTTGTGGAATGTATGAATTCTCTTAAAATTTTTGTTCTTCGATTTTCAAGATTTGAAAATAGAACTATACTTCCAATCTTAACTTAGGTAAGTATCTATACTTTCCAAGTTGCCTAAGTATTAAGGTTTGCAAATTTTCTCAGGCGTGTGTTAAAGGAGGTTGTGGAGGGAGGTCACTAATGGCCGCCTGGGTTGATAGCGCCTGAAGAGTCCTGATTTATAACCGCCTGCCTACTCATCCTGAATAATATTACCACGAAATTTATGTACTGCGTAAAAACAGGTATTTATTTAATCATATTTCTTATTTAATAAAATCTGCATTTTTACAGAAGTGTTTTAGTGAAAGACCATTTTGTAAATTATTACTTACTAGCTCGCGTCCGCGACTTCGTCCGCGTTGAAAACGAAAAAAGTAGCCTATCCTGTGAGCTGTACGTCTAAATGTTTATCTACCAAGTTTCATGAAAATTAGTTAATTCGTTTAAGAGTTATAGAGGAACATACATACTTACATACATACATACATACAGAAAAAAATTCTAAAAATCGTCAATTTAGTTTCAGTATCATGTATAGAGCCTATAAACACGATATTTCTGAAAACAAAGTAAATTACTCCATGACCGACCTTTACAAATTTATTATTAGTATTGATTGATGATAATCAACATTTATAATGAAATTGTTTTTTTAACATATGTGCTCGTATAACGAATAATGTACTCATGTGCTAAGAAAGTATTTTTGAAAATTTTAAGTCCGTCCGAAGCCAGGGTCTGGTCACCAGTTTTCTATACATATATTGTAACAAGGTTTCGTTAAAACATACGCTCCGAATGCTTTGTTAGGATCCTTTGTACCGAAAATAAACAGTGTCAAAGCGTTGTTCACATCGAAAAACATAGTGGAGACTCTCAATTGTCGTACAACTTAAACATTCGAACGCCTATTGTTTACGTCCGTGCCAATCAACAGGCTCGCTAACAAAACCAATCAACTTCGTCTCGCCTGTATTTGCTTAGACGGGTTTTTTTCTTTTTGGCGATGTGACCCTTTCCCGTCACCAGCTCCACGGATATATTTGATTAAAAAATAACGTCGTCAGAATGCGGCTGTGCACTGTGTGCCTCCGAATGGTGTGTAAAATGAGTAAAACGATCTTCCTCGGCTAAGCCGTCATTGTCACGTTCACGCCGCACGTCCGTTTTAGGTTTATGTTTTGTAGTGCCACTATCTGCACAACCGTAAGGTCCTGAGCCTTCGAATTGAGTCGAGAAATTCAATTGCCACGTCGCTTATACAGTAGACACTTTTATTACCTATCGCTTATTTTCAACGTTTCAAATAGACAAAGACTTGCAAATTTGAATTTCGATGAAACGTACTATCATAATATGTCATTGTCATGATCATTTTAAATCTTATCTTTTGAGCTCACACGATGGTGTAAGATAATCTAATTTCTATGTGGGGCATACGTATTTGCGTATTTTCAAAAATATTTTGGAGATAACAAAATAATCGGCACTTTCAACTCATACACAAAAGTACTTAAAAATATAAATAACTTATTTCATACATGAAAAAGTACACTTAATTCATATTGTTCTACGAAAATAAAGGATCTTATAAAAAAAATCATAACAAAAATATCTTTACAAAAATTATGCAAACAAATCTTGTCCAGGGTTCCTTAGATACCTAACTCTATTCGTCCACAGAATGCTTGACAAAATGTTTACCATAGTGGTCTGAGGAACAATAGAGAACGGTTAGTCCTTTGTACATAGCAATTTCGTTTTACAGTCCTTTTAATTGAATTTCAAACTGGTTTCAGCAAGCTATTAAAATTTTAGTCTGCTATGAAGCACTCAATGCATAAGCATAACCTACATGCCCTCTTTGGATATTTATTTTCAAATGTTATATTTAAAATGAATACTTAATATAACATGATCTATACATGATGACTAATTCAGAAATCTGAAAATATATGAGTGTATAATCCATCTACGTCTATTTTTAATAATATGTTTACATTCATATGTTTATTAATATTGATAATCAACTAAAAACTAAATTCTGTCCCGTCCCTGGCTTCGCATTAATGTAATTTTTTTTAAAAATTATATAATTCCTACTCTATATAGGTATGTATATATTAGCAATAATATATATTTGTATATTATAAACCTTCCATGTTAATCGCTCTTTCCATTAATCCGCAAAATATAGTAGAAGTTAGCGGAGAAACAGATAGACATGAACTGCGGCCTCAATTTATAATTTGTAGATGTTTGTGTTTACAAAACTATTCAGCCGTCAGCCAGATAGCCCGTCAAGTGGTCACCACCACCACCACTATTAAGTGGAACGTCAGGCTGCAAAAAAAAAACTAATAAATATATGCAATATATGTTCCGACCTGTATTCGAATCTGCATTTGTAATTTTCGTAGTCAAACATTCGACGCAAGTATTGGACTATCACCGCTATGACAAAATAACAAATAAATAACAAAGTGTAATTAGTTAGGTATCGACTAGTTGGACAATTAGAGGACTCGTTGCAAATTTATGTGTTTACGTCCGATGAACAGCCAAGTAAATGGATGTAGGGAACGTTCGTTGCGCCAATTTATTGCTGATTGATCCTCTTTCTTGGATTTTCCTTACCATTACGAAATGCGGTTTTATTTGTGAAGTAACTGTAGCAGTTAAAAGAGGTACCTACACACTGATAAAGTTTGTTATTTTCTTACGTTTTTACCTATTGCCTTTTAGGTGTAAAAACTTACATTTTTAATAATTAATAAAAAAAAAGAAGTGTTTAGGAATTCATTGGAAATTACCGCCGCAATGGCGACACACAATACCAACGAAAGTAGGTAGTTTTTTTTAATTCAAATATAATATATATTTTCCATGTCGCTGAAAAAAAGAAGCGCTAAATAATAGACTGGTAGAGACAATATTTACATTTAATAAAATATACAAACTCTCATTTATAACTTAAAATTATATGACAGTTTAAGTTTATAAACAAATAACTAAAGAAATATTAAAATTTATTACAAGGGAGATGAAACAAAGAGATAATAAACTATTTGCAAGACTTATATATAGAGGTATAAACAAGTTTTAGTTTAATTTCCTAATGTAATCTCGCGGACGGGTTGCAAAGAAGGGAGGGCGTGTAAATACGTACAACTTTTAAACGGCGAAAATTCCGGCGAGCCTTTTACGATAACGATCATAATAAAATATGGAAGTTTGTTGTAGTACTAAACGTTTTATTGTAAATACCAAGACGGTTATTGTTTTGAGATGAGCTGGGGAGATTGCGATAAAACAAAAATATTTGTTTATAATAAAAAAAGTTTTGGCTTTAAATTTTAATACATATTTAATTTATTTTAATGTGGTCAAAGCAAGCGTTTTACATAAAATAAAACAGGATTGTAATAAAAAAATAATTATGGTCATTTTCATATTAAGTAATGTTTCACTTAAAAATATGTGTATTAAAATAATAATAAATTATTTTTAAAAATGTGACACAAGTTTTGTATAATTTAAATCGATATTTTAATTTTCGGTGATAGTGTTACCTCTATAGGTTTCTATAGGTGAAAGAATTTTTGAATTCGGTCCAGTAGTTTTTGAGTTTATTCGTTGCAAACATAATCCTCACTTTGTAATATTAGTATAGGTTTGAAATTTATAATATATATTAAACGGTTTAAACTAATTTATATTAATATTTTATTTCTTTAATTAAATCCCTTGCTTTCATTTGATATAACGCAATAATCCGAAAGCATTTCCCTATTTCACGTCACATTACACCCGCGATGGTGCAATGAAAATTTTGTTATCGGCCAAACAAAATGGCGGGCGCGGTTTTCTTAAACTGTAATAGAGAAAGTTGAGATACAGCAGTTTTATCTTCCGACTCGCCCTCGAGGATCAATTAAAACTCGAATGAGGCAAGGCAGAGGTAATTATTGTTGTCACAAGTACAGTTTTGTGTGAACACTTTTCCTCTCTTCTTAAAAAGTTGCACCGAACACTGTTTAGAAAAAGATATTACTTGGCTACGTGTGGAATCTTAATTAGCTTATTTTAAACCTTTTTCTATTTTAACTTCTAATTTTGTCTTCATAAATAAATTAGATCTTAATTCACACAATATTCTAAGAAGAAATAAGTACTTCCTTCTTATGTGATTATGGATTGTGATTATAGAAAAACCTGATTATAAAATCTGATTATTTCAGCGACTGTCAAAATACTGTCAAAATTATATAAACAGATAATAATAAACCATATACACATTTTTTTTCATTTTATTTGTTTTTTAAATTTATAACAATGCTGGTCACACAAGATAAAGTCTAGTTTTCATGACAAGTATTGTCTGGTATATCCAAAAAATCTGGTCCATATAATAAATAAAAAAATGGGCATCTACATAAAATTATGTAGGATTTAAGTACAAGAACAACCAAAAAACGACTAAGAATTCAGCTAAATGAATAAAGCAAAGGGGATCGTTTGAATACTAGCATTTATCACACGGGAAGTGCCTTTAAAAACACAAAATGTCTCCTCAGAGATCGAATTGATGGCACTTATAATGACACTTTTAATTATTTTAATCGTTCTTACCAAACAAAAGCCGTTAATTCATTAAAAAGAAGTTATAATGGTTGTAACGATGTTTATCTTGTAACTCTTTTAATGCGCTAATAAACTGCAACTTTGCTGTTTTAGATAATTGTTTTATTGTTTTTATTATTCGTAACCGTTGAATTTTATATTAAACTAGCTGGTGCCCGCAACTTCGTCCGCGTTCTCTATAGCCTATAGCCTTCCTCGATAAATGGACTATCCAACAGAAAAAAAATTTTTCAATTCGAACCAGTAGTTTTTGAGATTAGCGCGTACAACCAAACAAACAAACAAACAAAGAAACAAACTCTTCAGCTTTATGTATTAGTATAGACGTTATTTTGATAATATTTAAAGAATGTTTCGTTGAAATGTAATAAAAATTTCGTTGGAACAAGTCTCATAAATTAATTATATGGCATTTTTTTAACGGTAAACTTTCTAAATTGTTAAAAATATAACCTACTTATCGTCAATTTCTATTCGTTGAAGTAGTATAAAAAAATTCTATGAAAACTCAAAAAGATACACGATTAGTTCAGCATCGTCTTTTGACGTACTTACCCTACATAAAGAAATACCAGTTAAAATCTAGAATACTTTTTTAATAAGCTTTAATTACTTATATTAAGATTTCCATTGTCTCTCATTTATTCTCTCTATTATAATATCTGTATCAGCCTATGTTTTTGCATTATTGGAGTACAGCCAACTGCAGATTGGCAGGACTCCACATATTTCCAAAAAAAATGTAAGCCACGGTTTGAGCCACGCACGTCAAACTTATAACACCCCGTTTTTGTGTTGGGCGCCGGTGTTAAATATATAGAAAAGAAGACAAAATGTAAGAAGCGATCCAGTGTGATGGCTCGTTAAGTTTCCTGCAAACGTGTTACGGCAATTCTCGGTACGTGCTAAATGACTTCAGCTTTTTCCGAACGTCGCACCCAGCTACTTTGTTATCCTCACTTTTACATGTTTAATCGTTCCCTCGGGTGGCGGGGACACTGAGACTTTGTCACAATCGAAAATCGAGACGTGATACCTAACAAAAGACATCGCAGGTCTACGTTACAGGGGATATTAATGGCACTCCCAAAATGTAAGTTACAAAAAAAACCTAAATCGCTTTTATATTATGGTTTGACCTTATTTGAAAGCTAAGTCGAGTTTGTAAATTTGCATAATATTTAAATTACTTTTAAATCATTTTTATGTTCTAAAAATAAAAATAAAAAGTTTAACAGCTTACAAAATTAAATCAGAAATTAAATAATAATAATAAAAATTGAATTTCAAATAGAAGATTCAATAATATTTTAAAGTTTTAAGAAGAAGAGTAGCGGACAAAGTACTTAACTAGCAGGCAAAAGGTAGTATGTAAAATTATCTAAAACAATTTAAACTTGAAGAATCGTTATTTAGAATTCTCATGGTTTTAAAAAGCTTCATATTGTTTTTTTCTAATTAAGTTCTAATTGACGACAAATTATTATTTTCATTAAATAACAAACTGTGCCCATATCATTAAAACTTTATAATTCAGAACCAAATAATTAATAATGGGTACGAATCTTTATTCATTTCCAAAACATTTACTCCATATAATAAAAGGTAAATTGGTTAACATTTGCGAACCTTAAGTTACGATCATTTTAAGTTGGATTTATCTTTTGTTTTTCTTCACCCTGTGGGAACTTTCCAATCCACACAAGTGATGTTTGTTCAAGGACTTACTGGCAATACTTTGTGGTAATTTAAGGGTGGAGTGCTGCAAATGTTAAGAAGCAACATATTTATTTAGTTGCATACATACAAAAGTTATAAATCAAGCTAAGCTGACTAACGCGGCTGGTGTGGACTCGACTTTATATTTAAGTTTTTTATAAATAGTTTTTTATGTATGTACTCGTATATAAAACGCGTGTATAGTACATTTTTGGAATTTCTCTAGACTAGACATTGTTTGTTTAATTAATATTAGTTAATTATGACTTTAAAAAAAACTGTTTTTATTTACATGATGTAATGTAATAATGTGTAAAAAATTAATGAATTAAATGGTATTAATGAATTAATGAATTAAATGAATATTTAAAATTATACATATGTAATGTCACCAAAATCACCATCACTGAAGGTTAAATTTGAACTCGGTTTCGTGAAACTCTACAATGTGAAAATTTAAAATCATAAAAAGCTACGGTGAATATATTATGAAAGCATTTCCCCATAACATCTCACAATAAACCATTCCTTTCCTAATAAAATCTATGACACTTCGAGCGAGCTAATTCGCCATTGTCTGACGGGCTCACACAAAAGAATGCTTGAACGAGCGAAAATCAAAATGTATTTATTCGCCGCCGTATAAAAAGTCAACATGAGAGGCAATAAAAAGTGGATGCAGCGAGAAATAAAAGATAACCTCTAGAGGAGTGAATGAAATGACAGTTCTCGCGAGCTATGTTTGCCTAGTGGATAAGACGCGATCAGGGGACACCTCTCCCCTGGCTGCTAGAAAAAAAAAGCATGCTAGGAAAATAATTATTAAAAAGGCTTTTTAAATTCCTGTATTATTTGTGTCATGTGCATAATTTATGTACGAGTTTAAATTGATACTTTAATTTTAAAAAATAGCTTTATATCGGTGATTTTATTAAACTCTCACTGGCTGCTGCTCACTGCTCACATATAGGAGCAGTAAACCTTACAAGACCACCAGCAAATAATAGAACGTGTACTTGTTGTGCTTCAGTGTGTGGGTAAAGTGATGGGGTAAAGGGATGGCAGAGCCTTACAAAAAAAAAAGTAATAAAATTATTACTGTATTCAACTTTTTAGGCTTTTAATTAAAAAGGATAAAAAATATTTAATTGGCAAAAATTCACATAATCTGATTACAATTTTTTAAATTATGAGCATAAAACAAATTTGCCCCTTAAGTCAATGGTGGACCTGCAAGAGACGTTTTTCATTAGACAATTAAATTATTTATTAATTAATTAAACTATATAATATTAATTAAACTGTTGTAGATTCTGGGATTTACAAATTGGATAATTGAAAGACGGTTTATGTTTACATAAAATATATTATCCCAACCAATCAATATTTCCTAATGTTTTAAACATTGATGTGTACCGAAAAACATTTTTGGTACTGAATTTAAATTCTTTATTTTGTGCTATTACAAAAGAGATTTGAAAGTATTGTCTAACCAGCAACCAAAATAACAATACTTATGAAACGTTTGCGCACGCATCGTTAAACATTACAAAGTATAATTTGTGAATGAGACGTGTGTCTTATTAACCGGTTGTCTCATTTCTAATTCAGTGTTGTTCTCTCCACGCGACATTAAGTCGTTTCTGAACCCTTGAGCCCCCGGTATTACGCCACGTTGTAACTTCATTCCTGCAAGTCTCGTTTCATGAGTAGATTACAAGTAATTAATTTATAAGAATATGGCGGGACACCTTTGGAATAAGTGGTTTAGGGGAAGACTTAACCGCCATTTTATTGTTATTCACAGGTTTCGGGTCTAATTAGTTTTGCATTTATTTAGATTTTTCCAAATACCAAACCCACACACAGAGAGAAGAAGTTACTTTGTGCAGTTCTAATTTGTATAATTATGTTCCCTTTTTCTTAGTTCTTTCATATGTACTCGTATAGCGTTGTAGTATAAATTAAAGTCGTTTCTAGAAATAAAAAAAAGAAAAGAAAAGAAAATGAGTGGTTACATGTAAAGGAGAAGCAAGTGATACCTCTTGATATTTTGAGTGTAATTTCCAGAATCCCTAAAGGGTGAGAGCGAATCGTAGAAAGCGGCGCGCCAGCTGTTACTTTTAATGCGTTATTCGGTTTCAAAATGATTTTATTGTAGACAATTACCAGCGATTGCGGCACTCAAGGATTACCGTGAAGTTTGCTTTAATCAAAATTTGTTATTTACATGCTTACCCTAATATCCCTACTTCCTGCGGTTATAGCAATTCTTGAATTCTAAATCAAAGCGAAACTTTCACAATAAAGAGTCTAGAATAAACCACTAGTGGCATTGATGGTATCAAAAATGTATACTTACATGATGAGAGAAACCATTAGCTTTTCTTGTCGTTTTCTTCCTCATAAAATATGCATTCTTAAAAATAAAGTTTTTTAAGATTATTTAAAAAAATGTGGTACATAGAAAACAGTTCAAATTATAAGCGTTATATCATGATGGTTATCACGGTGGTTAGAAGGGCGGTTAGTACAGTCAGGCGGGGTCTATGTGTGGATTACATAAGTATTCGTAAAATGTTTACAACTTTCAGAATTACCTGAGCTATAAATTATACGATGCAAGTAGGAAAGAAGACGTGTTTCCCGTATTTATACATGACGTTTCTTTTGTTTTTCTTGTGTCAAAGTTCCCGTATCAATATCTCTCATGTTTGCATAACTACTTTGTGACATGCGGAGCGGGTAAACATTCCGATATCGATACCTGAATAACGTTCGCAGAAACACAACAGAAAAACAAATAAAATTGTGAAACTTCAGCTACTCTGCAGACGACAAAAACAAGCATAATTTGACAACAAAAAATCAGAAAAAATATATGTAAATATGTGTAAATTTTTATCCATTCCTATACTTATACGATTACTATCCATACATTAGTAACATTATATTATAGGTTTCAAAATAACCATGTTATTTTCATATAAAATGGTTTGTAAGTAAACAGACAACTCTCATATCGAAGAGACAATAAGAAAAGATAGAAATGAATAAAAAAAGTGTTGAAGTTGGTATTTTTTCTATGGAGAATCGATATTATTAGATGTCCGAAGAAGGACGATAATGTCCGCGAAGAATGGAAAGAGGCCGGATATAAAACGCACTTGCGCGCATAATATACGTTTTATTAATAAAAAAGCTTCTCTGAATCACCCATAAATAGCCCTAACGGCCACTAGTGATAGAACGATTTTTTCCGATACATAGCGAGGCATTTGTTTGACAAATCCATGGGGAACAAGCGACACTATCCCCTATATTATTCTGCGAAAAGAGATGATCTCACACTAAATTCGTACTTTTTCACAAACTTAAAACTATGGTGTACTTATAAATAGAAAACTGCATACTTTTTTTTATTTTAAATTGCTTATATATTTTTTCTAATAAAAGTTTATTATCAAAGTATACTCGTACATATAGTTACAATCGCAATACAAAATCCAATTACGTGTACTTACCCAGTAAGCCATGTTCAAAAATGTTTAAGCAAAAATAATATATATTTCCACAATCACTTAAACAATACAAATTTAATTATAAAAAATAAACACTACAAAACCTGTGTAATAAAATCTTTACAATGGTTAATTAATATATGTTCAAATTCAAAAGAGAGGCCTGGCCCAGGCTGATCGCCAACTTTCACTAGTTGGATAGGAACCCCAATAAGAAGAAGAATAAATTCTGTAAAAGATATACACTCATAAAAATGTACCAAAAATTCGCTAAGTGTAAAATACCCCTAAACTTGAGGAACGTCGGGTCATTGCAGAGGTGATGAAGCCCGTATCGTTGGCAGAGCCGCCTCTAAATCATGCCTTCGTATCCCCAGGTATTTTTTATTTGACTGGAAATGTTCGGTGACGAACAAATTGTAAGGATTTCGTTTATTTATTCTCGGTCCTGAATTTGTGGACATAAGCTAAGTGTGACTATAAACATTTTCATGGATTTGTTTAAAATATGTGTAGCAAAATATTAAACTAATACAGCATTATGAAAAAAAAAATCATATACTTGCTTATATGGATGTGTGAATGGGTACTACTATATTATAATACGCAGGAAAAATAGAGTGATCTGTATGCAAACACAGTAGTACTCTGCCCTAAGCCGATTCCAAGGAGGAAGCGTTAAAAGAAAATTTATTGCATTGAAAAGTCGTACGTAATTAATAAGACATTTGAAGTTGCGTGAAAATGTAATTTAGATTGTTTTCCGTCGGCGAGGGTGACGCCGCTTCCTGTCTTTAGAAAGAATCTTTACAAAGCGCGGATTATTTATATATGGTGGCTTTATATTAGCGTCTTTAAAGAACCAGGGGGGCATAATAAGAAAAGAATCAGCATCGATGTCTGAAGCGTCTTCCGGCGCGATAGCGTTGAACGCTCCGCCGCAAAATAGCGGTCCACAATCGAATAAATTATCCCGACCCCCGAATCGAATCGAACATTCGATTCTTTTGAGACGATGCCAGTTTTAAAGAAGCGTCTTTATTAGTGTAAGCCAACGACGATTATCTTAAGCCTCCATTACATATTCAAATTGAAGTCATTTCGCTTTGTAGAAATTGACGCGAAATAAAATGAAGCCTTTGAAAGCGACTTTGCATTAATGCTGTCGTAATGAGATTTTTCGAAGACGTTAAGGTCATTTTGTGAATACGTTTTTGAGGTTTTTATTGCACTTGACTCTATGGGAATGGTTCAATTACGGCTGTTTTTACTTCTTGAATTTAATTCTTTTTATGAAATTTAAAATGAAATTACTGTCGTATAATATAGGTATAAAATAAAGTCACTGTCCGCTTCTGTCGACCGCACAACAGATTTTGATGCAATTTTCACCGTTTAGATAATTTTTCACGAAATTTTTATATTAACAAATTTAAAGTTTATAATAAAACTTAATAATTTTTTTCCTGGGCCTGGTCAACGAGGATTATAAAATTGAAAGGCTTATGTTAAATGTCCGACTAAACAACAACAATATGTGGGGACCGCACCGCACATATTATATGATTTAAATCGTGTAAATTAAATGACGCATCACCGTCGTTCCACTTTTCGCTCGAGTGATTTGGGACTGAATCCGAAAAACATAATTTTTGCGCGACTGACCAAAGATTTAACATTTAGATACCGCAGCCAACTCTTTGTCAACGGTACCTTGGGTACCCTTCTTTAGAATTTAATTTTTAAATGAGTTCATAAATAATGTTATCATGTTTCTAACATAGATTTGTTTATGGTACTTTTTAAATTTGTGTTAGCTCCAATAGCAGAATAACTATTAAAAAATTGGAAATATAGACGAAAAAAAAATATGAAGAAAAATAATTTTTTCATACATAGCTTTTTTATGATACGAGTATTTCGAGAACTGATTGAAGTATGTAAGAAAATCACAAAAAAACATTAATGGGTATTTTTGTTTATTTTATTAATTCTGAGGCGCTACGAAGTTCGCCAGGTCAGCTAGTACTGTATAAAAGTAAAATAAAAACAAAAATATATATTGTTCTAGTTAATTAAATAAATTCATCGCTGGCAGAAAAGAAAGCAACTCGAGTACATTGATATTTTGAATAATAAAAGGCGAGCGGTACGAGGCGAGGCTACGAATTATTATGAGTAACACAAACATAAGTCAATAGCCTGCCGGGGTGGTCAATATTGGATTAGCTGCCAAAAGGAGCCAAAAAGCAACGTATACAAAAACCTTTTACGGCGGTTAGACCTCCGGAAAAATATTTATAAAACGCTTGCATTATGAAGAGTGTGCTTGTCTTCTTCTGCTCCTTCCTTATGACGTGTTTATTTTCAAATTTTACAAATGTTTTATCTATGCAACTTGCTTATAATTTATCTATAATTAATTTTACTGTGTACCTGTGTATACTGGTACACAGGTAGAGAGTAACAGGTACTCACAAGTACATAAAGTTACACGGTTGTAATGATTGGTGATTACACTATCTACTTTGGACGTTGTTGTCTAAAGCTTCCAGAACATTTGCATGCTTTCATATAATTTTTATATAGTCATACAATTCTCATACATTTCATACAATTCTTAATTTTAAATACTATTTTTATGGACGGCAGTGCACCTGTAGTGTTGCTTGTGTTATATGCGACGGTAGCCATCTATCATCAAATGGACCGTGCCTATCGACCTTAACATTAAAAAAAATACTTTACTTACTGTTGCCTAAGGCATCGAATGCTTGTGTTTTCATAAAAATTTGAAAATTTCCTTGTAATCCCCCAACTTTATAATCAGACTCAAGTTTAGATAGAGATTTTTGTGATTAATAAATGTGTAGTGCTTCACTTTTTAATAGAAATGATAATATTTAACTTCTATTATTTTTAACTAGCTGGCGCCCGCGACTTCGTCCGCGTTGATAAAGAAAAAAGTAAGTCTAAATGTTTATCTACCAAGTTTCATGAAAATCAGTTCATTCGTTTAAGAGTTATGGAGGAACATACATACATATAGAAAAAAATTCTAAAAATGGTCAATTTAGTTTCAGTACCATGTATAGAGCCTATAAACACGATAACTCTGAAAACAAAGTAACTTACTCCATGACCAACCCTTACAGATTTATTATTAGTATTGATAATAAAAAGTCCGCTTCCACAATATACACACAATAGTGCTAAAGGGTTGGGAAACAAGCCATTGTTTAAACAAAGTATAAAATAATATAATCAGAAGTGAAGAAATAGAAATCCAACGAAAAACCAACAAGAGCCGGGCGAAAATTTGCTTAGGCCAGCGTAATAAGTGGTCAGGCTAGATACCCCAGACGAGGGATAGCCCTCCCATTGTCTGTCCGAAACCGCTTGTGAGATTAAAGTTTTATCAGCAGGAATACTCGTATGTTAAACAAATGAATTTAAGCTTTTGTTGTAATAATCTTTCTTTTTCTTTATTTTGCCTTCACTTTTACCTTTTACATTCACTAAATTAAGTCAACAAACTTAAATTCGTTAAAGAAAATCAACACACCCAGACGGCCCAAATGATCGTATTGATTTATTCAGACCTCTTGTTCTGATTAAGAAAATCAAATACTTTCTTCCTAATAGGGTATTCTTTTATTTTGCCAATTTACTTTTTCTCATTTCGTCTGCACGCAGCTGTCGTTGGACTTATTAAGACGCACCTGTCAATCTTCTCGAGTTACAATTTTTATTTCTGAATGCCTCCTCATCTCGACACTCAACGACCTCGGTATCGAGCACCTTTCAAATTGATATTTCTTTTGTTTGTCCTCACTGACTATCAACGCACAGCTAAAACTATCAAGTCTAGAAAGCTGGAGTTTGGAATACAGGTTTATTGTATAATATAAGCATCCGCTAAGAATAAAACACTACAAGCACGAAATGCAATTCAGGCTTTTTTATAGTAATTTGGCTGTGTTTCTCACTAATTTATACTTACCTAATTGAACCATATAAAAATAATTTTAACTATTAAATTAAAAGCGGTTAGGTATGTACATAGAATTGTGTCTATTAAATTCTTCACAACCTCCAACACGAATGTTACATCAACACCCTGCGCCGCATAATAGAAAAGCAATCCTAAATAAACATAGTCCCGAATCGCTCTCCACAAGGGCGTCCACACTTTTGATTTTCGATTTCGCCCACTACATTAATTCTGTTCATTAAAAATGCCATCAAGTCGGCCGTTAACGAAGTGGTGTGCAATTAAAGTCGCCGCTGACGTCAGAACCCTCCGAGAGTGCTCCTTGAGGGTCTTTCATCGAGAACACCTTGAGATAAAGTCGAATAGAAAAATTGACTACTGATCGATAACAACCAAGCTATAGATAGCGTAACCTGTACATATACAGGTAATAATATATGCAAAGTTATAAAGAGAGAGCAGGTTGTAAGTTTGTTTATCTCCGAAACAACAATTTGAAAAAAAAAAAAAATCTAAAATTTGTCGAGATGGACATTTTAGCTATCGCATTATATGTATAATTTCTGACTTGTATAACATTAAGTATAACACATGGCCGAAGCCAAGACCCGTCGGTGTAATCTTGTGGTACCTAATTACGCAGAAAAAAATATAGAGAAAAAAATAAAACTTGAAACGATTAACTCATATTCTTGTATTATATGCCTAAAGGTATTTTTGAAAGACAAAATATGTTTTTGTACATAAGTGATTCAAATTATTATTATTTTTAATCTTATTAATATTTTTTGTACTTTGGAGTACCTACTGTAAACGATCATTGTTATATGTCAAAATCGCGTTATTGTCGCCCGCATAACAGCATTAAGGGGATCGAGATAAAACAGACGCCCATTAGTAAAGTCCTCAAAAAAATCGACGATGCTATCGTGAGCGTTGAGGTGGCAATCTAATTTTTTTCCTAAATCGCAGTCAATCACGAGAGAAATGAGCCTAGAAGCGATCGTCAAAGGAGCTAATGTTGATTGGCTTAAAAGCGTCGTGCCTTCTTTGGTGTTTTGTAAATGTATTCCTTATTTGTATTACTGTGGAGTATGTTTTGTTTTAATGGCATGTTTATAGATTTGTTGCAGCTTAATCTTCGCGTGTCACTATTTAGATATCGGTAGACGTGACGAAGATATATTAGTTTCCAGTTTCTTCACGTGTTGCAAATTGCTTTGCTTATGTTGGCGATAAATTCATCAATAGAAATATTATGTATGTTGTACGCTTAAACTAGATTAATTTATCATTCTGTGTGTGTAAATTTTAAACTAAATTTTGTCCCAACTTTTACTCATCTGCTTTGCAATAAAGTGTTTTGTCATGCGTATAGAATCTGAGGGTGGCAGAATCGCGAATCGCGAAGGTGTCTCAATCAGCATAAAACAAAAGAAATCAATAGCTCCCCTCGCGGCAGGCGGCTGACAAAGAGCAGAGATTTCTTTTCACAATTAACCACCCCGGGAATGTGAGGGTGCTGATAACCGGACCTATTTTAAGACGACATTTTTTTCATAAGTTTTTCTCTAAAACGTATACCTAATCAATTCGTTTTCATCTGTTCTCAAAATTTATTTCAATCCGAAAGGTTTATCCTTTTAGTACGTTCTCGATCCTAATCCCACAATCACACGGAGTTTACAACTGGATCAACGTCTAATGTACTTTCGCAATGGACAGTTCGTGATGTTGAATACTGGAGCCCTGAAATGTTTTTAGACAGCAAAACTCTTAATAGAAATGAAAACATTATTAAAATAAACTCACTTTTAATCTCTGTTCTCGTTGTCAAGTAAGCAGATTTTATCGAACTAACTCTGTTTCAATATTTAATAATCCGCCGGTAACGAGGTCCGGACGTTCCGTATTTAGAAAAGTTTAAATTGTCTGCTGTTTACGATTCGCAACCTTTCAAATTTTATCCAATCCAATCAAAGTACTAAAGCAGCTTCCAACATAATAGTTATTATAAATCGGTACGTTTGTAATCAAAGCCTGAATATGTAACTATCCTTAAAAATATGTATACATATATGCATTTTAATTGCAGAGCTTAAGAATCCCCCTTGTTAGCATGGGTCAAGTAAATTTGACGAGAGCTTTGTAACTGCCCGTTAGAATGGGCTGTTTGTCTTTTGTCTAATGGACGACCGAGTCTTGCATATTATGTTTAATTAATGTAGGATGCAAAATAAATTATATATAGGTTATAAAAATTTTGTCTAAAGTTTAGATTATATATTTTAATAATTATATTTATCTTGATATCAAATATCACTCAATGCATTCCACTGTCATATATGTCATCTGGAAGCAGTAACTCCTTACTTCAAAACCAACCATTGCCCTATTTCTTCCTTATTATCCTTTTTACTATCAATGTCAGATTTTGATGACTGATGATGATGATCATTATAAAAATAAAATTCTGACCTTGACATAAAATAAACTTATTTTTAGTCATTCCTACATTTATATTTTTAGATCCTAGGATCTAATTTTTTGTTAATTTATTTAAATAGGAATGCAAAAATTGTCCAATAAAAATGGCATTTAAATAACAGCAAAGTATCGACAGGTGATTAGGAGCGCAGTCGCAGACAGAGGTCAGCAATAAAGTGACCGTCGTCAGACGCTGCGTCACGTCCAACCGCGAACGACAGCTGAGTAGATGCGGTGGGACCCTCGTTTTGTGTGCTACGAATCAGTTTTATTGACTCTTGCGGTCGCTGCTCGCCTGGTGACACTTTGTGTGATCGAAAGTGAAAATGAGAGGTTTCTTTCTTATTGACCTGTGGTCGGCAGACACATTTAACAAAAATTTTGTCTCAGATTTACTTAATTAACTATGAAACTAGCTCTCCCAATAAAACTATCATGAACATATTGAACATTCAACAAAATCGCATGTTCACATCCTTAATTACTTTATAATTTTTTTTTTATAAATAAAAGCTTGTAGATTATATTTACCAAATAAATACAATCGGACTGTAGAGTGTAGACCGATATCCTGAAATTAAACTCTTACGGACCCTAATACGTTAGGAAGTTATAAATATCATTCATATTTCAAAGTCGCCTGCATCTGGACAGCCTATTAAGACCAAGGTTTAAATTTATTAATCGAGGGGTCAAGTACATAGATGAGGACATCACCTACTTTGAATTAGTATTTTGAATATCAGTAAATGAATCGATCATAGCTGCTATCTACGTATAAGAGTTAATTATAATTTTTTTATTAAAAAACAGACACAACAAGGGTGTAAAATTGTCACATTCCCTCAACGTTTCCCTTTGCGACAGCCCATAAAACGCAAATTCGGCAATAAAAGAACACCCCGGCAAAACAACCTTCCTGGACACTGACTCAATACAATGCCCGCCATTCGAGTTTGGATTATTGTATTTTTCCAGCACTCGAAATATTTAAGAAAGGAATTAATGAATCTTAGTTGGGTAGCTGACTAATATTGAACCTTGTATAATGAAGCATTAGGTTGAAGGTGTCGAAAATTTGAATCTGCGGAAAGATTCGTTTAACAATGAAGGCTCTAATTAGCTGTCAAGGCTGCAGACTAGCGTGCGTCCGATTGTCTGTCCCAGAAATGGGAATTATTCAAAAGATGTCTCCAGTGATTTCTTCGTTTTGTTCACTGTTTAACCAGTGTATACCCCCAAAAAATCCAGAGGGACGCGCAACACAATCAATCTTTTCTTTCACACTTTGCAAATAATCCCTAAGAGATAATACGGACTGGATTTTTCTCTTGTTTTAAATAGAATATTATATTCGTGCTCTACAGTGAAAATTCTAAAATAAATTTTGTGTGACGATAAATGTTTGCGGCAGTCAAAATGAATCATGAACAACAAACTAGTACGCATTCAAAAACAATTACGAGGGCGCGATTTTGGGTGGCTGCCTAATTGGTATGAGATTTGCAAGTGTTTCTAATTGCAACGAAATTTGCGAACCCAAGGCGATCAGTCACAGCGCCATCAGGTTAATTAAACCATTTGTCTGCTAAGTTCCGTTTCGATGCTGATGTAAACGAAATGAATGTTCTCATTCTAAAAAAAAAAACATACCTATTGCGATCATTTATTTTCGGTTCTGGCTAATAAATTAAAATATTTTTGTCAATATGTCAAAAAAATATTATTAAAAAAGGACTTTTGCTCTACAAACTATATTTTAAATTTATTTGTCCGAATATCTCAATTAGAAGCAGGTTTTACCCATGTGTTTATCGGATGAAAAGTATTTTTTATCAAAATAAATTTTCTAAAGAAAAGTAGTAAACAGATGGGTGAATCAGCTACGCATATTTGTAATATTCAAAACCGTTTTTTCCTTGTCACGATTCACGACTCGCTTATGAATACGTAGCATTTTTTCAAAAAGGTTCATTTTCATTAGCACCATCGGCTCACATATTTGTCATAACCTGACGCAGCCCTCGACCTCTTGTTACGGATTCTTATTTTTCACGCTTTTTTTAATTCCGTTATGTCGTTTCGTTCATTATCACCATTAGCTGTACCATAAACGTTTACTAAAGCTTTATTAAGAAAAAAAAACGTACTTTTTTTAAATAATTTTGTCTGTTGGTTTGCTATAATTTAGAAATTTTAAACAAATTTTGACAGGTACAGTCGGCCGCAAAAGCCGATTAACACATTCAAAAGTGCAAAACAACTGAACATTCAACTCGCCATAAGTCGTTGTCACGACTAGAATACAAAATAAACTTCATGTACAAACGATCGTAAAAAGCTTCAGTAAGTGAGTAAGTAAGTAAGTAAGTTGAGTGTTCAGTTGTTTTGCACTTTTGAATGTATTAAGCGACTTATGCGGATGACTGTACATTAAGCTTGCTTGGATCCATCTTGGATCATTATGGGTTTATTCGTCAAAATTGTATTTCGGAAAGAAAAGTTATCGGTGGTTTATCTAATGCTTGAAACGAAGTAATTCATTACCTACAACAGGAACTAAGGTACGAATAGAACGCCGAAATTGAAACGGTTTCACTATTTGGGTTCTCTTTACATAATCAAATATTCGTTCACTCGCTCGAGCGCGCTCGCCGCTCAATGAAGATTCATGCTTGCACTGCTGTGTCTAGACGGCACATATATAACTCTGCCAGACTCTTTAATGTGGAGCTTTACATATTTAAGGCCCGTAATAATCGTGATTGACTTTTCGAGCGATAGATAGCTCTAACAACTTTTCTACGGTCAATTGTTTAATGAAATCGCTTTAAAGTAGCTTAATCTAATCTTATAATACGATCCTCATTATTATGTACCTCGACGTAAACAACATCTTATTAAATTTGTTAACGATGCATCATTACAAAATACGGCTACATACTAAGGAAGCCTTCATGGAAATTGCTTTCAACCGAGCATAAATATCTATTAGGTATCCAGAGATTAATATTTTCCATTGAGGGTATAATAAATAAAACGTTCGAGGGTTTGTCTAAGAACAAACATGCAGGCTCCTCGACAAACAAGGGTTGTTAAGACTAGGTAGTTAACAGTAAAATGGAGATTTCAGACTATTTACATTTCTTTCTTCGATGAAAATAAATTTACGACTAGCTGAACTCGCGGCTTCGCTGTGGCGTGCACGTGGGGCGCTCACGGTATTGGACATTGCTTATGTTATATCTACTTTGATTTTTCTAAATTAAAAATATTTTATTTTAGAATTTTTACAAAAGCTATCGCCAGTGCAAGTTGTTTCGGAGATTGGCCAGAATAAACAGACAAAAATTTGTTCTTTTGTCATAAAGTATAGTATCGTAAGTATATACTTTGATATACATATGTTTAGTAAAAAGAAATTATTTTGACATTAAAGACATTTCAATTTTATTTAATTACTAGCTGGCGCCGGCGACTTCGTTCGCGTTGAAAAAGAAAAAAGTAGCCTATCCTGTATCCTGTACGTCTAAATGTTTATCTACCAAGTTTCATGAAAATCGGTTAATTCGTTTAAATAGTTATGGAGGAACATACGTACAAACATACAGAAAAAATTCTAAAAATGGTCAATTTAGTTTCAGTATTATGTATAGAGCCTATAAACACGGTATCTGAAAACAAAGTAACTTATTCCAAGACCAACCCTTACAGATTTATTATTAGTATTAATAAGTAAGTATAGATACTTTGTAAAACAATAGTAGGCAACATTTTTTTTAAAATTCCATAACGCATTTATTTTCGCTTCCCTTCCTCCGGCCCTAAGTGCAATAGGTGCGAAATGATATAGCTGCGGAGGTCCAATGTCAGACAATAGGTAGAATTCATACGGCTTGCGCGTTTTGAATGCAAACACCCTAATTATGTGATCGCCAAGATGGCGACTCGGCTTCCTTTTTCAAATTGTACTTTTAACTTCAGGTGTTCACATTTCAATGGTTTCATTCAAACTTTTAACAGCGGAATACATGAAAATTTGCTTAGTTACTATAGTTAGCTCATGGCAACTAATATTATAAATGCAAAAGTGAGTTTGTTTGTTACGCTTTCACGCGCTAACTATTCAATTGATCATCATGAAATTTTGTATCTACGTTGTCCCAGGGATACAGAAAAGGACGTAAGGTACCTTTCATCCAGAAAAATAGTACGCGAGGGATCATCTAAAAATAAAAATAAAAAATGTACGTCTGACCTAAAAAAAAGTTTTACGGTCGAAGTCGCGGGCAAAAGCTGTATATTGTCGTTTATATTCTACTAGCCTTTTTAATAGCGACAAATATACAATGCCTTTTACTGGATGATAGAAAATCAATGCATATGAACCCAAAGTGCCACTCGCCTACTACGATTTCCTTAAGGTGTCATGTCGCACTCATGCGAGATGACAACTAAACCGAAAAAATTCACTATGATCGGGTTGAGTAGTGAGAAGTGATACCGTAACAAACAAACACACTTTCTCATTTGTATATTGATTTATAATGTAATTAATTCATTTAACAGTAATTTTAATAATATTAAAACAACCAAAGATTTTTTTTTAAATACTATATGGCCAGAGGCAAAATAATGCCGAATTAAAACGCGTTTTCCTTTGTAACTGTATCAATAAATTGTAAAGTTACATCTTTATCGCGAGAAGTAAGAAGGTAAATACTGGTTTCCCTAAACTTAAGCTTTGCTTCTTCGAAACTTAATGGCATTTCATTATATCGTTAGATAGGCTTAGTCGGTCGGTACCGGCGCACGGTGAATTATGGTTATTTGAATTGTGCGAAACAAAATAAATTTAGTGAACGTGCTCTATACCGTTCTGCTCTTTGCATTTTTGAGTGCTTATTTCGAGTGGGATAAAAGTTTGCGTTATTTATGGGCCGCCTCTAAGATTTAATGTGAAGTCAAACAGCGATAATGTGACTCCCGACTGAATATTTTGCCAACTGAGACTTATTTATCTATTCGCGTTTGTTATTTGCACCTTTTCTATTTTTTAAAAGTGTTTTCAAACAAATTATAATTTTGTGTTAATCATTTATCAACCTATGTAGGTTCATTATTTATTTATTTATTTATTATCATCATCAATCAATACTAATAATAAATCTGTAAGGGTTGGTGATGGAGTAAGTTATTTTGTTTTCAGAGATATCGCGTTTATAGGCTCTATACATGATACTGAAACTAAATTGACGATTTTTAGAATTTTTTTCTGTATGTATGTATGTGTGTATGTTCTTCCATAACTCTTAAACGAACTAACTGATATTCATGAAACTTGGTAGATAAACATTTAGACGTACAGGACATAGGATAGGCTACTTTTTTCTTTTTCAACGCTTACGAACTCGCGGGCGCCAGCTAGTTTAATAAATAATAATGTAAATTACGAAAATCAAATTGTCCTTAATAATTTATAACAAGGCTCATTTCTCTAGTTCTAACCGTGAGCTCACCGTTCGTGTATTATTGCTTTATTGTCCATAAGTAGACGAATTTCCGTATGTGACTGAGTAACTATAGACCCTCCCGGATTCCATCCTGTTACCCGAACCATTTAGTATAATGCGCGGTTTTGCCAGGATTGACAGCCGTATCGTTTCGCCCGTGTTCGCTACCCTAACTACTGTGGATTAACGAGAGTTTAGTGTCCAATACGCGATTAAATAGTTCTAATGTCGAAATTGACAATTAAATCTGTTTAGTTTTGTAACAGTTTTTGTATCCGTTGGGAACAGTATTTTTCATCTGGATAACATGTACTTAAAGTATGCAAAATTTCATTATGATTGGTACAGTAGCTAAGGCGTGAAAAGGTAAATCTATCTATAAATAAAAACATATAAAATAAAGTCGCAGTCCCTTTCTGTCTGTGCCCTGCTAATTTCTTTTAAACACTAAAGGAAAGATCGTAAACAATCATAAACAATCATAATCTATTCAATATTTATCTACAAAAAAAATATATATGAGAAAATAAATAAAGGAAACATCAAACTAATACAACATGGAACCCGCGAGCCATATAAAAAACTACGAATTTTATGGAACATTTAAAAGTGACATATGCGTAGAGCATGAACTGTCATTTAAAACAAAACAAACATAATAATAAGTACGTAATTTAAAGAAAATGTGACTTTACGTCAACCCATTAGAGTTTAAAATGAAATAGTAGAAGTTGATCGTTACTACCTTTTACCACTGACGCGTGAAGGCAAGAGTCCGCCATGATTCTGTCATAGGCGTTCTTTTTATGTGCCGCTTTGGCATATGTGACGCAAATTCCATTGTAGTATTTCGATGAAAGGAACCGACAAAAGAAAGGTAGCCATAAAATAAAATTAACACAAACAATTTTTGGTATAAAATTTACAAATAAATTCATTTAAGTAGCCTAATTTATTGAGTTCATTAATTACAGTGGATCATCGAATTAATTGTTATCATAACTTAGTTAAGCCGGTCCGTATAACCTATTTATTTGAGGATAATAACCTCATAACTGGTAGGAGAACAAGACATGTTAAGGGTTTCGAACGCTCGTGTAGCGAAAAGGGCGGATTAGGTCGACAGTAAAATTTGTTAAAGAGGTGGATACGGGTTCCTCGCGGCTATATACACGTCCAATGTAACATGACCTTTGAAATTGGACACACCTACGTCCCTTCATCAACAATAGTTAATAAAACGGGGAAGTGGGGTATGTCAAAATACAGTAGCTATATACGTAGGTGCCGCGGACGGGCCGGCAACTATCTTCCACTTGCAGACACGAACACTATAATCCCCGATAAAGCCCGCACATTTACATTCAATTCAAATTCAGGAACAACTACTACTCCGTTCTGATTGCCTGGTGCTTGTTAATGCTGATTAAAATGTCATTGTATATAACCTACAACATTCTCTAGTATGTATGTAGCTTTGCTACAATGTGATGATAACATCACAATATTGCATATTTTAAAAGGTTATGTCATCGGTGCCACGTACTAAATCGGAAATTGGTACCAATGACGGGTGTTCATTCTGTGCGTAGAAAGATACGAAAATGCCTACTTACCAGTAATATGTCCAACCAACCAATGAGAACACTTTACAATAACAGAATACGCCAATAAGAAATAAAAAAGTATTAAGATGGCAATGAAAACAAATTATTTTTAGTAACTAGATGTGCAAATTAGAGGACCATTTTTTTGTCATTAGTAGTAAGGTAAGAGCGCATCCTCTTGTTTAACATATCACTGGTCTAGACATTCTGAACGCGCGAATTCGTTTGCCGTATTAAAGTCTGTTTTTTAATCTCAGAGACAAAAGTGACACATGCAAATGTCAAGTTTGCAAATAATGATACCATGTAATGTATGTAATGCATGTCACATGTAATGTCATTTTTATCTGTAAGATTAAAATAAAAATCACAACTTTAATTCCCAATAAAAATCACAAGTTCATTTATTGCTACCAAAAAAATAAAGATTGCTCTTTTTCTGCTTGACTAGTGCTTCGATAAGTTGTGTTAGTGCAAGCCCAGCAAGCTCTAGTTAAAACCGTATCTATCATTATATCCTACGGGAGGTTAAATTCGAGATACGAGGATCTTTGAATGTCCACGTAGGCTTGTATATGATATTATTACATACATTGTGTATATATGATGTGTTAAAATAATAAACGCAATAATAATAATGTACAACTGCCCAGAACAAACGCAAAGACGATTGAAAAAATTAGCTATTTGTCTTTTTTTAATCTCGATGAAAGTAGATGCCGAATATTTTTTAAACCTTAATGTTAATTTTTAATTCACTCGACAGGAATAGTTGCTGAATTTTATTTTAATTGTATGTAAATATTTACCCTATTTAGTTGAAACTTTTTAATTGTAAAACTAGAAAAGCTATTTGAAAAGAAACGTGGAATACACAAAGTTAAATATTTCAAAGGCAAAGGGCACTTAATTGAGTTTGTTCAGGACAAAACAAAGAGTGTGAAACTTTTTAAATTGTGCCGGTGAAGTGTTGGCAACATGTTGATCTTGTCCAACTGTTCTAAGTAGGGGGTCGACAGTCGACTACCTGAAAGCCCAAGTTAATATTTTCTTTGCAAAGTACGTTGTTGCAGTACAGACATACCTTTTGCTGGCTCTTCAACTCTCAAATATATGTTTAAATATTTTTTTTTTATCTACGCACGTATAATTGCATGCAAACCAGTTAAAAATTCTTTCCTAACAGGTTTCCTTTTTTATTTATTCTATAGTAAAAAAATTAAAACTAATTAGAAAATTTAGAAATCTAATATCTGTTACAGTACAATAGGACAGGTATCTTTAGATTTTTTTATTACATTGTCAACTGTAATCTCGAGGGAAAAAAACTTTCAACATAACAATTCTGCCAAACTCGAACTTTTTTATTATCGTTTGATATTTCTATTTCACCTATGATAAAACGTTACGACTATGGCACAGGAACGAAGCAGAATATTTATTCGATTTTTCGTTATTTACAAACTTCGGTTATAGAGATGGTACATTACGATCAAACAATGTATTGGTGGCTTCCACCCTTCAAATTTATAGATTATAGTTTTGTTGTCGCATCCCAGGTAGCAATAATATGGAGCTGAATTTACAGTTGGTTTAAGCGAGTAACAAATATACATTTTAATAACATTATGTAAAATTTGTATCCTTTATGTATATGGCGAGCAAATATATGTATATAGCTTTAAAATAAAAAATAATACATAGTAATTCAGACCTACATATATAAAAGCAAAGCCTTGTAGCATTTCGTAAAATGTTTCAAAAAAACAAAGAATTCTTAGTTAAAAATGGCTGCATTTTAAATAAGTTCTTTGCTTCTTTGCTTTTTAAAAGTTATCATTATCAATATGCTGATAAAAAAATACAAACACATTTTGAAAAATATTATTTTAAATCACATAACTTTTTTTTACTAGATTTGATGATTTGATTTATTTAAGAAAGTAAAATACTTAAATAAATCGAAAGCATTAAAAATAAATTCAAAAGTAGAAGTATTAATAACCATTGTTTTATGGGTGGAAGGGAAATCAACAATTTAATTAATTGATTAGCTGAAGCTTTCGCCTGAAACAAGCCTCAAGTTGAGAAAAGTAGCAAGATTTATTTTACTTTTGGCAACAATTAACGTACAGAATGAAAAATCTTTCAAAACTTCCAGCAAATTTCTGAATCCGGCGCTTATTCCCTTTCTTTAAATTGGCAAATTTTTCTTACGAAAACTTTTTGATTCACCCTTTCTTTGGCAATCAAGCAATTCTTACGGCGCCCATGCGCCCACTGTTACACAGAGTAATTTAGCGGAGACATTCTATATCAGTTCTGTGATGTTATTAATTTTTTATTTTACATGTTTAATTGCATTACATGTTTAAATTAATTTGTTACACTGATCTTTCAAAAGTTTGTGAAGTTTAAATCTAGTTTTCCGTGAGAAACAAATATGTTATTTTATTTTATTGTTAATTTCTTGTTTATTATTATTATCTTCGTTAATTTATATATTTTTATTTTTAATCGTATTCGTTTTCAAATTATTGTTCTTGTTAGCAATGCAAGCTTTATGTTATAGTGTTCACTCTGTATTCCAATATTACACTATACTACGAAATCTTACAAACACAATAGTAATGGGTGCCGCGGCAAATACAATTAGGTTAATTAATGAATTAAGACTCGCCGAGTTTCTTTATCTTGTTATTAATTTGTCTAAGCCGCGCTACCCAGACGTCTTACAAATGAGACTTGCTCAAATATTTGTTAAGAGCGCACCGATTTACTTAATTTAAAGAAAATCTTGGAAACTCTAGATTGATTAACGCCGAATATGATTATAAAGTTTAATCAATTATAAGATTATATTGATTTATTGTCACATTTGCTTTACAAACCTCTTTGTTATATAGTTTACATCCGATAGTAGAATTTCTTTGTCACATAAAAAAAAAACTACATAAATTCTTCCAATCTTCCTATGAAGGAAATACAACAGCACACATGCTGGTATCACGGTGTTCTTCTAACTGTCGCCCTGCCCAACTGACTGGCTGGCCTAACTACTACATACTTGAACCAATTTCAATTAGTTTCATCCCAAACAAAACACAATTATATGTACTTTAAATAAAGGTGGACATTATATTTTTTTAATTAAGGTGTCGAACTAAATCTGAAGACAACAATAAATGTCGTATAAAGAGCAGTATTAATCAGGTTCCGGATGCAGTATGATTTGAATATAAAGCATACACTCGCTCATGAGGTGTTTGGATGGGGTGTGTGAGCCCATCATTAGTCATAAGGAGAGAGGTTCAAACCCGAACGTGACCAGAAGGTTGATGGGACAAAACTCTTATCGTACTATACTACCTCTTACCTAAGAAAAGGAAAAACATATTATTCAAGAGAATTTTTTTTAGTAATCGGTGGGTAATTTTAATTTTATTTCAAATGTATTTGAATTAATAAATTCACACAATATAATTGGGAAAGTTTTAATGAAAAAAAAAATATTATTGATTTTTTTATGTATTTTAAAACTTTATCAATACCAATAATAAATCCGTTAGGGTCGGTCATGGAGTAATTTACTTTGTTTTCAGAGATATCGTGTTTATAGGTTCTATACATGATACTGAAAATTGACAGAAAAAAATTGTAAATTGACCATTTTTACAATTTTTTTCTGTATGTATATAAGTATTTCCTCCATAACTCTTAAACGAATCAACTGATTTTCATGAAACTTGGTAGATAAACATTTAGACGTACGGGACACAGGATAGGCTACTTTTTTCTTTTTCAACGCGGACGAAGTCGCGAGCGCCAGCTAGTTATTAATAATATTGATATTTAATGCGACAACTAGCGATACGATAACAACTCTTGGGAGCTTTTGCGAAGATATCTGCGACAGTGCATTATTGACACGTTGAGTGAATTATTGACGACTTTTGGCAAGTTTTACGGTTTAATTGGAGAAGCTCTGTAATATTGGAAGTCATCTTGGTCTGCGAAAATAACTCGTGTTCTTATACCCTTAACGGCATTTTAACTTACCCCGCCCGTAACAGTATTATTCATAAATAACGAAGAATATCCAGGGATGTATATTAGTTAAATTGAATATTTAAAATAATATAATGATCTCCCCCCCCCCCCCCCCCCGTAGGGATAATATAACACTAAAAATTTTATAATAAAAAAATAGGTATGTATGCAATCAGCTATATTCTTTCCCCAAAGGGATTATGAGAGAAAACCGAGAAAGGATGACAATTGAAACATCGTGCGTCGTTTTGGAATGGACAAAATTTAAATATACTATTCCGAACCAGTGGTCAGTGGATTCGAGTGTTATTTAGATGAACATCAAATTTGTCCATTTCTTTTTCGGGGAAATCCCTTGACATTCAATTCAGAGTGTTATACATAATATGGAGAAGATTTTTGAGAAAATGTATTTTCCTTATTTTAACTTCTTTGCAACGTATGTAAATTTCTATGGTATAATATATACTGATTGACAATACGTTGTTAAACTTTTATATAAAAAAAAAATCATTTGGTATCTAACATTTTAAAACAATTTAACGTAATTGTACATAACACCTCGAATATACAAATATTTCTAGCGTGGAGTTCTGTGTGCCAAAGTTAGCTACAGTAAATAAAATAGTATAAACAAGTTGCACTTTGAGTGACATTAAGTTATGTGATTTGATGCAATTTTCATTAACTTTCATGTAATAATATATGCTAGAAACTAATTTCTTTCACAAAAAATAAGTGTTAAAGGCTTATCCACAATAAATTAGAATCACAGGCTCATTGCAATTCGTCACGTGCGTTTTAGTCCGTGGAAGGAGTCGAATCAGTGCGGTGGTAAAAATCAAATTGAGTGGTCGGATAAACAGTCCCCGACTGATGGGGTGAGATCGTTTCAAATTTTGATTACAGCGAAAAGTGTTACTTATTCTCAAATAAAAAATGCCTCGGGAAAATTTTTGCTGATGTCGATATTGTTATGGCGGGTTTATGTTGAAAATTGGGGGTACGGTTATTGCATGTCATTAGGAATTATGGGCTTCCGAGCCACGCAGGAGAAAAATTTGTCGGCGGTGAGATGGCGCAACCATTTTTCTCGATAATGTAATTATTGGAAATTTATACTGTACCCACATTTTTTACTGGAACTTTTTACTTAGAGAAATATGTTTTATGATATCTAGTTTTTTGATGTTTGTCTTTAATTGTGTTATTCCTTTAAAATTATCGTCAAAGTTCAGCTAAACATGTGCTGCTAAGAGTATCGTTGCATATGAAACAAACAACTGAAAAATTATGCCGCATACGTGCTTCCCATGTCCCATAAAAAGGCACCGGGACTTATTTCATATAGTTACGGGCCCATAAAGCATAAAAGGCATTCAAATGTGATGTTATTTTGCCGCCAACACGGGGTAATTTATTTCCGTGCGATTCATAATTTTCTTTTATTCACTTTATGTTGATTTTCCTTCTAGAATAAGTACTCGGTAACGATAATATTATTTCAACGGCCCCATGCGTCATGTGTGCTTAGGCCCGCTCCGATGTTTTATTTTCTTCTTATTTATTATGCGTACATGCATTTTCATCTTTTCATTTACGGTATTCTTTTATGAATTGTGTGAACCTGTTCAATTACAATTTACATAATTAATTTTATTGATGATTCTGAGTCCTGTAACGTCGGATATTATCGTATCAGTATACATTATAGTATACAGAATACAATATACAGAAATAGTATAGTTTCATCTTTTCGAGATAAAAAATAGCAATATCCATTATTATAGAGTATAATAATAGAGTTTGAAATGACTATTTTCGACAAAGAGCGCTGAATTACATTTATAATTGAATTTCAGACTTAAATTGCTGATAATATATGCAATTTTACAATCTCAATAATGCATCTCGTTAGCAGTATGTGTTTCGGTGAGTAATAAGGTAAGGGATGTTAGCGTCTATTTCCCTATATCCTCCTAATGTCTTTTTACACTAAGTTCAAGCCGTCCTACTAGTACTACTACTATAGCACGTCAGTATTACTAACTAGTAGCGCACTAGCAGCGCCCATTACGTTGTTTGTGTTAGCCTGTCTGACGATGTTCACATAAAAATATGTCCTTTACTTAAAAATAATATAAATAAATAAATAATTGATTAATTGATTACTATAAATACTATATCATAATGTATACACAAGTCGGTTCGATTCCCAGACAAAGCAAGTAATTTTTAGAAAATCTTTGAATGCAGTATTACTAACTTTTAAAAATAACATAAAGTTTTCTTTCAGCAAAATATCCTATCTACGATATTTAAGGTACTTTCCCTTCATGTCGCATAGTCTTGGGACGCCCTGTATATATAGTTATATACATTATTATAATATACTGCCACAATCAATTCAACGAAATATAGGTACCTCAATAAAAAACCGAGTTGTTTCAGACTCGCTACTTAAGTTTTATAAAGGCGTAAGTTTTAATAAATGCCTCCCTTCTTCTGATCTGTTTACACATGTATTCCACTAAAGTTGAAGTCGTTTAATATAAAGCGTTGTATGCGGAGCGGGGTTATGGGTGCGACCCACGCGCTAAGCCGAATATTATGAGACGATGGCCTACGCAGGTGCCGCTAAACATTCAACTTGCAAATCTAAGACTGTTATTCTACTTACAGTTGTCAGTCACGTCTTGGCAACATAAGGGTCGAATTTCATATTTCCCTGTACATACATAGGAAATTATATTTTCTATTTGTAACTCAAAGTTTCAGTATAATTTAACTTCATTCAGACTTGTCTGTTTTACTTTAAGCTAGACCAACGCGCTCCGGCTTCGCTCGTGTTCAATTTGGGAAGTGTAAATTTGGAAGTTACTATAATATTTTAAGAAAGTCACTGAAGTCAAATGTAGACAATTGATTCAGAGGAGCGTGTACAAAGATAAAATTTATCTCCAAAGGTATGTTTGGTGTTCTGATTAAGGCATGACGTTTGTTTCTCGCCCGGGTGGCCAGTTGACCGTGATAATTCGGCCGGGACTGAATGCGTTCACTGGTGCATAAAATATCTACCTCTGGCTCCCGGATAAACAGGCGGCGTGGAAAGCGCAAACTGGAAAACTCGTGCCATTACACTTCTCACCTGCTGGTCGCTTGTTTAAGGACTCGGGAAATAGGAAGAAAAGGTGAGGTAAACAATTTGTACAAACACTGAATCGTAACTCATAAAATGCGAAAGTTTGTTTGTTTGTTACGCTTTCACGCCTTAACTACTAACCGATCATCACGAAAAGGAAATACCTTTCTTCCAGGAAAACGAACTGTTCTCGAGGGATCATCTAAAAATAAAAAATAAAAATTCAACTCCTACCAAGAATATAATTATGAGCAATAAAGGTGGGATAAATGTTTTATCTTATCTTTAGGTATCTATGAAAAGGGGCACATTATGAAGTCACGGGCAAAAGCTAGTAAGTAACTAATATTTATGTTGTAATTAAAAAATTAAGTGCATTTTTTTACTTTTCCACAAATAAACCACTTGAACCATTTTCGATAAATTTTTTACAGACAACTTATTCTTCAAACAAATAAAAATATAGACTACTTTTTATCACGCAGGCGATTTTACATATTGCAGGTTAAAGCTAAGCTAGTGCGAAATAATTAAAAATGCGTCAGCCTACAATATTTATAAAAGAAAATCTAACAGCCGTTATCCCGTTTGGCGGTTTGGTTATCACAAAAATGCATATTTGGCGAATTTTGGTCTCTAAAGAGCATTTACCTGTGATACGTCTACGTTAGAAATTAATTATTAAAATTTGGAAGCACAGTAAAAATATGATAAAACATCTCCCCCGGAAACCTAATTCATTTTCCATTTACGAACATACACAAAAAACGCGCCATCACACATTTCCGTTTCCTATTTTGGCGCGTCCGTTGATAGTTTTCCCATAAATGACCACCTCGGGCCGCTGTAATAAAACCGCCCACTATCTGCGACTTTTCCGATACACTGGCTACTGCGGACGCAGCTAACAATTATCTAAATAGCCATCTACATTCTTACCCCTTACATTTTATTATTACCGGTCAATTTATCCGAACCGCTCGGACGTTGTTCGCAAATCTCAGCGAATCGTCGGAATTCTGTTTCCCTAGATAAGAATGTTGGAAACTACCCAAAGCTATGGGATTATTAGACACACGATCTTACTTTACAAGGTTTAGCGTTGACGTGTTATTCTTACGTAGCACGAATAAAACCTTCTCTTGGTATTAAAGTTTTATTTAAAGTACCAAACTTTTGCCGGACAAGATATTTTTTTGGGAATTCCTCTCGAGTTTGATAAATAAAGAAATAAGGAAATAAATGGGTCTTAACTTTTTTATTAACAAATTTTAATAAATATCTAATATTTATTCAGATAAATTTAAAATTAATAGTTATGTGAATTTGATTGCATGACGATGCATTTATACAGTTTACAGATGTTTTTTTTTATATTTTATTATAACATCCACAGTATTCTTATTTATGCTACTGAAATTTATTGCTTTCTAAGCTCCTAAGTTTAAGTTCTCTAAGGTCGCCAAGTTTCAATTCGAATTAGGATATTCATCACAAATCTTGGTGTGATAGAAGCAGTTTTCTTGGACACAATAGGTGGTGATTTTAAATAAAGACACCCCTCGATTGACAAACCTCCCTCTTGTGGTCTGTAGTTAATGTGCCGGACATTCCGAATTCAAACCTTGCTGCGTTACTTTTACAAGAAGATATAAGCACAAAATAGAAGTGGCAAAAGAACATTATTCTTATGGTGTCATTGCTACAGAGCTACGCTGCTACTGAGACTACTCCGGCGCTTCATTATCCCTGTTTCCGTTCATGATCCTCCTTTCGGTTATCTAGCGCCACCCGGCCCTGGGATATAGTCTTGTGCCGAGCCGCTGACCAGATCGGCGGTGACTGAAAACCGCTACAAAACAAGGTTAAATTAAAAATGTGATAGTTAAGAATCACGTTAACAACTTATTCAGTTTTGCCTTCTAGTATCTTCTTAAGTGTATTTTATCCAATAATACCGGGAGTCTGTCGATTGCTGACGCGCTAACGTCCTTCCTTACATTGTCTCGGCACCGATAGAGGGACTGCCCGAGCGAGACAAAAGAATCACATCACTCACCGCCTCCCACCCAGTATCGGACATCGGCACAATGATCATACACAACCGTTATTTGTCTTGTGGATTAACTTGCTTATCGTGGATCTGGTCGACATCAACTTATTAAACTTTTTAGTCTTTTTATACGATATGTTTATATATTTTGTGGTTACTTGCGTAGTTATTTTATTGCTGTTTTTTTTAGATTTTTAATTAAAATATTGTAGTTATGTTACATGCAGGCTGACATCAAAATTGATCCAAATATGTTGTCAATCCTGGTAAGTAAAATCGGAATAAAAGGAACCAGGTCTCGCTTAAAGAATATGTAAATAATATTTACAAAGCAATAAATAAATTCTGTAATTGGCGTCTAATAAATAATTGCTAAACCTTGCATTCATCTGAAGTCAGTTGGCACAAAAACCATAGTCAATTAAGAGGTTAAATTATTCTGATGACAGGACCCAAGAGGGTTAGCTAATGTCCCTCTTAGCACTTTAATAGTGCGTGCGGTCCCTGAGCAGCGGTCAAGCTTCGTAGACAGCCCCAAGGCGTTCCTTGAACATTAATAGCGGCTCAGTACCTCCCCTTGTTTGTTACCACAAATTAGAACCGACCAAGGAAACTTTAATCTTATAGATCTTTCGGTTTTTAATTCAAGTACACCTGAAAAATTAACATGGCTTTGAAAAAAAAATGCCCACTTGTCCAGGTTAGTGCTGATCACAAATTACACAAGTTACTGATTAGATGTTATTCTATATGAAAGAAATTACCACATGTATTTTTTGCCGCAGCAAAAACGGCACGACCGATTTTGCTGTAACTTTATTGTTGTAAGCTTGTGTCTGATGTTTTTATGAAGGAAAATTTTTGGAAAATCCACTATCTAAGTCTGAAGTTTGGATGATATTTTTATAAGATATACATAAAAACACGTTTGTACCGACTGATTATCAACGCACAGCCATAGAGTAACTTATAATATATACGGAAACGCACAGCCAAAACTAAGCATAGAAAGCTTAAATTTGGAACATAGGTTTATTTTATAACGTTAGCATTCTCTAAGACAGGATTTTTGAAAATCCAACTCCACGCGAATCCGGGGGCAGGTAGCTAGTATTATATATAACAATAATAACACAAAATACACATTGAATACTAAATTAACATTGTACCTTTAGTAAACATTCAGCAAGACACCGGTTCGTAATACAATGTTTGCTTCCATGTAAGGGTCTTTCGATGAATCTTAATCTTCATGAGTCAGGTAACCCCCTAACCCGCATGTGTATAACTTAATCGGCGCCCCTGCCTCCCTCACTTGCCTCTAATTGTTTGCTCTCGATATTGTCGACGTCCTCTGGTTACATTTATGTATTC
Organism: Synanthedon formicaeformis; assembly: GCA_945859745.1. Taxonomy (NCBI): domain Eukaryota; kingdom Metazoa; phylum Arthropoda; class Insecta; order Lepidoptera; family Sesiidae; genus Synanthedon; species Synanthedon formicaeformis. The sequence goes on along the minus strand of OX243960.1, from coordinate 3,950,457 downwards.
ATAGGAACTGTGTTTGTTCTTTGTCCCGCTAATATTCCAATAATATACTTTCATTAAATGTAATTAACAATTTGTATAATTATCATCATCAATACTACTAATAATAAATGTGTAAAGGTTGGTCATGGAGTAAGTTACTTTGTTTTCAGAGATATCGTGTTTATAGGCTCTATACATGATACTGAAACTAAATTGACGATTTTTATAATTTTTTTCTGTTCCTTCATAACTCTTAAACGAATTAACTGATTTTCATGAAACTTGGTAGATAAACATTTAGACGTACAGGACACAGGATAGGCTACTTTTATCTTTTTCAACGCGGACGAAGCCCGCACTTTAGTGCGCTTTAATCGCCCGCAACAGTGATTCTGTACAGTTAATGAAAAGATATATTTGAAAAAAAAATCAAACCGTGAAAACAAAGCCTATCTAAACTACCATGAAAAGGAAATACTGAGAATAGGATTACTAATTTTATTAGATTCTATGGAGCTTACAGGGTTAAAGGGGAATTAATCTCCATTTTCTTAGAATATGTTCGACCTCTCTTCGTCGGAACCTTATAAAATAACAAACAGAATATACTTCTTATTGCAAAAGGTTCTCATTAGAGTGCGACCCTCTCATGTGCTCAATTGTCGTGACGAATCGCACTCATAAACTCACATCTTACTTATACTCTCTGTTACGTGTTATTGCTGCATTTATAAACTTTTCCTTTAATTAAGCCCAGTGTGCACTCGCAAATTGTAAAGGAATTTTCAAATTAAAGCAGCTTCCTTTTTTATTGTTTCTTTGAATTTAATATTCTCATTTATTAACTAACTCTTTAATCACATAGTTATTACTACGTATTAACAAATCTTGGAAAATAATAGTTTTTATGTTAAGGCCGTCAGACAGTATGACGGTCCACTTGATGGTGCGTGGCTACCGTCGCCTATAACATAGGTGAGTGACGCTACAGGTGCTGCAAGTGCGCTGGTGACCATAGTTGGATTAATGATAAGGGAATTAGGAAGGCATATGGAAATGGGCTCTGGCTTACCTCACTCACTTACTGAAACACAACATGTTGTAATGTCACCGCGGTCTTCCGTGAGGGAATGCACGCATGGTTACTGCTACCAGACCGAAGTCATTTGAAGTCTGTCGAACTGCAAAAGCTTCGCAATTACTTAATGAGATCAGAAATAAAAAAACTTATAACACGCAAATATCTTTTACACATCAAACTACTACAACATGGAACACGCGTGCCATACAAAACACAACGAATTTTATGGAACATTTAAAAGTGACATATGCGTAAAGCATGAACTGTCATTTAAAACAAAACAAACATAATAATAAGTAAGTAATTTAAAGAAAATGTGACTTTACGTCAACCCATTAGAGTTTAAAATGAAATAGTAGAAGTTGATCGTTACTACCTTTTACCATTGACGCGTGAAGGCAATAGTCCGCCATGATTCTGTCAAAGGCGTTCTTTTTATGTTCCCCTTTGGCACTTGTGACGCAAATTCCATTGTAGTATTTCGATGCTTTTACATTAATTCAAGGAAGAGTATCAAAAATTTCAATTTAAAAATTGAAATCGAACGCGAACTAAATTGGTTATAAGCGTTTACACCATTTGTCTCTGTTACGTTTGCAATTAAAAAACAAATACAATTTCCTACGGACATAGAGTAAACACTGAGCACGTTCTGCATGTTATCCTTTAATTAGCATATCAGTGTTGTCTTGTACGGTTCGTTCGTTACATTTCCATATGGAAAAATGATATACCGTTCTAGAATGTTCCCTACACATATTGCGTGGGTTGTCGCAAGAAACGCCCCTCCATACGCGAAAATTATACGGTTGTGGAACGCATTAATTTGCCATATTAATTTGGCCGTAAAACTCTGCTTGCGACAAGCCAACGGGGAATTTTGGAAGTTTTGCGTCCCAAGCGGCCGCTTGTTCACACAATGTTCAACAAGGAGCCTTTATGGGCCTACAGCTATTGAAGGAAATACCTCCGAGATGCGTTCTGCTACCTTATTGCTAATAACAGTGTTGTATACCCCTTTATTTGTTATACAGGTAGGCTCTTGTGTGAGAATTTGTCTTAAATTTAGATTAGAAAGTCTTATCCGTTTAGTTCATAGCTAATAAATTTTTATGCTGTTTTTAATATAATTTACAGAATTTATAATTTATTAAAAATACATCTGTCCTATTTTATTCTAATTAAATTTTTTAATCTATTATATGTAATTGTTAAATATTAAATGCTGTAAGGTGAGCTATTAAATAAATAAATAAATAAAATAAAATAAATAAATAAATTTATAATTAAAAGTCAATGAAATGGTAATAACTCATAATTCAGGCTACGTACTGAAGAGGAGATTTTTATTTATATTTCATATGTTATATGTTTGTGTATTGGTCGGAAAGTACTACTATAGTAATCAATACTAATAATAAATCTGTAAGTGTAGGTTTTGTATGTATGTATGTTCCTCCATAACTCTTAAACGAATCAACTGATTTTCATGAAACTTGGTAGATAAACATTTAGACGTACAGGACACAGGATAGGCTACTTTTTTCTTTTTCAACGCGAAATAAGTCGCGGACGCCAGCTAGTATATAAATATATCCCTACTTATTTTGTAAAACATTTGTTTCATCCGTACAAAATATTTTAAACATACATTTTTGCAAGAAGCATCTAACACAAATATATTTAACGCATTGATCTTCTATATTTCAAGTGCATTGGAGTAATTCATCAGATTCGACAGTCGGGAGAGGTCCATTTTTAACGCCATTGTTGAAGTGTCCATCTTGGGCGATACCGATCCCGAACCCTAAGGTATTCGGTCACTTAATCGAACCATAATTTATGGTGTTCGAAAATGTAATTCATTTTACGGTTCTCTCATTATTGGTATTATACAAGCCTCACTCATTTTCACTTATTTCCCTAAAAACTTACTTTCATTTAGGCGTTGTAACTGAAGTATAATGAAGTGGACGGACGGAGACAATTCGAATTCTTTCAGTCAAATTTAATATAACGCAGTCGTGAACTGGGTATTAATTTCTGTAATCACTGCATTATATAAATATGTACTTAAATATACATATAAATAATTACATACAAATTAATTGCTCAACCTTTTTACAGATGCAGTTTACAGCTGGCTGTGTTTGTTATTAGCGACAAATACTCGTACAAAATGTTACAGACGTAAGTTAAACATTGTTACAGACGTATAAATTTTACAGCAATACCGACACTAGTTCAACTAAAAGTTCGCAAATCACACAGCAATATGTTACACCATAATTCATCCCCGCATCCGTCTTAGGTACGGAGGCATCGGCACTTATCTAAGGCCCGTGATAAGCGATTTCTCATGACTTGCATATCCGAGAGATATTCGAGGGAGCGCGGCCACGCGTGACTACCAATCGACATGTTTATCGGTTTAATATAAAATAAAGGGAACGGGGTTAACGCAGGATATCGATAGATGAAAAACGTCCACATGCGACGGAGGAAAGGAAATTGCGAAATCTTTTTGTTGCATTTACTTTTTCAGTCTTGGAATTTATTGAGGCACGAATCCATTTTTGAAGACACCCGGGTTGGGAACATACGGTATCGCGTAACCGAATAAATTCTACTATGTACTATTCTATTTGAGACCTTGAAGTAGTCATCAAACGAAATGGTTAAAAGCAGAAATGGACTTTACCAGAACTAGGTGTAACAAGAAGTGGTCAAATCCAGAAATGGTCACATCCACAAGAGGACATTTTAAGATGTGGTCACAGACCACATAAGCGGCTTATAGAATGGGTTATGCTGAAGTAGAGACTACATAACTCGTAGAACCGACATCCGTTTGAGAAGAAAAATTCTTGAGTGCCATTGTATACAGAGAGAAGACGCTACGGTGAATGGCCCCATACTTACTACAGACCCGAAGGCACAGTAAAAGTCGTAGGAAGAGAGTTGATTCGGACAGCAGCTAATTATAATCTTTGGCTTACGAGTAGGTCAAGTACAAATAACTTCAATAAAAAATAACCTCACTCAGGTCACCAGATAAAGTGAACGTCACTACTGTTACATCATTTAATCTCTGAAGCCCCCCCTCACTCAAACCTCGTTATCTAAATTAAAAGCCTTTATAAAACAAAAATGTTTTAAAGATCACTTTATCGAAAAACTATGAAAGATAATACTTAAATGACTCGTAAAGAATGTGAAGAAAATTGGTCATAACAATTTTAAAGTTTACAATTTAAGACGGATTTTTTTTAACAATCAAGTGAAACGTTGTATTCATATACTTATTTACTTAAATCACACACGAAGTAAAATTCAGGCCACGAATATGATCGCGTGGGGTGCGTTCTGAATAATTTTATTTGTTTATAATTTTAATAACTCCCCACGCGCGTCGTATATTACGACGAGCGGTACCACCGTGCAGGGGTGTGCATACATTTTTCACAACGGGGATACAATAAGGAATATTGTCACTTTAGAATTTGGTACACGGCGAAGTGTCGAGGGCGATATTTATAGATTATCCAGGATTTTCCTCTCGAAGTGTTTGATGTAACGCCATAAACATATTTTTTATGAGCAATATTGTATATTAAGGATTTTTTTAAAGTTTAAAGTTAGTTATAAACTCTCAACTTTACACTAATAATAAGTACTAATAATTTTATCAATACTAATAATAAATCTGTTAGTGTAGGTATTGTATGTATGTATGTTCCTCCATAACTCTTAAACGAATTAAATGATTTTCATGAAACTTGGTAAATAAACATTTAGACGTACGGGACATAGGATAGGCTACTTTTTTCTTTTTCAACGCGGACGAAGTCGCAGGCACCAGCTATTTATTAATAAGTGGTAAGTGTGTAGGGTAGGTACTAATAGGTGTGTGTTATCACTACTTCTTTTTGATGAACCCTTTGGATGTATGGTTAGAGCATTTGCCTTAAATCTTCGTTTCCATTCCAGGGTTCCCAGGTTTGATTCCTGGCACGTTCAACTTTGGCAATAAACGTTTTAAAGTTTTCTCTTAGAAGTAGTTGCAGAGTTAACTGTGTTTAGCCGTCATTTGGGCAGTCCGTCTGGCGGCAGTCCCTTACAGAAGACTACAGTGAAATAACAGCATGTATGCGAGGAGCGAGCCCATTTGCCTATTTCCTTTCGATTCCTTATCGTTAATCCCACTATGGTCGACAGCACACTTGCAACACATGTGGCTTTGCTTTGCTTGTATGGGCACGGTATAAGTGACGGTAGTCACTTACCATCAAGTGGACTGCTAGCCTATCTGTAATGCAAGAAATCTACCAACATCAACAAATTTAATAGGCAAGTTGGAGCTCTGCCTTGATAACATTAAAATGAAAACGTTAATTATGTTTAATTAGAAAGCATGATTTTTGTAAATCTTGGTCACTGTCGACATGCCTATTATAAACGGCAAATATAAATACAAAATGCAAGAACAAGATAAAACCGCAGTGTTGATATTTTTCATCGAACCGAGAGCTACATGCGTCACCTCTCGAAGGTGGAAAAGTAAACGCGCGCGATTTGAATCCCAAATACCGACTAACGGTTATTTCCAATTCACCTTTCTGTTTTTCTTCATATTGTTTGTCTTCTTCCTTTATTTTCTTACTGTCAGCTTCACGGACTTTATATTTGTTTATGCTTATTCAATCCAAAAAAATCTCAAAATTTTCAGAAAGCTTCTTAAATTGAATTATGAAAATCTTGAAAACTTTTTATTAAGAATATTTGCGGCTGACTACTTAGTTAATTTATTCATGTGTGCGAAACTTTTATGATTTGTGTGATTATGTTAATTAAGATTTATTTACCTGCTTATTTATTTATTGTTACGTGCGGGGTGAGTTAAAATGCCGTTTAGGGTTGTAAGAACACGATTTATTACGCAGACCAAGATGACTTCCAAAATATCAGAGCTTTTCCAATTAAACCGTAAAACTTGCCAAAAGTCGTAAATAATTCACTCTATGTGTCAACAATGCACTGTCGCAAATATCTTCGCAAAAGCTCCCAAGAGTTGTTTTCGTATCGCTTGTTGTCGCAGAACTGTCCCACTCGAGCGATGGCACCCGTATTTATACACGCGCAGTCAGCCGCGATGTTTTTGGAAAACACTAGAAACTTTAAGGTAAACAAGCTCGTACACAAGTAAACAAGTCATAAAAAACAAACATCGTAAACAACTTTCTGGCTTAAGGGAATGTGAACCTTATGTCGCGAACATAAGGAACAGTTTTCTCTGAGACAGGAGGGCTTCCTTCTACGTATGGAAATTTCCATACGCCCAGGTCTCATGATAAACAACAACACGCTGTTTGTTTATGATAAACAAACGCTTCGAGAATGTTCGGTCGTAACATTATTCAGTTCATGGCTGAGGTACCAAACGAACCTATATATGTAGTAGACTCATAATTCTGTAAACTATTGCATAGCTAAAATCTTGTTTAGAATTACTTAGAATTTTGTCACTAATTAAAAGTTAGACATTAATTTGAAGTTACTTTCCATTAATATATTAAGAAACTTGTGTCAATTTATACTATTGAAGTGTTAAGTACAATAACATGTTCCCAAATTTTCTGCCTCCAAGGACCATTTCGAGTAGCAGCCCCTCGTTGAGGAATGGGAGCGGTCGGGCCCCTGTTGTCTTAGTAAGCACTAAGCGCGGGTCAAGTAAACACCCATAATGGATTCAACTCCAGCCACTAAATTATCATCTTGCCGGATATTGAATATATTAGACCAATATTACGTCTGAGGACGCGAAGGACTGATGTATCTATTTGTGTAATTGCCAGTCTGAATTCTGTGGATCACCCATTGTTTTGATTATGCAAATGACGAACTATTATTATTTAGCTTTGATTAAATTAATTTGGAAGACCCATTTCAACGATGTCGCACTAAACTAATCATTGAAGTAAATTAGCAGTAGGTATAAATAATAATTTTTTCTATTATTAAATGACTAGCTGGCGCCTGCGACTTCGTCCGTTTTGAAAAAGAAAAACTAGCCCATCCTTTGTCCTGTACGTCTAAATGTTTATCTACAAAGTTTCATGAAAATCAGTTAATTCGTGTAAGAGTTATGGAGGAATATACATACATACAATACCTACACTTACATCAGATTTATTGTTAGTATTTATGATTGATTGATTGATTAAATACACCTATTATCCACTCATGAGTAATATCTATAATCTTTTATACATTAAATTATATATAAATCTTTCTACACCTATATATTATGGATGAACTTTATTTTTTTAATACAATAAAGGTCGTCAGATAGGCTGACAGTCCACTCGATGAATGCGATCGCCTACAACACAAGCAACGCCAAAAGTAAACCAATATGAGCTTTTATTCAATAGCAAAAGGCATTTTGAGTTTGAGACATTTTCATACGTATATTATAAATCTATACTCTATACTAGTGGATGCCCGCGACTTCGTCCGTGACCATTTTTTTACATACACACCATTCCTGATAATCCCTCTATCCATGAGTGAAGACAGAATTAAAATCGGTCCAGCCGTTTAGGTATAAAGATATAAAGCGGAAGAGTTTGTTTGTTTGTTTGGTTGTACGCGCTAATCTCAGGAACTACTGGTTCTAATTGAAAAATTATTTTTGTGTTGGATAGTCCATTTATCGAGGAAGGCTGTAGGCTATATAACATTTTGAACGCGGACGAAGTCGCGGGCACTAGCTAGACTGTCATAAATAAAAACCGGATAAATATATTTACTTTTCATTAACAACAATGAAAATTTTCAAAATAAATAAGTATTGCAATAAATCTAAAGATGATTTAGTGGCGGTGTAATTAGTTTCAGTAAGCATAATCAATGTGGTTAATAAGAAAGAGAGGCGTCCAAGCAATAATGGCGCAGGAGATGAACCAGACCGGCCGAGCCTTGAATATTAATCGACAGCGGGAAATGGATTAAAAATTCCATGTCTCTACAACTGCGGCCCCATCACGATCTCTTGTGTTTTCAAACAACTTTTTTTTAAACATTTCGATCTCATTTGCATTATTTTTTTCCTTTTCCCTCGTGAATAATTTAATGAATCTTAAGAAATATTGCTTTCTTTACTTTTAAGGGAAGTCGTCTGAAAATATTTACATATTGGCAATTCTTCGTGTAACCAATTTATATGGAATATTTTTTATTGTTGCCACAACGTATTACATGTTAAGGTTTTATTTTTCATGTGTCACTAGTCTCGAGAGAGACTCCTTTATTGCTCTCTGGTAAACTGCAGAATAAATTATTTCTATGCAAGCTAGATGTAAATATGCGTTTTCTTTATTTTGTTTTATTTTTTAGATATACTCTTCTATTTTCAAACATTCCACCGATACCAAGCAAAGAAAATGTCAGATCTAAGTAACTGTTGTTATACTTTTCTATGTCTATAAAATAATTTTTTTAACTTATGAATCAGTTTATAATTTTTTTTACAAAAAGAGTTGGTTTCGAAATTTTTATTTATTTATTTATATGTTTGCATATTTTATCTTTACAAATAAAATGTGAAAAAAAACTTCTAGGACCTATATGTGGGAAACATATAAAATTAAAAATCTTTCAAATCTTTCAATTTGAAATAAGAGGCGCCAGTTGAAAGAAAATTCGATGAATTAAATTTATATTGTAGAAATCTTTGGGAATTTTCCTAAAAGGGTATTAGATACGTTTACCGTAACAAAATTTAACGGATATTAAAAAGTTTAACTCGTCGCCGGAGTTAATATTGACGGGCGTAGCAGATGGGAAGAAAGGGGTTTCTTCAAAAGAATTCAAAACGGTGACAAAAAGGCGTAAAGAATCACAGAGAGGAAGGGGTGAAGTAACTTATGCGGCGAAGAAAGAGCTCCGGGAATTAACAAAAATAAAAGGTGATGGCCGCAACGCTGTTTACGGGGTGGCGAGGGGCGACCCTTAATTAAAGGCTTTCTTGGACTTTTCGCGATGCAATTTGCCTAAAAGACAAGAATTATTTTTATTGAAGTCATCACTAATTTCGCAAGAATAGGAGGGTTGGGACGGTTCTTTTGTTTTGGACAAATGGCTTCTTGATTGCGAGGTTTTTGTGTTCAATTGTAATAATCGCCATTATTTTTTATAATTATTGATGATTTTTGTCACAGACATTTAAAAAAATTATGGTCGAATAAATTGATTTTTTACTTTTAATAGTATTTTGATTCTTTATAATTATTATTTTCATTCAACTCGTATAATTCGAGTATTGATTGATATGTTTCTGTAAATATATTTATTGTTTTCAATAATTTTATTAATGATAAGAAAATAATGCATTGTTTTTACAGTTAAAATAATCTTACTTTATTAACTTTTATAGTATTAGATTTAGATCTGATGATTTAAAAATTGAATTTAGATCTAAAGTAAAATAACTTATTAGATATAGTTATATTAAAACGCAATTTTTAAAACTACTATTTCTATTAAGATTATAATTGTTACGTTTATAATTTAAACTCCACACTAAACTAAACAAAACTAAAATGTCATGTTCAAATTAAATATTACTAATTTTAACTTCCACTTAATTAAAATAGGTTCAAAATAATTATGCCAGGTATGATACGACAGCTCATAGTTTAAATGTCACAAAATTTGTTTCTTGTTAAACTCCATTTCGCTGATAAATAGCCAATTTTAAAATTCATTTACGATTTCTCCAATATTTTTTTTTCTCAACACCTGCACTGCGAATACCGAAGAAAAGAAACGAAGTCTAATTAAGTTTGCTTAAACAAAATTTAAGTAGTATTAATTATCTTCCTCCTTTATTAATAAAAGTCACAAACTTCGAAAAAATCAGAGTGGAGACAGTTGTTCCCAAATCCAAGGTTCTCGGAGGGAGAGTAGAAATTAAAATCATAAGAAAATAATTAAAGTCCGTAAGGGGATTTATTGGACAGAGGCGACGTGATTAATTGGTTTTCTGCGATGGTTTAGGTAGTTCCAATGAAAATTATAATCGGGAGGCAACGAATTCTACACGTTCATCGTCTGTTTGATCTTAATTAAGAATGTTTGGTTCATTTTAAAAGTAGCTTTACATTAAAAACGTATTCATATAATGCTCAATATTCAAACATAACAACCTAAATTTTAAGTAAAGCTAAAATTTAAATTAAGCCAAAACTCAAAGCTTACCTACGCTTCTTAGTTTACCAGAAATATAAATCAACTCTCAATGGAAAAACATCCAATAAATATGTCACAATATATATGTATTTATAACACCTTTTTTTTCTTAAACTTAGCATATAATTTTTTAATTCGTATCTATCTATAGTTCGGGTTTGTAGTTTTAAGTAGGTATAATAGTTTAAGGAACACTCAAATCCTTAGAATTCCTGTATCTATAATAATAAAATCGGTTGTCCTGGCTATTCGTTAAGAAAAGATTTTAGAAAATTTTAACTCGAAGCTTTTTTGTAGTAAAAAGTGTTCCACCGTGTTGTCTGGTAGGAAAATGTCCCGAGGCCTTTAATTCTTACTCTGGAACTTTACAGATAAGCTTAAATAAATAAAAGGCAAAATTATTTTAATATCATAAATAATGTTATTAGCAACAATTTAATAATCCAACGAGAGCAGTTCTGATTTGGGTTGTTGCGGTGGGGTTCAGCTCGACCATAAATAAATTGCAATGATACTTCAAAGTTAACCCTCTCAGTGCCGGCTCTTTGTGAATGGGCGGTATCAGCCGTCACTTGTGCATAACATTTAATCTTTAGATAAGTTGTAATTGATACTTGGTAGGTATTTATTAAAAATATGTAACATATTTTTAATGTCACTATAAAGAAAGTATTGTATATTTACTATTATTTAAAACTAAAATGGCAATGAATTAAATATGTATGGGCTAATTAATATCAATACATTTTGGGGTTGGCTAGAAGTCACTTTGTTTGAGAAGGTTTGAAAGGTTTTTGTTGAAATCACTCCCAAAAGTCATAAGATTTTTACAATTTTTGTTAGTTAACGATTTTCTATAATTTAGTAAAGTATTTTTTGTATTGCATTAATTGCACTTTTGAAAATATTTAACAGAAAATAATTTGGAAAAATTCCTTATTTTGTGGAAATAGCATGCAAGTAAGTGGTACTCTAAAAAAAAAATTAAAATGATGCGAAAATCTCGAAATCCGTGAGACTTACAAAAACTATTTTTGGACATTTGATAAAGCGTAACTCTTAGAGGTAACAGCAGTTTCAGTTTTAGTAAAGGCTTATAGATGGGTGTATATTATAGAAATGTGTAGATTAAAATATAGATGTTCACTGGGCACTTTTTCTCTAACAGCAACACGATAGATATATTTAACAACATTACAATACAACGGACATTTACGCACTTAAAATCGCATAAAATATCGCCCGCCCTAACCTTTTTAATGGCCTTGGCTCACCCTTGTGGAAAACAAAGAGAGAGAAAAAGTTCGCAAAAAAGTAGTGTTATACTTTGGATATTTATTATTATATTAAAAGCAGTCGGAATTTCGCCGGCGGCGAGCGGCAGGCGATTACTGCAGTGCGACCACGGAATTTATGGTCAAACTTCAGTGGGAAGGCGACGGAACCAGTTTTTATTATGATCAAACCAGTGGACCGTGAAAGCAAGTTGCCGCGGGGAGACGTAATTTCCATACCTCATGTCTGTTTCTGTCGCCTTGGTACTTTCTTCATAAAAGTTGTTGCATTTATTTTTAAATATCACTGTGCTCCGCCCGCGACTTCGCCCGCGTATCTTTGTAATTATATACTAACCTTCCTCAAGAACCACTCTATCAATTGGTGAAAACCACATGAAAATCAGTGCAGACAGATGCGGCGGAGGACTTTGTTTTAAAAAATGTAGTGAATGTAGTGAATGAATAAAAAATATATAATTTTTGCGAAGGCTGGACTTATTCGACAAAATGACATAATATTTTGGGCTGTAAAACGCCGGTCAGTGAGTTTATAATGACCGCATATATTTAAAATGTTAAACGTTCTCGATAGCGAGTGCAGTCATTATAAACTCGTGGTAAAGGTACAATAATGTAAATTATCGCCAATTTCAATTTATTGGTTTAGCAAATTCTGTATATTTCATACTATCTAATGACGAATGCTAACACTTTATGGATTCTAGGTATTTTCAGTTTCGGAGTGATAATTCGAAACACTTTTTGTTGTCTCTAATTATTGTTGGAAATTTTCTTATTGAAGAAATACATTTTTTCAAAAGTTCAAAAAAAATATCTACAATAACAGCCGATGGTTCATGTTGTTAAATGAACAATTTCTATTTTATTCATGTAGGTACTGTATATGGATAAAGTTACTAAGTAGGTACAGAGAACAGTAGGTACGTTAACAAACAAGAAAAAGGAAAAGGGAATTCGCAAGAGCATTTTGTCTGGCTTGAGCAAGTATGAGTAAACAGAAGTATTTAAACCCCTCAGTCATTCAAGGAAAACTTTAAGTAAGACGTGAAAAATGGGAATATGAAAAGAAATAATTTTCCGCGCGACTCGTCTGTGCAAATGAGCTGAATGAAGCAGCTCAGGCGGATGATTGAGTGCTGCTGCGATGAAACAATATTCAACTTTACATTGTCTAAGTTTGATTGCTCGGTATTATGTGCTATTTATAAAGATTACAATCTTCATTTCAAGCATGAAAGAATTTTAGTGAACTTGTTTTATTTAATAGTTCGTGATAATTCAGTAATGGCAGAGCACAACTGGGCGGGCAAAGACTGGATTGCACATAAGTAGTGGTAGGGCCCACTGTGTGGGTATGTTGAATGCACGCATGAAGACTGTTTTTTTATTTACCAGCCCTCATGCCCTCACTATATGAGATTATAATTATACATGTCTCAATTTGAGATCTTCATCTTACTGGTAGCGACATCCATTAGCAAGTAGCACTAACACTAATAGTTTATATCCACTAGTGACATTTGAATACAGTGGCGACATCTGTTAACAAGTAGTGATAATATTAACGCTTCATTTCCATTCCATATCCAAAACGAGACATCTAATGTAAGTCTACTACACTATTAATCTCAGAAAGTTCGTTTTGTCGTCACAGTAGTAACAGACGAATGTCATTTGGCCGAACACAAAAAATAACTCTGTACTCATGTCCGCCTGGTGTTTAAGGAACAGTGATGGTTACGTCTAACATGACACATTGAGTGACAGTCAATTTGATAAAATAACCTAATCTAATTCTAAAATTAGCAGACAGCAGTACAGGTATACAATATTATGATGAGATTTGCAGGGCATAGATTACCTACTTGCTATATTTATTAAGCTCTAACTAAACTACCTTTAGAAAATAAGAAACAAGTTCTCAACAATCGGCGGCATCGGCGCGCACTTGTTTCATATTGTGTTCACCACGGCCGGCTAACTTCGTACAAAAAATTCCGATTTTATGTCTATGGTTTTGTCTATGAGCTCAGAAAATGAAAATGACAGTTACCCTTCCCCTTCCTACTTCCTTTACCCTACGTCTCTGTTTCTGTTGTCAGAGCATGTCAGGATTGTCCGGTATTATTTATGAATTACGAAGTTGTGCTAGTAATTATTTTACAGTTTTACAAACTCCAAAACTTTTAACATGTATAACCGGTGCTGTGTAGTGAATTGTAATAGCAGACGAAAGGACGTCAAATTATATCAATTCCCTAAAACTGAGACAGGACTCGCAAAGTGGTTACAATGTATTAATTGCCCAACACTTAATAGTTTGAGTTTGCCGGATCTCCGAAAGCAACACGTGTGTGTGAAGCATTTTGAGAAACGGTTTCTGGCGTGTTTAGACCCAAGACCTCGTCTTCGCGGTGGAGCGTACCCGACGCTTTTTAGCAAAAACGAGATTTCTACCGGCATTGCTCAAACTTCAAACATTATTACCACTGATGAAAACTGTAAGTATTCTAAATACCTAGGTATCTCAAACTTCAGAGTAACCTTCATAGTAAATTTATAGCAGCTTGTATATTATAATTGTCTTACATGGTTGTTTGAATCATACCCCTTTTTTTTAGGTTTCCTTGACCATGACTATAGTAAAAAAAGGAAGCATGAAGATCATACATATTGTATGTCAGTTAATACTCCAGTGAAACTGACAAGGACTGAGACTTGTAAGTTGTACTTATATTTGAAGTAAAATTAATACAAAAATGCTTAACATTTTATAATATTATTTTGTAAATAATGTTAAAATGTTAAGATCTTGCTTCAGTGCAAGTGTAATATCTTGTTACATTGTATTTATAATTTTAAATTTCATGATTTTCCTTTCGTTTAATTGACCATGTTTATTAGATATTTTTGATTGTTGTAATCTAGCCTATAGACTTAGTCATAAAAATCTCTTATAACAGGCTTATTGCACACTTAGTTAAAATTCTCTTATGTATTTTAAAATTCATTATTCATAAATGTTCTATAAGTCTATTATAACGTATGACTTTATTATAAGGTGCTTATAGAGTGTTCATGAATAATGTTTTCGGAGATCCTCACTATAACATGCTTATAAGCCTCTTGTAACTTATTATGAATAAGACCGTAGCCCTATAAAACTTTTTGGATTGTAGCTGGTTTGATTGCCGGCTCAGATAGATGATAACTATAAAAAGAAATTATTTGCAGCATTGGATATTCCATCTACATCTAAAGGAAATGTAGAAGCCGTTCCAGTATATGATTCTCTACCATCTATGAATAGATGTGAAAATAAATCTCCCAAAAAGTCACTAGAAGAAGGTATGAAAACACATTTTTTTCTCAAGAGTCCTTAAATTATTTATCTATTATGTAATGTAACTGACTATACAAATCTTTTTTTTTTTCACAGGCCTTCAAGTTTGTTTTACTCCCAAATCTAGAAAATGCATTTCTAATAGAAAGTCTCTTACACCAAATTGTAAGAAACTTTACAGAGAATATACAAAAGCTCGCAGGCAGTTAAATTTTACTCGTAGGGCGAAGAGAGCTATGAAATTCTCCAAGCACATTTCATTTGAGAAATTAACTGAGAAAATGAATCCCATTGTTAAGAAAATCATGTGGATGCAAATTAAGCAGTGCACAAAGAAGTCAAATGGCAGAAGATTTACTGATGAAGAAAAACTTATTGCACTCTCTGTAATGAAACAAGGTCCTAAATGTTACAGATTTCTTCAAAGAATATTTATCCTACCATCCAAACACACCCTCAATAAGTTTATCTCAGAGTTAAATATTGAACCTGGTATCAACCCTCAAGTCCTTGAAGCTGTAAAAGAAAAGGTAAAATTATAAGTTAATTTAAAATCAATGTTTGTTTGTCCTCTATGTTTTCCAAAGCCAATGCTCATATTATGACAAAAAGTTGTACTAAGCTGTTCTGGGGATGCCGGCAGGTGTTTGTGGCCATTTTACTAAAGAGCTAAAAATATGATAATGTGGATTTCTAATAAAAATTCGAAATCGCGGTATATGTACTAACATTGTAATGCAGAATGTTTGCTAGTGCCTTTTTCTTACACATGATTTATTAATTAAATCTCTATTATTTTCAGGTCAACAATTGGAAAGAAAACAAAAAATACTCATCAATTCTTTTCGATGAAATGTCTATAGAGTCAGCTTTGGCATATGATAGCAACAGAGATGTTATGATGGATTTGTCGAATTAAATCAAAAAACTAATGACTTTGCAGACCACGCACTCGTATTTATGGTTCGAGGAGCTATTTACAAGTGGCAGCAGCCTTTACTATTTTATTTTTGCAAAGGTTCGACATCTGCCATAGAACTGAAAAATATTATAAAAAATGTAGTAATTGCAGTGAGCAGTACTGGACTAATACCAATCACTTTAGTCTGCGATCAAGGAACGGCATTTCAATCCGCCTTAAAAAGCTTACAGAGTGACAGGGAGAGAGGACAAGTACGTGCAGGAGACAAAATAGGTGAGCACTCTATATTTATATATAATTTTAATCGTTTTTTTTTTTAATTCGACGCCATTATAAAGTAAATAAATACTTTTTCTTTCTAGATGGCTTCATTGAAATCAATGGCCAATTACTACTTATAATTTATGATGCCCCACATCTCATCAAAGGAATACGTAATAATTTCATTACGAAAAATATCAAATTTGATAACAAAATATCAAAGTGGGATGATATTGTACAAGTCTATAAAACTGACTGCAACCATGCTCAGATGAGATTGTTACCCAAGCTGAACGACGAACACGTGATACCAGAAAAGATAAAGAAAATGAAGGTATGTTACGTATTTATTGGTACTATGTTTCATATAGATGTTTAAAAACGTTTCAGTTTAAACCTAGTTTTTAATCTAATTCCATGTAATTACTTGGCTTATTAAGTAATTTTGATTTATTTTCTTTTTAGGTAAAGAATTGTACGAGAGTTTTTAGTAAGTCAGTTGCGTCGGCATTGGCATATACAGCTCAGTTTTGTAAGTATACTAAACTTTTTTATAAATTAGTAAAAATATTCCAAGTTTTCGTTTTTTCTTTAACTGAAATTTTAATAAGTAATAAATTATGTTTTAGCTCAGTATGCTGATGGAACTCCAGTCAGCGACACCATAAAGAACACAGCGGAGATAGTTTCATTTTTTGATGATTTGTTTGATAGTATAAATGGTGCAAGTTTATACAACAATAAAAACAAAGGAAAACCCCTAAGACAGGCTGTAACTCGGAGTTCGATACACCACGTTTTTTGGGAAGAAGGATTAAGAAAATTGAAACATTTAAGATTTCTTGATAATGCTGGTAAAGAGATAGTCGTACCGTCCTTAAAAAACTTTATCACAACTATTGAAAATTACCAAAAGTTGTGGCAATTCTTTAAACAAAAAGATATAAAAATTTTGCGCCCCAGGTATTTTAATTCGGATCCTATTGAAAACTTCTTTGGACAAGTTCGTGCATATAATTTCCGAAATAATGACCCGAGTTGCCACACCTTCAAAACCACATTTAGGTCTTTATTAATCACAAGGTTCATAAAGTTTCATGAAGAAGGCTTTAATTGTGAAGAGGATTCAGGTGAACAATTACTGCAGTTGAAATCTCTTTTTAAGGCATTTACAAAAGATAAAGTTAATGCAGAAAATGATTCTTCTGGGTCCTCTACTGTTATAGCTAGCAACAGTGAATGTGTAACAACGGCTCTGCAGGAAAGGCAAAAAATACATTCACGGGCATACACGACAGGATGGGTCATAAGAAAAATATTGTCCAAATATGACTGCCAACAGTGTGAAGCAAATCTAACTTCTAATGATTCTCACTGTGGGCAGCTTAATATCTGGATAGCTTTTAAAGAATTCCCGTCAAAAAAAAAAAACAAAAAATTAAAGTACCCATCCGAATTTGCTGTGAAGTTGTTTGGCACATGTACCGAAGAAGCCAACAAGTATTTGGAAAAAATCCACAAGAAAAAAATATTAAAAAAAAAATCAAACATAATATTATTTCAAAATACTCTGTTGACTTCTTAAATTGTGAAATTCATAAAGCGTCCGTCCTGGAGCTGTTCTTGGAACTTGCCTTGCGATTAATAATACATAATTGGTGCAATATAATTAACAAACTTTTGAAAGGCACCGATGTCTTTCGATTAGCAAACAAACCTTTGCCAGCAATGCAAGAAAAAGCTTTTAATAAATATAAAACGAAATTAAGAAATAAAAGATTTAATAAATAATTTGTGGTTTTTGTTTTATGAAATATGAATATTTTATGAATTTAATAAAAAGCCGTCTTCCTGCCGGCCTGCCATATATATTGATTAAAATCCTCGTATCCAAGGTTAAAACTATTTTATACAAACAACTACGTTTTAAAAAAATAGCAGCTGTCAGGTTCGATTTCTGAGGTTTACTATTGCTCTATGCGAGTGTCCCGTCTGATACGTAAGTATCCCTATATAGTTTGTGGTGTTCACCTATTTGTAGGCGTCAGGAGCCATCTTATCATCAAATGAATGCACCAACACTGTCTTCTAAAAACTTTTGTGTAGGTACTAATACTAACTCTCATTTAGAATTATTACAGATTGCAAAGTATTTAGTGATTTAGCAAATCTTGCTTGCTACATTATCAATAAGAGTATAGAAAAGTAAATTATAGATAAATTAATTTCAATAATAAACCTTATACAAAAGATATTATGTTTATTTATGGTTTAATAAAGATTATACTAGCTAGTGCTCGCGACTTCGTCCGTGTTGGGAAATGAAAAACTTGAGAAGATATTATGAGAATTACAACGCCAGACGTCTTTATTGCTGTGACGACAGTGGCGCCGCCACGTCAAATATGTATTAAATAAAAATAAAACACACCTGTAATAAGGATATAACTTTTTATATTTGTAACAAATATAGAACGACAAAATCGAATCATCATCAAATAATTGTAATTTTCAATTATAATATTTACAATCGAATATTATTATTAAAGCTATTATTAATTTAAATAATTATAAGTAACTTTTATCAACATGGGACTTATTTACACTTAATTAATAAGAATACGATATAAAAAACCAGTCATGAACAAAGGCAGTTGAATTGAACCTAACCACTGTAATATCACTACTTATTAATGTACACATTATTGGACGTTAAAGTCTTTTAACGTCGTTTAAAGTCTTTTAATACTTTTTCACTAATGTAACTATACAAAATAATCATTGTAAGGCACGCGTTCTATAATACACAAACATTTTAGTATGAAGTAGAACTGCTGTCTGGTCTCAATTGCTTAGTCTGAACGTCATCATAAGCTATTGTAAATACACTTTTCTTCTCCGTAATAGGTAACCTCTTTATGTTTCCAGTTTGCTGAACTAAAGTATTCATTGCGATGCCAGAATCATTGTCATCTATTTTAGACACACTTCTCTGATTTACGTCAGGTACATTGTCCCCGCCAATATTTATTTTTGAAACGTGAACTTCAGGTGCACTGGAACGATCTTCGTCATAACTAGCAGAAATAGATATGCTGTGGGTTAAGGCACTTTCACATATTTCCTTTTTTACTTCTTTACTCTTGACGTCATCTTGGTTAACGTAAATGGGCTGTTGTTCAATAGACTGTCTTTTAGGTAATGCCGGAACATTTGATTGACTCCCTAAATATTTGGGTATGTGTGTTGGTTGTATGTAACATAGTGGATTTTGATTCTCATATTGATGTTCATAGCGGTGTTCGGAATGTTGTAGTAGTGGATGAACATCTGGCAATGGTCCTTCAGGTACAGGAGTCACCTTTTCTTCCTTCAATAAACGGGGATGAATAAATTCACCTTCTTTTCCTTTGGAGTTTTTTTTAACCTCTGTTTCGACTTGATTTTCTTTAGTTTGTATTTTTCCATATCGACCTTGCTTTTCTTCTTTAAAATCTTTTTCAGTCATGGGCTTAGTTTTTGAGGGACGTTTTGGTTTACTGGGAACAACTTTATCAGATGTTGACGGTTTCGTAGCAGTGCCAGAGGTTTTCTTATTATACCACTGCATATATCTTGGTAAGCTTTTTTGTTTAATTTCCTCTGTTTTTGGTAAATCATTTTTATCGTCGGTTTTTTTGCCACTTGATTCAGTCAGACTATCTCTTTTAGGGGAAGATTCAATATCAGGTGATATATATTTTTCTGTGGAAGTTTCGGCTAAATGACGAGCCTCTGTTGAAGACCCTTGTCTCGAAAAAACTAAATTGCGGTTTTCCTTAGAAGCTGTACTGCTCCTGCTCTTACTGCTTTCCTGTTCAATAGCAAGTGCCTTTTTGTCTAAGTCTAAATCATTGGACACAGGAAGTTGTCTTTGTAAACGTGATCTTCTCTCATTCAAATCGGAATCAATCTTTTCATCTAACGAATCAGATATTTCCATCAGGATGTCTTTTCTAAGTCCAGATTTTCTTTCATTATCAGAAACTTTAATTTGAGTTGAACTAACAGTTTCATTTCTCGATGTTGTAATCGTACTTTTCCTCAAGTCACCATAATTTTTAACGTGTTCTTCTCTTTCATTAGTTTTGCTTATTTTCACATGTTTTTCACTTTCCAGTGACGGTGATATTTCACTTTCCTCAATAATAGGAGTCTTTATTTTTCTTTTTAACTCATAAATTCTTATACTTCTTCGTGGATCCTTGTATTTGATTTTCTTCTTAGGTTTCTTTCTTTTGACCCATGCAACTTTCTTGGTATCATCTTCAACAACCATTTGTGATTCGTCTTCACTGTACGAGTCATTGTCACTTCTTGCTTTTCTACGTGTTGGTTTAAAATGTTGAGTTTCAGTCTGTGTGCCAATGTGACACTCGGTTTGTGTTGCAATCACCGAATGTCCTGGTAAGCTTTGAGTCTCTAATTTACTTTCAACTTGAGATGCCGTTTCTTGATTTTGTAGTAATCTCTCACGTTCCATGAGAATTTGATGTAACAGTTCATTTTGTTTTCTCAGGGATGATTCTAATAATTCTTGATGAATTGACGATTTGTTTTGCATTTCTAAAAGAGCGGAATGTAAGTAATCCGATTTTAATGGAACCGCACCAGGAACATCAGGGAGTACATTGGAATAATCATGAAAATTACTAGGATATTCACCCGCTTGTGATCTTTGACCGAAGCTCTTGCCATCTTTATCCACTGAAATATTATCCATTTCTGTACCTTTGCCCATTCTCTCTCTGATATTTTTAGCTTCCTCCCCTTGCTCTCGTATGAACCTTTCCATTAATAGATCTTTTCCGCTATCAACTACAACATATTGCGTATGAGGAATAAGCGTCACAGGTCTCTGTTGGTGAACTGGGAGGTTCACGTAGCGTTCTTCTTCATTTTTGCCTCTTGTTACAAGTCTTAAAATTTCAGTATTTCCTTCTTTGATAAAATACTGATCTCTGCCCTGAGCCGAAGGAGCGCGTGCTTTTTCTTGATATTCATGTTTATTTTCAGACTTTTCACGAAAACTTTTGTCCACATCAGACTTGAGGAAGACGCCCACTTCAGATCCACGGTCTATTTCGTGTCTTCTTATTGAATCATTATCTTGTTCTCTTCGTTGATAGTGAAGTGTTGCAATTCGATCATATCCATTTTCTAAGTCTTCTATGTATTCTTTATGCTTATTAGCAAAAGCTTCTTGAAGTTGCATTTCTTTTGTGTAGATTATTGTTGGACCATCTCTGAAAAGTAAAACAATTTGATAAATTATTATTTCGGCAATAAACTTTTCTCAGGCTATTAGTACTTTTGAACCGGTAATAATTATTATAATAGTAAATTAAATCTATATTTTTACTTATTAAATATTTTTAATTTACTATTAAGGCGATTAGAGTTTAAAGATATTAAAATAGTTATAGTTAATAATATACATAAATATAATATAAAATCTAATATATGCTTGTTTAGGAGCTAGTAGAGAACTTATAGATTAATTTATACGTATATATTCATAAGGCAGGAAGTTTGAGAATTGTAAATGTTACTCCATATATATAGATAGCTGCTAAATGTTACTTTCATGACTTATCTAACTATTAAATCTACGTTAATAGGAAAATATATCTACGATTATTTTGTAACAGGTAAAGGTAAACAGGTAAGTTAAAAAGAAACAGTTTGGCATGGCAAGGTACGAGTAATATGCATCAAATTTAGATGCTGATTGAACCGCTGCTGACGGCATCGCTTGGTATTGTGAATGTGTTGTGCTGTGATAATTTATCATTAAATATCACACTGGGTATCTGTTTAGATGAATTTAATTCATGAATACTCTGTCTGTGAAATTTACCTTAATCGAAATGATTGTCGGCCGTCGTTGTATTTATAATCGTTATCAGCGGCAGTGTGAACAAAATCCTGACGCATGTCACCCGGAGTTGAGGCTGGTTTATTTGGATCTTTAGATCGGTAATTTCTTTTATTGAACTTCCATTGAGTGGGTTTCGTTCTCAAGTCTGCTTGTTCGGCGCTCCATGCTTCCCGCCTTCTCCAATCAGTAGCTTGTATCGATTTGTTTTCTAAATTTTGCGTCGACTTGTTTTCCCTCCCAAGACCCTTGTCTCGGACCACTAAATGCACGTCGTCCTCTGTGGAGTTGACACGGATCACTCTTTTCCTAGAATTTATTAATGCATATCTATGTACCTAACCGTTCTGTTATACCTTACGTAGTCTAAATAAAGATTGAGAAAAAGCGTCTAGAAAACTACTTGCAAGAATACATTTGCATTTATGAATACTACCCATAATACCCATAGCCATACTTATTACAACCAAATCTTATTGGATAAGAATGAATTCTTGTGTATAATTATCTTTTCTTGCAATTAGTTATTCAGTATTTAGTAATTTATTTGTTTATATAATTGTGCAATTACAATATCACTATTAAGAAAATATATATAATGAGTGATAATAATTACCTACGTTGTAGCAAAGCTGATGTGAAAACATGCAGATATTATTCGGTGCATTTTAGTCTGTTAATAGGAGAAAAGAAATATTAGTTAGAATACATTTATTGGAGGTGATGTTTAGCCATTTAGTGCAAGACCAAAGCAACATTGTGTTGTGTATCCTGACCAAAATACTAAATTTTATAAATAATAAACAGGTGTCATTTAGTTTTGAAATATTAGTAGATACATACTAACCTTGGTGGCATATAAAGAGGACATCCTTCGCAAATACAGCAACAAATGAGAAGTAGAAGAATAATTGCAACAATTATAGCCAGCAATATTAATAACCAGAATAATAAACGGCTTTCCGCTTTATAAATTCCCTGGAAATAAAAAAAAAATCAATGTATTCAGAACATGTATAGGTATTTGTACAAATTCACAGTGGAAACAAGTCTTATTAAAACAACAAATAGTTTATATTATTAATGATGACAAAATTGTTAAGAATACTCACACTATCATTATCATTGGCAGATGTTTGTCCTATACCAGTTCCTGACGCAGCACCATTGTTTTTACTGCCAACAGTACCAATACTGCCAGAGCCATCGGCGCCAGTTATAATACTTCCACCATTAGTAGCACTTCCAGGTACATTGGCAACACCACCGCCATTAAAGGTTCCACTATTACCAGTGTTGCCACTATTACCAGTTCCGCTGCCGGTTTCGTATATTGTTTTACTTTTTGACAACTGCTCTTGTAATTTAGCAACATTGATGGCAGCGTTACCCGTCATCCTAACTAGCGCAATAACTTCGCTTCTGAAAAAACGATTAATCTTAAAAATGTTTCTACAAATTTCTAATATTTCATTTTATATACAGTTGACTTACTTTTCTTGACTAGATTCCTGGCCGATTAGGTCGGTAGCGCCATTATCAGATCCTCTATATGGTTTTATTTCAATAATAGTAACCTTTCCACCCGATAGAGTGCTAAGAACTTCTTCCAGCTTTCTTCTGTCGGGGTTGGCTCCAGGAACTATGAATGACATTGTTCTGGTTTTGCTTTCGGGTGGATATATTTTTACTATAGTTGACGAATGCAACCGTGGCACACCAAGATCGTATGCTCTTATTGTAAGAATAATAACGTCACTTTCTTGTTGTGAATCATATTGACGCTTTCGCCTGTGCGAATTCTGCTTCTTTGTCCTTTTTAATTCTTCTAGAAGATAAATTTCGCCTAAAAACATACATTTGTATTATTTTAAAACATTCGATTTTAAAGCTATAGGTAAAACTTTTTTTAACATTTTCATAGTCATTTTAAAATAAGACGAAGAAAGCAAGTTAAATTGTTTTAATTCAACTTTTTATATTTTCAATTATTTAAATGGTAAGGTCAACAGACAGGTTGACGACCCACTGGACAATAGGTCTAGTAACGCCACATGTGCTGCAATTGGGAAGGTATGGGACAATGGTCTCTGACATTTTTATTTACGGGGTATTTGTAGTTACAAATCAAACAGTAAAAATTTCAAGTTACCTGTTTCTTCATTAATAGCGAAATTTCCTTCAATATTGCCCTGTATTATTTCATATCTAACTACATTATTTGGTGGTTCAGCGTCTTTGTCAACTGCCTTAACAAACGCTGCCGAGGTGAAATTGTTCAGACTTGGCGACAGCACAAATTCGTATAACGATCGCTCGAATTCTGGTGGGTTATCATTTACATCTAATAACTTAATAATTAATGGCACTGTTACTCTTAAACCTACGCCTTCATTATCTCTAGCCTCTACTAAAAAATGCAAATCTGGCATCGCCTCACGATCGAAACCGTGATTATTGGTGGCAACACTTATGACACCTGACATGGGATCAAGGTGCAACGATGTGTTTAGATATCCTAATATGGCAGTGAATTGTATCTTTCCAAATGACCCTGTATCTACATCATCGGCTGCCACTTGTACAACTCTAGTTCCAGCAGTGACATTCTCTGGTAACTCCACGTCATACGACTGCGCTAAGAAAACCGGAGGGTTGTCGTTCGCATCGTTCAAGTAAACGGTTACATTTGCTGTTGCAGATAAGTTGGTTGCAGGGCCGAGTTCTTGAGCCAATATCTGAAAATTAAAAATACGGTCTATTAGTCGAGTAAATTTCCAAATAGTCTTTACACAGTTGGCTTATTCATTAGATAAGTATTCCCCAAAATATGATCTTTAAAACAACATATTATATAGAAATTAAATTGGTGACAGTAAAATTGAAAATCAACAGCTGGCATTATCTTTGGTTGGCTGCTCCTATCAATATAACGTGCCGACCAATCTTCGTTGCACCATTCAGTTCTTTAAAGCGTTGTAATTATTATAATTAATATATAGAACAGAAAAAACATAATCTAATAGTTTAATCTAACATTCACCACAACATATTATATATATTTTTTATTTTATTTTATTTATAAATAAAATAAAATATAGAATTTGCACCAAAACATATTTTGATCTCATAAACTCTGCATACTTTTCATTAAGTATAGTATAGGTATTGTTTTCACGTGTTATTTTTTTACACGTACAATTATTTGTCAGATCCGTTTCCCAAATGTATAGTGACTATTTCTATCATTCATTTTAAATCATTCTCATTTGGGGGATGACTTGGGGGAATACTTTGAAGAATGACCACATCATAATCAAGCAAGATAGCATTAGCAAGGAGATCTGAGGTATTAGAAACTCTAAATGAGTTTACTTGAAATCCAGTTCAATGAAGTTTTAATAGGAAAGAGACAATTCTAATAAGAATGAACAATAATTGGTAATCTGCAACACATGTTACAATAATAAAAGGACGAAATCCCTTTATTTTGTTATTTAGTAGTGGTATTATACGAATGCAACAGCTCTCTTACCTGAAACACAACAGATTTTCTCGCTTCGTAGTCAAGCATGGTGTTGTCCCTCACTTTGATGATGAACTGTGCGTGCCTCTCAGCTACTGTTGGCGATATTTCGAAAGTTCCATTGTTACCAACTAGTGACAGAGAGAATACGCCGTTCTTTCCTGCGTCATTGTCATTCACTTGCGGGATGTAGGGATCATTAAATATCAATGCTGTTCCTTGAGGAGCGTTCTCGTCCAGGTACGTATTATAGCTGAAACATGAAATGACTTCAATTTTTTGTCTAGTCAGTGGATTGTAACTCGTTATAGTATTCTCAGCGCCTCTTTCACAAACGTCAAGTAGGCCAAACTGTCATTTAAAGTCACCGGTAACCGGAAATAATTTAGCTGATATACCTTTGTTTGTATGGTAAACGTCCCAAACATTAAATAGAAAATAATAAAAAAAATCGGCCATCGAATGATGCAGTAAACCGAGTGCATAATTCAATATAACAGAAAATGATTTCTAAAAGTAATTAATCAACACTTTACATGTAGTTTGTGAAGGAAGCCCTCAGTAAATTTAATTTGTTTTCATGCAGTAAATATTTAAATAATTTAATTATTATATTAATCTAATTATATAAAAAAGTTTTGGAAAAGAATACAATACTAACAATTGATTTTCAAAATATGGTGGCGAATTTTCTCTCTCAGGCAGAATGAAAGCTAACTGGACAGTTGAAGACATGGCTTCGGGTTCTTCCCTGGTCAGTCTGACCTCCTCAGCTACCACAGTAAGTAAGATTGGTGCACCGGCGTGAGAAATGGCAGCTATTTCTTCAATAGGACGTTCTAAAGTCACTTCACCTAGAAAATAAATTTATTTTATTAGAAATTTTAGTAACTAGGATTTTCCAAAAATTCAAAAATTTAACTAACCATAAATATACAATAACAAGATAGAA
Source organism: Synanthedon formicaeformis (assembly GCA_945859745.1). NCBI lineage: Eukaryota > Metazoa > Arthropoda > Insecta > Lepidoptera > Sesiidae > Synanthedon > Synanthedon formicaeformis. Next base: position 3,923,926 of record OX243960.1, on the reverse strand, counting down.
CATTCATATTACTTATAATACTACAGAATACTGGTTTTATGATAAATTTAAAAATGTCATTAAATTGTATAAAAACTGCCTCATAGTAAAAACAGTGATATAATTGAAGGTAGGTATCATAATTATAATATACCTACGCTTTTTTATTATTTAGGTTATAAACAATATTAGATTTAAATTTTAATGGGATTCACTGGAACATGATGAAGTTTCAAAATTGGTCACAATCGAAATTTTATTAGGCACCGCAATTACCTACTATATTGTAGAATAATGAATATTATTTTTGCATTTTCAGTTTTTTGACAACAGACTATTCAAAAAAATTTGCTTGGCAAATTTTCTAACAGCAAAAAGCGTCATCTAGTAGAAGAGTTGCGTATTACAATGAAGTATTTTTAAATTTTTTGTGACGATTGTGGTCACACATCGTGTAGTTAGTTATAAAATAATCTAATAGATGACTCTACAATCTACATTGCTCATATTTTGAGCAAAAATAAATCGGTTATTCCGTTTATCTTCCCCAAAAAATCCACATACATACATACAATACCTACATCTACAGATTTATTATTAGTATTGATTGATCGTACTTTTATTTAGTATTTTATAAGATACTAGTGACCCACTCCCGGCTTCGCCCAAGATGAAACTTTTATATACCTCTTTATCCTTTCTAGTTTATTCGTCTTTCCATTAGTGAAAATCGATTTCAAATATGTTAAGCGGTTTTGGAGTCCATAGAGAACAATCATGGACGAACATGTCAATGTAAGTACATATGTTTGTCCTCTATGGACTCCAAAAGCCCCCGGCTTCGCATGTAGGTGAAATATTCAAGAAGAAATCAAATAAGTAATTAAATTATTTGTGTTGTTTTCTCAGCTGATATCCGTTGATTGGCCAAGAAGTTTGAGTCGTTTCATAATAATCATAACAATACTTCATGAAGTATTAATTAATATATTTACGTATAAATGTGCGATGCAAATAAATGTTCTATTAGTTCTATTTAGTCGAATATTAAACACACAAATTTTAAAAACATGCTAAACAAAAATATCGTTTTATAAGTACCTATTACATATCAAAGATTAAGCGCCTCTTTCACCAACGTCAAGTAGGCTAAACCGTCACTTAAAGTCACCTGTCACCGGGAATAATTTAGCTGATATATCTTTGTTTGTACGATAAACGTCCCAAACATTCCGTCCCAAATCGAATGCATAATTCAATAAAACAGAAAATGATTTCTAAAAGTAACTAATTAACACTTTACTTGTAGTTGGTGAAAGAGGCGAAACTTTATGAAGATACTTAAGAGAGGGTATAAAGAGAAATAGCCAATCCTAGATTTGAATTTTATCTAAGTAAACAAAGTCTAATTTAATTAATTTTTTTAAATAGATAAATACATCATAAATGAAAGTGACGACTGAAACAGAAAACATAATATAATGAAATTTTCTCGATAGAAAAAAATCACCAAGTGAGCAACTCATTTCCAACGATTTTAGTTTTATTTTCAAAATGACACACATTACAAAGCTAAAAGTGTATCAGTAATTTCACTTCACTTATTATCTAAGGCTGTATGTAACAATTTTTCATTTGACATTGTAGTTTACAAATAATTAATATTTAATACTTTTGGCACTTATAAAATTTTTAATGAGCGAGTTGCGCTATTTTCCGTCGCATGTTGTGCGTAGTTCTACGTATTTTGTGTCACTGTCATGTCCAAGGGGTCACGCGGGTGAAATTACAAATTTTGTTTGTTTTATACCCATTCTTAAACGACAATTAGATTAGAATGTACATAATATAAGATGTGTGTGTGCACATACGAGTACATTCATTGAGCGCGCGTACAATAACATTGTTTGTAAATTGCTTTCCACGACTGCATGTCTCCATACAGCGGCTCTTGTCACCTGGTTTATTTATATTATATGTCAACGGAAAAAGTGAGACTAATTATCATACAAAAGTGAAGCCCTCCTTACGAGATCCTGAGATTAGATTCAAACTTTCATTTAGTGATGACAACGCGTAAATTATTATTCAATTAATTATTCACTTGTCCAATAAAATTAATTGTTAGACGTTTGATTAGGCACATTAATTTGAATATGCATAAGATACCATAAGATACGCGTTGAAAAAGAAAAAAGTAGTCTGTCCTGTGTCCCGTACGTCTACATGTTTATCTACCAAGTTTCATGAAAATTAGTTAATTCGTTTAAGCGCCTCTTTCACAAACGTCAAGTAGGCTAAACTGTCATTTAAAGTCTCCGGTAACCGGGGATAATGGAGCTGATATACCTTTCTTTGTACGGTAAACGTCCCAAAAATTAAATAGAAAATGATAAAAAAAAATCGGCTATCAAATGATGCAGTAAACCGAGTGCATAATTCAATATAACAGAAAATTATTTCTAAAAGTAACTACTTTACTTGTAGTTTGTGAAAGAGGCCCTAAGAGTTATGGAGAGACATACATACACATACATACATCAATATCGATACTAATGATAAATGTGTAAGTGTAGGTATTGTATGTATGTATGATCCTCCATAACTCTTAAACGAATTAACTGATTTTCATGAAACTTGGTAGATAAACATTTAGACGTAAAGGACACAGAATAGGCTACTTTTTTCTTTTTCAACGCGGACGAAGTCACAGGCACCAGCTAGTACAGAATAAAATTCCAAAAATCGTCAATTTAGTTTAGCCTATAAATACGATATCTCTGAGAATAAAGTAACTTACTCGATGACAAACCCTTCAATTTAATATTAGTATTGATGTATATGATATTCATAAAAATAAAGTGATGAGAGTAGGAACTATATGAACTATGTTTCTTAGACATTTAAGGCATCATTAAATGTCTATGAATCATAGTTCATATAGAGATTTAATGATACCTTGATTATCCATTAATAATTGAATATAAACTTTAATAATGTCTACATATAAGCGGCTTGCATTTATTATATCGTTATAAAACTTATAAAACTAACATTAAACTCTAGAATAGTTCATCTAAAATTGAATTGAGATTTTAATTTCAACCTCCATGTTAGATAGGATCTGATTAATGCGAATTCTTAAATAGACATACGCGTACATGCACGGATAATGTTTAAAGTTTTAACGGTTCTTTGATCGCTAGTTTGCGCAGGCGGGGATAGTTAGTGAGTTGATAATGTCGGAACTACTCCGGGCCATATTGTCAGCGCGTATCGGCTGCTGTGTACTGTACGAACTGTTCAAAGGTAGTGGTCCTTTATTATGAAGTAAAGCGGGGCAGCTTTACAAACAATGGTCGCTCAGCCGATGCAGCGACGGCTATGGTCTAATGAGCCATTATGCGGCTCCGAGCCCAGAACGTAGACCGGCATTAGCAGCCCTGTTAAAGCGCACAAACTCTCTCGCTTTTACAACACTATTTATACAAAATAGATGCCTTGATACCTCGTTATTTTGATTTAGAAGTTGTTTTCAATTTGCAACATAATAATAACGAGAAAACAGAATTTAAATGTCTCAAGCGCGCAGTTGTTAATGGTTTCACTAAATGACGAAACTTTGTCGACTGAAGTTGGTTCGTAAAATGCGAAGTTTCGCCGAAAATTGCTGCACACTAAATCTGATAGTGTATATTAACAAAGCAAAGTGGGTCACGCAAGGCTAAATTCACGGGCCAGCAAGGTTGGGAGCGTTAGTCGACGATAAGGAAATAGGATATCCTACGGAAGCCGCCGGACGTTAGACCGATGATATCAAATATAAAAAATACCTAAACTACTTCACTGACCTAGTAAGTATCCGAGGAAAAACGAAAGGAATGTTACAAGTTGCGGTCATGACATGTTCTTAGTGGCAAAAACCGTCGCGGTTTATACATGAAAGTCTATAGTGGGTAAACTACACCATGTTTTCTAATGTAAATTACTCTTACTCGGGTCAAAGCCATAAAACATGAAGGGTTGTTTACTACTTGAGTGTAGTTCGTAAATTCGAGACGGAAAAAAATAGTGGCCAGTCGTTAAAAAGGCACTGACCCTAAATGCCCGCACGTAATTGAAAATAACCTTTGTGGAAATTAACATCAATGGAAAAAGCACCTTTATAATTTCCTGTTAAGAGTCCGGAAATGTTTGCTCTTCATTATATTTTAATGTAAATGTGACCGAACACTTAGTTGCAAACATAATACGTTAAATGTACAGTACTCTTTAGTAATATAAAATAATTGAAACTCGACAGTTTTGTCAAAAATTAGCATACGGTATTTTTGTAGCAGTGATGTTGTGATCGGCAATAGTCACAAAGTGAATCATAATTGGACAAAAATAAATAAGCCAACCATTTTAAGTCACAAACCTGTTGTTTCATTGATATTGAAGAAAGGTGTAAAAGGATTTCCTTCCGAGACTAGACCATATCTGATCTGTCTCGGCGCACCCTTGTCTCCATCTTCAGCCCGAACCTTTACGACCACGTCTCCAGGAGCAACTTGTCTTGGTAAATGAGTGATTGGTGGTGCTGAAGTAAACACTGGAGGCATATCTTGAACGTCTTGAACAACAACCACTACTTCTAAGCCAGCTATATTCCGCGTGTCTTTCCCAATCTCCACAAATGGATCCTGGAAACATTTACCGTTCATTGATCAGACGTAATTATTTGATATTAAGTCGTGATTTTGTTGGAGGTATATCTTAACTAGATGTAATATTTCGCAGAAATATAATGTAATGCATTCCTTACCACAGCCAAGAGCGTTAAATGGTACATAGACTGAGCCTCGAAGTCAAGTGGTCCGACTAAGAATATCGTGCCCTCAGTGTTTTCTGTCGATACACGCCGCTGTCGTATGGCGAAGAGAGGCGAACCCTTTGAATAAAATAATGTTTTAAGATGTGGATAATTGCGCTAAAAAGAAAAAATAAGATGGATGCCAGCCCACATAATAGACGATATGTTTTTAAATTACAGTACGTGTAAGGACACGTTCTCCATTATTATAGCATTTAAGTGGCCGATAAAACGACCTCAGGTTACGGGTGCCTAGCCATTCTCCACGGACTGTGAGAAATTTAACGCGCCTCAAGTCTTCTTAATGCTTGGTAATTGTGCAACATCATCGGGAGTCGCGAAATGCCCTGCCCAACCCATCTCATTGAGCCCCAACGGAATTCTGATTACACAATTCAAAGAAATGAACCGACTATTTTAAATTACGAACTGTAATAAGAACTACTCCATGGTAGACTTTTGAGATGGACTGAGAACACCACAGAAACTGTAACTTAAACTGAGTACAACAGAAATGGAAATATCTACCCATATAGGCTTGTTAATTATATGGATTATGGATTAATTAATTATGCATGTTAATTACGGTTCGAAGATTGAATTTGAAGAATATTTATGATCGATAATACTTATACAAGCTCTATTAGTGTAAGCGAACAGTCATTATGTGGTTACAGAAATATGCGTGTCGAAAATGAAGCCGTGAAAACGTCACTAGAGAATCCTAAACATCGCCGAGCATTATGTTGTTCAGAATACTAATGAATATTTAATTTCGCTTATGCGTGGGTGACTAGGTGTATTATTAAAGGATGGTACGTGTTTAGACTCTTTTTAAGATACTGGAAAAAATACTGTACCCATACTTTTCTTGGTCTTGGTTCATTTCATTCTGATTATCATATCGTATCAAGCGCACTCGCACAGAGCCGCCTGCTGGTGTTTGAGTATAGGTATAAATAACCTTATCTACCTACCTTCAAATTATTTATTATTTATTATATTTAAAAATCAGACCTACCGGTGTCTGTCGGTTTATTAAAAAAACCTCGATAGTTGGTCGATAGCCTTCCTACTAAGTTATAGGTTACAAATATAAAACAAGAGTTTAATCTGTAAAGAAACTTACCCAAAGTTCTAGTTCTAACGGTTTCGGTGACAATTGATTCTTTCTCGCAATCACTATTTCCAAATCGGTCCCTCTCTTCGCATCCTGCAAATATAAAGCGTGAGTTAATTTTAATATATTTTCATATTCGCTCTGAAGAGCGGAGTGTATATGTTCGTCATCATCATCAATCATGGCACATCATGCGGCAGACGTCTGACGCCGGCTCATTTGTTGCCACACCTATGAGGACAGGTGCTTTTTACGTCGTTTAAATTCCTCTAAATACTTCAATATTAAGTGCAAGCCAGTGATCTTTTGTCTTACCTCAGGCACTAATATAATGCCAGGCTGATGTGGAAATATGGTGTCTCGGGGAGTGGTAGCGTTGGTTCCTGTTATGGAGCAACCGATTCGAGTACTTCGCCCCCGGGTGTTACGGACAGACAGCCTGAAGTCGACGTAGCGGCCTGGTTCTAGCCGCCGCAGTAGGATCACGTTTGCCTGGCACACGGAGTTGTAGCGCGTGCACGGTAGCGACTCTACACCGACGTCCAGACGTCCCATTTGACCTTTATAACAGTTCATTTTAGACAGACTATTTTAAAAAAATTTAAGCCCATAATTGGATTGGATTGAAAATCAAAATGTGTTTTGTTGGTTATTTTGGGCGTGTAATTTGTCTACGAGTAACATGTGTACTTTTAACAGGTTACGTAATGTGATGCTTTAGGAATTTTAACAAAAAAAAATCATCTTACCTATAAGCTCGAAGTGCAAAGGATAATCGAAGTCGGGATCGGAAGCGCGCACTCGGTAGATGACTGAACCCACGGGTGCATCTGCTGGTACCAACACCAGTCGCATCAGGGTACTCGGGTCGAATACAGGCTCCCCGCCGTACACACCAGATGTCAGGCATGCCAACACTAGCACCGTTGCAATCGTCATCCTGTAGACAAAATTGATTTATGCATTTTATTTGATTTTTATGGACAATATAATACACATTTAACGAGAATACATTTTTGTTAAAGAAGTGATTAATTTTGTATAATTATGATGTGTGTCTGTATTCAGAAAACAAAAGGTCAATCTTTTCTCGGATATTTTTTTCGTAAGTATATGTTTTATTATTGGGATTCCATTTATCAAGTCTCCTATCAGATAAAAATAATAATAAAGCATTTTGGGATGAAGTTTAAAAATACTTATATTCTCAATTCAAATCAAATCGTTTATTTCTCAAAAAAAAGGTAACAAGATTACTTTTTAAAGTCAAAAAAACTACTACCGTTTTGGAAAAAATAAGGCGTTCTGGAAAAGAAGAAATGGCTAAAGAAACTCTCCAGCACTCCCTGGAACGACTTTGATTGTTTAATACGGTTTTTAAACACGTTTCTGTTATAGAAACATACACATTGCAAAATCTGACACTAAGCGATGTACATTATGAAGCGTTCAATATTCTTACGTCCAGAATTAGGATATGGTGCTGTTTAGTCTTGATTGAATTATAAATTGCTCTCTCTCTTGAGATCACCGCAACCGCAGAACTTACGAAAGGGAAAATTGTGTTGCGAAACCATTTTGCCGTTTCTGTGCTCGAACAGGAAATGCTAACAGTTTACAGCTTTGCTGGTTAACGAATTATTTTCAATTTGATTTTTATATGATATGAACTTGACAGAATTTTTAAAGTGGTTACACTATAAAAATTCTGACAAATTATGACACAAACGGAACGCAAAATCTTTTGGAAAAATATTCGTTTTTAAAGTCACGTGGCCACCGCAAAGCCTTTTGGTTTTTAACTAAACTTGTAGAGAGAAAACTGAAATATATACTATAAGTCGAATGCTCATATTATAAGTCTAAAAGGATGAATTTTGTTATTTATTTAGTCTTGGACTTGTAAGATCTAATTCGTAATCTACATAAATAGCAAAGTAACGGAAATTCACTTGCAAAGTCTCTCTTTGGTGTCTTATCTGCTTCGCTACAGTTGTATAAGAAACGACGACAATCTCCAAGTTCACTGGCACGAAAACATGGCACACGTTGTACAGGAACTTTTCAGACACATCCACCTACTTTCTTCAATTACTTAACCCATAAAAAATGTTCTGACTTCCTTTTATCGAATCGAATCGAATCTTTCCCTGACTTGCTGCTATTCATTCTAAGAAGTCGTCAAAGCCATCTACATAAAGTCCTACAAAACGGTTAGTATTTCAAACAAAAGTAAATTAATTGGGTACACCGCTAACGTAATTGGCTATTCAAGAATCCATACAATAATCCGTAAATTCTGTAAAACGTTTCTCGGGGTTGAAACTGTCCATTCAGTGGTCCTGTTTATTGCCTGTCTATAGAGATCGAGAGCATTCAAGACACTCAGTTGAATGATAGAGGAATGTGGAAGGCTACTGGTCTGTATTAACACAAACTGTATTACGCGCAGTATAGAATTTACATTTTTGTATCATGTTAAGTTATAGACAGTATAGGGTAATTAATTTGCAAAACAGGCTCGGGGCTACTGTGTAACGAAATACTGTTATTGTCTGGTTCGTTATTCGTGTTTTAATGGGTAATATGTTCACTGCTAAGTCTAAATCGTGCTTATTGGCTGATGTTCAGACACTAGCTAACGTCTCCTGTGTGGTGCTGGCGCCGACCACAAGGTGAAATATTTGTCTGACGCTCATGCTCGCCACCCGCCATACTAAATCTTGTCGCGTGTAGGTATGGTACATCCAGTGCTATCAACTAGGATACCGCGGTACAGCCAACTCAGATATCGACAACACCTCTGTACACGATCAGAATATTTTATATGAGAAACCAGATAGATGTAATATTAACTTAAACTTATATGGAGTTATTCAATGCGTAACAGGAAAGACTGAAGTCGTTTTTGAATTGCTTAGTAAGTTGGTTTTAAATAGGCAGAAATGCAATTGCTGCCATTTGTCCTTTTGAGTACCAAGGACGTGTAATTAAGGGACCATTATCCTGGACGTCTAGAATAGAATCCCGCATTAAATCATTGTAGGTCGTTCGTAATCCTTCGACATTAATGCTCGCCGTTACAAATGGAATGCACAATGGTGCATGTTCACTATTTTCCATAAATTAGAAATCGCGCCCGGACGTGTCCACTATACTTAAATCGTGAACTGGGTAAATGCTAAAACGTGCTAAAATGTATCGTATCACATCCCCATAAAAAGTAATGAGGCGCGAGGTGTAGTCTAGAAATGGTAACGACTACAACTTTGTGGAATATCATTTGTCATTGTTATTTATGAGGAGTGTTTTTCGAAGTGGGGAGAGGGCTGGCCTCGGGGCAGCATGAGCTCGGAACAGCGGGAGATACGCGGCAAAAATGGCATCCGCACGATGTCGCCGAGCTGACCTCTTGGCCGCGGCACGTAATAAAGCTTTGTTCCCTTTTGGTCACGGCTCCCCATTATCATAACACTAAGTGTGTGAGGAACGGACGTGCACCGACACTAGTTGATAGTCGATAGCCCATTCGCCTCGCATATATCATAAGTTCTAATATACCCACTATCGCACGGCATAACAACGCGAAGGTGCGTTTGCATTTGCCGATCAATTTGTAAAGATATCAGGTCATTTAGCCTGAAGCAGTTCTGTCCGCCTCATATGGGCGAGAAGGTAATAAAATTTTATTGCTAATTTGCTTCAAGACAGTGAGAAGCAATAAAACTGTTTATTATACAAATACTGTCAATGGGATCAGCCTCAAGAACCAAAATTGTAGGTCACTGAAGCTCTTCTAATAGGATTTACCGGCTAATCTTATATTGGGTTGCTGATTACAAAATACTCAATTCCTCAGCTTAGTATAATAAGACTTCATTGTTGCTTTTCACTTCCCGACTAAACTTTTGACATTATTTATTATATTTATTATTTTTTATTCTATGAGAACTAAATCTTGACCTTTAAAACAAACGATAATAGGATTATATTTATATCGAAAGACATGAAGCTATAATAATGGGATTAATTTTAATAGGTAAGTATAAGTATTTTCATACAGACTTCTTTGGACCTAATCCCAAAAAATATTTACGTTACTTTGCTTTAATTGATAAGTAACTAGCAACTCGCCCCCGGCTCCGCACGGAGTTGAAATTTTCAAAAATCCTTCTTAGGGGATGATGTATGTGATGGCACAGTATTAGAAATAGACCCAAAATAATTATCCCCACCTTATGTAATTGTCAGCTCATTTGGACCTACCATTTTAGTCAACCGGTAGTCTGCTTGCCGACCTTTATAAATATTTTAAAAAATACATAAAGCCCACCATGAAATTACAGCAAGTGTTAAGTGTTTCGGTAAGGGAATAGTTAGGTACTGCTGCCAGACAAGTTTATTTAAAAAAAGAAATATTTAACGTAAACGGTGTATTTGAACTATAAACGTCCATTGAGGACGTGGTGTGGGCGTTGGTCAATAATATTGATTTTTCGCTATTCAACATACAATTACGGACAATAATCGATGACTCAAGCTGTAATGTTAAAACGTTCGACGGGGACTAGGCGAATGTTCAATTGACACCAGGTTTATTGTGAACCTACCAGGTCTATTGTGATAATCCAAAGATACATATAAAGACTTCCAAGAATAATCAGATCTTGCTGCAATAATAGATATAACCAATAACATTATAAACGATATAACTGTATTAACGATATAACGAATTAACTGATTTTCATGAAACTTGGTAGATAATCATATAGATTATCTACCATGACACATAATATACATATACATGACACAGGATAAGCTACTTTTTTCTTTTTCAACGCGGACGAAGTCGCGGGCGAGTTAGTATTATAATATAAATGTTTAAGTATCTCTGTCTATTATTTTTTCGTGCCTTAACTACTAAATCGATGCAAGACTTACTTTCCTTTCGTCCAGAAAGAAGTACTATTTTCGAAGGATTACCTAAAATATAAAAAAATGGGTCACTCGTCATGGTAATGAAGATGTCGGGCGTTTATTACTAATATATTTTCTTAGGTGTTATATTTTGCGTTTTGCGCGTGTTATATACATAATATACGAGTATGTTAAAAGTTGCGGTCACCAGGTAGTAACATAATACTCAATAAATAAAAAACATCTAACAATTGCTTACTTAGACGTAGACCTTTTAATTCTAGATAATATAGATCGAAGATAAGAACTAAATAGAGTAACAGTTAGTGCGATTCGATCTTGAAGCAGAAGCTAACTTATTAGAGTTTATTAGCGTGGTATATTAACATCGTGACCCCCTACGTTGTGGTATCGCAGCACGGTAAATCTGGTCAAAAACGAAACGTTTATAGCAAGAATCACGCGAGGTGACCTTTTTGGCCCCATTACCTGTGGTCGCTCGACTTGTTTTGCTTCAGACTTAGAAGGCTGCCCATGACTCTGTTCAATAATACATAGACTATCAAAAAGGTCTGATCTGTACTATTAAAATAAATCGTGATACGCCAGACTCCAAACTTTACAATTTGAGATAATTTTCCTTATAATCAATTGACCTATTCCAGAAAGTTCAACTAGTTGAACTAATTGGAAAAATTAATTCAACTTTTTTAATTTTCGGTTTGATAATTCTAAAAAGCTCATTGTGCAAAAATCTGATATTTTGTTAATAAATTCTATCTTCTCATGATGGAGACTTCAGTAATATATTACCTTCTATACAAGTGATATAAATTATATTTAATAGTAAGAACAACTCTACTATTGACTTTAAAATTTTATATTTTTAGTTTGATTGTTCTTCTAGTGTTCACGTATTGTTTGTTTTATGTGGTACAATAAAAATATTTTATTGTTACTTTAAAATCCATAACTATAAACTCGTTTTGAACATGTTACAATATATTTTATTATCAATAAACATTATTGAGCAAGAAGAAGGCGTTGCATTTAACGAATACGTAATAAAAATACTCTAGATAAAATTACGTTTGATGCATGACCCTGTTCGATTCAATCGTGTATTTTATTTGGACAAGTGTAATTTGTCATGCATCAGATAAGATCATCGGACGCTGTAACATTTGTGTAACAGAATCTAATATAAGGAAACGTCATCGTGTTTTTAAAGACAAGAAGGAGTAAAAACTAACATCTGTCAAGCGATTGTAAATACCGCAATCAATTTAGATGAAGTTGAAGAGGAAATCCTTTTAACACGTGGCTAGGCAACTTTTATGGTTATAGTCGCGAGATAAAAATGAATTTTTAAAAATAAAGTTGGCCTTTTTGAAATCAAATAGAAATCGTATTCTATTGAGGGAAAGAAAATTTTAAAATTCTTTTTTCATATAGTTTTTTTTTATTTAGCTTCCCGTTTATATTAGATCGTAGTACAGCGAGCAGCGCGACTAGGATTACATAACGCTGAGGAAGGCTACCACATTACCGTATTGATAAATTCGCACTTCGTACCACTTTCGCCGGTCACGTTTTTGAATGCATCTAGTTATTATGGTTTTAACAAGAAGCTTGAAGCAACTGGTTAAATTGAATTAATGAAATATTTCATGATACCTATACTCGGATCACGACTCTACTGTCGGGAGAGGTATGTCTACTTTTGTATTGTGTCGTTTGTAAATCGAACCGGAAATTTAGTTTCACTAACCCTAAATCTATGAGTATTGGTGAGTGACATAAGCTGTAAGAAATACTTGTTTGAAGAAGTACCTATTGTAGAATTAAGAAATATATGTTTGAATTTTTGATTCTTTTAACACAATAACATAATGGTGGTAAATATGTTTCATAAGTCTGAAAAATGACTTTCGTCTCAATCAGTCACGAGATACATGAATATAAAATATTTAGAAGAGTAATAATTGCCGAAAAGCTACTTCAAGCTTTGTTAAAAATCTGGAATGAAGTCTCCTTGGTTGTCTTTGTTCTGTCACCCATGGTTATATGAAACAATATACAATATTTGCAGTAAAGCAAATAATGATATTTAAAGTAGGTTTCGTTAAAAGGCAGAATCCCGGTCGTTATACGCGAAATGTAAGTTTGTCATACCACGAATTCAAATAAATTTTCTCGATAATCCCATATACATTTCTCCGATCTTGTTAGCATAACCCGTGCTATGAAAACCAGTAGGATCGAGGGCATCCAGTACCTACTAAACACCCGTTGAAATAAAATAAACATAGGAATGACACGTTGTTACATAAAAGCCCCGTTTGCTGTTAAATGTTGTCAGTATCAGTAATTCATATGAGATACAATATCTAACACCATTTTTTTCAATTAAGAAAATGTAGTGTGAGTAAAATAAAATTAGAATGACTAGAAAAATGGTACGAGAATGGAATTATTCAGAGAAAAAAAAATTAAAATTATCGACACATCTAGTTGAACAAGACTAATTTTGTCGTAACTTACGTTGATTTTGTGATTCAAAAGCCACAGAGAATTGAAAATGAAAAAAAGAGAAGCCAAAATATTGTCAAAACAAATTTGGTTAATTCTTAACCGGAATGTTTTTTTTTTTTATGATAGTAAAATATACATTTTAGCACTAGCACTTGTTGACGATTCTCTTCTAGTAAATATAAAACTATGCTAGTAAATATACACAAATTCATTAATTTCCATTATATTAACATAGCAATCAAGAGTGTAATATGAAAGCGTCCACTAATCAATCCGATAGTATCATGAAAGCAATTTACAAATGAATGATATTGCATTTGCCCGAATTTCCTATTTTGCACAAAATAATGAATCAAGGACTATAATGAATAATGAATTAAAACTTGATAATTCGTTTAAGAGTTCTGGAGGAATATACATACTTACAGATTTATTATTAGTATTGATTATTTAATTATTATTTTGAGGCCACTTTGAAGCCTAGTGACATATCACATTCCCTTACTTTCATTAATAAAATGAATAATACATCTACGTACCAAATACAGACATATAATAAGACAGATTAAGGCTCCCACCGTACACTTTGTAAGATAAATCCCTGTGACACCAATCGTGGGCTACCAATCACGAAAGATCCGCGTGGCGAGAGAAAATCTCGAGGTGCTCTATGAAATTAACAGGTCGACGTGAACCGGTTCAATATGTGTTACTCAATCGTCTTACGAGACCATCTCGCTAGTTACACAATATGAGCATTTTTGTTCAACACTGCCCACACAAAGCTTTGTATTCTTCGATAAACAGAAACAATGAAATCATTATGTTATATCAATGTTCACTTTCATGTTTTCCATTTACAGATGGCCACTAAAGATTTATGTTTGATGGGCCACGTGTTAATGTGTTCTTATTGCTGTGCTAATTAGCTCGGTTTTTATGGGATATTTATACAACCCATAAGCTTAGGCCAGACAGACTTTTCAATAGAAGAAGTGATGTATTGTACAGTAGGTATATTAACCTTTCGAAGAATAATTTATCTAAGAATACACAGGCATTTATCTAATATTCATCTAATACTGCTGTTACTGGTACTGTATAATATATAATTAATAGTAGAATCTCGTATAGAATAGTAGTGTATGGTAATGTATAAAATGTCCTTATTGTGCGTAGTGTAGTATTAGTTATAGAAGACCACTTTGAAATAGCAACACGTGTAATGTTGTGTTTCATTCCTCTATCTTCGCAAGGTAGGAAGAGTACTTTAACTACTACTAGAGGTGTTCCAATAGGAGACGGTGGCCACCTATAAGATCAAGTGAATCGCCTGCCAACAGTTAATATAGGAATCACATTTATTTATACCTATGATTTCTGTGAAAATGGTCGACACAACTGCAACTAAAGAGAAAAGTTTGAAAACGTAGGTAAATCCAGGTTAAACTTAAACAATTATATATGTGATAACTTAAGAAAGAAGTGTAAGCGCCTGTTTCACAAACGTCAAGTAGGCCAAACTGTCATTTAAAGTCACCGGTAACCGGGGATAATGGAGCTGATATATACCTTTGTTTGTACGGTAAACGTCCCAAACATTAAATAGAAAATAATAATAAAAAATCGGCTATCGAATGATCAATATAACAGAAAATGATTTCTAAAAGTAACTAATCAACACTTTACTTGTAGTTTGTGAAAGAGGCCCTTAAGTATAAAACTTTATATTAACCTTACGGATGTTAAGTAAATATTTACATCTATACTATTTATTTTACACGCTTGTTTAACATCGGTTACACATTTCGAACAGTGACGATCCAGTTCGCAGCTAACAGTTACTCTATTATGGACAAGATTTTTTTATACTACATCAATTCAGGACCGTTGACGTGTTCAATTACTGGCGCTAACGAGATGCTACCAATATACGACAACGCGTCTCTAATTATTTTCCTACAAAAATATTCACGCTATTATAGTCTCAAAAATCAATATACTACGAGCTATAAAGGCGTACAACAGAAATGCGTGTTTAACGATCCGATACCTTGATTCTAAAGAAATAATTTGACTGACACCGTTAGATCACGTACTTTATAAAAAAGTCTTTTAAAATGTGTCAATGTCTCTACCAGTGATGTCGGGTTACGTTCATGGTACATTTGAATCTTCATCATTTGCTTAATAGGATTCAAAGAGCTTATTTAGCAGAGATTTTTTTACCTCAGCTTTATACAAAAGGCTTGTAGACGCTTTACGTAAGATGTATATCGGACGATCATTACGAGGTAGAATCTCGCGTCATTCTAAGTGCTGGAAGTAATGAAAGGTTATGGACACTGTAAAGAACTTATAAACTTAAAATTAGCAAGTTATCTTGATGTTCTTATGAAACAATAGTTAATGATTAACGAAACACGTTAAAAATTAAAAGAAAAATAACAGGACATAATAGTAAAGGATGACATTTTTCTAGCTAGTCTTAATATTTCTACCTTTTTTCAGTCTTAATATTACCACAATACTGATAAATACCTAAGTCGTAGATCAGGTGGGATAAAAATGAATGTTGTATTGAAAAGGAACAATGAAATTATTAGTTTACAAATAAATTGTGCCGAGATAATATTATACTGTCTAAGAAATTTTATTATATTTTAATGAAGTGAAAAATAATAACTGTTGAAAATTAAGTACTGAATTTAAGGATTATTGATAAATAAATAAAGGTTTTGTAAACATCTTACATTTTATCCTGGAGTTTATAAACTTTATTTGTAGCTTGAAAGAATTTTAAAGTTTTAAACAATTTATGGCTCTCTATTTCTCATATGATGATGATGATGGTGACGGTGATACATCATATCGGCCCAGAATTTTTCCAGTACGACCGGTCAGAAGAAGCCTGGGTCCAGTATCGACCAGCGGCGGTTATTATTTTCCTATTTATAATATCACATTTTCTAAACAGCATAACAATTTCATACCATAAAAGTCTAACAAAACTAAGTATAAATCACTTTATCCAATTAAAAACTATGTACCTAGCAAAACGTTGATTCATTTAATATAAGCTTTAACACTCCCATAGGCTCGTGGGAACTATACATTAATGGTTCTGAGCGACATTTTTCATTCGCTGACAGTTATTGGTTCCGGATAGATTACATAACCTTTTAAAAATCCCATCTATTCGCTCTATTAGGCTTAGGCTGATACAAAATAAAGAATTTTATTGATTGTCTATTTCATGCCTAATTCAACGACAATGGAAGACATCTTCAAATTTAATTATTGATTGAAATTGGATCAAACGGGATAAGATATAAAGTGGATCAAAGTTTTTCTTTTTTTTAAATACTCGTAACATGCTGTCTATCGTCTAAATTTTAGAGATTCAAACTAAAGGAAAAAACCTGTAGGTACTTTTGTGGACCATCAGATATGTATAAGACTGATTTTGTTATTAAGAATACAGACCATTTCAGCATTAGCAATAGTACTAGAAATCTAGAAATATTCTTCACATTTGGATATGAAGTCTCGGAAGCTCTAATTGACATTAACATTCAAAATTTCTCAAATATATTATGTAGAAACTAACCCTGATTTGATTTCGAGTCCTTTGTTGTCATCCCACGCCCAACGAACAAAGGAATATTGTTCAGGTTTCCGGACGAGATTCAAAATAAAATTATAAATAATCTTAATAACGAGGCAGGGAGTGTGTTGTCATCGCATCACAATACACGGGGTGGCACCGGATGTTGAATATGATAAAGATTATCATAATTATATGGACGTAAGTGTTAAAGTTCTCTCTTAACCGATAATTAGAATTTTACATCACTAACTCCCCGTGAAGCGTCGAGGCGGTCTCTTTCAACTAAGCGCAGTTAATGTTGTAATGATTGAGGTATTTTGTTTTTCCTAAACAGTTTCGTCTTCAGTATTTTTTGCGTTCTTGTAAATATCATTGGCAATAATTACGACATGTGATGAAATTTTCATTTCCTCACCTAAATAGGCATATCACATTTGAAATAACTGCAGGCATTATAAAGGCGAGGGATAGCAAGTATGTATCCAGAAGGATATTTAATGAGCGTGCACGAGTGGATCGTTATGTCCGACTCATGTGTATTATTAAGCCTAAGAAGGAATGCGCTGAACCGAGGTCACCGACAGAATTGTACCGGTAGCCATTCGCTCGCTGTAGACGAGCTACTACTTATACTGACCCATAGGCCAATAGTCTCAGGTCGAATATTTATAACGGGCACAGAATTCAAGATTTTCATTCATTTATGATTATTCTTTTACAGTACAGTTATAATAATTTAAATTGGTATTGAGATGGTAAAGATTACATCGACTATATCGAGAGGAATCTTTGACCCCTGCGCTGCTAATAGTCGTGTCGGCTCATCGTCTATTTGGTTGGAGGGAGTTTATTGTTGCTTTTTGTTATCGAAGTAATCGCCGGTACCTTTTTACAGTAAACTATCGATGACACCACAATTTTCTATGAAAGCGAGTTGCCTTATACAGCGATCTATTCGAAGCACGTTGCGTGGTGCCTGAGTTTGTTAGCGGATGTTGAACTTTAGGACAGGGCATCACAGACAAAGGATCATATCAGGGTTGAGGGCGGTAAATCAGCCTGTGCAGTTGCAATAAATACTTATTTGCGATAGCGTGAGCTTGTCATCGTAAGGTACAATCAGCGGACAAGAGGCGAGCTAGCCGCGGTCACAGCCGCCCGCCCCGGGGCATTGTTCCCACTCGAAGCTATATTTGCTTTCATCTCGGGACTGGGCCTATCTTGGGCCATGTTATAAATACGCCACATATGATAGTGAATTGCTGTTATTGGATGTGACTTTGATATATCCGAGCGTTTGAGTCTGAATGATAGAGTTTTATTACTACCGAAGACATGATACGAATATTACGTATGCTGTTCTTGAAACAATATATATAGAGTGATTTGAATTTAGGACATAATGTGTTGGAAGGTCTCAGCTCAACGATCGTTCATTATCATTAGAGGAGGCACGCATTGCTACACGACGAGTTTTTAAATTATAATTTATGGCTTATTTGAGTGTCGAAAGAGCTGATTGCGTGGGCGGGACAAGTTGAGATTGCTTCGTATCTGTGTAATGTCGTTTTTGTGTGCATTGTTCGTCTCGGCTTCAGAAGCCACTAGTGATCACTAACCTGGCCGATTGATTCAAAATACAATAACAGATCATTTCATAAAAACATATACATATTGCACCTAATACCGAATTATTGAAAACTACTTTGGTATTTTGGTTTTCAATGTTATATTATATTTAGATGTTTTTAAGTTATTTCTATTGCACGTTTAGTGCAAACATGCGGGTAGCGTTTACACAAAGCAGGCGTTATGATTGTCTTTTATTTTTATATTATGAAGACCGGCATGTAGGCTTGCGGTCTATTCAGTACTATGCTGTAATTCATTCGCCTCATTTTTCTTGGAATTAAAGTTGAGGTAGAATATCCAATTTTATCAAATTATCCTTAAAATTTTACATATGTACAAACAGATCTACTTGTGCATTTGCGATATTAGTATTGAATTGTTAATATTATTAGTATTAAATTTAACTAAGTATCGAAATCAAGTATTGATTTCTTATTTATAACATGTATCAAAGAAGTAAAAAAAAAGTGTTTTATAGATTTGATTAGGAATACATCTACATATTTTACAAATTGCTTGACCTTTGCCATCGCCCGAACTGCTTCTTTATTATATCACCTCGAACTTATTATTACTGTATTGTTGTTCGACGTCTATGATGTATTGGAATTTTTTTATGGTAAAGTTTAGGTAGGTATATTATTTATCTAACAATGATGATCTCGTTGGTCACGACGATGTAGCCTTTTTCTTATAACTAGACATGTTATTAATGAAGTATATATATTTTTTTGTTTTCGAGCGAATAATGGTAATTAAACAATTTTTATATAACACTAGCTAAACACCGCCGGCTCCTTTCGCAAAAAAATGTCGGAATGCTCGGTGTCGGAAAAAAAATGCCAAGATGACGATCCTGAGAAGAAACCCCGAAAACTCAAGATACATCGAAGCACGTCGGTATGCTTATATGTAGTATACATATCATATATTATATTATGTCAATAGAACACAACTACTACAGATATAATCATGGACACTTCAAGAACAGGTAAATACGGTATGCCAAAAGCTCTCAAATAGATTTAAATAAAAAAATGGCAAGCTCAGCCTCATGAGATTCAAAGTTGACAGTGACAAAATGAATTATGAAAATGTTCGTTACATTCATCTTGTATTAATATTATTTCTGACACTGCGACAGACCGTTTTTGTCGCGGGAACTGTGAATTAGTCTTAAACGTGTTTAAAAAAAATGCATAATTTTTTTTAGTTGTCGGTAACACTCCTGATTTCATTTTTTTTTAAATGCATAATTTCTTTTTTTTAGTTGTCGGTAACACTTCTGATTTCATTTAATAAAAAAAATTATCTAGCTAAGTATACACAGGCCTATATTACCAAGCAAGGCATCTTATAGATAAAGTAAATATCTGCAAAAACCAACGATGCAAATAAAACTGTTGTCAGAAGACTAAACTTTCAACAAGGCTTCAATTCGAAGCGCTGATTGCAACGAGTAAAAAAGCGAGCTATCGTAATTGGTTATCGATGAGATAAGCAGAGGCACCTGCCATTAAAGGTACGGTTAAAAAATAATACAAAAAGTTAACTGTTAAACTATTGTGATTACATTAGGAGAGAAGTCACGCTGATTCGTGGTCGCAGGTCTATTGGAGCCCGATCTGATAAGCGAAGATAAAAATATCGAGTCGATAGTTCGATGGCGCGATCTCTAGTCGTGATCGATAGAGAATCGAAGTGTCACGCGCGGGGTCGATGGCCTGGGGTCAGGGTCGGGGATGCTCGGTCGGACTTGCATTTATGCAACGCAAATATCATTTCCCCGACGGATATGTCGATACGTGGAATATTAGAGATGTAAACGCCTCATTGTTTATTCTTCAACCGTTGTTACATGTATTACTTTATGTATTTATTATTTCAATAAAGCTTCACGTACACTTTGAGCGGAATACTCAAACGTTTCTAAAAAAAATAGGCGCTATTCTATTTTGTCGTACCATAATGTCACAAATAAATAACAAACACGAAAAAAAGACTAGGTTAGTAAAGGTTGTACCTACACCCAAAAGGAAATTTTGTCTCTGTTTTATTTCATTTGTTTTATATTATGACATGACAGTGCTCTAATAAATACACATGAAAAATGTATGGCACTCTCAATATTATTTTTTTTAAATAATCGCCTTCCAAAATTTCGAAGAATTATATCATTTAAATTAAAAATAATAAACAAGTAGTATTTAATTTAGGCTTATAAACAGATTTCTTCACTGTCCAGTCTTATCGCTATCTCTAAGTTAACTGAAAGTTTAAATAGGCTATAAAAATAATAAAATGTATTTAGAAATATTTAGAGTTTCATAAATAGGTTCTATTCCAAAATTATCGTGTAAAGATAACAATCGTAATGAATCAGTCCTCCAGAGAATGAACGAGAGATTGGAAGTACTCAATACAACAAAGAAGAGGAAATTGCTATACTTTGGTCATATCATGCACAATGACTAGTATAAATTACTTGTAATGTAAGGAAAATTCAAGAAAGCCTTCATCCGGGTAGGCGACACGCCATACTGTAGAAAAGGTTGGTGGTGATTAATAGAATAAAGCCAGTAAAATCACCATAAATAAATAATGTCAACAAGGCATTTGTGGACACGACCTTCAGCACTGAAGAAAACGACTTTGATTTTCCAATAAAATAAATAATACCCTTAAAATTTATAGCCAGCAGCCTACTGGCTGCGTATAGGTATATATTGTAGGTGGGATATATCAGGCTGGGTATATCGAAAACATATCCATTAGATGGTCTATTGAGTATGTATATTTATAATTTAATTTTATATTCGTAAATACAAGTTTGTAGTTTTTACTCTTTTACGAAACTCAAACTGATTGGATTTTGATGAAACATTAGAGTTTTATAGTTTATTAATCAGAATAATTAATGTTAGTAATTTTATAAATGTTAAAGTTTTATAAGTTTTACAATAACTACAATTTATGAAGATATGCTAACGAGGTCGGCGGCAAAAGCTAGTCATCATTGAACACATGTAAAAATGAATAAATATCATTCTTTACGAAAACAAAAAAATGTGAGACTTTTTATACAACCTACATATGTAGCAGAGATACGAATACACATTTATTATTCATGTAAGAACATTATGCAAGACATAAAAAGTTGAAAAGTGGCCGCAAAAATGTGACCTGCAAGTTTACAAGCACAATGCCTTCAATCTCATACCGAAACAGCACGAGGTCAGAGTGTAAGACGTACATCATTCCAAGAAGCAAACAGTTGTCCGTTATATCGTGCACTCCATATTAAGCCATAGCCGAGATAGGTTTATGGTGATTTGATACCATTCAAGGGGAAATTGGCGTTTAGCGCACAAGTGTAAGCTTGTATAGTTCCGGCTCCGAGCTATGGAACGAATGTTGCGTTTTATGAACTGTTATCATATTGTAGCATCGTAATGCGTGTTGCATCATCTCTAATATCTTATTTGAGTTAGAACATGTTAGTACCTTTATTTGATTCTAATATCTTATTAGAGTTAAAATACTTTTTTTTTAATATCTAAGTAAATTCGTATTGGTAGTTAAATAAGTAAATCATTATAAAAATAATTATGCACACATATGACAATAATGACTGGATATCATTGCCCAAAGAAAGAGTGGAAGAAGATGGAAGAGAACTTTACAAAAATTGGGATCCTGGAAGTATTATGTGTGGCAAGACATGTGAAAATAGGTTACAGTCATCGAAATCTTTCTGGTTACAGCATCATAAAAATAAATAAAATAAAATAGAAAATTAAAAACTATAAATATATGTATTTTATAAATTTATTCCTCACGAATCAATCGCACTAGGTACACTTAACAAAACCTAACGTTGATGAATCAAGGAGCGTTGTTCTTGTAAAAATGTAATCATGTGAGGTCACAAATGTAGGGTGAAGAGGTTAATCGAGTGCCCTCGCTAGGATGCGGAAGCGTTCAGCTTTATGATGCTGCATCACAACACAATGTTACGATGGAACGACTCTGTTTATTGAAAATTGTTATCGTTATGCACATCGAAACGGCCAGTACTCAGTACAAAGTTGTAGGCAAGGATAGAAGAAAAATATGAATAATTTAACATACAAAACAAACAATAGATTCTCAAATTAAATATACACAATAAGCCGAATAACACTAAATGCCTAGACCGAAATATATAGTTATACCTAATAATTAACAGGGTTAATAAAAACTTCAGGTAACAAATAACAAACGCATTAACTGAATATCCAATTTTTTGTTGCTTTAATTAACAGTTTTTCTGATTCCGAGTTTTAATAACAACATAGCGATTGTTGAATATTTGGCTATTATGAGTTAAAAATATAATTATTAATTTGAATTGAAATTAGTAAAGGCATTCGACAATAACACATTAAAAATGAATCTCAAAATGTATTGTTAAGCGCAAAACTCGAGAACAGCTGGACCAATTTTACTATTTTCTTTTCTTCAAATATTATATTGGATTACGAGGAAACCGGGGTCGGGTCGCTTGTTTTAAATGAAAGTTTAAAAGCACCCGTAGTTAGTTCCCAATTGAACAACAAATGGATAAGATTTTATACAAACCAATGTTTCTAATTAATGAGTGATCCTCAGTCATTGGATAGCACGAACACATTCCCATAAATACAACCGCGAGGGTGAATTACTCAAATGCCGATGTCATTATCGAAATTTTAATGATGTTATAAGTTAGCTTCGAATCGTCTCGCTTAATTCCAATGGAAGACAAATTGGAGGTGCACCCTAGGGCCGACACCGACAGCCGACAGTTAACAATACTCCAAGGAGCAAAGGGTCATTTTTTTTCCTCGCCCAAATAAACCGCCTTGAATGGACGCCTGATTTTATGATTTATAGGACCCTTTATCCGCTCTCTGGTTCTTCGTATTCTGTTTTGATTGAGGCTTCTTTTAGAATCCATAAGATTGATTGTTCTTTATGTTGTGGGAGAGTTTTTGTTGATTGCCTTTGAGTGTAAATATTTTAGTTGTCTTTTTATTTTGTACAGAAAAATAGTGTCGGACCAGCTAACGTTGAACAAGTTTTCGCTTCGGATGCCTTTTATTTCTTACTATAGAAAGATCAATTATGTATATCTGGTACAGAAATAAATCTATTTACAGCTACAGTAATAAATCAAGCTTCAGTGTCGGCGTTGAGATATGAGTATTCTCAGCGGTATCGTTCGCAACATTCCCACTTCGTCGTGAAGCCTCCGAGAGACAATTGAGCAATCGCATTCACCTCCGGCTATGTTCCTAGATTGCTCCTTTAAGCCCTTACATGCCTTTATCCTCTTGAATACAGACATATAAAGTAACAGATACTCCTTAACAAAAACACAGTCGTAGGCGCTATGAGATAACATCGCAGATTATGTACGTACGGTAAACAATTACATACGTGTTGGGCGAAATGAAATTACTTCCCGACTTCTTTAATATATCTGCTCGTGTACGTCGGGGCGAGTGTTGAGTTAAGGGCGAAGCGTTCGTTAGTCACGCGCCAGTTCTCACTCGATGGCATTTCTCATTAGGCAGCTCGTAAACAACGACCTTCGACGCTTACTAATGTCCTCACGTCACAGTTTTACGACTATTGGCCACAATTTTAAGATATGGTACAGCCTTAATGGACCGGTAATAAATAACCGTTCACGGGAACACTGAGTGTCCCTTCGATCACCCATTAAAGCGATAATGTGACAGACGCGATGGGCACAAACGCCGCAATAAACGATCGCATCACAGATAGAACGCGACGATAAAGTCGTAGAAACATACAAGAGGAAATTTGATCCTGATTACGCTTCGATAAATTTATTCATAGGGACGATTCTATTTCATACAAATATGTTTGCCCAGCGGGTAGGAGACTGCAATTGAAATGTCCCGCTAGTGGAGTGGGTGCTAGCCGTGTCCATTTCCGCAATTTCGAGACGTACAAGAGGCGATCGTGTACCGACAATGGACGCTATCGTGTGGCGTCTAATCACGCGGGCCGTTGTACTGTTAGGTCGCTATTTCGCCCGCAAGCGGTTCGGGGTGCCCTGGCCTGCGCGCCGGTAATATGCGTGCGAACGCGATCCGATCGACGCGATGCCTGCTACATCTCTAGGGGCACTATCTGCCAATGCGGCAACGGCTAACAACCGTGCCCGAACCGAACTCAACACTGCCAATTACAGAGACGCATGCACATCAACCCCAGCAAACGTTTACCGCGGAACTTATTGATTTATTAATTGCGGCTTAACATTGGACCCCCCAGATTTAGAATGTGATAGTGATCGGATAGCAATAATGTCGAATTATTTGACAGTTAATTAGAGCCTGCCATTCAAGTGGGCACAGCCTTGTTCCGAGCTTTGTTGCAAACTTGTCGTTACGAAACATTCTGTCCTATGTCCGCCCGCCACAAAACAACTGCGCCTATGATTTATCGTTGTACAGCCGTTGCCTCAGATTAAACTCTTTGTACTCATTGACAAATTATGCGGCTACCATTTACTTTGTTACTACTAAACAAAGTAAAAAAAAAAACTACCGCACTTACCATCATTTCTATGATCAAATTGCATCTGAACGATCTCTGTCTAAAATAAAATATAAATTTTTCTTAAAACATTAGTCACAAAAAAGAAAATGATACATATTTATCAAGTCAAGCAGAGGACTAATGCGATTATGCCGCATAAGGGATCGCAATAAATTTTTCACTCTGCATTCACATCTCTTGTAACAATACATTCACTTACGACAAACAACATTTATTAATGCTGGACAAAGGTAGAGCGCTGGGATGCCTCACTGCGCTGTTCTATGCCAGAAATAAACACTTATAAATCTCCACTAGGTTGTATTTAATCACTTGTGCCCTCTGAGCGCACGTTTGCGGGTGAAGTCTGAATTATTTTAATCCAACGCCTGGTGGTATCTGTTATTGTAGTCAGGAGTCGCTTTGTTGGGGCCCACTAAATCAGCTTAGTCGACGGATGGCACTGCTGCTATCTTCCTACTCTTGTATAGTGCAAATCTGTCATTATTTTCTTCTATTTTCACACGGCTCGCTCATACTATTTGTCGTAATATTTCAGTTGCCTGAATTCAATTTAAGTTTAGAATATGAACGACGTTAAACAATTTTGTGTTAGATATTTTATTCATTGTGTTATTTTTAAATAATTCTCAGGAGCTGCATGAGCTTATTTCGCTTCCCCCTTTCTTCCATCGGACATTCAGACGTACAGCTGGTTATTATCCTTATCTGGTCAAAATCCCTTCTTTTTCAGAGTAAGCGCTTTAAAACATCCTTTATAATGCGCACTGCCAAGGTTTGGAACTCCCTCGGCGTCTGTGTTTTCGAGCTTATATACCTACCCAAATCTTTTCAAAGCTCAAGTGAATAGGCATCTTCTGGGTGAGCTCGCTCCAACATAGGCCTCATCTTCGCTACACAGCTATATGCTGGCCAAGAGCAAACCCCTCTTTAATAATAGAAAAATTTAAAAAAATCACTTTTGTAGTTAATTTAAAATAACATTTTGTCTTTTCTAGGGCAAGTAAATCACCCGTTACTCAAAGTGGTTCCGCAGCCTGTCAGTAATGTCAGCCGACCCCATATTCTGCCATATTCAACTTGAGTAATTTGCACAGGCCGTCTCACACTGCACGACTAGGAAGGAGATTAGTAATAATGGTAAAATTCATATTATTTTATTCATCTGACCCTAAATTCACTCACGCAACAAACAACTTAAGCATTGCCGGAGTGTTAAACTTTTGTTCAAGAAATAACCACACTTAACTTACTGAAGTAAGTGTACCTTCGATGATATAAATACCTATTAGAATACTAACTGCTAACTGTATTAGTAATAATTTGCAAGTCTGTTTTTACCTAAAATTCGACAGAGACTTTATTGTAGATGGCTACCATCGTATAAAAATAGAATAGAATAAAGTGCCTACCTAGAATAATTATGATAAAGGTCCCTAGCTATCCATACTCCATTTGAACTCATATTAGCACAAGTAATGTAAAGCACATCTTTTATGTGGGGGCAGTTACGGCCACCAATTGGGCAGTATTTAACCCAGTTTTTAATATTCCCCGCTTCTTTCAAAATGTACACGAAACAACATACAATAATTACTTTGATTTAGGAGTTTATTGGGTTTTAGAAGTTTTACAACTGTTTTAAGTTAGCAAGAAAGATATAAAGCTTCTTGTATTAAAACCTTTTTAAATTCAAATTAATCACTACCACGTTCTTTCAAATGAATATTACTACTCTAATATCATTTCTACCTACATTCTAACATCATTTCTAAAATAAGAGAAAATGACCACAGATTGTGCTTGAACTATAGTGTGGTTAACACTACGAACGTATTGTGGAATCTAATACCGGAATGGATTTGTGTCAGTAGGTCTATTTATTGCAATAACCTTTTTATTATTTTTATGTATTAATAATAGTTGTAAGCAGTGTTGTTATAATACTAATCATTAATATGCAAATGTGAATTCCAACTACTAGTTTATTAGCTGTTTCGCCCACATATGGTAGTATTTGTAAAAGAAATTTTTATTGCTTAATTAATTTTAATTAGATACCATATTACAGTTTACAGCAACATTAGGAATTAATT
This sequence comes from Synanthedon formicaeformis, assembly GCA_945859745.1. NCBI lineage: Eukaryota > Metazoa > Arthropoda > Insecta > Lepidoptera > Sesiidae > Synanthedon > Synanthedon formicaeformis. The sequence continues at coordinate 3,896,567 of OX243960.1, read as the reverse complement.
TATTAAAAATTAAATAATTGGACCATGACGTATAAGTTTTTTTCCTAAATCAAGTCGTCAAGCCAAAATCGTGCAAAGCAAGGTTTGATTAGTTATTTTTATACTGAATACTTAATACTTACCAACAGCAAATATAAGTAAAGTTATTTTTATTTTATAATTTAACATGATAATGTAATTTAGAACCGAGTTTGAAGACAAGAAATATGAATTTAAAAACAAATCATAAAAGGAAAACCGAAACAAAAGTTCTAAAAAAGCACTTACGTTTCGGGAAAACCATGACGAAGAAAACGCTTTATCCCTTATTGAGATAAAGATCAAATTCATTTACATGTAAACAGAAAACTCATCCAATATTTTTACTGACCCACTTTAAATATTAGGAAATCTGCGGACACAAAGGCGATCTCGGTTCAAACGATGAGAAGTCAATAACGCATAATAATTAATACTTAACTTGAAAGTTTGGAGTTCAAAGACATTGCGACAGCCTCTTACGTAATTCGCTTATTCGCTCGAGGGAACAATAATGCTCACCGTCATTAACCATTGCCCGAGTTAAATGATTAGCTTCTGACGCAAATCGGCCAGAGCAAGGTTTGGATGCCTTGTTAGTGCAGATGAACAATGGCTCGTCGTTTGTCCACAGGTACTTTCCATCGAGATTAGGCAAACGGTTACAAGGGGCTTGTGGAAACGCTGAACTAAACGTCACGACCGCTCCAAATTAAAATTAAATGCCTTATCGAATCGACCTACTTTTGAAGACATCACTTACTCGTACATGCATTGTTAACTGTTTCTTTTCAACAATAGTTGTACTTGAAGCGACACTTTATATTGATTCCGGTGCTTACAGCGAAGAACTTAAACGCAGACTGTTGGAAACTATTCAAATATACCACCAGATTAGTTAAATGTTAAAATCTAACTAAACTACTTATAGCTGATCTCAGGTTCTTGAAAATATATCCAGAATCTAGAAAATATGATCGGACGACGCGGACTTTATCGACAAGTTAAAAAAGGTTCATAATTTCGAATAAATTCTTAGTCGTTATAATAAATTAAGATTTATAACTTCTTTTACTTCCTAGCTCACAAAGAAAAGTAGACACAGCATAACATGACTTCTAATATTCAAGATCAGTTGAATTGAGATGCTTAAAAAAATTACACACGTGGGCAATATTTACATGATTATATATATTTTTTCTATTGTGACAAATAGCTAAAAGTATAACTTTAATCTGATTTCCATCGTTTAGCGGGTTTATAAAAGGTCTTCGCTTAAGCTCCTTACTCCTCTGACCCTTGACCGCGATTGTTTGACACGGTAAAGTTAGTATTAGTTTGACACCAACTTAACTTCCTTTGGCTTCTTTACAGTCAAACCGATGATTTTAATCTCATATTACCTTAATTACCTTAACAGTACCTAAGCGATACGTAACATCTATGTCACCTAAATGTATTTACATAAAATATTAATATACTTATATTATATATGTAGGTACCTGTGAACCACAAAACAAATAATTTTAACGACTCCTATATTCGGTGAGCTGACAATCCATTTGGTAGAGGAACACCAGGGAAGGTGTGAAACTTAATATTCATAATAGAGTTTCATGACTGATTTGTCGATGACTCACCTCTTTAAATAAACAATGATTCGAGAAAATTCAGGACAGGACAATAAGATCTGCCATCAAATACTCTAAGAATTAAATTGCACAAAAATTATGTTCTTTAATCAAGACATTTTATATAGTAAAAACGCTATTTATTTTAATGTTGAAAAAAACAACTTTTCTCATGAACTATTCCCTGAACCGTACAGGCTCATAATAGAAAAACATGATTACGTACGTAAATACGAAGTCCCTTCAGATATTATCAAAGCTAACATTTGATACTGGTCTAAAACCATCGATACCTAAAACACTTCTCCGATGTCATAGACAGGTTTATGAAGAGAATTTGTCTAATGCCCAAATATGTTTACATTTTAAATGTAAAGGTAACGTGACATACTACATTATGATAATAAATACTTTAATACGACACCTCTAAATGTGACTCCCAATTTATTTAATCCTCTGAATAATTTATTTAGATAGTAAATAGTAACACATTTGCTTTATTTGTCACAAACTCAGTCACACCACAGGCTTTAGCTGAAATCGGCTTAAGCGGAACCAGTATGACACACAAAGCTGCTAGTACGTAGCCAAGGGTATTAAATGTATATCAGCCGCTATGTGCTTTGATAATTCCTTAAACGAAAACACGTTCAAAATGGTGTCTAGAACATGTGTGTATACCAAACATAGTTCCTAAGTAATGAATGTGTGCGACGGACATATAATATCGATGTTTGTTTAACGTCAATCCCGACACGTGATATTTAGGTCTCACGGACTTTCATGTCGACAAGGAGATTCACGGCGCTGATATTTTGTTAAATGATAAATTACAACACAATTTGTATTCAGGTTTCCAGCCGGTTATAGCGGTGGCAACATTTTATTCAATTACACAATTCGGACACGCGTCATGTGGGTATGTTTGTGTGGGAATTAAACAACCAAGTGTCCGCAAACAATATGGCAACGAAAGAAATTTTTTGACATGTAAGTTCGTCTTATTCAATGTGTTGATTACATACTTATCAATGTAACTTTTAATATTAAAGTTTATATTAAAAATATCAAAATAAATATGTAGTAGATATATATCTATCAGACTATACTATTGAGGTGAGAGCTTTGAAATTTTTAAAAGGTCTCTTAAAAAGTTGATAGTGAATAAATCGCTTATAGAACTTGTAGACGATAAATCATTTATTAAATCGTTGTATTACAAATTAATAAGGGTATTAAATTAATAAGGGTAAATAAGTATTAAAAGGCGGACTTGTTAGACGGGGTATTCTTTTTATAATTGTTTTATAATTGTTTGATATATTAGGTTTAATTGTTTATTTGTTTGTAATTTATTTGTAAAATACTTTGTTATAGATTTAAGACTTACCTATTAAATTCCTACAATTAATAAGTGACTTAAAATTTAAACTGACTTTTAGGGACAAAAACAATTTTAAACGAAACACGCGCGTTTATAATAATGCCGTAAAGATAAAAACAGTCCTCGCTAAGGCCAGTATTATAAGAATAAGACATGATAATGCATAATGTCATTTTACAGGCGTCTCATTGAAATGCGAATAAATTAACATAAACGACGCGACGATGTTTCGTAGGGAGCGTTTACGGAACCAGCTAACGCAATAAATATATAAGAAAATGACGGAGAGGTAAGTTTCGTTCGGAGATGGTGCGATTTGCGAGCCGAAGACGCAAATAAAGATTTATTGTTGTTGTGGCTGCGACACCTCAGCCCGGTTCCTCGGGCGCCTCCATTACATCAGTACATTTTTGCCTATGAGTTATGGAGTGAATTTAACGCACCTGAACCGTAATGCAAACCCGATTGCCTAACGGAATTTCACAGTATGGTCGTTCCACTGAGCAATATTTTCTTTTTGTTGAATAAATCTAGCTATGCCGCATAGATCGGAATCTGGTTGTTCATGTAAAATCGTGACTAACGATTTGTTTGAAATTGATAAGTGGACACAAACAAGGTTGCCGGAAGCATTACGAAACTAGGCGTAAAAAGGAGATTTGAAGGAAGCCTCTGGCCTATGGGAAAAATTTATGGTGTCTTTGTGGCAGAGTTTAAATAGTACGGTTATCGTCATTCGGTGTGCGTAGTTGGTGGAGCGCAGCCGGCGTATATCGGACTAATATCTCTGCGCGCAGTTGCGCCCGCGCATTGTTAGCTGCGTGGACAGAATAACAAGTCTATCGGAACTATTAGCAAATATGTAACTTTCAGTTCGGCCTTTATTTATAGTTAAATCAATAAATGTGGTAATAACGAAATAGGTTGTAATAATTGTAATGCGCCACAATGCTGGCTTGCTTATTAAGTTGTAGAATTGATAACAGCAATATTTCACTAAACCTATATTTTACTCTGAATACACTAACAATAGAGATGTTGATCTCAATCTATTGCTTCCGGTGCTCTTTGACTTAAATTTCGAAACAGATAAACTCAAATATCATTAGTATAGTTTCAATGCGAAGGGTTTCCAATCCAACAAGAGTAATGTGTGAAATTTCGATTTATCTCAGATGGTAATTGAAGTGGTTGCTTCACTGGGAGACAGTTGCACGATAGAGCAGAACATTGTATTAGTGAATTGGCATTCAAGTTGAATATGTATTAGATACGCTTCACATGATTTTACTTATATTAGGTTCGCATCTTGTTAGTGAAGCTACCGGGAGCATCAAACAGGGGACTGTTTTGGTTCGGTCGCGTGAGAAACACGACCATCAGTTTGCTCGTTATTGCATTGCGTGCCTTAATGTGTATGGGTGAATTTAAAGATAGGAAGGAATGAGTTATTACACCTGATTCAGAGTGTTATTATCTGTGTATTTGCGAAGTCCCTCGAGGCGACTCGCGTGAGGTTCCGCGAGTTTATTTATGCGCTGGAAGAATGACCACCATAAACGCACTTCTTATCATAGGTCAGGTCTTAGTAAATCAAGAAAATAGAGAATAGCGCTATGAGTAATTATTAGTTCTGTTCGGTTTTAATTAATTTCACAAAATATGTTTGTGATAATTCCTAATGTCTATGAGTTTCAACCGACTTCTTCTATCAATAGAACCGAGAGACACTATACCATTGATTCCTTTGATCTACATGTTACTCCCATTATATATTTAGCTGTATAATATGTGAATTCCAGAATGTAACGATCACAATTATCCCGGAAAATTTTCTTTAGGTAGTTGGCATGGAAATACTAACATAAAACTTTAAATGTTTTTTGCTCTGTTAAAAAAATTACAATTAATTTGTTCTTTCGTATGATAAAAATTATCAATACAAAGTTTTAAAATTTAACTTATACTAAATATTGTAACTGTTAATCTATTTGTTCATAATCTAATTAGATTTTGGTTGAAATCAAAATGTAATATTCAAGAGAATTTCGCCGCTGGAAGGTGGAAATGCCGGTACGTAGGCAGAATAGTAATTCTCTGGGTTCAGACAGTGCCGACAAATGTTTAATTAATCGCTTTATTGTGCCACCTCCTATTTGGTGAGCTTCCAACTTATGTAAACATTTACTATTCAGCCTCTCGCAACACAATGCACCTTTTAAAGTTAACAAAAGAACGCCAGCTGTTTCAACTATTCCAGAAACGTTAGGAAATTTATCCTAATTACCTTTATTTGCAAATAACGCTTTCCAATCACATATTATGTGATGCTTTTAAAGCGGCATAATAACGACATATCGTCGTTGTCAAACTGAAGTCTGCTGAAAGTCTTTTGATATTAACGCGAACGAAGAGTTTCTCCGGTTCACTAATATTGAAAAAAAAAAAAAATCACTGATATGAACTATTAGGTTAAGTCAAAATCATGGAATCTCAAAAATGTGCACATTACAGATTTTGGTTTGAAAACGACGATATTCTAATTATTATTTTCGTGTTTGATTTTAGAACATGGTCACCTTCAGAGTGGAGTATTTATTGGAACATAGGTTATTACCGTGAAAGTGTAAAATGTTATTAGGACTTGACTATAAAACAAATCACACAAGGATATCCAACAATATACAATATTTGCTTTGGCACATTTTAGTAATATCGGATAACTAGGATTAAATTGATGATTTCAATCAAATTTATGATATGACGAGTTACAATTTGTCCGTATTCGTTACGACTCGATGAATCCATGTTTCCAGCAATTGGATTTGTTTGTTTCAAACCCAATTGTATTCCGTCGTCGATCTTACGCAATTTCATATCGGTTTATTGATTCGACGAATACCAATTGTTTACGATGTATACCACAACCATTATTTACAATTACTCCCTTATCTCTGATTGTTTTATTTGTTAGCTATACAAAATATTGTGTCAGAGTGGCGTATTGAAATGAGCACAAGTCAGACCGGATAGTAAGACAATGTTGAAGGTGATTTTAGAGCAGCCCAACTTATATAATTGCCAGCTTATGATCCTAAGGTTGCTGACAGTTTGCACAATCATACCGTTTCGTTCGGTCAGCGAGGTGTTGTAACACAAAAGAGATTAGCTCTCAATTTATGTAGGTATTTATAATCTCAACGGCAAATGTAATTCTGCTTCCTGCTTACCATCGCTATTGTTTTAGCTTTTATATTATTATGTAAGTCTGCAATTTTTTGTGATAATTTTAGTTATCTTAGATTCTGTGCTTACGATAATTAATTACTAAATATCAGTACGATTAACTCTTGGAATCTGACTGAAAACTAACGCGTGTTCATATGGTCTACAAATCGCATATAAGCGTTTAGTTAGGTTTTACACATCATTTTTATTTTTCATATCAGCGTTAATTAGAATTTGGATTACATTTAGGTTTTATTTGCAAGAGGTGTCTACTTTTTCTTTTTGTGCTTCGTTGGAGAATTAAATGCATGTCTTATCTCTCCAATTTTTAAAAGAAACAGTATAAAATATTCTTTGTAATTATTAATGCTTAAGTCCTCCTCGTCTATGCTTTTTGCTAAATAAACGAGGCAAAATCTAACTAACATTCCATACAAATTAACGATTCTCTATGCATACCTTTTTTGGAAATAATATTTCCTGCGCATAATTCAACAAATTCCTTTCGCTAAGTTTTCGTAGTAATTAGACGTTCACCGGATGTTAGTGTTGCAACATAAAACTCACATGTTCGATGCATTATTCTTATCGAATTGCTTTATGAGCAAGATTACAATTAGATCTATTACCAAACTATACATATGGCTACGCTTGTTAATCTTGAATCGTGACGACTCAGCGCTCTCCTTTGAGACGTTAATTAATTTACTGAGATATAATATTATTTATATTTTATGTTTGCTACGATTTAGTCACGAAGTGATATCCAGCTGTTCCATTTTTCTTATTCGATTTTTATTTTATTTATTTTTGACGCATTATTTTCATCGTTATTTATCCATATAATAAGTATTTTAGTCCCACACTCCATAAGTAAAAAAAAGAAAAAAAAAATGCTAAAAAAAAGATATAGGTATACAATGCTCTTCAAGTTCACAATTGTAATAATGCTTCGTTATCAGAAGTAATAACATAATATTCATTATCAAACTGAAAAATAATATAATACACACCGATCTAAATCTAATAATCAACTACCTATATAAAAGTTGAACCAAGGTTTGATGTTAACAAATATATCTTAATGATTTATTTCAGACTAGCTATTGCGCGCAACTTCGCCCGCATTACTTTATAAAATGTAGCCTATCTTATAAAATGTATCTTTAGATTATGTATCTTTCATAGGTGATATTTTTTTTAAATCGGTTAAGTAGTTTTTGAGATTATTCATTACAAACAAAAATACAAATTTTCTCTCTTTGTAATATTAGTATAGATGTATAGATTTGAAATAGTCATAAAACTATTAGAAAAAAATGTTTATGAAATAAGTGGAATTTTAAAAGCTACTTTTTTATAATAACTAATCCTACTTACATATTATAAAACAAAGTTCTCCGCCGCGTCTGTCTGTTCGCGATAAACTCAAAAACTACTGCACCGATTTTCATGCTGTTTTCACCAGTGGATAGAACCATCTCGAGCGAGCAAGGTTTCAGTATAAATTTACAAAGTTACGCAGGCGAAGTCGCAGGCAGCAGCTAGTTTTTAATAAATCTATGCATCCAATATTCTATCCTATTCATTATTCAATATTAGCCAATAAACACTGGCATGCAGTTAGTTAGGGTTAACTATAGTTTAACCCGCCTCACATACATATTATTTATGCGTGTACGAATGTATGTAAGAGTGATTAACTGGACGGACCATTATCTGGGATGACTTACCCGCGTTCAATAGCCGTCTAATTAACCCGTTCATGGACGTGCAATTACGTCAAGCTTAGTTTAAGCCTAACCCCACCTCATTCAACTGCTGGTCTATTTTGTCCTACTAATAAGCTAATGAGAACTTAAAAATTGATACTAGACCTTAAATACTGTAGAATAAGATTTAAGATTATTTGAATTTTTTTATTATTTTTAAGTTAAGGTTAGATAAATAGGCTGATGTTTCACTTGATGGTAGGTGGCTGCCATCAAGTACAAGCTGCCTATAAAACAAGCAAGCCACAATGTGCTGCGAATGCGTTGCTGACCTTAGTTGGATTAGATAAGGATAAGGTATAACAGAACATAACAGCACTTATGATGATCTTCCGTAAGGAGGTGATTACTGTTAGGAGGTGATTAGGTGATACCTCCTTACGGAAGATCAAATGTGCTCAGTGTGCCCCCCCCCCCCCCCCTCCCCACTTTATTAACTACAGACACTTTATTAACTGCGTCCAATCGGAAATAAGTTTTTAGAAAGCTCCGATTATCGTGAATCAATTTCCATCAATTTGTTCGACGAAAATGAAAAAAAAAAATGTAAGTTTTTATTATTAAGGGCATATCTGAAATACAGTGTTTTAAAATAAATTTATTCTACTTTTCTACCAAATATACTTATTTCATCAATATATTCAATTCAAAATTATACTCGTATCTGGTGACCTGTAAACACAGGTATTTAGGTATTTTTCAATACCTACCACAGCCACCAGGCTCTCATACAGTTACGACCATTGCCTGTGTATATAACAATTAAGTTAACATTGTCTATATATATTGTGGTTTTGTGATTGTGTGGAGCTAATAAATGCATTATTATTATTATTTAAAAAAAAATATAAGTGTAAGGAATTCGCACAGGGTTAAATAATTCATAATAGATGGCAGTATTATGAACCATCGCTAAGTTTATATCAGCATTGATTTCCTGTTACAGGAGGCATAGTTGACACCTGAGTCGTGTTGGTATGAGGTGATAGCAACATAACAAATTGCAGTCGGGCAACTTTAAAAAGTCTTATCAAAACCAAAGAAATAAATTCATTGCACCATAAATAAAAAGATTATTAAAATAAAGATTGTATTCCTTTAGCTTTTAATAATAAGCTGTCTTAGCTAAGCTATTAAAGCTTTAGTTTATCCTTCATTATCTTTATGTAAAGACAGGTTTAGAGGACTTTTGTTGACGTCTTTGCGGATTATCGTAAGTTTGTTAAACGTTTTATAAATATCTACTCTTAAAAGTCCTTTATTTAATAATATTCCTATTGTTTATTGGATAATTACAATATCAATATATGAAGCGTTCAAAAAGGTACTCTCACTTTAGTACTAGGCATTTACAAAGAATAATTGAATTTTTTTTTAAACAATTGCAATGAATGAGAAAAAATACAAGCAGATGAATCTTAATAAGTAAAACTATGAAGGAGCTATTTTAATAAAAAACTTGTATCGAAAGTAGGTCGCATTTTAAACGAACATTTTATCTCAATGTTTGTAGGTATAAATAAATGATGAATAAATGCTACCTAAGTTCTAAGTACGGATGGAATAATTTTTTTTATGTACCTATTCATAGTTCACGCTAATTAATTTAGCGTCTATACTATCTGAACAGTCTGCATTAACCTAGTTAAAATAGATTTTCTTTCATAAAATAATTTGAAGTTGTTATACTAGCCTCCCTGAATGTTGCGTCTTTGTCAAATTTGTATGCCAAGCGGTTTGTGCTTGACTTATGCATGAGAGACCATAAAATACCTAAGCGTATATTGTTTTACTGTGTACTTTGTATATATACTTTATAGGGCATAATTTATATATAGGGTGTAAAATAGATTAAAGATAATAGGTGTAGCTTCCAGAAAATATATCCAGAATCTAGAAAATATGATCGGACGACGCGGACTTTATCGGCAAGTTAAAAAAGTTCATAATTTCGAACAAATTTCTAGTCGTTATAATAAATTAAGATTTCTTTGTTATAGTATGTTTAAGTTCTTTTACTTCTAGCTTTATTCCTAGCCCAGAAAGAAAAGTAGTACAGCATTATTTATATATAGGGTGTAAGATAGATTAAAGATAATAGGTGTAGGTTCTACTTCCTTATCCATTGCCAATACTACTATGGTCGATAGCTCACTTGCAGCACCTGTGGCGTTACTTGTGTTATCAACAAAGATTTAAATCCTTCAATTTGGCCGTCCATCTTAACATATCGCGTAAATTACAGTAAAAATATATATTTAGAATAAAACGAAAATAATTTTATTAATAGTTCAAAATTTGTACAATTTTTAACATACCTATCCGGTTGACACTACTTATGTGTCTACAAAATAACAGTAACCTGACTTTCTTTTCCCATGTAAAGTGTCGGGTAATTTGCGATAATATTGGATACAGTCCATTTAAGTACCTCAACAATTTATAAAACTGTTTATCGTGTTTCACTTCAAAATATGCGTTACGCAATTAATGTACATACGTAGGCTGTGCCTACTTGAAAACAATTTGTCGGCATTGTTCAACAGTATATGGCTATCAACAATAATACATCTATCAATTTGTCTTGCTAAACTTTCGCTTGTATTTTTCGGCTCGTTTTCCTCTTAAATTGAAACATGTGTTACCTCATATTGTTTGACATGATAACTTATTTTTTAAAATTTTTTTGTATATATTTTTTCTATATTTTAATTGCGTTATTACCCAACTAAACATTGATTTGTAACGTTCAGTACTGCAAAATACATTATTATTTATTATAGAATTCATTGAAGTGAACTAATGAAAGTATTTTTTAATAGAGGTTTAGCTTAAAAAAATATGTAATTTTGAAATTAATAACGTCCCTTAACGTCCCTAAAGTTTTATATTTACAACTTCAATAAATTGTTCATCTCCATTAAAGTCAACAAAAAAAAAAAAATTGAGCTTTTCTTAGTATTTTTATTTAATTACACTTTAAGTATTGATAACAATAATAATCGATTTAAGGCGTTATCGTTGAAACCAGTCTTTACCATTGGTTATTATCAAAAACAGATAGATTGATGTAACTCACCTAAAGCAATTTAAATATAGCAGACGGCTGGTTATTTATATACTCATGTATCTCATGTAAAACTATTTGTTTGCACATTAGTTAGAAAGTGCAGACGAAGTGGAATCAAGTGATACGCTGCGGTTCGGTGGAGTGCATCAGCTACTTTGCAAGGAAGCGACGGTTTCTATCGTGCGACGAACTCAAACCAAATCGATGTGACAATCGCGTCTTACGTTCTTGAGTACGCTTAATCATTCCATTCATGTTGATTACTTCGTTGGTGGTCTATGACACTTAACGCAGTCAGTAGCTTTGACAGTACCCGTCACTAAGTATGATATTTAGCTTGGGATCTGTCACTAGATTAGCCTTCTATAGGAAAATTTGAATTTCCTTTAGCATTTCTTCTTTAGAACATAATAATTATGTGGTTGAGGCATTTTTACAATAAAAAGTATACGCTTTTAAGTATTTTCATAGTATAAGAATTTGTTAACATTCTTTGCGTTGTCTCGTTGGCCTTGCTTTAGTTATTAATATATTTTTATAAGATAGATATTAGAAAATATTACTTATGCAAAATTATACAGTAAAAACCAGTAGGAAAAAGTGTTTTCAACTGTTAATTCCAGGCTAATCAGAAGTATTTGATTATATCAGATTATATAGTTTTTATTTCTGTATATATATGAATAGAGATCGAAAAATATGTGCATAAGTTGCAACGGATACTTAACAATCTTTGGTTATTTGTGTAAATAGTGCAACCGAAGCTTTGATAATTGCAAATGTCCAGAAACCTGTTGAGGATCCCGGGGAAGGATGTTGACGATTAACAGGCATCATTACAACATGTAGTTGGATGTCTCGAATGTCGTTGTACAGAGATCGGATCTATTTATTGTTAAACCGTCGTTAAATCGTAGCCAGCCAGTCATTAATTGCTCGACGCCCGAAGGAACTACTTTGAAGAACAAAAAACATCACTATATAATAACAGCGTTCAGAAATCGCGATTTATTACAAAACACGCGATTGGCACGTCGAAGAATTTATGAGCATTGGCAAATCTTTTATATTTCGATTTAGATTTATTACTGTGTTTAGAACAGTATATTTCTTTTATTAATTAAAAAAATAAAAGCAGTTTAAAAAAACATTTACAATCTCCAGACGGATAAATAAGTATTCAAAATTTCAATAAATTGAATAATTAATTAGTAGTGGCCCAGTCATAAATTGTCGGTAGTAACCACTCCCTTACAGAAGACCACCGTGAAATTATATCCCGTATTCTGTTGTTTCGGTGAGGGAATTCCCTACTAAGTTCATTGTCTCTTATCCTTTAACATCGATAGCGTACTTGCAGCACCTATGGTTTCGCTTGTGTTGGCGACGATAACCACCTACCATCAAATGAACCGCCAGCCTGTCTGCTGACCTGTATATAAGAAATGCCCTCGTAGAAGAAATTTATATCTTTATGGCCTAACTACAATTCCGACGATGCAGACTTGAAATAATGATAACAGTAATTTGAATAGCAAAGCTCTAGTGGACTTACGTAAGTTCGAATCTAGGACGAGCCTAACTATAGTAGATTCCAACAGTTCTAGCACAATTAAATTCTTATTAAAAATGTATGCTTTAGTCCACTTAAATAATTCAGAGCACAGAGCACAATCCGTTTTCTGGCTTATTCCCAAATGTACAGATCAAAAGACGGAGATTAAACCATTTTGTGTTTCTGTCTAATTAAACCGTTACAATTGAATTGGATTAAATTCCACGCACATTGTGACAATATAATAAATAACGTCGAAAATTAAACTGGAGCACGCTTGCGTTGCAAGTCTGAGTTGTATGCTAACGAAATGACTCACAACTCACTCACAATTCGCTAAAGTCACTCACAATCACACTCGCATCCAGGTTTATAATTCACTCAAAGTTACCGACATAGTTATTGTGTTCGAGCCAGCGTAGACGGTGTATGGTCACAATGATAGCGGGAAATATGTAATTACCTTTAATCGTAGAAATAATATATATATACATACTCATTTCAGTTCGCTGTTTATTTTATTTTTTCAAATAATATGAGTTCCTTATTATTTGAAATATGACCTGTCGAATTTACGATGCAATATAAGACTTGTGACTTGCAATTTTAGGAAAAAGTAGTCAGATTACTTCTAGTTGTGCAACGTTTGAATATCTATAACTGTTGCTGTGTAACTGTGTATACTTTAAATACAACCAAAAATTCAAAAAAATATTCACCTTTTAAATTAGTTTTATCAATATTGTGTGAATGTCTGAAAAAGATTATATACTAGTAGCCGTTGTTGAAGTTACCTACATTATTTAGCAACTACAGGTTTTAGTTACACCACGCCTTCATTGACACCACACCTCGACAACTTGAGAAGGAATATATTCAATTGATTAAAGCCAACAGAAATTATCGTTTGTTACCGGATTTACTTTAAACGTAAATAATAATAGTTCCTTACCTACACATTCATTAGCGTTAAATATTATAAAATGGTAGCATTTATTTCGCGAGATTAGTCATATAAATATGATTACTGATTATGATGATGATTATTTTGTAATAATCTATACCAATATATAAAGCTGAAGAGTTCGTTTGTTTGTTTGGTTGTACACGCTAATCTCAGGAACTACAGGTTCGAATTGAAAAATTCTTTTTGTGCTGGATAGCGCGCCTGTCTGTCGCGTCTGTCTGTCTGTCCGTTCGCGATAAACTCATAAACTACTACACCGATTTTCATGCTGTTTTCACCAATGGATAGAGTGGTTCTCGAGGAAGGTTTTAGTATATAATTTACAAAGTTACGCGGGCGAAGTTGCGGGCAGCAGCTAGTACTTAATGTATAAAATAAAGGTGTAAGTTATAAATACGAGAGTTTGAATTTAATTTTATAAAAAGCCTCTTTTCCTATTGTACTACACATTCAATGAGCTCCTGGAGAATTTGCATCAAATGAAAAAGCTATTCCACGAAGTTATTCGTTTTCGGTTGCATTGCATAGGGGAGCGATGACACAATTTTCCGAGAAAATTGGCTTCGCTGAGCGTCGCCGCTGCGAGTAAGTACGTCCGACACTCTTCTATATATTGTTGATTCAACAAGCGACGAACATTTCTCAGGCATGCAAATGTCACTGTAGCACGTGTACATTTCGCGCGAACGAAGTAATTTGTCGGTTATTTATCGCCGCACTCGACTAGATGTATTTCGAAAGGCGGGACATTTAAATCGTGAAATTATACGTTTGTGTGCGTGGGTGTCGTATGACAATGTGCAAATGTGCGTCGTGCGTGCCTCGCTTCATAGTTCATATACGTATTTGTGTTTTGACGAATGTACGAGATGGTAATGTCACTTCGCACTTATCCCTTAAACACGGTCTGTTAATTAAACATAACAGGATTTTGTGACATACAACAAAAACATGACTACATTCCCCGAGACTATGTATGTTTGAAGTTGTTAATAACTTTGTTCAGTATTTTAAGGCGAGGACTTAGCAGAAAAGCGTTATTTTCGTTGTCTAATTTTACATCTTAAACTAAAATTAAAAGTTAGATAAAATACACTGCAAAATACAAAAATGCTTCAATAAGGCAGATTCTATTTTTAAAATTAAAATTTTATTTTCTGAAAATAAATAGTAAGTAACTAAATTACAGCCCAATAAAAATCTTTCGTGACACAGTTAATAAAAAAAGTTCAGCGACAACTATATCTATTTTTAAGCTTATTAATTAACTTGAGTTATGAATTAGTTTCAATCGCCTACTTTTTTCTTTTTTCATATTTCCCAAAATATTTAAGAAAATTGTTTAGTGCAATATTGCACCTTAATTAATAAGTTATAAGTTTCGAACTGAAAACATACTTTCATAGAACACAATGAAGCTTTTGTTACTAACAGATAGTGTAGCTTCCTGTCAGAGAAAGTTTTTTAGTAGCTTCATAATAACCCATTGTCTATGAAATTATACAAATAAAAGATGTTTGTTTGTATGTTTATAATGTTAATAAAAATGAACTAACAAATGTTGGTATCCATGTGGATTTAAAAGAGAATTTATAATGATTAGGCTTAAAATTTAACGGCCAAAATTGAACAGTAATATGAAAGCAAAAATGAAAATGTTACCAACCTGTTGGCTTCAACGTATCCGGGCCAAAGCAGCGTTCCCGACATCGTTGCTTACTCTTCATCCTTTGGGAAGCACTTTACAATACAACCACGTATTCCATATATCTGTAACAAAAGCATTGTTCATTTAAAGCCACGTGTATGTAATTTTTGAACATCGCTAACTATACTTCAATTAAGTTCAATTAGTGTGGGTGAAATTCATTCAACTTCCCGGTTTCGTTTGGTTCTTCAATTAGCACATAGTCCGAGAAGTAGAACAGCGTTCCTCATTAGGAGAGCAGAGTGTGGTAAGAGCTAGATTTTAGATAACGCCTTACGCATGCGGGCCATTGTCTTCGCGGCCAGATGCCTAGATAATGCGGCGAAAGCTCGGCCCTATAATATGCATAGCTTTCAGATATTGCGTCGCCATCTGACTCATAACAATAGCATAACGTAGTTACAGACAGTAAAAAAGAAAACTTAAAGTGTCTAAGTAAGCACTTATTGCTTTTGAATAGAGATTCCAAAAATTCCTTTAGAAAAACGGTAGAAATGATCACGCTTCAAAAAGCAGAATAATTGCACTTCGACCTCACTTTACGTTCGTATCATTTTTTCCTTGGTGTTATTAATTTTTCTTCTTAATAATGAAGTAGTAGATATATGTAGATAGCATACTTAATTAGCATACTTATTTGACTGGCAGGCTGACGCTCTACTTGTCAACCCGTGCACTACAGATCCTGGAAGGATGCAGGATAATGGACAAAGTGGGAATAGGGGAAGGGACTAGGCTTAATAACGATCTGAAAAATAGCACAGGTGAAGTATGTTATTTCAATGTGTTTATGGAACGTGTGGACGTACCGTTATGGATTATGATGTTAAAAACTAACATTATACCCACAAGAAAACACTCTTTGTCTCTGAAGCAGACTATTGATGCTTGCGTGTTAGTTCTGTGTAAGGTTTAGTCATTTTTTTTTTAAATTTTCGACATTACTGTATAACAGAAAATCTTAACTGTTTTGATTTGTTGACTGACTTAACTGACTTGTTTTGTTTTTGACAGCACACAGCTTTGATTATATCCTTCATTAATTAATTCTGATACCTTTTCATCACAAAATCCAAAAAACAAAATTCCACTTTGTCGTTTGTTTGAGCGTCGCATGCAAGATATCATAAAAATAATTATATTTGTATTATACACTTGTTACTATTCTTGTAATGCCATGCCCTAGTGGGTTGGGTTAAGGTGGGGCCCGAGAGACAATATTTTCTGCTACGGTTCCTGTATCTCGCCTGCATATCGTTCCACTTTTATGTCATAATTCCGCATGTTCCGTGTAATTGTGAGTGCTAAACTGTTAATGCTAAGTAAAGCGCACGTGCCTGGCGGGCTACGAGTACGTTCGTATATATACTCCCAGCCCGACAGGCTGGCTTGTACTTGTCGACAGAGAGATAAGTAGCAATATTATTTATGCATACCTTATTAAAGTTTCTATTAGATGTTGCGAAACTTTTTACAATGAACTGATTACTGAAATATGGCTGCGTAGACTGTTTGTAAATTTATTAGAAAAGCTAAAGGAGCTTTTTTATTTTTATACTAGCTGGTGCACGCGATTTCGTACGCGCTGTAGTTCGTTTTTTGAAAATTTCACAGGATCTCATTTTTCCTACTGTAGTTGATCAGATCAGTCAGTAGTTGATTAAAAAATCAACTACTGACAAAAATATGCAATCAATATATTTAATAAAACTTTTAAGTTAATAAGACGAGGATTATCATCCCTTATTAAGATTCAAGAGAATTCATAAAATCAAAAAAATTATTCAAAATATAATACTATAGTACTATAAATGTTTTATACAATGTTGTGCTAATTTTGGACCTGTATCAGCTTGAGATTGTATCCGTGTAGGATTAAGTCGAACTGAGATTGTGTCAAAGCGGCACTAAACCCTGTGATTAAGTGACGGCTCGTCAGTTGAGTTGAGACAATGAAACGATATGCGGATCTCATCAAACATCCATTGAGAATTATTGTTATTAAGAATACCGTGGTTTCGATCGCCCCAAAAACAATTGGTCTCATTTATTTTGTTTGAAGAATTGTCTGTAATTCTAAAAACTTTTTTAACGGCTGATTTAATTTATTTCTTTATTAATGTAAAAATTAAAAAGACCTTAATGTTTTCTTATATTACCTTATGGTCTCTTGAACAAGAAAAATTAGGCGGTATTAATATTCTTTATGATTAGACTTTATTTTTAATAAATAGCTTAAAAAATATTAATATTAATTAAATTTTTGGATACTCTATCTATAGCAACACGCTCCATGATATCAGTATAAGTACCTACCGAGAACCTCAAGAAAAAATATATTAAGTAAATACATAGAGTAAATAGTACTTAATATTGGTTTTTAGTTGTTACACACATTAAATGTTAATTTTACCTAATATCATTTCTAGTTGAATTCATATCGCGATATCTTTATTTTACTTGTATGATGGTGCAATGGTCACTTCGAGACTAACACAAATAATGACCTTTATATTTCCAGTCATTGTTCTCAGTGTGGCGGATGTAATATTTACCCAACATAGCCAAACATGGCCAAATATAACGGCTTGTATACTAACGAAGCGTGTCTTATCTCCAGTACTAAATAGTTGCTTAGCGAAATAAACTGTAGAGATTACGCAAAGTTTTTTCTTTGTAAAAGTTTGGGTGTGTTCTGGCTCGTTGTTTGTTTAAGGCCATTCTTCATCATGTTGCATTTAGTTATTTATATTTATTGTTCATTAGAGACCCCCGCCTCGGCTGCGCACTATTCCATTTGTTCAGACAATTTGAATGTGTTTTAATATTGTTAACGACTATTGTAACTAACTTTTTTATTTTAGCATAGTTTTCGGGTATTGTGTTCTTTTTTAAATTCTTGTCAAAATGGAAAAAAAAAATTATCCTATCCAAATTTCCTAACAGACAAATCAAATATTGGTATTCAAATACTGACCCAACCATGACCCAACATCGTCGTTCTGCCAATTTTGATTGAAATTTGACAGAACGATAAATTGTAGGACAAAGAAGAGTAACGTCTTAGTATTATTTGAATATAGGTACATATATAATAGGTATATTGTGTTCGTAAAAGCTCCCCACAAAAGTCTTATGGGATCAGAGAAATCCCTACCAATTTGTTGGCTCATTGAGCCAGCCCGAAGAGCACATAAACCTTTTAAAGCGGATCTATGTAATCGATCAATTTGTCACGGTACGAATCGGCGACGAGTAATTACCATGCGCGCGATTTCGCAACTCTCGCCTTTCGTCTAGAAATCGAATTCTAAATGCTCACCCGTTCTGTTTACTATAACATTGCAACCATTGTTGTTGGCCAGTAGCGAATTTACGTTCTAGCTCTTAGGCAACTGATAACCAGTTTTTGTGGTCGTTCCGATGAAGATATGGTAGGGCGCGTGCTGCGTTCGGTGGCTATTTCCCAATACACGTACCTCTAGTAATTAAGTCGTGATCAGATACACACAGGTACTCGTATCATTCTCTCTCCATCTGACACCTGAGATTATGGCATGCTACAATTGCTCAATTAAAATTAATTATCTACTGGAAGGAATAAATAAAATGAACGATCGCTTGGGCCCGTTTTATTGCTTTATTGACATGATATAACAATTATTACATTGTACAAAGAAAAGTGCTGCGCATTCAACCGGTAGCGTTCTTTTATCGGTCGGCCATATTGTGTGGCTGTTTAACATTTCAGAGATGTTATAAATACTAGAGGGGGAGATATTAAAAATGCCGGCGCGGGATGCAACGAACTCTCGCGGATGCGGCCTTGGTCCGCGCGGAGGAGGCAAAAACAACGAGCGGAATATTTGAGATTGAGTTTCGTTTCGTTCAGAAATCGAACGCAGCCGGCCAGTGAAGGTAAGCAGCTTTCCGAGTCCATAAGCCGGTGTTACGAGTACGACACAAGCATAAGAACCACTTTTACGATTCGAATCGTCGGCAACAAATGTGGGCGGGATTCACCGCGCGCACCCGACTTGCCATTGTTTTGCACGTACTTATTACATACCAACAAAAGTCACAAGTCGCTGATTTATTTATTCAATGTATTCTCGCAATACGATTTATCATCTTTCTTTATTGTCCAGCGAACGTTTTCTACCTACTGTTTTAGTAATAACAGTGTGAACTACAGATATGCAAAAAATAATAATATTTTGTATATCAGTGAAAGTATAATGTTAATTTAATTTTTTTATGATAATGCAATAGTACTCTACAAGGTTTATTAGTTTTAATACATATAGGTAAATACACTCGTGAACTTAATATCATAAATACTCATAATGCACTTTAAAAAATCAAAAATGATTTATAAATCTGTATCCATTTGCCAAAATTGAATTAAAAAATTACTGTTCTGGTGCCTTTAATCCATTGTATCTCTTGGGAAGGGTGTAAATATATTAAATACTTATTAAAAACAATATCTTATCTAAAAAGCTTTTAGTTTCTTCTCATATTGGCATAAGCTCAACATGTATTGGCCATAATCATGATTCATAAAATAATTATGATGCTAATAAAACTAATGGGAGGTAATTGAAATGACAGACACAATAATTAGAAATACGTACTCTCGGATTGCATTCGTTCTTTCAAGCCCTTTAATTACCTCTAAACTATTTTATTATGACGTTTATGAGTGAGATTAGAGTTAATGGATAATTTGGTTGAACTAGAACAAGAATTTCGACTCCATGGTAGGCAACTTTAACTTGGTTGGTTGAAGAGAGCTAAGGAAATATCTGTTATAACTGTTTAGTAATAAGGAATAACTGTTTAGTAGTGGTAGGGGCACACTGCGTTTCGCAGTCATTTGGGCAGCCCGTCTGGCGGCAGTAACCACCACCTTACATAATACCACCGTGAAATAGCAGCATTATGTGCTGTTGTGTTTCGGTGAGTGAGTAAGGGATGTCAGAGCCCATTACCCCACCCCTCCCTTATCCCTTATCCTTAATCCTTCTATGGTCGGCAGCGCACTTGTAGCACTTATGGCGTTGCTTGTGTTATAGGCGACGGTAGCCACCTACCATCAAGTGGACCGTCAGCCTGTCTGTCGACCTTAACATAAAAACAAAAAAAAAAAAATTATAAAATGAAAAGTATGTAAAGAAAATAGCAGACCTTAAAGTGTGATTTATATGAAAAGGTCGTCAGGCTGATGGTGGTCCACCTGATTATAGGCGGGTACCAATTAACACAAAAAACTCCAAGAGTGTTGCAAGTGCGCTGCCAACTTTAGTAGGGTTAAAGATAAGAGTTTAGTTTCATCCTACTAACGGATAGGGGATGGTTTAGTTATCAAAAACAATAAATATTATGTATAAGATGAAAATCTTTTCAGATATATTCTATAGTATTAATGACGTATTAATTTCATAGTTGTTTCATGGTATTTCGAAACAAGTAATCTAAATTTAAATCTCAGTATTAGTCACAAGGGCGCACAGGGTTTCGGAGTCATAAACCAGGCAGCCAGTCTTGTCTTGCCGGTTTCGGTGTGTTTTGTTGCGTTTTGTCGCTGGTTGGGGATTCCAACGCTTATTCTTTTCTCCTCATCCTTGCCCTTAAGTCTAGAACAGACGTAGCTATAACATATATTATAATATATTATAGCAACGCATAATTACGTTATATAGTATTGTTTGATTGACCCAGCTATAAATAAAATATTTATACTGCGTCACGTCTGAAAGATAATTATATTATAGCATCTTGAACTTACTTATAGCATAGTCATAGTGCTGTAAAGGCAAAATATAATTTAACATCTTACATCGTGTGTGATGGTACATTGTTATAATTTTTTAAAATCAACATCTTTCCTAGGCCTTCCTAATCCTACCAGCAATTAAGGGCGGTACCTAGATGGTATTACTTGTGTTCCTAAAAGTCACAGGACCTACTTTCAAAACGAGTAAAAGTTGGTGAAGTAAAGGTCCATTGACCCCAACTGTATATTGTAAGTATTGTATATACATTCCCTAAACGCTGATTTCCTTTGAAGAATACCAAATAATTCAATTAGACGAAACCAAACCTATCGAACAAACCATAAGATTTCAATAATGACTTTTATTATAGTTAAACCAACTTAACTAATTATAAGGAATACATAACTCATTATGAAAATTGTTATCTAATTACAAAATAACGGTTTCACACCTCCATAGACTATTGAGAACTAAAGTGGGTGGGCAATGAGGAAGTGAAACAGCACAGTAGCTGCAGTTAATGTGCAGATACTACTAAATGTTGAAATGGTACATGTTGCTTCTTGTCAATTCAACAAGTCAGTCAGTTGGATCTGAAGCTAATAAATTTTCCCTAAGATTCAATCACAAAATAAGTTTCTATATTGAATTTAATTGGATTCTTCAAATGGCTATGAACAGATGCTAGAACGTTTGGCAATACCTCTTGTAAGTACTTGCAACGGTGGATTTAAAAAGGGACTTTATTTGAAAACCAGCTTTTGCCGATTTCTGCGATATCTCTTTGCCTTGCTTATTCTGAAATTCCATTCAATATGTTGTTGAAATATTTTTTTAAATCGAATTAGACCACTTTTAACATAAAAGTTAATAATGACATTAGCAATCAATTTTAATAATAACTTTATTGAAGATTTATTAAAATAAAAAGTATCGAAATAAATCATACTTTTATGTTAAGGTCCTCAAACAGATCGACGGCCCAATTGATTGTCAGCTAAAGATACTCTTCTATTAGACTATACATATACAAGTGCACAATATTGACTCAAGCAGCAAGTGTCATCGACATTTTCTTTACTGATAAACGATCAAGCCACAGACCCAAGTTAGAAGCAAAACTGCTCGTAATTGCTCGTCACACACCGCCTATAAATTCTATCTTTTTTTAAAGCAAAGAAAGTTTACATGAAATCCGCTACAATGTTACATAAATATAAACGTCGTCCTTTTAAGGCGTAGCGACGCAAGAGGTACCGCGTACGGTCCTTTAAGGTAGCTTAGCCGCTTATGAAATATGTACCTACATACAATCTTATAACTTTTCTCATCGAATAACGCAACCATAGACTAACTCAAGAGTCCTTGCGTTCTTATCTTTATATTGGGTATTTTTATTGCTTTTTATGTAGAAAATTAAATAAATATTTCCTAACTTAACAAATAACTGGACCTCAATTGCGACGCTTAGCGCCTATTTCACAAACGTCAATTAGGCCAAACTGTCATTTAAAGTCACCGGTAACCGGGAATAATTTAGCTGATATACCTTTGTTTGTACGGTAAACGTCCCAAACATTTGTAGTTCGTGAAAGAGGCCCTTTGTCTATTCTTTTGATCTTTTGTAAGTAAAGACTACTAAGTAGAAGAAATAGCCAACATTTTTTTTATGTTAAGATCGTCACATAGGCTGATGGTCTACTTGATGGTAAGTGGCTACTGTCGCCTATATAATTTTAAACGGTTCGATATTTTTGAATGAAATTAGACGAAATGATTTTTTTATGCAAGTAATGCGTTACTTGTTATAAATAACAACACTTTATGTGTGAACTTACAATAGAATTAGCCCCTACATTTATATAGGTATAGGTTTTTGTAATAATTGTATCATCACTTACAAAAGGCAGCTTCATGCCGTAAATTTATAACACGAGAAGCTCGTTAGAAAGGTAGTGCGTTTATTTTTACAAGGGCATTCGGTCAAAAATTTTATTAAGGAAATTATTTAATTATAATTACTAAGGAATTTTATTAGGGATAACAATTTATTAAGGTCAAGAATTCAATCTATCATATTTTAAGTATACGAGTCTGGGTATCAGAGCTAGTGCCTAATAATGTATAACAGATAATAAAATATATTGAAGTCTGGCTTAATAGCCATTGAAGTCTAGTATCATAAAATAAGATATAAGTGCCACCAACAAAAGTGCTTTATTGTGTTTCTTAAAAAAGCGGATACAGGAAACATAAAGTCCATAAAAGCTTAATGGATTTTTTGACTAACACGATATTAAATTAAAATATTTTTAACACATCAAACTAACAAATAGAAACTAATATGGAATAATTATAAATATTCTATTTATAAGTATAAATACTGTATATTTCTTAATGTTACAAAATGTATAGCAAATAAATATTTATTCAATTTAAGGTCAATAGGCATGAGCGACATACTATTTCCTTCCTGGTATTTTTAACAATGATAAATAACAGTATAAAAGTTGACATTTTATTATTTGGAATTGAATTTTATTTTACACAAACAAAACAAGACAATAAAGTTCAATGACACGTTGGACATATAGTATCCGTATTTCAATTGATTTCAATGGTCAAACAACGAACTTGTGTACTTTTGTTGGAGTATGATTTGCAATAACTATCTGTGACCGCGACATTTTGCGCGCAGTAGGTAAGTAGTTCGTTTTTTGAAAATCCCACAGGATCCTAACATTTTTTCAGGTAATAAACTGTGTGACAAATTATCATCCAAGTCTGTTAATCGTGTTTGCGTTATTAACAAACATACGAACTTTCTCATTTATAATATTTAGGTTTAATATTATTGAAAAATAAACACACATTTTAGCAAAAAATGTTGTTGAGAATATACACTGTATAAAACATGGTTAAAAAGTGGTTAGTATAAAACATGGGATAATCTAAGTAGAAGATAAATTTATGGTTCGGTTTCTAAATGGGAGAAAGATTTAGTTCGATAGACGTTGGTTTAAATCCCGATCGGGCCTACAATTTTTTCTCGTTTGTTTTCTGTCTTAGAAAAGATAAATAATCATTTCAATTGAGATGAAAAACATCGCAATTTCACAGTATCTTTTATGCTGTTATGAAGGTGTTTTGCTGGTTTATTATTTACTTACTTAGAATTTGAAGCGACCATAATAAATAACTAATATATAACACCATAATAACAAATGAGATAACTTAACTATTAGCACTGTTTTTTCATATAAATTAATTTTAAGTACCTACCTACTCCCAATAAAATTTATAGTGGTTTATTATTTTAACTTTTAAGATAATGTAATAGAAATATCGATAAAAATTATATGTATACTTAAATTTTTGTGTGTTATGACAATCTAATAATTTTTTTTTTTAATTTACGAAGAACAAGCTCTGTCACGTGGTTTCACCCGCCTCGGCTTCTAAGCGACATTTGTTATAATAAATTAATTACTAACCTTCCTCAACATTATATTTTATATCTGTCTTTTAGCATTCAAACAAACAAACAAATTTCAGCTTTATTATATTAGTGTATAGATATATGTACCTAGTAGGAATGTGTTGACACAACGCGCAGACATTTTTAGTTTTTGGTATGTGTCCAAACCGTCATACGTTATTTGAAACTGAAATCTTCATATTTCATCTTTGAATCGGTAAGCGACTCCCAGTCAAGTGAGCTCTTAACGCTCTAGCTATACAATATAGAGGAATTTGTTAACCTTAAAATATGATTCTAATCCTATGAGAACCTTCAAACGACAGTCCGAGATCACAAACGGTTAGCACTTTCAATGCACTAGTTTACATTTAACGTAGAAAGCAGCCCGCCGGGCGACAGGAAATAACCTTTTGCGACCGACCTATAGCCAGTTATTGCTGTGATATGACCCCGGCAGTATAAGATACGAATTTCGTTACCATTTCTAATATGATAGCGTTTGGATAACCCACGACGCGGCTGTGTGAGTAGGCGTGAGCATCGGTCACGTATTAGCTCTGAGTTATAACCCGGCAAAGAAATAAATCTGGCTTAGCAATAGACTAGTGCTTCGCGCAGTACACAAATCGCCCACGTCTTAAATTTACATACGTAATACGCTAACTGCCGCTTCGTCAATCCTGGTGTGAATGTGCCAATGATTCAACGGATCCTTTGTTCCGACTCATTATTTACATTTTAAATTAAAATTTACCTTATTATACGAGCAAAGCGTTAACTATGCAATAGCTTTTCCCCTCTCAAGGCAGTCTGGCAACAAATTTCCTAATACAAATCTATTGATTCGATCCGGAGTAAAAGACTTCGCGGTCACAATGTCGCTAAGTTTTATAATAGAATTGGTTCGTGCGTACAAGTTGTAAGAGAAGCATAAATAATGTTACTGGGCATTAAAAGTCAAAAATAAAAAATAAATAAATATAATGTTAAAATTGAAGAAATAAATTTGTGACAAATATAGCTGACGACGAAAGCTTTAAGTTAGTTTTTGGGTTTTTTTATAGCCTATATTTAGGTATCTATTTACCTAGTAATTATGGGTGTGCATGTGTTGATAGGTGACCAAAGCCATCCTACCATCAGTCATCACGTCTGTCAGCCTGTCTGACAACATTTACATAAAAAAAAAACTTGTAATGAAAGTCTTAAAAACCTCTTTTTTATGAAGGATGCACTTAAAAGCGCCAATGGTAACACAATTACGTCTGTTCGAATGGAACGGATGACATGTGGTTGCGTAAACGGTTTTTATTCTCGTAAAACGTGTAACGAAAAAGGCAGGGAAATTTATCACGCATTGGAAAGGCATGAGTACATTTACGTATGTAACCGAGTTGGTCATAAAAACGTATGACGTGAAGCCCGCCTCTGAGACCTCGCAAGTTTACGATAGTTGGGAGTCGTAGTAAACACGCACCAAGAGCAGTTAAAATAATTAATGTCGTACAACGTGTTAGGTAATGTTATTTAATTTTGGTAATAACTATCAAATCTCTCAAAGAATCTCCTCACATTTCTCTATTCCTCTATTCGCCAGTATTATGTTCGTTGGTGGTCGATTTCTCGTTTTATTTTTCTTTTAGAGATGACTTAAGACGCGACTTTGGAGTGTCATGATTACGTCATGTGGGTTTTGCCACACCTAAATGCATGCGAAGGTATAATGCATTCCGTTGCAAATTTTTGTATTTTATAGTTTTTACATTCCGAGTATATTTAACGATCTTTTGTCCGCGATACCTCTGCGTATCTTTATAAATTATAGCCTATGTGATGCATTGATAAATAAACTATTATAAATAATTTCAAATTCCCAAAAACCGTGTAGTTACTCATTATTTTTTGCATAAAAGAATAACAAACATCCATCTAATCTATACATCCATACTCAAAAACTTTCGCATTTATAATATTAGTAGGTGATTTTTTCAATTTATAACTTGCTAATAGAACCTCATTTTGTTGGTTTATATTTAATCGTCATCTCTTCAACATGAGTATCTTATGACTTGCTGCAACGGCTTTGTGCAAAGTCATCATTGCCTGACTGACGAAAAAAAGATCCCAGATTATGTAACAGATATTTTTCTATAATTAATATTTTAGTGGGTACCTGTGATACGAGTATCAAATATAACTGAAATTTAATTGCCAAGCCATTAAGAAACAAAATAATTGCTTCTTTATATACTTTATGACGAATATGAAAATGATATAATTTAACAAAGTTCTCTGTATCTTTCTTACTTAACGAAGAAGTCCTTAAAGAGGAAGTTGTGGTTACGAAAATTTTGGGAGTGGATTGGAATCGTCTCAGTCGAGCAACTGTCCAGTTTGCTCTTGACAGAAAAAAGGCCAATCTTTAAAACTGAATAAACACTGACAGAAGAGAAAGTATTTATGTATCAAAGTGGATAAGGTGCCTCCACCTTTCTTTTAAATATGACTCTTCTGAGGAGCCGAGAATGATTTTTTTTGGAGTCGACAACGCATTAGCATCTCTCCTCGTATTACTATTATCTCTATATAACTTACAGCCTGCCTTGCTGCTCTTAGCTAATAAAGAATTCTTTGTATATCTTTGTTTGCACTATCATATACATTTTATAATATTGTTAGCTTTGTTTTATAGTTAGCTAAATGTTTAAAGCAAATGAAAGATACTTGCGAAGATATATAAAAGAAAACTTTGTAACATCCCGGAGTGTTGGTAATACCGCTATTCGCCGGGATATCAAGATGCGAAAACCGTCGAAAGAATGTAGTAAGTAATTGTTAAAGTATGCAAATTAGACTGTGTTAGCCAAGAGCCTTCGCAGATTTAAAGTTTCACGTTTTACACCCCTACAGATAACAGTGCATGTTAATTAACAAACCTGTGGTGTTAAACAAAGGTAAGATATCGATTTATTGCTGCAAATATTTCGAGGTAAAGTTTTTCCGATTGCAAATTCACGACTCCCGACAGTGCACAGTGGCGCGGCGGCGGCCGTAACATTGTACTGAAAGCGAACTGGATATACAAGTTGGCTAGGAATTTTTGTTCATGCCTTGATTGGTTCCGCAACGAAATACCCTTTCAATCACATTTTGCTACTATCACCAGACACAATAGGCACAATAAGGCACAATCTAAGCAAAACAAAAATCTCATCGAAATTAATATCTAAAACTGACTAGACGGAAGGAAAGAAAGGGCGCTGGACATTCGTTACTTTTTGTTTCTTAAGAAGATTTAATTTATTTGGTTTATTCGAATTATCTCTAAAATGCAACAAGCAATATTAAAAAATAAAGAAAACTGTTTACAAAAAATATAAAATCTTATAAGATTATAAAATACTTATTTATATAAAAAAAACCAGAATATTATATTCAAATATCACAAGCATTATATTCAAATAGAACCAAACTTTATTATAACCGACACAATATTTTCAAAACAACTAGTTATTTTATTCAATATACTCGTATTATAATAACAATTAGTTTAGAAGCCTGATTCTAAAAGCGGTCAAAAATAATAAGTACAAAAATAGACTCTTATTCGTTTCGTTAAACTGTAACGTTAAATCAGTAAACTGATATTTTCATTATTACATAAAACCTAAAAAAAAAACTTGAGATTACTAAAAATACCTTTTCCTTAATTTAAACATCTTACAACAACTAAACAACTCTCGGTTGATTACTTAATTTTAGAAAATGAGACTGTCTTGTCGACCTCCTTTTAAATTAATCGTTAAAAATAAAACTGGATATTATGTTAACACTTTAAGGAAACTGCGGTACGAGTAATTAGTGAATAATTATCTTCGTTAAATTTTCTACTTATTTCGTAAAGATAACGAGTCACCGGACGTAAGTAGTACTCGTAAGATGAAAAAACAAATAGAAAATCTAAAAAATATATCATGATTGAATTGAGTAAAAAATCTCAATTCATATGTGTGTGTCTTAAACTCTTAATCATAAAACTGATAGGTCATTATAAAAAAGACGAGGTGGTGTGGTTACCTCTCAGGATGTTTAGATTTTTAACATGGCAATTGAAATGAAAATTTAAAGTTAAAATGTCAAAAAATATTAACTACATAATGTTATTCAGGAATGGTATTATCTTCTCTGTAATTTCAACTTGATTACAGCAAAGTAAATAAAATGTGTAAATCTATATATACCTAATAAATAGGTACTACAAAACATCGTTCATGCATAAACAAACTGACTAAGTATTTCTTTATAATTGTAAAACTCTAACTACTATGAGTCACTATTAGCTTCAAGCAATACAAATACAAAATAAACAGTTTGCGATAAACTCAAAAATTACTGCACTGATTTTCATGCTGTTTTCACCAATGGGTAGAGTGGTTCTCGAGGAAGGTTTTTTTAGTATATAATTTACAAAGTTACGCAGGCGAAGTCGCGGGCAGCTAATAGCTAGTAAAGAATAAAAACCTAAGGACAAAGTTTGTAAGTCAAAAACATAAGTAACCTAAAAAATACCGGCTTCACTGAATTTCCTCAAAATAAATTCAATAGTTAAGTAATGTAAAATTAATGTTACATATAATAACATAACGAATACAGTAAACCTTGAAACTGTGTCGTATAGAGTTATTAAATAATCGATATTAAGAATCGATAGACAATATTTATAAGCTTGCCCTTGTTTTAAAGTTTTAAGTTTAGAGCCAAGAGGTTTTATTCACTATTATCACTTTTATTGGGTTAAATCAGCCAATTAAATTATGAATAAATTGTTTTCATATAAATAAGGGTTGGCGAAATAGGTGAAATATCAATTTAATGGCATATTCCTACCCAATTGGAGTTTGGGGAGGATTAATTGGAGTTGAGTGAAGCAAGAGTTTCTTAAAGTTTAGTACGAGTTTAGGTAAGAAACTTTTACCTACTTAGCACCGAAACGCTACCACAGGAGCTATTATTTAGTGCTAATTTCAGGTAAACTGCTGGTTACAGGTCTTGGTTACAACAGGATTATGATTATCGAACCTGATGTGGTAAAAAAAAAACTAATAAATTTCAATCAAATTTAGAATAAATTATTCTCCTAAGGTACTTACAGGGTACCGTTTAAAAATCTAGCACACTCGCGACCGGATCAAATTTATACTTCCGAGCAAAAACGTGCATTTAACTCGTTTCATTTAAAAAAATATACAACAATAAAAAACCTTATTTTATTCCTCTACTATATTTTAGTTACTCAGCGAACGCGACCCACTTTAATAGTATTAAACACGTACACCGAATGCTCCGTTTCGATTTTTTCAACCACAAATCTGTTAAACAAACTACGTGACAAATATATTTACAACACAAACGTATTTGCGTGTGTACGTATTTAATTAGTCACTGTGACCTAAAAACTTAGTTCTAATTTTTTTATTATGAAAGTGTTATTTTTCATTGCGTGATTTTGTCACACTTTAAACAATTTAACTCAACTATTAATAACAAAAATTTCGTAATATTATGTTTTATTTTAAGGCTAATTGAATTTTTGGGTGATTAATTAAATACGGAGCTGTAATTAATCTCTCTTTGGGTTTAAGGCACACCGTTATATACGAGTCTAAGCGCCGCTTTCACCAACTACGAGTAAAGTGTTGATTAGTTACTTTTAGAAATCATTTTCTGTTTTATTGAATTATGCACTCGCTTTACTGCATCATTCGATAGGCTATTTTTTTATTATTATTTTCTATTTAATGTTTGGGACGTTTACCGTACTAAGGTATATATCAGCTAAATTATTCTCGGTGACAGGTGACTTTAAGTGACGGTTTAGCCTACTTGACGTTGGTGAAAGAGGCGCTAAGTGACATAGTTATGTCTGCGAATGACTTAAGTCCAGAAAACGTTTTTAAGCCTAATCTTAGGTGATAGTGTTTTTAAGATTTTTATAAATTTAACTAAGTATTACCTGTGACGTTATTTGTTATACTTATTATATAAAAAATATTTGTCATGTGTGTGTGTTCTCAGCAAAATCCTATGTAAAATAGTAAAAGTATTCCAAAAAATTGTTTGTAGCATTATTTCTACATAAATTTATTGATTTCTACTCATTAGGACACTTTAATTTATTTTACTGGTCATTACAGCATACAATAGCGGTGGATTTGTTTGATATTACTTTTTCTTTTTACTATATAATTGATCTGAAAGTTTACTGAGCAATTAAAATAAATTTTGCCGATTAATTATTTGGCAAATAAATTGTGCGGAAATTGAATGGACGCGAACTCATATGTTACATTACAAATGACCATTGCTAATTAGTTCTCAAAGAGCCAACGTATTTATTTCATTTAAATTGCAACCTATAAGGGTAACGGTACACTAGCGACATTTAGATACGTGTGCCTTCAGCGGCGCCGTCTTGAGCCGTAACAATTAGTCGAGACCATCAGTTAAGGCGATTCTACATACCGTCGCCATAGCAACGACGGACCACACACGACCGCCAACAAAGCTGGACCCTGTAGACGTATGCAAATTGAACCCCTCGGTTATTCAAGCATGAATATTTTACGGGTTTTGTTCTGCAAGATTAATTCAATTCGCGACGAGTATCAATTACTACCGTGAGAGAGTTATTGGTGTTTATTTTCATCTTGCTTAACTTTAGCCAGTAGGAAGTTACGTTGCATTGCAACACCGAGGTCATGTTCTGATCTTAAAATACAAATACTATTATTTAAAATTTCAATGCAACATTCTAATTATAAACTAAAAACGATAGCTATCATTGAGTAGACGATGGTTTAATTTTTAAATAATTTTTAATATTTGTGTCCATT
This sequence comes from Synanthedon formicaeformis, assembly GCA_945859745.1. Classification (NCBI taxonomy): domain Eukaryota; kingdom Metazoa; phylum Arthropoda; class Insecta; order Lepidoptera; family Sesiidae; genus Synanthedon; species Synanthedon formicaeformis. Next base: position 3,865,080 of record OX243960.1, on the reverse strand, counting down.
TTCACACTCCTCCGTCATGGGGTTCTTTGTGATTCCTATATATCGATAGTTAATTAATGTTCAGCGGACCGTCAACCTGCCTGCTGCTCTTCAATCAATCAATACTAATAATAAATCTGTAAGGGTCGGTCATGGAGTAATTTACTTTGTTTTCAGAGATATCGTGTTTATAGGCTCTATACATGATACTGAAACTAAATTGACGATTTTTAGAATTTTTTTCTGTATGTATGTATGTATGTATGTATGTATGTATGTATGTATGTATGTATGTATGTATGTATGTATGTATGTATGTATGTATGTATGTATGTATGTATGTATGTATGTATGTATGTATGTATGTATGTATGTATGTATGTATGTATGTATGTATGTATGTATGTATGTATGTATGTATGTATGTATGTATGTATGTATGTATGTATGTATGTATGTATGTATGTATGTATGTATGTATGTATGTATGTATGTATGTATGTATGTATGTATGTATGTATGTATGTATGTATGTATGTATGTATGTATGTATGTATGTATGTATGTATGTATGTATGTATGTATGTATGTATGTATGTATGTATGTATGTATGTATGTATGTATGTATGTATGTATGAATGTATGTACGTATGTAGTGGCAAGGCACTGCATTTTGCAGTCATTTGGGCATCCCGTTTGGCGGCTGTAATCTCCCCCTTACCGTTCCCCCGCTACCGTGAAGTAATAGCGTGTGTGCTGTTATGTTTTGCAGTTCGCTGAGTGATTAAGAGATGTGAAAGCCATCGAAATAATACATCTTGTTGAATACAAAGCCCATTTTCCACTACTATGGATAATCCATATCCTATTATGTTCAGCAATGCACTTGCAGCCATTGATCTGAACTATAGATGCGGCGTAGCAAGCAGAAAGCCCCGAAATCTTTGGTAGTATTAAAATCATACTCGCACTAGCGAGCGACAGTGCGAATTCGTCCACTTCTCTCTCTTTCTCTCTCGTGTGGACAATCTCGAGTGGACGAATTGTACTACTACCATTATTTACGGGCTACGCCATGTCTATACTCCCAAATATACTTATATAGTCTTTGCTTGCAGCACCTACGACTTTGCTTGTGTTATGGGCGACAAAAAAATTTAATAATATACAATATTTATTTTAAATTTCAATGTTAAAACTATTTAAAATTGATAACTGTATGAAAAATTTAATACCCGAACGTGCATGTTTCGAACATTTGTTTTGTTTGCATAGCAACAAATTAGGAATGTTTATATTTATTTAGTAAGTGTATTTACGCTCTGTGATGGCTTCATAGCTGCAACTAGCTTTAGGCGATGCTCGCGTTTACTCGGACAATCACGTGTTCACAATATTTACAGCGAATATATATGTTAATGGAAGCTGGTCTTTACGTATGCAAATATTCACTTAAAGCCATTAGAAGAACAAGTTCACTCAATCTAACATTGTAATTTATTATGTCTTTAGGGCTGTTGTTAACTAGTGGGTACTTTAATGTTTACATCACTCAAAATGATTTATTTTAAACTAGCCGGTGCCCGCAACTTCGTACGTGCTGTAAGTAGTTCGTTTTTGGAAAATGCCACAGGAACCCAAAATTTTTCGAAAAAAAATACTGTAAAAAATTATCTGTAAGCCTGTTCTGCACCTCTATATATTTATCTGCAATAAAACAGTAACTCAAAAATGGTAAGGTACCGTTCTAAATATACCACAAATAGCGTCTTGTAAAATTGTCAACAAAAAGAAAGGTAAGGTAAATGACACGACAGCGTGGCCAACACTTCCGAGGAACGAACCCACGATCTACTTCCAGCTAAAGGTAAGACAATTACCTCCAACATTGGTGATAAATCCCTTCACAAGACACTGGCCGTTATTGCCACCGGCCTTATATCTGATCAATTATCATGTAAGTTGACATATTGCCTCCTATTTTGCAGATAACACAATTTCTCATTACATGATGGATATAGATAGCATTAATTTGCTTTCTGTTACAGCTAATGCTAGGTTAGACTGTAATACTACATTTGTCTGAGTTAAACTTAATTATTATTAATTAAAATTAATTTAAAATTTAGGTTTTATGACAGACAGGTATAATAATAATAATTGCTATGCTAATTTATTTTTAATCTATTACTTTTTAATAAGTGTATCTATTTGATATACCTTTTTTTGTTACAATTATGTTTGATTTTTACTTAAACTAATTTACTTTACATAAATTTTAATTGTGTCAGCATTTAGATTTAATCTTCAGAACTAATGATAGAAAAATTACAATAAAATTGAATCGTAAGATGGAGTAATTAATAAAAGTTGTGAATTCCTGTTCTCGATTCGTGTACGAAGAGAATACGGACGCTATATTAAGTGGTAGGGAAACACGTAGAGTTTGCATATCGAATGTGATTCGGAATATCTTTGCTGCAGATTAATGTTATTGCTAGCAGCCCTACATAGGTAACTCGATAACCAGTCACGAGTGTGATTGTATAGCTTTGTCTTGCGTATCTCGAATGTTTCTCATTCGCTTCCTGCCAGCAATATCTAACTTGCACTACAAAGGAAAAATGTGTGTCCAATAATATATACATATAACAGTAATATATGTTAAACAGAAATTAATCTATGTCGCCCAGAAATGACTTCAAATTAGTTTTAATGTAATTGTGAATATTTTTATAAGAGATTTAAAAAAAAAAATATTAAGCATTAATATTTTCCGAATTCTTTCATTACGTTAGATATGAAGATATGATATTTTAATTTTTTATAAAACAACTGGCTGAAATGGTGTGGTATATTTTTGGAACCAGCTCATGGATTCCTTTCATTTGATCCAATCGATAGCTTTCTAAACGATTTAAAAAAAATACTGGAAAATTTACCAAATATAGCGGATACTCATCCAACTCGAAAATGAACTCGAACTCCTACTACTTTCTTGAAAAAAAAAACTCTATACACCAACTTCCCCACAGGACTAAAGTCAGGTCCTGGATCAACAGTTAAATTCATGGTTTTAAAACAAAAGACCGCTGCGAAAAAGCAGCTCCTGACTTATGCTTAAAAAAGCTTAAATCCTAAATCCTAAAAATATCTTATCTTAAATCCTAAAAATATCTCTTAAACATTTGCGCAAACATTGAAGTAGCTTAATTGCAGCCGATAAATCGCAATCAGTGCACTAATAAAGGCTAAATGGATTCTTCCAGTTAACGAATAGTCTAAAACAGTATATTATCGTGGCTTAAGAAAATCCAATCTAAGTTAAAAAAATAATAATATAAACATGCTTCTGAGTGACTATGTTGTTTAATATTATTTTATTAGTTTTTATAAATCATACAATTAATTCCGTTATGTTTTTATTACAGATGAATTTGCTCTTTGCCAGCATCTAGCCGTGTAGCGGCAAATAATATAAAATTTATGAAATATCGTATGAATTGTATTTATATTTTATATATTTGTATTATAGTTAACCAGGTTTGAGTGTAGTTTTCAGTGTCTTACGTCTACGTGTTTAACTCTACGTGTTTCCCTACCACTTAATATAGCGTCCGTATTCTCTTCGTACACGAATCGAGAACAGGAATTCACAACTTTTATTAATTACTCCATCTTACGATTCAATTTTATTGTAATTTTTCTATCATTAGTTCTGAAGATTAAATCTAAATGCTGACACAATTAAAATTTATGTAAAGTAAATTAGTTTAAGTAAAAATCACATAAAAAAAGGTATATATTCGTATCCAATCAGTAGGTTTATTCATTTGCAACTACTTATAGTTTTCCATTTAGAGACAAGCGAATGAGTTATTTATCTGATACATGATTATCTTGATAGGTCAGCACGTAACCAACGTGCTGTCAATAAATAAGCTGTCTGCAACTTTGGAGTACGTACGTGGAAGACTTGCCGCTACATACACTTAATCCCGGTAGCTAATTGAACCGAACATCGGTGGCTATCCGAGCACACGAAGTTATAAATTATGTACAGGCGGCATTAAGTGTTTAAGAACATTTTACATATCTCATGTACGCTACAATAACATCGCAATAAGCGAAGGAGTTCCGCGTAATGAAAATGAGTAATGAAAATGAAGCCTTATTTTCATTATTTAACTATGTAAGTATATAATATGCATCTATTATACCATTTCTTAACCAAAAATCCTTTAACAGTTTTATTTTATCTACTTAAATTATTATTTTCCAACTGGACTGGACCAACTTCACAATTATTATAATATTACAGAGATTCCCTGTTTTATAGTGACAATGGAAATGAAATTCGAAGCCTTTTTGTATTTTGTATGAGATGACAGATCAACCATGTCATTCATAGTTGAATATGTGAATAGTAAAACCATTATCTCTTTTTATGACAAAAGCGTGAAGCTGACGGTTTGCTTAGTAGTAGGTGACTGTTATCGCCTATCAACACAAGCAACGCTATAAGAGACCTTCATGCAAAGGAGGAGATATAGAAATCGGTTTAGCCATTCCTTACTCAACTTCTCACTCACAATTCACAAGGAAAAACTCTACGTTGAATCAGAATATCAGTAGTCTTAAGTATACTCGTATGCCAACATTATATAATACGTGTTATACGGTATTCCAAGCTTTCATGGGCTTTTTCTCGCGGCACATTATTAAAGAACAACATTTTATTTTAATCAATTCTTATATGGATCAATAACTACAATATAAATTTTTATTGTGACTAGAATTTTTCTATAGTATTTTCGTATGCTTAAAAATCCGTAACTATCGGCTATTATGAAGTAGACTGTACTATTTACAATCTATACGGAAACGGTGTTCGGCGCCGGCGCCGCGTGCACGTAGAATGCCATCAATATTACATGCGGGAATTTCAACGTATGATATGAATGATGTAAGAATGGCCCAGTTATTGCAAACTACTATAAAATATTTACGGTAAATAATACGTTATCAATACATAAAACTGGTATTTATAATATCTTTATGGTAGACGGTATTTATTGTATGTTATGGGAGTATTACATAATGATTGATTTGTTATATTATGTCATGCTTGCAACTTAATTACACTAGTCGACGAACCAAATAAGGGCATCCTGAAGGCGACAGCAATCGGTGGCTAGATCAAAGAGACTATACCGTCATATTATGTCCAGTTTACTCGTGATATATGTACTGGCGCCAAAGGTGGATTATAATATTGTGGGAATAGAGCAAGCAGTGTAATAATAGTTTGCTACACAATACAATGCATGTTTGTAAATTAAATTTTCATATGGAACTGTGGCACGAGCTCCCTGCTGAGATGTACCTATCTATTTTGGGTGAATGAATACTAGCCGTTTCGGCACAAGGGGTTTTACTGGGATTCCTTACATATTGAGGTGACCTTTTAAGCCAACCATCAGCCATCAGCCAAGTTAATAATAAAAAATTAATAAAACAATTGTTGTGCAGATCTACCCTGTCTACAGATTTATTCATAGTTCAGAAAATTTTGACAGTAAACTTCGTCCAGATATACATGTTAATATAATTTAAATTAAATTGAGAAAAAATATTTCAAAGTTTGTATTTAATAAATTCATTAATAGTGTAATATAAATAAGAAATTAATATTCAAAATTTTACAAAACTTGTGCTATTTATTATTTAAATATATTTATGGCCTCCTAGAGGTTTTTAATCTGCATCTTGTTAGGTTTTATTCATTTATTATTACATCTTATTTTAAAAATTAAATTAACTGAATTTGCAAATGGATCATAATGTTAGTTTCTAAGGAATTAGGAACTTTGAATTTATTAAAATTTGAATGCCCATTATAGTAAAAAAAATTAAATTGGTGAAATATGGTTTATAAGAATCCCTATTTATACTCACATTCTCAAATTATATATGAGTCGATGTCGAACAACAATTCGAGCTATACTCAATCTTCTGTTCTATAAATCAACTTTGTAACAGCTTTTGCAAGCTATTATACATCGATTTAAAATTTGAAACATATTGAGACAGATTAATTTATGATCGATCAATCAACGATCGATAATCATCGCCGTTCGATGGTCGGTCGACATTTTTTAGATCAGTACTTGTGGCCGTGGCCAGTAACTTGAGCAATACTTGTCAGTTTTAGTTATTTTAGGCATAGGCAGAGTAACGCGAAGACGTTGGAATGCGCTTTGATATCTCTTACATGCAACGAAAGTTGAACACCTGCCAGCCTTATCAACTAGCATAAATAGAAAATTTTATGTCAGAAATCTACATCAAAAACGTCATCTGTTAGTAACATTGTTTTAGAGTCACGAACACAATTACGCAATAAAACTTTATTTAGCCCTAACAAATACTTAATCTAGGCATCTTGGTGAATTTCTAAAGGTCAGTTCCATTACTCAAAATGACGCATAACTTGACTTACTGATTCAGCTATTTAATGACCGAAGGTTCCACGAAAGCGTTAGGTGGCGACTTCTATTTATTACATCACGCACTTGACCATTTCATAAATGATAAGATCGTACATAAAGTGGTTTTTTTTAATGTTTTACAATCATTTGTAATGTACCTAGAATTTTATTCCGTGTTTAAGTCGACTTAAGAAAGTTTAAAACCTGAAACGAAATGGTAAAAAGAACTGAGTTTTTATTTCTTATCGGATCTACCGAGACTCGAGGAACTACTTGTAGACGTATCGGTTATTGGAAAGATCAAGTATTCAAATCGTCTAGTAAGATAAGAGCTATAAGACAAAATGCAATTTTCCGCATTTTAGAAAATATACTTTACTTTTGTTCCATATTATTACCTGATCTTTGGTTCTTGTATAATGTCTCAAACAAATTAAATCTAAATACAAAGTGGGACTTTGAAAGAGCAGGAAGACTGTTCTCTCGTGCTGTGATAAGGTTATCTCGCAGTGTATAAGAAATGCGGTAGAAAATCTACAATAACTTAAGTAAAAAATTTAGTTTTTAAATAAATTTTGGATATTAAAGTATTTGTTTTGTTTCTGTAGCCATTTTTTTTTGTAACGACAATATATTTTTTTAACAATCAAAACCAAGCTTGATTTTTGGGAGTGACCTTCTCTTACTAAGTACCTAATCTTCATTTCAACTCCATTAGTAATATTGTTTTAGTAGTATTTTAGTAGTATTTTAAGAATAATTTATGGCAACTGCCACGGTAAGTGTATAGTAATTAAGGACTTATTGTCCTTTCTTTTCTTTCTTCCTTTATTAGAGCGTGTGAACGTATGAAACGCATTATCTTGTACTATGCTGAATAATACATACACAGCGCCATCTGGAATACAAAAAAGCAATACAAAAAAGATTTTTTGTACAATTTTATTTCACTGGTACTTACTATAGGATTCAAGTAAGCCTAAATTTTAATTCAGGACTACTCAGTAAGTTTCAGTGTTGTCATTTTCGCCAAGATGATTTCAACGTTTACTAGCAGTTTTGGTACATCTTTAGAAGGTGCCGTACTGCTGTTACTGTTAACTGCGGTACAGTCGTGCCTAAGGGCTTGACGGCGGGCGTCGCGTGATATGGAACAGTCAGCGTTTGTGGAGCGAAGGTTACGTATCGCCGATGCTATCGGCGCCGACGACCAATAAGATTCGAATTGAAATTGTGTCGTTCTATCGCGTTGAACTAACCTTGAATGGCACTATGCCACTATACTTTAACTTGAGCATTTACACTATCTTTATTACAATATCACTTTGTGAACTCTAATTTATTGCTAGTTTGTATATTACCCCTGTTAACTTTTATTTGGGGTACATTGAACTCAACAACCTATTTTTCCTCTAATATGTATAAATTAATGATTTTTTGACTGATTAATTATATGATCTGTTTCCTTGTTCGTACATTTAATGTATGAAAAGGTAGTGAGATTAATTACTTATTTTAGGAATGGAGACATTGGATTATTTATTTTTATTTTAATAAGAACAAGTCTTTATTTTAATAAGAACAAGTCCAAATGTCACTCACAAATATTTTACAATAACCTTCGATTCGGAATGAACATTCTATGAGGATAAAGGCGGGCACAAAACTTTACAAGCACTAGATACACATTATGTTCATCTATCATTCCAAGCATATCCATCACTCAAAAAATCATTATACGAGTAATAGATTTTTCTATGTAATATTTAATTTATTTATTTTAAAGATTACAATTATTATAAGTAAAGGTTTGAATAAGGGTTGGGACATTTTTGAAAGAGGAATTCTTTGACATATAGAAGATTAGGGTACCGTACTGATTTTGGTAATGATGGTGAAACTATGATGAATGGTGAACTTATGATGTCTTCTGTTATAAATGTGTCGTTCATTGTAAAAGTGGTGTAACTCCCTATTTTTAAAACCATCTTTTCTTGCCTAATGGTATGACATTTAGTCACAACTTTCAATATAAAAGTGAAGTAACTCCAATAGTTGCATTAAAATCTCATAGATGAAAACATTGAATGAATGCTTATATTTTTTTTCCTACACTATAATTCGCAAAAAGCTCGTTATTCTTAAATTCAGTTACAAGGAGATAGTTCACTTTTACAATGAACGACACAAATATTATGCAGAGAAAATATTTGTAATTTTGTTTGTGATGAATAAACTCAAAAGTTACTGGACCTTAAAAATTATTTCACCTATAGAAAGCTACATTATAAGCGTCATTTTATAAAGTTACGCGAAAGAAGTCGAGTGTAACAGCTGGTAAATTGTGAAACATATAATAAAAAGTTTTTTTTTATAAATCTCCCAATTATAATAATGTTTTCTAAACATATTTAAGTAGAAACTGAACAAAAAATATTCAAAAACCTTTTTACAATATGAATGTTATTCGTTATAATAATATTGACAGGCTACTTCTGTAAATGTATTGTTTATTGGGTATAGTTAAGATATTAGATATTATAAAACAATGAACTATAACAATTTGAAATATGAACATTAGATTGAATGTGCAGTAAGATTGAAGGAAATACGCTACAGATATTAACATACCGTTGCGTGAAAAGGCAATAAATAATAAGGTATCCGAATAAGAAACCAGTCCTTGAAATTGTTGGAAACGTGTACTTTTAAAGGTACGAACACTTTACGAGAATGTAGTGAGTAATGGACTGTATTTTGCATACGAATTATTAAAATACATTTAGTTAGACTGTATTTAAATAAATTACAAACGATAATAATAGATAACTGAAGAATCTTCAGATATCCTCTATAATGTTTATTTACACAAACTATTTAAGTGCCTGAGAGACTGCTTAGAAATGCTTCGTAAAAAAGTCCTTAGGAGAACTAAAATCATTAATAATCTCAACACGTCACAGGCCACAATTATTATTATTGGCAGAACGATAACCATTGTGAAAAAAAAAATAGTGATATACCTACTTGATATCCGATAATCAAGTAAGTATAAAGAAGTAAGACAATGCAGACATGTGCTAATAAAAATATTAAGTAGTTTAATTAACATTGATAGGTTTAATTAACAATTTATAATTAATTAACTGACATGAAATTATCTCGGACATTTTTACAGAAAAACGAAAAAAATCATGTTCTTAATCTTAATAAATTCATAGGGGTCAGTAGGCTTTAGAACATGGTAACTGTTAGAACTGCTAACGATTTTATACAATTTTGATTAAATAACTTTATCTTGTATAGTTGATTAATAAATGTTTATTAATTTCCCGACTGCATAAATTTAACATAGTCGTGAGATTTTAAAGATTGCGTACAATTTACTTTCTTAGTTCAATATTGTTAAATATTAATTTATATATCGTATTTAAATTATTATTTAACTTGATTACGTTTTGTGTAAATCGTCAGACAAGCTGCCCGAAAAACAAATATACCGAAACATAAATCCCTTATAAAATTCCCTTAAAAATTAAGGAGCTTATATTTCTAATGGAGCTTTACTTAGTGTATTCGGCCGATAGATACAACCGAAAAAGTACTATAATATATTTTATAAATATTGTAACTTTTTTCTGATACGTAGTAAAATATTTTTCTGTTAATTAAAAATCAAAATCAGATTCTCTGGGAATGTGGTGATCGCTTTAATACTTAGAACGATAAGTTAACACATGATCAATTAATATAATATAATTAGATGGAGATTTGGTAAGGTAAGTAATGATATTTTTAAAAAAATTAATAAAACACGTTGTCCTTGCATAAACAAAACATGACATTGGCAATTATTTGTACAGACGGATCAATAATGACACGTTACATGTCAAAAATATTACATATCATGGAATCACATTAGTAATGAAATTCGTAGAATTGTTAGCAATTAGGTAATTGTTATGTGCCCTTAACGAGGAATACCTTGAACTCTGCAACGGAATATAGGATCAATATTAAAATTAAGTAAAACTAGGTGTAGTATTTGTAAACCTTTTAGACACGTGTACCTAGTGCGTGGAGAGACTAAATCGCGTTATGACTGAATTTCATATTAATAAATTTAATTAATGCAATTTTTTATAACAGATGTTATAAATTTCCCAAATTTGCATTAAGTTGTATCTGCTTCTCTCTCACACCTTACATCAAAAATGTTCTACAAATTTACACAAATTGTTTCATCTGCAATAAATGTACGAAATCTGAGCATGTGTCATATTTCCCGAGTTCCAATTAAAGTACATTTATGTGTAATTGTGTAAAATTATAATTGTTCATACAATTATAATTCTACACAGTTCCTAGTGATACACGGATCCTATTTTTTTATAACTCAAACCATGATAAATTCGGTATAAAATTTGATTGCAATGCGACTTGAAATTGCAGATAAGATTAATATCTACGAGAATTTAAATGTCAGAGCAAACGGATAGACAAAAAATGAATAATCCTTCAGAAATAATAACCTAATAGTAAGTGGCACTTAATGAGAACCGGTTGAATGCAAACAGGTCGTTACTTACACGCGGCAAGTTCTGCGCCTTTCATTAAACCATTATTATGTAGTTTATGGTTGAAAAGTGAATGAAAATGGATAAAAAGGGACACTATGTTTACGTAATGAATGTGGAAATGTTCATAATTTAATCTGAATTCAACAGAATTTGCCGTCTTAGCTCAGTATCAAGAGGGAGACTCAAGTTTCGTGTAATAGACGCTTACTCGAAACCATTTTGGGCCATAATCCGCTTGTTAAAAACCTTTTGCTTAGTAATTCGTGGAATATATATTTTTTTGTGTTAAGGTCATCACACAGGCTGACTATCCACTTGATTTTATGTGGCTACGGTCGCCTATAATACAAGCAACGCCACAGGTGCTGCAAGTGCGCTACCGATCATATTAGGACTAATGAATCGAAGCCTTGCCCCTGAAACAGTTGTTCTGTTAAAGTAAACACCTTAACCACTAATTGACCAAGGGTCGTCTTTGAATTAAAAATATACATCTTAAATTTTACCTATGTCTATATAGAGATTTTAATTTTTTAATATATTAAATTAATTAAAATTAAATTTAAACAAAAAAAAATTGTAATTGATTACTATTTGAAAAATTCCTCTACTATCCAGGCATTAATAAATAACATAAAAGAATATTTGTGACATGTAATTTAAATACAAAATCTTTGAAAAAAAATCATGTAACTAATATTTATTGATTTCATCGTGACTTGCTTCGAAGCAAACATCTATTAATACTACTTAGCTTACAATAATCACGACATTAATCATACTTTAATGATTTAAAAATACGCTCATATAACATAAGTTATTGCTCTCTGTATTAACGATGTAACAAATTAATCTGGCAGTTTTTAAATCGATGAGGACATCTATTGTATGCGATAACAATCTGTTGACGCGATATTGATTAATTAAAATTCCGATAACTCATTGTGTCTAAAGATCATATTAAAGTGGTTTTAAAATTATAATCTGTGGTATTAATTAATTGGTCACTGTTTTATATAATGAAAATGAAAAGTTTAATAAGTAAGATAGTTATTAAGTAAATAAATGATGATTATTCTTATTATTATTATAATTATTGTATATTATTATTATGTTATTACTAGCTGGTGCCCGCGACTTCGTCCGCGTTCTCTATAGCCTATAGCCTTCCTCGATAAATGATAAGAGTGTCCAACTCCAAAATTATTTTATTTTTTAATTTTTTGGCAAAACAACGTTATTATATTATTATTTATTTTGCTTTTAGAAACAGTAAATATTAGAAAATATTTGATAGTTTTATATTGTGTATTATGACCAAATTATACCACGACGAAGAAAGTATTTTCATTAAATTCAATATAAAGCTTTCAAACTACACTAAACCAATAATTATATTGTCCATACTTTTGAAATTATAATTATTATAAATTAATGTGGTATCTCGCACCTATGACGTCATTACGTTACTGAGACGAAGAGGTTTCGATTCAGAATTTTGTATTTTCTCTTCCATTCTTATCTGGTTCTTATCACTCGTCTTCTTACATTGTTGCTGTGAAATACTATTATAGGGAGTAATGGCGACATGTAGCCCCACACATTTATTGTCTCTCAGAGTCTAGACTAATGTATCCTATTGCAACATTGTTATTTATTAACATGACCTTAAAGGTGGAGCAATAAAATATTGATTTCACTAAAGATATTGTCATATACAAAGCAATCGTAGGAGTAAAGAAATAATTGTAAATTATATAAGGAGCGGAGGAGCAAGTAAAGATTTAGACAGTACAGTTTATTTTAACTGTAACATTTTAACAGTTTGTATGTTTGTTTGTTCGGATGAGGTAACCTCTAAAACTCTAAAATCATGCCATTTAATAAAAAAAACAGTTTAAATAGAATTTCAGGATGGACATGGGCTAAATATTCGATGCGGGCGCGTAACTATAAAATACTAGCTGGCGCCCGCGACTTCGTCCGCGTTGAAAAAGAAAAAAGTAGCCTATCCTGTGTCCTGTACGTCTAAATGTTTACCTACCAAGTTTCATGAAAATCAGTTAATTCGTTTAAGAGTTATGGAGGAACATACATAGTTACATACAATACCTACACTTACAGATTTATTATTAGTATTGATTGATGATGATTGATAGCCTGTCCTATGTTACTCGCTGATAATGATTATAGGTGAAGGAATTTTAAAACCAATTCAGTTTATTCAATACAAACAAAAATACAAAAATACAAATAATTGCTCTTTATAATTTAAGAGTAGGTATGTGATGTCATCTAATTCTGGTACGAGGGTCATTACAATACATCTATAATGTACATTCAGTGTCATCAAAATTCTTAAGTTCAGTGCTTAAAACTTAATACATTTCATATTGAAGAACTTTAATGGATATCAGTGTCAAAGTTGGACGGCATTGACACTTCGCGATATCGGTTAATGAAGATTAGTGTCATCGTTGTGCATCATGTATAATGCAAGCTATTTAATATAATTACACATCGCCTCTACATTGCTCATAATATTCATGCTTATAATGACCGGTTTTAGTAGCGAAATATCAGACTATATAAGGGCTATTAACTGCGTTCGTGAACATATAATTTATTGATGCTTATACAGTTATTAAAAAAGGCAATTTGAATCTTGCTAAAGTATACTATTATGAAATATTTTGCTTACATTTTAAGGGGTTAATAATTGTTAATTAAAACAAGTAAGAAAATATATAGATGTAAGGAAATCATTTAGAAAATTGTATTTGCTTATTGTGAGTAGAGAACCTCCTCGCCTACTTAAACCAATATAAATCGTTCGCAATTACGGTATTATATTATATTATAATATTCCATATTAAACTGGGTATCTTTAGATGTAATGAAATATAATGGTTTGAAAAGTAGGCGATTTCATTAGCGTGATTTCTATAATAATAGTTACACAAAAACTCAAATATGTCTGCGATCTAAAAACTTTTTCACAAATCTTTTTAAAATTGTGTTATTTTTTTATTTTAACTAGTGGTCCTTTTAAATCGATTGCTCTGATTTTAACTGTGTCTTTTCCATTTCAACTGATAATTAACATACTGTTTAACTGTTCTGTTAGTTTGAATTTCTTATAACAAAATTATTATTTGCAGTAAAATCATTCTAAAAATATATTTAAATGTTTTATGTTTTATTTTCCCTTTGCTTTATTTTATTTATTTATTAATTATTAGTTTAAATGTTTTCTGAACGTCCGAAAACGTGCATAAATATCTTTTTTTTTTTAAATGTTTTTAGAGATATATATATACATATGACTCTACAATTTTTGTTTTACCTACTTCGATGAACTTTAACTCGTTCTCGGATTATCAACGTTCGAAGCGATTCCGTTAGTCTAATTAATAGGAACAGGAACTACGAGTAACCCTTGCGTTCCAATTAACACTGTTGTCAACAAATCTCAGCAATTGACCACTTGAACTGGACGAATTTCTCTAATGAGTCACCTAAGCTAACGATTTTCCGTCAACGGAACAAGCGGTCATGAATAATGGAACGCGTTCACGAGTTGTTAAACTTAGTGCACACTAACTCAACTTATATCACGAGTATATGTTGCAATCACACAAAAACTGTAAACTGTCCTATTTACCTGTATAATTTAAAAATAAAAACTGTAACTGATGCTTTACCTATGCTAAAATAATTTGTATTTTTGTTTGTTAGGAATAAACTCAAAAACTACTGGACCAATTTAAAAATTCCTTTCGCCTATACAAAGCTACGTTATCAGGGAGTAACATAGGTTGAATTTTATAAAATTACGCGGACGAAGTTGCGTGTAATAGCTAGTTATTTATACATGTATATACTAATACAATCACAATACAAGCTGAAGTTTGTAATCGCTAAATGTGTTGCTAGGCGCAAAACTCAAGAACAGCTAGCTGGACCAATTCGGCTAATTTTTTGTTTCAAATATTCGTTAAAGCCCGAGGAAGGTTCTTGTAAAGAGAAAAATTGGCAAAACTGACCTGATTTTTTATTAATTACACAACGGCTTCTATAGTTTAAGGATTTTAAAGTAATAAAAAATATTGTGTATACTATTTCTTGAAGAAAAAAAGATTGAAGTTTTTATTTTATGACAACTTGATTAATAATAATTTATTAATTAAAGGGCCTCTTTCACAAACTCCAAAAAAAGTGTTGATTAGTTACTTTTAGAAATCATTTTCTGTTATATTGAATTATGCACTCGGTGTACAGCATCATTCGATAGCCGATTTTTTTAATTATTTTCTATTTAATGTTTGGGATGTTTACCGTACAAACAAAGGTATATCAGCTCCATTATCCCCGGTTACCGGTGACTTTAAATGACAGTTTGGCCTACTTGACGTTTGTGAAACAGGCGCTAAAACTACTAAAAATATTAACTCACAAGAAAAATCTAAAGTAAAAGTAAAGCAACCTTGTTTCAATCAATATTGCTTGCGCACACCTCAAGAATATTGTTAAGATTGTAGTCTCTATTACAGTTAAACACAATAAAATTTACTTGTTATATTACTGTTTATAACGTCAATTAGAAGTACTAAAATTGAAGTAAATTATCAACATTATGTGTGAAGTAAAATTTGACCTAAATCTCGATTAGTAGTGGCGTTATTAACCGGTATTTACTAACTACTTATTTAATATGGTTAAAAATTGGGGCAATAAGGTTAATTCACAATCTACAAAATCTTTATTACGTAATACACGTTTTCGTTTAAATTCCCTAAAAGTGGGACGGTAAGCGTCAATTGAGGGCAAACGTAATCCTATGTGCTTACAAATAATTTCGGCTATAATATTATTAAGGAATTTCACCAAAGCATTTCTGATGTTTTAAGATTAATTAGTTAGCTGTGCCTGCAACTTCGTACGCTTGGTATTTCAGTATTCGGTATAACTTTTTTGTTTGTAAACCGATTGGAATGAAACAAACACTAAATGCTAGGAGAAGCTTGCTACATTACATGATAAGTGAAGACCGCATTCAAAGCGGTTAAGCCCTTTCTGAGTCTAGCGTGACAGAAGCACAAATAGACGAAAATACTAAAAACTATTTTTTTGACATCTGTAACATAAGTATAAAGATTACATACAAGATTACTCGGCTCGTTTACGATTTTATTATATGTACAGTCAGAGAAAGAAAAGGTTCGTCACCTTAAAGTCGACATTTTTTTGCACCATACCCTGGTGCAAAAAAATGCCAACATTTAATTTCAAACTTATGTCAGTTGTCTGCTTAGTGCTTTAGTTTAAAAAGATACTAAGCGCCTCTTTCACCAACGTCAAGTAGGCTAAACCGTCACATAAAGTCACCTGTCACCGCGAATAATTTAGCTGATATACTATTGTTTGTACGGTAAACGTCCCAAACATTAAATAGAAAATAATAAAAAAAAAATCGCCTATCAAATTATGCAGTAAACCGAGTGCAAAATTCAATAAAACAAAAAATGATTTCTAAAAGTAACTAATCAACACTTTACTTGTAGTTGGTGAAAGACGCCCTAATAGTCTATGACTCGATAAAGGAATGAATTTGAAAACTGTCGATGGTTTTCGTACCCTGTACTTACCTATATATGTGTTGTTCATTGTAAAAGTGAACTATCTCCTTGTAACTGAATTTTAGAATAACGAGCTTTTTGCGAATTATAGTGTAGGAAAAAAAATATAAGCAGTCAGTCATTGTTTTCATCTATGGGATTTTAATGCAACTATTGGAGTTACTTCACTTTTATATTGAAAGTTATGACTAAATGTGATACCATTAGGCAAGAAAAGATGGTTTTAAAAATAGGGAGTTACACCACTTTTACAATGAACCACACACACACACACACACACACACACACACACACACATATATATATATATATATATATATATATATATATATATATATATATATATATATATATATATATATATATATAAAACCATAAGTACTATTTACTCTATGCTTAAAACACTTCGTAAGTATGTACTTGAAACTCAGTGTGCTATCAACGTAACTTCTAAATAGTGTTGTAGTGTATTTATTATAAGGGAATCGTGACTTCAATGAAAGCCTTTTAGCAACATTTTACATAGATAATGTAAACAAAGTACCAGATATCGTCCTATTACAGGAAAGTTATGGGACTAGTTAAGCCAATTACAATAGGGTATTGCTGCTTAACCGGTACGCTAAGCATTTATACTTAATTGCTAATTTAGCTGCTTCTTTATAAAGGACAGAGTTCAATCTGGTTTAAAGTAATGCACTTATCTGTTTAATTGTGAAATTTTTTTGCATTTTTTTTTAGGTACATGACAAGGACAAAATCGTGAAATTGTGCACTGTGAGGAGAAATTAAATACAAAAGGTGGACATAGAGATAAAAATAATATATGTATTTCTAAATCAATATATTGATTTAACATCCATGACTCAGGTACAAAGGTAAAATAAACATTTGCCCCCAAGCGGGACTCGAACCCGCGACCGTTTGGTTAAGAGCTAGACTAGACCAAACGTGTCGTTGTTGTGAACAATGAATAACATAGCCTTTATTAAGTAACTAGCGACCCGCTCTCGGATTCGCACGGGTGCAATTTTTTTCCTGCAAATTATATATGGATGAAAATCCGTTTTTGAGAGTTTTTGAAATCATACCAAACATGATTTCAAAAACTCTCAAAAACGGATTTTCATCCGTCAAACATACATCATACAGGTTTTGTTTTATCATACGAGTATGTAAGTAAGGATCACCTATTAAAAACGTTTCTAATACTTAAATTCTATTTTTCATACACAACTACCAGATTAGATTATTAAGTCTTCCATTAATATCTTCTTTATCTTTAACTATAGTGGTACACTTTACTAAAACTAGTAATTATTACTAACGAACAAGCAGACATTCTAATTTATAATAAGTGATGCGGATATTAGTTTACGTCAGACTCGTTGCGCTTTATCTTGAAACTTTATCGGCCGTATCACAAGCTCTGCTGCGCGTGCGACGCTAATATTCCGTAATAAAAGATTTCAACGCTCGGCAAGCGGCAAGCGGCAAGAGGCGCAAGCGCAATGCCAGTTCCTAGCCTAACACAGAGCTTGTGCACTCTAAAGACATTAAATCAGCCAGATTTTTATTAAGGTAAGTAATAACTGAGAAATATATTTTTTTTTCTCTTCTGCAAAGTGTAAAACGTGTGTAAACAATAGAGTATTTTATTAGAGTATCCATAATAAAATACTCTATTGTAATTTTAATACTATAAATATTACTCATAATATGTAAATCTGATATTATACGAGTATAGCTAAAAATAAAATTGGAGTCTGTTTGTAATTTCAAAATAACTACTTTTTACTAATATGTATATCGGCAATTATAACAAAAAATATTTTTTGTCTGTGTCTGTTTGTTCCGGCTAATCTCGGAAACGGCTGGACCGATTTTGATAGTACTTTTACTGGCAGATAGCTGATGTTATACGAAGTAACTAAGGCTAATTTTATTTTAATTAGTTTTTAATAATAATCAAATAAAATTAAATCAATAAAGCTCAGGAAGAATTTGTTTAAACTCTTCCTTTATCACAGTTATATTGGAAATTGTTTTAACGAATTTCCTGGTAAATTGTTTGGTTAAAATGTCTTTGGTTAATTTCAAGGTCAGTTCTGAAAAGCTTTCAATAAATACTTTATTAGCTATCGTTGTCGACTGACCGAAGGGAATGTTGGGATGAATTTCAGTGTATCGTAGGAAACGAGGAACAAATGTTGGCGAGGGCTTCTTTATAAATGCATTATGTTAATGACACGACTCCAGAAGTGAGGCCACGATGCCATTAGGGAGTTAGCAGTCAGGGAGTGTCGCGTCAGTCCTAACGAGGTTCGGCTGAGACGGGCCCATTGTAGTGATAAGTAGTTACAGATGAGTCGTTTAGATACACCGCGTGTTCGGCACGATCTCATCTTAAGCCAAATTACTTAGATTGAAAAACTCAATGGGTTTGTTGACTTTCTTCTCCAAATGCTACCTTATCGATGTAGCTTTTTTAATTACGATCGTGATAACAAAAATAAATCTTAGAGAATTTTTTTTGGGTCAACATATTTAAGATCATAGTTAAAAATTTATTAATAAATTAATACATTAATATTTGTATTTATATATATATCCCTTGGTACGTTATAATTTTAAAAAGTTTAAAAACCTACCACCTTTAAAACAAGGATTTTTACTCTTCAAAGAAAAAAATTTACACTTTTAATTCCAGTGTGATTTGGTGAATATTTTATTTTTTTATTCAATAACTAGCTGGCGCCCGCGACTTCGTCCGCGTTGAAAAAGAAAAAAGTAGCCTGTCCTGTGTCCCGTACGTCTAAATGTTTACCTACCAAGTTTCATGAAAATCATTTGATTCGTTTAAGAGTTATGGAGGAACATACATACTTACATACATACAGAAAAAAATTGTAAAAATGGTCAATTTAGTTTCAGTATCATGTATAGAGCCTATAAACACGATATCTATCAAAACAAAGTAACTTACTCCATGACCAACCCTTACAGATTTATTATTAGTATTGATGATGATAGAACCCGAGACCCTTACCGCAAAGACCCCCGCTCAGTCCCACTCAACTAACGCCATCAAATACTACTCAACTTTAGGAAAACTTCATTCATTGCATTAAATTTTCGTTTTAATTTTTTTTACAATGTTTACTGTAACTACTTTCTATTTAAATACAATATTTGAATGGAATGTCCATTAATGAATTGTGATTAAGTTTATTGATCTACCACAACTAAGATGTACCTATGTTGTATGTATCTACTTATGCTTGTACTTAGTATTAAATACATCTTATCTTATGTCTTATCTTACATACACCAAGATGTAGATACTTACATATATCTTAGTTGTGGTAAAATCATAAACCTAATTAAAATTATTGCTTGAAAATAATCTACACTTATTCAAAATCAAGTCACTTAAAACGTCATTAAGTAAGCAATAATATTAGAATTTGCATGCTTATAAAATATCTCAATTAGGAAAAAAACTACTTCATCATAATCTACATTATACAAATATAAAATATAAACAAAGAAAATTTAAACATAATAATATCTGATATCGTACAAAATAAGATACAGGAAATGAATGTATATAGGAAAACGAAACCGGTTCAAAGTAAATCAAAACAATTTCCAACAAATACTCACTGTTATCACGCAACAATTACAAAAGCTCTCGTAGTTATCAGTGATTATGTAAAGCGAGGCGCCCGCGCCTCCTGTCCGCGCACTTTCCCTTCGCTACTTAGGTCAAAACTCCCGCCAAAACTGAACCGCCTATGTAAACACAAGTAATTAGTTCACACAACTATCCAGAAACGCATACACTGAAGTCCACTAAAAAAGTTTGTTTTAGTGTGCGCGCGCAGTATGGGGTCGGGTTGTGGCGGCGAGCGTCCGCTGCGTAGCTGGGCCCGTGCCGTACTAGACTAGACGCCGGTCGCCAAGTCCGCCGAGTGCCGACCGGCCACGGCTACTGACTTGTGAGTTTGTGACTCGCTCGCTCGAGAGACCAAAACCCGCCGGTCAACCCAACACGCTCACCTAGCCAGACCTTATAGGTTCACATATGAAAACTTATAGCTGAGCCATTCTTATTGCACGTTTTATAACCGACGAGGGTCGACTTTTTGTAATGGCAGGATTATGTGCCTTTAAAAACGCTGGAGTGGCCCTTATTCTGGACTCCCGCGACATTAATGGCAAAGCTCCGCGAATATAAACATTACCACACAAAGAGCTTCAAATAAACATAAGCGTTCTTGTGAGTTTTTATTTATTTTTATTGAGGAGGGACTAAAATGTTTTTTTTTTTTATGTAAGCACGCAAGCGAACTAGTACAAACACTTAAAGAAGCTCTATGGAACTCTTAATAATTATGAAATTGTTTTTCCTGGTTGTTGTATATTTGTTTGCAATGAATAAACTCAAAAACTAATGAAAGACCAATTTTAAAAATTCTTACGCCCTTATAAAAAGTTACATATTCAGAGAGTAACATATTTTTTATAATGTTACGCGGACGGTGTCGTGTGTAACAGCTAATATGAAATAAATAGATCGTTGTAATATTTGATTTTGAATTGAACTCATGGACTTGGTGTTGCAAAAGGTTTATATCGCGTGATGTGGATGGGGTATACCCTCCACGCGCCGGCCACCGACTTGCATGTAATTACCAACAAAAGGAAGTTGGTTACCTTTTTCGGGGCCAACGCGTGACTTAAAGACTCACCCTCTAGCTTAAAAGTAAAATTAGATGGTAATAAAAGGGTGCGTCAATATTGGAAATTCCTCATAACTAATGACAAGCTAAACCGCTTACTTGTCTTTCAATATTTCAATGTTTGTCTTTTAAAAAGCTTTAAATAATCTGCATGAGTTTGGAGAACAACTATAAATTTAAATTAGTAGTACTAAATTTGATTTTGGAATGCGAACAAATGAGATGAGAAAAAAAAATTAAATATCTGTTCCAATGCGAGTAGAGCGCGCGCTTTGAATGTTCCGAACAAACTTAATTAATAATTATGTAGGTGATTAGTTATCTCAGCTTTTCTGGGAATCGAGATATTCGCTCTACGAATTTTCCATGGTCTTCATATTCGAATTGAAGGACAAAGTTTATATATTTAACGTCAAACAACGGTAAAACCTAACGGATCGGTAGTAATACTAAATCTATGGGTAAAACTAAGTCGATGACATGAGTCGCTAATACCGGTGAGGGTAAAAATTTTACCTTATTTTTTGATTCTATTAAAAATATTTACCGTTTATTATAGTTTGTAACATTCAAAAAGTAATGGAAACGCTTAAATGGGATGCTATAAATAAACAAACAAAAGGTTTAGGTTATTGGGTGAACAAATCATGTAATAACCAAATTACTATTTCAATGTTCTCTTGTGGCATAAACCTTGTTACTTGTTACTACTAGCTTAAATTTTTTATTATCTTAAAAATATATTCATCAATTATAACTTAAAACAGGACACACAAAAGTCAAAGTCAGTTTGAGTATATGGACCATCAAACTACTACAACATGGAACCCGCGTGCCATACAAAACACTACGAATTGTATGGAACATTTAAAAGTGACATATGCGTAGAGCATGAACTGTCATTTAAAACAAAACAAACATAATAATAAGTACGTAATTTAAAGAAAATGTGACTTTACGTCAACCCATTAGAGTTTAAAATGAAATAGTAGAAGTTGATCGTTACTACCCTTTACCATTGACGCGTGACGGCAAGAGTCCGCCATGATTCTGTCATAGGCGTTCTTATTTATGTGCCGCTTTGGCATTTGTGACGCAAATTCCATTGTAGTATTTCGATGATATGGACAACAAAAATATCCGCTTCTTAATATTTTATAGGGGTAGACAAAATAGAACTGTTTATGAATAAATTATGCAAATGGCATGACGCTATTTTAAGATCAAAGAGAGACCGCAGGTCGATTGGCGACTCCACTGCTCATCTGCTCGACAATGCTTAATCAAAAGGCCGTATCTGATTCGGTGAGACCTTGCAGAGTCCCGACATTACGTTATTTCGTTTTCATTTGCGTGCTCGTGCCGTGGTTTTTTAACTCTTGCTGCGTCCGTGGCACGGCGCGCCTTCAGAGGTCATGCCTTGATCCCGGTGCCTTTGTTATTCCCGGAGAAATATGAAGGGAAACCATCAGCCACTGCGGTCGAATAAATAGATTTCTTTTGAAGAATATTGAAATATCTGTAGGCGATGCCGAGAAATTGAGGAGATTAATTCTGGAATGATGAATGGTCGATGGTAAATCTTGTTTGTAATTTACTCCTTGTTAGCTTTAGCCTTTGTTTTGGTTTAGATGATATTTATCTTGATTTTATGGTTAAAATATTGAATTTGTTGCATAACGAGTTTATTTATATTTGAACTTTACAATTTAACGTCATCTTACATTGTTCTCAGAGACCGTTAGGTATATATTTTTTGTAAGCGTGAGGTAGAGCCGAGTGTAAAGTGGATTTACTTTTTTTCTTTATAAAAAGCGATTACGAGTCACGAATCTCGTGGCCGTTGGAGCGGGTGCATGGCGAGATTAATTGAATTCTTAGGTGTGAAGAGATGATGCGAGAGGGGCGGCGCGAACACTTTTTTAGTTTTGTAGACTTATAATAGAAGAGACAGCGGAATATTAACAAAATAAACTTTTTTTTTTTTCAATTTTCACTTAATAGATTTTAAGCATACAGCTACTTTGAGTATCAGAAGGAATGTTTTAACACAATTGCCTTCAAAGAGAGCACTTGTAAGTTTATTGTGAAATTGTAGCGTAAATCTGCTCTGTATAAATAAACAAATTGATAAGTCTTAACTTAATAAGTAGTTTAAACCAAAGACTTTATAAGTATATTTGGGAGTATAGACACGGCGTAGCCCGTAAATAATGGTAGTAGTACAATTCGTCCACTCGAGATTGTCCACACGAGAGAGAAAGAGAGAGAAGTGGACGAATTCGCACTGTCGCTCGCTAGTGCGAGTAGGATTTTAATACTACCAAAGATTTCGGGGCTTTCTGCTTGCTACGCCGCATCTATAGTTCAGATCAATGGTTTAAACAGTAAACGTCCATTGACAACCCTTTGTGCATTAACTTAATCAGAAGGAAGATGTTGTAAGGTTTCAGATCTAATATCAATAATTTTACAAGAATATACCTTAATATGTAACTTTATTTAATAATATAATAGTTACTTAATTATATTTAGGGTCTCTTTCACAAACTAAAAGTAAAGTATTGATTAGTTACTTTTAGAAATCATTTTCTGTTATATTGAATTATGCACTCGGTTTACTGCATCATTCGATAGCTGAATTTTTATTTTTATTTTCAATTTAATGTTTGGGACGTTTACCGCACAAACAAAGGTATATCAGCTCCATTATCCCCAGTTACCGGTGACTTTAAATGACAGTTTGGCCTACTTGACGTTTGTGAAACAGGTGCTTAGACTTGTTTTATTTTTATTTAATAAGTTTACAATTAAAAATATTGTGAATGCAACTCCATGCATTCAATATTATGTGGTTCCGTGTATAACATCTTTTACGAATCTTAGACTGAATCTTTAACAATTTTGAACTACTTATACTCTCAAGAGATCCAGAGGACAACTAGTGTAATTCAAGTACTTTTTGCAATTGCGCTATTTTCAATTATAAATATTCATTGAGGACATGAATCAGCTAAACACTGGCTAGTTAATAGAATATAATGATTACATTATATTATTATTTGGACCATCCTTATCAACCAGTTTCTAAAAGGCCCATCATCACCTTCCATCTGAGATACGCCCGCCGCATCGCTCGACGAGTCTCATAAATATCTTTATACGCATTAGTTAAGTGCTCCATAACCCACAACATATATTATATTTATATATTTGTTGTATATAAATCTTTGGGAAAAAATCTCAGCAGATGTGATATATGAGCGATGAGGATGATACGATCGTTTCGTAAAACATCAAATATAACATTTCAATCATCCTAATTGTGAAAATATTAAAAATGAGTTAGTATGTTTGTTAATCAATCACGCAAAAACGGCTGAACGGATTTAGATGAAATTTGGCAAACCCGGTTAATAACCTGGGTTAGGTTATGGAATACTTTTTATCCTGAAAGAATGTTAGGTTCCTGTGTGTTTTTAAAAAAAACGAACTACATTGCGTATAAAGTCACAGGCACGGCTAGTTTTACAAATATTTGCAAGTGGTAAAATAGACAATATATTATTTCTTACATAGTTACATTCCTGAGTTGTGGGGCAATAAAAATAAACTCGTGGCGAATAATCGCTTATGTTGTAATACATATATTCGTATTAGCGTAAAATTTACTCTTACCTATACATTAATTTTTAATGTATTGTATAAAATATGTATCCATTATTATGGATAAGTATGTCTTTTAGAAGTAGTGGTTAAAGAAAAATATATTAAGATTTAAAAAAAAATCCACATTAAGAGCGGGTATAAAGAGAAATAGCCAATCCTAGATTTGAATTTCATCTAAGTAAACAAAGTCTAATTTAATTAATTTTTTTAAATAGATAAATACATTATAAATGAAAGTGACGACTGTAACAGAAAACATAATTTAATGAAATTTTCTCGATAGAAAAAAATCACCAAGTGAGCTCTCATTTCCATCGATTTTAGTTTTATTTTCAAAATGACACACATTACAAAGCTAAAAGTGTATCAGTAATTTCACTTCACATATTATCTAAGGCTGTATGTAACAATTTTTCATTTGACATTGTAGTTCACGAATAATTAATATTTATAACATTTTTATTGAGCGAGATGCGCTATCTTCCGTCGCATGTTGTGCGTAGTTCTACGTATTTTGTGTCACTGTCATGTCCAAGGGGCCACGCGGGTGAAATTAAAAATTTTGTTTGCTTTATACCCACTCTTAAAGCAGGATAGATTGCTACGTTTTAGTTATCTTTTTAACCTTTAATGTTCAAATCAAAATTTTATATCGTGTAAACTAAAATCCGTCAGTAATATAAATTATAATGCATCCTCAGTTTTTATGGCACAATTGACGTTGAAAACCAGCTGTGAAAGAACACATATTTGCACACGAGCCAGCGATTCCTAGTTGGTATCCCGTTGGGAATAGCCCATAACGATGTGTATAAAGAGACACAATTTTATGTCATAATGATCGCGATGCTAGTCCAGGTAGTTTGAGTTGAAACTATATGGAAACCCCTACCAATGAAGCCAAGAATTACCTTTTTTTATGAACTAATCAAATTTATATTTTAAAAAAGAGCATACTCCTATTTATGTAAAGATAGTCAGACAGGCTGATCGTCATCGTGATGATAGGTGGCTAATGTTGCCTACTATAACACAAGAAAGGTGCGTCAAGCAAGTGCGCCACAAAAGTTAAGGGTAAGAGGGATTAGAAAGGAATGAAGAAACGTGTCAAACACAATGTTAAAATTTTCTATCATTTGCGGTGTTTCTTAAAATGAAAAACAAAGGAGATTCATAATATCAAATAAAGCGTCATCTGACTATAAGCGCCTGTTTCACAAACGTCAAGTATGCCAAACTGTCATTTAAAGTCACCGGTAATCGGGGATAATGGAGCTGATATACCTTTGTTTGTAACGGTAAACGTCCCAAACATTAAATCAAAAATAATAATAAAAAATTCGGCTATCGAATGATGCAGTAAATCGAGTGCATAATTAAATATAACAGAAAATGATTTCTAAAAGTAACTAATCAACACTTTACTTGTAGTTTGTGAAAGAGGCCCTAAACTTAATAAGAACAAAGAATTTGCGGTGATATTGGTAGCATTCTTGTGGTAGGGGTATTTTGTGGTGGGGTACTTACTGGTTCAATACAAGCGACCAGTATATGTAAATATTACAATTTATGGTCAGTTACACAACGAGGTACTTACAATATTCGCGATTGGTTTGATTAGTTTTATGAGAATTTTATTGCTTATAAAATTTTAAAGTTATGTGATGTCGTCAACGTTTCTATGTTTTAACAATTCGCTACATTTGTAGCGCATATCGATGTTTAATAAGACTACTGCTTATAGTTTATAAAGATGTGTTGTTTTATTAATAAGCGTGGGAGGATACGTTGTATACTGCCAATATATTAATGACAAATGTGTTGCTGATCAACATAATAGAAAACTTTTTCCTGTTATACGGTTAGAATATGATTTGCCAGACTTGTTACAAGCGATACTATATAACAAACAAACAAACGCATACAAAATACGTGTATTACATGACATAAATTGTCATAACCACAAAAAAAAACATAACGACCAAGATCTAAGAATTAAGTACGTACCCAAAATTACTTAGTAAACATTTATGGGACAAAATACTTATTTAAACGACATAACGGAAGTGTACGAATAGAATAAAATGTAAAATTTTGTATATAAGGGGTCATATCAATAAGATTATCAATCAAAGAAAACAAGTATTCCCTGTCTGCTGTCTAGAGTGGACAATTTGCTATTTACTTAACTTAAATTAAAATAGCAAGCATAAAAAGGACTAGGTACGCTAAAAGATAATAATAAAAATTTTCTTTCTTCTAAGTTGAAGCAAAAGCTGACTTTAAAACCACAACAGTTTTCAACTAAAAAGTTACCCGATGAAAGTCATTCACCGATGCAGAAAATCAGTGGCTGCATGTTTCACGGTTCGTTATAAGGGCAAACGTAAGCGTGCAAATTTTGAGTCAGTATCAAATATTAAACCGTTCCATCCGTAAATCAAATTAATGCGGGTTAGGGAAGTCGTGGTTCAAACACTAATTCAATTGGACACACATAAGCACTACTTCTCAGCAAGCGATCACTTGCTTCAACGAGATGGGGGATATGCGTACAAAATGCACTTGGGAATAGAATGTAGCATAAGTATATTAATAAAATTTATATTGTACCCAATTTTTTTTATGGAACAGAAAATTGCTTCGGTGTAATATTTATTGTTTAGAAATTTAATAAAATCATTAACACTCAATAACCTCGTATTAAAAAATTACTGATTCGTTTTATAATCACCGATATTTTAGTATTGACTGATTGAGTGCCGCATATACGAGTATATATAGGCATTACCTTCTGCAGTCTGGCAGGTAACAAGCTTTTTAAAAAATACCACTATGAAAATAAAGATACACTGTGACATATTCATTAGCTTTGCAATCCGAAACCACCCCATTACAGAAGACCTTGTATATTTAGTCCGCATGAGGAAGAAATGTATCTTATCCTTATCTTGACTGTATACTAATATGATAATATCCTTCTTTATATGCCACACAAATACACGCATAACGTTGTAATGGAACTATGTTTGAAATTGTTTTATTTTGTAGATACCTAATAAAATGTAATAAAAAAGTTAAAAATAAAATAAACCATTAATCATTAATCCTAATAGAAAAAAATACCGAATTTTTAATGTCTTTTGTCTACAATCAAGTTCAATTTAAAAATATTTTCTTTGACGTCTTTATGCTTGAAATAAGTATCAATACACTCTACACTTTTTACTATATAAAACGAAGCATTAAAAATACAGAGCAAGTGCATAACAAATTTCGCTTTGCATTTATATGTATTCACTAGACTAAACGTGAGACATAAACATTCCTGCAATAATTTTCTTAATATCTACATTTTATTAACGAATAAAACAATAATAAGCATTACTTGAAACATTAACACTAACGCTTTACGGAGCCACTAATAAATTTGCAGATTAATAATCGCCTTTTAGATTTGCAAACATCGACCAAACTGCAGAACAAATAAACGTTTTTCTGCATTTCCCACGCAAAGTGTTTGAATTAATTTTAGTTTATTAAGCGCCTCTTTCACCAACGTCAAGTAGGCCAAACTGTCATTTAAAATCATTGGTAACCGGGGATAATGGAGCTGATATACCTTTGTTTGTACGGTAAACATCCCAAACATTAAATAGAAAATAATAATAAAAATTCGGCTATCGAATGATGCAGTAAACCGAGCCATAATTCAATAAAACAGAAAATTATTTTTAAAAGTAACTAATCAACACATTACTTGTAGTTTGTGAAAGAGGCCCTTAATGTTTTTATTTTTGTTACTTGTTAGCCGTAGTATACCACAGATCCTTACTGATTTACCGCCTACTTCAAAGGTCGGGCAGTTAAAGATATCGCACTCCATTGATCGAGTTCAAGGAACAAATTTACGACTCGACGAGATCCAACCATTAAAAAATCAGGAATTTGAAAATTTATTGGTTCTAAACAGCTTCGTCTGCGAGATACGATTGTGGATTCTATTGAAACAAAGTGGCTGGCGGCTAAATAGAACTCTTTTTTTTTTTTTTCAAAATAATTATACAGTTTGGAAGTAGTAGTTTAATGATAATTGTTAAAGGTGTATAAATCTTATTTTTTTCTAATATTTCGTTTTTTATGTGAAACGAGATATAGGTGTGTAAGAGAAACTGATATTTTAGAAGCAAAAGAAAATAATTTAAAATGACAATGTGGAATAAAATAGAGCCCCTATTCATGCACTGAAAAACATGATATGTTCTGTTATTTGAATGTGGTCCTTTTTAAAGAGGATTATTAAGGTGGTAGGTTACTACCAGAAGAACGGCTATGACGTTAATGAAAGAACACAGTAGGTATATAATGCTCTGCTATTCTAACTTTTCATTTGCTACTTAAATTTATTACATTTAGGGCCTCTTTCACCATCTGTCAAATAGGCTAACCGTCATTTAAAGTCACCGGTCACAAGGGATAATGGAGCTGATATACCTTTGTTTGTACGGTAAAAGTCCCAAACATTAAAAAGAAAATAATAAAAAAATCGCCTATCGAAGATGCAGTAAACCGAGTGCATAATTTAATAAAACATCAAATTATTTCTAAAAGTAACTATTCATCACTTTACTTGTAGTTCGTGAGGCCCTTAATTGTATTATGTCCAATTAATAAACAACACTTATAAAACAAATGATGATTTATTTGATGATAAAAATTAAAGTTATATGAAATAAAATACTATTTAATTTCTATTACACATTATTATTAAAATACATAGTAATTTACTTTGTTTGCAGTGTATTTTCAATGAGCCCATAAAAGTTATAAAAGTTGGACTTTCTAACTACTTAAACTCAACAGCAATCTACTGTAAGAAGCACTTTAAAAATGTGAAAAAAATAAAATTTAATTTTAAGATTAATGAGAGCTGGGTTTTAATCCTGCTTTTATTGTTTACCTGCATGCTTGTATTTTAATCTCTGTGAGCGTTACAGCATTAAAGCGCTTTTACACTGATTGGATGCAGCATAACTTTTCTCTTAGTTTTTTGATGCCCGAAGCGACATGGGATCCATTAAGTATCCATTGGTAAACGGATATTCTTTTAAAATGTTTTTGTTACATTCCCATTTGAAATGGATTCGACAGGAATATTTCTTAACTACTTTTCGGACTTCATTTTAAAAGCTTACGCAATAAGTTTGATGTTCTATATTTTTTTATTGCTACCTTAATTAAACTGTCGAATTTTAAATAATGGTATCAAGGTACATTTAAAATTCTTTTTTAAATCATTTAATTGCTATTATTTTGTTTCGTTCATTTTTAAAGGGAAATTGTTCGTAACATTATTCTTCTTCTGAAGTGCTGATTA
Organism: Synanthedon formicaeformis; assembly: GCA_945859745.1. NCBI lineage: Eukaryota > Metazoa > Arthropoda > Insecta > Lepidoptera > Sesiidae > Synanthedon > Synanthedon formicaeformis. The sequence continues at coordinate 3,834,599 of OX243960.1, read as the reverse complement.
TTCTTCTGAACATATGATGTCACTGAACTTCTCTACTAGACTTATCTTAATGAATATTTTAAGTGTATTTAAATGGGTTCGCACTTACGGATTATTTAAATCTACAATTAGACAATCGAGTTAGAAAACTTTTGTTAAACACACTAACAGCAGGCAAGCCACCGTTCGGACAAGACAACTCTACCTAAAATTACCTGTAGTAATATTATAGGTCAATAAAGCGCTCCTATGCTATAACGATTAGGTTCTGTGTAGTTAAACAAATTGTGACTGTCTAAAATTACATCAGTTTAAATAATATTCACCTTCAAACTGCAGTTAACAGTAAATGTATTACGTACTCTAAGGCATTTTATCTACCACTTGAGCGAGGCGCGCTGGTTTCTTAATTTTAATTTTGTAAAGCCTCTCGGCTTAGAGTCGTTTTTATCGCTTGAACCATTGTAGCATAAAAACTTTGTCAATAACCATTACGGACAACATTATACCGTTTTAACGCTTTTGACAATTTAAAATCTGACTACAAAGACCCATTACAGACCTTTCGATATCTTTCACTTGAGTTCAAACTAATTTCAACAAGCGCTTCATGTCTCCTTTTCTTTAAAAGACTTAATTTTTTTTTCTACTATAAGATAAATAAAAGTCAGTGACACTGCGTTCCGCAGTCATGAACCTCTTCTTACAGAACCGACTGGCAGCTGAAACCACTTCTGACAGAATACAACCGGAATTAAAAGAGACCATTCGCCTATGCTGTCATTATCGCTTTGCCTATGAGTTTCGGCAGCACACTTGCAACTCCAGTAGTTGAATTAATAGATGACAGTACCCACGTACCATTTCTTATTTGATCTCACAGAGTAACCCAGTGCATAGTCATCTGCATAGCTCGTTGAGCGACGCTGAGTCTTTTTACGAGGCCCATAGCTTAAGTAATTAACTATGGTATCTACCTAATATTATAATACCTAGTACGTCTTATTTATATTTAGGTTCATTTATATCGATATCTATTTATTTAGATACATTTAGCCAAATAACTAAGCATTTTCTAAATAGATATAATTAAATTATGTTTTTTTTATTAAATAACTAGCTGGCGCCCGCGACTTCGTCCGCGTTGAAAAAGAAAAAAGTAGCCTATCCTGTGTCCTGTACGTCTAAATGTTTATCTACCAAGGTTCAAGAAAATCAGTTAATTCGTTTAAGAGTTATGGAGGAACATACATACATACAATATCTATACTTACAGATTTATTATTAGTATTGATTGATTGATAAGAAGCCAAAATATTTTAACACATAAATTTAAACAAAGTATTTAATTACATACTTCAATAATTTGCTCATCAGCGCATGAAACCTTTCGCGAGAAACACGGTCATTGAAATGAATAATAAATATGAATTATACATTTTTTTTTATTTTCAACATATTTCCGCGAGAATAAATATTTTTTAATTTTATCTTTGTATGTTTATTTAAGTCCAATGGATGCTCGATGAGGGAAAGCATTTCACACATTTTCTTAATATATAATATTAACATATCTAATCAAAAAGTCTAAAGCCTTCCTCGATAAATGGACTATCCAACACAAAAAGATTTTTTTTCAATTTGAACCAGTAGTTCCTCAGATTAGCGCGTACAACCAACCAACCAAACAAACTCTTCAGCTTTACACAGGTATATTGGTATATATAGATTAAGAGAGGATAGGAAAAAAAAATGTCATCGTAACGCAACAGTACACATATTGTAATTTCACGCTGGTCTTCTGTAACTGTGTTGTTACAGACACAGTGTGTGTGTGTGTTGTGTTGTGCTAGACGGGTCTCCCAATTCGTGATTGCGAAATGCACTGTGCCCTGCTGACACTATAATTTCTTATCCATATTTCTTCTAAATTTCTTTAATTTTCTTCCAAAAACTACAAAACACGTTACATAAAGTAACAATTTTTAGTAATAAACCTCCATTTCATTTGTTCATTTTCCAAATTTACGATCGAACCGGAGTCATTACCTTCTGATATGTAAGGTGCATCAGGCACCACATTAAAGCAATTGTATGAGTTTTACGACTTCAAATGTATTATGAGCGGTGTTAAAAGCTTTTTGTCCCTTTTATTGTTTTGACGAAGGAATTGAGGTGAATAACTCAATTTGCGGTTGTGAAAATGAGATGGTTAACCACAGCTTTACGATGCGACAAACAGAATGTAACTGATCGGTTGAATATATATACTAATAATAATAAAACTGAGGAGTTTTTTGTTTGCAAGATAAACTTTGGAACTAAGTACCAGTTGAATTAAAAAATATATTTTTTACATAATATAGCCCAATTTTTAAGGAAGCTTTTCCAAACCGTCTAATATCTGAAACAGCTAAGTAAATTGTAATTTGAATGTTTATTTTGTGGTATTAATGGCTCTAGAAAAAGCACTCTATCTAAGCTATACATATTATGGCTTTATATTTGGGGCACTAGATTAAAAATAAAAATAAAAATCTATGCGAGAACAAGGGCAGAAATAATCCCTAGTTATTTAATTTCTAGTAGTAGTTTTTTAATCTCTAGTACTTACATTTAAAAAATCTTATCATTAGGACGGGTTTATCCCACATCGTGTAAAAACATTTCATAAGTAATAGTTACAAAATGCTGTATACAGTCGCGCAAATGAGCCTGAAAATCGTAGACAATCGGTTTAATTAAACAAATGAACGTATCCCTAGTCCCTTGTCCGTGCTATCTTAGAAACGGATAGTCGCTAGCTCTTACAAATGTGAGGAGTCACGCAACGCAACGGGAGCGATGTTGTTAATACACTGCGGTACAGATTTTGAACGCAATGGATGTTAATTTATGGCTGGGAGCCGGGGGCATCGTCAAATGGGCCTCTGACTTTACTACTAGGGCTGCCACTTGCTTACGAATTAAAAAAAACACTCATGCTTAAATGTCTTGGAGACGATTAAATGCGAGGATTAGAATGGAGAATCTTCAAATTCTAAATATCGCAAAATCTGATAACAAGCAGTGAGATTGCGTGGTGAACTGTAATTATGTTCGAAGACGCCAAGACCCTAGACGTCAATGTACCTACCTGCTAATTTGAAAGCCAAAGATTTTGTATATAATTAAAATTATCTTCATACAGAATATCAGAAATTCTCGCTAAATCTAAATAACTCTAACCATGATTTTTAATTGTGTTCCGGTAATTGTAATTTGATAGTGTTTTTTTAAAATGTTAAACTCAACAGACAGGCACTTGATAGTAGGTTGTTACCGTCTATAAAATAGAAGGATCAAGGATTTAGAAGGAACCATAGAAGGATTTTCGTAAAACAACAACCAACAAATATATCACGGTAGTAATCTGTAATGGGATGGTTACTGTCGACAGACGGGCTGTCCAAATGACTGCGAAATGCAGCGTGCCCAGCCCAGATTTTAATTTATAATAAGCTGCTGCCCGCGACTTCGCCCGCGTAACTTTGTTATATATTAAAACCTAGAGAAGTACTCTATCCATTGCTGAAAACAGCATGAAAATCGGTGCAGTAGTTTGTGAGTTTATCGCGAACAGACAGACAGACGGACAGGTAAATGCGGCGGAGGACTTTGTTTTATAATATGTAAGGATATTTTATGTTAAGCGAGTTTACTCAGGTCCCAAGACTTAATAAGTCTCTGCTGCTTATTGTGACTTGGGGTTTTGTTGACTGAAAATAATGTTGGTAACCCTACCGTCCATGAAATGCGTCTTATGCCTTCCGACAAGCTGCCTCGCTCAAACGCGCACAATTAAACAGGGCACAACTATCGCCTTACGCCCCTTGTTTGTTCACAAACTTTTCAAACACTAAACCATTTGGTGCAAACGCGTCTGACAGTTTCGGGGCAGCAGTAATTAGTGTATTATTTTAAAGGGGTACGAGTATGTGAACTAATCTATGCATGGATAGTTTTAGTTTTAAATAACTATTTGAAACAATCGAACAGCTTTGTTGAAATAGAAAACGTTTCTACAATTAAATGTGGGCCCTGAAGAAATAAGAATTCATGACAAATTTAAAGTCGTGCGAAATAAAATCGTGCGAGATGACAACTAAACCGAATATTATATTTGATTAATCAGTTGTTGCTTATTCTTTAGGATGTCTCTTTAATGTGTTGTGGTTTGTGTTCTTGCGTTAAAAGACATTTAGCCGTCTACCATCAAGTAGACCGTCAGCTTGACTGCCATAAAAATAAAAAATTAATTGTACATTTAACTAATAAAATTACATTTATTAGGAACTACCTAAATAAAAACTGTGAAGGAAACCATGTTTGTTTGACTGTATGGGAACAGTGTGTTATTACTATTATTTTCTCTCAAATAATTATACTAAGTAAACTAAACATGTAATAAATGGTAGAAAATTACCACGAACTTCCCGCTTTAAGTTTAGCTTACAAATCGCATGTAGAAGGAATCGCTAATGAAGTAAATTTATACTAAGAAAACATAATGAGCGGTGACATATACTCGCTTTATTCAAGCAATTTATATACAGCCAATTGTATATGTATTGTATACAATACAAAGCGCACAGAATCAATTAGCTATATATAAATCAAACAGTCGAGTTATCTGGGATGCGAGTGGGTGTATGGGAAGATGGTAAGCATACAAACGTACTTACCAATGCTACCGCGAAATTTCTTTGAATGTTGTAAGGCTTTGGAGTATATCCGACCGGGCGGGAGACGTGGTAACGTCAATGGTCGTGATTAGTTGAGGTGTACATACACAGAGATGAGATGTAACGTCAGCCTAACGTATTGGGTGGTGTTCTCGGGAAAACACCACCCAATACAAGGCTGGCATGGAGAAAGTGTGCCCAATCCTGTGTGACAGTGTACTACTACCAGCGAGACATCAATGTTGCGTGGCTATCCCGCCCCGTCATATATGTGTCGAAACCTTATTCCATTGTCTATGTAGAGGTCATAGTCTGACTTGTAGAGAAGTCGTGGTAAGTCCGTCGGTTCGCTGATGTTTGTGCAATTGTTTTATATTTTTGTACTATACTTTATGAGATGTATACAAGGTGCGTGTTCAAGGAACATCATAATTGTGAATACATTTTGAACTGAACTGAATCGTGGCGCCTCGCGTATAAGTTTGATTTTCGTTTGAAACGTTACTGTGTAGGTATGTTCTTTGATTTCGCATAGGATGCATTTGGATCCATCGCAGCGCTGGTTCTCCGTGGGCGGTGCGGTACTGGACATGCAATATGAATTGTTCGTACGCTAGTGCGGCCCCACCACAAAACTAAAATGTCGATGTAAATAAACCACCAACTGTTATAAAACGTTGTTTACTTACTGTGGGAATCGAGCGAGCAGAGGTCAGCGAAGCTTCTCATTTCAATCTAAGTTTAATAACGAGATGCAAGCGAAGATATGGGAGTACATTCAGAAAATGACAATGGTCAAAAACTATCGCCAGATCAGTTAACGTTATTGTATCTCAATAGTAACATCCCTAAGGCGTATAGCTGTGATATTAAAGCTCCATAATAATGGTTTTGTCTCGACGGTTGGCGCCTAACTCTGTTAAAGCTATTTATTAGGTCACAGTGCCTTACTCTTGGCATAGCCTTGAATTGTGAATTTGAATTTATTTAACGACGCATTTAATGCGCCCGTTGACATGATTTAAGCTATTTGTTGGAAACGCGATACTTTATACTACAAAATTCTATTGTGTTTCTGTCTGTCGTAAGAGAATGTCTCATACATATGTAAATTGCTTGCAAATAATGTTAGTTAGAGGTGGGTTTTGGGCTCCAGAAATTGGCTAATATGAGACTACTGTCTCGTTTGATTTGCAATGCAACTACCAATCTCAGTAGGTACACCATTAGTGACTCAGTTATTAATATTATGAGTGTCTACTGGTCCTACTTATTGACACTTGACTTGACTTGACACAGAGCGTTAAGACAAACACGCTAACCATTCATCCAAGTAATCCAGTAGAGTTAGGGGATCGACTAATTAAGAATAAAGGATTTTTAAGCTATCCATATCAGATTTGCATAGATTTCCTTGGAGTATTTTCTAAATCGAATAATGTTAGTAGATTAAGTAGATATTCAAATCGCCAATATATTTCCCAACTACCAAATGATTGCTACTTGACTATTACATACTATAAGGTAACAGTTAAAAAGATTCACATAAGATATCAGCCAAAATTTTGTCCCACACTTTCTTGAAATGTCAAACAAAAATAATGACAGTCCAATCTGCATCATCTATCTACATACCTTTGAGTGGGTAAAATGTTGAATGAATATGTCAAAAGCCCACGATTCCGTGTAGGATATATCATTTGTACTCCTGTTACCGAATGGTGGAGAGGTCATGCTTTTGTTCCGGGTTAGATACTCGTACGTGACAAATGACAATCTCTCAACGTCTATCAATACTTTCAGATTTGCTTACTTGCATTTCCATTTTAATAAAACGTCTGAAGGCACTACTGCTAATCATTGTTATTTAGAATCATCCTAATTATTGCATTGTATATTATTGCTTAACCCACCCACTCCCAGCTTCACACTGTCAATTTTCGAATTTTTATCTTCATAAAAAGCTACCTCAGACTTCAAGGAATTTTTGAAGAAAATAAAAAAATAGATTTAAAATCGAATACCCCTTAAAAGAGCATTTACAGAATATTTGTCTGTATAGCAGAATTGAATAGTGTTAAGTCTATTACTCCACATGAGAGAGATGAATGACCCATAGCGTAGACTTCCTGCATCGCTGTCTGTTTCTAACAAGCCCTTAATAAATATTCGGTGTGGGATCCAAGACTGATAGTACAGACGGTTTAGGTGCTTATCCATCTTGACACGTCACTACAGGCGCCACTCCGAGCCACGGATAACAACAAACTAATGCTATTGAAACGACAACACTTGACGCCGTATTTGGTTTTGACTGCTTCGCTCAGTTACAAGTACAAATCTAGGTAGAAATACGAGAGTATATATGAATGTTGACATGAGCAAAGATCGTGACAAACGACACACGGTTTGTGTGAAACGACGAATAAGATTACGTGTGGCGTATTTTCTTATTTCAAATGCAAAGTGAATTCGGATTCAGAGTATAAGGTGGAATGTTGAGAAAATATTTTTTTTGGATACTATGTTGGTTCTATGAATAAGGAGAATGAAAAATACAAGGATGTGTGTCAAATTTCATGCAAAAGACGTTCAACCGTTCGACGACAAAAGACGTTCGAGATTAGCATGCACAGACAAACTGACAAAAAATTTTAAAAATATTTTTTTTACTTCAGTAAGCATGAGCATAATCATAAGAGAAACTTTTTTAACCAAACAAACAAACAATCTCTTCAGATTTATACAATATTGGTATAGATTTTTATTAAAATTACATCAATAAAATACAAATTATATGCCACGAAACAATAACAAGCGATAAACGCTTATTGTTTCGTGGCACATTACAAGTAAAAGCTTTGCAAAAGCTTCAAGTCGCTTCAATTTTAAAGTTACTTTAGACTTTTCGATTAAATATTCAAGTCAGCTTTGAAAATATGGGATTATAAAATCAAGATTTTCCGATAAATTTTACCAAATTACTTTGACACGTTTAAGGTAGGCGTTGTTATAAGAAAGTTGTAAGGCCTTTTAAGTATTATAAGAAAATATTCATCGAACATAATTCTATTTTGTTGTAAGTACCTACATCCTTTATTGTTTTAACATCACTAATTGATCTTAAATTAGTTCTTATTACAAGTAGATACATAAAGTAACAAGTTATTCAATAAGTTATTTATTTATTTAATTAAGTTAATTAGTAGTTAAAAGTAGTGACATTAATGACATTAATTAGTAGTGATAGTAAGCTTAGAGCCTCTTTCACCAACTACAAGTAAAGTGTTCATTAGTTACTTTTAAAAATAATTTTATGTTTAGTTAAATTATGAACTCGGTTTAGTGGATCCTTTGATAGGCGATTTTTTTAAATTATTTTCTTTTTAATGTTTGAGACTTTTACCATGCAGACCGTCCATTATCCCCGGTAACCGGTGACTTTAAATGACGGTTAGCCTACTTGATAGATGGTGAAAGAGGCCCTTAGTGTGACAGGGCACAATGCCAGTAATTATAGTTACTGCCACCTGACAGTAACCACCCCATTACTGGCATGTTTTGTTGTTTTTTGGTAAGCGAGTAAGGGATGCCAGAGCCCTACCCCTACCCTACCTACCCAATCCCTTAACCTTAATCCTACTATAGTTTTCTGGGCATTTGTAGCACCTGTGGCGTTGCTTGTGTTGCAGGCGACGGTTGCCACCTACCTTCAAGTGGACCGTCAGCCTGTCTATGTATCTTAAAATTAAAAAAAAAATGGGGAACTAAATTTAATTTCAGCATGAACATTATATTGCACTATACCATCATAGCATTATGAAATATCATTGCATTATTTACAAACCATTCTAGTATTACCTACTCGCTACACTGCTTACGGGAAACCGCTTAACTAACGTTCACCCGCTAATTTAAGTCCATTAGACCGTGTGAATAAAATTAATCGCCAATGTAAATATGGTTTTTCTCCGGAGCATTGCTTTCTCACGCGTATAAAAACAATGTAGGGATCAGAGGAGTGAGTTAATGGATTCCCTGTCTGTGTCACTTCGCCTGTCAGAGAGGCCAGCTTTCCGGCATCGCGTACAGTATTATAGTTTGCCCGAAATGAATATGAACCTTATTACGTGGCGCATAATAGTTACTTTTGTAGGTAGTAGGATCAGTTTATTTAGAACTTTTGTCAAGAATGTCCCCGCTTCAGAATATAGCTTCGGGGCGCTTCGGGAATGTCGCAGTGTTATTGCGAATTCGATCTTTATGAGAAGCTGATTTGATTATTGAGGTCAAATGTAAATAGTTACTTTTCATGTAATTATATACATTGTATACTCGTATATGTACATTAACTATTATAACATAACGCTTCATACCAAATACTTCTTAAATACGAGTATATTGAATGCTATTTTTGATTTTTTGTTTCCTTTACCGAATAGTATGACCTCATTTTCTTTGATGCGTGAAAAGTCTGAAATACGAGTATAAGAAGCCTTCACACACACTTAAGGTAAAAATAAAATATTATATTGTTATTTTTTAATGGAAACCGTGATAGATCAAAAGTTTTAACATTGGACTGCTGAAATGACTGAAACAGATTCGATTGTCAGTAAGGCTTTGCACCTCTAGTTTTTGATTTTAGGTACGAAAAAGTACTTCATATTTAATATTTTTTTTTTTTTTTACACAAAATAATTTATTTAAAAAAAACATAAGCCTACGTACAAAAAGGGTGTAGGGGACCTCCTATTAAGTATAAAAATACTTGTATCAGGAGATCCCCGCTCCTCCAACATCTTATTTAATATTAGGCTAATTTATATAACAAATAAGAATAATATATGAAAAGGTAATACAATAAAATAATATATATATATATATATATGTGTGTGTGTGTGTGTGTGTGTGTGTGTGTGTGTGTGTGAACTAGCATTTTTTCTTTTACGTGTCCCATTTCATAAAGAAAACAATGTTTTGATAATAAATATTGAATTTAATCAAGTAATAGTCTTTAACAACGATTCGGTTTCATTATAATTTAGGGTCTTGAGCCAGTCTGACAGGGCCTTTTTGCAGTTATAGTATGTCATGGGATAAATATTGAGTGTCTTATTTAATGTGTTATATAAATAAGAAGTTTGGGTAAGATATTGTCTTCGAGCAAAGGCGGTTTTTACAATATTTGTTTGAACAACCAAATCATTTCTTTTCTTTTTAATTATATTAGGGTCATAATTTAAGGATTTATGAAGTTTGAGTGTAGCAGTTAGAATATATAATTTTCTTACGGTTAAGACGTCACAATAATTGTAAAGATCAGTAGTGGGGAATCTATAGGGCAGAAAGTACATCACTTTAAGTAATGATCTTTGTACCCTTTCCAATTCCAAAAATTTAATTTTAGAAGCTCCGCCCCATATGGGTATACAATAACACAGAACGGATTGAACCAAAGCTATGTATATTTTATTTAAAAGTTCTTTCTTTGCAACATGACGAAGTGTTTTAAAAATCCATATCAGCTTCCTAGCTCTGCCCATAATCAGTTCTGTGTGGGAGTGCCATGATAGTCTCTGATCAATTATAACACCCAAGTATTTAACTGTTGAGACCTTATCAATGTAGCTACAAGAGCAGTTTGTATTTTGGGGGCTGCCACATCTATGAATCCTCACTCTAAAGTCACTAACCGGTTGTGTTCTTTTGTCAATAGAAAAACAAATAAAATTAGTTTTAGTGGTGTTCAGGGTAAGGAGATTAGTATTAAGCCATCCACATATAGTAAAGAGCCCTTCCTCCGCTATTCTACGCACATCGTCCCATGAATTACCACAGAACACTATGGCAGTATCGTCAGCATAGGAAAATATCTTACCGCTTGAAATGTTAAGATTACAGAGCTCGTTTATGTACACAAGGAAGAGAGTCGTGCCAAGAACACTTCCTTGAGGCACTCCGTAAGATACTTTCTGTACATCACTCGTGTGATTACCAATCCTAACCCGCTGACTGCGATCCCGCAAGTATTCGTTAAACAAAGTAAGGGGAACACCACGAATACCCAGCTTTTCAAGTGCATGAACAAGAATGGGGACAGAGACGGTATCAAATGCCTTTTTTAGGTCTAGAAAGACTGCTAAACATTTTTTACCTCGGTCAACGTGTTCAACTATTAAGGTAGTTAATGCGGTTACAGAGTCTTCAGTTGATTTTCCATATCTAAAACCGTATTGTGAATTTGATAGAATATTATACTTGTTTAAGTAATTGACCAATCTGACATTTATTAACTTTTCTAAAATTTTTGAAATTGCTGGTAATACAGAGATTGGTCGATAATTATTGACATCATCTCTGTCACCACTCTTGTAAACAGGGGTTACAATAGATTCTTTAAAAGCAGTCGGATAGATCCCTTGTTGGAAACATATATTAGCTAGATGGCAAACAATAGGGACTATAAGTTTATGTGCCATTTTTAAGAATCTTGTAGATATGTTATCCCACCCAGGAGCACTATCAGATTTGAGATTCACAAGTATGTCATGTATTTCTTTAGGATCAGATTCAAGCAACACAAATGACGACAGCGGGTCAAAAGTGAAAACTGATTGAGTTTTATAGTCAGCAAGGCTAAGATTATTTGATATGTTAGTTAGATGTATTTGTTCGGCTAGTGTTCTTCCAATACCGGAGAAAAAAGTATTAACAAAATTAACTGATTCCAAAGGGGACGATTTTACGTTAAGCAATTCAAGATTTTGAGATTTTTTACAACTACGGTTAGCTATATTGTTGATACAATTCCATAATGATTTTGGGTCTTTATTTGATTTATCAAGTTGTTCTCTTTCATAATTTCGTTTAAGTCTTTTTACCAAATTATTTACATAGTTACGGTATCTTTTGTAAGTTATTTTTAGTATTTCATTATAAGGATCTGAGCGGAGTTTTTTCTGCATTTTATTTCTATTTTGTATACATCGTAGTATGCCTGGAGTTATCCATGGCTTGCTAAATCTTTTGTTTCTTGGTATATTTATATACTATCAATCCTTTATCTTAACCATTATGAGACTAGCACAAGAAGGAATGAGAGTTAAGTAAACGTGTAAAACAAAGTATGAAATTATTGCAATACAATTAAGTGCCATACATTTAACAGGATATCTAAGGAAGTGTTTGCCATAAGTTCGCCATAACTATGTGTAGTCGATCCGCTAATAACCATTGAATATAATGATTAGGGCTACCGAGAGTGTCGGGCGGGAGGGCCTACCTCACGCCGAGACGATTTTCGTGCAGTCCCGAAACGATTTCCTTATTGCACAGGGATCGGTTCCCAGAGCTCGTTCCGATGCGAAAAGGAGCCATCTTTGTTGTCTCACGCAATCCCATCTACCTTACGAGGAGGACGTTTCCGGGAGACAAATTGTGAATAATGATTCTATTGCCCTCATTCAGGAAGTCTATATCTAACACACTTATATACAAATTTTTCTTTTATTGAGTCAAAATGTCTGAAAACGACAGTAATTTTGTATCTGATAACGTTACGGGAAGCTTGCTATAACATCAGTGAAAACTGAGTCGTTTCTGAAATTAGAGCGTAAAAACGCACAGCCAGCATGAAGATGTTATTACTGTGAATGTACCGTTGAAATTATTAATTTCTTATATCTTCTATATATATCAAGGAGCTATAATACTTTTCCAAGCACTTTTTTTGGGAAAAGTGGAAAAATTAGAAATTCCTTTTTTTATTAACGATACAAAACTTATACCATATGACCATAATTGTTAAGATGATCATTGTTTCATAAAATTAAAATAAGCTGCTTGAACTCTGCATTAAAATCCGTTGCGTAGTTTAAAAGATTAAAAGACGGCAGGAAGCGACTTTATTTACAACTATGTAAAAAAGATGTTACATACAAGAAATGTTTTAATAATCAACAAAAATCCATAAATCATTCATCTGTGAACATGCTTTAATTTGCCTATAATTTTTTTTAAACTTCATTTGACAACAAAATTTTCAAGTTTTTTATGTACATTCAAAATTTAATCGATTGCCACTTGCATTAAGAGCGGGTATAAAGAGAAATAGCCAATCCAATCTAAGTAAACAAAATCTAATTTTTTTGAATAGATAAATACATTATAAATGAAAGTGACGACTGTAACAGAAAACATAATATAATGAAATTTTCTCAAAAGAAAAAAATCACCAAGTGAGCTCTCATTTCCATCGATTTTAGTTTTATTTTCAAAATTACACACATTACAAAGCTAAAAGTGTATCAGTAATTTCACTTCACATATTATCTAAGGCTGTATGTAACAATTTTTCATTTGACATTGTAGTTTACGAATAATTAATATTTAATACTTTTGGCACATACTCGTATAACATTTTTATTCAGCGAGATGCGCTATCTTCCGTCTCATGTTGTGCGTAATTCTACCTACATATTTTGTGTCACTGTCATGTCCAAGGGGCCACGCGGATGAAATTACAAATTTTGTTTGCTTTATACCCACTCTTAATACAGTTTCTAGGTGAAGAATTCGGACGTACTCGATCGGTTGTCGGATTGTTCATGGAATGATTTCAGTAGTTGCGAGCAGATGTTTACTAATTGCCGTTTATAATGGCCTCCGTTAATTGCGAGCGAGTTTGCTTTCGCTTTCACGCTCGACGGTCTGAAGCCGACAAATGAATGCCGACGTCCGAGTTGACACACGACTCACTGATTTTTACCCATATGAAATGAGAAGACGTGCCCTACTTTATCTCTACTAGTCACAAATGAACCTAGCAATAAATAATCACTAGTAAAGTAAAATGATCAAAAATAGCTTACACGAAATTATGAGTTACCGAAAAAATACTAAATTACAATTTAGTTTCTTATGAATTTTCTGTTACATTAAAAAAAGCACAAATATTTATAAGCGTAAACTGCAAATTTAAATAGATGGGAGTATGGCAATCGATTTTATGCGGTTGCTGGCAGGACCTACTGGCATGGACTGGCTCTCACGTCACTTCACCACTACCAGGTAATTGGCACGCTGTTACTCCATTCTTGTTACGCCCTAATAAGGCGATTATTTATAGACCACAGGACTTTGATAGTAGATTTTAATTCTTTCGCTTTCGTGTCGAGATAATTATTATAGTGTTTCAATTTTATCTGACGTAATACTTGCAATACTGTGGGTATTAATTTTCAAAAGCACAGGGTTCGGTATTCACAGTAATTAGGATGACGAGCTAATTAGCGAAGGCTCTGAAACGTAATACCTGCCTATTAAAAAACATATTTACGTAAAGAGCAGTAGATTTGGACTTTGTTCCTACAAATAGAAAATTCGCTTTTTCATTTTATGATTTTCATTTTGAAAAGGATGCTTCTTGAGCTCTCGAAACTAAATGAAGTGATAAAGTTTTCAATTCAAATAATAAAAAACATTTTTAAAATAATATGTTCATTAATAATAAATAAATAATTCGCATTGATGGTTACCACAGCCTATTAACACACGCAAAATCATAGAAACTACAAATGCGCTCCAGGACTTGATAGTGTACATTCCTAAAACTTATTTGTCATTTTGAATTCCATAATTTAATTGTTTCTATCTTTTTTATTGATTTTTAGCCTATTTGTATCATGAAAATAGTTCTAGGTATTTGCGTTTTTGATTTCATTGACAGTTAATTCATTTGTACGAGTAATTTCAAATAATGCTGTGCTTTCCTATAATTTAAATTCATACCTGTAATGCTACTTCCTGTGAGGATTGTATTGTGATTAAGTATGTCTTTCGTTAGTAAGCCTTTTCAAATCATCAATACTAATAATAAATCTGTAAGGGTTGGTGAAGGAATAATGTTATACATAATATAATTATTACTTGATCTATACTAATATTACAAAGAAAGATGATTTTTATTTCTATAATTTTGTAATGAATAAACTCAAAAACTACTGGACCGATTTTGAAAATTATTTTACCCATAGAAAGCTGCATTATCAACGAGTAACATAGTCTACATTTTAACAAGTTACGCGAACGAAATCGCGTGCAATGGTTAGTTATAAGTAAAATAAAATAAAATTTCTGAACACATCGTTAGATTAAAAATATAGACATTGAAATCAATATCTCTGATTGAATATGTAAAATTTCTATTGAAGACATCGAAATACTACAATGGCAATTGCATCACAAATGCCAAAGCGGCACATAAAAAGAACGCCTTTGGGAGAATCATGGCGGACTCTTGCCTTCACGCGTCAATGGTAAAAGGTAGTAACGATCAACTTCTACTATTTCATTTTAAACTCTAATGGGTTGACGTAAAGTCACATTTTCTTTAAATTACGTACTTATTATTATGTTTGTTTTGTTATAAATGACAGTTCATGCTCTACACATATGTCACTTTTAAATGTTCCATAAAATTCGTTGTATTTTGTATGGCACGCGTGTTCCATGTTGTAGTAGTTTGATGATTGAAGACTATGATATAATATACTTAGGTCGCTGTTTAAATTTACTTTTTAACTATTTTTCTTTCCTAAAACGTTGGTTTAAATAACTCCAATTTGTTTGAAATGAATGTTACGAAAATTCAAAGTTAAATCATTTTCGCAATATTCAATTTAGTTTTAGATCTCAAATTCAAAGTTACCTTGATTGATAGCGACACATCGCTCTCGCTGTTGCAACAGATTATCGCAGCCAGTTATTTGTAAACATTACCAAGAGTTTCACTTGCTAGCTACGAAGTAGGGCGAGAAATCATTTATGGAAAGTTAATCATACTGTACACATTAATTTTACATTCTGTTCTGTTTAATTTGCTTTCTTTAAGGGAAACTGGCGATACTGATAACTATATAGGTATTAAAGAGTTCTATTAGTGACTATCTTCAACATTCTTCATAATGAGTCCTCATTATATTATTTATTATATTTATTTATTATAATGAGTCCTCAAGAAAATCAAAGTATATGTGCATTAATTACTGGTACTTTAATACTGCTGCTATTAGACATTTTAATTATTAAAAACTTTAAGGATCCACGTGCGAAATTTGTCATTACACAAAATATGAGACTTGTTAATTAATCTATAAAATTTATGAGTGTATGTAATGTTGTTTCAGAAGACAGTTACTTAATTAATTGGGTAATAAATTTATATGGCCACCATAAACACGTGCTTAACGTAAATCATTATTTAATAATTTTACACACGAAATCATTAGGGAGTTCCGAAGATGTTTTCAGACTAAAAGATTAGTAACTATTTTATTATTATTACCATTATTTTATTACAGACTAGCTGTTGCACGCGACTTCGTCCGCGTAACTTTATAAAATACTAGCTGGCGCCCGCAAATTCGTCCGCGTTGAAAAAGAAAAAGTAGCCTATCCTGTGTCCTGTACGCCTAGATGTTTATTAACCAAGTTTCATGAAAATCAGTTAATTCGTTTAAGAGTTATGGAGGAAGAAAGATACATACATACATACAGAAAAAAATTCTAATAATGGTCAATTTAGTTTCAGTATCATGTATAGAGCCTATAAACACGATATCTTTGAAAACTAAGTATATGACCAACCCTTACAGATTTATTATTAGTATTGATAATACATTCGTGTCTGTGAAACCATGGAAATACACATACAAAATTTTAACCCAATCGGTCAAGCCGTTTAGTAGTTGACATACCGACAGCAGCGCCACCTACCGGGTCCAATTGTATTTTTAAATCATCCAGGAAACCATCGAAATATCCATATAAAATTTCAACCCCATCGGTTCAGCCGTTTAGAAGTTATGTGAAAAAGATAAGTACGGAAGGATAATTCTTACTACCCGTTGTCCTATTACCCGTTTTCCCGTAGGAATGAAGCCTTTTCCCGCGGTAAAAAGTAGCCTATGTTCATCAGGGATAATGTCGGCTTCTAATGGTAAAAGAATTTTTCACATCGGTCCAGTAGTTTCGGAGCTTATTCAATACAAACAAGCAATCTTCCTCTTTATAATATTAGTATAGATATGGGTTTGCTCTTGGCCAGACCATAGGTATAGCCGTGTAGCAAAGATGAGGTCTATGTTGGAGCGAGCTTATCCAGAAGATGCCTATTCACTCGAGTTTTGAAAAGATTTGAGTTATATGAGTTTGGAAACACAATCGCCGGCAGGAAGTTCCAAACCTTGGCAGTGCGCATTAATAATATCGTTTACCTACTTCAAATTATATCCTTCATTGCTAGCCATAACCCATATTAATACCTAAAAAATTGTAAGACATTAATGTCTACCTAAAACGTTGAAAACAATAGGTTACTGACATTTGTGTTAAGATTGCCTATGCTGATTTAATTATTATGGCAACCCTATTTGTGTTAAATAAATTGAACACGACATAAACAAACATGGACTCTGTTACATGGTTCTCAATTACTTTGTTAATTCTCGAGTTTAAATCCGCTTTAAACTAATTTAGTGTTAACGGTCGCGCCGAAAACACTTTGTTGGAAAGTTTAACACTTCACTACGAAATGTCAATTTCAATTCAGTTAGGTACTTATTGAACTGTTTAATTATACCTATGAATTTGTTTGAAGAACATAATTTAATATGATTTACAGTGTTTTCCTAATACGGGAAATTAGCCCACAATTATTTCTAAAATAATGATCTTAGACTGTACCAACCTACAATCTGAGGTTACGATCTCTACAGAATGATGCAAGTATTATGTTGGAAATAGAGCGCAAAATGCTTTTAATGTAAACCGTTTTCCTATATCTTCTGACTCAATCTACATAAGTCTATTTTTTATTAAAATGCCCTTTTTTTTTTCAAAAAAAAAAATGTGTCCTAATCAGTAAAGATGCACAGTAAGATACCACTACTCGTAGTAGTTGTCAATAAAATTAAACAATTTTTCAAATAAAGAATTTAGGTACAAGTAATCGACGACATAGGATATGATTGATCCACATTAGGATAATTTAATGTAAGAAATATTTTATTTTAATTTCAAGCACGTTAAGTCTCATAATCACATCAATCTCTTCCACACTTTTATAGACCTTGTCCATAGTCCGCATTTTCTACGAAATCTACTATGAGAAAATCTGGTACCTACAGGTACTTGCTTCGTAGATAGTTACTTATTTCGAGTTATTTTTATTTTATTAAAAGTTATGATGAACTTACTCTATATTTCAAAGAAATTAAATTAAATTCTAAGTCCTAAATCAATCCAAATCAAAATTAGACACAGCCTTAAAAATACTAATTGAACCAAAAAAGGCACAACTGATAACATGTTACATAAATCTTACATATTTTTTAAATTTTATCTGTGTTACATAGTAAAATAAAGCCACTAAACCATCCCTTAATTCGTGAAAATGAAGTCGTGTAAAGGATGACAGCAGTAAGGTTCAGTAGCAGGCAAATAAAAACGGGATTGGGTAGACATATTAAACACCTTATAAATCCTATAATCGGGAGCGAAACGTAGACGGGGCAAGGATAAGATTCCAATGACCATAGATAAAAGCGATGTGGCATAAATTATCGTAAATGTTTTTGC
Source organism: Synanthedon formicaeformis (assembly GCA_945859745.1). NCBI lineage: Eukaryota > Metazoa > Arthropoda > Insecta > Lepidoptera > Sesiidae > Synanthedon > Synanthedon formicaeformis. The sequence goes on along the minus strand of OX243960.1, from coordinate 3,816,255 downwards.
ACATAAGATTTCAGGTTAATAGTTTCACTATGTAGATAGCAAGTAAATTACATACTTAATAAACGCAATTCGTTTATTAGCATCCCACAGGATTTATCTGTTAACAACTCAAAATTAATTTTATTAATGAATTATAGTTTGTAAATTCAGTCTTATAGTATTCAGTCTTAATATTAAGTGTGAATCTATCTACTAATTCTAAATGTTATGCTTAAAAATGCATATGCGCATACACTAAATTATTGGGAGGTTTATAAACTTCTAATAAAAATTAATTATTGATGAACTAAGTAATACATTTTAATTTCTTCTAATTAAATTAAATATGCTGTCGGTGTTTCTAACATAAATAAATAAATATAGTTACAGCGTCTATGACGTAGCCTACAAAACACAAATTAAAATGATTAATTGCATTGAAATTTAATCTAACAATTTGTATGAATGATCTTAAATCCATAGTTAGCAACGCTGTTTTATCGCATCCGAAATTCGAAATCTCTCATTTATCCCTAGATTACTTTAAACGACAGAACTGGATGAAACGTGGGCATCTAACTTTTTGTTGCAGGAAGGTTTAATTTACATGGGAGGGCATCCAGGCCTGCTCTTACCGGATTGTTCACACCACTCAACGTGACGGCCATGACCGGCACCTATTGTTATACGATTCCTTCGAATCGGTTTTAAAAAACTTTGACAAAAACGTCGAGAGTCGTTCAACCTCTACTGTTTAGGTGACAGACAACACGTAGGTAATCAACTATGCAATTCTACTTTATTATGACTTGCTATTGTTGAGCAATGTATTTTATAATGCTGGAACTTAGCAACGCAAGTGGTTTTTTTTAGAGATGGGTTTGCTCTTGGCCAGCATCCAGCCCCCCGTGTAGCGAAGATGAGGCTTCTTATGATGGAGCGAGCTCACCCAGAAGATAGCTATTCACTCGAACTTTGAATAGATTTGGGTATATGGTAGTTGAATTGAATTGAATACATTAATTAAAATTGTTTATATGTGATTACATAGAATAGGGGGATGATTTTGGTAATAGCAATGCTTTCGCAGTCATAAACTCTACAGTTGTTGTTACTCGTATTATTCCATTCAGAAATTGTAAAGTTATATTATGTTGAATTCTATTTCCATTATCTATTTATATGTATTTACAGCCCATCTTCTTAAAAATTCAATCCAATTTGACACAATTTCGGCGGTGTGAAATAATGATATTTGAATCAAAATCAAAGAACACTCGGGCAGAGTATATTATTAACTAGCTGGCGCCCGCGACTTCGTCCGCGTTGAAAAAGAAAAAGTAGCCTATCTTGTGTCCTGTAGGTATAAATGTTTCTACCAAGTTTTATGAAAATCAGTTAATTCGTTTAAGAGTTATGGAGGACATACATAACCGGACTACTGGGAACTGAGGCTAATATATATACGTGTTCGCCTCGCCATACATGCTGCCAAACATGTCAAATAAAATTACAATTTTGATTTAATCATCTACAAATCAAAACTATTGCTAATCTATTTGTTTTTGTCATTGAAAGATTATTAATTATAATCATATACTATTTAGTAAAACAATTGTTGTAGTATTATCTCTATGTATCAAGTATCAAATGAAACAGTCGTTCTATTGAAATTCTTCCACGTATCGCCCGATGTCTGAACAAGCCCTCTCTGTCCTCGAAATTGGTTGGGGTGAATACTAAAAAAAACTTTTACAAAAAAACAACCCACATTAATTCACGTAACTAGAACTACAACATAACAATTTAGTGCATTTTCAAGAAAACACGTCGTGTTTTGCAACCACAAACTCTGATTTTACTAGACGAAGACAGAAAGAGGACAGGAGGATATCTTAGAAAGAAACCAAGGATCTTAATCCTAGGAGTTTAATGAAACAAAAGCTCTTAATAAAAATATTAACTAAAAATAATAATCGACTTACATTAATTACATACTTTAAATCCGAAAGTAGAGACAAGCGCCAAGAATTTTAAAATAAGCCCATAGATTTTTTTTTTTTTACTCAGAGAAGCTGGAGAGCCTTTTTTCACATTTTTACAAAGAATTCAAAGTCAATAGTTGCTTGCCAAATTTATTTATTTATAAATAAACGGTTACAATGATATCAATTTGTCGGTCGGGTTGTCTGTAGCAATTTCTATAAAATAATTTAATTAAATTGCTTTCTTTATTATTAAATTAATTAATTAATTAGTTATCATGAATTTGCACTAATTTTCATTTCGATTTTATAATTAGACTAGCTGTGCCCGCGACTTCGTCCGCGACCAATTTTTTTTTTAATACAAACCATTCTCGTATCCCCTTGAACACACACAAAAAATTTCATCAAAATCGGTCCAGCCGTTTAGGAGGAGTTCAGTGACATACACACGCACAGAAGAAATATATATATATATATAAAGATTGGGAATTAAGAATAATCAATAACAGATATCACTAGTGACATTCGAGGTGTGAAAAAATTTAGTTAATACTTGCTTTAAAATATCTTATAGGTATCAAGAATTCCCTTTAAATTAAGTCAAACTAAAACATTTTACGAATTCGATTTAGCTATTACCAATCACATTAAGGAATTTCACTACACACGACCTCAAAGCGAAATTGATTGTTTTGACATTAAGCATGCTTGACCCGCACCTGTCATAAACTGAATCATATTTTATAAACAGCAATTTGAGTCCCGTCTTATACGCTGATCGTGATCATTGCCAGCTTTCACTCTCATTGCGCGTACGCAATAGCTACGCCTCCTTATTAAAGTGATGTCAACATTAACTCAATGAGTTGCCTCACAGTTAACTACGCAATATTGTGCTCTTTGAAGTTTTTACTCTCTATGATGATACTTACATTTCGCTTGATATAAAAGTGTCTATTAAGTTGAGGCATTTCATACAAAATGTAGCTTAATGTGGAAATATAATTAAAGCTCTTATTTAATATATTTTTAGAATATTATTTAACAATAACCTATATAGGTAAATAAAAATGAATCGGCATATTTTTTAAAAAATATTCATTGAAGTCCAAGAAAGGTTCTTGTCAGTCTATCGGATCAGCTAGTTACTTATAAATATTAAATCCATAATTTACTATGGATAATTGTTTATACATTATTAAGCAATAAGACCGATAAATACTGTAGAATTAATTTTAATTTTTAATAATCAAATATGTTATTTCAAATGCTTTTTTAAGCTTCTCAGCAACACAACGTTGTCCCAACACTATTCATCTAATTGTTATATAATATCAGTCTTGACGTATTGTAATAAATTTGAAAGTCGTAAAGCACACATGACACAAGTAAACCACACAATTTATCATAAGAAGGAATCTCCCCGCATGAACGAAACACAGTAGAATATTACAATAGTTTACGCGAAGCTAATCTTTCAATTCAACCTGCTCTCGTCTCGGTTACGTAAACAACTTAGATATGGGTCACTTAAAGGTCGCTAAGACTTGCCCCGATCTTACATTAACCGTTTAATTTAAAATGTAAATTCAGTGGACGCAGCTTACACGACTTGTTAACGAATATTTATAATTATCTCACACAAGTAGACATCTCAACGCTTTGACCAATTCCCTGTATTCATCCGTTTGCTTCCTAAAGAACTTAATTATCTTATTAAAAAAAGGATTATCATGAATTTATATTAATAGTGAAAATAAGTTAGTTTATAGTGCGCTGTAGTTCGTTTTTTGATAATCTCATTCAAACCTATCTTTTTTCCAGGATAAAATATATCATATAAGTACGTTAATCCATGAAATAAACTATCTGTATGCCAAACTTCATCCGAATTCAAAGAAACAAATATCCAAACGTAAAAACTTTCACATTTATAGGATTATGATTAGAATTAGGATTCTGGCTTACTTAACTATTAAAGTGTGATATCAAATCTTGCAAGAATTTACTTTCAGAATATAATCCATCGAAAAGAGTCGTTTTGTAGAAGGCTAAATATTTGGAAATTTGATACCTCGGGCTGTAATATTTTCAGAAAAAAACTCATAAAATAAAATTAAAGTTTTATGGTTAAAATACTGGGACAGCATTAATAGTAACAGCTCATTAGGATGCCCCTGTATTTATGAAATATTCACTTAATAAACTGCTATCAAAATCTTGTATCAAAGAACCAAGAAAAAAAAAACAGTACTATCAAAGCAATAGACTTGAACTTATTGCAGCTGCATTATTTCTCTCGAAGCCGCTTAATTCCAACAGTTAAGTGATGCTGTTAAAAAATAAATGTACCTGTTAATCAACACTTGCATGACATTTATTAGAGCTTGCCAAGCACTGATAACTACACAATAATCAAAATAAATAGTATGCAATCTAAAACAAAATTAAGCAAGAATAACACAATTTGAACCTCAATTTCACTAAGAAACGAATGAGATGATAAAAAATTATGTTGCAATAAAAGTAAGAATTCAAAAAAACTAACAATTTGTTGTATAAACTGTAAAAATAAATTGCTTTTATCGCACTATGACAGTTTATTCTTGCAACGGTACCTTACTGGATAAGCCCAATTAGTTTTACTACGATTTCAATGAGAACAAATTTATTGGTTTAGTTGCAGGGCATACTACATTTCGCAGGGCATACTCCTTTACAGAAGAATACCGTGAAATAACAGCATTGTGTTTCGGTGAGTGAGTAAGCAACTTTCCTACTTACTGTTCTTTCTTATAACGTGATGTTAAGGATTACCCAGAATCGGACTCGAGAGCTTCATGTGTGAGAAATGTCACTACATGTCGTTCATTACACAAACATCTCGACATCTCCGCACTTCATAGAAGTATATCACGCTTGGTTTTATGGTATTTTATCTGATTATCACACATTAAAAAAAATTGAATTCGACACTTTTCGGAAAGGTATAAAAACTTTGCTCGTTTTAGACAGTGGAGAATTATGGTTTCTTAATTATATTAATAGATTAAATAAGTCTTGAAAATTGTGTTTTTATTGATAAATCGCTGCTTAAAATCAAAAGTGCCACAAATCAAAATTACACTTTTTTACAGGAGAGCTAATCGAAAAAATTAAATTATTTTTCGTCAATTTTTTTTCTTATTAAATATATTATATCAAATATATGCATATTATAGATCGTTAGAAGCGTATTTTTATGTAGCATTAAATTTTTTAAGTACTTTTGTAATAAACTGAATACTAGAGGAGATATAAGCATATAAGTTACTTTTGATTATATAAAAAATGATCGAAATATACTAAATATGGAATAAAACAACCGTAAGTCTTTTTGCAACATACAATATGAAGGTTTGTGATTGTATTTTTGCAATAAAAACATTTTTTTTTGTTTTATGGCCCTTTAGTTTTTAAGCAGCAAAATGATAGGCAGAGGTGATGAACTACTAAAAATGCTCAGCTTCCGTCACTAATTGTTAGCTTGCAGGTATTTATCAGTCAGCACCTAACAGTTGCAGCTAGAAGAAACTCTTCACAATTGAACCACACAAATCCTGATATTTATCTACTGTTTTAGGTCGTATTTAGTTTAGCTACATCGCTTTCTCTTTAATAAGAGAGTCTTCAGCAATACTCGTATCTAGTTTAGTTTAGCAATATTCAGCAAATCTTATATCTACTATACTTATCTTATATCTACTATATACTATATCTTATCTTATATCTTATATCAACTAAAATCTTAAGATACCTAACGCGTTTCCTTTGAAGCCCTCTACCTCCTTGTTCCACAAAATGTACAAAAATGAGAAAGGTTCAACAACGCATTACGCCTATTAAAGGAAGATAATCTTGTTTTCATATAAGCTCACCTTTTTCGTTCATATAATTCAGAACAAATAATACTAATGAGCTCGCTTTTTTTGAAAGATATCCAATGTAATTTACCTGAACAAGAATATGAAAATGAAAGACTCATTGCGTTTTACAGGTAAAAACTGAAAGCATGTCTGGTGCCAATAACAACCTTCTTTCAAAAGGCTACTGAAATAAAAATACGTGTGGTCATATATTACGGTATATTACACATTTCTGGACTTTAAAATTTTCTAGAAGGCAAATGTAACTAATATTTAAGTATCCGAGGGAAACAAGGTTTATACAGCATTAGCCATGTCGGACAAAAAGCGAAAATAAAAAATATATATTACTAGCTGTTGCACGCGATTACGTCCGCGTTGAACGATGAAAGGTACCCTATGTCCTTTCTGGTGTCCTAGACAACGTGTATGCAAAATTTCATGGTGATCGGTTCAGTAGTTTTTGCGTGAAAGTGTAACAAACAAACAAACTCACATTCACATTTATAATATTAGTAAGGATGGCCTATGTTATTCGCTGATCGTGTAGCTTCCCAACAGTATAAGAATCTTTGAATTTTTGAAATCGGTCCAGTAGTTTCGTAACCTATTCAATGCAAACAAACAAACAAACAAACAATCAAATCTTTCCTCTTTATAATATTAGTTTTTTAATAATAACTATAGAATAGAAGTATATAGACAAGATAATATACTTAGATATAGATAATAAAAGTATAGATAAGCAATATAACGCTTGACCTCTTGTTGCTAAAACACTTGTTGACCCAGGCGTTATTTTTATTTATTTTTTTTATTTTAGATGATCCCTCGAGAACAGTCTTTTTTTTGGATGAAAGGTACTGTTCCTCTTCTGTATACCTGAAAACGTGTATTCAAAATTTTAGACAGACGGTGTAACTTTCACATAATTTATAAAATTACTATGAAGTATCGATATTTATTATGGTTCTCGCCTCTAAATTGTAAGAGACTCGTGCTCACTTTGGTCCCAATCGAACAATGAAATTATCTATTTTCATAATTGCCATTGTCACTATTTGCCTCTGATTTATTGCTACTAGTGATTAATTGCTAATATTTGTACATTGTTCAGTAGTTGGAGTGTTACAATAATTTTTGTTATTGGATAAGGTTTCATTTAAATTTCTCTCGAAATTAATATAGATACCTAATATTATATAGTTCTTTTGTCATCTTTTTTCTTTATACATATTTATATAAATGTTAAGTTGGTTAAAAACTCGATAATGATTAGACCAATTTCGATTACGTTTTCACATATGGAAAGAGGGATAAACGGGAAAAATTATAAATATAGAAATTACACCCCGGGTGAAGCCGGGAATGGATCGCACAGTGAAAAACTTTTTCAAATCTCTAAAATAATTCGCTTGTTCTCTTTATAAAATAATATGCAGTACTAGCTAGTGCCTGCGACTTCTTCCGCGTTTAAAAAGGAAAAGTAGCCTATCCTGTGTCCCGTACGTCTAAATGTTTATCTACCAACTTTCATGAAAATTAGTTAATTCGTTTAAGAGTTATGGAGGAACATACATACATACATACAGAAAAAAAAATCTAAAAATGGTCAATTTAGTTTCAGTATCATGTATAGAGCCTATAAACACGATATCTCTGAAAACAAAGTAACTTACTCCATGTACGACCCTTACAGATTTATTATTAATATTGATTGATGATTGATAGATCTTATGATGTGATAAGAATTGCTCTAAAATTGGCTCCAATTTAAGTTTGAAACCTTAACTTCCAATTCATGCCATTTTATCTTTAAGGTCAATCTTCATCGCGTTATATTGCTACGTGTTATATAATTTTTATGGAAGTAAATTGCAAGTAGAAATTCCTGTTAAATATTCAAATGGAATCCAGTAATAGTTGTAACTTCATATGCACAAGTCAAACACGTACACTCGTAAAAGATATCAAGAAATATTTATTCAAACCGGACTGCCCTAAAAGTCAGTAGTTGGCATTCATTACAAGTAATTACAGAGGCCGTGAGACGTCTGCTCAAATCTCAGACGGCACTGTACTGTCACATCGCTTATATGTTTTCTCGAATAAGATAGGTCTACTACGTGCAATCTACAGGATTAAAATGACAGCACAATGTACGTACACGTATGTACACAAAGTTTTGTATTGAAATAAAAATGCGACAGGAAATAAATGAATTTTTAATAAAGCTGCAAAAGAAAACAAGTTTATCGCTCAATCGATCAATGCTAGTCTTATATCTACAATATATTATGAGAAAGGCAGTAAACTAATGAAAAATTTAAAATGTCGATCTCCATATCAAATTTCTCTTTATATTCTAAGATATACATAGTATGTATTACATACTCATATATTTTGTCTATCTGTTGTTTATTTATACATATTTAAAAAAAAGAAAATAAACTCGCTGTCCGCCTGTCTGATTTTAGGCTAACTTCTTCTAAACCACATAAAGGATTTTAATACGGTTTTCACTAATGAAAAAAGCGATAAACGTGGAAGGGTTGTGTATACAATTTGCAATACAAAACAAAATTTATTAAACATTATATGAAGTTATTAATTATAAAATTAAATTTAAATAAAACAGCTATTTAAAAATATTAAATTCATTCAAAATAATCACCCTGGCCTTAATACAGTTGTTTCACGAGGCGATATTAATTTTAAATCCGCACGTAAAATCGAAAAAACTCAAGGTGAAGGCCCAATTCGAACCCGTATCTGATATGTAGACTGCCGTGCATTCGAGACAATACCATACTTCTTCAATAAAATAATTTATGTCGATATATTTTGATTATAACATAATATTGTTTAAAAGAAAATTAATATAATTTTAAGGTACATACCATTTTCTTTCAGTACGGAGCACATATTATTTTAACAAGTTTTTTTGTTGGTTTGGACATATTCGGTGTAGAGAAGGGTTATCAATTTCCTTTCTCGACCCTGCTTAGAAAATCTTAGATTTCTAAGCTTGTACCAAGAGGGGTTAAGTTAAATCAATTCAATATCATATCGCTGCTTAAAAACTAAAGGGCCAGGAAACAAAATCCTTCATATTGTATCCTGCAAAAAGATTTATGGTTGTTTAATTCCATATTTAGTATATTTTGATAATTTTTTATATATTCAAAAGTAACTTATATCTCTTCTAGTATTCAGTTTATTATAAAAGTACTTAAAATATTTGATGCTACTTAAAAATACGCTTCTAACGATGTATAATATGCATATATTTGATATATATCTAATAAGAAAAAATAGACAAAAATTAATTTAATTTTTTTAGATTAGCTCTCCTGTAAAAAGTGTAATTTTGATTTGTGGTCCTTTAGTTTTTAAGCAGCGATATAGGTACACTAGTTAATTGAATAACAAACTTGCAAGTTATATAGTGCAGTGGAGGCGCAGGTGTGGTTAACAATATTAAGATTAAGGTTTAGTACGCGCTTGTAATACCTACTAAATCCGAACTAGTTCTGTTTAGTGATTAGTTTGTTCAAATTGTTATTATAAAATTACCAATAAATTTAATAGTAATATTGTAAACTAATATTACAATGTTAACTTCAGTGTTTAGAGGATTAACCTAAATAAATTCCTGCTTGTAATTTTGTTTCGAAATTATAAATATTTAGATTTTTTTCTGTCGTGCGTTCCCTTTGTACCAACTTGAAAATCTCCAGAGGGATCATTATAGCATTTAGACTCTATTTCCCCCAAATAGAGGTCTTAACAAAATATGTATGAAAACATTCATTTTGTTTTGAACTTCAATCTCTAGTCATAAACTGTTTCTATAAATTAGATAATTATATACTGGTCTATACTTCTATACAAAATAATATGTATTATAAAGAGAGAAAAATTATATTTTTGTATGTTTGTAATGAATAAACTAAAAAACTAGTTGACCGATTTTCAAAATTCTTTCACCTATAGAAAGCTACATGATTAGGTATAGATGGTTGAATTATATATGTGAAATAATTGAGTTGGGAAGGTCATTTTCACGTGTACACGAACTTGGAAACTCCCCAGTATATCAACTACTTAGACTCCCCTTTCCCAAGTTAGGGTCTTAACAATATACACGTACATAATATACTAAAACATGCATTTTGTTTTCAAACAAAATAAGAGAAGAAAAAAAAGGAACTATAAACACCAAAATTATATCAAATGTTAACAACAATCATAGAAGTTTATTTTTTCTTACTTTGTAATAACTATTAAATACGAACGTGAACTGCACTTACATAGTTGTTTAGTTGGCTTTCAAATTGTGTTATCCCCGGGGCACTTGCTTAGTAATTTTCCAATTGAAACTATCAATTTTATTAAAGGCTCTATCTGTGAGATCTTGTTTTTGTTTTATAAACAAACATTACAGTTTTAGAATATATCTTCGTTTACTCTTTGAAATTGTCCTATATATATGAGCAACATACTTTTTCTGGTTAAAATATTTGCTTCATCTACTAGATTTATTCCTGTCTCGTTTAGGGTTATGCACGAAGGATTACGAAGATTTACAGTCTTGTTCATTCGTCTTGAGTCTACACGTCTGTTTGTAAATTAATGTGGCATTTGAACATGAATTGAATATGTCTAGATTTTGACGTTGAAAAGTAGAAAATGGTACAAGGTAAACTAGATTTTTTAATGATAAAATTGGCAGACAGTACATGATGTTGATCGCTACCGAAGGCACTTTATGCGAGGTTAAAAGTGGGTTGCAGTCTCTAAAGGAATATCCACCAAAATCATCAAATTTGGTTATATAGTTTTCGTACAATAATTTTGCAAACTAAGCTAACATAAATATTAATTGACTAGCTGGCGCCCGCGAATTCGTCCGCGTTAAAAAAGAAAAAAGTAGCCTATCCTGTGTCCCGTACATCTAAATGTTTATCTACCAAGTTTCATGACAATCAGTTAATTTGTTTAAGAGTTGTGGAGGAACATACATACATACATACAGAAAAAAATTCTAAAAATGGTCAATTTAGTTTCAGTATCATGTATAGAGCCAATAAACACGATATCTCTGAAAACAAAGTAACTTACTCCATCACCAACCCTTACAGATTTATTATTAGTATTGATAACAATGTTTCACTATAACAATATCAATTGTATACTATAATGACATACTTAAAAAGGTGTTTTCCACCGGACGAGCTGTCCGATTTATGACTAAAGAGTCACACACGTGCAATGGTATATATGACTTCTACATTAGCCTTAACAAATATATACTTTACAGAATTCAATAATGGAAACTAGCAATAGTCAATGGCAACTAATTTTCGCTCTAGTTAAAATAAGAAGCAACGTGCTTCGGCATGGCTAGGCTAACAAAGGAGGGTAGCGTGTCTAATTCCAAAGATCATGTAGCTGTAAGTTACACGGGCCCAATCTCCGGACATCGCGTTGTAGTCCTTGTACGGAGACGCACACCGCGGGGGCTAGCAACTCTGGCAACCATTAACGAACTCTAAATGCATTAATATTTAACAAGCGATCTCTTGACGCCGTATTTAGATTGGATGATTATTGATGATTTAAAGGATACGTGCACCGATAGACACTATTGGTCAATTATGGTGTGAACGTGTGCAGAATTGTCATCAATGTTAACTTTTTCATGTATAATATTGACTGTTATCTATTCCGAACTGTTGGTTGATTTATGACGTGTTAAGGTACTGACTGCACCGTCAAGACAGTGAGCTGCGAGCAAATTGGTTTCTATAAACAAAGACAATAAAAAATATATTTGTATCGTATGGTACTGTATAGTTAGATAAGAATAATTTTCACTTCCCGGAATTGTATATTATATAAATGAACTAGCGACCAAAGTTCTCTTCTCTCCGAATTTGTTGTTCTGTGGTTGTCTTCTTCTCTCTAAAAAAACTTAAAAAATGCAATCAAAAAATGTATTAAAGAATTAATTAGAATAATTTAGGCAAATGCAGTTTATTTTCTAAAGTTGTCTTAAAAGACAAGTGTTGACCTTATAAAGTTATATCATTAATTATAATAACTATTAAAAAAATTGTGTAGATTTTTAGTACTCATTAGTATATATATATATTCAATAAGTTAATCCTAAAAAATATCAAGTTTTCAATACTGTATCTTTTCTATACAGCAAACTTGTGCTATGTAATGCGATGTCAAATAAACGAAATTTTATTTCAATAAGCTATGATATTTTTTTTTCAAATATTACCTATTCTTCGCTTCGCAAAAGGAACAAACTTTTTCCGTTTGCGATAAAATAGCTTATCGCAATCTATCGTACAAATTCTTGTGACGTGTATGAACATCATTCGCTTGTTCCGCAGCTTTTTGTTTGTCTTCAATCGCTTTGACATCTCTTGTATCGCTGACAACGTTTTATCCTTCGTTAGTTTTTACTTTAACTTGTGTACCTATGTTATGTACATTTACATGTTCCTCGTGTTTTTCCCATTAAAGGATATCTTTCATCTTTCTACATTTGTTTCGGCAACGTATTTCAGATAGGATTCTGACAAGACAAGAAATAAAGAAATAACTTTCGACAGTTTTATCTATTTTTGCAAGGATTATTTTTATATTATACAGTCTTAATAGCTGGCTATACTTGCATCCGAAAATTACAGACGTAAACTGGACAACTGTCAATCTCTGTGACTTTAAATTTATTTACAACATAAATTAAGAGTTTTATTGAACTAAGCTTTCTACGTATAACACATAAAGGGCTGGGCTGGGACAGTAAATAGCTAATATACCAGCTAACTAGTAAAATTAACCAGACGCGGAGGTGTTGGGAGTCAAGGTAATAAAGCCCTCGACTTCCTAATGCGAAACTTGTTTTTGCACACAATATACGTAATGACTATAAAATAGATGAAGGCAATGCTGAGGACTTGACTGGTTTAGTTATTGCTCGGTGATTATTTTATTTCTTTGCTGAGTTATAATAAAACAGTTACGTAAGTATAACTTAACTTTTACTAAATGCACTAATTATTTCATTTGGCTTTCAATATAAGAGTTAATTTGATAAACTAATGATTTAAAAATTGAGTGAGTTCTCCTAGCCAATGGACAGACCAAGTTGTGGCTTACAGACCTTATAGTTGCGAAGGCTATGAGAAAGGCAAACGACTCTATCTTTCTCTATACATATATAAAAAAAATAACAAAATTAGATATTTATTAAGAGGCGGTAACACACTATGCGAGATAAGCCATTTTTACAGATTTATTAAAACTTGGAATAATTTTATATGTATAAATAATAATATGTATATTTACAAAATTCAGAAGCATGCAATTCAATTACAACGAGTTTAGGTATAGGTAACCTGTATTTTTGTTATTAACGTTCTTGAAAGTAATTTGATTAACTTATATTTAGTTCATTTTACCATTGTAGTGAAGAATTATGATTAATACTTTTTTCTATTCTTCTATGTTCTATTTTCCTATATATGTTAAAATTAGAAGAGATTTTAAAACACTTTGAAGTAGACACATATTTGAAAATTGTCTAACAAAAATAATAGAGGTGCCAGTTCTCCACTCTAGGCAATAAATTCGTCTAGTCCGGAGCACATTTTGTAGAAATAGTTTCAACGTGATCAGACTAGACTGTTAAAAAGGTCATCTATTTCGGAAAATTCCACTAAACCCTCTCTTTCCTCGATGCTTGAGCAAAATAACAAGTAACTTCGTTATTTTCTGTTTATCCAGTCTTTGTTGTTCAATCCAATTAGTTTCAGGGGCACGAGTGAGTAGTGCTTTCTTTTACATAGTCATCTTACAGAAGTTGTCATCGCTAGATCATTTCTTTAATTACAACTTATTTCAGCACAATCCATTTTAATTTAAACAGTTTCTATTCGACGTGGTCCTCATTATAATAGATAACTGATATATAATAACTGACACGATAATTTATTTACGATATTATTATACGATTTTACTTACCGTGAATTCAATAATGTGCGAAATCGGTTGTATTGTGCCGTTCTCAATTCAAACCTGTACTACACTTTAATTAAAAAAATAAATTTTGTCAAACCTGTAGTATAGTACCGCTAAACAGTTCGAATTCCGCTTATAACAAAGGTCTCGTCAAGTATACAATTTTAATTTGTAAAGAAATGGGATTATTTATAAGCACTACGCGACTAAAAGCCTAGCTCCTGTGTATCGGGACCTCTGAGGTCTGAGATGAGAGCTTAATGCCAACTTTATCAAAGACGCAACTAGCGAGACGAGAGGTATCTGTGCATTAGAGCCGGGCAAATGGACCCCTTACATCAAGCCCAACAGCAGGGCATTTGTTACAAAGAAAGCTCTCGGTTGCGTACTGTTACAGAGAAAGGGATCATGTTATTTTATTATAGATAAAGGCACAATTTATTATATAGATACTTTAAATTGTGCAAACGATTTTTAGCGTTTACAATCGAAATTCTATAATTGCTTATTATTTTGGAATCTATATAAATTAAATTCACAAATGATCTGAAATTGCATGCATTATAAATTAAATCTAAACGTTTCCTTAATCAATCAATCAATACTAATAATAAATCTGTAAGTGTAGGTATTGTATGTATATATGTTCCTCCATATGTCTCAAACGAATTAACTGATTTTCATGAAATTTGGTGGATAAACATTTAGACGTACAGGATACAGGATAGGCTACTTTTTTCTTTTTCAACGCGGACGAAGTCGCGGGCGCCAGCTAGTATAAAATATATTTCTCCGGAAAAACTTTATGACCATGGAAATAAAGAAAACATAATTGCTTATTTTATTACACTACAAGAATCTAATTTAAAATATCTGAACTAAACGGTTTCACTTATCATTGATAAATCGGTCACCTAATAAACCAATCGGGAAGTGAAAGTCCTATTGTAAAGAAATGAAACCTTAAATGAAATCAAAATATGGAAATACGTAGTTATTATTGATTTCACTGATATTAACGGTGTATATTTAGCAAAGTGTGCCTTCAGAAATTTTAGAGCATGAAAAATATATATCTTTTAACGTAATCAGACCGTTAATACCTTGCCTACCTGACGCGGTTTAGAAAGTAGATATATTTATATTTGGTAAGTTATTTGCCCTAGCTTTACGGGAACAAATCTAATTATTCTTTTGTCCTTTATCCTCTTCTCGTAAGGCTGCAATTATCGATTTCGAAGTAGAAGAGTTTTCCTTGTAGCACATTTTCTCGAAATTTTATCCTCTTAGTATGAATTAAGGTTACAGTGAACATATGAATGTCAGTAGTCTACTTTCAATGCTGACCTATTTATAAATTCAAAATGTGATAAAAAAAATATTATTTTAACTCTTCATAATAAAGTTGAAGATGGGATAAGAGAACACTTGGCATAAAAATATTACCTAATTGAAAAATTTGCTTCATTGTTGGAATGCAGTATCTACAAATAGACAAAAACACACTGCAGTAAAATTCTACAAATTCTGCTCTTACGTCTGACTGTAGTAAAATATCACACAAGACTGCCATGAAATAACAGTAATATGAGTTTCAGTGCATAAGTCAAAGATTATCCTGTCTTATGTGTAGACGACGGTAACTATCGACCATCAAGTGGACCATTAGCTTGGCTGCTGATTATACATAATACTTTAAGTAAGTAAAATAAGGCAGTAAAATAAACTATTTGATCTACTATCTAAATGTATTTTTATATGTTTAAATTAAAGAATAATTATGTATATAATATGTATAACTGTTACATATTAATGTGTAAAAGGAAAAGTTATATAAGGATATAAGGATACATTTATTACAAAAGTAATGAAAGAATGATTGAAACTCTATTGTGTCTCTATTAGAAATCATATTTAGCTAAGTAACGTTTATCAAGTTGAGTTCAGTTATAAATTATAGCCAACATGAGAACAATGTGTGTTGAATAAAACATCCCATTATGATTGAAGAATTTCATTTCATCATACACAGATACAAGAGCTGAGTGTAGTATTATTCTGCTAGAGTAAGTTTTTGACTTACCTACTAGAGTAAAGGTCACAGCACACATATCAACTCGGAAAGGGATCGTCACCGTATCGCCTCGAGCCGTTCAGTATTGTTTGTATGAAACTCCATACTGCAACGCACACTAATCGCATTCGTAACGTAATCGCCTCACCTCGGAACAGGCTCCGAACCGCGATGCGGTGCATGCTCCGAACCGAACCACGATCGCTCAAATACAAGGAGACTATCAGTATCTGATAGGATATGGTCTTAATAAATATGTCTTCAATGGAAACGCCTGGTCTCGTGTAAGGTTGACGCCTGGTTGACGGCGAGGCGAAAGGCGATACGGTGACGATCCCTTTCCAAGTTGATATGTATGCTGTGACCTTAAGTCTGCCTGTTTCTCTGCTAACTATTGTACATTTAAACCACCCAAAGTATTTTAAATAAGAATAAAATAAATAAGAATAATAAATAAAATTATTTGCAACAGGACATAAAGGACATAACCACAAGAATGCATAGACAACGTTCAGAAATAAATACAAACACAAACGTCCCAATTACATTCGTATATATACATTACTAATAATCACAAATCGGTTTATATAAATTATACATATAAATAAATAGGTTTTCATTTATACAAAGAGAGAGTATTATTCATTCGTAGAAAGAGAGGGATAATCGTGGTAGGTTTTTGTATTTAAATAATTTCATACTGGAGATGGTCTCTAGTGGAACCTATCTATAATTCTATACTAATATTATAAAGAGAAAGATTTGTATTTTTGTGTGTGTATTTTTGTATTTTTTTTTTTTTGCTTTTAATGAAAAACTTAAAAACTACTGCATCGATTTTAAAAATTCTTGCACCTATAGAAGGTCACATTATAAACGAGTAATATATTTTTATACAAAAATACAAAAATACAAATCTCTATATTTAGATGTGTGATTATTCGTTAAACTAATATGTACAATCTCGGTTTTTTTTTTAGTTTCTTTAGTTTGTATTTTAACTCAAACTTTTTTAATTTCAGAATATTACAGTCATAGTTAACGTTATTGTGGACTTGAGCGCTTAAAGAAGTGCATTATTTCCTGGCAAAAGTTGGCAATAATCGGGTTGCTCTGATAAGTTCAAACGCTGATTCCCTAATCGCCTTTTACGACTCACGTGAGAGAAGAGGGAGTAGTCCAATCTTTAAGCCTCAAATACGAATTCAATTTCCTTTAAAGTGAACTTTCAATTGTATTTTATTATTGGAGCACTGTTTATTTCATTCATTACAATATGTAAATTTCAATATTTTTAATATTAGAAGGTCGAAAATGTATTTTCAAAGATTTCCTATTGTTCATTTATTAGAGTTTTTATTGTATATTTTTTATTAAATCTTTGGGGCACACATAAACATGGTAATTTATAAAAGATTTTGATTGTAATCAATATAACATTATGATAAAATAAACCCTGAAAATAGGTCAAATTGAAAAGTAACTCGCGTCCTGAACAAACTAAATTATTTATTCAAATCTCAGAAATTTTTGCCTTTTTTTATAAGAATCGGATTGAAGAACAATCAACTTTGTAGTTCAAACAATGTTCTCTTATACATTAGTCTGTAACATTGACGAATCACTTTTTTTTAATTGTTATAGTTCAAGCGGCGACCGCTGAAAAACGTGGATATCAGGTAAAAGTATCAAAATAAACTTTTTTTTAATTAATTTATATTCAATTGACTTTTTGTAAAAAATGATGCCCAAAAGAAAAATATGTGTAATTATTATTTTATTTGATAGCTTATGATCAGTAGAAAATAAAAAATTAAGTCAAGCGTCCCTATACATTAAATTGACGGGTCAGCTACTTTATTACCGCTACTATAACAAATTTTTGTGTCATGTAAACTCTAATGTCTTCTACCTTCTTTCTTGCTATCATTCCAGGTTGTAATGTAGGTACAACTTCCCACACAATCCGTGTCCATTATTAGGTAAGTACGGATATTATTTAATCCGTCACACTCGCCATCGCACTCTGGAGGATACAAGGTTTCATCACACAACACGGTGCCCGATAGATTGCCCTCGAACAATTTTGATGGGAGAACGAACGCCGTCCTCCATTATTTCCCCGTCAAAGTGATTAAATAAATAGTCCCGTTCGTTGTACAGGTACGGAGTTATTTTGTAATTACGAAGCTTTATTGCCTATACGGGGCACGGGAATGTTTTAGCGAACACAGACCTTGTATAGGCATCATGCTTGGCCGAGGTTACAGGACAACTTGTAAGTCAAACGGTAAGCGATACCAACACTTAATACACAAAATACTACACTCGCAAAATTCCGTAATATTACAGTAGTCCAATTTGTATGCATTACGGTTGATTGCTGGTATTATATATTTTCTTTCTTTCGAAGTCGTCCTTGTTCCTCTTTAGTTTCATGAAAAAAAAAAAACATAATATATTATAATAATATATTATAATAATTATATAATACACTGGCTGGCGCCCGCAACTTCGTCCGCGTTGAAAAAGTAAAAGTAGCCTCTCTTGTGTCCCGTATGTCTAAATTTTTATCTACCAAGTTTCATAAAAATCAGTTAATTCGTTTAAGAGTTATGGAGGAACATACATACTTGCATACATACATACATACAGAAAAAAAATCTAAAATTGGCCAATTTAGTTTCAGTATAATGTATAGAGCCTATAAACACGATATCTCTGAAAACAAACTAAATTACTCCATGACTGACCCTAACAGATTTATTATTAGTATATTGAATATGATATATATACGATGTATCATATCTATATTAGATTGTGATAGTGGCCACATAGCCACTGCCATTCTATGAAGGCTTTTTGATTTCTTAGGCGACGGCAACCCTACCATTAAGTGTAACGTGAGACTGTCTGTCGTCTCTTATCTTGACACAAGAGTTAACAAACATACCTACCACAATGAAAAACTTATTCCAACTTACACGGAAAATTAAAATAGTTGAAATAAGTGGGATATT
This sequence comes from Synanthedon formicaeformis, assembly GCA_945859745.1. Lineage (NCBI taxonomy): Eukaryota > Metazoa > Arthropoda > Insecta > Lepidoptera > Sesiidae > Synanthedon > Synanthedon formicaeformis. Next base: position 3,797,246 of record OX243960.1, on the reverse strand, counting down.
TTTCCCAATTAGTTTAACTAATTGAACTTCAAGTTGAACTCATACGAGTATTATATTAAACACATTGTACAAAAATAGAACTCTTTCAAAAATAGCCTTCTTTTAGAATACGTGAAGGTAATTTAATTATTATTTTAATAATACTGTAATTGAGTTACATTAGTAAGTAATCAGTTTGAAATTATTACTCCACGCTCATTATTAGCACATTGTGTCCTGTGAACAAGACCACTGTAAAATATCAAGAGTTTTAGCTTGCAGAAGCTCATATTGTAGAGGTGGAAACAGCTCAGAAGCAATGACTTCTATATTACTTCGTAAGAAACTTTATTCTAAAAGTTTGCGCGTATTAATTGAAACATTTCATCGGAGCACTCACCACTATATCGTCGGCAGAACATTGTAGATATCCTGTAGCATTAAATAGTTCCAACTAGCTGGTGCCCGCGACTTTTTTTATCAGGATAAAAAGTATCCGATATCGAGGGTATTCTGGCAGAAACGGATAAGTACACAAAATGTCAAAATGAGAAAGAGCATTTAAAAGTTTGACGGCTCATAGTAAAACGGTGAAATAATAAACCATAAAGCCATAATAAAAGCTTATTCAGTTACATATACTGTTTTGCTAGATAAGTATGCCTATGTATCTAATTTTCGTTAAATTTTGCACTTATTCGGTTCTGCCAGAATACCCTCGATAATCCAGGTAAAATATACTGAATGCCAAATTTCTTTGACCTATGTAATTTTAATTTTATTGTAATTTTAAAACTATTTCTGATAAACTGACAAAAAATCTAAAAAATATTTCGTTGATCTCTGTAACATAAGTAATAAGTACGACGTGTAAAAATAGGTTTTTTTCAAAAAAATATTTAATGTATAGACACGGCTCGTTTACGATTTTTTTTAATGTAGGTATTATAGATATGTACAGCCTTTGTAGTAGTTACGTATCATGACCCCAGTAAACATTAGATAGGCATGTGCACAGGCTTTTAGGTTATTCGTGGTGTTTACTTTTTAATTAACGTCGTGCACCGACGTCGCTTCCATACTGTGAGCACAATACGACGCACCCTATTGTATTCGACGTAGTAAATTTTATTTTAAAAACATTTTAACTTGCGCTGTGAATATTATTTTACTTAGGTTAATATCTTCATTTAATTTCATTTCATTTAATATGGTTCTGATTAATAAACCGTTAATATTTTTTATAACGGTAATCTAGTGAAAGAAAAATGGGAGCGTATTGTACGATGGACCAATTTGAATTTTGATCTATATTGAAGTTTCGAACTACTCTAGCTCAAATCGAATAAATGAATCTTCAATCTAAAGTAGTTTACCTAGTAAAACCATTTAGTATTACTTTACTTTTATTCTACCTTATATCACTATTTTATCTTTACTTTCACGTACGAGTATTATATTATCAGGGAAACTAAGCAGAAGAGTTGGCCAAAGGGAGTTCGTTCAAGATTTTTTTTCATAATGAAGTCAAATAACAATTCATGGAACAATAAAACTGTATAATAACTCGTAGTAGTTCTCATAATAAATCATTAAATATAATATAATAAATTCTTGGTATATTTACAAATATTTATCGAATGGTACTCTTTGTAATTTTGCCCATAATGTTAAAATTGGTATTAGTACAAGATTAGCGTAAGTCATGCCAACAGAAAGTGTTGTGTAAATGTCGATATTTTACATATCGATGATAAAATAAAGTGAATCATTTTAAGGTTTATTTAAATTATTATCAACATAAATAGTAAATAAACGTAAAAAAAACATATATTTTGAATTACTTAATGTATTTTCTAAATATATGAAAAAATCTGACTTGTTTCATTTGCAACTTTATTACTATGTCTTCGTTGTGACTGAAATTCATTAATCTTGATAGAAATATTCCTAAATACGCCATAAATTTTTCTGCACTATCATGCCAACCTGCCAAGTTAGCATTTTTGATTAGCTCCAGCATTTCTACTAATATCAGCAGTTCAATAGAACAGTTCTACTTTCCGATGCACCAACCCTAACTTTCGTTTACATGAAATCGTAACATATTATGTTCGCTCTTAAGTTCAAATACCGTACGAGACTGTGTTTATATTATGTAACAAATGGTGTATAATTTTCAAAGGCAGCAAGTATCATTAGGCCAGTGTGATTGATATCCGCTCTAGTTAGTAAGTACTTTTATCCTGCGCTAGAAGAGTTTGTAGAGTGTATAGTAAGCATTTTTTATAAATTTATATTTTACAGTCTTTTGCAATGATATTACAAAATTATTAATCAAAAATTATTTTAAGTAGTTTTAAAGGCAGGTTTGAAGGGATATTCGGGATGCTTCGACACATTTCGTCTAAAATTTCCCAAGTGCTTTAAACAAAAACTTTTCAACCAATGTGTAATTGGTTGAACATCTCTGACTATAGGCCTCACAAACAAGCTCATCGTCGCTCAATGGCTGTGCTCGGAGCTTTTGTGCGAGATCTAATCATTTTATGGATATCATATGAAAAATCTTGTATTCCTGGCCTCGCTAGTAGGCGTATATATTTTATCTAGATATATGAATAAATGCAAATATGTAAATACCAATATATTATTATTATGTTTATATCAATTATTCAATATATCTAGGCATTGTGTATAAATTGCTTCCTTTTCCCTCAGCTTCAATTTTTAAATCTTTAGAAGTATTCAAATGCTTACATTTCTCTTATAAGTTATCGATATCGACAACTCATTTACAATTGGCCGAACAACAATGGCGTCAGTGCATAGCATAAACGAAGCAGGGGTCACCGGTCGGCGGTCACCCGGGCTGCCCGCCATGTTAGATCCGTATCTTTGGCGCCATAACTCCCAGCCATTCGCCGATTTGCACAGATTGCGTTTGAATTGCTCTTGCTATTTAGTTAATTAATACCGACACGCGACTATTAGAAATTCCTTAGGAATTTTGTTGCTTATGCATGAAATATTAAAGTTGACATTGTAATGTTTACCGTGTTAATAATATGATTTAAGATCACATTCTTAATTATAATTTTGTTCAATAAAACATTAATTAAATTGGATACTTAGGGCACAGCTACATATCAAATTTATTATAAGAGACAGGATTTTATCGAACAATTCTCATTAAGCAAAATTCTTATGAGAAATTGGGCATTACAATAAGGAAAGCAAATTCACCTCTTATTATTTGTATTTTTATATTTATTAATATATTTATTACTCATTTTAAAAGATACTAGATAAATATCATTTTTTACACAAGAGTGTTTTTTAGATTTTTTTGTGGTGTTTAACACAACATACCTAATATGTGTAGTTTTATATAGTATACATTATACAGTACACTAAACGTATTATGAATCAAATTATTTCTGAACGTATTTAAGTAAGCTATGAATGTAAGAAATTCTAGATTTTTTTTATAAATAAACTCTAATTAAATATCTAATTTGAGTTCATTGTTATGTTCATGACTAGTTGCTTGTTCCAATGAATTCAGTTCAAAAAAGTCTAGGTATTTCAACCTAGATACTTAATTACATGAATATGTATGTTTTTATCTTTAAAAATTATTTAAACCTGGTATTAAATGTCACCCCCATTGTTGTACAATTTAAAAAAAAAGTTAAAATGCTTTTAGATTTTTTTAATCCATTTGAATCGTAATACTTAGGTAAATTGGTTTTCACAAATTAGGGTAAGCGCCCTTACAAAATCTAATTATTTTCTATTCGTACTTAACTAACTGGTTTGAAAGTATCCAAATGTAGTAACGAAGAAGCAAGTGTAAGAAAGCGTTTTCGACCACGAAAGAAGACTCAAATGATTTTTCCCCTCAACTTCTCGCCCTTGAATGTCAATGTGTCATAGCTGACAAGCCTTCACTTTTATCTTCGCTGACCTATTGTTTTATCCACCTTCGTTGGCCGACACCGAGAGACCGGTACATCACTTCCACATTGCCAACCTTTTAGGCCTCTTTTCTTTTAGTTTTTTTACAGACTTTTGTGTTTTTTTTTACTCTAATCCACTAAACTCCTTAGATTAACACTATATGGTGCAAAAGAAAAGCGCGCACTACCTATAACTAGATTGATAAATTCTATATTCAAAATACAATGTTAAGGTGAGTTCAATCCGTAAATGTAAATAAAAAATGTAACAAAATATATTTAAAAAAAAACTATTAGGTACCGCATTTATCAAAAAGTTTTAGATAAACTGATGTTAATTTATTCTATATTAAGTTTATGCACAAAAATGTTACTCAGCAAACTTTTAATTAAACTTGAGACTCCCCAAAAAGTTGTCTCATATATTATTACCTAATACTCGTTTTTACTTAAATAATAGCTGATTTATTACCATTCTTTAGAAGTTAATCCACTTTGAATAACTTGAGCGCCTGTTATTTTCGTGAAGCAAAGTTTTGTTAGAACTGTAGTTAGTTTCAACCTATTTTAAGGTACATCTTAGTCCTATTATCCAAGAAGTCATTATTCCTTAGATTTATGTTTAATTAATCATACAAAATTAATGCAGCTCTTTTAATTATTAAAAACGGACTTGTTTATATTAAAACAACAAAGTATTGAATACTTTATTGTTTGTTTTTGAACCTAAATTTTTTTAGGGTAAAAATTGTGCTGCATGTTAATCCAGGTAATAAACTGTCTGCGTGCTAAATTTCATTCAAATTCGCTAAGCCGTTTTCGAATGAGAAAGTAACAAACATTCATCTATCCTCACTAACTTTTGCATTTATAATATTAGTAGGATTTATAATTTAGTACATTTATATTATAGTGACTAAGTGGTTGTGATTAAAAAAATAAGTCATTGAAGATGAGACTAAAATATGTCATTTAGAGTAATTCAAAATATTTCACTAAACAAAGCCAAAGCGAGTACGCAAGCAATACAATAAAACTAGGCATTTTTGGGGGTAACAGTAGTAAGTGTGGTCCCTAACCTCGGGTCACGTGCGCCCAAGGAATCTTCTCATTAGGCCGCATACCTCCCAGGTACGCAGGCAATAAGATGCCTTTAAAATTTAAATGAAAATATTTGAGCAGATTTATGATCATGTTCATTAAAAGGGAGCCGCATTTCACGCGAACGCGCTTGAATCGTCAAAGGGCTCACATTAAAAAAATGCTTCAACATTTCTTTTAAATTACTGTGCAATTTATCCTATATTTTATGTTGATTGTAGTTTTGTAATAATAAGTATAGCTGATATGTAACTTTTGATTTATCAACATAAACATAATTATGATTATCCCCATGACCTGGGGACTCCTTTTGATTAGTCGTTTGTGCCCTTATGCAGGGTGTAAGAAATGTTCCGTTTCCGCATGCCAAAGGGTTCGCATGCGATAACCGATTTCAGTGGTCGAAAGGCCTCACATGTAGGGCGTAGGAAATTAGCATTTGCCTTAGCGCAATGTCTATACACTTGTATAAATACTCATGAACTAAGTTGTGTGAATTCTCGCACCCCGAATAATGTAATTCTGACAGATTATCGACTTTATATTGATAAAGATACTTTCATTGGTAGCCGTATCTGTAAATATCACGACTTATCGACCAATGAAAACCCAGTCCTTCTAAAACGTCACGGATGTATTATTATTATTTTTGTTATTCAAACACCACTTTAACTGATTTTCCCAACTAAAGTTGTAATAAAGTTGTTTTGAACAGCTTTCTGTTAAAAAAAAGCAGTAGGTATATTAAAATATTTAATTTTAATAAATTATTATAAAGTATATTTGAATACTTTGTGTCAGGGAAACAATATGGAGCCTAAATGTCAAAAGTTTGGTAAGATAACGTTTACCATGTTGATATCACAGAAGTGAACTGTAACAAAGAAAGTGACAACTCTAACATGGCTCCGCATTGTTGATGGAAATAAATGTCAATCATTCCATTCAACCTGAGGTGTTTCATATCTTACGAGAAGTATTGATGATATAATGTAACATACCAGTATTTATATGACAATGTCCTTTTGAAATTTGTAATTTTGAACATGGTAAGTAGGTCTGAGTAAATTAGATCGAAGCCGAGTTTTAGTAATATTCGTGACCAGCTTTAAGCCAAAACAAGTAAGTAATTTAGGACAAAGGAGATTAAGATCACAGAAATTAGGTCAAAGGAAGGTGTGTGTCTGTATCGACAAATATAATACATGAATTCTGTATATTTCACTTCTATGAGCGTCGAGCAATTTTCATATTTTATCCCCATTTACAAAATCTAAAATATTAACAGGAAATTGCTGAAATTAAGAAAGACTTTTATTACCAAATTGTTCAAAGTGTAAGTTAAAAAAACAATGGCCTGCTTTTGAACAATGTCCTTTGAATGTGACACCTCTAATGGGTCTAAACCGTATAAGCGTACAAGTTGTCCTAGATGTCAACGTCATTAAGGACATAAATTAAATTTACAAAACAATGGACGTGAAGTGACAGAAAATGTGTGACGCATAATATATAGATTAATTACAACTGCTTCATACAGGGGAATGGGGTAACAAGCCAATGACATTTACTTGCCCACATTATGATTTATGTGGCAGTAAAAAGCTTTTGTCTGAGTTACGAAGACGGACAGAGAAATGGGTGACCGAGGAAAATTTCGCTATTCTTACGATACGTAACAAATGGATTGTTATGTCAAATAATATTATTTATTTTTAGTAATTTGTTGCATTCTTAACAAATTAATTTTTACAATCTAACCTCCGCCTAACACTCGCAGCCAAAGTAAACAGTTTCACAATTTAACTATAATTACAATATTGAAATTTCGGGTTTTTCATCATTGCAGAGAGGATTTAATATTGTACTGACCAAATTGTCTGATACAATAATAAGGTGTTTTCTTTTCCTCTTCTTGAAATGTATTCATCAAGTAACATTAAATTTTGTTTTATTTATCTGCAATTTAAATTTATTCCTCCTTATCTACACTTAGGTAACTCCTCGCTGCCGTTGAGCCTGTCAATATTTACTGAACAAATAATGCCGTCATGTCAAAGTGTATAAAACGTACAATTCATTGTCTACAGTACACAATGCAAGGTATTTCCTTGACGGAAAATTTGAAGTGTTATGTAAATAGAAATGTACACTGTCGTAAGGTGGCTTTAACAGTCATCTGACCCACTTTCCGCCATAAAGACGGTTAAGGAATTGCTAATAAAGATTTGATAGTGAGGGAGAAAAGGCTCGAGAATATAAAAGCATGAAAAGGACAAGACGCAACAAGTGCCGACAAAGACACCGCCTTCATTAGATGGACCTTTTCCCGATGAATTTCACAGACAGTATGTCACGGACAGATATTTTTCATCGAAGTAAATTTTAAAATATTTAAAAAAATACTGTTGTTTCATTTATAGTAAGTATAACATGGTATTTTTTCTATGTTTTTTTTTAATAAATACTTGAATAAAAAACTAAAAGAAACACGTTTTGTGTTTCGATGAGTGATGTTATAGAATTCCCCAATCTCCAGTGCCTAATCTGCAACCCATAATTACAATAAATGACGGTTACTTCAACCTTACTTCTTTATTTAAAAAAAACTCTTTATTATATAAATCCTCGGATAATATTACTTAGTAAATCAATAATTATCTTGATACAGACAAGGAAGACAGGCAGATAAAGTTGTTCGATTATAGACAGACGATTAGTAACCAATATATCTTACCACAGAGATATTCGAACATAGGTATCTATAAAAAATATTTATATATATGAAATCGCCATACTGCTAAGCATGTTTATGTCTTTTTCTTTGACAAGAAATTTTCATAAAGAAATGCTGCCTATTTAAAGAGAGGAGAAGCCCTGCGTACAGCTAGTCTTATATACAAGAGATTGCTTACTTGTACTTATAAAAGGGTAGAAGAAAACCTGTTATCTATTAACCTATGAAATGGTGTAAAAAGTACCTAGCTCAAATAATATCGGATGACAAATAGTTAGTAGCCAAAATAAGCTAGTGAACCTCTATGTTATATGCTATGAAAACTAATATCAGAAAGTAAGGTAGGTAATCTATCGAAAGCCTCGAGGTTACTACGAAAACATGCTACAGGAAATTTGAAACCACTTCTAATAATGTAGGTACCTAATAGCTTTCATCGACTTAGTTAGTAGGCGAAACTTGATTCCAACGAAACGGAAAATTATGAAGCATTTTAATTCAATTTTAAAAATACTTATTTCACTCAAATAACTTAACTAAATTGAAATTGCCAGAAATATACTAAAATATGATTCTTTCAATAATTTCAATTTTAGAAATAAATGTGAAAGTTGTGTAAAAATATTTTCTTAGATTTGTTCCAATGTATGTATGTATGTATGTATGTATGTATGTATGTATGTATGTATGTATGTATGTATGTATGTATGTATGTATGTATGTATGTATGTATGTATGTATGTATGTATGTATGTATGTATGTATGTATGTATGTATGTATGTATGTATGTATGTATGTATGTATGTATGTATGTATGTATGTATGTATGTATGTATGTATGTATGTATGTATGTATGTATGTATGTATGTATGTATGTATGTATGTATGTATGTATGTATGTATGTATGTATGTATGTATGTATGTATGTATGTATGTATGTATGTATGTATGTATGTATGTATGTATGTATGTATGTATGTATGTATGTATGTATGTATGTATGTATGTATGTATGTATGTATGTATGTATGTATGTATGTATGTATGTATGTATGTATGTATGTATGTATGTATGTATGTATGTATGTATGTATGTATGTATGTATGTATGTATGTATGTATGTATGTATGTATGTATGTATGTATGTATGTATGTATGTATGTATGTATGTATGTATGTATGTATGTATGTATGTATGTATGTATGTATGTATGTATGTATGTATGTATGTATGTATGTATGTATGTATGTATGTATGTATGTATGTATGTATGTATGTATGTATGTATGTATGTATGTATGTATGTATGTATGTATGTATGTATGTATGTATGTATGTATGTATGTATGTATGTATGTATGTATGTATGTATGTATGTATGTATGTATGTATGTATGTATGTATGTATGTATGTATGTATGTATGTATGTATGTATGTATGTATGTATGTATGTATGTATGTATGTATGTATGTATGTATGTATGTATGTATGTATGTATGTATGTATGTATGTATGTATGTATGTATGTATGTATGTATGTATGTATGTATGTATGTATGTATGTATGTATGTATGTATGTATGTATGTATGTATGTATGTATGTATGTATGTATGTATGTATGTATGTATGTATGTATGTATGTATGTATGTATGTATGTATGTATGTATGTATGTATGTATGTATGTATGTATGTATGTATGTATGTATGTATGTATGTATGTATGTATGTATGTATGTATGTATGTATGTATGTATGTATGTATGTATGTATGTATGTATGTATGTATGTATGTATGTATGTATGTATGTATGTATGTATGTATGTATGTATGTATGTATGTATGTATGTATGTATGTATGTATGTATGTATGTATGTTCCTCCATAACTCTTAAACGAATTAACATGAAACTTGGTAGATAAACATTTAGACGTACAGGACACAGGCTACTTTTTCTTTTTCAACGCGGACGTAGTCGCGGGCGCCAGCTAGTATATTTTATAATTATTATAATATATTATGATTATCTGCTGGTGGCTATTTCTGTCTGCTAGAGAACCAGTATCACTTCGTCCATTGCTGAAATATTGTGAGCTCCACGTAAACTAAAGCTCTCTACCTATACCTACCACGTTGAGAAATTGTAGTACTTTTTTGATAGAGACATTCTTCACATCTTCACCAGCCATTGTGTGGCTTCCTAGGATGTGACTGCGCTTGGTAGTATTGGTATTCATTGGTGTTTCTTCTGCCTCATGGCAGAAGCGACACTCTCCTGCTCCAGTGAGACCCATTACTTTAAGGTGCCTATTGAGTCGGCAGTGCCCCGTTAGTGCCCCAAAGGAGTATAATAGCATATTACTCAAATACGCAACCTGCTTGATGGTTCGTACAAGTTTTCCTCTTCGTGCCTATATATTTATTTTTTGATGATTTAGGACCGCTGATTTCGTTACTATGTCTGCCCACTTGATATGTAAAATACGAATATTAAATTACTAAATGTAGCAACAATTATAACAAAGTATTAACCGTCAGATGAATTTATGGAATTATTAAATAGAAATGACACAATAAGAATTTCCCTCTATACGAAAGCTTTCATTAACAACCATTTATTTACAATACCAAGTGTTAACATTACATGGAACTCTACGAATAATCAAGTCGGTTTTGAGATTCATATAATCACGTTAATTAATTTAACGACAAAAGAAAACGGGTAATTAACGGCGGCGTACTTGTAAGTCGAAATCGTGTACGTTTCAGCATAAAAGCAGCTCAAGAATGAATAGGCTACGCTGCCTATTAAGACAGTAATAAATTTCAAGTTTACTACAGATCTCATTTAAAGATCTCGTTTTGAAATTTACTTTACACCTACACGCGTCTCAATTTTGTGAATATATTTTTTAAACCAATGGATTTATATCAATGAGCAAAAAGAGAGATTTAGAAAAAAATATTAAATGAGATGTGAATAAAACAGATTCACATTCTCACACACACACACATATCTATACACACTTACTTTCTAATTGACACATGCTCATTCAAAATCAAAAATCAAAATCAAAATATTTACTTATCAATTAGGTTTCTCCAAGGAACTCTTATGATCGTTATTATAAATTTTAATTTATCTCACACACCTTACAATTTTTTTTATTAGTAATAAAATAAATATATTATATTAAAATCCTGTACTTCCCCCATAGGATAAGTAAAAACTCAGTGTAGTAAAAAAGCAACGATGACAACCTAATACAATCATGTGGGCTCATTAGCTTATATTTTGAACTATACTTAAATATGTTTACAAAAAAAATTGAGTGATTGACTTCTGAAAACATTATTATATTTATTATATTATTATTATTATTATATTGTTTTTCTTTAGATGAATAAGCCACTAATAAGGAAACGATATTATCTGACAATTTCATTAATTTTCAAAAGGTAAAAACGACACAAAAAAATCTAAATAAAAGAAACATTGAATGCTTATATTCCTACATAAATATCAAAACTTTTCATTTAGTACGAGACTTGCTTGAGAAGTATTTGCGGACTAGATAGTCAAAGTAATTGATGCCCTCGGTGAGTGTAACGGATATTGTTTTCGCCCACGCGATTTCAAAATACTTGGGAAACCTTGTCTTGTATGTAGTGCGGAAATTAAGAAAGAGTATATTATAGTTACGACCGAAATATGTATTTACTAGCTGCTGCACGCGACTTCGCCCGCGTAACTTCATGAAATATAGTATGTCCTTTCTGTTCTTTCTGGTGTCCCAGACAACGTGTATGCAAAATTTCATTGTGTTCGATTCAGTAGTTTTTGAAAGCGTAACAAACAAATAAACAGCCTCTCTTAGCGGATGCTTACGTTATAAAATAAATCTATGTTGCAAATTTTAGCTTTCTTTTTGTTATGTTAAGGTCGACTGACAGGCTTGACCACTTGATGGTAGGGCTTCGCCTATAACAAGCAATGCCACATATGTAACACATACTCTCATTTTGCAGTGGTCTTCTGTAAGGGCCATTCCCTTAGTAGTTACTGCTTTAATGACTGCGAAATGCAGTGTGCCATCCACTGCTCAAACTTATTTAATAGAATAATTTATATTTAGTATTCTTATTAAGTATTTACTTATTTAACAGACTAATTTCTAGACTTAACAGTTTTGACTGTGCTTAATAGTCAGTCCGGACAAACGATTTTATTTTACCTCAGAATTATTTTGTTATAAAACAATAGTTTCAAAGTGAAAAGAAATAACGTAACAACGATCAACGACGCTTTAACAGGAAGGCACTAAAACTTAGATTTCTCTTTTTGTAATGTCAAACGTAGTGAGACCGGGCGTTGAGAGTGTCGGAAAATGAGTAGGGCGGGCGGGCGGCTAAGTGAGGGCGCGGGGTATTCGGCAGTTTGCCGCCCGACGCCGGCCGGCACGCACACACGGCCGACACGACCACAGCGGTAACAATCCGCTCGCAACTTAGCGACCGGCGAACGATGGATCGCTGCCCGCTACCGGAAAAGCGCGAATATCTAATTAGTGAGTGCGTATAAAATTGGACGTGTTCAGAGGTAACTAGTCCCTCTTTTTTAATTTATTTAATTAACAAGGGTAGGTGCAGTGTAACTTAATAGAAAATTCATTTAGCGTCTACCTTTTAATTAATATTAATTTATTGCGTTACGTACAGATTGCTTTCAGTTATTTTAAATTTTAATATTGGTATAAAATATGAATGAAGCGAATTTTAATATAAATATTATGTAATGTAAATTTTATTTTTTGTTTTTGCTTAGCCTGCGTGAAAGATTTCAAATAGCCTGTGCCCTCTCTTGGACCTTACGCTATCTCTATTTCAAACCCCATCAATCGGGTAATTGGTTCATAGAAAATGTAACAGTTTTGCGTTTATTATATTATAATATAATTATCGAGTTTTAGATTACTAAAATAATTACAACCTTGAATAATAACATCAAAAATAGGAATTCAAAATCTATAAATACTATAATATAAAAATATATCTCAACAATTATATTACACAAACAGTAAAAAATATATTTTAAACACCTAACAAATGTCAGCACCCTTTTGCAGGGTCGGCAGCGCACTTGTACTCCCAGAGGGAGTACTAGCTTGTTGCTAGTGCCCTTAGGCGACGGTAGCCAACCTACCATTAAGTGGACCGTTATTCTATCTGCCACCCTTAATAATATAGTTATGAATAATTAATGAGCGAGACATATTTACTTGTAAGTTTCTGATTGAATAAGGGCCCATATTTAGAATATTTTCATTAAGTACGAGTATTTTCACTGACACCTACATACAAACTTTGTATAGACTCGTACCTATTATTAACCATTACCTACATACGCGAATTATGTCATAATTGGACCGACTCAAAGCTGTGTAGGCAATCAGCAATCTAACACAGAAATCGCGACCATTCATCTATAGATCATGAATATCAGATGTGGGTTAATTGAATACTCGGTTTGTTATTAAGACCCCATTATCTCGAAGACTATTGTGAACTAGTTGTAAACTATAGAAATTCAATTCAACCTATGAATACATTGAATTGAACCTAGCTTAGTCTTAGTCTCATAAAGCTTCTTGTAATATATTAGTCGCACGGCTTCGCACGAGTGCAATTCATTCTGGAAATCTATATCTATACTAATATTATAAAGAGAGAATATTTATATGTTTATAATGAATAAACTCAAAAATTACTGGAGCGATTTAAAAAATTCTTACTCCTATAGAAAGCTACGTTATCAGTAAGATAAGTTACGTGGGCGAAGCTGCGTGCAACAGCTAGATATATGAAAAACCTTCCTCGATTAATGCTCTTTCCAATATTGAAAACCATTTAAAAATCCGTTCAGTAGATTTTGATATACAATAAATACATACATACAGACGAACAGACGTCGACGAGTTCGTCAGCGTAATTTGTTCAAAATAGCCTATATCCTTCCCTAGGTCTGAAGGTGGGACCTAGGGTAAATTTTTACATTTGAATATTTCTCTGGATGAGTCCTAAGCGTATAAGTATACGCTTAGGAGTCATCTAAAGTTAGGACTCAACCTGGAGTTAAAACGAAAATGTTTATCAAAATTAAATTAATTTTTTGGGCGTTTACATGGCATAAATTTTGTGATGGCAAAACGTTAATTAATTTTAATATTTAGTAAACTAATAGTTACATTGTCATTTTTATCGTTCAAAAATACATAAGGAATCTAGTATGATATAAATAATAAGCGAAATAAATAGTTACTTACACAAGTAGTTACAAGGAACCACACGTATATTACGATATTTACCTTCTCTTGGAAATCAACAAATCTTGTATACTGTACAGGAAATCAAAAAAATTTGAAAGAAACCCCACGAAATTTGAAATTTAGATTCTCGCATGACTAACTAATCTTCGCGAACCGATCGAGTATTTTAATAAACGTCCGTTATTAAAGATTCTCAGATAAAAAAATGCGTTCAAAGTCGTGTCTTTGTGACACGTTCAATTATTAAGAAATACAAAGTAATTTGTTTCTTCTATTTACAAAAACATTACAGAAGTTTGTACGTTTGAAGTTTAAATTCATACTCGTAGCGTAGAAGAATTTAAATTCTTTATGACTTTTAAAATGTCATAATAAAGAATGTCAAAAACAAATCTTCTTTTATATTAAAAAATCAAGTCTCGCTAAACCTCAAGAATGGTTAGACCGCGATTTTAATTCCGTTGCCACTTACCGTACGGCCAGATTGTCGGTCGAAGATTCGTGTCGCGTTGTCGCAACAAAACTTCTTGTTCGTTTTTACGCCGAACTACGTGGCCACATATTGTCGCGATAAAAGCTTCGGACGAACTACATGCGAATATTCTGGATCTGGCACCAAGATGGAGGAAGCGTTTGCTGTATATTGTATTTCCGTAAATAATTATTTACTACTTTTGGAAAACGTGCAAGCGTCATGAATTAGATGTTTAATTTTGTGGCAGGGGTGTTGAGGATTCCACAATATCGGTTCTACTTCGTAAACTTCTATAAACTCCAAAACTTTTTCATTACTCCAATCCATATTTACGTGCGAAACACTTCAATGTTACACTTGAAATGAAGTATTGAAGTGTGGCCACTTGCACGAACTTTGTTGAGATAAATCCCTTTGATGTGCCAGTAGAAAACCGACGGGAACCCGAACACAGTTCGAGTTTGCCCGAACGATTCGCCGTTCAGCGAAGTTGGTGGCTATACATAGCGCGACAAGTCAAACATTCGCCGATTCCCGATAATATGGCCGCACCATTATGGAAAGAAGGATAAACGGGAAAGGTTGTTAGATATATATGAAAATTGCACCCTAGAAATTTGAAAGCTGAAATTTGTAAATTGAATTTGAAATTTTAAGCTGAAATTTCTAGAAAGCTGAAATTTGGAACATAGTTTTAAAATGTAACACTGCATTTTTGAAAATTCAACTATGTACCAAGTCGGGGACGGTTCGCTAGGGTAAGATAAAATAATTATTCAGATAAGCGTATCTCTGTAGTCAAGACGCTCGGTCATTGTTGATGTAAATCGTTGAAATTACTTTCCATTGTAAAAATACAAAAATGTACAGTGACATACAAATCTGACATTTTAAATTCAGTTATTGTCACAGTCAACATTTCGTTTAAAAAAACCTAACTGCACTTAGTAACTATTACATAAGTAAATAATCACTATACAATTACTTCAATTGCTTAACCTCAAATTAAGCACTAGATACATTAGGCTTTTATCGTGGAAACAACACTAATGATGAAACTTAGGGCACCTATCTCGACGAGCAGGCCTTTCGATACTTTTTAATGAGAAATAGCAGCAGTTACGCTGAAGATCTATTAGTTGGCGAGGTTTTTCAATAATGGGTTGCTAAACAAGAATACAATTACAATTGCATGTAAATAACATATAAAATTGCTAGCGACCAGCCCCAGGATTCGCACGGAATTGAAAATTTAAAAAAATCCTTTATAACGTAAGCATATGTATATGTAGGTATACATAATATATATTTTTCTAGCCTATATAGATTATATATTTTTCTGTTTATTTTTTAAAACTCACTTAACACAAACAACACCAAGAAAGAAAGAAAGAAAGAAGGACAATGGAGAAAATACAAGATGGGTGTTTAGGTTCCTTAGTGATGAAGACCGAAGACTTGTGTTATCACTCAGGGACGAGTAACAAGCAATGTCACTGTTTTACATTTTCATATCATCAAAAAAATTGATGGTGGATAGAACCTATTAAAACATGTAAACGTATTTGTCATAAAAAAAACATTAATAAACGCCTCATTGTTTGTCTATGTACACCCTATAAATATGGTTCGATACCCAACAAAATTGGTATAGTGAGTACCTATGTGATAGAAAAGTTTCGCATCAGCCCTGTATAGAGACGTCGCAGGCCAGTACCGACGTAATTTACAACACCCTTTAAAAGCCTGCAACGTGTTCACAGCCTTATTTTGTGCGAGTACGTTCACGAAGTAATAACAACTCACGAACACTCAGTGAAAAAAATTTAAAAGAGGTATGTACTGTAATTGTATTTCTGTTCTCAGTAAGTTATATTGAAATATTATTTTTATTGGTGCTTAAATAATTATATGATTGTGTTGAATTATACAGACCATCTTAAATTTAGGTCCTGGAATTTTTTTAATACATTTACAAATTTTCTTTTAATGAGATTATTTTCGTTTTTCTTGAATTTTGAAGTATTTTCCAACATTATAGTGCATAAAATTTTCAATTAAAATGTCTATTTTTAATTCATACTAATCTACATATATAATTCATGTACATACTTATTAATATAAAAATTTTCTTCTAAACTTCTCAAAGGATTTGATACGGTTTCCACTATTGGAAAGGTTGTTAAATAAACGAGAAAGGTTTGTTGTGTATATAATTTTCCTAAAGAATCTATGCGAGGCCGAATGCGGATCGCTAGTTGGAAATAAAACCTTACATTAGATTTTTTGTCAGGATACTGACAGTACAGAATAATTTGTTTTCTCTGAAACGTTGTTTTAGTAGACATTTTAGTTCTAAGGCCGGTTTCAGTGCTCTCCTGACGGTCAGTACTGACGATACTCACGGCCGACCGTGCGACCGACGCGCTTGTCATTTGTATGAAAATTCACACAGAGCTCGCCTGACCGTAAGCACGCGTATTGCTACCGCGGTCGGTCGTGCGTATCGTCAGGCCTGACCGTCTGGAGAGCACTGAAACCGGCCTAAATATCATTATTGAGTGTCAGGAGCGAAACTGTATCTAAAAGCTCTCTTAATGAGGACATAGTACTTACCTTGATATATTGGAAGCTAACATTTGACCTAAACTTTACTAAATTATTTGCTTTATTATTCATTTATTAATTATCTAAACAGTAGGTACCTTACTTTCTACTTTAAATAAGACTACAAATAATCTCAAATAAACTACATAGGAGTACCTCATTTGTATGTTAATTAATGTTGTCATTTAATAAACTATGTTATAATACCTATTATAAAGTGCCTTTATAATAATAGTAGAATGGGAGTTAATTTTCTCTTCTTTAATTCATTCTCTTTCATTTCAATTAAATATTTTTTAATTCAAGCTTTTATTACTTTTCAAGTATACGTGGAAAGATAGACAGTATATAATATTAATTTTTCAGTTATCTTAGAGGTTTTTAAAGGTTTCATTCTATAATACAGGCATACTGTTTTAATAGTTCTTAATATAACATAAAATATAACATATTTTTAAAGCTCTTCGATATTTTAATCAAAACTATTCTAAAGTATCACGAACATGAAATAATATCATATTTCAATTAAAAGCCAGAAAAGTTTATTTTGACAAAAAAAACCCAAAAAGATTTACTCTTTCAAATCAACAAAGAAAACAAACTAGAGAAAGTGTATCGTAACTAATTCTACTGAGAGACGTCTCGGCAAAGATTCCAATGTGTATACTACGACAGACCAACTCGTAGCAAGTTGGTTTGAGCTGTTTATTTTCTTGCTGAGTTGCTTGTGAAACACAATACACACTAGGACATCATTAGGTCTTGTTGAAATATGTATAACTAAACTGTTACAGCACAACTCTAAATCTAAATCTTTACCAATATATAAAGCTGAAGAGTTTGTTTGTTTATTTGTTTGGTTGTACGCGCTAATCTCAGGAACTACTGGTAACAAAACAATTTAATCCTAAATTATAAAGATCTTTACTCAACCTACGCAGAAAAGAAAAGGTCAAAATAAATCATCCTGATATTAAGGTAAAGCTTCGTATTTCTAAGGTGAATATTAACAATAAAACAATTTGATACAACATTATGTATATTGTGTACAGATCGTGTGTCTAGTAATTGAATAATTAACAAATCTATTTACGTATGTACTTTCAGTTAATGAATCATTTTCAATAGTGCTATTTCTATTTAACTTCCGATGCCCGATGCAAAAATGGGGTGTTGTAAATTTGAGGTTTGTGCATCTGTCTGTGGAACCGTAACTCCCAAATGGATTGACCTGTTTGAACCTGGTTTTCTGATTTGTTTGATTGACCTGGTTTTCTGTTTGAACGCAGACGTGATCGGGATGGTCCTTCGCTATAATTTATGAAAATCCTAGTTGACTAACAGTTTTGATTGATGTGAAATTTGGTATAGGTACTACTGTTACTTCGGCGGCATTTTCTTGACATTGGTATGCTGCAGCATCAAGTAGTCTGCGGGGTAACCAAATCCTCAGCAACTTACAGCAGATAAATAATCGCGATAAATCGCAACATTCATTGAGAAATTTTCCTTTAAAAAAAGTAAGAAGGTGGACGTGCCATAATAAGCTAACGGTTTTTCTTATCCCATTATTTAAGATTATCTTCACCCTGTTAGAACATGGGACCTCAATTGAGAAAAACACGTAAAAATTGGCACAAAAGAAACATTCTAGATGATATAATAAAATGGATTTCTAAAAGCTTTTTGTTCTTGTCGTAAAATATGGGTCGAGTAAATGATACGACACTTCAATATCGGGTGAACAAGAAATGCTAATAATGTCGAGTCCTATTTGGAAAACACTAGACGATTTCTCTATTTAGTAGCTAATATGTCTATTAATGTCTTTGACACGATCACTACTGAAGCAGTGATAGACAAAGGGTCGAATCTCCGGCTTCCGAATCAATAGACATTGGTTCAGAACGGGTTTAAATTCCGGTAGAAACAATCTACTGGGATTTTCATATTTTTATTTAATATGCAGAGTACAATTATAGTGATCAATTTCCCTAACAATTATGTTAATGCAGAACTTTTCGAGTTTTTGAAGTTTACACAAACCAACTTAACATTTTTAAATTAATATAAAAAATTACTAATTCATTTTCTTTTCGCTTCCCTAGTTTCATAATTTCTTAAAAGATCTTATTTTTGCATATTTGTTATCTTACTTCTAAAAACTGTCGACTGTCAGGGTATGAATGACACCATAGCATAATATTAAACTCTACACTAAGATTCCTCATATAAGGAAACTCAATCGTCGTCAAAACTCTCACAGTTGCCTCTTCAGACGAAACGTGTTAAAACTCCGTCAAGAACACGTGCCACATATTAAATAAACCTACATCGTGAACAAATAAATTGAGCTTAGTGAAGCGAACTTAATTAAACAAGATTCTATTCTACTGTTTACCCATCTACCCAATTTTCGCAACCTACTCAAACAAATTTGTATTGTGAAAAAGATAAGAAATGATGTTCATAGGAAAAATTATCCTTTCTCGCCCTTTAAAGATAAAATTGATCTGTTCCAATAATACTTTTTGTTTGTTGCTTCGCTTTAAATTCAATTATCTTCTAGCTTCTTCGCATGCAACTTCGTCCGCATTGAAAAATGAAAAATATAACACCTGAGAAAAAATCTAACATCTTTATCGCTGTGACGATGGTTATAAATATTTTTTACATACAGGTATCGAACCTAATTAAAAAAAAAAACAATAAAAATAGTTTTAGATATTTTGTCGAAAGAATTAGGTCTTCAAATAAACGATATTACTTTTATGTGGCTTCGAGTGTATAACATAAAATCAATTGTATTAAATATAAACTTATCAGTTTAATAAAATCCCGAAAAGTATTAGAATCAGTTTGCGGCTTAACGTCCTCAAATAGCTTTAGTCATGTTATCGAAAACCGATCATAAAAAGAAGCGTCCCGCCCTTATAATCTCTGGATAAAGGCTTTTACTACGAGACTATTTCCGTAATAAATACTGACGCGTATTTTGGGGTTGGTTTGGGTATTCATAGTTGTGCTGAGTCAGAGGCGGGTAGGCGGTTTCTATATTGTGATAAATTGCCCATCGACTGTCATCCAATCGGCTTAGTCATTAACTACAATTTGTATAAACTTGCCGCAATCCTAGACATGGATTAAATCTGAATATCAAACGGTAACAGTAATGCTAATGTAATATTACCAGTAACATTAAGTGTAGGCACTTACCTTCTACATCTATATCTATACTAATATTATAAAGAATAAAGATTTATTTGTTTGTTTGAATTGAATATTCTCCAAAACAACTGGACCGATTTGAAAAATTCATTTACTGTTAGGAAGCTATATTATATTATCAGCGAGTAACATAGGCCATATAAACATTATATAACATATATAGACATGTATACATATAAACCATATAGACATGAGTTAAGCGTGAGCAAACGTGAAGTTAGTAATATTTCAAATTTCAAAATATCTGGTCGTTGGATCATTGGATGTCACAACTATCCAATCCGACGCTGATCAAAAATGATTGATAAAGATCTACATTTTCCTTCAATAAATTAGATCGAGTGTCTATTCGCGGTAACATAAGTTGTATAAATGATGTAATAATATTATATACCTACTTCAATAATCAATGTTAAGTATATAACGGGCGTAAAATATGAAATTACTCATCCGGAGTTTTTTACCTCAAATAAACGAAAATTATATTTAATGGCATTGGCTTAAATTTTCACAACTTTTTTAACACAATAAGACACATCTGAAACGTCGAGCCAAATGAAACAGTACATATTTAGGTATGAGATTAAGTTGTCTATAAATAATATTTACATTAATAATATCTGTGTAATATTTCACAATTAAGTTTATAGTTCTCTTACTGTTTATCTAATAGGGTGTCGCTATAAATTGGTGTAAGGTGTGGCTTATAGGTGTGGCTATAAAGGACCCCGTTCCCAAATTAATATAACTTTGCGATGTGCTCGAGACGTTTATTTAATTACAGATTTGTGCTAAGCTTTACTAACAACGGTTTAACCAAACTTGTTTCAAGAAGTTTACTTTACGCCTGACCACTAATAAATTTTGTATGCAGCATCGTAGTGATGATTTTAATACGTTAGTTTCAAAGTTCTGATCCATTGCCTTTCCCTTAACAATTATCATAATAAATCAAACTAATATTTTGATCACTTAAATTTATTAACTAAATAATATTCTGCATCATAAAGATCTGTGGCGATACTCCACAGATATACAACCTCTTCGACTCGTGACAGTACGTCAGCGACAATGTTTTCTTTCCCAGGCAAGTATCTAATGTCAGTTGTAAATTGTGAAATGAAGTCTAGGTTTCTAAATTGACGTGGAGTACATGTGCTTTTGTTCGCGGAAAAAGCAAATGTCAACGGCTTGTGATCAGTGAACACGACGAACGTTCTTGCCTCCACCATGTATCGGAAGTATTTGACTGCTTCATAAATGGCTAACAATTCACGGTCGTAAGGACTATATTTCTTCTGTGAAGTAGAAAGTTTGCGTGAGAAAAAGGCTAAGGGTTTCCAGTCTTGATCAGATTTGCAACGTTGTTGGAGTACAGCACCTATAGATGCGTCTGAAGCGTCCGTGATCAACGCTAATTCTGCAGACGGATCCGGATGGTTGAGAAGGGTAGCTTCTGACAACGACACTTTACAGTCTTCGAATGCACGTATCAGTTCCGGAGTCATTTCGATATGCTGTGATCCTTTGACTTTGGGTCCGGCGAGCAAGGCATTAAGTGGAGCTTGAACTTGTGCAGCGTTGGGCACAAATCGGCGATAAAAGTTAAGCATTCCTAAAAAACGTCGAAGATCCTTAACAGTTTTAGGAATGGCGTACTCCTGTATAGCCTGAACCTTGGTATTCAGAGGCTTAATACCAGCTGCCGATACAGAATATCCGAGGAAAGTCACTTCTGATAGACCAAATTTGCACTTGGCTGTGTTGATCAGAATGCCGTATTTTTTAAGTCTCTCGAATAATTCACGCAGGTGTTCCTTGTGCTTCTCTGGAGAAGGTGAAAATACGATTATATCGTCAATGTACCCGTAACAGAATTCGAGACCACCCAAGACTTCGTCGATGAACCTCTGGAAAGTTTGTGCAGCATTCCGAAGTCCAAAAGTCATATACGGGAATTCGAACAATCCGAATGGTGTCGTGATTGCGGTCTTGGGTATATCCTCAGGATTGACAGGAATCTGATTGTACGCCTTCACAAGATCAAGTGTAGAGAAGACTGTAGCTCCAGCAAGCTCGTAGGTGAAGTCCTGTATATGTCGGATGGGATACCGGTCAGGAATTGTTCTGGAGTTCAGTGCTCTATAGTCACCACAAGGTCTCCAACCGTTGTCTTTCTTCTTGACCATATGCAGTGCTGAGGACCATTGACTTTCTGAACGTCTAGCAGTTCCACTTTCCAGCATGTCTTCAAATTCCTTCTTGGCTGCTTGAAATCGAACTGGATCGAGACGTCTTGGCTTGGAATAAACTGGAGGACCTTGCGTTGTACGGATGTGATGAAGAGTGTTGTGTTTTGTTGTAGACTGTAAGCCTGCTGGTCTAGTAATTTCTGGATAGTCACGTAAAATATCGTGAAACTCTGTTTCTCCCGAAACTACTTTCACCGAGGAGATGCCATCTGAACTTTTGGACAGTTGGGCGTTTGCAGTTAGCGACGTAATACTGTCGATCAGGCGCTGATGTCTACAGTCCACTAGTAATCCATAGTAGCTCAAGAGATCCACTCCAATGATGGGTTTCGAAACGTCAGCTATTATGAAGTTCCACACAAAATCTCGTCTCAACCCAAGATTTAAATGAAGCCGGATTGGTCCATATGTGTTTATCACCGTACCGTTAGCAGCTACCAACTCGTACGATGTTTTAGTACAGGGCGTCTTGACTGCTGCTCGCGGAAAAACACACAAGTCGGAACCAGTGTCCACCAGGAACTGCATTTTTGATGCGCGATCAGTTACATATAGACGGCCTGTAGTGGATGATGGGCAGTCGCTGGCCGCTACTTCCGACTGCCCTTCGAGTTTCCCGACCCGAAGTTACATGGTTGTTTACATTTTCTAGCTCTGTCAGCAAATGTGTAGTGGTAATAACAGTATGGATGATTCGGTGGTGGCTGTCGTGAACGAGAGCGACTTCTTGAGCGAGTCCGACGTATATCTGCTTTCTGGCGGTAAGTGGTGTGACCATTTAGTTTGGCGAGTGGAAGAGATTGCAACTGCAATTGATTACGAGAAACTTGCACGATATCAGGAATCAGACCCTGAACTGCAAGACCTCCTGCTAAACGGTTCAGCACTGAAGCTACAGAAGAAGAATTGTATAGAGAGTAACTTACCTGTCTACTGTGATACTTCTGTTCAAACTCCTCGACCGTATATCACTCCTCAGCTACGTAGACAAGTTTTCGACATGATCCATGGTCTGCATCATCCCGGAGCATCTGCAACTGTGCGACTGGTCACGCAGAGATTCGTATGGCCAGGAATAAAAAAGGACTGCAGAGAATGGACAAGAGAATGCCTACAGTGTCAGAAAAGCAAGATTTTCCGTCACACTAAATCACCTCTTTCCAGCTTCCAAACTCCTTCCTCGAGGTTCTCTCATATACACCTCGACATCATAGGACCCTTACCTTTGTCTTATGATTTCAGATATTGCCTTACAGTCATCGACAGATTTACTCGTTGGCCTGAGGCGTTTCCTCTGAAGGAGATAACAGCAGAGTCCTGTGCAACTGCCCTCGTCTCTGGCTGGATAGCCAGATACGGTTGTCCTGCTCGAGTGACTACGGATGTCCCACAGATCTATCTGATCCAAACGTGTACTAGTATAGTATTACTGGTGGGGAGTCATTTCAATATATCTCATGATGTTGTTGTCATTCACCACTTTGTCATTGATAATAATTCATAGCTCTGTAAATAAATCCATTTGAGAAAATAAATGTGGAGGAAGGTCCTCCTCCACTTTATTGTTGACACTAAAAGGCAATTCCAGAAGCGCTGTAGACGCATGTAATTTACCTTGTTAGAGAATAAAACATGCTGTTGGATAATCCGCCTCAAATGGGAAGGAAATAAAGCATTTCCTATGAGTTTATTTAAACGAGAAAGCGTCAACTTTGTGTGTTACGAGACTCTCAAGAATGTTGTCGTATCTCCAGCAATATTTTACAATAAATCTTTAGGTATTTTAAACAATGTCATAACAGTTATAATTTGTAATAAATAAGGTGGTTTATATACTTTTATTATTTTAGTTAAAACCTTAATGGACTTATTTATTTTTAATTTTCACTTACCTTATGTTTGGAATGTTATAGGAATTATTTATAGCCCATTCGAATTAGGATTTGACACCGAAAATAATCCGAGTAGCAATTTTCTACCGAAAATCGTCACTGTCAGTCTACATTTCGATTTTCGAGATTCGCACCTTGCGTAATCAGCATATTGACTGTGAATTTTTGTTTATAGAATAACTGTTGTTTATAGAATAGATGTTGCCGCTAGGCTAGGCATTAGGCTCTTGTCTATTAAATCTAGATCTATCTAGACTTTTTGTCTATTTTTACTTATGGCATACAAATTATTAAAATATACATTTAACAAAAATAAATCTCTTAAAAGCAATAATAGAAACTCAATATAAAAAATACAATGCTTCCCAAAAATATGTCAGTCAATAAAAGCTTGCAATCGCCTGCCTTGACGTCTTTCAGTGTCGATTCACTTGACGGGTCTCGCCTCGAATTCTTAAATCAACATTTATCAGCCAACAACTCCGATAAAATAGAATTCCTGAAAACATTTCTTGAGAATATATCGAAAATAAAAGTCTGGGCTTTTCGACCGTTGCATTAGACAATGGAGCAAAGTCTTATGACGGATATTAACGTATCGGCCCCGAAGTAGGATGTCGATACAGACTATACAGTTAAGTTAATATAAAAATTATTCAAGAACAGTATTTACATTTAGTTACATTAAGACACAATAAGCAGTTCAATCTTGAGTATTCACCATTAAACAGCCTCAGACTTGCCGCAGCATGCATACTTTTCTTTTGATTTTTACTATGTCCTTAAAAACCCACAGGGGTCGTCCATTGTATCAGGTCGACGTAAAAGAACGTAATTAAAAAAGAAACGTGTTTTCCTTTATTTTAATAACACCGATCAGCTATTAATTTACAAAAGCTTAAATAATCCCGACCTTTACTTGTTAATTGGCGAGGTATAAAGAGGCTTCCCTAACAAAGTAAGGCTTTTTTAAATCAATTTTTTGACAACAAAAATTTTTACATTGAATAATATCAGATAATGATTTGTTCGTTTTTTATTTAACATCTATTCTATTTTAATATTTGTATTTTGTATATATTTACAAAAAGCTTTTATTTTCAAAGAGAAAAAAAGAATGAGATAGTCAATTCGGTTTTGAAATATAGGATATAAATCACCAGATTACGGATTATGCCAAATAAATGAAATAAATTTGGGAACGTACCAGTTTGTTATTCGACCAGCTAACATACAGAGCATTTCTAAAATCTGCAAATTATTTTTCATCGTAAATTTGGAATTATCGATGAACGATGAAACTACAAATAAGTGTCACTTTACACATTTTTGAATATGTAATAAACAAATGCTAAAACAATTGTTTCTTAACGAAGCTCCTATTAATTATCACTTTACCAGTCGACTGAATCTTTGAAACTTCTCGGTTTTTCTATCGCTATAACATTTTTCTTCTTTGCAGGTACACCGGCATCTCAAAATCTTCTTGTGGATGACTTCACCGTTACCATTTTCTAATGACTTTTTGAATGTGAAGTGATTTTTGCTGTACCACAAATGACTGAAGCCCCTCTGAGAATTTACAGAAGGCACATAATGTGACGGGAGTCAGAAGTGGCGTGATGCAACTAGTAATGCTGAACTTCCTAATAATGTTTGACGTGGTGTTCATATTTTTTCTGTTCCTCATTGCTGTGACGTGTGTCATGAATTACATGCCCGGGAGAAGTAAACGCCGGGAGGCGACAGAGGAAGAGGTCGACGATGACGTCATACCACCTCCACCGCTATTCGCTGGAGATGACGACGACTTACCGTCGAATAGTCGGGACACATATGTCGTTATACCTCCCCCTCTAGAGACTGTCAGAGCTAAAGACGGGTGCCCGATACACGTGGTGTAGTATAAGCATTGATATCTTAATGTGAGTATGTCAAAGAATTTATTATTATTATTTTTATGTTACAGTTGACAGACAGGCTGACGGTCCACTTGATGGTAGGTGGCTACTGTCGCCTATAACACAAGCAACGCCATAAGTGCTACAAGTGCGCTGTAGACCATAGGATTAAGGATAAGGGATAAGGAAGGGATGGGGTAATGAGCTCTGGCATCTCTTACTCACTCACCGAAACACAACAGCACGTAAACTGTTGTGTTATTGCCGCCAGACGGGCTGCCCAAATGACTGCGAAACGCAGTGTGCCCTACCACTACTAAATCAAAAATCAACTTCGGAAAATATCTTTTCATAGTTGGCTTTGGTCTGTATCTGTAAAGTAGTGCAGGGCACACTGCGTTTCGCAGTCGTATGGGATGCCCGCTAAGCGGTAGCGAAAACCCTCTTAACCACCGTGCAATAACAGCATGTGTGCTATTGTATTTGATTGATACTCTGCACTACTGAAACTAAACAACTTCAACTTTATTTTATTACAACGTCAAATAATATTAATGCAACATAAGTCTCGCATCAACTTCATTTGTGTGCCTGAACCAAGTTTATTTAACAGTTTACTCATGATAGATTAACAATCTTTCATCTTTACGCACCTACATTTCCATTTTTCACATTCAGGCAGAGATTATTCTGAAAATACAATGTTTGCTTTAAAAATCAAATCATATTGCACTGATTGATGTTTCACAAACAGATACATTATACAGTACAGAATATCTGATAGAATTACTCGTACAATCAATTATTCAAATTATGTTTTTGTTTCAGATCAACGTAGGAGTTTATTACGAAGAAGCCTTATGAGAATGTAGGTGAACAAAATGTAGAAACGTTTTTTACCAATTAGTCAAATTTAATTAAATTTCTTGTTAAAGACTCTATGGTCGGTATATGGGACTCAAGGCAAACATACGATGGAAAAAAAAACACGCTAAGCGAATCGGTTATTGGTACAGTAAACATATTGAAAATATTTTCTTCAGTAAGTAGTCCTTTATTGAAAAAGTGCGGATTTGTTACGGACTTGATATAAAGATATATTTTATAAGTAGGCACATTTTTTGCAAAGGTATCCACCATTTGCGAGAGACCATCCCGTCTCTGTTGAATATTTTCATTATTATTTGCTTAATGAAATATTTCCATTAAAAATATATTAGTCAATCTTGGATCAAATATTAACATTATTTCTTAATTTGCCTTATATGTTATCCTTAAATATATTATAATAAATGGCAAGATTATTTACACATTTTCACGCTTTCAGCTTTTGTGTCGGAAATGTATAATAAAACATTTATTCTTGGTACAAAATTTAATTAAATGTCGCCCACTAAACGACCAGAGCGATCAACAATGTAAAGGGCGTGATATTTTCAGGAATATTTTGAGGCCGACACGATAATATTTATTGCCAATACTTTCTGCTATGCCGTAAAGGGAGGAATGGAGGCTTGAACTTATACATTACCACATGAAGTTGTTTTGTGCTGCATAATTATAATTATTTTTTAATAAATGTGTTCAATTGTTGTGTCGGTAATTTTGAAAGTCAGTGCTTGTTAAGATGAATGTGACTGAATAATAGATAGATTAATATAGTCAATAGATCGAGTAAAAGTTAATCAATACTTAGGTGTATTATTCTACTAAAGGCTATTACTGTGTATAATCTACGAACATTTCATACTGCGTATAGTGAGTTAGAG
The DNA here is from genome assembly GCA_945859745.1 of Synanthedon formicaeformis. Taxonomy (NCBI): domain Eukaryota; kingdom Metazoa; phylum Arthropoda; class Insecta; order Lepidoptera; family Sesiidae; genus Synanthedon; species Synanthedon formicaeformis. Next base: position 3,769,007 of record OX243960.1, on the reverse strand, counting down.
TGAGTTAGAGATCGTCTTATAAAAACAGTGCTCCCTTAAATAAATATAATTCTTTTGATGTGCGTAAATAAATATATACGATTTCAACCACTTGACTTCATTGAGTTTTCTAACTATAGTGGATGTTGAGATGAGACTTAATTGCACACGTATTGGTTGGGATAAATATGGGATAATCACTGATTATAAACTAAAATTCATTTCATAAAATTTTAACTCATGACTTTGTATCCATATTTATTTATTTTTTCTATGTCCATATGCATCGAGATACAGGCGATACTATTGTTTATACTATTGTTTATACCAAACCTCTATGAATGTAGGATTTTCCTATACCTACTTCATGAGAAAAGTATACTCTCTCTTGCAATTTTCACGAGAAAAAGAGAACTTCCAGCCTTTTTGTTAGGCTAAAAATACCTTTATGATATGTTTATTATTGTTTATATGCTTCAATGCATTCGATCATTTGTCTGCTTATAATTAGGATCAGAGAATCTCGGGAATAAATTAACGAGATCATCGTCGAGATCAAACAAAAAAATCTTAAAATTAAAAAAGAAAGAGAATCTTCATTATTTTAACTACACGGAACCTAATCTCGTAATATAGTAAGACCATGAATCGATATGTGACGATAGGCGTTACGACACGTTCAAAACGTCCAAAACACGTCCAAAAGCCAAGGTTAATAAAATAATTTCCTGTAACATTATGTAATTAAGTCCCCAGTAGTTGAAATAATGAAAAATTCATTTATTAAGGTAGGTACAATTATTTTCAAGAAAATTATAACTTCAAAATAACTTAGATATGCATACTAAATACTCTTGTGACCGTATAACCGTTCATTAAAAAGTAACTGTTCCGGAAACATGTCATTAATTCCGTTTTTATTTTAGGTCAGTGTTTATAGATATATCGAGGCAACGTTTGACGTCATTATTCCTATACTGTAGTAATAACATACTATATGTTAGCACAATTTATTATGAGGTATAGTTTGAAGTTACAAGTAAATATAAATATGTTGCATCTGGGTAATTAAAAAGGGAGTTTTAGCTGACGATCTCTAACATAACTTAGAAGTACTCGCAACACAGTCGTATACGGAATATATACGAGTATGAAATGAACTAAGGAGCATTTCGCTTGCAATCTACATCATATTCATTTTTGTGAAAGCCCAAATAGCAGCTTATATTTAAGTTTTCTTCACTACTGTGAAAATTCTACATAACCATTAAGTGCTTATTGTTAGAAGTAGGTCAACATATAGACAAGTATGACCATAAATTCTGTTACAAAAAAGCATCGTTTCTTCAATTGCATCATTATTTTTTTATTCATGTGTGTAATATTTTACATACTTGCATATTAATCTAATACCATTTAAAAAATATGAAATTTATACATTTTTACAATCCCAGATATCGATGGTAACACACACCTTCTTCATCAGAAAATACGTCTTTGCCACATATTATTCGTTTGTTATATTATCATTTAAGTAATTATTTGTTATCATAGCGGCATTTGTTTATTATAGCATTTTGAGCATGTCACATCCCTTAAACCAAGCACCCTTAATCTAGCGTGTTCATCAAGCAGATGGAATTTATTGTAATAGTCAGTATATGAAAGACAAGTTACAAACCGAAAACTTTTGCGCTTTTTGTGACTGTGTCCATACTTGTTCCACTTGCCTATATGATATATAAGTACATATTTCTAACACGGTTTTTAATTTAGCTACTTAATTAATTTCTTCGCCCAAATTAGGACACGAAAGGGTTTTGTGTTTGTCTTCGTTACAAATGGTTACGAGTAGGTATTGTAATAAATTGCCTTTCAAGTAATATGTTGACTTTGTTAAGTATTATTTACTTTGGTGCAAACGGAAAATACTGGAACAATTGATCGAATTACAAATTATAAATATGGTGACCATATTAGGTAGATATGCGTTACTTTATCACTTTTTTGTAGATATTAAAAAAGAAATCCGCACAAAAGTTTTGCAAAGTATGGAGAAATTGTAGCTCACCGCGACACATTATAAAACTATTGCGTATTAAATAGACATACTAATAGGGGCTTAAATATGAAATTACCGTTTTATCGCATTTGCCATTTTAAATTAAAATTAAACCTACACGGTGCCAGCTTTTAGAGTGGAACACAACTCTCTAAATTTAAAAACAAATTGTGACATCAAACTTGGAATTTCCTTATTTATTTTATTTTATTTGAAATAAAACTACTGGAGTAACTGTATTTACCGAATATATTAAATTAACTGTCATTCAAACGTCTTTCAATATATTAAATAGATCACTGAAGATTGATAGAACTTGTGGTACTATCAATCTTGTGAACTTTTAAAGTCTAACCACCTAGATTGCTGTAAATTTTAAATTGATGACATGCGATATTTGTAACCATAATTGACACAAAATACCATATTTGATAGAAAAGTGTAAGTAAATAATAACGAATTATTCAGTTTATTATGATCCAAGATTTGTTTTAATCAAATAGATCAAGCTATAAGTATATAAAATATATTGAAATTGAACACCAATAACATATTTCTTTGTTATATTTACTTGTATGATTATTTACAAAAAATAAAGTAAATAATACATTTTATACAGTCTGTGATAGAAAAACTGCAAAAAAATCATATAAAAACAAGTGAAACCAGAAACCTTAATTCCTATTTTAAATCTAATTCTTATGTAGAAATTGGTTAAAAATTTTGTATATATATTTATTTACAAGCAGACTGTGTATAATGTATTTTAATTTTATCCTAACAATATGAAATAAATATGGTAGAACTAAAACTTTATAAAGTTTACCGATCTACATAAGTACATTTAGGGTTAAGGACTAAATATGTAATAATAAAAAGACAATACGTGTATTACGAAAGTTTTCTCATATCATTCTTTTTAAATATAATGAAAAGGCATGTTTTTTTTTTTAATAGAAAGTATTGAATAAATTGGTCATGACTGATTAAAAAGTTGAATGTTGCGAATTGATTTTAAAATTTGTATTAATAGAAATTAATGTGAAAATTAATTGATAGGCCTAATTTCAATAGCTGATACCTGTAATGATAATAATAATTATTATATAACTTTTTCAAGAGAACACCGACAGTAAGTATTTTAAATTATCTTCGAAAACTCGAGAATAGATAGATCCATTTTAATTCGGTTTTAACATATTTTATTTTTGTACATAAAAATTTAATTTAAAATTGTGTAAGAAATGAAAAAAAATATAAATAAATAAGATCAAAATATTATTTTCAAACTGAAGTCTTTATAGAAAACTGGAGTCCTATTTCCTGCGACGAGGTAGTGTGCCTTGAAGTATTAAGTTCTCAACTTTTTAGTTAAATATTGTTCAAAATGTTTTGTTTCAAAAAAGACTAGAATTCTTGTAGAAGTCGAAGTCTGAGAAACTTCGACTTCTACAAATATCAATCTTATCTTATTAAATTACTTACATCGCAATACAAATTCTGTTAACAAGTTTTTTTTAATTAATTTAACTTAATTTTTTTTTATTTCTGAAGAATTAAAAAACCCTCTTGCGGTGTTATTTTTGGAAAAGTTATCTGATGTGAATCATAATTTTAAAATAAGAAAAAAACGTTATTTCTTTCTAATAGTATTTATCATAAAAAAGGGTTAATTATTTTAGACGATATCAGAAAGGGCAAGATACAATCTTATGTTATGTAATGCTGTAATTAGTTGCAACGAACTGAATTTGATTTTACATAAAACAATTTCTTACCTTTTAAAATTTAACAAGTAGTAAATTAATAAAAACAAATCTAGGCATACTTTCCTATCATGCTTTATAAATGTTAAAATGACGTTTTTGTTACATCATTTACATCTTAAATTACTTAAATCCTACATAAATTTTGCGCACGAAGAAGTCCAATTATTAAGCCGAATATTAAGCTATTAGACGCAAAATGAGAGTAAAACGTATCTTCCCCTTTTGTTTCATAATAAGTTTAATAAGAAAAATCGATAGATTGCTGAAGTTGTATGCTAAAAACAGATAGCTACAGTACATACGAGTAAAATTGAATAGTATGTAATAATCAATAAATTCGAAATAACATATATACTATGTGATATATACACAATTTTTAAAGAAGTAGCTATAGAAATAAATGATATTGTTTCGATTGTTATACGAGTGTCGTCAGAGAGGCTCATAATTATGTAATTAATAAAGTGCACTGGCAGTGTCGTCATATCATATTTGTTGTTTTATTTTATGATATCGATTTTATTATAAATCAAGGTAAAAAAATTCTTGGTAAAAATTACTACCAATAATTTTGATTTTATGGGAGATGTTGAAAATGGGCTCTGGCATCCCTTACTCACTCACCGCAACACAAAAGCACACATGCTTGTATTTCATTGTGGTCTTCTAGTTAAAATAGGTGGGTTACTATTTACAGACGGTCTACCCAAATGAAAGCGAACTTTATAAATCCAGACCAGAGCCAACTTTGAAAAGTTCTTTCCAAAGTTGACCCTTAGTAAGCTCAGAGGATGATGGAGCTGACATACCTTTGTAAGGTAAACTCCCAAAAATTAAAATAATTTAGAAAAAATAGTTGACCCTAATCATTCATCCAACGGGCTCGACAAAAATATGTAAATAGAGCCGTTATTTGGAGACATTTTTCTAAGAGAACGTCTTTATTATGTTGTTAAAACTTACAGGTAACTAAGTTCGAATGCTAAATTTCACCAAATTGAAAACTTCTTTGTCGAACACCCTTTCAAATAAGTTAGGTATCATTACAAGTTTTCGTCATCCACGAGAAATTTCCTAATGTAGTTTTAAGGCTAAACCAGCATTTTGAATAATAATTATGTTAAAAATTTAATGAAGAATTTTGAAAAGTGTATAACCACACTTGTGACCTACGGCCTTAATGCTACGACCTACGACCACAGTAACTAAAGATATATTGCAGCTAGTTTTTTTTTAATGTAAATGTCGCTGAATATGCTGGTGATCAATTTGATAGTAGATGACTACAGGCGCTTATTAATTAACACAAGCTGCAAGTTAGTGGGTTAAAGATATGGGAGTAGGAAGCGAAAGATAAATAGGCTATGGCATATCTGACTTACTATTTATGCTATCGAAAAAGTAGTAGAACAATTTGTAGTTTTGGATGAGAAAATATGGCAAAAGCAATGCAGTCTGAGGAATAACAAAATTAAAAAACCGCTAGAATGCTCGTTTGGCTCCTTTTCATCGAGAGGTATGGTGTTTAGTATCTCGTCGATATTTCGTAGAAGCATATCATGACAAGCGTATTCTTCACAAATGAAGTATACGAAAAAGAAAGAATGAAAAATTGCTATAGTAATCTTTTTAGAAACACAATTTTACCTCCAAAAAATAATTCATTAAATTTTATCGTTTTATTAGTCCGACTTACTCGTATACTCGACGGAAAAATATTACCGCAAGGGGAAGGAAAATTAATTACTCCTTTTATAAAGAATTTTATTAACGGCAAACATTTCCTTGATATTTTACACCAACGCAGTCACTGGTCCGAATTTTTTTCGCTATTCTAGTACGAAAACAAAATTCTTTGCTTATTTGCTTGTCTAAATTTGTCTGTTTTATCTGAGTGAATATTATAAAATCAAAATGGTCACAAGTATTTAATAATTATTATGAAATTGTGTCTCTGGTCAGGGAGACAGTCCGCAATTGTGATGGTATGATATGCTTATGGCATGCCATCGATTATAAACATATTATCACTAGCATACTATTATTTCACAATTGATTAAAGTTGTATGCCATTTTTTGGTTTTTTAAGTACTTTCATACCTATCAGATCTTCACCCATCCCAGTTCTATCAAAGTTCATTTTCTGACATATTTATAAAAATATTTGATTAAAATATAGATTAAAAATACACGCACATTGAAAATGTTTCTTTTCTAATTGCATACCAATTCTCAGATTCAAGAAAAAAAAGTTGTTTTTTTTTTTTCTTTTTCAGCTTTTACTATAACATTACAATTTGCGTGGGTTTAAACCTCCGTGATCCATTAGCTATCGTTCGTGACAACCAGATTGAATACGACGCTAATAAAATTTCTTATAAGACATTTCATTAACACAATCAACGGCTGCGCCAATAAAATGTCGAGATAATTTTAGGTCTGTGCCAAACCCACCTGCGGCAACTGTTCGACAGCAAATCGATAACACAACAAACATAAGAAAATACTTTGAAGTAAGTATATTATACTGTCTTTTAATATTCGACTTAATAATCAATGAGCCATATGAGTAAAATTTTCAACTTTCAATAATATTAAATTTCTATATTACTATAATAAGTTACTAATATTAAAAGAATTTAGAGGGGATATACCTATATTTTTATTAAAATTAAATTGGCTTATAATTTTGTGATATAGGAACAATGTTCATGGATTAATTTTATCCTTAACAAAAATAGTCTGAAGATCCTTTTGTATTTTATACTCATATCTTTCTCTTTAATTATAAATTTGAATATATATTTGTAAAATGCTTGTCGTATCATAAAAGTGAGCTTAAAATAATAATGTTAATTACATCGTTTACAGTGGATGCTTTACGAGTTATCTTCATGATTAAATTTTAATGACTCCCATATGCGTCTGTTATATCAATATAACAAAACTGACAACAAAGTTATAAATAAAATTATTAGAAAACAAGTTTTTACTAAACTTGGAAAAACAACTTTGTTTTCTATAATTAATATTTAATGGTGCAACATGCATTTGTTATTTTTTATTTAATTTCATTTATTTATTTGATCGGATTATAATAATCCATTTTTGATGAGATAAAATAACAAATGACTAAAAAAACTAATAATCTATAAAATAAAACTTATATACAATTATTTTATAGCCCCATCCTAATGACTAATTTTATCCAAAATCGCAGAATCGAGCAGTCACACTTGTTACATCGGGTCTGATAGCATAGAAGTCATCTGTACATTTTTAAGCATTTTGAATAGGCATACTGAAAGCGGTCACCCTTATTTACCATATACCATATGATGCAACAGACATTTGACTATAATATATTTGAATTACATTCAGTAATTAACTATATCTACTATTTTAATATGAAAACAAATATTAATGAAATTACCGAATTACTCCTTTACGTTTCGATGGGCTACACGTGGTTATATTTAATACAGTCTCATCAATCTTACGCTCAAGCAGACTTCAAATGTCAGTTGCATTGTTTTATCTTCCGCGCGGTTGGAGCTTAAAGTAAATCTGACCAGTCCGTAATAAATGGTACGTGCTTTTATATTTTCTGCAAAGTTAATTTCAAAGGCAATAAAAATCTAGTTGCATGTTAAGAGCGGGTATAAAGAGAAATAGCCAATCCTAGATTTGAATTTTATCTAAGTCTAATTTAATAAATTTTTTAAAACAGATAAATACATTATAAATAAAAGTGACGACTGTAACAGAAAACATAATATAATGAAATATTCTCGATAGAAAAAAATCACCAAGTGAGCTCTCATTTCCATCGATTTTAGTTTTATTTTCAAAATGACACACATTACAAAGCTAAAAGTGTATCAGTAATTTCACTTCACATATTATCTAAGGCTGTATTTAACAATTTTTCATTTGACATTGTCGTTTACGAATAATTAATATTTAATACTTTTGGCACTTATAACATTTTTATTCAGCGAGATGCGCTATCTTCCGTCGCATGTTGTGTGTAGTTCTACGTATTTTGTGTCACTGTCATGTTCAAGGGACCACGCGGGTAGTAATTACAAATTTTGTTTGCTTTATACGCACTCTTAATTGCTTAACTTGTTTTTCACCAGTAAAAATCCTAAAAAAATATTTTTTTAATAAAACAATCTATCTTCTTTACATAGTATTAAAGAAAGTTGCTTCTAGCCGTCTGCCTGTTTGTATAAACGCTTAGATCCCTATATTATTTTTCGCACATTATGTTAAATGGGGTATTATCTTCAATGCCTTAATGTGAGTTGCAGTAAATATGGCTTGGGACCTTTTGGACCCACAAGTTTTGACCCTACGAGTCAGTAGTCAGTAATCTACGAGTATTACCATATATTATTATTTATAAAACAACTTTAACCATATTGATATTTTAGTCACATGTGGAAGCTGTCTAGGAGGCTAAACGGTATTAACTTGACTTCCACAGTTGTTTATTGTTTGCATTGATTAAATTTCCGGTGGAAATTCATAAAGTTTAAGAGAATCAGGCTATTAAAACAGCCAACATTGTTACCGAAGTTAGAGCATTTGCTAATATCAACATCCAATCACAATAAACTTGGTAATGTTCTAAATAATTTCCAAAACGAGGAAATTTTTGGAATGTGGGACAAAATATCGGGACGTACGAGACATAAATCGAATTTTATTTTACTTTTAGCAAAAATTGATTTTTGCTAAAATTTTTGCTTTTAATATAGAGAAATAGTGTTTTTTTGTTATAAATTGAAAAAATTATGTTGTTACAAATTGAAAAAAACATTACCATTTAAAATACTTGATAGTAAGTGATTATAACCTGTCTAAAAGGTACTGCTCTCGTAGACAAGTACTCATGCTTTTTGGTAATAAAGAAGCATGACAAGTAGGCTATCGGTCGACCTTAGGTTTCGTAGTGGATACAGACGCCTAGAAACAAAAGCTACCTTAACTAACCCCCGACTTGCTATTGAGCCCAGTACTATCTGCTGTGATATTACTTACTCATACCTACTTGTGGTTGACGATTTTTGTATTGGATGGTTAAATAGTTTAAAGGGACTCATATTATCTTGAGATTTCGTCCGAAAACGTTTGTACGAAAGTTAATGTCGCCCATTGTGTTCAAATAATAGAAGGTTATCATTTCAAACGTTTCGTTTTAATTAATACAAAGCGAGTGAGAGAGCATCAGCGTAAAAGCAAAAGTTATTGTATTTTAGAAGCGGGCGTCAATAATACCGAAGTGCCCATTAATGGTAGTATCTACTCGCATTACGAGGGGATTGTAAATCGACTGCCATAAAATGTTGCTTGGGGGTGAGTTGGCGACAGAGCATCAACTTTATTTAGACAGACCAATAAAAACCTTATAGCGAATGAGTTTAATGTCTCTCGTGCGGATATTAAAGCTGTCGCATATGTATATGTAAATCAAATTATGAAGGATTCGATAAAATAATAATACACTAGCTGGTGCCCACGTTCGTCTGCGTTGAAAATGTTATATAACCTAAAGTCTTCCTCGATAAATGGACTATCCAACACAAAAAATAATTTTTCAATTCAAACCAGCTTGTAACCATTTAATTTTTATCTCAACGTTCAAGTTCGAATTTGCACAAATTGTACCAAACTATTCTATGTTCGCTGATTTTACCCGTTCTAATTTTCAGTGCCAATTTGACTATTGAAGCAGAATCATTCATTTCAATTGAAAAGTTTTTTTATTTTTTCATTTTCATTGCAACTGTAATTGTTTACGGGAAAATGTTATTTTTCTATTTCACTTGATTACATACTTCATTATTTAGTAGTAGCAGGCGTTTCCGTCATTTGTGCAGTCCCTTTGGTGACAGTGAGCAATCCCTTACAGAAGACCACCATGAAATAAAAGCACATGTGCTGTTGCAGTTCATTGAGTGAGTAAGGGATGCCAAAGTCCATTTCCCTTGTGACAAGTTCATTAAAGACAAGGCGGGAATGTCTTTTGTCTTTTGTAACCTTTTCTCCCGCACCGAAATACGATGGCACGTTAGTCTAGCTTTGCTGTACAATAAACAGAAAATAATCTTTCAGTGACGACAGCACAAAGAAAATTTTGATTATTTAAAATCTCCATTACTCAATACAATACAATGAATCGGGTTCTTGAGTAAGAAAATTTCAACCGAAACGCTGAGAAAGATTTTCACATTTCTATTCTATTTCTTCGAATAATAAATTTATTCATTTCTCAGTATTCAACTTTCGGAAGAATTAAATTTTTACTGAAGGAAAAGCTGCATTTTTGTGATGGATTTTAAAATTTCTCTAAAGAATTCTTTTACAATCTTATTCGCTACTTGGAAGCAAGCGCAATATGTAAAAAGGCCATGAGTTGGAGGAAAATAGTAGGACTTGAATGCCTTTAAAATAATCGAATTAGTATGAAACCAAGTTGCTCTGTTCGGTTATTTTCATTAAGTTTCCAAATTAAACAGAGAAAAATATCCTGTACTTCTATTGAATCTTGTCTGTCTTTAAAAAAGCGCCCACTGGGCTATAGTGGCTACAGGTGTTAACTTTACATTTTCACTATGCAGGTTAAGATATTATCCTTCACAACCGGTATTCATTTTTCCTATATGGCAAGTTATAATTACTTCTAATCATTAGTGCAAATCCGGCAGAGATTCGAACCTGCGTTTTCAGTTCCTTTGGCCGTTCCACTGAGCTATCACTGCTTACACATTACCCTTTTATGGCTCACAGTTTACATGTAAAATGTCCATTTCACGTGCACGTAATTTGAGATTTTTATGGTAATTTCGATGTTATACGACAAACGACGCAACCTCTCACTTGTGGTGCGGACAATGGTCCGAATGCGGGCACCATGCCAAATTGCTTCAAGCTGGAATTCACAAATGGAGGAATGCAACCAACTGCTTGTTTGTCTGAACAATGCTTTACTGAAAACTCATTCGTTTAAGCGACAATAGGAGTATACGCCTGTGAAATGTGTTAGTGATCATAAAGGTGGGGCGCTTTAAATAAAAATTATGTTTTATAGCTTCATTCTTTTACTCATCCGTAAAAGCAACTGATTGTTTTATTATAGTTTTTCAATATAATTAAGTTAGGGAAATAAATCATATTTAATAGGGGCACTCACTGTTGAAATATTATAAAGTGGGCAGCCCATCTAGCCGTAGTAAACACTAACTCCCTTTACAGAAAACTACAGTGAAATAACAGCTTATGTATGTTGTATTACAGTGACGTTAGTAAAATACCCCATCCTCTTCTTATTTCTTATCCTTTAATCAAAAGGCGACCTATCATAAGGTTGAACGTAAAAATACCTGCTGATTTTTACAAAAAATACACATAATTGGAACCTAATAACACATAAAAAAATCCAAATTGGGGCGTAAAAGGGCTAATAGCTAACAGACGGGATTTCTAAAGGTAAAAAATCAAGTACTATGACAAGTCAGTCAAAGGTAAATTAAACTTCAGTGACTGTGTGAAAGGAGGTTCGTTTTCGGAACATAATATAACAAATATAAAACAAATGGAATAACGCAATGTAACACCAGGCTTTACAGTGGCTCTTCAAAACTGACATGTTGTTCCTGCTCCACTCGGCGCCACCTGCAAAAATAGGCACTACATGAATTGAATGGAAAATTTAAACGAAACGTACAAAACAAAAAATATATACCTATTCAATCCACTCAATCACTCTTGTCAGTTGGCTTTTACAAAATAATGAATATTTTGTATTTACAGTGGATTAAGGCGTCATTTTTTGTTAAAATATTAAACCTATTAGTTTGATATTTTAATACGAGTCTATTTTTTTACGCTTTCACGCCTTAACAACTCAACCGATCAACATATTTTGCAAACACTGTCAATGATACAGGACCTGACTGCATGCATGTCCTGTGGGAAAATTAAGTGCGCGGATCCCGGTGTATATATGCGCTACCGGGTATATTTTCCAGTTATGACGTCATCAGTTTTTTGTATGAAACCGAGTACCCCACTCAATGAAATGGCTCTATGATATGAAAGGACTCGATGAGATGATTAGAAAAGTATAATACACCATTACATTTCAGTTTATTCTACGGAGAGGACTATGCTTGGGGTTACTTACTCTGCGAGATCAAATCAGGTATGAGGAGGTCCATAGACAAACGAAGACGTGAGTGGATGAAGGCGGTATGTCGCATAATTCCAATTTTGAATAAATCGAGGTTAAAGTTTTACTTTTAATTTTTGAGATAAGTCGCCACGGAACTGATTTTTGTATAAAATTATGATGCAAAGTTGTGTTAACAACCTAAAATATTAATGGTATGATAGCAATTAAACACTTCTATTATTTAATTTTAAAAAAAGTGAACATAGCTCCCTCTTCCACTGACAAAAGTAAACTGTTCTGCACTCTTAAAATTCTGCTTTTTAAAATTAACTGTACATAACAACTTTTTCAACTTTTTATTTTCCAAAAATGTCTTAATTCGACGATCTTAAGGTCTGTAATCATTCATAAGGACATATTTTATCACCTTCATCAAGGCAAAAAAACGATGCGACATAACACCTTCATCCACTCACGTCTTTAAAAGAAAGAAAGTAAGTTAAAAGGACAATGGGCTGGACACATAAGTACGGTTAGCCGACGACTGTTTGTGCCGGAAGGTTGTCGAGTGGAGAACACGGAACGGAATCCATAATATAGGATGTCCGCCCACGAAATGTACTGACGACCTAATAAGGGCTGCGGATTAGCAGATCGGTACTGGAAAAGTATAGGGAATCCTATATCGAGCGATAAACATCTCGGGGAAAAAAATGATTTTTTGGTATATTTATCACATGAAGTTTATACACTGTCTTTGTAAGAAGTTTCCACAATGGACGGTCTTTTATACACCCAATAATATATCCGCTTTTCCACCTCCAATCCTAATAAATATCTCGCTTAATTAAATTGATTGCCCCCACACTCGCCCTTAGGAAGCTCTTATGTTCATCTGCAATTACGTAAGTAATAAAAACAGTACATGTAAAAGGTTTTAGTGATACTTGAGATGGAATACTTCGCTTATGTCGTTATTTCGGCTTCATTCAGGTGATTACCAAATACCTTAATAAAAGGTTCTGAATTTCTACATTCGAATTTTACAAGTTTCTATTTATTTATTTTTTCAATGTTAAATTCAGCAGACAGGCTGACGGTCCGCATAAGGATACGAATAACCCTTTTTTTAATATTTACATAAACGTGAAAACCATTAGTTACACATCTTTTAAGCTTTTATTAGTATTTTATTCATTTGGAAATAATTTTAATGTTATAGTAAATCAATGTTCATTACTTTCCAAATGCAAATAATTCAAATTCTTTGAATAATGAAGTTTTTGTTATACTTATAGTAAAAATAAAATGTCTTTGAAGAGGGACAACGACAGAGGTTCGAATTACTAACATGCATGACCTTACAAACATTCCTAATATATTTGCACACCCACGGTTCTTTGAGAATTTAATATTACTTGGCGTATCTCACCCCAAATATTTTGTGGGTCAGCGTCTTTAACAAGTCCTACAATTTTTACCCTTGTACAAACACAGCCCCGGCTCTGAAGTTGAAGTCATTGCAAATAATAAGTGAAAAATGCTCTTTAAATATTATTAGGCCAGCTTTATTGATGACTCTTTTACTTGGACTTTGTCTGAGTTTACTTGACATTTCACATCTTAGTGATAAAATGTACCAAATTTTGTTTTCTATGCGATAGAATACTTGATTAAAAAATAATGGATTTAAAAAATAAATCGGTTCAACCATTTATTTATTACTAGCTGGCACCCGCGACTTCGTCCGCGTTGGAAAAAAAAGTAGCCTATCCTGTGTCCTGTAGGTACGTCTAAATGTTTATCTACCAAGTTTCAAGAAAATCAGTTATTTCGTTTAAGAGTTATGGAGGAACATACATACATACATACATATAATACATACATGCAGAAAAAAACTCTAAAAGTCGTCAATTTAGTTTCAGTATCATGTATAGAGCCTATAAACACGATATCTCTGAAAACAAAGTAACTTACTCCATGACCAACCCTTATAGATTTATTATTAGTATTGATGATAAAAATAAGTAACAAAGTAACAGCTTGGATACCATATCAAATCAAATCAAAATATTTATTTATCAATTAGGTTTTTACAAGAAACTCTTATGATCGTCATTATAAATTTAAATTTACCAGGGTTTCAGAAAAAAAATTGATGATAACACGATCAGTGTTATCAGTATGGGAGCCTAAATTACTTGGGGACAACATAGATAACTATTATAAAAAAATTATCAGTCGTAGCAGTGAAGTCAGAAGTCTAAAAATACAAATAAACAAATAACTTTTCATTTCATAACGTAATAGTATTGATTTTCTTTCAAATATGTTTAGTAGAATTTAACCGTGTGAAAAGGCCGGCATAAGTGGTAAACGGTATTCCCTCTCATGCTTGGTGGACCCTTCGAAATAATCAATGATGGACGAGTGTGAGATTTCATGGAGCACTCCCAATGCTCACAGATTAATGGCGGAGGTCTCGGGCCCATAACTACTCGTCCAATTGTTCTCGTAAGTGAGTTCAGTTCAGTAACATTTCAATCACATCCAGGCGTACGCTGTCAACATTTATATTCACGAGGTGTTCAAGTAATGTGTCACCTTTTGTGTATGCTGTCCAATTACAGACGCGACAGACGTGTAATGAAATTTTACAGCGAAAACAACAAACGTTTGTTCTGCGGCTGGCGTAGAATTTTCATGTTAAAGTAATGACACTTTCAATATTTTATGTCCCTCCTACTTTGCACATTAATTATTTAATGTGGCTTTTTGACACACATATTTCACAGAATTCTTAAACAATGAAAAAATGGGCCGAAGAGGTATCACAACGAATATGTCAACTTTTTCTAAAGTAAATAGGCGTAGTTAACTTGAAAAAAACCGGAACGGTTACTGATTAAAACATTTTCAGTTCACATTAGTGACTACGAAATATTTCGTATAGCGATTTAAAATAAGTGAAATTATAATATCCAACTGCCACTTCCTGATCTGTCGGGTCATGTCGGTAACTTTCGTTTGTCTACCGATCTCCTCATCCTCATGCGAGATTCTATCTCGCAGAGTAACTCAGAGCATAACCACCACACAAGACCACGTTTACCACCATAATTTGTCATCACTGGCAACACATATTAGTCCAAAACCTTTGTAAATAGGTTGGTAGGCAAATATTTCTTTGTGAATAGATAATTGCAAAAACCTAGGGTCTCGGTCACATTAATAAGCAATTCATACTAATATTGTAACAAAAACTGAAATCATTGTTTAACATAAAGGAGTCTACACCGTGTTTTGTGCTCTGCGTTAATCGGAATCCCGCCAACCCTATGAGTAAACAATATTAACGCGTCACCATGATTAAGCCGGTAATGGACCAGTCCACCGAAATTAAACAGTAATTTATCATTTTCACTGAGTATTTGGCGGAATGTCATTACTCATCCCGATAGGTACTTGAAGCCATAGAGCACAGTCTCAATGATCAATGATTTATTGAATTAAACAACTTAAAATTTTGACAAAGTGTTAGAAGATTGGCCAAAAAGTTCTTGCGGTATCAACCCATAAATTAAAATCTTAATAATATAAATTTAATGAGACTTAAATCAAATATGTTAATTAATAAAATTGTAACTTAGAACTTTCTAGTCTGTTTGTGATGTGAAAGAAATATAATTATATAATTCATCGACTACAACAAAGCGAGAAATAGTAATAAATTTCATCCCTTATTTTATCCCAGAGATTTAATTTTGAAAACCCTTATTAGTCCGTTGGCCCTACGGTCTCTAAACTACACGACCTTGACTTAATCTATTAGGATTCTGCTTGAGGGCTTCTTATGTTTTCGGGGTCGAGAAATCCGAAAATCGTGATCGCCCCCTCGAAATCCGCATCAAAGTCGCCCAAAATTTGTTTTTTTGCTAATACTCGTATCTCGAAAACTATTGCGAATTTCAAAATGCGGTTTACGCCATTCGAAAGAGCGGAAAAAAAATGTTACGATGACTACCCATCTATCTGTGATAGTTTTCGCGCAAAATGAGTTCAAACATTTGTCGATTTTTACGTTAATATGCGTACTTATCATGCCGACTACACTTTTCCCGACAAAAAAATGCTCTCATTTCCTGAAAAATTGAGGTATTGAAAAAAAAGGGTTTTATTCAGAACATGCGCTACTCAAAAAACTACTGCAAAATTAGTCACCTCTAACCCTCTCCCTTCCACCCCCTAAAAATGGCAACTTTCACCAATCCTGACTTAACGAGAAAAATATTTGGTCTCTTTGAAAAAAAATTATGCCTACATATTTTAAGCCATTGCCCTTAAGAGCGGGCATAAAGAGAAATAGCCAATCCTAGATTTGAATTTTATCTAAGTAAACAAAGTCTAATTTAATTAATTTTTTTAAATAGATAAATACATTATAAATGAAAGTGCCGTCTGTAACAGAAAACATAGTATAATGAAATTTTCTCGATAGAAAAAAATCACCAAGTGAGCTCTCATTTCCATCGATTTTAGTTTTATTTTCAAAATGACACACATTACAAAGCTAAAAGTGTATCAGTAATTTCACTTCACATATTATCTAAGGCTGTATGTAACAATTTTTCATTTGACATTGTAGTTTACGAATAATTAATATTTAATACTTTTGGCACTTATGACATTTTTATTCAGCGAGATGCGCTATCTTCCGTCGCATGTTGTGCGTAGTTCTACGTATTTTGTGTCACTGTCATGTCCAAGGGGCCACGCGGGTGAAATTACAAATTTTGTTTGCTTTATACCCATTCTTAACGTGGAATTTTTTATTTTGCTATAACATTTTTTTTTCTCACACGGTGGGTCGAAATACTCGAAAAAAATGCTCTGCTGTAGGCTATTTGGGAAATTGTGAGCTAGCTAAACGACCAATTTTTGGGCTTCCACCTTCGGCAGTGCCCAGATTTCAAAGTAAAGTAGTTACAAACAACCTTTAAAAACTAAAATTAAAATATATTTGCCATTCTCCTTATTCTGGAAATTGACACATGGCTAAAGTGTTGACCTCAATTTGTGGCCAAAGGACTGCAGCTAGGTAGGTGGTTAACCTTTCGCTCCGCTCCGCTCTTTCGAATGGCGCAAACCGCGTTTTGAAATTCGCAATAGTTTTTGAGATATCAGCGAAAAACTAATTTTGGGTGCAATTTTTTCCCAATTTTGGGCCACTTTGATGCGGATTTCGAGGTTTCTCACTAACCTCACGATTTTCGGATTTCTCGACAAGGTGACATCCGTAGGGCCAACGGACTATATTAGTTTTTACGTTTTCTTAATTCAAAACATTACGAAATACATTCTTTAGAAATCTGTCTTTTTTAAATCATTTTCAATTTCATCGTAATTGAGTGAATAAGTAGTTTTCAGACTGAAATGGTTTGTATGCCGTTTCTAAAACGTATTAGAATGGATATCCTAATACGTGTTACAGGGTGGTTAAGTAACACAAAATTCAATATGACGATGTCATGAAAGTTGCTGAACTAAGTTATGAATTCAATTACGAACCAGCGCAGGATAGAGTAAAATATACTTCGTGCACTATTTCAACAGCATCCTCACATAAATTACTTTGATTGTTTGTTAAATCTTTCTCTCTCTTTGTTATAAATATGGAAGTTGGTTATTAATGTTTGTTTACTCATGAGTGTAACTCATTGAACAGGATAAGACTGACTTTTCTATCTAAAAGTAGGCAGACAGGCTGACGGTCCACTTGATGGTAAGGGCTTCTGTCTGAGTTAAACGTTATTATTATTATTTTATATGTTTATAATGCATTCCGACTGGATAATAATCACACGTAAGTAAAAATCGAGTTGATATTAAACATTTAGTCAACATTTATATTAGTAAAGAAATTGAAAGTCTTAACCCAATTTGTATAACAGCCCTAATCACAACTTTGTTGAATTCACTAAGTCTTTTGTTTGAAGATTTTAATAGCAAGATACCGAGTTTAGAACTCACGACAATATTATCAGGTTTCGTTTGAAGGGAGGTAATAAAATTTGCAGAATCGCCATCGCCCGCCATCTGACTCATCCATAACTGAAATAATTAATTTAAACGACTTCCAAAAACCCAACAAAGTTCGAGTAACCCATTCGTTCCACTTGCCGTCTATGAATATTTAAGAAGAATGTCAATGCTACGCACCTGAGGATGCATAGCTGTGGAAGAAGTTACAAAGTAAGAAAAATACAATCACTTGTTTATTTTTCTAGCTCGTTATAACTTAGCCAGCTTAACATATTTTAACTGGTAAATTTCAGGCTGAAATATTAACACTCACCAGTAGAAAACGCTCAAATATTAAAAAATGTGAATGTTGGCAGCGTTAAGGGAGATTATTTTCTAGCAACCCTTATAAAATGTTAGGGTATAAGTAAAAATAAAAAAGGCTGTGTGTATTTATATTTATTTTATTTTTAACTAGCGTTTGACTGCGACTACGTCCGTACTTCTTATCCTTAAACGGTTGAAAAATAAAAACTCAACACCTGACAAATATATTTGTTATACATTTTTATTGCTCATGTATACTTTCGAGTTTTTAATTTTTTTAATTTTTTTAGTTGATCACTCGACAACAGTACTTATTTCTGGATAAAAAGTACCTGTCATTTTCTGAATCCCAGGCAAATTTTTACAAGCGCAATGTATAAAGCCCGGTTTTAAAAGGGCTTATACGAAAAAAAAGTTATAAATATTAACAGTTCTTAATACCTTCATGTCGGTTATACCTAATAAATTATAAACATAATTTAACTTAAACGTGTTTGTAAAGCGCAAACTCTCACCTCGTAATACACAAATCACGATCACAGCTCAACCCGGTGAAGTTAGTAAGTTGTCGAAGTATACATAAACCCCCGCATTATCGAATATCTCCGACAGAATTCTATTTTCCGAGGGTTTCGATGTTCTGCAAATTGGGTTCTCTCCATTGCTTTCCAATCAATATGGCCATATTGTAAGGTGAAATACTTTTCCGGGTCTGCCCTTTTTCGTATCCAAAAATAGGCTTAGCTAAGTAGACAAAATTCATTATTTATATTCTAGTTATGAAAATATTACTACAAGTAGTTTTGATAACAAATGCTTCAACAGGTTTCAAAGTTCATTTTGAATTTGATTTACATTGAATTTAACCGTCTCTATAATATAATATAGCAAATGTAATTAAATTGTTGAGGAAAACAATAAAATCGAGGAGTATATGTAATATAGTTGTCAAATTACTACATTTTAGATAAAGCAATAATAATCTTCATTTGATATGTTCGTTCATAGGTATAATAAATACCAATTAACATTCTTTTATTGCTCCAACATGATCAACTGAATATTCGTAAATTATTTGGTGAAATTTATAAAATAAATGAAATAATAAAAGTTAAGTTAATATAACCTTAGATAATCTGGGTCTTATTGGTTTCTACAAGTTTTAACCGCTCAACCGAATCTCTGTAAATTGGATTGCAAATAGATGGTTAATATAGTACCTAATCTTTTTTTATTTTCTATCAAAAGATTTCATTTATATTAAGGGTTGGTTCATCGAGTAAATCTTGGTATGTAAAAAACAAAACCCACCCTGATTTATAGCAGCTTTTTAGTACCACTATGTTGCCACTCGTATCTTCAACTATTTGAAACGAACGAATATTTGGATATTAGGGCAGTTGCATGGCAGTTCTTAAAACATTTATCAATATAGTTTTTTTTTTTTTAGGTGGAACGGGCGGAATTTTTGATATTTTTATTTTATTTTTAATTAAAAAAAGTTTGTAACCTCAAAACTAAATTTTAAAACGATCTGTGATCTGGTATAGTAAGTTCTTATATAAAAATAAAAATCTTCCTTTTATTTGATAGGCAATAAAAATTTGTTGATAATAATGGGATTGCAATAAAAGGAAACTGTAAAAATGTATTTTAGTAAGTTTTCTGATACCACTTACTTATACCACCTAAAAAAAAAACAGTGTACATAAATTTGAGTAAATCCTAGAATATTAAGTGGAGACATTTTGAATAAGTGTCCCTAGCCTATTAATAACAGTCAGAAAGAGGGCGAAATAAACCAATATTGCGGTGGACAACGGTTTAGAACAATAGGTCTCTGTCAGCTCGACGGAGACAAATCGTCGACGTAACACGAAGGAACGCTGATCTTGGGCCGGGCGCAATAAAAGTTCCTTTTTTAACCTTTTCAAAAAAGTAAAATGTTACTGAGAAAGGGTAAATTCAAATTTGCCCTTTCTCTGTAACGAAAAAAAATGAAGAAATGTAATATTCACACATTACTAAATTTCAGGGCACTCCCCTCGAAATATCAAAGAGCAATTGGTATCCTGGGTGTGGAAATTTCGAGGAAGGTTGAATGTAGGGGTCATTTGGAAAAAAAGCTACTGTAGCTTAAAAAAAGTTGGCGGGTTAAACAGTACAAAACGGTATTTCACACCGGAATAGCACCTTGTTCTCTACAATACCCAGATAAGGCCCCACATGGAATACTGCTTTCACCTCTTGGCTGTCGCGCCAAAGTACCAGCAATTTTCAGCGTCGAATTGTTCGAATTGTGGACGATGGAATGATTACACAACAAAGATTAGAATCCTTTAGTTTAAGAAAGGGTGTAAACTCTCTTTGTGTGCTTGCAAAACGGGCGAAACTATGGGCCTCGCCTAGTTTATTATAAAATGGCCAGCCGTTGGGGGCGCAAGCATTTCCGGTGGAGACTACGGATCGGCAAGCGTAGCATGTGACGTTATACAAGATGGACTAACGATCGAATAAGGGCTGCGAGTCGACGCTGGGTTCTGGCTGCCTCTGACCGGTCCTATTAGAAAGTTTTGATAGAGCCTATGTTCAGTAGTGGACTTCCTACGGCTGCTATGATGAAGATTTGCAACAAAAAAGTTAGTTAGTAGTATAAAATAAAACTAAATTTTGTAACATTTGAATTGTAAACTTTAAAATGTAAAGCCTTTTTTCAGATATAATAAGTAATAAGATTATGTTTTTATGAGATTAAGTCTTAACTGTTCGGAAGCTATAAACTGTGTGAACTGGGCAAATAATACCCGAATGGTTTCATTGCGATACCTACTCGTATGTATATTTGCAGTCATTAGTCCCTATAAAACGTTACTGTTTACTCGCAACCTACTTCCGTTAGCGCAGGTAGCGAAGGTAAATATTTGTACGATATTGCCTTGCATCCAGGCTGTGGTACGTGCCGCTATTGCCGACGGACGAGAGCTTCACAATCACATACACAGCTAACACAAATTAGCAGTCGCGACTTTATTTCACGTGAAAATAAAGTGTTTTTACTTTTAACCCCGACGATATAGAGGTAGAACTGACTTTTTAGGTTTATAGAAAACCTCGTCGAAGGTTTCATTCCAATCCAATTTATAAAACGTACATACATTTATATAATGAACGTATAGCATCTTATTAATAAAATTTGTCAAAGAAATATTTTCAAGCCCTGAAAAGGTTAACCTCTTCCGTTTGATATAGACTAATTGTTAAATTCAAATTATGACTGTGTTCCAGGATTATTAAAATAATAAATTACAACTTTCTTTATTTCAAAATGTTAAGTTTTGTTTGTATACGCTCCAAAAATTCGGGTTTCACTTTTTTTTATTTTATTTTATATGAAATGAGGGATAGCCGGGGAAGATTTTTATGTATAAAATTGCAGGGGCCTAATCTTCTAGTAGAAAAATGTCATAAAATGTAAGTACTAAATAAAAATAGTCACAATGTATGATATTTTATGCATTCCTTATACTGTGTTTTAATATGAGTAAAGGCAGTCAGATCCATATGAAAATGCCGCGAGCATTCGAAGTTGTTGTTGCTTTTTATTGAAAATTATTTATAACTCCACATCTGAGTATATTGATTTATGGGTGTAACATGAGACATCGTCTCCAAATATTGGCACATAAATTTTTAAATAGAGCCTTCCTTTTAAATGGTTTTTAAAACAACTTCTATAACTAAATATTAACGCTAGAGTTAAGAATTTAAATGCTGGTAATTTGTGTTAGTGCTAGTGAAAAACATATGCCAACTCTGTTGAATTAATTCACTTATGTTTCTTGAATAGTTCAGTACAAATGGTTTACATATAGGCTCACGTAATAGCAATGATAGCAGCTCTGTAGCGTTACGTAAGCATACCGTAACTACAGTCTTCGGTTCATATTGTTTTCCAAGACACCTGTGGCGTGTTCATGTAGGACATGTAATAATGTGTATCTTTTTATTCTACAAATATATCCAATAACTCATCCTATTGCAATACTTCTACGATATTTTTTCCTCGTTAAACATAACTCCATTTTCCTAACCCTTCCTAATATCTTATCCTTAATCCTACTATAGGCGACGGCAACTAACCTAACCGGTTAATCTAACCTACCACTCATCTCCTCAGTTGCAGATATATTATAAACCTTTTTTATTTTTTTTTATTTTATTGAAACACAGTCACACAGCACTCATACGACATAATATAAGAATAAATACATATGTATACTTAAAACCTACTGCCAATAACAGACTTCATTATTTTACCATAAGAAAAAACTATGAACATAATAAGAAATAAAATTAAAAAAATTATAAGAATAAAACAAGCAAAAAAGAAACCAAATAAGTAAACAATAAACAAATTTCAAAGGAAGAGACGTGTGTGCAGTGGTGTGTGTGCGTGTGTGCGTGCGTGTGTGTGTGTGTGTGTTTATACACCTTACGAATTATAAATCCTATATACAAAATTAAATGTAATCATTTAATCCATTGTCATTAAACGGAATCGGCTTGGCAACGCTACAACTGTAGGGCTAGACATTAATGAAGTTAGCCCGACGCATGATGGAGGCGATTGCTCCCACTCTCCGTAATCCAATAAAACACCCGACGGACGCTAATCGAACGTTATCCAACGTCAACACGTGAATATCTATTAACATCGATTTATTCACAACACAGATTTTAAACTGCCCGGACACTCTTTAAGCTTAACATGGTTTAATTACAAATTGGGTAGTCAAAGATTTTTTGAAAAATAATCAAAAATAATATATAAGTAAAATACAAGTTCCATTTCTATTGAACCACTGATCCATAGGTTTTATATAATAGTTTTCTGGTTTATTAAAGCATTTTATTAGCATGCTTAAAGCAGTCACTGTGGAAAGGTTCAATCTTCGTATCTAGATGGGAAAAGTATGTTTAACATAAAGAAATAACAGAAAAAAATATATTTGACAAACCAAATTTTAGTCACTACATATTATAAAACAAAGTCCTCCGCCGCGTCTTTATCAGTTAATGATATATGAAAAACCTTTTTACATACTGTTCTGAAGTCAAGTAAAAAAGAAGATTAATATAACGAGCAAGTGGGATAATGCGATTTTTCATTCTGAAGTTGCTCGAGACGGCGACAATGGCGCGCTTTCGAGTGGAAACCCATTGATATTAGGAATTATCTCGGACTGCAGTTCGCAATGTTCGCAGAGCGCACCGCAGTGCTACCAGTCACTTGCAGATGATCTCTGTATATTATTAGTTACAATAGACATTCATATTACATTGCCTTTAGCGTTAAAATGATAATTTTAATTGTGTTTAAAATTTATAAAGAATATTAATTCGTAGCAGTCATATGCATTTTCTTTACTGTTTTAGGCCTGCACCATCGAAAGACTACAATGGAATTTGCGTCACAAATGCCAAAGCGGCACATAAAAAGAATGCCTATGACAGAATCATGGCGGACTCTTGCCTTCACGCGTCAATGGTAAAAGGTAGTAACGATCAACTTCTACTATTTCATTTTAAACTCTAATGGGTCAAATAAGTAAATAGTCTAATAAGTAAAGTCACATTTTCTTTAAAATACGTACTTATTATGTTTGTTTTGTTTTAAATGACAGTTCATGCTCTACGCATATGTCACTTTTAAATGTTCCATAAAATTCGTAGTGTTTTGTATGGCATGCGGGTTCCATGTTGTAGTAGTTTGATGCCCTGCACATATGACTATTTTTCATGTCATTTGTCGAATTGAAATAATCATCATTAGGTACTAATGAAACAGCGCGAGGAAACCAACAATTGTGAGAAAGCAAGAATTTTCTAAAACATATGGTATGGAGTTCTGCCAATCCGCTTTGGGTTATCTTTGTCCCTACACAAAGAGTATTCACATAGAAAAGATGCCTGCCAGCAGTGGGACGTTATCGCTATCCAATTGAAGCGGAATAGGAAATCTAGTGGAATAGAGCGGTATTAAAGGAGAAGGAGATCAAATTCATCGATAAAATTGTCTGCAACAGTATGTTTTTTACCATTAAATATTAGGTACTTGAAAAAAAAATTATAGGAAACAAAAAGTAAGTTCAAATTTCATGATGAAAATTAAATTCATAATAGGAGTCAAGTCCCCAAAAAAACCTATTTTATTCGTATTTCTTTTTTTTTCTTGTTTCAATACAAATAAATCATTATTAAAGTACTATTACTGACAAGCAATTATTTGACAATTAATAAATAACCCAATACCCTAATATTAGAAGAATCGTAGATATAATATAAAGGGACATGTTAACATGCGGTATAGAGATATATAAATCACTTTGTGTGGTACTCGATAAAATAAATGTGGAATAGAACATACTCATATTTGAGTATAACAAACAGTAGGTGTGCGGCGTGAAATTGACGAGGGTTGCAAACCAGTGATACTGAATCATCCGTACAAAACACTCCTTCAGAACGGGCCCGAGGATAAGCTTGGATATAGCGATGTACTCACCTAACTCCACTCTTTTTACACCCTCTTCTCGCCAATTTGAAATAATAAACACACGTGTTTTGTCGTGAAGCAAAACCGCTCTTATTATTGGAAATTCATACAATATTATCCGAGTGTAAAATTGTCCAATTAACGAAAGGTATTTTAGATTAACAATAAAAAATTAAGTAAAACCCAGAAATCCAGAAAAAAAAAGCTTGACAACTTGTTGCTATAACACTTTGGCCAGGCGTTAATTTGTTATTTTATTTTCTATCAATAGTCCTTTTTTTGGTTGGAAGATATTATGTCCTTTCTGGTGTCCCAGACAACGTGTATGCAAAATTTCATGGTGATCAGTTCAGTAGTTTTTGCGTGAAAGCGTAACAAACAAACAAACAAATAAACACATTCACATTTATAATATTAGTAAGGAAGTAAGGATATATTAAAAATCCTATTTAATATTTCATTCAAGAAAGTCTTTGCATATTGTCACTTTTACTTGTACCTTTTTTTACAGACGTCCTAGTTGCTTTTACGAATGGCAAAAGAACTTTTCCGTGAAGTCTCAGCGACTTTTCTTCAGTCGGTGTAGCGCACATCTTTTAGGGACATTTCGCTTGCACATTTACTGCAGGAATTTATGGGTGTACGGGAAAGAGGTCATACTGCCTCGCACAGTAATGCAGTAAGCTCTCATGTTAATGAACGACTTTTTTCTTTTCTGTGTTCGCGTGGTGTGGCTAGCGACAATTTCTTTAATATCTACTATGTTACCTTGACGAAAGACATGATTAAGAAAAAGGATTTATGACGTGCTTTCTATTTTTTGGGGGGACAGAGACCGCGTATCTTATATATAAACTCATCTCATACTTATGTATTTACAAAAATCGCTGTAGGTTTCCTATGGACTCCAAAAACGTTTAAGCGATTTTCAGGAAATCTTCAGATTAACCAAGGGGGTGCTCCTGTGAAGTTTAGTAGCGAAAGATACAGATTTAGTTTTTGATAATTTTAAGTCTTGTTTTCCGTACAAAATAATACAAAATTAGTCTTTTCCTATCTTAAAAATAAATAAATATTACATTTCTGACAAAAAATATATGTGAGCAATAAAAACTGTATAAATATTTAATACCTAAAAAAGGTGCAGACGAAGTTTGGGAAACAGGTTATTTTAAATGAACAGTTTATGATTCTGCAGATGTAAAAAATATTTTTGTCCCTAATGCACCTAATTATTGTCGTGAAAGTTTTTAAGAGAGCGTTCATTGGGCAAACGTTACTAAATTACTCAAGTCAAGAATTAGTAACAAAAAAAATATAGATAAATAAACAGCATCAACAAGATTTCATAAGAAATGAACAGGTTCTAAATAAGTAGACCATTTTCCTCGTTCTTCCGCCTAATCAAATAAAACCAACATGAAATTAATAGACATAACAAAGTATTAGTGATATTTTCTTATGATGTTTGCAATTTAATACTAGGCAGTGTTTTCCAGTTGTATGACCATACCATATTCATTATTATTATTTTTTTCATTCATAAATTTTACTTAAATTATGTGAGATATGGTTTATCTATATACTTAATATTGGCACACAAATCAAAGCTCCGCCGCCTCCTCTTGCGGCTAATAGAATCGGAAAACCATCAACGGATGCGCCTCCGGCAGATTAAAGGTTGTGTTAACAAAGTTATTGCTGATTTATGGTAAAAGAGATTCTATTAATTTATTACTGAAAGCACATTTTTGTGTAGTTATTATAATTTTGATACAATACGAGTAGTTAATAGATATGATTATTTTATAAGAAACAGGCGCGTATGTAGTCATTAAATGAAATGAATACTAGACAAATTAACGTTCCTACCGCATCCGCATCCGCAATCATTAATGCGAATCTTTTGCGGATGCGGATATGGAGCTAGATATAAATCTCCCCAGGATGAAATTGTTTCAGTTTTATATTATTATTTTTTATTTTCCACTAAAAACTTGATTATTTGCAAAATTTGTTAAATGATCAATTTCTATTCATAACAGCATCTGTGCTGTTGTATTTTTGCTACTGCTAACCTGGGCGAAGTATAATTACATACTTAGAACCAAAACTATATACTTATGTATGTTTATATCATATAATACTCTATAGTTTTTATGCCTATGAATATACAGTTGCGAGAAGGGACAGGGTAGAGTGTAAACAGCTGATGGTCGATGCGACCAAGGCATTTCAGACCGGGCACGACCTTCAGCAATGAAGTAGACGACTCTACTTATCTATCTATTGTTGAAAAAGAGTGGCAGATCAATTTTTAATACGAAAAACATACAATTCAATAAGTCAGAAACACGTTTATATTAGTAAAGTAACTCGACCCGATTTCTAAATAAACACATTCACGGCTTACAATGGCTATACAAACTCGAGCCCAAGTATCGTCGTCTGTCAGCGGCACCAGGTTCTCATAACTCAAGCGCTGTGTGCACCCGAATTACGAATGTGGGGCTGAGGAAAAATATAGTTATGAATTAGTATAAAATTCTCAGGCAAACACTTTTATTTTTGGAAGTGTCATATTTTATTTGACTTTGTAGTTCAGGACGTTCCGGATTAAGACTCGAGACCCTTAATTCATAGAGGTTAAGCATCGATTCCTCTATGAATTAAGGGTCTCGAAAATAGATCTATTTATGCCACCATTTTGGAACCTTAAGAGAAATCAGAGGTTGTTGATTCTATAACCTATGTGACCTGATAATATTTCCCATACGATTTTATTATTAACTAGCTGGTGTTGAAAAATAAAAAATTAGCCTATCCTGTATCCTGTACGTCTAAATGTATGGTCTAAATGTAATTATGAAAATCAGTTAATTCGTTTAAGAGTTATGGAGGAACATAAATACATACAATACCTACATTTACAGATTTATTATTAGTATTGATTAAATTAATTAATCAAATTAACCAGTCATATTATTATAAACATCACATATTTTTTTACACAATCCAAGTTTCCTTACTTTGCTTAGCCTCCACCATGACATAGGTACATAAATAGGGCCGTGTGGAAATCCACACCCGGAGAAACGCATATCCTCGATAAAATGTTAACATTTACAACCGCCGTAAAGCTTTTTGTGGTTACAATATTCTGTTACAACGTACCAGTGTCCGACTGAAACCCAAAAATTTTATTTCGAATTCCATTTTGTGATTCGACTTGTCATTAAACTCTCTCTTTGTGCTTCATAAAACAAAAACAAATCAAGTTTTATAACAGGTCACTCAATATTAAAGAGAGGTATATTTTTAACAGGATTTTTTGGACTTTAAAATTATCCCTAGATCGCATACTTACATAAGTTCATAAAATGAGTAAAAGCTGACTAAAAGAGGACGTTTGAACGCTTCATACTGTTGCTAGCTCACCAGCTGCAAAGATGTAGGAGGCGTATTTAGAAGTTCTAAATTAATAACAAAACAAAAGGTACATATTATATAATTATTACTTTTCTTAATAATACCACACCGAGAATCGAGAACCAAGGTAGTAACAAAAGTCTTAAGAAAGTTAGCTCATGAGGGATCTCTCGAGGGATACGTTATCCGTCATTTGTAGTAAGTATACTTGTAATGTGATAATTTTTGCCAAATTTTAGTTTTATTCTTCACATATCATTTTGAGTAAGTTGTGCCATACAGTGTCAATAAAGCTAGTTGGAGCTGATGGTTTAACAAAAAGCGAATACCTATACAAAGTTGTTGCTCGATCGCAACATGGCTCGTTCGTTTTCGTTTTTTGCCTGCTTCTAAACTATGAAACTGAACTTAAGACAAATAGAGCAAAGCACAGAACGTGCACAGAACATCGTTGCTTGGTAACGGTGGTAATCGATCATACTAACATATTTTTTGTAACAAATGTTGGCATGTCCATTTGATGACAGATGGTTTCAATAAAGTAAAAAAAATCCATAATACCAGAAGCGATGCAAGCAGTGCGCTAACAGGTAAAAGACAAGGTGAGAAATAAGAAATAGGATCTGGCTTCCATTATTCATGCATTGAAACGTAGCAACGTGATGTCACACTCAGGTGACACTGAACTTCTGTAAGGGGTGGTTATTTCCCGCAAAGTCACCGCCTAATTTATGATACATTGTTCAGTGCTATTAGTCTGTACCTGTACATAATCCTCTCTCATAATTTGCCAGTAGGAACGTCGGCCCTTATAAGATCCCTCTATCTCAACCTGTGGGTACAATAGAAATCAACTACGGGAAAAACCGTCAGATGGTAAGCAACAGCGCCCTGTGTGAACAATTTCGACAACCCGCCTGCATATCGTGGCTATTATTAGCCCATAGGTTTTATATTATTTTACTAGCTACACGCTCCCGGCTTCGTCCGGGTTCAGTCCAGTAGTTTAGGAGTTCATTGGCGCCAAACATGTGACACGAAATTTTTATATATACTCGTATAGAGAAGATAAATTCACCGCCTACCATTTGTTGGAAGGTGGCCACCGTCACCTGAAGACACAAGTAACATCTAAAACATAAGTATAGGGAAGTATGTAGGCTGCCCATTCTGCAGGAAATAGTTGATACGCCTTCAGTCGCCGGCGGATTAGTTATTAATAAGACATAATCATATTTCTCCCCCAGGTCTGAAATAGAGACATCTCCTTAGAAACAGCTACATTAACTTGGACAAAAATAATTCCATAGCGACATATTCCCAAATTATTCGAATTGTTTCAATTCTGAGTCGTTACACTGCTAAGAAAATGTACAGGAATAACAGACAAAGTTTTGTCGTTTATTAAAATTAACGATCGCAAGGTGACAAAACTTTGGAGTTCGTTCAACGTCACAACTCTTAACATCGACATTGTGTAAATGTTAGGTTGTATTAACTTTAAAATAGAACGGTAAATTTAAGACTTACTCTTACTGCCAACATTTTCATGAAGCCATATTTTAATGTGCTTCCTATACTAAAATCGGAAGTGAAAAATAACTCTCAAGTGAACTGACTCTTTCTAATAGTTAAAGTCTCTTAGAACATGAAAAATACATTACTCAGGAATATACGGGAAAAAATTGGTCTCTTTTCCTTACTAGTAAGCTCCCGTAGGGATTTCCCAAAATTCATAATGTTCCTTGTTTCCTAATTTTCCCTTTTTTTCTTCCCATTTAGACATTAGGATAATATGTTTTTGATATATTTATTTATATTTACTTATATATACACCGATGAGACGACTACACAAAATTAAATCAGACTTAAATCGTAATAATCATTTCAAATTATTATAGTTAATTATTATGTTATTAATAATTAAATTGGAACATTTTGGGGGGTCCTGCGGCTGAGATGATGATAATGATGATAATAATTAAATAGAACTTAAAATTTCATCATTTTTAAAAGTTAATTTAAAACAAATTTTAAAATTTATTGAAATGAGGACCATTTGAATTGAACTTAGATGTCCTAATACGAGTATTGTAGGTATTTTATATTTTTCTTAGTAAGGTTCTAGTTATGAAAATAAATGTGGTGTAAATTATCGTTGCGATTAACAATCCAAAAAAAGTTAAAAAGTTTAATTGTAGGATATTTCATTAATTTCTTAACTATAAATTGATGAATATGAGGTAACCGGAATATAATAATTTGTCCAGTAAGTGCTCACACTAATACAAAGTTCAGTAATTCACTCACAGCGCTAAGTAGCAATCAATCTCGTGATCATTTGGTGATGACATATATAGTGGCAACTCTCATCATAATCGCTAAATTATTATGACTCAAGTATACGACGAGTGAGGATTTCATTAACTTAATTTAGGTTGGTTGGTAATTGGCATGCCTTTTTTATATTATACTAGACTGGGTGACCGAGCTTCGCTCGGGCCAATGGCAGGCTTAAAGTTTTTTACATGTAAGAAAAAGTCTATAAAACATTATAGAAAAAATTCAAGAATACATGAATTAATAATTAATAATTCAAAATAATATAAAATGAGCAAGCGGTATATTACTTTTGTAACCGTTCCATTAAAGAAACTAGGTACCTAAAACGAATTTTCTCGAAGATAAGACCGTGACAGATCGATTTC
The DNA here is from genome assembly GCA_945859745.1 of Synanthedon formicaeformis. Classification (NCBI taxonomy): domain Eukaryota; kingdom Metazoa; phylum Arthropoda; class Insecta; order Lepidoptera; family Sesiidae; genus Synanthedon; species Synanthedon formicaeformis. The sequence goes on along the minus strand of OX243960.1, from coordinate 3,737,974 downwards.
TAGACCTAAAAACCCATAACCCTAGATTTTCGTCAAAATCGTTAGAATTTCTCGTTTAGTATTTTATGTTACGTATTTATTGATATTTTACTACGAATCAATATAATATGGCTTACAAATTAATAATTTGTTATCATTACAAAATTAAGCATATGTTTTTTTTTTTAGTGCATGATTGGTGCTTAAAGTCGTCACCTATTTTCTTAACCCTTAACGTAACAATTAGACCGTTAGCTTACTTGCTTTTTTATCAATCTTCTCCAAAATCTAACAATTAATATAAGACATATTCTATTCGGGACTTCATTATATTGTAAAAGAAATGTTCGTTAAATAAAACGAAGTAACAATCGCAATAAAAGGCGGAATTTCAGGAACGCGTCAAAACATGGCTGTGATGCGCATTGATTTTTTATTCCCGTTTGTAACTCATACGTTCAGTGTGTGTAGACGTTGAAGAGCGTCCATATCCGGCAGTATCGACGGGCCGGTTTCATACGGTTGGGACATGCAAAATGGAAAATATTTCAAAATAAAATAGACCAGGAACTAGAAATTTAAATCACGCCATCCAAAATACATGAAATTTCCATTTTCCAATTGCATGCATACCTTCACTTCTCGACATGCGGTTTGAATCTTCAAAGCTAGAAGACATTACACTAGCTAGAAGTCATTAGGTAGGCGATTTGTCATATTTTGAAAAAACTTCATATTTTTACGCAAAAGATGATTAATTGGATGATATTAATTTTCGACCTCATCTAGATAGATTTTTCAAGATGTTTTTGTTTCTCTAATCATTATTAATTCAGATCTTTCGTAGTAATGACAATTGACTAAAACTTCGTCCTATGCAACAAATGGCAATAATCGATGCTCTTACTATACTAATATTCTTAATACTTATTTACTAATATTATAAAGAGAAGATTTGTATGTTTGTAAGGAAGAAACTCAAACACTACTGGATCGATTTTGAAAATTCTTTTCACCTATAGAAAGCTACATTATCAGCGAGTAACATAGGCTCTATTTTAGAAGGTTAGACAGCTAGTTAACTATATAGTAAAGAAAGCATGTTCGTGTTACTGCTTCAGTACGAAATTGTTTAGAAAAAAATATTTTTTAGTCCAATAACATATGAAACGTTTCACAACACTAGAATCCTTCGCTCGGGGAATTCGATTAAAACAACGAGTTTAACTTTAAAACCCGGCCATTTCACACCAGGCACATGCTCCGCAATAAATGTAATTGAAAAATAACACTAGACCGAAAGACGAGCCTTCGTTGTCTATGTTGTGTAATAGTCTATGAGTGTTTGGATGTGATTCTAGATTTTAATATGTCTTGTCTGTGAAAGAATCGATCAGCTTCTATTAATTTGGGTAACCCAAAGATTTAAATCGGGGTAACCTAAATAAGAGAGTCTACATATTTTAAAAATCAACCTAAATTTAATTAAACTGAACAGTTAAATCGCCTAAATAAAATCTAAATAAAACAATGAAATATAAGTAGCAAGCAATCTTATCTAAGCTTTTATTGAGGAATCTTACCTAAATTTTCGATACTTAATTATGCGATACTTAATTTGCCAATATTTGGTAAATTCTGGATATAAATATGAATAAAATTTTATATATATTTTATATTGAAAAATGAATAATGTCCAAACGGATTCATTATTTATAATACAACCCACGAATATTTGAACACTGGTTTCCAAGTATTAATCGTTTTTAAATTGCGCCGCATGACACGACAAACCTTTTATATTCCTCCGGCCGTTTTCTGCTTGTTAGATAAAACTTCAATTTTGAAAGTTTGAGGGAAATCTTCTGACTAAACTTCGCTACAAATTTCCCTTTTGTGTAAGACGGATGTATACTGAAAAGCCTTCCTAGTAAATGTAACTCTTCATTCCGAATTTTCTATGTTTATAATGAGTTTTAAGTTTTTTTTTTTTGTGATCGCTTTACAAAGCAATAAAGAAAATGCATTTTCTCATCGGATTATTAGCATTATAGTTTTAGAAGAGAAATGGCAATCCCAGACGGTGGCAATTAGATAAATTATAAAATACTAAGCGACCTGTCACTGCTTTGTTCGGAGTGCAATATTTATATACATAAACCTTCCCCCTTTATCCCTCTTTCCATATGTGAAAACAGAATCAAAATCAGTCTATCCACAAGACCGTCATACGAGTTGTAACAAAGCAGTCTGCCATTCCGCTCTTAACAAGTCTAGTGAGTTATAAAATTATTATTTTCCTACAGTAATTAATTATGACACTTTTTTGTGCACTTTACATTAAACCAGGGGTCACTAATTAGGTTCATTTGACGTCCTTTTTTTTAAATAATATGAACGTCTCAGTCCGTTTCAGCTCTTTTACAGCAGACTGCTGTAAACGAGTCTTGTCTGCTTTCATTCATCTATACTTTCATTTTTCTGTGGAGCAGAAAAATATCTGCTACCTGTAAAATAGGGAATATGAATATAAAATGTTTGAATCATTGCTCAGGCTTCAGGCTGCTTTTTTCAATTCTTCTGCGAGATACATTAATTACCTCAGTTATGTAGATTTTCTACACTTTTTGATATGTACTCGTAGATGTAGTTATGAAAATTATGTAGATCACACAGTGTTCTTATACATTTCTGAAAGCCAACTCTGATTAGTATCTACAGTTCTCAAAATTTCTACAAACCCCAATTTAATTACATTTATCCCCGAACGGTGGGGAGCGTCCCAAAGCTCATTTACTCCAAATATGACTAACAATTTAAGGGGTGGGTCTCAGACGGTCTAGAACGCAATTTGACTTGTTGTAGTTTTGCCTGCATCGCAATTAAGCGGTGCAACGTATATGTTGTCCGCGGCAACCAGTCATTTTGGTGTGCAAGCTAAAATTAATAAACCATTGCCATTGTGGACAATGGCAGAACATAAAAGGAAATCGTTAAAATTATTTCCTATTTCATTTTCATTTTCATTTTATATTTATTTTATTTTATTTTATTTATTAGGATGCCAACACAGTATACAACAATCTATACACTTATTCACATTTAAGCAAACTTTTATAATATTGTATACTCCCACTTATAGGCTAACTCAGCATGCATTAAAAACGAACACAAAAGACATTTTCTGATTTTGTACATAATAAAACTAGTAAAAAGAGAACAAAAAGTCAAACTATACAAAACAAAAGAACAAAAGAAAATAATATAATAATAGTATACATATATATAATAGTACCATATAGTTACAACACAAAAACTCTAAAAACGACTATCAAGCAGTACCTGATGACAGAAACTTCTGACTTCTCTTTTAAAGGATGCTGCGGAACATCGAAAATTGTCTATGCCAGTACCCCTAATCCATTTGTTATAGGCGACAACTATTCTGCGCAATGGAGCGGCTCCGCCTAGGTTAGTTTTAATGATTCTAGGTCTGAACGTTAGTCTGTTCTTAATGTGCGACCTAGCATTACACTTCGGTACCTCCAATGGCACCCTGCTCAGCAGATTTGGGCAATTGAACCCTCCATCTATAATATTCTTCAAAAAAGAGAGATCGATAAGATCTCTGCACATTGTATAATTTATTATATTTTGGTGATGGCAGGATACACTAACTGCGATACTGTGTTTGGCAGTCGGAACCGCACTTGTAGAACTAATGACCTTAGCAACCTACTCTCAAGACTCAAATGGAACTGCGATCTTTATGAGGTCATCTGTCCACCTTGTCGGTGGACGTCCTGCGCTGCTCTTGCCGGTCCGTGTCGCTTCCAATACAGAACCTTCCAGCGCCAGCGGCAGTCGGCTCTCCGTACTGTCCTGCCCACTGCAACTGTAACTTACTGATCCACCGGCCTATATCGGTACCATCAGGAATGAGGAGATCGTTCATCTACGAATCTCCTAATTCCTGGTTCGATCTCACATCCTAGATCCTTACCAGAGACTAAATCGCACTTTTTTACTATTCTCTAATGGTCTTTGAATCAATACTAATAATAAATCTGTAAGGGTTGGTCATGGAGTAAGTTACTTTGTTTTCAGAGATATCGAGTTTATATGCTCTATACATGATACTAAAACTAAATTGACGATTTTTAGAATTTTTTTCTGTATGTATGTAAGTATGTATCGTCCTCCATAACTCTTAAACGAATCAACTGATTTTAACGAAACTTGGTAGATAAACATTTAAACGTACGTGACACAGGATAGGCTACTTTTTTCTTTTCAACGCGGACGAAGTCGCGGGCGCCAGCTAGTTAATTAATATAATAGCATAGATTAATAACTACTTAGCCAGTATATCTATGATAATAGTAATAATGATAATAGTAGTAACAATATAATAGATGAATGCTTGTATGTTTGCAAACCAGATTGAAACCATTTTACAATTCATGTTTGCTCCTAAACTATGTAGATGTCGATAATGAGCCGGAAGCGTCCGACCGTGTCAAATGGATTTCCAATTTGACAATGTATGAATATCAGACAACGTTGGTGAAAGCAATTTGACTATTGCAATATCGAATAGTGTACTCAGAATACGCAGAACAAACCAGAAGTCATGTTCGTAAGTCAAAGTAGAAAAGCTCTAAAGCCAATCAAACTGAAAATCAAATATTCTTCATGTAACGCGTGATTTGTCAACAGCTTGACTACAACTCGAATTCTTGACTTCTTGCTAGTAAGTGTATTGAATAAACAAAACGCAATATCTATAGGTACGAGAATCGAACCCGAGTCGTTTCCGTGTTATCCAGTCAGCTTTTACACTACGCCAAACCAATCTCTCATTAAAGTAAACCCTGATTTTTTTCTTTTTGTTTATTTTATACATAAAAAAAATAAGAATTACTAAAGAATAAAATTTACAATAATTTTTAATAATTTTTTGTTTACATAAAGAAGTGCCTTAGTACCCGACACACCACTCTATTTTTATATATTTAACACGAAGAAAAACTTTCGTGTCACGAGACCCAAGTCTTTCTTTTTTATGTTTTACACAACGTACCTCAGTACGTCTTACGGGACCCAACTCTACGTCTATTTTGAGCTGGGGCCAAAACATGTGTGAAATATTTTCATCTTCAGAAAGGATGTTAACAGTTTATTTAATATAGACAAGCATGTAATTTGGTTGTACAGTATGCAAAACATGGATACTACATTAATTAATGCGTCGTTATAGATTTTAGTTTCCGTGGTACAATCACGGGAAGTTACGGATTTCAATTTTGGATATTTTATGAGTTTATGTTTTCCTTATGCAAGACCTTATGTCCGTCTATAATATGGTCGCTAACTCTGTCTATATCTAAACATAGATAATGCTTCACGGATTTTTTATACATATACCCAATCCTTACATATTATAATACAAAGACCTCCCCTGTGTCTGTCTGTCTGTTCGCGATAAACTCAAAAACTACTATGAATGGATAGAGTGGTTCTCGAAGAGATTTTAGTGTATTATTTACCAAACTACGCGGGCGAAGTCGCAGGCAGCAGCTAGTAAAAAATAATTAAGTATTTTCCTGGGCGAAGCCGGAGCGAGTCGGTAGTAACTATTAAAAATAATGTCGTCAGTCCCACGATAGTGAAAGTACGTAAGTGAAACACTATTATAATATAATATTGGTACGAGTAAAACAGATGCGTCAAGCCGTGCATCGTTGTCATCGCCCCTCGAATTTAATTAATTTTAATGCAGCCGAATTGAATTAAAAACATATGTAGCAGTAGGTCTTTTGTTTACAAACACCGCTAGCACATCACATTCCAGGCGCATAAACAAAAGGGTTTATGTGTGGTAAACAAAAATTCTTGGAAATTTCGATATAATAAAATGTTTGTTGTTAAAAGCAAAAAACATTTACCATGGCCTAATGTAAAAAGAATGCGAAACATTTTGTCATTTATTAGGGAGCAGCACACACTTTACTAGCAACTTACTTGTGAAATAACTTTTCTAAATAAATGGACTACAGTTTATATACCTATCAATCAAAATATATAACAGACTAGCTGGTACCCGCTACTACGTCCGCGTTGAAAACCGCGCAACCTTCATAATAAATAATACTTAAGGTATCAAATTGTTAAATATCTTTAAGAGGGACACTTTAAGACATATTGATCGAAACTTAAACAAATAATAGGAGCACCTATGGCTTTACTTGCGTTAATGGCGTTGGTTCACCTTAACATCAAGTTTACTAGTCCCCCGACCTTTACAATAAAAAAAAAAGAAAATAATAATACAAATTAGGGTCTCTTTCACCAACTGTCAAGTAGGTTAACCGTCATTTAAAGTCACCTGTCACCGGGAATAATTTAGCTGATATACCTTTGTTTGTACGGTAAACGTCCCAAACATTAAATAGAAAATAATAAAAAAAATTCAACTATCGATGGATACACTAAACCGAGTGAATAATTTAATAAAAACATAAAATAATTTCTACAAGTAACTAATCAACACTTTACTTGTAGTTTGTGAAAGAGACGAATAAAAATTTTCCAATATACTCTTCTTAATCAGAGATTTTTAACTAAAATTAAGATAGATAGGTGATATTTTATCGCATGCTAAACCGCATTGTAAATCTAGTACATAATAATAGAGTCTTGTTATAATAGCCTAGAAAAACACATGCTGCTATACAGTGTTCCTTATTGTTGTACAGCCGACGATGCCTAATGAGTTCCTCACCTGACGGTGTGAAGCATCTTTGCGTACTGCAATGCCTACTAGCATATTGAGCTCTCCACAAAAAGTGGAAAGAAAAGGTTTTCCTATTTCAGCGATGCATCAGCAGTTTTCTTTGTCTTGCAAATGAAGACTGCGCCGCCTATTTTCCGCCAGGTGATGCTTCTGCTTGAATATTAAAAAAGAATAAACTCCTATACTTATATCAGAATTTACATAATCACTTCATGGAGTGTAAAGTCTTTTCATTGCGGTATCGGTGTCCGCTTCGGTAAACAATATTGCTTTATTTTTTTTTTTCTATGAAAGACACTTCAATATAGAATTTATCACAGAAAAACCTGAGTTATTTTCACAAAAGAAATAGTAGTCGAATAGCAACACTTAGGGCCTCTTTCACCAACTACAAGTAAAGTGTTGATTAGTTACTTTTAGAAATTATTTTCTATTTTATTGAATTATGCACTCGGTTTACTGCATCATTCGATAGGCAATTTTTTTTTAATTTTTTTTCAATGTTTGGGTCTTTTAACGTACAAACAAAGGTATATCAGCTCCATTATCCCCGGTTACCGGTCACTTTAAATGACAGTTAGCCTACTTGACAGATGGTGAAAGAGGCGCTTATTGTGTTTTATATTTATGACCAACTTTTTGTGTTTTATATTTATGACTCAATTAAATGAAATGTGAATTTTAAAATTCTAATAGTCTCAATAAGCTCGGAAAAAGTTTTATTTTTTTATTAACGAAATAAATTTGATGTCAATAATGATTATATTATATTACACACATTATATTATATTATATATTATACATTAGGATAATAATTCTTACATTTTATAACAAAGTCCTCAGCCGCGTCTATCTGTCTGTATGTTCACGATAATCTCAAAAAGTACTGAATGGATTTTCATGCATTTTTCACTATTAGAAAAAGCGTTAAACGAGGAAGGTTTCATATAAAAAAATGATTCAGTATGATGGAATAGCAATAATAAAATAAAATAAATAGTGGAACCAAGTTTCGTTTCACACATATTACGTGAATTAATATTTTTACCCACCTCGATACGTAGTCAGTTACGTAGATATCTTTTATTGTAGGCACCAAAGTACTACTCCATTCGCTGTTCATTCCAAGCGCTCGCCGTTATAAAATGAATTAAGGTCAATTAATCAATTACTCTGAAAGCGCTGAAGCATCTATTACAGGAACAAGGAGTCGGATTTTTATTTGTTTAATAACTGCCTTTCTCCTGCAGCTTCGTCTATGTTAAATGTTAAAAATCTATACTTATAATAACATCGTTTAAAAGACATCGTTAAAAATAAAAATAAAAATATTTTTTCAAAAAAAAGAAACAATTTTTACACACTAATTTCAAAAACGGATTTAAATTAAATTTGGCACACAGATAGTTTATTGCCTAGATATACATCCTGGATCATTTTAGGTCAATTTTAGTAACTAAATTTTCAATTTTCAACGTTTCAAATTTTCATTCAATCGTGGCAGTAACCACCGAAGACCACCGTGAAATAATAGCATGTGTGCTGTTGTGTTGAGCACATTTTCCTATCCCTTCCTTATACCCTATCCTATGGTCGCAAGCGCACTTGCAGCAACAGTTACTTGTGTTATAGGTGACGATAGCCACCTACCATCAAGTGGACCGTCAGCCTGTCGGTCGAGCTTAACATAGAAAATCAAAATAAAAAAGAATCTTGCAATGGAAACTTTCTCTGTATCTTGTTCTTTCGGCTTCTCAATATTAGCCTAGTTTTTACAAATTTAAAGTTATTTTATTACCTTACTAGCTGGTGCCCGCGACTTCGTCCGCGTTGAATGATGAAGGTCCCTATGTCCTAACTGTTGTCCCAGACAACGTGTATGCAAAATTTCATATTAATCGGTTCAGTAGTTTTTGCGTAAAAGAGTAACAAACATCCATAAAGTAAGGATTTCAAACAGATTACTTCGTTTGAAACTAATCTCATTAATACCACCCCCACAGGCTTGGGTAATTGTACTGACCAAGAGTGCAATCGCGATGTAAATTATAAGCAAACAGTCGCCATAGCAACGAAGTCTAAACATTCCAGGCAAGTAGGTCACAAAGCCTTTGCACTATCCGGAAAATTAATGCCAAATAACTGATTTAGCCCGAATTGGCATGCTAACTACGTAGGCCTGATTGGTTCTCGGTATTCATAAAATAATCTAAGAAAACCTACATTGATCATACAACAAAGTTTTATAACAAAATAAAGTGGCCAGTGCACAAAAAACGTGAATATATTGTGTTTCTTTCATTTTTATAAACAGATTCTATTGTAGCAGTATTCTTTTAAATAAACTCATGCTTTACCTATTATTGCCTATTATTTCGCTTTTGACCGCCCTGTTGGAGTGGTGTGAATGTTTAACTTTCATTTATTTCCGGTATGAATATTGCATTTCAATTAAGCGACTTACTTCCAATCGAATAGATTAACTTTTTATCACGCTTTCATTTAATTTTCTTTAGATAAAACTACAATTAGTTTTACGAGTATATCGCCTATATTTAAAAATAAATTGCTACCAGAAATGTGAAAGACCTGCTGAAATCTACATTTGTACTAATATTATAAAGAGATTGTATGTTGTAATGAATAAACTAAAAGACTACTGGACCAATGTTAGAAATTCTTTCACATAATTACAACAGCTAGTTTTTAATATAATTATTTTTTGTTTTAAGATATAACGTTAATATTTTAAATTATTATTAATAGTAATATTTTAAATGTGAAAGTAACTCTGTCTATCTGTCACCTTTTTATGAATTAAATACTCAAACTATCATGAAATTTTGCATACACGTTGTTGAGGATACAGGAAAAGGACACAGTGTAGCTTTCATTCAGAAAACAATACTATTCCCAGAAATCAGTTAAAAATACAAGTAAGTATGGTGGCGCCACCGTCGTCACAGCAATAAAGATGTCATATTCATTCATATAAGGCCACAGCTTGGATGATGGCTGAGACCAAGGAAAGATCTCATCTTGAAAAACGGTCCCTGCTATTAACGTAAGAGAGTCCTATAGTGTATCAAGCGGTCAAAATACCCTGCACTTAACATTTACATAAAATATGTGGGAATACATATGTACCTCGTACCATATGGTTGGGGAGCCCAAGAGAGGATTTCTGGAGTCACTCGAGCGCGTCAGATTAAGCTATTGTAGATTAATTACATGCTGAAAAGTGTGCATTTTAATAATCTGACGATTTGGTTTTGGATTTGGTTGGTTGGATTTGGTAAAATTTTAAATACAACTCGAGCGCGTCAGATTTTCAGAGGGGATGTTAAGTGAACCTAAACTTAGCTCCCATTCAAAATTCAGACGATTCGGATGTAACGCAAGCTCATGGCAGCTTTTTGAAAATGCAAAAAATATTTTTGACGATTCTCATTTTGTAATACTCGAGCGCTACAGATTTTCATACAGACGGTTCAGCCTAAAGTCCTGATCGTGCTGATTCTTAATCTGACGATTATATGGAGGATTTTTTAAAATACAGCGCCTACAAAATTTTAAACGCCTGTAGACGCTCACCCCACGGCTGAAATGAAAAACTTCATATAACCTTTTTTTCTTCTTACCATCCAATCTTCAAAGTCCAATAGGTCCCCACGACGCTCGAGTGACTACACATTTAGCATCGTGGGCTCCCTAACCAATATCGGAGTCCGATCGCGACACGGATGGTAACATTACAACAACTTCTAAGCTCTGCCAAATCGCTTCGAGTTATTGCTGGACTTCGGCCCATACCCACTTCACCTTGTGGCGATGAATCAAGACTTATTAGTCAACTGTCAGACTGTAATGTTATAATAACAATAATGGAAATACTGTGCATGAAGCAAACGAATAGAAGTTTTGAAATTATTTATTAAAATTATTAATTATTATCTTGCGTCAAAAATATTTTATTTTTGCCAATTAAGGTTGTCTTTTTGTTATTAAAAATCTCAAATATCTTAGTCGCTAGTGGATAACAATTCAAGAACTGTTTAGGATAGTTTTTTGCAACTGAGTGTTACATCGATGAGTAAGGAAATCAAAATTGATGCTTATGTACATATTTCATAAAACTTATAGGTCAATTAAACCAACTTATTTAATAAATTTATAAAAAAAATTACTGTTACTTTAGCAATAAATTGTAAAAATTAGTTATAGTTGCATTTCGTTTCCTAACAACTATATCCGTTTTTAAAATAAAAGAAATTAAATTATTTTATACCAACTAAAATTAACAATTCTCATATTATTTAATTACTAGCGACCTGCCCCCGGCTTCCCACGGACATTTTTTTCCATTTTTCTCTTCATAAAAACCTTCTTCGGACTTCAACGAATATATTCATACTGCAATAAAACTCAATTGTTATATAGATAGGGGTTAGAGAACGAAATCTGAAGAGACACTCGAGAGAATTGCTCTAAAAATAGGCACCCATAAGTTGTAGGAAGCAGTTTTGTAAAACGTTCCATTACGTGGAAGGTGGAAGCGTTGAGAGTTCGTTCAGCGGTTGTTATCTAATTCTAGACTAGAGACACTGAAAGCTTGAGTTCACCGTCTCCTTTGAAACTTTTTTTTATATTATTTACTTTTTCATTAAACATAGGTAATGAGTGGACCAGGGAACCGTACGCTTGCCAATGGCACACTTAAAACAAAAATGTATTTTTTATTAAATGTTCATTTTAAAAATAATAGGTATTTTTTTTTATGTAAGGATAGCCAGAGAGGACGGTTTAGTAGATGGTAGGTGGCTACCGTCACCTATAACACAAATAAAACCACAGGTGCTGCAAATATGCTGCCTACCATAGTAGAATTAGGGTAATAGTAGAATTAGGACGGTATAGTGTAATCCCTTATCCTTAAGTAGTAAACGGATAAGGGATTACATTCACCGAAACACAACAGCACATATGCTATTATTTCATATTAATCGCCAAAAGGGCTTTCCAAATGAATCGCAGTGTGCCCTGATCGCATTTTATAAATAGACATGAAGTTTGTTTTTAATTTTACCTTAATACGGGCATTAAAAATATATAATATTAATTATAAAGAACAAAATTCCCAACGTTTAGTTTGTTAAAACAGCTTTTATAGTTTTAAAAAGAGTTCTGTAAGAGTCATCGATGATTTCACCGTGAGAATTTGAAGTGGATCTCAATAAAACGATAAATACTGGCATATTGATCACAAGCACTAAACTAGGTGATGAGGCTGGCTATTCAACTGCATCAGAGTTGAATTTAGTAGATATCTTCGATAATTAGGTAAGCTATCATCTTAAGTTATGAATCTGAACACAAAGACTAACTTCAGACCGAACCAAAATAATTTTTTACCAAAATGAGCGCAAACTAATAATAACCACTGATTTTTGTAGGTTCTCGGAGATAACTGAACAGTTTTAAAATTGGAAGGTTTTTCATAGTTAAAAATGTAACGCCTGACCAAAAGTTAGTAGCAATAAAGATTGAAATAATGTTTTAACTCCCAGGGAAAAGGGGTGCAAACGAAGCCGTGGTCAAAAGCAAGTTATTAATATTTGTTAAAATTTTGTATACTTACTACAGCATAACAACATAACTGTTGGTTAAATCAGAGTGATTTCATGGTCTTGGCTCGCTGTGTCACTCGTTTACAGACAGAAAATAACAAACAACGCTTCCTACTTGAGCCGCAGCCAAAATATCGTTGAAATTTTTGTCATTCAAAACAACAAATTAGAAAATTAATTTGGTTTCATTTTAAAAATACGCAGATTTTTATGTTAATTGCTTAGTTATAAGTCTTGCTTCATAAACAAGTGTGACTTTTACTTGTGCTTTTTTGATCATAGGCAAGCTTTAGACAGTGATTTGATATGGCGTCTAAAAACGTGATATCTAGGAGTGATCAAATGAAAACAAGTAAGAATTAGCAAGTTTACACGAGCTAAATATTTGTCATAAGTACTCCTCGCTTAGTACTAAAATGCAAAATGACAAGTTACCGTTTAAACTCTGGTATAACAGAAAGGTATAGTAACCAGACATCTATCTGGTTGCGAAATGTTTTTAAGTTTAGACAAGCGAAATTACTTCGCTTTACTTACCGCTTGGGGTACTTTAGGGTACCTATTTTACTTGAGTGTAAGAAAATTGTATCGATTCCTATTTACTTAGCTAGTACTTTTACTCATATTAAGCAAAAACTCATTATATTTACACGTAAAGTGTAAGTGACAAGTACTAAGCATTAGCTACTAGGCTCGTGTAAACTAGCCTTTGCATTTTATTTATTACAGCGCACACAAAAAATGCGAATACATACTCTGTAACTAATTGTTTTCTACAAACACATTATATTGGTATTATTGCCAAAGTACGATCTGGAGGTTCGTAATCATATCGTTATTTAAAAACAGTATGTAGAACTCAACCCGAGGCGACTGGTTATGCAAATACAATTGTGAAGAAAATTGGCCTAAATAAAGTCGGGAATTTCGCGCTCACGCGCGCACTGTCTCATCCATAAACAAGGGTTATAAACTGACGAATGGATGCCATAAAATGTACACGGGCTACCCCAAACATTTTTCCGTTCACCTCAGGTGAAAAGAAAATTAAAAATCTGAACCTATTTACATAGACTGACTCATCAGAAAATTCTCGTTATACGATTTACATAATTCTGCTGATTTTTTTATGTATAAATAATAGTAAGCATTGCAATAATCAACGACAAAGAAGAGCCAATATATTTTATGAATTAATCCCCAATGTATATGTGTTGGGTCGTAACATATTTTGCGTTTATTAGCCACAAGTCAAAGCAGTTTGCGAACTTGAGAAACTTAAGTAAAAATCGTTTAGAAACGTATTCATTTATAGAACCGTATAATGCGTTGTCAATCAATTACTATATAGCTGTGGGAATAGGTCAAGAACTTAGGCGTTGACCGTTCTACCAACTACTCAGCAAATCGATGGAGTCGTAACTTTTAAAACTTATATAACTATTTTAACCTAAAAATAGTCATAGCATCGAAGAGAAACTTTTATCGAGTGCTATTTAACCCGTTGGTGAAATTACAACTTGTTATTTGAATTTACAAACTTTTAACATAGTAAGTTATCTGTTTTCATGTTGAAAACAGATCTTATAAATAATAAATGTATTTTATTATTTATAGTTGTATGATAAATAATAAAATTACTTCTCATAGTACCGAGCCTCTGATGTGCATGAGGAGGTTCCCTCTCGACCGAGACCGTCGTGAGGTCCCCAAGATGGCCGGCGGCGTAAATTCAAGATAACAAAAAAAATAGGCCGAAAATGCGGCGGTTACACAGAAAAAAGCATGTTTAAATAATTAAGTCTTTACCCTTGATCCGTAACTGGTATACGAAATAAAATCGTGCGAAATGACAACTAAATTGTGCCGGTTTTGTTGTCATTTCGCACGATTTTTATTTCACTGGCTATAAAAAGCATAAGCTATAATTTATAAGAAAACGCCCATGAAGTCGTGTATAAGGCCTGGTCATATATAAGTTTAAATCACAAAAGCTTATTAATTCATTGCATAAAAGAATTACATTTTTCTCCATTACCGAAAAATTACTTTCATTATATCTACTTGTTATTCAAATTACTTTAATTATATTTCCAAACGAAGGTACAGAAAGTAACTACCTTTTCCTCAAAGATTTTCTTTTGCTTAAAAAGGTAATTTTGATTACGATTAGGGTGGATTTTTGTAGCGTCATTTTGATTTACTCTTACGAATATTGTTGTACTTATGTGTTTTGAGAATTTTTGTCTGTTTTCATGTGCGTTTGTGCACGTTAATCTCAGAAGCGGCTTGACGAATTTGTATGAAATTTTGCACACATACATAGTTTATTACCTGGATTAGCATTTATAGGATACTTTTGTACTGGAAAAATGTTAGGTACGAAGTCGTGGGCTACATCAATATATCTTAATAAAAACTGTGAGATATATTTTGTTCTTGCAATTTCAACATTTAAAAATTATTTTTCTTTTTAATTACCTAAAGCAGATTTTTCTTAGAAAACAAAGCTTGAATAGAAAACAAACCATGAAAATTACTAAAAAATCACGTTTAGGTCGACACTTGATGTGGAAGTATTGCCAATAGGAAGTCGATATCGCATATCCATTCCCAGTAGTCCGGTTAACAGTCCGGTTGACCGAACTATGAATAGCCACCACAAAGCCACCACTTATTGTATTAGGTAGAACACATTTGAATAGGTGCAGATGTTGGACTGTAGGCTGTTGAGACTAGTGGGCTCTTCCTGTCCAGCGTTGCGTCGATAGCTCATTCCTAATTCAAAGTTCACAAATATACATACGATATAATATGATGCAGCTTATACTACATTTCAAGAAAGGGTAAAATATGGTGAATTTGGTTCACAACGCAGCCCACCATAATCTGAATGAATGAATGTATCTGAATGAATAAGTTACATTATATGGTGTTATATACATTATATGCATATTTACCTAACTGTTGTTTTTGTTTTAGGCGACGATGTAAACTACAAAAAATCTGAAGAAGTACGAAAATAGCACAATCTTTTAAAAAAAGATATTTCAATTTAATACTATTATTAAATCAAAAAGAAACATAAAGTTACTAATATAAATTTAAATATATTTAAATGATTATTATTTTAACATTTCGAACTCCTCATGGATATTGATCACACATGATCTATATTCATGAATCACTCAACAAAACAAATATTCAACAAAACGTATGAATAACAGTTTCAGGGAAATCGAGGGACTGTCAAAACTATCTTATGTATATAGCGAAATATATTGACACAACATATAAACAGATTGCGCCCAATAAAATTGCCACACTTGTATACAGAACTTAAACTAAGTTAATCTTTTACGTGGCTACAATAACTGCTAGTAAGTACTTAGTCGAAGCGAGACCCATAAATATGTTGGCTTACTTGTTCGTGTCATAAAATCTGATACCGATGTCACAGTATAATGTAATAGAAATATGAAATAATATGAGATTTAAACACCGAGCACTAAACCAATAGTGGATTTATAGTCATTGGATTTAAAGATATTTATATGTGATTAGGGAGAGAATTTAGAGTAATCAAAAGGGGCTTAATTAGTCAATACAATATTTTAGAAGTCAATAAAATCTCTAGTTATTTAGACAATATCCCTTTGTTGACTATTACATAACTAGATATATTGTCGACAAAACATATTTTATATCAATTAATCTAATAACCTGTGAAATAGCCGTTTCGTACGAAATAAATTAAAGTACTTGTACAAATTTTTCCCATCTTTTTATTTCTATTAAGCCAAGTAAGATGCATCTTTGCCAATGTAGTGCCAGTTTATCAATGGCCTTTTTGAAAAAAATCAATTGGACGAGAGGCAAAAAACTCTTAAAAGGTGTATTGCCTCTCAGCCTCTCAGGTATTAAATTCTTTCCCGCCAAAAATTTATTCAAATCTTGGAAAAGGTAACGCGCAGCACATCACGATTATTATTATTACCAACTAACTGGTGCCCGCGACTTCGTCCGCGTTCTCTATAGTCTATAGCCTTCCTCGATAAATGGACTATCCAACATAATTTTTCAATTCGAACCAGTATTAGCACGTACAATCAAACAAACAAACAAACTCTTCAGCTTTATATTGGTATAGATTATTACTGCCGACTCTTGTAGGAGGCGGCGCTACGTACGATTCTATGCTCTGTGATCGGAACACACCTGGCAACAAGGCGAACTGTTTTTTCCTCATGATCTGTAAAAATAAAATTCCTATTACCATGTTTCAAGTATAAGCGCGAAGCCATTGAAAGCTACAATAAATCTTATATTCCATACAATATCCACTGTAGTTAAATATACTGAGGAAGATGACAGTGAACAAATTGTTGCAATACTGTAGCGTGCAGCTTCCATGGCTCGGCAGTTACTGTTAAAATTGATTGGTTTGTTAGTTGTTGTGGTAGTTCTAATGAGATTTTTATATCTTTGTTTACATGAAGTTGTAATCCACATCTAGGCAATTATTTTAAATGAAACATTGGCAAACAAAATTAGAACGGAAAATATTGTAATAGATTGTATGAATTTATATAAATTAGATAATTTATCTGTTGTTAGCTCACAAAAAATATTCAAGAAAATATATTTTGAAAATCCTTCTCGTGAACAAGTATTCTATTTCACTGTAACCGGTCACTACACTTTACAGTGTTAAATGTTTTCAGGAAGGCAGTTGAACACTTGATGGTAGGTGGCTACCGTCCCCTATAAATTTGCAGCTTGGAAAGCATGAAATAAAGAATGGTTTCATAATCACTCACTAAAACACAATAGCATACACAAACATGCTGTTATTTCAAGATGTTCTTCTGTAAAGGGTGATTTTTAACAACTAGCCTGAAGGTTCTAGCAGAGGTTTATAGTTAATTATTAAAAAAAATGAAAGGAAATACACACCACAAATATTTTACTAGGCCTCGTGAAACATAACCAAACGAAGTTAAGGGCCATAAATAGTACCTAGATTAAAAGAAAACACAGAAGTAACTTTATTATTGGCTGTGTATATGTTACCGGCACGGCAATCTCTATATTGTAATAATTCAGCTATCCTATACAATACCTAGGTAATGTGTAAAATACCGTCGCCAAAAAAGGTAAAATGAATCAATTTGTAAATGAGCTTAATGGTGTTTTGGTCGAATTTTTTTATTATTATTTAAGAAGACCTACAGACAGTGAAATAAGTCGAACGAAGCCTCATCCCTTCATTTATCTTCGTTATTAGTATTCAACCTACAAAGCTCTCATTTGGCAAGTTATCTCCGGTTGTATGTCGACATTGAGACAATTTCCCTGTTGCAGATTAGTACAGATAACGCATTCGGACTATGCTTTTATGTAACGAGATATATATAGCTCCTGACCACGTCTTATACAAACTGTAATATGTCAGCCTTATATAGCCTAAAGGAAGGCTACGTCAACAACAAGGCCAAGCCATTATGGAATTAACAGACTTGTTAGTGGTAAGTTTAGATATTATTAATTTCCTCCGGCACTCAGAAGCTCCTGCAATGTGTGATGCAATGTAACACTATAAAGGACTCAGGATACAAGAGGGATGCATGACCGGTCGGAATTTAATAACACGACACCGACTTTAGAACGATCGCTCTAACAACAAGTTTGTTGAAATACTGTAGTAAATCACAATTTTAATTTATTAATTTGTAATTACTTAATTATTGTCTTTGTTATAATTAACTAGAGGCCAACCCAGGCTTCATATATGAAAATTTTAGCACTCATCATCATCTCAGCCGAATTACTTCCAGTGCTGGATTTAGCAATTATTAAATTTTCCAAAAGGACCGGTTGCTGTAACAGTTAATCATATAAATGACAGCGCCCTTTCGAAGGAATGCCTCAAAGCCTACCGAAAGGGTTGCCAGCGAAATAGGGGGAGGTTTTAGTCCGTAGGTCACTGGACACAGACATATTTCCAGTGGAGTCGGGCATACTGATGCAACACTCAGGGCATCAGTAACAGAAACAAAAAAAAACTGTTAATCATGCTGGTTAGTTTATAAAAAGGTTATCTAGATATTGATAGAGACTAACTTAAAGGAATTTAATGTATTTACTTTCTATGGAATAGAATTTTCTTTTTCATGCTTTATACTACAAAGAAATCGTCAAACGTAATATTGCCACTATTTTTTTACTAAACTTTGTATTTTCCCAGTAACTTTGTATGTAATTTTTTTCCCAGTTCTCGTGTTTAGAAACATTTATTGCTCCTTATAGGCTTTTTATAGCGACCTACTATAATGAGGGCCGTTTAGCTTGCTTGCCGACATTTACATTAAAAAAAACTTTATCCATTTAAGGTCCTGCAGCTCAATAGAATCTTCTGTTAAATATTGTGTTTATAGGTGACAGTGCAGGCACCTTCCATCAAACTGCCTGCCCACCATTAGATAAAAATAATCCTTACTATAATATTATAAATGTGAATGTGAGTTTGTTTGTTGGTTTGTTACGCTTTCACGCAAAAACTACTGAACCGATCACCATGAAATTTTGCATACACGTTGTCTGGGACACCAGAAAGGATATAGAGTACATTTCATCGTTCAACGCGGACGAAGTCGCGGGCACCAGCTAGTAATACTATAAAATTATTATTACTAAGAAGTACAATTAGAAATTTTTTATATACTTACTTCAAATAGATTTCCGAGAACTCTTTTAATGGTCATTATTATATTATTTTACCAGGATTTCGAAAAAATAATTTGATTTGATTTTTGATTTTGATTTGAATAGATTCCGCGTAGTTACAAATAAATGCATTTAATTATAAATATATAGATCGACTCACGAAATAAATAAATTTTGTTAATCTCATTTTACCTATTTTTTTCCAAAATTTAATAGCGACAATATGTGTTTTATATTTGTTTAAATAACTAAATCAAGTGTGATTCTGTTTAATTTAGTACTTGAATAACATTGCGTCTAATCCGGAGACCATACGTAGTAGCCAATAACGATTATTGCCATTGGCTTCACTGATCCGAATGAGACCTTCTGTAAGCACCACTATTAGTAATACCAGATACCACAGACACGACCGCAAGCCGCATCTCCCATTATTGTGGCTAGATATGTCATTTATCTATAACCTGATATCAACATCTCTAAATAGCATAAAATGTATGTCTTATTCCGGACTCGCAGGGAAGAAAATAAATATTTTTCTGCAAATTACGAATTTCCCCGTTTATCGTTCTTTATATTAGTGAAAATCGTATTAAAATTCATTGGGTGGTTTAGAAGTTAGCGGAGAGAAGCGGGCAGCGACTTTATACAGATTTAGACCAAATCACTTTTATTTCTTCCTAAACTAAACAATTTTTCTTTACATATTTTTTTATCTAAAATCAAAATAGGGTCTGCCAATGAAGAAACGCTCATTACATTGCCGGGACTTTTCTCATTTTCATGCTATACTTAGTCTACACTCTATAAAACAATGTTTTTATATATCTTTGCTGTAGACAGACTTCACTTCACCTCAAGGATAAGTTAGTAATTTAAAGTAATTAGGTAGTTATTAGCAGCACGACATTATCTCATACTTATTAGTCTGCGAGTAAATATGCATATTGGCAGACATCAACGCTCACTGTAGTAACGAACGCTTTTGCAGTAAGTACATGGCGGCTTCCTTGAAGTTTTCATTGAACAGTTACTTTACCTTTTCATATAAAGGTAGATAAAGGTAGATTGCGACGAGCATCTGATATTATTCACTGTGGCATATGGTCGCGGCGGCATGTTGTCAGATAGAAAAGTGTGTCAGTGTGAACAGTTGTTTATGACGTCACAGTGTTACGCTGTGTTACGCGCGTACTACGAGGTTCAAGGAGAGCTGGCCAGACTTTACTCTATTTATAGGCTCTCGCTTCTATTCAGCGGTTTTCTGTCAGTGCAGAAATGTCCGGAGTCGCGAACGAGCAAAACTTGATGGCCTCCCGTAGAGCGGGTCGGAGGAAAACCGCTCGGGAGAGGGTTACCGCGTTATATGAACGGGAAAAACTACATAAAACTTTTTCTGTTGGAAAGCAAACAATACAGCCGTTTACCCGCAAGTGCGAATAAAATCCATCGATGTAAACTCATTAGACGCTACTATTGCGCGCCATCGACACGCGAATATTATGCAATACTTTACAACACCAACGGCTCGTTAGAGTGATGTTCAGTCATCTTTTTACAGTGAGAGAATGTGATCGGGTGAATGTACATGTTGGTTGTAAAAGTGTAATTTTAGCAAAGGAATTTGTTATCAGTGCCTATTTTCAGTTGAAAAACAATGTTGACATTGGTGTTATTTTCGCATAAATATCATAGAGAATTGTTATGTTTGGCGCAATGCCAGTGTGCGTTGAACAGCTGACTGTAAACAAACAAATCGGTAGTGTGATTGTGAGGGTTGAATTGATTGAAAAAATTAAATTTTCTATAAATGCCACTGAAACATTTTAAATATAAGTACGAATCATGACGGAAAAAGACGATACGTGCGACGATAGCGATAGCCCGATAATCGAGGACAATGTAATACGAATACAACTGAGAAAGCCGTGTCACAGAAAATGGGAGCTGCGAACACGAAATCTATCCCCGGGGATAAAATTTCCGACTATACAACTTTTTGATTGTGAAGGAAATCTTCTAGTTGAAACAAACGACGAGAACTTATCTATAAAGAGTTCCGACTACAACGACCACACACTTAGAAACAGTCAATCGTTACGAGAAAAAGATTACAAGCATATCATCGATAAAAGAGCAATTAAGAAACACAACACGATTTCAGGCGATCAAATATACACACGTATATATCGGACCTCTGTACTAATTAACGATGGTAAGGAAATAAATAATGGCAGATATGTTATACGAGATAGTAGC
This sequence comes from Synanthedon formicaeformis, assembly GCA_945859745.1. NCBI lineage: Eukaryota > Metazoa > Arthropoda > Insecta > Lepidoptera > Sesiidae > Synanthedon > Synanthedon formicaeformis. Next base: position 3,716,587 of record OX243960.1, on the reverse strand, counting down.
GGCGTAACAAACATTCCAAGTAAACTCACATTAAACAAGAACTTTCTTAATTTGCAAACAAATAGTCTTGAAACCACCCCGTTTCAGTCCGATGGACTTAGTGAGATAAGCAGTTACAAAAGTTCTGACAATGAAAGTTACGCAGATCTTAAACAAAACGTTTATAATAAAAATGTACAAAAATACACTTCGAAAGCAAACGATACTCGACGAAGTTTTTTGTCTTCATCCATCATTTCTAACGAAAACAACCTATCAGTTAATTCGATCTTTTCCCAAAGGGAAAATGAGGGATTACATAAATCCAAATCGTTCGACGACTCCAGTGCACTTAGGGGAACAGAGAATGAGCGCAAATGTAATACCCTGCCACGTTCGAAGTCTGGAGTTGTATACAATCTCCCACACAACAAAGTACCATTCCTTAACACGTACTTAAAAAGCTTACCCACTCGAACGAGCTCTAATCCGGATTGGTTTACTTTACCCCGACGCAGAACAATTGATACCCCACAGCATTCAACAGAGGCTGAGTTGGGATGGAAATCTCCTAAATTTCGTACGGAAAAATCGTTGTGCTCCCATGAAATTGGCGAAGGTTCGTCGGAAACCGAATTCATTAATATTCCAACTGACGAAGCAGCCAAATGCGAAATGAAAAAACGGCTAAAAGTATATAGACGTGGCCTATCGGAAATCGGAATACAAAATAATCGAAATATTAATGTGTTTCCAAAAAAACGAAGACACTCTATGACAAGTATGGGCTTGTCTCATATTATTAACACTTCATCGTCCGAAAGTGTAGATGAGGCGGATTTGGTGTTAAATCGACTTAAGAGAAGAATACTTAGAAATAAGTTAAGAGAGAAGAAGAGAGATCTTGGAGCGAAATTCCTGTATGGTAAGTATTTTATTTGGATAAATTAACTACGAAACCAGTAAAATAAATGTGTATACAAGGGTTGCAGGATGGTTGCAGGTTATATTAACACAAAATATTTGCGATTTTTTTTTTTCTTTAGGAAATATGTTAAAAAATTCTATTACTCGAACCCTATATTTATCAATTTCTTGGTCACCTTTACATTGCATTATTATTCAGGAAAATGTCCATATGCTTACCGTCACATGGGCAGTTCAATTTTGAACCTTACTGCCAATGTTGAAAGAGTGGAAAATGAGGATGTGTAACATTCGCAAAGGTCCAAACACAAAATATGCTAATGTAATACTACTCGCCATTATCTAGTGATTTATGAAAAGCGGTGTGCGTTTCTATTTTCTGTTAAGACAATTTGGTGTTGCTTATACGATTTTTCTAGCGAAACATTCTTTTACAAAATATAAATAAAAAAATAGACGTAACATAATTAAAATTAGGGTGATTCAGTCAATTGAAAAAAAATTCAAACCGTTTTCGTGCGTTCTACAGAAATATTTATTGAGATACTAGCTAGTGCCAGCGACTACGTCCGCGTTGAGAAATATAACACCTGAGAAAATATGATGAGTTTATAACGCCTGACATTTTTATGGTTGTAAAATTTTATGTACCAAGTACCTTCTAGCTAGAATCTAAATCCATCGCTTAAGAGCACGTTCTTATTATGTAGCTGTTTAAACTTTATGCAAGTTCTGTTGAAGTTTTATTAATTTGTTGATGTAAAGTCTACTTGGTTTGCTCATTTTCAAAATAATATTTGTATTTTTTTTTTCTTACAGACATTTTACTGATTTTACTGGTTACAAACCGTCTCATTATCAGAGGAAATCGCTTTAAATTAAAAATATAAACTAGAATCTACATCTAATTCTTTTACTCTTATTTACCCTTTCTTTACCATTTTATACATTATGCTTCGTCGATGACGTCAGCAAGTTCCTGAGGTTTCACAGGTTTTGATGTTTATGGTTTGTCGCGCCATCTGTACAAATGCTCGTGAAATTCCTAACGTTCGAGTTAGGTTTGAACCTAGTTTGGAGCGAACGCTTCAAGAGGTTCAAGATGGAAGCTAGTGGCGCCCTCTGACGGAACCTGTGTAAGTTCACATGGTTAGCCTTTTGTGGGTGATGACAATGAAAGCTTCGAATCAGTTCTAGTGCTCTCACTTTGTTTAAGTGCTTGTGAATTCACAAAGGTTGGCGCATTTTGTTGGAATTAATAATAGATCTCACTTTTGTGCTCTTTTTTTACAGAACATTTTATGTCTGCATACTTACCTATTATATTGTTTTTAAATTGATTTATAAATTTATTTAATTAGTTTTCAGTGAGATTTTATTACTCAACTCAATGCCCTCTATTATTATTAAAAAAACATCAAAACCTGTACTGTTATGTACCGAGAAAAGCTATTTTTATATAATAAAATAAAAATACAAGTAGGCACAAAATAGCTGTCTACTTACTTAATGTTTGGTTAAACCGCCATCTAAGGACATGTTTGTCCTAGGATCCTAGATGGCCTTCTAATTCTTATATCAAGAATATATGTCCTGCAAGTTTTATATGATCTCTACATCAAGAAGGCTGTAAGGACGCTGCAGATCTAGTTTGTAGTTGTAGTATAAAGTTTGTGAAGACATTATACGAGTATTTACTTTAAATCACTCAAAGTAATCGATTGTCTACTTGGTATAGTACTCGTACATACATTTAGTATTAGTGGAACGGGCACTGGTATCTACAACCGAAACGCAAAAATATGTATACACGTAATTGTTATTGCACGGTGGTTTTTTTTTTAAGTTTGTTACTACAAAACACACAATGCAATGACGAAATTAAATGGGTTTAAGGCAAGGACCTAATAGAAAAGCATTATATTCGTCGCCTAGTTTGAGTTCTTAAGGGTTTAATTAAAATATAGATAATAATAGGTACAGTGCATAAAAGATTATATTTATAAAAGTTTGAAACTGAAAAAAAAAAATTGTAAATTACTGCCGCAAATACCTATCTAGTGACAGTAATAAAAAAAATTCAGCGACAACTGCATATTTGTTTTTAATCTTATTCATTAACTTATTAATTACTAAAATTTTAATTGGCTAATTTTTCATATTTTACACAATAAATATTTAAGAAAAACCTTCCAATTAAATACTTGTGTTCATATTGCATCTAAATTCTTATAGTTTCCGCTCATTTTGTTAGTTTGTGCGTAATTTGTTCTGCTAAAACACATCGAAGTTTACTAAAACATCATGAACAATTTGATAAAACGAAAAGGAAAAAATGCCAAACAAAATAGGTATGTACCCTTAATTTCCCAAGAAATAATATCCAGTGGTGGCATCGACTCGACTTTTTGCCTTTGACTCCATAAATCTAAGTAATGACTTCCTTTCTTTTTCTTCGTTGCCGTCGCGGACGAAACCCGAAGAAAAAGTGACATTCGCGCGAAAACTCCCGGAATTCTGGCTGAACGCCAACATTTTAAGCCATAACTCTGCACATGGTTTCAGAATTGTCTGCGCATCTTACAGGACCACTCGCCGAGATACATTTTAAGAGGAAAAAGAATTGCCGATGCATAACATTTATTGTAACTAAGTATTAGATAAGAGTCGCTGTTAACTACCATTAATAATTGCTTATAAAATACACAGTCTACGTATTTCTAGGGGTCAAGGTCAGCAAAAACAGGGCTATTTCAGCGCTATTTCAGGTATATCTATATATACCATTACTAAGAAGAGGGTAAAAACTTTTTAGTTTTTTACTAGTATAGCGAAAATTTTGATTCTGGTCGTGATGGTAATAAATTTCCTTTGCCACATCGGAACAGCTTAAAAACAGAAACACATGGTTCAGTGCATGCGCACTGGTATCACCGCAAGTCAATATCCCCCTCTCCCTCCTCCTATGCGCCCTCCGTCCGCCGCGCCGCGCCGCCATGTCACTACTGCTTTTAAGGCTTAATGGAAAACCTGATAAAACCAATTTTGGAAGTTTATGTTCCATTGAAAGAAAGTAACCTTTATTGTTGTATAATTATGTCTTCCTCTTCGATAACGGTATAAAAATTGCCTCCCGGCTCTTCTTCGTTTATTCATCTTTTCATAAGTGAAAACTAATTAAAATCGGTTGAACGGTTTTGGAACGGTTATTATTTATTTATGATAAATAGGCATAGAAGATTTGAAAAAAATCGGGAAAATATTTGAAAATATGAAAAAGAATAAACTGTTTTGTCAAATTCGGGTATAAAAGGGGTTGTCAAAATTTGTAATTGATTATTGTGCTATAGTTTTTCAACCGGACTTTTGCTATGTATATAGGCTAATTTAAATGTAATTATTGTAATTACTAACAGTGAATATAAGATTCAAGCTATGGAGGATTTCATTTGGCATAGGTGACTACATCCGAATTATTATGCAAATGCATAAATGTGGGCAAGATACAACTATCCCACATACTTATATTAGTAGATTTCTCAATTTTGGCTCCCTTGAACAGAACAGAATACAGTAATTATAAATAACGAGATTTTTTGACGATTTCAAGTTATACGGTTTTGTTATTAAGCAATGAGTTAGTTTACAGGTTCCGCCGCTAGAGTGGCGGAGATTCCGTACCAGCTGGCTGGTTTGACAGTAGTTAACTCACTTCGCAGTTCGCAGATCGGCGCGACGCGCTGCGTTGTGTATTCGTTCGTTGATCGTTGTTGGTTGCCGGCAAGCCACCGACACATGCATTCCTTCCTCACGTGTTTCGGGATACTTAATTGTTCATTTTTAACAAACTAACCAACCTAGTGAAACTATTATGCATTGTGAAATGACCCATTGAAATAACTCCGTTAGTTTTCGTTCAAATTTATGTTTTGTGTTTTAAATAAATGCCAAGTTCAATATTGTGTTGTGAATTAAGCCGTATTGTGAGCGTACAAGAACCGTTGTGATATTTTGGTTTGTTTCATTTTGGTTTTGTTTTGTCGGGCTTCTGACAGGATTCCACAAGTATCTATCTACATCAATAGATTTCTTGCAATTAAAGTGAGTACCTATTATTAGAACTGTTATTGAATTATTTATTGATATATTTGTTTGAAATCTTTTCTTTTTGCTTCTTTAGCATAATAAATTTAATTAAGTAAGTAGATGAGTACTTATAGCTTAAAGTTGAATGAATATGGCTACTTTTTAAATCGTTTGAACTTGGAAATAAACGGGTGTCTAATCCCTTTATCCTTGAAGGAAACTTCTATAACTAAAAGTACCTATAATCGGTATCTGTTTACATCAGACATCCAGACATCAGTAAAAAGCTGCTACGTTAAATGTGTTGTTTTTTTTTTTCGAACTCTCAGTCTCACTTTAGTCTCAAAATTAACTAATTTCCTAATAATAACTACCTACATACTCAAAGGATTTATTTTCTAGTAAATTATTGATGAAATACCTACGCACAAGGGTGTCACTTATTTGCGCATAACAAATTAGGTACCTTTCAAACGAAAATCTTTCTTTCTTTCTATATGAAAGACTAGCTGTTGCACGCGACTTCGTCCGGGTAAATTTATAAAATATACATCGATGCTGATAATGTATCTTTCTATGGGTGAAAGAATTTTTTATATCGGTCCAAGAGTTTTTGAGTTTGTTCATTACAAACATACAAAAATAAAAATCTTTTCTCTTCATAATATACCTATTAGTATAGCTATAGTAGGTATAGTTCACACAGACGACATAATACATAGGTATTATTTATTATTTTATAGTAAACGTTTTGTCAATATTTTATATCCGACTTTATGATACATAATATTATACTACACTCGATTTAAATCTTTGACTACACTAATATAATTTAATTAATGTACACCACACCAATGTAAATTATTATAATTTTTTTATTAATATCGGGTTTTTAATTATTATTTTTTATTAACAAAGACGACGATGCAGCGAGCTCAACCAAAAAATGCCTATTCTGACTAAAAAGACGTGCATAAAAAGATGTCTAAAAGATTTTGGTTAGTTAGTTATAAATAATGATATCGGAAACAAGACTCCGGAAGGTAGTTCCAATTCTTGGCAGGTAGGTATTATGAAAATGTTTTTAAAACTATTTAGTTTTTTTTTGTTGAAATGAATATTTAAAATCGTAATTATATTAATGACAAATATTTATTAATATTTAATTAATTACTTAAATTTATTTTTATACACTTGCACTTGTATTAATGTTATATTTCAAAACGGAATCTCGAAATCATTGAGCGTAATCCAGATGAATTTTATCGCCGCTTTGAAACAATAGACGAAACGTAAGTCCATAATTTTGATCCGGAAATGAAAAAAACGAAAGTAGGTAGGTATGTCCTGGAAACGGCCACCTTCGCCGCAAGTAAAGAAATTTCGATTTAGTCAGACAGCTGGTAGTTAATGCCTCCGTTTTTTGGGATGTGGAAGTAATAATTAGGTAAAACGATTACTGGTACCTAACTATTACAACAATATTGATCCCAAAAGTGTGTCATGCAATTACAGAAAATTCCATTCTTCCACCATTACAATGCTCCTGCTCATCGTCTCAATTGGCCCTTACAGCAATCCACCGAATACCTATCAGTTCAGGCGTTTGAAGGTCATGGGCCAATTTCCTAGTCGACGAAGGAATCTCACTAACTTCCACAGGTTCGATTATTGTTAAATTTGGTATACTGTTACTATGGTGGTATTTCCCTGAATTAGACTGCAGCATCGAGTAGTCTGCGGGATACTCCACCTCAGCAAGTTACAGCAGCTGTGGGGTGTTTGGGCTCAATGGAAAGTAGGGGGTTATTTTATATTTTTTTATTAATACACACCACATATTTATGTAGGTACATAGGTACTATCTACGGTAAGACATCACCACATCACGATCTCTCAAAATTGCCCTTTTAATCTGAAATTCAAATTACTTTCACTGCCTTTCAACGCTACCGGCTTTTTACAAAAATACTCACGTTTTTTCATTCGAATGCTAATTTGGCACACGGGTAGTTAATTAAAGAATTTTTTCGTCGAGCGGACAGTAAACATTTCATTTTGAACGTTCAACATATAGTTATATCGATTTGAAACGTGCAAGGTTGATAAAAAATATTCGTAAGTAGGTATATTGACGTGCTTCTGCTTCACCTATCAGTATACACATTAATATGACATTCTCTAAGTCTATTTGAAATAACTAATATATCAGTAAAAATGTCAACTTCCTTACGATACTGTGAGTATACAGCACTATTAAGTTAGAAGAAATTGAAGGCTTATAAGAAGTTAGCGAAGAAACAAGACAGAACTTACTGAAGACACAACTGACAGCGACTTTATTTTATAATAATAATAATAGAATAGAATAGAATAGAATAGAATTGAATAAAGTTTTATTTGCAACAAAGGACATAGATACATATAAAAACTTAAAAAGACACACACAAACGTCCCGCTTCTGCCACAAACGGTTTTGCCACTATTCTATAGAATAGAAGTATATACATATGTACACAGATAGACACTATATATAGATAATGATTCAGATTATAACAAGCGCATTGTTGAGAGTAATGAGTTGGCTTGTCAATAAAAATAATACTTATTTTCAATAATTATATTTTTTGTTTTGACTATAAATGAATTGAAGAAAGCGTTTTAATACACATTATACCTATTCCTTCGCTGGTCATAACTCTATTGTTGTAAAGTAAACGTGATGAGCTCGCTGGGCTCAGATCTCGGAATAATTTACATTCCATTATAACTGTTGTTTCATCTAAAGGAAACGTTTTCATGCTATTCAAACAAACGGTATTTATCAAACTGTCTCACAATTTCCTATTGACTTGTTATTGTTTAACTAAGTGCGTTAAAATGATTGTTTAAGGGTAGTTTGGGGAAAAGAGGAGAGCAATGCAATACCAAATACGAGAAAGATAACTAAAGCAAACGACAAGACTTCTCTTGTTGTGATCTTCCTATTGCACGAAGACTAAATCGGAGAAGAAAAACTTTAGAGATGATAGATAGATATTAATACGTACATATACCTAACTAATCACTAGATAGATATAAATATTGGTGCTATATATAGATATTTTTGTTCAGATTTAATGATTGCATTATTATTTCTTTGACGCAATAATGCACCCTCTTAAAATGTTCATAAAGTCTCCTAATGGAGAAACTGGATCAAAAGGCACTTGCACTAGAAGAAAGAATCCAATGGATATATATGGGATTAAACGAATCGCAACTTCAGTCGCGACTCGAGGTGAATTGAAAATGCTCAATGCGGAGTGCCATTCGATAGAGTTCAAAAGTAAGGAAGACAAAAAGAATTCTTATTCAAGATATATTCTTTGAAAATTTAAAAGCGATGGATACCTATTCCAATTCGAAGTATTTTTGCTATTTTAAAATCAGTTATTTTTTCGTTTTCATGTAGTTTTTATAGACAAGAAAAAAAAAACAATATTATTCTTGATTACTGCCAATTTATTTATTTTTTTAAATAGTACATGACAATGTTATATTTAGCGTTCGAACAATTTTATTCAATTCAATAATACTGTTGTATTTATTTACTAAGGCCTCCTACATCGTATTACATCGACTGTATTGTAACTTGAAACGAATAGTGTTTCAAGGCTTTATTAAAATGGAGTACAGGGTATCAACTAGCATTGTTACCTACGACTATTAAAGTATGTATAAGAAAAAAACCTTTTTACATAATTATATGTTACTTGTATTACACAAGTAACTTAAGTAATAATGTAAGGCTAAGTCGCTATATTCATGTCTATATTACTGCTTCCAAACTTTTGCGGTGGCAGGTAAATCTGTCCGGCATAAGTAACCATACTGCCTTACAGAGGATTACCATTTCAAGCAATGGAATTTCCTATATTAGGGGCCCTAGCCAAAGTAATAATTTAAAACGATAACGAAGTTCGAAGACAATAAAATGTATGGGATTGACATAGTTATGCCGTCGCTAAATCACGTGATACATCCCATACATTTTATTCTTTCGAACTTCGTTATCGTTTTAAATTATTACTTTGGCTAGGGCATGCAGACGCTTCGTGCATCCCGAAGATGCAAACGCTTCGTTGCGTACTTCGGAAACGAACAGAGAACGCTAAAAGAAAACTTGGTGATTGGTTGTAACGTCAAAATCAAATTTTGACCAATTTTGACAAGGTTTTCTCTTAGCGTAGCGTACACGACTGTAGAAAGCACACATGACTGCGAACCCAGACCTGCCATCCATTTGATGGTAAGCGACATTGTTGCCTATAAACCTTAAGCGGCACATAGGGTATGCAACGGCGCTGATAGGATTAGGAACAAGATACTATCGTGCTATTAACTATTTCACTGTGGTCTTTATCTGGATAATTTATAACTGCGGTTATAAGATCAGTAAATGGACCGCCCAGCCTACCGACTTGTATCATAACATTAAAAAATATGCGAAGAATTCAAAAGATCCCTACATGAATCGAAACACTAACCACGCAGGGTGTTATATCACAGGAGTCTCTCAAGCGCAGACTGCACATTAGCTTACTACGAATATTTTTTGACCATCAAGCTCACGAGTCAATACTTTGTCCATATTATAAATCCATATCCATTAACTATTACATACAGAAATAAATCAATATACTCCAATTGAAATGAATCATGTGAAACAAAGAAAATATTCATTTTCTTTTAGCGAGAAGGGAACGCTCTGTGCCGGGGCGTATCAAGCACGATTCTAGGATATCCAAATATAACGTGTGCTTCCTACTAGCCTGGTACCGTTATTGCAATAATTATACACTTTTTATTTATAAAAGCAATTTTCTTTTTGATGATGGAGCATAACAGACTTGGCTTTGATAATACATACTATTGTTGAAAAATTAAATTTGGTACACATAAAGTTTATATTGAGAGAGCTAATCTAACTATACCAATATATAAAGCGGAAGAGTTTGTTTGTTTGGTTGTACGCGCTAATTTCAGCTTTTTGTGTTGGATAGTCCATTTATCGAGGAAGGCTTTAGGCTATTTAGTGTGACCTAAAAATACTAAAAATAAAAAATATATATCCTTATTTAGATTAACGCCATCTGTCGTTCAGTGGTAAAACTATTAAGACAAACAGCTTTGACTCAACAAGTACTCACCGCGAGAGGGCGCGATAATCAAACTGGTTTGAATTGAAAAATTCTTTTTATGTTGGATAATCCATTTATCGGGGAAGACTTTAGGCTACATAACATTTTGAACGTTGACGGAGTCGCGGGTACCAACTAGTATTATTAGTTATAAGAGAAGCGGACAAAGTCGCGGGCACTATAACTAATAAGTGTAAGTGTTGCACAAAGGAACAAGAGGGGATAAGTGCAGACGGTTTGAGTGCAACACGAGCGGTGTTGAAGTACCGGCGCAACGGGATGAGTGAGTAATGAACTTGACAGTGCGCTGTGGTGATATTATTGCCGGGGGGAGGTGGGCGATGTGCATTCCACTGGTGCTCGGCTATAAATATATATCACAACCACAACAAGGGCAAAACAGTGGGCGAACTATATTTAATTACATTGAACATTTTCTTCGTTATCCACCTAAAAGTATGCGTCAATTTATTCAAATTAATTACGTGCCTGTGATTTTATAAATTAAGGTTATAAAGTACCTCGAATGTAAGTAGTGTTCAGACTAAATGTATTGCTAAAATTTTGCTGTTTTAATAGAAATTCAGATACAAAAATTAATTTGCTGGTTATTTAAACTAAAACAAAACAACAAATATTAAAATGTACATATAGGTCTTTTCCGCTCTTCAAATCTTTTAATTTACAAGCGAGCTGATCAAAAATATCAGATATAGTATGTGAATTTTAAACAAATTTTAAATTTTAATAAATTTTAAGTTGGTAACTACACGTGTCAATATTTTATGTTTTAATTTTTAGCAATTCTCAAGAAACGTCACAAGTGCTGCAAGTGCGCTACCGACTACAGTCCGATCAGGGATAGGGAAATGGGCTCTGGCATTCCTCTGGCAACTGCTCTCAGTGCCTCTTGAGTCTTCAGCTTCTTCCACTGTCAACTTCTTGAACCGGTCTCAGCAAACGTGCTGTTATTTCAAGATGGTCTTCTGTAAGTCTTGTCTTCTTAGTTACTGCCCAAATGAATGAATTGAATAAACCCGGGAGACCATGAACAGAGCAAATTACAATAAAATCGATCTACGAAGTCTTACCATCGAGATATGATCAATGGAAATGTTACTTAGAAAGAAACTTAACATCGTTTGCGCGAATCCAAAAAAGACAAAGGACTTAGAAAACGATCACGGGAGGGAAAACAATTCGTTTCAGTTGCAAAACGATAATCCTCCCTCGTGACTTATTCGCTATTTTTGATGAAAAAGCAGACAGCATTGATGTTTCAGCCACATTTCTCGTCGGACTTAGCCCCGTACGACTTTTTCCTGTTCCCAAAGAGTAAAAAAAAACACAAAGACGTTTCGCGGCCATAGTTAGACGAGATAAAGACTGAATCATTAAAGAAATAATGCTTGAAAGATTAGTAAAGACATCGGCAGAAGTATAATATCCGACGGTGATTACTTTGAGGGAGATAATATGAATAACGAAGATCAAATATATATTTTTAAATAATATATATCTACTACACAATTTCTATCTATTTATTATCAACCGGTGTACATATTTATTTGCATATTAATTCTTCTCCAAGTCATTCTGATTTCCAAGTCAAGCTTAGATTGCCTTTTAGAAATACATCCTTTTAGAATATTGCGATATTTTCCATGGCCAATACACAAATATATGTTTATTCCTTTCCTAGAAGTAGACCGTTTTGAAATATTTTTTAACTAAATATTAGGACATACTCCTAACTCCTGAGTCCTGATTAATGCTCCTAAAGAAAAAAGGTTCCCTGAAAATTGTCTGCGATTAAATACTTGTACTTATTTTCACATTTTGAAAGCAAATTAATTATTCAGATACCTACATTTAAATCTCGTCTTCTTACAATCGTTAGTAGGTAATTGAATTTAGATCATTTCGAAACAACGAGGCCAAGGGAATAAAATATTAAATTGAGACCACGAAATTATTACCTCCGTGATTCAGACATATTGTATAGTTCTTTAGTCACAGACTGGCCTAATGTAATGTAGCAGTTGCTTACTATACATCGTGATATTGTTGCGAGCCGACCTACTTTAACGCCCGCCACCCCGCGCTCACACCCCCGCAAAGTTACGTAGTCAGTCCCCAACTTAAGAACAACATCCTTATCGAAATCGGATAGTATAAAGTAACGGATTCCTTGAATCACAAAGACCATCTACATCTAACGGTGTTAAGATAGATGTTTCCTGTTATACTTATTTATTGACTAAGTATTTTACTTCTATTTTGTTAATAGATAATTATCCATTACATACCTTTTACCATTAGGCCTCGTTCGCACGGGAGCTAAGCGTTCGGAGCTCGGAGTTTAAAATGGAGCATATTAGACGGATCTGACGTAAAAAAGCGCCCGCGTTTGAACACACAGCCTAGAAGTCATATGGTCTATTCGAAACGTCAGAAACACGCGTTAAAACGTCGAAAACGCTCTCGTGCGAACGTGGGCTTACATTTAGACAATTTCACGTGAATAGCTTAGGGTTAACTATGAGCCCCGAATTCGATTCCCGGCAGGGTAAACTTCAGAAATGATCTTGGCTCTGCTCTGGATTTGGAAATAGCGGCAGGGCACACTGCATTTCGCGGACATTTGGGCAGAGCCCGTCTGGTGATAGTAGCCACCCATTTTTGGAAGATCACCGTGAAATAACAATGAGTAAGTGATGCCAAAGTCCATTTCCCTATTTCTTCCCAGTCCCTTATCCTTAATCCTTATACCACAAGCATCGCCTCGCCTTAATTAAAAACAGAGCAATAATAATATAGTTGATACAAGCTCAGAAGTATGGTTATTATATGATATATACGGCACACTGTAAATTATGAAGTTTAACATATTGCCGGTTGAGTATAATTAATCGTTTACACTCCGTCTTCATTATGTTACAATTACGTCAGATGATAATGACAGTTTACGTTATCTGTATAATAATATAAATAAGTGTCAGGTGTGAAGTGGTGTATTAAAATACCTGCACAGAACAAATATTGATGTTGGCTATCACGACATTTTCCTCAGGAAGGAATGCATTAACTCGAGTGTCGTCGCTTATCATCGTCGCTTGCAATCGGAATACCTCACACTCCTGCCATGAGTACACTGCTTGTCTTTATACTTTCATTTTATTAATAACTAGCTGGCGCCCGCGACTTCGTCCGCGTTGAAAAAGAAAAAGTAGCCTATCCTGTGTCCTGTACGTCTAAATATTTATCTACCAAGTTTCATGAAAATCAGTTAATTCGTTTAAAAGTTATGGAGGAACATAAATAATACATACAATACCTACACTTACAGATTTATTATTAGTATTGACTAACTGTTTCACGCGACTTCGTCTGCGTAACTTTGTAAAATATATCCCATTTTACGCGCTGATAATGTAGCTTTCTATAGGTAAAAAAAATAATTAAAATCGGTCCAGTAGTTTTTTAATTTATTCATTACAAACAAAAATACAAATATTTTCTCTTTATAGACTTTATTAGGTCTATACTTACGTAATATAAAATATAATAAATATGAGTACCTATTATTAACTCTCCTGCCATCATTCAACCGGATTTACTTTACGATTGTCATAAACTGAGTGAGCTAGGGTTAGGCATCCATTTGTAATGAAACTCCAATAACTAGATCTCAAGGAATGCTTTTAACCTTTCTTGCTTTAAGAGCATCCCGAAATTGAACTTATTATAGTTATGAAGGTTTATAATATTTTTCTACAGTTAGAAGTAATTTACATAATTTATGTGTCTAGTATAAATCTTTATTATGCTTCGGCAAGATTGAAATCACAGTCATGCATAGATAGGCTGAGCATAGATAAATTTTAAACATTCTGCTGAGAAAAGCAATCCTGAAAAACGACTTCTTTTTTATGAATATTAGATATTTTAGCAGAGAATCTTTCCGTAGTTAAGGACGTGTTCGCGAAATGAATAGGTATCTAATAGCAACAATACACTGCCACGGCTAAAACACACACATATACGCAAGCACTATGCGGGAACAAACTCATTTTGATAATTTTTAATAATTAAAAAAAAAAAATTTTATGTTCCTATGTAAACAAATATTACAATTGTTTGGTGTTGTCTGACCTTTTGCACTTGGTGAAATGACCTGAAGGTCTCCTTCGATGACTGCTACTGGAATTTCTTGACTATAAGAGCTAAGTTTGCCGAGCTTGGACTCAATTTGTTACTTATGACGAGACCTTATCACTGGACATGGTGAAGTGACCTGAAGGTCTACTTCGATTACTGCTACTGGAATTTCTTGACTATAAGAGCTAAGTTTGCCGAGCTTGGACTCAATTTGTTACTTATGACGAGACCTTATCACTGGACATGGTGAAGTGACCTGAAGGTCTACTTCGATTACTGCTACTGGAATTTCTTGACTATAAGAGCTAAGTTTGCCGAGCTTGGACTCAATTTGTTAGTTATGACGAGACCTTATCACTGGACATGGTGAAGTGACCTGAAGGTCTACTTCGGTGACTGCTACTGGAACTTTTTGACTACAAGAGCTAAGTTTGCCGAGTTTGGGCTCAATTTGTTAGTTATGACAAGACCTTACCACTGGACTGGGTGGAGTGACCTGAAGTTCTACTTCGGTGATTACTACTGAAACTTTTTGATTACAAAGTAATTTTAATTATTTATTTAATTGTTTAATTAAATAAATTAAATATTCTATAAATGTAATTTATTAATTTTATTAATTTTAATTTAATTATTTAATTAAATTAAATGAATTATTTAATATATTTAATTTAATGTAATTTATTAATTTTTATTTAATTTTTATTATTACTGAAACTTTTTGATTCGAGTTTTGGCTCATTTTGTTGATGTCAATGTTTTTGGGGCAGGAAGAATATGACCCAATGGTCAACATAAAAAAAATCAAGAAATACACAATTAAACTTTATTCTTTATTTTTAGAACATTCGTGTGGACATGTGAGGAATGAACTCGTAACTCCATGTTTCTGTTTTGTCTTGGGTCAACCAATTCTGGAAGGAGACAATTGTTATAAAATCTTATTAAGTATGTTTCCATTTTCTCCTTCCAAAATTGTGAGTCTTTTTCTATTATTTCAAATTTGATTTTACCAGGGCCCGTCCAAATAGCAAACACGCAAGTGCTTTGTCCAGTAATTCGCAGCTGACCTTGTATTTGGTAATACCATTTGTGCTTTTTATTTATTTTAAATGAATTATTATTCGTGGGTAACCAAAAGTCAACTTTTTTTTGTCTAATAGCGTCGTCTGGCTCCATGTCGTATGCCGAAGATGGACATTTTACTTCGACGATACCAAGTTTACATTTTCCGTCAGGGCTTGCGCCTAGAAACGGAAATTCGTTGTCTACAAACAATCCACACTGATCTATATTCGTATTCAACACCTTTCCTAACTCTCTGATGGCCGTTTGTTCATTTGTTCTGCCATGTTTTATGGACGGTACGTTGCTGAGATCTTTCCCGTAAAGTATTTGCTTGACCAGTGGACCACATTCAGTTGTTGAACGCCGTTTGCATACTGTAGAAAACCAAGACGCAGTTAGAAGTTTCCGCCGTGTTTCCAACCACAGTGGGCTTCCACTTTGTAGTATTGTGTCTTTTTCGAGGTTGTCCCTTTCAACTTCTGACAACTCTAATGTCTTTAAAAAGTTTTCTTTAGCTTCTTTATATTCTTCTTCTTCCATATCGACTTTTTTGCAACTTTCACCATAAAATGCGTCTTTTTTGTTTTCTGTCGGTCTTATAATTTTTTTCTTTCTTATGTTTCTCTCCAATCTTATTTCATTACGTTTTCGACGCATTTTTTCTAATTTAACTATTTGTGGATTTGCTTCCGTGTCGAAAATAAATTTGTGTACCGTCGACTGTAGTACACCAGTATTATAAGAGACAACAGCAGCGGCACAACGAGCGAGATAAGATCCTCGTTGGGAAAAATTCACTCGTTTCCCCCCGACAAACTTTGCAACTCTTGAATTAAAGCTCTCAACTAAATTATTAGTTTCGTTGTGCACAAAACTATAAGCGTGTAAAGAGAGTCGTTGAGCCAAGTCTTCAATTTTTTGAAAAACACCGTATGCTGACAGTTCTGGTACCAAATTTTCATACCGATTTTTTATGTCATCGGTGCAAAAATATGTTGCACATTTGGAATGATCACCAAATATGTGGTATGGACCGTTCAGGATATCATGTTTTATATTTTTTATTTTTTCTTCTAAAGAAATATTATGTTTACTAGCCCAATATTTAACGCTGCTATCAATACCCCAGCGTATACGCAAGTAATTTTGTTTTACTATTTTACGGGCCCTTATGTGGTATGTAGTATTATTGGCTACTGCTAGAAGGGCTTTGCAGTAGTTTCTCAGCAAATGATTCTTGCATTCAATTTTCCCTACTGTCACGTTATCATATGGCCTTGCATTTCGGATACTAGCATATGTGCTCGAATCACCATCTGCAACATATTGATTGTAAATGAGGCCATGACTTTCTATAGATTTTTTGAAGCCCTCTGTTATAATAACAGCTTCCATCGCAGTCGAAGGCCCCTGAAAATTTTTAAAGCACTTATGTCTAGGTGCTGGCACTCTTTTCGAAAGAGCTCGTGAACAGATATTACACGTCTTATTTTTCACTGCGTAGTATAAAACTTTCTTTGATTTAATACCTAGAATTGCACCAACTCCAGAAGATGCACTGTAGTTAGTTCCATAAGAACGCTTGGACCAACATGCATCACCCGATACAGGGACCATTGGTATGCCATGATCATTCACGCTTCCAATAGAAAGGGCATAACTTTTTTCTACTTTTCCAGCCTCGACCATACAATGCACTGCAGTTTTTTTCCACCATCGACTGATCGTATCATGTTTATTTTGATACAATCGTACCGAAATAGGTGGTATATTTATGTGACAAAGGACTGTGTTCAGCTGAGTAACTCCAGCACCAATCGTCATTATTCCTGCCACAACTTCCTCATTCACATCCATTTTGTTTTCCGAATCGCTGGACGATTTTAACACAAATTTTGCACCACACATTCGGCACTTCATATCAAAAGTAGAGATTAATCCCGATCTCTTCTCATTCATGAGTTCAAGAGTGTCTATATTGCAATTAAATAATGAACTATGGCGTCCAATTTCTTGAAGTTTCTTTATAAAATAACCTATTTCTACAACTCTTCTTCCTAAGACTTGGAATGGTTCAGATTCTTCGTTGTTTGTGTCCTAAAAAGCAATAAGAATATATTTGTAAATTTTTATTTTTAGAAAAAAGTTAATTTAGATTTTTAGATTTTTTTTTAAATAATAATAACTCACATACGAAATTTCCATATCGTTAGCATCAGAATGGCTAACGCTCAGTAGGTGATGTGTTTCTGGACACTCATTGAGTGTTCTTAGATTATTGCGAACATCTCGATGAATACTATAAAGAAATGAAGGCCGTGATGATAATTGTTTACAATAAATTACATATGTATTTATAATAATTAAACATTGTATATATACTAACCGTCTTGCATGTTCTGCATTAAGTCTTTTTACACGAATGTTTTTACGTGAGCTTTTCCCGAACGTCTTAGGTTTTGGCATCTAAAGCAATAAATACAATGGTAAAAGGTATATTTACAAGCTTTTATTAACTTGCAATGTATGTATGTATGTATGTATGTATGTATGTATGTATGTTTGTCCGGGTGGAATCTTGCAACTGAATTTTAAATCAGTTATCTTTAACCGATTGAGCTAAAATTTGGTATACACGCTTATTTTGGAATGATGTGACGTCATTCTAATTCCAATATGACGGATCATCCAAGATGGCGGACTAGTTATTTTTTCTGCAATACCACAATATGGGTATCAAATGAAAGGGCTTGCTAAGGAGAACACGAAAAACTAATACAACTAAACTTTTTTAGTCCTAAAAAATAAATTAATGGTTAAAAAAACTAGTAACTAGTCTAAAAATAACTAGTCCGCCATTTGGGAATTTAATTTGAAGTTTTCGTGTTCTCCTTAGTAAGCCCTTTCATTTGATACCCATATTGTGGTAGTGCAGAAAAAATAACTAGTCCGCCATCTTGGATGATCCGCCATATTGGAATTTAATTTGACGTTTTCGTGTTCTCCTCGGTAAGCCCTTTCATTTGATACCCATAATGTGGTAGTGCAGAAAAAATAACTAGCCCGCCATCTTGGATGATCCGCCATATTGGAATTTAATTTGACGTTTTCGTGTTCTCCTCGGTAAGCCCTTTCATTTGATACCCATAATGTGGTAGTGCAGAAAAAATAACTAGCCCGCCATCTTGGATGATCCGCCATATTGGAATTTAATTTGACGTTTTCGTGTTCTCCTCGGTAAGCCCTTTCATTTGATACCCATATTGTGATAGTGCAGAAAAAATAACTAGTCCGCCATTTTGGAATTTAATTTTACGTTTTCGTGTTCTCCTTAATAAAGAGCTTATTAAGGAGAACACGAAAACGTTTTCGTTTTCGTGTTCTCCTCGGTAAGCCCTTTCATTTGATACCCATATTATGGTAGTGCAGAAAAAATAACTAATCCGCCATTTTGGAATTTAATTTGACGTTTTCGTGTTCTCCTTAGTAAGCCCTTTCATTTGATACCCATATTGTGGTAGTGCAGAAAAAAATACTAGTCCGCCATCTTGGAATTAGAATGACGTCACATAGCATGCATTGTCATCCAAAATAAGCGTGTATACCAAATGTCAGCTCAATCGGCAAACATACCAAATTCCACCCGACAAACATACATACATACATATAAAAGCTTGTAATAATAAAATCTTACCTTGTCAAGTTGCCCGTACAGTATGTGAAAAGTATCAAGATGGTAACGTGAAGTATTTTGTGTTCGTACAGCGATTTTTTTCAACACGAGCTGCTTCTAAAATTCGACACAGAGTCCACTCACGACGGCGGCCGAGCGCAGACTGAGTGAGGGAGTGATCACTGATATTTCTTTAGAAATGTTTTGTGTAGACTAAATAAACCCTTATTGTCACCCATTAAGATTCATACATAATATCAAAACATGTGAATATTTTGACGGGACTTTTTATTTTTTTGTGAGGCTATTTTTAATAATTTTAGAATTTTTTTTTGACCAATGTTGAGTTGATTATGTCTGGTATCCTTCAGTATTTTTAAACAAACAAAATTTGGAACATAAGAACATAAAAATGATCCTAAACACGACCACTTTTCGTAAATTTTGTGTGAAGTGGCGATGAGAAATCGTTTTTACAGTACTAAAAATCATATATTTTTAAATTATTTTTTTTAGAATTTGCAGATAAAGAAGTAATCTAACCGTGCCATCTGTTAGTTTTATTTGATTTGGTTTCATTTGGTCGCAAAATCTACCGAAAGACAACTAAGTTTTGTCAGATTCGCAAACACGTCCTTAAATGGCGAATGTTAAGCCGTTGCGCGAAACAAAAGAAATGCTCGTCACTCCACCTCCATAATTTAGTAAAAAATATTTTTATGGAGAATAATGATAAACCTAAAAGCGGGAAACCGTTCCGTGGCCGTCTCATTTGCGTCAGCTCTTAATTGTCTTCGCGAGATTTCATTGTAACTTGAATTGGGGTTGAAAACGCGGCGCTGAATAAAAGCCTCCCCCGGACAGACGCAACTTCTGTATCTGTGTTAGCCTTGTGTGTTATGTATTACGCTATAATTATCTATCTATATCTATATTATCCTTACATAGTATACTGGAGGTACTTTTTTCTGGACATATTTGTATAAAAGAATGGTGAAAACCACATAAAAATCCGGACGCGAAAAGTGACTTCAAATTATATTAAACGCCTCTTTCACAAACGTCAAGTAGGTCAAACTGTCATTTAAAGTCACCGGTAACCGGGGATAATGGTAACCTTTGTTTGTACGGTAAACGTCCCAAACATTAAATAGAAAATAATAATAAAAATTCGGCTATCGAATGATGCAGTAACTAATCAATACTTTACATGTAGTTTGTGAAAGAGGCCCTTAGTATTAAACATATTTAGGATTATGGCGGTTGTTAATAGAATCAGAAGCGATCTCATACAAAATATACTTAGCATCTGAGCTTACCATACTATTCGAGAGAAAAGATCGCTGAGATTCGCGGTTCGACAAAGTCCGCGAGTGTTTTAGGGGGTTAAATCTGAAAAACTTTTCCACGTGAATTGAGGCTCCCAGGCCGAACTAGGAACAGATAAGAATTTATTTTGCTACGCCTTCAATTCTAAAGGAGCACTCAACTCTGAAAGAACTTAGGCTGATACTAAAATTTTGGAGCTTTAGACGAATAGAAAGAAATAATTTCGAAGAAAACTAATACATATTATTGTACACAATCTTTCAGCTGAGATACTACGATTGTAGTGCTAGTTGTTTGTAAGGTTTCTTATATAATATTATATTATATATTTTCATAAAGTTAAAATTGCTGATAATATGAAAACATTGTCTACACAGAAACCAGAAAGTAAACATCATTTGGCGCCATTTGGTGCTCTTAATTTTTCGAAAGGAACGTAACTAATACATACTTACCTACATAGATGCTTACTTTTGACATTATTATTATAACACTTCATTTTTAAGTTCAACAATATGGATAGGGATTATGAGCTCTGCCATCCCACTTGCTCACGAAACACAGCAGCACACATGCTATTATTTCACGGTGGTTTTCTGTAAGTGAGTTCATGCCGCTAGGCGAGCTGCCCAAATGACTGCGAAACGCAGTGTTCCCTGAAGGTTCACCTGCCACTGTTGATGATGATGAGCAAAATATCAATCAAATTATGCCGCCGTCTTGTATGGGTACTGTACTACCAATATTACTTATATTAATAGTCTAAGCGTCTCTTTCACAAAGGTCAAGTAGGCCAAACTGTCATTTAAAGTCACCGGTAACCGGGGATAATGGAGCTGATATACCTTTGTTTGTACGGTAAACGTCCCAAACATTAAATAGAACTTAAATAGAAAATATAAAAAAATTCGGCTATCGAATGATGCAGTAAACCGAGTGCATAATTCAATATAACAGAAAATAATTTCTAAAAGTAACTAATCAACACTTTACATGTAGTTTGTGAAAGAGGCCCTTATTGTTGTATGGGTCAGTTTAAATTCAAACAAAAGTGTATTGCATAATTTACGTAATGTTTTGAATATCTGATGTGAAATGTGTATAGTGTTATGTGAAATAACAGGTAAACAAAGAGGTTCTGGTCAATGCTGAGCAACACAAAAACACAATTTGCTATGGATCATTACTCAATAACCCAACGATCTTTGAGAAAATTCACTTAACCAAGACGAACAAAGACGAGCCCACGTTTTTATATTTAGAAAGATTGCTTTATTGTTTGCTGTCAGTGTTTTTGGCTCTTTTGCATTTATAATTTTCTTTATATTATACCTCATTTAAATGAAATTCCAGACACCCTTTACCTTAGTGCAGTAATTAAAACAAGATAACCAGTTTTTGTTCAGAAATTCTAATATGTATTGTAAAGACAATTAAGTTATTAATAAAAATTAAATTAAATCCAATTTAATAATTTTACATGTGACTAATAATATAAGCTAGACGAGGGATAAAATTAGGATTCCAAGGAATAGTGCAAAGATTTTGACCCCACATCTGAATATTATCAACCTAAACTAAATCTCTGAGCTTTTAAGGGTCAATGAGAAGTTTGAATTTTATTACCAGACGAATAAGCAAAATTAATAGAATATTAAGTGTATTTTTTTTAAATGACAATTTGGTTGTATATAGCAGACATTTAGATATTTGGTTCTATTTACTGGTATAAAGATTTAATAACACAAAAAGCAATCAAGAACTTATATAAAACTGGTATTATTTTTAGAACAATGCCTTTTGCTAACCTTTCAGATGTTATTTTTACGCGTTTGTTTTTCCGAGAAAGACACAAATAGAAATAATCCAATATTACCGACCTACCTACAACCCAACCATTCGCACTGAATAGGTTTGGGCAATCTGAACGACAAACCTACTTCTTCTGTTAGTTACTTTTCTTCTGAATTTTGTAAAACCTGTATAAAACCTGTTTTCAAGATTAAATAAATTATCGAAACCACTAGATTATTCCAAAGTCATAACAACACAATTGTTACAAAATCAAACCATTATATTAGACTATACACATACACACACGCACATATACATGTTATTTAAATTTCATCAAAATTGATTTTGTATTTTACATAACAGACAGACAAACAGTCACTTTTCGCATTTATATTACAGTGATTAATAGCTAGTTCCCGCTAACATAATCGGGAACCTAAATTTTTTCCACAATAAAAGGTACATCCTATATGTTGATCCAGGCAATAAACTATCTGTGTGCCAAATTTCATCAAAAGCCGTTTTTATTTTGTGAAAGAGTAACAAACATCCATATGTACATCCAATACATCCATCCATTAATATTAGTAAGAATTACATAATCGTAGCAATGACATGCAATGATGAGGCATTAGAGGCAATTTTACTAACTAGATAATAAAAATGTTTATTTTAGTATATTATTGTCGCATTTATAATATTAGTAGGATTGATTCTTCGCCTTATGAAATTTTAAATTCTATTCTATTTAACTATCTATAAAGTTCTCAACTCCCATCATAATTCAGAGATAATTGAGGTAGCACAGTTTTTGTTTAAAGCCTCATGGGAAATTTTCTATTTTTGCCTGCGGAAAGGTTTTTATTCTGAGCAAACAATGTGTGTTTAATGTACCTTTTTGTATTTGTAAAGTATTGTTGTTTAATGAAAGATCGACGTTTAGGAAGTGCTGTTGCATACGTTATTGTTGGGGAGCGCATTGTTACTATGTCTTTCATGTTTTTGTGTAGAATAAAATCAAACGGGCGTAAAATATTATCATGGTTGTTTTGTACTTACGAGTACCAATGTACAGTTTGAAGTCTTTTTTTATTGAACTTACGCAGCCATTTGGATCATTTGGGTGGATTGGGTTGGATGGTCATTGGGGTAGCCCGTCTGGCAGCGTGAAATAACAGCATATGTGCTGTTATGTTTCGGTAAGTGAGTAAGGGATGCCAGAGGTCATTACCTCATACCCTCCTTATCCTTAATCCTTCTAATTATAGGATTAATAATATTAATCCTTCTATGGTCGGCAGCTCACTTGCAGCACCGCAGTTGCACTGCAGACGGTAGCCACCTACCATCAAATTGACCGTCAGCCTGTCTGCCGAGTTTTAACATTTAAAAAAATATGCTTTCCTCATTAATGAAATTATATCGGCAGAAAATAACTATGCCCTCATACAGAAGACCATTAAGATCAAACAACATAAAATCTTTTGTTTTTGTGTATCGGTATTAGAGAGATACCAGGTCAGCAGCGCATCGAATTTCCAGCCAACTTTTAAGCTTACACGTATGTTCCTAAATAAGTGACGTACGTCATCATCACTACATAGTAAACAAAGTCGCTTCCCGTCTGTCCCTATGTATGCTTAGATCTTTAAAACTACGCAACGGATTTTGATGCGGTTTTTTTTAATAGATAGATAGATTCAAGAGGAAGGTTTTAGTATATAATTTTAATGCGGGCGAAGTCGCGGGCACTGGCTATCTACTAAAAATAAAGATACAAGCCCTGAAAAATTTGTAACAGCAAAGATGTCAGGCGTTATAATTGGTTTACACATTTAGTCAGGCGCTACACATCCCTTACTTTTAACGCGGGCGAAGTCGCGGGGACCAGCTAGTTAGCAAAAAAGGACATAAGATGTGTCTTTTTGTATAATGTATACGTATTATTTCCCAACGCTGATCTATAATTCGCTGCTTAAAAACTAAAGAGCCACAAATCAAAATTACACTTTTTACAAGAGAGCTAATCGAAAAAAAAATTTTTTTGTCTATTTTTTTCTTATTAGATATATATCGTATATTATGCATATTATACATCATTAGAAGCGTATTTTTAAGTAGCAATAAATGTTTTAAGTACTTTTATAATAAACTGAATACTAGAAGAGATATAAGCATATATGTGTCGTTCATTGTAAAAGTGAACTATCTCCTTGTAACTGAATTTTAGAATAACGAGCTTTTTGCGAATTATAGTGTAGGAAAAAAAATATAAACATTCATTCATTGTTTTCATCTATGGGGTTTTAATGCAACTATTGGAGTTACTTCACTTTTATATTGAAAGTTATGACTAAATGTGATACCATTAGGCAAGAAAATATGGTTTTAAAAATAGGGAGCTAGACAACTTTTACAATGAACGACACATATGTTACTTTGAAATATATAAAAAAATGATCAAAATATACTAAATATGGAGTAAAACAACCATAAGTCTTTTTGCAACATACAATATGAAGGATTGTGATTGTACTTTTGCAGTAAAAACATTTTTGGATTTTTTTGTTTTATGGCTCTTTAGTTTTTAAGAAGCGAATTTTTTAAAATAAAATGATGTCAGACATAAACATGTCTTTGTAAACACAAAGTAAACTCCATATTTCACTGTTAACTATGAACATTATCCTTAAATCTTCAGTGTAGCTATTTGGTTTGGTTGTTCCTTGTGCAAATATTTTACGTCCTTACGAAGTTTAAGGGTTGGTCCCGTTTGGATTAATTCAACAACTATTTAACTTAAAACAGACTTAGCGCTCTTCAATTTATTCACGTACTTATTGAGTCTAACATTTCATAATTAAGTGAATTGTGTTTTGCAGATATTGTTACTGTTTGTGATCATCATCAATCAATACTAATAATAAATCTGTAAGGGTTGGTGATGGAGTAAGTTACTTTGTTTTCAGAGATATCGTGTTTATAGGTTCTATACATGATACTGAAACCAAAATGACTATTTTTAGTTTTTTTTTCTGTATGTATGTATGTATGTATGTATGTATGTATGTATGTATGTATGTATGTATGTATGTATGTATGTATGTATGTATGTATGTATGTATGTATGTATGTATGTATGTATGTATGTATGTATGTATGTATGTATGTATGTATGTATGTATGTATGTTATATGTATGTACGTACGTTCCTCCATAACTCTGCGGACGAAATCGCGGGCGCCAGCTAGTTATAAATAAACCATAGGATGTTTATATAAAAAAGCAGGTTTCCGGTCCCGACTTATCGGTACAAGTCTGTATTGATCAGTAAATGTTTAACCTGCATAAAAAAACAGGTAAATATGTTATTATTGATAGATCACATCGGCATGTGTTCTATTGTGAGTAAGGGATATCAGAGCCTTTTTCATTGTATTTTCCTAATTAGAAATCCTACTAACATCCTAATAAGTATTAAGTGGACAGTCAGCCTGCCTCACTACCTATACCTTTACATAAAAGAAAATACACGGCGTACTGTGACTGAATATCAATTGAGCTTCGTAGAAAATTATACGCTAAGGTGTAAGATTATACGCTAGTATAATTCATAAAAATATTTTTAGCCATTTTTTTTTAAAGGTTGAGTAGGCCTTCTTAGAATTTCTCTCAGCAGTATGCTAATTTTCGTATTTTGTATACAAACCCATTGCTTACTCTTAACGTATCTACTTTGTCATTCTAAATCTGCTGACAGTTCATACGTGAACGCTTTCGGTTTCCACTAAACAATTTATTACAATATAAATGTATACATTATAAAATACACATCGTATTATAAAGCGTTGATGAAGTTGCGTAGAACGCGAGATTCATTAATCTTCAAAAGTGCGTCACGGGACGCATATTCTTTAATTAATTACCGACTTACAATTAAACCCTTTGCACTTAATTTACATTTATTTTTGTTGGAGGTTGCATATTATAAAGTAATCAGACGTCCTGGCCGCTAACAATTCAATATTCGATTGAAATGTCAAACATGCAAAAATGTGATGTACTAGTTGATTCATTGGAATTGTCTGTATCTGTATAATGTGTTTGCAACAATAATAAGTTTTTCTCTTTAATTCACTGCTTTATTTCATTTATTCTGCTTATATAAAACCCTCACAAGAGGTTATGAACCAGCATTGCAGTAAAAAGTAAACGTAAACATGAATAAATTGCCAAACGGAATTATGATTGAAAAATTGAAAGGACGTGAAAATTATATAGAATGGAAATTTATCATGGAAAATGCGTTGACTTTGGAAAACTTATGGAACTGTATAAGAGGATATTCGGCTGATGACATCACAAAGCCTGAGATGAAAACACGTCTGGATGAGAAAGCTAAGTCAATGATTTGCTTAAGTGTTGAAAGATGTTGTTTTTCTCATTTGATTGGTGTTAACACTGCAAAACAAGCATGGGATGCTCTGGAAAATGCATTTGATGATAAAGGACTCGGAATGAGGCTGAGAGCGCTGCGTAGGCTGTGTTCGGTTAAGCTAGAGAACTTTATCAGTATGGAAGCGTATATCGATGAAATTTTATCATTGGCCCAACAATTGGCAAATATGAAAAAAGCTGTCGACGATGAGTTTCTTGGGGCAATTATGCTACAAGGTTTGCCATCGGAATACGAACCCATGATCATGGCATTAGAACATTCAGGAGCTGTTATATCCGCAGATTTGGTTAAAACGAAATTGTTGCAAGACAAGCGTTGGACTCGTGAGAATTCGAGTGAGTGCTTGTACTCCGACAAGAAAAGCACTGTTACACCGAATACTGCAACGACGAGTAACGTGACACATGACAAGGTTGAGTCATATATGAATAAAACTTCTGGTCATAAGAAGCAGCCATGGTGTTGGAATTGTAGACGAAAAGGACATCTGAAGAAAGATTGTCGCAGTCAGAAGAAAACTTCTGGGAACTGTGTTTTGTCGGCATTCACTACTGTAGAGGCGGATAATTCGTGGTATATCGACTCTGGAGCCACCAATCATATGACTGGACGGCGTTATTGGATGAATGATTTTCAAACGCTTAATAGTTCGGTAACTATAGCAAGTGGTGAAAAACTCAAATGTACAGGAAAAGGTAACATTAAGTTGTCATGTAATTTGATTCTAACTAATGTGTTGTTTATACCTAAGCTATCTGTAAATTTGATTTCTGTTTCTCAATTGATTAAGAATGGATGTATTGTTAACTTTGATACTAAAGGTTGTACAATTTCTAATTTAAGTGATGAGGTAATTTCTGTTAATGACTTAGGAGGTGCGTATAAACTTCAGACTTGCAATCTAAGGGTGAATCTAAGCGTTAGTACGTCAATTTGGCATCAGAGGCTTGGTCACTTAAGTGGCAATAATATGAAGCTTTTAAAAAATAGACTCGCTAATGATATTAGTTTTCAGGATGACCCTTGTAAGGATGTGGCATGTGATGTTTGTTTAAAAGGGAAGCATGCGCGGTCTCCCTTTCCTTGCAATCCTGAAAAGCCAGTAGCAGAGAAGCGGTTAAACTTAGTTCACACTGACCTGTGCGGACCGCTACCTGTCAACTCACTTGGAGGAAAAAGGTACATATTAACATTCTTGGACGATCATACGAGAAAAGTATTCGTGTACTTTCTTAGAAGGAAGTGTGAGGTAACTGAATACACTAAGAACTTTATTAAGTTTGTTGAAAATCAAACTGGGGATAAAGTGAAAGCTTTGAGGTCGGATAATGGTACTGAGTATGTTAATAAAGATTTAGCTAATTTTTTGAAAAGTAAGGGGATTTTGCACCAAGTGACAGTGCCGTATAGTCCACAACAAAACGGTGCGGCTGAACGATTAAATCGCACTCTTATTGAAAAAGTTAGATGTCTTTTGTATACTGCACACCTTGACCACAAGTTTTGGGCAGAGGCAGCTAATACGGCAGCTTACTTGATTAACTTGTCACCTTCAAAACGGCTTTCTGGTAAGACACCAGAAGAGGCTTGGTCTGGTAATAAAGTGAGTTTAAAGCGTTTACGTGTATTTGGCTGTGAAGCTTATGCTCATATTGATAAGTGTAAGAGGAGCAAACTTGATCCAAAGAGCAAACGTTGTATATTTGTAGGATATGAAGCTAATGCATATAGGTTATATGATCTTGACAAAAATGAAGTCATTCGTAGTCGTGATGTTGTCTTTAATGAAACAAAATTTCCAGGAGTCAGTAGAAGAAAAAATACTGTGGAGATTTTCTTTCCTAGCGGCACTGGCGAGACTGGAGGAGAATTGTTGAAGGATGAGTTAGAGGCGGAGATACCAAACCTGCCTGGAGATGTTGTTGAAGCGGAGAGACCGATAATGTCCGATGAGTTTGTCGACGCGGAAACATCTGACTCATCGAGGCCTATTGAAGATGTCACATCAAAACATTCTAAGAATGATGCACCAGCCTATAACTTACGTCCTAGAATACCGAAGACTTGCCATTGTCTTGAACTGAGTGAAGAACGGAGTGAGCCAACAACTTTTATAGAGGCTTTGCGTTCAAGTGACTGTAAGCTGTGGCAACAGGCTATGCAGGAGGAAATTGATTCATTTAATAATCATGCTGCCTGGGAGTTGGTTGATAGACCAGCGGATAAAAACATAGTAAAAAATCGGTGGTTATACAAAATTAAACGAGATGCTAATGGAAAGATAGCTACTTACAGAGCGCGATTAGTTGCGAAAGGATTTATGCAACAATTTGGTGTTGATTACAACGAGACATTCTCTCCTGTTGTAAGACACAGTTCGTTAAGGATGTTATTATCACTTGCGGTAGAACTTGATTTGAAGATAGATCACCTAGACGTGAAAACTGCTTTTCTTAATGGCGATTTGAGTGAGGAGATATTTATGTGTCAGCCTGAAGGATTTGTCAAAGAGGGCAATGAGCATAAAGTATACAAACTCAAGAAAGCTGTGTATGGATTAAAACAGGCGTCACGATCGTGGTATGAGAAGGTAAAAGAAGTATTACTTTCTGAAAAGTTTGTGCAGAGTCAGCATGAGAACTGTATCTTCAGTCGTCGAGTGAGTAAGAAGTTTATTATTATTACTTTGTACGTCGACGATTTCTTTTGTTTCTACAATTGTGATGTAATGGCAAATGATTTAAAGAAGTCTTTGAGTGCCAATTTTACTATTAAAGATTTAGGTGAAGTAAGACATATGTTAGGCATTAAGGTAGAGCGTACTAGTAGTGAGTTGAAGCTGAGTCAGAAACAATACATCAAAAAACTTTTAGAAAGGTTTGATATGACTAACTGTAAGGTTGCTAAGACACCCTTAGATACAGGTCTGAAGTTTACTGATAGCGTTCACGATAGTAAGTTACCGTATCAGGAGTTGATAGGTTGCCTAATGTATTTGTCTGTTACTACTCGGCCTGACATATCATTTGCAACAAGTTTTTTAAGTCAGTTTAATACTTGTTACACTGCTGAGCATTGGATGACAGCTAAGCGAGTGTTACGCTATCTTAAAGGTTCTATTAATTTAGGTCTTGTATATCGTAAATGTAATAATGTAGTAGATAAGTTTTTATTACAAGGATATACTGATGCAGACTGGGCTAACGGGGCTGATCGTAAATCATACACGGGTTACGTCTACAAATTAGGTAGGAACGTTATTTCGTGGGGTTGCTATAAGCAAACATGTATCGCACTTTCGTCCACCGAGGCGGAGTATATTGCATTGTCTGAAGCGACTCGTGAGGCGGTGTACGCTCGTGCTCTTCTAGCAGAGCTTACTGGTAGTTGTAAAACTGTTGTGTTATTTAGTGATAATCAGTCGGCAGCTAAGTTGGCTACGAATGCTATATTTCACAAACGAACGAAGCATGTAGATATAAGATATCACTATGTAAGGGATGCTATTGATAGGAAAATAGTTGAATTACATTATATGCCAACTGATTGTATGGTAGCTGACGTTTTTACAAAACCCTTGACTGTGACTAAACACAAACTGTTTACAAATTGTTTGCTCGATGCTGGTCAGGACTTAGATTAAGAGGGCATGTTGGAGGTTGCATATTATAAAGTAATCAGACGTCCTGGCCGCTAACAATTCAATATTCGATTGAAATGTCAAACATGCAAAAATGTGATGTACTAGTTGATTCATTGGAATTGTCTGTATCTGTATAATGTGTTTGCAACAATAATAAGTTTTTCTCTTTAATTCACTGCTTTATTTCATTTATTCTGCTTATATAAAACCCTCACAAGAATTTTTAATTAAATATTTTCTTAAATTCTTTCACTTATCAAGTTGCGTTCTAATTTAAAAATCAATTACGCGTTTAAACTCACACTTTTTAATGCTTCGTTAAAAATGACCGAAACAATTTTAATTGAAATATTAAAATAAGTATATGAATTTTATTAAATATACATGAGTTATACGTCTACAGATTGGCACGGATGCATTTTTTACATTTGCAAATTTCACAAATCTTCCTCGTTTCATTAGTGAAAACTCTATCATAATCCGTTAGAAGGTTTAGAAGAATTAAACGGAGAAATGTGGGAGAAACATACAAAAGCGACTTAGCGACTAGAAACAAACATAGCAACTTTATCAATACTAATAATAAATAATAAATCTGTAAGTGTAGGTATTGTATGTATGTATGTTCCTCCATAACTCTTAAACGAATTAAATTAACTGATTTTCATGAAACTTGGTAGATAAACATTTAGACGTACGGGACACAGGATAGGCTACTTTTTTCTTTTTCAACGCGGACGAAGTCGCGGGCGCCAGCTAGTTTTATAATAAGTGTGTATATAAGTATATAATTACGTTAGATGTAGATTATATTAACACACTTTAAACTGTTATAAAAAGTAACCAATGAAATTGTTTTATCATTATTTTAATAAATCAAATCAAAATCAAAATATTTATTTATCAATTAGGTTTCTACAAGAAACTCTTATGATCGTCATTATTAATTTAAATTTACCAGGGTTTCGGAAAAAAGCCAAGATGACGATCCTGAGAAGAAACCCCGAAAGAAACTCAGCATACTATTCTTTTTGTCATCATAATAACTATTTATAATAACTAATAACTAATTTCAGCTTTCTAGACAAGTTTTTGCTTTGCATTGATAGTCTGTCATAACAGTCATATTTTATAAGCATTGATAAGCATAGAAAAATAACGTACAATGTATTGTTCATTTTAATTCTAAATTTAAAATTTTACAAACTGTAAATTGCTATAAAATTGTACAGTAATAAGTTCACAGAGCTTTTAATTTTGAATCAATATTTGCTTAGACATTACGGTACTTTAATCTGTCATGGCGCGTTCGTTCGTAATAAATTCCAGATATTCGCAGAGTAAGAAAGTAAAGACGTGCATTCTTTCTCTCGTCTCATCGGAATATCAAGCTCTTATAATGTTAAATTTTAAAACCATCATATACTAGCTGGCGCCCGCGACTTCGTCCGCGTTGAAAAAGAAAAAAAGTAGCCTATCCTGTGTCCCGTACGTCTAAATGTTTATCTACCAAGTTTCATGAAAATCAGTTTATTCGTTTAAGAGTTATGGAGGAACATACATACTTACATACATACAGAAAAAAATCTAAAAATAGTCAATTTAGTTTCAGTATCATATATAGAGCCTATAAACACGATATATCTGAAAACAAAGTAAATTAGTTACTCCATGACCGACCCTTACAGATTTATTATTAATATTGATTGATGATGTTATTTATTATCATATACCTACTAATAAACTGTAAATTTTCGTGGCACTAAACTAAAGACATTAAAACTAGTTTGTGTGCCTGTCCCTGTGCTGTGTACACAATATAATATTCCGCACAACGCAGCAACATTGTATTGTTAGAGCTCGCTTGTTACCTAATTAACCGGACAAGCGTCTTTAATAGCTGTGACTGTTTCAATTGTCTATTAACGAATTGTGGTATTTCAGGTTTAAGGAGACCTCTCTATACTAACTATTCAAGCTTACTAAAGTGGTGGAGTAAGCGTAGGTAATATAATTCTATTGAGCACAAATTATGGTACAGCACAAGCAAAAGACTGTATACATACGATAATACTTCATGTATGAAATGAAAACGATTTTAATGTGATTTATTAGTATTTATATAATGGTCGTAATAATTTGAATGATATTAGGTACTTAAATTTTTTATGTCAAGGTCGAGAGACAGGCTGACGGTCCACTTAGTAGTAGCAAAAACTATATTTAAAGTAATATTGGTAGTAAGTAGTGGGATGTTAAATACAGGAAAATTAGAACTTTAACATTAGGCTTTGAAATTCTGCTCGGCTTCTATCGATTTAGTTAATCCCCGATTATAACGCCATTAGTACTTCCAAGTTATTGTTTATAAATCCAACTTCTCACTTAATCCGGCACATTATTGGGATGTTCGCATTTATTTTAGTCTGAGCTTCAAATCTGTATAGCTTTTTGATTTTTGTTGGGACTTATAACTTAATTATTATTTAATATTCGTGTACATTTTACTTTTTTTTATCAGAAGAGTTGTAGTTACGTAGTTAGGCAAGGCACACTGCGTTTTGCAGTCATTTGGACAGCCCGTCTAGCAGCAGTTTACAGAAGACCACCGCAGTGTAGTTTAGAATCGGACAAATGTGAAAATCTAATAACTAGTTATTATACTAACGTTATTTAGCAATATTTTAGCAGCTGTTAGTGTGCATTCAAAGTTTACACATTGGCCTGGTTTCAACAGAGTTTCAGATCGATAACGCCATGTTGTCGGTATTAAAAGCAAATTTGTTTTGTCCACAGAGCAACACAACTGCAGGCGAAACAGCAAGCAGTGTGAGTCGGAAGGGTGGCGCGATGCGGGCGGCAGGGCGGGGTGTGCCCGCGTGAACCGTCGCGGAATGGGCTCCAACATCAGCCAACATTCCGCCAAGGGGCTGAAGGGCCGGCGTGCCAGATCCAGTGGCGACCTTTGCAATGGCGACACCAAGAGCCAAACCGAATCGTCCGTTTGCGGATCCGTCGTTGGCGAAGTCATGGGATGGAATCGCTCCTTGCCAAATCATCTGGATGGCAACCGACACTTGGCGGACTACAGCCGCGTGAACAACAATTATGGCGAATTCGGAACTTATCATCATCGGTACCATCAAAAAGGCGGTCGTGGTCTGCGGTATAGAGTCTCCAAATCCGGTAAGCGCTCTTGTTTTACATAAAAACCGTTTTTCACTGATTACATCGATTAAGGTCCCATTCGCCTGCAAGATTTATCCGAATTATTTTTTCCTAACTGACCCTAAAAAGTATGTCACATTCACCCGAATATTAAATTGTTAACAAATTTTCCTTGCTCACCCGAATTAGTTAAGTGTTAAACGTCGATTTAAACCAAGCTCGTTATCGTGATGAAGTCCTTCGATGTGCGATAGTTTACCGACAGTGCACACATTCGCACGAGAGCTTTTTCGACGCTTTTCTGACATTTCGAATAGACCATTGATGACTTCTAGGCTATGTGTTCAAACGCGGGCGCTTTTTTAACGGAGTATCTTTGGTATCTTTGATCATCAGAACTAAACAGAAATTGCTGTATTTGAAGCCTTCATAAAATGCTAATGACATCCAATAACTGAAGGTGACAAATATTACCCTTAGAAGAAGTTTAAAAGTAAATCAGTGCTTAAAAAATGGCTTGCTAAATGAGATGGATAAGTACTTTGGCTGAATAATGGATGGCCGCTATCGATCTTTCCTAACATAAAAACTTTAGGCCATTACCGCAAGAGTAAAAACGGTTTAATATAAAAAAGTCAATAATAAGAGTATCTCCAAGGAAATAAATTTTTTTATTAAGATAATTAGTTACATTAAAGCAAGTCTTGTGGATAATTAGCCGCTTAAAAAATATAACTAAGGTAATTCTGGAAATACTAGAAGCCCTGAAAGTGATAAAGTTAGGTATTCATTAAATTTTCAATATTTTCGCATGACATGTGATATAGGATTTTCTATTAAAAATATTTTTAAAATATTTTTGCGTTTGATAGGTCATCTTGATGATCCTTCGGGAACCGTACTTTTTCCTGGGAAAAGGTACCCTATGTCCTTTCATGTCATGCATTTAAATAGATAAGGCGAAAAAGCGTAAGAAACAAACAAACAAACTCATAATATTAGGATTAGATACATATTGTATAGATATAGTTAAATTTAGATATAAATCGAGTGGTCCAGATTCACTCGATTTGGATCTCAACTTCTCAAGGGACATAAAAACACGTAATGCCTGTGACGCGTATACATCGATCATCTTCGGTTCTCCTTGGGGATTGTTCGCCACAGGCTGCCTTTCGACGTTAATGGGACCTCGCTAACTTTACACGCATCCCCGGATTTACGGATTTCATCTCGGAATATTATTTTGACAGTTTCCCAGCTCTACTTTGAAGAATTTCTTTTTGGTTGAATTTAAAACGACAACACCCTAGCTAAAAAAAAGTTCTATAATTCAATCTGCTACTATGTCCGGCTTATGCGTACCTACTTCATCCCAAACATAATTATTATGTCTTTACAGGCCATAGATTAGAGATTTATTCATTTTATGAAGTAGTTATGAAGTAGGTATATAAGTAATTATTTTATTTTAAGTTTTTATTTTTGAATTATATAATTTCTGATTATAATTACTTTAAAAGGTAAACAAATACTCCGGCGTTTATTTCGAAATTTTAAAACATTAACGTAAAGCACTTATTGACAACTTATAATTAACAATTTCAGATTAAATATAAATTAAATCTGTTTAAGTTGTTCGTAAGCAAATTTCTAAATCTGTAATTTTTAATGATTAGCCGAATAACGCACAAGTAATACGTATAAATTTTACTTGTAGGTAAAATTTTATTTTTATATTATATTTTATTTTTAGATAATTTTAGGGAAAAGTATAAATGTGAAGAAAATCTTCTATCAATATGAATAAAAATCAATTGTCACAATGTATGACGAAGCCTCACTTGAGATCGACACGGCCGATTTTCGTATTAAAAATTTCAGGACAAAGTTTGTATAAAAGAATATTTTTTGAAAATCCGCGGAGAAAAGTCGCTTTATGGCATTGGAATTGGAAATAAAAATATGAAAAAAAGGTACTTCTTTTGCATACTTCTTCCGACGTAGAATTCTTATTTTAAAAAGAGTAAGTAGGTGTTAAGTGTTTATAAAACACTAGTTCGCCAGGAGAGCGTGGAGATTGTTGGAGGGCACAAAGGGGCAAGCTTAGGCAAACCCGTAGTGAATGACGTCACGCACTGCGCCTCGAGCCGAGCACGGGCGCGCCGGGTCAAGGACGCCCGCGGAGGGTTCCATGTTCACTGGTGCCCAAAATAAACATAGTCGGGGTTCTTTATTGCTTTACAATCCAAGATATTGGTTACATACATCCACTTTCGTTTACAGAACACTCTCTTTCGTTTTGCAATCGGCCCTTCTATTTGTGCGTTCACGTAAAATCGAGTGAAGAATAGGGATATTGACTACTTTTGGGGGAACCGTTTAAATCACGTATAAGAAGCTAATATAGGTGTAGTCCAAAATATTTAATATTTTTTTTAGTACAACTATACTTCGTGTATTTTAAAAATCCGTTTCAAATTTCGCACCAAAACGAAAACGTTACGCGACCGTTGTGACGTCTTGTCAATGTCTTGTCAAAATCAAATAATGTTAAACGACGTAGTCTTTGACAGCGGTGATGTTTGAGAACAAGACGTCATGTACTTTGATTAGTGTTGTCACGTGACTTGAGAGTGCTTTAATTACATTTTGATTGTGAAATAAAAAGTTAATTTCTTATAAATAAAAAAATATATTGGGTTTTATAGCTGTATTCTATTATGGAAACTACCGTTCCGAGGCAAAATTAATTTTTTTGTTTGAATACAGTCAACATCCTTATTGTTAATAGTTCCTTCCTTATTAACTTAAAATTTGTAAGAAATTTCCTTAGTCTAAGGACTCCAAGGCAATATTCTTAGCAACCTTGTTTCGGGTTTCTAATTAAATGCGGTCGCTAGGGGCCGGAAAGTTCTTAAATGGAGACGACGAACCGGCAAGCGCAGCGTAGGACGTCCGCCCACAAGATGGACAGACCGCCTAATAAGGGACGTCCTATGGCTGAGATGATTATTACATAATACAGGGAAAATCGGTTATAGCGACCTTCAAGGGAACACAAAAATCGGTCGTAATAAACGGATAGTCATTATAAGCAATATTAAATCTTTATAGGCATTCAACAGGGACCTTGCCACTTGGTCGCTGTAACCGATATGTCGTTATAACCGAAGTCGTTATAGCCGGTTTCTACTGTAATACATAAAAAATATGAACAAAATAATTTACCTGCATATAACATACAACAAATAATATACAAACATTAATAAAAATTAAAAAGTAATTGCAGATTAAACTACTTTATAAAAAAGAAATTTGTATTTCTGTACCTATCTGTAATTGTTTACTGTAATGTAACCCGTCATTCAGGCAGAGGTCTACCAATCAATACTAATAAATCTGTAAGTGTAGGTATTGTATGTATGTATGTTCCTCCATAACTCTTAAACGAATTACTAATTTTCATGAAACTTGGTAGATAAACAATTAGACGTACAGGACACAGGATAGGCTACTTTTTTCTTTTTCAACGCGGACGAAGTCGCGGGCGCCAGCTAGTAAAATAATATAAAAACCTTAATTTGTTTCTTCAAGGTCTCAACCATCTTAAATTGAAGTGAAAAATATACTAGCTATTGTAAATTAGCTGACAAATGATGACAAAGTTGCTAAGAACACTAAGAGTTGCAGAGTCGACCTTCTTTTAAAGGCACAGATCGATTAAGTACCTACTGTTAGAAATAACACAAGTTGCTGTTGAAAAGTCTAGATTTCTTTGAAAATTTTTAGAGATATAAAATAATATTCTTACAGTAGAGTTCTATCATTATCATATCACTCAACAAACACCTAATCACCACTTAATCATTACTTAATTAGTGATTAACCACTACTTAATCAGCTGTTAAATCTTACATCAATAAATTGTCAATATCATAATATTTTTTGATTTTTGATTTTGAAATGTAATTTCAAATATGTAGCAT
Organism: Synanthedon formicaeformis; assembly: GCA_945859745.1. Taxonomy (NCBI): domain Eukaryota; kingdom Metazoa; phylum Arthropoda; class Insecta; order Lepidoptera; family Sesiidae; genus Synanthedon; species Synanthedon formicaeformis. Next base: position 3,679,128 of record OX243960.1, on the reverse strand, counting down.
ATTTTTATTAAACATAGAATCCGCTACATGGTCTTGTACAAAGAACCAAGTGAATTAAAAACTACTGAAAAATCGTTCGTGTTACCAAACTTCTTCTTCCATTGACTGCAAATTAAGTCGGAATGAACTTAGTTTATTATTATGTAGTAGCGTTCTTCGGTAGTGTTGAACCTATTAGTTTTCCTTGAAAAAATCAAATTTCAGTACAATTATCCAACGGAAGAAAATTTTCCCATGAAAAGAGGGTTGAGTTCATTTCCGTTTCACAAAATGTAGCTTGAAAGCAATTTTAAATTACCTGACTCATTCAGCAATCGAGTTAGTAAGAAAGTTACAAAATAAATACATGGTTGCTTACTTAAGCTGTAATTAGGATTATTTCCATATAATTATGCATTCAATATAAACCATTTCGTGTTATGTCCCCAATATGAACCTTGCTAAATACTTCCTGTTGCACGCGACTTCGTCCGCGTTGAAAAAGAAAAAAGTAGCCTATCCTGTGTCCTGTACGTCTAAATATTTATCTACCAAGTTTCATGAAAATCAGTTAATTCGTTTAAGAGTTATGGAGGAACATACATACATACAATACCTACACTTACAGATTTATTATTAGTATTGATGATGATGATGATAACCTATATTATGTTACTCGCTGATAATGTGGCTTTCTATAGATAAAACATAAAGGTATAATTCCAACAAGTAGGAGGTGAAATAATTTTCAATAACGCTCCAGTAGTTTTTGAGTTCGCCAACTAGGAAATTAGTTGATGATCTTTAAACGCGTGAACAGATCTTTATAAATTACTAACTGCTGCCCGCGACTTCGCCCGCGTAACTTTGTAAATTATATACTAAAACCTTCCTCGAGAACCACTCTATCCATTGGTGAAAGCAGCATGAAAATCGGTGAAGTAGTTTTTGAGTTTATCGCGAACAGGTAGACAGACAGACACGGTGGAGGACTTTGTTTTATAATACGAGTATGTAAGGATAAGTACGAACGATCCCGATCATAAGCTTTCAAAAAAAATAAGTTTGATTAAAATCGGTTGATCCGTTTCGGAGCTACGATGCTACAGACAGATACACAGATATACGTACTCACACGTCAAATTTATAACACCCCGTTTTTGCGTTGGGCGTCGGTTTTCATAAATAAATTCGCGTTTTGCGATCATCGTTCCGTTTAATTGTTTATAACCGTTAATTTCTCATTCATTAATGGAAAGAGCGATAAAGGAGGTTTGGAGGAAGAGAAAAGGAAAAAAAATGAACCCGTGCAAAGACGGGGCGGGGCGCTAGTAAAGAATAAATTCTAATTTTAGTATTCTCATTAACAAAACTCGTTAATACATTCACCGCTTCCCCTGATCTATACCAATTTATCTTCTCACCTAATCAATGAAAGAAATGTGGAGGCATTCTTTCTTTGTAAGATCGCTATTAATCCCAATTTGCCGTGGCGTTCAAATCAAATTCCTCGTCCGACGTTGATGTATGACTAATAAACGCTATAAGAAATTTAAACAAACATGTAAGTATTACAAGCAATTGAGTTCAAAAACGTTAAAAGTAGTCAAAAGTTTAAAGTAGGCAATGAGGTAAGTGTGTTCGTTTGTGAAAAGTCTGTAACAGAAAACATTTGTGTATATAATCACATTATGTCAACTACATATTTGTCAGGGTTTTATTAGTGGATATGAAAATTTATATTACTAATTTTTAAATTTAGTTAAAATATATTTTAAAATTTCAGTTATACCTACATATATCTTTTATTTTTCAATAAAAGTCGAACTCGCAGGAACGAGATAAATATATAAGCGGGAAAGTAAATATATACTCTTTTGATAATTTTCAGCCCTTTTAATATTGTAAATCAAACGAAATAATTTAAACATTCCTTGTTTCGAGCAAAGCTGGGTTATTTATAATATCGATTTTCACATGAAAAGTAGAAATTGCAGTGAATTTCCTTTGAAGGAGCAAGGAAGGAATACATTATTCCATTGTATCCCCAGCCCCGGGCAATCGCCTTACATTGTAACAAAGTTATTGAACAATATTATTTTAAAGGCACAATACTTACTTCAGATATAGATTCAATTCAAATACAATCCATTGTTTATGTATTTTTTATTAATCTTAATAAATAGATTAAAAAATACTTTTTACAATATTAAACATCCTCCCATTTCAAATACCAAATTTAAATAAAGAACTAACAGCAAATTGAATACACAAACGTACTTATTATATCAGTATTTTATATATTATTTTTGATTATTAATAAATAATTATTATATTAATAACGACTTATTGACCAAAAAGTAAATTTTCCTAATACTTTTGTTGAGAACTGGAGGACGCCTCTATTTGATTTTGTACCTTTTATAAAAGCTCATATCTGTGCTTAAAAACTAAAGGGCATAAAACAAAAAATCCAAAAATGTTTTTATTGTAAAAATACAATCACAATCCTTCATATTGTATGTTGCAAAAAGACTTATGTTTGTTTTATTCCATATTTACTATATTTTGATCATTTTTTATGTATTTAAAAGTAACTTATATGCTTATATCTCTTCTAGTATTCAGTTTATTATAAAAGTATTATGCTAACATTTAATGTTACTTAAAAATACGCTTCTAACGATGTATAATATGCATATATTTGATATATATGTATATCTAATAAGAAGAAAATAGACAAAAAATAATTCAATTTTTTTCGATTAGCTCTCCTGTAAAAAGTGTAATTTTGATTTGAGGCCCTTTAGTTTTTAAGCAGCGATATATAAAATTATTTTTAACATTTTCTTTTTGAACTCATCATTATCATCATCATCTCAGCCGAAAGACGTCCACTGATGGACAAAGGCCTCCCATAATTTGCCAAAAGGACCTGTCTGAAGCAGCCTTTCCTTTTGAACTACTATATTGTATTTATTTTAGATTTAAAAAACTATTATATATCATTAGAACGTATATTTTAATTTTTATTTTTATTGAACGATATACCTTAAAAATATAGAAAGTAACTACTAATTTAAGTAGTATCTTATAATACCTTATAAGTGCCTTTATAATAGTAAAATACTGTGTACTAAAGAGGTACGAACACTTATACTCGTACCAGTAAGTTATTTTAAGTTGGCCACTGTTTTTTCTCAACATAAAGGAACAAGCATTGCATTGCGTTTTTAAAACTTTTTTAACTGCTTTTTTGCATTGAAATTTTCCTTTTAAACTTTTATTCATGTTGAAAGTCGCGAACGCAAATTCGCTATTCAAACTTTTACTTAAAACAAACATCAAAGATCTTTGTTCGTAAAATTCAACTGTTGGCAATTTTAAATTAACTCAAAATGTTTTAATGCTGATTTAACATTTCGTTATAGAAATTTTTGACATGTGTATTGATGAGAAGAAAGGCTAAAGTATCGTATACCTTTGACTGACAACTCCATGTTGTGAATCTATACGTATGTAATACATCTATTTTTTACCAATAATATAAAGAGGTTAAGTTTAATAGAACTTCAAGATGGCTAATATTCCACTTCCTTATTCCTTACCCTTAATCCTTCTATGGTCAGCAGCGCACTTGCAAGTGGACCGTCAGCCTGTCTTAACATAGTAAAAAATCATAAATTAGATATTTTTATAACTTAATTGTTTTTAAGCAAGTATAATTTTAATTATTATTTGGGAAAAGTCTTGCTCGTGTTTCATTATTATACATTTCTAACATTGAATCTCCAGGAACCGCCCCGTCCATCATTGATAGTAGTACGCACTTAATTGGGTTGAAGATACTTAAGGATTATACTTGAAGGAAGTGCGTCTAATCTATTCGAAGAAGGTACAAGGAAAGTACGCCTTATTGACCTACAAAAATGCTTGGTCGAATCAAAAGCACATGCGCCTAATCGACTGGCATAAAACACCTCTATTCGACTTGGAGAAATTCTTATGCGTCTATGTTCCATTTATTAAAACAATGCAAATATAATATTGTTCATTTTTTTATTTATAAATGTACAAATTAACATTATGAACTCACTGCTTGAATAAAATAGCATTCATAAAGTCTTGAGTGAGACGCAAAAGGGGAACGTCATTTAAATTCAATTTCATTAAAATTTTAAGTAAATAACGTCTTATTTTCAAGAGAAATTCTTTAGAAACGCGACGTGGCACGCTCCTTTTACTACTACACCTTTTAATACCTTCGTCCGAGCTCTTTCTACTAGGTAACTTACTTTATAAATATACTTATAAGTAATTTCCGCTGCGTTTCATAAGCTAAATTAATCTTCTACGATATTTTACTCTGAATTTTATAACTCATGTCACGTACGAGATACACATTTTTATTTTAAGGTTGTTTTCTAAAAAGCGGTGGTTACTGCAGCCAAACGTGTTCCTGTGCCACTATGACGTTTCACTTTTTTTAGTAATTTAATCATGTTGTTAAATATCAAAATGGGTAAAGCCGTAGGACACAACTAATCCTATCCTTACATACTATAAAACAAACTCCTCCGCCGCGTCTGTTTGTCTTTCTGTTCGCGATAAACTCAAAAACTATTGCACCAATTTTTATGCTGTTTTTCACCAATGGATAGAGTTGTTCTCGAGGAAGGTTTTAGAATATACCTACTCGTAATTTACAAACTTACGCGGGTGAAGTCGCGGGCAGCAACTAGTTTAATATAATGACAAAGTCGTTTAAACAATATTAACATCTAAGGAAATACTCGTATTGTTTAAATATGACCACAAAAGGCCTTCGGCGTTTTTGTATATCTATTTAAATGGCCGTAGGCGGAATGTACAGAGACGGAGGCGTTACGGGTGGGTTGCCTTTGTCATCTCTTATCGACATCTCAACGCTTCAGTTGAAAACACTTTTATTTTCCCCTCTATTTAATATAACTTAGGGAACTTCTGCTTTCGTTTACATTCTCATTACTCCCTAAACTCGTGTAATTTAGACGTGAAAATGTTTTGCTTTGAAAACTTCACCGTCAAGTCAGACAAACTTTAAGAACGTGTAGGTGATTTTATATTCGTATTAGATATTTTTAAATTTAGGTGTAAATATCACTTGATCATATTCCTACGACGGCATCGATGTTACTTTGGCGCCCAATTTTTTTATATTTTAGACGATCCCTCAAGAACGTAACATTTTTTCAAGAACGTAAAATCCTCAATGTTAATCTAAGTAATAAACTATCTGTGTACCAAATTTCATCCAAATCCATTCATTAGTGAAAGATTAATAAACATGTTTAATACTTACATACTAACTATCCTTGTATATACGATTGTATACGAAACAATAAAGTAAACGAAATCTTGTTTACTGCAGCTCCACATTTCATTGTTCACACAAAATGTTCATTTAAAAAGTTGATCTCTTTCGCATCCGGATTATACGGAGCTAAGCAAAAATGTAATATCTCGCTGCTCCATTATTCAACATTCACGAACGTTCTATAGGTGTAAATCAAGTAAAAGCTAGACGGCGCGATCATTAAGATAAGCCGACATATTTGTGAATTATTTCTAAAACATACCACAGACGCACGCTTTGTAGGTTTCCCGGGGCAATTTTTTGTACGCCTCGCATTTGTTATGTATCTCCGGGGGACGATTCGGATCATTTTGTAGCTAATGAGGCGATGTTACTGCTGTATCGTGTTCTGGATTAATCAATGTGAGGCTACATAACAGATGAGGTGATTATTCTAACGCTTCGAGCAGAAATGTTGAATGTTGAATAAGATATGCGTATTAAATCTGAAATGTATTGGGGTATTATCTTTTTATTTATTTATTATACAAGGCCCCCAACGAGGCAGACATCTAACTTTAACACATTGTCTAAAATAAATCACAAGGCGGATGCCGCCGCAATTATAGCAAGCTCAGCATGCACCAATAAAAGCTCCAATCAACATCCTATGTACTACCTAAATCTAATTTAATGTAATCTATCTTAATAATTGTATTTAATAATAGGAATAAATAATTGAAATATACATTGTATAGTGTTACATTACATGTCACGTCCATCAAATAAATAATAATCAATAATAATCAATTAATAATCGATAATCAATAATAATCAAATAAAGTCAAAAACACAAATAAAAATTACAAATTAGGTTAAAATGTCAGGTGTCGGAACCATTATCGTTAAATTATCGTGATGCTGTTTTGTTTTGGTGAGTGAGTAAGGAATGCCACAGCCATTTTGACTTAGATTAGGTCAGAATCCTCACTCGCAGCAACTGAGGCATTGCTTAGGTTAATAGATATAGCAGCCACCTATAATCAAGTGGAATGTCAGCCTGCCTGCCAATTAAGTTGACAAAATATCTAAATTATTAACAAATTATCATTTCTAGCTTGTTTTTAGGCATGGTTCCAAGCATGTTGGCTGAATTACCTCGTTGTATATCGAGGCTATAAATGTAATCAAACATGTCTGTCGACCTTAACATTAAAAAAAATATGAAACGGTTTGAAGAGTCATTTGACTAAATACTAGTATATTTTTGATGAGCGTTGACGTATTCGCCAACTTTCTTGTTTTGAGTACTTTTGTAGTAACATAACTACAAAAGTTCATAGGATGTTGTTCTGTAGGTTCATAACTTTTGTAGGCATTCGTATGAGTATTATTATTTCGACAATTATTACACAAACATGAATAATATTTCGCCAACTGGGGTACAAGGATGCTAAAAAAACACATTGAATTTTTCCTATATAGATTTTTTTTTTTTTTCAGAAAAAGAAGAACGTTTAAGAATAAAACTACAATAATCCTTACATATCACTACATATTATAAAACAAAGTCCTCCACCGCTTCTGTCTGTCTGTTCGCGATAACTACTGCACCCGATTTTCATGCTGTTTTCACCAATGGATAGAGGATTCTCGAGGAAAGTTTTAGTAGGAAAGCTTTAATATATAACTAGTTTATAAATAATGATAAACAAAAAACAAAAACAATTTACATATTTGTGATATTATTGAATAAGTAAACAGCCAAGTGTTGTGTTAATTAATTATCACTGTCGTGTTGAATTACATCGCAAACAGTTTTAGAATTAAAAGTATTTTTTAAAACTGTTTCCGTGATTGAATTAACCGCAAAATTTTATTTTATAATTATATTTGTTTTTAATTCGTAATTAGTAAAGCTTTGGAGGACACGACTATAATAATTAACTATATGAGTATGAAAACGTTTTAAGAAACAATGGCTGACATTCAGATATCTACTATGAACTATATACTATGTTGTAGTATTCCTTTTGTAAATTATAAACTGAACAGAAAAACATTAGGTAACTACCACACATTACAGTTTAATACAATTATTCAAAATGGAAATAGGATTCGCATATTACGTTGTAGTGTAATTAACATCCAACCCAGGACTGAAAGAGAGTTACATAAATCAATGGTAAAGACGCAGTATTCGAAGAACCGGCTAACTAAACCTTGGCACGCAAGCCGATACTTTACTAAGCGTTTCATTATAGTGCAAATAGGGTTTGAAAAATAGGGCAGCGGTTGATAAAGGAACTCACATTGCGACGTGATTTTTAATAGAAAAGTAATCTGACCTTATTTGAACCTAGAAATGTTTTTTTTTGTAGTGGCAGAGTACCTACTTACACTGCCACTATTCTCTCAGGGAGCGTAGCCCCTCTCCCTCTCCTCCCCACCTAGCCGTGGCGGGGCACCGATGTCGTGTCATAACATCCCCGCGATCCCGCCCAACAGCCGCCCTAAGAAGTCGTTGGGTTTTAGCCGGTACGAATCCGGCATAACCCGTAGTTATGCCGGATTTCCCATAGTTAAAAAATAGGGTAAACTACCACAGTCATGAATTGGGTAGATGTGTGGCGTCAGTAAATTTAAATGAAAAATCAGTTCAAAATATTTTCAATGAATTAGAGTGGAATTGAAAGCGAAATCTAATCCATTAATGGATTTAAGCGATATTAATAGCGCAATATTATCTATGTATGGATTTTAGTGATGGATTAGAGTGGTGTGGAGCCTTCACATCAGCATGTGTGCTGTTGTGTTTCGGTGAGTGAGTAAGGGATGCCATAGCTCATTTCTATCCCTTCCTTCCTAATACCTATGACCACCTATGACTTTGCTTGTGTTAACAACAGGCGAAAGTATAGCCTTCAATATATAAAAAAACATGAGGTTTTATTGATATTGAAAAAAGCATATTTTTCTAAATATTTTGTATGTGCTCTATTTGTTAATAAGTAATATTATGTTAATTAAGCCCTACTGCTGTGATCAAGCTTTTCTTTTATGAGGATTTACAAACTATAACGATAGCCAGTTGCGGATTAACAGGACTTCATGTGTTCAAAGATGTGTCCCAAACCTGACCTTTGGAAGAACATTGCTACTGTTCTGCCAAAGATCAGGTTTCCTCATTCCTTAACCATCAATGCGGTAACAAATTAATGTATTTACTTTGTATGTATAGATCTGACTACTAAAAAAAAAAGCAAAGATCAAATTTTCAAATCCCCGGGTGAATAAAGGACAATCTACATTATAATTAAATATGCACAGCCCTCGGGGTGCGAATTCTACGCGCATTCAAACATATTTTTTTCGCTACTTACCCGTGGTACTACCGGTGGTACTACTGGTAGTACCAAGGGGAATATTTTTTGCACGTAGTACTACTATGCTGTCTGGTAGTACCACGGGAGATTTATTTTTTTATCTTTATTGTAGTACTCACAGAAATTTAAAACGTTTTATACTATTCGCATTTATGGACCTTCTCTTTGCTGACAGGATCAGATGCAGAACCAGTATGGAAGCTCCAAGACCAAGGCTTCGATCAAGGTTATGGGTCGGAACGATCTCCAGAGGACGACTTCGTGCCTCCCGTAGTTCCTCCCATCTCGTTAGAACAATATGAAGCTGAGCTGCGTACTGTTTATCCATTTATAAATGACGGTAAGTAATTTTTTATATTTGGGTTCTTAAATCTGGAACTGATTAAGATTGATTACAGGCTTATTTACAATTCAATAAAGTTCAAACTACAGAATGTATTGAGATTTCGCTTAGTAACTTTAAAATGAATTATGAAAACAATTGTAGGAATTTAAATGTAAGAAAAATATTTAAACATATTTCATACATATTATGTGGTTTTTGGTTTTAAAGAAATATATTTTAATATTAAGAACACACATGCCATGTGTTTTAATTTTCCATTTAAGCGATGATTCACCAATGAAATGTAATACTTTCGTAAAATTTACAGTCAGTGACCTTTTTAAAGTTATTTATAATATTTAAAAAAATGCTTATATTAAAGAATTGACTTAGGTCATAAATCATCAATCAATACTAATAATAAATCTGTAAGTGTAGGTATTGTATGTTGTATGTGCCTCAATTAACTGATTTTCATGAAACTTGATAGATAAACATTTAGATTCAATGTATTACTGTCAAATTATTACGGAGAAATAAAATCAAAAAATAATTAACACAACAAAAATTCTCTTCAGCATTGAAGCTCTAGAAGAATATTTGTTGTGTTAATCGATTTTCGATTTTATTTCAAATAGACAATACCTATAACTATAACATACCTACAGTTCAACAGTAGAAAATGCTTTGCCTATAAGACTACGTTTTACCAATTTGCTTGAACTAAAATGTCTCAATATTCTAGTCACAAACTGAATAATATTGCTCCGCGAGCCATAAGTTTTGGCTCAAAAACTTCATCTATTTTCATTTCAACAATAAGTTTGCGTAGTTTGAAACAATAGATTCTTAGTGAGTTGAATTGTAGACGGTGTATTTGCAAAGTTGAACAATTTTAACTTATTTTTGTAGAAATGCACGCGCGAAGCGGCGCGTGTAGTGGCTTAAGTATATTTACCTTTTACATACTCGGAGGTCGTTGCTGTTTGAAAACAATAAATATCTACACACTTACTATATAGTAATATGTTATATTTACTAACATATATATGCGTGCATGCCTACCTAAGTACTTTTAAAGAATTTTTGTAAGTAACATATTTTTTTAGTTACATATTTTTTAACAAACAAATATTTAATGCAACAATAAATTACTGCAGGAAGTATTATAATTATGATAAAAAAATTAAAACCTAAAAATCTAAAATCAAAATTATAAACTAAACCCCGACTTACTACTATTGAGCTCAAACATTCTTATATCTGCTGTCCCGCAGACTACTTGATGATGCAGCATCTGTTTAAGGTTACCATTTCATGGAAATACCCTGAAGTAAAGTATTATAAATTAGGCACCCGCCGTGTATTTTTAAAATATTTGTCTCGAATTTCCAAGTTACTATTTATAGGTCACGGAAATCAAAACGCAATATTTAGCCACGCCAGATAGTATCCTATTTGGATGCAGAAAAAGTCCTCAAACAGTGATAGATAAATTGTTATAAGCAACAATAAGAACGGGGTTTTAAGCGGTAACTGTGCATATACCAGGTAAGTAATAGGTTTTATCTAAGTCTATATCTGTTAGAATTCACAAACACTAATAAATTCAAACACGCAAGATATCGGAGCTCCAACACACTCACGACGTCTTGTTAGATTCTCACAAATTGGCTTGCAGACGCCAAGAACTTTGTCACTGGGAATAGTTTAAGCCCCCTATTGTTTGCCCTCGTTAAACATAGTACTTAATTAACAAAGTCATTAATGCGATAGAGAATAAACCATTCTTCACGCACATTTACTATATAAACAAGCCATATAATTATGCAAGAAATTTAATGAATAGAGAAAGTCTTTGAATAAAGCAAAGTTCGTCATTTTCTTCATTGATCATAATGATTTAAAAAATAGTTAGTTGAAACACTTCATTATCATGTTCATCATCAAACAGGACTGATCGGAAACAGCCTGGATCCAATGACGACCCGCAGCCCTTATTAGGTCGTCAGTCCATCTTATACTTATGTGGACATCCTTTTTTTTTCATGGGAAAATCGAATCAGATCCCCAGCGACTTTTAATTGTTTTATATAAAATTTATGTCGTGTGTTTGATTTTTGTGCTATCTAAACACATGGTTCGAAGTACCTGTGTCGAATTTACACATTCCTACTTTCTTTTTATGACGAATTTACGTGATTATGTGAAGATAAAAAAAATGCAAAAAAAAATTGATAGTAAATGGAGAGTGGTGTACTCGATATACTCGATCAAGTGAACTCGATAAAAGTAACACGAAAGACCAATTCGCTCAGACCACAACATCGTTCTTGTAGAAAAATCCAAATCATTCAGATAAATTCAAGACCTTGTCGCGAAAACCCGCGCTCCGCGAGCGAATGAGTCTACCAAAGGCTGAAGCCTTTGGAACACTCAACCAAAGGATTCGTAAAAGAAATAAATAAATTGCTCTGCCCACATCAAGCTCTTGACATCGACATGTAATTCGACTGTATGTTCGGCAACAGTCTAAGGAATAGGTGCAAATAGGAGCCCCCCCTGTAATCGGCCTTATTGTCACTGGACCGTACTCAGAGTAGCTTTCAGTAAACCCATATCAAAAGTTTTATCTCAGGTGACAAGCCTTGTTAAGGTAAACACGATCTGACTTGGTTGAATGAAACATTCAATATGGGTTACCTTCAGTATATACTTAATGGGAATTTGAAATATTGTAAACTGGCGACCCGCCCTGGTTTTGAAAGGATGAAGTTGACTTAAAGATTATTTTAGTCTATATTAAATGGCCAAGGTAAAGTTTAGCCAACGTTAACAATTAAATAAATTGATTTGAAACTTTGTGAAACTTTGTCACCGTGAAATTTTGTATACACATTTTCAGGGGTACAGAAAATGACATAGAGTAGGTTTCATTACCATATTAAAGAACGGTGGCAAGAAAATGGTATAGAGTACCTTTCATCCAGAAGAAAAGTTCTGTTCTCGGGAGATCATAAATAAACAAAAAAGCCTCTATAATATGACCGAATATACTATATACTTTTAATTGTATTTTTAGTTTATTTATTGATTAAAACGAGTGGATTTATTTGCACCTTCTATTTTCTATCATTGGAAATAACTTTTTCATATGCAAATCGTTCAGTAGGTGAAACGTCAGTTTCACCAACATTCTATTGTACTTAACAACTCACTGTATACCTGTTATTGTAGCGTGAAAAACATTTCACAAGTATGTGTATGAAATTTTAGTTTTGAGCTAATATATGTAAACCACTTTTATATGGTAATGAAAAAGAAAATGTAGGAAACATTTTCGCTATCCAGCGAATGCAGCACTTCGTTAGCATTTATATAGTGAAGTATATTTGCTTTACTTTCATTGTTTGGTATCGAATATTGATCCATAAACTGAATGGTCATTTGCGAGCTGCGAGAGGGCAAAGTTAATTAAAAAACCTTTTCTATGGACCCGTTTCACGCACGTTCCAAGCAATATCGTGTTGATACAGTGCACGGTCATCAGCCTATAATTATGTTTTGATATGGAAAAGTATGAATATATATTCAGAATATTGCTTTGCGTTTATTATGTACTTTAAGCGTGTCTAATACAAGCGCGGCCAAATTGTTTAATAGTATAAATTTTACAGAATCGGCAGTGCACCTGCATCATTGGTGTTGCTTGTGTTTTATAGGCGACGATAACCAACTATCGTCAGTTTAGTGGTACGTCGGCCTACTTTTTAACTCTGGAGAGTTGACGCAAAAACGGGATGTTATAAGTTTGACATGTGTGTCTCTGTATCTGTGTGTCTGCCTGTAGTTATAATCGTAGCCCCCAAACGGATGGACCGATTTTTGATTGTTTTTTACGGTTGACGCACCAGTTACTATTTTATATGTGTAAATAATTAAACCACGATAATATGATCAGTTGATGCATGTGTATACTTTTATTCAGTTACGCTTAATTGGAAATCGTACATAAATGATGCATCGGTTTTCCTCTGTGTAATGTATTTTCGCATTATAATTAGTGACAATGACAGCTAGATTAATTTGTCACATATTCATTAGAGTTGATGAATTCGTGTCCCAAGTGCCCTTTATAATGGATGAGTTCGATAGAAATTGGAAATTTCGGTGTTAGGCCTTTGCTACGTCATTAGTTGCTTTATATTAAAATTTTAATACATTGTACCTAATTCTATATGAATACGAAAAAACAATTAAAAACTAGAACGTTCTTTTAACATGAAACAAATTTGAACGAAAAAATTTAATATAAACTTAAACTTTTTAGTGTGGAAAAAAAACAGGCCTGTTATTTCGTTAAGTTCCTAACTTTGGCTTAGATAAAATTTTAATAATGTTTTATTTGTTTTTTTTTTTAGAAATAGAATCTATTTATACACAAAATTTAGCCAATCTATGTATACATTAGTGTTATATTAGAAATTGACGTCACATTTCATTTTACACATAATATTTCATAACTAAAGACCGCGAACGTAGAAGGTTTTTAATGTCCAAGCGGTCGATCAATCCACCGCGTGACGCACGTCCCTACCCCACAGACAAATTCGCGAGCGGGAGTGGTTGAAGTTACACAATCTCTGATTCAAATCACGTGACAGGATCTCACCTAACTTTTAGGATATCCCGAATATCCTCCACGCTTCTATCTAAACTTTAGTTTGATTAAAATTGGTGGTTATATGTTGTGTGTTAAATTTACACCTTCAGATCAATGTTTATGCCTATTAACGATGGTAAGAGACCGGATGGGATGTCTCTGATTCCATGGAGATTGGGTAGGGTGCTGGTGTGGGATGCTACCTGTGTAGACACACTAGCCCCTTCGCAACTCCATGGAACATCTACAAAGGCAGCAGCCGCAGCAGAGGTGGCTGAAAAAAACAAAATTCTTAAATATAGTGGTCTCGGCGCCAAATATAGTTTTGCACCATTCGGCGTTGAGACACATTTGGGCAGCTTACAGGTAACCGGGCCCCTTGTAGAGTACCACCGTGAAATAACAACATATTACGTGCTGTTGTGTTTCGGTGAGCGAGTAAGGAATGCCAGAGCCCATTACCCCATCTCTTCCTTGTTCCTTTTCAATCAATCAAGCAATATCAATACTAATAATAAATCTGTAAGTGTAGGTATTGTATTTATGTATGTTCCTCTATAACTCTTAAACGAATTAACTGATTTTCATGAAACTTGGTAGATAAACATTTAGACGTACAGGACACAGGATAGGCTACTTTTTTCGGGCGCCAGCTAGTAGTTAATAATTTTAAGGTAGGCAGCCCAATTGCAACACATATGGCGTTGCTTGTATTATAGGCGACGGTAGCCACCTACCGTCAAGTGGACCCTCAGCCTGTCTGTCGTCCTTAACATTTAAAAAAGATTGGACGCGGATTCCTAACATTACGCTTAGAAAAAAGGGTTTCTCAAGCCTGCTGTGAATGGACAGTGTTGAAAATACTAATTACACAGTTTTAGAAACTAATCGTAGTAAATATGAAAAGGGTTTTTATTTATTTTATTTTATTTTATTTTATTTATGTATTAGGAAGCCAACACAGTATACAACAATCTATACACTTATTCACATTTAAGCAAACTTTTATAATATTGTATACTCCCACTTATAGGCTAACTCAGCATGCATTAAAAACGAACACAAGACATTTTCTGTTTTTTTTTTTTTTTTACAAAATAAAACTAATAAAAGGAGAACAAAAAGCCAAACTATACAAAACAAAAGAACAAAAGAAAATAATATAATAATAGGTTAACGTTAGGTAATTGGATAATATGGTTTGGATGTGACATCATTATCACACAAATTTAGCTCTCGCTTCAAGTTTAATTTGTACCTATAACTTATTTTCTATGTTGTGTAAATAATAACTATAATAACTTTTACAGAGAATGAAAACTTCCACTTCCTCAATTAATCAAAGACGTAGGACGAATTATTGGGGTAACGATTTATTTTCACTTGAGTCAGCAGGAACAGGTTCACTGACAATAATTTATGTTTGAAAAAAAAAACAAAAATAATTTTATTGTGCAGGTTTTTATCCGATATTGGTCCGATGATTAATTAAATTTATTTTATCTGCCCTGATTTCAAGTCACAATTAATTTTGAACTTTGCTGAATCAGAATACCAAAAAGAGACTTAAGTTAATAGAATAATAACATAATTTTATATATAGTAAATTCTTGTAAGAACTGTCCATTATTGCTCCGACTAGGAGGTACATAAATTATGAATAAACTAAGAAAATATGAATATCTTATTGCGAATAGAACTATGAAGACGACGAAGTCGCTTTATATTGTTATAAATAACGAAGCCACTCAACTCAACACGAACTCTGATTTGCAAGTTTAATTGTCTTTCTTTCTTGCTTTGTTCACAATGCAAATCCTTCGGTCCGATGTTCTAGGGAAACTTGATGAATAACCTCAAACGATCGACAAATATTTGCTTATAATTGACGTCAAAAGTTCATGATTAAATCGTAACGTTTATATCTGTTAATAAATAATACTTAGATGAAAAACTTTGCCAACCTGTGGAATTAAGGGGCGAAATAAATGGTGAATTTTGAAATGGAAATACGTCATCGCTTTCGGTGTAAAGTAAACGCTGAAACCAGTAATTAAATTTTCACAAATACCTGAAAACAGCGAAGCGAAGGTTTTAACTGATACAACATTGGATTATTGAGCAACAGTATTTCACTGTTACATAAGATTATTTTAAAATTGTAATTATTTATTGTTATTAATAATTACATAGTATTATAGTAAAGATGTAATCTTTCTTCGATAATCTTTTTCATGACAATAGCGCTAAGTAGCCACAGAGGAGTTGTTGGCATTATTAAAACTAGCGCTAGATGTTTAATTAAGAAACCGTAAGCATCTAACAAGTTGCTGCTTTCAATGAGAAAAGCTGAATGCACTTTAAACTTTTAAAAAGAAGTTTTGTCTGAAAGGAACTTGCTTTATAGACCGTGATCATTACTGAACAACTCGTAACATACCTACATGACATTCTTAAGGCAATGTGGGTCTCTGGAAAATATAAAAAGATCATAATTCTAAGAGATGTTTTCTAATCAGTTCAACATATCAGATCCAACTTAAAAACTACTTTTTTTGAACAATTACATGGCCAGTTAGCGAATTTGCCGTGTAATATATGAAGTCCTATTTATTTAACTATGAGCGGGCGACATAGGAAGGCTGATATTGGATATTCGAATTCAGATCCGTCATTGTATCATCATACATGAATCAATATTGCAATATAAAATATTTTCATTTTCGGCTATTTATTACAATATAATTAGTAGGATAATATGTCTAATTGTCAGTGATTTGTTTATACTTTTTTACCAAAAAAAAAAAAAACTTGTGCCCGAGCGACTTTTTCTGTACCGAGAAATGAAGGAAATAACGTATATAAAAACCGGATCGATTTAAACAACTGGTATCTATTCAAAAATGTGTATCAGATATTCATCGAAAATTGCAGAAATTTTATTGACGCAAGTGTATTATATTCTACAGTGATTACTTTCTACCAGTGATATACACCATTTATACATATTTTATGATCAACCATTGTACTCGCCTCAAGCAAAAGTATTTCCAATGCAAAGGTCGTAAGACTAATTGCGGTGAATGCCCTCAGAAAAAAACACGTGTGCTGTTATGTTTCGCTGTATGAGTCCAGAAACGTTTCCCTCTCACCTTTTTAAATGATATATGGTGTCACTGAGAGTTCATGGTGGAATGCAATCTTTTTATTCTTCTTAACGTGCCTCTTTTCTACGAAAGTTGGCGAACATCATGGCTAATCTTGTCTTTGGAGCCCGCTGCGCGAAAGAGGGAGCGAGTGCTTAAACCAAACCACTCTCTCAAATTCTTCAACCAGTATGTCTTTCTCCTGCCTCTGCTACGCCCCTCATCACGAGCCCAAAATACTGCGGCTTCCTCTCCTTTATCGTTCTTAGCACTTCCATTCGTTTTCTCATTCGACGCAAATCTGCAACATTCGTTACTGATTTTGCATCCATGATATTCATGGTATGAAATGCGAGTCTATAAACCAAAATCAAAATCAAATCAAAATATTTATTTATCAATTAGGTTTCTACAAGAAACTCTTATGATCGTCATTATTAATTTAAATTTACCAGGGTTTCGGAAAAAAGCCAAGATGACGATCCTGAGAAGAAACCCCGAAAGAAACTCAGGATACTATTCTTTTTGTCATCCCTTCTAGCTATTCGTCACCTTTTATAAAATAAATCGAACGAAACAATAGTCTGTATAATAGGCTTTGAAACAAACACGTGGCTCTCCAACAAAATGAAAAATAAGTGGAAGAAAAAACACAAGAGCCTTTTGAAAACTCAGACCGCAGAGAATTGCTTTTATTGAAATTGAACGAACAATTCAATTACATTCGATTTTCTAAAAGCCAGTAAAAGCTCTGTATCTAACATTTCTATTTGCCATGCTATAAATGACGGGGGCCGAGACGTAGCCAGGGGAGCTTTAGGCCTTGCATACAAATGGAACGCGTAAATGAGATAACATCCCCTGTTCACTCTCATAACATCAACCGACCACATCGTTAAACAACACAACGGATAGTTTCACGTGACAATTACTTCTATATCTTGTTACTTAAGGCCTGAAAATTCACCACTAACTATGCCATTTCGAAAGTTCTTACAAGTATAAAGATTTCTACCAAAGTCGTCGACCAAAGTCCAATAATTAATCAAATGTGCTGTGATTTAAAAAAAAGTACTAAGGAAAAAGAACATTTTTGTACACAGAGTGATATTATTCTTAGTAAAATTTTGTTGTATTGAGAAATAAATGTCCCAGGAAGGGAACACAAAACATTTCATTTCGTTAAATCTACGCGCGACGTAAAACAATCGTAAATTTTTATACGAACATCAAATGTTTTAACATTCGATGAGAACATACATAAATCTGTAAATCCAAGCAAGTTGACTACGGGTAAAATGTTTATACGTATTTTTTACAATTATTACTATTACAATACTTTCATTATATCCTGCATATAGTGTGACTACCATTAGACCATCATGGTTAACTAGCTTTTAACCAAACGGTCGCGGGTTCGAATCCCGCTAGGGGCAAATGTTTATGTGTTAACATTTTACCTTTTTACCTGAGTCAAGGATGTTTGTATCTATAATATGTACCTATATATTTCCTAAAAAAAAAAGTAATCTATGTGGTATATCAACTGTCTGGTATCCATAATACAAGCCTTTTTTTTTGTCGAGGAAAAATCGTCTTATTAATCCCCTACCGCTGGCTAGGCGGTAGGGGTATGTGGGACTCGACCAGCATACTCCGCCGCATGCACGTTGCAGGCGGAACTGGCCCATACCCACTAAAACTCCCCGGTGTCTCCTTGCCCTTTAAGTGGGGGGGTGGACGGGCTCTGCCGAGGCAACTGCTCCGACCCACCCTCCTCGGGCGGCCTAGCCATTGCTGGCTAGGCTGACGCCAACGAGGGGGATTGCCCGGAGACACCCGAGCAATTCCCAGACGGGGGGGACCCGTGCAGGCACACACAGCTGGCCAGCTGTGTGCGCAGGTCCCCAAGGGCATTTGAAGACGGTCTGGTGCCCGCCTTCTCCTGCCCGACCATCTGCCATGATGTTACGCGAGAACACAATGGACACCGGCAGTGTCCATTGGATCCCCCCCACCCTCAGCACCTCCAAAACCTCAACGAGCAGGGGACCAGGGGCCACCCCCCCAGGCCTCCCTGTTCCCCTGAACTCCACCTTAACCTCCGACGACAGCTGACGAGACATGCATGGAGGGCTACAAGCCCCGCCCCAGCCGCCGAGGGGGACCTCAACAACGAGCAGGGGACCAGGGGCCTCCCCCCAGGCCTCCCTGTTCCCCTGAACTCCACCTCAACAAACGTCAAACCCCCGACGACAGCTGGCGAGGACGAGCATGGAGGGACAAGTCCCGCCCCAGCCGCCGGGGGTACCATCAACAGTGTGCGCTCCGCCACGAGCTCCGCTGAACAGAGCCCGCTCGGAGCAGACGGGTGTGGGCCTTCTTGGTCCCCAACAACAATCCCATGGGACGTGGAAAGGCCTGTGAGAACCACCGGCCCCCCGCGACCATCGGATTGTCGAGGGTAAGCCCCCCCACCACGACAAAGTCATGGCCCACCTAGGGGGGATCCATAATACAAGCCTATAGTTACTTAATGTGGAACTAGATGGTGTTGTGTGGAATGTGTGAAGATATTTATTTATTTATTTATCAGATTGTTATTATAAAGAGGCGTTCATACGCGTAATGAACAATATCCAAATATTTTAAGGTAAAGTTTGTATTTAGGAAACCACGCATCTAGCGAACTATACTTTTATTTTTATTTTTGGTGAAAGGCTACCAAGCCTAAAGAACAAATGACAAAACAAAAGGCCTATTTGTAATTTGTTAAAAAGAATTTAAGTTATTAAAAAATAATAGAAAATCTAAGCAGAAACGACAGTGGCTCTTATTTAATCTGAGGCAGAACTTTGCATAATGTTCCAACTGTAATTTTTTTAATTTCTGATCATTTGTGATATTGTCACGATCAAAACGCAAAATGATGTATCGGTTTACACAAAACGTTATAAACGAAACCATTTCAGATAATTTCCTTTATTCCTTTTAAATAAAAGTTATTTAATAGGAATATTAACGTATTAAAAAAAATAACGTAACTTTGCGTTAAAAATGGACAGTCATTAATGTGCGTCGTTAATATGTCGACGTACTCTCGTAGATCATTTATAAGTAATTAAAGTTCATCTAAGCAATATTTTTTATTGGATTATTCACGTAATTTCCATGTAATAAACAGCAGAGCATAAATACATAATGATGCTTCTTTCTAATGATCACAATAAAATGCTTATTCTAAATAATAACAAAAATTTCCATTTCGTAATAGACTGTGTAAATCTTTGTCTACAATAAAAAATACCACTTGTATACGGTTATTTAACAAAATATCTATAAAGAGTAAGAGGACTTACTGGATCCGAGAAAGTATTCCTTTTTTGATGTCACATGATTTTTTTAAATTATATTAGTTAACTAGCTGGTGCTCGCGACTTCGTTCGCGTTGAACGATGAAAGGTACCCTATGTCCTTTCTGGTGTCCCAGACAACGTATATGCAAAATTTCATGGTGATCGGTTCAGTAGTTTTTGCGTGAAAGCGTAACAAACAAACAAACTAACATTCACATTTATAATATTAGTAAGGATAGTAAGGATTAACTACACATTTAATGGAACACAATAAGCACAGAACTAACTACATATGAATAACAAAGTCGCTCTTGTATGAAACTAAGAGTTATTGTAGTAAACTTAATGTTTATGTCTGAAGGAGAAAGAATCTCAATCTTGTTAAAGTGAAACAGATTTATTTTGATTTATTCTAACATCAGAAAATCGCTTATCGAAGAAATGTCTCAGGACTGTAGAATAGCAATAGTTCTATCAACCATAGTAGACGTTCAACAAAATATTACCTTACTTATTGGGTTAAAGAAAATTTATAGCGACAAAGAGAGCCAATGTGTTATTGACTTTTGAAAATCCGTTTCAAAACACACATATTTTTATGATCTTATGATTTATGAATAAGGATAAAGGATTAGGAAAAGATCGGGAAAAGGGATTTGACATCCCTATTCACTCACTGAATACACAATAGCACAAATCCAAAATGCAGAGCCCTGGAAAGTAGTGCCCTGCCACTACTTTCCAGATTCAGGCCAGAAACAACTATGAAAAGTTCATTTCCTTAGTTGGCCCTGCCGGGATTCGAATCCAAGACCCTTAGACAGAGCGTTAAAGCAAGCACCTTAACCACTCGACCAAGAAGCTCGTCAAACATTGACAAGGACGTAGGGACGTTAAGAGGTGCTACACACATGAGAACCACCCAAGCATTACACTCCTCGTATCTACGCTTGGCTGACGGTGACACTACAGTATATTTGCTCGAGTAGATTTTAACAATAACATCATTTCTGTTACCAAATCTTATTACTTCCATAGGTACTTATTAGTTTTATAAATGCGAGTTATAGTTATATATATATTTCTATCTTTTAAACCAATGAAACATTTTCGGTGAACTTTTGTATCAAGTTACCTTGAACCCTGCAGAAGCTTTTTAGCTTTATAACTTGTGTGAAGCCGCAGTGCAGTATTAAATAAGGCTAGTATTAATAGTATATTTAGCTTTTATTACACGCTTACATTTTCCTTGTGGGTTTGTCTTTTATTGTTCCAGTTCTATCTGAATCTCGCCTTCTAACAGACACTTTTATTACTGGGACTGGGATTCTAGTTGGAGCTAACTACTAAGTTAAAGAAAATATTATATTCTCTGCTCTCTGTTCGTCCGCTACTTACTGTATAATATCTGTGTACCAAATACTTTTTCCCAAATTCATTCTGATTCTTCATTCAGAAATTCCTATAATTTGTTATAATTTAACACTTCACACAATATGATGATAGAAGTAACGGAGTAATATTTTTTTCATGAACTTTGCTTTTTTCTTGCATATAAATAACTAACATCACATAGTTATTATTGCGAATAGTGTACCTAATTTTTATAACTAGACTGAATTTGTAATGATTAAGCGTAAAGTCGTAATCTCCATATATCCGGGTTTAACAATAGATGCTGCGCGCGGTCACGGGTCCCCCTGCGGTAGCGCACGAGTTCAATGATCGACCCCAGCACGTTGGGTACGGTGCCTTTGAAAGCGACTTACGAAAAACAGTGTGATATAAGTCGCGCAGCGGATTAAAACTTCTTGGCAAATGTAGAAGGGGCATGCGCAGAATTCAATTTTAGGTCTTTTTGACGGGCAGAGGAGTGTGGGGGGCGGGTACGCGTCGGTGCCGACACGTTATTGGTAGACTCGGTCGCTCTTCACCTCACGCACTTCGTTCGTGCGTCTCGTGTCTCTTGAGCACTGTTGCGTACAGATTGTTTTATCGTATTAGTAATACGTCATAGCGAAAAAATGCCTAAAAAAACCTTCTTCTTCGACATTGCACGATAATTTAATGGAAGGAATATCAACACTGCCTGTAATGTTAAGTTAGTAAGGGGCAAAAAAATACGAAATAAGAAAAAAAAAATCCATTAGCACGTTTGTGCGGAATTGTACACATGCGCTGATTGCCCCCACTAGTTTCGCGATCTGACCTTAAAAAAATGCTATAGTGCTCAATTAAATTCTGGTGGGATATGGAATTACATTCTTGTAAAAGAATTTTTCAAGATTTAAATATTATAAAAAAATATTATATTTATATTTAATGCGTTTTTTAAAACATCGAAGACTGGAAATTATCTATTATTAATTCTAATCTAATCAAAATATACTCTTTATTATTAATTAGCTGCTGCCCGCGACTTCGCCCGCATAACTTTGTAAATTATGTACTAAAATCTTCCTCTAGAGAACACATTTGGTGAAAACAGCATGAAAATCGGTGCAATAGTTTTTAAGTTTATCGCGAACAGACAGACGCGGCGGAGGACTTTGTTTTATAATACTTGTATGTAAGGATTATTTACTAATATCGAAGAATTTTAATACATTCTTATCCTTAGATATTGTAATTTGGAGTGTCTTTCCTCGTCTGTCTGTCTGTATATTCGCTGACTCCTCCTAAACAACGCAATGGATTCTCCATCATTTGTATAAATATTCATGGAAAATTATAATAAATCCAAATTATATTTACATTTAAGTAAAAAAAAAAAACAATATTTTGAACCACACGTCGCCGATACTGTCCTCGTCTGTTCTAAACTACTCTTTTCTGTGCTAACTGCTTCTAAACCACCCAAAAATTTGGATAGGGTTTTCACAAATGGAAAGAGGGATAAACGAGGAAAATTTGTGTATATGAAAAATTGCATCCCAACGAAGCCGGGAGCGTTTTATATAATAATAACTGGCGCTCGCGAATTCGTCCGCGTTGACAAAGAAAAAAGTAGCCTATCTTGTGTCCTGTACGTCTAAATGTTTATCTACCAAGTTTCATAAAAATCAGTTAATTCGTTTAAGAGTTATGGAACAACATACATACATACATACAAAGAATACACTTACAGATTTATTAGTATTGATTAAAGATTTAACTTAACAAAAATGTAAATTTCAGTCACTGACGAGTGTACGATATTCGACGCTGTAACTGTGGCCACGGCTTTCCGTATGTTTGCTGTGAAAGCAATCACGCCACAGTTTAATTCACAATACTGCGAACTACATACTTTTATATGAAGCTTTTCATAACGCTACTGGCACAATACCTCAGTTTATTATCTGGCTTACAGAACATTATTGACAGAAAATTGTACCAAAAGTAGATTTCAAAGTCTAAATGTTCGGAATTCTTACATTATGAAATCTATGTAAATAAGGGTTAGCCGTTCTTCATGTCTTTTATATAATGCAACATAAATCATATGTGTTATATTAGGTACTATTAAACTAATAGTCACGACTATTAATCCTTACTAATATTATAAAGTTAATGAGGGTTAATGGCTGGTATGGATGTTTGTTACTCTTTCAAGCAAAAACGGCTGGACGCATTTTGATGAAATTTGTCACTTAGATAGTTTATTACCTAGCCTAGATTAACATATAAGATAATTTTACTCATATATTTTATTTTTTAAATGCGGACAAAGTCGCTGCCACAGCTATTATAATAAAATAACTTACATTACTTTTCATACTGCAACATTTTGTACATTTGAATATTTTTAAAGGAAATAGAAACAAGTTGAAGATTCAAGAGTCTGTCAAGCGAAACAGGAACCAACTGACGGTTTCTCGGTTCTGTGTTATTCGAAATTTCGCGAATACCTACTGCTACAAAGTTATACAAAATTATTTAAAACTAGCTTGGTGCCCGCGACTTCGCCCGCGTTAAAAGTAAGGGACGTGTAGCGCCTAACTAAATGTGTAACGCAATATAACGCCTGACATCTTTGCTGTTATAAATTTTTCAGGGGTTGTATCTTTATTTTTAGTAGATAGCTGGTGCCGGCGAATTCGCCCGCGTTGAAGTTATTTACTAAAACCTTCCTCTTCAATCACTCTATCTATTAAAAAAAAAAACCGCATCAAAATCAGTTGCTTATAATGGTTAGGGAGCCTACGATGCTAAATGTGTAGTCACTCGAGCGTCGTGGGGACCTATTGGACTTTGAAAATTGGATGGTAAGAAGAAAAAAAGGTTATATGAAGTTTTTTTATTTCAGCGGTGGGGTGAGCGTCTACAGGCGTTTAAAATTTTGTAGGCGCTGTATTTTAAAAAATCCTCCATATAATCGTCAGATTAAGAATCAGCACGATCAGGACTTTAGGCTGAACCGTCTGTATGAAAATCTGACGCGCTCGAGTATTACAAAATGAGAATCGTCAAAAATATTTTTTGCATTTTCAAAAAGCTGC
The DNA here is from genome assembly GCA_945859745.1 of Synanthedon formicaeformis. NCBI lineage: Eukaryota > Metazoa > Arthropoda > Insecta > Lepidoptera > Sesiidae > Synanthedon > Synanthedon formicaeformis. The sequence goes on along the minus strand of OX243960.1, from coordinate 3,654,457 downwards.
CACGAGCTTGCGTTACATCCGAATCGTCTGAATTTTAAATAGGAGCTTAGTTCAGGTTCACTTAACATCCCCTCTGAAAATCTGACGCGCTCGAGTTGTATTTAAAATTTTACCCCCACCCCCGCCAACCCCACCAACCAAACCGTCAGATTAATACATATCCGTTATCGGAGACATGTGGGGTATATACATTGGCAATATCTGACGCGCTCGAGTAAATCCAAAAATCCCCTCTTGGGCTCCCCTACCATAAAGATCTAAGCATACATATAGGGATAGACAGACGGGAAACGACTTTGTTTTATACTATGTAGTGATAGTGATACTCTTTGATTATTATAACAGTTTATATGTTTAAATATATTAGAATGGTGTCAACGCATAAAGCAACCAAATATTTCGAAGAATGGTTAAAAATTATCGTTTTATGGGAGTGTGGAACGCATTATCTATGAAGAGCCGTGCGCGTGACGGGCAATAAAACAGCTGGAAATGCGTTGAGTGGTAAAGAAAACGAAAGAAAACTCTTATCATAAAATAAAAGGGCTATAAAAAATCTTACTTGTCTTAAACAAATACATACATACATATCTAAATCTATACTAATATTATAATGAGGTAAAGTTTGTATATTTATTTGTATGTTGGAGATAAACTCCAATTTTCAAAATTCTGTCACCATTAGTTACAATAGAATTTAAGGGTGGACATAGGCTTATTCCACTCGAGCGAAGCCACAGGCACTAGCTAGTTTTTGTTATTTTTGTAATAGGTTTTTTTTTTTTGGTAAGTAATCTAATACCTGACGATCCTTGCCTATGAAATTAAAATTAAGTGTAGTTGTTGTTATTTTATATTTTAAAGATGGCAAAAAGAATAGTATCCTGAGTTTCTTTTGGGGTTTCTTCTCAGGGTCGTCATCTTGGCTTTTTCCGAAACCCTGGTAAATTTAAATTTATAATGACGATCATAAGAGTTTCTTGTAGGAACCTAATTGATAAATAAATATTTTGATTTTGATTTTATGGGGTAGCACAAACACATCACCAGGGAGATACAAATAAATGCTAAAGGCCAATATAGGGATAAGAGACAGGTGTTATGTATTTCAATTACGCACACAATATTATATGTGTACTGTTATTTCACAGTGGTTTTCTTTAATGAGGTCTGATTAGGCTGTCCAAGTTTAAGACAGTAGGTAAATCAAAGTGTGCCCTGTCACTACCACATCAATGTCTAAAACATTCATTATCGTGCTGTCTCCTATTCATCACCTATATATTCCATCATAAGGTAATGTGTAAAAGTTTCCAGGATGCGTGTTCCTAATAGAATCGTTTTAATAACCCATTAATGATACTAATAGTATCACTTAAACCAGTCGTATACGCGGTAATGCGAATAATTATTCAGGCCGCCGTTGATTAGTTAGATGTTCAGAAATTCCAAAATGTCATTTCTCGACTATCAATCTAATAACTTCTCAAAGCCCCTTAAGAGTTCTGATATTACTTAATATTTAAAAATAGTTTAAATTAAATAAATATTGTTAATTAGTAATGTTTTAATTTCTTTTATTAAATACAAAAATCGGCCATATGCAATCATAAAATAATGCATGTTTATACATAACTAGCCGGTGCCCACTACTTCGTCCGCATGAACAATAAAAAACCTGAAGCTTTCATTACTAATATAATTTTTCCAGACGTTGGATTCTTATCTTTAAATGATCCCTCGGGTATGGTACTTTTTTCTGGATAAAATTTACCGTATGTCCTATCCTTGTTTTCGAGATGAGCAACAAAAAATGAATGATGAAGCTCGATTTTTTTTTTACATATACGGTTGGCAGACATATATAGGGTGGCAGATAGGTTGACGTTCTAATTGTTGGTTACCGTACAGATGGCTACCGTACAGACATAAGCAAACACCAGGGCAGCCAAGAGCAAACCAATGCAAACGGGAGCGTTGCATATTTACGAAACGATAGAAAATAAAGCCCAGTGATTGGTCAAAATTTTATGTGGGCGTTACAACAACCAATCACCGGGCTTTATTTTCTATCGTTTCGTAAATACGCAACGCTCCCGTTTGCATTGGTTTGCTCTTGGCTAGGGGCCCAGGGGGGTATTAGAGGTGCGCTGCCGACCCAACAGAAATTTGTATATGACACGATACTTAGATTATTGTGATTATTTTTCAATATTCCCATTAAAGCCACATTCCTTTGCTTGACGAATCTTATTTCGAATCTTACTCACTAAAACTTAAGGGATATATTTATTTGTACAACATTAGATTCTGGAGTCTCCAGGCTCGCTTGGAATGCAATCATCATGCAAATAGCACAAGTACCACATACGTAATATTAACATACGTAATATGCGTTAGCACAATGTCATTAAATGTAGTTTGGTCGCGTTCGTGACCGGTCAACTTAGCCAATATCGAAATGTGGCACAACTAATACTGGTGTCCTTTCACAAACTAAAACAAAGCTAGTTGGGATAAACCCCTTGTGTGGCTTATAAAATGTCATTGTGTAGAGAATGTAATAACGTACCCAATTTAATGTTAAAGTTTGAACAGAGAGGAAGGCCGAGATGAAACATTTCGCTAAAGGCAGAAACACACCAAATTACATTTATACGAATCGGTGACTCAGAGCGAATAGAATCGGAGTTTGAACCAGAAAACAATGTCTTCGGTCGCCTAATTTTCAGCTTAGATTTGCCTAACGAAATAGCGGTCCGCAATAAAATATGACTATCAACGCTCAGACAAAACCACTGTCTATAAAGCTTTCTTCAATTACAATTCACAAATTTTGAGCCTTTTATCTACTACCTATACTAAGCGTATAGGTATACTGTTACTTCGGTGGTATCTGCGAGAATATATGAGGAGTTGGTCTATAGGATAACCAACTCGTTCGAGATGGCGTGTTTGGGTTCAATATAAAGCCGGGGGTTTGTTTAAAATTTTAATTATAGCTTGTATTATAAGGGTCATAGTGTGATGGAGATGATACATATCCTCAAGTAGGTACTATCAGATACTACAGAGTTTAACGGATTCAACCAAAGAAACAAACTAACTCTGCAGATTCATTATATTAGTATAGATATTACGAATCTGTCTTTATGGGAACAAACCGAATAAGCGAACAAAGTTCACTATCTAAACGTAATAAAAGGAGCGCATTCAGCAATAGAATAAGAGCGAAACGAGGCTGCAGATTTATGCCTTCTTATCACGGTGCCACCTTATGGGCGTTTTTTCTTCAGATATCGCCTTAATAATTTAGGGAATTACACAGGGTTCTATTCTAGGTCCGTTTCTTGTCCTCATACACAGGTAATGACCTCCCTTATTATGTAAATATTCCATAATGATACGTCATTACTAAGGGCGCATAAAATAAAAATGTAGCCATAAAAACTTTGTTTAATCTGATCCCAGTAAATATATGCTTTGTTGGTACGTTGTTTAATTCTTTAAATATGTCAACTAAGCAAACCAGCCGTTCGCCAATCAACTTCAATATAAATTCAACTCAGATGCAATAAACAAAAAATATTGCAGATTAGGAAAATTTTTGTATATGTTTATACTAGGTGTAATAAAGGTTAAATAAAGAATATTATGCTATAATAATATACTAACTGTTGCCCGCGACTTCGTCCGAGTTTAAAATGTTATATAAGTAGTCTAAAGCCTTTCTCGATAAATGGACTGTCCAACACAAAAAGAATTTTTCAATTCGAATCAGTAATTCCTGAGATTAACGCCTTTAACCAAACTCTTCAGCTTTATAATACGAGTATTAGTAGTAAATAGATAACTCTCTCAAAATTAGGATAGGTAATTTGCACGTCCATAGGTCGTCAGCGAATTTGCAACCCTTATAACATTCCCTTTTACCATCAACGTTAGGCTGCCTGCCAATCTTTACATAGAAAAAGTCGCGTCGAGTTTCAACTACATGTTCATGTCCTAAAACCGCGCTGTTTCAGTTCATCATAATAATTGAGATCCGTCTGCGGAGAGTAAAATAAAAGGAAACTTGAACGTCTTAAGTTTTATTTGTTTTCAGATATTCAAATTTTAATTTCAACCAAGTCGCTTTTTATAATTAATACTAGGGACATTTAACAGTCGTGATTATATATCTGGAGACAATATTGAATTTACAAAAATGTAATAAACCTTTAACAATGTAACTTCTGAAACTCTGAGAAATCGCTTATTGTGTATTTAATATACCTCTATCTATTGCTGTGTTTGATATGAATTTTCATTAAATATTAATTTATCTTAAATATTAATTTATCTTAAATATTAATTCATTAAATATTAAATAATCTTATTTTACTAACTTTTATTTAACAATCTTAATTTACATTTAAAACCCCATATAAACATGGTTTAACAAAATTCCATGTAAGTCTTAAAAATCTCTTTTATTAATCCTTACTAATATTATAAATGCGAGTTTGTATGGATATATGGATGTTTGTTACTCTTTCACTACTGAACCGATCACTATGAAATTTTGCATACACGTTGTTTGGGACACCAGAAAGGACGTAGGATAGGTTCATTGTTCAACGCGGACGAAGTCGCGGGCACCAGCTAGTAGCTTATAATACTAGAGAACTATAGCAGCAGCTAATTAATTATAGCAGCTTAGGAAAACTAGGGCAGTAATCTACTGACGCAGTTAGTGACTTTGTTTTATACTATTTAAATATAACAGCATACATTAAAATAAAAAAATAAAATAAAATCGTATAAACTTTACAAGCTCGTTGGTTCTATAGTTTAAGGTTCTGACCTTAACCTTCTTACTAAAGGTTCCTAGGTTCGTACCCGACAAGACAAGTTCTACTTGAAACTTTTCAAGATTAACTTTACTTTGGTCTGAAATGTCGATGTAGGAAAATTAACTGTCCTAGTGCCATGTTTATTTTATACAGACTTATAGTGCTTAAATTGTGTCCATTGGTGTAATACTTTTTACCTATTGTAATAAAAAACTACATACTACAAGTGAAAACGAATTTGTGTACGGTATCGTTTGCTGCAGTTTTAATTAAATTTCAATTGCATTCGTAAAGCGTAAAATTAAAACGTTGATCAAATAATGACAAAAGCTATAAAAAATTCACGTAAGAGTGTGCAAACAAAAATCACAATTCCACTACAGAAGTCTCCATTGAATAAAAAAAAATCACGTAATTTTCTCTCGCTTATTGTAGCAGCTCCCTCGCTCGTGGGGACAATAGGAATTGGATGAAATCATTTTCAATCTGTTTCTGTGGACTTCCTCAATGTTTAATTCATGACTCAACCTCCCTTCGTTTACTATTCTAATAGAGATTTTGGTCACTTAACAGACAATATTAGCACTGTCCTCAGTCGATGTTGGACTTAATGCGAGTGTCTGAAATTGTTAGAAATTGAAAGAAACTTGACTTCTTAAAAATTATAAGAAAGACATATTAAAAAAATATATATGTAAATGTAAAGAAACAAGAATATTTAGTGTGATATCATTTTTTACATGGTTTTTCATCTGACCATAGGTACTGCTGGTCATCCATTCATTGTGCTGGCCGGTGCTATTAATTTCACATAAAAAAAAAACAATATTTTTTTACAATTTATGTAACCTTATAAAATAAGGTCTTTCTTTTTTTCTGCTAATTATTTCTTAACCAATTAAAAAATGAGGAATTTTGTGTACCTCCAAAGAAAGTTGCATCCATGTGAAGCCTCATTCCATTTTCAAATTTACTTAACTTTTAACGGCTGGGTTTTGTAGGAGTTGTCATAATAGTAATAGTATAGTCAATACGCTTGACTGGTATACCGATTTTTTTTGAATAGAAAGTAGGGCAACGATTAAAAAAAACTTTATACAGGTAGAGGTATTTGTCGTATATAGACGACTGTAACGAAATGGACACGAAAATAATTGTCAGATAAATCTAACTTTGGCGCCTAAAGAATTAACACGCCAGGTAAATCGATTTCACTTCCCGCATGAGTGATGAAAAATGAACGATCCAAAATACCATATAATTTATAAGAGTATTTAGGACTTTGACATTGGAAATTATTATATTCTATATAAATTGTTAAATTAAATCAACATAATTTACTCTTTGCCGTATTTACTCTTTGATCACAGCAAACAAATCTATAAATATCGGACAGAACTTGAACAAACAAATATATTGTAACGTTAACTTCGACACGAATAGGTCCAGTAAATAGATTTTAATATTCACAGTACAATTTACAATTCGTTTCTTCTGCTTTTTTAATAAATGGAAATTCTTTTTCAATGGAACGCAATACATCTGACAATGAAATATAATGCTTACTTACAATTTGCTTACAATACATTAACAGACAAATTTTATCAAACATTTCCTTAAATATTAACAAGTTTTGAACAAAAAGGCGTTGAAGGCGACATGTTACGAGTAGGACGCTGTTATGTTTCGGTGCTTGACTAAGAAATGCCAAACCCTATTCCTCTATCCCAACTTTTCGACAGGCCACAATAACCAGCCATATACCAGCCAGTGGACCGTCAGTTTGTCTGCTTAATGAATAAATATGATGTGTCAAGACTCAGCTCAGCTCAGAGCCGACTAACTTCAAAATCAAAAAAGAAATAAAGAGCAATGGCTAAAAAACAGGGGTATTAAATAATTACAAAACAGTATAATTACCCTATTTAATGAAGTATTCGGCGATGAAAGGAGCAATATGCACTTAACTGTTCTTGGCTTCCTAGCTGCTATGTTGTCCATTAAGATAGATTTCCATAGTTCCCAAAATATACAAGGTCTATAACCAGTGTGTATTATTTTTGTTTTAACATACGAAGCGGGGAGTAGACGCTGACAAAATGTCTCGTGCACAAATTGACAGTCACTCAGCGAGGTATGCGAAGGGTATATAATGCTCGATATTTCCTCTGGAGGATATGATTTGAAATTCAGTGATCCGTCAAAGACTTAAATAGATCGAGCCAAATAATCAATTAACTGAAATAGAAATGAGTTGGGTTAGTGGTCATTGGACGAAACGCCTGGAGTGACTTCCAGCTTGTTCGACCGATAGATTACCTCAAGAGACCCTTTCTCGGAATTCCGTTCTCGAATTTTGCGAAGATTATAATATGAATATAAGATAAATATAATATTTGTATGAGTTTTGTCCACATAAATGAACTCAGAATCACCTTCAGCTAATTTTGTTACAGTTGCGCTGAAGTTATAATGGACTGGAAGGCAGAAATGCCGTCGGCGGCTCTCACTTCTGAAATAAAATCCAATTTTAAATTGTTCAATTTGTTGAGGTCTCTTTCAACTTTGCAATAATTATTTTCTTCAAATATAAACAATATTAAATTACTTCTGCGAAGACCATTAAACTCTTTTAATTATACAAATTGAAAACATTGATTACAATCAATTTTCTGTTAAAATTGTTTTTGAGATATTAACTTTTCAGTACCTACTATAATACCTATACATGTTGATATTTTCATTACTTTATACCTTAAAATACCTTTAAAAGTGTGAATTGTTCTTCACATGCTTAATGGTATATATGAAAACTAAAAACTTAGAAACGGCTGTCTTCTTGAAATAATCTTGAATCAAGGTAAATACAAGCATTATTGCCTTTTGATCAATAATGCTTGTATTTACCTTGATTACGATTTCTGACACGAGAAACTACTGGGTTCTATCTCTTTGTAGAAAAAATAAATAAATTCTGTTTACCCCCATCGGTGGAGATGTCTTACTAGGCAAAAATGAAATCGGGTATTTGAATTGTCAGTCCAATGATTGATGAGTTTTTCTTGCTATTTATTTAATAAAAAAGCTAAAAATTAAGCACAAAGCTTACTATAATAAAATTGGATTTACTCATATGTAATGATGCCTTTAAAAGACAAGACTGTTTATGACACAGTAGCGTAATATACAGTTAAAGCTGATCCCACGTAACTTCAAGAGGGCTGTACAAACAATGTTAGTAATGGGTCAACACACAACACTTACCTGTCGTTTGCTCTGTGAAAACACCTGGACCGTGTAGGTTGCCGGAAGGCCGGACTAATCCATATATTAAATATTTGATATACACGCTCCACCGTGTACCCTTCCTGCCATAAATACTACTAAGCTTAGAGATAAATTATATTCTTTTTGAGAGGGTCTTTGACCATCAAATTATCTGTAACTAATTTTTGCCCATGACTTCTTCAGCGCCCCATTTTCGTAGGTGTTAAATATTTATTCTTTATTGCTCATATCTATGTTTTTGTCTGTTTTTGAAATTTTTATTTTAAAATGATCCCTCAGGAACTTTTTTCTAGGTGGAAAGCACCTGATGTCCTTTTCTGTACCCCTGCCGAAGTCGCAGCCAAAATGTAATTCTAAAATAATTGCATATTATCCAATCAATGTGCATCACATAATGTGCTATAATCCTCTTTAAAAAAATTCCATCCTTTATATTTATTAAACATATATTCCGCCTATCCTCAAATATCCTTGCTCGTGTGTTAACTGCATTTCCATGCAAGTGAACTCGTACAAAGCACTACACTGTACTTCATCTAAAAGCCACCGCAAACCGCAACATTACCGCAACAATGTTAGGCTTAGTATACTCGTACGTCCTCTCAACTATAGATGTTGAGCAACGTGCCTCTACAATGTCGTCACTCCAAAATTAGACATTGTCCTCGGGACTAATATTGTTATTCCAATATCTATCTACATCTATATTATCTAAGAGCCTGTTGTTCGTATGTTGTTAGAGTCCCTGATTAGCCTGACAATATCAATTTGTGAAACAATCTTGGTTTTACTCTTAGTAGTCCATTGAAATGTTACAATTTGAGGGCCGAGTATTGCATTTTTTAGAGGACGCAATTTTATTTTTGGAACATGTAGGGGGGGTCAATAGAAGCTTAACCCCAAGTTTGTGGGGTTGCCGCCCTTGTCCCCCGGCCGCCATCTTGGAAAAAGGGGTGCAAACACCTTTTTCTCTATATCTTCGAAACTATGCGTCCTACAAAAAATTTGTTAAAACATAATTTGTAGCAAATCGCTTTGCCTACAAATATGTTTATATAACTTTTTACCTTAAATTCAAAATTAAAAAAGTTATAAGCAAAAAAGTGAGAAAATTTCTATAAAAATTTTCTTTTTCGCTCTATAACTTTTTTTTTATACATTTTACAAGAAAATTACCTCAGACCAATCTTGTAGATGATCTTTTGAGGAAAATTTTTCTCTATCATTTTTTTAAATTTTATTCATTTAAAACGCTGTTACAGCGCTCCAAAGTTGACCGGGTTCGTCAATGCTCACCAGAATCCGGTCAAAACGAAATGTTTTCCTTAGTTTTATTATCTTTTTTTTATTGTACATATATTCTCAAAAATTTTTGTTAAATCTCTACAACTTTACTTATTCATTGCTAACTCTTTTCCCCGCCACCTATGAGGTAGAGTCTGTAGGCGCGTTTTTTTTTACGTGGTGTCCCCAGTAGGCCTACTCCACAGATATCTTGCCGATGAGGTAATCCTCGACATAATCATACTTTCAATCAGTTATTAGCTAGTTATTCTAGTCTACTCTTTTTCGATGGTCCAGGCTGTGGCTCAGAATCTAATTGAACGTCGAACCTGAAAGTTTGGGGAATGACAGGAGTTAAAATTGGAGTCATAGTTGGAAGTTCATCTTCGAATTCATTTTCTTCCATTAACTTGGATATTTCCATGATGTTGCTGCATGTTTCGCCAGAACAATGGAGGCATACTGTAGAGCATTTGAGGCCTGCTTTTTGCAATTCTGCTGCATCCAAATCTTTGCATGCTTTTTCCATCCCCAATCTTCAGGATTTTGATATATTCCGAGCCACGACTGGACCTGGTGATATACTCGGAGACTGTGAAAACGAGCTGCATCTTGTGTTGGAGGCAGCGATGATAAATTAAATGAATTTTTAGTCACTGTCTTGGTAAATCGTTTGTATCGCATGCCGTCTAGTGAGTCGTCTTTATTACCACCGTATAAAGCTACGAAAAAACGTTCGCCAACAAGAGTGAGCAAAGATGGATCAACTTTCTCACTCAGGAATAGCGCGGTACCACCAGCTAATTCAGGATGTTTCTCCATAATTTTTATAAATTTTAGTTTCCCCATATTATAGGCTGCTGATGTTATATCACATCCTGAGAAAGCATGAAGAAACAGCAAATTCTTTGCTATAAGATCTCCATACATAAAACTTGAAGGGCTATATAACTGATCAGATGTGCGCCCTTTTGAAGGTTTTGAAAAGTAAATGTTGGGCTGTCTTCTACCTAATGCCGTGAGCAATACAAGAATGTCAATGTCCTCTGCCACAATAATCACAGAATCATGAGATTGGGATGCAGTAAGCGCAGAAGAGACGATGATTGAATCTGCATCTGATTCAGCTTGGTCGACAGAAAAACCCATCTCTGAAAGAGCAGTTTTGAGAAGATCTATCAAGTTAGATTTGATTAGGACCTTTTCTACCTGCTTAACATTCTCGAAAATGTACACTCCTCTTAGAAATTATTATAAGAAACAATAAGGTAGCAATGAATAAGTAGTTGTAGAGATTTAACAAAAATTTTTGAGAATACATATATTCTCAAACAATAAAAAAAAGATCATAAAACTAAGGAAAACATTTCGTTTTGACCGGATTCTGGTGAGCATTGACGAACCCGGTCAACTTTGGAGCGCTGTAACAGCGTTTTAAATGAATAAAATTTAAAAAAATTATAGAGAAAATTTTTCCTCAAAAGACCATCTACAAGATTGGTCTGAGGTAATTTTCTTGTAAAATGTATAAAAAAAAAAGTTATAGAGCGAAAAAGAAAATTTTTATAGAAATTTTCTCACTTTTTTGCTTATAACTTTTTTAATTTTGAATTTAAGGTAAAAAGTTATATAAACATATTTGTAGGCAAAGCGAAGTGCTACAAATTATGTTTTAACAAATTTTTTGTAGGACGCATAGTTTCGGAGATATAGAGAAAAAGGTGTTTGCACCCCTTTTTCCAAGATGGCGGCCGGGGGACAAGGGCGGCAACCCCACAAACTTGGGGTTAAGCTTCTATTGACCCCCCCTACATGTTCCAAAAATAAAATTGCGTCCTCTAAAAAATGCAAAGCTCATGTAACATTTCAATGGCCTACAGTTCATTGTGTTGTTTTAATAAAGTCGACCTAGTACTTCATTAGGAGCAATATAATTTAAATGATGGTTTGCTATCTTATAACATTAATCAAAATTTAACTTTCCTTTTAAAACAATCTTAAATCCATATTTTTCGCTGATTTAAGTACAAGTTATGTGATTCATAAGATGGTGTGGTTTTTTGTGACTCATGCCAATTTGATGTTAGTACATCAATACTAGACATTAGAAAGTGACTAGCAAAATATAATATTGCCTTGCACAATCATAAAAGGGCAGTAATGTCTTAAAGTGATAATAAAATTATTCTCACGAAATTAATATGCCTTGCTAACTTGCTATAGGTACACCATTAGTGAGAGATAAAAGATGTCAAAGTCTTCTTTAGTGAGTTATTTGTCAACTCGCGACTGCGCGTGATTCGCCATATTTGTTGTCTCGGCACATTTTTTGCCCACAGAGGCACAAATGAAAGCCACCTTTGAACAGGATCTATAGGTAATATTCCATAGTAGTCCGTTAGAAAAATAGAATAGAATAATACAAGTAATTAAAACCTTAAATTATAAATTAAAAAAAGATCACATTTTTTGTCTAGAAATGATAAATTATTTAATAAATGTTCTCAATTTGCCATCTTAATAATAATTGCCACATAAATGATAAGACAGAAGTTATACAAGTTCAATAGAGTTCCTTGTAATCAGTTTCCAAGAATCCGACAAGTGTATTATGACACTCGCTAATGAAGAAACCATTGAATTTGTCATTTTGGAAGATTTGACTTTCTTTGGAAATTGCAACCCACATAATTAAAGTTTAACATTAGAAGTATTTGTTGCTAGTTAAATTTATATGTTTAAATTTGTAGTTTTTTTGGCCAATTAATATTACTTTTAGTTTTTATGATAAAGAGCAGCAGACGGCTGGAAGATTCACCTAATGGTATGTTGCTACCTGCGCATTTGAAGCACCTGTGACGTTGCTTCAAGTGGACCAAAAAAATACATATGTGATAATTCTTTTTAACATTGATATTTTTTTATTATTAACTTATTTGCCGCTTCGAATCTCAAGATTCGTCTGTCTATCAAGCAAAACAAATATTTAATATTGAGTTTGTATTGAGTATTATTTTTTTAATTTTATTCCTGTTATTGTCTCCAGATAATACTTTCACCGTGGTAGTAGAAAAAGATGGAAGAGGATTGGGTATGTCAGTGTGTGGCGGTGGAGGACTTGTTAGAATACGAAGGCTATATCCTCCACAACCTGCATGGCGGACTGGACAGCTCGCACCTAAGGACTTACTTCTGTCGGCGAATGGAGTTCCACTAGCAGGCCTAAGTACATATGTGGGTAATTTTGCCTACTACTTACATACTATATTTTTAAAGTACAATACACATTTACATAAACCAAAATTACATTCTCTTCATCGTACACACTTTAGTAAGAAGAAACAGCTGTGCAATAACTACACGATACTTTAAAAAGTAACATTTAAAACAACTTAAAATCCACACACATTTATATGCAGGCCTCAGAACTGCAATTGTACTGTACATGTTGAAATAAGAAGCGTTGTTTAAAAATAACTTTACTCGCGTAAAAAAATACTGGAGCAAGTACATTTTTTCCACACCATACCTATAACTTCTTATTATCATGTATGCTTATAAAGACTATGCTCATCTGGAGTAGGTAATGGTACTTTTTAAATAGTGAAAGCAGTTTTTCAAATAGGTGCAGTGATTACTCTCCAAATCCAAAATACACTCGAAAAAAAGATCCACTAATTCACGAATTTTGATTTAACTTCGTATTAAATCTAAATTTCAATGGACTTTTTAAAAGTCCCACGTTCAAGACTGTAGAATCCCACGTCCAAGACTATTAGTAAGTAGTTTAGTCTTAAGATGTTACAGACACTGATAAAACTACAGGGGCATTAATTGTATTGATTGATATAGGCTATCGCCTACTAAAATATGCTTAAATATATATAAATATGGGTCACCGGTTCCTAAGCTAAGCCAATTTGTACATATTGAAATGTATAAAGAGCATTCATAAAGACACACACACACATTTAAATTAGTACCGGATTACGATTTGAATTTAAAAACTGTTTACATTAAACTATAAACATTATGTCATAATCTTTTATTATTTGCTTCCGTAACGACCTCTACTCCGCCAGTCAGGGGATAGATCATAAAGATGAAAACTTTTATGAAACCTGTGACTCCTCGCGTCACTGGTGGTGGCGGGTGTGTGGGGGAGGCGGGAAACGGGCGACAAGGCTCGGTACAAAACGTAATAAACTGTGAAATGTTCGCCGCAAAGTTATGTAAAATTGTGTGTTGTTTTTACACACCTTTTTAAAAGGTTTCCCCGGTACAGTGCCAGTGTTGAGCGAAACAAATTAAACTTAATATTTCTTTAGAACAGCTACAACAGTATGCAGTTTTAAAAATATTACATTCTCTTAACATATAGCTACATACGAGTACATACACTATGCAAATAATGTATATATTTACATTTATTACCTTCTCCTACCTATCTTATCATTTCATAGTCCACTTTTTTTCTGTAAAGGTTGTCACACAGGATGACGCTTCACATGATGATAGGCGGCTACCGTAGCCTATAATGGCCCTTCTTCACGATGGGCCTACCCTATGGCCCCACTATGGTGGGCCAGCGTTAAGAGGGCGTAATTGTGTCGGATGGCTTATGGCGCGTGCGATGGTCGTGGGATGGCGTCGGTGTCGGATTTCCGGCCCACATCAAAGGCGATGAATGAATCACAACTAAATGCGCCATCGTGTAGTTGCGTTTGAACCATCGTATGACCATCTCGCTGGGCCAGCGCTGGCCCATCGTGAAGAGGGGCCATATACACAAGCAACGCCACACGTGCTAGTAGTAGTAGAATTAGGAAGGGAATTCTACTACTACTAGCACGTGTGGCGTTGCTTAAGTAAAGAATGGACTGGCATTCCTTAAGTAAAGAAAGTAAAAACTAATGAAAATGGTTATACATATGATGATTCCTCCTGTAAAAAAAAGGATCGTATGCAGTCGATCAGATAATAGCGCTGTACTAATTTATCTATTTCTATGTTTTAGGAGGCCCTGGAAGTACTCCGTACCGCATCGGCGCGAGTGGAGCTACGTGTTTGCCGACCTCCCTTGGACGTTCTGGAAAGCGTCACTCCACCTGACCCGCCGACGCCTCCTGCGCGTACCCCTCATCCGCCGCACGTGCCCTTGGATCCACTCAATTGCCATCCGCTACATGCTAGGTAGACTTTTAAGCTTATCATCGCGTAGATTTTGTCACATTGAAAGCGATGTCGCCTCGCTCCGCTGTCGGTAAACGCTCGCACATCAAAGGAGTTTATAGCGATGAACTTCGGTTGCTTGTCCAAATTGCCCACAAGATCAGAGGTTGCGTTTAACCTGTATATAACATACTTTGTATGGCATAACGGACCATTCAATAATTACGTAAGGATCCCGAGAAGGACAGGGGTTCTCATAATCTCTACATGCCCTTATCTCGGAGGGGAGGGGGATCCAAAGTTATCCTTACATAATATTTTATATCGAAAAGTGGAATTTCTAACAAAGTGATGGATATTTGAGAGCTAAAAGTTTCCTTTTCTAATGTTCAATTTTATTTAAACTAAAGATTTTTTTTAAATCGGTCCAGTAGTTTTTGAGTTTATTCATTATAAACAAAAATACAAATATTTTCTCTTTACAATATTGGCATAGATGAGTTGCTTTATAAATATAAAAATTAAAGTATTGTTTTAAGCAGAGAATAAAATATTTCTATAAGTAAACGTAATACGTAGATTATCACAAACTACGAGCAGTGCTACCACATCGTCATCTGAAGGACGAGGTCGTCGCGAACCAAGTCCTGAGCCGGAACATCGCAACCTTCGACTCCCGGACCTCGATCAAACTTTACCCGTCTACGACATACAATACGGGGTAAGTTGGGTATTTTGTCAAATGGACTGTTAACACAATACGCTTTCCGTAACAAACTTGTTATCCAAAGCTTTCTGCTGCTAACGAATACCATACCACTAACACCTAAATGCTAGGTTACAATAGCTCTATTCTAATTCTAAGTAGCGCTGTAAATCTTAAGATAAATCTCAAGATGCTATTAATATTATATAAATACGTCAATCACATAATCCAGCCATAACATATCGCTACTTACAAATTAAATATTAGGAGACTGTTGAGATTGAATACGGAAAATGAATTTGTAATATATTGTAGTCTTTGAGAAATACAAAAAGCACTTTTTTATATTTTAACAAAATATATCATCAAAATTAATTATTATTTAATTATTTTATTTGTTTATCGAAAGAATTTTGTTACATATTTATTTTGATTTATTTGTAACACCATCTATAGTGGTTGATTTAGTTAGACCCTCTGATTTTAAGTTTCAGTTTACAATATATTTTTTTAAATATCTATTGAATTCTTAATCACTAATATTGGAACCTAAGTCCACTAATACATAGTTTGTTCAAATAACAAAATTAGTTGAAACATCATTAATTATCAAATTTTCTTGCGACACTCAAAAGTTTGTATATCCCAAAGTTTAAATGATTTCTTATTATAAATCTGTTTCTATGATACCCCTGTCAAGTACTAAAACGTTGTGGACTGAAACATTACAAACCATTTCAACGTAATTTTTCACCGCTAATAGTTCTCTTTCAATTAATAAAGCTTTTTTTGTTAACGCTCCACAGGATGATGGATCGCTGGTAAGTACATTATCTCGATAGCTTTACGAGGGGCAACGTACAGTTGAGTATTAAATTGTTCATATTTTATTTGCGTTCACATTTTTATTATATCTTAATACAAAAATTTTCACTATTAATTGAACTAGTAAGTAATGACTTGACACATTTTACAAAAAAACCACTCCACGTACAACTAATTATCATTTTCATGAATTGTTTCGTAATTATTTGCGGAATTTAATTCTTCATGTTAATAAATTAAATATTATTGGCTTACATAATATTAATGAGTATTTCACGACACCGAGTGATGATTAATTAAACTGAAAATTTCAGGAATTTGACATAGTCATGTCAAAGGTGAATGGATCTCTAGGTTTTACTCTGCGCAAAGAAGACCACAGCGCGCTGGGTCACTACGTACGTGCTCTTGTTAGAGAACCAGCGCTCAGTGATGGCAGAATACAACCTGGCGACAGGATTGTAGCTGTAAGTGTTATTTAAGCTTTTTTATTGTTACAATTCGGCAGGTAAACTGACGGCGCACTTGATGGTAGGAAACCATCGCCTTAGGACACCAAAAAAAAATGTTGAATTGCTCCTATCAACTGCCTTCCATTTTTTTTTTATAAATATAAGTATCAACACAGTGTGCAGCCGCTCCCTGCCCTAGTAGTAGGGGCAAGCATATTGTAGTCCTATTTGGGCAGTATATTTGTCAGCAGTAACCAATCTTTTAAAGACCACAAAAGTAGTGACGGGATACACTACGTTTCGCACCCCTTGCAGAAGACCATCGTGAAATAACAGTACGTGTGGTGTTGTTTCGGTGAATGAGTGAAGAATGCCAGGGCTCATTTCCCATTCCCTCCTAATTCCTAAACTTTAAGGTCGTGAATGAGAACGCATAAACGTTCGCGTCCATTTGTGACATAATTTTATAATTATATATTCATAGTACCTTAATTGTTAAGCTGTAAAACTATTTTCACTATAATTGGCGATATTTAAGTAATTTGTTTTTAAAGTTTCATATAGAAAACAAGAGCAAATTTTTTTTGAAATTTCGTGTTAGATTTTAGGATTAAATTATATTGAGTGAAGTATTATAAAATATAGTATTATAAATCGTGTATGTGTTACCTTTCCGTGTACCGTTTTTTTTCCATTAACAAAAACCGCATTAAAATCCGTTTTGTAGCTTGAAAATCTAATAAGATCTATAGATATAATAAGATATAATAAGAAAGATAAGCGTTACATAGAGAGGGAAGACGGCGGGAAGCGACTTTGTTTTATACCTACTAAGTAATAAAGTTATTGGAATTTTTATTGCTGACTTGTTGTTGGAAATAATCCAATAAACGAATAAATATACCTGCCTATAAGTGAAATGATTCTCCTTATAGGTCAACGACACGCCCATGTCGAACATGTCGCACGCAGAAGCAGTGGCTTTCCTTCGCGCGTGCGGTTCCGAAGTGAGACTTCGTTTGTACCGCGACCACGCAGCGACTCCCTTGTCACCAATGTCTCCGAAAGAAGAAGGTCCCACTGATTCAGACACGCCGTTGATTAGGCCGAAACCTCCGCTAAGGTGAGCCAGATTCTCTCTTCGACAAAGCCATTCAGATTTATAATAGAAGACATAATGACTGTCACTTACAAACGATGGCTAGACTCAAAACTCACTAACAAACTAATACTTATTTCATATCAGAATGAAAGAAAGGTAAAAACATACCGTATCTATTCATTCCTTCCATCTACGGTTCGAAATGTCAATTTTTCAGTCGAAAAATGGGATTAGAAAGCGTGATTATTTTTTGTTAGAAGCAATACACGCATCTGAAGTTGTTAGTACTTACTAAGCAATTGGTGAGGCATTAGCCATCAAATCCTCACTCGGTAATCACAGCTAACATTTTATTTGATTCTTATCTTTATTACTGACAAGTGTATACCTTATTTTCCCTTGTGTAACTGATTAATTGTATTATTTAATTATTTTCCAGGCCAGAAGCAGTGTCAATGCTATGCGATCTAGCCGCACGGCGACTCACCCCCGACGCGGCTGACGGTTCACGCTCCCCTTGCCTCTCGCCTCGCAAATTCAGAAAACTCACCAAGGACAATAACCACTACGAAACACCTAACGGTACGAATGATAAAATCATTAGTTTGACTAACATACAAATGATGGAAGTTATATTTTTAAATGTATATAATAATATAGATACTAAGCGTGAATACTCTGTACATACTCATTAGCTACATAATTGGATTTAATATTGTATATTCTACCGCGACACAAGCACCTTCCAAGCTAATATGGTTATTTACACGAATTGTTTCACCGCTTCGAAGAAACTTGTTTTGAATACTAACAGATGCAATGCACAAGACAAGTATTGCGTATTATTATATCCGTACAAAAACTAAAAAAATAGTTTAATACAAAAACACATATTATGTATTTATTTGCTTTGCACAGAGTACAAAAATGCGGCATGTTTCACTAACAGATTTAGATTTTAAAAAAATTAGACAATTCATAATTTTAATACACAATTTTAATAGTAATTATTAACGAAATCAAAAATAATTAGTTGTGACTTCGACTCTTCATTCACACATTCGTCCGATTTCGGTATATTTTTTTCAGGGACATAAATTATTCTGTTTTAATATGAGGTCACAACAATCTCTTTAATAAAGATAAATAAACTGTCTTTAGTAAAGAAAATATACAATCTCGAGATTGTAGATATACTACAATCTCGAGCAGGAATTTTAATTATGGCAGATGTTGGAACAGATTTAAAATGTGATCGAAGAAAAGACACTCAGATTTTTTTCGATTCGTCGGCAATCGAAATATCAAGAGCCTGCAAACATCACATTACACTGAAAATCACTATTACTAAGTTGCTAGGGTGTTTCGGACAGATGTTCCAAGTTCGGATACGGTAGCCAAAAGTAAAGAAAATATGGAAGTAAGGAAGCCTCAGCGTGCGCAAACAGTTTCTTTGGCCAGCCCGACAGCACCGCCTTCTTGTAGAAAGCAAAAGTTAAGCTTGACAGGTGAGACGATGTCGGCCAACGATATCTCTTCACCGTACACCATTTTTCACCAACACGCCTCACCTATGCAATCCGTAGCAACTTGACGGTCTCACGGATACCGAACCATAGTACTAACACTATGCGTTTCACTGTACTACTTCCAGCATCCCTATGTCACTGCTCGCTATGCAAGATGCTGACTCCATCACCTGTATTTAAAGTGTTCATGAATATATTTTAAAACTCAAAAAGCCTAGCGATGAATGCTTCAGCCAGATAACTTTCACGCAAATCCTTGATTAACTATTTCAGTAGACTAGATTCTAGCTTAAGTATTTTTTCAATGTGACCGATTTAATTAATTCAATAATTAATCAGTGGTGGAAATCTTAATTTGGCTAACTAAGTTCTAAAATGAAACATTAAGTCTCGGTTGTGAAAAGATTGTAAATTTTTTAAATTTTTTTACTGGTGTTTTATAGAAACTACAAACATCAATCCACAGAATTTTATATTTTTTTTTTTAAAACTGCTCTGCTATATCTTTCTTTCAAAATTTGAACCATTCAAGCTATTTTGCTGTACACCGTTACATCGATTACTCGTACAGGAATCGATTGAAATTTTGAGTTTTTTCCTGATGCACCTTTTAACGTGCATAAATTGAGATTTCCACTTTAGTCTAAAAATGTTTCGCAATACAATGCAGAACTTCATACTAAACAAGATACTTTTAGCATTGGCATACGTGTTGTAATATGCTTCACCTTTTATTGTTATCGGCTTTCGAGGCGAGCCACAAATATGCAAACGTACTTCCTTCCTAAAGCAAAACACCAACTTATAATTGGATATCCGCCTTCAGTTAAATTTGGATAAACGCTTTATTAGTCAAAAACACCATAAGTAAATACTGGTTGGCTGCTAAAAGTATCTATGTCTTAAATATGAGAAAAATAAAAACATATTAGTTAAAGCAAATTGGTTTGACAGTGCCACCGCAAGGGTATGAGTTAAATAACCTGGACAACGAAGCACTGGATGCGCCGAACGTGTACCAGGAAGACATGAGGCGGTTCCCGGCTGACTCGGACGAACCCGTCTCTATGCCTGTTGCCTTCTCAAGCGACGAGGGGCGCTTCAAGCACGCGAGCCCAGCCTACCAGAGTGCCGTGCTACACACTTCTTCCGTTGACACCGCTAACGAGGCCCACAAAGACGACAGTTAGTATACTGAAACAGCACATTTAAATTACTCAAATTGTTAAATTGAAGCCCTAGGTACATGTATATATCATATAGCCCAATCAAATAAGGATTTGACCCGGGAATAATTAAAAGTGTCGATTTTCCTTCGGAAATCGGTGAGGGGGCTCACTGGCAGTCTACATTTCGAAACTCGGGGTTCCCACCCTCTTGCTTGCGAAAAGAGGTGGGGGTGAATTTTTTATTATCAAATAACCCGTTTACTTTCAATTTCGCACGAAAAATGGTTATGACCAAAGTTGTTTGAAATAAAATTTCCTACAATTTTGGTTCTCTTCAATTTTTTTCTATCATTGATATTTTTCGATGTAGACCTCAAAAGAGGCGGGTCTAAATCGGAAAGTATCGATCATAGCGAAAAATTAATGAGAACCAAAATTGTAGGAAATTTAATTCCAAACAATGTTGGTCATGACCATTTTTCGTGTGAAATTGTAAACAAACGAGTTATTTGATAATAAAAAATTAACCCCCCCTTTTCGGGTCTACATCGAAAAATATCGATCGTAGAAAAAAATTGATGAGGACCAAAATTGTAGGAAATTCAATTCCAAACAACTTTGGTGATAACCATTTTCCGTGTAAAATTGAAAATAAACGAGTTATTGAATAAACAAAAATTTACCCTTAAATTCAAGATGGCGGCTGAAGCAAGAGGGTGGGAACCCCGAGTTTCGAAATGTAGACTGCCAGTGAGCCCCCTCAACGATTTCCGAAGGAAAATCGACACTTTTAATTATTCCCGGGTCAGCCCTGCTTTTGATCTTATTTGACTGGGCTAATAATTTTCTCTGAAAATTGCGTATAAATTCGTTTATAGGCATACCAATCTTCAGATACTGATCCAAATGGGTTATTCCGACTATGTAGTTCTACCTACTATTAGTTCTACGATAGAACAGTTTGGACAAAAAAAAATTCAAGTAGTTCTATTGGACTCGAATAATTTGATACAGATTCCAATTTTTTTTTTATTTTGATGTGTGAAACCTAGAAACATATTAAAAAGTATCGCGATCACTTGTAGATAACATAGTTGTTGACAATCTTTATTGACTTGCATTATTGTATGTAATTAAGATCTCAAGTGTTTTCCCTGCTTATTTAATGTTACAAATTATACAATTTGTTCCTCCTTTTTACAGACGTATTAAAGAAGTGGAAAGGAGTCGCTTTATCGCCGGATAACGAACGCAAAGTAAAAATAGTTGATCCACCACCAAAACAGCCAGAAATTAAACCTGAAGAAGTCCAGAAAGAGAATGTTAAACCTCCACCACCTAAAAGTGGCACAAATACTGAACCTACTGTGAGTATTTTTTGTTCATGACACATCCTATATTAATATTATTAATTAATTTGTAATCTACGGTGGTTTTCTTGAGAGTCTGGTCGCGATTTGCAGATAGTGACAGTGGAACTGAATCGCGGATGGAACAGTCGACTCGGGTTCAGCGTGCAGAGCCATCCCGACTCGGGCCAGAGCTACATCTCAGCCGTTTACAGCGACAGCGTCGCCGCCAGGGATGGACGGTTGCGCCGCGGTGACGTCATACTGCAGGTATGACTTTCATTCATCCCATATAAAGCCCCTTCAGTGTTGTAATTAAGAAAAAAATCTGTCCTCCTCCAGAGCCCTAATTCCATAACAAGTTTTATTAAAATTATTTCAGCTGTTTAGGCGTGAAAACCCAACAAAAAGACACACACATTACTTTCACATTGCGCATATTGAATAGGGATTTATTTATTAATAAACACTCATATCTGTTAACATATCCACTGATTTACAAGTTCAGATAATGGAAATCTGTAGCTAATTAAAGCAAACTGTTACAAATATTTGTCCATCTTAAATAAAGTCTATATTATCATGTTCCAGGTGAATGACGAAAACGTGACGTCAATGAAAACACCGGAGGTGATAGATCTCTTGCGCATCCTCCGAGGCTCCATCTGCATAACGGTTCTGCGGCCTCCGAACCCACCATGAGAAAAGCCTACTGTGCGTTTCGCGACTTAATTCCCTCGCCGAGAGAAGGTTATGACGGATAAATATGTCGTGTAGCTAAGGTGGCTAAATATATAAACTTAGAACGCTCATACATAAATATAATCACAGTTTTTTTTTTTTAAATCGGGTATCAAGAAATTCAGTCAAAGTGTAATGAATTGTTTTCCCTCTGTTAAAGTAGTTGTGAAATATTCTTGTCTTAAATGTTTGCTTGTAAAGATATAACATACATCTAATTAAATTAATTAAAATTGCTGTCAATAATCAAATGACGGTGTCTTTTAATTTTTAACTCGTATTGAATTTTTCTTGACACCCGAAGTTTTTTTTTTATTGAAAAAAAATTGTTGTACCTTTCCGGAGGAAAACTAAATAGTTTATAGTCCAAAAAATATTGGACGTTTAACGCACATCGGTGAAAAGCAAACATAAGCTGACATCTAAACTTAAATGTTCCCTTCCTCTGATCATATAAAAAGTTATCTAACATTTTCATTTGTCGAGGTAGATCTCATATGCGCTAAGTAAAATACTTAGCTAGCTTATAAAAAAAATTACAGTCCTAATATTTATTGTATTGGAGAAATTTTAATGTAGTTATTATAAAAAGTTAAACAAACTCGTGCAATAAGCGAATAGCACTTGGCTTACTTAAATTAACTCACATTATAATTTTCACTTCATTACACACGTAATTGTCACGAAATTAAATTTCTATAAATTCAACGCTACCAGGAATGAAAAAGGAAAATGGGTTATAACTCTCGAAACGCACAGTACTATTTTATAAACCAGTGATTTGTTATGCGAATTAATGTATTAAATATAAAATTATTTATAAAAGTTCCTACTCAGTGACTCCTAGAAATGTTCTAAATGTGCCCAGTGTTGTATGAAACAAGAATCCCAGTTTCTAAGATATATTTTTACTAATTCGGTCTCGCTAAAATAATTGATTGATCTCTGTATAAATCTCAAGTAGACGACTAGCTATGCACTAACTCAAAAATTACAAGTATTGTTTATATTTAAGAAAATATTTTACACTAGGCATATAAATAAAAAATGCAAATTAATTAAAAATGAATATTTATTAAATACATAAAACGATGTTTTAATATTTAAACATAAATAATAAAAATAATCTCTCATTATTCAAAGTAATCCCCTATTTTCTTGCCACCAAACAAGCATTCACCCCGATCGCCTGGTCACAATAGTAAGGCTAAAGCCACACTATACGTGCCAAGCTTAGAGCTAAGCTAGGTGCTAGGCTGTACAAGATACTAATGGTCACATACAAGGCTCTTAGCTTGATGATACACAATTCACTTTTGCACCATTTTTTGGTGTGAACAGATCAAATATGTCACTCTCTAAGAAATTACTATTAATTAAATCCTCAAAATAGCAGCAATTAGAATGGAACAACTATTGTAAATTGCACTTGTTTGGTTACTTAGAAGTATATAATATAGACATCTAGCTTCTACCTTGGAACGTCGCTTGCAGTATGGCCAACGCTATAGTATCCAATAACGTTTGTTAGCTTAGTACCATGGAAAATAGAGATAAGGAGGCCCAACTTACATGGGTATTAAACTGAAAAAGTGGCAAGCCAAAAGCTTTAGTGGTTCATAAATTAACCAGAATGGCGCTAGTGTAGCATGGATATTTGATATGATTGGTTGTTGGTACATCGCCGCCTAATTGTTCGTATTCGACGGACACTTTCTCATGTATAGATTTGGGCCTCCTTACCTCTATTCTTCATGCTTAGTACTAAACGAGGCTCTTTGCAGTGTGTGCGTAGCCTAACGAAAATCGCCATTTTGACGCGTGACGTCATTGTTCCCGAAACAACCTGGTCCCACGACCCACGCGCTCCATACAAATTAATAGATTATAAAAGCAGCAAGTTATAATCAGTGTGAATGCGACTTTATCGTTGTCGCCTATCGCGTTTATCGAAATGCTGCCTTTAGTTCGCGTTCGAAACTTTGAAGACCAAATCTGTTGCTTGCTGAAGTTTGATGTTGCTTCATAATTAAAAGTAGTTATATGTTTTCATTAAATTATAATAAACGACTCGATCACCTAGATACCACGACCAAACTAACGCAACGAAATAATTAACATTTATATATTACAAGTACAATTTGTTACAATTTATTAAATTCCATTATATCACAGACTCAACCTTATCTTCTAATGTTTAATATCAGTGTTGAAAGTATCATTCCACGATGTAAATAAATGTAAAATAAAAGACAATGTAGCCGATATTCATAATAATATGTCAAAGTAGGGACTGTTAGTATTGTAATCTTGTTTAATTAATGTAAAAAATAAACAATTTAAAATATTTTCTTTTTCAGTACTGACCATTAATCTAGTCAAGTTTCATTTGAAATAGGGCTAACCTTCTAGTAATTTTAAAGCCAGTGATATTTTTTAAAAATTTTAGCTGGTTATCCTTACAGAGATTGCAAATGGCAGCCCTAATTTAAAATGAAACTAATTAGGCTCTTTTAAAAAGTAAGCTGTTGATATACCATAGTGTAATGATAATGATATTATATTTGTAATGATATATCCTAGTTAAATTCAATTTGAATTTTTAATAAGTACCTTCTACTACAAAAGAGTTACTACTTTTTCTGGTTGACACCTTAAAGATTTTATGGACAAATCTACTCGCGTACATATGTAAGTCTATTTTATTATAAATACTATTTACCATAATGAATTATTTAAGTACATAAATATGTTAATGGCGTAGAACTGTTTTTTTTAAAGCAGGGGCCGCCTACTTTTTAAAATTTTAAAATTGTGCATTTTGTTCAATAAAAATATATTCAACATGTTACAAAAGCGTATATTAAGCCAATAAAAATAGGATCTATTTCGGCCGTAGATCTTAAGTGGGAAATTTCTAAAAATAAATCAAAACTATTTAATATTTATCTTTTAAATTCAAATCAAAAGAACTCATGTTTTTAATATGAACCATCATGGTCATTATTATTTGAAATAAAGCAACCCAGGCAACCTAGCAACCTATTATGGCAAAAGATAAAAAGAAAATCTCTTTTCTGTAACAACTTATATAATAGTTAAAATAATGTTTAAAAACTTTTATTATTATTTTAAAGGAGCTGTAAAAAAAAGGTAGTCTACGCAATGTTAGTTGAAAATACTGAAATATTAAAAACCTTACACATATTAAATATATAATCAGAACGAATGATACAACTGATATTCTAAAATTATTGTGATGGATTTGTGTTAGAGTTAACTTCTAGAAGTGGTTAAATGTAATAAAGCTATTTAATGTATGTATGTACGATTAAGTAGGTATACCAAATCATATTAATGAATTATAGTAAAAAAAATTAGATTTGAAATTAACAAGAAAATTAAACTCAAATTTGATGAGTTTCTGAGAATTGAACTTTGGCATAAAATGTGCAATGTAATCAAATTTTCAAATTGTGTTATCAAAAACTTGACATCTTCATCGTGCGAATAAATATACTCGTATCTTCTACAAAGTCTAAAAAGATACGTTAAGTTTAATGAGTAATGAATTTTACTTATTACACTTATTAGTTAAAAAATATTATTAACTGTTTGCATAAAATAAATGTTATTTTTTATGCATAAATAGTTGCATAATATTTGGCTGTTAATTATAGGAGCAACTCAACAATTACAAAAGACGAGAAAACAGACTTCTTTGAGTATTGGTTGCACCCAAATTAAGCCTTCCTCCAATAGTGTTAATACCACTGATATATTAACATCGCAAATCTTAATGGGCTCTGACCTTGATCTAGCTGGTATCTTTCAATTGCGAATGAATTGCGAACAATACAGCGGACCTGCTTTCTCTCGTACAAATGTTATCATTGCGTCTCGCTCATTCGGTGGCTCCCCACGTCGCAATACCTCACAAACAGTCCCAAAATAGGTTACTGCGCATATTTGACACGTGATATCGCCAGAGCCCATTAGGTTTTGCGCCGATTATACTAGCACGCGTTTTTTGACAATATCGGCCTGCCTGCCGCTCTTTATCTATGAAATAATAGAGGGAAAAAATGCCTTAGGTTTGGGAGGTTATTGCTTTGGAAAATTCTTTACTTTGTTCAGTATTTAATGTAATAAAATTAAAAGAAGTTCTCTTGTTTTCTCGTCTCTTCTTGTCCCAAAATTATGTGCATGATTTTTTTTTGTTAATGGGACACCATTAACAAAAATACTTATTTACCATAAATTGCTGTAAAACAAAAACTATTTCATTCGAAAGGGAATCCAATGCAAATGAGAGATTCTGTCAATATTCTATCCATCAATGTGATCAATATACGTATTATATTTGTTTCAATTTGTCAGTAGATTTATAACAACAAGCAAATTAGATTGAAAGTAAAATTACTAGTGAAAAATAATTAAATGAAATTTATTAATTCTAAAGCAGGCCTTACATGTAATGCGAGCGATTTCGGCATTTCTTTCGGCCTAGGTATTGAAAGATATATTATAGTGTATAATTAATTAAATTTAAACTGAAGGCTCTTTCATTCACACTTGACCTCAAAAATAGAAATATGCACTAATTTAGAAAATCAATGTAAAAGTTAAGGCATTAAATGCTCTATACTGAACGATGCTTTTAACTGCAGTAAATTGTCGTAATAAGATATTCTTTTCTGTTCTCTGCTTAATGTATTAGTGATTGTATTAAATAGTCTAATGTACCTATTATGTTTATGGTGCTCAAAGTGTGGTTAGCTAGTTAATCGTGGCTTGCTAGTCTGCTGAATATTTTTTTTTATTATTATTAAAAAAAAAAAGTGTGTGGCGATGCCTTAAAACGAAGTCTGGGCCGTATTTAGTCGTTTGTTGTGACACTATGGAATTATTTTTATGAGAAGTAGGTAATGTCAGTCATAGAAATGTTAAATGAATGTATGATAATATTATATTTAAATTAATTTACTATTATATAAATAATAAAATAAATATATCTACTTTAAACATTTTCCGGTGTTTAATTTAATACTTTGCGTGCGAATAAACACCATTATTATCCTCAAGGTATAACTTTCATTTTTATTTTACAACTAGCTGGCGCCGGCGACTTCGTCTGCGTTGAAGAAGAAAAAGTAGCCTATCCTGTGTCCTGTACGTCTAAATGTTTATCTACCAAGTTTTATGAAAATTAGTTAATTCGTTTAAGAGTTATGGAGGAACATACCTACACTTACAGATTTATTATTAGTATTGATGATGAAGGTCAAAATTGATGACATTTTTGGATAAGTGGTTTTTTAAAGCCTTTTCGACTCTAGAATTTCATGAATTTAATAGAATAGTCCCATTAAAGATTTTTTATTTCACAAATACATATCGATCCTGAGCGGTGAAAGTTTCCTATATAATAAGTATTCGGGTTTGTCCTAAAAACGTAAATTACATAATAAAGTCATGATCCTTACCAATAAACATCAATTGTACCGCTTTTATAGCAAAAGTTTGTGTTTGAATAAACTGGACAGAAAAAAGTATGAACAAAATATAACATTATTTTAAAATGAATTCGCTACAAGGACTGATTACTCACGCGCTTTAAAAAAATACAGTGCCAAATATCCACCCATTAACGCAAAGCGGAGTGAAAAATGCGAATTTTTATCACAAAAATGTTTCATGTACACTCTAAGTACCTTGCAATCGACTGCAAAAAATATTTTTGAACACAAGTAGACCTCGCAGGTCAAAAGTTTGGCCACCCCTGTCCTATACTGTGTCCGTCTTGAAAGTAGCCTTAGCAATGAATCTACACGTTTATGTCACTGCACGTCATGCATTGCAAACTGTAAGCGCATCGTGTTACTATATAGTTTCGTGATCGTCACTCGTGACCAACAAAGTTGTTTTGCTATACACTAATTGCATACGTAATCAATGAGCGTAACGGTTCCCCCATACACCACCGACAAACCATCGAACCATAACCATACACGTTATCAGTTTTTGCCCCTTGAAGCAAAGCTTATATATTCCTCTTGATTTTTTCCTATACTAGTCCCGTAGGCGTAAATAATCATTAATTCAAACGCACATAAAAATCGAAAACTACTAAGAGGGCCATAAGCTCATCAATGCTTAACTGAAAACAATTCTAACTATAAGCATGTAATGTAAGTTATAAACATTAGTTTGAGGTTCCAGTCTAGATCTTCGTAATTTACAAAATATAATGGTTCTGTTCAAAATATGAAAGTGATACTGGCCAGTTTAGTGAAAAAAAGCACACCCAAGTATTTCCTCATATTTTAGACATTTAAAGATACATAAAATTAGTACTTTACTGGTTAAGTACTATTTTATCTATAGTAATATGTACTAATTTCACTACGTATCACTATTTTGTTACTATATATACACCAATTCAGGTTGTTACAACAGGTTATTTTTCTTTTCAATCGTCCAACTATATTTTTATAAACTCAAATTGTGAACTTTAACTGTTCACGTGCTGATTATGCAATTAGCAATTTTGAATTTAACTGTTATTTTGAAGTTACAGTTAAAGTTTTGAACATAGCACTTTAAGGCAGGTAGCATATGGTTGAACGTTCCGGTCAACGGGCGTCCACCTCGGCCGAGGGAGCTTCTCGGTTTTGGTTGGCTGAGCTCCAACCGTTCCATATTCCATATTCGAAAATTTAATACTTCAAGTTAATCACAGTAAAAGTTTGTAAATGAGAATATTTATTATAACTGTTTAACAATAAGTTAATGAGAAAAATGGAAGGATAGCAAACAGAACAGCCCATCGCAAATTCTATATAATGTATTAAAAATCTTGCAGGGTTTTACTCAGAAAATCAGCTGTCATGGGTTATGTTTTATGCTGGCTATCATCGGTTAATGAAACCTATCGACAACAACCACCTGCACTAGGTGAGCACTGCCCATCGAAAATATGAACTTCTAACTCCTGTTAAAACAGATGCCCTTTGATTATAACTTATAAACATTTGGGCACTATGACGAAAAGTGCTTTTTGTTTAGTAATTATGAGGAATACGAGTATATATTTTCTGAGGTTTGTATGCATCCAATATCAAACATCTGAAACATTGAAGAATATCCTCGATCATTTAATTTTTTTTATGTAATGATCGGCAAGCAGGCTGACGGCCCACTTAATGGTTGGTGAACTGTCTCCTTCTAATCCCTTATGTATTTATTAGAATAGAAGATAGGGAAGTGGGCACTGACATCCCTTACTTACCTAAGTACAACAACGCCCATGCTGTTACTTCACGGTGGACTTCTGTAAGGGAGTTACTGCCGCAATACGGGCTGCCCAATTTAGTGAAACGCAGAACGCATTTTTCCTTTTTTATTATTTTCCGTTTAGTTTGCGCTGACTTTTATGGCTTTTAAATATATTATGAAAGGAGATATTGGTTGCGCGACTGTCGCGCGTTCTGTTTCTGTGTAAGTAATAGTCAGCTCAGTAAGGCGGTAACAGTAGTCAGTGGATTGCGTTCGGATACACTCGCGCATTTCGTGCTTACGTACGGGTGTACGTCCACCAAATAACGATATTTACGTGACACGAACGGAAAGGGAAGTGCAGTGATTCACAATAATAATGACCAATTTCATCTAAAATTAGGCCGACTGTACGGAACGTTTCTATTGTTGCCAATTTCCAAGGACAATATTTTTGTAAGTATACCAAAATAATTAAAGCTATATTTTTTTTCTAAAATATGTATATTAATTTTACTTATAAAAAAATAAGTTTAAAAAACATAGTATTAAAAACAATGTTCCTCTACGTGTTCTCTGCTAATTCGAAAAAAATTTGACGAGTTTGGTATCACTTGGTAATCATTTTAATTATAATAAAATAATACAAGTAAGATTGTATTAATCCTGCCTAAGAAACGAAATTGTTGACTCGTATTTTTTTATTTTGTTATTATCGACACAGAAATGCACATTATAAAATTTTTGATTGATTTATTAGTAAATATTCATAAAATCTATAGTTAATAGACAATATATTAACAATATAGCTTAAAAAAAATTGTATTTAATGTAATTTTCAAAATATTATATCATTTTTTTATGAAAATAATTTTAAAAAATATACACAATTATTTATATATCTTCATCGCATCCTCATTAGCCTGTCTCTCTTCTGTTTGATGTAGGCCTCTCTCAAAGCTCGCCATGACGCACGGTCGCAAAACCCTTGAGGTTATATTCCTGCGAAACCGTTGATGTCGTCTTATTTATATTCTGGTCTATCTGGTCTGTCCATCTGGTCGCATTATTTGTATGAAAATGTACAATTAACGACAATTTAAAATGACAATTTAAGTTTTGTACCATGAAAATAAATTTTAATAGTTTTAAACTATAACTGTATTTTTAGTCAGAATATGGGAGAAACAGACATTTTAGATCTTTAATTTTAATTTTTTATTAACATTTCTCTATTCTTTAATTTAATGAGGTCAAAAGAGTCAAAGAAAAAAACAGCTATCAGATACGCTATTTCTCTAATTACGATATTATTTTCAACTACTTATAGTTTAATAGTTTTAAAAAAGTTTCTGCTCTAGTTTTCGTAATGTAGCGTGCTTAAAATATTATTATTACTGAAGGGCCGCTGCGAATTAATTTGTAAAGACACTACTTATTACTTGTTGCGTGACATTATAATAATTTGAGAGCAACCGAGAGTGGTCTT
The DNA here is from genome assembly GCA_945859745.1 of Synanthedon formicaeformis. Taxonomy (NCBI): domain Eukaryota; kingdom Metazoa; phylum Arthropoda; class Insecta; order Lepidoptera; family Sesiidae; genus Synanthedon; species Synanthedon formicaeformis. The sequence goes on along the minus strand of OX243960.1, from coordinate 3,623,238 downwards.
CGGTGCATAAGCACTAAGCAGCCACACAAACAAATTACAGCGTTAAGTAGATCGTGACAGATCGACATTATGGGTCAAACAATTTTGTGTCCAATCTAATCGACTGTAGAAGAAAGTTAATTCAAATTTTATAATTTTAGGGTTTTTAGATTCCAAATTTTCTTAATGACCTTTTTACGGGTTTTTGATACACATAAACTGCGATAGGCTCGATAAATGAGCTTTGATACGCCATTTTTAATCAAAAATGTCAATCACACCACACCTACCAGCCTACCAAAGAATTTTCAAAATCGGTCCAGTAGTTTTTGAGTTTGTTCTTAACTTTAGTTGTTTTAGTGAAAATCGGTTATAGATGCCGCTTAACCTTTAAACTTTATGAATCTTGAGCTTTACTTTTGTATAGAAACGCATTTTATCTATCATTTGATTTTTGAATATAATATTGTATATTTATATAGTTAATACACAATACAAAATTCTAAGTAAGTACATAATTATGTGTAAGTTTGTTTTTCAATCCAACACATCGTAAAAAACTTCAATCTTACATTAAACTCCATTCCAGAGATGGAATAAATAAGTTATGATAGAATAGTTCGCCTAACCTAACACAATCACTTTTCAGCCATCTTGTACCAAACTTTGTATTTTTATAACAATTGTATGTACACACTCCTTCTTGGATTACCTATCGTTTTTTTTTTTTCAATTATTAAAAAACCGCATATAAATCCGTTGCGTTCTTTAGAAGAAGTAAACGGAGAAACGTGCTTTAGATGCGACTTTGTTTTTAAACTATTTATAAGTAACTAATAAAATTAAAGGCGTAAGTAAACATTACAATATGAATACCCTTGATTTACCTAAAAGAGATGGTTAAAGATTTACCAAAAAAGGAGAGAATCTTGTCCGAAGATATACTATACGGCTTCGGACCCTTTCGACCCACTAGTTTTGACCCGCTGAATAAAAGTGCCCGTTGGACCCACTTTTAAGTGACCGTCTAAACCACTGTGGGTGATTTTTAGTGCCTTTCTGACCCGTACCTATTAAACAATGGAAATGGAAAACTATAAAATGTACAATCGGACCAGTACATTGATTTAGAAACGATGATCCGTAGAAGTTTGTAATAAAACTATAACAATCATAAACATAAAATTGGACACGAATCCGTCTCTCATACATTGCAAAATACAGTTACCTACATTGTTGAATATTGAATGGCGTAATAAATCCCATTAAAATGTATAGTTATTGCTAACAAACTATGAGAAATATAATACATTTATATTGGAATTATATTTAATCGTTTTACTAGGTTAAAATCGTTCACGATTATTTCTTTATTTTGCGAAATACCATCGTATTAATTAATATTCTTTTATTTTTATTTGTGTAGGTATTAAGTCTTTAAAACATAATAAAACAAAGTATTGACTGTAGTAGAATACGAAATCTTGAATGTTGCAATTCGTTATTTTTTTGATAGATTTTTTTAGACATAAGTAGGTAGGAGGTACCTACTCGTATTGCCATTCTAACTCAAAATCAACTCAAAATATAAATGTTCCTCGAATAAAATTGTTTTTAACTAGAGACCTGTCCCCAGATTCGCATAGAAGCATTTTTCTTTTTTTTATGTTAAAGTAAAAACGACAGACAGTATGACGGCCCACTTGATGGTAGGTGGCTACCGTCACCTATAACACAAACATCGCCATTGGTCTTCTATAAGGGGGACTGCAAATTATATACACAAACCTTCCTCCATTATCGCTCTCTCCATTAGTGAAAACCCTAATTAAAATCCTATACATGGCTTTAGTATTTACATCACAATTAAGTTCAATTTGTCGTCAACACATTTTAAAAGAAATTTGAATATTATTTGTGAATTCTAATATTCAAGTTCAATTATCGTTTACGGGTTTAAGTGCCTTGTGCCTTGTGAATTATTATTGTAACTTAAAACGCGAACATGAAATACATTGCATGTCGTTGCTACATTAACTAAAGATGAGTCGGTTTAATTTAGGTAAAAATCTTACATAACCTTAACTAGGTCCGATTAAATTGCTTTAAAAACAATGCACTTTCATTTTCGCAAAGATTTTTTCTTAAACATCAAACTAAATGTATTAACAATTTTTCATTGTCTTAATTTTTGTTGTAATCTTTTTTAAAAATTCCCACAATTCCTTTGTATGCACTTAATCATGTCTGAGTTCATATCTGGGTATCTGTTCATCTTAATTTTATATTTCAATTGCATCGTAGCCTTGTTCAGATAATTCAAGATTTCTCTAAAACAATTGATACGATGGCTTTCACGAAATGGCTCGCTTATGATTGATATGGTGGCAACAGATTTGTGAAACTACATCATTAAAGAGACGATATAGCGACAACATCCTAATAACAATTATCTAATAACATAAATAACATGATTAACATGATCATTTCCAAAAGTCTAAACATATCTTCATAATTACCTATAGTTAACAACTATGTCGTCAGCTTTGAAAAAAGGAAAAGCTACGACGGCTCAGACAGACATACAGATACACAGATCAAACTTATAAAATAAAAAAAGAGATCTAAACTTAAGATTATAGATAAGGCTGGTACAGAATCTTGTACACTATAGCTTTTCTCTTACCCATCTAATGACATTGATACCTACCTCATTATCATAAGAGAGTGTGTACCTCCCTTAGTGACATTCGATTCAGTTGTAAGTAAATGTTCTTGTTTGTTAGAAATCGTGAGAATCGATGACACATATGAACAATAATTAAGAATGAAAGGCAATATGTATGGCATCTTTCTAGAAACTGTATTATGGTGTCAGCAGATTATAAACAAGCTGCTTTCATATGCCATTATTCTATGGTGTTTATAGTTCGCACCGAGTATTTTTTGCCCTTATCAATCTGTGTTACGTATTCATAAAATATGTAAACGTTTAAAAATTGATTTACATAGCTTACTTAGGCTAAACCTGGATACATGAAAATTATGTAGTCGAGAATTGTAGTCCTAAGATCCTAAAAAAACTCCAGATTGAATCACTAACCATTACTTTCATTAAAATTTTAATCTTTTGATTTTGATACTTGAGAAAGAGCCGCTAGTATTATTATATTTTTTCATATTTAAGTAGGTATTACTCTTTAAGAAATTACGTAAGCAAAGCCGAAGCCAAAAGCTATTGTGATATATTATTCTATGTTACTATACTTACAGTGTCATAGTGAAACGAGAAATAGTTGTTAATCTGACCTTGTACAAAAAAAAAACAAAGAAAATCTGTTCGTGCATTAAAATCGCACGTTTTCAAATCTTAATTAAACCGTAAATGTCTCGGTTGTAGAAAATTCGTTGATACGTAAAAAGTTGTTCACGAAATTGTCAGTGCAACGACCGTAAGATAAAAAAAGGACATTACTTGAGTTTCGCCGAATTGCGTAATCCATCGAAAAGGAAAGTTCTAAACATTTTTCGTATTAGTTTGATGACAATGTAAATATCTATTTTTTTTAACAGATTAGTTTTATGGCAATATAAAATATTTATATTATTTAAATATACAGCATACATAGAAATAGGTCAGAACAGTTTATCAGGAATAATAAAGTATCAATAATTTCCAAAAACATTTAATTTATAAATTCTTGTGATAACTTTTGTATTTTTAGAGGATTCTTCCCGAACAGCACCCCTGTTCTGTTTGTAAGTTACCCTATGTCCTTTTTTGTATTCTTGACCACGTGTATGAAAAATTTCAGAGTGATCGAGCGTGAAAGCGTGACAAACAATCACTCACTTTCGCATTTATAATATCAGTTAGGATACCCTTCTTAATTAAATTAATTTTATTATTTTTACATTATTATCTTACACGGTGAGAGTGAAAAAAAAAAGATTTTCAATTAAAATTTGATATAATGTAAGTAGTAAAAACATTAAGATTAACTGCCAAGTATAAGTAATATTCTAATCGCTACAGAAATCGTAATTTACGTATTTATTCTGAAATTCTGTGTCATTTTAAATGCCCTCTAAATTAGAGTTTTAAGTGCCCTATATAAACTTTATATAGTTTAGTCCTATTTAAGGTATAAAAGAAATAAAAGGAGCGTACAGTGGCTTCGATACCGGATACGGTGAGACGGGGTTCGGTTCCCGAGGGACCACGCTCCGGTGAGTCGATACGGTGTGCGCGCGCGCCACTCACCTGTACTATCTGTCGCAGGTTGTAGTGTTAAGCTTTTAAAACAAGTAAAAACAATCGTTCGTATGGAGAGGTAAGGAAATTTAAAAATAGAAAGTCATTTTTATATTAATAAGGCAAAGGGAAAATTACCTGTTCTCTAATTATTTTTATTTTGCGTTTTATCTTTATTATATATTATAACTATTATATAACACACTAACACTATTATATAGTACTAGCTGGCGCCCGCGACTTCGTCCGCGTTGAAAAGGAAAAAAGGAGCCTATCCTGTGTCCCGTACGTCTAAATGTTTATCTACCAAGTTTCATGAAAATAAGTTAATTCGTTTAAGAGTTATGGAGGAACATACATACATACATACAGAAAAAAATGTAAAAATCGTCAATTTAGTTTCAGTATCATGAAAACTCTGTAATATGATCTCTGAAACATGATATCTCTGAAAACAAAGTAAATTACTCCATGTCCGACCCTAACAGATTTATTATTAGTATTGATATATAATAATTATAGAAAAGTGTCATTTTAAAAATTGGATATTTATTCTGAAAATATTTTTAGCACAAATGGTTCTTCAACTCAATTTTATTTATTTATTTATTTATTGCGTAGTGGTCAGTGTAATTAAGAGTTACAATAACCTGACAACATTTTATCAGACGAAAACTGAGGTCATATAAAATTAAGAGCGTGCAAATTTTCTTTTTAAAAAAATGCAATTTTACACTTTTTAATTTCCTTGTATAATTTGACGAAAACAGTGGCGTAAATTATCAATTACAACACAGTAGTTACAGATTGTTACGTGAATTACACCCTAGAACTATAACTAAGTAAGTACTTCGCTCTTAGCTCACTCTTGCACCAAAATATCTTGTGTTTGTTTACCACTTACCTCCCTTGTATAACAATCTAATTAACATGCTACCACTGACAACCGTTTTAATTGAGTTTGCTAACACACATTATATCTCTTAAAAGACATCGTGTAAAGTAATTAGACAAGAAAGAGGTTGATCGTGCCTTAAAAACTCGGCCAACATTTTTAATTTTCGTTTGGCAGTAGTGGAGTTTCATTTACAAACGATCTCACCAAATTACATGTAATGTAACAATTTCACAAGAGTCCATCATTACAAATAGATTTGTGTACTGGAAAGTCGTTGAAAGGTAACGGAAGAGGCGCTATTGTATCTGCTAAATAAATACGCATTAAATAATCACCACATCGGGAATTTGAAGTTTTGTTTTGTTTTTCAAACTTTGTCTTATTAATGTTACTAACTTTTGCCCGTTACTTCGTCTGCTCAACATTTCTTAAGACGTTGAAACATTTATTAAATCTTTATTGCTCATTAATTTTTCAAACTTTGTTTTTTTTGTTCTTTTTTATATGATCCCTCAGGAAGAGTACTTACAGAAGAGTGACCCTCATTGTGAATTTAAGTTTCTCATTGAAACTTTAGACACGCTCACGCACACACAACAATAATTTGACATAAAATACTAGATATTATTAATAATAGGCATTTATAATACAATACAACGTACCTTTAAAACAACTTTTTTATCTTACCGATTTATAACTTTGTATACTTAGGTAGTATAGGTAGATTAGGTAGGCACCTCTTTCCTTTTTCATCGAATCTTAGCAATTAGTTTATACTAAAGTATATTCTTTTAAAAAAACTGCTAAAATAACTATAAGTTTATAATTCGAAAGTACTAAATGATTTATGTCACATGTTTACCTCTATAATAAATGTACTGTGATAAAATTCAATTATTATTGATTATACAAAGTAGTAGCTTGTAGTAAAGTAAAGTTATTTAATAGTATACTTTCGTAAAGGTAAATATCGTGTTCGGTTCGTATTTACCAATTACCGTGAGTGATAGAGATTTGTTGGTGTAAGATACATAATACTTATTTAATTTAAAATAATATATTTTTTATGTGAAAGTATGAGTATCTAATACGAAAGAACGATAAACGATGAAGGTATGTATAGGAAGAAAGCAGGGCCGAGTCACTATTATTGCATATTATAACAATTATCATAAATCGTAACGTATTGTTACGCGCGGGGTAAGTTAAAATGCCGTTTAGGGTTATAAGAACACGATTTATTTTCGCAGAGCAAGATGACTTCCAATAGTCTTGCCAAAGGTCGTCAATAATTCACTCAACATGTCACTAATGCACTGTCCCAAATATCTTCGTAAAAGCTCCCAACAATCGAGCGAGGGCACCCGTATTTATACTCGCGCAGATAGCACAGATAGTTTTGGAAATTACCAGAAACTTAAAAGATGTAAACATGCTTACGTTGAACTTCTAGAAGGCTATTGCTGTTGGTGGAATGTGAAGGAACAGTTTGCTTTGACACTCAAAAAGGGGGGCGCGGCCACCATCTACTCATTGGGGGCGTGTCGAACGCGTGTGGAATTTTTCCATGTGCCCGGGGCTACTCTCAAGATTTCGAGAACGTTCCATACTCTAGTCGTAACAGTATCATAAATCGTAATAATTAATTGCACATAAGAATTTGTACAAATGAAGAAATCAAAACAGGGTTATAGTAATAAAATATGGGAAAGTCGCTAATTTTGTATTTAAGGGATATTATGACACGTAATAGTATAACAAGGTATGAGAATTACACTAGTCGAGATAATAATCTGAGGCAGATTAATCTTGCTTATAACGTGATAATGACATTCCATGTTAGCAATTTGTAAATGTTTATTTTCTAGGTGGGTACTTAATATGTAGTTTAATTCATCTAAGAACTATTTTAGTGGTAGTACAGTAATATAAAAAAAAAACTTTATTAACAAAACCATTTCTTTTACTCTTTATAAGACCCACATACATATATTACCTTAAATTTATTAGAAAATTTACAAGTCTTGAGTCGCTCTGACTCAGGGGTCCTTTCAAAATTGGTTCTGGTCTCAGATTTTTTAGTAGTAGAAGGGCATACAAATCTGAAATCAGCGTATGTTTGCTTCGATGAGCTCATTTCGCTATTATCCTTAATCCTATTAAGGTATTAAGGTACTGCACCTGAGACGTTGCTTGTGTTATAGATAGATGTTAGCCATCTTCTACCATCTAATGGACCGTCAGCCTGTCTAAAAAGCCTTTACATTAAAAAAAACTGTAATATTTTTAGACTTAAATAAACATTATTCACTATTTTATAAATTAAAATTTTATCAAATATTTGCAGTAAAGGAAATCAAAATACAGCACAAATAAAAGTAAGAAACGAAAGACATCCGTATTAACAGCATCCGTAATAAAACACAAATAAAAATTAGGAACATTACTTTGCGACAGTTAATTACGGGTACTTAACATGCATAATGACTATTTCTTCAACCAAAGAAGTTTGTATACCGTATTAATTGCCACTAGCCATTTTGTGTATTATCCCGCAAAGTGGACGTAACAACGTAAACTCGACAGAATAACAGACATTGAAGAAGTAGATATACAAAATATTTTATATACCGACACACAAAATATAAAAGTATATAAAAGTAATGCGAAACACTGTCGCACGTAAAGTAAGGTTTTTAACAAATATATTATTTCGATGTTTAACAATGAATTTTATGAATTTTATGACCTCTATGTAGAATACATAGATTTCTTATTTAAGGTATTTAAGATATTTTAATTTAAAGTGAAGATAAGTAAAGTTTTAATTATACATTCAAGTGTGTAGCGAAGGGTGGAGGCTTTCTCTCGTTTGGGCGACCGCGTTAACTCCTTTCCGTGCTTTATTATTACGCCGAGGTTTAACCTAGTGTGTCGTATGATCCAAATATACGACATTGCATAGCATAGCTTAACTAGACACAAGCCTTTGTGTGATCATTGTTACTTGCACAAACACATACCATTTTTTACATTTTTATAGAACATTGTAGAAAGACAAAACTATCTGAGTTCTGGGTTCGATTACCAGCAGAGGCAACTTTGGATATGAACTTTTCATAATTACCAGAGCCCATTTCCTTATCCCTGACATAATTCAATGTTGTCATCAACGGTAGCCAGCTATTTTATCAAATGGACTGTTAAAGGTCTCCTATTGGGAATATCAGACTAGTCCTAGGTACCTACTCGTTTTAGCAGCCGACCTTTATACGTTAATCCCTTATGGGTTAGAATGGGGTAATAAAATATGTGGTTTTTCGGGAACCACATATTTTAGCTTTGCAAAAAAGTGCGAAAAAAATCCCAAAGCTCTTTAAATCATTGTTTACGTTATGTGTCTCTCCATATTGTAAATGTGAATATTGGTTTCATAACAGCTTTAGGTTTCAGCAAGTCTATGTGCAATGAAAATGTAAGAGAGCTCCCCTAGTAATCACGAAAGAGTTTTGAGTAATACCTAAGCTACGCAGGATAATACCGCGAACGCCTTTTGCGTCTGTGTTCAGCGCAAACCGCAATGAAACCACACTGGAATTGTTAAGGTATACCTATCTATCTACACATATCTGTTTTTAATCTGTCGTGTATCATCTATGTCATCTAACTAATGTATTGAACTCATACTAAGCTTAGTATTATGCAAACTATCATTGTGTACTTATACCTACGCTACGAGTATTTATTGTAAACATTGTCATTTACTTTATTTTACTTTAGGAAAAAAGGTGATACTCTGAGAAACATTAGATATTTTAAAACAAACATGTACGGTTGAAGAAAAAGATAATACAAAAGAGTGTTATTTGTAAGCTTATGGCTCTTTGATGCTTTGACTTATCAGGATCAGGATATCACGATAGTTCGAAGAGAAATTCTCTAGTAGATACTTGACTTACAACTTGTTGCTTTCGATTTTTTTTCTTTAGTTCATAATTCGCAATAATGATGAATCTCCTGAAATAAAGGTCAATTCCCTGCATATCTACCCATTCTCCATCGACAATAGTCATTGGCCTTCCGACTCGTCGCGGTGGTTGCCCCTATTGTTTCAATTTCGAACCAACAACGTGTCGATTGACAGTTGCTGCCAAAATATACTCCATGTTTTCGAACCGCAGAGTTCATCATAGAGAGCACACATCCGGCAGAGTGCACGAGGTCATATTTCTAATTGTTTTACGTATTTTATGTAATTACAATTGTTTCGCAAAAGTGACGCGTGTGAATGAACCTCATTATGATTGAATCACACCTTTTGATTTTGTTACAGGTTGATGTAACATTATAATTAGATGAGTAGGTATTAAATTTCGCCGTGACCAGCTTTTGTTTGACTATCTTTTCAATGTTGTGACATGTTGACATTACGAGATGTACTCGTAGGAGGGAATAGCCTAGTCAAAAGTCAGTATTGATTGCACTCCGTATAATTAAATACGTATGTTAAAATATTTGTACTGTGCACGGCACACTGCGTTTCGCAATCATAAATTGGGCACACTGTTTTGATGGCAGTAACCACCACTTTGTAGAATACCACCATGAAATAACTGCGTTTCTCTAGTAACTCCCATTCATACCAGTTCGTATTATGCTTTTCGCGCTTTCTTACTGCAAATATATCTCTACAATTATGCAATACATATATACATTATGTCCACATAGTAAATGGTGTGGAGAGAATATCGTGATCTGAAATTTTCCTGCGTCGCACTTCGCATTGACTTCTCGTATAATTAAAAACGAAAGCAAAAGTAAAAGCATCGCAACACTTGCAGCCACCCATTAATTAACATGTCTTTTGTCACCTTTCAAAAAACAGTAAAGTCAACGCTTATCTCTTTTACAGATAGCTGCGAATTCGTCGGCACGTAGAGAAGATTAAATCACTCAAGAGTCAAGCAAGAGGTGACAACACTTTCACCGGTAATGCACGCCACTTGACTTCCCACGGTGAAACCGTGCGAAGAAAAGCGGGAAAGATGTTAGTTGTGGTAAAAAATACGGAGCAATGTGTCAGATGAGCAAAGATGAGGGCGGCTGTCGATACAGAGTGGAGTCCGCCGCGTGTCCGATTAAAAAATCAGAGAAAATGGACACTACTTTTGCTCTTAACTGTAGCCGTATCAACGGCTGCTAATCGCCCACCGCGCTTTCTTATAGACGGCCAGTCAGAAATCGTAGTAAGATTGAAAGAAGGCACTGAAACGCCAGTGGGTAAGCAACACTAGTATGAATAATACTATTTTTTTTATAAAAGATACACTTAAAAGAATTTCACATGCGTCAAACTTTGTGCTTATGTTTAAATTACCTAATAACAAAATATAACAATAAGTATAATATATAAGTACACGCTCCCGGCTTCGCCCGGGTTCAAAATAAAAACTTTTAAGTTGGACCAAATTACACATTTACGAAGTTTTATCAAAATCAGATTTTTTTCCTTTGTGACTGAATCTCTAAATCACAATGAATACTACCCTTTAAGCTTAAGTTTCAAAGCAAGTACAATTTCATTCTAATCAAATCCTACAAAAAAGAGTATGTATGTATATATAAGTATTTTATAGTATTTATATGACTAATATTAAAATTATTTCCTACAAACATTCAGCTAATGCGACTTTTAATCACATTACATTAAAACGATAGGTACTAAGTCTATTATAAACCTTATATTCAGATATTTAATACACGTATTATCTAATAAATATCCACATTCACGAGGTAAGCCGATGTATTATTGACTGCTTTTGGTGTCAGGGGCGTAATAGGGATTTATAAGACTTCCCTTTGTTACACTAGTGTCGTCTTGGTAACAGACTATACCCTACTATGCATTCAACCCCTATATAGATGTTGAGGCAATTTCCGGCCATCAACACTTGCAGTTACTAAATGCTTCCAAACGTTCGAAAGTTTATGATGACTCATTGCATCGGGCCAATTACATCAACTTTTAATGAGTAGGTAGTAAACTACTAAAATAAGAAAGAGGGATAAACGGGGAAGGTTTGCATATATTTTTAAATATATAAATGATAATAATTTACAGGAAGTCTAATCTATCGGCTGCGAGGTGTCGATCCAGATGGAGACTCATTAAAATTTGGTATTAGAGATAAACTGGGTAGTGATATTTTAAGACTAGAAGCCATTTCATCCAACGAAGCTAATATTTATTTAGTTAAGGAATTAGATAGAGAGGTAAGTTAATTAAAAATGTAATTTTGTTAATGAGGATTTAAAAACCTTAATATTTCCCAAGTATGCTTAAATAAATTTTAGTTAACTAATGGTTAACAAAATTATTTGAAAATTTGCACTCGTAGTGCGGTTCTTCTCAGGATCGTCATCTTGGCTTTTTTCCGAAACCCTGGTAAATTTAAATTAATATGACGATCATAAGAGTTTCTTGTAGAAACCTAATTGATAAATAAATATTTTGATTTTGATTTGATTTTGATTTTGATTATAATACATACCAATAAGCTGAATAGATACAAATACAGAAGGTTCAGTATAGGTAATTATACAATAGTTAAGTATTACTAGACTGGGTGATCGAGTTTTGCTCGGGCTAATGAAGTCGATAAGAAAGAAAGTCTTTGAAACATTATAGAAAAAAATGCAAGAATACTTGAATTAATAATTCAATTAAAATATTATAAAACGAGCAAGCGTTATTACTTTTGTAACAGTTCCACTAAAAAAAAACTACCTAAAACGAATTTTCTCGAAGATAAGAACCTAACAGATCGATTTCGGGGTATCCGGTCCAAACGCCATCTGTTATGGAGTAGTGTTATTAAGTAGCAAAAATCATTAAGTCCGCTCGCTCGGCGTTAGATAGCGTTAGCTGTACCAAGCGTCCCATTAAAATAAACTACCTAAAACGAATTTTCTCGAAGATAATATCCTGACAGATCGATTTCTAGACCTAAAAAACCCCTAACCCTAAATTTTCGTCAAAATCGTTAGAGCCGTTTGCGAGATCGTCTTGGCATACAAGAAGTTTTGTATTATATGATAAGATAATAAGATAATTTTTTTATCAGATTCGAGATGAATACTCTTTTGTGCTAACTTTAACCGATGGACATTTAGGAGAAGGTAATTTTATTACGCAAAGTTTCTTGTTGTTGGTGGAAGATATAAACGACAACGAACCAATTTTTAAGCCTTATCCTTCTGCAATTACTGTAAAAGAAGACGCAACTCCTGGTGTATTGACTGTTGTGGAAGCTACTGATCTTGATGAAGGAGCATATGGTCAGGTGAGTGATTTCAACATAATACAATAAAAATCTCTAAAAACGATTTGCCACCAAAGCTCAATATTCGTTGGAAACAATTTTCTAACAGTCACGAACACAAAATTACAGCACAGAATACTATATATTTAAAAGAAGTATTTGTATGATTTATAGTATTCAGTACTTTATTTGTATTCTATTTTGATTCTATTCTGTTCTATAGCTTGGCTTAAAGGTATAGTTACCAGGCCATACAATTCCAAAAAAATAATTTGTTTTGATGTTTTGACTTTTGTACTTTTGTTGTTTATTTTTGTACTTTTTAATCTTTATATTATAAGGAAGTTAAGTTAGTAAAGTAGCAATCAATACTAATAATAAATCTGTAAGGGTTGGTCATGGAATGTTACTTTGTTTTCAGAGATATCGTATAGGCTCTATACATGATACTGAAACTAAATTGACGATATTTAAATTTTTTTTCTGTATGTATATACACTAAATACGTATTTTAAACTGATTTACTTGGTAGATAAACATTTAGACGTACAGGAAACAGGATAGGCTACTTTTTCTTTTTCAACGCGGGTGAAGTCGCGGGCACCAGCTAGTTTTAAAATAAATTCGTAATTATTTATTATTTTATTGTTATAGTTAACTTATTGTCATTTCTTTAGTGCGTGCATGTTTATTCTCACCACTTTTAGAAGTAAATGCATTTGTTTTAGGTGCTATATCACTTACAAGAGCTAGACGGAGATGTTGAGAATTTTTCTGTCCAAACTGTAAATGGTAAGGGGGTCGTACGTTTAACAAATCGCCTGGATTATGAACGCAAGTCCCTGTATCAATTGCGCGTACTTGCAATCGACCGGGCGAATCAGGGAAGAGTGAACACTGGCACAGCTGCTATTTTAGTGAAAGTCCAAGACATAGAAGACCAGCCTCCAGAGTTCATTGTTGCAAGTCCAGTGACTAGAATAAGCGAGGATGCTCCTGTTGGGACATCAGTCCTACAAGGTACCATATTCATTACTAATAAGAATAAAGCACTTATCTATTTAAGTATAAATAATAGGTATAGGAAAACTTTTGGGCAGCCCGTCTGGTAGCAGTGATCACCCCCTTACAGCATGTGTGCTGTTGTGTTTCTGTGAGGGAGTAAACCTTGAATGTCCTAATCAAAACACATTTTTACTCCAATGCTGGTTGGAAAGGGTCAGCTTTGAATTGGTCAGTTTACTTTTTAGGAAATTGGCTTTTGACCAATAATTAAGTTAGGTATTGGGACATTCTTCAGTAACTTTATTCAAGGTAATCTCGTATAAGACCCTGTTTACTGACACCAGACAAGTTGTCCAGTTCATAACCGCAGAGCACAGTGTACTCTACTGTACCACTACTATTTATTATTTTTATTAATTTGAACTCCAGTACGTGCCATTGATGGAGATCGTGGTATCAACAACCGCATCTCATACAGCATTATATCGGGAGGAGAGGAACATTTTGACATTGACAGCAGTTCTGGCATCGTCTATACCACCAATCAGTTGGACAGAGAAGATCCCAACAATAGCAATGGTGCTTATATTCTGGAAATATTGGTAAGTTTAAACTAAAATGCTTTTTATTTTATTCCTATATTGAATTCTAATGAAAGCATGGTCTTCATAATTATTAATCTTTATAAATAAAAAATAATCCCTAAATGTGTTGCTAAGCGCAAAACTTGAGAACGGCTGGACCGATTTTAATTCTGTCTTCACTCATGGATAGAGGGATAATCAGGGAAGGTTTTTACGTAAAAAAATGCACACCGGGCGAAACTGGGAGCGGGTCGCTAGTATGTAAATAATTTTTAAAACATAAATTATCTTGTTTTAGGCTACAGAAGAATCGAAAATGGTCTCACCCATGCCAAGTGTCACCACTGAAGTGACAATAATTGTTACGGATGTTAACGATGAAACTCCGAGGTTTCGTAGTGACAGATATGTGGGAGAAGTATTAGAGAATGCACAACAGAATACACCCATAACATTTCTTCAAGATGCCATACCGGAGGTATATGATTATGACCAGGTAAATTGTCATTAATACAATACTTAGAAAATAAGAAATTTAGCGCCACCGTCGTCCCAGCGACAAAAATGTCAAATATTTTCTCAGATGTTATAGGTATTTTTCATTTTTCCACGCAGACAAATTCGCGTGCATCAGCTAGCAGGGTAAAACATTGTCTAATTCAGTTTTGATAAATTCAAACTATAATAATTACTTGAATGTTAATTTTTTTAAGCATCTTATTATAGTAATAATAAAACATTTGAATTAGAACAATCTAATTAATAATAATCACAATATGTTTGAATTATTATTATAATATTTTGGTGTATTTCAGGGTACAAATGGAACTTTTGAATTATACCTACAGGGTGACAATGGGATATTTGATGTTACGCCTTTCAAAGGAATCAACGAAGCGTCATTTCTGATTAGAGTCAGTGACCCTTCTTTCTTAGACTATGAGAGTGTTACTGTCGTGAACTTTAGCTTAATCGCCAAAGAAGTTGTGTCCAAAGAACCTAAAATGAGGTAAGTGTTATTTTATTTTCTCTTTTGATTTTTTTTTCTATATTGGTTGATTTATAATAAATGCGTGTAATTTTTGGACTTCACCTATAAATTTGGTAAGCAGAATGACAGTCTACTTGATGGAAGATGGTTCGACCTCAACCCATAATACAAGCAACGTCAAAGAGGCTGGAAAGTAAGAAGAGAAACACAACAGTACAAGTGCTGTTATGTTGATCTTCTATATGGGGATGATCACAGCAGCCAGGCTATTCCCAATTTAAGATTTATGATTTTGAGTAATTTTGTGTCTATATTTTGAGTCTTATATTAGAATTGGAGTAATTAAGAGGAGAAACGGTGAACACATTATCGACAAATAGAATGCCCTTAAAAATCCCATAAACATCTTGAATTTTAATATTTCTTTCTGATTATATCCTATGTCCTGATGAAGTATTCTTTTTTCCCCGTCATTCAACATTAAGAGGGACAAACAAATTCACAACAAAAACATATTTTTTTTCTCAGTCCTATATGCAATCAGTCTTCAAATTTAAGCAGATGTTTTACAAAATCTTGCAAGTAGGGAAAATATTCTAAAGAAGATTCCCTTTAATATGTATTCATTTTATTTAACCCTTGTTTTAAGTTGTAGGTTAAGGAAATGACGTCTTTTTAGATGTATTACATAGTCAAAGGATAGGCTGCCTCTCACAGAAACAGGCTCAAAAACAATCCCAACCAATAATAATATTTAGTGTAACTCTTTTTCTAGTGTTGTTCCAATAACAGTACATATAAAAGACGAAAATGACAATTTCCCCGAGTTTACCAAATCGCTGTACACAGTGTCGATAGCTGAGAACTGTGTGGCGGGCACTACAGTCGCTTGGGTCCAAGCGTTGGACGCAGACTCGGGGAATTACGGTACTATGGGGGTCAGGTATACAAGCCTCGGTGGAAGCGTTGCTAACTTGTAAGTATCTTATTAATTTTTTAATGTTTTTATCTTAAAAGAAAGTGTTTCTACATTATTTGGGAAAAATTTGTTATTTCCCCCCCACACAAATATTATCGTACTATACTTCCAGGTGTTTAATTTTTTTAACATTTATCTGTTTTTAATAACACAATTTAAGTCGGTAACAAACCAAGTTAGTCATAACTTAGTTTAATGTTAGTTATTAAGTTTATCATGAGTTTATCCGTTAACATTTAGATGTCTCAATTTCTCATCATTCAGCTATTTAGACTACCGTTTTAACCGTATCGTGGCTAGGCGTTCTTCCTATTAGGCTATTACCTGCTTTTGTTCCAGTTTAACATTAAACCCTACATCAGGCGTGATAACAGTAAAGCAAGCCGGCGGCGAAGTATTCGACCGAGAATTGGTATCTCGTCATTACCTCACAGTGGAGGCCAGAGACGACCTCGGCAAAGGCAATAGGAATACGGCCCAACTCATCATCAACATAGAGGATGTCAACGACAATGCACCGATGTTCCTAGCCAACAAATATGAGGCCAGACTATTGGAGAATGAGATGCATTTTGAAAATCCACTCGTTATGGAAGCCAGAGATCTTGACTTAAATGGTAACTGTGATGACAGATTTTATAAGCAATAGCTAACAATTTTGTATCCCAATATTTAAATCACTATTAATATTAACAATTGCTTCTTATACTTGATTTTAAACACTTTCCCAAAAGTAGTCAACATCCCTATCCTCTATTTCCTCCTTATTCATTAGCCACTTGCAAGCACTTCATAGTAAAAATTATAATTATGAGCAATCAATGTCTCTACCTCTAGTGTTTATAGTAATATTACAGCTTAAAATAAAATAATTTTCGGTTGCAGGCACAAAGAACAGCCACATAGAATATTCAATAGTTGGTGGTGAATATAAGAAGAACTTTTCTATAGATCCAAACCTGGGCATCATCACTCCAGTGAGCGGACTCGACTTCGAACAAATACCTGGGGACAATACAAATATTCGCCCTATTCACCTTACAGTAAGAATTATCGTTTTAATAATAAAAACCTTTTATTATTATTATTCACATTTATTTATTTTCATCCTTAATTCTAAATTTTTTACAATATAAGTATAAAAATAACAAATCTTTCTTACAATTTATATAAATAGTTTTTCTACCGAATATAAACGATACTGAAATAAGTACCATACGATTAATAAAATACTTTTATTTTAATGGTAATATGTATTTCTCTTTCCAAGGTACGCGCTCGTGATTTCGGTGTGCCTCCTCTGTCGTCGACGGTGCCCGTCACTATATACGTGCAAGACGCCAATGACAACGCACCCATGTTCCAACAGATGGTCTACAAACGGTCCATTCCCGAAGACATGCCGCCGGGGACGAGTATACTTGAGGTAATTACAATTTTATATATTACAGTCAGCCTCTCTAGGGTCGAATACATCCTCAATAGCATGTAATTTTGAAACGCCTTATGCCTGGGCCACGAAACAAACGCTCGAAGCGAATTCACTTCGCGCTGCAAGCGTCAGCGTCGAGCGTTAAAAATGTTAATGCGATTTGCAGCGCCGTGTTGTGGCCTCTTACATAAACCACAAGCATTTGTTTTTGACACTCGACACTGATGCTTGCAGCGCAAAGCTAATTCGCTTCGAGCGTTGTTTTTTCGTGTCCCAGGGGTTAAGGAGTAACTACACTTTCCAACTCATACTTACACAACAAACTTCATACTTTATGCTTCCACGATAACCTATTGTCATTACGTCTCTGTAAAGGTTGACATAATAGAGTTGTATAATGTTGTCAGGTGAAAGCTCGCGATGCAGACGGCTCGTCGCCCAACAACGCGGTGTTGTACCGCGTTTCGGGAGCGGACCGGTTCGTGGTGGGAGCTCGGTCGGGAGTGCTCAGCGTCGCTCCCACTGCCTCCCTCGACCCAGATCTCGCTCTCAATGGCGGCGGAAAAAGATACACCATCACTATTGTAAGTTATAATAACATTATTATTGGACGAATGGTTTAGGTTGTTGCCTTAGTTAGGTTGCTTAGGTCTCAAGGTCCCGGGTTAGCAATTACTAGCTATATTTATCGATCGCCAGGTGGCGTTGGATGGCGGTATAGGAGAACAACAGTTGAGCGCAGCGGTACTCGTCAATATTACCATAGTTGACGTCAACAACAAACCACCCGTGTTTGTTGATCCTGGAACGATCGCAGTTAAAGAAAACACTCAGGTACCAATATTTTATTTTGATCGTTATAATATGAAATATATTTGTAATTTAATATGTTGTTTAAAATATGAAATATACTAACACGCGTATTGAAGTTTTCATTGACATATAAAAACATGCCCCAAATTTTTTTCTCTTCTAATATTTGTCAATGAATGAAGCACTAAATGGCACACTGATGTTTTGTTTTAACTTAAATAAAATAATAATAGAAATTTTCATTTGTTGGTTTTATTAAAACGGAAGCTTCTGTATAAAAACTACTATACTTTTAAAACGAATGGTTAGCATTTGTGGTACAATAAAGTTTAAACGTGTATAAAACTACCTGAGACGCCATCTAGCACATCATTAATGCGTTAACGTATCATAATATCTTTAAAATAATTAAGACAAAATCAATTTTATCAATTCTCTCTTTGTAGGTGGGTACGGTAGTGTATCGTGCCATTGCACATGATCCCGACGAGCAGCCAGTGCTGAGGTACGCGCTATCTCGGGACGGTAGCGCTGCAAGGGATGAGGATGGCGTGCTCGTATCCCTCGCCAACTACGACTACATGGCGCTTTGGGACTTGAATCCCGTCGACGGAACCCTCAGGGTCGTCAGGTGAACATCTCTCTCTCTCTCTCCCTCCCTCTCTCTTTACCTCCCTCTCTCCCGCTCTTTCTCCCTCCCTCTCTCTCTGTCTCCCTCTCTCTCTCTCTCTGTCTCTCTCAATTCTGCATTAAATGACAAACTTTTTAATAGCTTGTCGCTTTTATTGATTTAATAAAAACATTATTGACAGGTCAGTTTCGATTTGTTGTTATTCGACCTTAGATCCTAAATTAGTGTTTGTAACTGTACATAAGATTTTACCGTTAATTTACTTAAGAAACCAAAAAAATACATGTCAGTCGTTGGAGTGCACGTCAGATGTGAAAATTTAGCGTCACAAAAAAAAGTTTAAATAGTATAGTTTTTCGACGACAGATGTCGCTGCGACGGCAGTTTATAACGCGAAGTGTCAAAATAACGCGAAATTGATAATGTAATATATTTATAAAAATAAAAGAATTGCGAAAAACACACTAGTTAAAATTGAAAACAAATTTGTCTCTCAATTAAGACCAAAAGGTGCACACAATAAAGTATCTATTCTCTAAGAACATAAAGTTCATTTTATTCCCTCTCTAGGCTCATTGACAGGGAGAAAGTTGAAACAGTGAAGTTGGTTCTGACTGTCGAGGATATGGCGGCCATAGCCAGCGGTCCCAAGCAGACAGCGTCGACTACCCTCACCTTAGTGATAGGGGACGAGAACGACAACAATCCCAAGTTCCGGAAGCCGTTTTACAAGAGCAGTGTTCCCGAAAACAGCAAAACGGGAACCAGTATCGTCACAGTGATCGCCGATGACGCTGACAAGAATCGGACCATGACTTACGACCTTGAAGGTAATTTATTTTATTTTATAAAGGGTGGCAGAAAGGAGTCATTTCCATTAATGAAAACCGAATCAAATTCGATTGAGCGGTTTCGGAGTCCCCAAGGAACATATTTATTTAATGTATTCGATGAGAATGACGTGTCTCCCAGTTCTTGTTTTAAATTAGAATACTTAAATCTTATCTGCAGCTGTATATTGTAGCGTTGTACTCAATATTTTTCAGGTAAAGAGGAGCTTTTAAACCTGGTGCACATGAACAATTCAACGGGTGAAGTGTTAGTGAGTAATAAGATCGATCACGAGCAATACGCGTGGATCAACCTCACCGTGAAGGCGGTAGATAGCGGAGTACCGCCGCGGTACTCACTCGTCGACTTATTTATCCAGGTAATCGTTCGATGAGTATTTCACTCTTGGTCTCTATGACTTGTCGGTAAAGAATATGTAAACGCCTGAATGAGAGCTAAATTTTTTTAAAGTAGAAGTATGTTTTCAAGTCCAAATTTCAATAAAATAAAATAATACATAAAAAATAATGTTATTAATGTAATCAAATCGTTAGAAAAAGCAGCTTTGGTTTTATTTTTATATAAAAACACGGTACAGAGTACGGTGTCCACTCTTTTCTTTTACATTACATTTTGAACATCAGTTTTGGAATAAAATGTGCATTGCAGCTATTTAGAACTAATTTAAACATTATTGAACTAGATGGCGCCATGCGCGGTTAGTGTGGGATTGTTCTAGATTCTAATAATGTCTTATAGAACAGTCCATTATATAGCTGATAAATGATGTTTGGTAAATATTTTACAATAAAAATATGCGCATTTGATCGTAGCATATAACTTTACAGGTGTTAGATGAAAACGATAATAATCCATATTTCGAATCGAACACGTTCGAATATCGAGTGCCAGAAGACACAGAGCCCGGTACCATTATCACGCACGTGACGGCACGGGACGCTGACTCGGCCGACTACGGTAAAATAACTTATCTACTCGACAGGACCTCCACGCAGGTAACTTATTCCATTATTACATAATATCAAATATATTATCACCTTTTCTCGTGAGAAAATTTGTTTTTAAATTTGTTTCAATATTGTTTTCAGGGTAAATTTCTAATAAATGCGGAGACAGGCGCGTTGACAGTGTCTGACTGGTTGGACCGCGAGACTCAGTCCACGTACAACTTGGTAGTGGAGGCGTGGGACAACTATCAGTTTGGTTATTTGAGTGGAGAGAGTCGGAATGCTTTCAAACAGATCATGTGAGATTCGAGTGTTGTTAAAATAATTATTCGAAGCTTTTAGCCATTGTTAACCAACCAACGAAAACACCGCTAATAACTCTTTTTAAAAAAAAAACCGACTTCAAACCGTTTTCTCATGGATGCCATTGTCAGAACTGGACCAAATTGAAATGGGACCACACGGGAAGCACCAGCTTTCAAATAAAAAAAGAATCATCAAAATCGTTTCACTCTCAGTCGAAAGTTCTGAGGTAACAAACATAAAAAAAAAATACAGTCGAATTGAGGACCTCCTCCTTTTTTGGAAGTCGGTTGAAAAAAGGTTTTTAGCGAGTGTTTATTGTACTCGCCAATTGTTTCCAGCAAGTGTCACCGCGGAATGGTTGTGTAATTAATGGGCATACTTTATTAATAGCCAGAGATACATTACTCCAACTACAAATATATTACATTCAGTAGGTACAGTACAAAATCTTACATAATTGATTGTTGTTACTGTCCAATTGCTGAATTTTGTACAAAATTATTTTTTATCAATTGTTTCATGCTAGTGTCACCGCAGAACTGTTGTACAATGGTCATACTACATTAATTGGGTGTATTAAAAAAAGTTCGTTTTCCTAATCTGGGATCTTTGTGTGAACAGTTTACACCCTTTAAACTTAATTTGATTTAAAAATAATGAAAGTGTGGCTTGCACAGAGTGCACGTAGAGGACGTGAACGACAACCGTCCAGTGCTGCAGCTGCCGGAAGAGTGCACCACCATCACTGAGTTCCACAACCACCGCGAGCCAATAGTGAGCGTGGCCGCCACCGACGCCGACGACAACGCAACGCCCAACGGACGCGTGCAGTTCCATCTCACCGGCGGCAAAGGACACGGTACCTCCTTAAATTACAATTCTGTTATTACACACACATTACACCTTCTAAAATTCTACAAAGCTTTTTAGAAACGGCCGCCACGGCGACAGTGGTACATTATTTTTTTATATTTTTAGACAATACCTCGATTACCTAACATTTTTTTAGGATAAAAAGTATCTTGAGCCGTTTTTGGATAAAAGAGTAGAAAACACGTATAACCTTCAGATGTATTTTCTTTTAGGGGCATGTATACCACGTAGCACGTAATGAGTACATTTCCTTGGGCTGATACCAGGAAACAAGATGATGCATTAGGATGTATTATATGAAAACATATGTAAAAATAATGCAGTGTTAACTAAGGTTTAATGTAAGCATTAAAGACTACTTATATAAATATTAGCAGTAATAAACTGGCAACTCGAGTTTATGTTTGTGTGCTGCTATCTATGTCGTGTTTAGGCTAACTAAAACGTACCAACAGTCCAGGGTTCTAGTATGCATGTGTTCTCACCTTTTGGCTAATGAGTTAATGTGACTGTTGCAGAATTGTTTCGTTTCGAGCAAGTGGGCGGAGATGCGAACACGGGTCGATTGTTCGCGAAGCAGTCGCTGAAGGATCGCTTCGGCAATTACACGCTGGCGGTGGAGGCGAGAGACTTGGGCTTGCCTCCGAATTCGGCCAGCGGCCAATTGAGGCTCTGCGTCACCGACTACAACGACCACGCGCCAGTATTCGTACAACCCAATCAGAACGTCACTATTAAAGTGCCAGAGGTGAGAAAGGATCATTTCTTCGCTAACTTCTTTTAAAACCACTCAACGGATTTGGATCGGTTTTCTTAAATGGAAAGATATTGTTACGTGCGGGGTGAGTTAAAATGCCGTTTAGTGTTGTAAGAACACGATTTATTTTCGCAGACCAAGATGACTTCCAAAATAACAGAGCCTTTCCAATTAAACCGTAAAACTTGCCAAAAGTCGTAGATAATTCACTCAACGTGTCAATAATGCACTGTCGCAAATATCTTCGCAAAAGCTTCCAAACTCGAGCGATGGCAACCGTATTTATACACGCGCAGTCAGCCGCGATGTTTTTGGAAAGCACTAGAAACTTTAATGTAAACAAGCTTGTACGCAAGTCGTAAACAGTTCGTAAAAAAAACTACGTAAACAATTTCCTGGGTTAATGGAATGTGAACCTTATGTCGCGAACATAAGGAACAGTTTGCTTTGACACAGAAGGGGCTTCCTCCTACGTATGGAAATTTCCATACGCCCAGGCCTGTTAAACAACAACAACTTACACTGTTAGCTTCGAGAATGTTCGGTCGTAAGTCGTAACAATATAAGAGAGGAATGTGGATCTGAGTTCAGCGTGTTGTCGGTGCAGAACGCGACGGTGGGCACTGTGGTGGCGGAAGTGCGGGCCATCGACGCGGACATCGGGCCGAACGGCGCCGTGCGCTACCGCATGGCGCGCGACGCTGCCTCCGCCTGGCGCGCTTTCAGCGTGCACGCCACCGCCGGCCTCTTGCGCACCGCACGCCCTCTGGACCGCGACCACCAGCGCACCTACCAGGCAAGTCCATGAGCCGTTTCACACCAACTATCTCGTCACGAATTTTTTATAAGAACTGAATAAAAAATTAGTAAGCATTAATATTTTCCGGATTCATTTCATTGCGTTAGACATGTGAATGTAATGAGTCATTCGGCGTATATTTTAGAAGAAAAAAAATTACTCATCCGTTTCCTATCAGAAAGAGGGACTTGATGTGTTTTGATTTTTTTTTTTTAATTTTTTACGAAACAACTGGCTAAAACTTTCATTTGATACCTACCCCACTCGATAGGTCTGTGAAAAAAATGTTTAATTTTTTTATGAATCTAACTTTTCACTTCTGAAGTATAGTCCTACGACTGACATGTTTTTTATATATATATATTTTAATTGAAAATTTTCTTTCAGTTACGTATTGAAGCTTACGATCTCGGTATCCCAACGCCCCTAAGCTCCGAGCTCGACCTCACCATATACGTGCAGACAGTAGACGCATATCGCCCCCAATTCCCCTACAAACGTCTAAACATCAATATTACAGAGAATTTACCCTATAAAGGCGTCTACTTGCCTTCGGTGATCGAAAGAGACGCCATAGATAGGGGCGACGAACCTATTCTGCCCGTGTGCTACTACATCGTAGCAGGAAATGACAATGGCACGTTCGAAGTACAGCCCAATACCCACAGGTCAGTGACTTGTTTATGACATGATCTATTGCTAGAAATTTCAAGAAGTAATGGATATTATTTACATTTTTTTTATACATATATAATTATATATGTATACTAACTGGTGCCCGCGACGTCGTCCGCGTTGAAAAAGAAAAAAGTAGCCTATCCTGTGCCCTGTACGTCTAAATGCTTATCTGCCAAGTTTCATGAAAATCAGTTAATTCGTTTAAGAGTTATGGAGGAACATACATACATACAGAAAAAAGATCTAAAAATGGTCAATTTAGTTTCAGTATCATGTATAGAGCCTATAAACACGATATCTCTGAAAACAAAGTAACTTACTCCATGACCAACCCTTACAGATTTATTATTAGTATTGATGGGACAAAGGTCGACAGGTGGTCCACTAATTGTAGGTTTCTACGGCCCCACAGGAACACAAACAGCATCACAGGGATGCAAGAAACCTACCGAATTTCATAGGATGAAGAACTCGCCATTTTTTCGATGTTTTTGCCTGTAAGGGTGTGATTACTGCCTCTACAAACGCTACCCAGTTTATTTTTGTGGAACACAGAACACAACGAATAAATAAAAATTTAATAATAATAAGAAATATTTTCAGGCTGACTACATTGAAACCGTTAGATCGAGAAGAAGTATCGGAGTATGAACTCACAATATATGCAACGGAGCATTGTGTAGAGAAACCGAAATATGACGAGAATGTTGATGCAATAAGTTCACTCAAGGTTCACATAAAAGTGAACGATTTGAATGATAACGAACCAAAGTTCACTAGCAAAATTTTTACTGGAGGAATCACCACTGAAGCTGATTTCGGTATCGAATTCATGCATATTAAGGTGAATTTATACTCAGTTTTACTGGTTTTTTTTTACCTCTTTTTTATCTGCAATCTCTGACA
This sequence comes from Synanthedon formicaeformis, assembly GCA_945859745.1. NCBI lineage: Eukaryota > Metazoa > Arthropoda > Insecta > Lepidoptera > Sesiidae > Synanthedon > Synanthedon formicaeformis. The sequence goes on along the minus strand of OX243960.1, from coordinate 3,598,231 downwards.
ATTTTTTATTCCACTAAATAGGCTATAGATTCGGACGAAGGCGATAACGCAAAAATATCCTACTATTTAGTGGGCGATGTAAAGAAGACTCTGACGGAAGGGTTGGAAAATCTGGCCGTCACTCCTTTCCTAGTAAACAAGGACAGTGGCGCCATCTCGCTGAATTTTGACCCGCAGAAGGGGATGAAGGGCTATTTTGATTTTAAGGTAATCTGTGACTGAAATGGTTAGTTTTATAAGATTATTTTACATATTTCTGAATTTGTCTGTGGATCTAAATAATAATTTTTTTTTAAATATATATCTTTACAGACGAGTTGCTATTATAGACCACATGCGTTTTAAACCATATGAGACTCTCTCAAAAATTATAATTAATTTTCGTCCAAACAGATTATAAAAGGTACTTTTTATGTTAAGGCCGAGAGACAGACTGTCAATTCACTTGATGATAGTATACCGGTTGTTTTTTTTTTTAATATTGAATGTTCCGACGGCCCGTTTACAATTTCATTGTAAGTATATAATTATTGATGATTAAATACTACAGGTAATAGCGAACGACACGGGAGGCCTGATGGACGAATCGCACGTGTTCATTTACCTCCTGAGGGAGGATCAGAGGGTTCGATTCATCTTGCGAGCGCATCCGTCCGAAATCCGAGACAGAATGAACTCGTTCAGGGAGCAGTTGGCGCGCGTCACGGACTCGGTCGTCAACGTGGACGACATGAAAGTGCACGAGAACAAAGACGGCTCCGTGGACAACACCAAGACGGATCTCTATTTGCATTTGGTCAACGGCGAGGATCACTCCGTGTTGGAAGTCGATCAAGTGTTGCAACTGGTTGACAAAAATATCGAGCAGTTGGATGAACTGTTTAAGGTGATGCTTCCTTCATTCCTTCTTCTGCAGAAGTTTTTGGACTTTGAAATTGCTTCCTTAGTGGGGCAATTAAGGAAATTGACGATAAAAAAAAAAAACGAGGGATACAGTTCAATGCTGTCTACATATCTATCATCTACATCCGAGATTTTATTGTTAATATATGGCATATTAGAATTCGTGGAATATATAATAAAGTATTACTCGTAATGTACTCACGTAAAACACACGGCCGTGTCCACGACACTGCCACAACCCATTTCTTTTTTATTTTATGTAAAGGTCTTCAGACAGGCTGAAGATCCACTTGATGGTAGGTGGATACAGTCGCATAATTAACACACGCAACTGCAAGTGGCCGACTTTAGTACCTAAACAAAACATCACACATGTTGTTATTTCACGGTGGGTCTCGCTGTTAAGGGTGTGGTTAATGACACCAGTCAGGATATCGTCAGGATATATTTCAGTTGTCATTTCTCCTTAAATTGTCGGAACAGGAGTTCAACGTGCTGGACACGCAGGCGGGTGCGCTTGCGCCGAGTGCGGCGGCGCTGGGAGGGAGCCCAGCCGTGTTTTGGTTAGCGTGGGTGGCTCTCTTCCTGGGCGCTCTACTGGCCTTGGCTCTGCTCGTGTGTCTCTCCCAAAGAGCCCACTACGCCCGACGCCTCAAGGCGGCCACGGCCACCGCTTACGGTAACACCATACTCCACAATCTCATTTACATTTTTAGCCTTTAAGAGTTTTCAGCCTAAAAATGCATTGCGTCTCTTCCGTTTGACAGCCTCTCCAACGGCCGGTGAATCAGACATGACGATGCGCAGTTCCGGAGGTCGCGTACCAAACACGAACAAGCACAGCACCAAAGGGTCGAACCCGATTTGGCTTCACGCGTACGAGAACGACTGGTACAAGTCGGACGATCAAATAAGCCATTCGGAACGAGATTCGCTCGATGAGAATGCTGTCGACCAAGACTTGACCACCGACAAGCCATACTTTATCACCACCGGGGCTTTCCCGTCCATAGAGTCCACCGAAACTGAAACACCCGCAAACCAAGCCAAATATGATTTCTATCAGCAATTGGAGCAGATGAAGAACGCCAAAAACATGGAAACGACTGAACTGTAGTCCCCTATTTGTACTATGTGCCTTGTAGATTATTTTTCACTCATATTTTGTAAGTTGTATATAGGTACAATACTGGCTAAGTATTTATACGAGTATTAGGTACAAGTTTATTGCTATATTCAATAAAAGAGTCCAAAGATCTCGTAGTTTTATTTCTGTTAGTGAATTTTTTTTCTTTCTCTTGAGAAATCAGACTGATCGGACGAATACTAATACACCCCTTCACCGAGTTTTAATAGCCATCCATTTCCCTAGCCCTTATCCTTAACCCTAAGGCGGCAGTGCATAGGTGTTAAGGGCGAAGGTAGTCACCTCCACCCACCATCAAGTTGATCCAGTCACCTTAAGGCGATTTTGTATGAAGTTCTATTCAAGAGGCCAGTTTTTTTATAGGTTGGTTGGACCTATAATATAGTCCTGAGTTAGGACTCCGTGGTATATTTTAGCAATAATAAATTGATATTTTTGAGATAAATTTTTTGGAACGCGTGCTATCGAAAAAAGTTTCCAATAAAATTTGTTCATCATAACGTCCTCTTAAAAAAAAGTGATTAAGCAGTTAATGACAAATGAAAATTCTACATTTCGTTTTTTTATCAACATATCGGTTTGAAACTCGTACATTATGCCAAACCTCAAAAGAATCATTAAAGATTTATCGATCTGTGAGATATAGTTTAGCAACAATCTGCGATCATCGACAAATCTTTGGCCTTTAATAGAAAAATAATAGAATTTCCCGTCGAAGCGAACGAAGGCCCACAGCAAGGAGAATTGAGTAAGGAGCGCCATCTTACATGGGTGTTAAACTGAAAAAGTGGCAACAAAATCAGATAAATATAGATGGCGCTAGTGTGAACAGTGAGAGTATGGAATGAATGTAGCAGTAGTTGACGGAGTGAAGTGCGCCGAGTTGAATTTTGGTTGAACACTAGCCTCACCAGCGCCACCAATTTATCGGTTTCGACGGACACTTAATACTCAGATTGTCCTCCTTACTCAATTCTCCTTGGCCCACAGGGTGGAAAAAATTGAGAATAGAATACAGTTGAAAACACAGACCTTACAGTGATGATAGCGCATAGAATAGAATGGAACGCGCAGACCAGTAGTAGGACCACAGATTAATCAATTTGGTTATACTATTTTTAATAAGGAGGGTAGAGATAAGGAGCGCTATCTTACATGGGTGTTAAACTGAAAAAGTGGCAACAAAAAGCGATAAATAGAGATGGCGCTGGTGTGCACAGAGTGAGAGTATGGAATGAATTAGCAGTAGTTGACGGAGTGAAGTGCGCCGAGTTGAAATGTTTACTGTCACTAGCCTCACTAGCGCCATCAATTTATCGTCTTTCGACGGACACTTAATGTTGTCCTCCTTGTCTCTACCCTCCTTAATTTGTTGTTCAATTTCCCATCTGTCAATGTTTTTTTTAAAGACTCATGACATGGATAGAACTACTTGTGAAATTACAGAAAATCCTATCCAATTTAGTTTATATACTCACTTTTTATTACATTATTTTACTGTAGACGCTGACCCCACAGCTGAAATAAAAAACTTCATATAACCTTTTTTTCTTCTTACCATCCAATCTTCAAAGTCCAATAGGTCCCCACGACGCTCGAGTAACTACACATTTAGCATCGTGGGCTCCCTAACCACTTGTTTTCTTCAATCAATTCATCGGATTATTCCCAGTAGTTCCGTTGAAGAAGCGGTTCCGTCGATGGTGCATTTATTTTATAAAACCCCTTTGTTCGATTTTTCAACAAAATATTTTTCAAATGTGACAAAACCAATGTTTGCAATTAGAAGTGTGCGTGAGACGATCGATCGAAACATCGTTTACTATTGACGAACTACCTACTCAGACAAGACAATCGAGTCTTTACAAGTCGAGTCGAGTAAACTAATTAGCAGGCAGACTGGTATCAAAGTATATTTTCAAAATGAAAAGTGGTATTAAAGTTCGATACATGAAGCCTTTTGCTTTTAAAAAAATCTCGATATAATGAAACAAAAATCTCACTAGATCCGATAACTTCGATCGGAATTATTAATTATTATAATAATAATAATCGGAATAAAAATATTATAAGAAACGACCGAATACATGAAATCCAAATAACACAAAACGCAGAATTTCTAAATTATTTTAACATAGCTAAATTCATTTAAAATGAGTAAAATACAAAAAAAAGGCGGATAAATATCCCTGTGAAACTGTAACTTCGGCTTAGTTACATAAGAAATTCACAAAGTAATTAAGATATTGATTTCTTATTATCTTACTTACTACGTAAACTGTTTACATTACATACTCGCGATTTATGTCGTTATATAAATCTGAATTCATATATATACATACCTATACAAATTCAATTATCTTCATGAAGTTGCAAGGAATTGCTTGCAAACATTCATTTTTCAGTTATAAGAATTATTTATGAATTTTTACATCATTAATTTTAATTAATCTTAACAGAAACTTCTGCATTTTGCGGTTTTTATTATGTTTTTTATCGTTCTTGATACTTTTTCCTCAAAATAAAACATTTACAGGGCCATCTTGTGTCGACGGACTTATGTCACGGGAGAAATGTATACACGATAATAACTACTAAAATAAAAATCAATAGAAATAAAGCGTCAATAACATGTTTAAATTATACACACAAATAGCCAGGAAACTCAAAAATAATAACTACTAAAATTACAATAATAATATATTATATAAAAAAAACACAAAATGAAACTTAGTAGTTGCGAAGTATATCAGACATCCAGGTCATCGACATCTCCCGCCAGGAAACTAAAATGAGATTTCTAGTACTCGCCCTCGATCCGAGTGGGCTTAATTGCAGTTTTTCATGTCCCATTAAATCAACTCTTTTTTCACTAATTAGGAATCACCCCGAATAAAGCTCAACTTGTTTATTTACATACACAATAATTTATTGTTCCTTACAATTTAGTGAAGCTAAAGTACAAGTTGTAGATTGATTACAATTTCAAAAAGCTTTTCAGTTTGAACAGTCTCCCTGTGTATGTTAGCACTTTGTTCGCAGAAGAATCTCGTTTCAAGCACATCCTTGTCAAGCCCGTCATACTACTCGTTCAAACAACTGTTCGTAGGGACTTGGGGATCATGATCGGGGGAGAGTTTGTGGAAATCACAACGCACGTATCCTTACAACCACAATATATATATTAGAATAAAATTATAAAGAACGCCATATTGAAAAATTCTAAATTAATTACTTACGACCTTACCAGAAATACACTGTAATTTCATACTGAGTGTTTGCTACTTAGTGCAATGTCTTCCTTCACTCTGTTATTATTGTGGATGAAAGAAAACTGATCGCATTACTCATTGTCAGTCTGGTTTGTAGCATGCTACATATTAACTAACATAAAAAAAAAGATGTTCTCCTATTAAAAAAAAAAAAAGAAAGACACTCACTCGCCTCCAACGACGAGCTCTTCAGTTATACAACTTATATTACTCAAAAAATGTTCTTAACACTTATCGAGTTTTTTTTTTACTTACATTTCTTTTTGACGAATCCCTAACAAACTGGACATGTGACGTTCCATTTCCTAAACATTATGGTTATTGTACAGTTCGACAGTTAAATTTAGATCTAGTTAAGGTACAAGTTCAGCAGTGTTACACAAATCCATGTCATTTAATTTTAACTAGATACAGTTTTCAAAAGTAAAACCAATTAGATATCTACCGACACATCAATTAAACGAAGAAAAAAAAACAGAATGTAATCTTGGTATTAATTAGAGAATGTTCATTATTGAAATGATAAACAGAAACTAATGTTTGCACAGGTGTACCGCATTTACTGTTACAAATCGCCGTTCGTAAATTACCAGAGATTACAGAAATTAGGCAGATCCTAAAAGTGATTTAAGAATATTTTATACAATTTCCAATAAATTTAGTTAATGGATAAGGGGGTGTGGGACAGTGGGCAAGGGGAGAAAGGGGGAGGAGAGGAATGGGGAGGGGAGGGGAGTGGAGCCCGGGCTGTGGCGATGTGTGTGTATGTTTGTTGACGTCACGGCCGACTCATCACATAGCATACTTCCTCGTCCACTCACGAGCTAGTTCATTGTACTTTTCTCTGTCCGTTTTGTAGATTCTAGCAATTTCTGGCACCAATGGGTCATCTGGGTTTGGATCGCATAGCAGTGAGCAGATTGACAACAACACTGCAACAAAACATTTATTCATATTAATATATATTCCAACGTTTGGACCTTAGTGAATAGTTCACTGTCTTATCCTTACTAATATTATAAATGCGAAAGTTTTTATGGATAGATTTATGGATGTTTGTTATTCTTTCACGCAAAAACTACTGAAGGGATTTCAATGAAACTTCACAATAATATAGCTTATACATCAGAGGCTATATAAGACATAAAACGCGGACAAAGTCGCGGTCACCAGCTAGTCTGTCATATAAAAAAAATTGCCAAGTGTTTATGAGCACTTTTTGTTGAACTACAATCTCCAAAATATGCAAAATGCAGCAGCTTGAATCTTTAATGTGCAAAGTTTACTAGAGTATACTAAAAAGTTTAAATAAGTTTCCAAAATTTTTTTAAAATACTTTTATGTCAATACTCTAAGTATACTTTTTGCACATACAATATTTTGATGATATATTATTTAATACAAAGGGTACTGTAGATTAAGAGCTAGTGTACACAGGTGACTAGGTGGGTAAATCCGTTTCCAATATGTAACACGAGATCAATGAACCCTATATTCTTTGGCAATAGTTTACTAACATATCGGCTTATGTTGGAGATTACATGCAGATTTTCATAGAACATTATTAGTTTCATCACCGAAATTACTTCCCAGGATAAATAAGAGCTACCCTCTTTGTAACGTTGTCAGATTACTTAATCAACCTATGGATTGTATAAACCTTACAAAGATAATAGAACCAATTATTAGCAGAGAAATAATGGATTTTATAAACAAGTCTATTTCACTTTTAAATAATTGTTGCAATACAATAACAAATTTGGACTTTTTTTTCTAAGTTCCTACTCTATTATAAAAATTTAAATCCCATACACAACAGATGGGAATCCAACAGATACAAATCCTTTGTTATCTATAATGATTATTAAAAAAAAAAAAATAATGGGCAGTTATGCAGTCTAATGGGATAACAAAAGCAAGTCTTTGTTTACAATTATATGCATATTGAGATTTAATGTGTATGGGAGAACTGAAATAAAAATTTCAATTTATGGGAGAAGTGAAATTTTCAAGTGTTTTTATATTAGTAAGTTTTTACAAGTTTTTTTTAGCTGTTTATAAACTACCAAATGTCTTACCTTTAGATATGGTGAGCGCTGGGGACCATTGTGAACGCAAAATGTCGAGACAAATGGAACCATTACTGTTTATGTTGGGATGATAGATACGTGTTGTAAATGCAACTTTTGGTGGTTTGAACGGATAGTCTGTTGGAAAATGTATGGTGAGGAAGAATACACCTCCTTGATAAGGGCTGTCCACCTGAAAATAAAACGAAAATAATTGATATGTGTACATAAATGTCCAAAAAATAAAGTATGAACTTGGAAATTGGGAAACTACAAAATGCTTATTATATTGAAACACAAAAGTTAAACAATAAAGATAACAAAGAGAAGCATCTAGCACATTGGAATATGAATTTGTTTCCAAATTTTAGGAGCTATTTGTGATAAAAATATACATTTGGAACAATAAAAAATATATCTATTTTTTTATAGGGAAGCCAAACAAAAATAAGTTACTACAATCTTCATTGCAACTTCTGAAACAAGAAAAAGTCAAATTGTGATGAAATCTTGTTAGTCAACAAAACAGTCCCTAAATACAGGATGATTTACAGCAAAAATGCATGCATTATGCAAAGTAAATACTTACTGGTCCCATTATTGTGGCTTGCCAGTGGAAAACTGAAAAAAAAATTAAAAAAAAATTAGCATTGTTTGATTTTATTGTTTGTCAATGGATCAAAAAAGGCATTGTTTGAAAAACAGCTGTTTCACCCTTCCGAGAATCAAAAATACTTTCTACACAGAATTGATAAGCATCAAGATTTATAACCTCAAAAATCATAAATCACTTTCATTTTAGAGACATTTAACCTTTGTAAATATGTACATTAATACCAATATTAAGCTGTTAATTTCATAAACAATAAACATTACATATACAAGAGTTTTCAAAACAGTTAAACTACTGTTTATGTGCAAAACAAAATAGGGAATTAATTATTTTAAAATGTTCATTACAATGTGTTATCTCACATTTCCTTTATATATAGGAGCAGATATGTTCTGTTATTCTGTCAATTACTGTTTGCTACGCATTTTGGTAGGTATTTTTATCGATTTTAGCCTCTTCAATGACAAATGAAATAGGTGTGTTATAAATGAAAAAGGCAACTATTAAAAACCATTATAATAGATGTAAAGTTCAGCCTTTATGTTAAACAAAAAAAGATAATAAAGTAGGTTGTAAAACGATAACTTTTCTATGTACTTGAACGTACTTTCCAATTGTGTAGGTATGATTTATAATACAATGAGTCACATTAAAAAAATTTCAAGCAAATCAATATGTGTACTCACGATCTTCTCCGTGTGGTCCTGCGGAACATTGTGCTGGCGGATCTCTGCCTAGATCTTGTAATTCCTGAAAAATGTAACGATGCCATCGGTATTCGGTACACAACAATGAACGATCACACTCAAAATTAGCTAGATATGTCACATCATCACTATCAAAATAAACTGTAGGTGAAGTATTAACGACTCCAAACTATCGTTAAGATTTCACTGGAAAGAAATTGTCTTTCAATCCTTTGTAATATTTCGATTACACACGTTCCAATAAAACACGAAATCTTGGAAAATTGGCACATTATTTCCGACATTTTATGTACGCCGTGTGCATAAAATTGTCACCAAACTTTACCAGTAAAACAACACGTTTACATCAGTGAAACTCATAAGGAACTTGATTTAAAAAACAAATGTAAAATTTACGCATAAAATTATTACGCATAACGAATAATCCAGAGTTTTTTGATAATAGGCAGTTCACAATGACGAAACATCACTACTATATCGGATTTTTCAACACTCCCTTTTTGCTTATATGAACACGAAATAAACATTTAAGCGAACAATACATACCCTATTAATTCGTTTTAACGCCATTTGATTATTTTATGATGAAATAAACGCGCTTTCAACTAGACAACGAAACTGTGAGCCAAGGACCTTTGATTAGAGATTGCAAGATGGCTCCCGTCTAAACGCAGAAGTACCACACGTCGTTTCGTTTAGTTATTAATTTTTTTTTATGATAATGACAAAAGTTTTACAATAAAATAAAAATAATCAATATTGAGAAATAATAATAATTAGAACAGAGCGCAAGTCCTAACAAAATTAACACACAGTTGCCGAATGGAGATCAGCAAACAGGAAAATCGACCATTTCAAATAAATGTTGTTCACACTATAGCATTTCGATTCCAAAAAGTTTGCGTACTCATTATAAATTTAATTTTTTTTTATATTACTTAATAAAAAATTTCAGAAATAATTTTAATAATGGATAAAGATTTTATCAATTAAAAAGATAGTTTATAAATAATAATTACGTTATAAAATTTAATTAAGTAATTTGTGTATATAGCAACACTGTTAAGGATATGACGTATCTTGTTTCAAGAAATCGCGGCGCTATTTTTGGATATCATGGTTATAAAGGTGGCTATTTTAAAGCACATTTTTGCAATTTGAAACTTTTCCAGGTATTGTTACCTGGAATTCCATTTTACATAATGAGCGGTTTGGTACATACTTTTTTAAGAAAATATATAGTCTTTCAAAAATAATACGTAAATATCAGAGATGATAGCTAATGCTAGATATATACGATTTTTTAATGATTTTTTTTAAATTTTTTAAATAAATATTTGAATATTCCTATTATTATGTGTTTATTATTGTGTGTTTTTATTATTATTATTATTTTTATTATTTAAAAGGCAATCAGTATCGGTTAGAGTACCTGGGGCCCTAGACAAGTTGCATTCGCTCCGTAGCGATTCGCTATTGAGTTCGTCAATCGTTTCCGAGATAACGAAAACAATTCCCTAGCCAAAGTGACACTACGATCGTTATCGTTGTGACGAATGGGTTCATTCGCTAATAAACGAAAATTGGCTATGGTTGCGAAGTAAATATCACAATTAAGCCGTCAATATTGTTGGAAGTATTTATTGGAATAATACTAACTAGTTTTAGAAAATAAAATAGTTTAAAAAATAGATTGGGAGATGATGTTATGTTTTAAAGATTATGTTTACTATTGATTTATAAGTTATGTAAAATGAATGTGAAGAGTATTGTAATTGAATTATGAAAATATAGAGATATGTGCGCACTGAAGATCGAGTTTTTCTAATAGTTAATGGATCCCATATAGTGTTTAGTGATGAGTAATAAGCAGAGAATGAAATACTAGACCAAAACAAAACACTGAGAACTCCAATAACAAGTGTCAAATGTGCTCACAAGTGAACTCGTTTTTAAAAGAACAAAACAAACAAAGAAAACTTTCACATCATTTGAAATGACTCAAAATTCAAAAACATCTACCAGCTAAGCCAAATATTCATGGAAAAAACTCCTGTTTTTTATTTGGCAGCCTGGTATATGTAATGAGTTGCTAATTAATATGTAGGGATATACTTAACCTTCTTGTACTTTTTAATCCAATAAGACTGACAATGTTGTTCAACTATGAGACAGATTATGTTTTTTCAAGTTTTGCACAATATTTATCAAAGGTAGAATACCCCAAAGGTATTATCGACTGAGATTTATTTCAATGATAGTTATTTAGGGTTATGTTTAGTAAAACTTATCTACTTAATACTTCCTAACTTAATATCTTCAATATTAAAATTGAGAGGTGATTTTTACTATTCAAATTTTATGTTTGCTTAATAAAAAGTTGTCTGTGTCATAATTTTATTTACCCTGACTCTTATAATTACTTACATTACCTCTATATATAGTTTTGTTTTAAATTGTACACAAAAACAAAACAATTTTTAAATATTTTTATTATAATACAAAGTAAATGTAAAAATATGTAACAATAAAATAAAATTGTGAACTTCACGTTTCATTACACATGACACATATTATGGGTCAAGTCATAATATTTCCAAGTTTGCTAATCAATTCTTCTTGATTTGGGATCTCTTGTGGTGTTTGTGGAAACACTATCCACCTGCTACCCATACAATTATGGTTGAGGGCGTTAACAACCTCTCTGATGTAGATACTTGTTGTCCTTTGCGTAAGATATTGGCCCTGAAAAATACAAAAGGCAATTTAATAGGCACTAGAACCAAATTTTTAATTTGTTGCAGTCATCGATGGTTGCAGTTTATAATTTTAGGTGACACCATCATAATAATACGTAGGTACCTATCATTACAATAAAATTAACATTTTTATAAGAAGTTAAAAAGACGATTAGGTTTTATATAAGCTAGCACTGCTTTGGTTATGACTAGCTAACTGTATGTAGGTAATATAGGTAATCAAATAGGTAGGTCTATTAATGTGAAATTTCTTACCTTTCTTTCAAGGGGGAATTTCTTCAGACCCTTTTAAACCGCTGAGCTTTTAGGTCGTCACATAATTTTCTAAAAGTTATTTTATTTAACCGAAAATGCTGTGCTGTGTATTTTTTCTATTTGTCGTCGCAACTTAAACCTCCTTTGGCCTCCTCAACCAGTTTTGTTTTGTGCAGCCCACAATAAACGTAGAGAATGCATTTTTAAATATGTACTCTTTGATTTTTAACAACTTTACCACGAAAAATAACACTCGGCGAATGAATTGTGTCGATATCTACAGCATCTTGGGCTTCGTTACATTATCGAAGACGAAAACGAAAACGAAATCGAAAACGAACGTCAAAAGTGCCACTTGGCTAAGCATATGTATGGGAATAGCACTAGAACCCATTCGCTAATAAATCATTTCGATTCGAAAAGCAACATTTGTCTACCAACTTGGTTATCGAATTCGACGTACCACGTGACATATGTCAATCCCATACATTTTTTATTTAGCGAACTTCGTTATCGTTTTTAAAATGGCACTTTGTCTAAGGCCCCAGTAGTAAGTAAGACCAATCACCAACAAGTTAAGAAACCTGTATTTACTTGGTCATTGATTGTTTTTAAATGATAATAGTGGAGAATTTTTTTCCATATCTGTAGCAGTTTTTTCGCGCAACATAGACAACAAACATACGATATGTGCGTTGCAATGCTCCAGTTTGTTTTTTTGCAAATATCATTATTTATAAGTGGGAGCAATTTTTGCAAATTAACAATTAGACGGAGCAATTAGATTCACATCGATTTATGCTTTTGCTTTTGCATTATTTGTAACTTCATCCGGCCAGGGTTATGTTTATTTTATTACTAATTTGAGTTTACCTTACTCACTGACAGTTTGAGTTTAACAATGTTCTGTGGTGACAATTTAATAAGTTATCTGTGTTGATATTGAAAACTTGTAACACTGATCTCTATATACCTCTGGATCGGCTGCTGTCAAATTATTTTTATATTTGAAAATCGCCATTCTGGCGCTGTAGGAGTGTAAGTATATGGAACTAAAACTAGTGATGTCCGCATGATAGGGACATTTATAGAATACAAATTTCTTCATGTTTCAAAACTCAAGAGATCACAAATAAATTTAAACAGTCCCTAATGTTGAGGTATTGAATTTAATACTGGCAAGTTTTATGAAAATAAAACAGTTTTTAAAATTGAAAATTTAGATGTCATAAATTTGAGAGAAAAATAAGCAGCATTGAAATTTGGAGACGTATAGTAAAATTTATTGAAAATGTTTGGTTAATGTTTTTATAAGTATATTTGTACCTGTTTTGATAAGGAGATAAATAAATTGTTATGAAGATATGACGCATATAAAGTGTTAATTATTTAACAGTGTCAAAGATATTGAAAATACAAAACTTAATCCAATAAGACCTAAGACATCACAACAAATAGAATAAAACATTATTTACTTATCTATGGATTCAAAATACGCAAACGTCAAAATTAGTTCCAGTAACTTACGTACGGCGGCGCTTCAAAATGGTACACGAAAGGTGATGAAAGTATCTGTAATTTTACTCTATGCTGTAATTTGTATGGGATAACCAATCCAGAGGTATATAGAGATCAGTGACTTGTAAACTCAATTATTTAAACTTTTTAGTTTATTTATTAAATACAATTAATTGATTCTTGTGGATTTGTGTGGTGGTGGTAGTGGTAGTAGTAGTGGTAGGTGGACGGACGTGGATGTAGATAGTGGGAGAGTAAAGTTGAGTGAGTAGGAGTGTGGACTGTGGTTTCGTTGTGTGCAATTGCAATGTAGGGAATATTTTGAAATCGGTTTTATTTATCTTTTCAGTAACACCATTTTATAACATAAATTATTAATATCAAAAGATATTTTTGTGATATTCGGAATAAAGCCCAAAGAAAACGAAATGTGTTGTTATCAATCCTGAGGAAATTTATGAAACTTGTTTTGAACTATTTGTGGTGTACGAGTTAACTTTATTAGTGTAAAAAGTAATTATTTTTCAATAAAATGTCTATAACGATGACAAAAAAAGTTGATTGCCAGGCTGGTACTCTTGAATTTATGGCAATAGAAAAGGTACATTTTTGATTTATAAAGGAAATTAAATGTAAAATGCATCTTAAAATTGCATTGATTGTGTTAAACTTTTTAATTTTCCCTTGAAAACTAAGATAAAACACATTAGTAAATGCAAGCGTTATGCTTTTAGGTCTATTCTAGTCATAGTTATTGTATTATTTAATTTCTTTTTTCAAATATTTTATTTTTAGGTAGAAGCAGACAGAGATGAGAATGAATACACCTCAGCTTCTACTTTACTCAGAAGAGGGAAAAAACTTGAAGACAACAATAACTTAACCAAAGAGGATATTCAATACATTAATTATAGGCAGCTTCTTAAGTATGAAGAGGCTCCGGAGTATATGCAGCACAATCCATTCATAAAAGATGGTTATCGAAAATTGTTACCCACAAATCTTTGTTGGGAAAGGTAATCAAAATTTTTGTAAATCCAAAATAGATTTTATCAATAAATTTTATTTATTGAGCATGTTTCAGTATTCAGCAATAAGTTTTGTTTCAGCATATTCTGGTGGACCAATGAAACTATGAATATTTGGACACATCTTTTTGGATTTTTCTTAGTGCTTGGATTGACAATAAATGATCTACTTATTATAAATATTCATGCCACTTTCACAGATAAAGTGGTTGCTGCAATATTACTTTCATGTTTTATGGTAAGTTGGTTTTAATATTAATTTTATTTTAGGAAAACTTGTGTTTTAAAATAACAAAAAATGAAACTGTAAGTTTACCAACTTCTTGACCTAAAAGATCACCTCCTAATGGATGAAAAATAGGTGTTTAAAGATGACTTTTCTAATAGGTTAATTTTCTAATAGACAGCCTTTTAATAAATAAATAAGAAGTCTGAGATTTCTGATCAAGACACCAATATTTTTAAATACCACAGTTTGCTTAAAGCTTGCATAAACAAGATGCAGATAAGTTTGTGAAAATTATTGCTAATAGATAAAAATCTTATAGAAAATATGATCCTAGCAAATATTGTCATAGACAGTAAGTATTCATAGAGTAATTTGTAAGTTGAGGGCTTGAGGGCTATGAAGTTGTGGTAATCTACATTTGAAAATATAGCATATCTCTTTATACAAAAAGTAGGCCTGTTACAACAAAAAAAACCTATTAGTTATGTGGTCATAAATAAGTTTATGGACTGATAATAATCATTATGATAGATATAGGCCTTGATCAAGGCTTGACAGTTGTCTATGCTTGACATCAAGCCAATTACTGCGAAGACTTTCAAGGCGTCTGTCCACCTGGCTGCACTGCAGATATTACAAAGAGACAAGATACAAATATTATAAAGAGAGAACGTTTGTATTTTTTTATGTTTGTAATTAATAAACTCAAAAACTACTGAACCCACTTTGAAAATTCTTTCACCTATAGAAAGCTACATTATCAGTGAGTAACATAGGCTATCTATACAATAATACACTCACTGGCACAAAATGTGGCCCAAAGTTAAAAGTTACTTCAACTGTTTTATTATAATAAAATTTGTACGAGTTTTGAATTGTAGTTAAAGGTTAATTAGTTATTAGGTATATAACTATATTATAATATATAGACAATATTATAATGAGGAAAGAATTGATTGTTTGTTTGTTTGTTTGTTTACATTGAATAAGCTCCAAAATTACTGGACCAATTTGAAAAATTCTTTCACTGTTGGGAGGCTATTTTATCAACTAGTGACATAGACTATATACTATAAAGTTACGCGGGCGAAGCCGCGTGCAACAGCTAGTATAAAATATAGAGGACTATAACATAGAGAATATATCTAGGCAGATATTTTATAGAAACAGATAAAATGACATTACCAAACTAGGAATTAGTTGGGAGTAACGCTATGAAACTAGTTTTTCTCATATTCACGACGCAAAGAAACTATGTACCTACACCACAAGTACCTACATATTAGATAACATCCAAAGAATCTTTGTTAATTTAACGCAATCTGTATTCAGTCACCTACTACCTCATACGATTATCTAAAACCGTCGCGGCTTAATATGGATCTAACTAAAGTAGTTGCGAGATGATTTGTTTGGTATATATGCAAGGTTGCCGTCGTAATAGCGTCCATGGTGCGCGGTTATTACGAAATGTAAGGCCGCACACCATTGGCCGGCGGGCGTCTCGAAAGTTAACGTCTCACCTGAGATGACGACCTGCTTTTCTCCCAGTGAAAGTGATCACAAGCAAGCGTGCCTTTATGACAAAAAAATGTATTGACCGAATTGCGTTATTTGCCTCCTAATATAAAGTCCATTGAACAAGCAAAGGCACCATTTTTTCTTTGGATTTATTTAGGTAATGAAACTACCCATTATCTGTATTCCCAAGATAATATTGTATTAATGTATTAATTTTTTTTACTGAATTTGAGTTATTTTAATGATTTATTTAGGGATAAACAAATTAGATAATATAGGAATGTGTACGAGTAAAATCTAATTGACAACATTGGTTACAAGTTAGTTAAATAAGTTGGTCGTTGGGTTTTAGTCGGTAGGAGTCCCCTATGCTGCCAGGTATCCAAGAGCATTTTCCAACATTATAAAAAAAGGGCTAACCGCCTATAATACGTAATAATAACAAAGGTAGATGTTATTATCGATTTGAAACGTGTTTATGAATTTTATATGAGATCTGTTCAGAACCTTTCACTGGTGCAATTACTTGTATGGCATAGCTTGCATTCGTGAGTAGCTAGATGTTCTAGGAAAATTTACATGTTGATTGAAGTCAAACCAATCAAGTATTCATTACGTTAGACTTTTTTTACTGCATAGATGTAATACATAGACTGAGTACAATTAAGTTTCTTAAAAGTTTAACGATATTCTTATTTAAATGGCAATAAAGTGTTGGATACAAAGTAGAAAGATTAAAATTGCTCCTAACCCTAAAAGATAATTAATATCTTACCATCTAGTATAAATTAAAAAATATATAATTTCTGAAATTCAAGAGCAATTAAATTTATTTTCAACGGCATTGCGGCGTATTCAAAGACTATGACTTCAAAAGAAGCCATGTCGCAACTACTTAATCTACATGTACCAGTCTTTTTCACTACTTTCACTTAGCTATTTGTTTTATGTAAAGTTCGTCAGACAGGCTAACGATCCACTGCACAGACTGGGTCTTTTGTAAGGGGGTGATCAGTCTAGCTGAAGAGTCTTGAATAAACCCATATCCTATTGTATTGTGTGTGAAACTATGTTTTCAGATATGCATGGCGTCATCAGCGCTGTATCACACCTTCTCTTGTCGTTCGGAGGAGGACTGCAACACGTTCCTCATGTACGATCTGTTTGGAATCGCGTTGTCTTTGCTCGCCATATACACGTCAGGGGTTTATTACGCGTTCTGGTGTCATTATGTAAGTACCAACACTGTTTAGTCTCCATTAGTTAATAATAACCTCAAGAAATATAGATAAGACTCTTATTTACACGCTATTAAGTATACTTTATAATAACATACTTTTGTCAAACAAAGAGCTAAAACGATTTTACATTATATCCTTCTTTTTTGCAATAACGACAAGAAAGTTCACTTTTTGCACCTACATACTACGCCTGTGATAAGAAGAAATATTACGTAATACCAGTTATGATATAAAATATACATTATGTGGGCACTATGCTCATTGCTATTGCTCATGGAGAAAGTGGTAGAGGGCACTTGAGAAAATCCAAGCGTACACATTCTCCGAGCCTTCATAAACAGTTGCGTATTAGTAACATCAATTTTTAGGGATCCTTACTCTAAAAGTGGCGCGGTCCGATTTTTTTAAATATTTTTAGATGATCCCTCGGGATCTCCTTTTCTGTATCCCTGACAACGTGTATGCAAAATTTCATGGTAATCAGTTGAGTAGTTAGGGCGTGAAAAGGTAACAGACAGACAGAGTTTCTTTCACATTTATAATATTAGTATGGATTTCGGAAAGTAGATTTTATTTTATACTCGACACTGTTTTATTTTTTTCTTTTGTTAATCAGCATTGTAAACCCGTTCGTATAGTATAGTATAGTAGGTTGACTATTAGCATCGACGTTACATACTTGTACGAAATGTTGGACACGGTTTTATTGAACCATTCAAAACAGAATCTTAAAGTGATAGCGTTCAGGTTAATTTTAAATTTGAAAAAGTGCCTCGCGCCGTTTACCTCTTCAGTTAGAGTAAATGTAGGCACTCTTTTTAAAACCGGAATCGAAACCTGTCTATCCACTGTCCAAGTTTTTTGTTAAAATAAATTTGCAAGTCATTAATCAATTGAGTGTTGTCAACTTTCTTTATTTTTATAATCGTTTGTCTATTTTAGCCAACGGAAACTTATTAGGTAGGTATTAAGATGAACACAACTTTTACAAGTTTATACCTAAGTATTCTTAAAAATTAAATTAAATATATTACATTTTCATTAAGTTATTAAATTAAATTTATTCTTAAAAAGAAATTGTATCTATTTCTAAGTTCTTATAATTATACGAGCGGTTAATACAGGCCTAATATATAATACAGTAATCTACCTATATACTATATTTTACATAGTATAAAATTATGTAGCCTCCCGCCATCTATCCCTTTGTACGCTTAGATCTTTTAAACTACGCAACGGAATTTAATACGGTTTTCACTAATAGAAATATCAATTTGAAAAAGTCTTTCATAATTTGAAGGGAAGGTCATAAATACAGGAAGTATGCTATGTAATATGTTGGAAATATACTAAATCCCCCAATTTTGCCCAGGCGAAATCGGGACGAGGCGGTATAGTAATAGATAGATACAGCGTATGATGTATGTACATACTTCACATGTTACAATAGGTATTTTCTTGTTACAAAATTTTATTCTGTTTCCTTACGCATAAATAAATAGTTATTTAAAATTACAATACAATACAAATTAACGTAATATATGCAAAGTTTTCATTAAAGTAATTGTTATTTATTTTAGCTAAAAGGCCGAAGATCTAGCATCTAGCTTTGTTAAAGACGACAAAAATAATGGCATCTTCAGTTTCTTTTGGAGTTCATTCTCAGCATCGTCGGTGACTTCTTGGCTAATTTTTTTTATATCCCTGATATAAATAGACTGACTTTTTTTTTAAACTTAACCAATAAAGTTTTACTGGTATATATCACAAAGAATTAAACAGGATCCAAACACAAATCACAAAGATCAAATTGCTACCTTTCTCATATTATGCTTTATATAGTTATCATAAAAAAGAATACATAAAATAGATAAAATATATATAAAATAAATAATATATAAACTGATTGCGTAGGTTAATTTTATATGCGGCATCATAAGTGGCAACAAGCACATTACGATATTTTACTACGTCAATGACCTTCTCACCACGTGCCCCTACGTGGCACATAAATAAATTATACAATAACTTGTTGTTATCTATAATTCAATCATTAATAATAAAATTAATACAAAATGCGTGTTTAGATATGATATCGAAATATTATCTAACCGCGTATTTTTTTCCACTCAAATGTTTCGATATTATGATTAAAAACAAATCATATACTTAGATAGAACATAAATAGTACGAGTAATAGCACGATTTGTAAATACTACCAAGTCTGAATATAGTCTGCAGATAATATCCGATTAGCAATACTTAAATGCTTGAATGTTTCCCCCTGATGTCTTACAAACATAATGCACGAATACACAGTGAAAATATAATAAAATGCAACAAAAAATAACCCATTTTCAGGAGTTGAAAACATTTTACATGACGTCAGTGACGCTCATATTTATCGTGGCCATGGTGGTGCAAATCCCGAAGCTCGGTGTACCGTATCTGGTTAAGATGCTGGTGTTCATTGGGTGGGCTGCTTACGGGGTTCTGCCCACATTCCACTGGACATATACCCTGGGAGGGTTCGAAAATCCAATGGTGCAGGTAAGCGTGATTTTACTAATAGATTTTTCAGTAGGTATGAAACTGGGGATTTCGTTAACTAAGGCCCACTTTAAAGTTCATTCAAATTTGTATGGTTCTGATCGAGGATTTCGTTTTCCTTAACAGAAATTCTTAAAAGGATTGAGTAACATAATTATTATAACCATTCGACAAAGGTGCATGTTAACTTGCAGAAATGAATATTTTATTTAAGAATTTTAATCTTTGAATGACGATACTCATATCATATATGACAATCATTCAAAGCTTCAATAAAACATAAGTACATATAATATAATAAGTCATTTACCGATACTTTGTTAATGTATGTATTATGCTGGAGTAGCTTCCTTATAATGAAAAACCGATATCACTATCCTGGAGAAGAAAAAAAAGAAAAAGAAATAATAATAATAATAACAACAATGTAAAAGTGATCACTTACAGCGAATTCGTATTTGTTCAAGTATAGGTCAGCAGACAAGTTTTTTTTTTTTATATGTTAAAGCTGACGGCGTCCACTAGATGGTAGGTTGTTACCGTCAGCTATAACGTAAGCAACGTCACAGGTACTTGAAGTGGCTATACTTGAAGGATTAAGGATAAGGGATTAAGAAGGAATAGGGAAATGGGCTCTGGCATTCTACATAGAAAAAAAGAATTGTAATTTTTTGCTCTAATCGCAATGTTTTCTATAACTAGCAAACATTGCTCAAGAGATATTATACAACAGATTACTCAGTACTTGCTAGGGTCTTTCATTTTGGACTTTACATTCAGTAACAAGGCTGTTTAAAAGTAACAAAAAAAACTAATTTCTTTCAGATGTTTTTCCCGAGAGTGATCGGAATGTATGTAATAAGCGGAACAGCTTTTTTAATCTACGCTTTCAAGGTGGGTTATAACCGTTGTATAATTATAACACATTTTTTTACTTTTTCTATGAATGAGTTTTTTATTGAATAATCAAAGAAAATTATAAACATTTATGTAATTTTATGGTACTGTTCTGGTTTTATATTCCTTAAAAAGGTCACACTACAGATTTTTAAAAGGCCATGAATTTGGTATGAATTGGATTTTTTTTTCTTTTTTTTTTTTTTCTTCACACATTCCACACAGCACCATCTAGTTCCATACTAAGCAACTAATGCTTGAATTATGGATACCAGAAAGTTGATGTACTACACTCAATAATATTTTTTTGTAGGTACATACAGACATATTAATAATACAAACAATAAATTTTCATGACTCAAGTACAAAGGTAAACATTTGCCCCTAGCGGGATTCGAACCCGCGACCGTTTGCTTAACAGCTAGGGTTACTAGCCACTAGCTAGACCAAACGTGTGTAAAATAGAAACTTTGTGTTTATAGATACCCGAGCGCTGGTTCCCGGGGAAGTGTGACTACGTGGGCCATTCGCACCAGTGGTGGCACATCCTCGTGTTGGCCGCGCTCTACTACTGGCACAACTCGGGCATGATGTACGTGCAGTATCGCATGAACCACGGTTGCGCCAACACCATGCGCATATTCTAGGTGACACGTTCGTGCACATCCTAGTGTTGGCCGCTCTCTACCACTGGCACAACTCGGGCATGATGTACGTGCAGTATCGCATGAACCACGGTTGCGCCAACACCATGCGCATATTCTAGGTGACACGTTCGTGCACATCCTAGTGTTGGCCGCTCTCTACTACTGGCACAACTCGGGCATGATGTACGTGCAGTATCGCATGAACCACGGCTGCGCCAACACCATGCGCATATTCTAATATAGGTGACACTTTCGTGCCTTTATTGACTATGTTCTAAAACAATATATAGGACGTTCATACAATTCAAACAATTCATAGGACGGTTCTTAAGTCACTTAGGTCACTTAAACAACTTTAAGTGACACTATTTTATAAGGTCGGTTTCTCATAATTAAAAGCAGTAAAGAATAAGGAAAAGTCAAGAAATCCTAACAATTTAAAATAATATAAATTTGTGTAGTGGTTGTTAATAGTTCACTAACCAGTCAAGTGAGTCAAGTATATATTATTGAACTTCAGCTGAATTTTGACATTCCAGATCTCTGTTATACTAATGATAGATATCATTCTAACATATAATTAAAAAAAAAAAAACATGACGATGCTATTTTGAACACACCTATAGTTTAAGAGTGCCTTGAATTAGGCTAATAGCTTTTTCTAGTATGTAGTTAGCTTTTTTTAAAAAAAAAATATATACATAAACTTATAAAAAAGTAAGCTCAGTATTAATCTCATACTTAGTATTTTTATTATCATAAATCATATGATAATAACGTTTACAGAATCAGACTCAATTTTGGTAGTTAGTTTGTGGTAAATTCTACATGCCACCTTTCTACTCTTATTAGGAAATTGTAATTTAGTAGATAATATAATCACATTTATGATAATAGTTAAAATATTTGTTAATAAAATAAAATTTTGCTCAAATTATTATAAAATGCTTTTTTTTGTTGTTAACGCGCGCCTTGTCCAAACGTTAACAAGTATTTTTTTTAATATAGCATACACTGGCAATAGATAGCTAAACAATATACTTACTTACATTACTTTGTAAGAAAATCGATTGGTATATTTTTTACCAACCGATTTGGCAATTATTGCGATTAAACTGCTAAAAAAAAACGAATCATAGAAGCAGTAGTATATTCAAATTATCATTGCCTTTTAAATGACATTTCTTACTGTGATCTTATATAGGTGTTTAAATAAAAAAAAAAGATTTTTGTTTTAATGTTGTAAACATTATTTTATGTTTGGATATTTTATTATATATATATATATATATATATATATATATATATATATATATATATATATATATATATATATATATATATATATATATATATATATATATATATATATATATATATATATATATATATATATATATATATATATATATATATCTACTTGCATACATTGTATGTGAAATGTGTTGGTACTTAAGTATTTTATTTTATACATTTAACATTTCGTCTGTGATCTCTCTTTGTTTCCTTATTGTTTTTTATACACTTCTATTTATTTGTTTGTGGGGAGGGGTTTGGTAGATATTAAATTTTCTTAAATTAAAACTGGTTTCATTTTCATTTTTTGTAATTATAATTACCAAATTCGCAAATATTTGAATTTATTATTAGTATTACCAACTATTTACTCTATGGTATTACCTATATAAAGGCCCTCCCTCACCGGGAGCATTCGCATGTAATGTAATGTTACAGATTCGAGCATTACATCAGTGAAGAAGGAGTACCGAGCATTACAATGCGCACATTGTAATGATATAATGTGTAATTACAACTAAATTGCATGTGAATGCTCGCAAAGTCAAATCTATAATGTAACATTACACGTGAATGCTCGTCAGTCAGGGAGGTCGTATTGTAATGTAATGCTCAAAGTCGAATCTATAATGTTACATTACATTACACGTGAATGCTCCCGGTGAGGGAGCACCTTAACACAAGCAACGTCAAAGTTGCTGCACATGCGCTGCCGATCTTTAGTACCCTAATGCCTTACCCATGGTACCCTTGGTAAGGGATTAAGGGGCCTTGACAACTTACTCACTCATTGAAAGAAAGGTAGGCTACGTCCCACTTGATGTAAAGCTGCTACAATTTCCTATATAAAAAGACCAGCAGAATCATAAGGTAAGGGGCAAGTCAGAGATTAGCAGTAGCTCCCAGCATTTAATACTTAAACAGCATTAATGCTGTTATGGTGTGGCTGTTATGAATCAGTTGCGGTTATTTCATTGTGGCCCTTGACATTTGACAATTCGCATTTACCTATTATTGTTCCGCTGAACCTAAAATGTTTAGTTTTTTCAGTTTCAGCAGTTTTTCCAGCAAGGAAAGGAATATTTCATAGTCAACTAGTAGTCAGTAGCGCCATCTGTTGATATTAGGAGCAACAACCCGTAAAGTTTTGGCAACATAGCATATCTACTCGACACTAGATGGCAGCAGTTGCTTCAGTTTACAATTTACATATGCATTTTTAAATGTTATAGGTTTAAACCACAGAGTAACTTATTGGTTTAAACCCTACCAGAATACGAATTTGCGTTTACAAAGACGGCAGTCGCGCCTTCTCCACATTGGCTCTCAAGCCATTTCACTTGAAAAATAGTGGAGAACTTTTGAAGATGGAGAAATAAAAATAATTTTAGTACCTACTGATTGAAAAATTTGAAACGAAAAGAAGGCGAAAAAATACAGTTTACTAAACTATATTGGGATGAATCGCATCGCTGCTGTTCCTGCACTGATTTAATGTATTTTACTATAATTTTCTTACAGTGTTTCCTAGTACCTACCTACTCCAAATTGGTTTTTTAAAAAAATATCTAAATTTATTTAGATTAAGCTATTAGAATATACTAATTAACAACTACACTTTTAATAATAGTGTATGTAATACACAAATTTATGCAAATTTTATGGGGGTGGATATTAATTATTATTAATGGTATCACGCTTAGCACGGCTCGGAGTGTCTTTAACCATCTAATCGCTGAAAGCAGGCGCAGGCGAAAACCCACTCCGTCCGATTGGATCCATAGCTCGGTAATAGTATATGTATACTACCCAAGTAACGTAACATAACGGTAGAGTAAACAAAAACAGAATGTACCTACGTCATCGAAAAATCCATTACCGCAAAATAAAATTAAACAACGATCGGTCTGATATCAAACAAAATAGTGATTTCACATTTCAACGGACGCGAATCCTTTTTTAGTTGTTGCAAAAATGAATTCTGTCAGTGCACACACATTTTCGCGCACAACAGTTGAAATAAAACAGAGACAGAGCACGGGGATGGAAACAAAAAGATAAAAAGACAATATTTTCATTGCATCGATGAATGGGTCGCGTGTTGATTCAACGTAGTGGAAAATATGGCATCACTTTTTTTTTTGTCGAATCGCAGGTAATCCCGCTCCGATGAGTGATATCTGAAAAAAGTTATGTTCGATTCGATACTTTGATTAAGTATCGAGTGGAAATCATTATTCGTTTGTATGAATTATCTGACCTATTTGCTTATTAATACTTATTTTCATGTGATTGTAAGTGATTTTTAGTACTTTTATTGAAGAGATATGTGTGAAAGAATTAAAATTAAAATCAGTTTGTTAGACATGAAGCGTCATGTCCAGACATGTCCGCGACTTTGCCTACCTGAAAAGTTTTTTGTTTGGCAGACAGGTTAACGGTACACTTGATGGTGGTGGCTACCATCGGCTATAACAAGCAATGCCACAAGGTGCTGAAATTGCGCTGCCGACTACAGTAGAGTTAAAGATGTGATTAGAAAGGTATTTAAAGGAAAATTATATACTGTGTAAATTTAATAATGACAGCCTTTAAGGGATGCCATACCTCATTTCCCTATCCCGTCCTAATCCCTAATCTATAATCCTACAATGGCTGGCAGCTCATTTGCACAGTACCATTGGCGTTGCTTGTGTTATAGGCGACATCCACATAAAAAATCCAAATTGTAGGTTATTTGGAAATAAACTTGTTACCTATTGATACTGATACTAGTCGTGGGCACTTTTTGGGGGCGACTCAATATTGGATAACATTGCAAGGTTAACTTCTTTGCGAACACTCATCAAGGTTTGTTTGCTTGCCCTTTGCAGTAGCGGAGTGCGATCAAAGAGTACGTAACAAATTAGGTAGGTCATTGAATAAAGTTAATCGGATGTTGTGGCACGCGTCACGCGTCCCGAGGGACGGGCGGGTGTTGGCCTCGGCTGACGGATTGCCGCTCGATTGCCGACGACGGTCTCTGCCGTCCCAATTGTCGCGTGTCACTATCGGTTCACGTCCCATCTCTGATAACGTGTTGGATGCACGTTGACGTCTCTTTGAGAGATCCGACGTTAGCCGTGTGAACTTAACTGAAAATGTATCTCATTTTGCTCACAACTTCGACAGAGCTTACAAATTCGACACAAAATAAGCAGTTATGACTGTTTTGAGCGGGGTTTCCACCGCAAAAGGGCAAACGTCTCGTTTAACTCGCCGTTTATTCGCTAAATGGTAGATTCTGAAAAAGTCAGATTCTTTAAAAGGCAGATTCTGGGAACGACAGATTCTGTAGATGGCAGAAATTGCTCAGCACAGCTTTACTCTGTTTCTATGGAAGTACCTGCATAAAATGTAGTACCTATTGCTAGTTGAGCGAACTTCGCACACGGAGTCACGCTCAATTCTGCGACCTTGTTTGTAACTCTTTCAACTCGTTCACTCCGCACAGCTCACTATTTTTCAGTGGAAGCATTTGTACCTATTAACTTAATCTTTACTAGTTAAACGGAATCCGAAATGAGTCCTCTCCGCTTGCAGTGGAAGGCGGGCTTTAGAGTCATAACTATTTTACCTTAGAATACACAGTGTACCTACTTCTATCTTTATGGTGTAGATGGTAATAATTTTAATATTTAATTTGCATACGCCAGACGGACTGCCCAAATGACTGCGAACGTAATGTGCTCCGCTACTATTAAAATAACTGCCCATTTAATACTTTAAAAATATTTAAAAATAATTAAAAATAATGCCAGTTTAAACATCTTTTAAATACTTAATAATAACAAATTGGTACGGTAACATTATTTCATTTACTTAAAAATATTATTAAAAATCAAAGATTAATTCAGCAAGTAGGTACTTGCACTATTATTCGCCAATCATTAAACCGTGCTAATTTGCATAAAACTAAAATATATCGTAAATTTTGTATACGCCCACCGACAGATGTAGGTATTATACGGGATTTGCATATGCCTTTTTTATGCTAATCCACTTTTTTAATATTGCATTAGAGATTAATTCATCTGGGTGATGCCATAAACATTTTTTTTGTCGTTGAAAAAATTGTGGGCACGCGAGTCGTCTTGGACCCCTAAATCATTTTGTTCATTGTAAACTTTTCATTACCAACTATTTTACTGTGGGTTACCTAATTAATGAGATTTTATTATTCCCTTGCATAGAAATAAAACACTATGTAGGTAACTAAATAGTTGTAATTTGTAAGAGTGGGACAACTTTTACTAAATAAGCTTGTCAAGTGAATGGATAGGTGTTGATTAGTTACTTTTCAAGTAAAACTAATTGGCGAGTAAATGTTACGAGTGTCTTGTGTTAATTTCATTGAAATTACCCTTGAGTAATGCTACTCGAAGATGGCGAAACTAGTACGCTTTCTTACCGGTGACTTTAAATGGCTGCTAGCCTTCTGGACACTTTACTCAGAGATGGTGAAAGAGGCCCTAAGAGTCATAATTTTTGACTGGTATAAATAGTTTAGTATGAACGGTCCTATTTGAGAATTATGTCCAGCATTGGACTTGCTACGCCTGAGAATATGATAATAATAATCAGTAGTTTGGTTACGAGTTAGATTTTTGGATGTAGACATATATATTTTTTATATTTTTATGTCCTGAAGGTCCATTTGATGGTAGGTGGCTACCATCTCCTATAACAGAAGCAACGCCACAGGTGCTGCAAGTGCGCTTCGGACCATAATAGGATTAAGAATAAAGAAATAGGAAGGGATAGAAAAAAGCTTTGGCAAGCTTTACTCACTCACCGAAACACAACGCAACAATATACTTATACAGTTTTATAATAAACTAGCTGCTGCCCGCGACTTCGCCCGCGTAAATTTGTAAATTATATACTAAAACCTTCCTCGAGAACCACTCTTAGCCATTGGTGAAAACAGCATGAAAATCGGTGCAGTAGTTTTTGAGTTTATCGCGAACAGACAGACAGACGCAGCGGAATACTTTGTTTTATAATATGTAGTGACTACGTGAGATAATCGGATCCTTACCTATAAATAAATTTAAAAGTGTAATTAAAACCAATCTCCTCTCGAAAGGCTATTATAAAATCACTGATTATTTTAAGCGACAATGAAGCTTGGATTTAAGCGATTCGGAGCTCATACTATGTTATATATATATCCTACTTTGATTTTGTTTATACTTGAATTTATACTAATTGATGTAATTTTAATATTTTAAAGATGACAAAAAGCCACCCTGAGTTTCTTTCGGGGTTACTTCACTGGATCGAATCGTCTTCTTGGCTTTTTTTTTCGAAGCCCTGGTAAATTTAAATTAATAATAACGATCATAAGAGTTTCTTGGAGAAACCTAATTGATAAATAAATATTTAGATTTAATTTGATTTTTGATTTGAATACAGAGATACTTGTTTTGCACTATTTGTCTTCTGCAAGGAGCTGCTAAGTTTGTGACTGAGACACGCAGTGTACTAAGAAAAGAAGGAAAGATAGACGATAGAGGAAAAGTCTGTAGTGTTCATTAGACTATCCTGGAAATGTCAGAAAAAGTCTTTCAATCTAAAGACATAAAGTTCAAATTGAGAGTAACTTTTGAGACTTTACAGTCACTTTTAAACTTAGCAATGAAAATAGAGCAATTTAAATGCGCTTTAACATTGTTAAGTTGTATGAAGGTGGTACGTAAGTTTATTATGTAAGTAGGTAGGTGCTTTGGTATGTACCGCAATTCGCAGGCAGGTAGAACAGCCTACATGTTTAATTTAATATTATTTAAATTGCTCTGTTTTCGTTGCTAAGTTTAAAAGTGACCGGAAATGTCAGAAAAGTCTTTCAATCTAAAGACATAAAGTTCAAATTGAGAATAACTTTTGAGACTTTACAGTCACTTTTAAACTTAGCAACGAAAACAGAGCAATTAAACGCTTTAACATTGTTAAGTTGTATGAAGGTGGTACGTAAGTTTATTATGTAAGTAGGTAGGTGCTTTGGTATGTACCGCAATTCGCAGGCAGGTAGAACAGCCTACATGTTTAATTTAATATTATTTAAAGGCGAGGGCCCGAGCGCCACCTGACAGCTCTAACACTCATGCATATTCATGTGGTACGATTAATCATCAAGACGATACCTTCCACCCAAATATGTATAACATCAACGCGAACGCTTTGTGTGTCGACACCCGTCGCGGCCGCCAAATTTCGAATTATCCGTGAAAATTGTAAACGGTGAATTAGTTATGCTTCTCCTTGTAATTTGTTGATATAATGTCAGGCGTGTGTTAAGTTATTATATCAGTACATCGCCGAACTTCATTTTTATGTAGATACTAGCTTTTGCAGGCGACTTCGTCGGCGTAACTTTATTAAATACTAGCTGGCGCCCGCGACTTCGTCCGCGTTGAAAAAGAAAAAAGTAGCCTATCCTGTGTCCCGTACGTCTAAACGTTGATCTACTAAGTTTCATGAAAATCAGTTGATTCGTTTAAGTTATGGAGGAACATACATACATACATACATACAGAAAAAAAAATCTAAAAATGGTCAATTTAGTTTCAGTATCATGTATAGAGCCTATAAACACGATATCTCTGAAAACAAAGTAACTTACTCCATGACCAACCCTTACAGATTTATTATTAGTATTGATATTGATATATTGATAGCCAATGTTATTCGCTAATAGTATTAGCTTTCTATAGGTGAAAGAATTTTCCTTGTGTTATGGATAACCATATAACGGACAGGAGACGAAACCTGCAAATATTTATACATCACAGAATCAAACTTTAGAAACTTTTCCAAATTCAAATTTAATCTGGGACCCTGAGTCAGAGAGCTTAGGCAAACAGCTTATCTACTCTATCAATGGTATATTTATATTTATAATGAAATTATTTAAAAAATATAATTTACCGGAAACAGTTCAGAAACCAAAACGCGTCCAATACCGCTTCGAAAATAAACACAGCGAAATTACGCCGCCCGCCCATTATTATTTCTGCTGGAGCATTATCATCTAAATCGCATTGCGCCACCATTTACGGTGTTTAGGTATTTGCACACTATTGTTAGTGGCGCTGTGTATAAAATAAACATTTGTTATGGCGGAAGGGACGGCGAACAATATCGGTGGCGTGGCGCGGGCTGCGGCGCGAGCTTATTCCACATTACCATTACAATGGGACGGGTGATGTATGCCTGGTTAGTGCCGGCCTGCAGCCCTGTGGCTCCAAGGTTCTACCACATGCTATATGATACATCCATTATCGAACATATTACATATATAATTACTATATATAAATGTTTACTAAGAAGATTATCTACTTACCTACTCATTTAATTAGGGAAATAAATTGGATTGATAAGTTTAACAATAATGAGACTGAAACACTGAAATAGTGCTACTTAAGCACATGTGCTATTATGGTAGATGATGTCAGAACCCATTTCGACATCCTCAGTATATGTACTGAGTACTGGCAAGTATAGTACTGGCAACATTGGTCAAAAAACGTTTGTTTTGAAACACTGAGAAATTTTGGACGCGAAAATGCCTCAGAGCTTTCCAAACGCTACCCATCCGAGCTGGATTCGACGATTGACCTCCTTCTCAAATGAACATAATGAATAATAGTTAAATAAAGCTATTAATAATTAGTTAATCCGGGTTTCGCTATAGTCTGTGGAGCTTGACAGCCCTTTGACCATGATCTTTTTCGCACTTTCTTACGAGTAATCCACTTTGCCATCACCAGTCTTTCAATGTTTTTAAAAACTTTAAATTTTTCTATTTAAGGGTATCAAAACCATTAAATAGATGACCAAAACCATGAAATAAATCAACCAAAGATATTTTACTGCAATTTTTATTTACTTATAAAATACGAAAAAACTTCACAAACTTTTTATTTATACGTAGTAGGATTGTATATAAGTAGGTTTTTATTTTAATTGTTTGATTAATTTTTCGCTTATTTTTTAATATTTTATTTAGTCGTTACCTCTATTTACAAAAAGGACGCGCCACTTAAACCAATTAAACAATGCAATCTGCGAATTTATTTGTTCTGCAAACCAGGCGTTCGTCCGCTAAGGGCGTTGGTAAATAATTTTATCTGAACCAAATTTAGTCGGGGTGTTCTTTCGGTGAGATGACACGAGCTTTGAATGAGAGGACGGTTGCAGAATAAATAGTATGAGAGAGATTGGCAATATTGCAGGAGGCGCGAGCGGCGCGTGCTTGCCACGCGACCAACGCGTGATTAACAAAACGTCTACCTCCCTCGCCAAGGGACACCAACCTTCCACACCGTTTTGAAGCAGAAAAGAGCATTTATAATTCGAACAGGAAATATTACACGCTAATTTTGTCACATTTGGGGTATAGATTGATTTTCTGTGGCGTGCCCGGATTATAGTGTTATTTATGGATTCGTCGATGCACAGCGAGGTAATGATATGAGATTTTGTTTAGTTTTGTGTCTATTTTGAGCTAAAGAAATTACATGTGATATGTTATCACATTTATGCTATATAATATACATATTATGTGAAATTTGTTCGACTTCTTTTTTTCTTCTATTGTAAATTTTGGCAGTCATAAGTGATGGTCGATTTAATTGTATAAGTAGTCACCTATAAATTCAAGCAACTACAAGAGGGGTGTAAGTGTTAAAGATAAAGAATGGGGTGGTGATAAGAGATCGGGTCTTAGCATCCCTTACTCTTTCATAATGGTCTTCTTTCAAAGAGCATACTTAGACGGAGCATGCTGTAGACGGGCTCTCCGGCATGACTGCGAAACGTAGTGCCACACCTTCATAACTCCTAAGATATGATGACAGGTTTCTTATAATACTATTCAAATATATTTTTTTCATCCTAAGGGCCTCTTTCACCATGTGTCAAGTAGGCTTACAGTCATTTAAAGTCACCGGTCACCGGGGAGAATGGAGCTAATACCTTTGTTTGTACGGTAATAGTTCCAAACATTAAAAAGAAAATAATAAAAAAAAATCGCCTATCGAAGGATGCATTCGTGCTGGGTAAGAAGTACCGCATTTTGTATCTGTCTCTTGACCCAACCACGTGGTAAGAGCCTCATGAGGTCGAGGCTCTTCGCTATAAGACCGTTCACTGATACAACTATCGGGACAATGATTGTCGAATCGACGTCCCATATGGCGGTCACATCGAGAGCCAAGTCTACGTACTTAGTACCTAAATTTTTCTTTTTCGGCTTTGCTTTTTCGGTTGCGGGATAGTGATGTCAACAAGTATCATCAAACTTTGAGATCGGTCAGTGATATTGGCAATAATAGTCCTGTATGCATAATAAGTTTTTTGTAGGAACAGTCGGTACCTGTCTTTCTAAGAAGACAGACTGTAAGTTTGAAATTTCTAGATCTAGTGTTTGTTAACTGTACTGTATGCTCTATTATATGTTTATAGGATGACGTCTTCTTGACTAAGTCCCGGATAATAGTCCCGCGCGACAATATTAAGCCATAAATTCAATTGTAATTATATGTAGTGGAAGTAACAAGCGGGAACTATCGCTGCGACTTTACGAGCCGTGTGATTGAGGCTCCTAACTATTCCATTAGCCCGGGGAAACTTCTGTTTTATTGATTTCAGACTGTAATTAAGGGGTGTTTCGTTTATACAATGTATGTAGGTACACGAGATTTAATAGACACTGTAGTGTGAACTGAAGGGGCAATTTTATAAAATTATTTAAATATTTATAAATATCTAAATCTATAATAGGTTTAGATTTAGGAAATAATAGGTTTAGGTCTATTATTTCCTAAACCTAAATCGCAAAGAGATCACGTAGTTAAATTCCATGTCAAGAAGAAAAATGAATAAATATTTTAACGGTGTATTTTAGACACAGTGTCGTGTCGAAACAGCATTAAAAGATAAGATCTCAATTTGCGAAGTTACCGACCACTCGGTACGGTAATGCGCATCTTTGGCAAATTAATTTAGTTCCTCCCGTTGTCTACAGTTTTCTTGCTTGTTTTTGCAGGCTTACCGCTTTTCCTAATTACGACAAAGGACGTTTTCTCAAGCATTAGAGTACAGACATAATTCAATAAGTTTCGGTATCGATATTCATTTATTTTACAGTTCTATTTTTGAAATTCAATGCAAATTTATTAGACTAGCTGGTGCCACCGACTTTGTACGCGTTGATAATAAAAGATACATATATAACGCCTCTATACTAACGATATCAGTTACCTCTAACTAATTTTTACATATTTTGTCAGGATGTAAATGGATTTTTATTTTTAAACTAGCTGATGCCTGCGACTTCGTCCGCGTTGGAAAATAAAAAGTAACCTATCCTTTGCCCCGTACGTCTAAATGTTTAACTACCAAGTTTCATGAAAATCAGTTAATTCATTTAAGGGCCTCTTTCACCAACTACAAGTAAAGTGTTGATTAGTTTCTTTTAGAAATAATTTTATGTTTTATTAAATTATGCACTCGGTTTAGTGCATCCTTCGAAAGGCGATTTTTTCAATTTTTTTTAAATGTTTGGGACTTTTACGGTACAAACAAAGGTATATCAGCTCCATTATCTCCGGTCACCGGTGACTAAATGACGGTTAGCCAACATGACAGATGGTGAAAGAGGCCCTAAGAGTTATGGAGGAACGTACATACATACAATACCTACACTTACAGATTTGTTATATTAGTATTGATGATAGCTGGTTACAGAGCAGTACCTACAGGGCAGTAAGGGTGGTTACTGTTTCCGGACAAATAGTTAATAGTGTCCTGCACTATTTTAAAGTAACTATTTGACAAAATAATTCTGTTTTATTGTTATTAGTGACATCCAAAATATAATTTGAGATCGCATAATTTGTATATCTAAATGATGCGAGACATCTCGTCGTCGATATTCCCAAAATATTTGCTAAAGAGTGCTTGCTTAGTTTAGTAAATGATTACTTGCAAGAAGATTGTTTATCTCAATTAAATAAAGAGGCAACGTCGTCGGCTGAATGGAGGCTGCCGTTGGTTCGAATGGCGGAATTAGCAGAAAGCCTTTATCTTATGGCCGGATCCTTCGTAAAGATCGCACCCATTGTGATCGCTGTAAGTTTGAATCTGAATAATTTCGCTTCATTAAAGCAATGAAATGATTAATAATGGGATCTTTAGGGTGCGTCCGTTTGAAACAATGATTTTCGCTTAAACGAAGGGTCGAATCGTGCATTCATGATCTTTAAATTAAACACAGCGCGTTTTTATTCATTAAATGTCCTTAATTAAATCGTTTAGTTTGGTTTTAAGAAATATCTAATTTGTTGTGAACAATTTCTATTGTATTTTTGTGTAAGGTTCGGCAGGCAGACTGACAGTCCATTTGATGGTAGACTTTAGTCTATTATACCTACACGACACTAGTAATGACATACAATGCTATGACAATTGCCTAGGGCTATAGGGTGGTTCCCAGGCGGTTGTCTTGGTCTGCTGCCCGTCGTAAGGTCCCCCTAGACGCCGGCGTACCTCCACTTTCAGGTACGCCGAGGTTCTGTTTAGGGAGCGTAGCCCTCCCCGCACTGGATAGCCGTGGCGGGGCATCGAAGTCGTGTCATAACGTCCCCACGACCCCTCCTATCAATGGCCGCACTAGAAAGTCGTTGGGTTTCAGCCGGTACGAATCCGGCATAACCCTGCAGTGTCCCCGGGCATAACTCTGACAGGTATCCAAGAGGATTTTCCAACGTTAAAATAGGCTAATATAGGAAGTGCGCTGCGGACTTTAGTGAGATACTCTTTATCGTTCTTTTTCAATGATTAAATATAGGTAAGGATGGTATATTTGCAAACGAGCTTCCTTTAGGTAAATAAGGAGGAATGCAAGTATACGCTGACGACCTTAATGGGATAAGAAAGCTACCCTTCTCTTACTAACTCATAAATAAAACAACAGCACACGTATTGTTATTGCTTTAATAAGGGGGATCCAGTTTATGACCATTCGACTCTATGGTAACAAAACTTAATTTCGTTGCTTTAGTTAGAGGATCGATTTTATGATCATTAACATATACGTATTTAATTAACATATACGTAGGTATTTATGTGACACTGATGCCTAATCTTTAGCCCGTGAATGTATTGTCTGTTTTATACGACAAAATATATGGTTTTAAAGTAGCACTAATCAGCGGTTAAACTCACACTCTATATGAGTGATTAAAGTATTATTCCTTAAGCACGTACCTATAGACAATTTAAAATTAAAATTTAACTAACTTTTATAAACGTTTTCTCTTAACAATGACATACTTAACTCACTTTATTATGGTAGGTATTTAAAAAAACATTATCTACTATATGATTGCATTAATAAATAAATTACTTTGTTGAGTAAAGCTCCATATTTAAATAAATCTTTAGTAGATTTAAATAACCTAGGTAAATAACCAAAGTAGGGGCACTCGGTTTAGCAGTTATTTGGGCAAACCACCCCCTTACAGAAGACCATAGTACCTAAATAATGTGCGTTCTGTGAGTGAGTAAGGGATGCCAGAGCCCATTTCGCTATCCTATAGGGTAGCATTGTGATGTAGGCCATGGTAGTTACCTAACATCAAGTGGACGGACAGCCTTAACATAATGAGAAAATATGGCATATAAAAAAATTCCCTAAAATTAATATTCAAAGTAACTTCAACAAAATTTGAAATCCTAAGTTCCTGTATTACAAAATTTATAATGAGTTAGTATTGGACGAGTTAACGTGTTGAATATTCAACGCGAATAAATTATATCGGGGAGTAGGACAACAATCAACAAAGTTATAAGGACAAATTCTTTGTTTATACACATCTGCTCAGAATAATAATTTATTAGAGGGCGTGACAATACGTCGCGAAATATTTATTATAACTTTTTGTGTTGTCTCAATTACAATTTTTTATTCTTTACCGAGCTACGAGTATATCTAATACCTATTCTTAAGGCATCACACAACAAATCAAAATAAATACCTATCCCAAAATTCTACATCAAGGTTATTTAGTAGTCTTTGTTTCATTTAGTTTGATTGACTATCTATAGCTACCCAAAAGTCGGTCGCAACTAAAGCTCAGTACCAGATTAAGATAAGCCTTAGCACTTTTTTAAATTTCATGTTCAATTATATTTTCTTAATTTTTATAAAATTTCCAATTCGTTATCCATCCCTTATCCTTAATCCTATTTAGGTCAGCAGAGCACTTTCAGCACATGTTACATTGCTTGTGTTGTCTTAATAGTCTTAATAGGTCTTAATAGGTCTTAAAATTTTTACATAAGAAAGTTCTTTGTAAAGAAAAGAACAAATCTTTTTTTTGAATCCTCAAGTTCGATATCTATATCTTCTTATGCTTACATATTAGGTATAAAATTAAGTCGCTGTTTGCCTCTGTCTGTTTCACCGCTAACTTCTTCTAAGATTTTGATACGGTTTTCTCTTATCGAAATAAATTAGGATGAAAATTGAATCCGTGTAAAGCCGGGGGCGGATCGCTAGTAGAATCATACGGCACATAACAACATATAGGTAGGTACGTATTAGGTTTTTGTTATCGTGGATGTTTGTATTATGGGCATACTTAAGACACTTTAGTCAAGTTTAGTCTTAATATGTTTGTTGAGTGACAAATGGTGCTTTTTTTTTACAAGATCGAGGCAGCGCTTGGCCGCGATCTCACTTGATGTTAGGTGCAGATGCGGCCAAAGATGGACCACGCTTACCTAGTAAGTGCCCATTTACCCTAGACTTGAAGACCCCGAGGTTGTAATTCAGGGGAAACACGGACGCAGGCAATGAGTTCCACTCCTTAGCAGTTCGAACAAGGAAGGTGGAACTATAACGCTTCGTGCGTGACCGGGGAACATCAACCACGAAGGGATGAAACCCCGCCCGCGCCTCGTGTTCCGCAAGTGGAACGGCTCTGGCCGGATCAGATCCCAGAGGATGGATGAACATTCTCCATAGTGTACACGATAGAAAATCGATAGGCATGCTACTTTTAGGCGATGCTGTAGGCTTTGAAGCTGAGACTCCACAAGGGTGTCGTTGCCAATAAGTTTTTTAGCTCGCCTTTCAATCGAGTCCAGTGGCTGACAATCAGTGCTGCAGACAATTTCGATTGGTTATATGTACCTACCTACACTTTTATTATTATTTCCATACGGATAGGTCCAGTTCAAAGCTCTGATAATATAGAATATATACTCAACAGTATTATAGGCATTGTGTACACAGGGAGCGGTCAAGTTCATGAAGCGGCGTCGCGCGAGGAAGGATTAGGTACGTCCTTACCTCTAATCTTCCTATAATCTTCATTGGTCCCAGCAACTTATCAGATGTGTTTATGTAATATCGCATTAGTGTCACCTTTGTTGAAGATTTTTACTCATATACTTACATCATTCACATGTCTAATTTGTCGCTATCTGTTATCTGACGTTTCTTACGAGTAGCTATAGGTTATTTCGATGGACTGTAGTTTTAAGGTAGTTGCAAGTAACTATTTTCTTACAACCACCAAGGGTCAACGGTAGATTAAGGCTGCTTCAGACATGTCCTATTGGAAAATCAGGGGGAGGCCTATGAGCATTTTGATGTAGGTATAGGCAAAGTGCAAGGTGCAACAAATATTTTGTCTGAGCTGATTTGTTATTATTATTGCAACACTAACACGAACGGGAACAGTTCCTGACTATGATCAAAACCCTCATTAATGTGACAATACGACTTTTTTTAAATAGAGATAGGTTTGCTCTTGGCCACCAGCCGTGTACCAAGGATGAGGCCTATGATGGAGCGAGCTCATCTAGAAGATGCCTATTTACTCGAACTTTGAAAAGATTTGGTTTATATGAGCTCGGACACAGACGCGGGCAGGGAATTCCAAGCCTTGGCAGTGCGCATATAAAGGATGTTTCAAAGCGCTTGGTCCGAAAAGGAGGGATTTCGACAAGATGAGGATGGTAACCAGCCGTAGGTACGTCTGTATGTCCGAGGGAAGAAAGGGGAAGACAACGCAAAAAAAAGACAATTTATTTTATTTGTTTATAGTCAGCCAAAAATTGTGTTCGCTCTGAATTATATATTTTACGATATCCCTATACGTAGTCACATAAAAATAATGGTTTTTAATAAAAACAGGTGCAGTATTCGAACAAAAATAAAATGTGATTTTAATGTATGACGTCCCGTAACAATAAAAGGGAACATAAACACTATCCATTACTCGATGTCGGATGGGGGATGAGGCACCCGTCGCGATCCACGATTATATCCCGTTTTATCGACCCTAAAATACTCTTTTATTTTTGGCGGGACATCTGCAATTATCGATTACTCTTAAATTGTTAAACGGAAGTTGAAATTTCTGTAGTATCCAAGGGCCTCTTACACAAACTACGTGTAAAGTGTTGATTAGTTACTTTTAGAAATCATTTTCTGTTTTATTGAATTATGCACTCGGTTTACTGCATCATTTGATAGCCGATTTTTTTTTATTATTTTCTAATTAATATTTGGGATGTTTACCGTACAAACAAAGGTATATCAGCTCCATTATCCCCGGTTACCGGTGACTTTAAATGACAGTTTGGCCTACTTGAAGTTTTTGAAAGAGGCGCTTAGACTTGCAAATTATTTTGTTTTAAGAGTTTATTTATCAAATATGTAGCTTTTGTCTGCGACGTCGTCGGTCATGTACGAGTATCTTTATTTAAGTATAGCCAATGTGTTACCTACTATGATTTATTAACTATATTGTTTAGTGTAAAGTTTCAAATATTTTCAGTAGTTTTTGCGTGAAAGAGTAATAAACTTACATTTTTGTAAGTAAGATGGATGGATTAATATTGAACCTATCAAATTAGTAGGTCTACATTTCAATTCAAGCGAGCTCAAACAAATTTCAGATGGGTACCTATCCTCTATCATGCAATCAACGTCGACTATGCATTTGCAACCTCTTGGCGACGCTTGCTTGAGTTGCCAACGTTGACCACCTACAATCAAATGGATCGTCAGCCTGTCTACTGCGTTTTACTTACAAAAAAATAGTGAAATATATTTACTGTTGTTTTTTTATGATAAAGGATCACAGACAGTCTGCTTTTTAATAGCTTGTCTATAATTTATTGACTTTAGATTATCTAAAATAGCAAAGGTATATGCAATAGATGTTTTCTTAAATTAGGATAAGGGAATAATAGGATTTCTTATTAGGATAAGGTTTTAGACAAGATGACCGTCGGGGAAAGGAACGTAGATGAAATACCTGTCCTTTATCCTAGGAATTTTATTCTATCCTAGGAAATGGTGAGGAAAATGGTCAGTAATCTGAAATGCATTGAATGTCTACCCATTTTACAATTTTATTTATACTTAGCGCCATAGATGTGAGCTTTATTCCTATAACATAAAGTAGGAGCTGTCCACAGTTTGGTTGGTACCTAGGTTTTATTCGCAGATAAATGGGTATTGGAACAAACTCCTCTTTGAGGTGTTTCCAAAGCCCGTTACAACATTGAGCCTATGATTCAACATGGTTATTTGAACTTCAAGATTTATATTTATTTATTTATTCATTTAATTATTTACTTATTTTAGGGAAACATACAATAACTCGATACACATTATATGTGTCATCGGTCACGCAAAGATCTTTAATTTGAATACTGATGAGGCTTTTAGGGTAATTTTTTTTACATTTTATGATAAAATTTTAAACAGGTAGGTAAAAAAATGATAAATACAAGAATAGGGCACAAAAATGATAAGTTTTTATTTTATTCTACAAGAGCGAAGGTGTTAAATTGAAGTAGGTACCTACTATTCCTATGACCCATGCGAAGAAGTAAACAAATATTTTTTAGCTAAAAAATTGGAAATCGGAGTGCCGTTAATTTTTTAAGTATGAAAGGAATAACTTCATATTAGGTTTTGTTTTTGTTATCATGTCATACTGGCCAACACACTATTTTTAAATAATAATATACCTACATTTTTTTAATAATTTATTGTTTAAAATTTTATATCTTGTGTAAATATTAGTACCTAATGTAAATTTAGTATATTTCTTTATTATTAAAAATAAAACAAAAACAATATTTTCCTTTACCATTTAGCTGGACAAGTTGACTTGTTAATATTAATTCTTGTTTAAATTTAAAATTTACTTACATCCCTAGGTCTGTAAATTAAATTTATATTCCGCGATTCGAAGTACATAAATGTACAATCTACTTTCAGAGCATAAAATATAC
Source organism: Synanthedon formicaeformis (assembly GCA_945859745.1). Classification (NCBI taxonomy): domain Eukaryota; kingdom Metazoa; phylum Arthropoda; class Insecta; order Lepidoptera; family Sesiidae; genus Synanthedon; species Synanthedon formicaeformis. Next base: position 3,558,212 of record OX243960.1, on the reverse strand, counting down.
GTTTTTTAAAAAACAATTTCACTGCGCAGTTTTCCGTCGGACTTCTGCCGACGGCTCGTAGAGATCTCGTAGAGGTTGGAGCGCGAGGGCGGGCGGCGTAGAATCATAATATGTTGGTCAATAATTACGGTATAAAATTGAGTAGTTCACAATATCTTTCTCCTTGAGGCAATGTTGAGCACAATGTCACGATATGAAATAACAAACTGATACACGGACACCGTCGGGAAGCGATACGGACGCTTCAGAAGGTTGCAGTGTAGAGCGTGCGTCCGCCATATTGTATCCGCTCCGCCCGCCGCTTCGCGCCCCATTCCGATTGGTCGAAAGCCACGCCGAGGGCGGGGCCTCGAGCGCCTAAATGTTGCCAGCTTTTTGAATAAATAATTTCAGTAATTTAAGTAATGAAGGCAATTATGGCGTTGTTTAGCTAAGTTTGCGCGGCAGCGAGTGGGAACTTTATATTTATACCGTTCTCTTTATGTACGCCGACGCGCGGTTAATGCGCGCGATCTGTTTACTCGACCCGAGTTTATTTATTGCCGAGGATGCCCGCTGCATGCCACGCCATTTAAACTGCAATTATTTGTAAGGAGAACATATTGCGCTATTTATATTAGGCGAAGCGAAATTTTGTATACCTAAACCTGTATAGACATAGGTAATCAGTCTTATTAGACAAAATTTAAACTTATCTAGAGAAAATATACTTAAATATTTTTTTCACTTAAGTATGAATCATTTTACAATTATTAATTTTAATATAGAAATTTAAAAGAATATTAATACCTTTAAGAAATCCTAGACAAATAAAAAATATATTGACGGTAAAACTGCAGTCCATTGAAGATGTGATATCCTTAGATATCCACGCTTCAAGTAAACAGTGACGTCACTCACGAAGCGTCATAGCAAACCGATAAAAAGTCGATTTTCGCACAAGTTCGGCCAGCTGACTGTGTGCCCCCGCCCGCACCTCAAAGGCACGCACTTAATTTCAGTAGGACGAGATTTGAGCGAGAGCGAGAGAGGGCATACGCTGGTCGCTGTGAATGCGAGCGAGACGAGCGCATAGGCGCGCGCGTCGCTCTGAAGGCGCGGTGGGCGGGCGGTGGCTGCCGGATGATGTATAGAGTGGTGGAGTTAGGTTCAAATTGCGCCGGGAAGTGGCCGAGATTAGAGCCAACGCGGGCCGCACCGCGCCGCGATAGTAAGCCCACTTAAGACTGTTTTTAATACTAGTATTTTTTACGCGATCCCAACAGGATTTAGCGGATAAGCGACGTCGCCGCGATCGTGCGCTTTGATTTATCGCTTTCAGATTCGGATTCGGTTTGTTCTCTGGTGTTTACGTTTGTGGGTGACGGCTGGCCGCGCGTGGACGCGCGTAATCCCGCGGCTTGTACCAGATTATGACGGCTATCAACGGATTTCGTGAACACACATTGTGAAAATCAACTCTCCGTGGAATTGTCGAACTTAAACCACCGGTCAGCTCCACTAAATCCTACCTTTATCCAGATCTTTGTAAGTATTACCATCTATCTTTTTCGCTCAACTCTGATTAACCACAGTACAAAAGCAGACACTGCAACAGTGCTGAGCTAAATATACAGCATAGTTATTTATTAAGAGACAAAATGGATATGATAACTTTATAGAACACAGTTGAGAGACCAAGAGTGACAATATTGCTTAGAGAAATTTCTAAAAAAAACATATTTCTACTCAGTCTCTCAAGTGAAGCTGACTATCTAATATATAGGTACCTTATACCTACAACACAGGAAAATTGAAAATGATAATGCTTTAAAAAAATAAGGGGGCTAACTAGGTCACAGTTAAGTACTTTGTGTAAACTTAACAAAAATCTAATTAATATGAATTTAAGAAATAAAGACAAACTCGTTGTGTCTAGTTCTAGGCTTCATAAAATCAGTCTTTGGGTACGGCCAAATATAATATGTTACGTACTACCTACAATGGTCAGCCAACTGTCAATAACAAAATTCAAATCAATTTTCAAAAGAAAATTGCGGAGGTAGGTACCTACTTAGGAATAATATAGTGTAGAAAACTTTCGTTGAAATTTTAAATTAATATATTTTAGTTTCGTCGTTTTAAATTAATATATTTTACTATTTTAATATTTTTTCGTTTTTTAATACCTAAAATTCTAGTTTGACACAATATGTAAAATAATAAAATCATAGTTAATTGTACATATTTATTGAAGTTTAAGCCTCCATTCAAATATTCTTATTTGGTTTGCGCTTAATTTAAAATATTCCATTACCAATTTTTTTTTACTGAAATTAATAAATATGGATTTTTTAATTTAACTATAAATGTTTTATAGTAGGTACCTACCTACCAAAATCGCTACTGTAATAAAAAGATTATAGGAATTACCTACTTTTTCACTGTTTTTGCTAAGGTGACAATCAAAGGATACAATTAAAGACAATTTTATTTATTATGAAATATGAAAATTTATTTCGAGTATTAAAGAGAAATAGAAATTGTATCATTCTACCATCAGACCAGAACGTAAGTCTACCTTCATTTTTCATAAATAATTTAATCGGAATTTAGTAGAATTGTAAAAAGACAAATGGACTTGTTCTACTATATAATTACATACTTACAAAGCTATTAAAGAAACACTTAGGTAGGTAAATAGTTTATTTAGGCAATTCATAGTAACTCAAGGCATATTTTAACCTATAATTTTAAAAACTTCTTTTTTTATAAGTGCTTCTTATAGGAACCTAGACACCTCGAAATCCTTAAAATTGACTAGGTTTAAACGGTTACAAAAGTTGTTTAGTATTCAAATAAAACAATAGTTACATTATTAAACATAGGTAAAAGCATAGGTATAATATTTCGTGCAATCAACCTTCCTCGGTTTGTGTGTAGGTATAATCCGTGCGAATCCGGTGGTCGATCATTTGTTATAATCATCATCAATCAATACTAATAATAAATCTAAGGGTTGGTCATGGAGTAAGTTACTTTGTTTTCAGAGATATCGTGTTTATAGGCTCCATACATGATACTAAAACTAAATTGACCATTTTTAGAATTCTTTTCTGTATGTATGTATGTTCCTATTTATGTATGTTCCTCCATAACTCTTAAACGAATTAACTGATTTTCAAGAAACTTGGTAGATAGGTAAACATTTTGACGTACAGGACACAGGATAGGCTACTTTTTTCTTTTTCAACGCGGACGAAGTCGCAGGCACCAGCTAGTAATTATATAAAATAATGTTCTTATATAATTACATCCATATTATTAATTAAACAACGTTATCACATAAGACAATGAAAATTAATTCAGAGTAAAGAAGTAGAAATCTTATCTATCTCATTTTATGACAGTGCAAACTTACTGGACTACATTTTGTTGGTACCTACCCACATTAGGTAATTTAATAGTCAGTACATTACATAGAACGCATACCTATCTATATAACCTATGCAGGTATTTGGTTGAAATTTAAGTCACTAACCGCTCAAATGTGTAATGTCGGGAGGTAGTTTATCAGGGTTTTAGAAAAGGACATAGGGTAGGGTAGGTACCAAAGATTCTGCGCTAATTTTACCTATTTTAATAATTTTGCATTCATAATATTAGCTGTGATATTAGCAAGTAAAATAAAGTGCTGATTCTGAAAGTCCACTCTAAATATTGAAAAAAAAAAAAAATTTTTAATAAGTTTAGTTTCCTCAACTGAGTTTTCTATACCCAAACTTGCAAAGTGCACCTGAAGATATTAACTTAGCAGTCTCTGCAACATTGTTATATCACAAATTTAATATTTTTCTATAGTTAAACTATAGAAAATATTATAGGTATCAGTAAAACGAAATATAGTGGGTACCGGTAAAATGTTCCTACTTTGCTCCTATACCTAGGGTTAAATGCTCCAATTTAAAAGTAAATGTTTTATCGCTTAATATGTCCAAATCGGTGCAACTTCATTACGTTGATTTAACTTTAAAAATATGTTAGATAACATATTATTCTTTAAATTAATACATCTGAGTATATTTTATAATTAATAGTGTGAACAATATTCACAATTCCCTTTTTTTGGAGCAAAGTAGGACGACCATTTTACGGTACTAGAACTATTATAAATATAATTATTTATAGAAAACAAGCAACACACCCCTGGTTTTGCACAGTGCAATTATTTTCTAAAAATTAAATACTCAAAGCTTCCTCAACTAGAATCTTTGACAGTGTTTAGAATAAATTTTATTTAGGTTATTTAGATTTGGATTGAAACACTCTTTCTTATTATAATCAGGTATAATCCTTACATAATATTATAAAACAAAGTCCTCCGCCGCATCTGTCTGTCTGTTCGCGATAAGCTCAAAAATTACTGCACTGATTTTTCATGCGGTTTTCACGAATGGATAGAGTGGTTCTCTAGAAAGGTTTTAGTATATAATTTACAGAGTTACGCGGGCGAAGTAGTTTATTATATAAGTTTATTATATCTAGTATAGTAACAGTACCATTCTAATTGAGGATTTAACGATTTTACGACATGATAATCATGTTGTAAAATTATATGTATTTTATTTATAGTTTAGTTGTTCAGGACAAAAAACGATTTGATTAGACCGAGGCATATTGCGATTGGATTATGTAAACTATATATTTTAAATATAATTTTGATATTTCTTTTTGAGGACCAAAGTGCGGCACTTTGCGATCTTTTTAATTGTAAATCTTATTTACAACCTGGCACATCTCGATTAATTATAAATATAGCTGCTGAATATATAGCCTAAGTAGTTATATATCTAGCTAGACTCTAGAATAATCTAGAATAAATAGTGAAAAAAAAAAATGAAATACATACATACACACATACAGAAAAAAAATCTAAAAATGGTCAATTTAGTTTCAGTATCATGTAGAGAGCCTATAAACAAGATATCTCTGAAAACAAAGTAACTTACTCCATGACCAACCCTTACAGATTTATTATTAGTAGGTATTGATAACACCTCACAATTACAATTAGAATTTAATTAAAACAACAAGCGAGGTTCCTTCGTTGCACTTATTTGAGTTAGTATTGGTGCGGCGTGTTGCACGATAGCGATGATAAGTTCACCTATCTCTGTGCGGTACATTGATAACGAAATGATAAAGCATCGCTCCATAATGTAAAGGCCGTACGCTTAATAAAAACACGTAAAAAACAATCGAAATTACCTCAAATTCCAATGCATCTGTTTGGAAGATAATGCTGACGTTCACTCGCGAGAATATTTTATCAGTATTATTCCAAGTACTGGATTTAGTTGGATTCTTTAATACAGACTTTGAAATATATGCAAAATAAGAATATTGTACTATAATATTATGTAATACTGCAATACTAATAATTGTGCCTATTGTGTAATTGGGCTTAGTAATAGATAAAATCAGTATGAAAGTAATCTATCTACTTATCTTCTTTTATAAATAAAAATGAATCCCTAAATGTGTTTCTAAGCGCAAAAATCGAGAACGGCTGGACCGATTTTAATTCTGTTTTCAATCATAGATAGAGGGATAGTCAGGAAAGGTTTTTACGTAAAACGTCTCTAATAAAAGAGATAAATAAAAAGAATAAAAGAAATAATAAGCCCATTCCACTATCATTAATGTATCATTTTAACTCACAGCGCACTTAGATTTCCTCTTAGTGTTGCTAGTGTGTTAAATGCAACAGAACCGCTTACCATCAAATGCACCGTCAGCCTGACTGCCAAATTTTTACCTCTACAAAAAAGATAAGTAATTTCTAATGTCGATGATTTGGGAATACCAAATGTATAGTTAATATAAAAGTGACATATCAGAGAAAAATCAAAATAATATCAAAAATTATGAAGGTCCATCACACTAAGCTATGCTTTATTGTTTATACCTACGATTCGTCACCGTGCGAGGAAGTTAATTCACATGTAAAATACTAAATATTCTAAGGTTAAACTGGTTTTGAATGTTGGTATGTCATGCTATTATACATTACTGGTCAATACAAACAGTGATATTAAAAATTGTCCATGAGTGTTTCCTATCACCGTCGTTATCGACAAGGTACAAGCATACAAATAGATACGATCAAATATTTGCAGACGAGATATGTCAAATGTTGTTCACGGTTAACATAGATCATTAACATGTAATACAGATATGATTTTGTCCAACTGTCTTCTCTTTGAGCGGTGTTTCCTTTAATGTGTGTAATAGTGTATGATAAGATACCTAGATATTGTTCGTGTAAACTTTACATTTTATTTTAAGTTAAGTAATTTGTACTGTAGGCAAATTTAAACGACATTAAAACTACCTTATAGTCATGTAGTAATAGATTAGCTGGCGTTCTGAAGTCGTAAACTGGATAGGCTGTTTGGAGCGACTTAAGAGTCCAAACGAGTGGCCGTAGTTCAACCAAAGTGCCAAGGGACCAAACGAGTACCCAAACCCCCCCCCCCCCCCCCACGAGAGAGAAGGAAGGGATAAATGGGTAAGAATAAGGGGTTGTCTTATTGGATCTTTTACTTTCTTAGGAAGTCGTACACGTACTGTTAATTCCCTATGATTTCATGTAAGAGTATGATTAATGTCAGTTTATGAGTTCAAAACACAGTGTGCCTTGTTTTTTTAGCTCTTTCCACCTATCCCTACTAAGTATCCCCTGGTAGGAATAAGTTCTTAATATTAACTTGAATTTCAAGACATTCAAAATCCTTCACATTTAGTTAGTCTGCCTTGTGCTAAAGTTAATGAGAGTAAATCTGAAAAATCTGTTACCTAAAGCCAGCGGTGTAATTACGCAAAAAGAATAGAGTCGAAGGAAGTAGGTAGATTGAAATAAAAGGAGTATTTCGGTATCGGAAATGATCGTAGCCGGAGCGAGTTCCAAGTAAAATTCGAACAGAATGGTGTTTTAATAGAGCGAGCCACTTTCGCCAACTTAAATCTTTGGGCTTAAAAAAGGCTTTGCGTTGGTTTAAAGGGATAAGAGAGGCTCAGCCGGCTCGATTGCTGCCTTTGGCTTTCCTCAATTACTCACCGCTGACTAAAGATTAGTATCTAGTTGATGCAAGGACGTTCGTGTTATTGTTTGTTTTTCGAATGTTTCTGCCATTTCCTGCTTTCAAAATATCGTGTAAATAGATTTTAGTTTTTATACATCTGTATTACGTCATATAATAATTTTACAATCGGGGGCGTTTCAAGCGTATTCTGCGCCGGCGTGAAACAATCAAAATATGAGGAAATCTCTCGCATACATTGAGGGTTTTTAAATATCATTGCTCGCATAACGTGAAGTTGAGCTTAGTACTGTATTTTATGGCAGCTTGATCAGTAGAAAAAAAGGATTTTTTTCTATCTATTATATTTTAAAGAATAAAAACTTTAATGAGGAATAACAAATTAAAAATAATAAGCAGTGAAACTACAGTTAATAATTTCGTACCTAGTAATATACCCAAAAGACGTTATAAAACTTGAACGGTGTGAAACTATTGAAAACCAAATTTGCGTTTCGAATGTGGTGTTCTTTTTTTGAATATTGAATTCCCGGTAGCCGTCCGTTAAAAGGCAATTAAAGCCGTAAATCACTTATGCGCCTTTTTCCAACTTTTTCCTCTTTCGACTATAACATCGAGTTACGGGCAAAGGCTGTAGCGAGACGTGCAGCCACTGACGCGTCCGTTTGATATATGAAAGTTGTATATCTCCATCACGGCTCTTTATGGCGCTTGTATTTTTAGGCGCGTGTGTACACGCCCTAAATCATAGCGACACACTCAATTAAAATTGATTTATGTGGGGGTAGTTTGGAATTTTTCGTCACTGAAACGTGACTATATACCTACGTCATACGTGCGCTACTTTTTCTTAGATTTTTATTAAATGCTTTTGCCTACGACTTCGTCCGCGATCATTTTTTTTAAACTATGCTCACAAGAAGCTATACTATTGTGTAAAATTTGTACTGATTATCTAATAGGTGATTTTAGTTATTAAATCTAAAACTATCTACAATGAACGCAACTGAATTTTTTTTGGTGAAAACTTCAGATTCGGGCGAAGACAAATTCAATAAATCAAGGTTTATAAAAATCGGTCCAGCTGCATACTATAATTTATAGTTTATGAATATTAAATAGATAAAAAGAACATAAAAAGTTTTTATGAACATATTATTATAACAGAGATGTACTCATATTATATAACAATATAGGAACATTTTTTTATTTGTTACAGAGTGGTAGTATGTCGTGTAGCGCGTGAATCGCGTGAAAGTGTGAGTAAAAGTCGCTTGAGCGGCATTTTCCCACTCGTGCCAGTCAACCAGCATCATTCACCTCCGAGTGTACAAGGAAGCGCTGGCGGCCGGAATGGAGCCGCTAAGCGAGAACGGGCTGTGCCTCTCCGAGCTGGACTTGCACGGAGGCGGTCACCTGCACGAGTCGGTGGCCGCGTCGGTCGGATCGGCCATCTCGAGCCTCATGGCTCCCTTGCATCATGAGCCGCAGCACACTCCGCTTCACTCGCACGCGCCTCCATTACATCACGAGCCATTGGAGAAGCTCAAATGTAAGTAGTCTTAATCCGTACTAACACAATATAAAGTACCTAGATGGAAGCAAAAAGAAAGATTAGTGAATCACTCTCCGTCGTATTTCTTTTATATTACACGTGTTCGATATTGGAATTGTAAAAATGTGGGAATGCATATTTTAGGCATTTAGTTTTATATGCGGCCCATTTTATCGTTTGCCTAATGTAAGAATGTACGAGTTAATGGACAACTCGCCCACCCGCCTGCCGGGTGAATTGTCATGTTTTTTTTTTTACCTATTATTTTTATAGACAACTCGTCCGCTAGTATAATGTACAGTCCGTTACATACTTTTTTTTTTACTTTTAAAATGTTACTATTATTATTATCTTCTTAGTGGCTATTTCTGTCTGCTAGAGAACTAGTATCACTTCGTCCATTGCTGAAATATTACGATCGCCACGTAAACTAAAGCTAGACCTATACCTACCACGTTGAGAAACTGTAGTACTTTTTTGATAGGCATTCTTCACATTTTCACAAGCCATTGTGTGGCTTCCTAGGATGTGATTGCGCTTGTGCATTAAGGAGCCACACTCGCACAGGATATGCATTGGTGTTTCTTCTGCCTTATGGCAGAAGCGACATTCTCCTGTACTAGTGAGACCCATTACTTTAAGGTGCCTATTGAGGCGGCAGTGCCCCGTTAGTGCCCTTTAGCATGCACAAATTGCTCCTACTAAGCGACATAGCCTGGTTTGTCACGTTTCGACTATAGGCTTTTAAAATGTTACTGTCTATATTAGTTTCCATTTTCATTTTCCATTTTTTGAAAATTTAATTGATGCGGTTTTTTTCGAAAAAATATTTAGGTTTTGTTAATCTTAATCTCTATAATTAATCTCAAATTTTATATGTCTTTCTTTTGAACTATTTATAATACTAACTTACAAGGGAAAATGATATGACTCTATAAGTTATGTATGTTAAAAAGTCTGTCTCCTAATTAATGTTGTGCCAAGAACTACAATATATACAATACTGCTGCCCGCGACTTCATCCGCGTATAAAAAATAGATAAAAACCTATTCTCAGACCTACCAAGTGTACATACAAAATTTTATCAAAATCGGTTAGGCCGTTTCGGAGGAGTATGGCAACTAACACTGTGACACGATAATTTTATATATTAGAAGATATTAGGATATAACTACAATATGTACCTGCTGGACTCTTCATCGTAGTAGACACAATATACCACGCACATTTATATACGAAGTCATATATATTACATATAAGAATATACGAAGTGTTTTCAATTGAAACGATATGTTTGTGTAAAGAAAACTTTCATATTGGCATATAAATCTCGTTTTAAACTCAGCCGAGCTACTAAATAAAATAAAAGGGGTTTTCATTTGACTGCGAGGCGTTCTAGCATTCGATGGAGTCATTCCTTTGCCCGTTTCATTTTTATGAAGATATGTTGCCTCGTAGCGATGGGACGAACACTACGATTGGATTTAGATACGCAAGTAAATAAGCTTCTTTGTCTACTTATGCTAATACTGATGTTTCTACGAATGTGATTGAATTTGAAAATTGACTACGTAAATACCACACTGACTTATATTAATTAGAATAGGTTTATTGCCAAGCCTTTAAGAAAGACCTCGTCAATACATAATTTCATTAGTTTTTTATGTAATATTATGTTAAAAGTAACAATTTAGTACCTATGTAGTAAATAGTATTTATTTTTAAGAATTCATGTTTGGATTTTAGATATTGAATAATATTTTGAATTTTATTATATGGGTGCTATTTAGCTTAGATTTAAAAAATCTAAGCGTAGTAGGTACATACCTGTACCATAACTATTCCTTAATATGAGCCTGTACATACAAGGACAAACACCATGAAGCGATTTGATTCACTTCACAATAATTCGCCATTTTCACTAGTAGGTAAATATTTTAATACGAGTTGTAGCTTGATTACATTTGTGTGCGGACTGCGGCGAGTCGTAGTTTTACCGGCTCCGCTCTGCCGTGCACAGGCATCTATCTTTAGTTTTTATTTTATCTGAGGTCTTTTCGGACAGTATTGATAAGTTATTGCTGGCTCCCGCATATATTCCAATTCTTTTATGTTCACAATAAAATTTAAACAAATAAAAAAACATACACAACAATACGGGAGCAATTTGGTTCAGGGATGTAATGTGGCGCACGTGTGTAGATATAAAGATGTCAATTTATTTATGATGGCGCTCTCGCGACACAAAAATTGCTCGCGTCATAGCGAATTAGCCGTGACGAGACGTGGGTTTGCATGGCTTGCATCGGCCGCGCAATTTCATCGGCAACACTACGTATACAAAATTAAGGATTATTCTCTATTCCACGTCCCCATGACATGCCATAATTTTCTCCTTTTATCTACACATCAATAACAGGACACCTTTGAAAATATCTATAACATGACTCCCTTTTTGTATTTATGTAAAAACTTGGGCTCTCCAAATTTGACCTAATAATAGGTCACTCTGTGGTCATCTGGTCTTACGTGAAGTAGGTATATTTTATTTAACGTTATGTTTATCTTATGTTGTTTAAACCCACAAAGTAGCTCTTATCGAAAAAATTTAATGGCAAAAAGTTCATGTTAAAGTAATCCTTTCACATATCTATTATCTACTTATTCATGAAATTATTTTTTAACCATCGTAAAGCACTACTCACCAACCTACCTACTTATTCGTCAATAAACACTTAATTGCGCTTAGCAAACATTAAGCTATTAATTATAAAATTGAAGATTATAAAATATTGTTAATGATGTATTTAAAATTGTTCATCTATAACTTATAAGACTCGAAGATTTGACTAAATTTTTTCTCTACTCCTGAAGGCCCCACCATTACAATTACAAGCAAATCAACACTAATGTTGTTCCGTATCACGCCAAGTAATCGGATAGTTTTTACAAACACATCAATATCGGATTACGTACCCCTCTGACTGTTTAGTTACGCAATTAGTCACGCGGGACAGGGATATTGAGATGCCGGAGACTGACCCGCAACGGATTATGCTCTACTTTATAAATAAAAAAAAAGAGAAAACACATTTTTAATTTCTATTAATTACTACATACTACTAAGATTGATAACTAAGTACATTACATACATAATATACATACATACATTTTACATATTTGTATACATTTTTTTAGGTTTCATAAAATATTTTTTTTATTGTTTGACATTTGAAAAAATCGGATTATAAAAGAATATTGAAAAAAGTACAGTTGTGGGTGATAAAGATTGCACATCGACTTTTAGAGAGAAATGAATGGCTTCGTAGAGCGTTATCTCTGTCACACTGTACCTATGTGACGTTAGTGCTTCGAGCGACAGAGATAACAAAGATGACAAAGCCGAAACTAGTCGATCATCTCTCTCTAAAAGTGGATGTGCAATCTTTATCGTCTACAACTGTACTTACGAGTACAAAGGACATCCACAAGGTGGACAGACGACGTGACAAGGGCCGCGGGGCGACGGTGAATCCAGGCTGTTCCTGACCAGACCTATTAGAAAATTATGGCGGAGGCCAATGTTTAGCAGTGGACGTCCTGCGGATGAAATGATGATGCTGATTGATTAATCTATTGAATAACATAATTAATTTAAGCTTTAAGTTCAAAAACGCAAATGAAAACATGAACTTCTTAATGTTCATTAAACAATTCATCAGACAAAATTGCAAATACTTTGGTATTGGTACAATACCAATTATGGTATATTTTATGGTATTCTGGGAAATAGCACGATTGCTTTTTGTTTTTTAGTTTGTAACCAGAGCCCATTCCGCTTTCCCCACAGTCTGGAGAAATGGGGTTCTTTTTTTTTTTCAAATTATTTACATAAACCTTTTTCATTTATCGGTCTTTCTGTTGGTAAAAATCGTATCAAAATTCGTTGGGTGGTTTACAAAGGTGCAACAAACAGAGGCGAACAGCGACTGTTTTATATTTTGTTTAGTTACAGTAAAAAATTTTTTCTTATTTTTTTTTCCTCAATAATATTTCAATTAATAAAATATTATCAAAGAATAGAGTAATGTTTCCTGCAAACACAAAAGTGGCGTAAACGCAATGATTTGCAATCCATCACCGTCGAACAAAAAAAGGGCAACTGAGGCTATCATTTAAAGTCAATTCAAATGAATCGTAACCTGTCTCACTTGCGCGCACTAAACAAACGTTTTCCTTCTCACTCGCACATTAAAAAACTCACCCCCCGTGTTCGCCGAAGCATTATATTGCGATGATTAGCCCTGCACTTGCCGCTTTTGTCATTGAATTTAAATGGGGGATTAAAATGCTACTGTGAATTTTATTTATTAAAGGCCCATTGTACTTTAATTCATTACGGCATTCTATCGTCATCGTCCCTTTGTTGTGTTTGCTAATAATATCTTTAAGGTGTCAAAGGAAAATGCTTTCGATTTTTACTTACACGTTTAAAGTTATACTCCTAAAAAATCGAGTCTGTAAAACAATTTTATAAACAATTTTATTTCACTCTTTAATTCGTATAAATTTTGTTTAAGAAATCGATCTTGGCAGAGAGGCTCCGGTCAATAGCTGATGGTTCGTAACACGTCTCCCAAATCATCCCTCATAGCATACTCTTATAAAGAATATGACCCTGGAACTAAGTAACCATCTCAAAGATGATTTCTCACGCGCTTTCAATAATAATTATAAGTACATATAAGAAACGTAGAGACTATAAGGGTGAAAAACACAAATAGAATATTGCGTTTATGTCTAAACCAGAAAGTTCAAAAGAAAACGTTAATTATTAACTAATAAAGGCTGTCGTGAAATGTCCAGGTAACACGCTAAAGATCGTCAAGGAAAACTGTCCTAGAAAGGAAAGCTCTTCTACGATATATAATTTTATTATAGAATTACATACCTATAAGAGAATCTTTTGTTGTCTAAAGGACAACAAAAGATTCTCTTATAGGGTACAGCAGTAGCTATGCACATAATTGTTTGCTAGTCATGGAGCACATGGAATTTAATTTTTTTACCGCGGACGAAGTCGCGGGCACCAGCTAGTAATATTATATTTTTGTTAGCCTTAAAAATTGGAACGTTTCTGCGTGTAATGTTCGAGCCAATGACTACTCGGTGCCGTGAGCTCATCCATTGAAGATTGGTCTCATATCCCGAGATTTTTATAAAATAGGCGAAAAACACGTTTCGTGGCTTTAATTTTAAATTGAGCCGGTTCTGCGGAATCTTTCTAAAGCCTTCCGTTCGTTCGATATGTCGTCGATGGTTTTTTAGATCAGCTTGCGATAAGGCGGGAACAAATCTCATTATTTTCCACGGAAAAATATGGAAAATTAATTATTTGGGATTTGAATGGGCTTAGGGATTTGAATGGGCTCTCTCTATTTTACACCCGAATAAAAAAGATTTCTGCATCAATTTATTTTACATTTCGTTGAATTTTCATTGAATTATTAAATAAAATCAATATTTTCTTTAATTTAATGATATTTGGAACTTTGAATTGTTGGAGAACCATACAATCTAAGTCTACAGTAGCTGAAATAGGAATCTGCTGGATATACTTACTTGAAAAGTTTTTCAACGTAAGAGGCAAAGGAAATCTCTGACTGAGGACTAACTCTTTAAATAACAACCAGGGAGGTTTAAAGTAGGTATTATACTTTAATAACAAACAAAGAGCACATTAAGTTCATAAAGAGTAAATGAAAAGGCATCCCACATAATCTAAAACCAAATATTTATTTTACAAAACGTAAATCGCGGAATTCGTATCGATTAATCGGCCCCATTGGCAACTTCGACAAACAAAGCGGTATACGAAGTTCTGTGTAAGATTACAGCGGGCTCACGTAATCGACCATTTGTGATATAGTGGATTACCAAGTTCTGGCGGGCGGAGTCGCGTTGCACATTTTATTTTACTCTAACCTTTCGAAGGAAGTATCTATAGGAAATTGAAATTTTATATTTAACTGGTTTATTTAAATCTATTATTTCTTTGGTTGTAGGGATAATGTCATTTCTCTGTCACATTGGTGTGTTAAGAGCGGTTTAAAATAATTATACATCATTATCTTCATCACATCATCATCTCAGCCATAGAACTTAGGACGGTTTTGGTCATAGGTTATTTTGACCCATAGATCTTCGGGAACGCGCGCTGCCGGGCGTCCCGCTAGATATGGCATAATATTAGAACAAACAACCGTGTCACTAAAATTACGCACACTCACGTACAAATAGCACACAATGACAACCGACCCGGCGGCGTACCCTCTTACACGCACACAACTGCCGGACCAATAGCATTTGTTCGCTCGCTTGTTGTTCGCGACGAAACACGTGATTGAATTGTCGAGCTAGACAATTCCGTGACACGCTCTATTCCTTAGCGGTGCCCAATGGCGGTGCCATATCTCTAGCGGGGCCGCGCGCATTTCCGAAGATCTGTGGTTTGACCGGTCAGAAGCAGCCTGGATCTAACGTCGACCCGCAGCTTCTTATTATTATATCGTCAGTCCATCTTGTCTCCCCACTGAGTCTTTCGATTCAGTAACCGTAGTCTCTATGTATCTCTTTTTTAACTTTCTGCAAATGGTGATCCATATACGTGCGGCAGCCCATCTATTAGAATATTGGGAAATATTTATTATTTTTATTGGTTCAGCAAATTGCCCACTTAAGAAAGGAGCTATGGCCCTTATAAATTTCGTTTCATGTACCTAGGCGTATGTGTCCAATTGACCATAATTGACATTGCACCTTGAAATGCGTAACGTTTTATGTACCTATGTTTGTGAATGATAATGATTTTGTAACCTAATAAAATGAGTACAGTCCTCCCAATTTTTTATCAAATACAATCGTTCTACTTTACTTGTTTACAAAACACATAAATTGTAGACATAGTGCACGTGTCAAGGGTTTGCTTGCATACAACGTTAGTGAAACAAATATTTGTTTTGTTAGTTCACGTCTCTGTTGAAGATTATGAACTTTATCTCGGTTTAAATTCAACCAGGAATTCCGTTGATCTTTCCTTAAGAAAATAGTAGGTACACGGATTCCAATTTAACACTGATATGTATGTGAATGATTTTTGGAATTTATGTAAGGATTTGTATACATTAGAGCACTTTAAACTATTACATTTCAAATAGGCATCGTTGTATGATGAGCAATATAGTGAATAATACCGATAGATTAATTACCCGCCTGAATAAATCCTTACATATTATAAAACAAAGTTCTCCACCGCGTCTGTCTGTTCGCGATAAACTCAAAACCTACTGCACCGATTTTAATGCTGTTTTCACCAATGGATAGAGTGGTTCTCGAGGAGGGTTTTAGTATATAATTTACAAAGTTACGCGAGCGAAGTCGCGGGCAGCAGCTAGTAAGAAATAAAAATAATTTCAGAACATGTGCTAATATAATTTTATGTTTAAACTTTTATAGGATGGCAATAATGCCATCACATCGGCTTCGGTGTTGTTAAGCAAAATTAGTGTTACTTCTTCTTCTTAGTAGTTGTAAGTACTTACCTTAGACATTAGTTTAGGCTCATGCTTTGTGATGTTTAAAGGGCGTCATTTTAAAATTTATTTATAAATATATTCTCAAAAAGTTTACCTACTTAGGTTTGTTGCTAATTCTTAGAATTTTTTGTACCTTCTTATGTTACTAGATAAGTTTTTTAGAAGTTCATAGATTTCTCTGCTACTCTATGTTGAATTACTCGTAAATTCTGTACAGTTAAGCAGTTTGCTTAAACTCCATTATTTGATCATTAAAATTCCTACGGGTAATCTAAAATTCCCAGTTATTGATTAGCAATTAATTATTTACTCAATTCTATTTGCGATTTCGCTCGCGATTATTTATGAGTTGATTGGAACGAAAAAAAAATCACTTTTTTATAATAATTTTCAAATTTTTATAATTTTCATACGATAAATAAATTTCCGTAACACTTATTACATAGTCTATATCCATACTGAAGGTCCATACCTACTTAATTCTTACAACCATCTACTAAACAAATATTAAAACAGCTCTACATTTTGATACGTCGGTTTTTATAAAAACAGAATGGTGCCAAACTGTCTGTCCTTGCTTGTGTCTCGTCTGTATCGGTTAACTATAAAGTTTTTGCTCAGAGAAAAAAAGGTAGCAGTCCCCTGTGATATATGAAACTAACACGGGGTACCGTTGTCGAGTCTCTTTGATGGGTCCGCGATAATAAATTACTTTTTTTGCTTTAGGGATTTTTTCTTTTAAATTTCGAATTTTGCACAAAAAAGGTACTATAATGCAAAATATATTTAATCTGTTTACAATGACAATAAAAATAAAATAAAATAAATATAATATAACAAAATACTGCGTTTCTCAATGATAACGATGTAAGCCGCCTAGCAAAAAATCAATGTAGGCGGCGCAAATTTTTTTAATGGTAAGGTCTACAGACAGTCTGACGGTCCACATGATGTTAGGCGACAACCGTCGCCTATAACGCAAACAACAAGTGTTACAACAAGTAACAAGTACCTACTACAAGTGCGCTTGTACTAGGTACTATGGTTAACCATACTATGGTTATCCCCACCAGGATTGAGGTGAGGAATTAGAAACGATTAAGCTCTGTCATCCTTTACTCACTAGTCGAAACAACAGCACACATGTTGTTATTTAACGGTGGTCTTCTGTAAGAGGGTAGTTACTGCCCACAGACAGCTGCCCATATGACTGCGAAACGCAATTTGCCCTAAGAGTACTTGCAAGCTCCAGACCAGAGCACACATTGAAAAGTACATTTCCAAAGTTTGCCCGAGACCCCTGAGACAGAGCGTTAAAGCAAGTATTTACCTTAATCACTTGTCAAAAAGCCCAACAGCTTCGTGTTGACAGGTATCGATACCTATGGGTAAAATATATGTTTTTTTTTTTATTTTGGTAGATAATACATATATTTACATGGTAGAAGTAGGGCACACTTCGCCATAAACTGGACTGCCCACTGTCATGTAATACTACGGTCTGTTTTTTAATCTCAGACAAAAATGACACATGCAAATGTCAAGTTTGCATATAATGATACCATGAAATAATGATACCATGAAATATATGTAATGCATGTCAAATGTAATGTCATTTTTGTCTCTGAGATTAAAAAACAAACTATAGTGTTACAGCGAGTGACCAAGACATGCCAAAACTAACCCTGTCCCACCTTGTCCCTTATCATTGATCCTTTCAATGCCGGCAGTGCACTTCTATACTCCCCTGGCATTGTTTATATTTACTAGCCACCTGCCGCCAAGTAGACAGTCAATCTGTCTACCGATATAAAAATTAATTAAGAAGTTTTGTCGATGAGTTGCAAGTTTGCAAACAGCCTATAATACGTTAATTACTCAGTTATGAGTTCGTGTTAAGTACTATAAGGTCAATAAGGTTTAAGGTACTTTACCGCACAAGATTTACATCTGCACCGTACGATTGCCGTGATTGCCGTGAACTTTTTTTTTGGAAATTCTTAGTAATTCGCGCGGGGCGTGACTACGTTTTCTGGCTCGACAGATGTCACGGCATCCGCCCTTGTCTAAAAAAGCGTCGAGGAGGCGTGGTGGCAATAAATTTTGTCAAAATATGCTCGACACAAACACTTCCCATAGCGCGCCCTATTAGAATAACAGAACAAATCGGTTTAATTTGTTAACGGGCGTTCAGAATGAGTGTCACATGTAGCAACGAGCGCGAACTGTGTTATACACTCCTAAATTATTTATCCTCGCCTCTACTAATTGCCGACGACAAAGTTTAATAGTCTGTGCACATGTTTGAACAAAAAAAAAAAGAAACAAGAATTCTTAAACAGAATGAAATGCTTTAAATTTTTTAAATCTGTACTTAAAATATTTAAAATTTGTAATGATGTTGAATGGTATATATTGAAAATAGGAACTATTATTTTTTACCAATAAATTATTATTATTCTAGTACCGTAAGAGTTAAAACAATGCACCTATTGTCTTAGGTAGTATAGAAACTTTATTAGATCAAATAAATATAGGGCTAGCAATAATAACTCGTCCTACTAGGAGCTTTCGTCCCATTAGGACGAAAGCTTAGCTATTAATGTGACGGACACTGCTGCTGAAATGAAAGTTATGTTTGACAGCGAATGCAGTGCCCTGCTACTGTTAAACTTCAATGACCATTTAAATGTATACCAATACTTAACTGCAAATTAATGGAAATTGATTTATAGTGTGGACGAACGGACGCGTCAAGTAATGACAGTGCACAGCATGAAATCGAACTGTATTGACAAACAATAAGTCAACAGTGGCAACACACTGTTTACAATGTGTGTGATTGATAGTATATGACAGATGCGGCGCTAACCCTTGCACTGCGGTGCGCGGTGCATCTGTCACTTGAATCGGGAATGGTCAGTGAGATCAGAATTTCCACACGCCATCCCGCACATTCCTTCTTCAATTTAAAATAAAGGATATTTTATTGTTCTTTTTAAAGCTTACTGTTCATTTGAATAGGTTGGTAGGTGGCTAACGTAGTCTAACACTACGTTAGCCTAGTAACGTTACGTTACTACGTTAGTAGTTTGACGAGCCCGTTGGACGAGTGGCAAGGGTGCTTGCCTAACGCCTCAGGGGCCCCGGGTTCGATTCCCGGCGGGGTCAACTTTGGAAATTTTAATGTAATTTTCAAAATTGTCTCTGGTCTGGATTTGAAAAGTAGTGGTAGGGCACACTGCGTTTCGCAGTCATTTGGGCAGCCCGTCTGGCGGCACTAACCACCCCCTTACAGAATACCACCGTGAAATAACAGCATTTACGTGCTGTTGTGTTTCGGTGAGTGAGTAAGGGTTGCCAGAGCCCATTACCCCATCCCTTCCTTATCCCTTATCCTTAATCCTATGGTCTACAGCGCACTTGTAGCACTTATGGCGTTGCGTAGGAAGAGATGGATGAAATAAGCTTTAGCGTCCCTTACTCATTCACAGAAACCCAACAGTAGACGTTACTGGATCAAAAAAATATAAGGCATAATGTGTGACGAAGCTGAGCTCGTCGTACATTATGCCCAGTAAGACCAGTAGGGATGTACCAGTAGGACAAAAGCTCAGCGGTAGAAGTAGTAGATGTAGGTTCGAATTGTGTTCGGCACTGCTCCTCCGGTTCCTAACGGTGAAAGTAAAAGATTAAAGATTAAAAAAAGTTGTCAAGAAACATCGGCTTGTAAGAAAGTTGTGAGAAAGTTTTCATTTTATTGCATCTTTTGAAACAAAAATGTAAGTTTAAGTACTAGCTTTTGCCAGTGGCTTTGCAGGCTGTAGGCCATCTTTATGCCTTATTTTACGTTTGATATACTGACGTCATGTTTTTATTTTGTTGGTTTTTTTTGTAAGGGTGATTACTGCCCCAGACGTTTTCGAGACGTTGTATTTTTGACAAGTTATATTCATGTAGGTACAATTTGACACAGTAAAATGAAGGAAAAATAAATAGAAATTAAGAAGTTCACAGAAAAAATACAGTTTCAATTAATCAATCAACACGGGTCCCAAGACATTTGAGAGAAGAGAAGAAATTCCACCTACTACAAATGCAAGACCAACATTTATTTAGTGAATTTACTTTTCTGAAAAATGCAGTATTCTCATAGGTAATTCCAATAGACTATCAAACATATTAAATTTGTTGTGGTCTTTTATTCATCATTTAAAAGGTATTGTAGGTATCACACCTTTGTAAAGTAATAACTTCTATATGTTCCCATTTTATTAGTTGCAATAAAAGGGCAGGAATAACGACAGTTAAAGTGTATAACGGTACGCATCGGACAAACGACAATAAATCTTTTTATTTATGACAAATTGTTGTCTAAACCTTGCTTACTCACCCTCGTTTCAACAAAAGACTGAACAAATAGTGTTATAACAGATGATGGCCACACTATCATGGGACATTTGTAAACATAAACACAATAATATCCCTACTGTAATATCGGTCGCGAAGTAAACAAAATATGCCATTGTGTCTGTCTAATTTATTGCATTAGGGCAAGATACTTTTTGACAAAAAATCAGGTTCAATATTAGGAATTACTACTAAATTAAAAAAAAAATTATTGTATTTTTTCTTATAAATAAATGACGGAACACGATTTGAGCCAATATATAAATATGCGCCTGAAAAATTTAAATTTTTGAAACAATAGGGAATTTTGATCTTCTGTGGTGTTATAAATAGGATAGAAAGTTTGTCGGTACATATTTTACTGAAGATTACAGTCGAATAAAAGAACACTTCGATCTACTTGCTCGGCTATCAAAATAGTCGTATAAGAAAAGTAATTAAAAAAGTTTTTTTTTTTCACTTGTCTATTTCTTAAAATTTATATGATTTCATTTCAGCTACCTATTTTCGCTATTTTCGCCTTATTTTCGCTGGATAAATGGTACTAAGATATAAATACTAAGACCAATACAAAAAATCACTGAAGAGATATTGAGGGGTCTTTGCAAGCTTTGATTGGTCAATTCTTTTTCGTTACTATTCTACTTAAAAGTTAATTTTTTAGAAGTTATTAAGAATTATAATAAATTATTATTTTAATCAATCAATCAATACCTACTAATAATAAATCTGTGTGTAGATATTGTATGTATGTATGTTCCTCCATAACTCTTAAACGAATTAACTGATTTTCATGAAACTTGGTATATAAACATTTAGACGTAAAGGACACAGGATAGGCTACTTTTTTTTTTTAACGCCGCCGAAGTCGCGGGCGCCAGCTAGTTTTTAATAAACCTACTAAGTATTATATGATTTATTGTAGATTTTTAGATTACACTTAATAAAGTATTGAATGCAAAACTCTTGGTCGCCATTTTAAAATCTAATAACAATGAAAAATGCATAAAAAAATAAATATATCTAGATACATTACAATATTTTTTAAATCGGGCCGTAAATATGTTAAAAATATAATTTATTGACAAGAATCATCAAACTACTACAACATGGAACACGCGTGCCATACAAAACACTACGAATTTTATGGAACATTTAAAAGTGACATATGCGTAGAGCATGAACTGTCATTTAAAACAAAACAAACATAATAATAAGTACGTAATTTACAGAAAATGTGACTTTACGTCAACCCATTAGAGTTTAAAATGAAATAGTAGAAGTTGATCGTTACTACCTTTTACCATTGACGCGTGAAGGCAAGAGTCCGCCATGATTCTGTCAAAGGCGTTCTTTTTATGTGCCGCTTTGGCATTTGTGACGCAAATTCCATTGTAGTATTTCGATGACAAGAATCCACAAAAAAAATCGTGTCTTGAAACTGTTATTGACGGTTTTGACAACTTGCACCCCAATATTAGGTATGTTTAGGTATATCTGAATATCTGAACCCTTGTCAAAGCAATGTGTCTTAAATAGTAAGTCGTTTAAATAAATGATGATGATACGTGATAATATAATGTATGATGCTGCCTAACAATAGCGGATGACGTAGCTTTACAGCAGACTGCATGGGGCGCGAACCTCACAAAATTATAACCGCTTTTCAGAAAATTTTTGATATGCGCCTTTTTTAGCCATTACATTGCTTTTCCTATTACACTCGATCACCATAACTCACACATTTTAAGATAGAGTTTATTATTCGCTTCTTACAAGGGTAGAATATTACAACACGGCCTTAATGTCTTTTTGCCACCCCAACGCACAACAGATCGCGGCTATAATTCTGTAATCACCATAAAATCTGTATCACCGCACTAATATATTTATGACATTATAGCTTCTACTAATATTTATGCAAATTGAAAACGTACAGACTGGCATCGTTTACGCGACCCTAATCCCCTATTCGGGGAGGCCGAAAGGACATATGCCAGCGATGTATTTGTGCGAGACTGCACTGCATCAACTTACATAGAATAATTCAGAGCTTATTTATTATTGTTAGCGCGTTTGGTTGCATGAAAAGTAGAAATTTTTCTTTTAGCCCCTTTGACCAAAGATGCGGCGTAATCTCCTCGCGCCATACTAAAAACACACCGAAAATTCTTAACAATGGGTTGGGCGCAGGCGCTCAACCCAACTACAGTTGCACGCCAGTTACAGTGAGTGACGGTCGCTTGTTGAGAGCGTCGCTATCGTCACAGTCACGTTTGAAGTAAGGAATGTGTTGTCTGTGTTTAAAAGTGTGTTTAGACAAAGGTATATGTATTTTATACTTTTGTCTTTAGTATGATGTATGTTGTATTTTGTAACACACTTTCGCTAGTAATGCCGCACCTCTCGATTTAAATCTTTGCCTTCGACAAGCCCGTTGAATGTGTGCTTGCCTAAACGCTCTGACCAGACGATCTAAGTTCGATTCCTCGCAAATTCAACTGGGAAATGAAATTTTCAAAATTTGCTCTGGTCCGGTTTTGGAAAGTAGTAAAAGCAGGCATGCTGGAATTCGCAGTCATTGGGTCTTCTAAAACACTTAGAAAAAAAATATATTTTCTTTAATAAATTATTATGTGTTAAATTAATGAGTGATAATAACTCTATTATAATTTGAATTTATCCACAAAATATTTTTCAACTACACAAATATTTTTAGACTATTTCTTTGTAATAATAAATATATATAGCTGTATATTTTAAATATTATCTCCCCATTCCACTTGTCATCATAGTAGACAAAGTAAAAGTAATTTGTGTCCATATGGGACATATGATTGCCTCTGGTTGCGTTCCCCTAATCTCATCGTGTGCCCTCTTTGTGGTCCATTTAATGTCCCCTTATGATCATCTTGTATCTTTTAATATTGTTAGCACTGTTCTGATTTAGACGTCTATCAAGCAAAAAAATAGATAATGTGATTTTGAAATTTATGCAAAGTTCTCTGATACAGATGAGTAGTGTTTCGTAGGTAAAGTCGACGGTTCATGTTTAATACCAGCTGCTGTAAATTACTACCTTCCTCGAGAACCACTATCCATTGGTAAAAACAGCATGAAAATCAGTGTAGTAGTTTTTGAGTTTATCACAAACAGACAGACAGACAGACACAGCGGAGGCCTTTGTTTTATAATATGAGCCAACGATTTAGAAATTCATTTTATCAACGAACGTATAGACTACAAATATGACTATGACTATGACAATATATACTATGACAAATCATATTTGTTTTACCAGATAGCTCCATTGACAATACTGTTTGGGGCTCATCCATGCATGCGTCATAATAAAATCTTTAGTTCCATTACAAAATCTCAATCTATGATACCAACCAACTAATCAATAGGTACTTATTTCTGTTTTTTATTACTAAAATACACAATCTAAGAATCGTCCTTATACACTAATTATTACAATTTTTGCCTTGCAAATCTTGCAATTCGAGAAAATAATAGATGAATGTGTGGCAATATTTTGGCTATTTGTATTGCTATTAGAATTTTATTTAGACTTTTTATAAAATGAATGTAATTTGTAAAAAAAATTATTATGATAATCCTTTGACAGTAACAATAATAAGACATGTTGATAATTTTAAAGTTTATTTTCATCTTATTTCTTTAAATCTATTTTAATTTTTCGTTTTAACCTTCTTTTAATTATTTTATTCTATAACTAGCTGGCGCCCGCGACTTCGTCCGCGTTGAAAAAGAAAAAAGTAGCCTATCCTGTGTCCCGTACGTTTAGATGTTTATCTACCACGTTTCATGAAAATCAGTTGATACGTTTAAGAGTTATGGAGGAACATACATACTTACATACATACAGAAAAAAAATCTAAAAATGGTCAATTTAGTTTCAGTATCATGTATAGGGCCTATAAACACGATATCTCTGAAAACAAAGTAACTTACTCCATGACCATCCCTTAATTCTTATTAGTATTGATATTTGTGAAAACTGAAATATGAAGCTAAATAAACGTTAGCGACTACAATATTGTATCCCCCTCAAATGTTGGACTAAACTCAGATGAAAGTAGTAATAATTTTGTGGGGCATTTTTATAAGTCTCAGGTGGTCGGTAATTTGCTTGCGGCGGTGGAAGGGTTGTATTGATTTATCTCAGCGGTAATGTGCGCTTGGGGACGCACTATTTCGCCCTGTGGACTCCTCTAACCAACCACAACACTAATTTATCTAACCAATCACTAGTAAATAATACTAGTAACAATGGCAAAATTATGGAAAGCCCGAGAGAGAGGTACCCGAAAATAAAGGTTCAGGTGATGGCGACCTTGAGATTACGATAAATATATACGTGGCCACTAAACAAGTGTCGAGGTATCCTAAAAGCGTACGTGTCATGTCTCTCCGCTACAATAACGAAACATGAAAAATTTCCAGACGCCCACATCAGACTGATAAATGGCTTCCGAAAATCCAAAAGGAAGTTACAGCTTACTTGGGATTTGGTCTAGAACCTCTCACGACTCATAACTGCTGCACTCCGCTTTATTACAATTACCATAAGCCTCAAAGTCCCGCACTCCACACCAGACGGACGCGACTTCATCATTTTGAACCTACTTACGAGAGCGGTAAGACTGTTATTGCTCCGGTGAAATAGAAACCACGACTGGGACGAGCTGTTGTAACACTTGCGTACAACTTTAGCACTTACTGCGGTCGTATTAGGATTGAAGTTGCCTGTGCACGATTCAGTTCCGGAGAAGTTATGCGACGTTCGTGCCTCCGCGGCGGACCACTCTTTACATTTATGTACGTGTATTGTACCATATGTCGACGGCTATTTGGAATACTAATTGAGGATGTCTACGGACTATGGGCGAAAACTGTTTGCTTTTTTCGCTAGACAAGCAGTTACACGTGCACGAAGCCTTAAAATGTTTTATTACAACACTTCGGTCAAAACTTGTTCAGAATTTAATCAACTACCAAGTTGTTTGAGGATTTGTCCATAGTTCAAAAGAGATATATATGTCAGGATTTGTCTATAGTCCATAATAAAACGACGTCAGGATTTGTCTATGGTCCATAATAGATCGACGTCAGGATTTGTCTATAGTTCGTTTACAAATGGAAGTCAAGAGTGTGGAGTTGTTCGTATTATCAACGATCCAATCCAATCCAAAGAACCCTTTGGTATCCGTGTTAGCACTTTAAAGACCACTACTCTTCTTTCATCCTAGCTGCTACACACTTATGGAAATTCTTTTAAGGAGGTTTTAGCAAAGGAAGAGACCTGCAGATCTCAGTAGACCGTAACAGCAGACTATTAATTGCAAGGCCCAGGACTTCCCCTTCCCCTTAACTAAAGACCACCGCGAGTGACAGCTCTTGCGTTATTGTGTTACAGTGAGTGAGATAAGAATGAGAAAGCCCACAGCGCTGTTTAATCCTTATAACTTAATCTTTCAAGGTTGGCAAAGCACTTGCAACCCCAATGCCATTGCTCGAGACCACCTGTTATCAAATGGATCACAGTTTGCTGTCCACTTTTAAATAAAAAAATACTCTGGTTTGGCTTATCATGAGCTAGAACTGTGTGGGGTATATAACCGGAATCCATCCGAATCTATGCACGAGTAAAAATGATTATACGCGAAATGTGAAATTAACTCTCTGCTTAAGTGTCTCCAACTCACTACTACAAACTGGGACATATTGTGTGAGCTATTGTAAAGTATGTTTTTTTTAACAAAAAGATTTACTTATTCAGTTGTAGCCGTGTTATTTAAATTTAACTTTTCATTTCATCTTAGTGGAAAGTAATGTTGCTACATATCTGAGAACAGGTGTAAGTAGGTATTATACACAAATTTGTTCGTAGACCCTCGAGGCACACGCCAATACCTCGACATGAATGGAAAAGCAGTAAACCGCGAAATGATGATGAATCGCGTCATAGAAAAAGGGTCGTGGAAGTGAGACAGACGTTAGAAACCCCGACACGAGAGAAAGAGACGGCTGTAGGGAAAATTAGCGGATGCTCCCGTGAATTTGTGTACGTTTTCAATGAAGGTTCTTTACGGTAGGTAAAATAGGAATAAAATGGATCGGGCCTAATCCGTCGGCCATTTATAACTTTCACGCCATTAATTTGAGTGATAGCGATGCGATTGGTCATAGATATTGAAATGGATGTACGGTAACTAAATACATATACATATATCCATATGTACCTAATACACAAAACCATTGCTTATCAAACTAATCAAACTAAGGTATCAATACGTACCTATTAAAAGTTTAGTACATTCTATACTGATTTTTAGATTAAATAAATAGTACATGTAGACAGTTAAATTGAAGTTAACGAATTCAAAGTGATTTGCGAAATTTCCTAAAATATTAAAATAATATTAATTATAAGTAAAATTTATGTCAAACTTGTAAAGGCCTTCCCTGTTAGACGGACCTTGTGGTCATCACATGAAATAAATAAAGGCTAATAAAGATATTACGATAGCTCATAACTGTTAAAAAATCAAACAACTCGCGTCACCTAGTCACATAGGTATCTATCTATAGATGTCTAATATATTAAGCCTAGTTATACCGTAGTAATTTAATGAATTACTTTTGAGACTAGCCGTTCACATTTAGAATGACGTCTAAAAATAGGTCAAAGAACGCATTCGTTTGCACTACATATGCCCTTAATATCTCTCGTCTTTGGGGCCTCAAAAAAAAATCAAACTTTGTAAAACGGTGTCTCGATAATATCCCAGACTTCTAGGCTATGTCTTCTAGGCTATGTCATTTTCACTATCACTGTCTTCTATGTATATACCTATCTCCCAAAAACCTGTGCACTGAGTTACGTCACATCCGTCGGACAAGGTACACTGTGTTGTCTAGAAGTGTACAAACACCGGAAACATGCTCTCGTCCAATGCTTCCGTCCCGTCCGTTATCAGGATTATGTTATTATGCAGACACATACATCTGTGTGGTCCACCTTAATTGCTTGTAAAGATTAACACTTGGCTTATGTTCAGTGTTCATTTAAACTCAAGTGCGCAATCCAAAATTATTCTTAATATTCATTTAACAGTTACATTACGAATATTTTACCACCCATAAAAACAATGTAACATTTATAAAAATTAAGTAAAAAATATTTTAAAAATTAATAATGTTATTTTTTTAGAACAGCATTATAAACTTTAAGGTTTGTAATTTAAAAAAAAGTACTGTATTGTTAAATGTCCGAGTTAATGAACTACTCGCCCGAATTTATCTCGCCTGTACGGGCGAGTTATCATCTCTTTACCTAATTGGTTTTTGTCTCAAACTTTTTTAAATAGTTCTAAATTTTCAATATCTAGGCAAAAATGTATATTTTACTCGTATCTAATAACATGCCAGATTATTTTAAACCTGTTAAATATTGGTCACGAGTGAGTATTGTATTAAGAAAAATCCTTATGGAACTAATAATGGATCATAGCGGTGAGTCAGACGTAGTGATGGTGTGACAGTTAAGAAAACAACACCACACTGACTGTCCAAGTATATATTTAAAATTAAGAAATAGAAATACTAACCACCACACTAATATGACAGGATTGGTGACGGTCAGTCTGTCACTTTTTTTAATAACAAATACATAGAATTTCTTGGTTTATACATTGGTAATTATACATTGTTTAATTATTTGGTAAACATAAAGAATTTTATAAATAGCTAGCTGATACGGCAAACGTTGTTTTGCCATATAAAAAAAATTTGGGGTGGGCCACTCTTATCACTTAGGGGCATAAAAATAGTTATCGACCTTTTTTTCAGACCTACGGAATATACACAAATTTTTTTATAAAAATCGGTCAAGCCGATTCGGAGGAGTTTAGCTACAAACACTGTGACACGAAAATTTTATATATATAGATAGTTTTTATGACTTGAATGTTTGTAATATTATCATAAAAACAAAACAACCGAAATAATACGATAATTCTAAAACAACATGTTTAATATTTAACCAAGACAATACTCGTACATATTAATTTGTTAATAATTCATAGTGGGTTTAGCGCCCTGCCCTGTGTGTAGACAATTCTGATAGAGTAGGATTATTCGGACAGATTGCGGCTAAAAGCAGAATAGTATTTAATTTTGTAATACAATGTCTACCTAATAATATCTAATATTATTATAGTACAAGACATAATAATCTTGAAGTCATAATAGGTATGCTCAACTAATTTCATTACACACTTGTAACTATGATGGTTGAATAGGATTATTGTTAAATATTATAATAGTTCGCACCATCTATTGGCAAATTTCATAACGAATATTTTTATTTATAACTTTATATTAGGAAGTTTATAACTTTGCACTTTTACGACATAAAGTACTCCTCACTGTGAATTGGATTTAGAATATAATAATTTTCGAGACTATAAAGGCTTTTTAGGTATTAAAAAAGAAAATTATGAAAGATAAACTTTTTTTATGACAGTGCAATAAGTCCTAAAGATAAGTAAATAAAATGTTCAGTTTAAAAGTTTAGTGACATTCAGGGCTACAATCGTAAATTACAGTTGCTATATTTATATCTGAGCGACTGTTGTCAAATCTTTGTCAATCATGTTGTCAATCATCTGATTAGTTTCTTTTGAATGTTATTTACGAATGAAACTGAAAGTTATGACAAAAGTGAAAATGACCTAACGGAAACCTTTATTTAATTTTTAGCATAATAAAAATTAGATTCTTTACACTTGTAAAGTTTTTTTTTTATAATCAATTAATGAACAATTAAAAAACGACTATAAATGGATGTGGTCCTTGCACATCGTATACCTAGTTTATCAAGTTAAAAATTTGTATAACATTGTATAATTAATGGACTATCATAAAGGTTGTGACGAATAAATGTAACATAAACAGTGATACAATTTCTACGGCAGATATGGAGTACATTCACATAGAAAATACTCAGCAATTTTAACAAATTTCATTAAGTAGGTATTAGTATTGATCAAAGAATAGGCTGCATTCTGTTAAAAAATAAAAAATAAAAAAATCGTTGAATTTTTTTATGTGGTTTTTATTAGGTAAATATAGTTAAATATAGCTCCCTCACGCCCTGCAGAATTTTGATTGCACTGCGCTGATGCAATTTGTTTAGCGCATAAGTTTTTCTATATAATCGTCTTGAAAATGTGTTATTTATTTTTTTTAAAACTTTTCCATTTTCTCAATTAACACCTCACAATATTGTCAATAATCTGTTATTTTCTCTCATTTTTTTTAATATACCTAGACAACAAATATTGTTAATTAACTTTTGTTATCATAATGGAGGATAATCGCTAAAAATTAACGAGAGAAAGATAGGTAGGTATCTGTTAGAGCAAGAGAACGGCCGAAAATTTTACAAGAATAAAGCCCCTTGACACGCTAGATTTGTATGGAAAGAGTTGACCATGTCATCTCTAACAGCGGGCGGCGCGGAAATTCTTTGCTCTGTGGTTTTCCTAAATAACTGGACGTCAACTGGACGTTAAACACTTTTGCGCTTGAACATACTTTTACATTTTCAGTTCATCAGTGTAAACGAGCATCGCGAGTCGGTTTTACAACCCCAATAAAACAATGAACGTATACTCTTATCAAGAGTTATCAACGCAGCAAACATTAAATTTATTTGAACTAGTACTGTGAGTTTGTATGGCCCTATATTTGTAGCACTTGTGACGCGATGATAACATAACACCACACGAAAAGGTAAATTATAATCACTTTTTAACGCCACGTGCTTACTTAAAAAATTCACGTTTTTAGATTAGTCGAAAAATATTATTGAATATGATGGAATAAAGGAAAAATGGGTAATTAATTTAATGTTTTGTTCAGACTTCGTCCGCGATATAAAAATAGATAAAAAGCTATTCTCAGACCTACCAAGTTTACATATAAAATTTCATCAAAATTGGTTAAGCCGTTTCGGAGGAGTATGGCAATTAACACTGTGACACGAAAATTTTATATATTAGATATTGTTAGATATTGTTTCTTTAAAGGTGGATGCATCCATACATATTGACAAAATTGTATTGAAATCGGTTGAAGCAAAAGAAGATAAGATTTTAAATAAACATCGTGACATTTTTTTACATATTAAACTAAAAGTTGAGTTATTTGAATTGAATCCATTCATTTTTTTCTTGTGAAATATAAATGTAAAATTACATCTCTAAATCAACTTTATTATTTCCAACTTTACTTACTTTATACTAAAATACAATATCTCTTACTTACTTAATTAATTACTCATCGGATCTCTTTGTTATGTAAGTTTTCCATTGAACAGGATTTAATTTTGCGCTTGATATTCAGTTCTACGGGCCGGTTGCGAATATTTTAAAATATACCTAGGTATACCTTACGAATCTCATATAATATTTTAAGACTATCTGTGTCGTAGCGTTTGCAATATTGATGCCAAGAGTAAAATTCAACATTCCTGCATTCCATTTTAAATTAAAGGCTATTAAACTTCAACACCAATAGCGCAGTGCGTGACTTTTCTGAAAACAATAGGCTTTTTGTCGACACAAATTAAGACAACGGCTTTTACAAAAATAAGTAAAAAAAACACGAAATAATTAGATTTACTAATTTTTTTTTTAATATTTATTATCATATTAGGACAAAAAAGTTTCATTAACTATGTACTATCGCGGTCAAGGGAGCAGTCCCACCGTAAGGAACAATTTCGTGTGCAAATTTTGCATTTATCTTTGTTCCTACTTCAAATACCTACTCGTATTTCGTATTATAACATTTAAGTTACTATGACAATCTCAATTCAACGTTAGACAAATTTGTATGAAAAGTGGGTCTGCTCCATTGACCGCGATAGTACCAATTATTTTATAACGAAGTATGTTTTTATCTCTTTTATGATAAAGAGCATCAGACAGGGTGACGATCCACTTAATGGCGACTATAAATTCAAATTCAAATCATTTATTTACAAGTGACATGGGTTAATGTGAACCAGATCTTATTGGCTTTAATATGCCACCTCATGCACTGCCACGTCTGGCATGTAAAATCGTAATTTACATATGAAATAATAATATTAATAATATAAAATATATCGTAGTCAACATACTCGGAAATAAAAGTCGAAATACTCGGAAATAAAAGTCGAAAAAGTACTCGGTCAGTTCGATTGATATTTTTTTTGAGAAAATTTGATTGCACGTGTGTGCTCGTCTCGTAGCTCTATAAATAAGGGAGCTCTCGCATCGTCTCTAACAGTGACTAATTTGTTAACAAGTGTTCGAGGCACTTAATTACCGTGTAAGCGACGGGGTGTCATTTCTGTTCAACGTATACATTATTTTGTCAAGGCGTTCCACTTAAATAAAACTCCTATTAACAACGTTAATTGAATTTATGAGTTGTGTATAAATGATTAGCTGTTTCGTGAGATTTCTTTAATTTATGTATCCCAAAATGTGAAGTTCTTCATGCTTAAAATCTCTAAATTACCTAGATCAACCTAAGATATGTCCCCCTCTAAAAAATTTTTCATAAAATCACAAGACTATTCCTAATTATAACTAAGGGCCTCAGTCACCATCTGTCAATAGGCTAACCGTCATTTAAAGTCACCGGTCACCAGGTGTAATGGAGCTAATATACCTTTGTTTGTACGGTAAAAATCCCAAACATTAAAAAGAAAATAATAAAAAGAAATCGCCTATCGAAAGATGCACTAAATCGAGTGCATAATTTAATAAAACATAAAATTATTTCTAAAAGTAACTAATCATCACTTTACTTGTAATTTGAGAAAGAGGCCCTAAGGCCCTCTTTCACCATCTGTCAAGTAGGCTAACCGTCATTTAAAGTCACCGGGCACCAGGTGTAATGGAGCTAATATACCTTTGTTTGTACGGTAAAAATCCAAAAAGAAAAAAATAAAAAGAAATCGCCTATCGAAAGATGCACTAAATCGAGTGCATAATTTAATATAAAATATAAAATAATTTAATATAACATAAAATTGTTTCTAAAAGTAACTAATCATCACTTTACTTGTAGTTGGTAGAAGAGGCCCTAACTTGTAGATACATTGCTTAGCGATTAAGTACAGTTTTTAAATACATGCGCAATATAATTACGTAAGTGCGTATGAAGAGTAGGTATAGTATTATGATATGGTATATGATTAAGTATGATATGAATTATTGAGAATGTTATTAATAATTATTAATATTATTTAAAATCCCATTTTGAGATAGATCAAAAGAGTCTATAAAACTTAACCGTGCAATGCTGTGTATGTTACCCTGTTATAGTATGTGTATTGTTCCCAGTGTGGGCGGAGACGGGCGAGTTTCGTGACAGTGGTCACTCGTCACTTACGTCGGGCGGTTCGGGCGTCGATCAGTCTTCACTTTATGCGCCGCCACGACCGCGCCGCGACAGAAAACACGCCGACGACAGTGAGTATATAGCTTTATATTATAACTAGATATTGGACGCGACAGTTGACTATGTTACTCGCTGATAATTTAGCTTTCTATAGGTGAAAGAATGTTCAAAATCGGTCCAGTAGTTTTTGAGTTTATTCATTACAAACATAAAAATCTTTTCTCTTTATAATATTAGTAGAGATTATCGACTCGCTCCCGGCTTTGCACGTGATTTAATTTTTTTTATATACACAAACCTCCATAAGTGAAAATCCGATTAAAATCAATTGGATGGTGTAGAAGTAGTTAGCGTATAAACGGACAGACGTGGACAGTTTCAGCGACTTGGTTGAAAAATATTGTTTTTTCTAATTACATAAAAACTTAATTAGATTTTACTATATATCTAAGCCTTCTATGAAAAATTATATTACTGGTGGTAAAAACTGCATCAAAATACGTAAGGAGATTGCATAAAACAGGGAAGGAGATTGGCGGAATGCAGTGTACGGTTAATTAATTATTTTTTTAGTAATTAATTATTATAGTAAGTAAGCATATAATATAATTTCGGTTTAAAGAATTTTATTCTCATAAAAGAACAATTTGTCCACTTAATCTATGAGAACTTAATAACTACATTTATACAATTAATACATCGGAGATAATTGAGCTAATTTTCAACGTTGGTCCATATGTATTCTTTCAATTTGTGTTTAAAGCTAGACATGTTACTACAATTTGTTACACTCTCAGGTAGTTATAATGTACCTGAGAGTATGTAATTTAAGCACTATAATGTACCTAATACTTAAATTAAGTGTTAAGGACATCGTGATAAACCAAAAAAAAATCTCAGTTAATCTATTACCTACAGTTTAAATTGTACATTTTTAAAATTAAACACAATCTTCTTGTTAGATGATTCAAACGGTAGTCATGTTTAAGATAACAATGACTAGAAAATATTATGTACTGTACACGCCTTAAAGATAAAAGATAAAAAAGAATCTGATCTTTTTTCTGGTCTTGAAGCTCGTTCAAATATTGCTGAATGAAGAAAGTTTTTTTTTTTTCACAACAAGAGACCACACAGTGTGATAAATTTAAAACTGAAAGTAAACTTACGTTAAGCGTAAAATCTATGACAAATACGGAGCGCACGGATCCTAATGCCTTCACAAACAGTCACACGTACCTTACCTACTACTGGAAACCTATGAATGTGTTATTCAAC
Source organism: Synanthedon formicaeformis (assembly GCA_945859745.1). NCBI lineage: Eukaryota > Metazoa > Arthropoda > Insecta > Lepidoptera > Sesiidae > Synanthedon > Synanthedon formicaeformis. The sequence goes on along the minus strand of OX243960.1, from coordinate 3,523,802 downwards.
ATTTTATCTTAGGACAGAAAGTTAGACAACATAGCAAGCTTCTATTGATAATCTGAATCAGTCCATTAAAACTATAACAAGTCTTTCCTTTGGTATTCAAATCCTTTCCTTTGGTTTTTATTGCTTTTCTCTGTTTACTCTGATTTTCTCTGTAGAAAACTAATTTTAAGATTCTAAGTGACTGATTCTTAGTAGTGCAGGTACTACTAAGGCGCCTCCTTACTAAAGTACTGGATAGATGGATTTTTCTGGATCAGCTACCCTATGACTTTTTCACTTCCACATTTACAATATTAGTAAATATTTTATAATCCATAAGCTCTTCCGTGACTTGAGGTGGCGGGTTCAATTTTCGCTTAAGTCTGGCCCTAATCTGGCCTGGAACTGAACACTTCAGCAGAGAAAGCCCACCGGGATCGGAACAGGCATCTTTCGTTTCAGTAGCCAAGCGTTTATCAACTGAGCTAACGCCGCTTCCAGTTTGGTCACTGTACAATAAAAATATTTATTTATATCAAATTTCTAGTATTAGAATTAATACTAGAAGATTATGGAAAAAATCAGTAGGAAATCTTATTGGTGTTTAATGAAAGAATAGTGGATTAAAGTCTCAAAGTTCAGGCAGCGGAGCTACTAGGGCCGTGATAACGGTGCGAGGCGATAGGACGATAGGCGATACGAGCGATAATGGTTATCATCGATACGCTTTGTGAATTCGCCGACACATCCATCACTCCATACTACCTTTACGTTCGACCGCCGCGAATCCAGGGTTGTCAACTTCGTCGACTGACGACTGGTGACATTAATTTACATTTTATTTATTGAAATTCGCGACAACCGATTTGAAAAAAAGTATAAATATCAAATGCATCGTCGAATTGTAAATCCTAAGTTTGTGATGTGAATATTTTGTATAAAAAAATCATACTTTTATGAGAATCTATACTAACATATAAAGCTGAAGAGTTTGTTTGTTGGAACTACTGGTTCTAATTGAAAATTACCGAATAATTACCGAATATTGAAACAGTATTGTTTTACAGTTTATATTTTGTAATAATTCTCTAAGAAACACTGGTTCATGTAACCATCATTTCTTAATAAAATTAGAATCAAAATAACGTATCTGTTTAATGTCTAATGCCTAATACCTAATGCCTAATGCCTAATGCCTAATGCCTAATGCCTAATGCCTAATGCCTAATGCCTAATGCCTAATGCCTAATGCCTAATGCCTAATGCCTAATGCCTAATGCCTAATGCCTAATGCCTAATGCCTAATGCCTAATGCCTAATGCCTAATGCCTAATGCCTAATGCCTAATGCCTAATGCCTAATGCCTAATGCCTAATGCCTAATGCCTAATGCCTAATGCCTAATGCCTAATGCCTAATGCCTAATGCCTAATGCCTAATGCCTAATGCCTAGTGCCTAATGCCTAGTGCCTAGTGCCTAGTGCCTAGTGCCTAGTGCCTAGTGCCTAGTGCCTAGTGCCCAATGCCCAATGCCCAATGCCCAATGCCCAATGCCCAATGCCCAATGCCCAATGCCCAATGCCCAATGCCCAATGCCCAATGCCCAATGCCCAATGCCCAATGCCCAATGCCCAATGCCCAATGCCCAATGCCCAATGCCCAATGCCCAATGCCCAATGCCTAATGTCTAATGCCACTACTGAATCCTGCCTACCATATCTATATTATAAGGGACAATTTAATTTGGTAGTGTTGCATTTCCGTTCTCGGAAGTGATGTCAACCCTATAAACACAACAAACTTGTAAATACGAGTACAACAGTTACATGTGTTCTTGATAAAGCACTTCACCGACACTAGTACTGATAACGCATCGCAACGTTTCCTTTAATCTATTTACTTACAAGTTATATAAAAAGTGCCCGTTTATAATGGACGACTTATCACTAAACATCATAGTACATACTACCGGTTCATGTACTTTATAATGTAGTCGGTATTAACTGATAACGTCCTTGGTACTCTAAAAAATAGGTAGGTACTTTTGTTAAAGTTTCAATTATTGAAATCATATACATAAATGATATGATAGGTTAAAAATATATATAAATAAAGTTAACTATAATATATCTGTCCTACATGGACTCCATCAATGAATATTAATTCGATTTTCACTTATGAAAAGAGGGAAACGAGGAAAATTTGTGTATATAAAAAAAATACATCAAAGGCGTTTACTTTCAAAATATATTTTCAAACTTTTTTTTTACATTAACTAAAAAAAAAATTAAATTTAACAATATTGAATAACTAAAATTTAAATAATAAAATATGTAATATGTTACGATGTAATATGTAGTTAAATGTAATGCAATCTCGAAATTAAGACCTAGGTAAATAATTATGTACCTATATAATCAATTATAATGAGATATAATTTATAAATATGATACAATGCAAAAAAGTAATTTTATCAGATCATATCTAGTACTTACCCACCTTTCCTTATCATAGTTGTCTTCAGTTGTTTAATTATTTATGACATTCCTGTTTTTATTACACTTATCTTGATTGATCAATTGATTGTTAATTGTTTTGAAGTAATAAAATGTTATTAGAACATCTACTTGAAATTAAATACTTATTCGTCGTATGTACCTATTATAACGATAAAATTATGAAGTAAAAATGAACATAAACTGGCCATCGCGGAGTTTTCTTTAGTACGAGTATTTTAGAAGAATTACAATTCTCTAGTACATTATATATTTTTATGTACCCCTTAAGGGACTTAACGTATGAATCATGTAACTTTATTTTTCGGCTACTTGGTCCATAAAAACTTAATTATATTTTATAATATTATATACATACATACAAATTATATGAATGATGATGAAAACTGCATCAAAATCCGTTGCTTAAGGAGGAGTTAGCGGCAATATTTTTTGCTATTATAACCGAAACACTACAGCAAACCTGCTGTTAACGTGCTGTAACCATATTGAATAATTGTGAAATAATTCACGATTGTCTTTTGTACATGGTTGTGGTTACTGCCATGAGATATGCTGTCCAGTTTGTGATTGTGGAATGCAGTGAGCCCTGCCAATACTATTCTAGTTATAAAAGAGTTTCAAACTCGACGCCCAGTCAAACGTTGCACCGGAGCAGTCAATCGGTACGTTGACACGGGGATTTTGTGTAAACCCAATATACGCGGCCTGATTGCAATCGTGGCGTTATCAGTAACGAATTGATGTAATAACACAACCGTATCACAAGGGCCCCTCGTTTCGACCATAATAATAAACAAAGCTAAACATACATTTCAATATTTATACTTTATTTTTATGTTATTTTTGAATGTTCTTTTGAAGAGACAAATTTCATATATTGTTGTCTGTGGACTGGAAAAAACCAAGGCGTGGGCACTTAGAGTAGTATACTTAGAATAAGCACTTAGAGACGTCAAAAGTTAGTTGTTTCACCCAAGAAGCTTCACGGTGGTCACGTGACTAGGAGGTTTTACCTCATAAGCAAGAAATCAGGTGTATTTTAAGAATAAAAAATATGAATACGATTCAAAATGTATAATCGTTAAATGACGATTTAATGTATAGACCAAATATTTATAGTATTTTAGTGTTTATTAAAATTTTATAGTTAAGAGGAGGTATAAAGCAAACAAAATTTGTAATTTCACCCGCGTGGCCCTTGGACATGACAGTGACACAAAATACGTAGAACTACGCACAACATGCGACGGAAGATGCGCATCTCGCTCAATAAAAATGTTATAAGTGCCAAAAGTATTAAATATTAATTATTCCTAAACTACAATGTCAAATGAAAAATTGTTACATACAACCTTAGATAATATGTGAAGTGAAATTATTGATATACTTTTAGCTTTGTAATGTGTGTCATTTTGAAAATAAAACTAAAATCGATGGAAATGAGAGCTCACTTGGTGATTTTTTTCTATCGAGAAAATTTCATTATATTATGTTTTCTGTTACAGTCGTCACTTTCATTTATAATGTATTTATCTATTTAAAAAAAAATTAAATTAGACTTTGTTTACTTAGATAAAATTTAAATCTAGGATTGGCTATTTCTCTTTATACCCGCTCTTAATTCAATTGATGGTTAAATGTGGAGAATCAACAATTGTGGCAAAACAATAACAAGCCAAATTTACAACCGTTTCTGCCTTAACTTCTTCTAAACCACCCTTTTACAATTCGATGACTCACAATACCTACCATATATTTTTACGGAAATATTTTTATATCTCATTGTAACACATTCATACGAATCTTTTTAGATATTATGTTCAAAACTAAAATACCAAATGACAAACATTGTAACAGAAATCATAAAATAAATCAAGAGTTACCGATTCACTCGTTAAGAACAACATAATATTTACTAGTACAAGTAGGTACCTACATCGTAAACGAATCATATGTGAGTCTAATATAATCCGCTGCTAAGCTACGACTACTGATGTTAAGCGCTCTTGTAAATCATATTACTAAAGACCTGATAAATTTGATAACATTTTAGGTGCATTTATTTATTCAATGATATACATGTGATTGTCGACGGAGCAATTATCAACTTGCATTCTGAAAGAAATGCTACAGTGAAATTTATAGCAAACGAACTATCTAACATACGATTAAACTGCTGGTTTTGATCTTGTATACTAGATTCTGAAATAAATAAATGAAATGAGATATTGAGAGTGGATTTTGTACGTTTGTTTATATAAACCCTATTTTGTTTTTATTTTGTATGTTGTATGTAGGGGGTAATCTCTGGAACCACTGCATCTATTTCAAAAATTCTTTTACTATTTCAAACGTCGACTTAATTTGAAAGGTAGGTACATTATTCCAAATTGACAAAGAGTATATTTTATGAATTTTTATGTATGTATACTAATATCCACAATTGCACCCGAGCGAAGTTAGGGGCCGTCAGCCTATAGTTAGTTACAAAATAAAGTCCCTACGTATCAAAATGTACAAGAAGCTAAATGTGCACCACACTCAAAATGTACAAAACGCAAAATCTGCAACAGAATGTACAAGTCACTCACGCATTTGTCTATTTTCCGTTTACTTTTTCTAAGCCATCCAACGGATTCTACTAAATGAAAGACCGGTAGCCATACGAAGCTATGTAAGAAAGAACTCAATATGAACAGGAATGTTACGGAAAATGTATTTCAGGCGTCGATCGATGATTTCTGGAGATTATCCTCCTCATATAAACTATAAATCTGTGAATATACTCTGAAAACTATAAATATAACTGTGATAACAAAATTTGATCTCTTTCATTCAAAATTCAATTCACTCAATATTGCGCTGCAATCTTGGTAGTCCCCGAGACAGGATATTAACTTATAGATTAATCCTGTAAGGCTTATATGGGATACCGACAATGTCATCGCTTTTAGTAAGAGTGGTAGGTCGGCTCTAGAGATCTGTTAAGACATCTTTTTAGTTAACATGAGTTATAGGATAACTAAAAGCGATAGTAGATATATGCTATTGGGTTTAAATTCCTCAAAGATTTTATAATTTTTTGTTAAAATACACTTATAACAATTATAATATACTTTTATACTGGCAAATAATGCAATGAATTAGATATCTTAGTTGTCCGTTTGAGATAAACTCGTAACTACTGTTAAGTTTATCTCAAACTTATTTTTCGGTATCCGCACCCTAATATCTATTCAGGTCAAGTACTTCTATAGTTTGTGTAATATAAATAATAAACGTTTTTTATTGCCTTCAAAGCATATAACATTAGTAAAAAAAATCTTAAACATCAAGAGAATTTACAATTCCTTGTTCCGTATTTGTCTTGTAATCTAGGTATATTTAGATACACTTAAATTCAAGGTGAAATAATTTATGAATCATTGTTCTTCTAAATTAAATTATTTTTAACTTTTCTTAACATTTTGTGAGTACTGTACTCAAAATTTTGTTTAACTACTGTTTAGATTTTGTTTATAATTCATTGATTCTCGTCTGTCATTTTTTTATATATAATTTATGATATAGAACGATATTTTTTACATTACGATATGTAATTATGTATTTTATAGACTTGTTGTGTCTAACGATTTCACCTGCCGATAGATTTAACAGATTGATAACGATTGATTTTAGATAACAGTGCACTTTCATGTCCCATCCCTTTGACATTTCTCGTAAATTTAGGCAATGGTTGTCAATTACTATCAAATGGACCGTCAGCCTTCAGCATAAGAAGCAATGATATAATTCCTATGCAAGAATTTTTTCGTACTAACATAATTATTTTGTGTTTTTAGATAATCGGCAATTAACATCGGAGCCGACAATTAAAACCGAAGCAACGACACCGGGCGTGGGTCCTGACGAGCCTTCACTAGACGACAAAGGCGATAAGAAGAACAAGAGACAACGACGCCAAAGAACGCACTTCACCAGTCAGCAATTGCAAGAGCTAGAAGCTACATTCGCTAGGAATCGTTACCCGGATATGTCTACGCGGGAAGAGATTGCGATGTGGACTAACCTTACGGAAGCGAGAGTTAGGGTAAGTTGGTAATTTATTAATACACAGAAACCTTCTTCGGTTATCGCTCTTTTCGTTAGTAAAAACCATATCAAAATTCTTTTGGTGGTTTAGAAGAAGTCAGCGGAGATACAAACAGACGCCGACAGCGACTTCAATTAATATTACACTAGCTTTTGCCCGCCACTTCGTTCGCGTTGAAAAATAAAAATTACTTAAGCCATATGACCTCTTGTTGCTATAATGTTGTTAGGCAGGCGAACGTTTTTTATATTATTTTAGATGATCCCTCGGGAACAGTACTTTTTTTCTGGATGAAAGGTATCCTACTTCCTTTCCTGTATCCCTGACAACGTATATGCAAAATTTCATGATTATCCGTTGAGTAGTTAAGGCGTGAAAAGGTAACAGACAGACAGTTAATTTTACATTTATAATATTAGTATGGATAATATGGATATTTGTAGATATAGTTGCAATATGTATAGATGACATAAAGCATACTAACTTAGAATTACAGAGCCATCAATTATCTCTTAATGATCTCATTCTTTCAAGTGAAATCTTATGTCGTAAGCAATAAATAAACAATAAAATTAACAATTTTTAAAAACAAACTTAAGCACGTGCTCGTAAGACATTTGTTGCGTCTATTATAAACTGGATGCTAAAACGACATAATGCTTTCCAACTGACACTTTTTTCTCTTGTTGTGACGAGGTGTGTGCCAGTATCGGAGATGCAGCACAATATTAACGAGCTATATGTTTAGGATAATCACCGCATCCGGTGCGCCTCCAGTATTTTTGTGCCGTCCGACGGAACACGGAATCCCTTAATCCGTGAGCATTTGAAGCGTCTATTTCGGTCTCTTCATAATCCAGGGCTTAAGTCTGATCGCACCCACACTCGCTGTCAATAGTTTTCGAAGGCCCTCCGTTAGATTCTGCGGTTAAAACTGGTCGTGTTCTATTTACAGTGATTTTTGGATGCTCCGAATATCTTTCGGTTTCTTCGGTATGCGGTGAATTAGTGTCGTGCCAGTTAATCTCTTTAAATGCATGGATAACTAAATTTGTTTAGATACAATGGGAGATTAATTCGGGAATTTGATGAAATTTGATTGCTGTTGTAAACTTTTATTTTTTAAATAATTGTTTTGCGAATTTTTTCACGTTGTGAATGTTTTTTCACGTTATTTATTAGTTATTATTTTGTAATTAAGAAGTAATGAGATTATAAATATTATGAGACATTTTACCAGAGATAAATATTTTATTTTCATTGTGATATGAACGGAAATTATTGTTTGAATTATTAATAATTTTAACTAGAAACTAAATGTCTAATAATATAAGCAAAGACAGAATGTAGAAAATAAACTTTAATTTAGTATTGACGCATTTCAAATAAATTGCTTAGGTTACTGTAAATCGATATTATTCGTATAAAATTCCAAAGTTCCAGTTCAAGTGTTAGACGTTCTCTTGGAAGACTCGATTGCACTAAATCGGCCGCGTGTGTTCTTCAAAACATTTGAAAATATCTAGGGTTGTACATGATAGTTTTTTTTTTTTATATTTCATTTTATATTATTTTAAATGGTAATAACACATTTTTTTATATTATCTATATTTTAACACTTTTTAAAATATAGCAGTTTCGTAACTTGACAGGTTACTTGGAAGTGTCGTAAAAGGATCTAATAGCAATGCAGTAAAATGTCATAGCCTGTCGTTAAAACGTCATTGTTGCTACGCTCACAGTTTGTGCCTAATATTTCTGTTAATAATTTCATAGTAGACGAGATCCTATTTTTTTCTTTACTTTAAAACTATTTTAAAGTATTTTTCTTAGCTGCATTTAGGTCAATAGAATGTTGTTGCAATGTTGAGCTCGGTTTGCTCAACATGTGGGTTTCATTGTTTTATATTAGGTTTCCCAAGAAACTATGCATTCATCAAAATATAAAACAATATTATGATACATGAAAATATCAAATATAAGATTTTTGGTTAATTATAGTACCTATCCTCCTTTCTAAAAAGTTCATGCAACAGTATTAACAATTGCCTTTTTTTGAAAAAGAAAAGTATTATATTATATCTAAAATGTATTTTGTCAAGGGTCTATCCTAATTAAATTTTATTATGTGTATGATGATGCGAAAATGAGTTTGTTAGTTACGCTTTCATGCCTTAACTACTCAGCCGATAGTCATTAAATTAAGTTTTTATAAAGTTAAAAAAAATAACATAAACTGAAACTTCAAAATGCTAAAATCATTCTTAAATCAACCATATCATCAGATAGAAGTTATTTATTTTCGCTTAAAAGAAGCTAATGGAAAAACTCAGTTTTATTCATTGAATTAAAAATTAACATATTAAAACTATGCGAAATATATCAATTTTTAGTTTCAAATATTGGTTACGAATTCTAGGACAATGCAGCTAAATTTTAGAATGCATATATAAGTAAATTAATTGCATTTGGTCAACCCTAGCCGTGTGGGATTAGCGTGGTGCTCATCGCGCGAGCCCGGCCGATGTGCCGTCCAATAAATCTGTGCTCGTTCGTACCGATAAATCGTTACACATTATTTTTGTTACCCACTCATTAGGGTCATTGCCTGCTTATGACTCAATTAGCGTCTGTAAAATATGAGATGTTAATTTGAATGTTTTCTTTAAAGTATTTCATTGCAAATTTTGCATGTCAAACCAAACCACATTTTACATTCGTTATGTATTCTGCATTGTTGGCTATTTATTTCCAAGCATATTTTTATGTTAACATGATTGGAGGCGTTGAGCATCGTTGCTATTCTAAATAAATTTGTATGAGATTTCATTGTGTGGCCACAGATAATGTACTACATAGTGTAGGTTTTATAAAATTTGTAATTACTTATACAAAATACTGCCAATTTGTTATTTCAAAGATTTATATTATATTCCATCACATTAGTATTTTAAATCAATAACTATCTGTAGGGAAGCAGTATTTATAGTTGTTAAAACGCCTTGCGCATTTGAACAGAGCTTACTGCGGCTCATTTTTTATGTTAACTCAAAAACTATTGGACCGATTTAAAAATTCATTCAACTATAGAAAGCTACATTATCAGCAAGTGACATAGGTTATCAATACTAATAATAAATCTGTAAGGGTTGGTTATGGAGTAAGTTACTTTGTTTTCAGATATATCGTGTTTATAGGCTCTATACATGATATACTGAAACTAAATTGACCATTTTTAGAATTTTTTTCTGTATGTATGTTCCACCACAACTCTTAAACGAATCAACTGATTTTCATGAAACTTGGTAGATATACATTTAAACGTACGGGACACAAGCTACTTTTTTATTTTTCAACGCGGACGAAGTCGCGGGCGCCAGCTAATTTATTTATATAACTTTGAAGCTTTTTTTCTGGCCTTGAAAAATAGATGACATTTTTATCTGTCAGTTGGCGAATGTTCTAAGAAGGGGCGAATGGGATCCACAATCGATATCGTATTCGTAACATTAAATCGTCCGTAAAATAACACATGACACATTTCATTTGGGTACAATAGCGCCGCCAACGGTGACTTGAGTCCAATTTTGTCATCGGTTCTAGGCCTAGTTAAAAATTTTCTAGCCTTTTTTTTATTAATTTTCACTTTTTTTATTAGTTAAATACTTTATAGTACTCATGTTGATACTTAGTGGTTTATTATTAAAGATTATTAAATAGTAATATATATCTAGTATTAATAATTAATATATTAACTTAGAATTTATATTAATTTATACTATTTTAATAAGTATTGGTAAGTATTAATAAGTATTACACGCTGATATTGGTGAAAGAATTTTTAAAATCGGTCCAGTAGTTTTTGAGTACCATTACAAAATAAAATACAACAATACAAATCTTTTCTCTTTATAATATTAGTATAGATAAATTAAATAATTTTACAGAAATAATTACTGTCAAAAGTATTCTGTATCTAACAAATCTAGCGATTACCTGCAACTTTGTTCGCATATAGTTTTTATTTATTTATAGGCTAATTCACTTTATAATTTTGCGATATAAGTCTACTAATTTTCTCCTACCTAAAAACTACTATATATCAATCAATCTATATTTAAAAAAATACCGTATAACAATACATAACACCTTTTCCTAGAGCGTTGAATTTTACCTACTCAAAAATTTAAACGTATTTTTTTAAACTATTACTGTTAAACGGCTACAGGTTTTTTTTACGCTGTCGTCCCACCACATGTAAAACGTGGCAATTTTAGTGTTATAGTTTAAAAAAAAATGTGAATCAAATGCTTCGGTCCGCCGGCGACAGGGCGGACGGCACGTAACATTATTTGTTTTACGTGAAAACAGTATCGGCGGACGGCTCTCTTGTTTTTGCGAAGCTTTTACTGCACGCGCCCCTGTCGGTCGGCTGTTCGTTGACGCAAACAGTTTAGCCAGCTTTACAGAGCTCTGCACGCTTACACAGATCGCAAATCAACTAAATTGATATCGATTCACCGCAAACAACAATAATATATCTCACTATAATTACTACCGTCACGCCCCCGGCATCGTATGGAGTTGAAACTTTCAAAAATCCTTTCTTAACGGTCGATTACGTTATAAAATAAACATATTGTTAGCTTCTGCTATTTATGTCGACGGCCGCTGGGGCCGGAAGGTTCTCGAGTGGAGGCCACGGACCAGCAAGCGCAGTGTAGGACGTCCACAAATAAGGTGGACAGATGACCTAATAAAGGCCGTGGGTCAACGGTGGATCCAGGCTGCTTCTGACCGGTCCTATTACAAAATTATGGGGAGGCCAATGTCCAGCAGTGGACGTCCTGCGGCTGAGATGATGATGATGATGATGATTTATGTCGACTGAAGTTGATTGATTAAGGCGGAAAGTATAGTAAAAAATGCTCTGTGGCGTTGCAAAAAGAGGTGCTCATTCATTCAGATTCATTCGGTGTCATGTTATTAAAAAGGTATCAAACAGTTGAACGAATGCGTCCACGAAGGGAGGTCGTTGTCGTATAAAATAATAATAAATAATAATATTTTGAAATTAAGAATTTATTAACCTAATAAAAATAAATTCTTAATTTCAATTATCTATTTGCTTCTGTATGTACTCGTATATTGCAAATGAAGTAAAAATGATAACTTGTGAAAGAAATTTTAGCAGTTTAAATTTTATATACCTACTTATAGTTGTGACGAAATATCGACTTCTTTATGAAGTGAATTTTGCCTTAAACAATTTTTTTTTAAAATAACATGACATGAAGACTGAATATTAAATTAAATTCGTATTAAAATATTTATACATCTGGCACAAGTCCAACATATAATAGACACAGTGTAATCTAGTTGGCATTTGTTTTTGTAAACAAATAACATAATATTAGAAGCTTTGCTTCTACATTTCTTGGCAAATACTTGCTGCTATTCAAAATTCAACGTTAAGTATATTAGCATAAAGTGTTGCTTTAAAATCAAACAGTAAATCGTTTAGAGTACAAATCGCAATGTCTATCATAGGTTTAAATCTTGATAAGTTCAACAGCAATATGATTGCGTGGATAAGTGCAGTCTTAACATTGTGGTACAAATATAATATTTGAATGAATGAATTCTAGAAATAGTAAACTTTAATCCAATGGGATTTCACGAAACAGTTTCGCCATAGTTAATATATAAAGTAAGAATACTCTTTATTAAGACCTTTTGATAAGGTCACGCCTAAAATATTTCAAAGATCAACAAATTGATGTAGAGATGCAATTAAAAGATAAAACTCAAAGGAAAATACTGAATGTGTATTGAAGGTCTATAGAGAAGAACCCAGACAAACAATGTCTGTAAGCAGTTATTGATGATGTTTAAGCTAACAGCTTAGTTAGCGACAAAGTCTTTGTTTTCCCCTAATTAGAGGTAAATACGTGCAAAATTGTCTATTCGCCAAATAGAAATTTGGTTACGAAGACAATAAACAAGAACCATCAGCCTTTATTGAACGCGTGTCAATAACGAAGTTTATATCCTCAATCCGTTTATACGAGCGCGTGTTTATTTGACTTTCGCATTGTGAGTAGCCGAATCGGAGCGCGCAAAAACTGACTTCATCCATATTTAAATAGAGATCACTATTCCCTGAATCCCAGTTAAGGACACCCGTTCGGATAGAGCGTTGTTTGATTGATGACACTAATAAAACTGTGATTCCAGTTTAATTTAAATTTAAGGCAATTTACCGACCCTGCGGTCCTGTTGACCGTAAAATGGGTTCGTTATTTGCAATAGACAAACCCATCATTCATCGTTGTGTATTAGGTGAGTGTGGACAAAGCAATCTTTTCCCTTATCATTAATTACCTTTATCATTCATCATTATTTTGTTAAGAGATATATATTAAAAAGGATAATAATTTTCTTGGTGTATTTTCTTATTTTCTTCCCTTTTTCTCTGTTCAATGGATCATTGAAGCAGTGCATTGTGTAATAATTATTTTGTAACACATCAGCACAATGCTGAGCTACAGATTCCGATTCACTGCCGCAAGGACACACACATCTTTTACCTGTTTTTTTATTAATTTCTGTCCTGTTGTTTTTATACCATTTTGTGTCTCTCGTGGAGTGAATAAGTCTTTCTTTCTTTCTTTCTATCTATCTTTGCTTGAAATTTTATTTACTAAAATAAATAAATAGGTAACTTAGAAACTTTAGTCAAGGTTTCAGAGGCATTAAAAATTGTCGTCGTCCCTCGTTCGTTCGGTGACGGAGGGCAGAAACGGTCACCATTCTGCAATAATATATTTAAAGGATTAGCCTCGCGTCGCAATATCGCGACCCTCCTCCGGTTGGCATCGAGCTCCCTGCCGCGCCACAATGCTATTCAAATAATGAATATTATTTCCACATATGTTCATCTAAATAAATATCATTCTTTTCTCATTATTAGACACCCCTGCACTTTCTGTGAAGATATTTTCAACAGTTTTTACATTGGTCTTAGTGTCAGAGTATGAGGCCCGAAATAAATATATTTTTAGAGCTTAATGAAATGTGTTGTGTAATTATGATATTAAAAAATGTTAAATATAAGTAGGTATATATAAGCGGTCATTTAGCGGTAGATTATCAGTCCAAGAAACGTTACATGAACAAATACAAGACCAAAATTCGAACTCAAATTTTACTCTTACAGCGCGCAAAGAAATTTCACTTAAAAAACAACTAAGGCTTTTAAACAAATTAAAACTACCTTGAACCAGAATAGAGTTAGAGTGAAAGTACTAGTGCACATACATATCACAGTTAAGTAGTTTTATGTGTAATCCAGGGAATCCCCGATTCCGTTTTAAAGATACACAAAACAAGAGGTTTACGAATTTGTGAAATTTATGTTTGGAAAAATAAACGTTTTGTATATGGGGTGGAAACGACCGTTTATGTTCACTTAACCGAGGGAAGAGGGTATTATTTACCGTTTCGGCTGGTTGAACCCGCCGCAGTGAGTGAGACAAATACCGCCGGCGGCACAATATTTATTGCAGTCGCTTCGTGGATTGCGCAATTTATCGCCGAGGTGTCGTCGGTCGGCGATCGATCGCTCCGTGACTGACGCTCGCCATACATCAGCGCTCGCTTTATCTGCGCTCACGGCGACTTATCACCCGCCTCCCTAAACAACAACATCGATTCTTACGAAGCCCCTGTGCCGCTCGTTTGACCCGATGCGAAGTCACAGTGCACAGCCACTGAGTCCGCGTCCCGCCCAATCGCGTCGCTCGTTTATCTTCATTTTGCGGTCGCAATTAGACGGGTCGTTGGCTGCGGTCCGGGGTCGCCTCCTCCTCCTAGCAGACGTGGCTCGAATACACGGTTCCGCGGCGTCGCACTGTCAACTTTCTAATAAGTAAAGTTAATAGCCACGCAACTCAGGTCGCGTTCAGATTCTGAATCTCGTTAAAACTTGTCACATTCTTATAGGGTTGTTCCCGACCGTGCCACGTTGTAATGAGGGGTTTGTGTAACAAATTTATTCATTGTTACAGGTGTGGTTTAAGAACCGAAGAGCGAAATGGCGGAAGCGGGAGCGGAACGCGATGAACGCGGCCGCCGCTGCCGCGGCCGACTTCAAGAACGGCTTCAGCACTCAATTTAATGGATTAATGCAACCATTTCCTGATACAGATGCGCTATACTCGTCGTATCCGTATAATAATTGGGCGACGAAAGTGCCGAGTCCGCTCGGGACCAAAAGCTTTCCGTGGCCAGTGAATCCCCTGGGGACAGTGGTGCCGGCGAGTCATCATCAAGGTTCAGTGAATTGTTTCAACACAGCGACGTCAATGGGTGGAGTGGGTGGTGGAGGTATGGCCGGTGTGGCAGGGTCTGCAGGTGTAGGCGGTGCCGTAGCGCCTTGTCCTTACACGGCGCCGCCAAACCCTTACAGTATGTACAGAGCGGAACCGTGTCCGGCGATGTCATCGTCGATAGCGCAGTTACGGTTGAAGGCGAAGCAGCATTCTTCAGGGTTCGGCGGTGGTTACGGTGCCGTGTCGCCCGTCTCCCGTGCCGGATCCGCTCCGCTGTCCGCCTGCCAGTACGCGGCGGGTGGTGTCGGTGTAGCGGACCGGGTGCTCTGAGAGGAAATGCGCGGCCGCGACGAGTCCCGCTCGCCCATGCTAGCTGCCGCGCGCGCCTCCTAGTCACCGCCTGTGCCGCCACCCGCGGAACACCTGCACCACGGCCTGTACAGACACCTATGGGACTGGTTTGATTGAGCCACCCACCCACATCTCTGCTTATAAAGGGCTGATCAAAAAGATAGGTAGGTCACTAAGAGGATTCTGCAATGACGAAATATGGTCAGAGGAATTTGTCCAAAGGAACACAGAGTCGATGCAAAATGTGGGTTGAGGCTCTAATTATTTTTATTACTATTGAGATTGGGAAATTTGAGATCCAAATTTTCCAAAAATCTATCAAAACAGTTATTCTTAAGGTTCCATCCGACAAATTTCTTTACATCTCATAGTTTCAGCCGTCTCCTCTCCGTGCTGACCATTCTTGTGAAATCACCCAATAACCGTCTGCCGTTTGAACAGGTGTATAAAATAAATGGACTTTTAACTTATATATAAGTTGTTACGAAAACTCGGGCAATAAAATGTTAGCGATTCTTTTTATTAATAATGTAAATATGTATATGTAGTCATGTATACGTATACCAAAGCGATGTGTGCAATTTTTACAAGCTTGAACCTAAATTTACATATTAGGCGATTAGTTAGATTATTAAGAGTGTAGATAAATAAAGAATAATTATGTAAATTATATGTAAATATAAGTAACCCAGTTGCTTAAGTATTGTAACGTGAAAACACAAAACATCCTGTTTTTTAAACAAATTATTTTTTAATGTTAATTTTTTTTTTCTCTTGTATTTTTTTGTGTAAATGAAAGAGAACCAAATCTTTAATAAATAAAATAAGTGGTTAATTTTTGTCTGTATAGCGAAAATGTAAAATAATAATTATGTAACGCAATAAGATGAAGTCATAATTCCGTGCTACGAAATCGCGTAGCGGTAATACGAGAGCTACGAAATACTTACAAACAAGAAAGTATTTTTTTACGTAAATAATTTAAGCATTACCAAATCGATATAATGAGAGTTCCTCTTAAGTTTCTCATGATGCATTTATGCGATATTATAACACATTAAAAACAGTTTTGTAATTGAAATTAAACGCAAAATTAAGGAAAAATGTTTAACCATAAATCAAATTAGAGCCTTTAAAAGTAGGTTTTTTTCTGTTGAATTGTAACAAAACACATTAATTCTTCACATTCCAAATTCAAATAACAGCAAATGTAGGTACTTAAACGGATTTTTAACAATTTTGTTATTTACTGCTATCACATTGTTGCGCGTTTAAAAAGTATAACAAAAAATATATTGCATATATTCCTGTTTTTGAACTTGTTTTCCACCAAGCCAACGGCTAACTTAATAAAGCATTTTGACCTACTGCCATATTAGCTTGCAACATCAAAAGAAGTTATTGCATCGAATGTTTAAGTACAATATACGCTCTTTTGTCGAATCACGCTTCTTGTTTAAAATTAAATAATTGCTTAAAAACGATGTATCTATTCAGATTATAAATTGAATATAAGTATACAGTTTTTTTTTTGTATGAACAAAATGCAGTGATATATACATCTTAAAGCAATACATATAGAGGAGTTGTTCTACTATTAGTTCTACGATAGAATTGTTTGGACAAAATATTTCCAACTAGTTCTACTGCACAGTATGACAGATTGGACTCGAATAAATTTAATGGAACACGTCCAAACTGTTCTGCTATTTTTATAATAGAACAAAATTTAAAAAATAACATTGTCATTAATTATAACTAACAAGTTAACAACCGTTGATACTTTTCCTACAAGACTGCAGTGGCAGTGGGCAAGACACATAGGTAGTCCTTCCCATTGCTACAAACAGGCAAGAACGTCCACCCATAAAATGGTCTGATGACCTAATAAGTTGACTCTGCGGCTTCAAACCCCAGGTATTATAACTATTATAGAGTTTTGAAAGCAATGTCTAGAAAAATTTCGAAAATGTTATTTATTTGTTTATTTCAAGAAGTTATGTTGTTAAAACAAAATAATGCTTTGTGAAAAGTATTACGCTAGCTAGGATTTGTTTATACTTTACTACTGAGATTATATAGTTTATCGTAAAGTTGTTTCAAAACCTAATTCATTAATGCAATGCAAAGTGGTAATTCTGCAAATGTTGTCGCAGCTTTTTATGTAATAACGTAAACATGTTTGATTTGACATTTCAGCGTACTATTACATATGAGCATTAAGCTCACAATATCCAAGCATTTAATTAAAAAGAAAATATTACAAGTTAAAAATATATTTCTTCAAATAATCGCAACGAAATACATGTGAGTGTGTTTAAAGGAAGTTTTCTTTAACTTAAGCCATGTATGGTTTACGTACAAAAGGCATATTATAATATATTAAACAACATAAAGAAAAACACTAAATGAACTACGATTATTTATTGTAAACAGTTTTATCATTAAAATATAAATCGAAGCCTATTTAAAATACTACTAAAGCTGTTTTTTTTTATTCATAAATGAATTATAATTGTATTTATAATACGTTAAATAATACAGCGCTTAAGGATAAAACAATCCCCGTTTATTGTATTGGAAAATAAATTAATATAATAGTTAAAATTGCACTTCAACAACCGCCTCCAAATGAGATTAACGCAAACAAGATCTCATTATTAATTTTATACATTATTTATTAAAACATCTACTTACTAAAATTGTATATAATTGTATTTATTAGAATGTAATACTTAAATAATAAATTAATTATATAAAGAAACATTTTAACACGAATTAGATACCTACTTCCGTGTGCCTACCTTACTTGTCAGTGAAATATTTTAAATTTTTTATAAAATTGTAAATAAATTAGTTTCATTTGTAACAATAATAAAATATTATTAATGTTTAGCGCGAACGAATTGTCGAGGTTTTAATTTTATACATATCAATCGTATTATCTACGAACGGTGAGTTGATGTAAAGAAATTCGTAGTTCTTTTCTTTTTAATTAGTCACGAGATTGTTTCATGATTCAACGTCTTGTGTTGACCACATCCTATTTGTATGAAGTAAAGAACTCTATTCAGCTAATAGCTACGGCTATTTTTACACAAATAAATAGATTATTTGTATGTATTTGTGAAATTGGTATAATCATATTTCTTAATAAATTCTATATCGAACCTTCGGTAAGACAAATATATTACATTATATTTACTATATTATAGTGAAAGCCGTAACGGCAATTCTAACTTAAGAAGCTTTAAGAAAGGCGTCGCTTTACTTTACTACTTAAGGTTTGCGACTGTCATGGCTATCTTAACTTTGCAACTATGGAAAGATGTCGAATTCTATACTTTAAACAGTTTTTTTTTTTTTTAATTTACAATAGATTTGTTCATATATACTTAATTAGGAAAGAAATATGAATTTCTATTTTACTTATTGTTTGTTATTTTGTATGTAAATTGTAGGTACGTAAGAAGATACCAAATTGTTTTGTAACTTAAAAAACCTCTAGTCATAATAAAAAATATGGATCAGAATTTGTGCGATTTAATTTTTTCAAACCTTTTCCTTACGTTTTTGTAATACCTACAGAGGATGACTGAAAAGGTTAATGAGTACATTGTATAACACAAAAGTCGCTTCCCGCCGTCTGTCATGTATACATGTACGCTTAGATCTTTGTAAACTACTCAACTGATTTTGATGCAGTTTTTACTAATAGAAAGATCGTTTAACGAGGAAGGTTTTTATATATAACTTGCAGAAAAAAATTTGCACCACGTGCGATGCCTGGGTGTTTATCGATATTAACTCAAAATTAGGAAAAACTATGAAAAAAACCTTCATACTTCGAATATAAATGTAATTCTGCTTACTAAAAGCCTTCTCTTTCTACCATACGAGAATACTTGTGCCTCCCACTAATCATGGACTGATCCCATACGAGTATTATAAAACAGTTCTCCGCCGCGTCTGTTTCTGTCTGTTCGCGATAAACTCAAAAACTACTGCACCGGTTTTCATGCTGTTTTCACCAATGGGTAGAGTGGTTCTCAAGGAAGGTTTTTAGTATATAATTTTCAACGCGGGCGAAGTCACGGGCACCAGCTAGTTATAAAATAAACCTAAGTTATAAAATAACCTAATATATCTAATATTCCTAATTTCAAATTTCTAGACTTAGTTTTGGCTGTGCGTAGTCAGTCAGGACAAGATATGTTATATGTTTAGATATATGTCTATATACCTTTATATAAGTAAATATTTTTACTTTTAAAAGAAAAAAAAAATACATTTTGCAATGTGTGTGATATGACAAAATTGCTTTGGAAGTGCTGCAAAGGGGATGTGCATTAAATTGGAATGGAAATAAATTTTCCGTAACCGTGAGCTATTTTATAGCGCGGACGTCGACGGCTGCCAGTTCTGCCGCGCGAGGAGATAGATTGCGTTGTCATGGCAACACGCGGCACACACCCATCAACCACTACCAACAATTCGAAATTACAGAGAGTAGGTATCTATGAAATAACACTAGTGTCATTTGCTTACATAATAGGTAAGGTAAAATAGATTTAAGAAGAAGAAAATTTAAAAAGAAGATTTAGAACTAATTAAATAAGATACATATTTATAATGAAGTTGAAAATACCTCTTTATTCCCACTACTATACCAGAGTCAGCAGTGCAATTAAAACTTCCAATATGTTGTGTTCTAAAGTGACGGAGTCTCCTACAATCAAGTGTATACCTTCAGCTTTCAAGTCCCTCTTTATACATTTGTAAAAAAAATACATAAGCCTAATGCCTTTTTACTTAAAAACCAACAAATTGTCTTTTAATCGTATATTAACATGTGGCAACAGAGTATTGAAAATAATGTATTTCCTCTTGGCGGGTATTAACTACAGTTAATCGCTAAAAATCTCTACAAATCCTTTGAAAAGTCAAACGCGAAAATGGAGGTCGGAAACACCAATAAATTTCAACCAATTGATTGATCAGATTCGGTGACATTAGGCGGAATGTATAGGTACATAATCCAGCAAATGATTATCAGTCGAGCGACGCAAACACACAGTTTCCAGGTGCTCGAATCCAGGCGCTTTAAGGATTTAGCCGAGGATTTGCTTTCAATATTAGTCGCCGGCCGCCGAGGGCAGCCCGCTCCGTTCCGCCCGCACCTTTTTTTATTATTTTGTCGCATCGTTTTGATTCTAAATGGAATCATTCCGGCATCTACATTTTTATTTTTCAATTGCTCTCCGATTAGTGGGATTAGTCGTTATCACTTTCCGATTTTCTCTTCTTTTTGTAGGCTGCTTTGGCGGTATAACGTTAAGACGAACCAAAACTATTAACTTCCGAAATGGTATTATATTTAATTAGTGACACGCTCCAGGCTTCGCCCGCAATGGATTTTTTTTGTATACACAAACCTTCTTTGTTTATCTCTCTTTCCATAAGTGAAAACCGAATTAAAATCTGTTGGGTGGTTTAGGAGGAATTAGCGGATATACAGAGGCGGGCAGCTACCTGCTTCAAATTAGAATATATGTAACGATAAGTTGTAAAATAATATAAAATAACAGTTTTATATTACTCGTATATTACAACTTTGCACAGTTCGTAATCGGAACTGCATAACGCAGTGTTTCTCCAAGAATTAAGTTCAGATAATCAGTTTTAAATAAACTTTACAAATTATAAACCCTTTACAAACTTATTATGTAGTTTAGGCGGCAATTTAAATAGGTATCATCTACTGTCAAATAATTTTTGAACTTTATAAAAAAAATTAAGTTTCTGCTATAAAATTATTTCTGCTATAAAAAGGTATATCAGCTCCATTATCCCCGGTTACAGGTGACTTTAAATGACAGTTTGGCCTATTTGACGTTTGTGAAAGAGGCGCTTAGTTTAATAATAGTATTTTTTGTTACATTAATTTCCACTATACATCTCAATGAATTGGTGAAGAAAGTTTGATAATCGCTTTTGAAGAGTTACATTCAGGGTCGTCTAGTTGAATAAAACTGAGTGATAAAACTCATTAAGCACAGTGGCCACAAAGAAATGTTGAGCGGTTCAATTGAAATAGTTGGTAACAAGAGTGTTTATGACGTCAAAGTGTGGTCTAAGGACTGGTTTGTTGTTTGTCGACGCTGTCATTATCAAAGAGTCAATGCTGTTTTTATTATAATATTTAGTTAGAGCAAGTCTTACGTAGTATTTGTTCATGGGTCCGGATCTTTACATAAGCACGAAGCGGTGGCCGACTGCATAGCGCGTCATCTTGCTTTATCTTTATGGCAGCAAACATTAATATTTTTTACTTTATCAAGGATCGCCTTCGTCGTTGCGTTGCTGAGGACTGTATATTTGTTACAGCATAAACTAACATAAATTTTATCACTTCAAGGACACTTTTATGTGGGGTTAAGTTAAAATTCATAAAGCCTAATCTAGACTTTCTAAACTTAACCATACATCTTGATAACCTTGATTAATCGTATGACATCTTGATAGACAAGCAAAACGTCTATCGCAATTGATTCAATTAAAATTATCTAATTAGAAATTAATATTTTTAAAATGTAATGTCCCAAGAACGCTCAGATACGCTGAGCCTCTGAGCTCTTATGCATAAAAAAACAAGTTCTTAAATTCCATTATTAAGTTCGAATATCCATATATGATTAATACACTTCAGTTTCAAATTGTTTGTGTACTAAGTTAACGCCACTAAATTGTTAAAACTATATATGTAAATGCTATATAACTTAGTTTTAGATAATGTACATATATACCCTTTCTTAGTCATGTAGTTATAAACTTGCTAGACAATTTTACATTATCCTACACTTAGCATGTCGTAATATTACTTACTCGTGTACCTAGGCATCAAACATCTAGTGGACTGTCTAATTATCTTAAAAATTACTTTAAATTAACTTAAATTCACTTATTGTGAAATAAAACTGTTACCTACTCCGCAGTGCGCTGACGCCATATATTATCTTCTCATTAAGATGACGCCTGTACCCAGCAGTAGTAACATGACCAGTATTACCTAGGCATTACAACTTTATTGTAGATGTGTTAGGCCATTTTGTTTAGGAATAAACGAGACAGGGTTCCATGATGAAGCATATTTTATGGAAGGTTTCTCTACGAACAGGTACGCACATGTCAATAGTTAACTGAGGTACGGCGAAAAGGGCTAGGTTTTGGGTGGAAAGGATCAAAAGGGGATTAGAGGAACGACAACCAATCAAGGGTAACTGGACTCCTATACCTACACGGCATAAATGCCGCACATAAAATGTTAAATAATCCATTCGACGTTGAACACTATTCGTCTAGCGTTACGGTTGATTTTGGAATGTGTATGTTACTTTATTGATGTTTTGTTTCGAAGGGGTGGCTGGAAGGAGGGCGAGGGTTGCGAATGCAGCCTCCGCAGACAATCTTACAAGTTAATTGTGTTCCGTGTCTGAAGCCGCCCGACTACAAAATAATATCGCACTTGGTGGATGGCTCTATATCTGTTGTTATATTATATGTCTAACTATATGCAATGAAAACTGAAGGTAACATTATGTAGTGTCTGTTATACTCGTATGTAGCAGGGATTTTAGTATTAAATATTGGGGGTTAAACCCCAATGCGAGTTATGGCCAGTTTATTACTTTACAAGCGACCCGCTCCCGGTTTTACACGGTTTCCCTGCAAATTATATACACAAAGGCGATATCTTCCTCGTTTATCGCAGTTTGCATAAACGAGGAAGTTTGTTAGTATTAACTGAAAACCGTATTAAGTTTGTTAGTATTAGGTATATTTTAATGGAAGTTAGCAGAATAATAGACTATCAAATAAAATAAATAGACGCGGACAGCGACTTCAATAAAAATAGTAACTGACAGCATAAGTTTTCATTATTGTATAAGGTACTTATAATATAAATGTGTATAAGTGTACATTATGTTCTTTTCTCAGAAAATATAATTTCTATATAAATTGCCCATGCATAGCATGCATTTTCTCCTATGTCCTCGCCTATAGAATATCAACTTTTTAAAAAAATCCCATGATAGACTGTTATATTTTTTAAATTTGTCCCTTAAACAAAACAAGGAGAGATTCTGAAATATATATAAATGCATTTGGAAGTAAAGTGAGGCTTATATCGTATATTACATGTAGTGTATATAGAATAATCGTGCATGCATTGCTCGTAGGGCGGTCGACTTGGGCGGTGGCAAGGCAAAGCGGGCGGGCAGGGCGGCCGCAGTAAATAAAATGCAATGCGACGTAGATTTATTGCGAACACTAGTCAACTCAAATACGTTATTTAAAACAAAACGTTTTAGTTGCAAATCGTACCAACAGACTTGAATTTTTTACGTTATATTAAGTATAGGTATGTCTTTTTGTTGTATATGTGTTGGTAATATTTCTACATTGCGTGTACTTATCATACCAATATTTCTACTCTCATTAAATACTTGTGACCTGCACCCGGCTTCTGCATTTTTTTCTACAAATTATATATCCAGTTTGTCTTGTTTGACACTTGTTCCATTAGTGAAAGCAATATCGAATTCCATTACGCCTACACTAGACTATCGGCGATGATCGTTGATAATGTGATCGTCTATAATCAGAAAGATCATCGTGCAAACATCCACACAATTGTCTGTAGTAGTTTGTCGAATGGTAGGCGTACAAGATTTCCTTTGATGCGTATAAAAAACCGACAAATCACGGATGGCAGGCGATCATAGACGATGATCGGCGAGTACAGCCGAGTATATGTTCGCTCGCCCGTAATTGGTCGCCTGTAATCGTCTGAAATCGCCGATAAGTGTAGAGGAGCCATTAGAATTCATTACAAGAAGTTCCTCTTCTGTAAGGTGTAGTCGGTCTCTTCAGCTTATGATTGCGAAATATATGTATGCTTTGCTACTACTGAAGTTCAAAGTAGTTAAAATTTCGATTCTCCGATCCCTGTACCATAAAATGTTGATGAGGAAATAAATGTAAAAAATGTCTAATAGCAATAAATCATGTTTACCAGCGTGGATTGCTTGGATGAACAGCGTATGTGAAAGATTTACAGCAGGTAAGATTACTTAAATGACGTAGTTCTGACGTCACATGCAAGATGTACTTCATTGTAATCAGATATAATTGAAGCAAGCTTCAATAAGCCTCACAGATTTAAATGTTTATTTAATAAACTCGAAGGAAAAATATCTTTTATTTATTTTTTCGTTCATTTACATACGAGTAATGCGTGATACACTTTATATACGCACTAACGTGTAAAGTGTACGCACATGCTTTTAAATATATTTTTTTGACTAGTGTCCCGCCCCCGGCTTCCAACGGATAATAATTTCTTTTCATAAGAACCTGTCACATTTTTTAATATCTCGTATAATAAATTTGTATAAGTAGGTTTCCATGGAGAGATTTTAATATTTTTTAAAAAAAATAACTTAGATAATGTTTCTTTATTTTTTCCCAAAAACAACTGGGTTTGTGTCAATCTAATGTTTTATTTTTATCACCTCGTAATATATAAATGCTCTAAGTTTATGTCTTTTTACATTAAAAATATTTCTCAATTTTCAAGGGAACAGAGACTTTTTAAACTAATACAATAAACATAAGTTGAAACTAGATATATTTTGAATACAAAACATTCTGCCGTGTTGATGGGTAATTAGGTTCTTATAGCGTCATCCTTATTATGATCGGTGATGGCCGGTTCGAGTGGCGCAGAGGAGCCCGAAATCAAGAAGGAGGGATGAGGCAATGGGGGAATGAAGATTTACGATCGAGGCATAACGAGCGCTAGATGAGGCGTAAAGAAGCCCAATTCGGGTTATCATATCTATCTATCTATACTCACCTCAAGGATAGTTAAGAAAATTACTAGGAAAAATTAATGGTACATTTTAGAAGATAAACAAACGACAAGCACGTTGGATGAGTGGTTAGAGTGCTTGCCTTAACCCCGTCTTAGGGTTCCCGGGTTCGATTCCCAGCAAGGTCAATCTTGTATTTTAACCGATGACTACCATGAAATAACAACATATGTGCGGTTGTGTTTTGGTGAGTGAGAAAAAGATGCCAGGGATGCCAGATTCCTTATCCTTAATCCTACTGTAGTCGGCAGCGCACTTGCATCATTTTGTGTCGTTACTTGTGTTATAGGTTACCATACCATAATATGTGTTGTGTTAGCCACCTACCATTGCCAACCAAGTGGACCGTCAGCCTGTCTGCCGACTTTAACATATAAAAAAAAAACATGAACCTCCAGAAGCTTTTACGGTGAGACTCAGCAGATGGAATTGTATAAATTTAAAAAGAAGTTCCTTACATTTTTCTAAACAATTTCATGGAGATACATACAAACAAACAATCCCTTAGACACATGATCAACAATACGCGATGATAATAATAATAAAAAATAACTAAATTTAATCTGACAATCTTGCACTAATAATATAACTTCGTTTAAAATGTGTATTAAAAATGTTATTTGCAAGATAACCCAGTCGTTTAGGTAGTATATACGAGTATAAATAAAATTTTCTTATGAGGTGAATTATGGAACGGAGTAAACAACGTTGGACGGTGAAGGGTTGAAGGAGGGCGCGGGCGGGACGAGACAGGGGGATGTAACTAATTTGTGGATTAAGCACATTTGCAAATGTAATTTGTATTCATTAAAACAACAACGAAAGCGTACGTGTAATGTTTTTAAACGGAATTTATAAGTACCTTTAAAAAACACTTGCACATACAATAAATTAAATTCGCTGGAGTAGGTAGTCAACTAACTCTTTTAGAAAAAAAATTAACAAGTGATTTTTCCAAATATTTCATTTTTTTTAAAACTCTTCATATCTGTTACACTAAACTAATAATTTAAAAGTAAAATCTAACGTAATAAATAATTATTGTATGATTTTATTTAACATAAACGAGTCACTATATCTTTAAAAGGAGACTCCAATTTATCAAGCTACGAGTATCCAAAATAAATAAAAAATCCTAATTTAATTTCTAAAAAAAATTATTAACGATTCAAAACCAGATAAAAACATAATATCAAGATTGGTTGTCAAATTATTATGAATCTAAAAAGAAAAATGAAATTTAGGGTTCAGTGGATATACCGTAAAGGTCTCGGTATATTTTATTAATTTACTAAAAGTTTTGATGGACAAACTTATCGGGAAAAAATGTTAGTAATGTCTAATTTCCATTTAAATTTCAAATATGAGTTTAGAAGGCACTTTAAAAACATACACAAGATTTGTAGATTTTTTTAAAACTATGAAAGCGGCAGACAAGCTGACTTAACATTTTGATAGTGGAAACGTAAGAAGAAATGCTCTTATTTCACGGGGTATGCTCTTATTTCCTTTGTAAGCAGGTATGGATGTAAGCAGCTATGGATGATATAATACGTGTAATCTTTGAACAATTAATATCTTTGAAAATAGAATGATCTTTTGAGGGATGTAGACAAATGCTTCATCTATTTATTACTGCGTCCTTACGATTTCATAAACAAAGGTAAGAACGAAATCAGAGCAGTGACGTTTCTCCGCAAGCCTATTTCGTTTAGGTAGAATACGTAGGTGTAGATATGCTCGTATGTGTTGGTATTGGCAAAAGCCGCGTCTCGTCGCCACTCAAACAACTTTATTGTCCTGTCGTTCAAACGCGACAGAACGTAATAGAATTAAATTGGGAGTGGCGGCTGCTCCGTTATGTGGAAAATAATAACATTGAGTGGTTGCTATCACAGAGCTTTCACGCGCCGGTGGCAGGGGTCTTGCACTAATGGAAATCCAGCCAATGATAATCTGTTTTCTACACCATTAATCCTGAACTAAGTCTGAGTACAATCTGTGGCGTCTCAGTAGTACGCCTCGAGTTTTATGACCTCGTTAGGGCCCGCAATTTGTGGAGTTGCGTCGTTAAGGAGCGCTTCGCCCTCATCCGCTTCTAGATCCTAAATCCGACCGTGGACTGTCTTAATCTTACGATATCGGCCTAAGGTAATTGTTTCAAAACTGCCGTTTCGATAGTGCGTGACGAATTCAATCAGTGAATTTCCATCAGATTTCAAATAGCTGATTATATCTTTCGCAATCAATCGAAGACCCATGTTGGGTATAATGACATTTTTAAAGGAAAGTTGGTAGACTATGATCAAAAATAATTTAAGTTGGACAAGAAGTCATATAGTAGTATTTTTTTACAATATTATTTACAAAATATCATACTACTTAGCTGGTGCCCGCGACTTCGTCCTCGTTGAACGATGAAAGGTACCCTATGTCCTTTCTGGTGGCTTAGACAACGTGTACGCACAATTTCATGGTGATCGATTCAGTAGTTTTTGCGTGAAAGAGTAACAAACATCCATACATCATGGATTCATGTACTGACCACCAAATCATGATATGTGTGCCTTGTAAGATTTTACTAATATAGGATAGGATAGAATATGGTTTACACTAATAAGCATACATTTTATTTAATTACTAGCTGGTGCCCGCGACTTTGTCCGCGTTGAAAAAGAAAAAAGTAGCCTATCTTGTGTCCTGTACGTCTAAATGTTTATCTACCAAGTTTCATGAAAATCAGTAAATTCGTTTAAGAGTTATGGAGTAACATACAATACATAAACACATACAGAAAAAAATTCTAAAAATCGTCAATTTAATTTCAATATCATGTATAGAGCCTATAAACACGATATCTCTGAAAACAAAGTAACTTACTCCATGACCAATCTTTACAGATTTATTAGTAAGGATTGATTGATCTAGCTTTGGTCCCTTGCAATCATGGTGGTTGTCTTTATACCTATAATAAGTATCATGGCAAGGCACTTTAGACGCCAGTAACAAAAAAAAAATGTACATGTTGTTAATACTTATGTTAACGTGGTCAAAAAATAGTTTTTCGAATTTTTGTCTGTGTGTCTGTTAATTGTTATAGATTTTTTAATAAAGATTTCAATTTAATCCCGTAACCACCGCATCCAACAAAATGTACAGTACACCCAATATATTTTGCATCTGCACTGTTTATCTTTCTTAAGAGGCAATATACTTAGTGAATGGAGTAGGTATAGGTTATATAGCGCGGCAGTCACCGGCGCGCGGCGGGGCATAATAAAAACGAAAGTAATCATGCAAATTGGAGGTGGTGGAAGAAAGTTGAATTAAAAAGCGGTCCGTGCTGGTGTCGGCGGGGGTTGCGAGGGTAGGAGGGGGGGAAGTGGGGGTGAGAGGAGTTAGGATAATGTGTCTTAATGACCGCAATGGATGAGCACCGTAATCCGCCCTCCAGCCGCGCCTGCCTCACACAACCTTTTACCCGTAGCCGTTAGCTCTGAATATAGTGCCTTCACATATATTGAGATGAGGCGTAATTGTTTCGTATATACCTACTTCAACTGAACGTAAATAATGAGTAGACTTATCAGCTCCATACATCCATTTAGTGGCAAGCTTTGATGTAATGACGTAAATAAACTTTTATTGAAGGTAATAATTAATTGTGTTGTATTGATATACAGATCAAAAATATAGTTTTGTACAGACACAGACAAAACTCGGTAGGTACTTACTTACTAATAAAATTTAAAACTCATGACATGTATTGAACTTTGATCATGTGCAATAAAGAATTTATGCCCTCTATTACCTACTTACTATAGCTTTTTCTACTGTTCGCTTTAGTAGTTAGAGGCGTGAAAGAATAACAATCAAACAAACAAATTTACTTTCGCTTTTACATTAGATATACTAGCTACCCTATCCTGTGTCTTGTACGTCTAAATGTTTATCTACCAAGTTTCATGAAAATCAGTTAATTCGTTTAAGAGTTATGGAGGAACATACATACAGAAAAATATTCTAAAAATCGTCAATTTAGTTTCAGTATCATATATAGAGCCTATAAACACGATATCTCTGAAAACAAAGTAACTTACTCCATGACCAACCCACAGATTTATTATTAGTATTGATTAGTTAGGATTTAATACTTGTAGAAAGCATTATTAGACACTAATTTATTGTAGAAAAGAGCACATCTAATATATATATATATATTTGAACTAGCGGTGATTGTAGGTACTTTGAACAAGATAAAGAAAGAAAGATTTTATTTAATTAGAGAAATCAAACAATGACACCATGTACAGTAAATTAGATAAAAAGAGAAATATAAGTATGTATGTATATAGATGTAGTTTTCTTACATAAACTTGTTCAGCATAATATAGGTGTCAATAAAAGTGCAAATAATGAGAGAAATTGTTTCGCGGACACGTGGTGACATCGTATCATGTATTTAGCCATAAAAGGCAGGTCCGGGAGCAATAAACGTACAATAGGAGTACGAGTACATAGAACGCGCGTGTCGGCGCCGCGCGACATCATCAAATCAACATTTTGCAGATTCGCGAAGCTTTCCCTACGAGATTTAGAGCTGGAGGGAAAATAAAAAAGTTCGTAGAGGAATCCAGCTTGATCCCTGTTGCCTTTATGGTAATGCCGGGATGCGTGTATTCGACTATTCAATTTATATTTTTTTCCCTCCGTCTTATTTCTTTTTCCCGAAATTATCTATCCTTCGAATTTCGTTTCGCACTGTATTGTATGCGGGATTCGATGTTTGCGAATAAGGTACGAGTTCGCCTGAAAATATCACGGATAACCGCGGTGGATTGGCTTTGTTCCCGACTTCAAAGAAGTTTTTCTCTTCGTGGAATTATTATGTGCACGGTCGCTTCGACCGAACAGGTTGTGTTCAAACAAACTTTTCTCAATGTGAGCATTTTATATTCACACTTCGTGATCTATCGTGGAAACCACATTTTAAGGGATACACAAACAGGTGTTATTATATTTGACTAAATTGTAATTTTCTTTTATAGACTTCTTAGATTCGCACGAATACAATTATTGTTGTCTGTAAATTATCAATCCTTCCTAGTTTATCATTTTATTACTAAAAACTGTATCAAGATACGTTAGGTGATTTAGAAGAAGTTATTGAAGAAACAGACAGTTTCTACAATTGTCCTCTTTATTGGCTACATAAAAGTCAGCAGATTGACAAACATAAATTAGGCAGTGGCTGAATATGTGTATAGATTAACCACTCCCTTAAAGAAATGTCTATTACATTGTGTAATGTAAAAATATTTTATTACTTTTTAATAGACTTCTGGTTTTGGGTGAAAATACAAAATGTGGACAACTTTTGGCCATATTTTGTTTAATGTAATTTTTAACTACAATTGTATGTATATAATTTGGTATGAGTAGATAGTTTATCGCATCAATATACTGCGATTTAACAATATTTATATTTATTTAACAAATTATCCTTGTCCTATTTCCTCTTAATTCTAATACTGCAACCTTTTTTTTTATATTTTGCTAGTTATCAAACGTGCCTTCTCATCTCTTTTATTTTTTAACGTCTCTTCCCTCGATAATTTTAGTTTTTTTTTAGGCGGCGGCATAATGTATATAGTCTGCAATGATAAATATAAATTATTTAGTATTTTATAAGATAATAAAAGATATGAAATAATGCAAAACGTCAGTCCCCTGGTGCTAATTTAGGCAGCGGACTGACGCCAAAGGACTGACGAACGGGCCATTTATTGGAAGTTATACTTGAAATTTATGTTTCTATATGTATTTTTCTTTGTTAAAATGTTATATTTTTACAAATTAGTTATTATCATATACAAATTAAAACAAAACATGGTTAAAAAAGAAAATAAAGACTCACCACAGTACTGATAATTTGACTGACTAAACAGGTTCACACGCGGTAACAGCGTTGCTAGCACTGGCCTCGTAATAGATGTCGTCAAATAGTGCGATCTGCACTTAACTTTACTACTAACATTAAAAACTATGCTAGGAGTTATTTGTGACGGCCATATTTTGCGAGAATTTTAAATTTTAACATGATACAACGGACTGACGGATGAAATTGATGACAGACTTTGAGGATATTTTAAAAATACATTTAATACATTTTTTTAAAATAATTATGCATAATAAGCCATTAAATATATTAAAGAATATAGAATTTAAGAATATTAAGAATTACAATATATATATGATATATTTTGTTATGCAACCATTTGACTGAGCGTTTTTGTTATTATGACACACCAAATGACTGACGATTTGATGTTTTATTGCGTTATTTCACCAATAAGCTTTTGGAGTAAGTGATTGAAATTGAGTGGACGCATAAAGAAGATTTTATAATTTCATAATACATTGTAATATATAAAAAAGTGCATAAAAATATCATATTTATTAACTGATGACAGCGAGTTGTCCACATTTTGTATTTTCACCCTTTTATAAATCATTTTGTTGTCTTTAAACTTGAGACAGGTATTTTTATCATCAATTCAAGCTTATTTATCAATAAATACACACAAAATAAAACTCTTGTAAACTCAATAAAAACATTGTACAGTTAGCAACGAAGGTCCCCGATGTTCAAGTAGGCATGCTAAAATTTAACATTGTTCTTCCCTCATGAATAAATCATAACAAGAACGGGCCTCGACGCCTTTATAATTCTACATAATACATTAAAACGTTGTACAGATTGCCTCCTACTTTAATAATATCAACTTAAAGGGTATTAAGTATACCTCATACCTACCTATACATAATATAACAGTCAAGTAAAATTTAACATCTTCAATAGAAAATTACATCGTTTTAATTGTAAATACAATGTAAACTGTCTATAACGAATCTCAAGGGACCGATCAATTTTTTTTTCGTTCGGTGTATGGAGGGATGAAAGAAAAATAAAATAATTTTCCTAGCCAACCTTCTGCTACTTTAAAATTATGTAAGTTTTTCGGTAAAATTTTCATCCTTGACTTTAACAATTGACCCCGAGTTGGGAGATCTAAATCTTTCAGTTTTGGCTTTATTATTTTTTCAGTGGACTGGACACTCCTTGCAGTTCAACCTACATAGCATTGTTTCCGGACGAAGTCGCGGGCACCAGCTAGTTATAAATAAAAGTCATTATTTATCTCTGTCTGTTTCTCCAACTAAATTCTTTTAAACCTACCTAATTCTAGTTTTAACTGATAAGTTTGTATATATAACTTGCAGAAAATAGATAGTTTATATAAAATGCTAGTAAAGAATATAGAAATCACTTGTCATGATAATCCTGAAACCGCCCAACCGATTTCAATAAAATTTTAAGAATTCATATGGCTGGTTCCAGTTTGAAAGATAGAATATTAGGTAATATAATATAAAGTTTCTGTTTTGTATGTCAATTATTGTTTATTGTCTTGCCTATTCACTCTGTTCTTGAAGAGTCCCAAGTTATATCTTTCAGGAAACACTGAAGATGAGAGAGTGTTTGAGTCTCTAGCTGTGCGCACAATAAAAGACGTAAAGCGCTACTTCTTGATCATTCTCTTGATGATACACTATAGAGATTACAAATGCGCTGGGCTACATTGATAGGCTAAAGTGGATAGAGGCTTTGATATACCTTACTCACTTATCTAAATATATGTGCAGTTATTTTACTGTGATCAATTTGGCATTAAAACCAAACCCTTACTGTAATTACAAGGTGCTTATAAAATGGTTGTAAGGGGATGAATACTTCAGACTGTCTTACTAACAGCCAATATTAAAATCATATTAAAATAAATTAAAAAATAATTTGTTGTATTATTTTAAAGGTGTGTATTTTGAAGGGAAATCTCATCAAGCAGCGGAAAGTATAAAGGATGCATAATTAATTTTCTTAAAAATCAAAACGTAAGTACAGTTTATAAGGTATAATTTAGCTTGAAAGAGAATGTGAACGGCGTGTCTAATCTTGAATAATAGGAGCCGTTTGTCTTTGCAGCAGAGCCTTTGAATTCGGCCCAGCCAGCCAGCTTGATAGGTATTGTTTCGTCATTTTTCAACTAATTTAATAGAGAATGATTACATAAAATAATAATTATTATGTTGTTAATTGTATTTATATGTAAACTTACATCTCAATATAATATACACAAAAATATTACATTACAATACTACTTATATAAGAAAATAATTATTTCACTCCGTGTCTGTTAAGCTTTCACAATTAATGCACTGAACCAGTTTTTAAACCCGACGCCCGGCGCAAAACGGAGTATTATAACGTGTGTTCTGTCTTTGGAATCGTAGCACCCAAACTCATGGACCGATTTAGATCCGGATTTTCAGAGCAGGTGATTACGTCATCTAAGCCGGATATGAAAACCAAAAGATGCTGACCCAACCAGAATTCGAATCTGCTTTTGCCTTGGAGGAATCTAAACTTTGCGTTGATTCCACTGAGCTGTCATTGTGTACTTATATATTTTATCCATTTATATTTAGTTTAAAATAAATTGTGAATTTTATCTGGCGGCAGTGAGTGAACAAAGCGACTCGAAGGGGAAGCCTTTAAACATATCGAGTGCTTCAGTGCAACGATACAGCGGGTTGTTTACAGTGGGGGGGTCGTGGGGTCGTGCGAGGGGGTGGCAGGGAGGGGCAAGATGGCGGCGTCGCCAAGGCAACGCTGCACTCGCTTCCTTAATCGACCGTCGCAGCCTCCGCGACCCCGCGCCTGGAGTCCAATTTTCATTTATATATTGTATTGCACTTGGGAAACAACTTTTACATTTAAAAGATAATCAAGTAAATATCTAAAGTCGTTAATTGGTTGCGTCTTATTTTTATTTTTATTAAATACATTTTAACAATTAAGAGTGACAGACAGGTTTTCGTCTCCTACAGTTATGGTATTTCAAATTTTTTTAAGGATTGCTGATCGTCTTGGACAAACAGTGAAGAAAATTTGATGAAGAATCAAGTAGGTACTGACTGAAGTCTAGGCCCTACCGGGATAAAAAACTGCGTCTTTTAAGTCAGCAACCGAATACAGATTATACTGCTTATTTCCTACTGAAATGCATGAAATTAAGAAAAAAATGTGTATTTTAAATAATAATAATAAAAATTAGCTGTTAAACGCATCTTTTTACCACAAAAAAACTACTCGAAACCGTTTTTTCATGGATGCTATTGTCAGAACTGGACCAAATTGAAATGTTACCACATGGGAAGCACTGGGAGCTTTCAAGTAAAAAAAGAAACATCAAAATCGTTTCACCCAGTCGAAGGTTCTGAGGTAACAAACATAAAAAGGCTAAATAACTTTGTGCATAACCACCGAATAATTCTCATCTGCAATTTTTGTAATCAATACTAATAATAAATCTGTAAGTATAAGTAGTAGTGTATGTATTTTCCTCCATAACTCTTAAAACGAATTAACTGATTTTCATTAAACTTGGAAGATAAACATTTCGACGTACAGGACACAAGATAGGCTTTTTTTTCTTTTTAAACGCGGACGAAGTCGCGGGTACCAGCTAGTGAATAAATAAATAAATAGTAGATACAATACAAATACTATTTAGGAATTGTACAGTTCTAAATAAGTGTAAATATCTTTTAAACTAACTTTAGTAGATTCTGAGATAGTTCCCAAATTATTAAACAAAATGAGCAATTCTACTTGTTTTATTACGAAAAATACATATAACTGGAATTTGGTGTTACGTACGTATCCCAACCTAAAATTAAAAATTTTGAATAAAAAAAAGAACCTAAAAAAATGAAATTTTGCACACATAACCTGAAATACTGTTAGGTTCCCGAAGGATCTTTTAAAAATATAAAAAAATCAGCGCCACAGTCGTCACAGCGATATAGATTTAATGTTTTACAACGCGTACAAAGTCGCGGGCACAGCAGTAAAATATTTTTTTTTTGCATATTTAAAACATTAGATTAGTTTATTAATAGTACCTAGAGATAACGCCACAAGTGTCGAAAAGCGAACTGAAATGTGATTTGTAAATAACGCTCGGTTCAGAAGAGTTTCCCCGAGCGATCGTTTAGGTCAGTGCCGTAATCCAGTGGCCGGCGGCGCTGCAACGAGGAGGGCAATAAAAAAGAGTTATAGTTAAGAAGAAAAGGAAAGTCTCGTGTCTTCGTACTCCGCCGTTAGTTAGGGATCAAGGGCTCAGCGCACGCCGGGCGATAATCATAATTTTTACTTACAACCGTAGAAGTATGTGGCATTAGCTCGGAGCGGGCACGCGACAAATCTTTCCTAACTGCGGGCAAACTTCGCGACTCCATACTCCACATATCGCGTACCTCTACCTCTACCGTACCAATGCCACTATATTTTCTCGACCACCGGAGTCCCGGGATATTCGCTGCGAATTCTAAACCTTATAAGTATTGTAAAGGAACTTTAAATTTATAATTTATTCTACTATATTTTATTTATTTATTTATTTAAGCCTTTATTGCTGACACTTAACTAAAAACAATTTAATATATATATATATATGTATACTTATACATATTTTTTACTATATTTTAAGTACTAATTCAACTCTTAAGTACCTAGGAACATATTGATATAGTGTTATTAAAAAAAACACAATTTATAAAAACAAAATAAAAGCAAGTTTTCTATAAAAAGACAAATGTAGTAGGTAATTTGAATTTTATCACCACATTTAAGTTTTTGCAAATGTAAGTATTAAAATTGAAAGTAGTTATAATAAAATCTATATACCTACAAAAAAAATTATGAACGAAAAAAATATTCAACCCTAGACAAACCTAACAGTATAAGCTGAAAACTGTAAAAATAGACTTGGTAAGGTATTTATGTACTTATTTTAAAAAGTACCTAATATGTAAGTAGTGGCCTGGTTGCGGCGTACCCATAGTATTTGTTTTATGCCCACCGAAGAACGACTTACAACGACCGCACGCCCGAGGCGTCTTCTTAATTTTATTACACGACCCGACTCGCCCGCGCCCATCCTCCCGGGAAAATACTCTAATTGTGTCCCAGGGAAAACACCTAACCTGGAGATTGCAATTTCGTAGACTATCCCCGTAGCCTCTCTGTTGAACACATAAAACGTATTATATTGATAGATTTCTGACAAAATAATGACTAGCTAAGAAGGTATCAATCATCATCATCAACAGCAATCAATCAATACTAATAATAAATCCGGTGTTGGTATTTTAGGTATGTATGTTCCTCTATAACTCTTAAACGAATCAACTGATTTTCGTGAAACTTGGTATATAAACATTTAGACGTACAGGACACAGGATAGGCTACTTTTTTCTTTTTCAACGCGGACGAAGTCGCGGGAACCAGCTAATTATAAATAGTCATAATATTAGGTAGGTATACTAGCTGGTGCCCGCAACTTCGTTGCGTTATAGGAAAAAAACTATAGAACTATAGGATAAAAAGTATCCTATAGTTTAATCCAGGCATTTCTAAGATTAGCGTGACAAACAGAAAAATATCCCAAAAACTATTTTATTGGCTTCGGTAACACAAGTAGGTATAACTTTTAGATACATAATTATTGTTGTTTTTTTTTTTAAAGAAATTTTCATGTAAGTAGGTACAGACACGGACCGTCACATAGACTAGACTTCCTAGACCTAGCGTTATAATTTGTTTCTTGTTTAACACGACAGAATACCTAATAGTTGTTGACATCGCTGTCCCGCATGACGAAAATTTCGTGAAAGCCGAAAAAGATAAGCTCACTAAATACATAGACTTGGCTCACGAGGTGACCGCCATGTGGGGATGTCGATTCGACCATTATTGTCCCGATAATCGTATGCAAACGGTCTTATAGCAAAGAGCCTCGACCAACACCTCAAGAGGCTCTCACTCAGTAGATGGCTGGGTCAAGGGACAGATACAGAAGGCGGTACTTCTTGACACGGCACGTATTGTCAGGAGGTTCCTCACTGCAGCCCTAACCGCCGGTAGCTTGGGCCTTGCCTCGCTACTTGCGGCACTCTAGGTTTAAGTTTTTTATAATATTTATTGAATTTTTATTTAGGTATATTGTAAAAAAAATCAATCTAAGAAAAAATAAATTCTTGAATAATAATAATACAGCTTTAATTACCTACACATAAATAAAAAAACATGTAATAATAAATATGTAATATCCACTTTAATTTTATAGCATACTTTATTAAATTGTTGTGACCAGAAATATTTTATATATGCAAGTGGCGCTATCTATAAACGAGTGGACAATACTTCTGGCATGCCATCTATCGTAGAGTAGTAGGTAGTTGTTATTTTAAAACAAATTTGCAATGTAAATAAATAGTGAAAAATATATTTTTTGGAAATAATAAACTTCATAATTATAACCTTTTATTCTTTTTGATGTGTTACATGTGTTTTACTTTAAAATTAAAATTTATTTGATCTATGCTTTCAAAATGTCATCAAATATCTGTTGCGTGTAGTATTTTATTTTGTGTTCTGTGACATGGAAATGACCAGGGTATATTAAAAACTTTATCTCATTCGATTTCTATTCGTCGATCGCGTCGTCAATCCTCAACACGACTTGCCGACTATTCGATTGTTTATCAAGCAATACAACAATACGCAATAACTTGCAAACAAAGTGAAATTTTTTAGTGTTTGTTAATCTCTAATAAGCGCAAGCAACAATAAAGACTGCTGGAGATATTATATGCCACAAAAATGGCAAACACGTTTGCTGTTTGTCTATTTTTCGTTCTTCTCTATTGTACAAGTAAGTATATTTCGTGTTTACTAATAAATCTCATATACCATATTATAATTGGTTTTATTACTAAGCTATTGTTCGTGACTGGGTATTTTTCCACTTCATAATTTATTTAAGTAATCGATCTATTTCCAAAAAAATACGTAGGCTAATGCAACAGTAATTTCCTTTGTAGTATTAATCTAATATGATGTTGAATAGAAAATTCATGATCTAGTAATTTAATTAAACAATGAATGCGTCACGTATTTGAACTTATAACAAACAAAACATCTGTTTAAACTTTTAAATACTGCTTGGTTTCCATACTAATGAACTTTTCCATTCATGGTCAAATGGAGCATAATTTTTAACAATATCTTATAATGATGTTCATATTAAATTACTACCTAAAGCTAACGATACATACCTAACGAATTATCATAATTCTGATGTTTAAATGCTAAAATCTACATAAACAAAAACAAACTTTATTCACATTACGAGTTGAATAAAGGAAGTAAGACATACTTAGTATATTTTTTACTCAATCACGCAAAAACGGCATAACTGATTTGGCTGAAATTCGGCACACAGACCTAGGTTAACATTTATTGATACTTTTTATCCTGTTTTAAATGTTAGGTATCTGGGACATTCAAAAAACGAACTACAGTTTTTACAAAGTCACGGGCACAGCTAGTGTGGTACAACTTATGTACTTTATAAAAATTGTCATTATTTTTTATAATCTATTACAGTATAAAATTGTATTGTATTTCTTTAAAGAAATAGACATAATAATTTATTTAATTTCATGTTATTAAATTACATTCAGTTCTTCTTCTTTTGTACTAATTCCTACCCATTTTAATTACTTTTTTTACATCTTTTGTTTACAACGGACTAACAACTGAACTACTGCTACTAGACGCAATAAGTCTGTCTTATTATTTTCTATGTAAAAAAATGTCATACATACATTCCACTTGCTGGTAGGTGGCCACCTTTGCCTATTAACACGAGCTTTGCAAATGTGCTGCTGCTCCATTTAGGATAAGGGATAAGGAATGGATAGAGAGATGCACTCCAGTATCCTTTCCTCTCTCACCAAAACACAACAACACATCCTATTATTCACAATGGTCTTCTGTACAGGGGTGGTTAGAAAACATTCTAAATTGTTTATAGTTTTGTCAATATATCACACTTTATTATAATTTATTGATAAATAAGCTATTTTTATGTCAGCAATAGACACGTTTTTTACTGATAATAAGTTACAATGTTGTTAACATAATTCTTACTAACTATTAAGATTAAACCGTCACTGCCATTTAGCCTTAGCATACTTTGTTTTGGCAATTCTTATAAATTATATTTCTATATTATTTTAACACAACAAAAACTTTGTATATTGATTCAAACAAAGCTCTATGGATATTGAAATATGTTAAAAATTACATGATAATATAATATACCTTTTAACACTGACACCCAATGCAAATATGGGGTGTTGACATCTGTGTCTGTGAAATCATAGCTCCCAAATGGACAGACCGATTTTGATCAGTTTTCTTTTTTGTTTAAAAGCTAACATGATTGGGATGGTACTTAGCTATGATTTATGAAGATTTGTTCAGGTGATTGAAGACTATCAGCACATTGCCTAGTTAACAAGCGATTTCCTTAACTTCCACATGTTCGAATGATGTGTTTTGTATACTGTTACTTCAGTGGTATTTCCATGACATAGTAACCCTATCCTAATGCTGCAGCTTCAAGTAGGTAGTCTGCACGACACCCAAATCTCAGAAGCAGATATAGTGTGATTATCCTCACTAGAAAGTCAGGTTTTAACTAGTTATAGCTTGTTCTGTTCACAAATAAGATAGGTAACCTACTTAACCTATCTTATTTGTTAAATATTACATACTAAATATATTACTTTTTGAAATGTTGCCATTCTTAATAGGTTTTACATTAAAAGTATAAACCAATATTAGCGGAATACATGTAATGTTATAAGCAGAATATGAAATGATTCATACCTATAGTATTACTCACTATCATCACTTTGCATTTCCTGTTATTAAACAGAAGGGGATCATATATAATAGGACTGTTACCACTACTGTTCCAGCTCTGTTATCTGAGGTGTCTTATGTTACATATATATATTTGTTTATGTAACTAACTATACTTTGTGGTTTCATCCATACCTATAATTATACTCAATATTGTAGTTCAAAATCAAGCATCAGCCTGAATTCATTCATCTTCTCAAAAGAAACAATAATGTGTTTAGTTTCTTTTAAAGTATACTTTTAACAAAAGTTTCTAAATATAATAAATCTCGTACTTGTAAATATTACTACTAAATTTCAAATCTCCACATCGTTGCTGTAAGTGTGTGTTGTCTGTCACACAGTACCTAATTTATTGTTTTATAGGTGCAGGAAGCGGCAGAACATTTACCATACTACTTTCTAGTAGTATTAGTAAAGAAAGAAAGAAAAACGTACAAAAAGTAATCCACTAAAAGCACATTCCAATGGTGTAGACGTTCAAACTTAGCAAAAATAAGTCTTTTATTATCTATGGGGTGGTCAGCCATCGTTTTGAAATGGAATGTCGTCACTCGATAACTCGATTATTATTTATTTATTTATTTATTGTAACCATATTTATTTTCAATTGCGTCTGTGCTGATGATTCTAGTAGTTTCTAGTACTAGTAACAGCCTAGTTCAAGAGTATATAGTTTGATATTTTCTTTTTTTTCACTATTATAGTATTTAAAGTTCAAAGCCTTTTCAAAATAATTTATAAATACATTTGTAAACAGTTTTCTGTTTATGCACAAAGCGTTGTTTCCATTTTTTTTTGCCGCAGCCATGACCTGCAAACTCGAATAACTAATATACCTACTAAGTTTCCTAATGAATTCATTTTAATAGCAGAGAAGCTCTTGCTATACAAGTATACATACATATTAACAGTTGTCAAATGTTTTAGTTAAGTAAAACAAGGTATAAAATTCATGATTAGAATTTGCAGCTGTATAATTAAGCATTCAATAGGAACAGAAAAAAAACATAAAACTTTAGCTTGGTGGCACGATTGACTTGCAATCGTTAACGTTATAACTGTTTTGCGATAAGCACCCAGCCAGATTGACCTCAAATACTCTGTGTTATTTCAGTCGCATTATCTTTAAACACTATTATTATTATTTCATTTGTATTTTTTACATCAATGTTATAACTTTCCTTAGATTTGGAGTAACTAACAACTTAAGATTTAGGGTAATGAAACATT
This sequence comes from Synanthedon formicaeformis, assembly GCA_945859745.1. Lineage (NCBI taxonomy): Eukaryota > Metazoa > Arthropoda > Insecta > Lepidoptera > Sesiidae > Synanthedon > Synanthedon formicaeformis. The sequence goes on along the minus strand of OX243960.1, from coordinate 3,482,461 downwards.
TAGTATATAGTTTTCACAATTCATTGTATCTAATATAATATTAGGTGTATTATTTTTTTCAATTATTAATGTCTTCTACAAACAAGTCCATGTCAAGTAGCCTTTTTGGTGTTAAGGTATTTTTATAATGATAATATTGTGTCTATTTCTGCATTCTTTGATTGTCGTTTACAATCAAAGAGTCCAGAATACATTGAATCTAGAATGATAAGTGATTGCCTTTAAATACATAATAATAAGTTTTCTAATGGTTTCATTCTATTGATTTTACTGTTTTGATTATACTTCATTTTTTTGTTCTCAGATGTATCATTAGCACGACAAGTATCAAAGGAATGCTCTAAAGGGCCCATTTATTGGTGCCAAAATCTTAGGTAAGTATCAATTTGTCCCCTTTCATTGTAGGTTGCCAGATTGCCGATACAGCTGTCGCTTGTGTTATTATTAATAGGCAACAGTTTGCCACCTATAATTAAGTGGACTGGTCAAGCTTTACATAAAAAAGTAACACTGTAACTTGCGCCACGTTTTATTTTGTACAATTACTGATTAGCAATGGCTGGATTGTGCTGTTGACTTGATTTAAATAACAACATTTGTGAAACAATGCACGTTTCTTAAGAGCGCGTACAAAGGTACACTAGCGCCACTCTTAATAACGGCTCCATAAGGCCCTCGGTAAGTATGTCTACAATTTTTTAATACCTTTTATAAAGTTTCATATTGAGACACGAAGCAACAAAATACGATCTAGAGGAATGTGGCCGCTTTTCTTTAGATCGAATTTTGTTGCTTCATGTTTCAATATGAAACTTTATAAAAGGTATTAAAAAATTGTAGACATACTTACCGAGGGCCTTATGGAGCCGTTATAATTAATTCCTTCTCAGTCACGAGATAATATTTTTTTTAAATGAGTGGCGCTAGTGTGCCTTTTTACGCGCTCTTAAGATTTAGTTCAACTAAGTTTGCTTTCTCTCCTAAGCTGAATTAAAAATTCTCATTGGTTTTTATTTTTATATTTAAAATTTGATTTTTATAAATTACTTAAAACAACTTTTGTCATATCACCGAAACTTTAATTCGATAACGTATCAGTAGAAAAAATGTTATAAAGCATATTAACAATGATGTGTTGAGTCACCTTATCCCCTGTATTAGGCGTCACAAAAAAAATGAGATCACATTTTAGCCACACCCAAAACGTAAATAAATATGGACGTACTAAAGGTGTTGTTATATTATTAAATGCCATGGAATCTCCTGTAAAAGCATATTAATTATTGACTCTGCTTATAACTTAAGTCATAATAGCTTGTCAGTTTCACATAATTTCATTAAACATAACATCATTAACTCCATTAAATATAATCTGTAGCACATCATGTGATAATTTAATTATATTCACATTTGTTGATTTGAATATTTATTTTTATGTCAATGCTGCAGCACAGTTGCTGTAGCAGCTGTAGCGTTGCTTTTGTATGTACTTACCTGTTGCTTGTTTAAATACGGTAAATAGCTTATCCCATTAGGCGTGCAGAAACTTTTTCTTGCCATCTATACTTTTAAAATTGATTTTCTATTTTATATAATGTAACAGTAACGCAGCGGACTGCGGCGCGGTTGGGCACTGCACCTCTGCTGTGTGGGAGAAACAGTCACACAAAATACACAAAAATGATGTGTCGGACAAATTCCTGAACTTCCTCAAGGAACTTAAGGATGTGAAAGATATGATCAATGAGGTATGCTTTCATTAACTCATTATAAATTTCAATTATTTTTTAAAATTTAATGTAGTCCCTATTTTTATGACGTTTTGGTGCAGGATTACTTGTCGAGTAGATTCTCTTCTGCGTGTCGCGATGTCCAGCAGCCGGGTGTTCGAGCTACTTGTCGTCAAAACTCCGCCTCTTTGGAGAAATATCTGTACCATGTGCTCAAATCGGAGACTAGCCCCGAAACAATGTGCATACTTGTCGGCATGTGTAACAATGACAAGTTGGATTATGCACTCTCAACAAGCGTAAGTCCTCTGATTCACCATTTATAGAAAAAAGGCTCAAGATAAGGCCAAAAATATAAAGTCTTATGACCTGAATAAGTTTACCTTTTCTTTAATTAGATAATATCTACTAATGCTGTAACTAATTCAAAAGTGTGTGGAAATATTCGTCGACGAGTAAAACCATGATTGGACTAGAGGGAAATTTGACAAATAGATATTATCATGTCTCTACGTAATATTTGTGATAATATTAATACAGCTAATGCGTCATCAGAGGTCAATAGTTCAACTTGATAGAATCACCCCTCTAAGTACTTCGGGTACATTAATTAAACCACTTTCTTTTTGTTGAGTCCCGAATTCCCATTACTTTTATTGACCGACCGATACATCAGAACTACAATATAATACAATACAATATAATAAATTCCAACTATTATATAAGGTGTGCGGACGCACGACATCGACCTCTCCTCGCGAACGCTTTCGTTCAACTGACTGATATGATACCCTTTCAATATCATACCACCGAATGAATCTGAATGAATGAACACCTTCAATGAATGAATGAGCATTTTTCAATCAACATTCAGTCGACATAAATAACAGACGCTAACAATCATTTAGATCTGTACTTATCTATAGATGGCGTTGGCAAAAGCTTGTAATTTATGAATTAGGATTTTTTGTATTTTTTTTTTAAATATTCTTTAAATATCCCTTTAGCCAGCATTCTTAAACACAGTTTTAATTTACAGAAAAAGTCAACCAAACCTCCTGTGAGTCATTCAGGTAAGATGTGATTTTTATATTGATATCTATTAAGTTCATTTAATATTATATTACACATTGAAGTTATTCAGGTTGTCCATTCCCTATTTTTTATAGCTGCTGATTATTTACCAAATTTTATTCGTTTAAATAGAGTATACTCACTATTTAGCTAGGTATGTTCCTCGTAGAATGCTTCATTATAGTATGGTAATAAAATGATATAAGAAAGGAAATAGGAAGCGACGAATACACTATAGCTACAGTGGGAATTTATTGTTTACTTTGTCAATTAATTGTCAATTGGCGGATGTAATTAATTTGCATTGTTTAAATGTTTTGTAAACTTATTTGTCTATAAACTATTGTTATCGTTTTAATAGTGAAATTTATATCCAAATATAGTTAAAAAAATGAACCTAAAATGATAAGACAATCTTACCTCTATATCATAACTTTGGTGAAAAGACTTAATAAACAAAGCCGTTCGAATTAGTGCAAACTGAAATATAATAGTAAAGTATCGATACTCTTAACAAAAATAGCCTAAGAAAGGTCATTGGACTCAAAACTTATCTAAGTTATATCTATAAGTGATTAGCTGTGTTGAAAATTTGTGTGAAAATGATACATATTACTAACTCACCATAGCTTAGAATTATTTGAAATTATTTGAATTATTATTGAATTGTTTGAATAATAGTTTTATTATTTGAAATGGTTATCTTTTAAATGATAGCAATCAAATTTAAGACACAGATTTCATAGTATTTTTTAAAATTGTATTTTAGATCACCTTTTGGGAAGTAAAAAATGCACATGGGGACAGTCTTACTGGTGCAGTAATTTTAGGTAAGAAACAGTTATATTAATATTCTTTATACTTATTTTTTATTAGCTTTGTATTTTATGAAAAGATATAATATTCATAGCAACCAAGTGCTTGGCTTGTTCAGCAAAATATTTATTTTATAATAACTTTATATTAAACTATTTATTTTAGTACCTACTCTTATTAATGTTTTTTTATGATGGCGTTAGTCAAGAAGTCGAATTTTGTTTTCCATGTTCCTGCTATTTCTGACCGAATCTAAATTTAGATTTGTCGATAATAATCACTTGTACTCATCATACAATGCAAGTACATATGTTCAGAAAATAAATTAAATATTCTTTACAGTTAAACCCAAGAGGGGTGCACGTTATGAGTCTTCGATTTTTATGGATTTATGTATCATCCATAGGTCATAGAGATCAATAAGTCAAAGAAGAGTAACAATCATGTTATCATAATATGATATCGTAATATTCAATTGTAAGCACAATGCACAAACAAAGTGTAAGCGCGAACACCTTCTGGCTCATTAGGACCAGAAAGGTGGAGGGTAAAATGAAAGGAATCAAGGGTACTCACTCGGCGAGCAGCGGTATACGACCTTCCAGTCCTTGTTGGATGTCACCACACTTCACTCGCGATTCGCGAACTGCTTTTAATTTTCTTCGATACAGCGAGATGCGACTGATACAGCGATTAATTAGAATGTCTAATTCAACAGCGAATTGCGTACACTTTCTTTAGCGACTTATAGTGGACTGTGACGAATGTGTAGGTAAAATGTCTTTTTCTTCTGCGAGTGCCGAGGGGTAGGAAAGGGAGAGGGGCGAGGTACAGATGACGCGCGGAACCATCCTCCCGGCCTTAAAGGGTTGCCTTTAACAAATTAATGATATATCCTAGCGCGGAAATCAGCGAGACCTACACAAACGTTTTAAACTTATAATCTAACTTATAGTCTAACTTATAAATAGATCACCTTACAAACTAAAACTTATATCTACTTGTTGACTGCGAAGAGGACTATAATACTGCGAAGAGTATTATAATACTGCGATAATACTGCGAAGAGACTGCGAAGAGGTTGCCGAACGAATAATACGTCTGGCGGAATGATCCCATACGACCTTCTGAGTATTATAGATATCAGTAAATCGGGACCGGCGTGAAGATATTTTTTATGATTATAATCTATCAGCGTATTAACATGATCGCGACGTGGAAAGATGCATGTATGTTTATAAGTATACTCCATGGTGGAATTAGCGACGCATCTCCCCACACGACTCAGCGTTTTGTCGTCTAGAAATAGTGCGAGTTTCGTTAAAGCAGAAGTACAGTTCTTCCCTACTTGTATATTGCGTATATCATCTGCGAAGTACTGCGCTTGTAAAGAGTGTATTATCTTATCCTCTGCGTATTGCAACTGTCTGCTCGTAACGTAATCTGTGCGAGGTAACAATTTCGACCAGCGAGAAATATATACTATGATGCGTAAGAGTCTAGACCGGGATGATATGCGTTTCGTTAATAAATAAATAAGGCAATCTGTGGCGACGACGACATGAGCGAGCGACTTCAGTTCTGGGACATAACTATATGAGTTATGATCGAATTCTTCGATAGGCCATTCTGCGAGATTAAGCGATGCCCATGGTGGTCCATGGAACCAAAGTGGATGATCGACTAGTTTATTTGGGGTTAAGCCTCGTGATAAACAGTCAGCGGGATTTTCGACACCTGCCACGTGATGGAAACAGTTGGCGGGTATATTATCAGTTATTTTGACAACGCGATTTGCGACAAATGTTTGCCAACGAGTTGGAGAGCCGCGAATCCAGCAAAGCGCTATTTTGGAGTCAGTGAAGGCGTAAGTCTTATGAATTTTACAGCGAACAGAATAGTTGTCGTATACTAGACGAAGCAACTTAGAGAGTAGCACGGTAACACATAACTCCAGTCTCGCTATAGAAAGAGGCTTCACTGGCGAGACCTTTGACTTGGCACACACCAATCTGACTAAGCCACTGCTCTCGTTACTAACGTGTAAATAGACGACGCCTCCATAGGCACGCTCACTGGCGTCAGCGAAACCCAGAAGGTTGACAATACTACCTCGCACTACACCCAGGTGACGCGGTATGCGAATGGAATTAAGCTTCGGGAGTTCGCAGCACAGCTTATTCCAGCTCTCGACTATATGCGATGGGGGTGTGTCATCCCAGTCACATCTTAGCAGCCAAAGTTCCTTGATAAGTAGTTTAGCATACAAAATGGTGGGAGCCACAAAGCCCATTATGTCCCATAGGCGTGCTACTGTAGAAAGCATTAGACGCTTTGTACAAGTTTCGTTAGAGATAGAAACTTGAAAGTAGAAACAATCCCTAGATATATCCCATCGTAATCCCAAGATCTTTTGCTGTATGGTCTTATCGAATTCGATGTCGGGAGCAGCGCGATGAGATGCGGGGATGGCGGATAGGACCTTTTGCGAGTTACTGGTCCACTTTACTAGCTCGAGTTGTCCAGATTTAAACAGCGCAATTAATTCTTTGCATGTGACGATAGCATGGTTCTCGTCCATGATGCTGAATACAATATCATCATTATAAATTGCGGAAGCGACTGTAGCAGCAGCTGGATACTTAAGTCCCTCATCTGAGATAAGTTGTTGTACAACGCAGAATGCGTGATAGGGACTTGACCGTAGTCCGAAACAAACGCGATTAAATTCGTAAACACGAATTGGTTCTTGCGGATCAAATCTATACAATATGCGTTGAAATCTGCGGTCTTCTTTACGCATACCGATTTGAAGAAACATTTGCCGGCAATCGGCGGATACAGCGGTAGCGAATAATCTAAAGTTTAAAATTATATTAAAAAGATCACCCTGTAAATTGGGTCCTGTATGTAGGATGTCATTTAGCGAAAGACCCGTACTGGTCTTACAGCTTGCGTCGAGAACAACGCGGAGTTTTGTTGAAGACTTATCCTCGCGGATGACGCCGTGATGCGGGATATGGTAAGTAGGAGTATCTACGGCATCAGTAAATGTGACTGGTGACAAGTAGCCCTGGTCGACATACTCGCGGATAACAGCGTTATAAGCTACACGCATATTGGGCGACGCTTCTAGCTTACGTTCTAAACACAGGAAACGTCTGTGCGCGACGTTATAGGAGTCTCCTAAAGAACAGATATCTTTACGAAACGGTAACGCAACAGTATACCTACCACTGTCATCCCGAACAGTGGTGGCGCGAAAGTGGTTCTCACACTCATTGTCTTCTTGAGTGTGGGCGAGCGTGGCGGAGACTTCTTCGAGCTCCCAAAAGCGTTTAAGAAGATCGTTTATAGGATCGTCTACTACTACTGAGCAGCAGGCGATAGTATTATTACTGCGAGCGCGCGGGAGTGCGGGCACATCTCCCATGATAACATAGCCTAAAATAGTTTGAACAGCGGGCGGTATATTAATATTGTTGCTATGTACCATATTAGGTAATAATAAATGTGGGAATATCGAAGCGCCTAATAGTATATCTATAGGACCAGGCGTATAAAATTCACTATCTGCTAACGGTAAATTAGGTACATGCGAAAGAGCGGACAAGTCGACTGGAGCGGATGGCAAGTTGTCCGTTATGCGATCGACGACTAACGACGACACGTCGAAAAATATATTTAAATTAAATCTAGAATAAAAGCGAATATTTACTGAACCGGTGATTTTCTTTTCAGCGCCTCCAATGCCCTTAACCATTAAATGCGTATTCTTATTGCTAACTAAACCTAAACGTTTGCTGCATGCGGCAGTAATAAAATTTGTTTGAGATGCGCTATCCAACAAACAGCGTACAATGTGTTGCTTTCCTTTAATATCAAATACTATAACTTGTGCAGTTGAAAGCAAAACGGTACTATTACTTATACAATTAAAGTCGCGTTTCGTTTGAAGTGAACGTGAGGATGCAAGCGATATAGTGCATACCGGTGTCTCTGCGTGAGTGAGAGGGACGGAAGACACTTGTGCATCTTGCGACTCACGCGTCTCCCGATTATTTTTAATTTGTTTATCAAAATGCAACAAACTATGATGTTTACTATTACATATACGACACCTCCCTTTTGAATTACATAATTGCGTCTTATGTTCTAGGCTGAGACAATTAATACACCCGTTTCTATCCTTTACACAATTGAATCGATCAGCGGGTGATAAATTATGAAACGAACTGCACTTAAATAGATGCATATGATAAGCGTTATCACAGAGGCATTTGCGAGACGTTTTGCACGGCGATGTACAAGCGACATAAGCGTTCGGGTGAGGAGCGATGCGACCACTAACCGGTTTTTTCGATCTATTGTAAATATTGTTATCACTACTAGATTGCGCGCTTTTATAAATTTTACTTTGACCTTTAATGAAGTCAATGAGATTCTGGAAGGCGGGCATTTTGATATCTCGCGAATGCGCTTCAAATGCGCGAATGGTCTCTTCGTCCAACTTCTTTAATCCAATATGTAACAGAATAAAATCTTCCAAATTATTTAGTTTAAGATTTCGAAGAGCGTTTGCAGCGGTTATAAAATTATCAATAAATAATTGGAACTTTAGCGAAGAAGCTGGACCTTGAGATTTAAAGTTTAATATTTGATCTAGGTATGTAGATGCGAGCGTGCGCGTATCTTGATATCTATCAATTAACGAATCTATTATAATTTTATAATTATCAGCGGATGGCGTAATGCCTGCGAAAACTGCTTGGGCCTTAGAGGAGAGCTTACCAAGAAGATAATAAAGCTTTTCTGAATCTGTCAGCGAAGGGTTGTCGTGAACTATAGACTTAAAACTAGAATAGAATAAGGACCAGTTTCGTATGTCTCCATCGAATGACATTATTTCTATCGGAGGCAAAGTGACGACCCTTTTTGATGCGGTTTCCACCATTGGTTTTTGGATTGACAGTTCAGATTGCACACTTTTAATATGACAAATAAGTTCGTCCATTGAATTCAAAGATTGATAATTAGGAGCTGCGGTCGGGTCGATGGTGAGTTGTTTATCTACCCATTCGTCTAAAATATTTTGAAAATCCTCGCGGGTTTCATCAATAGTAGCTATCGATCTGAGAAATTTATCTTTTGCTTCATCATTGAGATGAGCCTTTTTTGCGTATTGATAGATAGTTTGCACCCGTTCAAATAGGGCATTTCGTTTTGCTTCTAATCTTTTTACTTCGCGTTTGACCTTTGTATTACTCCCACCATCGTCCAACGCATCCCCTTGGCGAGACATGCTTATTAACTAAATCAGACAACTTATGTAATAAAACTATAATTATTTACAATATTAAGTATGTTTGGCTAAACAATAGAATAACCGTGAAATACCAATACAGCTAGTTACAATATATTAAGCATGTGGGTAACTCATTCGTTTGCGAATCAACTGCGGTATGTAGGTACGTAAATGTTCGATGTGTGAATGCGGTTCAATTTATTTATTAATAGAAAAATGAATTAGGTACCCACATAAATTAACTAACATAATTAATTTAACCCATACCTGCGAATTTAACTGAACAATATTTTAACTGATTTTAATGCGATTACGGCGTAGTATGAATATAAAACTATGTATATATAAAATTAATTTTACAATATTTTTAAATGGTTTTAAACAGCGATTGTAACAAAATTGTTAATAGAAATACCTATATATTTTTATGTAAGGCAACTCTTACAAGGGCGGAAGGTCAGTTACGTCCTATAGGACATCTGAGCGAATAGACCGATTCCGTTCGAATTAATTAAAGGACAAGAAAGATGGTAGCTGGAACCATCCGGCTCGTTTGGACCAAAAAGATGTAAGCGCGAACACCTTCTGGCTCATTAGGACCAGAAAGGTGGAGGGTAAAATGAAAGGAATCAAGGGTACTCACTCGGCGAGCAGCGGTATACGACCTTCCAGTCCTTGTTGGATGTCACCACACTTCACTCGCGATTCGCGAACTGCTTTTAATTTTCTTCGATACAGCGAGATGCGACTGATACAGCGATTAATTAGAATGTCTAATTCAACAGCGAATTGCGTACACTTTCTTTAGCGACTTATAGTGGACTGTGACGAATGTGTAGGTAAAATGTCTTTTTCTTCTGCGAGTGCCGAGGGGTAGGAAAGGGAGAGGGGCGAGGTACAGATGACGCGCGGAACCACAAAGGTTGCAAAACAAAAATTGCAAAAAATTACTTTAACTCGAGCTATTTGTTTTGTAATAGCGGTTAAGTAATAAAAATGGTTTTTGCAATGATAGTTATGTGACAGTAAAATTAAGATTTCACGGTTTTCTATTTTGGATTCATTATCTAATTTAAAAAAAATTATTGCAAAGCCATTCTCTCGGTATACATACTAATAAACGAGTTTATGATTCACAAGAAAATATATTTTTGCAATAAAAAGGATGCTACTGATTCTGTAATTCTTAATTTTCTTACTGTTTTATATTTGACTATTTGAAATCCCTCAAGTCCATTTAATAAAATAATGTTTAATGGTATATTTGTTCTGATAAAATAACTACATATACTGTTTTGTTTAAAAAGTAATTAGAAGACCTTTGATGATTTTTTATTATTTTGATTATTGCGTATGCGGATACTGTGAATGTCTAAATCTTGCGGATGCAGATGAATATATCCACAACAACCATGACACTGAAGTGTGCTCAGGAACTGCATGAGCTTATACCGCCTTCCCCTTTCTTCCATTGGACATACTGGTTAACATCCTCATCTTGTCGAAATCCCTCCTTTTCGGACGAAGCGCTTTGAAACATCCTTTATATGCGCACTGCCAAGGTTTGGAGCTCCCTGCCGGCGTCCATGTTTCCGAGCTCATATAACCCAAATCTTTTCAAAGTTCGAGTGAATAGGAATCTTCTGGCTGAGCTCGCTCCATCATAGGCCTCATCTTCCCTTCACAGCCTGGATGTTGGCCAAGAGCAACCCATTTTTAATAAAAATAAAAAAAATAAACTTTTTTTTTGTTCTCTCGTTTAGCACATCCAGGGAATGCAAGTCTATCCACTACTGCGTCGACCGCGTCTGGTCAAAAATAGACTATCCGATCGATAATGACGACATTTGCAAAATATGCACCAACATGGTTCAACAGGCGCGCGATCAACTCGAAAGCAATCAGACACAGGTATTTTTCTATATAATACTTCAACAATTTTCTTTCAAATATTTACACTATCTTACAGAAGACCACCGTGATATAACAGCAAGTGTGCTGTTGTGATTCAGTGAGTAGTGAGGGATGGAGAGATAATTTTCCTATCTTAGGGATTATTTCCTTATCCTGAAGTAAGTGAACCGTCAGCCTGTCTGAGGATCTTTAAATAAAAACAATATTTATCTTATGTAATAATTATTTTTTATTAAAACATTTATTTAAAAAGAGTTACTACGTAAGTCTCTTGCCATTACCTTTCCCTGGGAAGTAGCTTTCCTAACTTGTAGTAGGTAATTTTACTTATTTTATTGTGTCTGACGATTTATAAATACGGTTTATAATTTACATAAATAAATAATTAAATAAAAAATATATTACCTACTCGAATCTTTCTTTCGCCCATGAATATATTTTTCTTAGCAAGGTTTGACAAAATTTAAAATTTCCTATTTAGATCTTTAAGTAAAGTTGGGGTCTTTGACCGATAATTTTTGTAGACCTCACGCGACGCTTACGCAAACATTTTAATCGTTTTTGTACTAACATCTACAACAAAAGTGTATTCAGGCCTTTGTACTATTCTTACTGTTAAAAAATTAGTATAATATTAACTTTTTTATATTCTGAGGTTCTCACAAAAATATTTCAATTTATGTTTTATACATGTTATTACATGTTAGAATTTGCTTAAAGAATTTAGAATTCTACGCATATTATATTCTCTTGATGTTATCTTTTTTTATATTAACAGAGAGGCATTGAATTGTTAACATATAGAATTATTCTCTATAATTATAGATAAGTAAATTGTAATATTTTTATTTATTTATTTTGTTTTTGTAGTTACTCTTATCAACCGTTGAATGTCATTAAAACTCTACATGGCAACATTAATTTATATAAATTTTAAGGTTACATAAAGGTTAAGCTGTTAACAGATGGCGTAATTTTCGCTTCTGACGTGCACAGTCCTACGACTGACAGTTTTTTTTTTTTTCAAATACAGGAGGAGTTAAAAGAAGTATTCGAAGGTTCCTGCGAACTGATACGGATCAAGCTCGTGAGGAAGGAATGCATAAAGTTGGCCGACGATTTCGTGCCAGAGTTGGTGGAGACTCTCGCCTCGCAGATGAACCCGCAGGCGGTTTGCTCAGTGGCTGGACTTTGCAACAGTGCTCGCCTAGACAACATGCTAGAGAGATATGTGAGTTGCTTACTTACCCAGTACTCACAGTTTTAAGCGCTTTTTCCAGAGTCTTCATTACACAGGTTGAATTCTTGGCCCATTTTAGTTTTATGTGAAAGTGAAAGATGTGCTGTTTGCGTCTTCGCTGGTCTTTAAAATTAAGCGAAATCAATTGACTGAGACTGAGAATTTCGACCTAGTTGATAGCAATACTTGGGTATAACTTGATAAAACTCCAACTAGGTCCGCATACCGCTAAATTAATCAATTTCTTATCGCTAGGCTTTTTCGCAAAGGGCTATTAATAACCCATTCATCAATATCAATACTAATAATAAATCTGTAAGTGTAGGTATTGTATGTACGTACATACAATACCTACACTTACAGATCTATCTATCTACCAATTTAGACATTTAGATTTAGATAAACATTTAAACGTACAGGATACAGGATAGGCTACTTTTTTCTTTTCCAACGCGGACGAAGTCGCGGACGCCAGCTAGTATACTTATATAGTCTTTGATAATACTCGCAAACCAAACATCAAAGATTAATTTGCATTATATGTCCGAAAATAAAAAACTAACTCACGCACTCGCTTTTGTATACTTTTTACAGAAAAGGCCCGATATCTTTAGAATCTTTAGGTTTGCATGTTTGCTTAGTAAAGTCGCAAATACTTCGAGAAGATTCTACCTTTCTTCATCTATCTCATGGAATCATGAATATTATGTCGTGCACGCAAAGGTCAATTTGCCTTGTATCTGTGCAACAAAATAGCTTTTTTTTTTTTTTCAAGTAGAGAACAATGCTCGTCCTCGATCTATCCAAAATTTTCTAAGTTTGTAACAATATTTTAAAGGTAAAATATACTAAAAATCGTCTTCAGACCAAATAATTTCATTTGTGTATATTAACTTAGTATAGCATTGCGTTCAATTATAAGTATGAATCATACTATTATGTGTCATACTTAACCAACATCTTTGTTATGAACATATTGAAAGTAAACTATTCATGAACCAATGTTTGTATTATGTTGGATTGGATCGCGTTACACAAAACAAGGTTACAAAGTGCAAACCAATTTTAACTTTGTTTGAGAATTTTCCTTGTATTATTCTAATTATTTTACCTAAAACCCGCTAATCTTTATCTTTGTTCAAATACTAGCTACTGCACACGGCTTCGTCCGCGTAACTTTATAAAAAATATAGCCTCGCTGTGTATGTTACTAGCTGATAATGTAGCGTTCTATAGGAGAAAGAAATCGGCCCAGTAGTTTTTGAGTTTATTCATTACAAACATACAAATCTTCTCTCTTTATAATATTAGTATAGACTAGCGGCTTCGCCCAGATGCATTTTTTATATACACCTACACAAACCTTCCTCGTTTATGCCTCTTTCCATAAGTGAAAACAGTATTAAAATCCGTTGGGTGTTTTAAAAGTAGTTAGAAACAGACAACATGACAGTTAAGCAGACAAAAAAGGAACAAAAAAAGTTATTTGAAGTACCTATGTACACGGTTCAGTGCAGCTAGAGCACTCCTTGCACAAATGCCAGTTAATAATTTTGTCAGCCATTTTTGATACATCATCGAACTACTATAGTTAAGCTTAGTTAAACGCCTATAGTACTAAGTTTAAGTGTAAAAAATAAATAATGATGTCTTATTTTCTTTTATAGAATAGTCAATTGGGCGTGCGACAAGAATGCACCGACTGCCAATATACAGTCGGTGTCTTGAGGAAGAGGTTCGATGCGACCAGCTATGAAGAATTTCTTCATGGACTTCTACGGGTAATAATAGCAATGCAAAATAGTTCTAATTGCGTTTTCATTATCGAGCGCAGAAGGTTAGCAGATGAAGACACTTACATTTACGAACTGACAGAGAAAAAGGAGGACTTTATAAATTATATGTATACTCATGACTTTTATATACTAGACTCGCTGAACGGAACGCAGAAAATGCGCATTTAGTACGGGTTCTCCCATAACTCATTTGCATGCAAGCGAGTTACGGGTTCTCTCGTAACTCATTTGCAAGCAAGCGAGTTACGGGTTCTCTCGTAACTCATTTGCAAGCAAGCGAGCTACGGGTTCTCTCGTAACTCATTTGCAAGCAAGGGAGTTACGGGTTCTCTCGTAACTCATTTGCGTGCAAGCGAAAGAAGGAAGAGAAGAACGCGTAAGCGCAGTATTTCCCATGGCGCTTTCGACATTTAGATCGCGAACTTTGTTTTGACAGGCGTGTCGCAACTTCGGCTCGTTGTCGGACTCGTGTTCCATGCTCGTGTTCAAATATTACGAGAACATTCTGGAAGCCACCAAGATGGATCTGACTGCTGAAAAGGTTTGCCACCTGAGCGGTCAGTGCGCGCATTACTTCCACAAACACGACGACTTTGATTTCCCACGCGTCGACGTTGCCAAATTGAAAGCTTCAGAGTAAGTTTTTTTTCTTATATACCAATGACCAACGTATTCCGTTTAGCTTCTTTTATTTTTAACGAAGGATGTTATAAGTTTGACCTATGTGTCAGTTTGTGAAATCGTAGCACCCCAAACGCATGGACCGATTTTGAACCGATTTTTTTTTTGTTTGAAAGCTGACGTGATCAAGACGGTTCTTAGCTTATCTAATATATAAAATTATCGTGTCACAGTGTTAGTTGCCATACTCCTCCGAAACGGCTTAACCGATTTTAAGCCTTGGTATGTCTGAGAATAGGTTTTAATATATTTTTTTATACGCGGGCGAAGTCGCGGGCAGCAGCTAGTAATTTATAAAGATCTGGTCAGACGTTTGAAAATCATCACCCCATTGCCTAGTTGACGAAGCATCTCACTAATTTCGATTGATGGGAAATTTGATTTACTTTTACTTCAGTGGTATTTCCATGCCATGATAACTTTGACCTTGAAGTGGTCTGCGGAATACCCAGCTCCTCAGAAACTTAAGCAGAATTAATTTATTAGTTTAGAAACAAAGATATTGCCTATTTAAAATATAATAATATAAAATAATAGTAATTTAATAGAAAGTATGTAATACTAAATTTTCAGTGACGTCCCGTGCGAATTCTGCGAGCAGCTGGTGAAACATCTTCGTGATGTTCTCGTCGCGAATACAACTGAAGTAGAGTTCCACAAAATACTCATTGGTATGTTGCTTACATTATTTGTTTGGATGAGATAGGTAATTATACTAGTATATTAATTAATAATAGTAAAAATTCTATCAAAGATAAATAACCGCACGGCAAAGTATTTAAATTTTTTCATAGAATTTTAAACAGTCATTTCATCAAAAGGTTTTTAATATAATTCAAATTTCATTACGTTATGCTCTAGCGTAATACAATGAAATTTGAATCATATTGAAAGCGCTTAAGATATAAAATACTATGAAAAAATTTAAATAATTTACCGTGTAGTACTCCAATGTGCGCCGGCCCATACTCGTCACGGACAATGTTTGGGCTTAAAGATGCTCATTTTTCTCTCTCATTTTTATTTAAATGTTTTGATCGAAGGAAGCACCCAATCTAATTAATTGGTAATTAATATGATAGGTCTGTGCAAGCAAACGGGCAAATTCAAATCGGAGTGCCTCTCCCTGGTGGAGCAATACTCGTCTGTGATATACGAGTTCCTCACTGCCAACATGAACGCGAGCGAAGTGTGCTCGCTGATCGGAATCTGTGGAAAACGCATGGACGTGCCCATCGCGCCTCTCCTTCCCGCAGAGCTCGCCATCAAAGTGATCACTCCTTCCTCAAAACTTATCGGCAACGACGAAGCCAACAGTTACACCACGGTGACGTATTAATTACTCCTGGTTTAAGATTTGACTGTGTACAGTCGGGCTAGGAAAAGTTTCGTCACATTAAAAAAGACATTTGCTTGCAACAAGGCAATAATTATCAGTCATGCCAAAATTTCATTTCAAAGGTTTGTCAGTTGGCTTAGTGCTTTAGTTTCATGAGTCTACGACAAAAACTTTTTTGACTTGATAAAGGTATGAGTTTGTACGAAGGTTTTTATACCCCGAATGTTCAAGTTCTTGTTTCAATTTGTCGTCATAACAAATTTCATTAAAATCAGTGCAAGCGTAGATGTGACAGTAACTTCTTCGTGTTAAGGTCGACAGAAAAAACACACATTCAGACAGACAATGCAGACATTGCAGAAAAAATTTACAATTATAAAAACGCAAAAAAAAAAAATCGGTACGAAAAGAGTCCAAATGTTGGCTCATCATTTTCCACTTTTATTTCAAAAATAGTAAATGACGTTTTCTAATCGTTTTTCCTTAGAGGGTTGACGTCCCACTGAACGACAAACAGTCAACAGTGGCAACAGTGAAGGGGAGGGAAAATGTACAAGTTTTGGGCTTGGAAGAGACGCAGCTGCCTGTCGAACGAATGTTCGTGGCGATGCCTCAAGGAAATGGCGCTTGCTCATTCTGCCAGTACTTCCTTCACTACCTTCAGGTCGAACTCAGCGATACTCACAACGAGGTGATTATTCCATTACAGACATTGACATTACAGGCTTTGAAGCTTTGAAGTTATTTATGGTTTAGATATAAAATTCTTACAATACACCAGGGTTTTGGGCACGAACACGTGTTCATTGTTTAAGTTCAAAGAAGAAAAATCAAGTGTATGAAGAAAGGGAAATAAAAAAATAGACCGAACTTCATAAAGTACACATATTAAAATCAAACTAATCCTTATTCACTGAAACGAACTTATAGGGAGATAGAGCGTTCGGCTGTGATTGGTGGAGATAACAGACAATGTGAGTGTACAGAGTACATGTACTTTTTAGTCTGTTCATAGAACTCTCACTGTTCAGACGCACTCACTGTTATTATAATTTTTTAATTTTAATTCGTATTATTGTTATTTTAAGGTTTGAATTTCGTTTAACGTATATTAACTAACGTAATTTTTTTATTTTATGATTATATTAGTAACCAAAATGTCTATTATCTTAATTAATAAATAATTCACAACTAGATAGCTAGAATAGTTTATACAAAATAAAAAGTGTGGGGTTGTGGGTAAGTACATAGGTATTATTATAATATTTTATTATAGTTTACAAAGCTAAAAGTAGCGTAGAATGAACGTTCATCTATTATTGTATACGCCCACTCAAGATTTGCTGTCCTTGTCTTTTGTATGGAATTGAGTGAAAGAGAAAGCGCTATATTAACTCGTTTCAGTAAATCAACTGTACATTTAAATAAAGAGTCGGACAAGTACAATATAAATAATGTAGTGTTTATATTGATCAGACAGTTAATTTTATTATAACCCCTAAATGACATAACGCCTGACATCTTTATCGATGTATGCCAATCAAGGTAATAAACTATCTATGTACAAATTTTGATCCAAATCCGTTCAGTTGTTTTCGTACGTGAAAGAGACATACATACAAACATACATACAAACTTTCTCATTTATATTAGTAAAATAGTGTGTGTATTTAATTACGTTTACAGGATCAGATAAAAGAAGCGGTCGAGAAGGCTTGCGATCACCTCCCGGAGGCTGTAACCGGAGAATGCAAGACGTTTGTAACTGAATACGGACCTCTTGTCATCGCACTACTTGTGCAAGAGATTGACCCCGCAAGTGTAAGTCATTTACAATGTATACTAACAGTAGATAACTTTATATCATCAGATGGTTTTTTATCTTTACATATTCCACACAGCACCATCTAGTTCCACATTAAGTAACTACAGGCTTGTATTATGGATACCAGACAGTTGGGAAAGTACATAGATTACTTTTTTTTTTGTAAATACATACATATTATAGATAGAAACATCCATGACTCAGGTACAAAGGTAAAATGTTAACACATAAACATTTGCCCCTAGCGGGATTCGAACCCACGACAGTTTGGTTAACAGCTAGGGTCACTAACCACTAGACCAAACGTTTCGTCAAATGTTGCTCAGTAACATTTTGAAACATTGCTCCACAAAAAGTAACTGCGCTCTGTGGATGCACCTTTAGATTTTACGAGTAAGCTACAATTTTAGAGCCCAAATCCCCTATCCACATAAGTGTAGCCCCATTTAAGGGAGTCTAGATTCTAGGTTACCCCTTTTCGTTTTGCAGGTGTGTCCAGCGATCGGAGTGTGCCCAACCGTTCACGAGGTACGCCGCGTAGCCATTAACGTGGACAAGTCCAACTGTCCACTATGTCTTTTCGCCGTCGAACAACTTGAGAGCATGATCAAACAGAATCGCACAGAGGTGAGTTCTAATTACTTTTGACGATTATTTCTCAATACAGAATTCATAATACAGAACCTGACTTTAGTCCTGTGGGGAAGTTCATGAAAGTTTAGTAGGAGTCTTAGTAAGTATTTTAGACTTGGATGGATATTAGCTACCTGGTACATTTTCCTGTTATGACGTCGTCAATATTTTGTATGAAAATGATTGTTTTTTTCTACAAAAATGTATCAAGTGAAAGGGCTCCATGGGCTCCAATAAAATATACCACACAATACATTTCAACCAGTTGTTTTATAAAAAAAAAAAAATTAAAAATATTTTTAAAACACACCAAGTCTGGGCTCTTCCTGTCAGGAAACGAATGAATGACTCGTTATATTCTCATATCTAACGTAATGAAAGGAATTCGAGGAATACAAATGCTATATATTTTTTTCTTTCTTTTTTTATATAAGTAAAGAAAAGAAGTAAACTTTCTTGAAAAAAGTTGATTGTATGAAAACACGAACAGCTTTGTAAGACATTTTGGAATCCTCACTACCTATAGCACACTGTGGTGGTCCATACCTCCTTACAAGATGAGAGAAACCAGCCATGAATTTCTTTTCCAGGCCAGCATTCGTTCTGCACTAGAGAATCTTTGCAACCACCTGTCGCAAAAGTTGCGCACGCAGTGCGTTGACTTTGTCGACACGTACAGCGACAGGCTCGTCGAGATGCTTGTGGCCGACCTCAATTCCCAGGAGATATGCGTCTACCTTCACCTATGCACAGACAACTCGACAGATCCCCTGGGACTCGCCGTGGACAGATACCACGAGAAGCCGCAACTAATGGCCGACAGAAACAACTTCAGGGGAAAATCGCTTTTGCCCAAATCCATGCTGACAGGAGGCGACATAGGTATGTGATGAAACCTAGTCTACTATGTGTTCATAGAAATCCGCGCAACTTTTTAAAAGTTGATTGTATTTAAGGTAATTTAGTTGTATTGAATGATTTACTTTGTTTACGACACATGATAAGAACCTCAGGTCGAGACTAGATAAAGTCTGCTACTGACCTGAAAAGTTAATGGGAGAGACCTATGTCAAACAATGGACTTCCAATGGCTTATGACGATGATGATGGTAAATGATTTACTTGATCGCATGTGACTAACGTTTTAAACATGAAAATATGTTTTTATAGAAACCAATGAAATCCCTGACAATACAGTAAACGGACTCGAAGTGAAACAAACGACCGCCTGCGTTATGTGCGAATTCGTTCTCAGGGAGATTGACGACCAGATCAAGGATAAGGATAATGAGGTAATATATTTTATGAGATACACAAGATGTTTGCAAAGTATGACAGAGATGATAGCTTAGTTAGACCATCGTTTCTCAATATTTTTAAAGTAATAGTCGTGGTTAAACAGTTAAAAAGTTAAATAAAAATCTTTTTAAAGGTCTGAGTATCTTACACACACATTCAATACACTTTATACAATAGCCATTTTAAAAGAGTTTTCTATGAGAATCGTGCTACACAAGTTTATTAGATATCTCTGTCTTTAAAAGTTGCAGTTTTTGACCACCAAAGAGTTATTGGATTCTTTAATATAGAGCTTACAATAACAAAAAGAGTACTTGTCAGGACGAGATCAAGAAAGTGGTGCACGGCGTGTGCAAGCGCATGCCGAAGACGGTGCGATCGGAATGCGACAAGTTCGTGGAGAAGTACGCGGATCTCGTCATCTCGCTTCTGGTGCAAGACCTCGAGCCTGCCAAGGTCTGCGAGAAAATCAAACTGTGCGACAAAGATGCCATCAAGGATATCAAATGTAGGTATTTAGTAGATAAGTTGAGATTCTTCCATTTTCATGAACAGGTCTCGCAAATTTCCATTGCTTGATATAAACCTTTTTTTTTTTTTGTAACCTTTTGATTGTGGTCTCCAAAGTGCAAACAGCATCCAATGCACAACAATTAATTATGTCTGGTGAGTCCACCTAGTTATACGATATTATAACAAAAGGAACAAAAAAATCTTATACTGAGCAGTATATAACTAAACGGATCCGATTATTTTTGTCGTGTACATATCCATTTTGTGGACTTTTTATAACCAGCTGATTACCGTATTTCGAAACATATCTTTCAAAGAATTGACTCTGGTCTGGAAAAGTAGTGAAAAGTAGTGAGCTGATTACCGTATTTCGAAACATATCTTTCAAAGAATTGACTCTGGTCTGGAAAAGTAGTGAAAAGTAGTGAGCTGATTACCGTATTTCGAAACATATCTTTCAAAGAATTGACTCTGGTCTGGAAAAGTAGTGAAAAGTAGTGAGCTGATTACCGTATTTCGAAACATATCTTTCAAAGAATTGACTCTGGTCTGGAAAAGTAGTGAAAAGTAGTGAGCTGATTACCGTATTTCGAAACATATCTTTCAAAGAATTGACTCTGGTCTGGAAAAGTAGTGAAAAGTAGTGAGCTGATTACCGTATTTCGAAACATATCTTTCAAAGAATTGACTCTGGTCTGGAAAAGTAGTGAAAAGTAGTGAGCTGATTACCGTATTTCGAAACATATCTTTCAAAGAATTGACTCTGGTCTGGAAAAGTAGTGAAAAGTAGTGGTAGGGCACACTGCGTTTCGCAGTCATTTGGGCAGCCCGTCTGGCGGCAGTAACCACCCCCTTACAGAATACCACCGTGAAATAACAGCATTTACGTGCTGTTGTGTTTCGGTGAGTGAGTAAGGGTTGCCAGAGCCCATTACCCCATCCCTTCCTTATCCCTTATCCTTAATCCTATGGTCTACAGCGCACTTGTAGGACTTATGGCGTTGCTTGTGTTATAGGCGACGGTAGCCACCTACCATCAAGTGGACCGTCAGCCTGTCTGTCGACCTTAACATAAAAAAAGCCTTACTGTCCAAGATCGGGCATTAGAAATAGTCTTTGTCATAATGCAATAATAGATGAAGGTACATAATTATCTCCTAAGCCGTATTTAAACTGATGAATATCCTGTGTCTGTGCAGCCGATATCTTAGACTGCGCCGTGTGCGAGACAGTGGTGATGGCAGTAAAGAAGGTTCTGGGCAACGACAAGGTGGATCGCAACATCGTTCACGTTATAGAGAAGTCCTGCAACATGTTACCGGCCAAGTACAACGGCAGGGTGAGTTTATTCACAATTTTAGTGTTTATACTTATTCAACTTTTGACTAATAAGAATTCTGATTCTTCGTCGCAAAATAAACATTTGCAGCGTTGGATTTTTCCAATTGTCTATGGTCCAACGCTCACACACCAACTATTAGAACCAATTTGTTTAAGAAGGGATGTCTTACTTTTGTGTGCTGCTGACTGTACAATAGTGAGTGATCCGATGAGTTGTTCCATTTAATGCCTACCTCAAACTTTTACCACCGTACAAGAGTGCGCTGCCGATCCTTATATAAACCCAGTAAAAAAAATTCACATAAGTCAATGACATTGACGATTTGACCTTTAAAATGTCTATATATTTCAAACTAATTCCGCACGAAAAACACAAACGTAGTCCACACCTCAACGCAGTCACTGAGACACTGAAGCTCCATACATTTAAAGCTCACAGGCGGCGGAGACAATTCAACAGGCCATATTTACCATTAAAACAATATTAAAAATAAAAAATAAACATTTTTTTTTTACTGACATTGACTTATAAGTCAAATTCTTCTTATGTTCTAACTTTTATTGTGGGGTTTCTATTACTTCGATCGAAATTCTAATCAATACAATTTGTTCTTCACATGTTACATGTGCACATGTTTAAGTTTAACATTTTTTTCAAACCAATTGCGTTGACACTCTCTTATTGTAACATCATTATTAAACAATGCAATTTTTTTAGGATTTAGCCTTTGTTTACCCCTTAATACTGAGTCGAATAGAGAAATTGTAGGTAATAGTGTTTGAAATACATTTAACTTTATAATAATAATAATAATAATAATTTATTTATTTGCCAGAATACTTGGTTACAGTAGGATATTCATACAGTTTTATGTGCAGTTTTTTAATTAAATGGCACAACATGCAAGCACTTAAAATTGTGTCTTTAAGAGCGCGTATAAAGAGAAATAGCCAATTCTAGATTTGAATTTTATCTAAGTAAACAAAGTCCAATTTAAAAACTTTTTCAAAATAGATAAATACATTATAAATGAAAGTTAAGACTCGGACAGAAAACATAATATAATGAAATTTTCTCAATAGAAAAAAATCATCAAGTGAACTCTCATTTCCATCGCTTTTAGTTTTATTTTCAAAATGACACACATTACAAAGCTAAAAGTGTATCAGTAATCTCACTTCACAGATTATCTAATGCTCTATGTATCAATTTTTCATTTGACATTGTAGTTTACGAATAATTAATATTTAATACTTTTGACACATATAACATTTTTATTGAGCGAGATGCGCCTATCTTCCGTCGCATGTTGTGCGTAGTTCTACGTATTTTGTGTCACTGTCATGTCCAAGGGGCCACGCGGGTGAAATTACAAATTTTGTTTGCTTTATACGCACTCTTTTTTTTTTTTTTAATCTTTATTTAAGGCTTTTCCCTTAGGGACATGTCGCCTCATTGGGCAAGGTCTTATATACAAAGCTAAACTATACTATACACTACTATACTAAACTATTACTAAACACTAAATCTACAATGGTAAATATTGTACAGCTACCTGGCATCATCAGATAACGAGAAAGCCAGGGCGCTGTTCAGGTCACCTACTTGTAACCTAAATTGGCCACTGAAGCCCAGCCTACGCACTCTCTCGTTCCGGACACATTCCTTCAAAACATATGGTACACGTCCTCCACAATACGCACTCTTAAAAACACAAAGTAAAAATTAGTGAAATATACTCGTATGCCATAAACGTGCCACGATATTAATAAAAAAAATATATTGCAGTGCCACACGCTGATGGAGATATACGGAGACAGCGTCATCCATCTGGTGGAGGAGTTGGGCACTAAGGGCGTCTGCAAGAAGATCGGCCTCTGCGCGCCCACAGACGCCGCCTTCTTCTCCATGCACCACTAGTACGTACTTAATACTCCACAATTAGTATACGTGTTGTTTCATAATTGAAGACGTGAGTGGATGAAGGTGATATGCAATGATTTCTATATTACATAATAAGGACAAGGCTAAAGCACCTAGTGCGTAGGCACCGACGCGCCGGTGTCAAAATCGGAAATTGGCACCAATGACGGGTGGTGTTCATTCTGTGCGTAGAAAGATACGAAAAATGGTTACTTACCAGTGATATGTGCACAACCAACCAATGAGAACACTTTACAATAAAAGAATAAGCCAATAAGAAATAAAAATACGTATTAAGATGGCAATGAAAACAAATTATTTTTAGTAACTAGATGTGAAAATTGGAGGACAATTTTTTTGTCACTTGTCGCTGGTGATAATTATGTCGCATTTTGAATAAATCGAGGTTAAAGTTTTACTTTTAATTTTTGAATTTGAGACGCCCCACAGAACTGATTTTTGTACAAAATTATGTATGTTGCAAAGTCGTGTAAACAACCTAAAATATTATTGGTATGATATTAAGTAAACACTTAATATCATGATAAAATAATAAATTATTGGTATGATATTAAGTAAATTATAGGTATTTAATAATAAAAAAAGTGAACACAGCTCACTCTTCCATTAACAAAAGTAAACTTTTCTGCACTTTTTGCTTTTTAAAATTAACTGTACTTTTTCAACTTTTTATTTTCCAAAAATGGATATATTACCTTCATCAATGCAAAAAAACGAAAAAAAACCCAAAAATGCGACATATCACCTTCATCCACTCACGTCTTCAATTATTTAGAAACAAATTTTTAAAGTTATCTGCTATGAATATTTTTTTATTATTTCCAAAGTTAGCATTGTTAGGAATCGAACCTGGGATCTCTAAGATAGAGCGTTAAAGCAACCAAGGGGCTCCTCAAACATTTTTAGTTTTGACGAAATGATTCATAACTTCTCTTAATACAACTCAAAATTAATTTTTTAGTTTATTGAGCGCTAACTTTCTATTATATTTTCTTGTAGTGTCTAAACTGAAGGTTATTTTGTTGTTATTGTAGGTTATTGTTGGCAACGTTTATGTCGTGTTGACATTTAAAAAAATATTAAAAACTTTGACATTAATTTTTCCGCTGTAATCATCAAAATACATAATACGCTGTAATAATCAACATGTTCCATGTTGTAACATGGAACACGCGTGCCATACAAAACATAACGAATTTTATGGAACATTTAAAAGTGACATAAGCGTAGAGCATGAACTGTCATTTAAAACAAAACAAACATAATAATGAATACGTAATTTAAAGAAAATGTGACTTTACGTCAACCCATTAGAGTTTAAAATGAATTCCATTGTAGTATTTCGATGGCTGTAATTCATTAATTTATCATTAAAGTTCTTCCAAATAGAAAGAATAAGTTTGGTCTAAACTGTTTTTCATTGTTTCCAGATTGTGTCAGCGGCAGTAGGATTACAATAAAAATCAGTAATCTCCATCAAGTACTAATACTTTTATAATCTATAAGTCATTTTTTTACCAAAATTGTGTACTTGTTAGTTAGCAAAAAATATTGTGACTATTTTAAACATATGGAATGTGATTCGAAGACAAAGAATAATTTTATTTTCTTTTATAAAATGACTAAAGTAATTTGTAGGGTTAACATTATAGTAATATTGATTTCAAGAAGTGTACTTACGCAAAGAAAAAATAGTCACAGTAGTTTTGTTTTCGTGTTTAGAGGTAAGGATTTAACCTTTTTTTAACTATTATTTTCAAATACTTGTGTATAAAAATTATCAAAGCAAAATACTTTTGTTTCTAACGAATTTGTCAAGTTAACACATTACGCTGTGATAAGTCGTTCGTAAACTTTATCTTTTTTTTTTTTTATCAATAAAGTTGATGAAAATATCTATTGTTGTTTATTTTATGAAGCTTTATTTTGTTTAGATAAATATTCGACTATCTCATATTATAGAAATCCCTTATATTATAATTTTCCAATCTGCTGTGACTTCATTTTTTTACGTGCTGCTGTCGCTATTCTATTCACATAATAATGCTCTTCACACTATTGTATATTTTTAACGCCTGACGCAAAAACGGGGTGTAATAATTACGACGTGTGGCTGTGGAATCGTAGCTCCCAAACAAATGTATCAGTTTTGATTCCGGTTTTTTGGTTGAAAGTTGACGTGATCTTAGCTATGCACATATTTTTAAAGATCTTAGCTAGTTGTTGATATTTGTTAAAAAAAATTATCTATGCAAAAAATATTGTTTTAAATGAATCATCTGAGTAATATTCATTAAATGATTAACAAACTACATAGTATTTAAAAAAATACACAGTTATTTAATATTAATCAAATTTTATTTCTCTTTCCTGTTACTTGTGAAGATTGAATTAAAAAAACCAATAATTTAGACTATTATAGCACAAGCAGCACCAGAGGAATGCCAGAGTTCTGCCGCTCCTTGGTAAAAAAGTAGAGAAGGATATGGGAATGGATACTACCATAGAGTAAATAGTTACTTGGTTAAGTAACTATTTACTCTATGATACTACTACACACCAATTAAACAAATGATAAATGTTGAGTTCGTAATATACTCAATTTAAGCATGTGAGGATTCTTCAGAGGGATGTGGAGTGTGACACCTTCGGTCCTCCCTTTGGTCGACCGATTGAGGCATTATGTCTGGCTCGTTAGGGTTGTGCCGTGTTAGATAATCGGCGAGCCAAAGTATAGGCTCAGCTGGTTTCTCGTGCGCTAACGCCGTCAACCCTGGCAACAGAGTGGGGGTGATGAACTTCTGTATGTAGTCACTCACTTGCCAATCCCGGAGAATGGGACCAACTATCACTGTGGACAAAACACATTTTTTTATAGAAGTACTTAAGAAGAGACTTCCATTTCCCTTCCTAATTCCTTATGCCTTAATGCTACTATGGACGACAGCACACTTGCAGCACATGTGAAATAAATAATACCCTTAAAGTTTGATTTTCCGCAACGTCAAGTTGTTTTCAGTCATTTCAATATCCCGTGACAATAAATTTTAAGAAAGAATGGTTTTAAATAATTGTTCACAATTTCACATTTTAGTTATTTTAAATTTCAAACACAATCTAAGGCACAGACCATTTAGTAGTACCAGTATTTTATGCATACCTAGTCAATCTAAGGGTCTTTGTGAATATAATTGATGCCATACACTCACTGTTAGGGAAGAAAAAATGTATTTCTCGGAGGGCCTCGGCGTGAGATTCGCTGCCATGTAATGCGTTAAAGTAATCACCGTACTTGGTCCTCCGCCCGTAGCATGCTCGCAAACTGTCCGGCCAGTATGCCTGTGCTTCTGCAACCCTTAAAATCAATCACTTAATAAATTGAACGTTAGTGGCAATTTACACTGCGTTCCACAGTAAAACAACTGGCAACAGTAATCTTTACAGATGACCACCGTGAAATATATGCAGAAACAGTATTGTTTTATTTCGGTCAATAAACTTTATATAATTATAATATAAAACTGAATATAGACAAAGCGAACCTAACTCTTGGACTAGATATATTGGACACCTGTATCTCGGCAGTCAGAGCTTTCAATCGTGCGCAAGAACAAACATTATTAATAAAGTGAAATATAATAAAAGTATTATAGGTTTAAGGGATAGGTAAGTTGAGCCAGCGATGTGCATGAGTGGTACCTATTATGATATGAACGTAATCTATATGTATTCTTCTGACTATAGACTCAGAAAATCGTTCCTGCTGACTATCAATGCACAGCCAAAACTGCTAAGTCTAGAAAAGTGAAATTTGGAACATTTCGTAATGAAAGTAAACATCCGCTAAGAAAGGATTTTTGAAAATTCCATCTTCATGCGAAGCCTGGGCGGATCGATAGTATTATGATATAAGAATATAAATATGTACATACTTAATATACGAAAATTAGATGCAATTGAGGTTTATTTGTAGATATTCAGCATTTATTAACATTATTATCATTGAATTATATTACATCCGCTGTCCAGCGCGGGGAGGACTACGCCGGCCATCTCGGGGGGCCCCACGACGGGCGGGTATTCCCCTAAGACCGGTAGTCTTAGGTCCCGTTTAATTGCGAAGGTGGCGATAATAATCTCGCGATGATTGTGGTGTGAAAATTACCTTGCTGGTCCCATAAGTGTCTTCCACTTTTGTATACAATTCCTAGCAGCTAGAACATAAGCGATCACAGGCCCGCTCGATATGTGCGCCACTAAATGAGGAAGATGATTACGCCCGTAGTGACTTCTGTAAAGTTCTGCAGCTTGCTCCGGTGTTAGACGAACGATACGTTTCTAAAAAAAATCCTTTCAAAACTAGCTGTGTCGTATACATTATACATATATTTTTAAAATTATCCCACCCATGCATTTATCATTAAGCATTCCCCACTAGAAACATTTGAAACTAATTTTTAATTAGATTTTTTATGGTTTCTATAGATAACAGTGGTGACCGTCGGACGAGATGTAGGGTGCTCGAAGATCTCAGACTTGTAGGGTTGTCAAACGGTCGTCTAAATAATATCCATTAATTCAAATTTCTTTTTTTTTTCACTTTTCAGTGCGTTTTTCACCTAGGTATTATATTTTTGTTATCAAATACACTTCAAATTTTGCAAACGATATTCAAATATTAAGTGTCGTGTCATTGGAAGTGAAGATTGTGTCATGGAATAAGGAACATAAAAATAAAGTCGCTGTTCGCCTCTGTCCGTTTCCCCATTTCTTGTAAATCATCCAACGGATTTTCTATGTTGGACAGCTCAGAACAATCCAATGACGATTCCTATGTAATATGCACATAATTTTACAGGCTCCACGGTTTAATTCTAAAAGACCTACATAGAAATTTTCTATGTAGGTCTTTTAGAATTAAATTAAATGTCACAAGCCTTAATGTCTTAAGATTAAATCTTAAGGAATAAAATATTGATGCTCGTGACAACCCTACGCGTGCCTATACTAACGAGGGCTGGCTTGCATTTGACGCGGAATAATGAACGGGCGCCCCTCGCACGGGTAGAGACCTCGTGTATTGTAAGTTTTGCATATCGCATCTCTAAAACAACCCTACCGAACAACCCCTGACGTCGGTCAAACTTTTTAGTATACACCCTCTGCGCCGTAGGTATGCGTCGAAGTAAAAATTGCGGTTACCTTGTCTAGATTGCATAGAAAATATTCCTACATTTTAAATACGCAGTCAGTCCGTTTTACGGTGGTTAGGTGTTATGGTTATGGTTGTTTACCAAACCGTTTAAACAAACTGTTTAGCCCTCCAATCAAATCTATAACATGTTATCGAATGGCTCTAATATGAAGGAAGTGAATCTATCCACTACATATTATAAAACAAAATCCTCCGCCGCGTCTGTCTGTCTGGTCGCGATAAACTCAAAAACTAATGCACCGATTTTTATGCTGTTTTCACCAATGGATAAAGTGGTTCTCGAGGAAGGTTTTAGTATATAATTTACAAAGTTACGCGGGCGAAGTCGCGGGCAGCAGCTAGTATTATATAAATTATAGTTACCGAACAATTAATGAATTGTTATATGGTTTTCCTTACGTACCTAGTATAAATAGAAGTCGCTTTCCGCGTCTGTCTGTATACCTATACGCTAAATCCTCCTGAAACACGCAACGGATTTCGATGCGGTTTTCACCATGGATTAGATAATTTTGAACGGAGGATATGATATACCATAAAACCTAATTAAGTCTTTATTTAAGTAGGAAACAAAACAATATTTTGCAATCAATTTGCCGAAACTGTCAGCTTTGCACAGTTTTTTTGAAAATTATATACACAAACCTTACTCGTTTATCGATCCTTCCATTAAGGCGAGGATTTAGCAGAAAAGCGTTATTTTCGTCGTCACCTAATTTGACTTCTTAGAGTAAAATCTCATGTTAGATAAAAACACAATGCATAATAGACTAAAAAGTTTGAGTCGGACCGATTTATAAAAAAAATCA
This sequence comes from Synanthedon formicaeformis, assembly GCA_945859745.1. Classification (NCBI taxonomy): domain Eukaryota; kingdom Metazoa; phylum Arthropoda; class Insecta; order Lepidoptera; family Sesiidae; genus Synanthedon; species Synanthedon formicaeformis. The sequence goes on along the minus strand of OX243960.1, from coordinate 3,452,986 downwards.
ATTTTCTATAAAAAAATTATAAAAAAAAATTAGTAAAATACTGCTAAAAAACTTACTGTTCACAGTATTAAAAAATTTCCGTGAAAACTACTTTTGTTTTTAGCCTTATTAATTAACTTACGTTCTACACTAAAGTTTGAATCGACTACTTTTATTTATTTTTTCATATTTTACACAATATTTAAGAAAAACCTTCAAATTTTAATTCTGTTCGATATCTCCGAAACGTTACAAAAATTTGTTGCGCAATATTGCACCTTAATCGATAGGATATTAGGTTGCGGTCATTTTGGTAAAAAATATGTTCGGTCTGAGGTTAGTCCTAGCCTTAATTAAAAACTTATTAAAATCCGTTGGGTGGTTTAGAATTAGCGGAGAAACAGAACAATGCGGACAGTTTATAATATGTACTAGCGACCCGCTCCCGTCTTCGCATGCATGCAATTTTTATGCAAATTAAGTATAATACACAAATCAAACTCGTTTATTGCTCTTCCCATTAGTGAAAATCCAATCAAAATCCGTTGCGTGGTTTAGAAGAAGTTAGCGGAGAAACAGACAGGGGCGGACAGCGACTTTATTTTCTAACTAGCTGGCGCCCGCGACTTCGTCCGTGTTGAAAAAGAAAAAAGTAGCCTATCCTGTGTCCCGTACGTCTAAATGTTTATCTATTAAGTTTTATGAAAATCGGTTGATTCGTTTAAGAGGTTGATTCGTTTACATACATACAGAAAAAAAATCTAAAAATGGTCAATTTAGTTTCAGTATCATGTATAGAGCCTATAAACACGATATCTCTGAAAACAAAGTAACTTACTCCATGACCAACCCTTACAGATTTATTATTAGTATTGATTATTTAAGACTAGCTGCTGCACGCGACTACGTCCGCGTAACTTTATAAAATATAGTCTATGTTACTCCCTGATAACTTAACTTTCTATAGGTGATAGAATTTTTCAAATCGGTCCAGTAGTTTCGGAGCCTATTCAATGCAAACAAACAATCAAATCTTTCCTCTTTATAATATTAGTACAGATAGATACTCTATAAAGATAGGCAACGCACTTGAATTCCCTCTTATTACTTTTGATATATACTTAGACGACTATAGATACTGGCCATCAGGCAGATCGACCGTCGGCCAGGAGCTTTTATTATAAACAAGTCTTAAAAAATATATAAAAAATACACCTTTCACTACTTACAGCCAGAATAATGAACCCATTATTCCTCATGTGATTCTCAATAGCTTCTGCATCCTCGTAAGCCTCTGGCTTGATCATAGCCAAGGTCCTTTCTGAATACTTTTGAGACTCGGATTCCGAATCCGAGGACACAATGGAAATTGTTTTACGTTTTCCTAATATAGACTCGCAGTAATTCATCATAATATATTTATATTTTTAATAATGTAATATAACATAAAACATTAAAGTATTATGTAATAAAAAATAATGAGGCTATACGTCTTGTTATTGTGACATTAGAGACAGTGTCATATTCAATCAAAGATCGTATGGACTATCCTATCTAAACTATCTTGTATTTAATAAAAAAAAACAAAGTATATAAAAAAATATTCATTTTTCAAAACCACAAATCTCAGTAATCGAACCAGTGAAGTTTGCAACACAAGTAGAGTAAGTAATGTATATAAACTATACTAAAAATAACTTCTATTTAACTTGTATATTGTGGAAGAAGCAATCAAATAAAATGTAGACGATAGGATAATCGTATTGTAATTTTCTCATTATAATACAATATATTGTTTTTTAATTGTTGTAGGGAAACTTTTTACGCGCGATGAGATTAAAATTTCATGTTCGAATTTTGTGTGACGCTTCTAGTGTAACGATCACATGACTGGAAAAACTATTACTACTATGAGAATCATTTAAAGAGTGTAGTTAGTAGAGATGTAGACGATACTTTATCTATATGTGTTATTTAAGTTTTGCAATAAATTTAAAAAATAATTAGTTAATTAAATTTAATCCATCTTAATTATGAATTTAATTCTAATAATTATACATCAATTATTACCTATTAGTGATTAAGTTTGTAACTAATGATTTTTGTGACCCTTTTAATTTTCTTTATAGGTATATTTATTAATTACCATTTATATATTTTTATTAATTATTACCTATAAAAATATTTATACGAAGCCTTATGGAAGTCTACATAATACAGACTTTTTACATCTGTCTGTTATGTGTTTTCTGTTCAATAATGAATTATTTTTCATTCACATTTTCAAAGATTAAGATGTACCCATTAAAGATAGTCTTTTTCTTAATCAATAAAATAATTATCAATGCTTGCAATTGACGAATTGATTGAGAGTCAACAATCGCAGACGGGTTTAAGTGGGTCCCTAGTATCACGCGTTTTCCGGATCGTCCTGCCCCCCGAGTGGGGTGCGGGGGCTGCGAGGCTGCGTGCGGCGCCGAAAGGGGAGGCGGGGGCTGAAGGGGGTGAAGGGTGGTGCGCGACAGCCCCAGTACCCCCCGGACGCAGCGGCGGCGAGACGCCTCCCCGACACACACCCGCGACATGCCCGCCCGGCGCTGACCGACTCCCGCCACCCGAGAACCACCGCCGTATACATGGACAACTCTTGCCTCCTAGACCTCCTCATCAGGTGCTTCGCGATGACCGAGCCCGAGGACCTCAACTTCACAGCGTTCACCGACCTCTGTAGGCTGTGCTCGCTCAAGAGCGGACCGCGACTTCACATCTTCGACAAGGAGTCCGAGCAGAGACAGATCCTCTTCAAACTGAGGACCTGTTTGCCGACTATGGTAAGTGCTTTGTTCTCAACGTCTTGCAGAATGACCGTTATTTGTCCTTGAAATTTTTTTGGCTCAAACCTTGAATGAGTTCAATTTGTATGTAGAAATAAAAAAGAAATACTTTATTGTGCGATTATGACGTAATATAGTGCAATAATATTGCTAAGAAGCTATGAAGACGCGTCGAGTGACCGTGTAGCCCGTCGTAGCTCGTAGACGCCTGCGCGCTACGAATTCTACACACAATAAGACGACACCAAACCAATATCACGATACCTGTTGATTTTATGTTAGCATTTCAAATATTTTGAGAAACCGTACTTAAACAATTGCTTTCTTGATCGCTTTCAAAAAAAATCATAGATCATATCACAAAACGTAGTTCTTATGATTGACTGCCGGAAATTAAGAGTTTCACAGAATGAGTTTGGTACAATCGAATTGTCGAATCTATTCGACAAAAATCACAATTCAGTCGCAAAACTAAACGAGAAAATTAGCATAGTAAAATTGTTTTTCAATAAATTGTTTTAAAAAAATTTAGTCACTGAATAATTATAACAAAATTGTTTATTGGCTAATTTTTTTTATTAACTTTCATGTCAGTTAATATTTTTTAAACATTATATTTCGTGTTTAAACCACGTTTTTTTTAAATGGTTACAAAAGTCTTTTATTGTGTGTATATTCATAATTATTTATTATTATTTTATCGGCTTAAATACTTTGCAATATATATTTTTTTCGATGTGTAAGTATTGTATATTTTTCGTAGACCATTTGGTGGAGTATTTTCACTAAAAACCCTAAACTTCTTATTGCAATATTATGTTAAACAACTGAAACTTAGCAATTTGTTTATGAAACTCAATAACGAGCGAACCGAACGTAGTTCATCGACCTCAGATCCCGGTGTTTATTAGAATTGGGTCAGCGTATGTAACGGATTATTCCGGTAGGTGGTACACACGAAAGCGCCGACGGCTTTCGGACGCACAGAGGGATGACATCGGTCACGTGACTGCTCTCATAAGAGTTTGATCAAACAAATCCTCCATGAGAACCAATTGAGTGGAAATATAAAAAAAAAGTAATTGGTATATAACAATGTATGTATTTTAGTTTTTCACACCACATACGAAACTCAGGTAATGCGAAATCAATTTGAAAATACCGACTTTAGTGTGCTAAAAATATTTATAAAAAGCGCTAGAGTATAACTATCGTACTCAAAATAAGTTAACTCTAAACAAATAACAAAACAGCGATCACGTATAAAACTTCATTGCAACTGCAGTTTTAGACGTTCAAATTTATTTTGTATTCTGAAATAACGTCTTGTAAACTCAGATTATATTTCTATTTAATACTAGTTCTATTTAATATATTTTATTTATTTAATTCTATTTAATAATACTATACTACTATTTAATAATAAATAATAAAAAGCTATAAAACATAATTATATTGAGAATAGGAGAATTAATAGTGTGTTTGTCAAGTACATTAAATGAGTGATCTTTTCAATTATTATCGAGGTCAAAAAAATTGTTATTAGAATTTTTGCCTGGGCAGGCTAATATCAGAAATTTCAAAAAACGAATTACAGCACGTACGAAGTTAGTAAAGAAATAAGGGGTCTAAAAATCTTCGTTTTTTTTAATAATATTACAACTTGAATATAAAAAAAAAACTATGTACGGTTAATGAGTTTGAATTTTATTCTTGGTGCCCACAAATTGTAGAACAAACTCCCTTTAAGGGGTGTTCCCTCCCAACTCGAACATGGGGTTTCAAGGGGGCTCTATTAAGACTGCTACAAGGTCGGCGACTTCACACCTACCGTCAACCTACTGTCTGTTTATCCATTCTCGCAATGAGAGTCTAACAGATTATAATATTTTTAGCAGATTTCGAAAGACGACTTCTTGCCGAAGAAGATTTGCGAGCGATGCGTCACCAGGCTCGAACAACTTTATGAGTGGCGACAAAGTTGTCTCAGCACCGATTCGGTTCTTCGGAACTACGCGGAGTCAATGAGGATCGTCACTTCAACAATAAATTTTCAGGTGAGTTTTATTTTTATTGGAGTTTACTCCTTAAGAATCGATTAAGGGGTATGAAAATTTATGGGAGTAAAATCAAATGTCACATGTCACACGTTACGCGTTACAGGCTACAATATGCTTCAATAATTATGAAATATGTTAATATTTATGAAATTATTTATTAATTCTTTCGATTATTTATTTATCGTTCGTAAGGAGTAAACTCCAGTCGTGCATCGGAGCTAAAACACACTTTTCAACCGACTTCCAAAAAATTCGACTTTATTTTTTTAAATATGTTTGTTACTTTCGACTGAGTGAAACCATTTTGATGATTGTTTTTTTTATTTGAAAGCTGGTGCTTCCCGTGTGGTCCCATTTCAATTTGGTCCAGTTCTGACAATGGCATCCACGAGAAAACGGTTTGAAGTCTTTTTTTTTGTTATTTTTTAAATTTATTTCAAACCACATAGATTCTTGTGACACCGTGGATATACATCAAAGTTGATGTCAATGTATAGAAAGATATAATTATATCAAAATTTAATGCGTGAAACATTTTTTTTAATAATTCTTCCGGAATAGCATAAATCTTTTTCATTCTGGAATACATTCTTAGTGAAATCCTAATAAGTTAAAGCCGTTTAAGTCCTAACAAACAAGGAGACATGCGACCATTTAAAAAAATATGTTTATCTTGGTTTCCATACCCATCAAATTAATATAGATAAAAACACTCTAGGGTAATATTTTGTGCGATAGTTATCGTCCATTTGATAACGCTCACAAATTCTCATAACATTCCATCTTATCTCTGAGTGAAATATGGATCGATAATGACTAGCATTTTTTTAGTTATTGATTTCCATTACGTACCAACTAAATAGTTACTAACACGATATATTTATATCTGCAGTGTATTTTGTTCAATTGTATTGTAAAGGTAAATAAGTACTTCCATAATCACAATCCATCTTTATTGTAAATCGTCTCTGAAATTCAGAGTCTGAATCAACAAAGACATTCGATTTCTTAAGTCGAAAAATGTTAGGCTTTTTTTATTATTTTTTATGATACATAAATAAAAAAAGACACTATATAAAGTCTTTTTTAATACATAAGGCGATTTAATACAGAATAAATTTCAGTTTATGCATTAAACATAAAAACCTTCTGATGCACGTATAGCCTAAAAGGCTACCCCAATTTTCATTGAATTTGTATATTTTATTACCTATATGAAATGTACTTTTAATCATTGATCATTTTTGTTATCATTAGGTCCACTTAGTGGCTACCGTCACCTATAAAACAAGGTCACAAGCAACGTCACAGGTGCTGCTAGTATGCGTTTTCAGTGTAGGATTAATGATAAGGAATTACGACGAAAAATAAGTAATAGGATTAGAAAGGGCTTAGGGGCTGAATGGGGTCTGAAATCCTTTGCTCACACTCCGAAACCCAACAGCACACATGCTGTTTGTCATGGTGGTCTTCTGTAAGGGAGCGCTGCTGCCTAACGGGCTGACTAAATCACTGCAAGTTCATTTCAAATGTTGGTCTGCTGGGAATCGATCCCGGATTACCTAAAACAAAAGCAAGCTTGGTTAGCTTGCTTTTGTAGCTTTTTGAGCAAACTCAAAAAAATTAAAATTTATACAATTGATTCTTAGTGATCAAAGCGGAATACAGCTTCTGTATTATCAAAGAAATGTATTAGGCAAATTAAAAAGAAACAATATTTTCTTTTACTCATTGTTTGAAATATTCTGTAGTTATAATACAAAAAAACATCGAATTATTTTTTAAAAACAAATAAATATTTTATAGATTCTCTTCAATAGAATGATAGGTTAATAATAGAAATGATACATTCGTCAAATTGATAGTTGAACGCTGTCTCTTTAAGTGCATTGTATTATTTGTATGGAGTGAAGGCACGCGAACCTATGCAAGGGTCTGGTCTCTGGGCGGCCGCGGTGGGGCGGCTTCGCGCTCTCCTTTATTGATCGCGTTCGCCCGGGCCGTATCGACCCACCCCACCTCTTACACCACACACAAATCTCAACCTTATCCCGAACACATAACACTTAAAACAATAACCAAGAAGGGTCAACAGGAAACATTTGTCTCCACGCAATTCCGAATCTTATTGCAACCGATTTAAGTTCATTATTCGCTGAAAGCGTTCGACGCTGAAAGTAATGAATTATCCGCTTTAACGCGATAGTTATAAGGTTGTCATCGACACACGGTGCGCAATAGCGATCGGAAAATTTGTCGTGCGCTACGCATGTCCAGGGACGTTTTGTTTTTGTACGACTATGATGCCTTTTAATTTCGGAGCCTTGACTGTTCAGACAGAATTTAATTATAACTTTTATAGCTTTTTATTAAGCTCATACTTAATGAAAAGCATAACTTATAGTCTAGTAATTTTTATAGAAAGTTAGTAAGTAAGAAAGTATATTTCTGTAAGTTTAATCTCGAATAAGGCGTTAGCTACATTGGTGCATTATCACACGCACTCTTCAAGGTCGACGGTGGCTCACCGTCACCCCAGCTCGGGGGTACAGTTAACCCTGACCTAGCTCGGGAGGTGAAGGATATTCCTACTACAGGCCCCCGCTTCCCCCCAGTCGTCACCCCGCGGGGGCACAGCTCGCCCGCCTGAACATCACTTGCACTCAAATGCTTCAAAACCTGCCTCACTCATCATCGAAAACTTAACATTTCATAAATAACAACATTTTGAGTCGAGTTTAAAAAAATAATTAAAACAACCAATGATTTATATATATACTTATATATTACATTTATAAGATTAATTATAATATTATAATTATAAATATTAAAATAAGTCGAGGAAAAAGTTTTTCATTTTTTTCGATAACTTGTTGTATTTTGTAGGTCGTGACATAATCCCATTGCTGTAGAAATGTTTCTAATAAAAAACTGCGACAATTTGTTTTGATATTGACCTCACAATAAAGAATTCTGAAGAGAACGAAACCGGTGAAAATCTGAGAGTGAAAGGTTAGGGGCATAAACAAGCAAAACATAAACAAAACTGTCAAAAAGTATGTTTATATGCTATTTTGTACCTACATAATCAGCCCTATTCCTTATCGGATACGGAATAGGGCTGATTAATATGGCAGGCAGGCTGACGATCCACTTGATGACACTTGGCTACCATCGTAATACTCGTATATGAACACAATCAACATTAAGTTGACAAACCTGACATGATAAGATAGGGATAAGATCGGTATAGATAGGGTATTAGATACCTTACCTAATCATTGATACAAACATGCTAATAACCTAAACCCTGAAAAAGTACCTACATAAAAAAGCTAGTCTTCAATAAGGGACATATTCCCTTTATTGTCTATTACCTTTATTTCTCTGTTCCATTTTAAATTTAATAGAACGTGCCGCACACGTGAATTACGAAGGTAAAATTGATGAATTATGTTTGAGGTTATTCTGGTCATCAATAATGACCGAAACGCTGTTTGTTAAAGTGGAAAATCGAATTACCCATTACATTCCAATGAATTTGCATGTAAATTGTAGGTACTTACTGTGTCGTAATTTAATTTGTGTTGTGTTCAATTAATCCATATGTAGGTATGAACACATAATTACCTATAATGATATTATGTCTGATTTGAACGTAAAGATTTATATAGTACCTAACTAAATACTTTATTGTGCATATTCCTGTTTAATTAAAGGTACATATTATATGTATGAACTCATAACAAAGTGATTACATGAACAAAGATTTACATAGAAACTAGTAATAAAATTTAATGTGCATATATTAGAAGGTTTCTAAGGTTTTGACTAAGGTTGATGAAGGCCAAAACAGGCGTACTTAAGTCATTAAAACGCCTCTAGCTTCGCACGTATGTTCAATTTTCATTTTTTTTCTTCCATAAGATCATTTCTAGGACTGAAAAAAAATTGCCCAATTATTCCAATTAGAATGAATAAGAAATTAGAATTAGATTAAGAAAGAATTTATAAAATACGAATAAATAATTCTATTGTAATAAAGATTTTTTATTACATTTCGTTAAAAATATCTCAATAGATACATACTCGTACCTATAGGTAATTCTTTACATAAAGAAAACGATCGTCTTCTATTTATTTTGTTTCTTTAATAACTCTATTAAAAACTAATGGCGAGTAATCATGTGCAATTATAAAATAACTACACGTAGGTATTAAAATAGAATTACTAGTACTCAGTACAACTTAGACACAAATAATTACTATGTACCCTATGTCTAGAGAGCCCTACGCTTTCCTCGCGAAGGGTACCTTCATGTACCACAATGTGAGGTGTGATTTTATGCAAATTGTACAAAAATGTAATTGCAGCAACACTGTATATTTTACTAGCGGCCCGCCCGCGGCTTTGCACGGATTCAGTTTTTCCTACAAACCGTTTATCGGTCTCTCCATTAGTAAAAACCGTATTAAAATCTGTGGGACGGCTGCAGAGAAAAAGACACAGACGAACATCGACTTTATTTTATAATTAGCTGTTTCACGCGACTTTGTCCGCGTAACTTTATAAAATTTAGTCTATGTTACTCGCTGATAATATAGCTTTCCAACAGTAAAATATTTTTTTAAATCGGTCCAATAGTTGGGAAGCCAACAACAAACAAAGAGACAATCAAATTTTTCCTCTTTATTATATACGTATATTTGAATTTATAAATATTGAAAAGAAATATAAATATAAATATTTGATATCAATAGTAAAATTTGACGACACCTTTGGTCTAGTGGCTAGTAACCCTAGCTGTTAACCAAACGGTCGCGTGTTCGAATCCCACTAGGACAAATGTTAATGTGTTAACATTTTACCTTTGTACCTGAGTCATGGATTACTAGCTGGTGCCCGCGACTTCGTCCGCGTTCTGTATGAAAGGTCTGGTGTACCTATGTCCAATGCCAATGCATACCAATGCACCTATGTCCTTTCTGGTGTCCCAGACAACGTGTATGCAAAATTTCATGGTGATTGTTTCAGTAGTTTTTGCGTTAGAGCGTAACAAACAAACAAACTCACATTCACATTTATAATACTAGTAATATTATGTATGTATTTGCAAAAAAAAGTAATGTATGTAGTATATCAACTGTCTGGTATCCATAATGCAAGCATTTAGTTGCTTGGTGTGCAACTAGACGGTGCTGTGTGGAATGTGTGAAAAAAAATATTGAAAGTAGAATGCAATTTTTTCTACACTAACCGGAAACCGTATCACACCGTAGTGAGAACCGTATCAAAGTCTGTATACATAGATATAATATATTGATTCGATAATAGTGAAATTGATTTTAGTCCTACTATTCAAATTCAAATTCATTTATTTGCACTAGACTCATATTTTTACATATTTTTTTATACATTTAATTATAATCTATACAGTACTAATAATAAATCAATCAATACTAATAATAAATCTGTAAGTGTAGGTATTGTATGTATGTATGTATTGTATGTATGTATGTTCCTTCATAACTTTTAGACGAACTAACTGATTTTCATGAAACTTGGTAAATAAACATTTACGCGTACAGGACACAGGATAGGCTACTTTTTTCTTTTTCAACGCGGACGAAGTCGCGGGCGCCAGCTAGTATTAATAATAATATGTGAAAGCGACTTCTATTTTCACGAAGGTGAAGACTTAACGGAAAAAATAAACAATTATTACTAAAAACTTATCAATGCATTACAACTCTACGGACCCAGATACAATTTCTTTTTCATTTTTGAAGCTAAGATCTTTTCGAGACGTGGAAATAGTTTTTTTCTAAGGGTCGATTAAAAACATTTCCCTTGTAATTCAGGTGTGCGTCGCGAAGGGGAAAGTGTGAGCGATCGATGCCGGTTTAGTGGTTGCTTGCACACTAAGTGCATAGGGTTGGCGGAAGACGCCCGCCTCTACGACCCCAAGACGAAATTCGCGTTTTCCATAACTATTCTTACGAACGTCGTAATCGTACTAATGTTATTCAGGTTTTTCAAAGTGAAACACTTATTTGGATTGAGAATGTCGACGTCAAATGTCGATATACATTTAGTAATGCTCTGAATTAATAACAAGTGGTTTCAAGATGAAATTAAATTCTTATTACAACCAACTATGGGATCTCGGAGTGAGTAATTTTTTGAATACTTTAAAAAATCTAGTTGAAAAGGTTAGTTTCATAGTATGTTTAATTTAATATAAAATCTTTAAGTGTGTTCGGCCATAAAACGTATAATCATAGCTAAAAATAAGCTTAGTAAGTACATATATAGTGTCGTTGTCTTTTTTAGATCTACAATTGACTTGTATCTCTGTAGTTAAATAGGTATACATATTTTTTACTTTCTCCAACAATTTGATCAGGTTGCGTAGATATTTTAATATAAAATATATGTCTATATGTGCTTCTAATCTAAATATTAATAAATGCTAAAGTGAGTTTTTTCTTTGTTTGTTGCGCCTCCACGCAACCCATGATCATGAAATTTTACGTACAAATTATCAGTACAGAAAAAGCCTTTCACTCAAAAAAGAAACATTGATCTCAAAAGACGCGGATGAAGTCGCGGGCTAAAGCTAGTTGTATTATTATACTATTTTTTTTTAAAATATAGAACAAAAATAATACTTGTATAGTATCTTATTCATAACTAGCTGGTGCCCGCGACTTCGTCCGCGTTCTCTATAGCTTATCTATAGCCTTCCTATAAATAATTTCAAGTCGAATAGATAATCGAATTTTTCAATTCGAACCAGTAGTTCCTGAAATTAGCGCGTACAACCAAACAAACAATCAAACTTTTCAGCTTTATATAATAAAGTATAGAAGCATAGATTACAAAAATCTTCGTTTATTTTACTGTAATGTATTTAATAAATTATAAAGTGTAAACAAACAAATTAAACTTCCTTATATTTATAGAAATTACATAAATGTTTTCCATGTCTAAAACGGGAGAACATATACCTATTCACCTTATTAAAAATGTGATGGGATGCTTAAACATTTCTTTCGTATTTTTATGAACATACAGTCATAAGGATTTATGCATAAACGATAGTACATGTGACATGTGATGTAAAAATTATTTGATACTAAACAATTTTTTCATAATATTTTTTTATCAACATTTTTATCATTACTTCATACCCTATGCAGGCAGACCCCTTATTTAGTCACGTATGCTTTTAATCAGTGCATCAGTGATAACTCCCCTGAGGTTTGTGAGGAGCGCTATTCGCCTGTCCCTTCCCTTCACCCTCTTCTTTGAGGGATTCTGAGGGATTCAAACAATGGCCCCACGTTCGCAAATATCAAACGTTGCATTCGTCAGTTTTGAATAATAAATGCCTTTTCAAATATCTTGCGTCTGTTTTAGCATCTGAATAAGTAACAGAATGCAATGTGGAATGCATAAATATACAATGTATTAAGGGAGTGGGTATACCAAACAGGAATCTATTGCCTTCTATGTAGGTATTACGATTAACTTTCTTCCTGGATTGCTAATTATGTGTAGAAGAAACCATATTATTATAACATTTAACAGTGCAAAAATACATTATAATTTGCTTTAATATTGGTATACTTTCACCAACTACGAGTAAAATGTTGATTAGTTTAATTTTCAAGTAATGCTAATTGGCTTGAAAACGTTCTGTGTAAGAATTCTTCGATCTTTAAAATGTTTGTGCATTACAAAGGTCTGAATCTGAACTCCCAATCTCTATGCTATATGTAAATCTGATTTGTTAATTACGATTCCCTAAGATGTTCGGTGGTCGTTGAACCCTGTGCGTGTCGTATTTGGACAATTAAGCATAGGATAGGGTGCTCTAGCAACGTGTTCCGGAATGAAAGTCGGTGGGGCTAGGGGGCCGTTCTCACTTTCAGCGGGGTGAATGCACTCACGGGGGTCGCCTCCCTCTGCGGCCCTCCCACGCTTCCCTCCGGTCGCATCAAAGACATTCGAGGCGATATAATTCTAAGTCAGAATTGGTAATTGACGAATAAATTTCACTTCGCGAATAAATGTTGTCCGAAAAACATGTTTTTAATCATTGCCAAGGATAAACCTCCATTTGGTGAGCCCTAAACCCTCAATTTACGGGATAAAACCCTCAATTTACTCTTACTTGATTATACCTTTAACTACCTTTAACACACAGTCAATATTGAAACAATGTTTTTCTTTCTTTCTTAGGATGGCACGGTCAATATGGATAAGATGACGGAAGCTCAAAAAACTGCATATCTCGAAGCACACGTTGCTGTTCAACAACATATGGCACAGGCTGCGGCCGCAGCGAGACGTGAACAACAACAGCAGCAACAACAACAACAGCAGCAGCAGCAACAACAACAACAACAACAACAACAGCAACAACAGCAACAACAACAACAGCAGCAGCAGCAGCAGCAGCAGCAGCAGCAGCAGCAACAACAACAACAACAGCAGCAGCAGCAGCAACAACATCAACAACAACAACAAAATAACAACGCTAACGCGGCTACGAGACATCATCAAGAGCTGCAAGTTAGTAAATATTTAACGAAAAAATTCTAACCTGGAAAATTTTCTATTGGCTTAGTTTCAATTCTTTAATTATCTTTCAGCAGGCTCAAAATAACGGTAATACCCATCCTGGTCATCCGTCACCACCTACTGTCAGCTCCACACAACATCATTACACAACAATAAATTCTCCAATAAAAGTACCGCAAGTGAGTTCCAGTACCGGTGGTCCAGATAGTACGTTCACGGTACCAGACGACGTAGGAATGGGTTTCGAGGGAGGTGTTCGAGTTTTACAAAGCCTTGGAAATTGGTAAGTCTCATCTGTTTATTACTTACATATTTTTAGTTGTTGTATGTAATATTATTACATACATATTACATACAACTTTTTGAACCTTTTAATCATTCTTACATAACAAATATAACAAACTTTTGTTATTTTGACAAATTAAAAAAGTAATTAACTTTACTTATTTTAAGGCTTTGGTACTGGGTTCTTATTGTCACTAGGTAGATACTAATAGTAATTGACAAACGAAAATAAATCATTGGTATTTATAATATTTATAATTTAATTTTATACCATTTAGTTATAAAGTATTCTGAGATTGACTGTTTATTGTTCTAATTCCAGGTCGCCTGAAGTAACAAACAACATACCAAGGCCGAATTTAATTCCATTCACTGAACCCTACGCGGAAGGGGGATCGATGCATCCTGGGACCCGTCTCAAAGCGATACAAAGTACCGCCGTAAGAAAACATCCAGCTATAAAGCCTACCAGTTCAACAACTGAAGGTATGACAGATTCTTTTCATTTATTTATTTATCTTTTTGTTACAGCAAAATAAAAGATTTTGATACGGTTTTTATTTTAGTGTAAAAATATCAAAAAATCGTATCAAAATCCGTTGGGTGTTCTCACACACCTTCTCAAACACACACACGCTCCTATGTGTACCGTAATATATGTTTGCTTCAAATTAGTTAAATTTAAAGATCTAAATTTAATTTATAGATTTTTTTATATTTTCTTCTAAATCCATACTAATTGGTCTTTTGTTTGCAGGAACGAAAGCATTTGAGTGTACCGTGTGTGGAAAAGGCTTGGCTCGTAAAGACAAATTAACAATCCATATGAGAATTCACACAGGTAAGCTATGACATGTATCAACATGATAATGTCTTTACAAGGTTTCGACTCATAATAGTATAGATTACAGGATCCGGAGAGAGGTTCGCCTAACTGTTTACTAGCAGAAAAGTATATTTTATCAATAGTTGTTATCCATGAGAAAATAAATCGCGATTGTGTTGCCTGTTAAAATATACTCATGCATATCCCTAATATTAAAAAAATAAATATTCCGTCGTAAGACGGACATACTACCAGACAGTAGGTATGTTCAGTTGACAGTAGTCCTCTGACACTACTAAACTATCATGAAACTTTGAAATATAATTTTTGGTGCATGGTGGCGCGCCTTCGGAGAGACCTACATCCAGCAGTGAAGAGACAAAGGCTGGTGATGATTATTTTTTTATGTAAAGGTCGGCAGGCAGGCTGACAGTCCATTTGGTGGTAAGAGCTACGGAGCTACCCATTAACACACGCGATATGTGCTGCAAATGAGCTGCCGATCTTTTGTAGAATAAATCCCATACTCACTCATTGAGACACAACAGCACTCATTATTTCTCTATGGTGTTCAATAAGAGGGTATTTGCTGCTGCCAGACAAGCTTCCCAATTTATAACTGCGAAACGCACCACTACAAAAAGTATATTATGGTTACAAGAATAAGAATATTGTAATAGTTACGTGTTATGTTACATTTTAGTCACGATTTTGATTTTTTTTCAGGAGAAAAGCCTTACGTGTGTGAAGTGTGCAACAAAGCATTCGCTCGTCGCGACAAATTAGTGCTACATATGAACAAATTGAAACACGTCACCCCATCGAACATAGCACCCCTAGGTAAACGGACAATATCGATACCACGTGAGTATATTGCACAGTTATTGAGCCGATAAAGATAGCTTATCTACTATTCACTTTTATCGGATTCTCAATTTCTGACATTAAACTTTGAACTAGTCGAACACACAAGTCCCGCAGTTACGATATAAGAGAAGATAGCATAATTATGTTATGACATAAGACGTTCGTGGTTTATTAACAGCGCTCAAATTAGACGACGTGAAACCTCAGCTCGCCAAGCAAGAAGACACGAAACCAAGCCAAGCGGAAATAGCAGCTGTTGCCCAACAACAACAACAACAACAGCAGCAGCAGCAGCAGCAACAACAACAACACTCCCATCAACAGCAGATTCAGGTCTGCCAGGTACCTGGACACAACTTTACGGTAATTCCCATAAGAATACAACGCATGCTTATATAGCCTGTCTATAATTACTTAGAAGTACGGAGAATTTGAGCATGCAAATTCTGAGTTTCAATAATTTCTTTTTGTATCTGCTTAAACATTTCTACTCAAAATTTTGTTATTTTAATTTAGCCTTGCGTTTTTTTAATCAAGTGTTAATTAGTGTTTAATTTAGTGTTTAATTTCAATAAATTGGTGGCAAAGTGCCTGGCTGTAGGTTCATTTGAGAAGCTCATATTGTGTCAAGTCGAAAAGAATTTAACGCAAAGAATTTAAACAAAAATGTGTTTAATAATTTTTTTTTTACCAGCAACTACTAATTAAATTAAAAAATAAAAACTGACAAATGCATTGTTAAAAATAGATAACTTATGATTTTTTGCTTAATAAATAAAAAAAAAACAAACCAGTGCGACTTTAGCGACTGACTTTACCTCTTACTAGCAAAGCAAGTTTATTCTAAACGCAAGTTTTTAGCTATAGTCTTTATAGTATTCTTAACCATTTTAATTTGACTAGTTTTACTCTGATAGAGACACTAGTCTTACATCCATCTACACAGCTAAACACAAGTAAACCTGATGCGTATTTATAAAATACATGAAGTGCCTATAATATAGTATGATGTTTTAACTAGGTAATGTAAAACTAATGAATAGCTAATGTATATATGTATAGAATATTTTTGGCACAGTCACGAAACTAAACGAAATACATGACACGACTTCCAGAATACGAACCTGGTCCACACAAGCGCTGCGACCGCTGTAGCCGCTGCCACAGCGGGTATGGTGGTCTCCTGGTCCTGTGAACTTTGTGGCAGATTATTCGCCACCAGAGACGAATGGAGTGCTCACGCCAAATCTCATCTACCGGACAATAAGTTATTACAAGACAAAATGCAGCAAGCAACACAACATCAGGTAAATATCTATTTTAGAAATGCCAAACAACGTCCTAGAGTAAACTTAGTATACTAAGGGCCTCTTTCACAAACTACATGTAAAGTGTTGATTAGTTACTTTTAGAAATCGTTTTCTGTTATATTGAATTATGCACTCGGTTTACTGCATCATTCGATAGCCGATTTTTTTTAATTATTTTCTATTTAATGTTTGGGACGTTTACCGTACAAACAAAGGTATATCAGCTCCATTATCCCCGGTTACCGGTGACTTTAAATGACGTTTGGCCTACTTGTCGTTTGTGAAAGAGGCGCTTAATGATATTAATATCAATTTAGTAGTGGCCTTTCTGACCCCCCAATCCCCCCCTTACAGAACTTACCCATTACAGACTATCATATCATATTATGTTAATAATCCAAACATGTAAGATCCTTGGGATAAATAGACACATCCTGTATATGTCTGTATTTTAGTTTTATTCGTCTCCTTTACAGCAACAAGAGAAGGTGCATCTATCGAACCAGGAAAAACTCCAACTACTGCATCACCACAATCAGAACCAGCAGTTGCTTAACGGCCACGCGTTGGCGACGGCCTCCGTGTCGTCGGCGGCCGTGGTGAACGAGGGGGGAGGCGGAGGCGGGGGAGGGACTTACTTCACGCACGGCCACACTCACTACACGCAGGAGAGACAGCACACGCACGCCCACCACCTGTGCCTTATGTGCCGGCAGGAGTTCGCCGGAAAGGCGGAGTTCATGTTCCACGTGCGAGGTCACTTCGAAGGCAAAGTGAGCGACATAGCGGCGGCCGACGTGTTAGCGCGTTCGCTGGTAGACAATTCGGGATTGTGCACCTGAGCCATGCCTGCGCCTCTCAGCGCATACTCGGACGGCAAAACCGTCTTCCCGGACGACAGCATCATGTTGAAGTTCTGAGAATCAATTGACGATCTAGACTTAAGCTTTTTGACCAGTGACTTGAACGAAATAGATTAAGATGTTTTTCATGTATCGAACGTGTACGTTATTCCTTCCTTTTTTATATAGGTATGTTTCATTAAAAAAAATATAATCACATTATATGGTTTTACGAAATTCAAATAATGAAGCGTGGAAAGGCAAATGTAATAATAATTATAGGCCAAACGATCGATGAAACAAGTAGATAAGGAAAATAGAAAGATTGTATACGATTTAATAAATGTATTTATTATTTTCTTACTGAAATTAAGCGTACTAAAGTCCGATTGAAATCTGATAAACAGGTTACTTAGATTGTTTATTCTGCATTCTAAACCTTTTAAAAAGTTTCTTTCTTACGCTCTCTTTCAATCATCCAGAATCCTATCGATAAATCAATGGTACGATGAATTATATTGAAAGAAATATAAATAATTTAAAGATCTAATATCCTATTTATCTATGAATTTCTTATTCAATTTCAACTACAAAATCTCATTGCCTCTGCGCTTCATACATATTCAAACTTTTTTTTTTACTAAATAAGGAAAAATCAATCCTCCGTACATAAATTCTTAATATTAAATTTTAAATTAAAATCTTAATAATAAAATATGTACGTATAAATAAAATAAAAATAAAACATTTTTATAGAGTGAAAAATGCCGATAGTATAAGTATTAAAAGTTTTACAGAATCCTATTATATCGCTTTACCTATTTTGTATTATAGACTTAAGTGTAATATAATAATTCTAGTCAGAAAATGGATGAGTGATTCTAGTCATGTTTTAAAACTGAACCGTCTACGAAAAGTTTTATTGCATTTTTTATGTAAATATTAACTTAATATTAAATTAGTTAAAACATTAATTAACATTAAAGTGTTTGATAGAGTTCTTAACGTTTGCTAATTATTTTGTTGTTATCTTTAATTACCTGTTTATTGTGAGTACATGGGTTTCTTACTGAATTAGTTGTTTATTCCACTCAGGGAAATAACAAAAGTTATTTCACTTGGGGGTTTTTCAAATTTATTTTTCCAATAAAAAAACGTCTCGCCATCGATTTGTCTAAATATGTAGATGAAAAATAAAAAATTTGAGCAATATCAGACAGACAGAGAAACAGATTTACTGTCACATTTATAATATTAGTATTGACTAGTAAAGATTATGATGTTTGAGGATAGCATTTGATTTAGAATGAATCCCATGTGCTTAGAAGCCAATGTTGAAACGAAATATTTTTATTTGTTTCTTTATAAAGAAAGCCAGTGCCATAAAAATAATTCGATAAAATTATCTAAACCTAGTAACGTGTCCTGCAATTAAAATTGGAAAATAGACGGATTTGAAAATTCTTTTCGAAATCGATAGCCCAATTCTTAAGGAAGATATTCTTTTATCGTCAGTAAAAGAATATCTTCCTAAAGAATTGTTCAGTCCATCAGTTACCAGTTCACTCAGTTAAATATTTGCTTATCTTTGTTCTTGTTAATTTCTGAGCACTGAGTAATTACGAGTACCTTTACGAAAATATGTATTTATTATATAAAAAAATGTGTGGCCTGTAGCTGAAAGCCTTTATTAGATTAAAAATAAATGTAAAAAAAAAATTAAAAAACACACTTCGCAAACGTTTACTTTTATTAAATATTTTTATTATAATTAAAAAAATAATTTAGTAAACGATTGAAAGGACATCTGAGTTTCTAGTCTTTTAAAATTAAAATAAAAAATGAAAATACAATTTCATTGTAAAAATAATTTGGAATGTTTGCGGGAAGGCAAATCAGAGCACGAATGAAGTTACAAATTTGTAGGAATATGTATTTGTAGGTACGTAGGGTGATTTTGGAGCGGGGTTAGGAGTACCTATAGGTGGGACATGTATGCAATACAATAATAGCTGAAAATACATTTCTAATCCTTAATAATACGAGTATACTAGAAATGCAACAAACTTTGTGAATATTAGAATTTTAATTGTATCTATTTAAATATTTAGACGTAATATTAGTATTATAGCTGTGTGAAAAGATCAAGGACGTATAAATGGGCTTGTAGTATCGTCAATAACTGTCGCATTCAAAGTAAGTCAGTACCTACATTATAGGGTACCTGGCTGAGTTTTTCAGTTATAAATTTTGCAACCTTATTAGTTGGCAGTAACTACCCCGTAAAAGAACTTAAGATCAAAGAACAACAAGTACCTATGTTGTATGTTGCCAATAAGCAATAGATGGCAAATCTCACTCCCCTATCCATACTAGGTTGTCTTTAGATTTTTGTGTACAACAGAAATATTTAAGAACAATAAATAATATCTTCACACATTCCACACAGCACTATCTAGTTCTACAGTATGCAATTATCAGAGAGTTGATATAGATTACTTTTTTTTCTAAATACGTACATATTATAAATACAAAAACTCCATAACTCAGGTACAAAGGTAAAATGTTAAAACATAAACATTTGCCCCTAGCGGGATTCGAACCCGCGACCGTTTGGTTAACAGCTAGGGTTACTAGCTACTAACTAGACCAAACGTCAAATCTAATAATTTCATCGACATCCTTATACAGAGATATATTATTTCGATGCTTTATTAAACCAGGGTGGGCAATGCGTATACATCTCCCCGGCGATGCTTGCTTGACGAGAATAGAAGGTTTTACCTCTCGTCAAGCAAGCGATTTGTAAAAATCGGCTCATGTGAGATTTTTACTTAGGTAATAAAAACCCCCCGAGAGCGCCTATATGGGGACAACGGTTCCTTCATCCATATAACCTTTTACCCAGAGGTCCCCATATCCCAATTCTTTCCGAATACCTCAAAATATTATCAAGGGATTCTTAAGCCAATCGCGAGAACCACATTTAGTTGTTTCATACGACAGGCAGAGGATACCGTGCTGTTTGTACGCCCTTGATATCTATAGATGTTGTCTTTCTATTATTATTTCTTACTCTTGTGCATAAAAAAAATAAAATTGTCACTAATCTTACCTAGAAAAAAAATCTTGGAAGATTAAGGTGGTGCCTTGTTGGAGTTGTCGGTGTCAATATTATGTCAATCCACACAAAAGCAGACACTTGTGCGGAGATGTAAACCTTAGACGATAATATATGTATGATGATTTGTGTATGCAGATAAACAAAAAATTCTATGAAGCCAGTGGAAATGAAAGGAATACCTCTATTTAACATTCGTGGACGAATTGACATATTGTTTGATCATAAATCACCGTAACCACCCAAGACTGATCCAAGGCTTGTTTATTATGTTAAAATCCAAAGGATGTATAATATTTTTTTCAAACAAAACAATACCTATATGGATTTTATAATATTCGATCGCAGGAAAGTACTTTGCGTGTATTACGTCAGAATACGCCAGTCTAAAAGACGGCGACGACAAAATATACTTGTTCACACACCTATTATTAAGAGGAGAGGTTCCTTTACATTTCTAATATGAAACTTTCAAGCCTGTTTGAGAAAAATGTATTAAAATACTTATTGTCGATAATGTTATACTCCATCTGAGATAATTGAGAAAATTAATAGTGTTTTTAAAATCAAGAACTCGATAGAGTTGTTTTGTAAATTAGATTATTACCTACATTTTTTGTCATTTCAGCACAAGAATGGCTGTGAGGCCTTGACCCTGGAAACTATTTCTTGTAATTAATCCACATAAACGATTCTATTGTATGATAATCTTGATTATTACATTGATTAACTCGTCAGGCTATTGTATCATAGTGTTCATGATAACGAAAGCAAAGAAATTTAGATCTTATTCCATAGTCATTAAGGTAACTTTCATGTGAAGCTCCTACATCTTTCCTGTTTCTTGATATTTTTATACAAGAATGTATTATACTTTTTGATTGGGATAAGTTGACGTTACTATAAGGTGTAGCGATAAATTTTATTCTTGTTACAGTTGATGACCGGTAAAATGTATTTGTTTATTGTCAATAAATATGTTTGTATTCGTGCTTTAATAATCTGATGATTAAAATATTCACTGGTATCTTGTGACCATTGAATATTCGCTGCTGAATATTTTAGTGTTAATATTTTTAAAAGCACTCCGAACGTAAACGTTTCGTATTAATATTTTAATTTGTTTAAAATACAAAAGTGTCTGTTAGCGCAGCGCCTGAATTAGAGCTACATTTGAGTATTGATATTCAAAATAAGGATTATTTTTATGAAGGAGTTTCTGGTTTTGATTTTAATTTTTATTTCATTTATAAAGAATTTAATGTAGGGTTAAGAAATACAAACCACATTTGCATGTTTAATTGTAAACTAATTTTTACTCTAAAACAAAGAAACGCCTTGCAGGTCCAATTACATATAAATTTTAGCATTTATCAAAAAATTGTGAACTACCAACGGTTTACAATCTGCATTGTCCTTTAGATTTGTTAGAGTATACTTACTTAAATATAGCTATTGAATAAGAAATAACATAATATAGGATTAAAAACAATTGGCTTTCAAAATGATCTCAAAATCTAGTCAGTTTTAATGTAAATGTTATAGTAAATATTTTTAATTAGTCAACCTACCGATAACTTCAATCTATAATTAATTAATTATTTGATTTTTGATTTGATCATTTCTGATTCAACATGGGATTTATCTGTGTAACATTAGGTAGTTTATTAAAATTTTAAGTAAGTACTTACCTGCTTTGAATTCACCATGATTAATAATGATAAGTATAATATAGATAAGTAAAGTGTCTACCTAAACATTTTAATTAATTACCATAATTTTACAAAAATAAATCCTGTATTAAAATTTAAATTAAATTATTTTATCATAAATGTAAGTTTTCATTGTAATAAATATAAATTTGGAAGCAATGGTAGTGAATATACAGTCATATATAAAATAAGTCATATGTAAATATTCGCAGTATATAGTATCGATTTCTCATTTGAATGGGAATTTTTAAGGGAATTGTATAAATATTATAAAAGTTATTTTATTATTTATACATATTACAATTTCTTTTCAATATACGACATACGTTCATATTGAAGAGACGTCGTTCTGTAAGATTAAAAATAATCTATTTAAATTTTGGTATTACATTAGTTTAACCGATGATATACCTAATTTAATCAAACTAAATATAAGAGAGAAGCCTTGATTGAAACTGCTGATTTCAGATTTTGAATTTGGATTTAATGACCCAAATTCGATGTTAAAAAGTTTCACTGACTACCTTGAAATCTTCATTTATATAAAAGACAGATAAAAATCAATCATTTTACGGTTCCCAGTTGACATCATCACTGAAAATAAAAGATCTACATTATTTATTATTATACATCTCTAAATCTACATTTTTGATAATACATACATATTATATATCTCGGAATCTCCCTATTTTGTAAATGAAGACGTGAGTGGATGAAGGCGATATGTCGCATAATTCTAATTTTGAATATATCGAGGTTGAAGTTTTACATTTAATTTTTGAGATGTCGCCACGGAACTGATTTTTGTACTAAATTATGATGCAAAGTTGTGGAAACAACCTAAAAAAGGGAACATAGCTCCCTCTTCCATTAACAAAAGTAAACTTTTCTGCACTTTTTGCTTTTTAAAACTAACTGTACATAGCACCTTTTTCAACTTTTTATTTTCCAAAAATGTCTTAAATCGACGATCTTAAGGTCTAATCATTCATATGGCCATATTACCTTCATCAACGCAAAAAAACGAATATACCCAAAAATGCGACATATCACCTTCATCCACTCACGTCTTCAAATGCTAGAAAGTTACTAGATCACTTACTTACATCAAACTTATTTCAAAATAAGAACAATAACGACGTCATTTTTTTATGACGGTATGTGGTGAATCCTTGTAGGTAATTGCAGTACGATTCGCTAATTCCATGAGTTAACCACATGAAAGATATTTCGAAAAACTAATGTAGTACCAACCATTTTTAAAAGCTTGCTTTTATAAAGCTTGTAGGTAAAACTAAGTAACAAAACTGTGATTACGCTTGGTTTCCTGTCCATATTGCGCAGCTTGTAACATTTACATGAAATTCTATTAGTTTTACAAAAAATTGTGAATGAACTAAATAAACTTAAGATTTGTACATAAAACCATTTTCTAGATTGTTCAAGTGTCTAGACTTTATTTAAGTAGCAATAACAATGTCGCATATCGTAAATTAAAGTTGGTATAAAAATGTAAAAAAACCTTAGCGGCGTTTTGGAAATAAAATTAAGAATCTATTTGCATTTTTCTTTTTACTTTTAATCAATCAAAGTGAGGTAATTTTTCACAAGACAGTGAAATCGAAAAACAGTCGACCTAGGGCAGTGAAACTTACGGAAATCCTATTGAAAAATAATAGGAAACACTTTTGCTTTGGGATGGGCCTATGCCCAGCAGTGGACATAGGCCTCTCCCAGCGTCTGAGATTATTAATTTTTAGATATGTTATTTAAATAGATTTAATTTACCTACTTACCTACTATTGACAAATAGACACACATCCTTACAATAGTTATCCTACCTACTTAAATTATAATGCTATTTAGGTATAATTAAATTATATAAAACCATTTTGGCTAATTTACGCAAACCTATTTTTAAACAAATTTTACCATAAACTCATCTTTACGAATGAAAGATATTGACAAACATCAGTGTCAAATATCAAATTCACGCAATAATGGCACCGAAATTTTAGGCATTTACCAAATTTCAGTTATTTCAAAATTCTTTGTTATTGTTTATTTTATATAGATATTACTAATTAAATGCATAACAATCAGATTTAATCATCTATTTTACCGGTAAGTAATCAATGTAACTTTATTTATTTAATACATTAAAAACATATTTATTTAGCATTTGTACCTAAATAAGTCAATATGCCATTGCCATGGCTCATTGGGTAGAAAACTCGGCTGCTGCCATGACAAACGCAATATTGAATTTTGTCGAAAAATCTCGAAGAACCTTCGTACCGGGGTACTTCAGGACATATACAGTAAGCTAGAGTGATCATAAAGAGGCATTTTCCTAAATATAGGTCTTATCAGTGTAACATTTTGTTGAAAATAAAATTAAGCAAAAATTTATAATTATTCTGATCTGAACAACTTTTGATTTTGCCTTAGTACCTAACTACAAAATCAAACCTTTATTTTATTTAATTTTATTTATTTTTCTTTTTTTTTCTATCAGTGTCACCTGTTAATCGTCTGAAATGGAAGCAGCTTGTTTAAGAATCAAGTTTGCACCACTCATCAGAACTCTTTACAAAAATAATATACATGAATCCGATGCTAAATGCAGCATAGAGATTATACCAGAAGTATCATGTATAAATAATTTGGAAAACTATGAATGGAAGCCGAGTGAGGATAAAATTGAATACACTATTCCGATGACTTACAAAATACGTCTGTTACGAAAAAGCAACAGTAACAATCTTATTAAAGATAATAATGAAAAATATAAAGAAATTGTAAATAACTATCATTCATGTGTTGACCTCTTAAATACTTCTTCCACAATAAGTGAAAACCATGGTTGTGGAGATGTCAATAAAATTGTGAGCGAAAATTATTTCATGAGACAATTTTCGGGAGATGTTGACTACAAATTTCTTGTTCCGATGATAAGTATTAAAAAAATGGAGAAAAATTGTAAGGAAGATCACTACTCTACGAGAGATCTGCAAACACAAAGTTACTTAGAAGAAACCACGGAGTCTAAATGGGTAACTTGTAAAAATAAAGGTTAAGACTTAACTACATGGGTTTGATGTTAAGTGAATATTTTATTTTTTACTGACTTTATTATTTTTTTCTATTAAAACAGGCCATGAAAATTCAGACTATAAGAGTCGAATTTTACAATCGATTAATGAGAATCAAGGTACAGTAGATAATAAATCTATTCAGCACGACGATTTCTTTGCCAGTAAAATGACACATTCAGCAGAGACCAGCATGCGTCGGATTAAAAAGGAAATGGGAGATAATAATAGACCGAAATTAAGTTTGACGCCTATATGTCTAGTGAATACTGTTGAAGATCCGTCCACGACTAACGACTTAAGATTGAATAAAAACTTATTTACCTGTCATTGTCTTACAAGAAAAGAAATTATCGGCATAAAGAAAAACAGGACTAATTTTAATATGACGACTGATGAATACCTTTCGGATTATATTTTTGACCATAGCAATATAATAGGGCAAACCCAAAGAATCTTGCCAGAAATACGTATTGCCCATTTCGTCGGTATAGTGAAGAAAGAACTTTGTCCATTACAAATAATGCTGAATGATATCGTACATAAATTTAAATTACTCAATTTATATGGTTATGACAACATAATGATGCATAAACCTATTGCTCAAAGAAGGATCAAACGTGAATCTACGATTATAGAGAAACAAGAAAAATCCAATCGTGTTGTATATTCTATAATCTTTGATGGTTAATCTAATCAACTACATTACGAGTATTGTTATTGTCTAAGAAAGTGTTTGTCTCTATTAGAATAATAAGTTATGAGTTTATCGTAACATGTATTGAACTACTGAATAAACTGTTATACAAGTACTCATTACAATTATTTTCACCTTATGCAAATTAATTGATAGAATGTAGACGGCTACTGCCGCCACTAGAACTTAGTCACTAAATAAATTTCATAGAACGGTGAGTCTTATCGTGATAAAACATTAATGTCCGATGAAAATCATTGTTTTCAATTTTCGCCCAAATATAAAAAATATGTAGGTGAACCACGGGCAATAAGAATCAAAATTTCCAATGAAATATTATTAAGGTGGACTACAGGCAAGAAAAATTACCCGTGGTGGAGAAAGCAGGTGGACTACGGGTAATACCCGAAATAAACTTCTATAATATATTTGTTGGCAGCAGGACAATGGAGCAACAACCCAATACGACCGAACAAATATTAAATACACTATCATTTAAAATAGAGGCAATTCCCCAAGAAACGGTTATACTATCAAAATCAACCAATAGCACTCCAATAAATGTTAAGATTAGAGTCAGTCAGATAGGGAAAGATGGTGCTGCGCAGAAGAAAATATTATCATTGCCGAAATTCCATAAACGTCATAAAGTACCTGATCGAATTCGATTAGTGAACAGTGATCAGACCATAATGTCTTTTAACATTGTAATGAAAAATGAACCTGATCAGAAATCTCCGAAAACATTCCGAAAGCAAATGTTTCATATTTTTAAATCAAGTAAAGTATAAAATTTTGATATAGCTATTATTATATTATACACAAATTCAACTAAATGATATTTAATTTCATTTTTATAAGGTGGTTGTTTAAAAGCACAAGATGAAATTAATGAATATTCCTACAAACCTACTACTTCTAAAAAAGGAAATAATATAATCCAACTTCAACAAGTCATTTCAAATCAGAATTTTAAATCAAATACGAGTGAATTAACAGGAAAAGAACTAAGCATTTTAGGAAGATGTAAACCCGGTATGTATATAATCTATACCAATATATAAAGCTGAAGAGTTTGTTTGTTGAACTACTGGTTCGAATTGAAAAATATTTAAATAGGTTATGGGGAACGCGGACGAAGTCGCGGGCACCAGCTAGTTATATTATAAAATTACAGTAGGTTTATCAAATTTTGAATTTTAGAACAATCATTAATTTCATTTAATTACAGGTGGTTGTTTAGACCCTCCTTTTAATGAAGACAAATATGTATTTCAACCAACTGCAAAATATGTAACGTCAGAGCTAAATGAAATACAGAAAAATGTACCTGAAATCAAAATTTCTTCTCCAAGCACACAAAAAATTAGAAAAAATGAAGGTGTAAAGATTAGTGCATCAAAACTCAAAATCACTAAAAGAGAAAGTCAAATTTCTTCGTCGATTAGTGGTCAAAACGTCGAATCTATTCAAACTAAATTAAAGTCTTCTTTCTCCAACGCTATTATCACTTATCCATTAGTTTCATCATCGACTGAGCTACATAAAGAAATATCTGAAAAGGATATTAAAAAAATACCTTTCACAGAAACTAATCAGGGGTATTTTCTACCGCCAAAAAAAAATCATCCTGCTGTCAAGGAGAGCCCAGTTTCTAATAAAAGTGATTCAGATACAAGTGATCAAAAAATGGAAAACAACTCGATCCATGCAACTTTTGATAGTTATATTGAAAGTAATTTAAAAGTTAAGATTCTTCATCAAAGTGTTGATAGTCCAGTAAAAATTTTAGATGCCATTAATACTCAAGCTATAAACGATAATGACACGAATTTTACTCAAACCCCAGTTTCAAATAGTCTTATAGAAAACAAAAGTATATTACCATCAGGTACAAATTTAGAACGAAACAATTTAGATATCTCAGTGGAACAAACAATAACAGAAATTAACTCTTTTCACAAATTAAAATTAAGGAATATGCAAAATGACTTATTTCCGAGCGGAAACAGTTTTAATACATCAAGTATCGATCCGAACGACAAAACACATAGGACGAGTCATATATCTCTTCTTAGTGAAGTGGGCACCGAAAATAATATAAAGCAGTTTCAGAAATTAGTCCTTCAGCCAAGTGACCAAAATCACGATTCAAATTATACAAACATAACCAGCAATTTTTCCAACGATAATATATCTGATAAACAAGTAAAAAAAGAAAACTCGTTAACAATCAATTTCGACCTCATGTGTAATACATTAGAAACACCTGTGATTGATGCGGTTATTAGTATTGATTCTGAATCGTCAAACAAGTCATTCAAAAATATATCAATAGATAATTTGAATCAAGTGAACGAAGACATAAAAGAAGAATACCTACCAAAGACAACAATATTATTAGATGTACCCTCTATTACAACATCTGCTAAACTATTAACAGCAGATCGAATACAAAAAAATTATGAAAGACAAACTGTTCATAACGATTCTAATATAAATAAGGCAACTAAGCCTACTTCAGAAAAACTACCACAACAGGTCTTCAATATTAATAAGGTAATTGATTCTGAAAGTCAGAAAAAACAAAACGAACATATGTTAATAGAAAATGTAGCGGAGGATATAAAAATACACAAAACTATTTTAAATAAAGATAATGAATTAGATGTTGCCAATGACATTAAGCTTAAGAAACCATTTTCTGAAAAAAATGGCGAATATGAAGCAAATGGAGACGGAAAAGTATGTGAAATAAGTTCAACCAATAATGTTAATGCTGTGTCAAAGCAATTATCTGCTACTGAAATAATAGGTGATGACGAAAGACATTCAAAGAAGGGTATTTCAAAAGAATCCATTGTCAGTGCAGAAAGATCTCTGGTCGACGAGTCAAACAAATCTTCTAAGCTATTAAATAATTTTGAAGGCAAGAATTTAACAGGTTTAACAGAATACTTAATCGATAATATAAAATATGAGGGCAGCAAAAGAATTGAGTCACCTGTAGTCAGTGATTTTGTTAATATTGAGCCAAATTTACAATCTGACGTAGATTTTTTGGTAGATGATATTAAAAATACATATGACATAAATTCATATCCACCTAGTGTCAGAAGTGAAGAAAACACGCCAGTCCAAGCAAATAAAAAGTTTTCTGAGACGATAAACTTAGATTCTATCTATTCAAGTTCCGAAAATCTTTCGGATCCTGGAAATCATAACAATTTTAGAGAAAATAAAAATGAAGTAGAGTCTATTATTCGTAATATTAATTTGCTCGAGATGGGTCCTTTGTCTGTCGCTGAAGAAATAAGTACAAATAAAAGTTTTGATCAAGATAACGCAACCTTGAAACAATCAACTAATAACATAAATAAAGCAGATACTGAAAATGTATCTTATTGTGATATTAGTATGATACCTGAAATAATTGCAAATTCTGATTCAAATCATATTATAAATTCAGATGGAATTTTATTAGACCCATCAGTATTTAAAAATAAAAATCAGTCAAAAGAAAGCAAAGTAGTTTTGCGTGAAGAATCCGTGAAACAGGCCAACGAAAAAATTATTCTAAGAAAAGACCATTCAATTCACTCACATATAAGTACCGAAAGAAATAAAAATGAATCAAATATTGTTACAAATTCAGAGATCATAAAGTCTGATAATATGCTTTTGACGTCTTCTCCAGTAATTACAATCGAAAGTGTAATTGGAAATAAAAGTTATGAAAAAGTAATAAGTCCAATACAGTCGGAATTTAAAACTGCTGAAGTTATATCAACTGGGACTATTGATAAGCATTCTAATGTAAATACTCTAAATTCTGAATGTGAAAATTCGAAAATTTCAACGGAATTTTCTTTTAATAAATTAACCACTAGCAAAACCAGCATAACTGAAAACGAGGAAAAGGTAAACCAATTAATAATAAGTTCCAAAAACATTAATTCCGAAACTGATATTGTTATGAAATTAAAGCTTACTATACCCAGTGATATCTCCACAAAGTCATCTTTATTAAGTAATGTCGAACAAATAAATTTCGAAGCACCTAATAACGCAATTATTTTAAATGAAGAAAAGGTATCCCACGGTTTAGAAATTGACATATCTAACAACTTAAATAATAAGAAATCTTCTACATTATTGTTTAGTGAAAAAATAATTAAAGATTCCATTAATAAATTCAATAATTCATCAATGAAACATTCAAAAGATTCAATAAATGTAGATGAATCTATATTCGTTGGCAGTAATAAACATTCTAAAGTAAGCAACTTAAATTCTGAATATAACTATTCAACAAAGACGAACAGAAAATCTTTCAATGAATCGACATACGAAAAAATTAAAATTATCGAAAATAAAAATAATACAAACCAATTAATCATAAATTCCGAAGATATAGATATCGAGTCTGATATTTTAGCTAAATCTAAAGATGTAGCTAACAATATGTTTAATGAGGCTTCTATCCATAACATACCTAGCGACGAAGAAGTAGCTTTTATCAAAGAGTCATATATTAAGCAAGATGATACAAAAATAAAAGACATAACACTTTCCGAAGTCTTAAATAAATCATTTGATGACAACAAAGGGATGATTGAACTTGACAGTTTTATCTTGTCTAATGATACAATTGTTATAAAAGAAGAAAAAAAATTCAACATAAATACCAAAAACAG
This sequence comes from Synanthedon formicaeformis, assembly GCA_945859745.1. Taxonomy (NCBI): domain Eukaryota; kingdom Metazoa; phylum Arthropoda; class Insecta; order Lepidoptera; family Sesiidae; genus Synanthedon; species Synanthedon formicaeformis. The sequence continues at coordinate 3,422,071 of OX243960.1, read as the reverse complement.
AAATTATGAGCCTGAAGTACCAAACCAATCAATTTTCGAAAAATCATCTACACCATTGTCAATAGAAAAGAAAAATTCTCCGACTGCTATTTCAAAAGATTCTAGTGTAGTGAGCACTAATAAAACACATATCATGAAGTTAAATATAGTGAATCCAGAGCTATCCTCTATAAATACAAAATCAAATTCACAAAATATTGTATCCCAAGAAGTTAATAAGAATATGAATGTAAAAGAAGATCTTAGTTATACAAAAAAAGATGCTACAAAATATTTGAGTAAAGATGGTAAGTGTCTATTCCTTAGATACCCAATATAACTATATGGCAGAGCTATTCTATCAAAAACACTAAATATGCTATTTTGATCATTCAAGAGAATATAAGAATGTTATACGTACGTGAATTAATATCTGACTTTGGCGGATAAATTCCAACGCAATAAGGTTTAAAAAAATGATTAAAGGGATTTTATATAGTTATCATTTTCAGCAATGTATAAATTTTTTAAAAGAAGTTATCGTTTGATACGTTTCATACATTACATTGTTGAATAACTCAGGGTGTAACTTTATAAGTCATGATTTTATGTTTTCAGAAGTTTCAGTCAAGGATGAAGAAAGTTACTCGAGGACAAGTATTGATATTAACTACAAAGAACTTTCGGATGTTCAGAAAGGGAATAAAAATATATTTAAAAATGATGTAGATGTGCAAACGTCCAATGTATTTAATAGTGCACCCAAATCTGTTCTTAGTAGAAGTTTATTTACAAAAATAGATATAGTCCCAAATTTAGAAAATAACATGGAAAACATAGAAACTATTAAACTTGTAAATCCCATACCTTTGAATAAAGTTTGTTTGGACACTATGAGTCTTTCGGAGGAAAGCGATAATTCGAGTTTTGATCAGGTTCAGAACTCGCAAAGAATTCCCATAAACGAGAGTGATCAAGCTATTAATAAAAATTTAAAACGTGCGTCAGTATGTGAAAATAAGTTTGAGAAATCATCTGATTCCACTTTCGTTCATAGTTTTGTTTATAGTCCAAAAGGGAATGAAACTAATAATATGAAATTAGACGAACCTTTAAAGTCTATAAGCAAACCAACTCAAAATGAAGAAGTGATATCAGTTCCGGGGCAAAAGAACAGCAAAGACATTGAAAAAGTCCAATGGAATCCACCAAACCATAAAAATAATGAAATGCCTTTCAATTTGACAAACCATATAGTTTCATTAGAAAAGAAACAAAAAATAACTTACCCTAGGAATGGTTCTGTTAGTAAACAATTTAAAAAACCATTCAGAATACCTCAAGGTTTCTTAGACAGTTTAAGGTTTTCTGTAGCACCGCCAGAAAGTCAAGGAGGAAACGGTAAGTGTTCTGACTTTCAGAAATATCTCCTGTAGATCTCTCACGGATAGTTAGTTTGTGTCCTTGCAATTTAAAAATAAACTAGTCAAACTAGCAAGCGGTATGTCCTAAGAATAAACTATTCTGTGACTTTTTGACGTTCTTTATGAGAGCTGTAACTTCTTGCTAACTTCTCGCGGGGATTTTTTGCTTGTGATCCTAAGCTACTTATTTAGACCACCTGCCAACAAGTGAACCATCAGCATTACTGCCACATTTTATCACTATAATAAAGTTTAACGTAAAGTACACAATAATCCATCTTGATATCTTGATATTTTGTTGATAATTTTAATGCTTACTAATTTCAGATATCGTCATATATTCAAAACAAAAACAAAACGTCATAAACACAAATGACAATAACGATGAAATAAATTTTGCTAACCTCCTCAATAACATTTATGAAAAAGAATTAATTCCTTTACGGAATATAATGAAGGATTTAAAAGACAATGTGGATGAATTGGCAAAACGTAATGAAATGTATAGAGAATTTAGTGCCAAGGATCGTCGAAAGTCAAAAAGATTGATTCAGACTAATAAAAAATGCGGATGTATGAAGAAAACGTTTTGAATTTATTTTACGAGACAAATAATTGTCATAATTTAATACGGGAATGTATTGAATGGAAATATAAAGAACGTTTACTATGCGTTTTATTTTTCTTAAAAAAGTTTAAGTACCTGTAGTCCAGTATCCCTCACCTGAATTTTTTTTCTGATTACTAACAGGCCGTGAGTAGCTTCAGTTTGCCGAGACACCCAACTTTTTCCTCTGCGAAAATTCTCGATAGAGGTAGCTAAAGGAGTTAGCAGCCGTAAACCACTTCCAAGTGTAAGACTGGGAAAACGTATCACTCAATTTGTAGGAGATTGGGCCATTTTATTATACAAATGTTTACTAAGCTGCAGACAAAAAATCAGCTGGTTAGTAATAATTTTTATGACCTCATTATTTTGATATATTGGAAGTGGTTTTTTTGGGAGGGATGGGATTACTAACCAGCTAATTTTTTGTCTGCAGCTTAGTAAGCCTTTGTATAATAAAATGGCCGCATAGTCCTACAATTTGAGTGGTACGTTTTCCCAGTCCTACGCTTGGAAGTTGTTTACTGCTGCTAGCTCCTTTAGCTGCCTCTATCGAGAATTTTCGCAGAGGAAAAAGGCGGGCGTCTCGGCATACCGAAGTTACTCACAGAGTTTCAGCCTGTTAGTATTCAGAAAAAAATCCAGGCGAGGGATACTGGACTACTACTAATAATAATTTAGATAAAACAAAAATAGGTAAGCATTTTTTAGAATACGGTCAATCATACCTTTTTTTAACGTTGGGAAATCCTTATGGTTACACGGCAGCGTAGAGGACGTTGCAGGGTTTTGCCGGACTCCCAACCGGCTAAAACCCAACCACTTTCTAGCGCGGCCGTCGATAATCAGGGTCGCAGGAACGTTATAAACTTATGACAGAACCCACCACGGCGAAGAGGGCTACGCCCCCTATCGGAACCTCGGCGTACCCGAAAGGCTATCTCGGGGAACCTCACGAGTGGCGGACATAGGCCAGCCTGCCTTTCTCCCATCGAGATGGTGCGGCCCGTTAAAAGTTGCCTGTTACGGGCGGTCAAGCGATCTACCCAAATGGGTGCCTCATACAGGGCCATGGACCGCACAACGTAGAGGCGGCGACAGGCCGAATCAGGCCCACCCGGGTTGGGGAGCAGTCTCCCTAGTGCGGTGGAGGCTACGATGAGTTGCGGCGCCAATCGGCTTGCATAACTGACCCCTGCAGCATAGGGTATCAGTTAGTACATTCGTTAAAGGTAATGAAGTGTAAGTTGTGTAAGTAAAGTGAACTGTACAATGAGAAGTTTATTATTATTTATTTTTCTTTTCATACATGGCGGTCCATAAGCGGTCTATAAATAAACATATTATCACCAGTTACTCGAATTTTGAAACCTGTTCTGCGGTGGATACATTTTATTTTCTTTATTTAAAATCAGGAAGATTAAAACCTTATTGCAGTACCAGTTTAACGACATTCTTTTTTTTTAAATTCCGGTTCATATTCATTTATTTTTTAACCAACTTCAAAAAAGCAGGAGGTTCTCAGTTCTACTATATGTTGTTTTTTTTTATATAGTTGTTACGCGAGTACTCCGCTAATTATAAATTGATTTTGATAATTCTTTTATGTTTCATAGGTCCCATGTAAATAATATCGAAATTGATTTTCCGCTTTTTTTTTAAAGTCAAAAACAAATATTTTGTAACAAACAAACTCACATTCACATTTATACGGATTTACAGTTTATAATCAGTTAATTTTGGAGACGGAGAAGCCTAAATAAAGTAGGTAATTGCCCACAGACGTTAATAATATTTTTACTTTATCAACTGTATAATATCTTACTATAATGTAATGTTAACACCGACCAGTAAAAAGTAACACCAACAGTAAATAATGCTGTAATTAAAGCATAAAATGTTATTCGCATTTTACGCTCGATCGCTATAGACGTGTTGCAGAAAGTAGTGTAGATAAGCGGAGCCAACTATCATCGTAAATAGTTTGCCTGTGTTGAAAAATATGCGAAGTTAACCTACAATTTATCAAATATGACTAAGAAATACCAAATTAATAGTGTATCGAGTGCAGTCCAAGACGGTGATCAAGTTCCAACGGATTTAGATCAAGCGTTAGATGTTGCAGGTAAAACTTTTATAAAATACATACAAAATGAGCCGGAATTGATCGTACTCTCGGAAGACGAAATTAGGACTATATTAGAGTAATTAAATCGAAGTAATTATAGGGCCGAAAATCAACCGTTTTCGTGAAAATTGAATTTGTCAATTTTTGATAGCAAGTCCGGATTTTTGGCATTCATGCTGTATTGTATCTTGTTTTATTTATTTTTTATTTTTTAAACTTAATTACATTTTAATTTATTAACTTAATAAATTAAAATTAAAATTAAAATTAAAACTTAATAAAAATAATTTTATGTCAAATTTCTCTTTTCTCAAGATTTTCCTCCGATACTAATGAAACTGAATCTATTTCCCATAAACTTTCGTTTCGTTAACATAAACTGGCAGTCCAATAATGTTCAACCTTCCTTTCTATTATACCAGCCAGTATCTACTTTATAAATTGTAAAAGTTTTCCATATCCCCTAAAAAAACTATAAGAATTGGCAATAAACGTTATTCTAGTGAGTAATTTTAAAATACCAACAATACAACAACAAGTTTTCATTTGATCATGATAATATTATAATTATGAGTTTTATGAGTCATACAAATTATAAGCACATACATATTATATTGCCCTCATTTGTACTAATCCAGGAAAGAAGAACAGTAATGACTGTTCTAATGTAAGGAACATAAAATCAGACTCAAGATAATTTACATATCGGTAACCGATATACTGCGTGATAAAATTTACTAAATAAAAGTAATGAATGAATGATCAAATATATACGAGTGCCTAATATGAGTGCTGATAATAAGGTAAAACTTTTTTAGAAAGATCTGAATAAATTAAAATTCGTATAAATATTCTTATGGCATCGCTTCTTTTATGTTAAGGATGTCATACAGGCTAACGTCGCCTACACACCATCACGTCGCAGCCACACATGCTGCAAGTGTTGCATGAAGGATAACGGATTAGGAAGGATAGGAAATAACATTTTATTTATATTAAGATCGGCAGACAGGCAGACTATACACGTATTGATGATAGGTGGCTCCATTCGCTAGTCGTCTACCTATGCCAGCTACAGTAGAGTTAAGGATAAGGGTTAGGAAGCTTACTCACAGAAACACAACAGCACACGTGCTGTTATTTCACTGTGGTCTTGATTAAGCGGGTGTCTACTGCCGCCAATATGCCTAAATTTGGAAGAAAAACAAAACGTTTGACTTATATTTGAAAGATATGTGAATAGATCACGTAATGGCCCTACACAAAGGTTTTTCCGAATCAATAAAATTATCTATTATAATAGTATCTTTAATCCTCATAGGTATATTATCGTTATCTTTAACCTCAAATTACATAATAGGTCTGGGATTGTACAACATAAAGTACTGCCTTGTCCTCGCACTGTTCCTCATAGCAGCCATCGTCGAAGTTATCGGCTACTCCTACGTACTTCCGGCGGCGAGATGTGATTTAGATATTAGCGATTCGCAGCGTGGACTCATTTCGTCTTTACCGTACATCGGTAAGTAAACCAGTGATTATATTCTCTTTGAAGTAAACTTCATTTATTCCTTTTAGCTTCTGTAGATATGCATTTACTTAGTTACTTTTTACACGAATGAGCAATCGTTTAATTGTTGTGATAACAATACGCAAATTTGATCGTGTTTACCATATTATAAGTAATTGTTTGTTACTACGTTTTGCTTGTGATATAAGCTGTAATTAAAAATTATAAACTAACCCCCTAATCTCTGTTGAGCACAAGCACGCTGCTATCTGCTGTAAGTTGGGTATCCCGCAGACTACTGATCAAGGTTACCATGTCATGGAAATACAACCGAAGTAACAGTATACCAAATATCACATCAATCGAACATGTCAAACTTATAACACCCTGTTTTTGCATCGGGCGTTAATAATAAGAAAAATAAATGCTCGTGCTATGTAGAATAAGAAATTATAGCCAAATGATGATCACTTTCTGTGACAGTAACGTAGTAACGTGAGTAAATTTTCTTATTCCATAGGATTAGCGATATCACAAGGTCTCAAAACATCGTCGGCGCATGTTAGTAAATTATGGCCTATGTATGTGTCATTCTGATGTATAAACAACACTATTGTAAAGTTTTACCAAAATTCGTCCAATAGTTTTTCGGTAAAAGTCTAACAAACACCCTCCTCGTTTGTGGAAAAAAGTTAGATACGAGTAAATATCTAATAATCACTGTACTGAGTATAGTAAATGTTGTTTGAACATTATATTATGTAATGAGCTCATTTACAACAATACATGATTTGTCATAATTAAACAATGTAAATAATATTATAAACTTTATCTAAGCTATTTCTTTATTATCTTATCTTAGTTCCTTATAGTTTTATATGTTGCCATTAATGAACTCTAATAAAACCCCTACGTACCTTCTTATTTTGTTCCATTAACTACAGATATAAGGTAATTCCTTTGAAATATTTTAAGTATATGTAAGTATGTTAACAATTCTTGTTATTATTCTCTTATTAGTTATACAAGTATTGTTATCAATTTGTCGCTAAATGAAAAACATCTGCACAAAGCACCTTTTTTTTCGTAACGGTTGTTAAAACATTATGTTGTTATTATGTGTTTTGCACGACAATTGAAAATAAATAAATGAACAAAATGTTTTGACTTTTTTTATTTACAAGAAGGCGCAATACTAGCGACCCGCCCTCGGCTTCGCGTGGATGTTATTTTTTCCTAAAATCTATATACGTGAAATTTAGCGTCACAATTTTGATAAAACTTTGTAACTACATATTGGTCCAACTTAAAAGATATTTTAAGCCCGGACGAAGCCGGGAGCGTGTGGCTAGTATTTTCTAGTATTTTCCAATGCGGACGAAGTCGCGGGCATTAGCTAGTTAGCAATAAAAGTATTAATTTATATAAATTAGACACCTAAGTCTGTGATTTTAATTTATTTCGGTATTTCTGGATCTGCTATTGCCATGTAGATATTATTGACCTAGAGTATACATAAGCTAGCTAATTATTGAGGATTGCTACTGACTTTAAAATTATGTTTTTTTTTCTTTTCAGCAATTGTCGTCACTTCGTACCCATGGGGCTATTTAGTTGACACGAAAGGTAGAAAACGAGTGATATTGATCAGCTCTCTCGCATGTGGCGGGTTTGGAACAGCGGCGGCATTCATGCCGGACATGATTAGTTTCACCATTTGCAAGTTCATAGCGTCTTTATGGTGAGATGAAAATTTTGTGAAAATTTAAAATTAAAAGACTAAGCGCCTCTTTCCCCAACTACAAGTAAAGTGTTGATTAGTTATTTTTAAAAATCATTTTCTGTTTTATTGAACTATGCACTCGGTTTACTGCATCATTCGATAGGCGATTTTTTTAAATTATTTTCTATTTAATGTTTGGGACGTTTACCGTACAAACAAAGGTATATCAGCTAAATTATTCCCAACTTCAGTTGGTGAAAGAGGCGCTAAGGGTCTCTCACCATCTGTCAAGTAGGCTAACTGTCATTTAAAGTCACCGGTAACCGGGGATAATGGAGATGAGTTGTACGGTAAAAGTCCCAAACATTAAAAATAAAATAAAATAAATCGCCTATCGAAGGATGCACTAAACCGAGTGCATAATTTAATAAAACATAAATTTATTTCTAAAAGTAACTAATCAACACATTACTTGTAGTTGGTGAAAGAGGCCCTAAATGAATAAGGGCCTCTTTCACCATCCCTGAGTAAAGTCTCTGAGTAGGCTAACCTAACCGCCATTTAAAGTCACCGGTAAGAAAGCGTACGAGTTTCACCATCTTCGAGTAGCATTACTCAAGGGTAATTTCAATGAAATTGACACAAGATACTCGTAACATTTACTTGCCAATAAGCTTTACTTGAAAAGTAACTAATCAATATTTTACTTATAGTTGGTGAAAGAGGCCCTAAGTATAATATATTAGTAAAAATGAAGATGCATTTAAGAGCTATTCAACAAATTTCAATTTTCTGTGATAGAATTGTTTGAAACTTAGTACTTACAGAATAAATTCATTTTTTATCTAACGATATTAAAACGAATGAGTATTCATCAGTACCAATTTGTAAATGCAAATATAATCATAAAACCAATAATTTGATATTTAAATTCATATAACACGGAACATACAATACGTTTTCCGTATACCGTAACAACTAGTTAAGTATATCTACCAATTAATATTTTTTCTCGTTTTACAGCTTGGCTTGCCCTGCAGCAGTTCCGTATACATTCATAGGTGAAATACTTCCACAGAGGCACAGGGATCTAGCACTGTCGATAACTAATGCTATGCAAACATTTGGCTCGGCTCTAGTACCTTGTAAGTATAGAAAGAAAAAAAGAAAGAAAGAAATTAACTTCATCCTATGTATAAAAAGCAATATGTATGTTCCCTATGGACTCCAAAACCGCTGAACTGAGATTTTGATGAAATTTTCAGACAATCTTCAGATTAGTCCAACGGGGGATCCTGTAAAGTTTGGTAGCGATCGGACGCGGACGAAGTCGCGGGCAAAACCTAGTATTTTAATAAAATACAAAAAAAAACGAAGAAATATTATTTTTCCTAAGTATATGTAAGCTAAGATGCAGAGCCTGGCACATAGACGCAAAATGCCAGTCTATATGTGTCTTTTATAAGATGTACTTTATAAGAGAGTGTATTTATAAGATGTCTTTTATAAGAGAGTGTGCTCAGGAACTGCATGAGCTCATACAGCCTTCCCCTTTCTTCCATTGGACATACTGGTTAACATCCTCATCTTGTCGAAATCCCTCCTTTTCGGACCAAGCGCTTTGAAACATCCTTTATATGCGCACTGCCAAGGTTTCCGAGCTCATATAATCCAAATCCTTTCAAAGTTCAAGTAAATAGGAATCTTCTGGCTGAGCTCGCTTCATCATAGGCCTCATCTTCGCTTCACAGCTAGATCTTGGCCAAGAGCAAACCCATCTCTAATTAAAAAAAGCTAACTTGAGGTTATGTAGGTATATCATACTTACTAAGCACTAAGTGATTCTGCGTGTATTCATGAAGGGCGATTCGGTTTGCTCTATTGATTATGCACGTTAAAATACACTGCACGCAATGATGATTCATCTAGCTCCTATCAGTAGCCTCCTATCGCGAGCGACCTCTCTTTTAATGAACGAAATAGGCGCGGTCTGCCTACGTTTTTCATAGTTAAAGTTAAAACATTTTCAAAAACTATGTAGGTATAACATAACAAATAAATTATCAACTAAACTTGTAAATGTACGATAGATATATAAAAAGGTAAATACCGAAAAAAACATCTTTACTGCTTGCTGCTTCGTTATTTTATTTTTTATTTTTTCTTTGTGCAATTGTTCAAATAAAGAGCGTACATTATTTTAACTATCTATACTTATACTTAATTTTAATAAATAAGTATAAAGGGAGATTTGTATGTTTGTTTTGAATATATCAAAAACTACTGGACCGATTTAAAAAAAAAATCACCTATAGAAAGGCTACGACGTTATCAGCGACTACCTAACATAAGCTATATTTTATAAAAAGCTACAGCTAGTTGCATTCCTATGTTTTACCTAATTTATAATATTTTTAATTATATGTAGGTAATATTTTTTAATAATTTCATTACTACTATCTAATGTCTGTCTTTCTTTTTCAGTGTTAGCCTGGGGCATATTACCACTCGATTTTCGGATAGACTTCAATGCCTACTATTTTCGATCTTGGCGGTTACTAACAATATTATATTCTTGTTTATTTCTTATCGCTTCTCTGTTCATGTATTTTGGCCCAGAGAGTCCTAAATACTTAGTCTCACAGGGGAAACACGAAGAAGCTCTTGAAGTATTGCGGAATATGTACGCAGGAAACAAAAGAAAATCGCCAGATGAGTATCCAGTAAGATAAAGTATTCATTTATACAATGTAGTTGTACCCTTACATCACCTTTGACACTGACCGTATAGTTTATCTTATTAATCTGAGACCTACTCATACTGTTTGTTTACTAAGTATTAAAATTTATATAATATGGTTCAGTAATATAAAAGGAAAATACCCTTGCAATAACTGATTGTTCGTTTTATATGTCCAATTGTTCGGACTTTTCATTTAATAAGTATTTTCAAACGAATACATTGAATTTCTGGGGAAATTTATGTATTATGTCTTTGCCATTTTTAACTTTTTACAAGTAAGAATTTAAGAATAAGGGCCTCTTTCACAAACTTCAAGTAAAGTGTTGATTAGTTACTTTTAGAAATCATTTTCTGTTATATTGAATTATGCACTCGGTTTACTGCATCATTCGATAGCCGAATTTTTTTAATTATTTTCTATTTAATGTTTGGGACGTTTACCTTACAAACAAAGGTATATCAGCTCCATTATCCCCGGTTACCGGTGACTTTAAATGACAGTTTAGCCTACTTGACGTTGGTGAAAGAGGCGCTAAATTTACTGGCTAACTTACTTCAATTATTAGTAATTTACTAGCTGGTACACGCGACTTCGTCCATAACTTCATAAAATATTCGCTGTTAATGTATATTTCAATAGGTGAAAGAATTACTAAAATCGATTGAGTAGTGTTTGAGTTTATTCATTACAAACAAATATATCTCTTTATTATATTATATTATATTATATTATATTATATTATATTATATTATATTATATTATATTATATTATATTATATTATATTATATTATATTATATTATATTATATTATATTATATTATATTATATTATATTATATTATATTATATTATATTATATTATATTATATTATATTATATTATATTATATTATATTATATTATATTATAACAAGGTGGTGGCCGCGACTTCGTCCGCGTTGAACGATTAAAGGTACCCTATGTCCTTTCTGGTGTCCCATCAGACAACGTGTATGCAAAATTTCATGGTGATGGGTTTAATAGTTTTTGCGTGAAAGCGTAACAAACAAACAAACTCACATTCACATTTATAATATTAGTAAGGATATGTAGATTGAGATAAAAACGGTTTCTTTTTTCTATACCAGACTTTGATAAAGTCTGGTATAGAAAAAAGAAACCGTCTTTTATTTAAAACCTGTCTTACTTTTTAGATAAAATACTTGAAATTTAACGAATCTAATGAAAAACCTAAGCCAAGTTTTTTCAAATCTCTAAGCATACAGACTTTGCCACTACTGAAACCTCCGTACGTAAAATGGATGGTCTTGAATGGATTTCTCCTGTTCGGCATATTTTCTACGTAAGTTTTTATCATTCTTCTAAAAAATGCAGTAAGGGCAGACAAATCAAAACTGAAATGCTATGCCTGTTGTGCTGTTGTTTAGTGACTGAGTAAGGGATGCCAGGGCCCATTCTCTACCTCATTGCTTAACTTTTTCCTATTAAGTTCGGAAGCGCTTTTGCACCTTCTCTTGGTGTTGCTAATTTTTATGAACCATCAAGTAGACCGTAAGCTTGCCTTTAATTAAAAAAGATAACGATATGCTTCACAGTTTGTAGTTAAATATAATAGTTGAACTGCTAATTTTCAGATTAAACGGGTTGTTCATGTGGGTGCCAGATGTCTTAAATCGAGTGCTTACTGGCGAAGGCACTGACATGACCGCTTGTGCCATTATTGCCCAAAGGTTTAATCAGGTAAGTTATCACTTCTTCATAAGGCAGAAGACAGACTATGTATGATTACTCTGAAGTATGCATGTGTAGGCCACATTAACAGGGATAATGTTTTGAGATATTTTGCTAGCGAATATCTCAAAACATTTTGACAAGTTTCTTTTAGTTATTTTGTTGACGCCATGCCCTTAATTCGAAGTCATTGAGGAGATTAATAATTAAATTTATTACGGTGATTCTTTCTGTGTCAAGGAATCCATCAAGTACCCCCAAAATGAATTTAAAATACCTATAAATCTTTATTTATATACAAAAATGTTAAGTGTGTTTGTGTACGCTTCAAAAACTCGTTAATGGTTGACCGATTTTAATACGGTTTTCACATATGGAAAGAGGGATAAACAGGAAATATTTTCATAATCAATGCAGTAATATAAATATGTCTTTTTATCTTTGTAGACTGAAGATTCCTCATTAACAGAATGCGATGACAGCATAGACGAAATGACGTTCATCATCAACTCGGTGGCAAACATCTCATGTGCTTTTATAGCATTAGCTTCGAGCGTAACCTTGAAGTTTATTGGAAAAAAAGCTCTTCTAGTCCTTATGTACATGATTCTTGGATCATTTTGTATTTCAATTAATTTTATAACAGAAACACTGGTATTTGCTGTACTTTTGTCTTCCTTACAAATAACAGCTATTGGAATAGGACCAGTGAACGCCTACGCGGTGGAAATATTCCCGACCAATTTAAGGTAAGTGTAAGCCACTCTGACTGCCCCGTTTAAGCTGCGAAATTTTTTTTTGTTACTTGTTTCAAAAAATTTGTATACACTGTATAGTACAGTCGGGGTAAGAAAAGGTTCGTCACCTTTAAGACGACATTTGCTTGCACCAGAGAAATTGTCAGTCATGCCAATTTTTCATTTCAAACGTCTCTCAGTTGTCTGCTTAGTGCTTTAGTTTCAAAAGGTACTAAAAATCTACGATTTTGATAAAGGAATGAATTTGAAAACTGACGAAGGTTTTCGTACCCTGTCTTTACCTACTGTATAATATACATTTGTACAAGTTCACATACAACAATATGATTTCATTACCTTCAACTATAAATTTACGATTAATTATAATTAAAAAATGCTTTAATATAGTGATTATATTTTTGTGACTAAATATTATAGACTATAGTTGTATATTTTAATTTTACGTTAATCCCTCAGCAGTAGACTGACAGTATTATTATTTCAGTGGAAAGCCACTTCCCAAGAAAAACTTGAGAAATTGAGAAACATTACTTAGGTACATTTTAGTACAGGGATGCGCATTTGTACTTTATTTCTACTTTAAAAATATTGTAAAACTTGTGGACGAATTTTTTTTTGTAATATTTTTTAGATCTGCCATTGGAAGAACTACTAACAGGAGATTTTATCAGATATTTAGTTATTAAAACATTTGCACTTGCAAGCTTTCCTATGTGTGAAAATCTAAAAAGTTATTAGTTTAGGTAATCACTGTCTTTCTCAGTGGACTATACCTAGTGACTTCTTGATTTATTTTAATTTATATTATAACCCCGTCTTTCATTTACAACTACTGACGTATAAAATTCTCATACGCTTATAATAATCATAAATTATAGTAATGATAATAATAAATTTTCAGAGGGATGGCGGTAAGCTTAGCATTCATGTTGGGTCGTAGCGGCTCCGTAATTGGCACCAATGTCGCTGGAATTATGATTAATGCTGCTTGTGAAGCAACTTTCTATTCTTTCGGAGGGTTGTTGTTAAGTAAGTACATCAATCATCAATACTAATAATAAATCTGTAAGGGTTGGTCGTGGAGTAAGTTACTTTGTTTTCAGATATATCGTGTTTATAGGCTCCATACATGATACTAAAACTAAATTGACCATTTTTAGAATTTTTATCTGTATGTATGTATGTATGTATGTATGTATGTATGTATGTATGTATGTATGTATGTATGTATGTATGTATGTATGTATGTATGTATGTATGTATGTATGTATGTATGTATGTATGTATGTATGTATGTATGTATGTATGTATGTATGTATGTATGTATGTATGTATGTATGTATGTATGTATGTATGTATGTATGTATGTATGTATGTATGTATGTATGTATGTATGTATGTATGTATGTATGTATGTATGTATGTATGTATGTATGTATGTATGTATGTATGTATGTATGTATGTATGTATGTATGTATGTATGTATGTATGTATGTATGTATGTATGTATGTATGTATGTATGTATGTATGTATGTATGTATGTATGTATGTATGTATGTATGTATGTATGTATGTATGTATGTATGTATGTATGTATGTATGTATGTATGTATGTATGTATGTATGTATGTATGTATGTATGTATGTATGTATGTATGTATGTATGTATGTATGTATGTATGTATGTATGTATGTATGTATGTATGTATGTATGTATGTATGTATGTATGTATGTATGTATGTATGTATGTATGTATGTATGTATGTATGTATGTATGTATGTATGTATGTATGTATGTATGTATGTATGTATGTATGTATGTATGTATGTATGTATGTATGTATGTATGTATGTATGTATGTATGTATGTATGTATGTATGTATGTATGTATGTATGTATGTATGTATGTATGTATGTATGTATGTATGTATGTATGTATGTATGTATGTATGTATGTATGTATGTATGTATGTATGTATGTATGTATGTATGTATGTATGTATGTATGTATGTATGTATGTATGTATGTATGTATGTATGTATGTATGTATATAAGTATGTATGTATGTATATAAGTATGAAACTTGATAGATAAATATTTAGAAGTACGGGACACAGGATAGGCTACATTTTTCTTTTTCAACGCGGACGAAGTCGCGGGCGCCAGCTAGTCCAATAATAAAAGTACATTAAACTTTAGCCACAATTTTTTCGTCCTTTATACATAATTATGTAGTAGGTAGGTACTTTTAATATTTCTGTGGTCCTAAACTAAGAAAGTCTATCTTCTTTCTTATATAATTAAAAGGCGATGTGTGTATATGTCCCCGTATGTCTCCTATAGACTCCAAAACCACTGAACCGATTTTGATGAAACTTTTAGACAATCTTCAGATGAGTCCAGCGGGTGAAGTTTTGGTAGCGATAGGACGCGGACGAATTCGCGGGCAAATACTAGTTGCAAATAAATAATGGCTAACTTTACTCCGTCTTCGATAATCCTTCATCTCAAATTTCATATTCATGTTAAGCTGTAAGTTAATTTTTATCGATAATAGGATACTCTGATAATAAGATTCGATAACAGCTTTAGTTATAAATGCAGTTTTATGTCCTTAAATAAATAAAAAACCAAAATCCACTTATAAATATTATTGTAAAGGAATTTAATAGTTTTTATTTAGCGTGACACAAAGCCGTCATAAAATCTTTAATGAGGTTATTATATTGTTAACTGTTGCTACTGTTTAACTGTCCTACATAAAACACCTTAAAAGTAATCATTGCCTGACAAATTATAGCAACATAAAACATAGGTAAATGATTATTACTGACCCTATGACATGGCCAGTTACTAGTTAATTAATGGCTTATAAAAATTGCACAATAGGTATGTTCTACCAACTTCATGTTATGAGGAATAGCTCTTTGTAAGTTCAATTTTTTTTCCACGTTAATGTGAATGCCATTCTAGAAGATCTCTTCTTCTGAAATAGATATCAATTAATTAATATTAATACTGCTTAATAATAAATCTGTAAGTGTAGGTATTGTATGTATGTATGTTCCTCCATAACTCTTAAACGAATTAAGTGATTTTCATGAAACTTGGTATATAAAAATTTTGACGTACTGTGGACACAGGATAGGCTACTTTTTTCTTTTTCAACGCAGACGAAGTCGCGGGCGCCAGCTAGTACAAATATTATATTTTATATAATATTTATATTACTTGTAAGTACATATTTCTCTTAGGTAAGGTCGATAAATTATTTTAATAAATCCTAGAGGCCACAAATCCTATATTGATGCCTGTTCACTAAAATATTGTTGTTTTTTTTCAGTATGTGGATTCCTCACATTTTTGCTGCCAAAATCAAATACGAAAATTACTTAAAGAAGTAGATTTTTACAGCCAAACTTGAAAACACGATCTCATGAAACTTGAAAACCTATTCGGTTGAATAACATTATCTATTCAATTGAAAACCTATTATCTACTCACCGAACGCTTAAACATTTTAATTGTTTTCATCTTTACGTCACTAATTACGAGTATAAATAAGTAGAAATAAATAATTATATTTAATAACGCTTTTTACTTCTTTGCCGTTTGACTATCATGTCTACTTATCTAAGATATACTTACTATAAATGCATAGCCGAGTAGGTATGACTCTAATTTTTTTACCTAGGTACCTACTTATTTAAATATGGAATTTTTGTTAAGAAAATTGTTCATAAAATTCCTGTAAATTCGTTAGTGTTTTTCCCCTTGGGCTTGGCCTTGGTTGAGCCTCTTGATCGAATCGAGCACTCTTGCTTGCCTTGAAGCCCAGTCTCAATGATCCAGGTTCGAAGGTTCAGACAGGGCCAACTTTAAAAATGAACTTTTCACAGTTGGCTCTTTACGCAGTCATTTGAGCAGTTCGTCTGGCGGCCTACTCCATCCCTTTACCCCTTAAGACCACCGTTTTAAAAACAGCATGTACCTTAGTTTTGGTAAGTGAGTAAGGGATGCTGGAGAAACCTATTTTTCAATCTTCCTAATCCCTTATCCTTAATCCTAGTATGGTCTGCATGGCACTTGCAGAATAATATGTTGCTCTACGTGTTAATGGCGATGCCAGCCGCTTACCATCAAGTGGACCATTAGCCAAGAATAAAATGTTTACGGAAATATAAAATGTCTGTGGAATATTTGCGAAAGTCAGGATGTCTTTCATCGTGTCCAGCGTGACGGTGAGTTCCCACAGCCTCTTTAGGCTAAACGAGAATTAAGTTTATTACCTAATGAGTATCACTAATCTATTATTTTGAAAGTACCTATGTTTCTGTAGGTATATAGTTTCCATTTTCACTTTAGATACAAACTTAAAATTCAATACTTACCATTTTTTTGCTTCCGGTCAATTACAACCAAATCCCAAATTGCCTGAAATGTGAATACGCCTGAATCCCAAATAGACTAAATAGCAAATAGACTAAATCCCAATTCGCCTGAATGAATAGATATTTTCTTTTATTTTCGTAATTTTTATGTTAAGGTCGACGGACAGACTGGGGCGGTCCACTTGATGGTCGGTGGGGAACTGGTTATAAATTCAGGTTCGCAGATTTTCCCGCGCAAAAAAAAAAAGAAAAAAAAAGACAGCAAATAAACTTTTTTGCAATTGCAACTTTGCAAAAAACAAAGTTGGCTCTGATAAACAATAAACATGCATAATATTTTCAATCTTCAAATTTTCAGGCAATTTGGCACTAGGGCATTTCGGATTTCAGTCAAAATGGGAAACAGGCAATTTAGGCTTTGTTTGTAATGAGAAAGGTAATTTTAATTTCAGTCAAAATGGGAATCAGGCAATTTGGGATTTGGTTGTAATGGACCGAAAGCAATTTGGGATTTGGTTGTAATTGACATATATTATTTTGTTTTGGAATTTTATGGAACTTTTTATTACAATTTACAACTTATTATACCTATTTTGTAATACCCGTAATACAAAGTTCAAAGGTTAATAAGTCAAGCAAAATTTGATGTCTATGAAGTTGATATGTCACTGTCAATGTCAATGTCAGCTGCAGCCCGCAAGTTTATTCATTCTGTTTGTTTATTAACTCATTGATGGCATGGCATGGGATTAAAAAAAAAGCAAAAAGAAAATAAACAAAAAAGAAGTTATAACATAATGGAAATCATCAATACAAAAACAGACGTCATAACAATTTAATTTACGTCAATGGAAAGGTCAACAAACAAAGTCAAAGATGAAAACAATAACAATTTTATGTGTAATGTACTAGTGTTCTCCAGCTTATTGATTATATTCTTTGGTGTTCTGTGATATAATAATTTATAAGTACTTTTATTTAGGAATAAAATAGTCTTTATCCTTTAATTAATTATATAAATAATCAGCGTGGTTAATAAATAGTAATATTTAGATCTGCGATTTGTGCGCGGATTAAAATAACATAACTATATACTATAGAACTACAAGATACCTTAATTGTAGGTAACTACTTCTTCATTCCATAAAATGCAAAATTTAGACTCCGATAGCGAAGATGAACTGCCGCCAGGCTGGGAGGAAAAATCTACAGAAGATGGAAATGTTTATTATGTTAAGTATGTTGTTGCCAATTTTTATAAAGATTTTTATATACGTGTAAATTTTGTGTAAATATTTCACCAATTTTATATTCTATGCAGCATATGCTCAAAGAAAATACAATGGACTCATCCAAGAACCGGTAGCAAAAAGGTTATACCGAAGGAGTTGCCTTTCGGCTGGTCAAAAACTGTAGATTTAGAGGGAAAAACTGTATATAAACATCAAGAGACTGGAAACACTACATACATTGATCCAAGGTTGGCGTTTGCCAAGGAAGAAAAGAAACATACTCACGATTTCCGTCAGAGATTTGATGCTTCCTCTACTGCTTTTCAGGTAAATACATTAAATTATGTGGTATTTTAAGCAAAGATTTAAATCACAGATGCGCCTTGTGCTTCTGAAAACTGTCCACATAATATTATGTCTGTATGCAACGTGAACTGCTCACTGCTCTATACAAGTGACTGCGGGAAGAGTAAGCTCACTCTTCCCAACGATGACACATTTTCGGCCGCTTGTAGTATGGCAAGGGCGCATCTATGATTTAAATGTTTGATTTTAAGTATATCTTGCCTATATCTTGCCTATGAGATATATTTACCTGAATGACAGGTACAATGGGATAGCTACTGGAATTGGAATATATAAATTCATTTGAGGAATATTGCTACTAAAAAGTCATTTTCTTAGGCTTGTTATGACAAATATCTATTAAAAAATTTGTGTCACATGTTTGTCGCCAATGAACTCTTAAACTACTGAACCAATTATGATAAAACTTCGTAACTATGTGTAATTTGGTCCAACTTAAAAGATGGATAGTTTTTATATTAAACCTTTGCAAAGCCAAGAGCATGCAGCTAGTCTAAATATATGTCACAAGTCTGACTGGTTACATCCTCATACTGGTTACATGGTACATAAGTTTATCGCGTGTACAGATAAGTTTGCTTCTGATATACAGATTTATACTTTCATAAATGAATTCAAATTCAAAGGTTGACTTCCACGGATATCAGCAAATCTACATATATATCTATACTAATATTATAAAGAGAAAAGATTAAGTTACGTGGACGAAGTTGCTTGCAACAGCTAGTAACTATTAATTAGAATAACTACACATAATAATAAATTTATTGTCAAATTACAGATTTTACATGGAGTTGATTTGTCGGGAAAATACGCTTTAATAACTGGTTCTAATGCGGGTATTGGATATGAAACAGCAAAGTCCTTAGCTAGGCATGGCTGTAAGATTTTATTTGCTAACCGCAACATTGAGGCGACACAGCAAGCTATTAACACAATTGTGAAGGAGACTAATGCATTAGAAGACAATTTGAAAGCCATACATCTGGATTTGGCGTCTTTGAAAAGTGTAAAAAAATGTGCATTTACTGTTAAAACATTATTTTCAGAGTAAGCTACATTCTAATTATACTTGATGTTTCAGCTTTGTATTTTCACTATGAAACTGTCTAACTTTTTGCCACTAGAACTCTTTTAGAAAGCGAAAAATTTTACTGACCTCTAAAATAATTATGAATAATGTGTATTCTTTATTGATGATTCGTTTTACTTAATAATTAAATATTTAATGGGAGGTATGAAACTATTCATTTAAATTTTTCACGAATTGTTTGATATCAAGCTTTTACTCGAAGACTCCACAGAACCCTAGAGGAGCCCTAGGTCTTAACGCAGAAAACTTTGAGTGTGGTCTTGCTTAATTATTGTTTTTTAATGTTTCCAATTTTACACTGCGTCACAGCGATAAAGATGTCAGGTGTTATATCAAGCCAATATTACTCTTTTTTTTTTCTTAAATAGTAGTAAACATTTATGTCCTATAAACATCAAACTACTACAACATGGAACACGTGTGCCATACAAAACACTACGAATTTTATGGAACATTTAAAAGTGACATATGCGTAGAGCATGAACTGTCATCTAAAACAAAAGAAACATAATAATAAGTACGTAATTTAAGGAAAATGTGACTTTACGTCAACCCATTAGAGTTTAAAATGAAATAGTAGAAGTTGATCGTTACTAACTTTTACCATTGACACATGAAGGCAAGAGTCCGCCATGATTCTGTCAAAGGCGTTCTTTTTATGTGCCTCTTTGGCATTTGTGATGCAAATTCCATTGTAGTATTTCGATGCCTATAAATTATGTTTCAATTTTTTTTTTGTAAAATTTAATAAATTTTCACAGCCACCTCGATATGCTTATATTGAATGCGGGTGTATTTGGATTACCATACACAGAAACAGAAGACAAATTGGAAACTACATTCCAAGTTAATCACCTCAGTCATATGTACCTTGCGTTGTTACTGGAACCGCTTTTGAAAAAGGGGTCCAGAGTCATTTTTGTTTCATCCGAGTCGCACAGGTAACATTTATTTATAATTTCTTGTTTTAGGTAGTCTAATATTTTTTAACATTCTTTTATTAATGAGCTATAGAACGTAAAAAGAACCCTTTTAGAATGATGATGTATTCATAAATAATGTATAGAATATACTGTAGCCTCAAACTAACGGTTTAATTATGATGATGCTTTATTAATATTTGTGATAATTGCTTTATTAGACCATTCAAATAAAGATACTAATTAAGTGTGTAAACTTTTATCAAAAATCTTCAGTCTAGTTATCATAATACATATATCAATAAATTGAAAAATAAAAAGTCAAATTAAATTTAAAAATACAATCACTAAGTAGGAATAAATTAAATTTAATAATTTGTTAATTTTTTAATAAATTGATTAAGCTTAATAGAATATTATTTTCAGGTTTGCAAATTTAAAGAATGTGTTCACAACACAGAATATTGCAATGAGTAAAGATCAATACAGTTCCATGATGGCTTACAATAATTCTAAATTATACAATGTTATTACAGCAAAGGTATCTATCAACTTTATTATATTTTATAATTTTTTCAATAAATACCTTTAAAAAAAAAACTGAGACTGCAATAAATATAATGATCTATCCCTATATAATAAATATAATGATGTGCGAATTTTTGTAAGATAATTTTTTTTCGGTAATCCATAGGCATTAGGTATTTAGTTACTTGAAGAAAAAAATTTTTTAAATACACAGTTAATTTTTGTAGAAAGTATTGTTGGAATGTAGAAGCCGTTCAATAAAAAAATATTTAGGCAGTAAAATTTTCAGCCACTGTATACTTGTATGTGTGTACCCCTATTTGTTTATGTGACGCATATGTGACGTAATAATTTCAGATTTTAAGTGAAGAGTGGAAAGACAAGGGCATAAATGTAAGTTCCCTTCACCCTGGAAATATGGTGTACACGAATCTGAGCAATTCTTGGTGGCTCTTCAGACTTGCATTCTTCCTCGTGCGCCCTTTCACTAAGTCATTGGTAAGTTATCAATCATCAATACTAATAATAAATCTGTAAGTGTAGGTATTGTATGTATGTATGTTCCTCCATAAACGAATTAACTGACTTTCATGTAACTTGGTAGATAAACATTTAGACGTTCAGGACATACAGGATAGGCTCTACCTTTTCTTTTTTAACGCGGACAAAGTCGCAGGCACCAGCTAGTCGAAAATAAAAAATACTTTAGGATCCTATGGGAGCCAAAATGCAAAGAAAATATCCTAGGATCCCATGGGATACCTATAATAATTATTTATAACTTACTAGCGGGCTGCTCCTGCTGACATGCACGAATTTTTTGTTGCAAATCTTTATATTTAAAAATGTTAAGTTGGTTTGTGTACACTTTAAAAACTCGAGAAAAGGTAGGCATTTTCACATATGGAAAGAAGGATATATGGGGAAGGTTTATTATATATATAAACTGCATCCCGAGCGAAGCCGGAAATGGGTCGTTAGTTTTATTATATACTAGCTGATGCCTGCGACTTCGTCCGCGTTGAAAAAGAAAAAAGTAGCCTATCCTGTGTCCCGTACATCTAAATGTTTATCTACCAAGTTTCATAAAATCAGTTAATTCGTTTAAGAGTTATGGAGGAACATACATACATACATACAGAAAAAAATTCTAAAGATTGTCAATTTAGTTTCAGTATCATGTAATAGAGCCTATAAACACGATATATCTGAAAACAAAGTCACTTACTCCATGACCAACCCTTACAGATTTATTATTAGTATTGATGAAAAGACTACCTTGTTTAACGTTATTTCTATTAGTGAAAACCGTATTAAAACCCATTGCGTATCTTGTAATTTTAATGCAAAATCGGTTATTTAAATAAATCTAAATGTGATGTTTACAGCAACAAGCGGCAGCAACGACAGTGTACGCAGCCACCGCCTCAGAGCTGGAAGGTGTGACCGGTCTCTACTACAACAACTGCTTCTATTGTCCAGAGTCTGCTCTAGCTCGAGACAAGGACATAGCTAATGAAGTATTCGCCATTTCACTCACACTTATTGAGGGACGCGTTGGCGCAGAACATATACAATTGTATCTGGATAAATACACGTCTAAAAAGAAAGATGTTCCGTGAATTGGTTAGGGTCCGGAAAGATGTTCCGTGAATAGGTTAGGGTCCGGAAAGATGTTCCGTGAATTGGTGAATAGGTTTGGTTTATAAAAAATATATATTTAAAACATTATTTATCCTTACGAAACTTTGAGATAACGGTTAAGGTATAAAATTTATATGCTAATTTTTTTTTAATAAAGGT
The DNA here is from genome assembly GCA_945859745.1 of Synanthedon formicaeformis. NCBI lineage: Eukaryota > Metazoa > Arthropoda > Insecta > Lepidoptera > Sesiidae > Synanthedon > Synanthedon formicaeformis. Next base: position 3,399,130 of record OX243960.1, on the reverse strand, counting down.
ATTAATAAATCAGGCTATTTTTATTTTTAATTTACTGTTTATACAGGTGGGTAAAAGATAAGGAGTCTTATTATCACGCATAAAAATTTATAGTTCTTAGTGTTTTATGTACAATTTTGTTAGATTGTTTTCGTAATTTCAATAAAATGGATATTTTAACATGCACAATGTTCTCAGTTGGCAGCTGAAAATCTTCACTTAATACATGAAGCAGTTGGCAAAATCGATTTAAAATAAATTATTGGATATGCATTTTGAAAAACAAAATTAAAGGTTCATTCGAGTTAAAAGAAAATTTGTTCTCAAAATAATTTGGAATTTTTACAAAATTATTAATATGTAAATGAAATGTAACATGTAACCTTATTATTAAAATGTAAATGTGACGTAATTAAATAGAAAGTTATACGTTTTAGCATAAATAAACTAGTACTTAACCAATATAGATAATCACTCACGTACATTGAATTAGTGACCTATTTTATCTATCTATGGTATTAGGGATCCTATGAAGCTCTCGGTTTTCATGTACAATGAATGCAAGCAAAGTTTTCATATTTTGCACCTGGAGTAGACCTAATTTTAGTTTATACTAATGGCGTTCTTGTTCCCTGATACTTCCTGCCGCCATCGCAACTGAATTCCTTAACAGGAGCTATAGAAGAATTACCTTTCTTTTTCCCACTAAAAAAGCTCTCTTGTTGAGAATCGATGAGGTTTCCTCTATAGAGACTAGAGGTAGAAGTAGAACTGTGTCCCTCGGCCACCAATAGGCGCTGTGGTAGCATTGGTCTATTAGTCTGTGGTTAAATTCGTTTCATAATTCGAATGAGTAATTTGACATTTCCTTGGTTTATAAAACCGTAATCAATGCTTTATAGAACATTATTATGTAGTTTAGAATTAATATTAAATATTATTTAATTGTTTAATTTATATTTTTTGCAAAGTCCGTTCTGTAAGTCGCAATTCTTTTCGATTCTTTTATTTTTTATGATGAGAATATTTTCATAGGTGACATAAAATTATAACAAAATAATAGCTGCGGAAAGCATTATACTATTTTTTATTTATTTGACTTCACATATAAATTGTGAATTGTTTTTTATTCGTTCCAAATCGACTTGATCATTAGTAATCCTGCTTTAAAGGAAATTCAAACCGTAAAACAACAATAATACGAATGTTAAATCAATAAAACAAGATCAAAAATACTTTTATCGTAAAATATCATCTCTTTAAGTAAAACCGATATTAGTACAGCACTCCGGAAACAACGTTGGTAACATTATTCTAAAATTTGACATTAGTTTCTGTCAAATTACTCGTTCGAATTATGAAACGCACTGTAGTGACGACATAAATTTATTATTATTGTAGGTATTATACTCACTACCATTTGATATTTTTTTTTTTTTTTTCAAATTATCTAGGTATACTTATTTAGCTTTTTATAATTAAATTTTCTTAATTTATCCTCTAAATCCGAATAAACACGAAATTTTTATTCAGGAAACAGTCAATATATACATAATTTTTACAAACTAAAAATAAGCTTATTTAAAATAAATAAGTTAAAAATAATAAATTGATTACATATGTACACAAACTAAAACTCGATATAAAAATGGACCCTGTGGCATTGTACCAAGAACGCTGGCAGCATTTCCTCGTTGAATGGCCAAACTAATTCGTTGGCCGAGGAAAGCGCCAGCTGTTCGGTCTCCCGTCGCATCAATAAGCCTCTTCGAAATATCTTTGAAGAGGCCCATTGCTGCAGGGCCCCACGGACCGAGTGTCTCAACGCCGAATGGTGCAAAACAAAACAAAAAAAAAACGAATAAATAAATTGTTAGGTAAGGAACGGCTCTCACGATACAAACGTAGTGGGATCCATTATAATAATATTAATTATCTTTGTCAAAAATAATAAATAAAATAAGTTAAAATGTTACTATTATTTTTCTACTAATATTTAAAAACACACCAACAATATTTTTAATTAATGACATATATATATGAAGTACTCTATGTATACCATGTCAAGTTGTCAAGCAAAGCAATGAAGTTGTCAAACTCAAAATGGTGTATAGTAAATTATTCTCATAAATTCATAAAATAAAATAATTTCAATATCTTCAAAACATAATTATTATTATTGCATGCATTTTCTTAAAAAAAATTAAATATGATTAGAGATAATAAGTGAATTAAGTTGCTTAAATCGAAACGATGTGACCTAACAATGCTTGTTCAGTTCAGACCCACCCGAACTTCCAAAAGTGGTTCAAATTCGACTATTTATCGTCAATTCTTTGTCTATACCACAGGAATAGTTATGATAAAGAAATGTCGGTAAGGATTTTACCAATTTTGAGTGTCCGAAAAACGTTTAAAAGTTAATAATTGAAGACGTCAAGATGGGTGACAAAATAAATAGAGAATCCTACTATGTTCCTGAAGCAGCGACCTTCAATTACAATAACATGGTAAGTTTAGTTTTTACATATTTTAATGTTCCATTAAAAGGCTTTTTAGTTTATAATGTTCTAGGTCATCCCAAATCATATAAATTCATGTTGATTCTTAAGTTTCTACAAACCAATTTTTAGTCTAATATAATTATGATATTTGACCTTGCATGGATATTTAGTTTTGCTATGCTATGAGTTACTTTTCCTCCTCAAGTACATATAATATATGCAAAAGAAGTCATTAAACTTATTATAATAAATTCACCTACACACATTGTTTTAATATTCTAGTATATGGTCAATTTATGTAAATTTTATAGATACTTTTACATATTTTTGTGAAAGGGAAATATTATAAGGAAAGTTACCACTGATAGAAGTCACTTTTTGACATTTTTGCTTATTTGTATAGATTATGTTGGAATTGTATTGATAGCCTCTTGTAATAAATATAATTATGGTTTAAATTCAGTTCTATATATGGACAAAAGTAGTGTTCAGAAGCCAAAACAAAATTTGTAAGATAGCTGCATTTGTAAAATATGAAATAGCTATGTAAAATATCTATAAAAAAATCTTGTAAATCAAAAAATACTAGAAATTGTTATTGTAATACAAAGACATACTGTATGTCTTTGTATGTACCATCGGAGAAACCACAGTGGGCAACTGAATTTGTTTATTTTTTTTCATAATGAGAATTCTTTTCTTGTGAATGAACAAATGGAAGTGGAACAAAGTGTGAGATAAACTAAAATATTTATTTTTATATATAATTAACCGAACCTGGCCACGCTTCACTGTCTCAGGCAGCAACATTCGACAGTTGCCATAACAACGGTCAACATATGAAAATGATGTTTTTTTTTATAAAAAAATCTGTTTCCTTTGGAATTCTGTGAAAAAAAAGTATATAATATTCCTCTGTTAAATGCAATGTAGTGTAAAAAATTTAAATTTTTTGAATTCGATATTTTGAAGCATACACAAACAAACACAACATTTTTATATAATATAGATTTAGGACGAGATCGTTGTTATTTCTTTAGCAGTTGCTTACTTTTGCATATGCACAATTCCATTTTGATACAATAAAAATAAACAATCATACTCATTGAATGATCCAGTGTATGTACAATTAACTCTATTTAGAGATGTTTAACTATTGCTTTGTTGCTAATTCTTTTATTGTTTGACAATTCAACATTCACTCTCTCTTTATACATTCTTGATTTACAATACCAAATTCACAATTTGACTTATTGAGTTGATAATATCACAGCAAATTTTAAACATTCAGTTATAACAATTAGAATATCTTAACGACAATGACTTTATTTTTACTCTAAAATTATTTTATTTTAGAAAATATTATGTCCTTATGTGAAGAGCAGCAAATGTGAAAGAGTTAACTCTCACATTTGGTGTGTTATCAGACTGATATCAAAATGTATTAGGTGTCTTATGTACTTAACTGATTTTGATAAGATTACAAAAATAATAGGTACCTACAAATGATTTATTGTTGTTTTCAATCTAAGTGAAATGTTTTCTTGTTTTAAGTATCAAGCTAATAATTTAAAACTCTTAGCTCAACATCCAAAAAGAAAAAAATGCAACATTTTCAATGAGGTGTTATAAAAAAATAAGGTAAAATTGTCCCTTGGCTTATCTTAGCTAAAACTGATTTTATGAAACCCTCATAGTTATGGTTATGCCAAATATGTATGGTATCTGCACTGTACCAATGTTGGCTTCATGACATGCTTCCGAGCGGTTGGGCGCGGGAATTTAAAATAATAATCCATTGTTTATAGTTTTCTATTTTACCAACAGTTGACTTAAACCGATGAACAATCACATAACTACGTGGGTATCATGATCCCACGACGCGTCGGAACAATGCGATGTGGGGCAAGCAGCTGACACAATTTAATTTGCGCGCGAACACCACGCCGCTATGAAATGTGCAACTACATTAATAAGTAATCGCTCTTTACTCCCACGCCTCTCTACCAGGCAGCGCTAATATTCTATGCACTTCTATATGGGGAAATAAAATACTGCACAGATAAAACAATTACGCGGTGACTTGTACTTTCTAGACTGACGAGCCCCGGCTCGGCTTCGCCCTTGTGCAATTGGGGAGGGATCAGTATACAGTTATTAGGGAGACAACTATACAATTGTTATTCTTTTTTTTTGTAACTTTTTTAGTGAAACATACAAGGGATACATTTTACTGCCTCACATTCTCTGCTTATCATCGAAATTTCCTCCCCAGAAGTCCGGACTACTTTGGCCACTTCCTAACTTGTCTTCATCCTAACTTGACAACTTCCAAAATCGCCATTTCTCATTCGCTATTTGATAAATTTTCCAGTTAGACGTCATAAAGATGCTAGTCGTTCGATCTGTGAAATTCTTAACTGATAGTAATAAAAAATATCTACTAAAGATCTTAATACTTAGTAGATATTTTTTATTACGTCAGATATGAAGACATAACGAGTCATTCGCCGTACTTTTTTGCAATCATCTTATGGAGCCCTTTCATTTGATACTCCACTCGATAGGTTTCTGAAGATTTTTTATTCATGCAAAAAATGTATAACATCATCACTGGAAAATGTACCCGGTGGCGGATATCCAATCAAGTCTAAAACTTTCCCACAGGACTGCCATAGTTTTCCCAAACCTATGCCTCAATTCTACGAGTACATTTAAATGAATACCGCATAGATACTACGTGGAGATAGTGCGGTGTATAACAAATTTTTATTGCTTCAGAACAGAGGTCGCATGTCTAAAGGCAAGGTTGTTAGAGCCAAGGTACCAGGGGCTGGCTGGTGCTCGCGTGCGCTCATCCACCTAGCTGCCTGTTATTCGATTGCATATTACTGGCTATATCATAACGTCGTTAATTTTATTGCGGCGAAGTATAAAAAAATAATAAATTACAAATTCATATCACTCTAACTCACTCCATCTATCTCAAAAATTCCAAAGACTAAATATAAAATCCCCTTATTTATAAGTACGTATTAAGAATTTTATTAAACTTTGTTTAGGAATAGTAACTATTTTATGTTTCTTTCAAATTACTAAAAGATATAATTTTCAACAACCATCCTCCCAGCACAGTTCCTCATGAAGTTTTCTCCTATAGAGACCTTAAAAAGCTTCGACCAAGTGGACCGTCTACCTGTCTACTGAAGTATTTAATTTAAAAAAGATACGTAAAAATATATACATATTGACAATTTCATTAGAAGTAGGTCACGTGATTTTACCATCAAGCTTTCAATAGATTCATTATTCTCTTTATTATGGTTGCTGTTGAAAGGGTGATGTTCTAAACCCCCTATATAGGTCATATTTAAATTCTAAAGTTACTCTGGCTGTCTGTTACCTATTCACGGTTAAATCGAATTCGAATGACGCTTCGTTTTTTTTTTAAATGCAACCTTCAAAATATAATGTAAGATTAAGGGATCTTTTAAAACTTAGTCCCAGCGAGTATTAAAATACTATGAACATTAAACATAATACGAGTATTTCCGTAGATTAATTTATTTCAAAAAATACATTGATCTCGTTTTAAAGATTTTATTCGGTTTCTTTTTAATAGCTCACGTGATCAGGATTGTTCTTAGCTATAATTTATGAAGATCTGTTCAGGCATTTGAAGACCATCAGCTGATTTCCCAGTTAACGAAGGGATTTCACTCTCTTCCACATGTTCGATTGATGTGAAATTTCGTATACTGTTATTTTGGCGGTATTTCAATGACATGATTACCTTGACCTGGTGCTGCAGCATCAATTAGTCTGCGGAATAACCGACTCCTCAGCAACTTACAGCAGACATAGCGTGTTTGGGCTCAATAGAAAGTCGGGGGTTGTTTTATAATTTTATTGTGGATATAAAACAATTAATAAAACAGTTTTGTATTGAAGAAGACTAAATTTAACTCATTTTGCAATAATCACATTTACAACGCCTGTTTTAGGACCGATCGCTAATAGTTAGATAAATAATTGAACTACCAATCAAGGAACAGCTTCTGTTTTGTGGTTACCACCAGTGATGTGTTAAATAAGACAGGATGCGCCCCTAAGCAATGTTGACGCCTTCGCAATGTATCCGCACGGATACGTTTGATTTCTTGACGTTTTAGTCGGAGTTTGACAACTCTGTCGTACACACGTCTCGACGCACTCTGAGAACCAACCAACCGATGAGAACACTTTACAATAACAGAATAAGCCAATAAGAAATAAAAATACGTTTTAAGGTGGCAATGAAAACAAACAAATTTTTAGTAGATGTGCAAATTGGAGGTACATTTTTTTGTCACTAGTAAGTATGGTAAGGGCGCATCCTGTCTTATTTACACATCACTGGTTTGGTACCACCGGATTCGGGAAAACACGAAAATAAATGTCATTAACTTTTCACAAATATTTTTCGGGAATCTATGAAATAATACATATACTTTAGACTTAAAGCGATCGCGTGTTCAGAATCTTTGTACAGAACAGGCGATGTTCACGGTTTACTGTCAGTACACTTCAGAGTTGCGAAACAATCGCTGCCTTGTGACCTCTAGATATTGCAAATTAAAACAACTTTTGGTTCACTTGAATGCGTTGTAAGCAAAAAATAAATCTTAAATTATAACTTTGAACGCTTTAATTTAGTAGGTATTGAATGTTATAATAAGTTTCATGTTTCAAAGTTTACGCTTTGATTGATAAAAACGCTTACGTCTTGTTGTTCATCGCCATGAAATGAGTCACGACTACGTGAGATTTTAGTTCATAAGGAACCATAATATGAAGAAGAGGATTATGTTTCAAAAGAAGAAAATGCGGATACTGGTGCGTGATCACCTTTTCAGGTGATTATCACTTTTTAGATAACTATTATTGATACATTGAAAACATTGCATGTATGGCATGTTTTCAGAGCACACATCACCCAGACATCACCTGAAAGTTTCGATACATATCTGTAAAGATAATTCCGTACGATATTTTATAAATTTTTTCAAGTGTTAAATTAAAAATGTACAAACATTTATTATTTCCCAAAAATTTGACGCATTCAATGTATGTTATTTGAATTTATGGATATATTTATTTCATAATATTGGATTTCGTCATTCGCTAATTCGCCTTTTCTTGCGATTCGGTTGCGCCACCAAATTGTATTACATCAAACCAACTTCCCATTTGGAGTCAGCCGAATTAAATATAAGAGAGGCTCACTCAGTGGTTTTTCATTAAAACTCGATTGATTTATGCAACGTCTTACCTTATTTTATAATCATTCTCTTTGCCAATAGTAATGGACACGTAAGTAAGTGTTTTATTTTAAGTGATATTTTGACGAAAAACTTAACTTGGAACAAGGAGTTACTTGGAATTATTATGTTTTAAATTAGATTACATAATTTGAATTCCTGGCAATGAGATAGTTAATAAGTCTAACTTCTTTTGTCAGGAGGAAACTTTCTTTTTAATTTTTATGGTTTCACTTCTGTTCGTGAGATGCACTTCCGACCAACTATCACCCATGCTTATCTTAATTGTCACTTCGTATTATCGTTCCTACAGTAGCTGGCTAGGCCTAAAAATACTCGCTGAGCTCTTTCCTTAAATCATGCCTCATTAATCCTAATAGGTGTATTTTGTTCCACATTTCAAAAAAGTTAATCCTTTCGGTTTATAATATTTACAACTCGCACATATTATTATAACAAACAAACATACGAATTGAACCTCTCAATGATTGATAGGAGTATACAGGTAATGTTACATATTCAGACAAATCTTTGTGATCTAGAATCTAGATGCACGCAAGCGATTTATGTAATGCAATATGTAACTCACGTGTATATTCCATATCACATACTAAACCAATATAACATATTATGAAGAATAGGCAGTGAGTTAGTTTCATGCTTTCAAATCAGAACCAGGATGGAATGAACTGTTACGTATACGAACTACTGGAACAGTGACACAGAATCGTTATATTAATAACAGGAAACCAATATAATATGCAGTTTGTGCATATTCTGTTTAATCTACAACATCTAGTTCACTAGATAGTGGCTGTAAATAATATCTTAACAAGTACCTTTGAACAGGAGTGCATTAAATCCTTTACGACGCTGTACAAGTTATTATCGAATTACCATCGCTTGGTCTACTTGTAAGCATGCCTAGCTTTATATATATATATTTCTCTATCATTGTCTGAAAGTTAACAATATCATAAAGAGAAATATTTTATCTAAACATTACGTTTAAGCGAGTCTTACTGGACTGATTTCTTACTAAATACCTATAATGGTATTGTTTATTTTTAAAGTTTATAGCAATAGAAATAATATTAAAAAATATTTTTACTATACATCGCTGCTTAAAAACTAAAGGGGCATAAATCAAAAATTACACTTTTTACACGAGAGCTAATCGAAAAAAATGTTTTCTTATTAGATACATATCAAATAAATGCATATTATACATCGTTAGAAGCGTATTTTTAAGTAGCATTAAATGTTATAATAACTTTTATATTAAACTGAATACTAAAAGAGATATTTATAAGCATATAAGTTACTTTTGAATATATAAAAAAATGATCAAAATATACTAAATATGGAATAAAACAACCATAAGCCTTTTTGCAACAATATAAAGGATGTATTTTTGCAATAAAAACCTTTTTGGATTTTTTTGTTTTATGGCCCTTTAGTTTTTAACCAGCGACATGTTGCTTAGCAGCTTATTTTCATAAATTAATAAATAACTCGGGGGTACCTACTGGGTTTGATTCTCGACAGGGCCAACTTCGTCCCTTGTCCGTTATATGGTGTTTCCATAACACAAGCCTACAGGTTTTGAGGGCATACAATTTTAAACATGTATTTATCGTTTAAGAATTAGCGAATGTCGAATACTATACCTAGTGTAAATTAATAGTGTTTTCAAACATATTTATAAAAGGTTATTAATTGACTTGAAGTTACGAATCTATTATTGTAAAATGCTTTCTTTTCAACTTCTGAAGAAGGTTGTATAATAATTTGGTACAGAATCTAGTGTCAATTATAGACAATTTTATAGAATAGTTCGAAATTAGTTAGCGCAAAAAATCTCGTTCAGATTTCTAACCGCAAATTATCTTTAATATATTCTGGCAATACTAAACGCAATATATTTTAATAGATGTGCGTTCGTTATAGCTCAGTTTCCAATGCTCAGCAAACGAAAGCTGCTTATACGATTTGTAATGCATCTATAATCTACATTATTTCTCATTCGTGCGTAATTACTTTCACCGTTTGCAAACTGCCAACCTTTTACGTTTTACTTGTGATTATCTTTTGATTATATCATATTATCTAATTAATTGCTTTATGCTTGAATAAATATGACTAATTGCGTTTATTTTATATTTAACTCGTCCATCGAAAATAACTATTGAAATATGACTCCACAGTTCGGAAGATATTGTATTAACGTACATAAAGTTTATCGTTGTGACTTTCAAGTAAATATTTGATAAAAATGATCTTTTTTGACAAACACGAGCTGTAAGAAGATACAAAACTTGTACAGATCCTCGTAGTATTTAAGTTGAGCTGTGCCGAAAATAATGAAATTGGTTAGAATTATTAATAAGCTACTAGTAAGCTAATAAGAGTAGGTTTTATTTTATGACCAGCATTTATTGTTCGCATGTATAATAGGCGTTGATAGGATGAAACTTACGTAGGTTGTATATGAATGTCTAAATACTAAAAGGTCACCTATTCTCAACATAAAAATTTTACAGGAGATAGAAAAAACAAAATATTTTTGAAAACCAAAATGTTAAAAATGCTTATAGCACTGACAAGTGCCGTATTAGCAAAAACTTATGTAAATAGGTGTTGCCAAGCGATAAAGACGAAACTTATTTCGCGTAAAAAATGTGACATGTGCCCTTTTAGTATTTAGATATTCAACTAGACTAAACTAACTAAATGTTCTTCCAATAGTATCGTTGATATAATAACAAAAGAATATGTGTTAAAAAATTTCTAAACGCATGCATTTCCGTGTAGACGGTCACGCCATGTTGCGTACCAGTTGTCACTTCTGTTACGAGAAGCAAAGAACGCCGGCTCTTTGACCAACTTCGTAGTCATATATTATTATATAAAAAACGAATTAACAAGAAAACCTAGAAAAACGAGGTGATACAAAGATTAAATAATTTAATGTAGTTTGTACGGCTTTGTTTTAAAATGCAAATACTTTTGGGTCAAGTATAATCCTGAAAATGTATGCAGTCGCATTGCAAACGAGTCTCATAACCATGCGCGAACTTTAATGATATTCGTACTGAATCGTGATGTCGTGATTACGTCCTTGCTACCGTTGTCGTCGTGCTAATGTCTTTTTCGAAGTGACGAAATTCGATATACATACATGATTTTCATTATTGTTGAAAAGTAACAGCCATACTATGTCACATTAATATGTAATTATTAATTTAGCTTATCTTTGCATTTTACTGCTCAATTTCGTGTGTGTAAGGTAGAACCAGTATCAGGGTCAGGTAATGAATATGATCAGCGTTTAGTTCAAATAGATTCATTGTGACCCCAGCGTGGATCTTTACGGGACAGCACCAGTCATTTGCATCTTGGTTCCATTAAAATATTGTGAAATATACATACATTTGGATTTAGACTGATATCTGGAAGAAGACATTTGGTAATATGTGCTTGATTTATTTATAATTTATGTCTATTCAAGGTTTTTCAAACCTTAACCTTAAATAATTTTCTCTCGTTCTATGCCAACTATAGTTTTATTGAGTTCAAGTAGCGAAGGCGGTACAGTTACTGATAATAATCGTTTCTTCAACTAATAATTGATAGCTTAGTAGGATACTCTGTTAATAAATAATTTTGTAATTGTAGGACACTTACAATAGACGGCAACGGTCACGCGATGTCTTGATTAAACTTATACTCTAACATTTATATTTCACGATTTCTCTCTCGAACTAACGTGTTTTGGTGTTGGGGTAATTATTAAAGTAAAAATAAAACCAGAACCGTCACAGGTAATCATTATGTACAAATTACACTTGCAAAATATCCACTCAGTTGCACCAGCTAGATTATAAGGTGCGTAGAATAGAACCGAAATGCATTCATTTGTAACATATGACCCAACATTTAATTACATGTCACAACATGGCCATTAAATCACAGCTAATGGATTCCTGTAAATATTTCATACATTTCTGAACAAAAATGCACTTAAAAACCAAAAATTATTATGTCATCTAAGTATAATTTCTTAGAGAATAATGATATTTTCGATTGTATTACATTAAGTAGATTTCGAGACGATTTTGCTTATTATTTTAATGGTAATCGTAACCATCAGTTGAAGAGTATACTCACAATAGATTGAATAACGCAATATTACGCAATGAAGTTACCGATGCTGTGTTATCAAGATCATCAGCATTAGAATCGATGTTATCGGCTGTCATCTTTCAAGTTTGCTACTGAGATGATCTTACGATTCGATGCCAATCTTTTCAATTGTACAATGATTTAATCGGTATGTTTAGCTTTAAGTGCTTAATAATAGCCTCAAAGTCTTTGTTAATACCGACATTCAATATCTTTATTGATTCTGTTTACATCTACATCTACTAATATTATATTTTCTAAAAAATTTTTTTTAATGAGATCATCTTATACTTTAGATACTTAAATATCTTTATAATAATGACCCATTTCTATAATTATGAAAAAAATCAATGTGGAAAAGTCAGCGTCTAGATTATGGTAAACATTTTCTGAATAGCGAGAATTTTTTATTGATTGATCGCCTTACCTGAAGGAACTACGATGAATGTGGTCAATATTACGCTAATTTAATAGCTCGAGCACGTGAGCCAGTAGTAGCAGTAGGCAAGTAGTAATTTGATTCTTGATGTGCCGTTTAGAAAACACACACAGTGAACCTACAATCTAGGAATTATGGGCTGGTTTCTGAGATTTTCAGACGACAGTGAGATAAAAGCAGTTAAAGGCTATTTCAAAGAGCAAAAAATGTTTTTTTAACGCCTTATATTCATAATCTGAAACGTGTATCTCACACGTATAATGTTCATGTGTGGGGGATTATAATGATAAATAAAAAATATACTTACTTAAAACTTTCTCTTTTTTTACTTTTTTAATTCATTGTGCAAGTACTTTGTCATGACTTATCATCCCCCACAGCTCATAACTGGTATTGACATTATATTGACACTCATAACTGGTGACAGTATATTGACACTGCAATCATCAAATTGTCTATATTTTAAACTTATCTAATATATATAGCTGTGGTTCTGTTCATCGTCATTTTCTAAGGCTGCTATTATAACGTTATAAAAGGGGTGCATAACAGCATATTCATATCGCTTGTGGAATTATGCAATTGTATCCATTCAAACATAGGTCAGCAACAAGGATAATTTTGTTGGTATTTGCACTCTATAACACCAAGTTTCCTCACAAAATGTTGTATTACATTGTACCAGGAAACAACACGAATTAGCCACAGTTGTTGATCACCTGTTATTCGCACTTTAATTAAAATTTCCAACGTGCAAATCATACCAAATTCATTGTAGTGTAATTGCAGTGAAAACTAATAATAGACCCGCCCGCATCAGGCGTTATACGCTTAACAAAATGCTCACACAAGTACCTCTTATTACTTAACTCACAAGTTAGGATACAATTTGTTTTGTGGATATCTACTTCCGATAAAGAATAAAACGATGTATGACTAGGAGTGAGGCGTATTTATAGTAACAGGTAAAAATAACAGATATTTTAAAGGAACAGGTTGGAACTGTGACGTCTTAGCCGATTTAACTGTTCCTGTTAATTTTATCTGTGGTTCTATCATGTTTGTACTAGGAACAGGTGTAGGAACAGGAACAGGTGTGTACTAGGAATATGAAAGTATCCAACTGTTCACTGTTCACCTGTTCCGGAACAAGCTGTCTCTCATTCAATTTACCTTAGTTAAAAAGAGATACACCTATTACAGCCGATGGCGTTCGGAAACTCGAACAATATTTTAATGTAACAAGCAAAAGGGTTGCTAGTATGCAATACATATTAATATATCTATTAAAATAAAATTAATAATAAAGCTGAACCTGAATATTATAACGTAGATTAAGTTCACGTTCATATTTATTTTATTTTATTAACGATATATATATATATATATATATATATATATATATATATATATATATATATATATATATATATATATATATATATATATATATATATATATATATATATATATATATATATATATATATATATATATTGCGTAATAGCGCAAAAAGATAATGAACTATGATTACAGTAATGTATCCGAACGTAAATTTTATGTCAATCAATATTATGACAGTGACATTTCAAAATTCAAATATTTTAATTCAATTTTAAATTTTTCATTCGTATTTCGTTTATTGATTTTCTTTTTCTTGAGTAAATTAATTTTTCATATTTCATTAAAAAAAATTGTCCTTAAATGTTTTTATGTGTTTGTGTAATTAAGAATAACTGTAAATATCTAGTTAGTTTAGTGCCTTTGTTTAAGTCCCTAGTAGTGTAAACCACATTTGTACCTAACCTAATGACTAGTTTCAGTATTAGTTTAAATTATAAATCTGACAGTCCTAAGCCTGTAAAATCATGGAGATTTTTCAGTCCAATGTGTCAAATGTGTGTTGCATGTATAACATGTGGTAGCAGTAGTGAAACAAGAACAGGTTTGGAACAGGTCATCAAGTAAATACTATCTTGTAAAAAATAACAGGCTGTTCTTTAATAACAGGTAAATGGAACTGTTATTTCGATGTCACCGGAACAGTTGGAACAGGTTCCCAATTTTACCTAGTACAGCCCACTACTAGTATGATCTATTCTCTTTCTATTGATCAAAAACGTAAACAAATATAGCGTCGCCATGGTCACTGGACTGTTTTAAAGATGGAATTTGTACATTAGGCATTATCAAAGAGAGTTGACTGAATGATTAACTCATTTAGAATTTTGTTGGTATTGTTTTTTTAATTCTATATCGTGAATTGTTTGTTTACCTTTTTGATCAATGAAAAAATAATGCAGTATAGTGACTATAATGCAAATTAAATTAAAAAAAAAAACGGTACTTACCGTTTTCTTTATATCGGTAAGTTTTCTGAAATTAAAGCAGTGCAATTGCAGATCTCCAGAATAGTAGTTAAGTATTGGTTCTACTCAAAACGCAATCACGGGTAAAAGTTTCTATTTACTTAATAATTGTTTATTGGTCTCACTCAAACCACGATGCTTTTACGAGAGAGAAAACACTATAAATATAATATAAAATTTTAATTACTGTCTGGTACGTATAATACAATAATACCTTCGGTATTATCTGTGGTTCATCTCGAAATTCCGTACGTGAGTCATTAATTGCAAAAGTTAACAGAGTTGTCTGCACAAATAATTATTGTGCCCACATATTTGTGCCTACGTGAATATACTGTTAAAATATCTACTAATTATAATTTTATACACGTTTCATATCATGTTGCATCCTAGATGCTAGGATACTGGATGAAATGTTTCGCAACATAGACTTGCCACATTAAATATTAATTTGGCATTATTTTGTTAAATATTTTGTTGTTATACATATTTTAGTTTATCTTGTTTGTATTCTTGAATTTTTATTTTTTTATTTTGAAATATACAATTCAACCATTTAAAGTATCATAAATCAATCTAAAAATTAGTTCAAAACACTCGCTTAAATTAAACATTTTCAATTACATACTTTTATTTAAGTAATTCCTTTTGTCAATTGCGGTTAGTATATGATAGTGTAGTAACGCATCAATAATATTATTTCTTTTGTCATCCAACTCATGTTGTTCAACGCGACAGCTGAAACATTGCGTGTAAGTTCAAGGTTGAAATCGACAAAAAATCTTTTATCATTATATTAAAACGTTATTTTTAAGAAATAAAAAAAATCAATGAACATTGTAATGTTTGGTCTTACTTATATTGGCAAACAAATTCCTTGTCTATTCGACAATGGTGCCATTTTATATATTTTATAAACGATCCCGCGCTAACCTTACATTTTTTTAGGATAATAAGTATCCTATATGTTAATCCAGGTAATAAATTATCTTGGTGCCAAATTTCATCAAAATCCGTTCAGTTAGTTTTTACGTGAAAGAGTAACAAACATCCATCCATCCATCCTCACAAACTTTCGTATAATATTAGTAAAATATAATTAATTGAATAAATAAGTAGCCACTTATTTATTTTATGTAACTAGTCAGTTATATAAAACTTAGATTCATAGAGCTCGTCCCTAACCCAAATTGGTGAACCCCACGCACAATAACACCCATACATAAAACACTCACTAATAGAATGATGATCTAAGAAAATTTGTTTTTGTTGTTCCTAACTAAATTGATGTCATAAAAAGTAAACTGAGTTTGATGTTAATTGGATTCGTAACAATTTGACAACCTTTTTCTTTATAGTTTTTCTATTATTTTTTGATAACACTGTGTTCAGCAGGGAGACGTGATTTGTTGTCTTAAGTATTATGAAGATGCAAATGCGTTCAAAGATAGTTTTAAATGAGGCCTTCAAAGACATTAATGGAAAAAGTTTAAATATTAAGCTAACTACTTGTTTTTTTGATAGTAATATAGTACGAGGACAAAAAGCAGCCTATTGCAAACGAACTTTAATTAATTGAGTAAGTATAGAAATCAAATATAAAATTCAAAAAGATCAGAAAGCACAATATTTATTCATCGGTATTTTAATATGCAACTTTTAAGATATTATTATGTGTATTCCTTGGAAAGAGACAATTTAGACAAGCTGAACTGAAATATCATAGTATTATATCATGTATTTAAACAGACTGACAGTTAAAATTATTTATTATAACTAGAAATGTCCAAAATTTATAATCTGTAATTTAATTAGTTTTTGCTTTGCATTTAACATTAGCACGAATTCTATTTTTGTAATTATATAATTGTGCTACAGTAGCATAGATATTAACCTATATATAGGACACGGCGAGGACTCTAACAACCTATTTAACCGTGACCGCTCCCACTAGCCTAACCCAATAAGGCAAACCCTTTTTCCACACGCGATTCGGGTGCATGCTACAATAAAATGAAAAACTACAAATTCATTTCAAAGCAAAACCCATGAAAACATTGCGGCTTTCCAATGGATAGGAAATTGTTGGAAAGTGATTCCCGCACAGAAAGTCACAGAAAAAGGCAAAGAAAAACCTGAGCGACCGATCGGCTTTCTGCAATGGACTACTTAACTTACTCTTTTTGTTGTTTGCGTCCAACGACTCGCTCTACTTGTCCGATCTTCGTAATACGTTAATTTTGTCGAGGTCATTTTGCCGCGAATTTGACGACATTTTCCGTGACGGCGTCATCATCTGAAAGACCTAAAATGAAGTTTGCTTACATAACATTACCTAACAGTGTTTAGTCCAATGTAGTTACCCGGTGACCACTTAATAATGTCCACACGACCGTGCAACTAATGTTCACGAATCGACCCACAACTCTCCAATTTATCTGATAATATCACTCGACGATATTATAATGTCTTGCGAAATCCTATTGTTTTGCGAATCACAATAATTGACTTGGCCGTGCTTACATGTTATCGCTTTCAGTATCGATTTAAATGCTATCAACTTTTGTTTTTTTTGAGACCCCTATTTTTATAAATGTCATTTATTACATATTACATATTTAAAGCAATACATTTTTTCTTCATTATAATTGCTAAACTCTAACATAGTTTGACTGATCACCATTAAAGTTGGCCATAATAATTGTATATTAATGTAAACCCTATCAAAATGCATTGAATGGTTTAGAAGAAGTAAGCGAAGAAACAGACAGAGGTATAAGGTACAAGGACCTTGTTTTCGGGTTCGGGTTATCTATATATTGAACTATGTATTGTACTTTTACACCGACGACTGCCACGATAATAGAATTCAATAGATAAAAATTAAAGATGAGATAGTGTTGTCACAGGAAACGACTCGGTTAAATCATCTTGGTTCCTAAATAAATGACTCAATTTGTTTAAAAGGCGCCAAGACTTGGAATTGGAACCGTGTACTGATAAATATATTGACAAATTAAATAAAAACATTCGAACCGGTATATTCGATTGTTTTTATGCGAAAAAATGCGAAAGTATTTGAAGTATCGGTATAAAATTAACTTTATTACTCGTGCGTTGGGTTTCGGTGTTACTTTCAAAAGCGACTCAATTAAATCCTTTATAATATATAGATTTCTTTGCGTACCGACTCAATTTCACTTATACGCTCGTTAATGTTTAACAAGTCTTTGTTACGAATCCGCTTAATCTTTAAATTCCCTCCAGCAATAATCTTGTTGTAAATAATGATTTATTGATTTTTTCACGATCGGTTATAGCGGGAGAAAGTGAATTTATCGGTACCTACCTATATCCGATCGACGGCATAGTTCACGTGAAGCCTTCATCAATCGGAGTACATCGACCTGGTTAGTAACACAGATGTCTGTTATTTTGAAAATTAAACGATGTTCCACAACTTTAATTGAGATTGAAATTGATCTTTGAGATTAAGTAATCGGAAGTTGTTTGATTTTATGAAACATGAGTAGCTGCTTTATTATCTTCTGTATATTGTATATGAACTTTATCAACGTCACTGGACTGTGACACACACTGAAAGCAAAAGCCGTTTTTCTATAAAGGGGAAAATAATGTTTAAACCTATAGTTTACTTTTATTAATTTACAAATTTAACACCTACTTTTTGAAATGTAAATATTAAATTAAATAAATTATAAGTTTGTACTAAATGTAAACGATATAATGCGCTTTCAAATGAGGGATTGTTTCCAAGATCTTTGGGCGGGGCAGTAATCGATGATAGTAGCAACCGGCTACGCCACCACAATAGCGATTCATTGTCCCAGGTGTTGCTCGGCAAGGCATTTATTCTTGTCTGTTAAAGCGTGAGGTTATTTTGATCAAAATTCAAATTACATTACAAGACTGTTCCGTCTTATTTATTATCACGTTAGTAGCGAGTCGCTCTCGACTTCGCACGGATGCAACTTTTTCTGTAAATTACTCCTCGTTTACGCTCTTTCAATTAGTGAAAACCGTATCAGTTTTCTTTTTATTTTATAATAATATATATATTGATTTTTCTTGGGATTTTCTTAGACCTACAAATATAACTTCAATTGAAATTATACATGTCTCATATCGCTAAATAAATAAGTTTCCCAGTAAGTATACGTACTTCGTTATTAAAAGAAAGCCTGCGAAACGTTATTACATGAAAATTCTAGAGTGGTACTCTACAACCTAGCTGATTTGGTATCGTCGCGCGGTCTACTTAGTACTTAGGTCCGTAGTACGTGTCGAGTTGGTGCTTACTGCTTTATATTCTGCCTCTCACCACTAACTGACTAACCACTTCGTACGCGCTGTAGTCAGTTTTTTTTAAATCCCACAGGAACCTAACATTTTCCTGGGATAAAAAGTATCCTAAGGTTAATCCAGGTAATATAAAATCTGTGTGCCAAATCCGTTCAGCTGCGTTTGCGTGATTGAGTAACAAACATCCAAACATACAAACTAGAATTAGGATTAGAATACGTACAGAGGCAACTGCTGTCTTCTGGAGATAATATAATGTATAAATTTTGCCAAATTATACACTAACCTTCCTTTATGCTTCAACTTTTTGAAGTTATTTATTTATTTATGGTTCAACTTTTTGAATATAATATTTTAATGTATAAAAGAGGCGGCTGCAATTTGTGTGAAGCGTTAATTTTTAATAATTGTTCTGTCATGGTTGTAAGCTCACTTCCGTATTAGACAACATTGAAATAAAAACAATCTTTTGATCGATCGGTGACGTTTGAGGTCACAACGTTGATAGAGATTCGTGACGTACTTTCGTAATAGTTTCGCGTTAAACGTCTGTCACGTAAGGAATCTCTTGCGCGGCCGTGTCGGTCTTTTTAAACGGCGAAAGTAGTTGCGTGACGTGCGACGCATTATGATCACTATTCGTCCTGTCTGTTGCGCGCGATACCAAAGCTGCCGTCAACGTAATGACTCGCCACCATCATGCGAGCGTTGACAAATTTGTCTCATAACACCCGCACTGCAAATATGTACTGTATCTTATATATCTATATGCATTAATCTACTCTCGCGCTACCATTACCGCATTTACACAATCGAACAATGTCGGTTTCAATTGCGAAAGTAGTACAGTATTAAATTGGTTTTCGTCATCGTCATACACTCCGACTAATAACTGTCAAATTTTTGGTGCATTATGCTCTAACGCCACAGTAATAAGATAACATAAAATTTTTGTTATGCTAACATCCGTTTACATTGGTTGAATATTCTTCGAGTATTCTTCAATAATAATTTCTCCGCATAGAGCCAGTTCGACATGTTCGTGACTGCGGCTCGTTCATTAATGAAATTAAATGGCACTTTCGACTACTACTCCACTAATATCATCAACTTTGTCTTTAACGGTTGACCCGAGCCGGTGACTGTTCGCAGAGGTTTTAATTTCGTTTAAGTGTTTGAATTGAATATCCAATCATACCGCTTGTCGAAGACTCACGTCTCCGTCTAATCTGTACGTCGAACGATTACTATCGCTTCTTTCAATTTGTATCAATATAAGCAGGTTACCATGTCACTTTCTTCACCTTCCGCAGTAAAGACTTCCATTACACACGTTTCAATGGTGAGCTAATGAAATACAAGCAATTAAATTACTGCTTTAGAAACGTAAAGTTGCGAGACCTGCTTTTGATTATACCTACAACAAACATCAAAGAAAATATAAAGCGTTACTATATTATATTTTCTTTGATGAGCGAAAAAAACTCGTTTGTTTAATCACATTATGACGAATTCACAAAGTAAACTAACTTTCTTTAAGAGTGCATTGTCGAATTTCTCTTCGCAAGAACGTGCGCCTATCACTTTATACAATAGCCAAATTAGCGTGTTTCCATCCGCTATTGTTGTGTCGACGTGTGACACTGCTAAGTATGATCGCAGCTATAATACCAAACCGCAATATTTTTCACTATAATGAATAGTAAATTTTGTATATAAAATGCGCTTATATACGTTATATATGAATTTACAATAATTTCATGTGGGTTACGAACTCTATAAAGTTTGTTTTAAAAATTGAATATTGAGGATGAACCATCCGACCTTGTTGTATGATTGCGTGCAAGCTTGACCTGGCCGACTTGTATGTATGTAACTACAGTTTGTATTATAATTGGCTTTGGATAACTGTCTAATGCCTAGTTGACAGGTGTTCTTCTTTTATATACACGAGACAATGCATTTATAAGTTATTAACATGTGCATTATAAGAACACTTACTGTGTTTATTGAATTTCTAATATGATATTAAAAATGTGCTACAGTAGTGAAGTCGACAATTAGCATGCACATCCTTTTTTGTGATTGGAATTTATCTTTCAATAATTAAATAAAATCGACTGTGTAAATGTAAAACGAAGTAACAGTGTTTCAAATTTAAAGAATCAACTTTCATAATGGCCAACGTGAGAAATTTATTTAACGCAATTTGGCAAAAAAATATTGTCTCACAAAAACAAATGCCAAGTTTTCGCAACATTGACTGCAATTGTTTGAGTCGAAATAGCGAGAATGTCCGCTGCAATCGCAAATCATGATATGTGTCAATGCTAATATAGAGCCGCGAACACCCACACCCGTAATCAGGGTCGCGGCTTAGTGTAGGATAACTTGAAAGTACTGACAGAATGATTTACTATTTACACTCAGCCATGGAAATCTTATCTATGCAATTAAAGCGAATTGAGACTGTCCCCACATCATCACAAAATCCTTATGGAAACATTAAGCATGCATTCCACGTATATAAATGCTAAATTTCAAAATATTTAGTTAAACAATATACATTTTGTCGTTCATAATTGTGCTCACTCTTGAACTGTACTTTGAGTTAATGAACGTAGTCTTATGATCTTTGCAGTAACTTAGATAATAATCTTAGATGAAAAGGAGTCTGATTAGCTTTAAAAGCCGTTAATTAAGAAAATGTAACCTAACCTAAATGCAACCGAGATAATGTGCAATACATTCACCTCAAGGAAAAGCTGTTAATACGACGAAGCATGTAAAATTGTTTTCCCACTAACTTTCTTGATATTGTTATATCATTGACGCCTCATGAGGTTCCCATAAAAACAGGGAAAGTATGCAATCGACTGAGGCCGCCGGGCACCCGTCCGTCACGCCCATCCTACGCTTTAAAGCTGTTCGGATGAAAGTGAAATTTTGTCAGCCAAGTCTCAATGTTCAATTTATTACAGTCTGTAATGACTCCAATTTATTAAGACAATTGTTTATTAGTTTAAATAATAAATTTGTATTCTACGTGCACTTCTTTGACGATACGTTTGTCTGACGTCTTTGACTTTTCAAATTACCTTCTTTTTTTTTCTACTATGCACGAGTACATAGGATCTTTTTGTTGGATATATTTTTTGTAAAGTTACTCTTATTCGAGGAAAGAAGTTTGATCCTTCACGCTCGGCGGCCTCGTCCTCGCATTGAAGGCTGAAGCAGAGCAGAGACCGGCACGTGCTTCAAAAAAACTCAATCTGTACAACCATTGAAAGGAAGTAATTACAAATTCTACTTTAGTTTTTTGAACTCGCCTGTACACAATTTATTTATGAATATTGTATGAGTATTTGAGCAATGGTAGACACCTGTCTACCGGTAACGGGTAATTGATGATCTGTGACTCATACCATATAGTGAGTACTCGATGCATAATGTAGGACGTAAATTAATCTATTAACTACATAATGGTTTGTAGTTTGCAAAATATTCATAGTGAATATGGGTATAAGATAGAATTTAAAGAAAAACCTAAGAATCCTCAATAAGGAGCCAACTGTATCTTCATCGGATTCATTGCACTTCATTATAATTATAACTAGCTGTTGCCCGCGACTTCTCCCGCGTAACTTTGAAAATTATATACTAAAACCTTCCTCGAGAACCACTCTATCCATTGGTGATGAAAATCGGTGCAGTAGTTTTTGAGTTTATCGCGAACAGACAGACAGACAAACGCGGCGGAGGACTTTGTTTTATATAATAATGTAGTGATGACCCTCCTACTCTTCGGTAACTATTTCTTTACATCCTGTTTGTTTTCTCTGTAAACATAAACTGTATCTAACTGCGTGGTAACAAGAAAGTGAAATTCCAAATTTTATGATGTTAAGATTCGGAAACTTGCCTACATGAAATATTGATGTGATATATATTTGTAGGTGGTGACGTCGGAGACAGGCACCGATGCGCCGTAATTCACAATACCATCAGATAATAAATATCTAACTGGCGACTGCTTTCTTCGAGTATTGATTGTCTTGCGCATTTTAAACGCGTCATTTACCACGCGGAAACTAGGCAATTCTCAATATGTACGTGGGATTGAGGAAGAGTTATTATAAGACGTCCGTCAATCCATTATTTTCTTTATTTCAACAAATCGTAGGCTGTTTGTTATTGCATACCCAACAATATAATTTGCCAGCTTTGTTAATGTACGAGAAAACAAGTTATTTATGCATAATTTGTGTTATGTTAGCTAATGTGAACGAAGAACGTAGCTTCATGCTGCGTAACAAGCATTAATGCAATTATTTAAAACTGGAGCATAACTGCCTTGCAAATGTTCGCTGATGGATGTGGTCGTTGTCCCGATTTGTATATTTCACTGGTGTATGCATCATTTAGCGTCGACATGCCATGTTAAAATCTCATCAAGTCTCAATCTCAGTAAGTCGCCTTTGCAATAGGCGCATCAATTATGATTTATAAATTTTGCAATTTCAATAAACCATCAAACCAGCTCATTACTGCACCACACCAACACAAACAATATGAACCATGGTAAAATTGCGTAGTCTATTAATCTATCGATACTTGCACATAGGTACCGATTGTTTCACGATTTTTATTATGTATATATTACTCTGTATCCATTGTTATTACAAAAAATATTGAACTATAGATTTGATTCTCACGAGGCTTGCGCAAACTAACAACAATTCTGCATCTAGTTCCACATTAAACAAAAGATGCGCTACTTGGTGGTGGTGATGCTAAAATCGCTTTCCCTACTAATTACACAATCTCGATGGCTGATGATATAACTTTTTTTTTTATCTTGACGTGATAATTACACATCTGTACTCAGATATCAAAAGTAAAACGAATACAAATCTTGATTAAAACACATTCACGCCCACGTTCGCTCAATTCATCACTTCTGTTATATTTGTAGTGTGCCATAACATAAGTCAAACTTTTAAGTACCACTCTTATGTCTGCCTGCACCAGTCAGTCATCTTGGCAAATGATGAAATAAATATGGCTTGAAATATGCCTTATCATTCTCCATTTGAAAGCCTTGCAAAATTGTATAATTACTTCCTTAAAATCTATTCTGTCATTCTGTATAATCGGGGCATGTTATTTCACTTGCGATAAAATTACGTCAATTACACACTATTTTGTTCTAAATGAAATTATTACGATGAAATCTTCCTATCGAATTGGAATAATACGGTTTATTTAATCTAATCGAGAGGAGCTCACAAGCGTTTTATTGACTCGTTTCCTGTTTGCTTTCAAAGGGCAGCCCGTTCCGTTTCTCATTAATAAATAAAATGATACATCAAAGGAGGAGTGTTAGGAATTTTTAACAAAATCGTTTTAGACAGAAGGTAAACTTATGTTTGAACACTTTGATAGAAATAGTCCTTAACTGGAAGAGAAACAAACGAACCAAACACTTTAATGAGGAACAGTGAAAAATGAACGTGACTTTTCTGGAGATATTGTCTGTATACTTCCTTAATTATTTCTTAAACAAAATGCACATTATTAAGTCATCGTATTTTATTCATAAACTATTAGCCGCGAGTATTGTCTATCATATTATTATTGTAAGGGTCACTCGCATGGATTATGTATGCACATGCAGTATCGTCACCAAGGCTTGTACACGGTTTAGCATTACAAATAATGTCGTGCACGTTAGAATTGCTATTGAATAACTTACTGACTGGTCACTGGCTGATGGTATTTCAACACATTCAATTCGTATCTTCAATACTAATTTTCTCAACAACCTTTCATTTTTGTTTTCTGTTTTATATTATAAGTTTTTCTAACAACTACATATTATGTAAAATTTGGTACATTTTCTTTAACCTCTAGATTGTTTTGTCAAACTAAGATCAATGATAAATTTAAATGGTGAAATTTTACTGCAGCGCAAGCTTAATGCCTTTTTTAAATGAAAAAATATTTTAGCATCAGCTCAATGACGCAGGCATGACTTTTAATTTACTTGGTATTACTTATTACCATTCGTAAGCCATGATATGTTACCTCACCTGCATCGATTGCCTCAATCGATGTACCGCTGAATCCTACAGCAATGATTTCGAATTTTCAATCAAGTCTCCCAGCAAAAACCGCAACAAAAAAACAGATTTATGTAATAGGCGACGCAATGTCAGCAAAACGTTAATTGTTAGAATGATTTGCGGCGAATCTGTGGAATAATGTTGTTGTTTGGATGTGTTATTATTTATTTTGTATTTCTTTTTTATGTAGAGTTGTTTTTAAATTTTAACAACATTCTTCAAGAAAAGGACTGCTTTTTAATTCGAACTAGTGAATCAAGTTTAATACAGTATATTAGCTATTCTGTGTGTTTTTTCTACAGTTCATCAAATTTGTAAGCCGCTGCTTGTTGCTGCTCGCTTGCAGTAATGTTGTTAGTTGTTTCTTTGGACAATCGTAGCAATTCCTCTACAGTGATTTTTTTTTATATTAAAGGTGGACTGACGTTCCACTTGATGGTAGTTGACTACCGTCACCAAAGGACACAAGCAACGTCAAAGCTGCTGATCATGCAGGAATTTGTTTATTGCTCGCTTGGAGAAGCCTTGTTAGATGGAAACAACTTCCATGGGATAAAGTTTCTACTCATCCAGACTGTGCGCAGCGGCACTTTATCCATGTATTGCTGATAAACTCCGCATCAACGGTGGTAAAAATTTTGATTTAGCCATTAATTGAAACAACTCGTCGGAACACTCACCATTTTACAGCCGGTAGAACACACAAAGAGAGACTACAATTCTTCTTATACTAAGTGGTTCTAATTGTTGCTGTGTGAGCATTGGATCGTCAACAATTTGAGCAATTCGACGCTGCACGGTGTCAAATGGATCTCGCTGAAACTTAGGCGCGCCGGCACAGAGCTGAGAGCAGTACTCCATGTTGGGCCTAATCTGGGCCTTAAAAAGAATAAGACGCTGCTCCGATGTGAATTAATTGTTTTAGTCGTAAAAAGAAAAACATAACGCCTAAGTACTAATTAAAAGTCCATAGCGCAGGGACAAATTGTGCACAAACAAGTTTATAATGTTGTTGCGCGTTTAACAACACTAGAACCAGTTGGTATTCGAACTGTCAATAAAAAATATTATACTTTTCATCCGGTTTTAACTGGTTGCACGGCATTCAGTGACATTTACATTATGAACGAACCCGACTGATGAAAAGAAAGTAGTCGCTGATGTGTGTGGCTTATGCTAATAAAATTGTTATTTTATGAACTGTGCAATCGGTTCGTGGTTTTGTTTGTCTAGAAAGAGTGTAAGCTGTGAATTTGGAATAACCTTGCACTTTTGCTTTCTCCAAGGAACTTCACAAACGGTGCACGTGTAAAAGTAATAAATTTAAGACGATTTTCTCTGATTCTCTTGAATTTTAAACAGACGTTGCTATTTTCTCAATAATAAATTTGATGTTAAATGTCAGCGTAGGTCAGAGATACTCGCCAATTAGCTGATGAATACCCACACATTCGAGGAAAAGGGCACTATTGACTCTAATGAACATGCATTCGAAAGGTCTAGACAAGAAACAATGGAATACGGGTGTGTCCTAGACAAAACAGAAGTGCAAATTAAAAACGCAAAATCTATTAGGCATGTGGGTTGAATGACCCACTCACCCACGCTCTTTAATATTGATTCTAAGCGACTAACACTAATGGATTAAGCTATGAAATAGTAAATAATTCACAGAAGTATTGTATGGGGAATCAGTAATTCATGCAACAAAGTTAACAATAAATTTTAGAAGCACATCAGGATCCCGTCATGCCTCACTGAACGGATGCAACGAGAGAAAACATAGTTTGTTTATGTCTGCCGGTTTGTAGATCCGTGTCCACTCACGGAATACCTGATTATGGTCAACATATTTTATGGCAAAATTATGACAATTAACCGGACGTTCTAGAATACAAATTCGTTTAAGCTTTAAAACATTTTCAATTTATTTTTTAATACATGTGAATGTTTGTCATCACCTATTTATATCGGACTCAAGATAACTTTGAAAAGAATTCAAATTATAATTGTCTAGTGATAATAAAAACAGCTGTGGCAATGATAACATTTCTAAAGGTTGTTGCAATTTTCTGGTCTGTTACAAGAATTAAGGATGTTATGTCTACACTTACTCGAGTTTCATAAAGTGCAATAAACTAATGTATACTGTAGATATCTATATACTTAACATAATATTTGAGTACGTGTGCAGTACGTCTGTCTTCGCGAAAACGTGACGCGAGTCGGCCTTGGTTGTCGGCATTGTTCGATGTGTCCCGCGGTTGTTCGGTTCTTTCTTATTCCATCCCTTTCCCACTCAATGACTGCGCTGCTCAACTGACTTCAATTTCCACACGCAATGTTCGAGGAAACTGACTAAGCTGGGTGCTAGTAACATAAACTGCTTTGGCAAAATGCGTTCTGTGGACTGTTGTTTTAGAGGCTATATTAAACGTAAGCCTTTATAGAGGTTCACACCTTCGATACGTCACAGTCACAGTAGTTCTTTCTCTTTTTTCCGTCGTACAGCTGCTGCCTATACCAGCCAGCCAGTATTGTAAAAGCGTTCACTCTGTACGGACCGTCACGTAATTTTAACGTTAATCCTGTGTCCGCTTTCGATTGCTCGATATTTCTCGACGTATACAATAGTTTCTTCAATATTTGAAATATATCGTATACATGTGTTTTAGTATAAAGTGTGCACATCAATTAAGAGATTCCTAATTGATTAGAAGCAGTTGTGACAACTGAGTGAGGCTGAGGCGACTGTTTATCATAAGTACAACCGAACTGCTATTGTTTTTTAAAACATTAGGAAGTTTAATGTAATATTATACGAGGAAAAGAGCCCACTGACTGTATCAGAACGGTAATAGTTTCGAGTGAGTGCGTTACATGTTCCGGACTAGTGATTCGCGGGGCTCTCCACAGTCGCTAATGTGCCCAGGTTGGTGTTGTGAACCCGTTGACTGATGGATCGTTATGGTGTTGGAGCACTAGTGTGCTTGGACGGGCGTCATGCTGACCCGCGTGGTTTCGACTGAAACTGAACGCATCAAACACCGGCAAAACGGCAGCTACAGCTACAGTGGCGGTTCTTGCACCACAGGTTCGCTATAATACTTATATTCGATTTAGATTACATTTTAGCTCTTAAGCGATGTTAAAGTTTTCGTTATATATACGAGTATATATGGAAATCTTTCAGAATGTAATCATTAAATAATTTCAAAAATTTCTTTAGAATTTCTTATCAGAACTAAGAGAGCAAACGGACGGATCCAGCTAGCGTCTTTGTTTTATAGAAAGAAAGGAAAAAGTTTATTGGCTAAAGTCATATAAAAGATTATTTGTTTATTTACTTTAGGCACACAGATTCTAATAAATATGGTAATGAGCACAGATTTTGTTTCTGAAACTTATTGATTTATTTATTTACAGTCGAGGCGACTTTACAGTTAATGTCAATTCATCTTACTCAGATTCTCTTAATCATATTTAATAAACTCACCATACAATACAAGCAATATTACATAATTATTAAAAATTAAATACGTATCTAATTTCTTCAGTTAAGACACAAGTATTTATCTCATTGCAAAATGCTGAACGAGAAATCGAGAATATTTTAAGAAATGATATTTAGCCGTAGGGGCCGGTCAGAAGCAGCCTGGATCCACCGTCCACCCTTATCAGGTCGTCTGTCCACCTATGGGTGGACGTCCTATATACGCTGCGCTTTCCGGCCCGTGGTCTCCACCCACTCGAGAACCTTCCGACCCCAGCGGCACTCGGCTCCCCGTGCCCATTTCCACTTCAACTTACTGATCCGCCGGGATGTGTTTGTAACTTTCGTCGTCTACGGATCTCCTCATTCCGGATTCGATATTTTTCCATAGCATAGCTCTTTCCATAGCTCGTTAAACGAGGTTGTACTTTCTCAAGAGGCTCATAGTTAGAGATCTCGTTCCAGTGCCATACTCGTATGACATCTTTTGTTTTATGGCACTGAGTTGTAAGCGAGAATTTGACTCGGAGCTTCCCGAACGCTGCGCACCCGAGCTGGATTCGATGGCAGTGATTGCAGCAAGTTATAAAATGGATTATAGCTTGCATCATAATTATTGTGCTGCAACCTGCACTGTAGAAGTTGATTTTGGGCTGAATCCTAGAAGGTTAACGTTACGAAAGAGGGTTATTTTTAACCATGTAGTTATGCAATTTTGACATATAAATTTAGGCGCAGTTAATAATACTGTCTTCATTCATCTATTTATTGTTTAGTAGACCACACACAGATCTTTAATACAAACTTACCACCCATTGGTGGCCATATTATTAGCGAAAGTAGCTACTGAGATTTTTAATTTTCTTGTCTAATTTGACTTCTCTAACCAATGATTGGTTGTAGATCTCTTATGTATTTTATATTTGTATCTGTATTTTATTGGGATCCTAAAAACTACAAAAGTTTATATTCTTCGTTTGACTAATATTAATATTGATAAAAATTAATAAAACAAGTTTCAATATTTAGTGATGCCTCCCTTTGCTGAAATAAGAGCTTCTATTCGTCGGGGCATGCTCTCAATACATGTTTTTGCATTTTCTTGGAGTGTGGAGTTTGATTCCAATCTCTGATGAGAGTTTCAATGAATTGGCGCTTGGTGGTAATCAGTTCTTTCGGCATCGCCCGTTTGGTGAGTCAACATTTGTTCGATGGGTCATGTCTGGTGAATTACCTAGCCAAGTCAAAACATTTTTTTCAGCCAAGAATGCAGTACACTTTGTGACGCGGTGCAGTCATGCATATAAATGTAGTTATCATTACCAGGGAATCATTCATTGATTACATGAATATGAGCACTGTCCCTAATAATTTGGCCACCGATGGTACATGCGTGTGTCTGTAATAGTTTTAATATTGTTTATTTATATAAAGCCTCTGAATACTAGACTGTTTAAATCACGTTTAAATGGTAACAAATTATTCCCTCATCGGTGGTTCATATGAGTTGTTTCCAAGGTAAATTGTGAAGGGATTAAACATTAAGCAATTGAAAAGATAATATGGCCACTGACGCGAGCAAAACATGAATCAGCGTGTAATTTGCTAAATACTCGTAATGCAATAAAATAGTTTGCAAACATTTAGTGAACGTATTTAAATATTATTTATCTTTTCAATTAATGATATATACATAGCATAGTATACATAGAAAATAATAAATGCAATATACATTAGTAAGTGTCAATCTTACTTGTAAATTCAAAACACCGTTTACAAACTCATTTCTGCAAAACAAATATTTATTAATTTAATGAAAACATTCATTATTAACCTGCATATGTATATGTCTGCTATTTATATACATATCTAAAGTTTGTTTTTTAATCTCAGACAAAAATGACATTACATGTGACATTCATTACATACATTACATACGCATTACATGGTATCATTATATGCAAACTTGACATTTGCATGTGTCATTTTTGTCATTAAAAAAGAGACAAACTGTGGTTATAGTCACCACTGAGTAACCTGTGGATGTAGCCGCACTGAGATTACAATATTTTATCAAGTTAATAAAGCGTTTAATATATTTTTTCTTCGGTTTAAATAACCGAAGAATAATATGCTAATTTAGTTTAAAATTAAATTGTGTTATGATGAAACATGCATGGGCTCTATAGCTGTCGTCAATAAACTGGCTAAAACCAAGTCTAACTATGAAAATGTTATAAATTCATAACGGTTTATTCATACAGAGCCTTGAAATTAAAATAATACTTAAAACAGAATATGAACGTAACTATGAATGAATGATTAGGACGGCCAATACATTTATCATTTCTTTAAACAATGAATCACTTTTAAAACAATCTGAGCGAATTTACGAATGATTCATACTATTAAACAATTCAAAGTCTTGCAATAGATAAATAGCTGATTTCTAATTTTAAGATAATTTAGAAACTATTATATTGTCATTACAAACGTAACGGTATTTTATTTTTTTAACAACACGAGTTTTTGGAAAAGTAAATTTATAAAATTGACTTTACGCATGAAACTAATAATATTTGTCATTGTATTATAATTATAATCAATGTATTATAATAATTCATTGATATTATATTATCTTAAACTAATTCAGTGAAAATGAATGGATCGGCAAATTGTTTGACACTTTAAAAAGTTATGCTCGTTAATTCAATCAAGGTGTGGAAGTCCTTCAATCTATTACTATCAGATCGCGAGCAGCTTATTTTTTCAATCCCCAGCAGTGATTATAGACGCGAAACGCGCGGAACGTGGCCCTTTGTGAATAATATGTAGTATTTCCAAATATAAACAGTAATTTAGTATAGTTACTGCCTTTCTTTGTCCTGTTGCCTCTCTTGCAGCTTCTGTCGTCTGTGCAGAGCTTCTGAATTCCCGATGCACATTAGCGATTCTATATTTGCATTCTTTTTTTATTGATCAAAAAGGTAAACAAACAATTCACGATATAGAACTAAAAAAACAATACGAACAAATTCTAAATGAGTTCAATTCACTGAGTCAATTCTCTTTGATAATGCCTAATGTACAAATTCCATCCTTAAAACAGTCCAGTGACCATGGCGACGCTATATTTGTTTACGTTTTTGATCAATAGAAAAAGAATAGATCATAGATAGATATGCTCGTAGCAACACAACCAAGTTTTAAGATATTCTAAAGCCAAGTGTTGAACTATTTATCTTTTACAAATTACTTATTGTTACTTGTAAAATGGCAAAAAGCTAATTTTGTCAATTATAATCGACCAAAATGTACTGAAAAATTGAAATATTGTCGCCTATATGAAAAAGTTCCCAATAGTAACACATTAAATTTCCCATCTTTTTGTACAAAAATAACTACTTTTAGTTAATAACGTGTTTTGTGCAATTGTCTATTTTTATTTCGACACAATGAAACAATGTTATTAAGAAATTGTATTGTCCGTAACGGTTACAAGTATAAGAAATGTCGACAGGTGTACCTATAGCGTCGTTCGAACTCGCCCCGGAGATGTCGTATGAATATAACATTTTTTTTTTGTCGCATGTAGGTATCGGTAGGTGGGCACATATGCCTATACCGACACCTGTAAAATTAATGATCAATTCGGCATCCGTGTTTCCTAGACAATAGTGTAAAGGTTAATTACCAGTTAAACAGCTTGTCATCTGCAAATGTTGACATTGTCATTATTTTTTGTGAAGCAGTCACATCGAAATACTACAATGGAATTTGCTTCACAAATGCCAAAGCGGCACATAAAAAGAACGCCTTTGACAGAATCATGGCGGACTCTTGCCTTCACGCGTCAATGGTAAAAGGTAGTAACGATCAACTTCTACTATTTCATTTTAAACTCTAATGGGTAGACGTAAAGTCACATTTTCTTTAAATTACGTACTTATTATTATATTTGTTTTGTTTTAAATTACAGTTCATGCTCTACGCATATGTCACTTTTAAATGTTCCATAAAATTCGTAGTGTTTTGTATGGCACGCGGATTCCATGTTGTAATAGTTTGATGAGCAGTCAAGTAAATAAATTTACATTTCTCGTGACTATCATTATTATATTACATTTTTTTCGCAACCTGCATTTTTTTCGCAAGTAGATTGTTTTTTTTTTTTTTGTTTTCTCAGCTGTATAATTATGGTGTCAAGAACTTTATAGGATTTGATGAAAGTAGTACGATGAGCAATGTACATTGTTATTTATACGTAGAATCGTTTCAATGGGACAGCACTGACTTGAGTGAGTTAGAAGCAATAAATATAAATTTTCAATGAATGACTAAATCGTCTGTATCAATTTGACCAACATTTGCAATGACGTCAGCTACCAATCAGAATATTGAATTCAATGGAAGCAGATAATTTCTTAATAGAAAACGAGTCGTTCTGCTAGATTCTTTTCTGTATCAGATGTACAGGCGACAATACATTGAGCTTAAGATTTTTTAATATTAAATTTCAAAAGTTAATAGAAAAGCCAGAACACATAGATTACAGAGATATTACTGCATTAATATGCAAACAGTCACCTATTATTTTATATGTCTATATAAAAATAACTTTACACTGTATTGTCAATAATCTTACTGAAACAAATTATATCTTTTTAATAAATATTGTAAAATATGGACACATGTAGAAATAATAATATACTTTACGAATTTGTACAGTAGTTATAGCTATACACTAAATGTTCTCAGATTTTCTAGAGCACTTTCTATTTAACTTTACGCTGGTTTGAGTGTAGTGAACCTTAATTTTGTTTAAAATCTATATATTTGTGACTAGTTAAAAAAACACCTCTCAGCGTTTTATTTTCGTTTGGCTAGGATCAGTAAAGTTTAATGCGCTCGTAAAGTAATGTACCTCCATCAAGCCCGATTGGTTTACTGTTTCCATCCAACTTGTCATAGCATAATATTAAGCCCTAATTCTTTTTTTTTTTAATTGGACTGGTATTTCCTTAGATGTCAGTTGGTCACTATCTAGCACTAAAATTAATTATAGGATCGATTAAGTGGTTCAATTAATTTAACAAGTAATACCTGTAAAAAATTAAATTACACTTAAAATAAAAATAAACATTTAAATTTAACGATTTTTTAATAATTAAGGAAAAAGTCCACCTAAACCTTAAATAAGTAATTTTATATTTTATATTTTTATTCTATAGATATTGTTGAACAAAAGAAATTTTAGATAACTTTGCTTCAATAACAAAATTAGTCTTATCTATTTATTTCCTTTTACATAAACAAAATGAGTTTGTGAGAGTCACCTTCTTATCACGTCAGATATGTTTTTATTTGCCATAAATAGTATGTATGTATAATATTATTGTTAATTATACGGTACGAGGTTTCTATTTAATAATTTTATAATTGCCACGTTTGCGTTCAAAACACCATTCTACAAATGGTGTCGCATTTCTACATTACCAGCGTAACTAACACTTTTATGGATATTTCAATATTAAAGGCTGCTGTTAAGAGAAGTAATGAGTACAGACCCATTATAGTGTTTATGACTAAAAAAATCTAGAATTTCAATGCCAAAAAGCATTGCTCTGTTAATCTCGTGACTTCTTATATGTTTTTTGATATGTATCATATGAATGTTTTTTTCTCAAGATAAAAATGTCACGTGTGTTTTTCCATTCGGATATAGAACGCATTGTTATCACGTCAAATATGTAATATCGTGAAACTGTCACACAGTATACGCACACATACTTAAGTTGCAGTTCTAAATATAAAATTTACTGTATAACAAAACGTATTGCGACTATTATAATTTATTTAAACGACGAGAATATTATATTTCTTTACCTCAATACTTATTTTTTTTTAAACAATGTCCCGTTATTATATTGAAAAACAACTCTTTGTCTTTTGAGTACAGCTGGACGTCATAAGAAAATAAACATTTTCCGGTGGCGGAGTTTAAAATAAGTATGTAGATAGGTACTTTACTTACATGTGTGGAGTAGGTCGGACGGCAACCAGATGTTGCTAGCCACAATCTCTTCAGTCGATTATAATAAAACAGGTGTTAAAATAACTTTTAATAGGTATCGACGAATAACCGGTGCTTGTTAACTAATGTTTAAATGTTCACGCTATGGCCACGATCCATGGGGTAACCAATTGATTAATATTTTGTCGCGGCTTGTATCCCACTTTCTGCAGTAATGCGATTACACTCTGCTCCGTCGTGACATTAAAATTTAGAGCACGAATGGTTTCACTTCCACTGATTTTTTTTTTTTTTTTTGCTAAAATTCATCATGCCTTGTCACCAGACACTGTGACACTACAATGTTAACAAGATTTTTTGTGATATTTAAACGTAAGTAGTCTGAAACGAAATTTGCGAATTAGTTTAGATAAAGATAAATAGAGCAGCAATCTCATTGAGCAAAAGCTGGAATTCTTACTTTGGATGTTAATTTATTGTTTATGCAGTATTTTTGACTGAAATAACAGATAAAGTTAACTTATCGGTATATACTTTAAATTTGTCTGAATCTTTATTACATATTTACGCAATAGTTAACTGCTGGCTAATCACAGGCACGTGGAAGTTGTATTGTGCTTGTATAAATCGCGATAAGGGATCTCAAAACGTGCACCGATTATTTGCACTACTTACTGCTGACGTGATGGCCGCGTTAAGCTTACATTTCTTGTTAAAATTAACTTGATTTCGAAAACAAGTCCTTAAAGCGTTAATTACATCATGTGTCTCTGTAAGAATTCGTACTTAGCGTCACTCATTAAACCCGCCTTCGCCAAAAACAGCAATCGTTTCGAAGAGTTTACCAAATATGTAAAGATGACAATTGCTAATCCGATGGATAGACATTTGTTAGCTTTGTGCACCGCTGAATGGTATTGCAGAGGCGGGTATAACGTGAGAGGCGACCTTGCGCATTGCAGGCCGTCTGACATTGGGCACGTCGATTTCGAATCTTGTCTTATTCTCCACCGCGATCGACGCAACGACCTTTGCGCCCGCGCATTTACCACAATGATCTTATAGCGTGAGCGCACCACTAATCATATCCTATCTAAATAACGACTTAATGTTTCTATTGGTGTGAAATTGTTTTGTTTTTATTCTTGATGCTCTCAAACATTAACGGTGATGTATAAATGTAGTGATATCCCCGTCTCAGATTAGACTTCTACTCGTAAGTTTTTTCAAATGTGGATAAGAGTTACTGATTATTTGATAACTATGAAACCTCCATATTCGAAGATATTTAAAGTATTTTAAGGGCTACAGTGGAGGACCATGATCCATATGACTTAAAACGAATTTGTTAAAAAATAGGCTTAATTTTTCTTTGCTACTATTTACTCATAAAGTCAGTGACGGTTATGTTATGATATTACCTACTGTGTTCAATCGTTAAACACTGAGCAAGCTCATACCGACCTCACCTTATTTGTTACGCGAAGGTTCCGTTTTTAGTTTGCCCACCACGCGTAACGCAGTGGTGTTGTTTCAACGGGCGCTTTCTACGTGTTATCTTGCGATCTTAAACAAACCGCACCTCTTTTGTCTCGGTAGCTGTTATCGACCTCGATTAGGAGCAATTATTTAATTAAACTATAATAATCTAATAAAACATTCAGAACAATTCCTTAATGGCAGTCTGAAATATATCAAAAGCCTTAAAAATGGCTTTTATCAATACAATAATTCTATGTAGGTCTTTTACAATTTGACCCCTATGTAAATTTTGTTTTATCACGCCCCTCGATTAAGGGTACGTAACCTAACATGTTTGCTAGTTTTCACCATTCTTCAATACAAATAATTTGTATGTATCAGAGGCCATTTTCTTCCTAATCCTTTATCTTTTATCCTTGATCCTACTGATAAACCATAAGATCTTAATTACTTAAGGTCGGCAGCACACTTGCAGCACTTGTGGCGTTGCTTGTGCTAATAGGCGACGGTAGCCACCTACCAACAAGTAACCTGTCAGCCTGTCTGATCATCTTAACATGAAACAATAATTTTTTTATCAGAATCTTTAAAATTGCGTTCAATTTGCTAATTTCAAAACTTGTATCTGGAAATAATCATATGAGTCGTGTAATGATAGCATCCTCCTAGTCACGTGACGACGTGACGTTTATGTACCTAGACCTAGTCGTCATACTGTAAACGTTTAGCAGTATCTTGAGGTTTGGCGCATCTAACAGTTATAGAAAATGCTTTGCTCACGATCATTCGCATTATGCCACGAATAACGTCGTCAAGAACGTTAGACGGCATCATTTCTATAATTTTCAGGGTAACGCTATCACCAACCGCATAACCCACCACTGCGGTTTGTTTTACGTCTATAGTGCACTCGTCTCGAACGAACACTGACCACTATTTTGTAGATATTGAAAATACGTTATGTTTTCCATTTGTTACTGTTAACTTCAATAAATTTCTTTCCATTCCCGATGACAAAAGAGCACCGTTTAGTTTAGGTGCTCCCAACAAAATTGGATTTTTTTTTTGTACAGTAATCACAAAGCTTCTATGCGGATGTACGACCTATCAAAGAGAAACTCCACAAATGGATAAATTTAAGATTGACTAAATATTAGTTGATACAACGAATAGTCAAAGGTTTAGGGATTTTATTCTAGGTGTGGAAGAAAATGCCAAGCATACCATCGGCCATCATAAAATGTTGTGGTTATGCAATGTTCTGGAATGGACAATAATCGCTAGCGTTGCGAATCATTACGGCCTTGAAAATAATCAAAGTGAAATTGAAGAACTGGAACCCTTATAACTAATCAATACCAGTCCACTAGTTAAAATATAAAAGAGTGTTGTTACTCGTGATCCAGATATCTAATCCTATTAAGTAATAATAAAGATTGTATGAACCAGCTGTACATATTATTTACATTGAGACAGGTTTGAATATATGTAACATATCTAAAAAATCTTACAGGATATTTAAATTTACTTTTTTTTGCCTTTCAAAAATATAAAACTGTTTTGAAAAAATCGTTGAATAAAAAGTAACTGTTGTGGCTTAATATTTTTACAAGGTTTTACGAGGCGAGTCCCCTGACCTCTAAGATAAGAAACCTGTCTGGCAGTTGGCAGAAAATTGGGAATTTTAGACGAAGTCCCTGCCGAATAACAGAGGTTTACTTTAACAGGTTTTCGAGTATCTTATAATTTAAGTTTGATTTCGGGTTCATGCTTATTTAATACTATAAAGAATGTTTAGCTAGTAATAGATGTTAACTATAGTGCTAGGTTTGACATGAATAGCTAATGGGATAGCTGTTTTACCCACAATGTAGGAAAATTCAACGCGACGTCGAGTATAACTAGACCGGATAAATGTAATGGTATATGTATGAGTAAAGATTTCATTTTTCCACTGTTGTGAACTAGTAAACCAGACTTCAATATTACACCTCGCTAATAACTAGCAGCTGAGTCAAAATGTGACTACTACGTAGATAAGTAAGTAGGTATATGGTGGCATTCATGTCACATATTTTGTCGTTTAGGTAGAAATAGAAAGTGTCAAATGTTCACTAGGTGTGTAAGCGGTATGCCAATATAATTTTAGTACTAAACAAAATAGCCATTCCCATGTTTCCGCTTCTTTCTCAACTAGCCTAAAGATTTTGATATAATTACGATATTCTTAAAAAAATAGTTTCAGAACCTAGTCTTACCTAATCTTCAAAAATTACCACATCGAACATTAGAAACAAATGATTCTAATGGCGCAATATGTGTGATGTCATATGATATTAGTTACAAAATAAATATCGGTATTGTGATCATTTAATCTACTAAAACACGACTTACGATAAATGAGTCGTTATTTGTAAGTTATTTATTACGTATAAATTTGAAATAAGCCTCACTATTACATATATACCTAATACCAACTTTCAATTCTCTCGTTGTACATATAACGAATCATAAAGAAATTTCAAATAACTCATTATTTTTAGATAAATTCTTATTAAATAAACTAGCTGCTGCCCGCGACTTCGCCCGCGTATAAAAATTAGATAAAAACCTATTCTCAGACCTACCAAGTGTACATATAAAATTTCATCAAAATCGGAAAAGCCCTTTCGGAGGAGTATGGCAACTAACACTGTGACACGAGAATTTTATATATTAGAGATTAAGTAAATTATTTGATTTTGAACTAACAAAAGAATTGTATAGAGTGGAAGTGAAATCGATTGTATGGATTTATTTTAGAAAGCCAAAAAAGGTTAAAATTATATATAAAAAATAGAATGTGTTGAAGATAACTTCAGTTGTTTTCGATGACTCCTTATCGATTTGTCGAATCGTTAATCACATTCCTTCAACTCGGACGTTACACTCGTAATGCTTACAAAAATAACTACATTTGGCTTTTTAAAAAAGTCTTAGACAAATTGCAATTGGCGATAACTTGTCTTTCCTATAAGAAGTAGTACTTGGTAATCAGCATTACCAAGCAAATACATTGAAAGTGATAGTCGATGTTTCGTTTTTAGTTAAGTAATTTAGTACTGTTGCGAATATTGAGACAAAAT
Source organism: Synanthedon formicaeformis (assembly GCA_945859745.1). Taxonomy (NCBI): domain Eukaryota; kingdom Metazoa; phylum Arthropoda; class Insecta; order Lepidoptera; family Sesiidae; genus Synanthedon; species Synanthedon formicaeformis. The sequence continues at coordinate 3,359,772 of OX243960.1, read as the reverse complement.
TATTTACGTGCCGAAGCCACAACCGAATGGACACTGTGGACGGGTCACGTTTCATTGCGCTAGACGAGGATACCACTCATGCAGAACGAGCAGACACCAACTGTACCAACTGTTTGGGCCACACTATAAGAGATAAAAAAAAATAACAGCGGCCGGGGTAAATTGTTGTGTTTATTTTATCTTAGAAATTACTGTTCTCATCTTGGAAATATTTCGAGAAGAAATAAGACACATCGATGCAACTGTTGCTGGTTGTTAAGTGGAACATAAAACAAGCTTGTGATGATCGCATAAATAGCATAAAAGCAAATGGATCAACTGCATCAATATACTTATCAACTTTGGATCAACTGATGCCAAAAGAGACCGGCTGGATTTGGAACTCTTACGAATTACCTGGCTCAGAATAGTCTCAGTGCTTTAAATACTTAATACTAACTCAATGTGAACTAAAATAACAACTTAATTTCCTCTACATTATGTACAGAATAATTTAGTTAGTTCGAATTTATGTTGGCGGCTCAGAAACATAAATATTTCATTGTAAACCTACGCTTGCTTGAATAAATGTTTTTTATAAGATATGGATTTAATCAAAATCTGGTTATGCTGTGCGAAACCGCGCCATACTGTCCATTCATTATTATGTCCAAAAATATTCATTGTTTATTAGAACTATGTAAATCATCGATGGAGTATAACTTAACTAGTTTAAGATTTCTATTAATTGTTCGCAACTTGTCTTAATTCTAAATTCAATTTGTACTAACCAGATGTTTCACTAGTTACACTAGAAGCTATGGTATAAACAAGGCAGCCTATCTAGCATCAGCAACAATACTCTTGCAGGATTTTACATACACGTTTACTGTTGTCTTTTGGTACGTGAGTGAGAGTTTCCAAAGCCTCTTCCACATCTTAATCTTAATCTTAAGCCCTTAGTATTTTATCACGGTTGGCTTGTGTTTCTACCTATACCGTCAGCCTTTAAAAAAAACATATTATCTATCTTAGTAGACCAGCAGGATTCCATTTCGTAGTCATATATTCATCAGCCCCATGTAGAGGCAATAACCATCCCATACCGATGAAATAACAACAGGTGAGTGTGAACGGGACACCAAAGCCCATTTCTCTATCCCATTCCAGACCCTCTTATATTTAATTCTACAAAGATTAACCTGTAGCGTTGCCAATGTTAACAGGCGACAGTAACCACCTACCAACATGTGAACATGTGACCTGTATGACTACTTTTACATTGGCAATGTAATTATAAATTAGGAAATAAAAAAAAATGTTTTCTAAAAACCATCACGAATTGTGGCATTGTTAACATTTTGTTTGCACAACACATACGGATTATACTCGTACATCGGTTATATTTCTAAACAACAAACCGAAATACAACATACCAGTTTCCATCAACAAAGGTCATATCAATACAGTTTTGCCGGACGTGGTTTTATAAATATTTAATACTGTATAACCACACGTTGCGTCGGTAGGTTTATCTGTTTTCTGATCACTCTCAACCTCATAGTGCAATCGATCTGACAAAAGATATCCTTTTACGCGCCTCTATTGGTTTCGCCGGTATTACTATGTAGATTTAGCAACTGTAATTTAAGGAAAGGCTAACCAAATTTGGTCTGGCCGATATCGTGAGTTCTTACGTTGACGTGATCCTAACCAACTATAGAATATTTTCGCGTTTATTGTAACTTTCTTATAGATTACTCGAAGAATTAAAATTATTCTAATTTTGACTTAATGCATTCAGAGTATTGGTAATGGTGATTGCAAGTTTAAATTAAAGTTTCCTATCAACATTTCTATCACGGCAATAATCGAACCAGTTAGCCTATGACTGTTGTTAATAGGTATCTAATTAAAGTTATAAAATTATTATAGTTGCATCATTAAAGTAATCGCAAGAAATATTTATGACACTGTTGCATAAAACAATCTTCTACTGCAACTTCCTGTATTACTGCTAATGGAAATGGAACGTGTGTTTACAGAAAACGGTCTAACCGATTATTACGAATTGAACGGTATTAATATTTCTTAATGGTTTCTGTCTTGTTACAGGTAAGCATCAGTTTTCCCCTACAATGTTTTATGTTCTGCCTTAACGACTATGTAAGTAAGTGAATGTTGCAAAATATTTAATTTTGCAATGTGTCTTTAAAACGTTACTCGAAGAAGAAAACCTCAGAAAAAATATAAACAAGCTGTATGATTGAAATAGGAAAGTTTATGTTTATGTAAAAAAAATTAGATTCCGCATATTAATGTCGAAAACTAGCCGATGGATTTACTTGAAATTTTTACACAACGTTGCTCTTAAAACATTCTAGTGCTAGTAGTAATTTCCTTTTAAATGTAGACATAATATATTTTTACTGTTCTGTTTTCTAAGTAGTATAAAACATCGTTGCCGTCTTCGTCTAAGCAACGCAACGAATTTTGATACGGTCCTTCTCTAAAATAGAAAAAGAGCTTTTTGACTAGAAGGGAGTCACACTTTTAATGCTTGTCATTGTAATACGTATGCGTAACTAACCAACTGGCAAGTTATTCTCGTAGTTTCTATGAAGCGCATCGTACGTATCGTCAGAGGAACGTAATTCAATTACCACCCATCGTTCATAAATGGGTTAGTGGCCTGGCTTCCCCCACAAACGTCACGAGTTTCTCGTCATTCAATGCCTGGTTTCAAACGACTTCGTTTGACGTATTCAACTGTGCATTTATTGGATAATTTTAATTGTAAAACCTTTGAAATCTATTTAATTTTGGTGCCACAAAAAGCAACTTAGGTAATAGGTATATTCAAATCTTTGGGGTACGGATATTATTGTTGTTTGCATTACGCTAACTTGCATATGTATTGACATTATTATGCATACAAAATACATATTAACAATTAATTTAATTATTGCTGCACACAATATTCTTGGTAATTTTGTTAAAATTTTTATGTTTATATTTGTGATATGTGGCTACATTGCAATATTAACAATTTTAATTTATTGAACTCAACAAAGTGAATCATACATAAGCCACTTCGACACGTAGGTATGTAATTTAACATGCGGACCTTTTTATCTAATACTAGTTGTTGCACGTGATTTCGTTCGCGTTCAAAATGTTATATAGCCTAAAGCCTTCCTTGGTAAATGGACTATCCATCACAAAAAGAATTTTTCAATTCGAACCAGTAGTTCCTGAGATTAGTGCGTTCAACAAACTCTTCAGCTTTATATAATTTACTAGCTGCTGCCCGCGACTTCGCCCGCGTAACTTTGTAAATTATATAATAAAACCCTCCTCGAGAATCACTCTATCCATTGGTGAAAACAGCGTGAAAATCCGTGCAGTAGTTTTTGAGTTTATCGCGAATAGACAGACAGACAGATGCGGCGGAGGACTTTGTTTTATAATATGTCATGATTATAGATGAAACCTAGACAATTCTAAATGATTTAAATATTGATAATATTCGTATTATCATTGAATTACGTGGTATCTTTAAATTTTATTACCAATTGCCACTTTAATTGGGGAGTTTAAAAATTGCATGGCACATCGAGATCGATGTGGTGTAGTATACCCCAAGAACCGGATCTAAATATCGAAGGTGATTTATATATAAACAATTGTTTGATTGTGCAACAGTTTTTCAATGGTCACGTTACGTGTTAATCGATAGACATCTCAGTGTTTATTGTTCGCGTGATGCGACACATTCGCGGATCGGAATCGCGATTTAAATTCGTTACATTTGTGTGCCATTCTCGAGTGAGAAGCGATAACTTTCTACTTCGAAAGTCTAGAAATTGGTACCACTCATAATTTAGTTTTCAAAGATGACAAACATTATGGCAAACACTTACGAGTATATGTATTACTTATATGTGCATGCGAATTCATAATTTATAAATTTTACACAGTATTAATGGTGACATGGTGACCAATAGACATACGCGCTGCTCTAAACCAACTAAATTATTATAAATATCGTTGTCAAGTAATATTGAAGTCCTTTTTAGATAATTTTTTGAATAAGAAAATGTAATTTTTAACATTTAGATTATTTATTTTTAGATCTTATACGTAATTTTCTTAACCATTTTGCATTTATTTGTTACATGACTTTTTGTCACAGTGTTGTCTCTTACATATCTGCATGTCTCTTACAAAACAAGTTATTTATTATATTCATAAAATATGATATTCTCGTTTTTTTTATAAATATGTAGCTTTGACTTCTTTTTGTAAACAAGTTACATACCTGTTTGCGTTTAGTTTTTGTATTCGATAGACGACATCGCCGCGGACGTTACGGCTCTTGATTCCGGATGCAAAAACAGCGTTTAAAAGTCTACTCTGTCATTTGCATTGCCATCACAGATAAAATTAATTCGTTACGCAGCTGCTTTTTTTAATGATCACAAAAGTTTTGATAAGACTTGTATCAGTGAATATGACTATATTGTATTACGGAGCCCGCTGTCCTAGTTTAAATTTACCTTTAATAAAGCATCAACAGGCATGATTGAATTCTATCTGAGATGTTATAATATGTCCGCTGTCCCCCTACAGGGCCCTCGGTCTGTGACGTCACGGTATCGGGCGAACCTGCGTTCGCGCAACCGCGCCGCCCATTGACCGTAACGCCGCTTCCGCTTTAGTTTCCGCCTTCCACCTCGATTTTATTTGTGTCATTTATTAAATTTAATTAAATTCTTTAATTGAAACGATTACCTATTATTTAACTAGTTGTTAACTATGCCTATAATTTCGATAAATTGTAATTAAATGGAAAGTTTATAACCGAAGAACGCAGTAAGTATCCGAGTTATTTTTGTTTCGTAAGTTATGAAAAAATTTTACTCATAGCTGATGTTGAGCAATAATGATCATTCCAAAAAAGTCGTCATGAATGTGTAGTCTTGCCATTTAAGTGTCGTCTGTATATTGTGTATCGCCTTCATGTACACAACTACACACATCCAAGGAAACATTGAATAAATCCGGGGAAATTTTACAATGGGTGCTCGTTTATGGAAAGTTAATACGAGAACACGATCGGCACCAGTGAACCGCAAGAAACCAGAGCTTGGTTGAGTCGAGCGAGAAGCGCGACTAGCCTCGGTATAGTTTCGTGTGACAATTTGTCACGTGATACACCAACTGTATTCATTACACTTTGCACTCTAATTAATGCGCTCGTTCACGCATTATGCCTTTACAAAATACATATATTTTCCACTAGAATTTAATCGTTGCTTGCACATTAACCCATACATGTCAGCTTTAAGAAGATTGCGTGTTGAACAGAGCAAAGCGGTACTTAATCCGGAGCAGGCAGCGCCTAATTCAGTAAAACGCCCAGATTAGGCCTTATATAGGACTGAGCTGGAGCGCCAAAATAATTTTTGGAGAGTCCCCATTTAATGTAGGACCTATCCTCTCCTGCATTCCGTTTCTGAATTATGCACATTGTGCTTTAAATAATTTAATGTTGAAGATTCGGATTCTTCAACATCTGAGATTTTATTAAAAAAATTCAATTGTGTTCTTCTACTTCTATTTATTTCTATTTCTTCTATTCTTCTATTTGTTGTTACATAATAACAACAAAAATAATAAATTAAGTTGCAATGGATTCTTAAAAATAAAACAAAAAGTGATATTTTGCAAGAAATATAGTTACAGTGACATAAGCTCTTCGATGATTATTTGTTTTCTGAGGATAGATTTGGTAAGTATAAATGTATTATACCATTTTGAATTCTGTATTTTGTATCGCGATGCCGATGCCAGAACTCATTCCATTAATAACGTGTTGCTTGTGATAATAGCAAACAGTGGCTACTTACTTACCATCAAGTCGATCGACAGCCTCCCTGCCTCTCTATACGTATGTACAAGCTGCATAGAAAGCAGCTTTAGAACAATAAGTCTTGAGCGAAGCGTAACCTTTCGAGTATTAAACGTGACGTGTTCGTACCATACGAATGAATTGTATTATGCACATTTTAATCCGCAACGCCTATACGGAACTAGATCATATAAAGTTTGAATTAAGAGGCGTGAGACAGGGCTCAGTGAAAGTGTCCCACTCTCGGAACAATCGACTCTCCTTCTGAGAAGTGTCACCAAGATGTGTGATAGATACGTCAACCGTTTAAAAGTTATAACCCTGGCTTCGAAGAATTATCAGAATCGCGTTTGTATTCCGAGTGCCTTTGGTCCTCGTCTTTTATCGCTTTTAGGTTCTTTTAGGTTTCTTTTTTTTTTCAAAATCTAACAATTTTTTTGTTGATTTATATCGCCAAATACTATACTTTACTAAATGTCAATGTCTGTTACCTAAAATCGTAACAGACATAAGTTACCTTAGCATTTATAATGAGTACTAGAATTGTTAAAATGGTTCCAGTTTTGAGTAGGTATCTTGTGTGTTGTTTAATTATAATATTCGCAGCCTTTATTCAGAGAAGTATCACTACAATTTAGTTTAATTAAAATCTATTTTTTTGAATCCTTCTTCGACAATATCGTCTGGGTGCCTCTTTCGACAAAGCCCTCCTCTAACTGTAACTATTTTGGTTTTTGTCATTCGCCTATCTCGTCCGCAAGTCACAGCTTTCATCTCATCAACTCAACTTTCGTGAGGTCTATCTCGTTACCTTTCCTTGAATTTTATTGTTTTTGACCATTTTAGTTTACCTCTGATTTTATAACCTGTCTAAATTTTAACGACTGACGATAGCTTAATCGGTTATCGTTTATTATGTGGAGTGGTGAAGATTTTTAGTCAGAAGCCGGTCGGTATACATCGACCCAGATTGGTCAGACGTTCTTACACACATCTACCCATAGTGTACGTTTTATGATCGTTTTACGTTGCGCACACGATATTATCTCGTGAAAATAAGTGAAAGAGTAAACTGTGGAAATATGTAGATTGTACACGAGGCACAAGAAAGCGGACGCTGTTTGTGTTTTAATTACACGAATGTGTAACGTGTTTGAGGCATTATTTAACGTTTTGTACGAAAACGGTGAGTTATTTTCGTCCAAGGGAGCGCCGACCCAGTACAGTAATACTCGTACAAACTCATTCAAAGCACTCGCGTGATTCACTGTATTGTTAACGCCCACATTTTGGTAACTCACTTTTACGCTCTTCAAGTGTTTCGATGTCGCCGCACTGACCTACTTGCGATTAACGATGAGCAAATATCTTTATCTTTTCTATTCAAAGGAGAGAATATTTCTTGTCTTCAATTCATTTATATATATCAGAGTAGTTGTCGCGTCGGATGTCGTTAATCGCGCATGGATAACGTCATGTACTTATCGTGTGCGATAGTCCGTGTATTTTGTTACAGACACTAGAATAGAAAGTTTCCATTTAAAGAATCACCTATCTATTCCATCTCGTGAATTTGAAAATTCTCTATTGGAAAATCTCTATTGACTTGGCACGGCCACGTGAATCAGAGACCACGTGAAATTGGCACGGTTATTAGTCAAAAATGGACATTATAATTATGCCCTGAATCAAGGAATTCAAGAACATGGTTTTTTTTAAAAGGAATAACAATAGTAATAAGGCATTTATATACCTAAATTGTTCTCATACTTACATAGTTTATTGTTAAAAATTTTCAAACAAACAACAAACAAGACATCGCCATTGTGCCAACAAAACACTATTGTCGAACATAATATACACAATACACATATTATTCTTTAAATTTTTTCTCTAAAAATGTTATAACACAATATAACATTTTTAGATTGTTTTATTGATTTCCTATTTAGTTTATAATGAAAGTTTTTGCTTATAATCTTGACGAATAAGAATGGCTGACAAATAAATTTATGTTTCTATAACATTAGTTAGACGGACAGAAACTGTGAATAATTTATGAGGCTGCCACGAGAGCTTAGAATAAAACTTATTGGAATTTAATATTTACCTAAATTTAACTTAAACTATTGATGCAACGGAAAAGTAACATATAACTGAGTCGACCATGATTTTACTGCACTGAAAACATAGGAGCAAAAAACGATTTACGTAAATTACGCGAAGTGTAAACACGGTACATATAGTTTTTCTTTTTGTTTTTTAATTAATATAATGTAATTATTGAAATATCAAATTGTCTTCAAAAGGTAAGATGAATTAGATCAGAATATGACAAAAACGTAGTGGGTTAGATTTACGATTTGAGCACATTGAACTAGGTAGGAGGTCGCACGCACCGACCCCATTAGTTCCGTTAAGGGGTTTTGAGCGTGTTATTGCGAGTTCTGTCATTTGTTATCCTTTGATATCTCTGAAACAATGGTATCCACATGGGTATGCATTAGTTTATTAATAAGATACAACTTTACACAAAAGAAATACCACCGTGAAATAACTGTATAGTACGTGCGCTGTTGTGCTGCATTCAATGAATAAAGCATGCAAGAGCCCCTTCCTTGCCTTGTCCCTTTTTTTATCCTCTAGACTAGATTTTGATGATCGACAGCGCACTCGCAACGCTTATGACATTGCTTGGTTTAATAGGCGACGGTGGCCACCATCAAGTGGTAATAAAAAAATAAATAAAAAAAAGTGGTTCGTCAGTCTGCCTGCCACGTTGACATAAAAATATTGCCGCTAATCGCTACCTGTTATGTAATATACAAGCTTTTGCGTGCGATTTCGTCCGCATATATTTACGCCTATGTGTCTATATGTTATTCTGATGTATAAGCTAGATTACTGTCAAGCTTAATCCAAATACACTTAAAAAAAAATACATATAATAAATATCCATAAAATCCATCCATACATCCTCACGAACTTTCGCATTTATAATATTATTATAGTAGTAGATGTTTCCGTAAAATTGGAACATGCGTTTAATGCGTCTTACTATTTCGGTAACAGTAAAAATGAGTTGCTTTTTTTAAAGGTCAAGTAATTATGTTATTAAACAATAAAAAAGTAGTAATTATTTATTGTTTAATAACATAATATCTTTGGGAATTAAAACGTGAACTTATATTTAGGTGAGTAACAATATAAAAAGTATCTCCTTTGGGGGCACTGTGGGGGTACCCACGTGCCCCCACAAAAAAAACCCTGATTATGACTAAGAAATAGTTGTGGAAATTAAATTATAAAAATTTGTTACAGATTGACTTTCATCGGTAAATATAAGTAGGTTCATTGAGTCATCCGTCAGTAATTACCATTTTACCGGATTTATTGTATCTATTTTGTCGTAATAGCCTTAGTTAATTTATTAGTGACACAGATAATTCTTATAGATAGAAGGACTTTACACTCGTCCATCGAAAAACCATGACCTATTTTTATTAATATCTGGTTTTAACTATATCATGACTTGTATGTTTAGCTCGCTGCATAAGGTTGTATATTTTCTTCTACATCAAACTGGAAAATGCATAAATTTACACTTACTGCTTAGTAGGAGATTTAGGTACAAAAAAATTTTGCGCTTTCTAAATCATACGTGGTTTTTAAAAAGTTTAAAAATCCTAACTAATATTATAAGTGCGAATATAGTTTGTTTGATTCTTACAAAGAATTATGGATTTTTTTTCTTTCAGTTGACTATGATCCGATTAAACTTTACGTGAAACTATAGAAGAACTATGACTCTGACACTAATTTAAGCTATATAATTATGTTTTGGAACTATTATTATTAATGTCTCGATATTATGTTTGATATTATTACCACCTATTTAATTTCTTGCAGCTTTACATTTGCTTCGCAATTATGTTATAATAAACGCAATATTTGCTTTGATAGTTTTCTAATTGAATCCAATCTAATGGAGTCACTCACCAGTGAAGTACCCTCAAGCCGACTCGTCCAGAAGCGATTCACATAAGGCGTCATTTCATTTATTGCTCGCTCTCTGACTACCAGCATTAATTATTCGAATGCCTCTTATCTCAATCAAGTGTTAATGCTTTTGTTTGTTTTAACGAACCCATGTTTCACACTAGCTTAGATAGATAGATACAGTGTGCCTTTTAACCGAACGTACATAATCTACTTGTTGGGTAATACCATATTACGTACTCGCTACATCATTTCCTTAATCTTCTGCTTTCTTATCGAAGTGACTACATTGTTCAAATGTTGTTATTCATCCATTATGTAGGATTATTAACAAATAATGTAAAATAATTATTATTAATGTCAGAACCCATTTGTCTGTCCCTTCCTAAACCCTATCCTTAATCCTATTAATGTCGGCAGCGCACTCGTGGTACCTGTTGCATAGCATATATGTTAACTGGCGACGGTAGCCGCCTACCATCATGGAGAGCGTCAGCCTATCTGTGACGACTACACATAATAAAGGAATATTTAAATTAAATAAGTTCAGATTAGTCTTATGTTTTAATTGGACATAATTATTATTAATGATGTTTAATTGAAGCTGTAGAAATATTTGTGAATTGGGCATAGGATACATAATTGTAAACACTTTACAATTATCGTGAAATAACAGGAGATGTGCTGTCGTACTGTCGGATATCGTAACTCAATGCATGAGTAAGAGATACAACAGCACATATCTCTTTCTCTACTTAGTAGTTCCTTCACCCTATACTAAGTATATATATGCTGATGTTATAAGCGACGGTTGTCACCTGCCATCAAATGAAACGTCAGCCTGTTTGACCACATTGATATCCCAAAATTATGATTATAAGCACACACTAATTCGCTTTTAGTTTATTCATTTAGAAGAAAACAAACTTTGAAATATTTTAATGCAGAACATAAAAATGAATCACGCTCAGTTGCATATGCGTCTGTAAAATCCCAGGCTGCGGCCGTCATGCCACTGTGCGCGTCCGTTGTAGGTGAACTACCTACCGTTCGAAGTCATTGCGTGTCCGCATTTAGCATTGATAAAACCATTGTTAGTTTATATTCAATGTAAATCTTTGTCCGAGTTGAATGGAAGCAAATACAATTTAGAGATCAGGGTTAAATTGACAATGCCTATTCCCATGGTGACACAGCGCACAACTGCATATTTATTTATCTGGTGGTCACTCAGGGGTCGAAATTCGACCGCAATTCTTTTTTTATTTCATTTCTAGGTACTAATCTCTTCTCAGCTTGATCACAGACATTGACCATAAAAAGGTTAATTATCTGTTTTGTTCCCTTATCCTTGATCCTTCTTTAGGTGGCTTTGCTCTAGTGCTACTGCTCATATAGGCGACGGTAGCATCAAGTCAACTGTCAACCTTACATAAAAATAGTCGGTCAGACTGACTGTTAGGTACTTATGATTTTAATATCCGTTATGAAAAGTGCTACTCGAGCTGAAGATTTGTTAACCTTCAACACTAACATAGTGGGTCGTTATCCTAAATATTGGCCAATTGACCTTGCTTTGGCCCGATACTACACATTCACAAATTCCTTCGTATGTAAAGAAATAAGAAGAAATATTTTCATTGTGTGAATTGCAGAAGGTTTTTTTAGAATCAGTTGTTCAAAATAATTATTTTGTTAATTTATATTATAATAGTTTCTGTGCTTGTATTTTCTATTATACCTGTCCGCCACTTTTTTGATGGTATTGTGACAAAAAGGTCACTTAAAAGGAACATTATTACATTGGTACACAATACGACATAACTAATATTTATTGTCTGAAGTAATTGATCATACACATTGTGTATGTTGTGCTTAAATGTAGGAAATGCTTTCTCCAGTGATCGATGATCGATTTCATCTGGCGTTTCCTAGTCTTTATAACACAGTATTGTAAATTTATTTATGCTACTGCACGTTAAGTAAAGATTAAACTTATCATTTTATCCTTTAAAGAAAATTATTAATGACATCATTTGAACACATACAATTTTATTTTATTAAAATTAACAATATTTTTTACAAAATTAGGGTTTAGTTATATTTTTTTTTTCGAAATAAGCTACTCAATTACAAAATAAAACAGAACAACTTTTATTCTATTTTATTTTAAAATAGTATTGTTATTTTTTTTATTTGTAAAAGTGGCTTGATGGCCGGCCGATGTTAAAAGGATAAGGGATTAGAAAGAGATGGGTTCTGGCATCTTTTACTCACTTACCGAAACACAACAGCACACACTTTGTTATTTCACTGTGGTCTTCTGTAAGGGTGCCAAACGTGCCCTGCCACTACTATCTAATTATATATGTAGGTACTCGTGTGTAATTCTATATGAACGAAATACGAAACGAAATCCATCCGAAGCCTGTTATTATCCTAAACCGAATTCCCAACCAACAATTTGCTAACAAACAGTTGAACGATAAAATTTAAATGGCAGCTTAGTGATTGACGTAAGACTCTCGTATCTTTTTTCGAATATCGTCGTACAAGATTCGACCCACATAATCACGAACCATTAACACATGAATAGAGATGCGCCATTAGTGTAAAATCTTTTACACACAAGATAAAATTAGCTCTCTACTGTTATTTCTCTACAATTACATCGTGTTACTAAAAAGTCATGCAATGTGCAATTACGGGCACGTCGTTCGCGTTTTTCAAATTACTAAGGAGATATATAATTGCATCGAGGACCACTGAGCAGCTTTTATCGCCACCACTCTATCAGAATTCTGAACTGTGCCGACCCTAATTACTGCTTCCACTAGCTAGAAGATCTGAACTGATAAATATGATTAATTCGAATAAATAATTATTTATTAATTTATTCCAATCTTATCGCTAGATATTTTTTCTCATTTTTGAAGGAGGAATTATTTTTAACGTCAAACAAAATTAAGGCTAAAATTTGTTATAATTTAGACACCGAGTATGAGGGGCTTTAAAGCGAGCGGAAGTTGATTGGCAGTTGTAGCCCCAATGACCACGAGACCTCGAATTGTGGCGTAATTGAAGCCAATTTAAAGTTAGCGCTTTGTGCATGTTAAATATTATGTTACTGGCACTGTAGTAATTTTGTGTTTTTTTATTTTTTTTTATTTATAAAAACATATCCGCCACTATTATTAAGCTTGTAATACGTACTACTTCTTATCTAGCCATTGTTTTTTTTACGTATTATGACAATCATAATTTGTAAAAGAACAATGAGATTAGATTGCCATGGCGGAATCGCCGGGCTATTCGAGTCTGATCACAAAATCTGGTCCCACTTGTTATCCGATTAATAAATAAATTAATAAACCGACGGCTTTATCGGGTGGAATCGGGGAAGTTATAGGTATATACTTACATCATATTACTAGTTTTTTTTTTTTTTTTATATATATAAGTTTACTACATTTTTTTTCGATTTCGTCCGCAGATCTTTATGAATTATATCCCTATTAATCCATCTTCACAAACTTTTTCATTTATGATATTAGTAGGAAGATGATTTTTTAAATAGATGTCATTCTAAAGATTATTATCCATACGATATTCAACATACGAGTTACAATAACTGTGGTTGTTCTGTCCAAAAAGTAAATATAGATCCAGCGGCGAAAAACGTTACATCTTACAGAAATTTCATATTTTCCTCATTTTCCACACTCATTGCACGGAACAATCTTGTCTCTGGTAAAATATAACAACAAAATGATAAATCAACCTAGCTCGATCGATTGTTTGTACAGTGCAGTCTTATACACCTGGGCCATGGCCGCCATAATCACCTCGGCACTACAGCAAATAGGGAGGTCTAACATCTAATTTAATTGCCGCTTGAAATGGGCCCGCTGTAGGTGCTTTACAGCTGCTTATAGGTGCTATAGAAATTTGACGGAAAAGAAATGAAAATATTTTGAACAAGCTGGCGCCCGCGACTTCGTCCGCGTTGAAAAAGAAAAAAGTACATCCTGTGTCCTGTACGTCTAAATGTTTATCTATCAAGTTTCATGAAAATCAGTTAATTCGTTTAAGAGTTATGGAGGAACATGCAACAATACCTACACTTACAGATTTATTATTAGTATTGATTGATATTGATTGATAACTTATTACATTTTGTAAACCCACAGACGAAAATGCCTCTCGACATCGCCATCCATGGGATATAAAATATAACGACATTTTAATCCGACGAAACTAGTTCTCAACGAAAATTTAAACACCTGTTATTCTTATGTAAATAAGTATACTACATAATATTATATAAACAATACAGGGTATTATTTGGAAGGTGAATGCCAAGTGTGAATAGGAGGTTTATAATAATATTAGCAGTGGTAACAAATCAGCATCTCTATCCACCCACACAAATATATTTTATTTATTTAGACAGGCAATCAGGCAATACCATTTGCTTCATATAATAACTTGTACACGTTTTGGCGCCATGTGACGTAAACTGAAAAAAAAATAAAATGAAAAATATTAAAGAGGTTCTAGACAGTTTATAAAAATAATGTTTGAAAATTGCGATTATCCACCACAATGTGTGTACATAATTAATTTTTACCTATTCCAGTAGGTACCTACTCTCAGATTTGAGTAAATATTGCAAATCATGTGATCTCGCCTGATCTTGAGTATTTATTATCCGCAATGTAACCTTGCCGCGTGATAATAAGATACACCGTATTATATTTTATAACCTCATATAATAATAAATAATAATTGTATTTGTAAGTGTAACATCAGTTCTTGTATGGTGTCCGTTACAGCATAATATAAAATATAAAGATTCTAGTAGTTTGATTCTCGTGTGACCTACGTGATCTTATTTCCAAGAAACATTTTTTTTTTATTCTCTATATAAAATACACGTTTTAAGAGTTAGTTGCATTGGTTATTTCTTGTAAGTACATATCATGTTTTATTATTATCGTGTAAGCATTTGCTTATTCAACTTTAAAATTCGCTGCGATGCTAAAAGTTTAACTACGTCACCTTTTATGTAATTTATGTTCTTTTATAGTACGAATGAGGTATTTTTAAAATTATTAAGTCACATAGAACCTTTATAATTTATTTAAAATATCCAATTGTTTAGTATGTTTCTTACATTGCTGACTACCTAGATGTGTCGGCGCAAAATGGATGGGTGGGTGAAACAATAGGTCACCCACGCACCAATAACTGAAACAATACGAACATTTAATAATACCACTTAGGGCAGATCGTCCTACTAAAACATTGTCTAAGCCTTATTTATAAGGAAGCCTCAAACAAAGACCAAAAATAAATTGCATCGTCTGCGTAGGTTTCGCGGCCAAGTTTGGGTTGAAAAATTATACGTTCTTGCGAAAATTTTACAGTGCATATATACCATCGTGGTTTAAATTAATGATGTGATTATCGATTACACAAGAAATAGTATTTCGTGTTTTATAGCTGGTTAGTTAATATGCAAATATTATGTAAACGCAGAAACAGTAGCTGTTATTAGATACGCCAGTGTATATTTAGTTATATAGGAACATTCATGCCCTACACAAGTGTTGGGTAATTATAATATTATGCTTAATTAAACCGTTAAAGTTTAAACAATTGGTTATAATTACTTATATATTATACTTACGTTAAAATCTAGAATCAAACAATAGAACATCAATAAAAAAAAAGTTAAGTTACAAATAAAATTTATTATACATCATCTTGTCTTGGTCCTTTTCCACTAAATTACTTATTATTTCTGTTGATTGATATTTTTTTGGACTAAAGAGTCGTGAAAAGATAGCAGACAGAAAGAGTTACTTTGGCGTTTATAATATTAAGTATACAATAATTAGAACAGTGTTGTGGTCCTAAGCTTAATACTAACTTAGTATATAATGAAGTTTATAGCCACAAGTTCGTAAGGCTACTTTTCTCTCAACTAGTAGACCTTAATTAAAGGTTTAACGCTGTTATAACTTTTAAAATTAAACTTGTTCTTTGAAAAGGCCAAGTTTAAAGAAAGTTCTCTATAACTTTGTTATTGCTCTATAACTTTCTATTGACTTAATTAAATACATAATAAATGTGTTATATTTCTGAAGTGTTAACACAATAAACGAAAAAGAAGCAACAGTTGTTTTTTGGCTTCAAATTTGAAAGGTTGCAGATTAATTTAGTAAAAGTTTGTAACTCGCTGTTGATTCATTATCAGCAGATAACCATACGATTATGTGCAGCGGGGGAACCTTGAACGTATACCTTTCGCCACTATATCCGCTAAGCTTGAAATAGTCCTATTATACAAGTAATATTTACCTACCAATATTCATTGCCAAGTGGCATTTGCTGTGACAGTTAATATGTACTCTTTTTGGGCTTTTGATGTCTCGAAATCAATTTCAATTTGCATGCATTAATAACAATTTTTACTTTTATTTAGGGCATTGTATGAGAATGGCACGATTGATTTTGCTTTTTTTTTTGTTTTGCTCTAACTGTCGAGACAGGGTTTCTATGAAAGAAAATTTTTGAAAAATCCACAGAAAAAGTTGGAACCTTATAGATGGTGTTTTGATGTGAATTTGATAGGACGATGACTGTCGGCTCAGCTTGTTGGAAATGGAAATAATCTTGGACTAGTTAGTTTCTAAGGCATCCAAAATGTGTGGTTTCACGTCGAGCAACAACGGTGCGGTAGTTTGGGCGGTTCTTGTTTGCACGCTCATTCTGCACAACAGGCATGCACGCCTTTCCGCGTGCGTGTTCTACTTAAAAATATAATCATTTGCAATTAGTGAACGCACGAGGCTACGTGCACTATTATTTCATATGTATATGAATTTCAACATAGTCGATAGTGGTTTTAAGTATGATAAACACTATAATAACGATAAGGCACAGGTTTTAGCGAATTCTTGCTAATGTCACAAAATTACAGCATTTAATGCAAACGGCAGCATGTCGGTGAAAACGTACGTTTGGTCACTCGCAATGGAAAACTCGGCTGTTGTCTTTATACTCGTAGCTTATAGTCTTATTATGTATATATGTATATAGTCTTATATCTTTATAGTCTTTATATTCTTAGCTGTTGCTCGCGACTTCGTCCGCGTAACTTTATAAAATATAATGTTACTCGTTATTACTCTCTATAGGTGAAAGAATTTTTAAAATCGGTCCAGTGTTTTTGAGTTTATTCATTACAAACAAAAAAACAAATTAGTATAGATGTTCATTAGACATTGAAAAAAATAGTTCAAACATAGTCTACGTATCCTCGAGAGTCCAATGTGAATTTTCATACCACTCAACACGATCTATTATATGCAGATTGCATAATTTTCGATACTTAAATTTCTGTACTTTTATAATAAAGTTTTTATGTAATGGGTGGAAATATTTATTTAAGAGCCAGCATTTTTATTTTTACTTCTATAGAAAACTAGCTGCTATAAATTTAATATTGTAAATACATTTTAATTAAAATATTAAAATTTATATTTTCGATTTCGAAGTTGCGTTGGCCACTTTTAAAACGTTATCATTAAGTACCAAAGTTTATTTGAACTTTGTTATTTGCTACAATAACTCTTAAAAACTCCATTAAAAATTTGAAAACGTTCAATTTAGGTTTTTTACAAAGACTGCTACATAAAAAAACCTACTTTACTTTTGGTAGCTTCATTGTCGTACATCTATTGATTGTAATATTGTTACCAAAAAATTGCTTGCTGGTTTTCATCCCAGAACTAAATAAGATTTCATATTCATTCTTCGCTATTGATGAACGATTTCAAACGAAGAGTGAAAGCACTTAACGCTTGATTGGATCAATTTGCTCTTGTGCCTTTTTGTTTATTCGACGTTTAAGTGTCAACTGTTTGTCAACAAGTTGTTTTGCAATTGTTTCGCTTGTTAAGGCTTTTATTCGTCAACACCTGCCCGTTCGGATTTCCATGAGAAGCGAACAGCTAGAATAATTCTCGTAAATTGACATTTATTCGTTCAAAAACATTAGTAATTCGCAAAAGTTTTCATTTTATTTTATTTTATTTATCTCAACACACATAGTTACATCATTACAGGAACAACCCCAAATTATAAATTTGTTTGTATACTAATATATATAACAGAATATTACAAAGTTTCATTTATTCATGCAGCATTGTGTTTCATTCAATTCATTAGGAAATGTTTCATTAGTCCTGAAAATAAATGTTCACTAATGAACATAGTATAATATGCCTACCTACTCACGGAGAAACGTTTATATTTTTGTGTACAATTATTGTACATATATACTACATTTATATTGCGTTAGTTTTGTCGACATGATTCAGATTATAAATCTATATAGGTTTACCATCTACATGTCTATAGATACACATAATTCATATAAACATTTATATACTTAATAGGAAAAATCAATATGCTTTTTTATTAATTAATTAATAAAAAAAACAATATTTTTTTATTAATCAATTAATAAAAAAAAATATCAATACATAGTTAAAATCAGTTGCTGTGTGTCTAACTTTGTTTCTCCACTTACGTCTAAACTACGCGACTGATATTGCTACGGTTATTGCTAATAATAAGAACGATAAATGAGGAATATTTGTGCATATAATTTGTATGTAATGAAATTGCATCCTTACGAAGCCTTCAGGTTGAGTTAAGTTACCATCTTGATTCAGATTTCGAGATTAAAGTAAAATTTATAAAAGAACACTAAGTGCGTTAGTCTAGGTACTAAACCTACCTAGACTAACTGCATGTTAAAGTAATGACAAATTACTTTCACTTGTCTCCTCTGACAAAGGAAAAATGTCTGGTTTAACTCGTTTTCACACTTGTGTCGCAGACCTGTCGCTTCAACAGGAGACTGACTACTGTACTATTGTTTAGGTATAGGTACCTACTATGTGAAAAGAAACCTTATACGTAACTATGGCTGGTGCCCGCGACTACGCCCGCGTTAAAAGTAAGGAATGTGTAGCGCCTGACTAAATGTGTAAAGCAATATATACGTCTGACATCTTTGCTGTTATAAAATTTTCAGGCATTGTATCTTTATTTTTGTAGATAGCTGGTGCCCGCGACTTCGCCCGCGTTGAAATTATATACTAAAACCTTCCTCTTGAATCACTGTCTATTAAAAAAAAATGCATTAAAATCCGTTGCGTAGTTTTAAAGATCTAAACATACATAGGGACAGACAGGCAGGCGGGAAGCGACGTTTTATACTATGTAGTGATTATGTATATATTGTATAATTATATAAAAATGCAGGCTTTTTGAAATTAATTTCGGCCTCACGTTTGTTAAAGGGCCGATGATTTCATCTATTTTATCTTATGATTAAGCTTTTGTCGGCGAATTCGTCTGCGTATCTTTATAAATCGTGGACTGAGTGTTATTCTGGTATATAGTTTTACTGTACAGTCTCATCGAAATCTGTTGTGGATCTCGTGACTTTCCGAGATTAGCGCAAACAGACAGAGAAAAAGAACTTAGTAAGTACTTTACTAAGTCCATATGTTTTGAACTATGTTTTGGTTACATAAATCTTAGGATTGAGTGGAATAGGCCGTTAAATAATCTTTCTTAGGTTAAAAAAAAAAAAAAACAACAAAACGACGAAAAATATTATGCGTAATTGTTTCGCGTTTTCTTACAGGATGTCCGTCGGCAATGAAACCCCAATATGTATATCTACTTAGCATTAAACCCATAATCAAATGTCATTATCGTGAGGCCACGCCTGCGTAATAGTCAAATTGAAGACATCAACACAACAGGTAGTTTTTTGTCCAGTATCTGGTTGATCCATTAATGTGTACTTTTTTTTTTCATTCACGTGAGCAATAAGATATTTTTTGTAAGTCTTTTTTTAATGATTACACTATGAATTGTGTTTGTAATCTTCATTTATATGTTCCAAATTGGATGTTTATTTAATTCCTAAACACTAACTAAACTATAATAGGATAACAAAAAATGCTAAATGATAAATGATAACGTTCAACTAGAAGCCAAGATGTAATTAATTTTATCTCTATGCCAATTAATGATTCCTTAGGATTCTATTAATATTCATTAAAATATTCCAACAAGAAACGTTTACGAGATAAGTAATTGGATTTTCTTTCCTTATATATATAATTTTCTCAATGATATTTAGTACACATTTTATTGATATTACGTAAAATTTGTCAATAGATGAAATCTAAGATATGAAGGCATGGACATTGTAACAGCAGTTATAAATAATTTGATTTTAATTAATTAATTTATTTTATTTATTCCCACGCTTTCGATAACCTACTATAACTGGTAACTGGTCGTAGTTGTTAAATGTACATATTTACCAATTTTATATGCGCGCGCGCATCCTTAATTTTATCACCGGATATACTTCAAACGCCCTGCGTACTTTCTTTCAATTTCTATTATTAGCTTCTTACACAGTTGTTTTTATTGATAAAAACTTACATTATGTAAATAATATTTAATAGGTGACTAACATGATTTCATTGTTATAATACGATCAAATTGGCAGTTTTTTTTTTATTTAAACAATATTTTAATAATTGGTGTGTGTTTTAAATATACCTACGCACTTACAAAAACATTTAAGTAAAAGTAAGATTAATAAATATAAATTATTAAACATTATTTTAATACATTACTTATACTAGCTTTGCTTTTTTCGTGACTTAATTTGTATTCTTTGTATTGTAATTTATAATCGTACGTATGTATCTAATGTATAAACTATTATTGCTGAATAGTTTTATCTAAATCTGTTCTGCGCTAACTTCTTCTAAAATACCAATCAACGGATTTTGATAAGCTTTACACTTATGAAAAGAATGTAGCCGGAGCCGGTTGCTAGTGGTACACCATATATTAACAGAGATAGTGCCTATTAATAATATAATTAAGAAAATATCAAATAGAAAATACTTACCGGTGAGTGGCATAAGGAATTTATTCAGAAGTATTTATTCATTCTTATTTTATACACACTTTGAATTTGTAAGCAAAATATTATGTAAATTGAAATCCAGAGTCCACCCTACTATACGTCCACTGAGATAATTACTTTAATATCAGGACGTTGGATAACTTCTGAAGGGAAACTATTTTATGTAATAAACAGTAATCGTGCGGAAATGTGTATTACATAAATTTTCCGCCCTATTGTTCGGTATCCTTGTGTCGATTCACACTGAACATTAAAAAATTATAATTGTTATTCTATTCTGAGTACATAAAATGTTTTATTTTAAATTTATAGTCTCACAGTCAGTAGGTATGTAGTGTATGTAGCCTTTTAGTATGTTAAATAAGCACACTCGGTGAATGATAGACAAACGGCCAATGTTTTATAACGGTAAAGTTTTTTTTTTAATGAGCCTCATGCATGTAGGGCATTCATCAAGATTAATTGTAGCGATACACCTCTTTCTAGCATACCTTCAAGTGTTATAAAATAGTGACGCATACTTTTTTTCATATATTTTCCAAGTTGGTACCTACATCTTACATACATATATACTTCTCATAATTATAATTATGTTGTAAGAGTCGACGTGCGGTAGGCGATTTCATCGCAAACTCTGTAGTTACAGAAACTTTGTAGGCAAGTAAAGTGACCAGGAAAAACGGAAATACATACAAATATTATACCGCTGCCGTATACTGTTACCCCAAAACTTCACAAAGGCCGGCAGGCATATAAAGCATAAGTAAATGTTTACTTTTTTTTTAAGCTTTTATTGCTGATACTTAAACAATTTTATGATATATGTGTATATTTTTTACATTATACATGTTAACACATTGGGTCGGATTTAGTAAATCAGTGTTGTCTTGTGACACATAGGCCTGCCAGCTGCTTCCACTTAATTATATCTTGAGCATTCTTGGCCAGGTTGCCCCACCAATCTTTTTAATATCATCAGTGCATCAGATTTTGGATTTTGGATTGTGGAGTATTATAATTTTATAGGAAGACCAATTCGTATTGGTTTTTAAAGGTGACTAAAAACAATGCAAAAATGAATAAAATTCGTAATAACTCATCTATTTTATAGGTATAAAGTGAATTATTTTAGATGGACATAGGCTATATGCATTTATATATATATATACTAAGTAACGTCACAATTGCACCCAAGTGAAACCGAGGCGCGTCGGTTAGGCGGTGTTGGGTGACTTGTTCGTTTTATTCAAAATTACGAATGTATGAAAGTGAAATTGAGAAACGCGTGCATAAAGTAAACATTATTTGCATATAGTTACGTCAAAACTGAACGTGTGGGTAAAAAAAAGCGATTGTCAGCGTTGAAGAGTTCCGCTAAATCGTAAGAGGTCCCCGTCCCCCACGCACACACATCATTAACGCAGTGCTTACATTACCTAGTCGAATTGTTATAATCGCAGTCACAGTGTTTAAATAACATACGGCCTTTCTGATACAATGTTTGCAATGAAAGTGAAACTACAAATCTTGAATGTCGTATGAAAACTGTCGATTGTTGTAGCGGTTTGTCCGCAAACACCCCGCAATTATGGCTCGCCATTTTCAAACTACTCATTCGCTTTCACATTGTCACCGCACTCGTCATTGTAGTCGTAATAGGTTTTACTAAATTTAGAATATTTTTTTTGTATCTACACTTTTAATTTTATAAAGAGGTGAAATTCTTTTGTGTGTAATGGGGGTGTGAACTTTTATTGACAGGGCACACTGCGTTTCAGTCACAAATTTGACAGCCCATGCTAATATCATGTGTGCTGTTCTGTTTCCGTGACTGAACAAAGGATGTTAGAGCCCAATCACATATCCCTTTTTATCACTATAGCAGTGCATTTGCAGCACTATAA
Organism: Synanthedon formicaeformis; assembly: GCA_945859745.1. Lineage (NCBI taxonomy): Eukaryota > Metazoa > Arthropoda > Insecta > Lepidoptera > Sesiidae > Synanthedon > Synanthedon formicaeformis. The sequence goes on along the minus strand of OX243960.1, from coordinate 3,336,935 downwards.
CTTTTTCACAACACGCTACACTAAAGATTTCTTTTTTTTTAAATATTTACAAGACAATCGTATATTTTATATATAGATCCGAATGATGTTACAGGTACAGACTTGAAACATTCTTTTTCATTTGCGCTTTGTTCCCATTTGTTGGGGAAAAAAAGTATTTTATAAAAAATAATATCTTTTTTTTTTATTAAGTAAATGAAAAGTTTGAACATTATTTAGCAATATGGTACATCGGTACATATTATTTATCAGCACTTAGGAAATGACACGAATATTTCTCGATGCTAAGCTTATCAACAAGTATTGATAAGCGTTGACAATGTTATACGTGCGATTTATCGTAAAATACACGTACTTTATAAGACATACCCTAGACTAGATAAAATCAAGACTTGACCCTTTCTTTGATACATCTCTCCGCCTTCTAAATTTTATGCTTTCACTGATTCGTGCAATCCACAAATCAACATGTGTCCACGCCAAAACTAGAATACAGTAACGGGTCAACACCCAACCTTCCAATTTATCAAATTTTTATCTGACCTTTACCGCAACCGGTATATACATATATGTGTATACATACATACATGATGTATACATAATGATGTAGGCACTCAAAGGACAATTATTCTTCCAGATAGAAATCTTTCAAGAGTATTTCGTAAACATGCATTGAGTAGTTAATGAAAGACATTTTTTTCAAACCATAATAAGTTTTCTAGTCTATTCTCTAGCTAGCACTGATTGACGTCGGTTATCTTTAGCTACTTGGGAAATTGAAAGTGAAACCGTCGATTTTACTCAAGTCTACGTAAACGATAACTCAATCGTGCCGATAAATTTAAATGCCAGTTTCCAATTTGCCAGTAATGATGAGTTACAAGTCATGGAAACGATATCGTTAATGTGAACTTTTTTATGGATTTTTTTACTTTGTCGGGTCTGTAATATTTAACGATTGAAGTAAATTGTCGGCTAGTTCTATAACTGATTTAGCAATAGGTTTTTTACACAATGCAAAGCAGCACACAATGGTCGCGAAGGAAGAATGACACGCGGTCTCCGGATGCACGCACTCAAGCGTGACGCAATTTTACGCTGGAGCACACGGTTGACATTAATTTGCGTTTCTCCATAAACTACCTAAAGTGTCGTGTTTTCCTGTTGAAGAACGAGAAAGATTTGGTACAGATTTATTTACCCCATCCTGGTGTCGATCACTGAAGGAACAGTCTAGTAATGAGTTGTGTTTATTTATTTCAGACGGGCGGTGCAGACAGCGCCAGTGGTGGCTCGGGCGGTTCGGGCATGGAGTGTCTCCAACTGCGCTCGCCGCCTGGTCCGTTTCACTACCTCATTTCAGAACAGGCTAAATCGCTCGTTGCACTACAGGTCAGTTATATTTTCATTACTATTATTTTCAATATTAAACCCTGCTAAGAAGACCACCACAAGATAGAAGAAGAAAGCTTGCGTGCTGTCGTGTTTCGATGCCAGCCAGTGTTAGAGCTATTCCTGTGTTACCAGAGTCGTCAGCGCTCTTTCTTCCCTGCTATTAGGCTGTGTAGATGAAGGTAACACCATTATTAAGTGGAACTTGAGGACAAAGTCCTTTCCGTCATTTCAATTCAAGAATCTCTAAAAGAAAAGATAATGAAATGATGGAAATATTAATATTGGTAGACTATAAAAAATTATGATTGTTAAATTTTCCTTAATTCAGTTGGAAAATTCCAACAACAAAAAGAACATTGTGCACGGTGGGGATTCCCTGCTCTGCTATACCGTATTTCGCTTTTACTAATTCAAAAACGATTAATTAGAACGCACGATGTTTTCAGGAACTCCAGAATGAGGTCGGAGCTTTGCTCGAGTTTCGCGACCTCGTCATCGAGACATTCCCAAACCTACGGTCAAAGATGGCGCCGTCGACTCCTGCGAGCGGCACACGCCGCGACTGGGAGCCAGGCGTGCGCGTGCGACGCAAACTGGCCGGAGGTGGCGGTGAGTCGACTCGAACCAAGCCTCAGCCGTCCGTGCAGGACTCGGGTTTCAGCACGGAAACTTCCTGCGGAAAAGACGCCCATTCCTCTTCTGCATCGGCGTCGGCGAGTGCTCCGCGACCTCGTCCGCTCGAAGATGAACTGTGGGCGTTGCTCGACGTCATCCAGAGAAAGGGCGGGAAATTGCGTGACGAAGCAGAACTTCTTCGCGGCGAGCTGGGCGACAGGCATTCCGGCGATACGGCGGAGGAATCTTTCGCGCGCGCTCTGTCCACTGGATGCGGAGAGTGCACGTGTGTGGAGATGCGCGAGTTGCGGAACGAGCGCGACGCGTTGCTCGCTCAGAAAGCAAAGCTGGAAGCGGAAGCGGCGATATGTCCTCAGTCGCTCCCGACGGCCGAGCTCGGGCGACTCGACCGCGCGCTGGAAACTCCTCCGCGGCCGCCGCTCGTCAGCTCGCCCGACTCCAACAAGTTCGCGGCGATTCTCCTCGAGAGCAATCCCGTTGAACTGCAAAGACAACTGCTCATATCCACTGTACAGAATCAGGTCAGTTGCAGCACAGTTTCTTATTACAACGTGCGATAAATGTTGAATAAGTATACCTAAACTTTGCTGAGATTATCTTAAGATGTAAACTGTTAAAATTTAGAAAGATCGGTTAATAAATCTTAGTACTTATACTTAATCGGTATATCTGGGTTCAGTCTCAAAAGTAAAAATTAGAACCCTTGTTGGAATCACTTTGGACCTCCATCAAAGTGATACAAATAAATATTTTTTTAGGGAAAAAGTAGAAAAATTTTAACTATCCTATTATATTTAATTGTTCCGCATTCCATAATATAAATGATATCAAGAAACGCGTGATCCATCCAAACAATACTGACACGCCAACAATAAAAAAATGTAATGTCGCCATGTGGCAATCCGCATGGCACGACCAAAATGTATATTTTAAAATATATGTCGCTTTCTCCTAAACTTTTAAGGCGAAAATTACAACAAAGTTTTATTGGCGACGTTCGCTCGTACGGCTGTAGATCTGTCAGCGCACTAACGAGGCTTCGCTGATGTAACTGTGATTTAGGTAAAATTACGCGGAACAATACGGCTAATGGAGTGTGTCCGCGATCGGCCGAAAAACTGCGCCATTAAACTCTTTAATATCCCACTTACCTCTCTTTTGTTGGCCAGCTGTGTACGTTTAGTAATGACTTTCGTCATTTCCACGGCGTCCTTGAGGCGCATAGTAATGTTCGCTTGTTTTTTACGTCACGCTTCGGAAATTATGTGCGAGTTGGCAACCCATCATTTCAAACTATCAATCATCTGTCGGAATCGTACAAAAGGTTATTATAGATTATGCAAACATTTAAACAATCTTCACATCATATTGTATAAATGGATTTTAACGTCATTTTTTATATTTGAAGTAGATACCACGATTTTAACCTTTTTTAGTCAATTAAATGACAGGGTTGTTGATCGTACTTTTCGAACCAGTTTGTACTCACACAATCCATATAGTGTTGATGTTTCACTGAGCTATTTCAATTTTCTTCTACGAAGTTTAAGCCAAGCTCAAATAGTGGACCAAGTCCGGAAGTTACCTTCTTCGCCAGTAATTCTTAATTTATTTATTTTTGCATCTACAAATTATTGCTACAGACTTCACGACCAAACCGCGCTGTACTATGAATCACCGACCTTGGCCTATACTGAACGATTTGATTGCCTCTCATATTCATTAGATATAAGTTTTATTGAAATCATTGGATACGCTTATGACGTAATTCAGGAAGGTTGTGTTAACCGTATTGAAATATTTTATTTCCACACACTTTTAAAGTTACATAGTTGCCTAAGCTTCGTGCATATCGAAGTAATGGAATTGTTTGTTATACCTTGAAAATATGTACATAATAATAAAAGTATTAATAAATTTTTCAGCTGACGTGCGATCGATTAAAACATGTCACAACGCAGCGTACACTTCTAACGGATAGACTAGAACGTGCCAGGGAACTAAATGAAGACCTAAAATTTCGGGTAAGTTTTATTTAATTTTGTTAATTATTCATTTTTCAAATTAGACCCTTTTCTCACTTTCGTCCAGAATTTCGTTACACAAAAAATGACACACAGGTATTTTTGTGTATATCTACTTCTTCCGGCAAATTTGCCAGGAACCGGCGCTCGAACATAGGTATTCACATTAAACCGGATCCCGCATCATCAAAGTTTAATAGCAGTATTAGATATTTTTCATGCTCCTAATTCCAACTCCGGTCCAGGAGTGCCAGTGCGTCACGGTATAAATTGTTCAGCCATGGGACTTAAATCGCGGTAAATTAGCTGGTCCGGCGTAGTGGGATCCTAGCCTAATAATAATAAGCCCTTTGATGCATCCCATATATAACGTTGATTAAGTAGTGTTTGTTGTGAATCGGTCAGTTGGAGGAAAAGAGCGCGGAGCTGGAGAGCGTGCGAGCGAAGCTGCGGCTGGCGACCGGCGCGAGTCCGGAGCGCAGTCGATCGCACAGCAGCATGCGCGAGATGGAGCCACTGCACCTCCCCGAGGCGGGCGCCGAGACGCCGCGGCGCCGGCCCAGCCGCATCCCGCTGCACACGGCGCACAAGGGCACCGCGCCCAGGCCGCCCGCGCGCCGTTCGCCCGCGCCCCCGCGTCCGCCCTCGGCCGCGTCCGCGTCGTCGGGCCGCGCGCGCGCGTCTCTGCGCCGCGACGGCTCCGCGCTGCCCGTGCACCGCTCGCCGCCTGCCGACAACAAGGTGCGCCGCTACTTCTGGAACTTGTTCGGCAAAGACTCATAGCCTTCGACTAACTAAACCCACCGTGTGACGAGTGCACCCTTCTCATGTTTCGGTTTTGGTTGTGAAGCCGCGAGCCGAGGCGCCGCCGCGACCGACGCGCGCCGCGCTCTAGTTCTCGTGCCATTATGTCGATATGTAAGTTTCGTTCATCTTTCTTTTTGCTTATGTTCCGTTCGTGTAGCTCCTACCGCCCCACCCACCCCTTTCCCGTCTTACCGTATCGCTCCGCTCACACCATTCACACTCGATTGCCAGTTTAACTCCTAGCATGATTCAAGACAACGGATCGCTAAAAGGTCGTCTGCGATTGTCCATATTCACGTAAATAAGAAAGAAAGAAAATTATATTTTAGAAAAAGAAAAAATTATTCACTAATTAAATTCTGATGAATTTCAAGTAAAGATTTCATCGTTCGAGATGACCATTTCAATAATTCATCCATCCACAGACTGACGACATATCGTACGTACATATGACATATGTGCGTACGACTTCCGTTTATTAAATAAGATGTTAAAAGGATTAAAATACTCAACTTATTTTCTTAATTTCTTTTTTATGTTAATTTTAATTCAAAGTCAAAAGTAAAATTATTCCGATTTATAAATACATACACCTCCAATAAACAAAATTATTGGCACCCCCCAAGTAAAGAATTGTGATTTTCCGTTAATCAAAATGCTGACATTCTGTTCGTAAAGTAAACTGAACTATCAACATACTATTCAATATTTATTATTTTTATTTTTTACACAGATATCGACAACCGCAGACGACCGTTACTAACACTAGGTGCTCGTTACCTTGTTACGTGTGTTTGGAAAATAGAAGTTTGTTTAAAGATTTGCACGATCATAATTCCTAATACGGGCTCGTAAAATTCAATATAACATCATCTTGTCCGTTTGTTAATAATATTTTCTAATTATAACTATATACGATAAGTTCACTAATGTACTAAAAATAGTAGTTAGAGCGTCATTACATCACACATCATCACATATTTTATTTTATATAATTTTTAGTATTTATATTTTATTGTTAATTTTTTTCGATTATATTTTGTTTGGACATAGTGGCATAATGACGAGAAAAAAAAAACTCGATTTTAAGTCTCGATGAAAAAGAAGCTTACACTTTACCTGGGCCACGAAAACAACGTTCCAAGCGAATTTGCTAATTCGGCGTCGAGCGTCAAAAATTTCTATGCAATTTGCAGCGCCGTTTTGTGGCTTCTTACATGATCTACAACTGGTTTGATAAGTTTATGAGATATATACCCTCATCTGTTATTTAATTACGACAAATACTCTCTGGCGGATAATACTTAAATAAATTAAATTGCATAAAATAAATAAATAAATTACTTAATTAAATTAATAAAGCCATAGCTTAGCTTTAAAATTGCTTGGCTAAATCGCGCACCGATGTTGTTAAATAACAAATTATGAATTCACTCTCACTTTCCACACTCGCGCCGAAAACAACATAAATTTTATTTTTTTACTTAGTATTTGTCGTAATTAAATAACAGATGAGGGAATATATCTCTTATGCCGTATCTCACACTTAAAATATTTGTTTTTGACGCTCTACGCTGACGCTTACAGCGCAAAGCGAATTCGCTTCGAGCGTTGGTTTCGTGGCCCAGCCGTTAAGCACGCGCACCTTTGATGCAATTTACATAAATATAATAAATTTATATTACATTATAATTACAAATTTATATTACAAATCCTAATTTAGGGGCACACTAACACTACTAATTTAAAAAAGAAAATATTATATTATAATTGGTATCAGACTCGCTCGATGCTATTTTAACAAGTAATTTTTTAAAATAGTATCTATGATATTTCAAATCAAATCGTATCTGCAAATTTTACATTTTGGTATTTTCGTGTAAAAATATGTAATTCATATTGGAAAGAAATATTCAAAAGTAAGCGGCCGTTCAGCTTCTAGAAGCTAAACGGACGCGTACTCTACTCCATACAAAACCGGTGTTTTATTTGGACAAAAGCTGAATTTAACTGGATAAATGTAGAATTACTCCTTATAGGATATCGTTTTAAGGTTTATTCACACGTACCGAATAGTGGCGAGAGAGTGCTTAGTTGGTATGTACCCTCTGACGAGACCTCGTTTTGTTTATGCTCTCCCTTCATCATACCCCGCACTGTCTCGCTCACCTCCACTCGCCACTCGTTCCAACGTGGATTTGCGCTACCTTTTCGCCCACTATATTCTCTCGGGTTTATTTCTACACGCACGGAATCTATTGTTCTCTAAAACCAAAAAAAATATGGAGCCCTTGGGAACAATTAATTATTCCATTTAATCGGAAATGCTGGGAACAATATCGCGAAGCGGGTGGGAGTAAGCCCTCTCTCGACTGAGTACCAATTTCCTGTCTCGTCACTTCACTCGGTACGTGTGATGAAGTCCTTATGACTTGATCACACGTACTGTTTGGATTATCACCAAACACTTTGTAATGACGTAGCGCTGCGCCTCACCACAGCCATCCCCAACACGTACCAATGGGCGGGCGAGCAGTAAAATGCCTCTCGGCCGATTAATTTATGTAAGCGAGTAGCTAGCTGTTCACATATATTTTGAAATTTGCACAGTCAGTTCAGTTCTATTGAAATAACAACTCGCATTGGACGCAAGGAAATCGCGTGACCGAGTGGCGAGTGGCGAGTGAGACAGTACAGTGCGTGGAAGCGGGGGATAGGGTGCTACCTCGGCTAAGTAGGTAGAACGGGGTCGAGCGCTGTCTCGTCACAACTCGGAGCGTGTGCCTTAGCATGTGTCGTGTGACGGTGACAGAGCGGTGGCGACGTGGAGTGGTCGTCGCTGGCGTCGGAGTACGTGGCGCGCGCGGCCCGCCTCGAGCCGCTCTTCTCGCGGCTGCGCGCGCCACACGACCTCGCGCTGGAGCTGACCCGCTCCGTGCTCTACGCCCACGCGGACGCACACACGGACGCACACGCCGACGTGTGGCACGGCAGCCCGCAGCGCTACTTCGACGCCATCAACAGTCGCCGCGACTCCTAACCGCAACCCAAACACCATTTATCTCTTATTTGCAATCATTAACAGCGACAAGTGTTGTATTGTGGATGTGTAACGAAATGGTAAATAATAAATAAAAGTTTTAATATTTAACTCAAGTAAGTAGTCATATATATAGTACCAAATGCGGGGTGTGATATCGTTTAATAGCCCTGGGGATGTAAGCTATTTTGTGTAAGAACAAAGCTGCTTTGTATTCTTTACTATTTTTATTCTATTCTTACTGTATTCTATTCTTTACTATATTATAATATTGTGTTTTATTGTTATTGGTACCTCTTGTATAAAATACATCAAAATAATAGCCGAAAAAGACGGTAGACTTAATTTTTAAATATTATTCTATTTTGTTACATCTCATATGATTTTTGTGCAGAAAGTAAAAAATTCACCTTAACAGTTTCAATTTAACAAGTACAGCTGCGATAAATTATTGTGTACAATGTACATACAAGATTATCACAGTTTTTAGTGTAAAAGTTTTTTATTTAAAACAAATAATAAATCGTGTGAAATTATACAATATTTCTTTAAAATTATTTTCTTAAAAATGTAATCTTCTTAAAATGTTCTTAAAATTGAGGTATTATTTTTTTGGGAAATAAAATTTAGTAAAGACGTGAAAATTTAGTAAAACTAAGCGTTTGCAGCCTCCCAATTAAATTAGATTAAATTTGCTAATGCTTAACAATGAAATGTCACTGTAAATGAATTAAAGGTTGTATTTCTAAAGTATGTCATTGTGAATTATAATTAAGTGAATCTAAAGTACTTTGAGAATTCAATAAATTATATATTTGTTTTATGTTTTAACCCTTTAACTGCTTGGTTTTGTAGTTGTCCCCTAGCGTCTGACTCGTATTTTTTTTATTTTAATTTTTTCAAGAGAAACAATGATTTAAATATAATCATTATACAAGTAGAGAAATTTGTCGTATATATCCGGCTCTGGCGAAACGGACACGAAAATAATTAGTCGGATTTATCCTGGGTTAATAATATTTCATCTCAATTTTATTACTCGCATCGACAAACAACCGCACTTGGTCGTGTGATCTTTGAAAGTTATCACATGTTTTATTAAAAAAAATATATAGGTATATAAAACTATAAATATTATAATTATATATTATATTGCTGTTAATACGAATATTATTTATTCCTAATGCAAATTATTATTGATTGGATCTTAATGAATTGTATCTCGTCGCTCGTGTTGTGTTTAATGAACTCATTTTACTTTACTTTAGTTAGATGTTATTTAATTAATATTAATTCGGTGCGATCAGCGTCGTCAATGAATTTTGCCGATAACTTTAAAGTTAAATTAGGTACTGTGCCCGTATTCTCTATGTGTGGTTTTGCTGTGGTTATCGACTCGATGCGGTTATAGACTCGACTAGTGTCTACTTTGCTATTAACTAAGCACATGTCAAAATGTCTACGACGTTTTTTCCGTAGTTATACATGTCGATGAAGTTATTGGCGCGTTATTGTGTGGTTTTTAGTTTGACAAAGTATTATTTCCAATTTCATGTCGACATTGGAGTCGATACGTTTTAAAAACCACAGATAGAGAATAGGCCCGCTGAATAGACATCTACTTACCACACGACGTTGATCGTACCGTAAATAAACTTCGATCGAGGACCTAATGCGAGTTTCTCGATCAAACGCATCGAACGCGTTAACGTCAATTTGTATGGGAGTGGAGCAGCGCCACCTAGCGGCACTAACGTGTAGCGCTGCTTCATTTACGCGTTCGACGCGTTTGATCTAGTAATACTCGACTCGCACTAGGACCTCGGAATGTGATCGTAGTAGTAGACGTCACATCGTGTCATTCCTAAGCCCTATGAGGACAGACTGTATATTGCTAATTAAAAAAAAGTTAAGCTAAGAGAAAGCTTGGAACGACTGTTTGTAAGGCTGTGAAACATTCGAGTGTGTTTGAAGTGAACTCGGAGGGTGTATGAAAATAGTGTTAGTTAGGAATATAATAAATAAATGGTTCACACGGTAAGAATAGGGGTGTCGATATCTATTGATAAATTATAAGAACACGAGTGCTTTATAATATGTAGTCGTTTAAAGGCCAAAATTTAGATATGTCCTTTCACTACTTAAAATCTTATTTTAAATTTTAAAAATAAATAAATTAAAATTTAAGAAATAACATTTGCACAATTTATAACTCGAGAATATCTGGACGGATTTTTATTATCTTTGATTCATTGAATAACTAGTTATTCAAACATTGGAAATATTCACAAAAAAAATTAATAAAATTCATTTTCTCTATACATTTTGTGTGGAACGGTTTTTTTTTTAATACTGAGACACGAAGTTCGCCGGCTCAGCTAGTCCATAAACTGCTTATAGGTTTTTATTTATTGAAATTTTATGCTATTTAGGAATCGAATTTAACAATTACACATTATAAAGTGGTCGTGTAAAAGAAGCAATTGTTGATCTATATCCAAACGTCCAGTGTTGAACTGCCTCGTTTTGTAAATGTTTTGTCGATAATACAATAGTATTATCGACTATTTCTGTTTATATGAACTATGTTATAGATAGACAGCTCGTTAACAAATATAGTAGGAGACTGATTTTGTATAAATTTAAATATATATTAGTCGTATACCTGTACCATGTTAGAAAAACTCCATGCTTCTTATGTTTCTGATATAAAAAAAAAGTTGTTTCCCACAAAGTTTTATTAACTAAGTTAGGTTAAGTAATATTTTCCAATTGTAACGTATTATGTACAGTCCATTTACAGTTTAATATTAGGAGAGTTAAGTAAATAAGTTAATATTGGAAGTCAACTGTTTATTGTACAGCTTTTTATTCACTATTAGGAATTGTAAATTATTAAGCCACTACCTAAATAATGTTAGGATATTCTTAAAATTTATCTAGTTGATGATTTATGTAAAGTTGTACAGAAATCATATCAATATATTATACAAATTATTCCAATAAAAAGTTCATATCAAATTAAAATTTGTTTTATTAAAATTCATAATATAGCATGGTGCCTTATGTGAAGTGAAAAAACACAAAAAAAAAATGATATTTAATTTATTCGAATCGGGGGCGTCCACCACTGGGGGCATAAGCCACGGACCCGGCCATTTCCCTGACCCTTCCTAATTATCCTTAATCCTACTTTTGCTTTTGCATTTGCATCACCTGTAACGTTGCTTGTTATATAGGCGACGGTAGCCACCCACCACCAAGTGGACCGTCAGCCTGTCTGACGACCTTAACATAAAAAAATATATATACTAATATTATTTGATTTAAAATTATAAGATTATAAAGATTTGTATGTTTGTAATGAATAAACTCAAGAACTACTGGACCGAATTTGAAAATTCTTTCGCCTATAGAAAGCTACTGTATTTTATAAAGTTACACGGGCAAACTCGCGTGCAGCAGCTAGTATTTAATAAAATAGTGGGTAAATGAGCCGTCTGTAGATTAAAATTCTTTCGAAAGAAATTGTACACGCTGTACTCTTTAACGAGGTCAAAAAAATAGTTTTTAGAATTTTTGTCTGCACGCTTAAAACTGGCAACGTTTTAAAGAGATGGAAGTATGAAGCGATCTGTTTAACTTTGAGCAAATGCCCCGAAAGAAGATGAAATCCCGAAACCATCAAAAAATGCAAGGTTGAATATCTTGGCTACGTGCTTAGGCCCGATAGATGTCTGCTCCAATTTTATTAATGATGGAAGAGGAAGGGCGAAGGAGAGAGTCGTGGCTTAGAAATATCCGAGAGTGGACTGGGATTGCCTCGTTATAGCAGCTATTCCAGTTGGTTCTTGGTTCAGGAAGTTGACGGCTAACCGTCAGGATTGAAGAGGCACATGAAGAGAGAAATAATTAAAAGGATCTTTGGTACCTAATGCAATTTACCGTCCAATAAAAGTCTTATTGGAGATCAAGTTCGCTGATTATTGAAACGTGTCCTGAAGGATTATAGGTACAATATCTATCTATGAAAATAACACAAGCAATGCCATAGTTGCTTCAAGGGTGCTGCCGACTATAAAATAAAAGTATCAAGGATGCAAATTTGAATTTAAAAAAAAAATATTCTACAAATTTATTTATTTAAAATTTAATACACAAATACACATGGTACGTTCTAAATCTAAATACGTTTACAATTTTAAATAGTTCTTCACACATACTCCATCAATCAAGTGTCAGAAAAGAGTTTTATAAAGATATACACATATTGAGTATCTTTTTAAAACTTAAATAATAAAATGAAAATTCATCTATTTAAGTAAAGTTTTACTTAAAAATTAAATATTAATTGATAATTAAATTAAAAAGTCCAGTAATGTAGAAATTACGCCTACAAGTTTAGGCGTTTTTTTTTTGGGAATCACTTCGAATGACGATTAGACATAATTGACGTAATAAGTAAGTTATTATTTACAACAAACATTCATCACTGCATTGTCATTATATTTAAAAAAAAACAGGGACTTCTAAATAAACAAAGCTTTTTCTAAAGCTCAACGCTTTTTAGTTGTATTCGCAATACAAAAGAGTCCACAAACTAAAACTAGTTTATTTTCGCGTATTCCAATTTCTCTCCCTTCTTCTCTGAAGCCTCCTTTAGATGTTCTAAAGTACGCTTATTAAAATGTTCTAATTTTATACCAGAATCAATTGCTTTTTGGTAAATAAGTTTCGCTTCCTCGACGTTGTTATTCATCAGGTGCGTGTTAATAAGTCTTGAATATACATTTCCAAACGATCCTGGCGTTATATTTTTATTTGTCTTCAGTTTTTCTATTAATTTTTCTATTAAACTAATATCCTTGTTTAGGTAACTTCCTTGCAGTAGTCTTTTGTACATAATACCTTTAGCTTTACACAAGTGTTTATTCCAAATTAAGTCCGCCTCGCTATCTCTTCCCGCGAGTAAGTATTCTGTCCACATAATGTTCGCTGGACCGTATAAATCTTTCTCAGCAGCTATATCAACTATTTGCAAACCTGAAATAACACCATTTTTATTTAAGAGCAGAACAAATTTACAAAACGGTTCAAAAGCGGTTCAGTCATAAGATTTTTGAAGTCTCATCTGAGTGATCTATAGTGCTAAGTTGAGTTAAAAGAGTTTTAACACAACTTTAGTCATTTTAACCGATCTAAGTGTTTAAAATTTAACATAATGCCTATTAGTCCAGTATCCCTCATCTGAATTTTTTTTCTGATTACTAACAGGCTGAATCTTCGTGAGTAGCTTCAGTTTGCCGAGATGAAAAACTTTTTCCTCTGCGAAAATTGTCGATAGAGGTAGCTAAAGGAGTTAGCAGCCGTAAACAACTTCCAAGCGTAGGAGTGAGAAAACGTACCACTCAATTTGTAGGAATATGCGGCCATTTTATTATATAAATGTTTACTAAGCTGCAGACAAAAAATCAGCTGGTTAGTAATAATTTTTATGACATCATTATTATGATTTATTGGTATGAACAAGCTGATTTTTTGTCTAAACATTTGTATAATAAAATGGCCGCATAGTTCTACAAATTGAGTGGTACGTTTTCCCAGTCCTACGCTTGGAAGTTGTTTACGGCTGCCTTTAGCTACCTCTATCGAGAAGTTTCGCAGAGATAAAAGTTTTTCGTCTCGGCAAACTGAAGCTACTCACGAAGATTCAGCCTGTTAGTAATACTTTTTTGTAAATATATTATAAATACAAAAAAATCATGACAGGTACAAAGATAAAATGTTAAGACATAAAATATTTACCCCTAGCGGGATTCGAACCCGCGACCGTTTCTTTAAGGAAGGACTAACCTCAGACCGAATACAATTTTTACCAAAATGACCGCAACCTAATATCCTATTTATTAAGGTGCAATATTGCGCAACAAATTTTAGTAGCTCTTCGGAGATAACCGAACAAAATTAAAATTGAAAGGTTTTTCTTAAATATTGTGTAAAATATGAAAAAAGAAATAAAAGTAGCCGATTCAAACTTTAGTGTAGAACGTAAGTTAATAAGCCTAAAAACAAAAGTAGTTGTCACGGAAAATTTTTAGTACTGTGAACAGTAAGTTTTTTTAGCAGTATTTTACTAATTTATTTTCTCAGATAATGGTTTTTTTTTATAAATCTGTCCGATTCAAACTTTTTTCCATATAGTCTATTGTGCACTGTATTTTTATCTAACATGTGATTTTACTTAAGAAGTCAAACTAGGCGACGAAAATATCGCTTTTCTGCTAAGTCCTCGCCTTAACAGCTAGAATTACTAGCCACTAGACCAAACGTGGCGTCATAAACAATTCAATAATAAAGAAAGGAACATAAACAATACTTACACTTTTGTACAATCTCTTTATTATCCATAACGTAGGCCAACACTCTACCTGGGGGAAAATCTTTTACTGCCTCTTTTAAATCTTCTTCAGTCTTAGACATCTTTACAGATTCGAATATTTTGTCGACGTGTTCCTTCCCTAAACCCCTTTTGGCCATAGCCAGCGCCAGGTAATCGCTATATTTCACGGATTCTTTTATATTGCTCGATTTTATATATTTTTTCATTTCCTCTATTTTCTCAACGTTGCCTTGTTCAGAAAGACTTTTAAGGAGATTTCGTAAAACAGTATTGTTCAGGACACCACCACCTTTTATGCCTTTTATAACACGATTCATTGCTTCGTCTAGTTTTCCCTGTTCAATTAATTCATTGATTTTCGAACTTTCATCAACATTAACATCTTTATCTTTAGAAGATTTAACTTCAGTTGGCTCCGATATCTTCTGCGTGCTTTCGTCGGGCATCGCAAACGGTACCCCCACTTTGTTCTTAACGAGATAATCTCTGAGATATTTAAGGAAATCATCACTGGGAACTTCGTTTTGTTCTTGTAAAAGAGTCCAAAGCCCTAGAGCTTTGTCTGTCTCTTTAGCTTTACAGTAAGATACCAGTAAATGGTGAAAAATTTTAGATCTGTCTATATGAGGTAACTCTTTTGTGGCTTCGAGAAGTCCTTCAATATATTCGACATGACCATTCTGAAACCAAAAAATTTACTGTCAAACAACAAGATAAAAAGATAATTCAGGATCCATAAGTTTATGTTCACACTGCAAGGACTGAATTTAGAAAATTTATGAGAACCAAAAAAATGATTAAAAATTATACTCGTATTTTCTTCCAGCCCTAGACCTATGTATATCTGTGTGAAATTAAATTTGTAAATAGATGAGTTACTTGGACATATCGGTGGCAGGCGTCCTCGAGTCGTCTCTGGCGACTATCGAGGCCCGGAGTGGAGAGGATGCGGCGAGCTTGTTGCAGCCGACCGCACTCGATGAACGCCATCGCTATGTCGTACAATATGTTCACTTCTCCGTGGACCTACAACCGGAGCGACTCTTAATACACGTAATCATCCTGTACTAATCCATACACTTGACGGAAGGTGGCTTCCGTCGCCCATAACTAACACAAGCAACGCCACAAGTGTTACAAGTGAGCTGCCGACTACAGTAGGAAATACGTTGTACGTACGTACGAGTAACAAATTTCTTTGAACGTCATACTTTACATATATCCAACTAGCTGGTGCCTGCGACTTCGTCCGCGTTTTATGTCTTATATAGCCTATGTCTTATTCTGATGTATAAGCTATTTTATTGTGAAGTTTCATTGAAATCCATTCAAGTAGTTTTTGCGTGAACAAGTAACAAATATCCATCCATACAAACTTTCGCATTTATAATATTAGTAAGGATATATCCAACGAATTCGAATATACCATACCATATAAAAAAATCCGTACTAATATTATAAATGCGATAGTTTGTATGGATGGATGTTTGTTACTCTTTCACGCAAAAACTACTGAACCGATCACCATGAAATTTTGCATACACGTTGTCTGGGACACCAGAAAGGGCATAGGGTACCTTTCATCGTTCAACGCGGACGAAGTCGCGGGCATCAGCTAGACTTAGATCCTTCAGCTTTTGAGTGGTGTAATTAAATTTTGGATGTAGAAATTTGTATACATTTCAAGTGTATCAAAAATAGATATAATTATGTTATGTATCTAATCTCAGATAATAGATAAAAATTGCTAATTTATTTGACGATTTTTGCATAAATGGAGATAGAAATGTATACTTAATTACGATAACGGATAAGTACTTAAACGTAACTTCTTTTTTATAAAAAAAAAAAAATTAAATAAAAAATAGGACAGAGCACAACCGATTGGCGTCACTACTCTTCTCTCTCTAACATAAGGAAAAGAGCGAGACGGCAATAGTTGACAAGACAAAGAGATTTTTACTTTGTTTGACTGAAATTTGGGAAATCACATAAATAAATAATTTATTTTTAATACTGTTTTTAAAAAAATCTGAGATGTTCCTTTTGCGCCGGGGTTGGCGTGATTTTGTATGAAATTTGCGCATTCACTTTAAAAATTATTATTCAAGCTACACAGATTAATAAAATAAAATTGCCTAGTATGAACTATATAGATTAGTTATAGACGGAATTTAATTTATTTGATACCTGACTGGCAATGTCCGCCATAGCTTGCAACTTGTTGGCCTCTTCCTTCAAAATCAACGACTTCATCAACTCGGTGTTATACGGAGTGCATTTGTACTGTTTGCAACACTCCTCGAAGGCCAGCAACGCTTCGTCCAAGTCCTCTTTCAAAATGTGAACCTTTACACTCGGTCCCAAAATTCTGTTTGTCGGTTCTACGTAGTTGTTTTCGATTAGTACCTTTGTCATTTCATTTACCTATAATATG
Source organism: Synanthedon formicaeformis (assembly GCA_945859745.1). Lineage (NCBI taxonomy): Eukaryota > Metazoa > Arthropoda > Insecta > Lepidoptera > Sesiidae > Synanthedon > Synanthedon formicaeformis. The sequence continues at coordinate 3,320,196 of OX243960.1, read as the reverse complement.
AATAAATAAAAGTACTTTAATGCACAGACAAGTTATAATAGGAATTGTAGGAGTAGTATTAGTAAGACCGAGGCGTACGGCTGTGGCTTATGAAAATTGTGAAATTTAACTTTATTTAATACCATCTGGTGTCCGCGACTTCGTCTGCGTTGAAAAATGATACACCTAAATAATGAAGGTGACGTCATCATCGGGGCCTAACATTTTGGCAGAATAAAGATATCCTATATTATGTTAATCCAGGTAATAAAGTACTGTGTGCCAATTTTCATCCAGATCGGTTCAATAATTTTTACATGATCCTTGCAAATTTTCGCATTTATAATATTAATAAGTACAATTATACCTTTTCAACCTCTTTTTGTTCAGCTAAAGCGTTTAACATTTGCCAACATTTAGAATTGTACCCAAACGTCTTGTCCACATTCTCCTGAGAGCTGTTGTCTTTTAGAAATTTTATAGCTTCATCAAATCTATTAGCTCTGACTAAAGCGTTGGCCATTAGAACGATTTTATGGTTATTTAAAATGAAGTCGTGCTCTTTTTCGATTAATTTGGCTTTGTATTCAAAAGCTTTCTCAATATTATCATTGATGCAGTAAAATTCAAATAAATCGGAGAGTGTGAGTAAAGTTAGTTCAAAATCAGTCTCTTTCAACTCCTCTAGAAAACTGTGCACTTTTTCAACATCGTTTTGCGATAAATACGCAGTGAGAAGTTGCTTTTGAAGGCGTTTAACGCTACTGTGACCGTTTTCTTTGGCGTTTTGGTAGAGACGTTCCAAATGTGGTATTGATTTGGGAGTGATATATGGTCTACGAGCATCTGTTACAGGAACTGGCTCTAAATCAGTTGAAGTAAGCTTAGTTAGAATGTCAGATATATTGCTTGTCATTTTTTCTCCAAGATATTGTTGTATTGCTTCTGCGGACTCTGTGTCTATACTTATGCCTTTAGAATACAGAGAAGATAATAATTTTTCAATGAGACCCGGTTGAGATAGATTTTTCACAGCTTTTACTATTATCTGTCCCACTTTTGCACTATCAGCGCTGGCATTTTTGTCAGTATCGTCTCTAGTGTCATCATCGTTTAGTAGTGGATTTACACTAATTACCTGAAGTATTGTTACAAACGATTCAATGTCTTTAGTTTGTGCTAAAGCATTATTTAGAGATTGAGTGATTGTTGAGTAATAACCTCTGGGCTGATACTGTAATGCAATTTCTACCGCTTTCTTAATCTTTCCAGATTCCAACAGACATATCATAACATTTCTGGCAGCATAACTGACATAGACATTTGCCAATTGCAATTTCATAATGACATTTTCTGGTGTATCTTTTTTTAGTAAATATGGTACAACATAATCTTTCAATGTGTCTCCATTTGCACTAAGTCCTACTTTATGCATATTCATTAGAATGGACAGAACACCTTCTTCGTCATTTTCTTTGACTTTCTTAGCCAACAGAGGCCAGTAATAGTGTTGCCTGATTTCCAGTCCAATTCTACTCAATTCCAGTATTAAAGCTTGTGCAAGTTCCGTTTGACCTTGCGCAAACGCTTCTTCTGTTGCTATGTAAAAAGAATTAGGAACAAGGTTTTCTTCTTGCAATTCTTTGCATGTTTTAACAACTATTTCAGGAGACATTTTTAACTTTAACAATTGTTTAATGAAGAAGGATCCCCGGTACCATGTACTCGATTCCTCATTAGCAACAGGAATCATGGTGTTCATTACCTTTTTGGCGTTATCTAAACAACCTCTACTGATTAATCTCAAAATTAAGTTCCTAGCCTCTTGATTATATGTAGGACCTTTCTTTATGTGGGTAAAGATTTGGTCCATTTTATCTCCATGTCCACTTATAGCAAATTGCTCTATAATATCTAGAAGGTCCTGTAACACATAGTAATGATTAATAGAGCATTTAACAATTTCAGTTTTTACTAAAACAATAATAATATTAAAAACATTATAAGGTGATAACTTTCTTACCTTCTCTGATAAATAAATATCTTTTGAAAGTGCAGTTTTAATAATGTTTTCCACTCCTTCAATGTCCCCTTTTTTGGCATAACCACACGCTAACAAAGTGTAAGTCCGGTTGGAGGGTTGGAGACCAGCTCCAGCCATGGTATCAAGTACAGCCTTAGCCCCCTCTGTATCCCCTTGAAATGCATGTCCCATGACTAATGCATTTAAAACTGGTTCAGAGACAGGCATCTGTAATTCTCTCATTTTCTCCAAGACCTTTGTTGCACCCTCTACATCACCTTCCTGACAATATCTCCACATAAGTCTTTGATATGTGACTCTGAAAAATCCCTATAAGTTAGTAATCCTTGAGAAAACACACATACAGGCCTTTTCAACAGTGGCCTGTTTAATTATAACAATGTACCTAACATATGTCAAATCTGCATAAAAATGTTACAATTAAGTGGCAGGAAGACATGTGATATAATTATAAAAATAATCTCTTTGCTTAAGTACAACTAAAATACCTGTTTGCTTGTAGACCTTCCGCTTCCAATTCCTCAAGCAACTTTGCTGGGGAAAAGGGGTGTTCATTTTCTATATAAACCTTCAGTAAAGCGTTGTAGTGGGATATGTCCATAGGCACTCTACACTCTTTGAGAAAACTCCAAATCTTTTGGACGAGAAGGGTCCTTTGCTCTGGTAACTCTTCAGGTATTAATTCCCCTGTAATATTTAATACATAATCTTAATACCTTTTTATGGAGGAAACATAAGATCATTAGATAAAGATAGGGGAAATAAAATCGAAAAAAAAAAAGTTTTTTAAAGTCAAGATTGTATTGATCATGATGAAATTATGTCAAGATTATCAAAAAGTAAATATACTAGAGATGTAGTTCTTTTATATTTATTTCAATTTATAGTTTTTAATACAAACATTTTCAAGTGGATATTTTGATGGAGCATTTTTATTAGGAGAATTATTACACAAATTGATTTTGTTTGCAATTAGTCTTTTTTACATGGGATTAATTTTAAGTATTAGTAATTTTAAGTAGAATAGACAAAAATTGTTCCAAGTTAATTTTTACATTAGAACCATAGTTAATACTTTATACGTACTTAAAGCAAGATTAGCTGGTGGTTTTTGATTTAGCTATGTAGTAAAGAAAGAAAGAAAGACATTTGTTCACTGCATGAAGGACATTAACATGACATGTAGTAAATTGTCCATGCTGTCAATCTGGCGTTATTTGTTAAACCCATCCATGGTTAAACCACAACAAGATTGCTTGATCTAAATATGAACCCTAATGCCCACTACTCACGGTTATCCGGCCACATGATCAAGCCAAATATTCCGCCACACACAGTCAGTTTTACTTGATCAAGCCATTGGATCATGACAACTAATGGTGAGTGGCGGGCATAAGCACAGAATGTTGCATTGCATTAAGAATGTTTAAAATATCTTATAGGTAGTCTTCTAAACCTGTAAAACATTAAAATAGTAAATAAAATAAAACTAACCGCAACATCTTATTACTGTGAGTGATTGTGTACTTGTTATGGCATTTCTTGAGCGTATGTCATCAAATACTTCGTCAATATCTTTTTTAGTTATCTTGCCATACCTCCGAACTTCAGTATCCAATTTCTGAAGTAATGGTTCCAAACTTTCTGTTCTCTTTGGATTGGAGTAATCTCGAATTACACTGAAAACAAATATAGTACCTATTTAGGAGTTTCAAGATAAAATATTGTTTAATGTAAACAAATGTGCAAGTTAGGTTATTTTTCACTGAGATTATAAATTACTTTTTTACAAACTTACTTTTTAGATACACACAATGATTTTGAATTTAATAATGAATTCGTTTCGGCTGTTCTCGTAGCATTTAATAAGAGAGTTCTGGCTGCGCCAGTAAAGTATCGCGCAAATTTCGTTGATCTTAAAAGAGACATTTTGACGATTTCAAATCATTAAAAATAAACACGACTTGAAACTCGAATATTTCACTATTTCTATTATATTTTTTTTTTTAAATCCTATTTAAAACAGTAGGATAAAAACCACAATAAATAACTAGCGAAGAAAAATTTAATAAATTGTAGGTTATCTAACTTTTACAATATAACAGAAAACAGAATAAACAATTTCAATAAAGTATACTCTGTACGCAACTCATACTGATCTGTGTCCTGTGAGTGATCTATGGCCTGCCTGACTGACATTTCTTAATGTTACCACAATACAAAAATATTTCTCATACAAAGTCCAAGTAAATGTATAGTTCGTCAAATGTAGCTTGATCCCTGTGACAGCGGTCTTTGAAACCACGCCTATGAAGTTTCATGTTTCATGACAATACAAATACAATGTATGCTATAAAAATAATGCCATACTTTATTGTTGGGAACACCCATTTAGTGACGTCCATCGACGTGTTCGATCATGTGAATAAAACAAATTTAAAATTTCTGTTATTTATTGTTTTGACGGTTTTAAGTCGTTGCTTGAACTAAAATAACAATTTAAATCCGTTCTATACCAACGATGATTTCGGTTGTAAGCCATTATATTAATGGCACCTATGTGTAATGCAACATCTCAATCCTCCTGTTTTATTTTAATAAAATTATGTACAGTTAAATTATATTTGTTATGTACAGTTACGATCTCATCATCCAAGAGCCACCGAAAGAACGTCATCGATATTGGTGGTATTGCAACATGCGATTCCCTGAAAGATCGCGTCCGTACGAAATACATTTCTTGGTAGGATTGCAACACGCAAGTCACCGAATAAGCGTTAGCTACATGGGTGGTATTACGACACATCTACCGATTCCGTGAAGCATTGCAAACCTTGTGAAATACATTTCACATAATTTTCGAGCGTATGAATCAGTCTGAATCACCACACACCTGTACCGAGGGCCACCTTACTTACTCCAGTCGGAGTACAATCTGCGGCATTTGGATCTAACATCGACCAGTGTCCACTTCAACGTAGTTATAAGCAAATTCTTTGTGCATTTGGATCTAAGATCAACCGGTGTCACTTTAATGTAGTTTTAAAATAAATCATTGCAACAGTATTTCTTTTTAATTAAATTAGTTCTAAGCAAAATCGTTTTTTTTTCATCCTCTGCTGCCACCGAACTTAACTAATGCACTACTATTTATTATCAATGACAATATTGTACTAAGATATCGATAAATATGAACAAATTAAAACATGTTGCCCAGAACTAGGTATGTCACTCTGACATCTGTCACAGGGATGAAGCTATATTTTACGAACTATAGTTTAATTCGGTCTTAATTATAATAATACTTAACTAAGGGTGGGTTGCACCATCTAAATTTAACGGTAACCATATCCAATCCAGCTGTTAAATCTTCGCTTAAGCATAATATGCGTTGCACAATTTTTGCAACGGTTAAAATGTCATAACGATAACCTTAACCGCTCGATATTAGTCGGTCAATGTTATTGTTTCGGTTAAGTCAACTGTGACATTTTTGACATATTAAAAAAATATTACTACGACAAACTAGGAATATTATCTTCTCTTTAATATCACGATGGTGCAACATGCCATTAACTCCTTATTTGTTGCATTTCTAGATTATTTATTTGGCATTATGTTTGTTCAATTTTAAACCCTATTTATATACCCATAATATTTAAAATCGAGTGAAACGACAGAGTGTCACTTGACGCAGATCTGCGCTGCATACTAGACGAGAGATTAAGGAGGGTCTATCCTCCTTGATGCGATTGTTAATTTCGACTGTCACCGTTAGTTACCGCTAAAGTTAACTGACTGTCTTTGACCGCAACAATAACCAAGCCTACAGTGCAACAACCCACCCTTAATATAATAATTTTATGTTGTGGACGTCCAGTGCTGGACATAGGCCTCACAAATTCTGACCGATAGAATCAGCCTGATACCTGCGGTCCCACAGATTATAAAGACTGTTTGCGCGGCCCTTATCAGATTCAGATCGTCTGTCCACCTTGCGAGTGCCTCTGCCTTTCCGGTCCCATCGGTAGTAGTCACTCAGTCCTCCCTCACTACTATGGGTTCTGACGGCCCAGGCCCATTGCCACTTCAACTAATCTACTAATCTGCCGGGCTGTGTGTAACTTTCGTTCGTCTACGGATCTTACATTATCAAAAACGTAGAGGGAGTCTATACTAGAGAAGCGGTGAGCGTACACTCGATAAGGACGGAAACATAGTACATACCGTAGAGAAAAATCATATACGGTTCCTTTCGAATACCTAGCGATTTCAGGTACCAAAATGATTTGTTACATATATATTTTAAATTAAACAAACAGATTTTTGTGGGTTTTTTAAAATAGAAAGTTTACACATATACACATATTTATTAATTCTAATAAATTTATTTAATAGCACATACATTGCATATAATGTACAGCGGAAATACTTACAAAAAGTCTATATAAAGGACTAGCTTGATTCCCATACAAGCCAAAGACATGTTACTGGACTCAAATTAACAATCTCATAAAAGATTTAAAGCCTGAATAGTATAAAGTTGATGTCTATGATTCCCTACTCCCTATGTTAATACTCGCTAGTAAAAAACATAGTTTTAAAACCTTAAAACCTCGTACCCCATATAAATACGTAATAACTACCCTAAGTAATACTCCATTTGATTAGAATAAAATGAAAATAAAATAGATGAAAAAAAAAATTGGGCTACAACTCAAAAGGCTGTTTTATTCGGAATAATACAATAAAATAGGGAATGTTTTTGATTTAGACTTATGGCTTGCATGGCAACAATAAATTGTCCTACAAAATATGGATTCTCCTACAGAATTTTCAAAAACAATCAAAATACTAATGTGAATACAAGAAATAAAACATTTTCGCAACAGGATGCTCAAAATGTAATAACTTGAATGTCTGTTACATTCAAGTTATTACATTTTGAGCATCCTGTTCGTTAAATGTTTTGGATAATAATCTTTATAAATAAAAAAGAATCTCTAAATGGGTTGCTAAGCGCAAAACTCGAGAACGGTTGGACCTATTTTAATTCTGTCTTCACTCATGGATAGAGGGATAATTAGGGAAGGTTTTTACGTAAAAAAAAATGCACCTCAGGCGAATTCGGGCGCGGGTCGCTAGTAATAAAAAAATATCTTTAAATGCGGTATAACAATAAGTCTGGCAAAGAGGAATTATTGGTATTATTGTATAAACAAATTAAATTCTGATAACAGAATAAAGTTCTATTATTTTACAATTTATATTATAAAATCATCAAACTATTACAACATGCAACACGCGTGCCATACAAAACACTACGAATTTTATGGAACATTTAAAAGTGACATATGCGTAGAGCATGAACTGTCATTTAAAACAAAACAAACATAATAATAAGTACGTAATTTAAATAAAATGTGACTTTACGTCAACCCATTAGAGTTTAAAATGAAATAGTAGAAGTTGATCGTTACTACCTTTTACCATTGAAGCGTGAAGGCAAGAGTCCGCCATGATTCTGTCAAAGGCGTTCTTTTTATGTGCCGCTTTGGCATTTGTGACGCAAATTCCATTGTATTATTTCGATGTATAAAATAGATAACATATAAAAGTATATGTCTTCAAGTGTTTAAATGTTACTCCGCCTAACTTTATAAAATTTAACCTATGCTAGCTGATAATATAGCTTTCTATAGGTGAGGTGAAAGAATTTTTAAAATGCCCAGTAGTTTTTGAGTTCATTCACACACAAATCTTATCTCTTTATAATATTATAGTATAGATAGTTCCTATTAACCATTTAATCGCTTGGTTTTGTAACCTCGTATTTTTTTTATTTTAATTTTTTGAGAAAGCAACTCAATGATTTAAAAATAAACATCATACAAAAGAGGAACTTGTCGCATATATCCGGCTCCGGCGAAATGGACGCGGAAATAATTGTCGGATATATCCGACTCCGGCGTCAAGGGTTTTTTTACATTTTTAATTCATAATCTAATTGTGATGTTGTTCTTCTTTAAAAAGACATCAAACAAAACTGTTTCCAATCCAATGTTCCAAACATTATTTTATTAATCGATCTAAAACTAGTTTATTTTCGCGAATTCGAATTTCTCTCCCGTCTTTTCTAAAGCCTCCTTGAGACGTTTTAAAGTTTCCTTATGAAAATGTTCCGCTGTTACGCCAGAATCTATTGCCTTTTGGTAAACACTTTTGGCTTCATCGACTTTGTTATCCGACAGGTGAATGTCAATAAGCCTCGAATAGATATTTCCGAATCCTCCCAGTGTGAAATTACTATTTGTTTTAAGTTTTTCTATAAGTTTTTCTATTATACTAACATCCTTGTTCAGCCAACATCCTTGCAGTAGCCTCCTGTACATAATACCCTTAGCTTTACACAAGTGTTTATTCCAAATTAAGTCCGCCTCGCTATCTCTTCCCGCGATTAAGTATTCTGTCCACATAATGTTCGCTGGAATGTAAAAACCTTTGTCTGCAGCTTTATCAACTATTTGCAAACCTGAAACAATATTAAAAATACATTTTCGTTTTTATAAATATTAAATTAGTTACAAGGAAAAATTATTTTTATTTGTTTTTTTTTTTTTAACAAAAATACACATCTATTTATAACTGTACATTATAATAAAACAATAGAATAGTTCTGCCTATACGTTTAATATAATAGGTCGGGAGAAAAGTAAAAAGTTGCATTAAAATCTCTTCGTTTCTACTGTTAGTATGTGGATAGTTTTGATACCATTTAAATATTATGATTTGGCGAAGTCGATAAGAGACCTCAAACCGATCCTCCAAGACCTCAACGGAGTTACTCCAAGTGTTGGCCTTAAATGAACAGTATACTCACATTTTTGTAAAATCTCTTCATTATCCATAATGGAGCACATCGTTACACCACTTGGGAAGTTTATTAGCGCCTCCTCTAAATCTTTTTCAGTGCCACACTTATTGACAGTTTCCAACAACTTGTCTATATGTTGCGCCCCCAATCCCTTTTTGAACATAGCCAACGTCAGATTATTATTGTACGACACAAATTTCTTCACGTTCTCCGATTTAATATACTTATCCAACTCTTGTATGTTTTCAACGTTGCCTTCTTCGGCGAGATTTCTCAATAGATGTTTCAACGCACCGTACGGTGGCATACTACCCTCTTTCATAACTTTCACGACATAATCCATGGCTTTGATCGTCTTTCCCTGATCAACTAATTCCTCTATAGTAGAACCCATTTCAGCTTTAGTAACCTTTTTAGGTGAACTCTTGTCTCCTAAAGAGCCACTCTCTTTCACTGTTGCAGCTTCGGGTATAGTGAAGGGTACTTTTCTATTGTTTTTGACGAGATGAGCTCCGAGTAGTTTCAGAAAATCGTCGCTGGGAACTTCACCCTCCTCTTGTAAAGTTGTCCATAGTCCTAGAGCTTTGTCTGTCTCGTTGGCTTTACAATAAGAGACGAGTAAATGGTAAAAGATGTTGGATCTGTCTAAATGGGATGTATGTTTTGTAGCTTCGAGGAGACCTTCGAGGCATTCGGATCTGCCTTCCTGAAATCGAAATTTTTAACTGTCAGGCAATTCGGAACACTAAGCGCCTCTTTCGCCAACGTCAAGTAGGCTAAACCGTCACTTAAAGTCACCTGTCACCGGGAATAATTTAGCTGATATACCTTTGTTTGTACGGTAAACGTACCAAACATTAAAATAAAATTCGCCTAACAAATGATGCAGTAAACCGAGTGCATAATTCAATTAAACAGAAAATTATTTCTAAAAGTAACTAATCAACACTTGTAGTTGGTGAAAGAGGCGCTAACTCTAAGTGCCTTACCTACTTACGTTTTAAGCACAAACATAACACGTTTGTGACAAAATAAAGAATTAAATTGCCTTATATAGAAGAAACTGAATATAACGACTTCAAGTTATAACGTGTAGCCGTTTTAACGACGAAAATACGTACACAAGTTAGGTTTATTTAACTCTAGCAAGTTAGAAAGTGAGCTCTTATTTATATATAGTTACTAAGAAATAGGTTTTTTTTTTCCTTACGCGATACTGGTATCATACCTGAGCGTATTTCTGGCAAGCGCTCTCCAACCGAGTGTGGCGTGTCTGCAATCCAGGAGTTGATAGAATCCGGCGGGCTTGCTGAAGTCTACCGCACTCGATGAACGCCAACACTAATTCGTATAAGTTGTTCGTTTCTCCGTGAATCTAACACAAAAATAATTATTTTTGAGTATCTGTTTGAATAGTACGACGCAGGGGAGTAAGGGGAGAAAGCAACTAACATCTTAACCTACCCCCTACTGTCAACCTTACCCGCACGCGCCGGATGGCGGCGGAGTACCGTGTTATTTCTCCGTGGTGCTCCCTCCTAGACAACAAACGAGACTCTGGCGACCGAGTAAGGGTTAGCGCAGACCGACGGAGTGGCAGCGAAGAGACTAAAGCGCTATCATTTGAAAATCGACTTTAGTTTCTTTAGCTGAAGCTTCACCGCGCGCCGCTCGCCCGCGCTTGCCGACGCGAGAGTATTTTTATTATTATACCACTTTCAATCACATACTGAAGTTACTAAAGTCGATTTTCAAATGATAGCTCATTAGTCTCTTCGCCGCCACTCCGTCGGTCGGCGCTGACCCTAAATGGCGGGATAACCATTCACCTGGCTGGGCAACCGGTTGGAAGAGGCTCAAACGGCCTTGGGGCTGAAATTACCCCTAAAAAGCTTAAATGCAGAAGGCAAGGGGAAACCACTGCATATCTTTTTTCCCATGAGAGTCATCATGAGGGTTCAATTGGCGGCGTGTTGTGAAGTTTGAAGTTGAACCTAAAATGATGATCACGACCTCTAAGAACTAAGAACTAAACCGACTAAGAAGAAGAAGTACAAAACAATCCTACATACTAGCCTCGTACGGATTTTTTCTGAAAATACATGAAGACGTGAGTGGATGAAGGTGGTATGTCGCATTTTTGGGTTTTTTTCATTTTTTTGCGTTGATGAAGGTAATATGTCTATATGAATGATTTGAGACCTTAAGGTCGTCGATTTAATACATTTTTGGATAATAAAAAGTTGAAAAAGGTGTTATGTACAGTTAATTTTAAAAAGCAAAAAGTGCAGTAAAGTTTACTTTTGTTAATGGAAGAGGGAGCTATGTTCACTTTTTTTTTTAAATTAAATAATACAAGTGTTTAATTGCTATTTAATTACCACCACCATTAATATTTTAGTTTGTTTACACAACTTTACATCATAATTTAGTACAAAAATCAGTTCCGTGGCGACTTATCTCAAAAATTAAAAGTATAACTTTAACCTCGATTTATTCAAAATTGGAATTATGCGACATATCGCCTTCATCCACTCACGTCTTGACATATTATTTATAATATTATTGGCTGGTGCCCGCGACTTCGCCCGCGTTAAATGTGAAGGATGTGTAGTGCCTGACTAAATGTGTAAAGCAATATAACGCCTGACATCTTAATTCGCTGTTATAAAATTTTCAGGGGTTGTATTTTATTTTTAGTAGATAGCTGGTGCCGGCGACTTCGTCCGCATTGTAAATTATATACTAAAACCTTCCTCTTGAATCACCGCATCAAAATCCGTTACGTAGACAGACAGACGGGAAGCGACTTTGTTTTATACTATGTAGTGATAAAATGATAATCATTTTATATTCTAAATTTATTGTGTCATTTACTTTTATATGTACCTATTTATTATTAATTTAGTGTATATTTAGTAATTTATAATTTGTTCATGAAGCACACGATACAGGCTTGCATGCCTAGTGTGTGTTTTAATAGCCAATTCACTAAAATATAATATGTTATTGTAAATAAATAAAATAAATGTGAAAGTAACTTGGTCTGTCTGTAACTGTTACCTCTTCACGCCTTAACTGCTCAACCAATCATCGTGACATTTTGCATACACGTTGTTAGGGATACAGGAAAGGACATAGGGTATAGAACTCTCATCCAGCAAAAAAAAAAACTATTCTCAAAGGATCATCTAACTAAAATAAAATAGTAACAACTACATACTTATACATATTTTTTATTTTTCAACGCGGACCAGCTAGTTATATTATATAAATTTATATAAAATAATATTTATATAAAAAATCTTCCGCCTTTAATGCTCCTTCATTGGAAGGAAGGATTGAGTGAAAACCAATTGCATTAAAATCCGTTGTGTAGTTGTTGTATATATACATATTTATATCATAGATTACCTTAATAAATTGTTATTACATACATACCTGAGTGCCAAGGTCCGTCAAAGCCTGTAGTTTGGTTGCATCTTCCTTATTGATCAGAGCCTTCATCAACTCCCTGTTCCACGGAGTGCATCGGTACAGTTTGCAGATCTCTTCGAACTCCCTTAAGGCACCGTCCAAGTCGTCTTTCAACAAGTGAGCCTTAATGCTCGGCCCCAATAACACGTTGGCCGGTTCCGCATAGTTGTTTTCGAACAACACCTTCGTCATTACCTTTACCTAAAAATAAACAATATTCATATACTAATATTATAAAGAGAGAAGATTTTTATGTTTGTAATGAATAAACTCAAAAACCGCTGTTGAAAATTCTTACACCTATTGAAAGCTATACATCATCACCAGCGAGTAACATGGGCTATTATATTTTTACAGTTACGGGAACGAAATCGCGTGCAACAGCCTAGTGTTTATTATATATTTTGTCTGAACGAAGTCAAATTAATATTATAAATGTGAATTTGTATGTTTTGATGTTTGTTACTCAATAACACAAAAACGGCTGAACAGATTTAGATGAAATTTAGCACACAGATAGCTTATTACCTGGAATACTTTTTATTATGGAAAAATGTTAGGTTACCGAAAGATGGTCTAAAAATATAAAAAATCGGTGTGGCTGAGAAAAAATGATTTCTCAAGTGTTATATTTTTCATTTTTCAAAGCAGATGAAGTCGCAGGCACCAGCTAGTAAATAAATAAAAATACCTTTTCTGCTTCCTTTTGTTCAGCTATAGTGTTCAACAATTGCCAACATTTAGAGCTAATCTCAAATCCTTTCTCCTCGGAGCTACTGTTGTCTTTTAGAAATTTGATCGCTTCATCGTGTCTATTGGCTCTGACTAAAGCGTGAGCCATAAGAATAAGTTTATGGTTATTCAAAACATAATTAGGATCCTTTTCGCATAATTTTGTTTTGTATTCGTAAGCTTTTTCAATGTTGTCATTTGTGCAGTACAATTCAAATAACTGCCCGAGGGTGGCAACGGTCAGTTCAAAATCTGTCTCTTTCAATTCCTCTAGAAAACTATTCACTTTCTCAACATTATTATCGGCTATATATGCATGGAGAAGTTGCTTTTGATAACGTTTGACTGCATTTAAACCTTTTTCTTTTGCACTTTTGTACAAATGTTCCAACTGTGGTATTGATTCGGACGCTATTTGTATACGAACACTGTTCACTGGAACCGGTTCTAAATCGCTTGATGTGAGCTGAGATAGAGAATGAGACATATTGGCCGTCAACTTTTCTCCGAGGTATTTTTGTATTGCTTCTGCCGACTCTGTGTCTATACCTATGCCTTTAGAATACAGAGTAGACAATAATGACTCAATGAGACTCCTCGTGTTTAAAACTCTTACAGCTCTTGCCACTATGCGTCCCACTTCTGCTCTATCACTGTAAGCATTTTTGTCTGCATCATCTTCTTGTTGGATTCGTGGATTTACACTAATCACGTGAAGTATCGTAACAAATGACTTGACATCTTTAGTCTTTGCTAAAGCAATGTTTAGAGTACGACCAACTAGTCCGTAGTAACCTCTTGGGGAATATTGCAATGCAAGTTCTGCAGCTTCCTTCATCTTTCCAGATTCCAACAAACAGTTCATAACGCTCCTAACTCCAATGGGTGAATACACATTTGCTACTTTCAATTTCAAAATCACATTATGCGGAGTGTCTTTCTCCAACAAGTATGGTACTACATAGTCTTTCACTGTTTCTCCGTTCGGTTCGATTCCTTCTTTGTGCATGTTCCTTAGAATGTATAGAAGTCCCTCTTCGTCGTTTTCTTTCCTTTTCTGAGCAAGAAGTGGCCAGTAATAATGTTGTCTTATTTCAGTACCATTATTACGCATCTCCAATATTAACACTTGTGCGAGTTCCGTTTGACCCTGCAGAAATGCTTCCTCTGTTGCTAAGTACAAAGAGTGAGGTACAATGTCTTCTTCTTGCAATTCCTTGCAAGTTTTAACAACTGTTTCAGGTGTCATTTTTAACTTTAACAATTGTTTAATGAAGAAAGCTCCCCTGTACATTGTATTCAGTTCTTCATTGGTAATAGGATTCATGGTTTTCATCACCTTTTTGGCAATATCTACGTGTCCTTTACTAATCAATCTTAAAATTAAGTTCCGAGCGTCCTGATTGTAACTGGAGCTTTTCATAAGATGTGTAAATAAATTGTCCACTTTATCACCGTGGCCACTGATAACCAAATGCTCTATAATATCTAAAATGTCCTGTAATACATATAATGTACACCTGATTATAATAGTTTTTATTTAATAATTATATTCATTAATTAATGTTAACAACTTTACATGACTCATTTATTAACATTGTTACTCATTATTAAAACATTATTTGTTTTGAATAAAATATGTTTTGCTTAATGCTGTCTCGGGGGTTCCAGGTTTAGCTACCGGCAGGGCCTACTTTGGAAGTGGAGGCAGAGCAAACTGCATTTCAGTCATTTCGGCATTCCGTTTGGCAGCAGTAACCAACCCCTTAAAGAAGATCACTGTGAAATAACAGCATGTGTGCTGTTGTATTTCGGTGAGTAAGGAATGCCAGAGCCCATTGCCCTATCCCTTCCTAATTCCTTAACCTAATCTACTATGGTCGGCAGTGCACTTGAAGCCCCTGTGGCGTTGCTTGTATTTTATATATAAATGAATATATTTTCTCACCTTATCTGATAAATTTGTATCTTTTGAACGTGAAGCTGTAATATAACTTTCAATTCCTTCAATGTCCCCTTTTTTGGCATAACCACACGCTAACAAAGTGTAAGTGCGGTTGGAGGGATGGAGACCAGCTCCAGCCATAGTATCAAGTACTGCTTTAGCCCCCTCTGTGTCCCCTTTAAATGCGTGTCCCATGACTAATGCATTTAAAACTGGTTCAGACACGGGCATATGTAGTTCTCTCATTTTCTCCAAGACCTTTGTTGCACCATCTAAATCGCCTTCCTGACAATATCTCCACATAAGTCTTTGATAAGTGACTCTGAAAATTCCCAGTAAATTAAAGAGCTTCAACAAAACTCTATTGATAACTGAACTAATTATCTCTTTAGCTGTCTTAAAAATAGCTTAAATTCATTAAAATATGGCCACTGTCTGGTATAAAAAGAATAATAAAACAAGAAGACCTTAGCATAAAATAACAATATAAAATATGTGTAATAATAGTAAAAACCTGTTTGCTTGTAGACCTTTCATTTCTAATTCCTCAAGAAACTTTGCTGGAGAAAAGGGGTGTTCATTTTCTATATAAACCTTCAGTAAAGCGTTATAGTGGGATATATCCATAGGTACTCCACGCTCTGTAAGAACATTCCATATCTTTTGGACTAGGAGAGTCCTCTGCTCTGGTAACTCTTCCGGTATCAATTCCCCTGTAATGTGTAATATGATTGTTGCAATTAATAATCTTAATACTTTTATACAAAGGAAGTACTAAATTATTACACATATATAATTGAAATAGAGAAATAAAATAAGAAGAATATCACATGTCTTATTATGTCAAAATTGTATTGGTCTTGATGATTGTCAAGAAGAAACTTGATGCAGTCCTTTTGTATATTTTATTACCTCATTTTTTAGTTAGGGGGACCTGAATGTAACCGAATTAAATTTCTTCAATGAGCACAGCCACGGTTATTTAGAGTATAGTTCCCCAAAATAATTATGTTTTGTTATTCAAGCTCAAATTCAAGTCGGTGAGCAACGGCCCTTATGGTCCATTTTAGAACACCATACATGTAGTGTGTATTTTAGGCAAGAACCTGATATGATAGTCATGTTTGATACAGAACACAATTTGGATTAATTTCATAGACTTAATACAATATCTTTATCGCAAGTTCTTCAATCCTTTCTTACCAAATATAAAGAAAATACATAATATAAAAAAAAATATACCGCAACATCTTATTACTGTGAGTGATTGTGTGCTTGTTATGTCATTTCTTGAGCGTAATTCATCAAATACATCGTCAATATCTTTTTTGGTTATCTTGCCGAATCGTCGAACTTCATTGTCCAATTTGAGGAGCAAAGGCTCTAAATTTTCAGTCTTCTTTGAGGTGCTGTAATCTCGGAGTACACTGGAAACAAAGATATTAGGTTTGATTGAAAATAAAGTATGGAGCGATGAATTTATCAAAATTACAAATTAACTAACTTATTTGATGCACATAACGCTTTTGAGTTTATTAAAGAGTTAATCTCGGCTGATTTTGTAGAATTTAAAATGAGAGTTCTAGCTGCACCAGTAAAATATCGCACAAATTTAGTCGATCTTAAGAGCGAAGACATTGTGAATTTTGCCGATTTAGAACATTAAAAATTAACAAGTAACAATCAAGTATTTAGTAATTAAGTCGACGAACTACGATGAAAAACCGATCATCAAATAAAAAAATAAGAATGAAAAGACAAGCACTGCACTATTACTAATTACTATTGAGAATATATTAAAATTAACTTATTTATAGGTTATCCATCGACAAATCAAAACTCACTGAGACTCGTATCACAGAAGACATAATAAGTTTTTTTAGACTTAATTGACGCAGATTACTTCAAGGAATATTAATCACAAACACAAACTAAAAAGTAGATTAACTACAGTGCAGTCAACGAAAGAATGCGATCCTGACGTCTGTCAGTTGGTCATGACTAGTGATGATTTCTCATTTATTTAACATTAAATTTAGCGCAAAAATATAACATTTAACTTGACATAATGATATATTTCTGAAGATACTCGTAATTATCCGTTAGTATGGCAAATAAACAAAATAATAATGTTACCCGGCCTCCACACTACTCGCGAAGTTGGCCGAGGCGAAGCGAATGCGAGCATGGATGGACACCTCGCCTTACCTCGAACGAGTGTTTAGCGACGCACTTCATATTTCGGTCAACTTTCCCGAATACTTCGTCGAGGAGCTTTGCGAGTAGTGTGGTGGAGATTCATCACTAGTCATGACCAACTGACAGACGTCAGGATCGCATTCTTTCATGGACTGCACTCTGTAACTACTCTCTAGCGAGAGTTCACAACTTAGTTACAATTTTCAAATAATTTAAGGCTATATTGGTCAGAGATGAAAAACTTTTTTTCAAGCAATAATTGTAATATAAACAAAGGAAGTGAAAGTATAGATAAATAGATAATTTATAGTAAGAAAGTTCACCTAATTGTTTATTCTATGATCTACGGTTATTTTTAGCCCTCATCCATTCATTTTTAATTTTTTGTTTCAGTAAGTTCAGTCAGTCCAATCCAAATCAGTCAATTTCATTCAGTCAGTCAGTGTTGTTGAGTGAGATTGGAATTGGATTGAAAATTGAAAGAGAAGGAAGAGTTGGCCGAGTTGGTTGGTTACCAAAAAGTTGGCAATACGATACTATATAGCCTAGCCAAAATTTATTTTGTTTTAGCTTTTGTTCTTGCATTTGTTTTGTGGCAACGAGTTGCAGTTTAAGTTTATAATTATGGTAAGTTTTACAAAATATTTACTGGAAAACCGTTGACATTGTCACGACCTTCAATTTGCAATGCAATTCTATTTTTAAAATAAGTCATAAAAAATAATTATTGGCGAGTGTACGATAAGTAAGTTAAGAATTGAAACCCATTATAAATTAAGACAATTTGACGTTTAAATTAAAGTTGAGATACCGGCCGGTAAAAATTATGGTAAGTATAAGCAGCTGAGTGATGTTAATGTAATATGCCTACGTATCTGTAGATATAGTTTTTATCAATACTTAAGCGAGATAAAATACGTTAATTGTTAATTTTTCGAATGCCATTCGTATCGTGTCTGCCGTCTACGGAATCAAAATGTCATGCTTCTGTTGTAATCCTACGAAGACGTCTGATACGGATCCTGTAACTGTGGCTATACATGTTACTATGGTATCAATATCCTTTACTAAAATATTTTGTGACCTCAAAGATGTTCTTTGCTTGTACAATTATAGGAAAACAAGATATGTGTTAAAACATATGTAAATTATTTAATATTTTCTGTTTCAATAATAATCTTTTTATATTATTTCCAGGCATCTCCAATCAAAGTTGTCGTCACCGGTGCAGCCGGTCAAATCGCCTACTCCTTGCTTTACCAAATCGCTTCAGGCGCTGTATTTGGTCCGGAACAACCTGTGTATCTACATCTTCTTGATATTGCCCCTATGATGGGTGTCCTGGAAGGTGTTGTTATGGAATTAGCTGACTGTGCACTGCCACTTCTAACAGGAGTTCTACCCACCGCCAATCCCGAGGAAGCATTTAAAGATGTTGCTGCAGCTTTCCTAGTAGGCGCTATGCCCCGAAGGGAAGGTATGGAGAGAAAAGATCTCCTGTCTGCTAATGTTCGTATTTTTAAGGAGCAAGGTCAAGCCCTTGATAAGGTTGCACGAAAGGATGTGAAAGTCCTTGTAGTCGGAAATCCGGCTAACACAAATGCTTTGATCTGCTCTAAATATGCTCCTTCGATTCCTAAAGAGAACTTCACAGCTATGACTCGATTGGACCAAAATCGTGCGCAGTCTCAATTGGCTGCTAAAATTGGTGTACCGGTTCAAGATGTTAAGAACGTAGTCATCTGGGGTAATCACTCTTCGACACAATTTCCTGATGCATCCAACGCTGTCGCTAAAGTAGGTGGTGTCGAGAAAGCAGTTCCTGCTGTCATTAATGACGATAATTTCTTGAAGACAACCTTCGTTTCCACTGTTCAAAAGAGAGGCGCCGCAGTCATCGCAGCCAGGAAAATGTCTTCAGCTTTGTCGGCTGCCAAAGCTGCTTCGGATCACATGAGGGACTGGTTCCTGGGAACTGGTGACCGTTGGGTCAGCATGGGTGTTGTTTCCGACGGCTCATATGGCACACCTCGGGACATTGTCTTCTCTTTCCCGGTCACAGTTAGCAATGGGAAATGGAAGATCGTTGAAGGTCTTACCATTTCAGATTTTGCTCGTCAAATGCTTGACACCACAGGCAAAGAACTGGCTGAAGAGAAACAAGATGCTTTGGATGTCTGCAAGGATTGACTTAGTCGATTGTAAATAATAATAAAAAGTTATAATAAGTATCATGTGGACTTTGGATAGATGATAAAAATATATTAAGGAGAGCATTGAAATTATTTAATTAAACCAACTTTAATTTAAAATATTGATCACAATCTAGTAAATTACAATAATAAAATATGTAAAGTAGGTACATATTAAACAGAAGTGTTATCTAATCTACTGTACATTCATGTTCATAAAGGTTAAAGTTGTTCCGATTTGTAATATCACATTCATTAGTTATTACTTATGTAACATTTTTACTATAATACATAAATATTTATTTTTATATTTGTTGCAATGTTGATTGTTTATTTGTACAAATACATGTTCCATTAAATATTAAACTTTTTTTATTTATTTTTCTTAGCACAGACATATTTTATTTATAAAAGTTTAAGTATTAATTTAATATTAACTAAATAATATTAAAACTAAAAATATTTTAAGTTTTAATGAAATTTTAAATACACAGATATTAATTATTATAATATAACTAGTTGGCGCCCGCGACTTCGTCCGCGTTGAAAAAAAAAGTAGCCTATCCTGTGTCCCGTACGTCTAAATGGCTGGCTGCTGGCTGAAAATCAGCGCTGTAGGTGCTAATAGCATCTCAGCACAATGCTGAGCCAGTATCCGTTTCACTGCCGCGAGGACACACACATCTTTTACACTATTATTAATTCCTTTTTTATTGTTTTTGTATTATGTTTGTGTCTTTGTGATGAGTGAATAAAATTCTTTCTTTCTTTCTTCTTTCTAAATGTTTATCTACCAAGTTTCATGAAAATCAGTTGATTCGTTTAAGAGTTATAGAGGAACATACATACGTACAGAAAAAAATTCTAAAAACCGTTAATTTAGTTTCAGTATCATGTATAGAGCCTATATACACGATATTTCTGAAAACAAAGTAAATTACTCCATGACCGACCCCTACAGATTTATTATTAGTATTGATATCTTCACTTGTATAAGTATTTGTACAGACTAGGCAGTTACTTTATGAAAGGTCAAATAATACTGATAATGCTTATATAAAATATGTTTTATATTGAGTATATATCATCATTAAAATTGATACTTGTGAAAGAAAATTATCAAAATAAATTCAAGTAATTTTAATGTTGGTACAGTTTGACCATACCGGACCATAATACGAACTGGTACTTAACAAATCCGGTTATCTATGTACAAGTAGGTTAACAAAATATCTGGTTATCTATGAAAACTAGCTACAAAGGTATGTTACATAAAATACTATCAAGATAATAGATATCTCATTGAAATAAGGAATTCAACAAAAAAATAAAATTTTGTTCAGAGTTAACATTATTTTGCAAAAAATTTAGATATCTAATTTTTTACGATAAATGCAAACCACCTGTAAATTTTGTTAAGTGTTGGTTGAAGGCATTTCTTTTTTTTTATAATTTTGGATCGTCAACAATTCGACGCTGCAATGTGGATGTGGCATCGAATTGTTGAAAATTATAAATTAATTTTCAATGTAATGAAGAAAAAAAAAATCTACTTTTTTACACGTTTTCTTCATACCGAAATAAGCAGAGGACAGAAATTTACCCATAATAATATGCATAACAATTAACATTTGTCTAGGTAAAGTCATAAGTACAATTAATTGTCTAAACTAGTAATTACCGTCATAACGTCCGAGGTCTTAACCGTTTTCTGTTTTAATCAAAGACCACAGAATTAGGTAAGTTTTCATTCTTGTTTACTACTCAAATAATTAGGTAAACTACGAGCATTGAAATAGAATATTTTTAAATTTAGAATCTTCCTAACTACTCACCTATTTATTAACGACATTACGTAAAATCTATGGTCTATTTATAATACCTACACCTCGGTCGGACCAAGAGACCTACACAATGCATGCAACACTAGAACAGCGATTACGGGAACGGAAGAACATCTACGTCAAAGTTATGTAACTTCGTGAAATTATGCTACCGAGTCGAGTTCAAACACACTTGACAGACGAAATATTTTATGGTAGCCAATTAATTATCTAATAAGTAGGTATTTAATTATAGAATATCAATAATGGGTAAGTAAAATTTGAATAAATACCGACATAAACTATTTTATATTTTAGAAGCCACGGACTGGTTAGAGTTAGCGCATTCATATTCAATACTAACATTCTATCTGCTATTATTATACTAATAGCCTCTTTCACTACAAGTAAAGTGTTGATTAGTTACTTTTAGATCATTTTCTGTTTACTGCATCATTCGATAGGCGTTTTTTATTATTATTTTCTATTTAATGTTTGGGACGTTTACTGTACAAACAAAGGAAAGGTATAACAGCTAAATTATTCTCGGTGACAGGTGACTTTAAGTGACGGTTTAGCTTACTTGACGTTGGTGAAAGAGGCGCTCAGACTATTAAATTAGATTGTGTTGACTCGCTTTATATATTGTCGATATAGTATGAGCATTACTTTATTTGACCATAGAATCATGTATTTTTCAACACAGTAGATATATAATAAGATAATAATATTTCGTAAATAATAAAAAATAAAATTATTCTTTGTAATACACATTTATTTATAACTTAACAAATAAGAAAACCACGAGCTTCAACATTATCACTAATCAAAAATTTCTCAACAGCACTTTTTAGTATAGTGTATGCAAAATTTTATGGCAAAACATTTTTGAATAATCATTTTATTTTTAGTTTTAGTGCATCTTCTAAATCTGGTTTAACGTTGAATATCTTCAACTTCCAATAACATGTCGTTTTGTTGCCCCCCTAATCTGTTCCTCTGTAAGGCTAACGTTAACATTTCACTATATTTAATTGACCTTTTTAAATTCTTTGACTTTATATTTTTCTCCAATTGTTGTAATTTCTCAACGTTGCCTTGTTCTGCGAGATTTTTCAATAAATATTTTAATACACTAACTTTTGGAACAACACCGTCTTCCATCACATTTATCACATAATCTGTAGCTTCGCTTAGCATTCCCTGTGTTATAAATTTTCTTATAGTCGAACTCATATCATCTTTAGAGGGTAAGATTTTCATTTTCACTGATGATACATTCACTGCTTTATCTTCAGGTATAGAAAAAGGAACATCAATTTTATTCTTAACAAGATGATCCGCAAGATGTTTGAGGAAATCATTCCCGGGAACTTCACCCTCCTCTTGTAAAACTGTCCATAGCTCTAGAGCCTTTTCTGTGTCGTTAGCTTTACAGTAAGACACAAGTAAAAGGTAAAAATATTTCGATCTGTCAATTTGTGCCAATTCTCTTGTTGCTTCGAGCATATCTTCGAGATATTTGGATTTACCTTCCTGTAATAGAAATTTTTATGTCAAACCAACGTCAAGAGAAACATAGGTTTAAAGGAACCCATAAACCGACCATTAGGCTTATATATTTTAACATAGATTTAATGTTTACCCGAATTATTGTGTATATACCGAACATGTTTTAAAATCAATGATCCTAAGTTTTTTTTATGTACGAACGCATCTTTACATAATTATAAAATAAATTCACCCGTCGCGTCTGTATGTATGTTCGCGATGATCTGAAAAACTACTTAGCATATCGCTGCTTAAAAACTAAAGGGCCACAAATCAAAATTATACTTTTTACAGGAGAGCTAATAGAAAAAAATGAAATTAATTTTTGTCTATTTTTTTCTTATTAGATATATATCAAATGTATATTTATACATAGAATCGTATTTTTAAGTAGCATTAAATGTTTAAGTACTTTTATAATGAACCGAATACTAGAGCATTCAATGAAAATTTTTAAATATAAGTTATAAGCATATAAGTTACTTTTGAATATAAAAAAATTTATCAAAATATAGTAAATATTGAATAAAACAACCATAATTCTTTTTGCAACTACATTATGAAGGATTGTGATTGTATTATTGCAATAAAAACATTTTTGGATTTTTTTTGTTTTATGGCCCTTTAGTTTTTAAGCAGCGATATGTATTTTAATGTGGTTTTCATCTATCAACAGAGTGATTTCTGAGGAATCTACAGTTGTGTAATTCGTTAAGATTTTGTGTTAATTATTTTAAATAATTACGATGATTGTTGAATATGCGGGAAAGCTGTCTAGCAGCTTGCGGGTGTATCACCAAACAGTTCTACCCTAATTCGATAGATGTTAAAAAAAAAACAGCTCAAAAAAACCTATCAAACGGTATATTTACATAATATAGCTTTTGGAAGGGGGGGTACAGTCGGCCGCATAAGTCGATTAACACATTCAAAAGTACAAAACAACTGAACACCCAACGCGCCATAAGTCGTTGTCACGACTAGAGAACAAAATAAACTTGACGTACAAACAATCGTAAAAAGCTTTAGTAAGTAAGTGAATAAGTAAGTAAGTTGAGTGTTCAGTGGTTTTGCACTTTTGAATGTGTTAATCGACTTATGCGGCCGACTGTACCAAAATTGGCATCCTCCTTTCTTTTAGTTAATCTCAGTCGACAGCTGCACTAAGTGCACTAATGGACTATCTTCGCAGGTTAAAGCGACATACTTGGGCATATTTGTGGCACGAGGTCTCCAGTCGCCTGTAGACTCTCTTCAGTCCTGGAGTCGAGAGAATGGCTCGCGCTTGTTGCGGTCTACCGCACTCGACATAAGACAGAACTAAGTCGTGTAGGTTGTCCTCTTTGTGAATCTGGGACAAAAAGCAAAAGTAGAGATTATTAAGCCGCGTACACACTATGTTCGCGCACCAATCATGCACCACGCACCTGCGCACCTGTCTCAGTAGTGTGTACGTTCGCGCATCTGGTGCGTGCAACGTTGCACGCACCAAAGCGTGTGCTCCAAGCGGTAGCGGTTTTTTTCGCGAACACAAAAGTGATGCGCAGTGTGTATTTATTATATTCTTGAGATTTGAGATCTAGTAACAATGTGTTATTTCATCTTTTCTTGTATATATTACATTCCCAAAACTGACGAGGCCTTTTATAATCATCAAGTAAATAATCAATAAAAATATATGCATCGCTAGCTACTAATTCCGAGGACGACATGTTCGCTCAATGTTCGCCCGAAAGCTGCAGTAACCACCACCGTGAAATACGACCGTGAAATAACAGCACATGTGCTGTTGTGTTTCGGTGAGTGAGTAAGTGATGCCAGAGCCCATTACCCCATCCCTTATCCTTAATCCTTCTATGGTCGGCAGCGCACTTGTAGCACTTATGGCGTTGCTTGTGTTATAGGCGACGGTAGCCACTTAAGCCCATCAAGTGGACCGTCAGCCTGTCTGTCGACCTACACATTAAAAAAAAATCCGTTCGTCAACTAGGAAAGGGTCTGATGGTCTTCAAACGCCTGAACACACAATCATTTCACGGTGCTTTCCTGCAAGGGGGTTGACTGGCTGCCCAAAGGACCCCTATACACGTGTATTGTAAAATACCTCAGCTCCGAGTGCCAGAACCGTCTGCAATTTTGTTTCCTCTTGTTTCATAATCAAAGATTTCATCAGCTCCTTGTTACACGGAGTGCATTTGTACTTATTGCAGCACTCCTCGAAGGCCAACAACGCTCCGTCCAAGTCCTCGTTCAACAAGTAAGCCTCGATCATCAGTCCCAATAATGTATTTGTCGGTTCAATGTAGTTGTTTTCGATTAAAACCTCTGTCATTTCCTTCACCTAAAAATAAACTCATCCTTACATACATCGAAATACTAAAATGGAATTTGCGTCACAAATGCCAAAGCGGCACATAAAAAGAACGCCTTTGACAGAATCGTGGCGGACTCTTGCCTTCACGCGTCAATGGTAAAAGGTAGTAACGATCAACTTCTACTATTTCATTTCAAACTCTAATGGGTTGACGTAAAGTCACATTTTCTTTAAATTACGTACTTATTATTATGTTTGTTTTGTTTTAAATGATAGTTCATGCTCTACGCATATGTCACTTTTAAATGTTCCATAAAATTCGTAGTGTTTTGTATGGCACGCGGGTTCCATGTTGTAGTAGTTTGATGCTTACATATTATAAAACAAAGTCCGTCGCGTCTGTCTGTCTGTTCGCGATAAACTCAAAAACTACTGCACCGATTTTTATGCTGTTTTCACTAATGGATGGAGTGGTTCTCGAGAAAGGTTTTAGTATATAATTTACAAAGTTACGCTGGCGAAGTCGCGGGCAGAAGCTAGTATTGCATAAAAAGTCACTGACTATTCTCCAGTTTTGATTTTCCAATTACTTTGTTGTTAGTATGCTTGAAAATAAAATATAAGGGCCGATGGTGACTGACGTACGACTACATTTTTGGTATAGGTATTATGAAAAGGTTTTTTTCGAACATTTCACGATGCGGAACAATAAGGCCTCTTGGTATTGTAATAAAGGAGTGGGAGTGAAATATCTTTATATGGTGTTAATTTTCTTTTCCTTTAAAGTTTAATTTTTTTTTCCCTTTAAATTTAAGGAAGAATTCATTATGGTGTGAACTAACTAGTGAAAATGGATTAATATGTTATTTATCTAGTATTACATGTTCTATTACAAACCGAATTAAAGCGCGATAAAAGCTATATAAAAGCCGGCTATAATAACTATATATTGGAGTACGGCATGGCAAGTATTTAAATATTTTCATAGAATTTTGTACAAAACAATGAAAAAAATCGAAATACTTTGCCGTGCCATCCTCCAATATGCGCCGGCCCTAAACCTTACCTTTTCAGGATCCTTTTGTTCAACTAAAGTATTTAATAAACGCCAACTGTGAGACTTGTATCCAAAATCTTTACTCGTGTCATCGTGAGGTTTGTTATCAATCAAAAATTTAATCGCTTCTTTGTGCCTGTTTCTTCTGATCAAAGCATCGGCCAATAGAAACTTTTTTGAGTTATTTCGAAAAAAACCAGGTTCCTTTTCATTTAACCTCATTTTGTATTCGTAAGCTTTCTCGATGTTGTTATTTACACAGTAAAATTCAAATAACTGTGCTAGCGAGGACAGAGTTAGTTCAAAATCAGTCATTTTCAATTCCTCAAGGTAAGAATCCACTTTGTTAATATTATTTTCCGTTATATAGGCAGCGAGAATTTGCTTTTGTAGCCCTTTAACGCTATTCAAACCTTTCTTCTTGGCGTTTTCGTACAAACATTCCCACGTTGCAAGTGATTGGGGTGTATTATTTCCTTTAGAAACACTCCTTAAATACATTGGAACTGAATCGGTTGAAATCTTATTAAGCTTACTTAGAATGTCGGACATTTCAGCAGTCATTTTTCCACGCAAGCATCGTTCTATTGCATCTGCAGACTCCTTATCTATATTCAGACCTTTGGAATATAGAGAAGATAATAATTTCTCAATTGAAACTTGATCGTGCAATAATTTCACAGCTTTCACTAGTATGCGTCCAACTTCCACATCATCAGTTTTGACGTTTTTATCCAAATCATCTCTAGTGTCATTTGCGTTTTGACTTTGAGAATTTTTACCAATCGCACTAAGCACTGTCACAAATGAATCAATATCTTTAGTTTTTGTCAATGCATTAACGAGATCCGTACCTATTCTTCCGTAGTGTCCTTTAGGGTGATATTGTTGAGCAAGTTCCGCTGCTTCTTTAATCCTTCCAGATTGTAACAAACAAATCATAACAGCCCTGACACCGTGAGGTACGTAAACATTAGCTAATTGCAATTTCAAAATCACATTCTGCGGTGTGTCTTCTTTCAATAAGTAAGGTACGACATAATATTTCAATGTTTCTTCAGTTGGGTCGAGACCTTCTTTAGACATACTCCTCATAATTTGTAGAAGACCTTCTTCGTCGTTCTCTTTTCCCTTCTGAGCTAGTAGAGGCCAATAATAGTGACGTCTTATTTCTAAACCATTACTACGCATTTCAGATATAAGCGCCATTGCAATTTCAGTTTCTCCATTTATATGCGCTTCTTGCACTGCTATGTAGAAAGCACTAGGAACAAGATTATCTTCTTGCAATTCTTTGCATGTTTTAACAACCGCTTCTGGGGACATTTTCGCCTTCAACAATTGTTTAACGAAGAAAGCTCCCTTGAACATTGCATTGCGTTCCTCTTTATTAAAAGGATTCATGACTTTCAACACTTTTTTGGCAGCATCTACATGCCCTTTGTTAATTAGCCTTAAAATTGTGTTGCGAGCGGCCTGATTGAAAGTGGGACCCTTTAGCTGATGGCTAAAGAAACGGTCTACTTTATCTTCATTTCCACTTATAACAAATTGCTCCATAATTTTTAGTAGGTCCTGTAATACATTTGAATGTTATTTATTATAAAATATATATTCATATAAGAATTATTCTTAAGAATTAATATAAACAAGGCACACTGCGTTTCGCAGTCGTTTGAGATACAGGCATGACTGTGTGCTTTTGTGTTTTGGTGAGTATTTGAGGGAAGCTAAACCACGTTTACCTACCCCCTTATAATTCTTATCCTACTAAGGTCGGCAGTACATTTCCATCATCTATGACTATGCTTGTGTGAATAGACAATGGATCATCAAGAGGACTACCATAGCCTGTCTGTTGACTTTAACATAAAAAAATAACACACAAAATCTGGTCTTGATTTAGAAAAAGTGGCAAGGCACTCTGCGTTTCGTAGTCGTTTGGGCAGCCCGTCTGGTAGCAGTAGCCACTTCCTTGCGGAATACCACCGTGAAATAACAGAATATGTGCTGTTGTGTTTCGGTGAATGAGTAAGGGATGCCATTACCCTACCCCTTCCTTATCCCTTATTCTTAATCCTTATATGGTCAGCAATACATTTCCAGCATATATGGCTATGCTTGTGTGAATAGGCGATGGACCCACCTATCTTCAAGTGTACCTGTCTGTGGATCTCAACATAAAAAAAATGTATGAAAAATTTTCTGTAACTAGTTTACATACAGTTCCTTACCTCATCTGTTAAAATCAAGCCTTTTGCAATTGAAGTTGCAATAATATTTTCTACCCCATCGATATCGCCTTGTCTGGCACAACCACACGCTAACAAAGTATATGTGTGTCCTGAGGGTTGGAGTCCAGCTTCAACCATTTTATTCAGTACCGCTTTAGCGCCCTCTTGATCCCCGTGAAAAGCGTGGCCAATGACTAATGCATTCAAAACTGGTTCCGAAATAGGCATATTAAGTTTCCTCATCTTCTCCAAAACCCTTGTTGCACCTTCTATATCACCGTCGTGACAATATCTGCGCATGAGTCTTTGGTAAGTGACTCTGGAAATTTAATAGAATCATCATTATTATTAGATTATTATTATTAATCATTTATTAGATTTGGGCGTTTTCTTTCTTGTATTCCTACAGACCTAAAGAAATATCGGTATTTTTATATTATTATCATTTCTTTTTCTTTATTATATCAAGGTGGGTAGTGCACTTGCGTCCCCTTTTGGCGTTGCTTGTTTTTCTAGGCGACGAAGCCATATACGAAAGCAAAATGAACGTTCGACAAGAAACAAGTGTTGCCAAAGCTGCAAAAAATAATACATAAATTATCGGTTATTCATAAATGTGAGTGACTTCAGTGACATTCATTGCTATATTTGAAGTCTATATTGAACATGTAACCTTGTGCTCACCGCGTTAAATAATTTTAAAAACTATAATATCAGAAACCTAATATTCACACAACCTTTCATTTGTGTGGTCTATCATCTGTTAATGGTGATTTTTCTAATGGATTATATTGCAGTACTTGCACAGTTCTTACCACTGAGTGGATTTATTATCTTAGAGAGATAATTATATTGACAAAGTACCTATCTGGTTTTAGACCTTTCATTTCCAATTCTTCGAGAAATTTTGCAGGGGAAAAGGGGTGTTCATTCTCTATATAAACCCTGAGTAAAGCATTGTAATGAGATATATCCATTGGTACTCCTTGCTCTATGAGAATTTTCCATATTTTTTGAACGAGGCTTGTTCTTTGTTCAGGCATTTCTTCTGGTACTAATTCCCCTGTAATTTATAAATAATATGATTTACTTGTAAGCAAGTTCATTTTTACATCATCTAGTCGTCCATTGCTGGAGACACCCTCATAATTTGGTATGGTGTAGAAAGTAAAAGTATCATTCCAGCTCCAAATTGTTCTATACAGTCCACTTATTGTTTGGTAAAAGTTACACCATTTTAACACCGAGTTTTTCAGGGGAATTTTTGTTCGAATTTCAATGCAGATTATTTTTCTCCTGGACACTTTTGCACTATGCCGCATAGTTTTCGAAATATTTAAGAAAAACTGATAAAATCCACCTACTCATAAACCCGACGCTAAAACAATAAGTGGACTATATAGAACAATTTGGAACTGGAATAATACTTTTACTTTAGATGTTGGGGTCAAAGTGTAATTGCACCATACTAATTGTCCAATAGTACTGGTTAGCAGCAATCTCCATCCACTATCGACTTGCACCCATATTAAGTTTATTTAATAATAGGGCTAAAAATGTTTGAATAAAAATTGTAATGCATATATTGATTGTTACATATAGGGTTTTCTAACAAAAACATTTTTCATATATTATGGTGGTCCAGACCCCCTTTTGTCAGGTTATCAAGTTAAAATTCAATAATGTACTAGGGGAATAGTTACTTAATATTCAATTTTTATGCTCGTACTAGCTGGCGCCCGCGACTTCGTCCGCGTTGAAAAAGAAAAAAAGTAGCCTATCCTGTGTCCCGTACGTCTAAATGTTTATCTACCAAGTTTCATAAAAATCAGTTGATTCGTTTAAGAGTTATGGAGGAACATACATACAGAAAAAAATTCTAAAAATCGTCAATTTAGTTTCAGTATCATGTATAGAGCCTATAAACACGATATCTCTGAAAACAAAGTAACTTACTCCATGACCGACCCTTACAGATTTATTATTAGTATTGATGTTAACAAAATCAACTTATCTCTTAGTATGTACTTGTAAAATCACTCATTGTAAATAGGCTCACTTAGGCAAATTCCTTTTTATAAAATCTCTTACTATTTTAAGACTTTCAAATCAAATCTTATTTTGATTTGATTTTGATCAAATCTTTATTTATCAGGCATCTATACAGCCCACATTTTGTTAGTGAAATATAATTAAAATCTATGTTGATATCCTTAATTATGTATGAAATAGTAGTTAGAGCCTTACTTAATAAGAGCCTTATGTAAACCTGTTACTCTAGAATCCCAGCCATAAAAAGCCAACAGCAGTAGTGCTAGCACTATGTTCACCTATTATGTGAAACATATATGTAGTTTCTGCTTGCAATCACAGGATTCTATTTGCTAAACATTGAGTAAAATAACTTACATAATACTAAATTAGCCTAACAAGAATATAGGTCAAAGATCAAGGGGCAACTTTAGCCATACAAAATAAACAAAAAAATGGTAAATAATATTGTGATAATAGCTTACCACAGCATCTGATTGCAGTGAGCGAGTGTGCACTTGAAATGCTACTTCTCGAAATAATTTCATTCAACACTTCATCTAAATCTTGTTTGGTGATCTGGCCATACCTTCGAACATCTGATTCCAATTTCTGGAATAATAAATCTAAACTTTCAGATTTATTTGTAGTATTGTAGTCTCGCTGTAAACTTGAATCAAAGATAATACGATATTATTTCATGATTATTTATCGAGAATTTACTCAAATGAGCAATTTCCTATTAATTGTAAGAAAAGGCTACACAAAACTTACTTATTACATGCGCATAATGCTTTTGAATTTAGTAAAAAGTTGCTCCGATCTGATTTTGTACGATGTAATATGATTTTAGCAGCATCAGGGAAATTTCGAACAAATCTCGTATATCGCAAAAGCCAGGACATCATGGGGCTACTAATTTAAATGTAGACTAAGCTTCTTCTTTTTCTTAAATTAATTAGTGATTTTAAGACAAAGTAAAATAACAAAAGTTATAAGAAAAAAAATACATCATAGGAATTTAAGGTTATGTTATGTATCCCCTGGTATCCAAATTTTCTTTTGTTATGACATTTTTCATTTTTGACAAGTTTTACAAGTTTAATGACATTGACATTTAACAAGCAAAATCAAACCTCAAACAATTTAATGTAAACATAGATAATAAATTCACAGAACACTATATATATATATTCGCAAATATGTTTTGGATTTTAATATAGGAATTTTTTTATACCATTTTATTATAATATTATAAGTAATTCATGTATTCCCCATGGACTTACCATACAAGCACAACTGAGTCAAGCGGCTGAAAAGTGTGCCGATCTCTAAACATCTCTAACCCCTACAAGGCTTTTCGTCTGTCTAGTAGGGTAACCATAATTATAGACGTGAATGGATGAAGGTGGAATGTCGCATTTTTGGGCTTTTCGTTTTTTTGCATTGATGAAGGTAATACAGTGAAAATCGGTTATAGCGACAAAAATTGGTCGTAATAAACGAATAGTCATTATAAGCAATATTAAATCTTTTTAGGCATTCAACAGGGACCTTGCCATTTGGTCGCTGTATCCGATATGTCGTTATAACCGAAGTCGTTATATCCGGTTTCTACTGTATGTCCAAATGAATGAACCTTAAGATCGTCGATGTAAGACATATTTGGAAAATAAAAAAAAGTTGAAAAAGGTGTTATGTGCAGTTAATTTTAAAAAGCAAAAAGTGCAGAAAAGTTTACTTTTGTTAATGGAAGAGGGAGCTATCTTGACTCTTTTTTAAATTATATAATAGAAGTACTTGCTATCATACCATTAATATTTTAGGTTGTTTACCCAACTTTGCATCATAATTTAGTACAAAAATCAGTTCCGTGGCGACTTTCTCAAAAATGAAAAATAAAACTTTAACCTCGATTTACTTCTTCAATTTTACTTTTTGCGTACTACACAGATGTGCAAAATAGTGTATAAATAATATTTAATACAAAAATGAAATGGGCATTTGTATTTTGCATTTCAAATACTTACTATAATTTTAAAAATGAGTCTCCTCTGGTAATAGTAATGTTAAGGTTAGTAAAAAGTCTAAATTAAATGAAACGTAGGTACCGTGCATAGGTAATACTAAAGTTTGTTATAATTGTCGCAGATCAATTTTTCTTCAACGAATTTGATTTTCTAATTTAAATACGAATTAGCTAATGATTTTACTTAGGGCCTCTTTCACCATCTGTCAAGTAGGCTAACCGTCATTTAAAGTCACCGGTCACCGGGGATAATGGAGCTGATATATCTTTGTTTGTACGGTAAAAGTCCAAAACATTAAAAAGAAAATAATAAAAAAATTCGCCTATCGAAGTCGAAGGATGTATTCACCCTGCCTCTTTCACCAACTACAAGTAAAGTGTTGATTAGTTACTTTTAGAAATCATTTTATGTTTTATTAAATCATTCACTCGGTTTTATTAAATCATTCACTTTTACTGTACAAAGATAAGTATCCCGCCAAATTATTCCCGGTGACAGGTGACTTTAAACGACGGTTAAGTGTCATTAATTTATTTATACGAGTACTACTTAATTAATAATTTATACTAGAATGCGAGTAGATTCTTTCGCCGACTAAAATGTATTTTTTACAAATAACGCCTTAGAAAAATATAAAGCGGGTTCACACAGGAGATAAAAAAAACACATTCCTTGAGGTAGTTCCTTTAATATCCTATAAACACCTTGGCCATAACATAATCAAAATACCTTGGCTAGATCTAATAGGTTACATTTCAACTATAATTTTCTTTTCTATTTTGTCATAGGTTATATTCTAGATAAAGGTAAGTTTACACAAAACGACAGTAAGTATATTTATCACAGATATTTTAAATATTAACATATATTATTTATTAACATTTTCCATTTTAGTAGGTAAGTATGTACCAAAATCTATAATATTTTATTTATAAAACACGTAGTGGAGAACGCTTCGTCAAACTATGAGTAAGTAAATACCGCAAACCCTCCACCTTATAAACTTAAACCAATAGTCAATATTCAATAAAGTATATTTTATGTTTAATGTTTATTTATTTAGTTCCTTAATCTGTTAAGAGAAGGCGCTGCGTTGCTTTAGTCTCGCGCAATGAAATAATTCAGTCCCATACGATACGTGTTTAAAATTGTGTGCTCTATTCAAAATTTTTATAAAATACATATAGTTTGTACCCCATTTAACTTGTATCTATTGATTTTGCAATTTATTTTATTCAAACATGTTTCCTAATAATTTCAATAAATAACTTCAATAAACTATTTTAATTTTATTGTTTGTGAGATTCACGAGAGAAGCATTCTTATCGATATCAAAATTTTACAAATTAAAATCATTTGGGTGACAGTTAAATATTATGTTCGTCGACCTATCAAAAGCAATGTTTTACAATACATTCAGTCTTACTTTGCCGGACGTATAATAAAGGCCGCTTGGACCTAATATGGAAAATTTTGGAGGAGGACGACGTGGACGTCTTACGTTGTCCACTACTGGAGATGATGGATGTGAGATGACAGCTTTATAATTACTTTTTTATACATATAAATTTACCCTAGTTTTGCATGTAAATAATTAAAAATGACATTAGGTTGGTGTCTGTCTGTCTGTATCCTAACTAATAGAGGCCGATCCAATCGTACAAATTCACAAAATTTCATTAAAATCAAATGTATTGGAATACAGGCGAAGCCGGGAGAGGGTCGTTAGTAATATAATAAAGAAATATTTAAAAAGGCAGCTTAAAAATACGTGTACCTAACAGTTCGTGTTGAAATTTGGTTCAACTATTAATTTAACCCTAAACCTATTAAGGTTCTAAGGGTGGGTAGCACCATCTAACTTTAACGGTAACCATATCCAATCCAGCCGTTAAATATTCGCTTAAGCATAATATGCGTTGCACCTTTTTTACAACGGTTAAAATGACGTCATAACTTAACGATAACCTTAACCGGTCAATGTTATTGTTTCGGTTAAGTCAACTGTGACAGTTTTGAGACAGGTGACTTTGAATGTTGCCATATTAAAAAAATATTACTACGACAAGCTAGGAAAATTACATTATTTTATAATGGCAGCCCCTTTAACTTTGATAGCGACGAACAATATTATGGTGCAACATGCGATTGTTAATTTCGACTGTCACCGTTAAAGTTACCGCTAAAGTTAACTTTGACCGTAACAATAACCACGCCTACGGTGCAACCCACCCTTAAAGTTTTAAATTTAACTTTAAGGTTAAATTTAATAAACCTTAAAAGTAGAAATTTACTTCCTTTATTTTTTTTCCAAATTGGTAAGAGTTAATATGTATGTAATAATATATCATAAATGGTACAGGAAGTATGTAGGTATCTACCATTTAGGAAAACTAAATAAATTTTCCTAGGCACTTATACATATTGTGCAGTAACTATTACTTACATAAATATTACCTACTTTAAAAACATAGGCACATAGGTGCACGTATGTATCACGTAGACACCTAATTAAGTAGGTAACTAATTTAATTGCGATATAAGTCATCTGTGTTTTAAAAACTTACTTAAGTAAGCCATAAATTTGTTGGAAAACTCCGCAGTCAGTCTGTATCTTAGTGCTAAGTACGCTAAGCTCCTATGCACGACAGTAAAAGCTAATAAACCAGCAACTTGTATGTAAAAGTTGTCTTTAGCTAATCCGACGTCTCTCAGTATTAATTTCGGGTCCGAATACATGCAGAATTCCACATTACAGTCCATAAGAGGGCGATTTTCAAAGAGAGCCAGAGAGAAAGCAGCCACGCCGTAACGCAAGTAAGACATAGACATTAGAATTTTCATACTGCGCTCTATATATGGACCGAATCCCATGCCATAGCAGCATAGAGCTAAAAGAGGCGCAGCCGTCGCAGGGCCGATTATGGATCCGTTCTGAAAATAAAATAATAAGTGTTATTCGTAACATAAATCAATCTTAAATTGCAACATAATTTATTATGTTACGAATTTAAGAATCGTAACACTGTGCGTTATCTTTACCTATTGCATACATCAGTAGGAATACCTACTGCATACATATTGATATTATGTAGGTATTCATAAAATTATATTCTATACTAGTTGGCGCCCGCGACTTTGTACGCGTTGAAAAAAAATTCTAAAAATGGTCAATTTAGTTTCAGTGTCATGTATAGAGCCTATAAACACGATATCTCTGAAAACAAAGCAACTTACTCCATAACCAACCCTTACAGATTTATTATTAGTATTGATTGATGTTTTTTAATTATTTTTATTTTTATGTTAAGGTCAACAGACAGGCTGACGGTCTACTTGATCGTTGGTGGCTACCGTCGCCTAAAACTATTTATTTTCTATTTATCCTATACTTATATTAAAATAATAAGTTTAAAATATTATCTTTTGTACTCGATTTTTCTTTGTGAGCCGATAATAAAAAAGTGAACTTCCCCACATATTGACTACTTTATGCTCTAAGCAAATTAACATTTCTGTTTATTTGATTCCTGACACTAGTATTAGTGTATAGGTAGACCTAACTCTATTTATGTCTTATAATTACAACTGAAGCACTTCAATAGTTATACCCAAGCCAAACCGGATGAGTTAATTAATTGTGGTACAATTATAGAAATTGTAACACGTAAGTATCCTAAATGTTCTCAACAACCATTAAGACGTAATCATGTAGTTCACTTATACAATGTTTCAGTTACTTATCATAATTATTTTTTGAAATATTAACAGCATAATAAAAATTCATTAAGACACAAAAACAAAAATA
Source organism: Synanthedon formicaeformis (assembly GCA_945859745.1). NCBI lineage: Eukaryota > Metazoa > Arthropoda > Insecta > Lepidoptera > Sesiidae > Synanthedon > Synanthedon formicaeformis. The sequence goes on along the minus strand of OX243960.1, from coordinate 3,283,906 downwards.
TTAACATTAATTTGCATTCCATTACAGGTATTTACAGTTATTAATTATCGTAATTATTAGTATAGATAAGTCGTAGTTTTTAATATATTTTTAATCCATACATTACCATGGCTAGGTACATAAGTAAAAGGTACGCTTTATTAAATATACGACACAGAGACTTTTAATCAAGTTGTTTGGTAGAAAATTTGACCACAACCCTAATAAATATTACAACAGGGACAGATTTACGAGAAAAGAATTATAGGTACCCTACGTAGATACTTAAATAGAATTTATTACGACAATTTAGCTTGACTTTTGCTCACATAAGAAGTGATAGCTAAATATATTGCAATACCTAGGGGTACATGTTCATAATAGGTATTCTGTACATAAATAAAAGAATACAAATAAATTTTAGAAAAGATTAAAAACAAAAGCAATACATACTTGTACTTAGGTACTTATAGAAAATATGTGTATTGTCAGACAGTGCGTCAAGAAAAAATAATTTAGTTGCAAGGTAGTTTGCATAAAACCTAAGCAGTTCACACTCTAGATAACATATGGCGTTTTGATTGTTAGATTTAAGAAAGGTATATAACACACAGTACATTACAGGAGATCGATACTATTTATCATCATTTTAGCCACAGGACATCCACTGCTGGACATTGGCCAGCATAATATAAACATGATAATAGTGTTATTATAATCGGCTTTTGAAGTTTTATGATTTATATTTTCGGGTATATAAAAACATAAAATTTATTCTTGACTAGTTGGCGCCCGCGACTTCGTCCGCGTTGAAAAAAAACCAGTTTCATGAAAATCAGTTGATTCGTTTAAGAGTTATAGAGGAACATACATACTTACATACATACACACAGAAAAAAATTCTTAAAATGGTCAATTTAGTTTCAGTATGATGTATAGAGCCTGTAAACACGATATCTCTGAAAACAAAGTAACTTACTCCATGACCAACCCTTACAGATTTATTATTAGTATTGATAAGTAACGTGGCTTTTTCTAAATTCTAAAATTCAGTCCTTCAGCAGACATGAATGCAGTAAAGCGCTATAGGGAGGCGATATCAAAAAAATTGTACATTTTGAAAAAGCTCCATGTCCCCATATTAATATGGGTGTAAAAAAATCCTATGGTGAATAAATAAGCCGTATTTTTCAAAAAGGCGCTTCAATATTCATTCTTTGGTATATAAATACCAGATCAACTGAATTAGTCCAAAGGAATACAATAAAAACTAAATCTAATGAAGTGAAGTTTTTTTTTGTCATACAAAAAAGTAGTGTCTCCCGTGGTACTTTTAAAAGAAAAAAATAATAACTTTTTCATAATCCATCGAACACAGTTTTTTTTTCATAAAGTGTACTTGGAAAACGATCACTGTGCATAAGAAACCTTTTTATTTCTTTAGAAACGTTGTAATAAATAAGAAAACTGAAGTAAAACTGATGTCTCCATATTTCATTACATTGTGTGACGACCGTTGTGTGACGATATTATGTGTCCTGTTATACACTTTCGGAATGCATTCGTATTTTTTTACATCCGGAAACACTCGATTTACCACTCAACCTCACAAAACAAAACGTCAGCCACCTTACTTTTGCTGTATTGCTTTGATTTGTGAGGTTACCGTTTTGTTGCATTGTAAAATATTTACTTGTGTTACGCAATATCTCAGGTAAGTTTAATGATTTTACTACAGATATATTATCTTATGATACTATTTGTAATAAGTAAATCGTGTGATAGACAAGAATTGTGAAAATCTGTTTACTTTGTTTGTAGCGCGTGGTTTCTTGTTTTGATAGGTTATATTTTGCTTCCATTGGGTGACGCCACACAAAAAAAGGGTGCATACACATTGGCAATTTTTATATTCCATTATGTTTCTTTCGTGTGACACATTTTTTCGTTTTAAAATGTACGTTGTAGTCTGAATATATTTACGTTGTATATTTCTACATTCAAAATATTAAATTTATATCAATAAAAATTCATTGTGATCCATTAATTCATGATAATTTTGTAATGTTTTTTTTATTATTTTAAACTGACTAAAAAAAAGTTGGTTCTCGTTTATATGTATCTTCGCGATTTTATAAAGAACTTCTGATCCGATTTGAAAGCTGTTTTCGCTATTCGATTGCATATTTTTTCGTTAACTTATCGCTCTTACTTACTGTAAAGAAAAACACCGTGAGGAGCACAGTATGAAATTGCCCATGTATAGACTCTGCACTAAAAAGCCTTAAATATAAAAAAGAAAAAGAATTTTTTTATATAAGAAATATGAATTTCAAAAACTTACCGAACTAAAACGAAAAATATAAAAACATCAATAGACTTAGACCAGTTTACATTACCTAACTAAATATATACTTTTTCATTTATGTTTAAAAAATCTATTTTGGCATTTTCTTTTCCGTTTTTAATGTGAAAAATTATATAATTATCTCTATTGGTGTATTTACGTGATAGCACCATAGTTACAATTTGTGCTTTCTGGAGCAGAGAGACAATGAAGATATCGACAAAAGTTGAGTCAAGAAAATCCGGAGAATCTGCTATTGTTTTTACTTGCAAAATGTTGCATTTTAGATTGTTTTCTTTAAGATTTTTAAACTATTTTATTTTTGTTTATTTTTTAAATACCTAACTACCTTAACTATTCTACATAATGTGTTAAACTTTATAGTTTTGCGTCATGTCAAATGTTGATTAGTATAAAATACATTTATTCAAGTCGATTAAAATACAAAATGTAAAAGATAAAATAATGTCCGTAAGCAAATACACTGTTGGTATAATGCACCTTTATATTCCTTTGTGTTACAGAAATGTTAATATTCCATTGTGTTTCTTTTGTGTTACGTACAATTTTTTTGATATTCACTCTAGGGGCGTAACATTTCTTACGATTTAGCCTTTGATTGAGTAAAAATAAAGATCTAAGGAATAGAAATATGCTTACAGTAACGCTAAATGCAGATCCAACGGCGAGTCCCAAACCTTCAGAGCATATTCCAACAAGAATGCCACTGAACGAGAACAGAAGAAAACGATCCAACTCTAGCAACTGGCCGGACATTATATAGGTTATGCCCAGAAATAATAGACCGAGTATTACCTGAAATAATATTGCTGGAATTAGAATTTTCACATCAACTGAAAGAGTAAAGGATTATATGTTTTCAATTTATAGATACTTGCCCAAAGAGTAATATTGAATTGGATACAAAAAATAATCTGATCGCATTTACTGTCTCAATCCATAAATACGTCTATAAATTTTCTTTACAAACTTAAAAATATGGCTATGATTTTCCATGTTTTAATTAAATGGCTTTAGTTTCAGGATGAAAAATATTTCTTTCATAAACAGAGATAGAAAATGACTGAATTATACAGATATAATATAATAACAGCGGTTTGCTATTATGGACATACCATAACTGGCAGAGTACTGAAAGTCAACGCAGCATAATACGCTTTGAGGCTGTACCAGCGATTAAAGTATTCACGACGAAGCATGCGAACTTCCATGGGAACTGAAATTGTAAACAATTATTTACTAATAAATCAAACAATTACTTGATTCTTTTGTTCTCTGTCTTTGTTGTATTCACTTAAAATAATAATTAATTTTTATAATAAAGAAAGAAAATTCCCGAGGCTAGGTAATGACCTCAGATCATACAAACGAGGTGATCTGAGGTAATGACTCATTTATTTTTTAGGTTTTTTTAGCAGAAGCCTGGCTTTTGCCTGTGACTTCTTCGACATATTGTTATAAATTATAGCCTTGTGTTATTCTGTAGTGTAAACTACAATATATTACTGTTAAATTTTATCCAAATATGTTCAGTGATTTTTGCGTGAAAATGCAACATATATTCACACATTTATTCTTAAAAACGTTCGCATATAATGGCATATATAATAATAGCCACTGTTGCCCGCGACTTCGTCCGGGCCCATTTTTCCAAGGTTTATTCTATCTTTATTGCTCATATATTTTTGTCAGGCGTGAAATTTTTATTTTTAGATTATCCCTCGGGGATAGATACAAAAACCTTCCTCGTATATATCGTTCTTACAACCGTATCATCTCTTGAATGGTTAAAAAGAAGTTAGCGAAGAAAACAAAGCGGGTTGCGACATTATTTAAAAATATGTATAGATATATAAGATATAGAGTAAAATCTTAAGATATTGTAATTGTAGGTACTTTTGTTGTAAAGGAAACATTAAAATTTGAAAGCACTACTTATGTAAAACTTACACAACAAAACCGGTATCATGATGTAGGTGTACATGAAGAAGACCATAACGCTGAGGCAGAATTTAAAGTTGACGATTGGTGAGTTGCCATCATTGCCCACCAGCCAGAATATGCATCCGAGCAACACTCCTGAGATCACGTGGTGGGCAAGCTGGATCCAAAGAGCGGTCTGCAACAATTTTTATTGTAGTAGTCTGTGTCTAATACTGGGCCTTGTACCAGCAGTCCTTCGGCCAAAGCTTATTTCGCTATAGCAGCCGTTCCTGCACTCCATTCGAGTATAATTTGATCCGGACAAGATTTGATCATACCCGTTCTGGGTGACCTGACAGAGACTGAAATACTGCTTTCAAACTCAAATTCTGAGGTCCTCCTAGCAGCATCGAACAAATTTAGCATGTGCAATATTTCTCCAAAGACACTGCTGGTACACAGCTCTGTAGTAGTGTCGGGACTTTTGTTGTAGTAGTCTATACCGGCATGCGCAATTTATGTCTACTACTATAATAGTAGCGGGACTACTGTAGCATGCTAGGCATGCAGCCATACCCAAATTGCGCATCCACACTCATGACAGATACAGTCTTCGCCCAGAAGTACTTTTAAATAAAAGAAAAACTTACCGCGTTCCGTTTATTTTGCACAAACATACGCTTAGTTAATATTAGAAATTGTGTCAAAAATGTAGTTGGGAATTCCATCTTTTGCATTTGTTCCTTTGCAACGTGTTCACAGAATATTCTTTGTATGGAATCATCGGAGTGTAATATTGGTTTCCTGTGAAAAAATATAAATTGGATTGAATATTTTAAGAAAAAGTTTGTCAGAAAGGCTATCGGTTCGCTTGATGATGGATATTGTCGCCTAAAAACACAAACAACGCAAGGTAATTACAAGTTTTTAGTAATTAAGTAATCATAGGGATAGGTCAATGGGCTCTGGCATCCTTTACTCATTTCTGGCTTTGTTCAAGAATGGGCTCTGGAATCAATGTGTCTACTAGCACATGTTCTAGTAGTGTTTCGGTCACGGTCACCACTAGAAAACCTCCCGGCCCCAGCGGCCGTCGGCTCAACATACTATGTGCCCTGCCCCACTGCCACTTCAACTTACTGATCCACCGGGATGTCGGTATTATGTCGAATACTATTTGGAAATATTATTTGGTTTTATTATTGTTAACTTACCGTCCTCTGACAGTCATTCGATCCAGTTTCCTGCATAATTTGCCATTTTGACACAGTTCTGACAATTGAGCGGTGGCTTCTGGATCGCTCACCAGAGTCTCCAATATAAAATCAGCTGGATTATGTGTGGTTGGACAAATGTGGCCGACTTCAGACAGAAACGGAACTAGAAGCGGCGCTGCACCCTGTAAAAATATGATCAAACTTCTTAGACACCTACTATAGATATGTAGATACACTATGAAATAGATAAGGTCAAGAGTTTTTTGTATCGATCATATTGAGGGTTCATCGTTTCACCTTTCCTACTAGCTCTATGGCGATTCTAATATTTGTGAAAATAGAAGCGAATTTATTCGTGGCATTAACGCATAATTAATGAAACACATGAAACTGCCTTCATTAATAAAGGCCGCATGAATATTCTCAAGAAATTTTACCAACAACATTCAATTGAGCATATTTTTGTTCTTATTTAGAGATCAATCTTTAATTTAAATCTGGATAAAGATTAATAATTTAGAAAAAGAATAATGTCTAGATCTGGTTAAAAATATATTTAATAATTTAATCCCAAACTTAAGATTTAATGAACAAAAACTATAGTTTCTGAAGTGTATTTCTAATAAATGTCTAATGTCTGAAGTGTATTCTAATATCCCCATTTTTTAGAAGAACTAGTAAAATGTAAAGTTGTGCGGAGAGGAAAGTTCTATGAAAATATGAAAATTGTCGTGGAAAACTTTTAAGAGATCGTGTTTGAAAGATGACGCTAAGAGGCGGTGAGAGCTTAGTGAACTATATTTTGAGCTGCAACTTGAAGCTATTTAGTTGTTAGGTAAATAAATATTGTAATATAGCCGCTTTACTTCAAAATTTATTACACTCCTAACGTCTAGAGGATTTAGAAGAAAAGTGGTAAGTATTCAAATTTCACACAATTTTTACCAAAATGAGCGCAAAATAATATATGTATGAAATAAGGCGCAATACTGCACAACAAATTTGTTAATTTTAAAGCAATAATTTTCTATTGCTCAAGCATTTTTCTTATGCAATTTTCAAAACAATGCCAAAAAGGATTTAACCCAGAGAAATTTATAATGACTACAGGTAGCCCAACAACTGTATCCAAACAATTTTGTTTGAATACAATTTGTTGTAGATTTTACTACGAAAATATCGTTTAATTTAGTAATGGGGTTTCATAGATATTTTGTTTGAAAGTTTGAAAGTATAAAAAAGTCTTTTTAATTTTCGAATGTTACAAAAAATATTTACAGGAAATTACTGAAAATAAGAAAGACTTCTTATTTCTAATTCTACAAAGTGTAAGTTAAAAAAAAACAATGGCCTGATTTTGAAGACTTCGTCCGCGCAATTTTCTAAAAAAAGGATATAAAGTTTGGCTTTCATGTATTATTATATAATTATAAGTATTTTTTTTACAAATTATATAAATTTAAAAATTTCCCCATGATTACAGTCTCTTTTTCCATTAGTGAAAACCGCATACGTAGACAGATGGCGGGAAGCGACTTTATTTTATACTAGGTAATATAAATTTATCTTAAGTAAATGATATCAAATCCTGTTTGAATTTAATTGATAATAATTAAGACGTAACCCTTAATCGTATCTCAAGCGGAAATGTTAAAGGCATTCATTTATAAAACTTTAACTGAATTCTGGTAAAGTTTCAGGTGTAATCGAGACGCAAACTTTCGACTACATCGTGTTGAAGTTGTCAGCAAGTAATTGAAGTTTGCTCTTTTACAACTTCATAGTTTAATTTGAATACTGACGCTTTAATTAATGTGGTCGTTACGTGTAATTAAATAAGATTCTTTTTCAGTATATTTGGGTTACTATGTATTATTACATAATATAAAATAATGCCGTTTTCCGCCGTCTATCCCTCTGTATGTATGCTTAGATCTTTTAAACTATGCAATTGAGGAAGATTTTTATACATAATTTAAAAAAAAAAAAAAAATTGAACGAAGCTGGGGGCGGGTCGTAGTATCTTTGTTCACTAGCGATCCGATCGAGACTTCGCCAGGAAGGCATTTTTATTAGTGTAACTATATACATTATATATTGTTATATTATATAGTCAGGTTATTTCTACATATCCCACCTTCGGTAAGACAAGGGCATAACTTACAAATTTTTTTTAAATGAGTTAAACTTAAAATATATGCAGAAACGTTTTAAAAACATTGTTAAATTAAAATTTTTTTACAAAACTATGGGGCTTATTTCATGAAGAATTGTTTAAAAGCAATTTAAGCAGAAGCATACGATATTGAATGCAAAAAAATTAACTTTAAATGGCTGTCCTGTAAAATTACAAAAGTGCAGTTATGCCTTTGTATTACCGAAAGTGCGTTATGATCTACTAATATATTTTATGTGAGTGTTGAGTTAGTTTCTTCTTATTTCTTCGCTATTTCACTATACACCTCAAATTTCATATCATTTTTACCTTTTGTATAACTTTTACATTTTTTAATATTATAAAACAAAGGCCCCCGCGGCGTCTGCCTATCTGTATGTTCGCTATAATCTCAAAAACCACTAAACGAATTTTTATGGGGTTTTCACTAATGGAAAGAACGTCAAACGAGGAAGGATTTTATATACCTACTAGCTGGTGCCCGCGACTTCGCCCGCGTATATTTTCAAGAAAAAGTTGCACCCGTGCAAAGCCGGGAACGGATCACTAGTACATATTATAAAATAACGTCGCTGTCATTCTCTGTCTTTTCTAATCCACCCAGCGAATTTTGATATGGTTTTTACTAATGGAAGGAGCGATAAGGACGGCTTGTGAGTATATGTAGTTTGCAAAAAGCAACCGTGTGAAGCCGGAGGCGGGTCGCTAGTTGCATATATATCCCCAATACTTGTGTGTACAACACAAGTACACAAATTTCGAGTGTATATATAAATATTTATATTAAAAATTTAGACAAAGTATTTCTACGTCGATAGTTTGAAGTTCAATATATTCAATACTTAGCGTGTTAGGTATCCAATCATAATCTAAATCTAGACATAAGTTTTCCATAAAACTACTTTACGATATTGAGTGGTGGCCTTTAAGGATTAGCATCTTAAGTATTAAGTCTCGAAAGTTGGCTTAATTACTGAGCTCACTTTAGGCAATCAAAGTTGTTACTTAAAGGTAAGGCATTAGTTCACTTGTGGACTTAAGTGAAGGTGACGTGCTACAGGCTCGCACCACATACTTAATTTGTACGGATTAAGGATATAACGTTCAAGGAAACAGTATATATATCGTCGTTGTCAAATCAAAATCAAGTATAATTTTTCGTTACTATATCGCTGCTTAAAAACTAAAGAGCCACAAATCAAAATTACACTTTTTACAGGAGAGCTAATCGAAAAAAATTAAATTATTTTTTGTCTATTTTTTTCTTATTAGATATATATCAAATATATGCATATTATACATCGTTAGAAGCGTATTTTTAAGTAGCATTAAATGTTTTAAGTACTTTTATAATAAACTGAATACTAGAAGAGATATAAGCATATAAGTTACTTTTGAATATATAAAAATGATCCAAATATACTAAATATGGAATAAAACAACCATAAGTCTTTTTGCAACATACAATATGAAGGATTGTGAATGTATTTTTGCAATAAAACATTTTTGGATTTTATGTTTTATGGCCCTTTAGTTTTTAAGCAGCGATATTTGCAAAAAGTATTGAGATATTAATAAAATAATTTTTCCTGAAAAAAATTACATGAAGGTTTATTTAAAAAAAGTATGAGCACTACTTTTTAAAACTACTTAAAAATAGTGCTCATATTATGAGCACTTAGCAGTTTTTTTTCATACGATAGCTATTCAGGTCAAAATGTATCTCGATAAAGTGCTCATACTCGTAGCAGATTTTAATTTTGACGTTATACTTAGTTCTATCTCATGCATCTCTGAAATCATTCCGATTTCTGTGCTAAGATCTTACAAACATAAACACATACACACACACATTGTTATTTTCTTTCTTATAAACTTTAATTCCATTAAGGGCTTCTTTCACCATCTGTCAAGTAGGCTAACCGTCATTTAAAGTCCCCAGTCACCAGGGATAATGGAGCTGATATACCTTTGTTTATGGAGCTGATAATTATGGTAAAAGTCCCAAACATTAAAAGAAAATAATAATAAAAAAATCACCTATCAAAGGATGCACTAAACTAAGTGGATAATTTAATAAAACATAAAATTATTTCTAAAAGTAACTAATCAACACTTTACTTGTAGTTTGTGAAAGAGGCCCTAAAGGTAGTAAAAGCCAATGAAAAATTTTGAGTCATGTTTTTATGTGCTTGTAAAATAAGTAATTCTGATAGGTTTCCAACTAAATAAATAAGGGAGCGATAAACAAGGAAACTGGGGGCGGGTCGCCAGCAAATAAATAAGCTGTGCCTTGTTGAATGGATGTAGACTTTTATCGAAAAATCCCCCCTCAATTTCTTAGCGTTATCTCTTGAAAATATTATTGTGATTTAAATGTTTTTAAATCACATTATTTTAAATGTGACGTAGAGGAGACACGTCAATATATTTGCGGAACTACCTCCTCAACAATTCTGTGTGTACACACGGTCGTGTACTCGTATACGGAATGTATGACGATAAAATTGAATGCTCCATGTATTTCGCGTTTGTACTCAAACAATAAAATTGTTCCGGTGCACGGTAGCGTACCGACCGAATTCTGTTTATTTTTAATTGAAAAAACCCCCTTAATGTGCGTACGCGGTACGCATTTGGATTTTATCGTTGATTCGTAACCAGAAAATATAGGACTCAAAATGGGAAAATTTTCGACACCGATATTCTGAATATCCGATGCGTTATGAAGGCAATGAATTAAATATTATGATACATTGGGAGGTGTTGGAATTTTATTAGTAAACATATAACCAGCATTCTTTGTTTTTATGTAACATTAATTTCTTTCTTTAATTTTAATTAATTACTGTATTAATACGTAGCTTTTGTTGACTTATTTTTAGGCTTTTTTCGGGCTCTTATTTTTATAAATTAAGACCAATATATTATTATCTATTTAAGTATATTTATATCTAACATCATCAATCAATACTAATAATAAATCTGTAAGAGTTGGTGATGGAGTAAGTTACTTTGTTTTCAGAGATATCGTGTTTATATGCTCTATACATGATACTGAAACTAAATTTGACGATTTTTAGAAATTTTTTCTGTATGTATGTATGTATTTATGTTTATCCATAACTCTTAAACGAATTAACTGATTTTCATGAAACTTAGTAGATAAATATTTAGACGTACAGAACACAGGATAGGCTAATTTTTTCTTTTTCAACGCGGAAGAAGTCGCGGGCACCAGCTAGTATAAAATAATGTCGACATGTTTCTCCGCTAACTTCCAAAGACTATATAAGTATATTTGATGCTAACTTCCTCTAAATCACATAAAGGATTAAAATACGGTTTGCACTAATGGAAAGAGTGATAAATGAGGAAGGTTAGTGTATCTATATTTTGCAGAAAATACATCCGTGCGAAGCCGGGAGCGGGTCGAGTATATTTTTGTAGTTTTATTAAAATTCGATAGGGAAAGTTCGTGCGTAAAATAATTTAACAAACATTAATACATGCTTACAAACTGTACCATTTTTAACATTAGTAGCATTAGTTTACAATACTACTAATAATAATCTTATCTCTGCTAATAATTTTCTAATTGTTTTAGGAAATACAGGCTTATTTAGTATTATATTAATATGTATATTCACGATGTAAAGGGATCCAAGTTATCGAAGGCTATTTAAGTAAAACCGAATGCGGATGACAGTTGTGTGAAGAGTTATGGGGAACATATTATAATGGAGAAAGTTTGTTGTCGAAGAAGCCGATTGTCTAGCTCGTGTTGTGTTGCCTCAATTTAATACTAACCCTAATCTTCTTAGTTTTCTTTTCACAATAAATAAATTATCTAATATATAAAAATTTCGTGTCACGTGTTTGTGCGCGATGAACTCCTATACTATTGAACGAATTTGATAAAATTTCGTAACTATATACCTATTTGTAATTTGGTCCAACTTAAAAGATAGGATATATATAAATTACACCCGGGCGAAGCCGGGAGCGAGCCACTAGTAAACGATATTTTTAATACATTCAGGAACGATAATTTTTTTAAATTAAATATAATATTGATTTACTCGTACGATATAGAATTTATTGAGAAATAATATTGAACACCTAAAAAAAACGTACCAAGCAATTGTTACGTGCCTGTTAGTGAGTATACTTACTAGGGAAATGTAATAGCCTACGTATACTTATGAAGAAACTATAAGCAGACAAACAAACGAAGTCACTTACTTGATAAACACACATTCCTCTTGCTAAAACATAGACTTTGTCGAACAAAGCGAATAGAGATGCCGACGGTTGGTGTATCGTGCAGATGATGGTACGACCTTGACGGGACAACAAACGCAGCAAGACCACCAGTTGCCTGATCGATACTACATCAAGGCCTCTGAAAAAAAGAACAACTTTTATATTAAAAATAAATAAATAGAATATTTGCACCTTGGCTTGAACACGTTCACACCAGGATCATATTAGTAATGTGAGTGGTAACATTACCACCAAGTGTTATATATCTAAGTTATATGACATTTACATATTATAAAGTATAAAGCTTCGGTGCCCTATATGCTGGCTATAACTACAACAGAAAAATATACTTTAGTGGTATATTATTGATCCATAAACTAATACGCCAAGTTACCTAGGTTTTGACATGAAAAAGGTCTTAGAAGAAAACCAACTGCGCTATTGTGTGAAGAATAGTTTCATATGATATACTGACATGTTTTTCACTCGAGTTTATTATTTATAACATTGTTATTAACAATTTTATAGAAAAAAAAATCGCTGTTTTTTTTTAGTTTTTTGCTTATAAAATTGAAACTATCAGGGTAATCACGAGTGAAAAACATGTCAGTATATCGTATGAAATTATTCTTCACGCAATAGCGCAGTTGGTTTTCTTCTAAGACTTTTTACAAAAAAATGCACACCAAATCTCTGCAGCTTGATCTATAAAGTTTGTTTCATGGCCATAGTTGGACATTACTCCTGCACCTAACTTATCTTTCTAAACAAGTTTTTAATTCTAAGTAAACTGTTTAACAAAAGGAAAATATTTGACGGTGGTTAAGATGTTAGCCTTTAGCGATTTGTCCCAAGTTTACTGAATTCGATTCCAGTTATTTTGGCAGCACGTCTGGGGATAGTAACCTAACTAGTCTTAACAGAAGACCACCATGAAATAACACTCATTTTCATTGCTTCCTAATTCCTTATCCTTAATTATTATAATAGGTATGTGCTATAATGAAACACAATATACCTAAAAATTTTCTGATACAATTTGTATGAACCAACGTGGGCAAACATTAATTTGATGCGGTATCCGCAACAATAAAATCGAATTGTCTGTTGTTCTCGCTGTAATCAAATTCGACGCTCGAATTGTATTGCAATGCCTTGTATTGTGAACGGCAGGCATTAATTGCTAAACGTGTTTCAAAATTGTCACTATAGGCTGTTAAATGGAATCATCTGCAGCATTTTATGCCTCTTCACGAGGAGGAGCATTATGTACACAAATAAAAGAGTAACCCTCTGTTATACAAACACACTATCAGATACTGAACTAAAATACACCAAACAAAAGAACAGATACCTTAGTGAGAAACTTATCTAAGAATGAGAAGTAGCCAAACATTTCCAAATTATCAAGAGCCAAGTTTCGATAATGACTTTCCTAGACGTCCCTAAGGATCTAATAATGTGTATTGTCGACACTGCGGTCGTCTGAGAAAAAATAATTATAGCAATTACTTATATTAATCCAACGAGTTTCTTCACTCATATGAAGGATTATCCCTTGGATATATTAGTCCTCGTGCAGACTAATTATTTTTTACGTAATCACCGTGAGTGGATAACAAATGAAAGGAAAATCTAAAAATAAAAATGATTAAGATAAAATATGTATATCAGTAATAACTTACGTGGTAGGTTCGTCCAAGAAGATGATTGGTGGATTATTCACCAGCTCCAGTGCAACTGACAGACGCTTCGACTGACCTCCAGATAGGCTCTCAGATCTGGTGTCTCTGTGGTCCCACAAACCGAGAGTCTGGAGAATTTCTTCCACCTGAATTTTAAAAAAGAATATCTTAATTATGATTATAGGAACTGTTCTTGGAAATATAATAAAACGTATTTTGTAACGTTAAAGTCGATAGACAGGCTGATTGATGGTTTCTACCGTCGTCTACAACACAAGCAACGCTGCAGGTGCGCTGCCGACCACAGTAAGATTAAGGATAAGTGATTAGAATTGGATTAGAAAGACAAGGGCAATGGGAAACAATAGCACGAGCAACAGGAAAAAAAGCCTGCGTCGTCGAAGCAGTCAAACCACGCGGTCTCAAGGCTTATTTTACCATAGTTTTCCGTAAGTGGGTGGTTACTGCTTTCACACGGGCGGTCCAAATGACTGCGAAACGCTGTTAACCCTGCTACTACTTTCCAGGTATCAAAGTTCCGGAATCAACTCTGAAAAGTTCATTTTCAAAGTTAACACTGCCGCTAATCGAATCCGGGACACCTGAGACAGAGCGTTAAGGCAAGCACTCTAACCACTACTCCAATAGGCTCGTCAAATTTTGGGATTATTGTTATCTACATAGCGAAAGAATGAGAGGTTAGTTTGGTTAATGATTTGTTGGAACTCTTGTGATTTGTGTCAAGCAAGCACGGTGTTTCAAGTTTAGAATACTGGCTGATGTAGAGACAATTTACTTTATACAATTTCTTGCGATGTTCATCGCTAACATCTCTTATAAGTGCAGCAGAATTTTGACCATGATCTATTTCTATATCAGACCAAAGTATATTCAAAACATCTCTGTGATCCCGAAATATCACGTCATGCATATTTACGAGCACGCGTGAAAGCTAATCTGGCTTAAAAGGGGACATCTTGGCCCATAAAAACGAGCCCGCAATCCAAAAAAAGGTCGTTCAGTGATACTCCTATCCAGAATAAGTGAAGTACGCAAATAAATGGACTTCAATTAAAGAAAATCACTCGAAGGGCAACGTTCATGACCCTCTTCGGGCCAAGTTAGAGGCGGTTGACCTCGCGTTGACCATGGCGTTTTAGACCTAGTGCACATGCAGCTACAAAAGTAACATTAGTAAACAAACAACTTCCAACTTATTTTATAAAAATAAAGTAAATGTCATTTTTATAAACAAAAATCGACGTGTGTATGTATTCACGATTTTTCAGATTCTACAACGTCTGTTCGAATACGGCATCTGAAAATTTTTAGAATTTAAATTTTATCCTAATCTATAACGACTATCAAGAAAGTGTGATGTGGTAAATCTTTCTCTGCTTACGACTGTACATTCTTCCACTTGGACACTATAGACTTTGCTGTTAATTGATAAGAGATAGCGTCAAACATATTGTTACGAATTGGATAATATTCTATTGCGAAATTATTCCTATTATGTATAACTAGTTGGTGCCCGCGACTTCGTCCGCGTTCTCTATAGCCTTCCTCGATAAATGGACTATGAAACACAAAAATACTTTTTCATTTCGAACCAGTAGTTCCTGAGATTAGCGCGTACAACCAAACAAACAAACAAATTCTTCAGCTTTATATATTAGTAGAGATAATAATAAAAAAACACAGCAAAGATGTAACAGAACAGTAACGGTAGTTTTAATTTTTTACCAAATTCATTTTTATTAATTTATTTTATTAAATAAGTATAGAAATATTTTTAAGCCTATGTAACAATACTTTTGAATTTATAAAGACTATTTACAGATATAAAGTTGAAATTGGCTGAAAATGTGTAATGTTAAAACAACGAACCAAAAGGAAAGGATCAAAAGGAACATAATTATGCTCCAAGAAATGTTATTATTTCTATATGACACTATAATGTTTTGTTAGCTTAATGCAGAATCAAACGTGTGCCACTGGTTTTAAAGTTGGTGTTCATTTGCGACGCGAAGTCTTATATTACGTAATTAAGTACGGAACCTTATTGCAGTGAAGGGGGTACGAGTTTAGTATCTACAGTTAACTTAGTGTTTTAGTGCAACACCTTAAAGTTATGTCTAGTGATTATAGAAGCTATTAGGTTTTCATTTTTAACCTAAAACTCGGAAAAAACCTATTAAATATTCGATGTAGTTTCTTTGAACAAAAATGTATGGATCTAGTACCCGCTCCAATAGACATTGATATATATTATATCATTTGAAAGGTATTGTTATGGACATCAGATGGCATTAGGACGCTTATCTGGATTTGCTTTCCGATCGGAGATATTTCGTGATATTTTTTTTGTGAAAAAGACTTTAAGTTATTATATTATACTAGCTGGCGTCCGCGACTTCGTCCGCGTTGTAAAAGAAAAGAAAAAAGTAGCCTATCCTGTGTCCTGTACGTCTAATTGTTTATCTACGAAGTTTCATGAAAATCAGTTAATTCGTTTAAGAGTTATGAAAGAACATACATACAGAAAAAAAATTCTTAAAATGGTCAAATTTAGTTTCAGTATGATGTATAGAGCCTATAAACACGATATCTCTGAAAACAAAGTAAATTACTCCATGACCGACACTTACAGATTTATTATTAGTATTTGATTATCATTTGTAATAGTAAACTAAATACTACTTGACTACATGTTATACATATAGTAAAAAAATTGATTATAGAAATTTGAAAATAATTTATTTAAAGTAAACCACAAAAATCTAATTTATACTCATCCAGCTAATATGGCACTAGTTAGGACATTTTGATTAGTACCGGTTCGTAGTAATGTTAATTTAAGACATTAAAAAAACCGGTAAGATATCTACGTATGAGCTGTTCTGAGAAAAATGTCAATTTGTGATGCGTTTAGTAATAAAAAAAAAAACCAGTTTAAAAATCCTTTTTCACGCAAATAAAAAATTATATAGATAATTAATTTTTTTCTTAAACTAAAATAATGTTTCATATAATAATGTTAAGTTAGTCGTTTTTATTTTGTGCATTTTCACTCTGTATGTATTTGTTTGTTGTATAGTTGATGTTTTTAAAAGCAATAGCCTTCAACAACATTAGCATAACTTTTGGTTAGTACATTTTTAACTATTTATTTAACTTTTTTTTCGCGTTGAAAAATAAAAAAAATTAACGCTTTACAAAAATATATGAGCATTATTGCACCATCCATTGATTTTTTATATTTTAAATGATCTCTCTGTATTTGGATGTCATAAAACTGTACATATATAAAGATACAAGTTACAACGTGGGAATCATGTCTTTTTTCTTAAATATGATGCTGTCCAAAATAATTTGATTTAAACGATAGAGGGATGTGGGATGGAGTATTAAAAGTGCGATAGTGACGACGCTAAGATAAGACAGGGTAAGGAATAGGACATTGAGTTCTGGAGTATCTTATTTATGCACTGTAGCGCAATAAAGCATTTGCTATTATAATAACAGCAGTGTTATTTCATGGCGATATTCTGTAAGCAAGTAACTATCTATGACTGTTGAATTTTGTTGCTATAAATTTAAAATAGATACTTAGTACTTACAATGAGCTCTTTCTCCGCTCTTCCCAGTTCCTTCCCAAGCTTCAAATCTGCTGCTATCCTCATGGACTCGTGTACAGTCAGTCGAGGCTGCAATAAATCGTCTTGCATTATGTAACTGCTCAACTTCTTGAACAATTTCATGTCTCTCGAATGACCGTTAACAGTGATTCTGCCGGTCACACCATTTGACCTGAAATTATAAGAAAAAGTTTGGAGAGGTTACTCTCAAGAAAAAAAAAATTATCAAGCACAGCCAATTTGAGGCACAGGTGAATGCCCGCGGATCTGCGGATGTAATAACTGTGATATACTGCTGAGATGTTAGTGTCCTGCTTATTATGGGATTCAAGAAGGAAGCAAGCTGTAACTGTGTAGGGAATCCAGTTACAACTTTGGCTTAACTTTTTTTTCTTGTCTTTACGTGATGATCTGCAGGTATGATAACGGAAAAGTTGCAGGAAAACGCAGGGCCGGTAATGCGATGCCTAATACGAAAACGTAAGGTGTTATCTTACGCTATGGCGAAAAAATAAGATATTTTATATTCAGAAAAAATATGAGTATTTGCACAAACACACGAGCACTTAACGCAGTTTGTCAATAGCTCAATACAATGGCGATTCGAATGAATGGAAATGTTGGCGGCTGCCCAATGACTTTTTTCTCAGAATTTATCCCATAAACTGCGTTAGCAATGCTGAAACCCAGAAATTAAGATTGGGGTTTGTGAAACACTAGTCCCATCTAGTTTTAGGTACGTATATTTTAGATAATGGATCTATAAAAATAAGTACAATTTTTCTGTAGTAATGTGCTAAATTATCACCACATTACTAGAGCCCCGACAACAGCTCCGCATGAAAATATAATATTAAACTATATCGGTCGGTAGCCACATGCCATAAAGTGTTTCCCACACATTTGCGGACTGCGAGGGCAGCTTTCCGCGAACCAAAACAAATATAAAATATGTATAGAGATTTATCATTTTAGTGATATTAGAAAATATTTTTTTCTCTACTGCTAGATATAGGTCTACCCCACAATTTTTTTATAGGACCGGCCAAAAACAGAGTGGGTCCACTGTCGACTTGCGACTCTTATCAGATAGACTGTCCACGCGGATGAAGTCGCGAAGAAAAGCTAGTTCTGTATAATATTAGAAAATTTTGATAATTTTGCTAATCACATTGCACTGTTGAGGTGCTATATACATTGAAATATTTAGTATTAATAACTAATTAGACAAAAATATAGTAAATTAGTGTATATTTCGGATACTCGTATTAGGATCAACATATTCAGGACTGTTCGTAATGAATATTGTTCAGTTTCGTCCGTTTCAAACACATTTCATTAAAACACTATTTTGTATTAATCAGTTCAATCAACAGCTCTAAATTAATTAACACGTTAACTATGTTATTATTGCGAATTGAAAACCAATTGACAATTTTCATGTAAAGTGGTAATTAAGCCTATTTTTGGTGAACGATGTGCCATTATCCTGAATATTTTTATTACTAAATGTAAACCACCATTAGTGATGAAAATTGGATTTTCATTGGTACATATAATTGCCAATGGATGACATTGGTGTTGAAATTAATAATATAGATAGTATTATTTTTTATGTTAAGGTTGTCAGACAGGCGACGATAGCATAGGTGCTACTCACTCACTTACTAGGGGAATGGGCTCTGGCATTCGTTACTCACTTACCGAAACACAAAAGCACACATGCTGTTATTTCACAATGGTGTTCTGTAAGGGCCACCCCTTCTATCGCCACAAGGGCTGTCGAAATGATTCTTACATACTTCTATCTAAATAGTATATATTCTCTAGTTCTATATTATGTCTTAAATAGTAATCAAACAATGAATTCGAATGTAGCTCTAGCTAAAGTAAATAAATATAGTTTAAGCAATAACTAATAAGTTATAATTTAGTTAGAGGACAAAATAAAACTTAAGCTCGTTTTCTTTGGAAGTATTTTTAAGTAATTAATAAGAGTTTTTTTTTTGCTACTTTATTGAGTAATTCTTAATTAAATCAAGAATCTACTGGCGATTTATGTTGAACTAATTGGATTTTTATCCTGGTAGTCTACAGAATAAAAAAAAATCCAATTAGTTCAACATAAATCGAAGATTGTCGTAGATATATATGTAAATCCCGAACCCAAAGAGGCGTTGCCATCGTTACGAAAATCACCAAATAGCTGGCACAAAAAATCTTTTCATACAAATGTCGCATTTATTTGAAAACAATATTTTCAATACCTATTTGGCAAACACACAATTAACTTTTCCTTCACCGATAGAGCATGTGATCGCCGTCTAATACTTAAGATGAAATCGAAATATTAGAGGTATACAGTAGATTTTCAAATATACCCAAATATTGATTACATATATATGTATATAAAAAAAGAATAAACTGTAACTTACGTGTAGCCAGCGAGAATATTAAGTAGGGAGGATTTTCCAGCACCTGATGGTCCAAGAATGCAGGTCAGCTCTCCAGAACGAAACTCCCCTGAGACATGGTGTAGTATTTCGCGATCTTCTGTTAAAAAAGTAAATAAAGTGTATGTCAGCATAATACGTATACATAAGTATCATCAACAATCATCAATCAATCAATACTAATAATAAATCTGTAAGTGTAGGTATTGTATGTATGTACATATGTGCCTCCATAACTCTTAAAAGAATTAATTGATTTTCATGAAACTTGATAGTTTATGAACTTTAGCGCCTATTTCACGAACGTCAAGTAAGCTAAACCGTCACTTAAAATCAGCTGTCACCGGGAATAATTTAGCTGATATACCTTTGTTTGTACGGTAAACGTCCCAAACATTAAATAGAAAATAATAAAAAAAAATCGCCTATCGAATGATGCAGTAAACCGAGTGCATAATTCAATAAAACAGAAAATTATTTCTAAAAGTAACTAATCAACACTTTACTTTTAGTTTGTGAAAGAGGCCCTTAGACGTACAGGACACAGGATAGGCTACTTTTTTCTTTTTCAACGAGGACGATGTCGCGGGCGCCGGCTAGTATCATATAAATAATACATTGTAAATAAATTGTACGTTGTATGATTCGTTGTTTTATATAAATACATATAATACATAACAAGGAATTTAATATTTTCATCTATTCGAGTAATATAATTTAATTAACAGAATCATCGAATTCCATTTAAATCTAATTATCTATTATGAATATAACTACATAACTAAACTTGAATGTCGATATGTATAATAACTAAATTATATAATTCCACTTATGACCTCATCATTGTGTCTACAGAAATTTATTAATAATATGTAGATTTAACTGATAAAATTCACGGAGCACGTGTGCTTTTGTATTTAGGTAATTGTGTAAGGATTACCAAAACCCATTCTCCTATCCCCTCCTTATCCCTTATCCCGCTTATCCCTTACAGTAGGCGGCGCATTTACAACTTTGTGTCAATAGATGACGGCTGTCACCTTCATTCGTTTGTTAAAAAAAAATTCTCCATTCAAGTTTGTCTATATGTTACACTCGTCTGAACTACAGAATGGATCCTTAGTACGATTTTCACAATAACTTAGTGAATTCACTCTTAGTGTATGACCCTAAATCTAGCGGACATCCGACAAAAAACGTTTGCCTAGGGATATTTAGAGAAAAAATTAAGTTACTGCAAATGTTAAAAATGGATATCGTTCCTTGACTCGAAATCTTCATGTGGTTAATTTCAAAAAAAAATTTATTCGGATAAATATTTTTTATAATCAAAAATAATTTTGTATTAGCTCTCTAAGATCATTGAATTATTAAAAATGTAGTGTAGATGTAGTTTTTATTAAGGTAGAAAGGAAGGGACGCGCTGGGCGAAGGAGGAAGTCTTAGATGAGAAATATCCGAGAGTGGACTGGAATTGCCTCGGTCGAGCAGCTCCAGTTGGCTCTTGACTCTTGACAGAGACCGGTTCAGGAAGTTGACGACTAACTATAAGTGAGTTCGACTTAGTTAGTTATGTAGCTTAGCTTAGTTTCTTGTGTGCAGACCGCACACTATGTAAACTTGTGTGCAGAAGTAGAAAAAACTGCGTTAGTAATGCGAGCTAAGCTAAACTAAGTTATCTTTGCTTTCGGTCTGCATCCCGCTTATCCATAATTGAACGGTCACACGACTTTTTTTTCGTAGAAATGATCTTGAAAATTAATAAAATATAAATATTAATCTCGGTATAAAAAAAATCAAGTAATTAGAATTTATTTGAGAAAATAAATAGCCGAATTCCAGCCTTCCTCGAGTTTTGCGCTTAGCAACACATCAAGCAATTTATTTTTATTCATATAAATTTTGTAAATGCTTCGTGGAAATGAGAGGAGAAAACGAGTAAATTAATGAATTTACCTTGAAAAGCAACCTTGAAAAGTTCGTTCACTTTCTTGTTATTTAGTACATTTATTATATTAATTTATTGAAATTTAGGATAATTTAGGATAATTTTGAATTTAGTAACCTGCTGAAATTTTGTTGACTATATATTAGATTTTATTATAATACATAATTATAATAAAATCGTAAGCGGTGTCTGTGCATTAAATATTTAAAAAAAAAAAAAAGTACACATTGTGTTACCGAGGTCAAAAATATTTTTTAGAATTTTTAGTCTATTTGTCTGTGCGTTTGTGCAGGTTAATCTCAGAAACGGATTAATGATACTTTTAATCCTGGAAAAATGTTAGGTTCCTGTGGGATTTTTAAAAAATGAACTACAGAGCGTACGCGGTGTTGCAGGTTCAGCAAATTTTTTTTATCTGATCGTGTAGACTGCATCAAAATCCATTGAGTGGCTCAGTAGGAGTTAGCGGGTATACTGACAGATATCCGTCTGTCCGTATGTTTTTTTTTTTATATATTTTTATTTAGATCATTTAGTACTGTTTTAACAGAAACTTTGCTTTACTATAATATAAACTAGTTCTGGACAGTTACAATCATGTAGCGTCTACTACAGCGTATAAAAGGAAAGTAGTTTGGACTTATTAGTTCCTTGCAACATAGATGTTGCAAATGCATTTCGTTAAGGGCCTACCCACTATTGCTGTAATAGCGGCTGCAAACCTCAACCTCAACCAGTTAGAACGAATATTCTTCCAACACTTTTAATACGAGCTAAAAAGTTTACTTTTTATATCAAATTATATAAAAAGCAAACTTATTATATTTACTATTATAATCCATTGTTACGACTAGGGTATGGAACGTTCTCGAAATCTTAAGAGTAGCCCTGGGCACTTGGAAAAATTCCACACGCGTTCGCCACGCCCACAATGAGTAGATGGTGGCCGCGCCCCATTTTTGAGTGTCAAAGCAAACTGTTCCTTATGGTTGCGACATAAGGTTCACATTCCACTAACAGCAATAGCCTTCCAGAAACTAAATAAACTTGTTTACGACTTACTATAAGTTTCTAGTAATTTCCAAAACTATCTGGGCTATAGATACATCCGGGACTCGCAGATACAGTCGACTCTCGTTAATTCAAACCTGCGATAAATTCGAACCTCTCTATAATTCAAAGTTATCACGAGTTCCCTAGAAAATCTCTTTATATTTCGAACTAAATCAATACATTTTTATGCACTTGGTAATTCGAACAAAAAAATCATCGCTACGTAACAAAACGACGCGTTAATTCGAACTCATCAGTGTCAAACACTCGACAATTCAAAGTTGCAGGACAAGTTCAAACTTGTATCATCGAACACGAGCCTTTGTTTTTGTAAGTTTGTGTTAGTTATGAGTCCTAAAAAGTATAAATGTTTGACGATTGCTGAAAAGAAGAAGTTAATCGAAAAAGTAGAGGGAGGTGAGAAGAAAAGTGATGTTGCAAAAGAATTTAATTTAATTTCGAACCATTTGATGTTTCAAACACTCGATAATTCGTAATATTTTAAGAGTCCCTCGAGTTTCGAATTAACGAGAGCGATGGAGCGGGACAGTTCTGCGACAACTAGCGATACGATAGCAACTCTTGGGAGCTTTTGCGAAGATATCTGCGACAGTGCATTATTGACATGTTGAGTGAATTATTGACGACTTTTGGCAAGTTTTACGGTTTAATTGGAGAAACTCTGTAATATTGGAAGTCATCTTGGTCTGCGAAAATAAATCGTGTTTTAACTTACCCTTAGCGTAACATCATTATTTATTTAGAATACAATAAATTAAAATTCTATAATTTAACTTCATTTGGGTAACAGTTATTTATTTTAATTTGACTGATGCATTAGTCTTCTTGTATATGTACCTACATATTGAATCAACACATAAATCTGATAGCTACGTTCAGATAGTTTAAAAACAAATACGGAATTTATTAGAAAAAAAAAAACATAATATAAACGACGCATATTCACAATGTAAGGTTATGGTTTATGTGGATAGATCTTATCATTTGATTGCTCATTTGAAGAGATCAACAATAATATATAGCTTCATGAGCGGATGTAGGTGTTTTGATCTCGCGATAAAACATGTTTATTTTACACAATACCTATTTTTTAAAATAATTAGATAAAATTTCATATAATTCCGCGGATTCATTTTATACACAATCAATGTTATTTGATTATTATGGCGATGAACTAATGATTTATTATAAAGGCTGACCAGCTGAAAGGGTATTTTCAAAATTTAAAAATGAACTGTCCAAATCTTGAGAGCTTATATAAATTAGAATATTAACTTAAGTATAGGTTGTTTCTAAAGTAAAGAATCATGTCATCATCAATCATCATCAATCAATACTAATAATAAATCTGTTGGGGTAGATCATGGAGTAATTTACTTTGTTTTCAGATATATCGTGTTTAAAGGCTCTATACATGATACTGACACTAAATTGACGATTTTTAGAAATTTTTTCTGTATGTATGTATATTCCTCCATAACTCTTAAACGAATTAACTGATTTTCATGAAACTTGGTAAATAAACATTTAGACGTACGGGACACAAGATAGGCTACTTTTTCTTTTTCACGCGAACTCGTAGGCATCAGCTAGTATAATAATAATATGCCTACAAAATTGTAAACATGAAAAAATAACTTAGTAGTCGACGAAAAACCTTTAATTAAAGTTAGCGAATCATAAAACGCCAAATTGGTTGTCATAAAACATTTAATTATTTTGTGAAATTTTATATAACTTTTAATGTATATTCATTATTTACTAATAACAGGGTAAACAAAGAAAGGGAAATACACTAATAGGCAGATAACAGACCAAATGAGAGTTTGTTGTATAAGGAATATCCGTAATGGCGGAAGGTAGTGGCCATTAGTGAAAGATTAAATCCGGAAGGTTAATGACACGGTTATACTAACGAAAAATATTATAGGTATACACTTATGTATATGTAATAGCAGCGAGAGTGCTCTATAGCTCGAATATGGTGTTATGGTTTTTAACTCGGTTGACTAAGGTTGGAATCTCGGTATGACAACCCTATCTCATCCTTATTCTATTATGTCAACACCTAAGGAACTGTCAAATTTGTCAAGTCAAAGTTGTATTTTTCAACCACTTTTTTTATAATATTAGTACATAGTACATGGATGTGGTATTATCAATACTAATAATAAATCTGTTGGGGTCGGTCATGGAGTAATTTACTTTGTTTTCAGATATAAGCGCCATATATAGGTAATTTATTGTATGCTCATAGCGTACCTATTATTTTTTATACAAAAGAAATAAAAACAACAGTCGAACTTAGGTACTTAATACTTAAGTTATATTTAAAAGAGGTAGTCACGTGAACTAACCATACTTAATCACAGAGAAGTGTGTCTATTTGTTTCTGATAAAGTCGTTAAAGCGATGACTGGACAAGGGTTGAAGGGCATACGTTACAGATAGAATATTCGAAGGAAATACGCGACGATGAGACAGAGAAAAGGTTTGGCGCAAAAAGAGGATGCTTTATTGATTGCTTACATTCAGATGACCCTTGTCTCTAATTCAAAAGGCGGGGCACTGGATAGGAAAGATAGGAAACCAAACCTTAATGTAAAAGCAAATTTTTGTTAAAAAATAAAATAAACTATTCAACAATAAAATCATCCGAATATGGGATCTAGAACATCGTACTCACACACCAGAACACGACAGAATATTGTTGTTTCAACAGTTTCCATAACAGATATAATTCAATGTACATACATAATTGTATATAATTACTAGCTGCTGCCCGCGACTTCGCCCGCGCATAAAAAATAGATAAAAACCTATTCTCAGACCTACCAAGTGTTCACATAAAATTTCATCAAAATTGGTTAAGCCCTTTCGGAGGAGTATGGCAACTAACACTGTGACACGACAATTTTATATATTAGATAATTCTATATTATAATAATTATGTTCTTCTATAACAGAAGATAGATTTTCATTAGACGACCAAATTTGTAAAAAAATATATAAACACTATAGTTTATTTCCCTGTCTCCTCGTAATCGCTTATATTTTATCCTACTAAGGTGCTGCAATTGAGCTGCCAACCATAGTAGGATTAAGGTATAGGGAAATGGGCTCTGGCAACGCCTATTCACTCACCTAAACACTACATATGTACCCTAACAATAAGCCTGCTCGCCGACCTTTATATAAAAAGAGACTTTACGTCAACTAATACTAGTTGTTACTTAAGTGTTAAGTGATGCTAGTTAGTTATTAGAGCGTAATGAAATACGTATTTTCCATTTCGCATTCATGGATCACTTTCGTTTGCTGTTTTGCAATAGTTTACTGGAAAATTATATAAAATTGTTAATTATTTGTGTTGCATGAAAAAAAAAAATTTCTTCGTGTGAATTTTTATTTTCGATTAGCGACCCGCACTCGGCTTCGTAGGGGTCTCAAAATTTTTTTCAAGATAAATTTTATACCTTTTATTCAAGTAAAAGATATTCTGTATATGTTTATCCGTTTCTGAGATCGACCTTCAAATCGGTTACGCCCTTTCTGTGACTAGTGTGCACAAACGCATAGACAAACAGACAAAAATTGTAAAAACTTTTTTTGACCTCATATTACAACGTGTTAAAATTATTTTTTTTGAAAAAACAGACACGGCTCGTTTACGATTTAATATAATTTATAGATGTATGTATGTATGTATGTATGTATGTATGTATGTATGTATGTATGTATGTATGTATGTATGTATGTATGTATGTATGTATGTATGTATGTATGTATGTATGTATGTATGTATGTATGTATGTATGTATGTATGTATGTATGTATGTATGTATGTATGTATGTATGTATGTATGTATGTATGTATGTATGTATGTATGTATGTATGTATGTATGTATGTATGTATGTATGTATGTATGTATGTATGTATGTATGTATGTATGTATGTATGTATGTATGTATGTATGTATGTATGTATGTATGTATGTATGTATGTATGTATGTATGTATGTATGTATGTATGTATGTATGTATGTATGTATGTATGTATGTATGTATGTATGTATGTATGTATGTATGTATGTATGTATGTATGTATGTATGTATGTATGTATGTATGTATGTATGTATGTATGTATGTATGTATGTATGTATGTATGTATGTATGTATGTATGTATGTATGTATGTATGTATGTATGTATGTATGTATGTATGTATGTATGTATGTATGTATGTATGTATGTATGTATGTATGTATGTATGTATGTATGTATGTATGTATGTATGTATGTATGTATGTATGTATGTATGTATGTATGTATGTATGTATGTATGTATGTATGTATGTATGTATGTATGTATGTATGTATGTAACGCGGACGACGTCGCAGGCACCAGCTAGTGAAAAAATAAAAAAATGATGTCAAAAACAAAAACAATTAATTATATAAATTAACAAGTGTGATATATTAGCGTTTTACTGTATATTAGTTTAATAGGCAGTACCGAATTGTATGTACCTACCTATATAAAGTGTAATGCAAATGTAACCCATCCCTTGTCTGAAAGCGATACTTGCCAAATAAAATTCAACCGGCAGAACGAAGTTCATGCGTAATTTTAATTAAAGGCAAATAATTTCGAGTGTAAATTCTACGCTCCTAAAGATAATTTCGCATTGTTAAGAACAATTTATTGATACCCCAAGTTAGGACTGTGCGGAACATTTCAGGCTTATTCATAATTTATATTAATTGAAGCCGACAAAGTTTCGAACAAACTTTCGAAGGAGATACCTACTTGTTTAAAAGAACAATTTGTTCCAACTGCGCTTGGTTAGAAGCAATAAGTGATATTATTATGAATTATTAATAAGTGAGAAGTGATATTATAAACGTGGCGATTTCTGTTTTAATTAGGCCTGGAGAGAAAAACTGGAAAAAATTACACCCGAACTTACAATTTTTCTACATTTTACTTATACCACAGATATCCAGTTGTCCTGCTTGCTGTGAAATAGGTGGATAATTAATTAGTAATGTGTAAAAATTAACTTGATTATAAAACATTTATTGTCATTCATTTATTTTTGGAAGATATATTTTTTTTACTTTTTACATATTTTCTTAAAAATTTGTAAAATCAAACTGTAATTTCACTGCGGTTCTTTGTGAGGGACACGTAAAAGTTAACTAGTAATAGTTAATTAACTTTAACTTAGCATAATATAAAACACGCTTACATGAAAATTTAAGTTAACAAAGAAAATTATTAGCTACTAGCGACCCGCTCCCGGCTTTGCCCGGGGTGCATTTTTTTACGTAAAAACCTACCCTGATTATCCCTCTATCCATGAGTGAAGACAGAATTGAAATCGGTCCAGCCGTTCTCGAGTTTTGCGCTTAGCAACACATAGGGATTCATTTTTATTTATAAAGATTAATTTTATTACGTGAGCAGTAAATGGCAAGATTTTTTTTAAAATTAATAGAAAAACAACGAAAAGTTTTACTTGAAATTTTTTTCATGAGCCTTGCTTGGATATTATGAAGTTTTAGTAGATTTTAGTATGGGCAGTATGGGGGAAAACACTGAAGTGCAGTCACCGTCACCGTGTGTTGTTAACGCTTTGTGAGCGACACCCTCAGTGAGGTTTAATTGTATAAAATAAGCGCCATCTACCTTGATTAGTACGTAGGTACTTCTTGGTTTATATTATAATAAGCTTAACTTCGTCAATAGTCTGTTAAGATGTTAACAGATGGCGGTAAAGTGTTCGAAAGTCATAGCGGTAATTTTCAATAGTTTTCACTTCTGACGTTCAGTTGTACGACTGATAGTTTTTCAAATTTACAGCTTCACTACAAAATAATAAATTATTGACAATTATGAAAGTGTAGTAAGTCAAATCTTCTTATATATAAAAGGCGATGTGTGTATGTATGTACCCGTATTTCCCCTATAGACTCCAAAACCGCTGAACCTATTTTAATAAAACTTTCAGACAATCTTCAGATCAATCCAGCGGATGTTTCTGTGAAGTTTGGCAGCGATCGGACGCGAACGAAGTTGCGGGCAAATACTAGTTTACAATAAAATAAAAGAAAACAAAAGAATTTATTTTGTAAGCCCAGCGTTTCTTGCGGCACGGTAGAAACTGTTATACAATAGATTTGAATTTAGAAAGCGTGAATGTAGGCAGTGAATCGCATTCAGATTGGATTCAGCTCTTTGTAAAGTAGGCTTTGCTAAAATGGCAGCAAGCAGTCAAAGGCGACGCCTTTGACGTCATTTTCACGATACGCAAACAGACTCGGTTTCACCACGAAGCTGTAATACGAAATACTTTAAAAATAGCTTCAAAGGTATAAATTAATGTTAATCGTTTTAGGTAAGTATTTTAATATTGTTATCCGAAATTGTTATAAGGATGTTCTTACTGTAGCCTCGTTATTTCTTTTGTATGTTCATAAAGTATAGATATAGATATAGATATAGATATAGATATAGATATAGATATAGATATAGATATAGATATAGATATAGATATAGATATAGATATAGATATAGATATAGATATAGATATAGATATTATTATAGTGATTTAATTTATTGCATTTGTTATTTAGGATTAGATTTTATTTTATATAATATTTAAATTATTTAGAGAATGTAAATATAAGTTGTTTGTTATTAGATAATAAAAATATAAAATTTATTAATAAAATCAAGATAGATATAGATATAGATATAGATATAGATATAGATATAGATATAGATATAGATATAGATATAGATATAGATATAGATATAGATATAGATATAGATATAGATATAGATATAGATATAGATATAGATATAGATATAGATATAGATATAGATATAGATATAGATATAGATATAGATATAGATATAGATATGTGAAAAGCAATAAACGAGAAAGTAAATATAATTAGCAAAAAAAAATTACTATTGTGTGAAATATTTTAAATTTAATTTAATTGGAAAGTTTTTTTTTGTTTTATCCAGATCCTAAGGGGTACAGTGTAAAGAAGAAGGGGTTGAAAAAATGTCCGTTTCTTAAGTGGCATTTCTCGTTGGAAATCGGGCTGTGGGGAACGGGAGCGGTTATAAAAAGGGTACGGACACAGTGTGTTATGTGGGCCAGTGTGGAATGTCAGTGTAATAGGTCTATTTTATTAATCATTCATTTGCATAGCAAAGCAAACAAAAAAATCCCATTATGTATTTTTTTATAAAATATTTTTTAAATAAAAAAATTGTTACTAATATTAAGTTGAAACGCTGAGTTACTAATATTATTTATAACTAGCTTTTGGCCGCTACTGCGTCCACGCCCTTCTTAGGTGTTATTTATTCCATCTTTCATGCTCATTTTTTGTCAGACGTTGAATATTTTATTTTTATTTTAGATGATGCCTCGGGAACAGTACTTTTTTTGGATGAAAGGTATCCTATGTCCTTTTCTGTATCCCTGGCAAGGTATATGCAAAATTTCTCGATGTTTAGTTAAATAATTGAGGCGTGAAAGCGTAACAAATAAACAAAATCAATTTCGTCGTTATAATATACTATAACTGGTGCCGCCGTCTTCGTACGATTCTCCCCAATTCTTTGAAAAATTCTTTCTTAACGGATGTCCTATAAAATAAATGTTCGAAATTTCAGCGTTCTAGACATATAATAGTTTTGACTGTGCGTTGATAGACAGCCAGGACAAACGATTTTATAATATTTTAGTAATATTAGTTAGGATATATTATATGTTATGTCATATCATTGGAGCGTGTATTGTTCGTTTACTGTTTTTGTTCTGCCTGTGGCACTGGAAAACGATTGGACGGTCGACTGCGAATGACGAGTGGCGAATTTGTGACACGAGCAAAGGGTCCGACTCCATTGGGAAACTTCGTTTACGCCGACGTTTCAATTTAAAATTCTGCCGAGACCGTTAGAGCATTGGATTTCTTAATCGACAGTTTGTTTGTTGGTACATAAACACTCAATTGTGCAAAAAATTATTTTCCCCTAAACTCATTTTTAAGGTAATGTGAAATTATTGCAAATTAAATTACATTTAATAAAAATGGATGCGTGCTTACGACCACAGGATAAAAAGTTTTAATTTTTCAAATTTAAAATACATTATTTTATATATTATAAAAATCAAAACATGTACTGTACTTAGGATACATGTTAGTAAATAACATCTTAATGTAAAAAATCTCTTCTAGCCAGTAAATAACTTATTCTCTTCTAAAATTAAATGAAAAATTTAATTGTACAAATTCCTACCCGGTCCCTACTTTTATCTACAACCCCATTTTGACCCTATCAAGTTACGATGCACACTTGCAACCCTCCATGCATTGCCTATGGTTTTAGATCATCTAACATTATGTGAACGATCAGCTTGCCTACTGACCATAAATATGATTTTAAATTAAAAATAACACATTTTTCAAATATTAAAATATAAGTAAATACATAGAAGAAAAAGCTGCATTCAATACTGCTGAGGATTGTAAAATCTACAAATGGTTTTGAGGGCAGCCGACGCAAGCCCCAAGAGATATACGGCAGACATTACCGGTCGTGTTGCCGGCAAGACACATAGTCGGCTTTCACGATAACATTACCGTTTCTTGGTCTTATTTTATTTTTAGTTGTAAATTAGCCATTATTATATCTTTGGAAATCTCATTGGCTTCATAATGTCTCACTAAACCGTTAAATTACCAGCCCTGAAAAGCGCCATCTAGGTAAATAATCAGAAAGTAAATGTATACTATTATATTATTAACTAGCTGCTGCCCGCGACATCGTCCGCGTTGAAAAAGAAAAAGTAGTCTATCTTGTGTCCTGTACGTCTAAATGTATAACTACCAAGTTTCATGAAAATCAGTTAATTCGTTTAAGTTACGGAGAAACATACATAGGTACATACATACAGAAAAAAAATCTAAAAATCGTCAATTTAGTTTCTGTATCATGTATGGATCTATAAACACGATATCTGAAAACAAAGTAACTTACTCCATGACCAACCCTTACAGATTTATTATTAGTACTAGTTGGCGCCCGCGACTTCGTCCGCGTTGAAAAAAAAAGTAGCCTATCCTGTGTCCCGTACGTCTAAATGTTTATCCACCAAGTTTCATGAAAATCAGTTGATTCGTTTAAGAGTTATAGAAGAACATACATACTTACATACATACATACATACATACATACATACAGAAAAAATTTCTTAAAATGGTCAATTTAGTTTCAGTATGACGTATAGAGCCTATAAACACGATATCTCTGAAAACAAAGTAACTTACTCCATGACCAACCCTTACAGATTTATTATTAGTATTGATATTGATTAAATGCATATTATAAATGTTTCTCTGTATTACCTTTTTACGTCTTAACTATTCTGATATAGTCATTTTAATACAAAGGTCACGCATATATAATTCGATATTATACTATGAAATTATATCCATCCTATCATAATTCATGGAAGATCATTTTATTTTATTTTTGGATGCGATTTCGCAATCGTTGAATCACAAAACACATCAACTCATTTCGAGGGGAGCCAATATCCCAAGTACCCGACTCAGGAAATTGGTGTTTCACGGTCTGGGCATAATAAATTACGTCAATTTCCCTACTGTAGCTTTTTTACGCGGCTCATTCAGCTAAGGCATCGCCACGTTACAAGACGAGCCAAATGTGTTATCATGCTGTGTTACACTTATTCACTGTAATGGGGTCGTTCCGGTTCGATATATTTCGGTTTCCTTCAAAAATAGCGAGCAAGTTCTTGCACTATTCAGCAGGGTTGCCTTTTTTATTTAGGTAAAGCTTATCAGATAGGCTGACGGTCCACTTAACACACGCAACGCCACAGGTGCTACAAATGCCACTTTAAAATGTGAAATTAGGAAGGTATAGTGAATTGGCTCACTCGCCAGAACACAACCGCACACGTGCTGTTATTTTATGTGTTGAAAATAGACAACTGAAAACTATTTAATGGGAAATAAAATAGAGAAATTTACAATTCCTTCTCTCTTACATTTTTCTATTTTAATTAATTTTATATAAAACTTAATCAACACATTTCTACCAGTGGGAATACATGTGCAGTTTTGAACAGAACGACTTATTTATTGACAGCTGTCAAAATGTATATATGTATGCATTGACAGGCTATGTATGTATGTAAAATGTAAAAGCAAAGTAGACAAAGGGAATGTCGAACGAATGTATAAAATAATTTATCATATTATTAAGTTAAACGATGAGTTTACTTTGAACTGTGAACTGTGGTTGTTGGCCAAGAGCAAACCCATTTCTAATAAAAAAAAACTGACAAAAAATATTCGTATAGGCTACTTGCCGTGCCAAAGTTATACTGCAAAATAATCATTTGGCACTTTACTTGAAGGTGTTGAAAGCGACTGTCAATCTACTTCTTTTTAAACCAAAAAGCAACGCGACGCGAGAAAAAGTGTTGATTAGTTACTTTTAGAAATCATTTTATGCACTCATAATTATGCACTCGGTTTACTGCATCATTCGATAGCCGAATTTTTATTATTATTTTCTATTTAATGTTTGGGACGTTTACCGTACAAACAAAGGTATATCAGCTAAATTATTCCCGGTTACCGGTGACTTTAAATGACAGTTTGGCCTACTTGACGTTTGTGAAACAGGCGCTAAATTTACCATACTTACATATCAATATTTGTTCAAAGTTCAAGGGCTGCAACATACACAAATCACTCTTAACTTTGATTGGGATATAAATTATACAATAATGTTTTTTTATGAAGTATCTGGTTTCTGTTAACGCGATGTTATTTATTTAAATTGTTAGGAAAAAACCTCACGGTTTAACTTAGAAGAATATATTGTAAGACACGTTTATAGCATTAATTTTTTTATTGCATTTGATGATTTGGAACTCGTTATTCAAAACGAGATATTTAATAACCTAAATCGGTTTATTCATTTACTAGCTGGCGCCTGCGACTTCGTCTGCGTTGAAAAAGAAAAAAGTAGCCTATCCTGTTTCCTGTACGTCTAAATGTTTATCTACCAACTTTCATGAAAATCAGTTATTTCGTTTAAGAGTTATGAAACCGATTTTACTCGCTCGTACAGCCTCCCATCTACTACTGTACCCCCTTTAAAATAGTATAC
Source organism: Synanthedon formicaeformis (assembly GCA_945859745.1). Lineage (NCBI taxonomy): Eukaryota > Metazoa > Arthropoda > Insecta > Lepidoptera > Sesiidae > Synanthedon > Synanthedon formicaeformis. Next base: position 3,249,939 of record OX243960.1, on the reverse strand, counting down.
AAACCATTTTTTTCAAATCTGATTTTATTTTAATTTTACCCGTACGTAACTATTGCTTCTGGGCATTCCACTCCTATTTAATTAAACACTATTAATATAATAATTACTACATTTTTTAAGTAATAGCTTGATTGGTGTTCGATATATTTTTAAATAGCAGTTTGGAGCTTCTACTCGTAATTATCTAACGACGAGCGTGTATAGGAAATTATATTTTATTACAGGCTGGTCAAGGTTGGTTACGACGTCATAGGTGGACGATTAAAGAATATACTTATGCATGGTGATTATAAAATAGCTTATGGTTTATCAACAATTTGAACAGTTTAAGCTTCAAAAAGTTGCTTAAGGCCCGGATAAGTTTATTTTAAATATTGTAACATTCTGATAAAAATATCTCGCTGAGATTCAAATATCACATCTTTGATCGCCAACTGGACAGTCTAGTCCAGCAATAATCAAATATTATCCATTGAAGATTTATTTCATCTATTATCTTAGTTACATACTGGTATTATTATTAATAATAATAGATGCTGGTTAGTTTAATAGTATCAATTCTGTGGGAACCAGATGTACCCCGCCTGTGTAATTTTGTCCAATATTTTCGCAAGCTTTAGCGCCTCTTTCACCAACGTCAAGTAGACTAAACCGTCACTTAAAGTCACCTGTCACCGGGAATAATTTAGCTGATATACCTTTGTTTGTACGGTAAACGTCCCAAATATTAAATAGAAAATAATTTAAAAAAAATCGCCTATCGAATGATGCAGTTAAAACAGAAAATGATTTCTAAAAGTAACTAATCAACACTTTACTTGTAGTTGGTGAAAGAGGCGCTTAGAGTTATAACATTATTGTAAGAATATGATAACATTTTTAAAATTTTCGCTGGAAAATAAAAAAAAGATAAAGCTAAACCAAACAACTAATTAACACTCTATAAAATGAAGCAATAAATCACATCTATAACCTTCTGCCTCTATTCAAACACGCTAATGAAGGTTCTAATATTCATTTTAATTAACTTTATTAGTTACATTGAAATAGATATTTACATATCACTAGTGGGATAACTACATAATTATTATGAACTTAAATTAAAATAATATATAATTAATTATTATTGATGAACATTACTTTTATACAATAAAAATTATAGAAACAGGCTGTTAGTAAACTATTTTATTTACATATTATCCTTTTGTTTTTGTATAAAACTATGTATATTATATTAGATTAATAAAAAAAAAAATATTTATTGTGAATTTTTATTTTGGTGAACGATGAGTTTTATAAATCTTTGTGGAATACAAAAATAACAGATTTTTTAAATATTTTTAAGAAGTTACTGCACGACAAAACTTTACCAACTAATATTTTGGAAGATTTTTGGTTGGAATAATTGTTTTTTTTTTATTTTTATTTATATATTATAATAGAACACACAGATGTCACAAACTGTCACCATAACACTCAACTATATGGGTAAATTTTAGGTTGCACTGCATGGCGCAGGTCTATTCCATCAGCAAAGGTATGTTCTAGATAAGTAAACCTATTGGTTAGCCATAGAATTGGTCTAGTTTATGACTACGTAAAAACGCAATAGAATGGTGTATGTTTTATGTACAAATTTTTTAAACAAGTCAGAACTTGTTAAATATACCCAAAATTATCCAAAATTTAATATAGGCTTACAAGTATGACTTCCTCTAAACTTATTGCATTTTCGCACACAGCAGTCTAAACATTTCCGTTCACAGGAAAACGACCGCTTCAAAATAGGTAAGAGCATATCAGCAATTTGTTTTCGCAAATATGAAATTTTCGGGAACATTCTGAGCTAAAATAGCAATACGAGAAATATATCGGTGGAAATCATCGCATGTATAGACAAAAAAGTCCCGCACGTAACTTTTAGTGTTGGGAATAAGTATATTTCTAAAAGCACTCTTAAAATTATTTATCTATATCTGTTCTCTGTTTACTTCTACTGAACACGGATTTTGTTACGGTTTATGCATAGATAAATGATAAAAAAATCAGGTTTGCAGAAAAAAAAGAATTTTATAAAATTAGTAAATAAATTTGTGTCTCTTACGGTGGCTCTAGCAACGAATGAATTAACGAAACTTCCTACAATTTTCTAACAAAAATAATAGTATATAATTTGCAGAAAAAATTGTATTCGTGGGAAGCCGAAGGCGGGCAGTTAGTTGTAAATATTTGTAAGTCATTAAAATTTGGTTCTCAGCAATTATCAACTAATTGTCAATATGATTATTTGTCCGATCGGTCTTTTCTTTATTAACTCCATTTTAAATAAAATTAAAATTTGTATATAATTTGGTCATACGATAATAAATACTTAGAAATTAGTTATTTATAATTTTTGCATTATAAAATTGTATTACATCTTTACATTTTAATTTGAAGTTGCTTTCTGCGTCGCTAGCATTAACTATAAAAATAATTTTACAAAAATTAGTTTGAAATATAGCGGTTTTTTTTTAAATATTCTGTAACTCTGAACATATTCTTTGAATATTCCGTAAAATAACAGCATATGTGCTGTTGTGTTTCCGTGAGCGAGTTAAAAAAAATGAGTAACTCGGAAGTAAGTGGCCCATCACTATTGCAGTCAGATATGAGCACGCCCGCACAGCCCGCTCTGCGCTGCTCTGCCAAATTGCATATCGATATGGAAACACCTTGTCGTAGAAATGTTTAATCCTGGAAGTGATATAAATTGTATATATTGTTTACCTAGGACTTCTCTTAGAATATAAGTGGTCACTTAGAAAAATAAACAAAAAATCTTTTAGATTCTTTTAATTGTGGTGGTGATGGCGAGTTCAGAAGTTCATAATAAATGTAGAGACATCTGGAGCAAATGTAGTAAGCACTTATTGAAAATTTAGTATGAATAAGGAAAGGCCTAGTATAACTTTCGTTAGCGCTCCTTTTATATAATAAAATACTATAGCTGTTGTACGCGACTTCGTCCTACTCGCTGATAATGTAGCATTCTATAGGTAAAAGAATTTTGAAAATCGGTTCAGTAGTTTTAGACTTTATTCATTACAAACATAAAAATCTTCTCTCTATAATATAACTAGCTGGTGCCCGCGACTTCGTCCGCGCTGAACGATGAAAGGTACCCTATGTCCTTTCTGGTGTCCGTATTTGCGTGAAAGTGTAACAAACATCCATACATCCATACAAACTTTCGCATTTATAATATTAGTACGGATATACTCGTAGATAACGCTGAAAATATATTGGTTAGGGAGCCCACGATGCTAAATGTGTAGTCACTCGAGCGTCGTGGGGACCTATTAGACTTTGAAGATTGGATGGTAAGAAGAAAAAAAAGGTTATATGAAGTTTTTCATTTCAGCGGTGGGGTGAGCGTCTACAGGCGTTCAAAATTTTGTAAGCGCTGTATTTTAAAAAATCCTCCATATAATCGTCTGATTAAGAATCAGCACGATTAGGACTTTAGGCTGAATCATCTGTATGAAAATCTGACGCGCTCGAGTATTACAAAATGAGAATCGTCAAAAATACTTTTTGCATTTTCAAAAAGCTGCCACGAGCTTGCGTTACATCCGAATCGTCTGAATTTTAAATGGGAGCTTAGTTTAGGTTCTCTAAACATCCCCTCTGAAAATCTGACGCGCTCGAGTTGTATTTAAAATTTTACCCCCACCCCCGTCAACCCCACCAACCAAACCGTCAGATTAATACATATCCGTTCTCGGAGACACGTGGGGTATATACATTACCATATATGAGTAATAATTATAGTATTAAATTTTATATTGCTTTGATCCTATATACTCGTAAATAAAAATGAATCGTTAAATGTGTTGTTGCTAAGCGCAAAATTCGAAAATTGTTGAACCAATTCGGCTATTTTTTCAAACATTCGTCGAAATTCCAGGAAGGTTTTTGGGAAGAGGAAAATCGGAAAAATCGTCCGTTTTTTTTTTGTTTAAATTACCATTAGGCGCCACAGTTTTAATAGAACGACATCTGTCGGATCAGCTTGTAGATAAAATAAATGGTAATGAGTTAGGACTCATTATCATTTATAACAGTCCGTCGCCTACAGTGGAATAAAGTTGAAACTAAAAATGATGTCATCTCATAAATTTTAAAATAAACATAAAACCATGCCTATGGTAATTGTGAAGTAAACATAAGTTATTAATAAAGATATGTGAAGAGTGCTTTAAGTTTATACAAAATATTGACTAGCTTTTAAATAAAATAAAAATGGTAAAAAGAATTCAATTGCTAGGTCATAGGTCGAGAACGTTTATTACACTCGTATTCTGGTGGAACATATATTTTTTTTGCTTAATTACTCATTCCTATGAATCTTTTGAATGGAAAATTTTGAATAAATTATAAGTTGAGGTAACACGTTGTGTAGTTTAGAAGAAGTTAGCGAGGAAATAGACAAACGCGCAAAGCGACTTTAATTTTTAATATATAGAGATGAATGATTAAAATAAGACGTTTATAATAGTCAATATTAAGTTACAAGTTAACCTAAGTAACTTAACTACAGTAGGGTGTATATTCATTTCATTTTATTGTTTAGATCTGTGTAGTTTTAGTTCAGAACGAAGCAGCGATTCATCAAGTTGCTTTAAATTTTGCTTTTTCCATATACGAATATGTATGAATGAATGGTACCTCTAGCTTAATTTTTATACATATTGTGTTGTTGAAATGCGTAAACACGTTTTCTTGGTAATGTAAAAGCAGATATATTTATTTCGGGATCAACTTTTGCCCGGCAAGGCCAACTTTTGAAAATGGACTTTTTGAATTTGCTCCGGTCTGGATATGACAAGTAGATGCATGGATTTTAGTTAACAAAATTACAGTGCGTTTTGCAGTCATAAATTAGGCAAAGTTTAACTGCACTAACCATCTCCTTACAGAACACCACCGAGAAATAACACTTTCGTTAACTAAGTAAAGGATTTCAGAGCCCAATTTCCCTATCGATTTTGCATGGATATGCGTTTTCGAGTATCCCAAGTATCCTAAGGGTGGAAAAGAAAAAAAATAGGTACCTATAGTATTGTGATTTGTTTGTAACACTGAAATAATAATATAGTAACTAATAAAAATTATTTTTGTATGTCAAAATATCGAAAATATGTATGAGAAATTAAAGTTGTTGAAATATTTAAAAGACGGTTAACACGACGCAAACAATAGTGAGTTGATACATTGTTCTCAATAAAAAATGCATGCGTGAAGCGAACAAAGAATAAATGGAAAAACGAGCGGTGAATGCCCGTGCAGAGTTGGACACACCATACTAGTGAAGTTTCAGCAAATTTGTGACGTGAGGTTTGATGTGTGGCCACACTGAAAGCGGTAAGCCTAACCGAATTTTACCGGTACGGATTTGTTAGGTATCCCTTTTTTTATTTATTGTTCTACTAGCGACCCGCTTCCGGCTTCGCAAGGATGCAATTTGCTGCGGATCATATACACAAATCTTCCTCATTAATTGCTTTTTTCATAAGTGAAGGAAAAATTCGTGTTAAAATTCGCCCTTAACAAAAAAAAATACCATAGCGTGTTTATAGTTAAAAAAAATACATGTCAGTAGTAGGACTGCACGTCAGAAGTGAAAACGTAGCTTCACAGAAATAATTGTATGATATTTAAATTTCTTGGCATTATCGAATTACTTAGGTAAATACGATTATTATTGATCGCAAGAAATACAAGCGAAAATATATGACACTGACACAAAATGACAGTTAAATCCTTATTTAATATTATAAATGTGAATGTGAGTTTGTTTGTTTGTTACGGTTTCACGTAAAAACTACTAAACCAATCACCAAGAAGTTTTGCATACACGTTGTCTGGGACACCAGAAAAGACCTTTCACTGTTCAACGCAGACGAAGTCGCGGGCTCCAGCTAATAGAAAATGATTATTTAACATAAACTTCATAATGACAAACAATTAAAAAGGTTTGAAGTTCATATGAAACTACATAGATTATTGGTCAGAGGTGTATACCATATTGATCCTTGATATCATATCTAGTAAGTTTACTTTCATATGGAGCTGTCTGCTTTGTCCATTACGTTACGTCGCGAGTTCAATATTTTTTTCCAATCTCAAAAATGCCCAACGCGCAAAAGAAGTTTTCACTTCAATAAATAAATTCTGAAGATTTATATTATCGCTCAAACTGTGACCACAACCTCAAACGTGTGCGAAACTCGGCTGACAATAGGACGAATTACCTAAACGGCGGAAAACGCCGGCGTCGAACAACACAACTGCATGTATTCTACCCGGCTTTACAATTCAAATGGTGTTTCGGCAAACCGCGGCTGATGCCGGATTTACACATGATAGGATATTGCGATGGTATTATAACAGGTATTATTGAAGGCGTTTTCAACTTCTACTATCCATAATCTATGTTTAACGCTTGCGTTAGGTACAATGTTGAGTTGCAATATGTATTTGAACTTTTTAATTCATTCACAATTGTTTTAACCAATCTCAGCCGTAATACGTTCACTGCTGGACATAGGAATCTCCCATAATACTATTATTTGAATTTACTATCTATACTATTTCAGCTACTATTTGAGGTAATATCTAATTAATATTACAGGTTACAGGCACACATTATAGGTTGCCGAGACAAGCGTTCTCTTAATGGATTTTTTTTTACAGCGAATGTAAAAATGGCATAATAAAAATGCATGTTTTTTTTTCAATAAAGGATAATGACGCGTGTGAAATAAATGTATATGTAAGAGTATAAGTAGTAGGTACGTATAGCGTAGCTATTACATAATTATTCGCTAGTTATAAACGTAAGTGATTACGCAAAATTACTTAACATGGAAAATAAAATTACATGAAACTTATGTTTAAACTATTAAAAAACCTGATTATACTTCTAAATGAGTGTGCTTCATTTAAATGAAGCTGTAGGTTCATTTGACGACAATTAGTTGTTAAATTCTATTATTTAGGTAAGTCTTAAGCAATTTTTTCCTTCGACCTTCTTTATGTCAAGGCTTTCAGTCTCTCCATACCTTCGTGACTTCAGAACCATCGTGCCTCATTACCTCTCAGTTATAAAATGCTAGCTTATCTGCAGCCAATCGGTCACACGTTAGCATTAAAAAATACTAAGACCACGGACGTATAAAAAAATACCTTTTTTATACGTCCGTGACTAAGACATAGAGGTTTGGGTTGGTTTCAGACCTAATTCACCGAAATAACATCTTGCTGCAATATAATGTGGTTTGCTGTAGGGCGGAGGAGCTGTCCATTTCACGACAGCGGAAAGAAGTATGTCCTGTTGGTCCCACTCTTCGCTCTACAAGAGACCAAGCGGACTAAGGAACTAAATCTCGTTGCTTCTTTCGAGACCAATGCGGTGAGCTCTGTCAGTATAAGTTCCCAAAGAAAGAAGTTGGGACAAAAGAATATTAAATTGTATACCTACTTACTTGTATATAGTATTTTAATATGTATTAAGTTTATATTATAAATTAATAAATGCTTATAACGAATTCGTAATTCATATCCAAGGTTAGCAGACATTTTTTTTTCCAACTGACTTATGGAACCTGCCTGAAGACGGTGTTGTAGTTTTAAAAATAAACATAAATGCACGTTTTAAAAAACAAGTTTTTAAATGACACTGTGTGATTTTTTTATAAATTTTCGATTCGACCTAATACATTCAATTTAACATTATAATTTTATTTATATCGATGCTCCACAGTAAATTGGAATTATTACAAACTTAGCTTGTTATAAAATATGTTATAAAATAAATAAAACTATCAAACGTTTAGTATGAAGCTATTAATTAACATACCTACTATTATTAAATAGATAAAAGTATAAATAAATAATTTTGATAATATTCTGACATTTTTTAAAATTTTAATTAAATCTAAATAATACCAATTGTATATAATTATGTATTGTCCTTGCTTTTTTCTGCGCAATCAAAAAGTGTTTCCGAGTTAAAAGTTGTGGAGCATGTTAATTTTAGAAGTCCTTTGCTAAAAAAGATTTAAATTATTCTCTTAATTTTGACTGTGATAGTCAAGGATTTGCGGCAGTGAAAGTGCCTCAAAATGAGTTAATAATTATATAAAAATTTTGTTGGCTTCCTTGTGTGGCATTATGTGCTTTAATACCGCTTAAGTATTAACTTAACTTTAGCTTCCGTACCACTTAAGGTCATCTCGTGCGTTCGTTTGAGACTCTCGGACAGTGTTATCTTTAGTTCGTTCACCTTGCTTCGATTTTTTAAGGGTTGTTAACTGGTTCCTTTACACATACGAGTACACCATTCCCTAATGTAAATAAACTCGTACCTACATAAACAGGTTTTCACAAAGCGTAAATAACTTGATTTGGGTTTTTGTATAAATATTTGTTAAAGGTGTTTTTTTTGTAGAAAAAAAAAATGTACATAGTAACTTGAAGCACTCATGTTAATTTATTTATGTATCAAACGGAAGAAATCGTAATCAACTGAAAAACAATAGCAGACATGCTGCTATTTCACAGTAGTCTGTAGTCAAAGGGCTATTTATGGCTATTCATGGCTACGAAGCGAAATGTACAATTTGGCTGCCAATCTTATTCCTAATCAAGAAAAAAGTAGCCTATCCTGTGTCCTGTATGTCTAAATGTTTATCTACCAAGTTTCATGAAAATCAGTTAATTCGTTTAAGAGTTATGGAGGAATATACATACAGAAAAAAATTCTAAAAATCCTCAATTTAGTTTCAGGTTCATGTATAGAGTCTATAAACACGAAATCTCTGAAAACAAAGTAACTTACTCCATGACCAACCCTTACAAATTTATTATTAGTATTGATGATTAAAACATATTAAAATAATAATATTATATGTATTATATATTTATATGTATTGAAGCATATTGTAGCCCGTTACGCGTAACGTGTGACATGTGACAATTGATATTATTCCCATAAATTTTCATACGGACTTATAGGTATATAAAATCTATTCAGGAGTAAACTCAAAAAAAAAAAAAAACAGAGGACTAAAAAGAAAACTGATACGAACAAATGTAAGCACTAAATGTAATGACATTATTTCCGTAGAGAGCTGCAAACGTATTACGGTCTAGACGGTCTAGAAAGGGAAAGTTAATAATGCCTTATACGAGTACTAAAGGTAGGTACAACCACAGTCTCTGTGGCGGTAAATTACAGCAACTTTATTCATTAGATAGGTTTGTGTGCTTAAAGTCAAAACTTGTTTAGACGTGTGAACTTATGCTTCCCTATTAGTTATTTTAATTACCCATAGATAATTTTATTTATGTTACTTTATTTATAACAGTTTAGAATTAAAACGGCAGTTAAAGTACGGTGAAGTAAATGTTTATAGCTAGGATCAAAGATGTCTCAAATTCGTATCCCGATCGGCAGGCTTATTATCTAAATGCCTCTGCTGAGCGACAGGCGAAAAATTGGTGCAATATCACACTAAATCGTGTTTTTGGTATCACGTAGCTCATAACACTAAGTGTGGTTTGCGTAAAAATTAACGATTTAGTGTGATATTGCACAATTTTTTCGCATTTTTCGCCTGTCGCCAGCAGAGGCATTTAGATAATAAGCCTGCGGCTCTCAATTTTTGAATTTTTTCGATTTCATAAAATATGACGATCACTTGCTTGGATGGGATGATGAAGAAAAAATATTCGAAGACACTGAAAAGTCATGTAAAATTACATAATAGTGGACAACATAACAAATAATATTTTATTATATTTTTCATAGTTTCATTTTCTAACATAAATTTTAATAACCCAGAATCTAGAATCCAAAATTTCAAGTATTTAGTGACTATTATATTCTTGAAATTTTTGGATTCAAAAGGATACAAGATTACAAAAAAAAACACAAGCAAACTCGATTGATTATAATCTATCTATATTACAGCCTCTAATAACTATATTCTCAATTTTTATATAAAACTTTTTGGAATTTATGCCACATAGGAAGAAAATTAATAAAAAAAAAATTTCAATGTATTTTTATTATTGTGTGTAATACAGTGTAAGTGTAATAGTATTCATATTAATTTTATAATTAATATACTTATACGATAATAATATAGGAAATAAAATGAAGCGACATTTAAATTTTTATTTTCGGTCGTCGTCGGTCCGTCGTCGGCGACCAATTGCTTGACAACGGAAGTCACTCTTAAAAAAAAAATTGTAAATACAAACAAAATTATTTACTATAAAATTCTGGCGTATCCAATTAGTGTGTTCAAATACACAAAACAAGGAAAAATAACATTCAGATGACAATAAATTTATTGTATAATATAAAAGGAAAATCTAAGGATCGTAAAATTGACCTAATGATCAGCTATTAAATTATCATTTTAAACACATTTAGATTTGCTCTATCTAAATGGCTGTATCTTATTTTCAAAATGCGATGATTATGTGACACAGTATAACTGTAATTATATTGTTTTCAAAAAAGTGAATTCTCGTCCTACGTCTTATACTAGCGTCTGCTTCTCGTACGGTTGCAATTTTTTCAACAAATTATAATATTATAAACCTAAAAAATTAATATACACAAACCTTCCACGTTCATCGTTCATTCCATTAGTTAAAACCGTACTAAAACAGACATAGATGGATAGCGACCTATTTTATAGGTACTATTAAGAGATTTGCCACTGCACCTAGGATATAAATCTGTTTTAGAAATATTTTTAATTTTTATAACTATAGTCAACATACATTTAAATTAGCGCCTGATATTTATGTAGGCACTGAATTTTGCTAACAGTTCGTAGTTGTTTTGCTATTAACCCCTGACGCCCGACACAAATACGGTGTGTTATAAGTTTAACGTGTATAATCACATAATTATGACGTTTAGAAAATAATCATCAAGAACATTTTTTTCCTGCATAAGACTTCTTAAATATCTTATCTTCTCAAATACTTCTAATTTTAAAGAGTGCAATTTAAAACAAGTTCTTCTCTATTTAGATTTTATATCGAATTGAATCAATCGTCTATTATCGTAATTTTAAGGTAAAATGACAGTACAGTTAGATTAGATTAAATTTAAGTAAGTAAGTAAGGAAAATAAATTAAAGTCAATATTTTATTTCTAGTAAGATAATTTCATTAATAAACTAATAAGAGAATAAATAATAAACTCGCAACATTAATAATTTTTTTTTAAATTATGCCTCATATAGTTAAAAAATATGTTGTTAATTATTTTTTCATTTGTTTGAGTAAGCTATAGATCTTTTAATTTATAAAATAGGAACCCCTAGTTTTTCTGCTTGTGATGCCTACCGTAGGTAGAAACAGTAGCGCTATAGCCCTTCTCGCATTACTAGTGTATACGAAATGTTTACGTGACTTGTCTCATGGGTGCTTCTTGGTACCTATATTAGTTGTAAAACCTGATTATTTATATATTACAAAAAATATATTGTATTCTTACTTGGTTACGAATGTATTTTATAATCCATAGTATTAAAAAAAACATTACTTTTCTTAATTAATGAATATTTCAATATATTCATATGCGGAATAGCATATCTTGATTTTAACTTTCTTATGTACTTATATCATTTTAAAATAACTTATATCATTTTAATATAATTATAACAATTGCTAATCTTAAAGTTACAAGATCTTATTAAAGACCTTAGGATGTATCTTATTTATGCCATAAAAATCTAAAGAAAAATTCACGAAGTTTTAGTAAAACAGATAAAGAAAGAATTTGGGACTGCAGAACACCAGAGAGTGGATTTAGATATCTAACGCAGAAGAGGTAAAGAACACTGTTCCAATCACCTTCACTAGTTGGAGAGGCACAGCAAGAAGAAGAAGAAGGATAAATAAAACATATTCTAACTTACCTTTATGATTGCTGACTGTGAAGTTTATATCCTCAAACATTATATGTACCGGTGGTCGCTTCGCCATACGATTTAGAGCCTTCAAAGTAGAACCAGCTCTTTCCAAGGCGGCTGGAGTCCATTGGTTTTCCTGTGTGGAATGTGGTGTCAGCGAAGGTATTATTGTGGCATCTTGAGGAGTCTGGCTTCCGTGAGCAAGAGTCGCTCCAACGATCGCCTTTCGGACTAATGGGACTGAAGACATTTTGGAAACAAATCACATCACACAAGCCGAATTATAAAGTAAACGCAAATTCTATTGATAATATTATTGATTATGTATGAGCTATTGACCGATATCGCGCATTGCGTAAAAAAATTGTTACCGGCGAAACGGCGCGTGATTCGCGTGTAGCCGTTTTAAAAGGCGCAGGGCAACTGCGATTTATCTACTTCGAATTTAGAACATTCGTTTACAAAAACAAGGGGTGCAACTGATACGAACCACGATAATGGATATGTCGATTAAACTTTTGTATGTATGTTAGCTATCACAGTTTTTAGCAAGAGTATAAATGTATGTATGTATTATACAATTCGACAAAATACCTTTCTAAAATTAGTAACGTCGCGCGTCTTCCATAAGTATGGAGATACTATACTATGTTAAACTAAGCGCCTCTTTCACCAACGTCAAGTAGGCTAAACCGTCACTTAAAGTCACCTGTCACTGGGAATAATTTAGGTGATATGATATACCTTTGTTTGTACGGTAAACGTCCCAAACATTAAATAGAAAATAATACAAAAAAATCGCTCGAATGATGCAGTAAACCGAGTGCATAATTCAATAATAAAACAGAAAATGATTTCTAAAAGTAAATAATCAACACTACTTGACGTTGGTGAAAGAGGCGCTAATACTATAGTACTTACTATACTAATATTATAAATGTGCAAGTAACTGACTGTCTATCTGTTACCTTTTCACCAAGCGATCATCGTGAAATTTTGCAAAGTTGTCAGGTATACAAGAAAGGGTAAGGGTACTAGGGTTACCTTTCATCCAGAAAAAAGTACTGTTCCCAAGGGACCATCTAAAATAAAATGAAAAACTAACGTCTGGCGAAGGTATAGCAACAAGAGGTCAAGTGTTATATTGCTGACAATTATTTTATTTTTCAACGCGGACGAACTCGCGAGCACCAGCCGTGATAAGACAATGAAAAATATTTAATTTTTAATGACATTTCGTGAGAGATAGGAGGTATCTATCTTATCTTTTATCTTGTTTTTGTAATCTTTTTGTAATCTTGTACTTAATTTAGAAATAATAAAAATAGCCACAGACTTTTTTTTTGTATACAAAAACTAGCTGGATATAAATGAATACTTTAAAAGTATCAAATTTTCATATTAAGAGATCAAACGGTACTATTTTATTAGTTCGTAAAATCGATATATATATATATATATATATATATATATATATATATATATATATATATATATATATATATATATATATATATATATATATATACATAAATATAGTACAAAAAACAAATATACTCGTAGTAAAAGAACTTATACATATCCATCGAAATACTACAATGGAATTTGCGTCACAATTGCCAAAGCGGCACATAAAAAGAACGCCTTTGACAGAATCATGGCGGACTCTTGCCTTCACACATCAATGGTAAAAAGTAGTAACGATCAACTTCTACTATTTCATTTTAAACTCTAATGGGTGACGTAAAGTCACATTTTCTTTAAATTACGTACTTATTATTATGTTTGTTTTGTTTTAAATGACAGTTCATGCTCTACGCATATGTAACTTTCAAATGTTCCATAAAATTCGTAGTGTTTTGTATGGCACGCGTGTTCCATGTTGTAGTAATTTGATGTATATATCTAAAGAAAGAATGAATTAACACCACTAAAAAAGAAAGTGGCGTTAGTTACACCATTTATAATCCCAGAACGGCTGGACCTATTTTTTATGATCTTTGGTTTGTTGAATTTGTCTCCTCCCAAATAGCAGCATTAAAATACAGAAATATTCACAAAAAAGATATTAAGAAAATTCTCATACATTTTGTATGGGACGGTTTTGATTTCAAAATAATACTAAAAATATATACATTGAATATATAAAACTAGCGGTTGCCCGCCAATTCGTCCGCGTTCAAAATGGACTATCCAACACAAAAATATTTTTTCAATTCGAACCAGTATAATACCAGTAAGCAAACAAACAAACAAACTCTTCAGCTTTATAATATTAGTATAGATTATGCGGTCACTGTTTCCTATTTTTTTTAATGTAATTTTAATATCCATCATTCCTGCCTCAGGAATGTTGACTGCAATCAAGTATTGCATAAGATATAATTTAGGAGAAAGGTGATTTCTAGTTTGCATCACAGCTTCTCTATTTATCTTTATAACATAAAAACAATTATAGTCTTTCTAAAGGAGTGTTTACACAATTCGTTAATTTTTTGACAAACATTTCTAGTTATGTTATCAGGTTAATATTATTAACAGATTTTTTTCTATGTTTGTAAAGAATAAAAAGAAAATATTATAATAAAAAATAATAGGGAAAAAAATTACATAAATTTATAATTTTTTTGATATATTTTTCACTGCGTTGTATTTGAATACGTAGATACTACTTATTCTTTTTTCATTGATCAAAAAGGTAAACAAACAATTCAAGATATAGAACTAAACAAACAATACGAACAAATTCTACGAGTAAATGAATTAATCACTGAGTCAACTCTCTTAGATAATGCCTAATGTACAAATCCCATCTTTAGAACTGTCCAGTGACCATGGCGACGCTATATTTGTTTACGTTTTTGATCAATAGAAAAAGAATAGATCATACATATTCATAGCACAGCTGCATTGCAATGTTTCGAGTGTAACTCATGGTTTAAAAGAAATGGAGGAATCGTGTTTTCGTTGCATTCGCCTGTGGCGTCACTCGGCTTCACTGAGTCACTGCTATACTCGTAGTTGCACTTTAGCTCGTATTTTTGGTGGTTTGAGTGACAGCCACTCATATTATCA
This sequence comes from Synanthedon formicaeformis, assembly GCA_945859745.1. Classification (NCBI taxonomy): domain Eukaryota; kingdom Metazoa; phylum Arthropoda; class Insecta; order Lepidoptera; family Sesiidae; genus Synanthedon; species Synanthedon formicaeformis. The sequence continues at coordinate 3,234,880 of OX243960.1, read as the reverse complement.
TGAGTGGCAGTTATGACCTTTGGTTTGTTGAATTTGTCTCTGTCTCGAATAGCAGAATAACTATTAAAACATCGGAAAAACACGAAAAAAAAAAAACAATGAATTCATTTTCTCATATATTTTGTATGGAACGAGTTTCTATTCTAAACCGGTACGAAGTTCGTCGGGCCAGTTAGTATTATACTATTTTTTAAGTTGGCTGGTCTGGACCCCGGTAGTGGTCTTCTGTAAGACGTTTTTTTGTCTTACATTACTTAATATCTCTTATTATCGATCTTATTCCTCTTTTTATCGAAATTACTCATTCGCTCGAAATTACCCATTTACTCATTTTCTCCATATTAAGTATATCATTATCTCTTGACTTAAAGTATAGTGCAATAGAAATGACATGTAAAAAAAAAGTATTCTAATCCTTTTAGAATTTTGAAAATATCTTGTCATTAATTAAATACTAAGGAAATTGTTACGTGCTCAATAAATATTCGATGTTTTTTTAATATTTGTTTAAATATAATATTAACAGAAACACATAAATTAAAAACTAGGCAGATAAAAGGTCACATCCAGTATATGAAACGTACGTAAACATCAAACGTAGTTACGTTAATACAAGGTTTACATCGCATAAATTATGAATCATGAGAGATATACAAAATTTGAACGTCGTTCATTATTAACAAAGTGTGCTCTTAAGATTTTGTACGCTTCTCTTATTAAATTTAATGTTATTATAGCATTTAAAAAATATCGATGCAGTTTTCTTATTTAGATAAATAATGGGGAAAGGTTTATTTGAAGTGAAAAGTGAAAACTTTTAGGGCTTTCACTCACTGCGTCCGATCCGATCTAAGATGCGATCTGAACGTATGCGTTCTCTGTAAACAATGGTCGCTCGTGTATGCCTCCCCATTCCCTGCGGTATATCGCACGCGTTCCACTGATCGCACGCCGATTAGTCGCGATTTGTCTCGCGATCTGTCTTGGACATAATCTTTAGTGGAAGGGATAATTTGATGTATCGCAGAACGTGTCGTCACCGGTATCGCACTTGCGATCCGATCTGAAGACGCGTTCTAGAACGTATCGGCGGCACAGATCGGGCGCAGTGAGTGAAGGCCCTTTAGGCGGACTTGGGCTTGGATTGTAAGGAGAGTTTGTATGGAAACAACAAATTTATAGAAAACACCAGAAAATATTTAAATAACGACAAATCAATTTGAAACATTTCTATTTGATTCGTATTTAATTTTCTTATTTTTATATTATATGTTAGTAGGTAATAGTAGGACAACTCAATCTGGCATCACAAAACATTTGCAATGAAATTACAAAAGCAAATTTTTTCGAGACCTGATTTAGTACCGGAGCAGAAGGCAAACATCGTAAATTATAAAATCAAAGAACGGAGAAAATACATTTACTTCGAATACGTGAACATTCATTCTTGTTATCTATTTGTCTTTCCCTTATTTTGATGAGGGGCCTAGGTACTGATTATATTAAATTATATAACATTAGCTACCGGCTTCCGGCTTCGCCTTTCATCCAGAAAAAAGTACGGTTTCCGAATTGAAATAAAATCCAATGCCTGTCAAAACTATAACAGCAATAAATAATCGCACGAGATAATGGAAGAGACCTGATGAAAATACAGGACGGAGGAAAATACATATATACATAAATACATACATACAGAAAAAAATTCTAAAAATCGTCAATTTTGTTTCAGTATAGTTCAGTGTTTCTATAGAGCCTATAAACACGATATCTCTGAAAACAAAGTAACTTACTCCATGACCAACCCTAACAGATTTATTATTAGTATTGATGATGATAATATAAAAATAAAATAAAACGCCTGGCAATAGTATATTAACAATAAAGATTGAATAAATGTTTTAACATCTAAGAATTCTTAAAGTTTAACATTTAAGGGCGCGGGCGAAGTTGCAGGCAAAAACTAGTCAGTGATAAATTTTTGACCGTTCCCTTAACGATAAGTAACGATAATACCTTGAAGAAAATTAATAAACATCCCACAGGTCCGCCTAATGAAATGTCTAGGAATAAGCTTGTGAAATCTCCCTAAGGTCCCTTTGGTGCTCTGTGGAATTTAATATTCCAACGACAGGATATTCGATAGGATCATATTATCAAATAAGTACTTCATAATTATTTGGAAAAAGAATGTAAATTTAGTGGATCGGGCGCTCTTAAATATCGCTACTACTTAAATTTTGTTACTACAAAATAATTTTAAAAATTAAAAAAAATCCAATTAAGTATCTAATATTGTTCAACTTTTTAATTTTCACAATAACTATTTACTTATTTGTTATACTAATTATAAGAATGTCCCATATTAAAGGAATGAAATAACTTATTATTAACCACCTTAATTAACCAGGGACATACTTTACTGACACAAATATTACATTTTATAAAATTTTTGTTCTTGTATAAGTATATCATGAACCGAACATTTGTATATGGTTTATTACTTTTTATAGTTAAATTTTATAGACAAGCCAATTTTCAAAGATTTTATATTATAATTTAGGCTTATTATTACTCAGATCTTTGAATTTATCAGCGTCTTACTATTTCTGAATGAACCTTTTATACGTTTGGTTAGATCGTTAAGGCCATTACGTTTGGTTCCGTGGCATCGTTTGTTGTACTGATCTCGCAAGATTTCTATACAAGAATCCCTTCATTCGTTTCGCAACAAATCCCTTCATTAGGGATTTCAGGAAACTCCTACAATGGCTCTCTGTCCATATCACGACGAGTCCTGTGTTTAATGTGCATGTTGAAAGCTAATATATGAATCGTATATTCCGGTTCTCGAATTTTCTATGCCAAATTATACCACATTTCGGATCCGAGGGTTTGATGCCAAATTACAACAATTTGCAATGTTACCTACAGACTGCGGTTCGAAATGATTTTTGGGTGAATGTTAAAAGTTGGCATGTCTTTTTTGCTATTACATGACTTAGTATATGCTTACTATAGGTAAAATCGTAAAAGATATAAATATATTGAAATCTTAGATAGGGATAGTCATGACATGTCTATAATTCGATTTTCTTTATACTAAGCGCCCCTTTCACCAACTACAAATAAAGTGTTGATTAGTTACTTTTAGAAATCATTTTCTGTTTTATTGAATTATGCACTCGGTTTACTGCACCATTCGATAGGCGATTTTTTATTATTATTTTCTATTTAATGTTTGGGACGTTTACCGAACAAACAAAGGTATATCAGCTAAATTATTCCCGGTGACAGGTGACTTAAGTGACGGTTTAGCCTACTTGACGTTCGTGAAAGAGGCGCTAAAAGTTGCACAGTTTTCGAGAGATTTGGTTTTTTTTTTTTGGAAAATATCCAAACTTTTTTCAGTTAAATGTTAAATGCTGAACGATAGATGTTGACTATCTGATTTTCTCAAAAATGAAAAAAAAAAAACAGGTTCTCTATATTCTCCAAATTTTTATAATCATATTTTCAGATTAATTTTTTCAGTTTTGTGAAATTTATAAAAGTTATTGAAAAATAGTACCACTCTTTGAAAACATTTAACAAAAAAGAAAAAGAAAAATACTTTTTAAAGAGCACCCAGGCGAAGCCATGGCGAGGTATTAGTCAAATAATATAAATTTAAAAATTAAAATGACTAGTAATTTGTTTATTCGCTTTGTAACATGATTTTAAAAACAGTTCGATTTCGTCAAAATATAGGTTACAATGTTATATTATGAACGTTTTGTAATTGACCATTAATTGTTGGAACGATCAATTATCTCCTCGGCTCTAATTGCACCATTTAAAAGGTGTCATTAGCTCCAACGAGATGTCACGGAACTGTCATTAAGAGTGGTCTTTTTTAGTTCGATTGCGTGTCATCATGATAACGATGGAATGACAATAATAAGTTATCCCATCATGCCCAATTGAAAATTGTGCACATTTTCAATGTTAAGGTTCACAAAAATGATACAAAAACATAGGTATTAAAAAAAATTACATAGGGTTAAAGTAAAACAAGTAGTATAAAAAGTTGATTTTATTGGAAAATTAGCAGTGAAAAAGTTAAAAACGTCCTTTTTTAAAATTGGGAAATCCTTATGGATGGCAGTTTAAGGGTCTCCGCAAATATCTGTTCTTCAAAAACAAAGAAACATAGAGGAACCTGTTCATTATCAGGAAACTCAAAAGTAGCATTAATTTTATTTTAATTAAAAAATTGAGACTTTAAACCAAAATTGTTCTGCCTGAGTTAAAGTTACAATATCTGAGAAAAGCATATTTATGAGTCTCGAAAAGTAATTAGTAGATTACATAATATGTTAAAATTTAATTAAAAATAAATGAACTTTCCTCTCCAAGAACCAGTTATGAATAACGATTTTGTAGTAAATTTGTAAACCGCGCCTGTAAACGCTGCCACAAAGTCACTATCAAAATAAAAACCGTAGGTAACTGAAGAAAATAAAAAAAATACGAGACTATGTCAACGATTTTAAAACTGACTTATTTATATAATAGTCCAGTATTATATACCTGTATTAGTATTATCACCTGGATTTTTTTCTAATTACTAACAGGTTGAAACTCCGTGAGTAGCTTCGGTTTGCCAAGACGTCCACTTTTTCCTCCTCGAAAATTCTCGATAGAGGCAGCTAAATAGATAGATAAATAGATAGATAGGAGTTAGCAGCCGTAAAAGACTTCCAAGCGTAGAACTGGGAAAATATACCACTCAATTTGTAGGACTATACGGCCACTTTATTATACAAATGTTTACTAAGCTGCAGACAAAAAATCAGCTAGTTAGTAATCCCATTCCTCCCAAAAAACCATTCTCAATATATCAAAATAATGAGGTCATAAAAATTATTACTAACCAGCTGATTTTTGTCTGCAGCTTAGTAAACATTTGTATAATAAAATGGCCGCATAGTCCTACAAATTGAGTGGTACGTTTTCCCAGTCCTACGCTTGGAAGTTTTTTACGGTTGCTAATTTTCGCAGAGGAAAAAGTTAGGCGTCTCGACAAACTGAAGCTACTCACGAAGATTCAGCCTGTTAGTAATAAAAAAAAATTCAGAAACTGGACTATAAATATAATAATCGTTGATAAATAGTTAAGTTTAAAAATCAAGAAATAATCGCTGAGAAGGAATAACTTTCATAAGTTTCACACCTCAGAGCCACAAGTCAAGACAATTTGTCGACCAACGAGATGTTTATTAAAAAAAAAATTGAGTTACCTTACTGTTAAATTTGATTGTTGTCAAACATAAACAGATTACCAGCAGCTGTTTCTGTTCAAATAAATAATAAATATTAGCTACTATCTTTCACAATAAAACTTCCGAAATTAAAATTTTTTCAACATCATGAATAGTATTTTTTTTTTATAAAAGAAAAAAGCGTCTAACAAATAACATTATAGCATATATTCTACTTTTCTTTAATATATTATGTATAAATATGTTTATTTTACTTTTTATCGCCACCACGGAGTTAACACTTGCTAATGTTGTTATTCAGGCGTGAAGGTTTAAAAAATATTTTCTATAGATACCTAATCATCACTAACTGCAAATAGAAGCAAAAAAGGAAGATACATGGTAGGGGAGCCCACGATGCTAAATGTGGAGTCACTCGAGCGTCGTGGGGACCTATTGGATTTGGAAGATTAGATGGTAGCAAGAAAAAAGGCTAAATCATGTTTCTCTTTTCAGCGGTGGGGTGAGCGTCTACAGGCGTTCAAAATTTTGTAGGCGCCGTATTTAAAAAATCCTCCACATAATCGTCAGATTAAGAATCAGCACGATCAGGAATTCAGGTTGAACCGTCTGTATGAAAATCTGACGCGCTCGAGTATTACAAAATGGCAATCGTCAAAAAATCTTTTTTGCATTTTCAAAAAGCTGCCACGAGCTTGCGTTGCATCCGAATCGTCTGAATTTTAAATGGGAGCTTAGTTTAGGTTCACTCAACATCCCCTCTGAGAATCTGACGCGCTCGAATTGTATTTAAAATTTACCCCAAACCCCCACCAACCCCACCAACCAAACCGTCAGATTAATACATATCCGTTATCGGAGACACGTGGGGAATATACATTGGCAATATCTGACGCGCTCGAGTAAATCCAAAAATCCCCTCTTGGGCTCCCCTACCAACAGGAAGACCCATCGAAATCAAACAGCATACATGTTGTTATTTCACAATGGTATTTTGTGGGGATGGTAACATTGTTGCCGTCAGACGAGCTGCCTTAAATGACTGCTACTCGCAGTGGAGACCTACCACCACAAAAAAAGATGTGATTTTCAGAAAAGATTATTTTTTTAAAAAAATTGTCATACTTCGTCTCATTTTTTTATAACAGATTCTGAGTTATGCTCGTAAAAACGTTGGTTTTATGTAATGGACAATCCGGCATTAGGCGCTTTATGTAAATTACATGCGGGTACTATCTCGTGGGAAATAAACGTGTATCACTAGAGGTGGGTGATATTCTAACATATTTTATTATCCTTTGCGGATCCCAGCGCTCGTTGGTGCTCTTTGTCTCTATGTTAATATTTAAAATTAAAAAGTCAAAAAACTTAAAGAGGCGAGACAGTGTTTTTGTAGCTGTTTTGTTAAATGACTTACATATTTTGTATATGCAAGTAATTATACCGTAGGTTCATACTTTTCTTTGTAATATAAATTCACAATAAAATCATACCTATTACTATTTTTGTACATATTTACGACAGAAATTCGCTTGAAGTAGTGCATGCTTGCCATTACACAGTTTTCTTTAGGATTTTAGAAAAAAAAAATTGCATTCGTGGCCTCTCGTTTGTATATAATTATCAGGGTTATTGATTTCATAAATAGGTATCTTTACGCTTCTAATAACCTTAGAGTAAACGTACAATTATATGAATATAAAAATGAACAAATCGATTCTTTTAAACATGTATAAACCCCTTATATTAGTTAAAGTCAAGGACCTGTAAACAGCGAAATAATATAATGTAAAAATAATACGATATTATAAACATAAAAAAAAAATTTTTTAAAGAAAAATATCAATCAATTGATTGATATATTTTTCTTTTTAACTAAGAGCCCCTTTCACCAACTTTTAGAAATCATTTTCTGTTTTATTGAATTATGCACTCGGTTTAGTGCATTCATTTAGGCGATTTTTTTATTATTATTGTATTTTCATTGTTTGGGACTTTTACCGTACAGACAAAGATATATATCAGCTCCATTATCCCCGGTTACCGGTGACAGTTAGCCTACTTGACAGTTGGTGAAAAAGGCGCTACTACTAATGATAATAAATTTGTAAGTGTAGGTGTTGTATGTATGTATGTTCCTCCAACTCTTAAACGAATCAACTAATTTTCATGAAACTTGGTCGATAAACATTTAGCGCCTCTTTCACAAACGTCAAGTAGGCCAAACTGTCATTTGAAGTCACCGGTAACCGGGGATAATGAAGCTGATATACCTTTGTTTGTACGGTAAACGTCCCAAACATTAAATAGAAAACAATTTAAAAAAATCGGCTATCGAATGATGCAGTAAACCGAGTGCATAATTCAATATAACAGAAAATGATTTCTAAAAGTAACTAATCAACACTTTACATGTAGTTTGTGAAAGAGGCCCTTAGAGCTCGCGGGAGCCAGCTAGTTATTTTATAAATTTATACGATTCGATGTTCGTTGCAATATGTTTTAGATTAGGAGTTATTACGAGTACTCGTAGATATTATATTTCGTATCAAAAATCTTTGATCATCATTTGACGAGACTATTGGATGAGTGGTTAGGGCGATTGCCTTTAGAGTTCTTAGGTTCGATTTCCGTTAGGGTCAACTTTGAAAATTAACTTTTTAAAGGTGGCTCCGGTCTTGATATGGGAACGGTATTTGTGTTTTAGTAATTACAAGAATATAGTCACAGATTTTATTTTAAATTTCAACGAAACGTATTTTAATTTTAAATTAGTTTTCACATTATTTATAACAATACTTCGTTTTAGTGAAACAAAGGATCATTTGATTGTAATATTTTAATTAAGCAATGGTATTAAAATTGAGGGCACCAAGTAAAATACCACTGAACCGGGGCTCTCTGCCGCAACTGAGAAATTTCCACTGAAATTACAAAATTAATTTCTTATTACTGACGTAATTTATTTAAAAACATGCTCCCATTTTGAGAGCAGGGGAGCCAGGGAGAAATTGTAGATTGTTTAGATTTTCGATGCTTTGTTTTAAAATAAGAGATCCGAGTTCAAATTGAACATTGTTGCCAAAACAATGCGTCTAGTCTCCAGCGTACTTGGACCGATGTCTTTGTATACAGAATTATTTATATGGAAGTGGGTTATAAGTAAAATTCACCTTTAACAAAAGGGGAGATTAACATAGAATTATTATGTTTAATGTACTAACTGGTGAAATTAATGTCATAGATTAGTTGAAAATTAATACAGATGCTTCACTTCTTTTTTGTATTGAGTAAGGCGAATGAAAACTTTTCAAGACAACTGATCTACAATACTTATCAATCTACGAATGGTGTAATATAATATGTGAGAATATATAAGGTTTAAAATAATTGTACTAATTAAATCCAAATTGTAATGTTCAATTTGAATTTTATTAATAAGAGCAAATGACGTTTTAATTTTTTGATGCTGAAATATATTTACATTATTTATTTATTAAAAATTTAAAGTCATTAATTTAATATAATATTTATCTATTTCTATATCCGTTTTGAGTTTGCATTCAATGTTGTATATTTAAGATAAATTGCGTTTAATGTATTGCACGCAACTTTGTCCGCGTAACTTTTAGCCTATGTTCCCTATGACATAAACATCTTAGTATATTCCTCGCTAATAATGTAGCTTTCTATATGTGAAAGAATTTTCAAAATCAGTCCAGTAATTTTTGAGTTTATTCATTACAAACAAAAATACATTATCTTCTTTCTTTATAATTTTGGTATAGATAAAGTCTTCTTAAACTATGAATATAAAATGTTTTGGTATGTTTAAATGCAAACATAAGGTTTTATTTATTAGAAAAACAGATTATCCCTTTAATATGCTATTGTTTACGTACCATTACCGTTGAAACTTAAGTTACCTTATTGTCCTTTAGAGGCCGCGTACAATCTTATCTTTATTTACATGTGAGAGGACTCTTGATTTATAATTTAATGCTGTTTCTCGTTTTCAGGCTTCCCAGTTAAATACGTTGAGCAATATTTTTTTGTCGCAAGACATTTTGCTCAAAAGTATTATTTTATCAAAGGAAATAATGCTTCTTTCGTAAACATTTTCTCAGTGCTCGTAATTCTTGTATAAAAGTACTTAGCTGTGCAAAAAAATACGTAGGTTTTTTTCACTGCGTTCTATCATATTTTGATTGCCTCCGAAACATTACTATATTTTGAAAAGATTATACGAAATAACGTCGATAATTTAATTAGCAATTATTGTTAACTACAACTACAAGTAAATTACAATTGCAATTGAGAAGTAAATGTATGAGTGGTTAGGCTGCTTGCCTTAAGAGCGGGTATAAAGAGAAATAGCCAATCCTAGATTTGAATTTTAAACAAAGTCTAATTAAATAATTTTTTTTAAATAGATAAATACATTATAAATTAAAGTGACGACTGTAACAGAAAACATAATATAATGAAATTTTCTCGATAGAAAAAAATCTCCAAGTGAGCTCTCATTTCCATCGATTTTAGTTTTATTTTCAAAATGACACACATTACAAAGCTAAAAGTGTATCAGTAATTTCACTTCACATATTATCTAAGGCTGTATGTAACAATTTTTCATTTGACATTGTAGTTTATGAATAATTAATATTTAATACTTTTGGCACTTATAAACATTTTTATTCAGCGAGATGCGCTATCTTCCGTCGTATGTTGTGCGTAGTTCTACGTATTTTGTGTCACTGTCATGTCCAAGGGGCCACGCGGGTGAAATTACAAATTTTGTTTGCTTTATACCCACTCTTAAAGCTCTGTTACAGGGTTCACGGGCTTGATTCTAGGCAGGGTCTGAAAATGAACTTTTCAAAGTTGGCTCTTGTCTGAATCTGGAAAGTAGTGGTATGGTGGCGGATCTGTTGTGTTATGGTGAATGAGTAAGAGATGCCAGAACCAATATATTGTTTATCTCTTATCCAATCCTTCTGTATTCGGCACTGCACGTGCAGCACCTGTGGCGTTGCTTGTGTTATAGGCGACGATAGCCACCTACCATCAAGTGAACCGTCAGCCTGTCTGCCGACCTTAGCATAAAAAAACTTTTGTTAAAATAACTAATTGATCTGTTATGTTTTCGTCGGGAGGTGAAGGATATCAGAGCCCATCCTCTTATCGTCACCTTGGTCTAAAAAACTTTATCCTCTCTGTGTTAGTACCGCATTTTTATTCACCTTTGATAACCATATTTTTCATAAGGAAAAATATATCTTGGAATTTGAAGTAATTGAATTGTTCGGTGAACTAATTGCAGTCATTTAACAGATACCTAAATATTGTTTAACGAAGCTTATAACTGAACTGTCACCCAGACAAACAATTGTATAATAGTAGCATACAATAATATTTCATAAGACAGTATGATATCTTTCCTATTATTATTATTATTAGGAACTAGCGAACAGCACCCGTATTCGCACGGGTGCAACATTTTCGCAAATTATATATTAAATCTACGTCGTTTAACGCTCTTTCCATTAGTGAAAACCGCATCAAAATCCGATGTTTACTTTAAGGGTCAGCGCCGACCGACGGAGTGGCGGCGAAGAGACTAAAGCGCTATCAATTGAAAATCGACTTTAGTTTCTTTAGCTGAAGGTTTACCGCGCGCCGCTCGCACGCGCTTGCCGACGCGAGAGTATTTTTTTTTATTATACCACTTTCAAACAGATACTGAAGTAACTAAAGTCGATTTTCAAATGAGAGCTCATTAGTCTCTTCGCCGCCACTCCGTCGGTCGGCGCTGATCCTAAAAGATCTCGACGTACATAGGTACATATCAGTACTAATAATAAATCTGTAAAAGTTGATTATGGAGTAAGTTACTTTTTTTCAGAGATATCGTGTTTATAGGCTTTATACATGATACTGAAACTAAATTGACAATTTTTTTCTGTATGTATGTTCCTCCATAACTCTTAAACGAATTAACTGATTTTCATGAAACTTGGTTGTAAACATTTAGACGTATAGGACACAGGATAGGCTACTTCTTTTTCTTTTACAACGCGGACGAAGTTTACTAGCGCCAGCTAGTAAAATATAAAACTCGTAAAATGAAATTCTTCATTCTTTCATATCTATTCATTAAAATTTTAGTTTTTATAAATTTATTTATGACATTAGCTACTTTCCTTAACTTTAAGTGTTACAATAGTTTCAACCCATTCGACGTCAATGGCTATAAAATGCCTTGTTTACGTTTCAACATCTGGCGAAGGGTACGATTAGGGCACACATCTGGAATGGAAATTCGGGACTTCTTCATATTGGGGCGAAAATTAGGCGTCACTGTTTCTAATATTGGTTAAATAAATATTTTTATCATTTTATGTGAAGTCATAAACTGTCATAAATAAAATCTTTAACTTGTTATGTTAGTTTTAATGTCATACATAATTTTTGAAAAAACATAAGTGTATTTGCGAGCAATTTAAAAATAAAAAAATAATAATTAGAAAGTAATGTCGGACATATGATGAAGTATTTTTTTTTCGCATTATTAAGTAGGTTTCTTTTTCCTTACATAGTTAAATGAAGTCGCTTTCCGCGTCCGTCTCTCTGTATATCCGCTAAATACTCCTAAACCACACAATGGATTTTGATGTGATTTTCACCATCAGCTTATATATTTTCAGGTAAGGTACACAATAAAACCTAATTAAGTTTTTATGTAAGTAGGAAAAACAATATTTTTGGGTTTTTCCAAACTGTTCTACTATTTGTTCTACGATAGAAAAGTTTGGACAAAAAATTCCAAATAGTTCTACTGCACAGTATGACAGATTGGACTCGAATAGTTTTAATGAAACATCTCCAAACTGTTCTACTATTTTTATATTCAGTCAAGTCGCTGAAATTGTCTGCGTTTGTCTGTCTCCGCTAACTACTTCTAAATCACCTGACGGATTTTGATACGGTTTTCACTAATAAAAAGAGGAGCAGGTTTGTGTAGGTACGTGAAAAATTGCTTAACGAAAAAATTAAATAAACACATTTCTGTTTAAAAGTTGTGGTAAATAAAAGAAAATACATTGTTTGAAACACACAATTAAAATAAAATATTTAAAATTTAAATGTTTATAAATATGATTTTATTTATTTATTTTAAAATTTAAAATACATGTTTCAATGTGCTGCATAATTAAAATATATTATACTAGCTGGTGCCCGCGGCTTCGTCCGCATTGAACGATGAAATGTACCCTATGTCCTATAATATTAGTAATTTATAGGACATAGGGTACATTTCATCGTTAATATAATATTAGTAAGGATTAATTATTAGGTGTATAGTTCAATACTAATCTTAAACAAACTATTGTACCTTTTGGACTGTACACCGTAAACACAAAAATGGCTTCGCCCTTTAACCTTATGGGAAGCATTTTATTAACTTTTTCAATGTCATCTATATCTACATTATTGAAAAAATAAGTGCCTGGTTTTGTAGCACACGTCTTATTATTGTATGGTATTCTATATACTTCGAGCATTTTTTGTGCGTATGTATTGGTACAACTCAGACGTCTTATTTGGATCAACCATTTGTCCACACCGTCCTTTTTTACACCATATTTCAAAGAAGCTTTAACCAACGTGGTGTCTTTGATGATTGTAACGTTACCTCTGAAGTAATTTATGTTATTCTTTTTGTAGATTTCAATGAAAAAGTCTCCAGTTTTGTCTTTCTCGTAAGGCGTATCGGGATGTTCACATGTTTTTATTTTAGAAACGGTTGTGGTGTATTGTGATTTCTTAGACAACACTCTAAATGCAGGGATCGCCGCCAATGCTAATATCAGCAAATAACCCTTCATGTTTACAAACAATAAAGAAATAACCAATGCCTTGACATGTACTTAATATACTTCCAATTCGGTAAATTAAAATGTATTGTTATCTGATATAATTATAAAGACATTATTTGAACATTACGAATGTTTCAATAAAGCCCATACAAATTATAATGCCATTACTTACATTTAATTTGTTAGTGAAACTAATAATCGAACTTTCTGAATAAATACTGATATGATTTTGCATAATATTTTTTTATTAAATGGTTTTTTTTATGTCCATTTGATGGTAGGTGTCTACCAACGCCACAGGTGCAGTAGGTGCGCTGCCGACTACAGTAGATAGAGGGGTAATGGGCTCTGACATCCCTTATTCATTCATAGAAACACATGCCGTTATTTCACGGTGGTCTTCTGTAAGGGGTGGTTATTATCGCCAGGCGGGAGGCCTGTATGACTGCGAAACGCACTGTGAACTGCCATTAACTGCTACTACTGTTACTGTCATGTTTTTTCTTTAGATACACATATTCTATATCTTATGATTCTATATCTTCTTAGATTCTATATCTTTAGATAGCAAATGAAGTTGCTGGCCGCTTTTGTCTGTTTGTCTGCTAATTTCTTTTAAACCGTTTTATTTGTGGTTTTCAGAAATAGTTCAGAGTTTTTGTATATAATTGTAGAAAATTTTTCAACTATGAGAAGTCACGGACAGCTGTTGACCGTGACTTCGTTTTTAGATTTCTTTTAAAGTTTATTAAAGCTTATTGAAAATTAAAACTCATTTGTAGAAAATTTTATGTAGAAACTTTTGTCAGAAGTAACCATTCGTACAGATATTCGCGATATTCAGAGCAAACTGAATGAAGCTGAACGATATGAAAAAACTGGTTGTGTCTTTTGTTCTTTGTTTTTTTTTTTTTTTGCAAGAATTTATAAACATTTGAAAAACTGACTTCGGGGAAAGAAAAAAAGTGTACAGTTGTATTTTGTTTGCGTTGTAACTTCATTGAATTTTATGAAATGAACGACCAAATGTAACAATATTCGGAAGCGAGTCGATCATAATTATTACTTGCCCGACAATTTCCAGCAATTCAGCGGTGCGGATAGAATTCACCTCGCCTGTAATTCCCATTGGCACACTCATAACATCACTTAATAACATCCCCTCTGAAAATCTGACGCGCTCAAGCATTATTTTTACCCCAACCCCCACCAACTCCAACACCTAAACCAGCAGATTAACACATATCCCTTATCGAAGACACGTGGGGTGTATTTATTGGCAATATCTGTTGCGCTCGAGTAAATCCCAGAATCCTCTCTTGGGCTCCCCTACTATAACGGCCACTGCCGTTATGACAATGGCGGCGTCACCGTTATTACAGCGATAAATATATTTTCATCATTTTTCAACGCGGACGAAGTCAGGAGCAGTTCAAATCTACTTTTTACTTACACCTAAGTAAAAAGCAGATTTGAACTGCTTTGAAAAGAATATTTTTGAGGTGTGATTACTCGTCTGGTGAAACGAAATGCTTATAAAATGTAAACAATACCACTATATTTTTTTTATTTTTTTTTATGTTAAGGTCGACAGACAGGCTGACGGTCCACTTGATGATAGGTGGCTACCGTCGCCTATAACACAAGCAACGCCATAAGTGCTACAAGTGCGCTGTAGACCATAGGATTAAGGATAAGGATTAAGACCATAGGATTAAGACTATGAGATGCATATTAAGTTTTTATACAAAATCTTAGTTTTAAAAGGAAATAAAAACTCCAACAGCATCCTAAGTAGGATACTTAAGCCAATACTTAGCGATTTTTATTTAAATAGTCTCATCATTGTTGCAATCTAATAAGAGCTTGAAATTGCTTGGCTTAAAACAATTGCTAATTGTTGTATTTTATGTTCCTTTTTCATTGGATTTTCTTCTTATTCTCAGATGTAAAAGTGTTAATTTTAAAATATTTAATAATGTCAGAATTATTTTAAAACGCAACTAAAACACATCCGATATTAAAATATACTAATTAGAAACGAAGATTGAAACACTTAAGAAAATATACATACATGTATGTACAATATAGTGTGTACCTATGTATGTACATCTGAAAACAACTTCGCTACTGCGGCGGTGTGGAAGCCTAAGCACGCCTTTGCTTAGTTTTCCTAAACACATTTTCTAGATATATAAATAAATAAATCGTATCGTCATCGTGGTATATATGTTCTTTTGTGTCTATGCGCAATATTACATGGATACATGCAATATTAATCCCAGATTGTTTGATAAAACAAAATAAAGTTAACCCTTTCCATCTTACTCCAAATAAGAGTAGACTCTCATACTCGTAAGCGTTATTGGTTCTTTCTCACACATTTATCTAGCTTAGATTGCGATTATTAATTATTAACGTACCTTAATATTAAATCTCTGTTAAACATTGGCCTCTGGTTTATATAAGTATGTACTATAGTCAAACTAGAATGTCAAAAATCACTTAATTTAAACATAAGTATTAAATTTATTGATTCTTAAGTCTTGCGTTTCTTATTGTTCTGATTATCTCTTTTGTAAACAATGATAATTCTTAAACAGAAGACAGTGCCTTTGGAATGGTAAACGTAAACCAAGAACACAGTTTCTTCAACATTTCGAAACGGAAATAAACTGTTACTCTTATCAATTTTATCCACATCGAGATCTTTGAAATTGTATGTACCGGGTTTCACTATACACGTGTCCTTATCAATGGGTATGCCGTAAAAATTTAAGAGCATTTGAGCAAATTTACTCTTGCATTCAATTTCTTTGATATGTAATTGCCAACGGTCACCTGCGTTTTTATGAAGACCGTATTTGATTCCCCCTTTCATGTCTCTTGTGTCGCCATATATAGTAAAGTTTCCTCGTATTAATTTTGTTCCTTTTGCAGCATGTATATCGATGTGAGCTTTGACCGTCTTGTTGAGTTCGTATGGTGGAGTGGGATCAACACATTGCTCTATGTTCTTTAGAACAGCTTTGAATTCTTGTTTTTCATTTGAATTCACCACAGGTATTGCAATTATAAGTAAGAAGTGAATAACAAGTACAACACAATTTATGTGCGTCGACATCGTGATGCCCAATTTTAATGAGAGTAGGTTATCCAAATTGGATTTAACGAGATCATCATTATCCTCATAAAAGAGTCATTATGGCTTGTTATACATTGTCGTAATAGATAAGATCAATTTTAGCATAAATACACAGTTTATGCTTAAACAATATAATTTTAAAAACTAGATCTTTTGTCCGTGTATATGTTATTGAACTCCTACTAAATGCTTGTACAATTTTGATAAAAATTTTTTTTAGGCCACTAAATGGTTAAGATTTACTATTGGACCCAATACACCTATTGGGTCCAAATGTAAATCTAAACCATTTAGGGCGCTGCAATCGGGTTTTACGGGACCGCTAGTCTATACTTACTAATATTATAAAGCTGATTGAAAATGTAGGCTCTTTAGCCTGATGTAGGTTCCAATTATTAGTATAACATCTAAGTACTAAAATTATGGTATCA
The DNA here is from genome assembly GCA_945859745.1 of Synanthedon formicaeformis. NCBI lineage: Eukaryota > Metazoa > Arthropoda > Insecta > Lepidoptera > Sesiidae > Synanthedon > Synanthedon formicaeformis. The sequence goes on along the minus strand of OX243960.1, from coordinate 3,218,160 downwards.
AAAGACGTAGATACTCGTAGGTTATTTTGATAAAATATAAAGAAAACGTTCAAATGTTATGATATGATATTATGTTTTATTTATAACATTTCATTTCATCATTCAGACAAATAACAATTATTTTTAAATTTGTTTACGAGTTATGAAAATATATTGAATCAACATTGGCCTTGACTTTCGGTTCGCTATAGAACAAAAATTTCTGAATTTTAAAGCAGTTATCTAACCGATTGAGCTGAAATTTTGTATACACGCATATTTTGGATGATGACAATGCATGCTTAGCTATGTGACGTCATTCTAATTCCAATATGGCCGATCATCCAAGATGGTATGTATATTCCTCCATTTTCATGAAACTTGGTAGATAAATATTTAGACGTACAGGACACAGCATAGTCTCCTTTTTTCTTTTTCAACGAAGTCGCGGACGCTAGCTAGTAAATAATGAAGGCAGTGAAAAATCTAGTAATCATGTTAATTCAAATTGACTATAGTTGGCATGGTAGGCCCTGAATTCTAAGTTATTAGCAATGAATTTAATATACCAGCAAATATGTTCTGCTTACACAGAATATCGGTGTTTATTTTTTATTATTATTGCAAAATAGTTTGCTCTACATCAAGTGGGTAGAAATAACGCCTTCAGTCATGTATGAATGTGTACAAATATACTTTATGAATGACTTCTGTTTCTGTCCCTTGATAAAGCCATCTAGCGAAAGCCTCTTATGGTGTTGATCGAAGCTCCAAGATAAGACCGTTCGTTAGGACAACTATTAGGACAATGATATATCTCTTATGAGACGATCCAAATGATATATGTCTCATCTTTCAAGGCAAATACATCTGTTTAGGCGGTTAAATATCTTAAGCCGAGCTATGTAGATGTAGCAAAATTAAGATTAGGACTCACTAACGATTCTAGTATAACGGACACATTTTTTGTAGAATTTGAATACATTTGTCTACTCAGTCTATTATTAAACGGCATTACACGGAATTGTAGTTATGGGGATGGTTATGGTAGGGGAGCCCAAGAGGGGATTTTTGGATTTACTCGAGCGCGTCAAATATTGACAATGTAAATACCCCGCGTGTCTCCGATAACGGATATGTATTAATCTGACGATTTGGTTGGTGGGGTTGGCGGGGGTTGGGGTTAAAATTTTAAATACAACTCGAGCGCGTCAGATTTTCAGAGGGGATGTTAAGTGAACCTAAACTAAGCTCCCATTTAAAATTCAGACGATTCGGATGTAACGCAAGCTCGTGGCAGCTTTTTGAAAATGCAAAAAAAATTTTTGACGATTCTCATTTTGTAATACTTGAACGCGTCTGATTTTCATACAGACGGTTCAGCCTAAATTCCTGATCGTGCTGATTCTTAATCTGACGATTATATGGAGGATTTTTTAAAATACAGCGCCTACAAAATTTTGAACGCCTGTAGAATGAAAAACTTCATATAAACTTTTTTCTTCTTACCATCCAATCTTCAAAGTCCAATAGGTCACCACGACGCTCGAGTGACTACGCATTTAGTATCGTGGGCTCCCTAACCATATTTAGGTATTTATTTTATGTAAATCGTAATGTAAGAATGTACCTTAAATCTTTCTTTTTGCTTCCATCTACGCCGAGCTATGGAATGGTTACCTACTACTGTTGGAAAATAAAACTAACTTCTTTCTTTCTTCTTCCCAACAATTTTCGTTACCTACTTACAAAGAAAATTCACGTCGTAATTTTGTCATTTTTTACGTTCGTGTTCCGATTAGAATTGCAGATTTGCAAAAATACTAGAAATAAGTGAGTATAAACAACAAGATAACGCGAGTGGGTAAATTCGTATTTCGGTAAACGTGCGTTACGTACAAAGAGAAGGCCTCGCAAATGGAATATTTCCGGTGAAACTGCGCTTTTTGAATAAATTTGAATATATGACTCGCTACGTCGTCGGGATCATTGGCGATTATTGTTCCATGTTTATTTTAAAAAGGCAAGTCATTAAACATTTAAGGGTGATTTAGGACTTTGTACTGCCGATGAATCGGTGGTTAGGCATTGAAAATTAAAGTAGCATTTCGCTCTTAATTCCAATAGGGTTGTTTGTCTTGGATTTAAAGCCGTTTTCATTATTAACGCAATCAATGATTAATAAGACCTGCTTTATTTTGAAACTAAATTGACAGAGGCTTTTTATTTCTATACAGATAAGATTGAAATTTCTTTGGAAATTACATTACAATGCATAGCCCATTTGTCAACAGTAGCCATTTTATAGAAAATCACAATTTATCAGCTAGGTAATATATTTATTTTATTTGTACTAGTAATAGTATAATTATATTGTAATCTGTACAAGTTAAACTAAAATACGCCATTTGTTTTATCGATACACTAATGTTATACAGAGAAAATTTGTATTTTTGTATTTTTTGTTTATAATAAATAAACTCAAAAACTTGACCGGTTTAAAAAAATTAACCTATAAAATGTTACATTATTAGCGAATAACGTAGGCTGAGCATACGTTATAAAACGCGGACGAAGTCACGTGCGACAGCTAGTAACTTATATAGTCTCTACACTATTACTTTACTTAGTCTTAATGCAAATAAATAAACACCCTTAATATGAAAATATATACCGAATCCTCCTTAACTTTAATTCCTTGGTGCAGAGGTTTTGTATAATAGCTTCAAGCGATGAGCCAAGCCGGAAACTTATCGGCTCCAGTCACCGAAACTAATGTCATTATTTTTCAACTGAAATTCCCTTAAAATTAGTTGCATTAATAACAAAAGCTTGTTGCGGCGATGAGAGCAATCATGCGGTTAAAAGCTTATAAAACTTTCGCATTCGACGAATTGCGAGAGCTTGCTGGCGCTTTGTGCAGATTTTGTTGTTAGTGAAATTGCTTTCAACGTTTTTACTGAACGTTGTTGGAATGTTTGTGTAAAATGCCAATAAATAGTTTTAAATACGAATTTCTTAGGCGAATAGTTGTAGTGACTTAAAAATATTTACGCCTGTTTCAGAAACGTCAAGTAGGCCAAACTGTCATTTAAAGTCACCGGTAACCGGGGATAATGGAGCTGATATACCTTTATTTGTACGGTAAACGTCCCAAACATTAAATAGAAAATAATTTAAAAAAAATCGGCTATAGAATGATGCAGTAAACCGATATAACAGAAAATGATTTCTAAAAGTAACTAATCAACACTTTACTTGAAGTTTGTGAAAGAGGCCCTTAAACTAAGGAACTAACTTCATTGCAATATAATTTGATTTATAAAAATTAGTATATATAAAAAAAAAGAAAGAAAGAAACAATTCAATTTCGTTCACACATATTAAAAGTAAATATATCAAAATATTATAACGTAAGAAGGTGTAGTGGTGCGTTGGTAATAGGTCCCTGACTCAGCATAATGCCGTAGGGGTGACCCTCTGCGCTTATTTTCAGACGAAACTTCACGGAGACTTTTCAAGGCAATGTTAAATAAGTAAAAAGAGTCTTAGGAATTTCATTAAAAGAAGAAAAAAGTAGTTAGATAAAACGCCTATTAATAAAACATAGGCATCACAGAATTTCAGTAGCAATAGCCCAGATGTGAAGTATCAAAGATGCGTATATATAAAATAGTTAAATTGTCAAGCCTAATTTGGAACTACAAGTATCACGAACTCAATCAATATGTAGCAATATGTAAGTACCTGTGTTATTAGTTATCTCTGAGTAAAGTGTCAAGTAGGCTTCAGTAGGCACAATTTTCGAGTAGCATTACTCAAGGGTAATTTCAATGAAATTAAAACAAGATACTCGCCAATTAGCGTTACTTGAAAAGTAACTAATCAACACTTGTACTTGTAGTTGGTGAAAGAGGCCCTATGTTGCACAAATTTACATGCTATAATATTATAATATGTATGCTAAAGGCTTTACGTGACGCCTATCAAAGTTTAATTAATGATTTCGGCTCTGACACAGAGTTAAATGTAATTTATACCACGAAGTGTTGATTTTCGGTGTCGCTAATTTTTATCAATACTAATAATAAATCTGTAAGGGTTCGTCATGGAGTAAGTTACTTTGTTTTCAGAGATATCGTGTTTAGGCTCTATACATGATACTGAAACTAAATTGACGATTTTTAGAATTTTTTCCTGTATGTATGTAAGTATGTATGTTCCTCCATAACTCTTAAACGAATTAACTGATTTTCATGAAACTTGGTAGATAAACATTTAGACGTACGGGACACAGGATAGGCTACTTTTTTTCTTTTTCAACGCGGACGAAGTCGCGGGCGCCAGCTAGTATATTATATAAACTAGCGATCCGTTAACGGTATCGCGCGGGTGCTCTCTTTAATACATTTAAATCTTCCTCGTTTTTATTTCTTGACATTAGTGAGTTTAGAAGTAGATGACGAAAAAATATTAGTATGTATAAGTTATTTCAGTGACGTTATTCGATGATACTCGTAGTAGATAGTTTATAGGGATTTTGAAATTTATTCTGAATTCGTTGAAAATTCCGTTCAAACGAATTCCCACAGCTGAAAATATATTTTTTTCCTAAAGACTATTTTATTGCTTTCGTGTGATATACTGGTATATATTTTTAGATCGCGAAACTTGGACATCCGTTGCGAATCACCTGAGTAACAGTGTAAAAATAAAAACACTCGGCGCTCGTTTATTTACAAATACCGTAACGAACGCCCGGTTGCGAGCGTATGTCGGAGTAAATTTTCTTTGAGGATAAAATGAGAAGAAAAATTGCCACATTCGGTAGCCAAGGTGTTCGAGAGATAGGTCAAAAAGCTGCGGGCACCGACATAAATAAAAGATTTTTATCGTTCAGCTTCCAGGCGTCTGGAATGTAACGTCAAATAACTTACATACTATTTATTGCGAATCAGACAAACTTAATACCGTGTCGTTAAAATAAGTTGTGACTATCAAATGGATAGTCACAAATGGAGGAGCAACTCTTTTTCCCCTCTTCTCATTTGACATATTATCATGTCAAATCGAATCAAACGAAATCGTTTATCTCTCAAAAATAGGATAACAAAATAATTTTTTTGAAGTCGGTGAACTGCCGTTTCGGAAATAAATTGGCGATCTGGAAGAGAAGAAATGGCGAAAGAAACTCTCTAGCAAGCACTCTTTTTATGAAATTACATTCGTGCCAAATTTAAAAGTATATTTAATTCCAATCATTTCTTAAATGTCATTATATATTTTAACAGGGTTTCAGACGAAATACCCAAATTGTTACGATTCTGAGAAGAAAGCCCTAAAAAATTTAGGATACCATTCATTTTGTCATGTAAGTGGGTCAAAAAGGCATTTTTATTAAGCGGGTAATAATTTGTGGCCTCAGAAGGTTCGTCACCATAGTGCTAGAATTCCTTTAAATTGTCGCTACTTATCTCAACTATGTGGCACCTGCGCTCACTAGAAGAAAATTAATCCTACTATGGTCTTATATGGCGTTGCTTATATTATAAAAGACGGTAGCCATCTACTATCAAGTGGATTGTCAGACCACTTGATCTGACGATCTTAACATAAAAAAAACTGCTCACAAATCTACGATTGTTTCACATAAGATATTCATATTTATCCATAGAGCAACTGAACACTATTTATAATCAATCGAGAAGTGTCACAAAGTAGATCATTCGAGAAGGTTCACAAGTAGACTAGGTTTAGAATCGACCTCGCAAGTCTAAACTTGGCCTGTATTTGTGAATTAATAGAATTGATCGAACTTTAACCTCGATACAAACTTAAATTTTTAGTGGATCAGAAAACTGCTGAGCCAAAGAAACTTTCATATTCCAACGTCGAAAATCAGTTCACATTCGCAACAAATATGAAAGAGATTTTCATAAGAAAGCAATCCTCGAAGTTTCCCTCGATACATATGTTAACTCGATATGAAACTTGAAGTGATCTATTCTATCGAGTTTTATTATCTTCGGCGCACAATTTGTCTCAAATATTCGGATAAAGTCTTAGGCGAAGTTGAACAAGCCACCTTTAGAAACGAATTTTGATTAAAAATAAATACCATTTTCATAATTATATTTGAAGATTCTCTTCCATTACTTATTGACAAAACCAATCTCTTGCCTTATATTTGTTCAAAGGTTGCTATTAATAATGTTAGCAAGGTGATCTATTAGCTTAGTGTAAGCCTCTTCATAAAGGGTAGGAGTAATACTCCTCTATGGCCTTCTTTAACTTCGTTTATTCTTTAATTTCGTGTTTACCCGCTAACCTATTGAAATTCTCAATTTTCCACCTTTGGGGTCTGCTAACGGGCCTTCTTTGCTTTCATTGCAACCTTGCTATTATTTCGCATTATTATCGTCTTCTTTAGTTGCTATTGCTATACATGCTGCCAAGTTTACGGCTGCGTTCCGCAGTGTGCTATGCTATGCTATGCTATGTTATGCTACGCTACGCCACGCTACGCCACGCCACGCCACGCCAGGCCACGCCACGCCACGCCACGCCACGCCATGCCATGCTATGCTATGCTATGCAAAAATTTGTGTGGTGCACTATAAAGACTTCACTTTAACTCCCCAGAAGGAGAAACTTAGCAGCAAGACGTAAATGTGCCACTGGATCAGGGTGGAAATTTGGCTTTATGCTGTAATCCATTGAAATAATATTTTTAGATATCAGAAAACCTGTCATGTATTATTTATTTATTTTCTAAATGTAACGTTTTCTTGGTTGTTTTACAAGCTGTGAGAAATACATGTAGAGTTAACAAGAAAAACAAACTATAAAAAAAAAACAAGAAGATTTAAAGTAGGTACTAATGATATCGGTTTACGAATATGTATATCACGCATATGAGATTAATTTACCTACCTGTTATTAATTTCGAATACATGGAATAAACTTTCCCATTTGCAACTTAAACTATCTACACTGGTCGTTCAGCAGACACGACAATGCATCAAACAGCTTTTGTTGTCGCCGCTGACGCTTCAATAATGTAGGTATCGTTAAAAGTTGTTGGGAGCGTAAATAAACTAGCTAGAAACAGGGTATGTCGATAAAACAGTATACACTGTTCTGGATTTAGTTAAAATAGAACAGAAATTGAACAGAAACTCCGAAATGGATATATTCGATATTAAAAGCCAAATAACAAACATAATGGTAGGGGAGCCCAAGAGGGGATTTTTGGATTTACTCGAGCGCGTCAGATATTGCCAATGTATATACCCCACGTGTCTTCGATAACGGATAAGTATTAATCTGACGGTTTGGTTGGCGGGGGTGGGGGAAAATTTTTAAATACAACTCGAGCGCGTCAGATTTTCAGAGGGGATGTTAAGTGAACCTAAACTAAGCTCCCATTTAAAATTTAGACGATTCGGATGTAACGCAAGCTCGTGGCAACTTTTTGAAAATGCAAAAAATATTTTTGACGATTCTCATTTTGTAATACTCGAGCGCGTCAGATTTTCATACAGACGGTTCAGCCTAAATTCCTGATCGTGCTGATTCTTAATCTGAAGATTATATGGAGGATTTTTTAAAATACAGCGCCTACAAAATTTTGAACGCCTGTAGACGCTCACCCCACCGCTGAAATGAAAAACATCATATAACCTTTTTTTCTTCTTACCATCCAATCTTCAAAGTCCAATAGGTCCCCAGGACGCTCGAGTGACTACACATTTAGCATCGTGGGCTCCCCAACCATAACGTACAACAGAAATGGACACAAATCTTGGATTTAATTGTGAATTTCCAGTAGAAAGCTGTAGCACAATATTTCGCAGTCATAAACTAGCTAGCACGTGTGCTGTTGCTATTCGGTTATAGAGTAAGAGACGTTAGTCAATTCCTCTATTCTCTCCTTATCTTATAGTAACCACTGTGCTGTTGCTAAACTATGTATCATCAATTCGATTCAAGCTCACCGAAACACAAAGGCACAGGTGCTGTTATTTTACTGTGGTCTTCTGTAAGAAGATGGTTACTGCCGCTATAGCCATACGGGCTGCCCAAATGACTGCCCAAAACGTAGTGTGCCTGCCACTACTATCTCCGTGTACTTCACTTTCATCAGGTAAAAAATTAATTTCTATAAGTTTTTTGTCTCCTAAAAAGTATGCGATGAAGTTTAGCTTCTCTGTTTATATGACTCTCCGTGTACGCTGTACGGTGTCTGACGACTTTGCAACTCCAAAATCGCATTGTTCCCGAACGACTTGGAACGGTGTCAACGATTTGAAGAGATAAAGGCTTCAAAGTTTGCGTTACGAGGCTTTAGTATAGCGTGCTGGATTATGTCTCTTATGATAATGTTATCTCAGAAGGTTACCCACGCGTCTCCAAAATGTAGTTCGCAAACTCTTGTTTCGTATCCAAATTTATTGCCCATTCACAAAATATGAAACTTCAATTGTTTGCCTCTTGATCGATGTTGTTTATCATAGAAATTACATGAATTTCAGGATTGAACTTCTGGTATTACAGAATTGAAGGCTTTAGAAAACAAGTTTCTTCAAATACAATAATTTGTCTTATACTGAAATTATGAGATATTATGAGATTTACTGTGCCATTCCACTTATATGTAGAACTACTTTTACTACTTCGATTATATTTTATTTTCAACAAAAATAAAACTCGCGAACGGGTATACTTATAATACCTTTTTTACGCAGATATGAAATAAACTTCATCTAGGTGGTGTTAAAATTTTCATGTACATTGTCGTGCATGCAAAATTTTACTACTATATTCATATTGGTGCTAACAAAGTCACGAACGAGACCTGGCAGTAGTACGTCACACGTATAGAGTTTCAAAGTAATAATTATATTTCTTGCTGCAGTGGTTTCTCGTTTGCGTTTAATGAACACTACCTAAATGCGACATTATTTCATAATATTTCTCTCTTATTTTAGTTTAGTTATTAACAAATCAAAATTTCAGTGTCAGAGGAATTTTTGATATAAGTTTCTAGATATCGATGGGTGAAAGAAATTTAATCCAGACATTATTATTTACAGTATGATTTGAAAAAACAATTCATTCAATAATGTAACCACGAAGTAACAAGTTGGTTGAAGTTTGACATTAAACATTAAACGTGATCGAGGGAGGGCGAAGACAATTTTCGCCACCGAAACTCGAGCGGCATGTTTCAACTCGGTCATAACTTCGGAATACAATATTTCCCCGACCACTTTATTTTGTGGTTTCTCAAAAAGAACAAGTTTCGCAAGAGCGGTCCGTGAAGGCAATAAAGTTTTCGGTGAAATCTGGGAGATTAAATGCAAAATCTGATCGAGTTGGGGAACGTTCGGGTCCACCTGACGACAGATGTCGCGAACCTTTATAGAGTTGTAGATATGTTATTCTTTAATTCATCTTTAGTATAAGAATTTTTGGAATGATATGTCATCATTCCGATAGTTCTTATGTATATAATCTACATCTATTTATCTCCTATCTTTTATGTATATAAGTACATATCTATTATGAAATAAATTTGCTAAAGAAAATAAATAGAACTCTTTCCATTAAACGAGGAGGTTTTATAAATAGTTCTAGAAAAAAAAAAAAAAACAGTGAAGCCGGGGGCGGGTTGCTAATGTAAGAAATTTAGGAAAAATTGCTCATAAATTTTAATGCTAATCTAATGGACCAAATACACGGTCAGTCCATCGCGTCAAATTAACTGGCGTGAAGCCAAAATTTGGTCGTGACTTGATGTCAAAAACTGTATTTAAATTCGCGCCCTTGCCTCACGTCATTTTGTCGTCACGCTAAACGCTTGATCGTGTATTTCGTTCATAACTGTTGTATTTTCATTGCGTCAGCGAATCTGCCTATTTTCTTAATCTGTTATTGACACTTTAAAAAGCGGATTGTTCATAAGAAGGAAGCATATTGATAAAAACACGCCAATTCCTATGATATCGTATGTATGTATGACGAGCCCGTTGGACGAACGGCAAGGGTGCTTGCCTTACGTCTCAGGGGCCCCGGGTTCGATTCCCGGCGGGGTCAACTTTGGAAATTTTAATATAATTTTCAAAATTGACTCTGGTCTGGATTTAAAAGTAGTGGTACACACTGCGTTTCGCAGTCATTTGGGCAGCCCGTCTGGCGGCAGTAACCACCACCTTACAGAATACCACCGTGAAATAACAGCATTATGTGCTGTTGTGTTTCGGTGTGTGAGTAAGGGATGCCAGAGCCCATTACCCCATCCCTCCCTTATCCCTTATCCTTAATCCTATGGTCTAGCACTTATGGCGTTGCTTGTGTTATAGGCGACGGTAGCCACCTACCATCAAGTGGACCGTCAGCCTGTCTGTCGACCTTAACATAAAAAAAAAATACTTTCAAACATTCAAGTGACGTAGGTTCAAATCGGTCGAACGGAATTAGATAAGAAAACGAATTGCGTCCGAAACATAAAACAAGGGAAGACAGCGGTCGCTACAATTTCCGCGCTTCTGCGTTTCTATATAAAAATGATATCTCAAGGCCATAGGAAATAATCCTACCGAGGTCAAGTAATTCGATTTCACGCTTCAAATTAATCTCGCTTGAAATATTATCAGTTTTACCCTTTACACAGGGACTTTTGATTTTCGTTTCATTTACAATACGCAATTTGAAACTTATTTCTCATTTTCAACCGACTTCAAAAAGGGAGGAGGTTCTCAATACGAGTGTATGTTTTTTTTTTTGGAATAGTATAATGAAGAAAGAAAAAAAGGAAGAATTTTAATTTGTAACAAAGGACGATCTGAAACTCAGCATAATTCTGGTTGTAAAAACCATAACCTAATGGAGTAACTCAAATTCTTTTATCGGGTGAAGCTGCATAAATTATGTTTTTTTTCCGGCTTTAAAGATTATTTTTATGCCTTTTTTATGACTGTCTCTTTTGCAGCACTTTTTCTCAAAATTTATGAAAAAAAAATGCTTAAAAACTAATTTAAATCACGGATGGCTCTTAACTGAAAATTACTTTCCGTTATTATAATTCATGAAGTTTTTCATTTACATCAAAATCACTTTTTATGGAAATGGTTCGCGGAACCAAAATTGTCGGAGAGTTAAAGTAAATAGTTTCTCTTTTGAGCTTGTTTAACGAAGTTATTTAACATTTAGTCTTGTTTGTAGAATTATTAATGGACCTGGGTTTGACGTGTTTTGGTGACTATTTAATTTTTGCTTTTTGTTTCATATAATAAAAGCAAAGCAAAAGCAGCTGTTACAATATTTTTAGTCGTGCGTGAATGGACGTGTTCAAATATTTTTTTTTTATATATAATTACTGACACGGCTCGTTTTACTTCAATGGCTCGTTTACGATTTTATTATATTTAGCGCCTGTTTCTCAAACGTCAAGTTGTAACCCTCTGGCGTGCTGTGCTTGTTTATCGCTTTGCACCAGACCAGATGTTACCACCGACTAGTGTTCAGCCAGTAAGGCACGAGACTATAGGGCGCCTTTGCCAGAGAGAAGAAGAGGGCAGCCTAAGAAATAAAACAAAGACTTACCACAACACAAGTTTAATAAAAGAATTATAACAATATCAGCAATATCAAAATCAGTAAGATACAGGTTACTAATTAACAAGTTTAAATTAGATTATAATATTCAGAGTAGCACGTTGAGGACGTGAGCAGTGTTGGCTCAGACGTGGGAATTTATCAAACTCCGAGGGTAAGCTGATGAGTATATAAATTAAAAAACTACTCAGCTGGATAAAACGCTCCGGGAATGCCGCTGAAGCAGGTCCACTGCTGCAGCCCGCGGAAACGTGGCGTAGACCCCCTCAAAACGCGAAGAGCGTGCAGACGAGCGTCGGTGTGGAGTGGTTGCCGGAAGCCGGCGATAGTAGGTGCTGAGTAGGCAGCACGGACTAGCTCCTCCCGCCGTGGTCCAAAACGCCCGCGTATGAATCTCGCAGAGCCCTCGGCGACTCCCTTCCTCGCACAGGCGACTTCAGGGATCGTGGCGAAGTAGACGAAGTAGCACGGTATAGATCGTGACAGTGGGTACTTTTCCCAAATTTAAATTAACCGCCAAGCTTGTAATAAAAATATGCGTGTACGTAAGCAGTGTCCTTGCGTCTGAGAGTCCTTGTTGTAGGTATCTCTCCTACTTTTAGTGACCATTCCTCCCTCCCTTCACGTCCCCTACTTCCCCGACAGTTGAGAGGTGCGGTGACGTGACTTTGGCATTGACAATACTACATTGACATAGACTATATTTTAGTGCACAGACCAGTTTAATGGTCTGTGCAAATTTCATATGTTACACACACCCCTCCTTGCGGAAAAAATTTCCACGCACGAGGAAATTTTTCAGTCCCCGCACGTAGAAAATTCCAATACTGTCGGCTGAAGCAGGAACCGTGCAGTTTGGGAGATGGGCGACCTGAAGGGTCATATTGAATTCTGAAATCAAATTCAGTTACAGTTAAGTAAGAAAGTATATTGAGTATATCCTGACCAAGTCTCATTCACTCGCACACTCATTCTCAGGACATACTACAATAAATGGAAAATAAAAAAACAAAAAAAGTAAGTAATATAAGTTGTCTAAGCCCTATTGTATGTAGACTAGACATAAAAACAAAAATTAACTAAAGATGTAACTTTAGTAAATTAATAGGTTCTCAATTAAGAGAAACAAGTAAATTAGTATTAAAGTGGGGAACGTAGTCCCATAGCTGCATGTTAACAGTATATAACAATTAGCTAAGCACAATAAGTAAAGATGAAACTTTTGTAAATTAATAGTTTCAAAATTAGGAGAAGTATCTCAGTGAACTTGATTTGAACAAGCTTTCAAATAAAGTAGGGAACGTAGTTCCAAGATTTAAAGTAAAAATATAAAGATGAAACTTTAGTCAATAGATAGTTTCACAGTAATATAGATATTAACAGTGAACTTGAATGAAACAAATTTTCAAACAAAGTATGGAATCCTATGTGATATGGTGACTGTATTATGTTTTATTGAGGGTGTGTGTACTTAAGATTTTAGATGGTACTTTTAGTGTGTGAGTGCCATTTCAAAAACAGTAGCCGAAGCATATATTAGTTTATAAAATTGACATGCCTATATGGACATGTATAAATAGTGTTGTAACATTACTAGAGAGCAAGTCACAATAAAAATCATCATAACGATGATCAGTAAGGTCGCGCACACACTTGCTACCGAAGTCATACACATGCCCACAACTTCAGTCGTCATATTTTAAGATATCCTTTATATGATAGTCCCCTAGCACTTTGCCATCCATGTCAGACAATGTATATACTAGGGGTGAGCGCTTAGCCGTAATTATACATTTTTTAAACTTTGGCGCCAATTTTGAAGTAAAGCTTTTTGAAGCTTTAGATAAATAAAAGGTTCTCTTGTAAACTATCTGTCCTACTTTTAGTTCTATATTCCGCTTCCTAAGATTGTAATAGCGCTCATTCTTTTGGTGAGAACGCTTAATGTGTTCGCTCACCTTATTAAAAATGTTTCTTAATTTTTGCAAATTCTTATTACGCTCTTGTGGGTCACCTACTTGAAATTGTGAATGGGGAACCGGCTGGTCACTTGATTTATATAGATCACCGTCCACTATGCATTCCCTACCGTGCACTAAATAATAAGGAGAGAACTTTGTTGTGTCATTTACGGCTGTATTTAATGCACACTGTATTTCAGCAATGTTCTCGTCCCATCTCTTATGATCGTTCTTTACATAGCACGCGATCGAGTTGACGACGTTTCTTATGGCCCTTTCAGCTTGATTCACTTGTGGGTGATACCGCGGGTTATAGTATATGTTGGGAACATTATATTTTTTCAATAGTTGTCTGAATTGATAGCTTATGAATTGAGGACCGTTATCTATGTATATATATTCACAAACTCCATGAATCAAAAATACTTGTTTCTCTAAGAACCGTGCCACGGTTTGACCTGTTGCGCTCCTCAGTGGATGCAACATAATATATTTGCTGAAGTAATCAGAACAAACTAGTAAGTAAGTATTTTGATTTCTGGATTTTGGGAATGGACCTAGGAGGTCAAGAGATATGGCCTGAAAGGGTTTGCTGGCCTTTTTGGGACCGCCCATAAGGCCTGGCCTGCCAGTAGTGACAGGCTTGTAAGCTTTACAAGTCTCACACTTATTAACATATTTAACAACGTCAGAGTACATATATGGCCAGTAATAATGTTCAGATAGGCGTTTGTGCGTTTTAAATATACCTAGATGACCGCTAGTGACATCGTCATGACATTTATATAGTAAATCCGACCTATTCTTTTTCGGGATTACTAACTTCCAATCCAAATCAGACGTTAGACCGAATTTATTTTTCGAATGGCGAAACAGTCTATCCCCATCTATCGTGAAGTTAGGGAACCTACGTGGATTTCGTTTGACACTTGCAAGCATATGTGAGTACCATTCATCCCCGTCAGGCGTGACACTGACACTGTTCACCTGGATTCTAGACAGAGCGTCAGGTATCACATTATCCTTCCCCTTCCTATGTTCTATTTTAAATGGGAATTGACTAAGACGCATGCTCCATCGAGCCAAACGTCCAGTGGGATTCTTGAGCTTATAGAACCACTGTAGAGATGCATGATCGGTCACCACAGTACATTCCTGGCCTTCTACATAAGATCGGAACTGCTCTAAGGCATACAGGACAGCGAGGAGCTCCCTCTCAGTAGTACTATAATTGACTTCATGTTTATTAAGAGTACGACTACAGTAAGCTATGGGATGTTCTGTATCCTCATATTTTTGAGTAAGTACAGCGCCCACTGCAAAGGCAGAAGCATCTGTATGAATAGAAAAAGGTAAATCAAAGTTAGGACATTTTAAAATAGGGGCAGACACTAATGCCGCCTTTAAATTATTGAAGGCATCATTCGCCTCATCAGTCCAGGAGTATTCCTTAGACTTACAGGTTAGTTTGGAAAGAGGTCGACTGAGTTTAGAGAAGTTGGGTATGAATCGACGATACCAGCCCGACATGCCGAGGAATCTCTTTACTTCTTTAGGAGAAGTGGGAATGGGATAATTGACTATAGTATCCACCTTGCCTGGGTCGGTTCTCAGACCATGCCTATCTACAAGATAACCGAGATACTTCAGCTCTTTTCTACAGAAGACTGATTTTCCCATATTGACCGTCAAGCTAGCTGATTCTAATTTATGAAAAACCCTTTCCAGAAGTTCCAGGTGTTCCTCAAAGTTGTTAGAGATGATGATTAAATCATCCTGGAACGCAAAGACTTTCCCATCAAACTCAGCGCCAAAAAGTTTGTCCATCAGCCTCTGCATAGAAGCTGATGCACCGACGAGTCCGAAGCACATAACATTAAATTGAAACAATCCTCTACGAGGAACAGTAAAAGCAGTCTTCTCTGCAGAAGACTTGTCAGCGAGGGGAATCTGCCAGTAAGCAGCACTAAGGTCTATGGATGATAAATATTTAGCATCCCTCAGCTGATCTAAAATATTGGAAATATAGGGCAGAGGATAGGCATCGGGCTTAGACACAGAGTTAAGTTTTCGACAATCCACACACAGGCGTAAGTCTCCATTTGGCTTTTGCACCATAACTACGGGTGAATTCCATGGGGATTGTGAAGGTGACACAACGCCTAAGCCTAGCATCCGATCTAGTTCTTGTTCCAATGCTTTTTGTTTGATTGGAGACAAAGGATAGTAGCGTTGTTTAATCGGGGGACTGTCCCCAGTGTCTATACTGTGACTGGCCATACTCGTCCTGCCTAAACCTACTTTTTCAGTGTCAATAATGTCAAACTTCTTTATTAATGAATTTAATTTACATTTCTGTTGCGAACTTAGTAAGTCAAAATCTTCTAAGCCACCACCGGATGAACACGAATTGATGTAGTTTTCACCAAGTGATAGTTCCGTAGTAGGGAATATTCCCTCATTTAGTCTAAATTGGTTCCAAAAGTTAACCCCGAAAGTAATGGGCATCCGTATGCTTGGCACAATATAAAATTTAATAACTTGAACTTCATCTTTAAATAATACAGGTAAGTACATAATTCCTATGCATGACAACGGTGAACCATCCGCTGCATACATAGTATGAATATCGTCCACACGATTAATTTCAAAACCATGGTCACGAAAGATAAGATGAGAATTGTCACCCAGAATCGAGCACAAAGACCCGGAGTCAAGCAATCCGTAAACATTCAAGTCCAATACAGCTACACATATGTGGGGTCTAGTATCATTAACATTTTTGAACAGGACCTTCCCTTTCTGTTCGCAATTAGTGGGAGGGTCCTGACTAATCAGTTTTTTGGAACCTTATTACATTGTGGACAATCAGGAGTCTTTACACCCTTCTTGCCACATTTGAAACAGACCAACTCCCGTTTACGACAAACACTAGTGTCATGATTAGTCGACCCGCATCTATGACACTTAAAAGACCTGCTACTTATGGGCACAGGCTCCTTGCCTATACTGGCCACAGGCTTCTCCTTCTTTACAATGGGGGGTTGTATATCCCGCGTTACCGTGTACGCACTCATGTCGGGTTCGCGGTATCTGTCTTGTCGGTGCTTGACAATCTCGACCTGCCTGCACACTCCTAGAACTTGACTCATGCTATGGAAACTATGAGCCTCAACCAGCTCCATATACTCCGGCCTGATGTTGTGGCGGAGGATATCCAACTGATCCTCAAAATCTGGTTGAGTAGTTAATCGTGCAAACATGGCCTGCATGGTCGAGATGTAGGATACCAACGACTCCTTACCACTCATTGTACGAGAACGTATCTCTTTCATAAGTAGAAAGTCGTAATCGGGAGTGTCAAACGTCATCTGAAAACAAGCTTTAAACTGTTCTAAATTGTTGAAACTTTTTTTGTTTGCCCGGAACCACAGTAAAGGAGTACCGCTTAAGATTTCGGGCAACGAGTTGAGAATTTGCTGGTCGGATATCCCTCGGGATAGTTTCAGTTCCTCCAGCCTCTCCAGAAAGGCTCTCACACAAGTAGTACCATCATATTTCAAATTTAAAGAATTTACATTAAAAGATTTATCAGTACACGCTACAGATTCTTTAATAATAGGTTCGGGGTTAGCATCCTTGCATTCATCAACTTCACTCTCACCGTGGTCAGATACACCCAATACCTTTATTATTCGAGCGCGAAGCGATGCCAGTCTACTGTCGTCCAATCTGATTCGCGAGAGTCGATCAAGCCAGTAATTCGCCCGAGCCGTGATTCGCCTGAGTTTAGATGGGGTCGCTTCCGATAATTTAAGTTCCAACGACTCGACTACCTCCTCAGCCAATACTATGTCCAACTCCGCATTTGGTTCATAATCAGTTGGATTCGGAAAGCTACCACGTCTCGCAGCGTTGAGGACCTGCTTCAGTTGCTCCCTGAGTTTTTCTACAGTTCCAGGTTCCTCTGAAATTATACCGTAACGAATGAGTTCAGTTTTGATCTCGTCTTTCTTTAAATATTTTAGATAGGTTGACAGTGGCATCTTTAAAGTATTTGTTAAAATTGCAAAGAAAACACAATAAGTAGGTGACAAAGTTCACCTATTTGTCAGCTAAAAATTTAATTAAAATATTAAACTCATAAAATGATAAAACTTGTATGTAAGTACAATACACTATAAATATGAAAAAATATTATCTAAGTAACAAACACCTTTTCAATATTTAGCTATTAATTGTTCTTATTAGATATAAAACAAAATTAATTTCCAAATTTTCCAATGAAAAAATAAAAATTAAACATGAGTGACATGACAATTTGACAATCAATCAGATTCGGCGATCATTCACTTCATTTAGTGACGTAACTTGTCAAATGACAGTTGACAGTCAATGCGTCACAGAGCAGTGGGTACAAGGAAATTAATAAAAAAATTGTAGTGAGAACACAATTTGCTCTATGTAAAATGTTGAGGTATTTAGAAAATTATGAAAAAAATAAAATTGCAGTGAATTGATAAAAAATATTATTTTTATCAATTCCCGCGGTACATGTAAATAAACACAAATGTAACAAAGGAATTAAAAGTAACAAAGATAAACTTGTGCTGGGATAAGTAGGTATGAAAAAATAAAAATGAATGAAGTTAAAGCAAAAATAAAAAGTAAGTTAACACCAAAATTAAATAAAAAACTAGTGAAAAAAAAAGAAAAAAAAAAAAGTTGAGCGTGGTGCAAAATCAAGGATTAGGGATAAAGGTTGAGGAAATTGGGTATTGAGCTGAATGGGATCACGGGAAATTAGGAAAAGGAGTGGACACTGGTGTTCCTTGCCAACTCAACCAAGCAAGGAAGTGGTATTTCACCAGGCGGGCCTGTCCTGTGGGTGAAAAAAATTAACGCCCTTCCACGGAAATTTTCTTGATGTGCACCAGTGCTATGCTAAAACAAACTGCGTGTGGCAAGTCTACTGCCTCCTCTCCCTGGCAGAATATTTATATTTAGTCTCGGGTTCGGCTCTCAGTCTATGGACGTAAGCAACTCGCGGGTTTCGAGGCCCTAAAGTTGGAGCGCCACTTTGTAACCCTCTGGCGTGCTGTGCTTGTTTATCGCTTTGCACCAGACCAGATGTTACCACCGACTAGTGTTCAGCCAGTAAGGCACGAGACTATAGGGCGCCTTTGCCAGAGAGAAGAAGAGGGCAGCCTAAGAAATAAAACAAAGACTTACCACAACACAAGTTTAATAAAAGAATTATAACAATATCAGCAATATCAAAATCAGTAAGATACAGGTTACTAATTAACAAGTTTAAATTAGATTATAATATTCAGAGTAGCACGTTGAGGACGTGAGCAGTGTTGGCTCAGACGTGGGAATTTATCAAACTCCGAGGGTAAGCTGATGAGTATATAAATTAAAAAACTACTCAGCTGGATAAAACGCTCCGGGAATGCCGCTGAAGCAGGTCCACTGCTGCAGCCCGCGGAAACGTGGCGTAGACCCCCTCAAAACGCGAAGAGCGTGCAGACGAGCGTCGGTGTGGAGTGGTTGCCGGAAGCCGGCGATAGTAGGTGCTGAGTAGGCAGCACGGACTAGCTCCTCCCGCCGTGGTCCAAAACGCCCGCGTATGAATCTCGCAGAGCCCTCGGCGACTCCCTTCCTCGCACAGGCGACTTCAGGGATCGTGGCGAAGTAGACGAAGTAGCACGGTATAGATCGTGACAGTGGGTACTTTTCCCAAATTTAAATTAACCGCCAAGCTTGTAATAAAAATATGCGTGTACGTAAGCAGTGTCCTTGCGTCTGAGAGTCCTTGTTGTAGGTATCTCTCCTACTTTTAGTGACCATTCCTCCCTCCCTTCACGTCCCCTACTTCCCCGACAGTTGAGAGGTGCGGTGACGTGACTTTGGCATTGACAATACTACATTGACATAGACTATATTTTAGTGCACAGACCAGTTTAATGGTCTGTGCAAATTTCATATGTTACAAAGTAGGCCAAAACGAGCCCGTTGGACAAGTGGCAAGGGTGCTTGCCTAACATCTCAGGGGCCCCGGGTTCGATTCCCGGCGGGGTCAACTTTGGAAATTTTAATGTAATTTTCAAAATTGACTGGTCTGGATTTGAAAAGTAGTGGTAGGGCATACTGCGTTTCGCAGTCATTTTGGGCTGCCCGTCTGGCGGCAGTAACCACCCCCTTACAGAATACCACCGTGAAATAACAGCATTTACGTGCTGTTGTGTTTCGGTGAGTGAGTAAGGGTTGCCAGAGCCCATTACCCCATCCCTTCCTTATCCCTTATCCTTAATCCTATGGTCTAGCACTTATGGCGTTGCTTGTGTTATAGGCGACGGTAGCCACCTACCATCAAGTGGACCGTCAGCCTGTCTGTCGACCTTAACATAAAAAAAAATGTCATTTAAAGTCACCGGTAACCGGGGATAATGGAGCTGATAAACCTTTGCTTGTGCGGTAAACGTCCCAAACATTAAGTCAAAAATAATAAAAAAAAATCGGCTATCGAATGATGCAGTAAACCGAGTGCATAATTCAATATAACAGAAATTGATTTTTAAAAGTAACTAATCAACACTTTGATTGTAGTTTGTGAAAGAGGCCCCTTATAGATGTAATTATTTAAGTATAGAGTTTAGAATACTGTGAAATTATTAATGAATAATGAATGCCCTACCACCTTTTTAACTTCATAGCTGTTTCTTTGATTGAACGTTGCCTTCATTTACAAAATCAATCCAGAATTTCAAAGTATTTGTTTACAATCTGCATGAGGAAATTCGTTAACTTCACCAAAAGTTCCCTTGCTTTATTTACAATGCGAATATTTCAGGAAGTCTTTTTGGGACGCAGGTTTTAGAAAACTCAAGAATTTTGTTGTTTTCTTTTTTTGATTACAAACTCAAATGATTTTAGCTACTAAAAACAACTTATTGACGGAATAATTTTTATGTTATTTTAGTTTTATCGTGAAATTATACCTAAGGAAATTGTAAAATTGCAGGATATTATTATCTAAATAGCATGCATAAGTATCGATCTTACTTGAAGGATATAAAACCAACAAGATGTGGATAGAATAATGCACTCTGACAACAGTATTTTACTCGTATATTCATTTCTGTACTTCTAAGTGCGCGTATGGAAAATTTTATGGCTACCTAACCTATTGAAGTTGTAAAACCGTAACAAAAAACTCACTTTAGCCAAAGAGTTTAAAGTACCTATGCTTTAGCTATAATATTAGTTAGGGTTATATATATATTAGACTCGTGGTACCTTCTGTATTATTACATAAAATGTGGGTATGTATAGCAAATCTTCCGTTTGTATCCCTGACGCAGCTGTTTTTGTGACACGGGTAAGGACTTTGATCCCTTTAAATAAACTAAACTCTTTGTGATTATTGGTCACCACATTTATAATTTAAGTCAATATTTTTATATAGAACTTCATTAAATTTCCTCAATATTTTTATAAGGAGTAATAGAAAAGCAAATGCTAGTTTGAGGATTATGATTCAAGTTTATTATTGCAAAGGAAAATGGGCTTAATTGCTGTCATAATACTCGTAGATACTTATAATATTATATTACCCAGATTTTTTAATGATATAAGATTCAGGCTTTTGAAATTTCATAATGATTTCATAAGTTGCTTAGGCCTGAAAATGTATCAAAGAAACAAACTCACTCGCATTTTATAATATTAAGTCAGAATTAAACTGTCTTTCTTGGCGCTAAGTAGTTTATCAAGAAAACTCAGGTCTGAAATATACACGGTTAAAAAAAATCGTCATTTAATGGTCTTATTCAGCTACTTAAAATACAAGGGATTCTCCGTTGATATAATTACATATTAAATAATTATATTACTTATTTTATTTAACGGTTGTATACAATAACAATACAAAAAACAAATGATGCCCAGAACTTATCAATAACTTTAATTAAAATAGCCTGATATCAACTTTCCTAAATTAGACAATTATTACTTAATAGACAAGAAGACAAGACTATCCTATTAATATAGTAGGTAACAATTTTATCTAATATTTTAGATGAAGTGTGTATTACGGCAGCCCTTAATCTAGTTTACTCCCACATAATATGAAGTAAATCTTGTTAGTAATAATTCTGTTTAAGATGACACAAGAAAATCATTTTATGGATTTCGATCGAGAGTTCAATAACTTTGAAACAGATCTTTTATATTTTTACTAGAATAAAAATCATGTACTCCTATTACTGCAAGTAATACCGTGTTCACATTTAAATAATCATTACACGACACGAGTAATATATATTTATTTTAGGGCCTCTTTTACAAACTACAAGTAAAGTGTTGATTAGTTACTTTACAAGTAAAGCTGATTGGCGAGTAAATGTCGTGAGTATCTTGTGTCAATTTCATCAAGTATCCAACTGAATTTTTAAACTCCTTGAATGTGCCTGGCTTAACCACCGCACAATTTACAACTGAAATTTGGCTCTGTAGTCATCATACTTCGAAATCTAAACCAACCAAAACTATGCAATGGAACGCGTTTGGAGTTAAGAAAACTGATGGCAAATGTGATTCAGGCGACGATACTCAAAGGAAAATTCAAAGGTGAGGAAGTTCTCATTCCGAGAATTCCGATGATCCCAACCGATATGCCCTTTGATTTTACGAATTCAATTTTCGATTCGACTTGCATTCGCCATGACGATTAACAAATCACAAGGCCGATTACAATCACAAAACAATTGAGTGTTTGTAGAATCTAGAACCTAGAAAATGGATGTTTTACTCGGTCAATTGTACGTCGCATGTTGACGTGTCGGCAAACCTGCTTTATTTGTTCTAGCGCCTGATAACAAAACGAAAAATGTAGTATTATATCACAAAGTACTTCATTGAAGAGAATCAACCTGAATGCAACCCATGCAGCAAAATACATATTTGATTTATTTATGTAATTTTATTGAATTTTTATTATCCTGATAAACTATTGCACTAAATATGTATTTTTTTTATTCATTAAGTTCATAATATCCTAAATTAAGTTTATCTAAAAAGTAACACTACATTCATTGACTTGAGCTTTGGTCTCTTGATCGAAACTCACAACTCTGCGGTAAGCGTTATGCGGTGTTAACCTAATTTGTATGGAAAACGTGGAAAAACGTCTATGCGGATTTCACCGCGCTTGCCCCTCACCGCTAACGCACGCTCCTTTGGAACAACAGACCATTCTAGACGTTTTCCATACAATTAGGTGTCCACAGCATAACGCTCACCGCAGCGTTGTGCGTTTCGATCAAGAGACCAAAGCTCTAGGCGGTACGAAGTTCGCCGGGTCAGCTAGTTTTTGTTATAAATCGTGCATCAATTACATTAAATTCATGTATTAGCAAAATCTTTAGAATTCATTGTTTTGATTTGGCGTCAGGGCATAGTAAGATGTGTAATCAAAAACTATGTAGTTCGTTTGACAGCAATAATTTTTTATTTTTAATTTGATTAAATTTTTAATTTGATACTATTTAATTCCCTTTATGAAACACTTTGAATTTCATAGTTCCGATTAGAATCATGATCACTAAATTTATTTTATTCACTTGAAAACCCCAAGGTATTGAAATTTTTACATATATGTAAAATATAATTAGTTTTCTATAAAATAAAAGGCGAAGAACCAAATTATGCGCCTTTCTGTAGACAGAAGATTAATTTTAATTTTATAACTTAAGTTACTGGATGTCTAATGTAGTTGTGTGTAATAATTGGACGATATTTGCAAATATTGTGTGAGAAAAAAGACATATTTCTGGCAATAATTGGCACTGTCTATGTAGGCAGTCAACCAATGCGATCAACTGAGTTGACGTTAGGGCAAGCTGCAAAATAATACACAATTACAACAATCTTTTTTTTCATGATAATGACACTTAATTTTTCGCAATGTAAAGGTAATTTTTTTTAACATAGTTTAACATGTTTGTTGTTGTTGTTGTTTACAAACATTGTTTGTTAACTTTTGCTTTATCATTAAATTAAATTAATTAATTAAGTAAGTCATTAAATCAATTAATTAAGTAAGTCATTAATTAAGTCATTAAATTTACATTTTAATAATTGTTTATTATATATTTCAACAGGGCCTTTAAAGACGTCCAGTCCACTTATGGATTATGCGTATCTGGCAGTTACATCAATAATTTATTAACAAACAGTTTTTTATTGTACCTTATAATGTTTTCGGTAAGTTTTCAAATTATGAAAATAATTCTCATAGTACCGATACAAAGACAAACGCACAGTAAATATTGCAGATAACGTTAGGCTTTTTGACAAAGGTAATTCACATGTAGTCAGCAGATTCCTTATTCGCTTTGTAAATTTACTGCACCCTTACTAAACAGAAGTCCCGAGCTGCTGGCATTTATACTCTTTGGTGGCGCCAAATAATTAGTTATCTGGTGCGTTCCCAATTTCTCTAATCCACGCCAACAAACATGCATATTACACCGCACACCGCACACGCAAAGTGGCGCCCTCTGGTGCCCACAGAAAGAAGTGAACTCTCGCCGTTCGAATCAAGACGTACGTACACCGCGCCGCACCGGATTTATAATTAATTAATAAATCCGATTATATTTATACAGCTCCCGCTGAAGCATTGTGCTTTTATAATTCACAAATGGTGATGGCCCCGCGAGTGCAGTCGAGGTGAAAAAAGGACAGTTTTGGAAAGCAGAAAGTGTGTGACGGGCCCGCCCTCGTCACCATCGGCCTGAAGGTTGCATACGAGGGGCGTTGCATGTCCTGATCCAATTCTCTTCCTACCCCTTTGATTGCACGCACCACAAAAAATACAGTCCACTTATATTATCAAACATATTCGCCACACCACTTAAAAAAAACCATTGATTTACCGCAATTTTATCATTTACTTCGAAAACACTAATAAGTTTAGAGGGCGGAAATTTCCTCGGAGCGGAGTTCCTCTGACACTACATTGTCACAGTCTTATTATTTAGTAAGTAATATTACTGTGACATCGTTTTGTCAATTCTAGATTGACCGGTTCTTAAAAGGTGGATTCTTTTTAGTACTCGGTACCAAACATTATTATTTAGTAGACAGCTTATTTTATGTTGTAAAATTATGGGGAAGGCCTAATTAAGTCCAGCAGTAGACGTTCTGCGGCTGAGATGATGATTAGATTATTTTAATCATTTCCCTTCGATTTCCAATACCTGGATCTCCATTAGATTGAGTTATCAATATAATGACAAAATCTTAGCCGATATTTATATCTTAATCGATATCTATAATATTTTAGGATTCTGCAACCGCCGTCAGATATGCTTTCGTCCAAATTGTATACTTTGGAGGTTTTGTAATAATGTCCCTTATTTTTGAACAAATACGTATACAGGTAAGATATATATTTTACTCAAATTCTAAATATTTTTTTTGTTTACCCAATTTCTATGTAATGTCAATATTTTCAATATTCTACGGATGTGCCAAATAACTATCATGATTTATTATATTCTAGCGAGCTCACCCAAAAGATTCTATAAAACCGAAGCATTGAATATGCATTATTTTAATACCAAAAGTTCAAATATAGGTACATAATAATATCATATACCATCCAAAACGATTGTAAATAAATCTTATATTTCGTTTCTCAATTAATTTATATTAATTTTCTTTGTGAGGTGGTTACTATTCGGTAAAAATATTGTGTTCGTAAGAAGGAATTGATTTAGCTATACTAATATTATAAAGAGAATTGTATTTTTGTTTGTAATCAATAGACTCAAAAACTGCTGGACAAGTTTTTCAAATTCTTTCACTTATAGAAAGCTATATCGACGAGTCTCATAGGTTACAATACTAGGTGTAGGTACTGTATGTATGTATGTATGTATGTATGTATGTATGTATGTATGTATGTATGTATGTATGTATGTATGTATGTATGTATGTATGTATGTATGTATGTATGTATGTATGTATGTATGTATGTATGTATGTATGTATGTATGTATGTATGTATGTATGTATGTATGTATGTATGTATGTATGTATGTATGTATGTATGTATGTATGTATGTATGTATGTATGTATGTATGTATGTATGTATGTATGTATGTATGTATGTATGTATGTATGTATGTATGTATGTATGTATGTATGTATGTATGTATGTATGTATGTATGTATGTATGTATGTATGTATGTATGTATGTATGTATGTATGTATGTATGTATGTATGTATGTATGTATGTATGTATGTATGTATGTATGTATGTATGTATGTATGTATGTATGTATGTATGTATGTATGTATGTATGTATGTATGTATGTATGTATGTATGTATGTATGTATGTATGTATGTATGTATGTATGTATGTATGTATGTATGTATGTATGTATGTATGTATGTATGTATGTATGTATGTATGTATGTATGTATGTATGTATGTATGTATGTATGTATGTATGTATGTATGTATGTATGTATGTATGTATGTATGTATGTATGTATGTATGTATGTATGTATGTATGTATGTATGTATGTATGTATGTATGTATGTATGTATGTATGTATGTATGTATGTATGTATGTATGTATGTATGTATGTATGTATGTATGTATGTATGTATGTATGTATGTATGTATGTATGTATGTATGTATGTATGTATGTATGTATGTATGTATGTATGTATGTATGTATGTATGTATGTATGTATGTATGTATGTATGTATGTATGTATGTATGTATGTATGTATGTATGTATGTATGTATGTATGTATGTATGTATGTATGTATGTATGTATGTATGTATGTATGTATGTATGTATGTATGTATGTATGTATGTATGTATGTATGTATGTATGTATGTATGTATGTATGTATGTATGTATGTATGTATGTATGTATGTATGTATGTATGTATGTATGTATGTATGTATGTATGTATGTATGTATGTATGTATGTATGTATGTATGTATGTATGTATGTATGTATGTATGTATGTATGTATGTATGTATGTATGTATGTATGTATGTATGTATGTATGTATGTATGTATGTATGTATGTATGTATGTATGTATGTATGTATGTATGTATGTATGTATGTATGTATGTATGTATGTATGTATGTATGTATGTATGTATGTATGTATGTATGTATGTATGTATGTATGTATGTATGTATGTATGTATGTATGTATGTATGTATGTATGTATGTATGTATGTATGTATGTATGTATGTATGTATGTATGTATGTATGTATGTATGTATGTATGTATGTATGTATGTATGTATGTATGTATGTATGTATGTATGTATGTATGTATGTATGTATGTATGTATGTATGTATGTATGTATGTATGTATGTATGTATGTATGTATGTATGTATGTATGTATGTATGTATGTATGTATGTATGTATGTATGTATGTATGTATGTATGTATGTATGTATGTATGTATGTATGTATGTATGTATGTATGTATGTATGTATGTATGTATGTATGTATGTATGTATGTATGTATGTATGTATGTATGTATGTATGTATGTATGTATGTATGTATGTATGTATGTATGTATGTATGTATGTATGTATGTATGTATGTATGTATGTATGTATGTATGTATGTATGTATGTATGTATGTATGTATGTATGTATGTATGTATGTATGTATGTATGTATGTATGTATGTATGTATGTATGTATGTATGTATGTATGTATGTATGTATGTATGTATGTATGTATGTATGTATGTATGTATGTATGTATGTATGTATGTATGTATGTATGTATGTATGTATGTATGTATGTATGTATGTATGTATGTATGTATGTATGTATGTATGTATGTATGTATGTATGTATGTATGTATGTATGTATGTATGTATGTATGTATGTATGTATGTATGTATGTATGTATGTATGTATGTATGTATGTATGTATGTATGTATGTATGTATGTATGTATGTATGTATGTATGTATGTATGTATGTATGTATGTATGTATGTATGTATGTATGTATGTATGTATGTATGTATGTATGTATGTATGTATGTATGTATGTATGTATGTATGTATGTATGTATGTATGTATGTATGTATGTATGTATGTATGTATGTATGTATGTATGTATGTATGTATGTATGTATGTATGTATGTATGTATGTATGTATGTATGTATGTATGTATGTATGTATGTATGTATGTATGTATGTATGTATGTATGTATGTATGTATGTATGTATGTATGTATGTATGTATGTATGTATGTATGTATGTATGTATGTATGTATGTATGTATGTATGTATGTATGTATGTATGTATGTATGTATGTATGTATGTATGTATGTATGTATGTATGTATGTATGTATGTATGTATGTATGTATGTATGTATGTATGTATGTATGTATGTATGTATGTATGTATGTATGTATGTATGTATGTATGTATGTATGTATGTATGTATGTATGTATGTATGTATGTATGTATGTATGTATGTATGTATGTATGTATGTATGTATGTATGTATGTATGTATGTATGTATGTATGTATGTATGTATGTATGTATGTATGTATGTATGTATGTATGTATGTATGTATGTATGTATGTATGTATGTATGTATGTATGTATGTATGTATGTATGTATGTATGTATGTATGTATGTATGTATGTATGTATGTATGTATGTATGTATGTATGTATGTATGTATGTATGTATGTATGTATGTATGTATGTATGTATGTATGTATGTATGTATGTATGTATGTATGTATGTATGTATGTATGTATGTATGTATGTATGTATGTATGTATGTATGTATGTATGTATGTATGTATGTATGTATGTATGTATGTATGTATGTATGTATGTATGTATGTATGTATGTATGTATGTATGTATGTATGTATGTATGTATGTATGTATGTATGTATGTATGTATGTATGTATGTATGTATGTATGTATGTATGTATGTATGTATGTATGTATGTATGTATGTATGTATGTATGTATGTATGTATGTATGTATGTATGTATGTATGTATGTATGTATGTATGTATGTATGTATGTATGTATGTATGTATGTATGTATGTATGTATGTATGTATGTATGTATGTATGTATGTATGTATGTATGTATGTATGTATGTATGTATGTATGTATGTATGTATGTATGTATGTATGTATGTATGTATGTATGTATGTATGTATGTATGTATGTATGTATGTATGTATGTATGTATGTATGTATGTATGTATGTATGTATGTATGTATGTATGTATGTATGTATGTATGTATGTATGTATGTATGTATGTATGTATGTATGTATGTATGTATGTATGTATGTATGTATGTATGTATGTATGTATGTATGTATGTATGTATGTATGTATGTATGTATGTATGTATGTATGTATGTATGTATGTATGTATGTATGTATGTATGTATGTATGTATGTATGTATGTATGTATGTATGTATGTATGTATGTATGTATGTATGTATGTATGTATGTATGTATGTATGTATGTATGTATGTATGTATGTATGTATGTATGTATGTATGTATGTATGTATGTATGTATGTATGTATGTATGTATGTATGTATGTATGTATGTATGTATGTATGTATGTATGTATGTATGTATGTATGTATGTATGTATGTATGTATGTATGTATGTATGTATGTATGTATGTATGTATGTATGTATGTATGTATGTATGTATGTATGTATGTATGTATGTATGTATGTATGTATGTATGTATGTATGTATGTATGTATGTATGTATGTATGTATGTATGTATGTATGTATGTATGTATGTATGTATGTATGTATGTATGTATGTATGTATGTATGTTCCTCCACAACTCTTAAATGAATTCACTGATTTTCATAAACTTGGTAAATTAACATTTAGACGTACAGACACAGGATGAGCTACTTTTTTCTTTTTCAACGCGGACGAAGTCGCGGGCACCAGCTAGTCAACAATAAATTTATTTATTTGTAATACGATTCTCTGATTAAAAAGAATATTGGGTGCATGTGTTTCAGTGTTGTGATTTATCCGAAACATTGTACGACGTGCCTTGGGAAGACATGTCCATATCGAACCAGAAAAGTATTCTGATAATGCTTGCACAAATGCAGCCTCCTTTGATTTTTGTCGCTACTGGCGGGCTCGTTGCAGGAATACAACCTCTTATATTTGTAAGTACTTCTTCTTAAACTTGTCCATGGATAAGTGTTTCTGATACCACGGTTATATGAGATTCTTAATCTCTCTCTCTCTCTCTCTCTCTCGATAGCCTTAAACATGCATCCTTAGATACCTTAGATACTCCATGTGTAGGTATACCGGCGCCATTACCTGTACCATTTTTTTTATTTGTTTATTTTAATTTTAAATTTGTTAAAGGCCAATAATACTCGTAACTAAATATTTCCAGTGTTTTCAAGATTAATTATTTTTAATTGTATGCATTAAGAAGATAAGAAGGCAAATAAGCTAATAGTCTTAAAGGTAACAAAATTATTATATAATATTAATTACTAATTCAAATTGCAGATAGTAAAGACAACGTTTTCATATTATGTCATGTTGAAGTCTATGATGTAAAAAAAAGCTGTGACAAAGCTATTAGAAGCCGTTACATCAATCTTAAAGAAATTTTAGCACAGTATTAAAAGATATAGTAATTTATGCTTAATAAACTTTCAAAACTTGTAGTGGTGTTTTATTTCAACAAAATTGAGCAAAATCTCATGAGATATATATATATATATATATATATATATATATATATATATATATATATATATATATATATATATATATATATATATATATATATATATATATATATATATATATATATATATATATATATATATATATATATATATTAGTTGTTTCTAGAAAATTCTGTGATTACAATTCATTAATACTCGTAGTATTACTTTGTAGTCTTTGTGCTATTACTGGCCAAAAATACATTAGAAAAGTTATATTTTTCTTGACTTTGCTGAACAAGTACCTAAGTGTTACAGGAAAGGTCCTGTAACTCAAACTTTCATTTGAAGATTCTTTCCCAACAGTCTTTAGCCATTAAAGCTACATTGTTGAAGTCATGAATTTATAGTTGGTTATACACGGTGTGATAATATTATGTTTTTGAAATTTTTAGTCGTTCATACCTTAATTTAAACCACTTTATATACATATAATCTTACATATTATAAAACAATATCTGTCTGTTCGCGATAAACTCAAAAACTACTGCACCGATTTTTATGCTGTATTCACCAATGGATGAGAGTGGTTCTCGTGGAAGGTTTTAGTATGTAATTTACATAGTTACGCGGCCGAGGTCGCGGGCAGAGCTAGTATGCTATAATTTATACTATTATATATAATAATAATAATAATAATCATCATCATCATCATCATCATCATCATTTATATCAGATAAAACATCCATAATAATTAACTACTAACAAATAACAAAATAATAATAATAATAATCAGGACAGGACTATTACAGCCAATAAGCCTGACATCGTGGTTATCGATCGATCTCAGCGCCAGACGATGCTTGTTGACATCACTGTCCCGCATGACGAAAACCTTGTGAAAGCCGAAAAAGATAAGCTAAGTAAATATTTAGACTTGGCTCACGAGGTGACCGCCATATGGGATGTTGATTCGACCATCATCGTCGTGTCGGCGAACGGTCTTATAGCGAAGAGCGAACATCTTAAGAGTCTCTCGCTAGATGGTTGGATCAAGGGCGGTACTTCTGCACACGGCACGAATTGTCAGGAGGTTCCTCACTCTGCAGCCCTAACCACCGGTAGCTTGGGCCTTGGCCCGCTACCTGCGGAATTCTAGTTTTAGGTTTTTTTACGATATTTATTGTTTGTTTTTTAATAATATTTATTGTAAAAAATTTAGAATTAAGACAGAAAATAAATATATGTGAATGTAGTGTCTGGGTGGTACTGGCTCGGTAGTTCACTGTATATCCGGCAAGACACGCGTCCACTCTCCAAGATACAATATACTTCCATGTCTCACTCCCGGCTCCGGCCCACGCAACCCCTCAGTGTGACCACCATTCAGTGTGACCAACATTCGGTGTTGCCTCCATCGGTGTTGTCACCGTCGGTGTGGCCATCATATACAATGAACGCGAGATAGTGTATATAACTATGATTTAGTTATATCTATACACAAAAACTACAGTGAATAATAATAATAATATTTGCTGAATATAGGTAATTTACAATGTTTTTATTTATAATGTATAAGGCTCGCTACATTCTACCCTTTGGGGTGTGCAAATATTTTGAGAACACTACATAACAAAATAAGCTATTAATCACCACTATCCACAAAATTATCACACATATAATCTTTTAAGTCGTAGTAACATTTATAAACTAATAATACTTAAATTTTCTTCTTAAATATATTAATATTGAGCTGCTTAATATTGTTCGGACTAATATTGTTATAAATGACTGGTGCTTGACAAATAAGGCATACAACTATCTGTTACTTTTAATTTAAACATTGCTCTGATACACCTCTTTTGTGCTTTGAAAACAAAATTTTTGTAAGTCGAGTTTCCCCAGAATAGAAGTCCATATCTTAGTACAGATTCGACAATCAGATAAAAAATCTGAAAATATATAATTATGAGTAGGTATTATTGCCTTTGACGACGGTCGGTGGCGCTGGCAGGGCGATAGTGGCATCCAAATTTTTATATTTTTAGATGTTCCTATGGGAGCCTAACTTTTACCAGGATGAAAAGTATCTTATATGTTAATCCAGGTATTAAACTATTTGTGAGTTTTTGCGTGAAACAGCTACAAACATCCATAATTATCTACATTTATACATTCATAACATTCATCCCCTATAAACTTTCGCATTTCTAATATTACGTCCTTAAACATTATTTGTAAGCTGGATTTTTTTAACGAAATGCTTCAATAAATAGCCCGAGATCGATAACTTTCACTTCTGTAAATTGCAAAATGTAAATAGATATTCTCTGTGTTGTTGTATGGGGTCGAGGCCTGGACACTCACCAATACAATGACCAGACGCTTAGAAGCTTTTGAGATGTGGGTATACAGGCGCATGCTACGGGTGTCCTGGACAGAACGGATAAGGAACGAGACGGTTTTGCAGAGAATGAACAAGAACGTTGAGGTTTTGAAAACCATAAAAGTCAGAAAACTGGAATACTTTGGACATATCATGCGCGGCGACAAGTATAATCTCCTGGAGCTGATCATGCAGGGGAAAATACAAGGTAGACGCAAGCCGGGCAGACGACGTACTTTCTGGCTCAAGAATCTCCGCGAATGGTATGGTCAGAGTACCAGATCGCTGTTTCGAGCCGCCGCCTCGAGGGTTAGGATAGCCATGATGATAGCCAACCTCCGATAGGAGATGGCACTGCAAGAAGAAGAAAAAATAAATATTCCTTTATATGATCATTTTCAAATAATAGTATTGAAAAGCAATAAAACAAACATTATCTTTACAATATTTAGTTGATAGCGACTTGAACGAGATAAATAAGGGGCAGCGATGCTAATGCGATCATCCATCATAGTTACCGGCACCTACCTTGCCGTGCCAACTTAATGTTGTTTAAGTTATGGGCTGGTGGCGTTTGCGTAAGTGTTAAAAAATATTTAACTCGAATTAATACAAAATTCAGTTACAGTAAAAAAATTAAAAATTCACTGACTTATTAGAAAGCTACATTATCATCGAGTAACATAGGCCATCATTACTAATAATAAATCTGTAAGGGTTGGTCATGGAGTAAGTTACTTTGTTTTCAGAGATATTATGTTTATAAGCTGTATACATGATACTGAAACTAAATTGATGATTTTTAGAATTTTTTTCTGTATGTATGTTATATGTATATGTATGTATGTTCTTCCATAACTCTTAAACGAATTAACTGATTTTCATGAAACTTGGTAGATAAACATTTAGACGTACGAGACACAGGATAGGCTACTTTTTTTTCTAACGCGGACGAAGTCGCGGGCACCGGCTAGTACCTAATATAACGCATTGCTTATAATAAAACAGAATATTATTATTATGTAATATTATTATAGGTACAGTTATTGTACGTATGTGTCAAAGAATATTTAGTTCGAATTAAACCAAAATACATTTTCAGTTGAAATCACTTTTAGCCGCGACTTCGTCTGCATTTTTCTTAGATTGTCATGGTTTGGATTTTTATTTACATTTTTAAATATATATCTGTATATGTACTGTATATCTTTTTCTGTATCTCTGACAACGTTCCCTGTATGCAAAAGAAATACTAACTATCTAACCATGGCTGCTTTTACCTAAGTGAGTTTAGGCGTCTGTTGAAGTGATAACTTAATCCACTTCTACTTGCTGGGGGTAATAAGAATGTGAAAAAATAAATAGTATAAAAATGCGAAATCGCAAACTAATCCGTACATGCTTTAAAATTGCACCAAAACCTACACGCACAATACATTATAGAAGATAGCAAATAAATTCATAATAATTTTACAAAGTGATGAGGATGTTTGCACTTCCTGATCACTTTATACGAGTATCTATGCTTGGATGAGATGAACGTTGAGTATACAGAGAAGTTATGATGAAAAGTTTTAAGTTATCTTCTTTATATATAATTAAGTGTAGTGTCATGTTTCTTGTTGCTAATATTGATTTTTACAACAACAATTTTTATTTGACCTATTTGGCATTCACATCGCAGCTTCGGCAAGACAAGAGCATAACTGCACTTTTTGTAATTTTACAGGAGAGCCATTTAAAGTTAATTTTTTTGCAATATCGTATTCTTGTGCTTATATTGCTTTTAAACAATTCTTCATCAAATAAGCCCCACAGTCTTGTAAATATTTTTTAATTTAATAATGTTTTTAAGACATTTCTGCATATATTTTAAGTTTAACTAATTTTAAATTTTTTTGTAAGTTATGCCCTTGTCTTACCGAAGGTGCGACTTCTTTTGGAATCCAAAAGTCCATAAATGTAATATTCATTGTGTTGACGCTTTAAGTATATTAATAATAGATAGATATATAGCTATTACAGTTATATACAAACTGGTTACTCTGAAGTTTCTTCCCTGCTCGCGAAACAATACATAACGAGAAGCTTTGTTAGTTGCGGATTCCGATAGGATCGTCTTAGTTAGCCCGACATTGTTTTCATTTAATTTTGTTGTACACCACAAAGCCAAATATTTTAGCCATAGACTCGGGTTTAGGCTATGTAAATCTCTCCTTTAACGTTACGATACACTTGCAAGGTGGCGTTATGTTCTCATATGAATTTAATTAAACTCAAACATTATACACCTGTATGTTCTTCGGCTATAAGTATTTTCTTGAAATTATTTGTCTACTAGCATTTGCCGCCTCTTTTTCTTAGGTTTTAAAACATTTACTCAATCTTTGCATATAGTTTAGTCAGGCGTTGAATTTTTCATTTTTATTATTTTAGCGACAATTTCATTTGTTTTCAGGTTTATAAATTACTTAAGTTCGGTACTAAATTTTTATTCGGCTACTTTTATTTCTTTTTTCATATTTTACACAATATTTAAGGAAACCTTACAATTTTAAATCTGTTCGGTTACGTCCGAGAAACTTAAAAATGTGCAATATTGAATGCCAATTTTGTTACTTTGTGAGTAAAAAATGTGTTCGTTCTTAGCTTTTATGAAACATATTTAGTGAAAAAAATTAAAGTTAAGTTTCAATGTTTCAGCTGGGAAATATTAGGTATATTTATGTCAGAATAAATCCCACAGTTTCGAACTCGGTAGGTATCACGCAGCTAGATCCTCGTGAAGTACTATTTTAATATTGAAATCTCCGAGAAAGGCAAAGAAAAGCATTTTCAAGTCGAAAGTAAACCAAAGATATATCAAGATGCAATAGTGAACGTCTCAGGACCGGATCAAATCCCCTGCGCTTTGAATTTTCACGTAGGAAAGGAGTAAATAAGATATGTTTACATGGCGTCTAAGGAATAGAATTAATCTGAACACTTGCTTTAAGTTTTAAAACTTGAGTGTATTAAAAAAATAATTTAATGTTTCTAATTGTTTAGTTTATGAACCGATATCACTTATGCATACTAAAAAAAATTAAAACTTATAAATGTTAGAATAAAATTAATTTTATATTAAATAAGGAAAGAAAAAAAAATAAAAAATAAAAAAAAATAAAGTAAAATTCTGGATTTCAGAGTTTAAAAACACTATTAATAATGTAGCAAATTGTACGAGAATATTAATAAAATTTAACTTATTAAGAATCTTTTAAAAAAATATTTTTAGAAAAATTAGTACTCATTTTGAATTAAATAAATAAAAATTTGGTTTTAATGATAATGAATGCTTTTAGGTTATAAGTAATCAACAAACGGAGTGAAATTCCCCTTGAAATTTTGAAGTTTATTAGTAGTCTAGAGTTCGACTTTTCCCACAGCAACTAATTTAGGAGACATATAAGACAACTAACATATAAGAAATAATAGCTCGTGACATGTTGTGTTTGAGTCAGTTAGGAATGCTCATTCTCCCTATCCTTTATCCTTTTATCCTACCAATTCTAGCATTTATAGGCGATTTACATTCTACATCATTCAAGTGGACCGTTTGCTTACTTATACTGACGTAAAAATATATAATGTATATTGCCCAACAATTATATTTCTACATACCAATACGAAAAAAACCATAGTTAATTTGAACATAAGTAATATAAGCATAAATAACAACACTTGAACATAGCCGATTAAATTTTCTCATTTTCTCTAAACTAGCGAACATGAAAATAGAGACGTGGCGGATATTATATAGAGGAACAAAATATTATATACAGTTTTTTATAAAAGGAATGTTCAAACCACCGTTGTGCATTGTTCCGGGAAACGGTCTTTGTTCGGCACTGCAAGTGAGTCCGACCACTAAAGCCACGGA
The DNA here is from genome assembly GCA_945859745.1 of Synanthedon formicaeformis. Taxonomy (NCBI): domain Eukaryota; kingdom Metazoa; phylum Arthropoda; class Insecta; order Lepidoptera; family Sesiidae; genus Synanthedon; species Synanthedon formicaeformis. The sequence goes on along the minus strand of OX243960.1, from coordinate 3,181,461 downwards.
ACTGTGATATATTTGTACACATCCAAAGAGATTTATGCGGGTCCCTTATCATCACACTTCACAAGGAGTCAGGCAGTAAATTAGTCCAATATGTCAAGATAGTAACGAAGTGATTTTTTTGTTTTAGTGATGGAACTCAAAACGCTTGCTGTAACAAATGTGTCACAATTTATACAATACACAGGGCCTCTTTCACAAACTACAATTAAAGTGTTGATTAGTTACATTTAGAAATCATTTTTTGTTATATTGAATTATGCACTCGGTTTACTGTATCATTGGATAGCCGATTTTTTATTATTATTTTTTATTTAATGTTTGGGACGTTTACCGTACAAACAAAGGTATATCAGCTCCATTATCCCCGGTTACCGGTGACTTTAAATGACAGTTTGGCCTACTTGACATTTGAGAAACAGGCGCATAGACTCATCTCTGGTAGTTTATAATCATAATTTGGTAACTGTATTTTGATGAGGAATCCCAATTTCCTAATGTTAAATTAATATTGAACGTTCAAATATTATATCAATTAGGTACCTAACTAAAATAAATTTAACTAAATATATACTACATATGGACACCCAACGATGTAAGTAATTTTAAAAACCAAACGAGGCTTCTTTAATTCACACTTGTACATTAATAAAGGCCTTCGTTCAACTAAATTGGTTAGAAAAATACCCGTTTCGTCTGATAATTTTCTCTTGTGTTTTATTTTTTATAGTAGACGTTATTATTATTTAAGTTATAATGTATTAAACGTAATGACTCTTTATTCAATTAATTAATTAGTTATTTAGTAATTTCATCACAATTGCACTTCAATTTCACAGTCTAACCATTAGCAATCTCGCTCGCTCCCAAGTGCGCCAAAATTCTAATGTGTAAATAATAATTTATTTTTCTTAGTACGTCACCCAATAAATGGTCAATTTGTGCAAATAATAGCCATAAATGATTTTTATTATTTACTATTATGAAATGATAAGGGTAAAAGTAAAAAACAATTATTGAAAATGTTTTTGTATTAAAATTAAATGAACTCTAGGCGATTAATGCTCTCTTTTTGAAGCCTATTTTTTCCTTGTGTAGTTAAATATAAAGCTTTAGAATATATATAAATATTGCATATTGCATCTCATATTTTACCTACAGGATTCCAAGAAAATCTTTCAATTGTCATTATATTTTAACAGTGTTTAGGAAATAACCTTGGTTTTCCAATCCGGAAATTTTCCAGATATGACATAAATTTTCAGTCTGAAGAAAACTTTTTAAAAAACCTGACAGTATTGTTTTAAAATTTATTACGAGCATCGGCAAGAGCACCGTCTATGTTTAAATAAATAATTTCCAAGTTATAGAGGAGAGATCCTATAGGAAATGACGTTATAAGAAAGATAAATTTACTTCAACATTGCGACCTGCACGTTTACGATAACTGAGATGACGTCATAAAATCGAGAAGCAGGAATCGAAAGGTCGTTTACGAAAATCGTTATAATTCGATTCCCTCATATAGTCATATTATTGCGTCTCTCGTAAAAATTTAGTGGAATCGATATAGGAAACATTATTAGCATTCAAATGCTTTTCTAACATTAAGGAATATATTTTTGTTATAAATCGTGCATCAATTACAAGCAAAATCTTTAGAATTCATTGTTATGATTTGGCGTCATGTCAGGGCATAGTACGATGTGTAATCAAAAACTATGTAATTCGTCTGACAGCAATAATATTTTTAATTGAATTTCATAGTTCCGATTAGAATCATGATCACTAAATTTATTTTATCCACCTGAAAACCCCAAGGTATTAAAATTTTCACATATAATATGTAAAATATAATTCGTTTTCTATAAAATAAAATGCGAAGAATCAATATGCGCCCCCCTGTAGACAGAAGCTTAATTTTAATTTCATAACTAAAGTTACTGGAACTCTAATGTGTGTAATAAATGGACGATATTTGCAAATATTGTGTGAAAAAAAAGACATATTTCTGGCAATAATTGGCACTGTCTATGTAGGCAGTCAACCAATGCGATCAACTGAGTTGACGTTAGGGCAAGCTGCAAAATAATACACAATTACAACAATTTTTTTTCATGATAATGACACTTAATTTTTCGCAACGTAAAGGTAATTTTTTTTACAATCACACATGAAGTTATAAAAAATCAGAGGGAATATGACATTTATAAAAAAATATTGTACCTACGTCTTACGTTTTGAAAATATCCTAATACTAGCTGGTGCCCGCGACTTCGTCCGCGTTCTCTATAGCCTATAGCCTTCCTTGATAAATGGACTATCCAACACAAAAAGAATTTTTCAATTCGAAAGTTCCCGAGATTAGCGCGTTCAATCAAACAAAAACTCTTCAGCTTTATATATTTATTGAAAATTACTATATTTTCCTGAATTTCATACTCATGACCTGTATTGACTTAACTAGAAACATAAAGTCTATAGAACTGTAATTATCAATACTAATAATAAATCTGTAAGTGTATGTATGTATGTTCCTCCATAACTCTTAAACGAATTAACTGTGATTTTCATGAAACTTCGTAGATAAACATTTAGACGTACAGGAAACAGGATAGGCTACTTTTTTCTTTTTCAACGCGGAGGTAGTCGCAGGCACCAGCTAGTATTAAATATTATACCAACAAATTGGAACAAAACAAAACGAACAGATTCGGATGAAATTTGATACATATACTTTAAAAATCCTGGAAAAATGTTATGTTCTCAATGGATCGTTTTAAAATATAAAAAAAGTGGCGCCACTGTTGCGGTGGCGGCGCCAACGGTCATAGATATTTTGTCAATTGTTAATTTTTTCATTTTTAAACGTGGACGAAGTCGCGGGCACCAGCTAGTATTTTTGTACAATCATTTCACTGATTAAAATCTAAAGTTAAGAATGAAGTCTACAGTATTTGTTAGTGTAAGGAACCCAAAATATTCAAGTAGAAAGTAATCACAGTGATTGACATATTTTATAATCATTATATTTACCATAATTGACAAATCTTTGCCACAGCACTTCACTTTCCCTAGTGAAACCAGCTGTGTAAGTTCTTTTAATAAATATGGAGAATTCTAATTTCGTGTAAGTGATAAAAGTATAAATCCTACTATTATACCAGTTTTTTAAACCTAAAATAATAAGCCGTTATTTTTGGGTCAGGTAATCTAACTGGTCGAAGTGAATTTAAATTTTAAGACCAAGGATTAACTGCTCATGTGGTGCTATCTAATAAATTTATGATTACATTTTAATTTCTTTTTTGTGATGCGTACTCCTGTCGGAAAGGAGTCAGTCTAAAAAAAGATTTTTTTTTTAATTCCGGCTGGTTAGCGGAATTTAGCAAGAGACAAACAACAAACAATATATTCAGCTTTATTATTTAGTATACATACTGAAACAGATTTTGCTGCATAACAAACAATAATTGACCTAAATATTTTAATCACCACTCTACTTAGATTACAATTTTAGCCTCGTCTATTATGGTAGACTATATTAACCAGAGAAAATCATGCTGGCGGTTATTATAAATTTTCCTTAAGGTTCATCGTTAAAATAGAGCAAAAAGGACAATTTGTTATTAGTAAAACACATTATTTACAGAATACATCTTCGAGGGCAGACATTTTATCGCTTCATGGCGTATTCGATGACTTTGACGGGTTTAGGATGTCAGTCGTGGTGGGGATTTCCACAGCCAAAAAAGGTTACAAGATATATTTGTATGTTTCTGAAGTGGTCATTAGTGCCTATCCCTTTATCTGGGATTGTGTACTGTTACCGACATTTCAACGATACAACTTTTGAGACGAAGTGCAACATAATGAGCTCTATAACAATTGAATTATTGATAAATGTAAGTAATAGTACAGTCTTCTTCTTAAGGTGCGATCTTCTACAGGAGTTTGGCGGTCATCACCGTACGAGTAACTTTGTCAGCTTTGAAGTGGTTTGAAGTCAGTTGCATCGTGTACTGAGTAGAGACTTAGGACTTAATGCTTTAGTAGTGGCTACTGGGTTCCGAAATCATAAACTGGGCATGTCATAACATACCATAACTGCCTAGCGGCAGCAACAACCCCTTACCTGATGTAAGGGTTGTTGCCTTGTTATAACTACCCATGTGTTAAGTGAGAGGGCCTATTATTTTTTCTTATGGCGTTGCTTGTGCTATTAGGCGATGGTACACACCTACCATCAAGTGGACCGTCAATATGCCTACGTATGCGTTAAGTATTTAAATTATCATCAGTGCGACAGTGAGCGTTCTTAGTTCCATCAGAATGGACCTACATTATCTTTCACAGTGACATTTTGTTTGTACTGTGTAATTTTCTCAAAAACATCTAAATAAATTGATATTATTAATAATTTCAGATAAAAATAATCACTACTTCGTTTTCCTCGTTCGAACCAGTTATGAAGAATTTTAATGAAAAATATCACCTGTATAACATCCAAAGCAAAAGCGAATACAATAAAATGGTACTTTATCTTTCTTAAAATGTTAAAATAATAATAATATGAATAAATAATATTTTATTCCTATTTCAGATATTAAAGAAAATTGAAAAATTCGCACAGTTTACGGCGATTGGTACTTACATGGGATCTTTTATGACTGGAACCTCTTGGTCGATATACACTTTAATTTTTAATGTTAAAAATAGAGAGGTCATAACACTAAATAAAACTTCACAGTTCCAAAGTACTTTATATTTTGAAATGCCCTTTGATTTCTGGTACGACTTTAATGGGATGATTGTCTATTACTGTTTCAATGTCGTCTTCATTAATATATATGTTTATTTTTTGCCCACCTTTGACTCCATTACTTACATTATAATCTACCATTTAATAGGGCACATTGTTATTTTAAAACACGAGATCAAAACTATGTTCAGGGACAATTTGTCAGAAAATGAAGTAAAGGAGAGGATAACAGAAATAATTGAACATCATAGATTTATAACTAAGTAAGTACATGCATTATTTTAAAGTGAAATTTAGATAAGTTAAAACTAGAAATAACTAAATATTATTACTAATTTAATAATTTTGAATTATATTTTAATAATTCAAAATTTTCGTTACCCCAATTCTCGTGTATGTAACGTGAAGGGTAATTAGGTTTTAGTACATTGTTACTATAATATGGTCAACAGGTTAAGACTCCTAAGGTGATATTTAGTCAACTTCTAGTAGAGATTATTCATAAAATAAACCGAGTTGAATACTTCATAATATGTCATTAGAAAGACTATTTCAATAGTAATTACTTAAATATTTCACATTTTTGATTTATTCCTGTAATTTCGATTTATACACCATGTTCTAACATCCGTTTCATAAAATGTGGAGTTCGGGGACTCAAACTATTCGCTATTTTCAGTCGACATCGTAGTTTAAACTTAACGGAAAAAATACTGCGTATTGCCATAGATGTGTTCTATTACATGAATAATTACTTTTTTTATTATAGTATCAAATTTCTGTAAAATAAAATATTATAACGCAGTGAAATTTTCGAAAATATTCACCAAAACTGGTGCCTTTTATGAATAGACTAAATATTGTTTGCTAGAAATAAAAATACCACTATAAACTTCAGATCATCAGCTACTTGTATGCAAAAAATCAAATAAATATATTAACAAATAAGACTAAAAAAACAACTCGTAAAAACATGCAAATCTTGCAATATATTAGAAGACACATTGCCCGGGCCGCCAGTACGCGCTAAGCGCTCCTAGAGGAAGGACGTATCGCTTTTTATTGTGCGGTCACGTGGTCACAATCGAACGATCGGTCGAATAATATAGCGCAACCAAGACGTTTTGACTTTTTTTTATTTAATATTTTTTATGATATTTTTTGTGTTACATAAAAAATGATGAAAACTATGTTGAACATAATGTATGTACATACATAATTGTATGGCTTCACGCGTACCCTTCGTCAAATACAGGAACATTCCTTGAGCCAGACACGCTCCGAATCGCAACCTGTCTACGGCTTGGGGTTCGGGTCTGCGCTCCTCATAAATGCCCCTGAGGCAGTGATGTCGACAAGCTAGGACATCACGGACTGTCATGCCAAAAAAGAGCAAGCCGCTTCTCGAGACATGCCGCACTTAACGATATCATGGCAAGAGACCGGTATGGGATGCAACCTGTTCAGACACGCTGGCCCCTTCCCATCTACATGGAAACAACAACAGAGCTGGTGCGGCTTGTGAAGCGATTGAAAAATCTAAAGCATGCAAATACAGGGGTCTAGGCTCCGAATATGATTTTGTCCCATTCGGTGTCGAGACCCTTGGTCCGTGGGGTCCTAGCGCTATAAGGCTTTTTAAAGAAATAGCAAAAAGGTTAGTCGACATCACAGGAGACCGAAGAGCTGGCAGCTACCTCGGACAAAGAATTAGTCTAGCTATTCAAAGGGGGAACGCTGCCAGTATCTTCGGAACCTTGTCTAATGGGACTCCTTTTAATATTATATTTCAGTTATTATATGTTTTAGGTTCAATAGTAAGTTTTGTTTTTTATTTAGTATAGATTATTTGTAAATATATATAACTTAATTTTAGATATAGATTAGTTATTCTTATATATTTATTTTTATTATTATTACTTACAAGCTTTTTATTAACTTGCAATGTATGTATGTATGTATATATGTATGTTTGTCCGGGTGGAATCTTGCAACTGAATTTTAAATCGGTTATCTTTAAGCGATTGAGCTGAAATTTGGTATACACGCTTATTTTGGATGACAATGCATGCTTAGCTTTTATTTTTTTCTGCACTACCACAGTATGGGTATAAAGTATTAATTTAATATTTTACTGTGTAGGTAAAATACTTTTTAATGTATACTATTTTAACTTATGTTTTGACATAGGTGTCAATCTACAATTGCTATGACAATATGTAAATAGAAAAATCAAAATGAAAATTTGGTAATATTTAACTTAAATTGTCGTTTCTTTGATTAAACTTACAAAGCAACGCATTTGTATAATTTATCGCATTATAAAATGACAATATAAGTTTACTATTACCAAATTTTCATTTTGATTTTTCTATTTACATATTGTCATAGCAATTGTAGATTTACACATATGTCAAAACATAAGTTAAAATAGTATACATTAAAAAGTATTTTATCTACACAGTAAAATATTAATTTAATACATTATAATTACTTACATTATATTTACACACATTTATATTATTATTAATAATACATATATAATATTATGTATGTATGTATGTATGTATGTATGTATGTATGTATGTATGTATGTATGTATGTATGTATGTATGTATGTATGTATGTATGTATGTATGTATGTATGTATGTATGTATGTTTGTATGTATGTATGTATGTATGTATGTATGTATGTATGTATGTATGTATGTATGTATGTATGTATGTATGTATGTATGTATGTATGTATGTATGTATGTATGTATGTATGTATGTATGTATGTATGTATGTATGTATGTATGTATGTATGTATGTATGTATGTATGTATGTATGTATGTATGTATGTATGTATGTATGTATGTATGTATGTATGTATGTATGTATGTATGTATGTATGTATGTATGTATGTATGTATGTATGTATGTATGTATGTATGTATGTATGTATGTATGTATGTATGTATGTATGTATGTATGTATGTATGTATGTATGTATGTATGTATGTATGTATGTATGTATGTATGTATGTATGTATGTATGTATGTATGTATGTATGTATGTATGTATGTATGTATGTATGTATGTATGTATGTATGTATGTATGTATGTATGTATGTATGTATGTATGTATGTATGTATGTATGTATGTATGTATGTATGTATGTATGTATGTATGTATGTATGTATGTATGTATGTATGTATGTATGTATGTATGTATGTATGTATGTATGTATGTATGTATGTATGTATGTATGTATGTATGTATGTATGTATGTATGTATGTATGTATGTATGTATGTATGTATGTATGTATGTATGTATGTATGTATGTATGTATGTATGTATGTATGTATGTATGTATGTATGTATGTATGTATGTATGTATGTATGTATGTATGTATGTATGTATGTATGTATGTATGTATGTATGTATGTATGTATGTATGTATGTATGTATGTATGTATGTATGTATGTATGTATGTATGTATGTATGTATGTATGTATGTATGTATGTATGTATGTATGTATGTATGTATGTATGTATGTATGTATGTATGTATGTATGTATGTATGTATGTATGTATGTATGTATGTATGTATGTATGTATGTATGTATGTATGTATGTATGTATGTATGTATGTATGTATGTATGTATGTATGTATGTATGTATGTATGTATGTATGTATGTATGTATGTATGTATGTATGTATGTATGTATGTATGTATGTATGTATGTATGTATGTATGTATGTATGTATGTATGTATGTATGTATGTATGTATGTATGTATGTATGTAAATCTGTAAGGCGCTACGCCCACATGAAAAGTCGAGGCGCGTCGCGGCGTAGACGAGGCGTGAAGAGTTGCGGCCAAGGCGGCTGTGCTTTCTTTACACTGTCAACTTCACTTACCAAGAAATCACTTACCAGTTTCGTTTAATTGTTGCGCTATTTCACCTCATTTTTGGTCCTGTTTGTTTCTATTGCTATAGTCGGAACGTGTCTGGTCATAATGACACGGGTTACATCAAACAAGTTCGATGATTTTTATATTTAGATCTAGATCGTCTGACATTTTACTTTTATTTAATAAATACACGACCATGTCTAAACACAGCCGCAAACAAAATGCCGCGCCCGTTCGGCGACGCTTCGCGCCCGTGCCGCGACTTTACGCGCCTCGCCTCGCCTCGCCGCCGCCTCTCCAGTATGTGCGTGCACAACCATTGATTTCTATAGAAAAGCTAGAGGCGGCGCGCCGCTTATGCGCCCGTTCCTCGACGCGACGCGACGCGACTCTTGTGTGGGCTTCGCGCCTAAGGGTTGGTCATGGAGATGTCGTCTTTATAGGCTCTATACATGATACTGCAATTAAATTGGCCATTTTTAGAATTTTTTTTCTGTATGTATGTATATTCCTCCATAACTCTTAAACGAATTATTTCATGAAACTTGGTAGGTAAACATTTAGACGTACGGGACAAAGGAAAGGCTACTTTTTTCTTTTTCAACGCGAACGAAGTCGCGGGTCAAATAAACGTCAGTCACACCACAAAGAGGAATAGAAACTAGAAAATAGAGTGTTCTTTTTAATGGCAAAGCCACATTCGTAAAATCACATACATTAGCGTAATCGAAAGTTTTTCGTACTAATATAGTATAATTACTTATCTTCTGAATAAATATCTTCCGTTTCATCGCTACGTCTAGTATTAATATGATACTGACATAAACTTAGCATTAAAAAAACGCTAATATAATATTCACGAGAAAAGCCACATGAAAATCGTGTATGATAGCTGTGAACGCTGTGAAGCAGAATCTAAAAAATAGGATGACAGTTGAAACAAATGTTACGCCAATGACTTCACGACCAAAATGAAAGAGACAAACCGATCATATGACAGAATGGTACTCTTTTCGATGATTGTCATAATTCAAAATTAGAAACTTGTTTGTTTCTACAGATACTTATAAACGATTAGTTGCATAAATTTGTATCTATATAATTTGGGTATCGTTTTGTTCTCATGTTTATGATAGTTTCATGTATAGATATTTATACATCCTATTTGCCTAGATATATTTGACTGACATTGTACATTTATTTATGGCCAATTTTTAACAAAATATATTATATATATTTATAATAATATTATAAAAAGGAAAGATTTGTTTGTTTGTATTGAATAGGCTCCGAAACTACTGGACCGATTTAAAAAAAATATTTTACCATTAGAAGCCGACCATATCCGTGATGAACATAGGCTACTTTTTACCGGAAAATGCTTCATTCCTACGGGAAAACGGGTAATAGGACAACGGGTAGTAAGAATTATCCTTCCGTACTTATCTTTTTCACATAACTTTTAAACGGCTAAACCGATTGGGTTGAAATTTTATATGGGTATTTCGAAGGTTTCCTGGATGATATAAAAATGCAATTGGACCCGGTAGGTGGCGCTGCTGTCGGTATGTTAACTACTAAGCGGCTTGACCGATTGGGTTGAAATTTTGTATGTGTATTTTCATGGTTTCACAGACACGAATGTATTATATTTTATAAAGTTACGCGGAAGAAGTCGCGTGCGACAGCTAGTATATATTATTTTGATTACCTTGACGGTTTTCAAGCTATAGCTAATTTTCCAACTATGAAATTTTGTTTGAAAACTGGCTGTAGCTTGAAAACCGTCCAGACAATCGAAAAGTTTATGCAACATATTTTGTTAAGAATTTAATGGTGGTACTTTTTGCCTTTGACACTTTTTTTGTACCTATTAAAGTTTTCGCAAAATACTTAAAAAACCATTGACGGAGACAAACTTTGTGATGTGGGGGGATGAAGCAGGACGTGAAAGGGGGGGGGGGGAGAGTTGTGGATCTTGATCAGCAGACCCAAAGGTATAACCCACATAAGTTTCAAAACTTTATTAATTTGTATGTCTGAAAACACAGAATGACCGTATTATTGGGTGATTTTTTTGGATTTTATTTCTAATATTTATTTTGTCCCTCAATAAAAAAATCAATCGTGTAGTACTTACTTTCTTTTAAAATTTGAAAATTCAACATTGAAACGGCATTTTAAAAAAATCCGGAACGTCACCTCGTAGAAAATTCAAAAATACCATTCAGACTAGCTAATATTTAATCAAACTACAAAATAAAACGTTCTATGGGATTTAATGTAATTGGCCATCTCATATTTGTTCTCAAGTTACATTTAAAAAAATAAAAAACAGAATAATTTTTTTCGGCTTTGTTGCTGTTGTGGCTTCACTAAATAAAAATAATATTAAAAATAAAAAATAAATTTAATAATTTTTAAAAATACTTATGAAAAGAATCAAAACCGTTTACACCTACTAAACCGCTGTCCGTAGTTTGGTTCATGTAAAAATCAACGTGGCACCGCCACCGCTGCACGTCACGCCTTTTGTCATACCATGTACGGCCCCTTAAAAATCTATAGAAACATTTGACTATACTACGGTAAATAGAAAAAAATAGTATTATTTAGGAATCGATGAGTTATTTATTAAAATTTAGTTAATTTAAACTAATCGACTGTCATACGAACTAAATATTAATAATTCGAATTATTAGACATTTTAGAGAAATTGCTAAGTAAATAATTGCAATATTCTGATTTATTTAAACAGGGCTTTCAAGGACGTTCAGTCAACATTTGGTTTAAGCGTATCCTGCAGTTACTTGAGTAATTTAATTACAAACACTTTTTTAATGTACATGATGTTGTTGGTAAGTTTTAAAAATTAGATTTTTAAATAATGTTTGATCAATATAAGAAAGACATTGACTGAAATCAGCAGTCTTTACTTTTTATATCTTTTATTGTTATTTTTTTATAGGCAACGATACCATCAATTCGATTGTCTATCAAATTTCTGTTAATTAAATATAAGGATTAAAATTCGTATAAGGTTTTGTAGTTTTTATATAAAGGTCGGCTTAATGGTATGTTGCTACCATCGCATATAAGCATATGAATCTTAAAAAAGAAACAATATAACACGAAAATAGGATTTTCATTTTAATATTAATAGTTATTATACATTAAATTTACACAATACATAATAATGACTGATTTTTTTATTTATACTTTCAGGAGCCGGCAAACGCTTTTAGATATGGTTTGACGTTATTTGTTTATTTTAGTGGCTCAATGGTACCGTCGCTTATTTTGGAAGAAATCCGTAGGCAGGTATGAAAGCGTCACAGCATACAGTCATCTCGATCACAAATATGACCACTCCGATTAACTTGACCAGAAATAACATTTTTAATGATTTTATTGTCTTTTCCTCGACTACACTAACTGTTGTCCTATAATAAAACAGTTAGTAATAAGACACCATAGGAAAGTGGGTAGATTCACATTAAATCGCATCAACTTCATATCGCATAATATCAAGCATGAATTGTTTGCTATCATAAATGTTTTTAATGACATCAATATGACTGTTTTTATTAGCACAATTTGAATTTGATTTTGTAGAATCTACTAAAATCTTTAAGCCAAGTGTGGTAATGAAAAATAAATACATATATTTTTAGTGTTATGATTTGTCGGAAATAATGTACCTGGTGCCTTGGGAATACCTGTCCAAATCAAACCGAAAAAGCATTCTAATAATGCTCGCCCAAATGCAGCGTCCGTTGATTTTTGTCGCCGCTGGTGGACTCATTGCTGGAGTGCAACCCCTGATATTTGTGAGTACACTGCAACAAGTGCCAAATAAATCTATACATATTTAGTCTGGTCATAAATACTGTAACAATTAAAAGACATGTCAGCCGTAGAACTGCACGTCAGAAGTAAAAACTGCGCCATCTGTCAACATATTAACAAACTATTGACGGAGACAAGTTTCTTATGAACCAAAAAGTATGTACCAATTCAGATGGCGCTTTCATAGAATTAAACGTTACTGAGTGTGTCGCTCACAGAGCGCGACGAGGCGCGAGTTCACTGTTTTTTTTTCATACTGAATGTGTGCTACGCGCTCAAAAATTTGAATTTGGAACCTGTCATTTTTATCAATTAATATTTATGTATTTTCTCATTTTCGTACAAAATATTATTCTCTCATCAAATAGATATAACGCAATAGTTTTTTAAAGCACTAATCAGTGTTCCTGTGTCAATTAATACGTGGATACAAGTTATTAGACTGTGGAGCTGAGATGAATCATAATTTTTTTTAATTGTGGCAAGTAAAAGTTTATACGAAAGCTATTTTTAACCTTTTATCTTATTCAAATTTCAGATAATGAAGACAACATTTTCCTATTATGTTATGTTGAAGTCTCTGGCGTAAATAATGTCACAGGAAGACTCGTGGCTGCTTTTTAATGTTTTATATTATGTTGTAGAACAGCTTAAAATGTAATCACTGCTACTTAATAAAACCTAATGTTGTATACTTCAAGAACTTATTATAAACCTCTATTACATCACAGTGTGAGAGCCAGTACGCATATAAAAAATGCAATAAATTATTAGCAGTGATAAATTATTTTTATTTATTTTTTATTTTTATTTTTTATATGCCAGTACGTGCAAATTATTAGAAGCAGTGACAAATTTTTATTATTTATTTTTTATTATTTTTTATTTATTTATTTTATTCTAAATACTATAAACTGGAACCAGTAGAATATATATTTTTGTATGTTAAGGTCGGCAGACAGGCTGATGGTCCACCTGATGGTTACGTGGCTACCGCCGCCTATATATAACACAAGTAACGTCACAGGTGCTGCAAGTGCGCTACCGACTACAGTAAGATTATGGATTAGGGAGGGATAGAGAAATGGATTCTGCACTGACGTGTAATATATACTACTGGACAGGCTGTCCCATACAAATGAAAGCAAATTTTTTGTGCCATTTTGAAACGCCGCCCTCGATTGTCCCGGGAACTAATTTTGACGTTTGCGTATTTTTATTCTACTTGTCTTAGGGAGTGTTTAAGCACTGTATAGTCTGTGGTTTAAGCTTATTTGTGTCCGCTTGAGTTTTGAAACATGAGAAAATTAATGTTAATGTCGCCACTAAAAAGGGAGTAAAACGTTATTTCACAGGTACGTGTATTTAGTTGTTTTGATTAAATATTCACCCTCATGCCACAGATTTATAAAAAATATATAACTGTAATAATAAATGTTCGATATACCTTATCTTAGATGTCGACATGCGGATATCACTAGTTTTAGTTCCATGGACACTCGTTCCATAGTCTACAGCGCCAAAATGGCGTTATTCAAATAGGCACAAAATAATTTGACAGCAGCCTGTCCAAGTGTCCAGTGGTATATACTACAGGTCAGTGGGGTTCTGGCATCGCTAACTTACTCACCAAAACATTATTTCAGATTATCAAACGCGCTATTATTTCACGGTTGTTTTCTACAAGGGGAGGGTTGCCAAATCACTGCAAAACGCAGTGTGATCTGCAACTACTTTTCGCATAATATTATGAAACAAAGTCACTAAAACATAGTTGTCTAATGAAAGCTTGATGCAGAATTTTACGTGAGAAAATTGACATGTCCCTAATAATTACTGTCAATGATAGAAGATTAAATGTGGTGACGTTCGAGCGAGCTGCAATGTGGTGAACGCTATTACAACATATTATTTTCATGATAATGACATTTAATTCGAGGAAGTAATTTATCGAAGTACAAAATTAAACGTGTATAACACTCTAAAATTACTATGGGAGTTAATGGTAGTAAAATTATATTACAAGATATTTTATAAAAGTGTATGGTCACACTACAATGAAACCTTAATAAATTGTGTAATAGTGGAGATATCTATGTAAAATATACAAATAAATCCTTTTATTGTTACTGTATTTCCGTTTTACAATACAAAAAGTCTTAAAATTTCGTAAGTATGTGTTTAAGATCAAAAAAGGTGCCTCAATCCAATTTATGAAACTTAAAAAAAATACGAAAATTGAATCAATTAGCACTACATAATTCGTGATTAGTGTCAGCTCCCAAATTCATATTTTGAACTAACATTTGGTGGATAGATAGCGAAACTAACACAAGTAATATTACTTTATTTCGGACTGGAATGAATTCTCCACATTTCCTCCTAGGTCTTTCATATTTTGATCTATCAAAACATTTTATTGTTTATTCAGACATTAAAAATCTTATCTCATTAAAACAGCACAATGAACAAAACAAAAAATAATCTAGCAAATAATATTTGCTTTTTCTATCTTGTCGTTTTTGTGGTTAGTAATAATGAAGAGTTAATTTTATAATATATAAAAATTATGATATGTAAAATTTGTCGACTTTCCTTTATGTTTTCTAGGGAAACGATAAACGAAATAAAACTATTACAAAGTAGTCCGCTTGTTCTTAATTGTTGCGTTTATAAAAGCACAATATAAACCTCAACTTCGGCACCTTTATCGAGTCCAAAGCCAAAACAGCAGCCAAAAAGCTGGGCGTCCTAATTAGAGTGAAGCGATACTTGACGCCTGGACTGCTCCTATCATTGTATAGACGCAAGTCTGATCTTGCACTGAGTATTACTCCCACCTTTGGGATGGCTCAGCCAAATATCGACTTGCCGCACTCGACTCGGTGGATCGCAGAGCTAGGAGGATCATTGGAGTCAATACGCTTTTAAAAACTAAGACGCAAAATCGCTTATGTGTCTTTTATAAGATGTTCTTCGCAGAGTTTTTCCCTTTCTTCCATCGGACATTCAGACGTTCGGCTGGCTACCATCCTCATCGTAAATCCTCTATAAAAAACCCTTTATAATGCGCAGGTTCTAATAATGCTCGCACTCCCTGCCAGCGTATATGTTTCCGAGCTTATATAACCCAAATCTTTTCAGTTAGAGTGAATAGGCATCTTCTTGCTGAGCTTGCTCCATAGATGAGGCATCTTCGCTATACGGCTAGATGGTGGCCAAAAAGCCATATTTAATAATTGTTGTTAACCTTGTTTTAATATCATTTCTTAAAAATAATATTTAATACGAGAACATATTCTCATGTATTCACTAGTGCAAAATAACTGAAATATTTAAGTAAATTGTAATTACAAAGCAATATGAGAAAATCGACATGCTTTGTTAACACCCTTTGTGTGAATTCACTTTGTCCCGAGCATTCTTCGGTATAAGTACTGAGAAACATGGATAATACAAATTCTATGTAAGTAATACTTATAGAACGAAAACTAATAAGTAAGTGGGCAAGCTCCACTGCGTCAGTTTTAGAAAAAAGTATTTTAATCTTATGCCAATTTTTTTTTCTGGCCATGGTTTTAACATGGCCTTGATATATTAAGGTTCCTAACGCCAATATTCGAAGTCAACTTGTTTTTGTTTTCGTAAACCTTCGATATTTTATGGTAATAATTTAATAGTTCTTGATTTTTCCCGGCAAAAATATACGTATAGTCATCGAAATAATATATCTCTGCGGTTATAGTTTATTAAATATCTTTGATGATTTTATGATTCAAAATACGATATTAACAACTACAACCGTTAGTAAAATATTCCGAAAACAGTGAAATTTTGTTCGCTTTTCGGTTCGTAATTAAAATATATCCTAATTTCAAAAAAGTAAATTTTTTTTAATATATAAAAAAAAGATAAACCGACTTCACTAAAACTAAGAAGTGGTTAGTAATATTTTAATTACTTCAAAGCAAAGAGCATTAAAGGACAATCAACGAAAATTGATACGGTGCCAGCCAAAGACAGTTTATTCTGCGGCTTCTCCGATTCCAAAATTAACTGCCCGGGGCAGTACCCTTTTACAGAAGACCACCACGAAATAACAGCACGTGTGCTGTTGTATTTCGGTGAGTGAGTATAAGGGACGCCACAGCTCATTTTCCCTACCCCTTTCCAATCCCTTATTCTTAATTCTACAGTAGTCGGCAACGCATTTGCAGCACCTGTGCGGTTGCCAGTGTTTTAGGCGACGGTAGCCACCTAACATCAAGTGGACTGTCAGGTTGTCTGTCGACTTAAACTTTAAATAAAGAAAGAAATTTTAGTCTCTTATTTTATAGTAGACTAGCTGGTGCCCGCGACTTCGCCCGCGTTGTATTTGTAAATTATATACTAAAACCTTCATCGAGAATTGATGATCAATTCAATCAATCAATTGATGAATACAGCATGAAAATCGGTGCAGAAGTTTTTGAGTTTATCGCGAACAGACAAACATACAGACAGACGTAGCGGAGGACTTTGTTTTATAATATGTAAGGAGTATTATAACCAGTGTCATGCGGGTGATAAATATTATATTCCTGATTCAACGTTCAAATAGGGCATACAAGAATTCGTTATTAATAAAACAAGTTACCTTACAGGAATCCTAGACTGCAAAAATTTTATCGCTTCATGGCGTATTCGATGACTTTGACGGGCATGGGATGTCAGTCGTGGTGGGGATTCCCACCGCCAAATGAATTTTCAAGATACATTTTTAATTTTCTGAAATTATCGTTAGTGCCTATCCCTTTATCTGGGATCGTGTACATTTACCTACATTTCAACGATACACCTTTTGAAATCATGTGCAATATATTAAGCACTACAACAATGGAATTATCAATAAATGTAAGTAATAGTAGACATTTAAGGACTTAAAAAAATCCTGAATGAGTGCCATAACGTGACCACCCCCTTACCAAAGCTTCGCGTAGCAGCGTATAAGGGTTGCTATACATATCGCACCTTCGGCAAGACAAGGGCATAACTGCACTTTTTGTAATTTTACACGAGAGCCATTTAAAGTTAATTTTTTTTCATTCAATATCGTATTAATAATGTTTTTAAGACATTTCTGCATATATTTTAAGTTTCTCATTTAAAAAAAAATTGTAAGTTATGCCCTTGTCTTACCGAAGGTGCGATATAGTCGGGCCGTCACATTTCATTCGGCAATTTATGTTGGACAACAGAAGTACCTATTACATATGTTCGACTTTCATTCGGTTTACGATCGGCAAAATCACCCGGGTTTTGTATCAATACTAATAATAAATCTGTAAGGGTTGGTCATGGAGTAAGTTACTTTGTTTTCAGAGATATCGTGTTTATAGGCTCTCTACAGGATACTGAAACTAAATTGACCATTTTTAGAATTTTTTTTATATGTATGTATGTATGTATGTTCCTCTATAACTCTTAAACGAATCAACTGATTTTCATGAAACTTGGTAGATAAACATTTAGACGTACGGGACACAGGATAGGCTACTTTTTTCTTTTTTAACGCGGACGAAGTCGCGGGCGCCAGCTAGTAGTATATATATACTCCGCGGGTAGGCCAAGAGGCTTTGCCGATAAGGCTAAAAGTATAGCAATTTGTCGGTACACATATTCGATTTTACCACCCGGCTATGTAGGCCGACTATACACGTACGTATAGCGACCTAATACTACTACATCTGTTCGATGGGGTGATAAAGGGATGCCAGAACTTATTACTTTTTCTTTATCCCTAATCCCACCAAGGTTCGCAGTGCACTTACTACATCTATGTCGTTATAATCAAGTGGATCATTAGCATGCCTATATTGATCATTGGTATAGGGAATTCCCCTAATTTAAACCTTCACCTTAAATGTCACATTTTAGAAAAATATTAACGAAAAGTAAGTTGATAGATAAATCTAGGCAAGCTAGGTCTAAAGTCTCATTTCTAAATCTTTATTCTCACCCAATTCACATCTCATAATTATTTAGTAAAATACCTATTAATTTAGTAAAAAATAATAATAATTTGTTTAAAAAGCAAAGAAAAGGTACGAGTAAATTGAGTTCCATCAGAGTGGTCCTGTAGTTTTCCCAATGTAAACAGCCAAATACATTGATATTTTAATCATTCCAGATAAGAGTAATAACTTCCTGCCTTTCCTCATTCAAACAAGTTATGAAAAATGTTATTGAAAAATATCACCTGTATAACATCCACAGCAAAAGCGAGTACAGTAAAATGGTATACACTAATTGCTAAAAATCTCATAATTTTTCATAAAAACACAAAAACATAAATAAAAATTAGTACTATGTGTTTCAGATACTCAAGAAAGTTGAAAAAATCTCGCAGATCACAGCAATTGCTTCTTTCACTGCATTTATTGTGGCTGGAATCTATTGGTCGACATCCACTTTAATTTATAATATTAAAAATAGAGAAGTCATAACACTCAATAAGACGTTACAGTTTCAAAGTACTTTATATGTAGTACTGCCCTTTGATTTCTTGCATGACTTTAACTGGATGATTGTCTATTACTGTTTTAATGTCATCTACAGTTATATATATGTTTATTTTGTAACTACTTTTGACATCATTACTTACATTACAATCTTCCATTTAATAGGTCACATTGTTGTTTTAAAGCACGAGATTAAGTCTAAGTTAACGGACAATTTGTCAGAAAATGAAGTGAAGGAAAGGATAACAGAAATAATTGAACATCATAACTTTATTATTAAGTAAGTACATGTATTTCTGAATAAAACTCAGATTAGTTTTAAACAAGAATCATTAATACTGTATTTTACATCATACTGTAACAGCTATCTGTTATTAGTTTAATTAATATTCAAAAATTTTAGTAAACACAATTTTTGTGTATGTACCTAGCTATTCATGGAGAATTATTAGATAACGTACATTACCTGCCCAACCCGTTAAAAATCTAGAGCATCATTTCATATCTACAAATTATTTTCACTTATTACTTATCTATTATTATTATTATTATTATACTAATAATTATGGTCTAATAATTATTAAATTATTAGACCAATTGCTAACTAATTCAGTTTATATTTTGAATAGAGCTTTCAAGGACGTACAGTCGACATTTGGGTTAAGCGTATCCAGCAATTACTTGAGTAGTTTAATTACAAATACTTTTTTGATGTACATGATGTTGTTGGTAAGTTTTAAGTTTTTTTTTTAAATGATACATTTGTTTACCCTTTTTTATCTTTAGATATAATTCTATCTTTGGAACCTGCCACCATCATTGAAATAATATATCTTAGTTCGCTGGCTACCATTAATTGGATTGTTGGACATATTTCTATTAAGTTAAATGTGACGATTAGAAAGTAGGCTGGCTAATGGTAAGGGAGCCCAAGAGGGGATTTTTGGATTTACTCCAGCGCGTCAGATATTGCCAATGTATATTCCCCATGTGTCTCCGATAACGGATATGTATTAATCTGACGGTTTGGTTGGTGGGGTTGGTATGGGTTGGGGTAAAATTTTAAATACAACTCGAGCGCGTCAGATTTTCAGAGGGGGTGTTAAGTGAAACTAAACTAAACTCTCATTTAAAATTCAGACGATTCGGATGTAACGCAAGCTCGTGGCAGCTTTTTGAAAATGCAAAAGAGATTTTTGTTGATTGCCGTTTTGTAATACTCGAGCGCGTCAGATTTTCATACAGACGGTTCAGCCTGAATTCCTGATCGTGCTGATTCTTAATCTGACTATTAAATGTAGGATTTTTTAAAATACAGCGCTTAAAAAATTTTGAACGCCTCTAGATGCTCACCCTACTGCTGAAATGAAAAACTTCATATACCTTTTTTTCTTCTTACCATTCAATCTTTAAAGTCCAATAGGTCCCCGCACGACGCTCGAGTTAGCATCATGGGCTCCCTTACTATAACTGACACTTGACGGTATGTGGTTATTGGTTACCGTTGCCTATAAGCATAATAAACGTCATACGGGTTTCAATAGCATAGTGAACCTTGATATTATCAAGGATAAAAAGGCTATAGGGGAATGGGCTCTGCCAACTCACACAAACTTGCCGAAACATTACAACGACACACATGCTATTTTCAATCGACGAAAACGACAAAACAAAAACGGAGGAGGTTCTCAATTCGACGCGTATATATATATTTTGGAAAAAAAAAATCGGACCCTAAGGGTAGGAAAACAGGGGATGATTGACTGTTCACTCACCGATTATAGCGTATAACCACGTATAACTTTTTACAGAGTAGTCCGATAATTATTTTTTTAATGGATAGGGTATACCTCGAAGTTGGTCTCGTATAATTTTGGAAAAAAATCTTACCCTAAGGGTGGGAAAATGGGGGTGGGAAAATTAAAAATTAAGCATGTAGTAAATATTAGATTATAGTCACAAAAAATATAAAATAAAACTTTTTAACAAAAAATAAAACCGCCGAAAAAACTGAAAAGCATAAAATAATCTTATTATTTTACATAAGTAATTTTGAGTCGGCGCCAAACAAGCAAAAATTACGTAAAGAGTGATGCGCGGCGGCGACTCAAAATTACTTATGTAAAATAATAAGATTATTTTATGCTTTTCAGTTTTTTCGGCGGTTTTATTTTTTGTTAAAAAGTTTTATTTAAGAATGTAGTTATTTACGTCAGTAGGTATTATAAATTACACCATAATAAATAAATGTATCATATGATAACGAAGAGACCATTTTTATTGTAAACACAACAACAGTAATGTAATATTTATAAATTATTTCATTTATTCTTTCAGGAACCGGCAAACACCTTCAGATATGGTTTCACGTTACTTGCTTATTTTAGTGGCTCTATGGTAACGTCACTTATTTTTGAAGAGATCCGTTTGCAGGTATGATAACAAAAAAGCTTATGACCACAAGTACAGACCAATAAAATAACAATTGTATCCCAATTACTTTTATTTAACATTTGTTATGATTATTAAAAAAAGTTTTTTTATAATGAAATTAATTGGCTTGTTTTTGTTTAACTCGCTGTGGTATTGAGAAATACATACACTTATTTTTAGTGTTACGACTTATCGGAAATATTATACGACGTGCCATGGGAAAACATGTCCATATCAAACCAGAAAAGCATTCTGATAATGCTCGCACAAATGCAGCCTCCGCTGATTTTTGTCGCCGCTGGTGGACTCGTTGCTGGATTACAACCCCTGATATTTGTGAGTACACAACAAGTAATTATATACTTTTGGTGGAAAGTAAATATTTATACAAAAATAAATAAATAATTATCTTGTTTAAATTTCAGATAATAAAGACAACAATTTCATATTATATTATGTTGAAGTCTTTGAACTAAGGGATGTCACAAGAAGAGATGCATAGTGCACATACCTACTCGTAGTTGCTTTTCTATAGGTATTTCTTATAATGTTGTAGAACAACTTAAAATGTAACTTTTACTTAATAAAATTGGCTTTTTATTCTGCAAGAGCTTATTTTTAACCTCTACTACAACATAAGATGTGTTATTACTTATTACTATACCATTAGATAATTTATGACTGGTCTTTGACTAGTTCTGACGACATTACTAAATACCTTTTATCAGGTTGGGTTGAAGGTACCTTATTTCAGGTTTTTGTTCATATAGCAAGTAGATATTTCGTATTTCGTACAGATATTCGTATTTAGATATTTTGTATAGATGTACGAAAAACATTGTGATTACTTCTGACAAAAGTTTCTGCATTAAATTTTCTACAAATTTGGATATATTCATTTTTACTCTACGATCAATACTTGAAGAGCTACAGTTTGTTTAAATTAACAGTGTTAAGTTGTGTAATATGCTGTTGTTGGGGAAGATGTGGATTAAGTAGTTCTTCTAATGGCTCTATCACCACCAGCAAATATTCCTTGTCAAGCCAGGAAAAGAGAAAGTGGAATACGAGATATTTTCGTCACAAGAACTCCAACAATTTTCATTTTTTTGTTCTATTCCTTTGACAGAACCTCAGCAATTGAATTCAGGAGCTGGAGAATCAGTGGTCTTCTGTATGAGTTGGCGACTGCCGCCAAACGGGCTCTTCAGGCTGCTTATTACTGCAGAATCTTGTTTGCCCAGCCACTAACTATGTGTTTGTGGTGATAAATGGTTGTGTGCACTGAGATAATACATATATTTCATATATACTGCAAATTATATAGACATAAGCTGCCGTAACCATCGACATCAGGTCATCTGTCCTTGTACGAGTAGGTGGACGATATGCTGCGCTTGCCAGATAGAGGGGTCTACTATTTTTATTTTAGACTAGCTGGTGCCCGCGACTTCGTCCGCGTTGGAAAAGAAAAAAGTAGCCTATCCTGTGTCCTGTACGTCTAAATGTTTATATACCAAGTTTCACGAAAATCAGTTGATTCGTTTAAGAGTTATGGAGGAACATAGGTACAGTATACATACAATACCTACACTTACAGAAACCGGATGTAAATACTACACAAGGATCACACAAGGATAAAAGTAATTTTGAAAATCAAACGAGGCTTCAATATTTTTTTTGTATGAACAACGTAATTATCTTCACTTACATACTCGTCGTTCTAAAAAGAGTCGTTCATGTTTGTTTACTAGAGAAAAGACGGGTTCAAACTATTACTTACCTAAAATAAACTCAACTTGTGTTATTATAGCTGGCCTGCATATTTACTCGTAACCTTTAGTAAAGCCAGGTCATATTAAATTAAATTATATTTCAATTTATTTAAGAATTCAGAGAAAATACATGTGTAACACGCCACTTTTACGGAGCATCATGATTGGTTCCCCCAATTTCTCTACCGATAGGCCCCGCCTAGTTCGTTTGATACAGTCGACGCTTACCTCGTCTCCCGCCTCTCCTCTCAGCCTGCCGCTGGCAGTGCGCATGCGCGAACACGAAAGACGCGCAGGTACCCCACTCGACGACCAGTCCAGGGGCGCGGGCATAAAAGCCCGCGGACCGCATTTTCCGAGACAGTTACAGTTACAGGAGTCACGGAGACAGTTACCGACAGTCATAGTCACAAAGAGACACGGAAGAGTCATGAAGCCAGTAGTTCGTTTAACGCTATTCGGAGAGCCAAGCCCTATTTCTGAGAGGGAAGCTCTGTTCGGTTTAACGTGCGTGTCTCGTAAGCCCAGTTATGTCTCCTCGACATATTAAAGAAGTGCGCGGTGACCTATCTAGGTTGCCTATATCTAGATTTGTAACGGCCTGTGTCATGGCCCCTTTTGTTCAGTGCCTTTCATGTGTTATACACCCTTTGTGAGGGGACGTTTTCTTGTGAATATAGAACTAAGCTAGCCGTGTGTGAAATAAAAGTGATGAAACGATACTCGAGACATTTTTCTTTCAAAGCGCCCCTTACTAAAAGGCACCCTTCGCAGGGCCCTCTTATTATGCCGGTTACAAAATGGCGTCCCAACTCGAGGCTCGAACGCACGACCTTCAAAAGACGCGGCGCTGTCCCGCCGTGCTTGTCCGCGCTTGAACAGTTCGCGCGCTTTGTTTAAACTCACTATCGACAATGTGGACTTAATAAATGACTCTGTCGTGTGTTTCGTCATAAATAGTTTTGTGCAATAAAGTGAAAAGTGTTTCTAAAAGGTTACGACGCAGTTAAGTCGTCGTATATGCGCTCAACGAAAAGTGTTCGTTCGCGTCCTTTTATATAAAGTGTTTCTAAAAGGTTACGACGCAGTTAAGTCGTCGTATATGCGCTCAACGAAAAGTGTTCGTTCGCGTCCTTTTATATAAAGTGTTTCCAAAAGGTTACGACGCAGTAAAGTCGTCGTATATGCGCTCAACGAAAGTGTTCGTTCGCGCCCTTTTTTAAAAAAGGTTACGACGCCGCCTCGTCGTATATGCGCTCAACGTAATCGTTCGCGCCCTTTGTAATAAATAAAGTCGGAAGTGTTCCGTGTTTCCCTTTCGTAAAATGTCGCGCCGTTTACGAAGTAATCCCAACGGGGATGTCGACGATGTCTACGAAGGCGATGTACAGCCTGCCGCCGAAGACAGGTTAGCCTCGTTGTTCGAATCGTTTGCTCGGGCGCAAGCTGACTCCAATCGCCAGCTTGTCGAAGCCCTCGTGGCAACGCAACAAAACAAAGGAGTTGAAGTTCCTTCACCGCTCCCGTCTGTCGACTCATCGGCCGCACGAGCCCCGTGCGGCAATTTTTCAAAATGTACAGCTCGGTTTCGTGGCGACACCGACGCCGATCCGGGCCTACTCGAAGCTTTCATCGATGCAATCGAAGTATACAAGGAATGTACGAATGTAAGTGATGAACATGCACTTAAGGGCTTGCCTATGTTATTAGAAGGGCAAGCCGCCATATGGTTTCGAGGGGTTAAATCAACAATTTTTTCCTGGACCGACGCACTGACGCGTCTCCGGTCCATGTATGGTGTTCCACTTCCCCCCCATAAAATCTTCAGAAAGATCTTCAGTCAGGATCAAGGAGACGATCGCGCCGAAATATTCGTCGCTAGAGTACGTGCTCTTTATGCCTGGCTTCCATACGAAATATCTGAAGTCATGAAAATCGATATGATCTACGGATTGTTAAATCTTTCCATAAGAGAAAGACTCCCAAGGGACTCGTGTGTCACACTGGACGCACTCGTCGAAAAAGCTCGCGAAATTGAAGAAACTTTCTCCGAAGTGAAAGAAACAGCATGTCCGGCGCGCGGGGTCAAACCAGGTCACGTCCCTGCCGCGCCCTCTATATGCTCAAACGCGTCAACAATTGGGCGATATCCCAAAATACAATCGCATTGGTTACGTGCGACAACAGATGGCGCCAGCGGTAGTATCGGACAACGGCCCATCAACCGTTACGCCATCGGCGGGCTAGATGTCGCTAGTCCCTACATAACTCGCAACTTCTCCGGCCGAGGCGCGCAAAATGCTTTGCGCGGCGGCCGGCGACACTACAGCGACGACGAGTTGTTTCACCAACGCGCCGCTGGGGGCGCATGTGGCGCTCCGTCCACCAATCAACGGTCACCGAGTGAATCCGTACGTACTAAACGCGAGTGTAACCCGTCTGTCAAAGTGTTCAAAGGCAATGCCTTTTGTGTTTACTGCCGTAAAAATGGTCATACGCGTGAAAATTGCTTACGAATAAAAGCAAATAGTGTAAAAAGTGCTATTAAGTGTTATGGGTGCGGTGCCCACGGTGTTATTAAGTCAAATTGTGCGAACTGTACTAGGAACTCTATATATACAAATAATGATTATGACACTAGTTGTACTTCTAGTATACGCAGTGCTGCGTCACCGCAAAGTGATACGACGCTTACGTCATCGTTTGCGCCTACGACGTCGGTTGTAGACGCTGTAAATTTTAATAGTTATGCGGTAACAAGTTGTTCATTGTCAGAACAAAAAGTATTTTTTCAACGACCTATACTGTATATAGAAATTTTTGGTAAAAAAGGCACAGCGATTGTAGATACCGGTGCCAAAGGTTGTATCGCTAGTTGTTCACTTCATGCCTTCTTAGTTAAACATGGTCATCCAATTCACAGCACTACTAAAAATATTAAATTAGCTGATGGTATTGTAAAGTGTACAAATGTATTTGTTACAGAGGTTGAGGTGAAATTTTTCGGCAAAAGTATACTTGTCGAGTTTATTATCTTTCCGGATGCCCGAAATAATGAAACGCTTTTGGGAATTGACTTCCTCAAACAAGTGGGCCTATCTTTCGATTTCGGTAAGTCTCTTTGGTATTTTAGTAATGACCGGGATAAAGTCTACGACCTCTCGTATGAACAAATTTCACCTCACGCCTCGTGTGCTGTTGTAGATGTGTTAAGAAAAGAGGAGGGCATAACACTTACGAGACGCGAACGCGACCAACTCTCTCAATTAATTTTAGACTACGAGGAAATCTTTAGTCTAGGGGGAGGACCAACACCGTTTGCGGAACATCGTATTGATACGGGTGAGCATGAGCCTATAGCCGTGCCACCTTATCGTCTCACCCCCGCTAAGAGAGGGGTAATGCAGCAAGAAATAGAAAAGATGCTCGCCGACGACATAATAGAAGAATGTGAATCAGCCTGGGGTGCTCCCGCCCTATTAGTTCCCAAACGCGATGGAACTTTTCGGTTTTGTGTCGACTATAGGAAACTCAATGCTATCACGAAAACAGATTCGTACCCTTTACCACTAATTGATGAATTGATACACTCAACCAAAAGGGATTGTGTAATGAGTACAATAGACATGCGATCTAGTTACTGGCAGGTATCTGTAAGGAATGAAGATAGGGATAAGACTGCGTTTGTAACGCCGTTCGGACTATTCCGTTTTAAACGAATGCCATATGGGCTACGTAACGCCCCGGCCACCTTTCAAAGGTTAATCGATCGTTTCCGTTCTGGGGCCGCTCTCAAAGATGTCACTATACTTGGCTACATCGATGATTTAATTGTGATTTCAGCATCTTTTGAGCAACACATAAAGGATCTGCGAGCCGTCTTCGACCGCTTGCAACTCTACGGACTCCGGGCCAACCGCGACAAGTGCGTCTTCGCCCGGGACCGCGTCAAATACCTCGGGCATGTCATCACCCCGCAGGGAGTGTCACCAGACCCCGAGAAAGTGGCGGCCATCGCCAATATGAGGGCACCAAGTGATGTAAAACAGGTGAAAACATTCCTACAAACATGTTCTTGGTTCAGAAAGTTCATGCCTAACTTTTCCAAAGTGGCTCAGCCGCTTTCGGTCCTCACGAGAAAAGACCAGCCTTGGAAATGGGAAGGAGAACAGGATCGAGCTTTCAAGGAGTTAAAGGCTCTTCTTACCACGGCGCCCGTATTGGTACAACCAGATTACAGTAAGCCATTCATCATAAGAACAGACGCTAGTAACTATGCCCTCGGGGCTGTTTTACTTCAGGGGGAGTCCCCGAAGGAAGAACACCCCATCGAGTTCGCCAGTCGTCTTCTGCTGCCAGCTGAACGCAACTACTCTACGACCGAGCGTGAGGCGCTCGCGGTCGTTTGGGCAGTAGAAAAGTTCCGAGGATACATCGACGGACATGAGGTCCGAGTATCAAGTGATCACCAGCCACTAAGATGGTTGCTCATGTTGAAGACGCCCTCCGGCCGTCTGGCACGATGGGCTATGAAGTTGCAGTCGTTCAATCTCAAGGTAGACTATACGCCTGGAAAGGCCAACTTAATTGCTGACACACTCAGCCGACCGCCGTGTGACCACGCCGTACAGGAGGTCTGCGGCGTGTGCACCGTCACGATCGATACGCCACACTGGGATGCGACACAACTACGTGATGACCAGCTCGCAGACCCCGACGTATCTAAAATTATCAAGGAACTCGAAGGAAAAGAGGAAGTCGCCATCAAGAGGTGGACTGACAGAGGTTATTATATGAATAAAGGAGTTTTGTATCGCTACTACGATCCAGATGCCGAGGAACCACAATTGGTGATACCCGTTAGCCGAAGAAAAGAAGTAATGGCGGAGTGCCACGACTCAGCCACTTCAGGCCACGGAGGTGTCGAGAGGACACTACGTCGGATCACCCGACGATTCTATTTCCCCGGTATGCGACGTTACGTCGAAGATTATTTGAAAACATGCTTAGAATGTCAGAGGTATAAGCCCTCAAATCAGAAGCCCGCCGGACTCATCCAGACGCCTGTGCCTGCTCAGCGCTTTGAAGTCTTAGCAGTCGATCTTTTCGGCCCACTGCCCAAGGGACCTAACGGTGAAAGGTGGATACTCATCGTCGAAGATACTGCTAGTAAATGGGTGGAATTGTTCGCCCTAGTAGAAGCTACGGCCGAAGCCTGCGCTAAGGCGCTCGTCGACGAAATATTCCTGCGATTCGGAGTTCCGCGCAGGCTCGTCTCCGACAATGGAGACCAATTCGTTGCTGATGTGATGCAACACGCCATGTTTGTCCTGGGCGTGCAACAGACTCTGGTACCGCTCTATCACCCCGAGGCCAACCCCGTCGAACGGAAAAATCGGGAGTTGAAAACACAGTTGGCCATACTATTAGGTAACGAGCATCGTCAGTGGCCTGAGGCTTTACCTTCCATAAGGTTCGCCCTCAATACTGGCCATACAAGTAGTACCGAGCAGACGCCCGCGTACCTAACTTTCGCACGGGAGCTCCGCGCGCCCATTGACGCGCGTGCTGATCTCCGTGCCGTAATTGAAGCTGAAAACTACGTCCCACAAGTGACACCTTACCTCTTGAAGCTTGCTGATACACTGAGCACAGCTAAGGAAATAATTGAACGAAGTCAAGATATAAGAAAAAATGTAAAGGATCAGAGGAGACAAATAGGGGAAGATTATGCCCCCGGCGACCTAGTACTTTTACGGAGCCACGTTCTTAGCAACACCAAGAAGGGTGTTAGCTCGAAGTTAGCTCCACGAAGGGATGGACCCTATCGTATTATCCGGAAGGCAAGCCCCACCACCTACTTAGTCGCCTGCTGTACCGCGCCGACAGAAGTCATCGGCAAGTACCATGTCTCCGACATCAAACGATATCACGCCCGTGAAGGCGACCTGCTGGAACCGGACCCCGTCTTACCCAAGAGGAAAAGAGGGCGTCCGCGCAAGACCGTGAGGTTTACATTATAGGTGTTTGACCAGATGTGAGGGCACTTATCTGGTCAAAAGGGGGAGTATGTAACACGCCACTTTTACGGAGCATCATGATTGGTTCCCCCAATTTCTCTACCGATAGGCCCCGCCTAGTTCGTTTGATACAGTCGACGCTTACCTCGTCTCCCGCCTCTCCTCTCAGCCTGCCGCTGGCAGTGCGCATGCGCGAACACGAAAGACGCGCAGGTACCCCACTCGACGACCAGTCCAGGGGCGCGGGCATAAAAGCCCGCGGACCGCATTTTCCGAGACAGTTACAGTTACAGGAGTCACGGAGACAGTTACCGACAGTCATAGTCACAAAGAGACACGGAAGAGTCATGAAGCCAGTAGTTCGTTTAACGCTATTCGGAGAGCCAAGCCCTATTTCTGAGAGGGAAGCTCTGTTCGGTTTAACGTGCGTGTCTCGTAAGCCCAGTTATGTCTCCTCGACATATTAAAGAAGTGCGCGGTGACCTATCTAGGTTGCCTATATCTAGATTTGTAACGGCCTGTGTCATGGCCCCTTTTGTTCAGTGCCTTTCATGTGTTATACACCCTTTGTGAGGGGACGTTTTCTTGTGAATATAGAACTAAGCTAGCCGTGTGTGAAATAAAAGTGATGAAACGATACTCGAGACATTTTTCTTTCAAAGCGCCCCTTACTAAAAGGCACCCTTCGCAGGGCCCTCTTATTATGCCGGTTACACATGTTTATATTATGTGTATATAAAGCTTAGCGCCTCTTTCACCATCTGTCAAGTAGGCTATCTGTCATTTAAAGTCACCGGTAACCGGGGATAATGGAGCTGATAAAGCCCAAACATTGAAAAAAAAAAAATAATAATAAAAAAATCGCCTATCGAATGATGCAGTAAACCGAGTGCATAATTCAATAAAACAGAAAATTATTTCTAAAAGTAACTAATCAACACTTTATTTGTAGTTGGTGAAAGAGGCCCTTAATGTATTAAAGTTATATATTTCACAATAAAAATAATAAGTTAGAAATAAAATTAGAATTGTCTTAAAGATTTAATACATAACCGTTAACACTATTTAAATGTCGAGCTACAACTATATACCTGTTTTTTAAATTAATAATGATGATAAGTATAACAAATAATAATAAAAATAATAATAAATTAATAAAAATAACTCTACAACTCATAAGGTGTATCGAACTCATAAGGTGTACTACATAAAAAAATAATATTATTTTTCTGTCATCTTGATTAATACTTTTACACCACTGACTTCAACATAACGTAATATGAAAATGTTGTCTTGAGTATCTGAAAACAAAATATATACAACTAGAATTGATCATGAATAAAAATAAATAAAAACTCCCCAAGTGATAAAATTCGTTTTATACTGTAGGAATCGAATGACATAATCCCTTTTATCAAGATGGAATTTACGTCATGATACTGTCATGTTAAAGTGTACTCACAAATATAAGAGGTTGTATTCCAGCATTGAGTCCACCAGCGGCGACAAAAATCAACGGAGGTTGCATTTGAGCGAGCATTATAAAAATGCATTTCTGATTTGATATTGACATGTCTTCCCAGGGCGCCAGGTACAATGTTTCAGACAAATCACAGCACTGAAAACATTATAATTTTACCTAAATTTATATAAAGTACTAGCTGGTGTCCGCGACTTCGTCCGCGTTCTCTATAGCTTATAGCCTTCCTCGATATATCGCTGCTTAAAAACTAAAGGGCCACAAATCAAAATTACACTTTTTACAGGAGAGCTAATCGAATAAAATTAAATTATTCTTTGTCTATTTTTTTCTTATTAGATATATATCAAATATATGCATATTATACATCGTTAGAAGCGTTTTTTGATTTAAGTACATTTATAATAAACTGATTACTAGAAGAGATATAGGCATATAAGTTACTTTTGAATATATAAAAAATGATCAAAATATACTAAATATGGAATAAAACAACCATAAGTCTTTTTGCAACATACAATATGAAGGATTGTGATTGTATTTTTGCAATAAAAACATTTTTGGATTTTTTTGTTTTATGGCCCTTTAGTTTTTAAGGAGCGATATGGACTATCCAACACAAAAGTAATTTTTCAATTCGAACCAGCAGTTCCTGAGATTAGCGCGTACAACCAAACAAAGTAATAAACTCTTCAGTTTTATATATGTATTGGTATAGATATGTGTAACTTAAAAAAAAAAGTTATATCAGCCCGTTTCACCTACCCCTAACTTAAGTACGGGACGGATATTTTTCATCTGGATTGTTCTCACTGTGACAATCCAGATGAATAATGTGATATGAAATAAAATAAAACTAGTTATGCCAGTAATAAAGGGGTTTGGGTAAAGTTGGCATCATTTTCAACTTTGGCGGCCACTCATAAAAGTAGCATAATTTGAAAAATCAGTTCGAAAGTAGCATTTATTATTATGGAACTATACCGCTAAATAACATCGAAGCTGAGATATTTGGCTTTATATATTACTTAAACCACTACTTCGTCTATATACACTACTTCGATTATAATCGTCTATGTACACTACTTCGATGTAAAAAATACATAATTTAACAGTTATTGATACAAAACGCTTCCTAGAAATAGATTCATGTTCACAAAAGTCCCAAATCGACGAATGGTTCAGCCAAACCCCTCCCTAACCCCGTCGTCGCCGGCCGTCGCAACAACATTCACCATTTGACCATTGTGTTGTGTGCGTGTGTGCTTGTTTATCTCATTAAACCTTACCTAACGACTTAGCATTCTCTCCTGGACTTTGTGTGATTTTTGTTGAAAATGAAGATTGGCCGTTCTAACTGGACACTGATTTACTTCTGAATTGGATTTTATGATCCAACAAGCACGTACCAGATCCAACAAGCACGTAGCTACTATTGGTTAGGGAGCCCACGATGCTAAATGTGTAGTCACTCGAGCGTCGTGGGGACCTATTGGACTTTGAAGATTGGATGGTAAGAAGAAAAAAGGTTATATGAAGTTTTTCATTTCAGCGGTGGGGTGAGCGTCTACAGGCGTTTAAAATTTTGTAGGCGCTGTATTTTAAAAAATCCTCCATATAATCGTCAGATTAAGAATCAGCACGATCAGGACTTTAGGCTGAACCGTCTGTATGAAAATCTGACGCGCTCGAGTATTACAAAATGAAAAACTTGTCTTGTCGAAATCCCTCCTTTTCGGACCAAACGCTTTGAAACATCCTTTATAATGCGCACTGCCAAGGTTTGGAACTCCCTGCCGGCGTCTGTATTTCCGAGCCTATATAACCCTAATCTATTCAAAGTTCGAGTGAATAGGCATCTTCTGGCTGAGCTCGCTCCATCTTAGGCCTCATCCATGCTGCTTAGCTGGTTGTTGGCCAAGAGCAAACCCATCTCTAATAAAAAAAAAATACAAAATGAAAATCGTCAAAAATATTTTTTGCATTTTCAAAAAGCTACCACGAGGTTGCGTTACATCCGAATCGTCTGAATTTTAAATGGGAGTTTAGTTTAGGTTCACTTAACATCCCCTCTGAAAATCTGACGCGTTCGAGTTGTATTTAAAATTTTACCCCCACCCCCGCCAACCCCACCAACCAAATCGTCAGATTATTAAAATGCACACTTTTCAGCATGTAATTAATCTACCATAGCCTAATCTGACGCGCTCGAGTGACTCCAGAAATCCCCTCTTGGGCTCCCCAACCATATGGAGAGCACGTTAAAAACGGGTCGTATGTTATTGAGATATATAAAAAACCAAATTCAAGGGGTTTAAAAAGCCTCAACTGTATTGAGTCATGGCTTTTGAGAGGTCGAATACAATCTCATCATTCTGGGAGGAAAATGTATTATGTTTATATTCTCTTGGGACGAGGATTACAAGGATCTGATGCATTATTAGGGCACTATTGTTCTTGTGTCGTAGGGAAACGGACATTAGGTTGTTGTTCCCATGTGATGTCAATAATATGGTACATGAGATGGGGAAGACATCAAGATGTAGTTCCTCCGGCGCAGTTCTTGGACACTATAATAAGGAATGACATAGAAAATGAAGTTTATGACGAAGAAAATGATGATTAGTAACTTTTTTTCATTAACTTTTAAATTAAAAAATACAAAAAATAATATTTTTTTTTTTTTTTCATTTTATTGCTTGTTCTTGAAGAGCAACCAGACGTAAAATTCGTATCTTTAAATCCTTATATCTCTCGTTCGATATAGTTTGGAGTAATTCTTTTTGCACATTATAACATATTTTTGCAAGGACTTTAAACGACAATAGTTTTTATCAATGGCCGCCAGAAAAAAAAATGATGCCAACCCTCCATACAAAGTTACCCAATCCCCTTTGTTCGCATTTAGTTATTGAAATATTTATAGCATATTTTTATGAAGGGATAGAGAGTACTTATTGCTATTTTGAACTATAGGAATTACAACGGTTTACCTGCATGCGTATTTCTTCAAAAATAAGTGACATTACAGTAGAATTTCCAAGAAATAACAATATGGTGAAGGCATATCTCGCGGCATTTACTGGTTGCTCCTAAAATCATAGGAATTAATATTTATAAAATTCACTGAGATATGATTTTTTGTGTAATAAGACTAAATTAATACCAAGTGGACTTGGACTTGGGCCAAGTATGAGCATAAGTGTTCATGTTGATTACGAAGTGGTAAAATGCGCTTCGCAGCGTGAAATATCAGCAAGTTTTCTGTCTTGTTTCGGTGAGTAGTTACGCCAGAGCCCATTACACCCTATTCCTTCCTAATCACTAATTATCTTTTATACTAATAAGGTCATCAGCGTACTTGCAGCACTTATAGCGTTGCAAGCTTCACCCACCAGCTAGGCAGTGAACCGTAAGCATGTCAACCTGACTTCAGAACTTAACATAAAGTTACAAAAATTAAACACAAAATAAATAACTTTACCGAATACATCATGAGGTACATCAAACCGCTGTTGGTAAGTAAATTATTTAAGTAACTAAAGGATACGCTTAACCCAAATGCGGATTGGACTTCCTCAAAAGCTCTGTAAGAAAAAATCACATTAGGTATTAAATCTTGGCTACTTGATTAGATAAAGCAGGTATATGATGCTGCAATTAATTATGATGGGTAAAGTAGAAGGCAATAGATGCGCTGCGCTGGGTGAAAGAGGAAATCGTGGT
Source organism: Synanthedon formicaeformis (assembly GCA_945859745.1). Lineage (NCBI taxonomy): Eukaryota > Metazoa > Arthropoda > Insecta > Lepidoptera > Sesiidae > Synanthedon > Synanthedon formicaeformis. The sequence continues at coordinate 3,147,004 of OX243960.1, read as the reverse complement.
CGAGCTATAGGGATGTTGATTACGAGTAATTTTGGGAACGTGTTTAATTGTTTATGTTTATAGCTCAAAATATTGAATATTAAAAAAAATGTGTTGTCAGCTCCGAGGCACGACTGGAGTTTACTCCTTACGAAGGATTATAAAATTTAAATTTTCACAATTCTTTTTTTTTTCTTAGAAAGAACAACATTGTTCTTTCTTTAAATAATATTGGCGCAATATCTCTGAAACTTCAAATATTCTAAAAAATTCAAAAAAAATTAACGTAACGCATAACATAAAGCATTCCTAACCTAACAATTTTGATTTTACTTCCATAAATTTTCGTACCACGGGCTTAAATATATGTAAATATATATGCAAATCGATTCTTGAGGAGAAAACTCCAAAAAATTAGCTCCAAAACTGCTGGATCTGTTAGTCTAGCCTATTATAATTACGATGTAGGGAAAGGTGGCATGAAAGGGGCACGTATTGAAAGGGACAATTTAAATAACTGGTAAAATAAAAACAATTTCGAGACAACTCTATTTTTGTCGTATGGCAACCTTGACGCAAGTTCGTTCGCGGCTAACTTCATACTCCTATCATCCCAAACATTGAGGATTCGTGAGTGTGTTGATAATGAGATTGAATAGTATTTTTTCTGTTATAATTGTGGAACGTCTTATCGAATGCTGCGAGTTAATTATTTATGTGTGAACACTGTTTAAGATAGCCTGGACATCCACAGATACGAGAACATAAGGTCAGTGAACTTTAATTTAATATTGTAGATTTTGTGATTATGTTTTCAATTTTTATATGATATTTATGAAAGGGACACAACAAACGGTTATGAATGGGACGTCCCCTTCATAACTGTCCCTGTCAAGACTGCTATTTTTCACTAGGTTTCTAATAAATTTTTTACTTCTTTTTCAGATTAAAAATGCCACCTAAGAAGAGAACGCGTGTCGATGCACACAAAATTGAAGAGGCAGTTAATGAAGTGTTACAAAAAGGCATTTCTGTGAGATCGGCTGCGAAGATAGTTAATGTAAGAAAATCCCATTTGCATAGATTGGTCGCAAAAGCTAATGTACTTCATTTGTTTATGACCAAACATTTGTTTAGGTATTGAATTTAATACTGGCTGGTTTTAAAAATAAACTAGAGTTTAAATTATGAAAATATAGAAAAAGAATTTTCTTGACATATAGAGAGAAAATTTATTAGTTGCATATAAGACATTGTTTTAGAAAGTGAAGCTTATTATAAATGTTTATTATGTATACAATGTACCTATGAGTTTTGAAATGTTATTAAATTGATTTGATAATATATAATGATGTGCACATTGAAAACTGATATTTAATTTAATCACCATATTCCAAGATGAATCCTATGAAGAGAAATACTAAGAATGTGATAAATACGGAAAAATTTTAAGAAAATATTGGCAATAAAAAAGTTTTTACTGTAGACCAACAATGTTCTCTGGCAGATTACTTAAAGACCTCCTCAAAAATGAGTCATGGCTTGACAACTAAACAAGTCAGAGAACTAGCATATCAGTAGTAATGCTATTCGTTTAAGTCTTACTATACCATCTTCTTCTTTAAGATGAAAACGGTAAGATTTAATAATGACAATAGTTCCAGTCACTTTTCAATTTGATTTTTAACATACCTAGTTATTGTGTAGGTACATATTTCCTCGAAATTAGATACTGTCCCTTTCATAAATTACTACGTCCCGTTCAATACAGTCCAGTTATGAAAGGGACAAAATAGACATTTTTTAAAGATGCGAAAATAAACAACTAAGAATTGATTAACGACAATTATTGCATTTCATTTCAATAGTTTAATAATAAACGCTTCCTATTCGACTCCAACCTGTTCCAAATATTTTCTAAATAATTTACTAGGACCTCAAAATCAAAAATGTCCCTTTCATGCCACCTTTCCTATACTTAAGAAATCTTAGTTATACTTACTTAATTATAAAGTTGTGATGTTCAATGATTTCGTCTATACATGCCTTCATCTCATGTTCTGGCAAATTGCTCTTGATTTTAGTTTTAATTTCATTCTTTAAAATAATTATATGACCAATTAAATGAAAGATTGTTAAATATGTCATCACGTCAAACATGCCTACAAAACCAGCGTACATAGAAACGTAGATGACATTCAAAAGGTAATAAACGATCATCCCATTGAAATCGTATAAATAATCAAAAGGCATCATTAAGTAGACGGAGCTTTGAAACTGTATTGTCTTATTTTGTGTTATGACGTCTCTATTTTTGATATTATAAATTAAAGTAACCAATAACCAAAGTATTGCAGTTAAACAAGCTGCAGTGGGCACGGTGATTGCCATAATCTTAGTAATTTTTTCAACTTTTAGTAGTATCTGAAATTAAAGAATAATCTATACTTATTGTTAAATAAAAAAAAAATTGTATTTTTGTTTGTAATGAATAAATTTAAAAACCACTGGACCAATTTTAAAAATTGTTTCACTGGAATTTGCGTCACAAATGCCAAAGCGGCACAAAAAAAGAACGCCTTTGACAGAATCATGGCGGACTCTTGCCTTCACGCGTCAATGGTAAAAGGTAGTAACGATCAACTTCTACTATTTCATTTTAAACTCTAATGGGTTGACGTAAAGTCACATTTTCTTTAAATTACGTACTTATTATTATGTTTGTTTTGTTATAAATGACAGTTCATGCTCTACGCATATGTCACTTTTAAATGTTCCGTAAAATTCGTAGTGTTTTGTTAGTGTTCCATGTTGTAGTATTTTGATGCTATTAGCGAGTAACAAAGGATAAATTTATCATGTATCGCTTTATTAATTGACAAACTATAAAATAAAAACAAACGTAAAATGTAATACAATACCTTTTTATTGTATTCATTATCGTTGAGACAGTTAAAAATATGGTACTTTTCGAAAAAGTTTTTTATAACTTGATTGAATGAGCGAAAGTACGTTGTAAATATTTTTATCTGGAAAAGAAAACAAACATTACTATCTATCTATTTAAATTTCAATACAATGGACATAAAAATAATAATACTCGTAAGTAGTCAGTGTTAGGGATAGGATAAGGGGGTGTATCCATTTCTCAGTTATCGACTGTTATTTCATGGTAGGGTTCTGTAAAGGGGATCCAGGGACCACAACAAAATTTCTGGTCAGACCAAAAAGAAGAGTGAGCATTTCAAAGTTTTCCTTAGTATGTAGATGTTGTGAATATAGAATATAATAGTGTTATCATCATCATTGGCCCGTGTCTTTCCACTGCTGGATTTAGGCCTCTCTCAGACTTAACCACCAGACACGATCATCTGCGCTTCGCATAATTCTAAAACAATAATATTCTAAAAAAAATTATTAACCCTCTTTTGAATTAGACGCATGTTTCCTATTTATATATGTGTCGTTCATTGTAAAAGTGGTGTAACTCCCTATTTTTAAAACCATCTTTTCTTGCCTAATTGTATCACATTTAGTCATATCTTTCAATATAAAAGTGAAGTAACTCCAATAATTGCATTAAAATCCCATAGATGAAAACAATGAATGAATGCTTATATTTTTTTCCTACACTATAATTCGCAAAAAGCTCGTTTTTCTAAAATTCAGTTACAAGGAGATAGTTCACTTTTAGAATGAACGACACATATTACCTAGTCTTATTGTCAGTCATTACTTACATTAATAACAAATTCAATCGATATTACACATATAATGTTGCCAAGTGTATCAAATGGTGTTTCATTGTAATTTAGATAAACATACAAAATCCCAGAAAAAGGAAAATGTACTCCAAAAAATTTTAGTAGATGGGAAATTATTTTTAAGTATTTATTTGGTGCTGGCAACCCCCACCATGACTGGCATCCCACTGACATCATACTCATAGAAAACGCCAGGAAGCGGTAAAGTTTCAGTTTCTTCGGATGTTCTCTGGAAGGAAAATAAATATGAGTTTTTCATTTTTAATACAAAAAAGAGCTTTTTTTTATTAAAAACTGAAATTTATTAACACAGACAGAACTTATGATTTTTTTTTTATTGAAAATTAACATAGTGAAAATATTAGGAAGAGGTCTTTGGTTTTCTTCTTAATCATCAATAATTATAATCAATACTAATAATAAATCTGTAAGGGTCGGTCATGGAGTAATTTACTTTGTTTTCAAAAATATCGTGTTTATAGGCTCTATACATCATACTGAAACTAAATTGACGATTTTTTGAATTTTTTTCTGTATGTATGTATATATGTATGTATGTAAGTATGTATGTTCCTCTATAACTCTTAAACGAATCAACTGATTTTCATGAAACTTTGTAGATAAACATTTAGGCGTACGGGACACAGGATAGGCTACTTTTTTTTTCAACGCGGACGAAGTCGCGGGCGCCAACTAGTAATAATAATAATTTTAATCACGGACAGAACTATTGTAGCCAATAAGCCTGACATAGTGGTTATCGATCGATCTTAGCGCCAGACGATGCTTGTTAACATCACTGTTGTAACGTAGTGTTACTAATTTTATTATATCACCTTATTTGTTTATTTATCTGTTTATAACTATTTATTAAACCTTTTTCAAATTAGTATTCCTTCATTTAAAAAAAATTCCGTTCTAAATTATTTGATTTTTGTTTTGGTTCGTCGCAGAGAGCGGTGCGCATTCGGATTTTGGCCGTGAGAGAAGGAGTTTGTTTTTTAACATTGAAAATTTTCATGTTTAAATAGTCTGATTTTTCAATATTAATATTAAATGTATTCAGTTTAATATATATAAAAACCCCGAATTATATATGGGGTTTTTTTATGCTGGATGCATAATTTCCTTGGATCCAATTTTATTCGTCTAAACGAAGTTTGGACGTTTGGAGAGAAGGCTTCCTGGGTCCATTTTCTTACGGCAGGGCCAATCCACGAGACGCTCGCCGTTTTATTCTTGTGGACGTCTTCAGAGTTTATTTTCTTTATTGGATAGCGTACCAAATTCGTCGACATACAGATAAGTTTTTGTTTTTCTCATAGAAGAGTGATTCAAAATTTAAAATAATATATATATCTATAATTCCGCACTGGGCAAAGAACCACACCCTATTTAAGTTTCTTGTTTTTTTATTTAATGTAATATAATTTTATTTGCTAACTCGATATTTTTTATTTGTAGTTAGCTGGCGCCCAATTTTTATTTTTTTTCCTATAGCCGTTTACGTTTCTTTTGTTTTAAAATATTTACAACGTAACACTGTCCCACATGATGAAAACCTCGTGTAAGCCGAAAAAGATAAGTTGAGTAAATATTTGGACTTGGCTCACGAGGTGACCGCCAGTTTGGATGTTATTCGATCATCATTGTCCCGATAGCCGTGTTGGCGAACGGTCTTATAGCGAAGAGCCTCGACCAACATCTCAAGAGGCTCTCACTAGATGTCTGGGTCAAGGAACAGATACAGAAGGCAGTACTTCTTGACACTCTGCAGCCCTAACCACCGGTAGCTTTTGGGCCTTGCCTCGCTACCTGCGGAATTCTACTCGTAGTTTTAGTTTTTTACGATATTTATTGTTTTTTTTTTTAATAATATTTATTGTAAAAAAATTAGAATTAAGAAGAAAATAAATATTGCACCTTCAGCGACACAAAGGCACAACTGCACTTTTTGCAATTTTACAGGAGAGCCATTTAAATTTAATTTTTTTGCATTCAATATCGTATTCTTCTGCTTATATTGTTTTTAATCAATTCTTCATCAAATTAGCCCCATAGTCTTGTAAATATTTTTTTTTAATTTAATAATGTTTTTAAGACATTTCTGCTATATGCATTAAGTTGAACTCATTTAAAAAAAAAATTGTAAGTTATGCCCTTATCTTACCGAAGGTGCGATATGTGAATAATAATAGTAATAAAACTCGTAATAATCAATACTTATAATAAATCTGTTAGGTATTGTATGTATGTATATTCCTCCATAACTCTTAAACGAATTAACTGATTTTCATGGAACTTGCTAGATAAACATTTAGACGTACAGGACACAGGATAGGCTACTTTTTTCTTTTTCAACGCGGACGAAGTCGCGGGTGCCAGCTAGTTTTTTAATATAATAATAACATGATAATAACATGATAACACCATAATTATTTTTATTGAAAAAAAAACATTACAACTTACAATTCTTTGTTTAAAAAAAATGGAAAATTATACAAAAATTAATGCTAGAAAAAGATAATATTAAATACAGTCACAAAATTGTCGAGGTGGCGTCAAGAGCAAATGCGAAGGTGTATGTTAGATAAGATTTTGCAATTATTAATTATTATTGTTTCTATTATTCATTAATTTATTTTTGATTATTTGATATAGTACTATTCTGGACTTTACTTACATAGGAGGAGATTCGTCCATGACTTTTTCTGAAGACTTTCACTGAATGATGGACGATGCAGAGCAAGCTGACATAGCAGAGTAAACGACATTTAATATTTAAATTGTTTATATGAAGTAAAAAAAAAGTGGGTACAAAATTACCTACGTGTTGGTAAACACAAGGCGGTTATTTTTTAGCCTTGTGATTAAGTCTTCAGTTTGCTATTGTACCGCCCCATCGTTTATTTGAATACACCTATAGTGTTGTTTTATTAAGAATTCACAATAAAATATGTTTATGTTCTCACTAGATCTATTTATTATATTCTTGACTATTATTTTTTACTACTTATTGACTATGTATTTCCTTTTAATTTTTTTATTTTGTTTATTTTAAAAAATGTTGTGCAGCTGATGCCCGCGATTTGGTCCGCATTGAAAAAGAAAAAGTAGCCTATCCCGTGTCCTGTACGCCTAAATGTTTATCTACCAAGTTTCATGAAAATCAGTTGATTCGTTTAAGAGTTATAGAGGAACATACATACATACGTACAGAAAAAAATTCTAAAAATGGTCAATTTAGTTTCAGCGTCATGTATAGAGCCCATAAACACGATATCTCTGAAAACAAAGTAACTTACTCCATGACCAACCCTTACAGATTTATTATTAGTACTAGTTGGCGCCCGCGACTTCGTCCGCGTTGAAAAAAAAAGTAGCCTATCCTGTGTCCCGTACGTCTAAATGTTTATCTACCAAGTTTCATGAAAATCAGTTGATTCGTTTAAGAGTTATAGAGGAACATACATACTTACTACATACATACATACATACATACATACATACATACATACATACATACATACATACATACATACATACATACATACATACATACATACATACATACATTTATACATACATACATACATACATACATACATACATACATACATACATACATACATACATACATACATACATACATACATACAGAAAAAAATTCTTAAAATGGTCAATTTAGTTTCAGTATGATGTATAGAGCCTATAAACACGATATCTCTGAAAACAAAGTAACTTACTCCATGACCAACCCTTACAGATTTATTATTAGTATTGATAATGACACTAAGCTATAATTGAAAATTTAAACTAACCCCCGACTTAGCCCAAATATGCTATATTTTCTGTAATATACTGAGGAGTTGGGTGTCCCGCAGACTACTTGATGCTGCAGTATCAGGTCAAGGTTACTATGTCATGAAAATACCACCGAAATAATAGTATACCAAATTTCACATCAATCGAACATGTGGAACTTAGTTAAATCTATTCTGGGAGTTTTCAACAAGGAGGTATTTACTTTGCCAAGCTGCCAAGCTGCCCATATACTGAACAGTGTCCCGTTATTTAAAGACTATTTTTTTGTATTTTTTGTACCAAAAGCAGATAAAGGACGAATACGTTTCTTTTATTCGATTTTAGTTCCACGTGAAATGAAAAATTTTAGAAAGCAGTAAATTTTATTTTCTATTGGTGAATTACATTTAGTAACCTATATTCAGCAAATAAATAATAATAATAATAATTTATTTATTTTTAAAATATCCGTTAGTCAGTTTGATCTCCACACGAAGCCGTTCTTGTATCATGGGAGTCAAATAAGAAAACATCAACACAGTAATCGCCATATGATAAATTAAAAATGTTACACAAACATACATAAGTATAAGTATACGAGTAGAGTATGTCATGGTACATAAGCATATTATAATTTTATTTATGGTTTACATTGATGCCTTCAACATTACATAGTAAGAGAAAGTCGTTTTTATTATCTGTAAAGAAAATTAAGTAGGTAAAATTTATATACTGCTTTGATAACATATTCCAGTTCTGCTAAACTCTTGATTCTAATCAAGTTTTACAAACAAACTATAGTCTTATTAGTTATTGGTCTTGTTTGGCCCTTGCCAAACAGATGTTTGAAACTGCCTCCTAAAATAACTAGTATATAAAATGGTTCGTAGTATGATACGATACATTTAAAAGCATACTATACATTCACTCACAAATATAAGAGGTTGTAATCCAGCATTGAGTCCACCAGCAGCAACGAAGATTAAAGGGGGCTGCATCTGTGCGAGCATTATCAAAATACTTTTCTGATTTGATATTGACATGTTTTCCCAAGGTACATTGTACAATATTTCCGATAAATCGACACACTGAAAAATTTATTTATTAAATAAAATCCTATAAGGAATTTCAAAATATTTTATATTTTTTATTTATTAAATTGTATTTGTTATTTTTTCATACTTCACCTGAATACGGATTGCTTCGAGTATGAGCGACATAGCTGTTAAATTACCAAAAATTACACACATGGTTAAACCAAATTTTACAGAGTTTCCTGGTTCCTAAAACGTAAAAACATGTCACAAATATTACATTAGCATATTATTTGATTAATACGCTAATGTAAAGTAAAAATATTGCACACATTTCTTAATACAGGACGTTGAATAAGTGGCTACAATGCTAATAAATTCAAAATGGCAGCGTACCTAAAAGGAAATAGGTTTTCTTGTCTATACCTAATGGGGTCTATCAAAAAAGTTTATTTTTAATCACCAACGCCAGATGCCAAAACAGTGTTATAAATTTAGCGTGTGTGTGACTTTGGAAACGTATGGATGGACCGATTTTGATTCAGTTTTTGGAGTTTACTCCTTAAGAATCGATTTGCATATATAATAAGCCCGTGGTTACCTCAGAACTTTCGACTGGGTGAAAAGATTTTGATGATTCTTTTTTTTAATTTGAAAGCTGGTACTTTTTGATTTTGATTTTGATGATTCTTTTTATAAAGTTTGTAAGGAGTAAACTCTAGTCGTGCGTCGGAGCTAAAACACACTCACATTTTTTTTGTTTGTTTCGTTCTTAGCTATAATTTATAAAGATCTGTTCAGACAATTGAAGGCCATTTCCTAGTTGCGAAAGGATTTCACTAATTTCAACATGGTCAACATTACCATGTTATCACCACCGAAGTAGCAGTAAATTTAAGAGGCCCTTAAGCTATTTACTCTAACTGTTATTATGTAATTATACCTGTAAACCCTAAAATAAAATAAATAAATACCAAATTTCACATTAATCCATCATATGGTAATCTTGACCTGATGCTGCATCACCAAATGGTCTGCGGGATACCCAACTCCTCATTAACTCGGAGAATCTGCTGTATACATTATTACTATTACTACGAACTACGAATAGTTTATTTACGAATTACAAGTATAATTTTACCGAAAACATTATAAGGTACATTAAGAGACTGTTTGTAAATAAGTTATTCATGTAATTGCCGGTTATGCTTAGTCCATATGCTGATTGAACGTCTTCGAAAGCCCTGTAGAAAAAAATTAAAGTCAATTTAATGTATTAAACTAATATCATATCGCTGCTTAAAAACTAAAGGGCCATAAAACAAAAAAAAAGTCCAAAAATATTTTTATTGCAAAAATACAATCACAAGCCTTCATATTGTGTGTTGAAAAAAGATTTATGATTGTTTTATTCCATATTCAGTATATTTTGATAATTTTTTATATATTCAAAAGTAACTTATATGCTTACCTCTCCTCTAATATTCAGTTTATTATAAAAGTACTTAAAATATTTAATGCTACTTCAAAATACGCTTCTAACGATGTATAATATGCATATATTTGATATATATCTAATAAGAAATAAAATTGACAAAAATAATTTGATTGTTTTCAATTGACTCTCCTGTAAAAAGTGTAATTTTGATTTGTGGCCCTTTAGTTTTTAAGCAGCGATATAGCTATTGCAAGCGACTTCGTCCGCGTAACTATATACAATACTAGTCCGCGCCCGCGACTTCGTCCGCGTTGAAAAAGAAAAAGTAACCTATCCTGTGTCCCGTACGTCTAAATGTTTATCTATGAAGTTTCATGAAAACCAGTTGATTCGTTTAAGAGTTATGGAGGAACATTCATACATACAGAAAAAAAATCTAAAAATCGTCGATTTAGTTTTAGTATCATGTATAGAGCCTATAAACACGATATCTCTGAAAACAAAGTAACTTACTCCATGACCAACACTTACAGATTTATTATTAGTATTGATGGCCTATGTTACTCGATGATAATGTAGCTTTCTATAGGAATTTTTAAAATCCCAGTAGCTTTTGAATTTAATCATTACATACAAAAATACAAATCACCTCTTTGTAATATTAGTAAAGATATATATAGAAAAGTGTATAGAAATAAACATAGGCGACAACATAGTTTAAGTTTTGATCTAGTCGATTCCGTAGTTATTGTAAGTACTTAATTAATAATGATAATAATTAATTATAGTTATAAATCATAATTTTACTTACTTAATAATGAAGGCATGGTGTTCAATGATTTCAATTATCTTTCCTTTCAATTTATTTTCCGACAAATTGTTTGTAATATTTGTTTTAATCTCGTTCTTTAAAATAACTATATGACCAATTAAATGGTAGATGATAATTAAGGCGATCAGGTCAAAACAGGTTAGGTAACTAGAAAATGTACCAAATACGATACAATTCAGAATGTTATTGACGAGCATCCAATTGTAATTGTTTAAAAAATCGAAAGGCACAACTAAGTAAAGAATGCTTTGGTATTCTTTTGTATTGTTCACAGTAAGGGTCTCTCCTCTGATCTTTACATTATGTATTATAGGGATTGATAGCCAAAAGGCCACAGTTATAAACGCAGTTACAGTTACGCCAATTGCAGTAATTTCTGTAATTTTTTCCACTTTACTTATTATCTGAAAGAAAAAACGTATTTCTACAAAACATTTCAATATTAATTCATGAATATTTAAATATAACAAAAAGTAAACACACTTTGAATTACAAATTACCTTTTTGTTGTATTCATTGTCTTTACTATAATGAAACAGATGATATTTTTCAATAAAGTTTTGTATAACTATTTTGAATATGTCAAAATAGGTCGTCAATACTTTTACCTGTAATAGTTAATTAGTTGTGTTATGTTAAAATATTAGCACAGTCTATCTGAAAGACCTCGAAAGACGAAAAGAGTTCTTCTTGTATCTTTTTTTCTTCTTTGTAGGTTACAGGTAATATTTCCTTTAATTTTGGAACATCATATTAATTTATAAAATTTTGAGAACTTACCATTGTAGCGAATGCAGATGTAAGAACGCATATCATATTGCCGAGTGTTTCAAATGGAGTTTCATTAAAATGTAAGTACGCATACATGACCATAGATACAGGCACAGGTATCATGCTTAATTTCTTAATATGAAGAATGAGTTTAAGTGGTTTATTCGGCGGAGAAAAGCCCCACCAAGTTTGACATCCCGCAGACGTTAAAGTCATAAAATATGCCAAAAAACGGTACAACGTTTTCTGTTTGGGGTTCACTCTGTAAAGAACATAGTTCTAAAAAATCTATGTAAACAAAATATCAAAGCAATTAATGTAAGGGTGATTTTTCTGTAAGGGGATGGTTCCCATTGAATGAATACGGAATCCATCGAGAACTAATAATTAAACAATGTTTTTTGATTTTTTTTTGATTTGTTTGATCTGGTGATGTTTAAAACTTTACTTACATAGAATTGTCCATGACTGGTTGTCAAGTATGTCAATGCTGGGATCAAAGTGAACTGGATAAGTGTGAAGTTATATAAATACACTGCAAAATATTTACTTATTTATCTAATTACTGTTGAGTGTACATATAATTACGTATAAATAAAGTTATAGCAATATTGCTAATTATATTGCTAATAATTGTACTAATTGCACACTTAATTATAGGCCCTGAAAATTGTTTACTTGAAATATACTCCATTGCACTTATTATCGTTCAATTTTATAACGGTCAGTCCAGCTGTAAGTTCGTAATTTATAAAGAATTTACACATAACATGTCGATTTTCACACATTATGTTCCACGAAATTAAATGTTTTAATTACATAAATATTGACAATTAACAAACACCGATTTTACTTATATTATTCTAGCGTTGCCCTAGAACTCGCCATCTACTGTGTCTGATATTACCTGCTCGATAGCTGTAGGCGCGACATGTCCTTTTAAGGTCCTTATCTATGAATTTAAAATTTAAACTATATATCTATGAATTTAAAATCTAACTGGGTAATGTACCTAATCACTAAAAAAAAAATTTAAAAAAATTAATCAATGACATTTTCTATATTTATTATTACTAGCCGCCCGCCTCTGGCTTCATCGGATAATTTTCTGCTAATTATACATAAAAAAATCCTCCTTTAACTCTCTTTTTACAATTGAAAACCCAGTTAAATCGTTGCGTAGTTTAAAAGATCTAAGCATACATACAGAAAGACAGACAGTGGGAAAATACTTTGTTTATACTATGTAAAGATGTAGAATAAGCCAGGAACTTGGCATCAAGTAAACAATGAATACATAAGTGAAAGTATTTTAAATCTACGTATGCTTATTATAAGGGAGCATAAAGTTTTTACATCTAATCACGTACTGAAATTCTTTAACAATTTCAATTTTGCTAATGAGCTGATATGTGCTTTGCCACTGAAAATTAAAAAAAAATTAACTACCGTTTTGGATTTTATAATGTAACTAGTGACCCGCTTCCGTCTTCATCCAGGGTTGCAATTTATGCAATACAAACCTTCCCCGTTTTTACCTATTTTCCTAAGTGAAAACCGAATTAAAATCGGTCTAGCCATTTTTGAGTTTTTGCTAGACTAACGCATGGCCATTTTTGACTTTTTGTATATAAAGAAGATTAATTACAACTTATACAGTGTTCATACCTAATTTATTCATATCTTGAACTTGATTCATTTGGAAAAAGAAGAAATTCAGAATATGTTCAATGATTTAACAAGCAAATGGGTTGCATCTTGAAAATGCCCTATATGCTGCAGTGCCATCTAATTCCAGTGAGCGTGAACTATGTAGAACTAGTGAAGTGAGTTCGTCCAATTTGTCTGCGGTTGATGCAGGTGAGGTCCGAACATGCGACTGCTTAATTTGTGCCAACTGGATTAACTTACTAATGCATTGCACTAGTGAAACCCATATTATTCCAAAGTAAATATAATTCCATAATAAATCCGATTTGAAACAGAACAGTTTAAACTTTTCAAAGTTGGCTCTGATATGGAAAGTTGTAGCAGGCCACACTGCGTTTCGTGGTCATTTGGGCAGCCACTCCCATTAAGACCACAGTGAAGTAACGGCACGAGTACTGTTGTATTTCGGTGAGTGAGTAAGGGCCTCTTTCACCAACCAAGTAAACTGTTGATTAGTTACATTTAGAAATAGTTTTATGTTTTATTAAATTATGCGCTCGCTTTACTGCCTCCTTCGATAGGCGATTATTTTATTATTATTTTTTTAATGTTTAGGACTTATACCGTACAAACAAAGGTGTATCAGCACCATCATCCCCGGCGGTTAGCCTACTGGTGAAAGAGGCCCTAAGGGTTCCAGAGCCCATTTTCCTATCCCTTCCCAATCCCTTGATCCTTAATCCTACTGTAGGTGGCAGCGCACTTGGAGCAGCTGGGGCGTTGCTTGTTTTATAGGCGACGATAACCACCTACCATCAAATCTCTGACAGACTGTTAATCTGTCTAACAATCTTAACAAAAAAATAAATAAAAATAATGTAGTTGTTTTAAAAAGCTATTTAACCATTTTTAATTTTATTTATTTATTCAAAATCCACAGCTCGCAAAAAATTACTGACAAAAACAAAAAACACACCCTACAGCCAATTATGGATTTTACATTTATACAAAAATAAATGTATTAACAAAAATACAAAATTATACGATTCCCTACAAACTAAACAAACTATAAAAATCACATATTAAATATAAATACATACATACATACATACATACATACATACATACATACATACATACATACATACATACATACATACGTACGTACGTACATACATACATACATACATACATACATACATACATACATACATACATACATACATACATACATACATACATACATACATACATACATACATACATACATACATACATACATACATACATACATACATACATACATACATACATACATACATACATACATACATACATACATACATACATACATACATACATACATACATACATACATACATACATACATACATACATACATACATACATACATATTACATAGAACAGCCACTGCCTTAAAGATTATAACATAAGTAAACATAATATAATGAAAATAATGAAAAATAATAATGATATAATGAAAACCAAAGCAATCCTTAGTGATGAATTAATAGCACTTGAAGAAACCCATAATATAGCCAGGCGGAACCTTAGAAGAGAGTGAGTTCCCAGGTTGGCGCGACCTTGACATAAAGTTTCCACCTTTCTTATATAATGATATTGGCACGCAGTAGGTGCGGAGGTAAGAACTCAAAGTATTTACCATATTTTCTTATAGTTTGTCGCAAAAGTCAACCAAAATGGTTGGGGAGCCCAAGAGGGGATTTCTGGAGTCACTCGAGCGCGTTAGATTAAGCTATGGTAGATTAATTACATGCTGAAAAGTGTGCATTTTAATAATCTGACGATTTGGTTGGAGGGGTTGGCGGGGGTGGGGGTAAAATTTTAAATACAACTTGAGCGCGTCAGATTTTCAGAGGGGATGTTAAGTGAACCTAACCTAAGCTCCCATTTAAAATTCAGACGATTCGGATGTAACGCAAGCTCGTGACAGCTTTTTGAAAATGCAAAAAATATTTTTGACGATTCTCATTTTGTAATACTCGAGCGCGTCAGATTTTCATACAGACGGTTCAGCCTAAAGTCCTGATCGTGCTGATTCTTAATCTGACGATTATATGGAGGATTTTTTAAAATACAGCGCCTACAAAATTTTAAACGCCTGTAGACGCTCACCCCACCGCTGAAATGAAAAACTTCATATAACCTTTTTTTCTTCTTACCATCCAATCTTCAAAGTCCAATAGGTCCCCACGACAGTCGAGTGACTACACATTTAGCATCGTGGGCTCCCTAACCAAAACGCCTAAAACGTGAAACATTGTCTAGTGCAAGCGGAAATCTTCATTTAATGTGATACAGTTTGCTTTACGTAAAAACCACTACAGCGCCCTCGGACACAACGTCGGTTGGCTTTTGCAACTCTACTACAGGCTTTAACTGACTACACATATTCTGACGCTAGTAAGCTAAAAGAATTCATCCATCTATATTTTGGCGCACCGGCCCTGATTGGAGAGCAGTACTACATAAGGAGTAATCCTTATGGATCCCATAAGGATCCTTTCACAGGAAGTCCTAATCCGGACTTACACAGAATTAGGTGCTGCTCCATCTATTCAGTGAGAATTTTTGATAACAAAATTAACCAGAATCAATTTAAACGTAGGTACGCAAGCTCAAATATCATTTTTTAATGGAATTACCCACACGGCTAATTAATGGTTATTTGTACCAGCTTTTTTCTCTCTTGAACATTAATATATTATGATTATAGCAACATTGTCACAAGACTTTACTTCTTACGTGGAAACATAACGTTGGGAACAATTTCATTAATAATTCTGCGCCTCTGAAGGTACGCTGGGAAAATTTCATGGTATTTTTCTGTACAATATTATTGCTGGTTTGTGTAAAATACTCGTATATAAAAATAACGCGAGAGCAGGAAAATGTACATTTCATTCTTATTTAAAGTTCATTTAAAAAAATTATAATTTCAATTAGCAAATAACGCCCAATATTTTCCTAAAAATCATGACAATTTTTCGGAGTACGGATGACTATCAAGTTTTAAAAGAATGTAGTTTGGAGCATCTTATTCAATTGCAATTGTATCTTTTTGGTTCTCTGTTTTGTACAGTCGGGGTACGAAAACCTTTGTCAGTTTTCGTAATTTGAATTCCTTTATCAACTCGAAGACTCTTTTGAACTAAGCTTTGAAACTAAAGCACTAAGCAGAATGTCAGACTATCAGACGTTTGAAATGAAATTTTGGCATTAATAGCCCTACTGCAAGCAAATGTCGACTTTTAGGTGACGAACCTTTTCTTAGGCCGACTGTACTTTATTGTTTGAGAATTACTTTGCTGATTAAGTTACCTGTTAAACCGCGACCTCTTTCACAGTTTGTAGTAATGCAGTCTCATCATTAAAAAAAGAAGGAATTAATGAAAACAACTCCAATTTTAATAGTTTTATTATGTGTTAATCAATTATTCCTTTTAATGAGTATACTATTTTATTTACTATGTTTTCATGCCGCTACTTTTCTATAACTTGCCTATTTTGTAGTATGAATTATTAAGCAAATGATTTTAAGATAACATAATATGAAAATGTTGTCTTTGTTATCTGAAATGTAAAATATGGTGTACGATTAAAAATTTGTCCAATTCTCATAATAAGTTGGTGTAATAAAATAAGTAAATCTCAATTCCAGTGTTTCCAAAACTATCTAGTTATCACTTTACTATTGGTTTATGAGGAGTCAACTAAAATTATACACAATATTTTGCTTAATACTAAAATGAGTTACGATACGCATTTAAAAGTATAGAACTGAGAAGTTATGAAAAGTAAACTCACAAATATAAGAGGTTGTATTCCAGCAACGAGTCCACCAGCGGCGACAAAAATCAACGGTCTCTGCATTTGCGCGAGCATTATCAGAATGCTTTTCTGGTTTGATATGGACATGTTTTCCCATGGCACATTGTATAATATTTCCGATAAATCATAACACTAAAATATCAACGAGTTTTAACACTCTTTATTATGGAATTGGTAACTTGGTGGGGTAAAGAACACTGGAGAAGATGCTTGCGTTTCCTAGTGAATTAGTCCAGTATCCCTCAAAGGAATTTTTTTCTGATTACTAACAGACAAAAAATCAGCTTTTTTGTCTGCAGCTTAGTAAACATTTGTATAATAAAATGGCAGCATAGTCCTACAAATTGAGTGGTACGTTTTCCCAGTCCTACGCTTGGAAGTTGTTTACGGCTGCTAACTCCTTTAGCTACCTCTATCGAGAATTTTCGCAGAGGATAAAGTTGTTCGTCTCGGCAAACTGAAGCTACTCACGAAGATTCAGCCTGTTAGTAATAAAAAAAAATCCTTTAAGGGATACTGGACCAAATGTGGGATAGTGAGTGCCGACAAATGGGTTGTCTTTTGAGTCCCTGATATTTAAATAGCTTCCCATATATAAACGTAAGTAACTCCTGTAAATTTGTATTTATGTATACTATAGCTTGGAATTGTATAAGTATTTAAGTATATACTCATTTCTTGCTTGAATAAATGTCTGATTATTTTTTACTTTTTAGTTTTTTTACTTAGAACTTTAAAAGACTATTTAGTCGTCTATATATTAGAAAATAAGGATTAACTATTGTAATTGAGATATTATTAAAAAATATTCTTGAACTCTTAATCTAAACTCTTAATTCTTAATACCATAATATCATCGTACCTGTAAACGTATTTCTTCAAAAATAATCGAGGTTATTGCAGAGCCTCCATAAAATACAGCCAGTGTTAAACCATATCGGAAAGCATTTTCAGGTCCCTGAAGTAGTATCCAATTAAATTCTAATATTTACCATTCACATAATATTATCGGCTTATAATAGAATGAAAAGTATCATTAGATTGGAAGACTTCACAAGAAAGTAAAGAAGCTAACGTGGAAAGGGATAACGTATTCAAAAATTTTTGTTCCTGTTAAATGAAGTTACTACTGAGTACTGGTTATGATAAATGTCTAAAGTGGCACTTTGAAAACAAGAAATAACGTGCGATAATAATTGGCCTTAACTTTGTATGGGAAAACGCAACCAAAGATTTTAAACTTGATTCAAATAGTAAAGCTTACCGAAAACATAATAAGATATGTATATAAACTATTCGTGATTAAATTGTTCAAGTAATATCCAGATACGCTTAATCCAAATACCGATTGAACGTCCTTGAAGGCCCTGTTGAAAAAAAACAGTAAATTACGAGAAAATTCTCAAACACAATTCTGGAAGCTATGGAAAAAGCAAATAAATAATTTGTGTTTCAATTACCACAAAATTTACATGCTTTCATATTTTACTGAGATTTTGTGTTTGATAAATTATTTTGTTGTTACAATGTTATTTTGTTAGTTTTCTACGCTACCTCAAAAATGAGAAGATGATTTATAGTTTGTCTGTTTAATATTTGTAAAGTTAGCTTTAAAATCACAATATTAAAAAAATACAGTAATTATAGTTATACTTACTTAATAATAAAATTATGATGTTCAATGATTTGAACTATTCGTGCTTTCATCTCATCTTCTGATAACTCGCTCCTCAATTCTGTTTTTATTTCATTCTTTAAAATAATTATATGCCCAATTAAATGATAGATAATAATATAAGTAATAACGTTAAATATTGGCAAGAAGCTAATGTAAATACTTATATAGATGAAATTAATAAAGAAGTAGGCAAGCATTCCACTGAAGTCGTATAAAAAATCGAATGGCATTGTTAAATAAAAAGGGCTTTGGAAATGTTTAGTTTTATTTTGTGTTATTTCAGTTATATTATTGATGTTATAAAAAAGAGGAAGTAATAGCCATAAACACCCAGTCAACATAACTGAGAAAAATATGGCTATTGTCGTAATTTTTGAAATTTTTTCCACTTTCAATAATATCTGAAATTAAAAGATAATTTGTGTAAATATAATTCAGCAGTAGGTGTAGGTCCTACACCTTCAGCAGCGCAGCTTTAGTGTAGGCAGATGACTCCGTGATTTTGGCACCAGGCAGATGACAAAAATTATACTTCAAAACTCTTGAGGCCAGATTGGGATACACCCGATCCAGCTGTCTTGTCAGTTAACAATACGAGGTATGCCTTTTAAGTTTTGTCGTTTGAAGAAAAAAACACAACTAGAACCTTGTAGTACTTTTTATTGTTTTTCAAAGTATTCACCACGTAGCTTACCACCACTGATGATGTCGTAGACGTGATTTGACTTTCCTCGGTTGAACCTTTGCAGAGTTTTCTTACACCATCTGACGCGGGCCGCCTTGTGATCGTCGGAAAGCAGATGCTGTATCCAACGGCAAACAAGCTTTCTCACACCAAGCGCTTCATCCAAGATCTTCTGAATGGTTGTCTTATCTCTCGATACGTCACATGACGATCTTCGAGAATTAGGTGTCTCACAGCAATGATGTTATCTTCAGTGAAAGCGTTAGATGTTGAACACAGATGTTAGCTCTTCAAAATACTGAAGCCGTGTCAGGCCTCTTCTAAAATTGTAGAAAATTATTGCACGAACATTTTCCTTGGAAAAATTCATTTTCGTACGTAACCTTACAGATTCCAATCGACGCTGTGACTAAACAATAGCATTAATCCTATAGATTAAGCTGCAGAGATTTGGTGTGAGCATTTTGTGTAAAAAGTCTTAGAAGAAGACCAACTGCGCTATTGTGTGAAGAATAGTTTCATATGATATACTGACATTTTTTTCACTCGAGTTTATTATTTATATGATTGTTTTTTTTAGTTTTTTGCTTATAAAATTAAAACTAAATTAAAATTAAAATCACGATGATATTAACAGACAATTTGTAGAGAACGAAAACATGAAGAAAATGAGAGGTCGAATGACTCGATCGGTATTTACTCAGTTGGTTTTCTTCTAAGACTTTTTACATGTCAAAACCTAGGTAGCTTGGCGTACTAATACTTTTTTTGAATTTTGAATTTTGAATTTGAGATTCAAAATTTAAACACATTCGAATGTAGAACAGTTCCAAATTCAAAATTGCCGGAAAATATGGAAACGACAGAACTTAAAAGGCATGCTTCGTAAATGCCTACATAAACAAACTCAAAAGGCGTAAAATCCTACAACTAAAAAGACTTTAATGGCCATCCTGCTACAAAATGCCGGTACCGGGGCACATCTCTACCTGCCACAATATTTCAACATATTTGCTTATGGTCGATTTGACTGATTGCAAAATACAAAACCTTAAAAATATTTTAGAGAAGAGAGACTACTATGGCCAGCATAAATAGATAGATAGATATGTGTCGTTCATTGCAAAGGTGAACTATCTCCTTGTAACTGAATTTTAGAATAACGAGCTTTTTGCGAATTATAGTGTAGGAGAAAAAATATAACCATTCATTGTTTTCATCTATGGGATTTTTAATGCAACTATTGGAGTTACTTCACTTTTATATTGAAAGTTATGACTAAATGTGATACCATTAGGCAAGAAAAGATGGTTTTAAAAATAGGAAGTTACACCACTTTTACAATGAACGACATATATATAGACTGTTAATTAATGCAGGAAAGAAAATAAAAAGCAAGGAAGGCCTTTTACCTTTTTGTTGTATTCGTTATAATTATGATAATGAAAGAGATGGTATTTATCCATAAAGTTCTTCACCACTTGTTTGAATTCGGAAAAGTAGGTTGTAAGTATATCAACCTGAAATGTTAAAATAAATAATAAAAAATGTTTATAATAGTAGAAAAGAGGACGTAGAAGTTGCGTTATGAAAAGAGATATTTGATTTTAAAGGTTATAACATGTCTATAACGGTTGCGTCATTCATAAAGTGAATGAAACAAAATAAGGGTGATTAACTCATAAGACAACGTGTATTATTCTTTATTTTTTCAAAAATGGCTGGTATGTGTGGCTGTTTATTAAATAAATAAAACAGAGAGAGCGGATTTTGTAAATCTGTTAAGTGTGAAGGGTTCTCCGAATCTATTGAACCATTTGAAGAAGTCATTCACTAAGAAGTCATTTATGACGACACGTTTGGTCTAGTAACCAAACGGTAGCATGTTCGAATCCCGCTAGGGGCAAATGTTTATGTGTAAATATTTTAACTTTGTACCTGAGTCATGGATGTTTGTATTTATAATATGTATGTATTTACAAAAAAAAAGTAATCTATGAAGTAGGTATATTAACTTTCTGGTATCCATAATACAAGCATTATTTGCTTACTTTGGAACTAGACTACCTGAATTTTTTAATGAATACTATTTGTTGAATAACTCTGTAGAAAAGTTGATTAAAAAAAACAACTAAACGCTAATGTTATTATATATTTACAGGTTTATGTTGTTTTTAAAACTTACGTTTATTGTTGATGCTGCCATTGCTGAGCATAAAATATTACAGAGCGTTTCAAAAGGCATTTCGTTGAAATGTAGGTAAAAAAATAAGATTTCGGAAACTGGAATAGGTACAGTGAATAGTTTAACTGCATGAAAAATGGTCTTTAAAATCTTATTGGGTGCTGAAAATCCCCACCAGGACTGACATCCGACAGACATCAAAGTCATGAAATATGCCAGGAACCGATAATGTGTCTGATTTCTGGGATGTCTGCTGTAAAATAATCTTTTTATTAATATATGTCAATTTTTTTCTGATGTCATGTATCCTAAGAATTTGTTTTCTCCTCTGATCATGAGTCTACTTAAGGGATTCTAAGCGGTCACATTTCAATCAATCATCAATATCAATCAATACTAATAATAAATCTGTAAGTGTAGGTATTTTATGTATGTATGTATGTATGTTCCTCTATAACTCTAAGCGCCTCTTTCACAAACGTCAAGTAGGCCAAACTTTCATTTAAAGTCACCAGTAACCGGGGATGATGGAGCTGATATACTCGTACCTTTGTTTGTACGGTAAACGTCCCAAACATTAAATAGAAAATAATAATAAAAATTCTGGTATCGAATGATGCAGTAAACCGAGTGCATAATTCAATATAACAGAAAATGATTTCTAAAAGTAACTAATCAACACTTTACATGTAGTTTGTGAAAGAGGCCCTTAAACGAATTATCTGATTTTCATGAAACTTGGTAGTATAGACGTACGGGACACAGGATAGGCTACTTTTTTTTTCAACGCGGACGATGTCACGGGCGCCAGCTAGTATTTTTAAAATAGATGAGATTTCTAAATTTTTCAAATCAAAGGTTTTATTTTCTAAAATTTACTTACACAGAGTTTGAGTTGTCCATGTTAGACGTCAAGACCTATACTTGACGCGGCCAATTTTATAAATGTTGGATCTGTATTGACATTAACTTCAGTACTATGTCTTATGGGCTTACATAATTTTATGCAGTTCTAAATTATTTTCTTGCATTGTAGGGCATTATTATGTGCAGTATATATTTATTATAATGAACATCCCCACAATTGATCGAAAGGTCGCCTGTGACTATAATCAATTCGAATTATTGACTGAAATAACACGAAAAAAGGCGATTTTCTCACGTATCCTGCAATCATGTTAAAATGTAGGGCAAATTTCAAGGACATTAGTTACATTATTAATTACGGAAGTATGTATCAATCAATCATCATCAATACTAATATTAAATCTGTAAGTGTAGGTATTGTATGTATGTACGAGTATGTATGTATGTATGGTTAACTGATTTTTATGAAACTTGGTAGATAAACATTTAGACGTACAGGACATAGGATAGGCAACTTTTTTCTTTTTCAACGCGGAGGAAGTCGCAGGCACTAGCTATAGTTATTGAATAAATCGGCTCACTTACCATCGCATGTCGCTCATTGCATTGAAACACGTCTGAAGATCACTACGTAAAGTGATAAGACTTACAGAGTGTGTGAGAATATACTGCATTTTTTAAAACCATGCAGCCCGCCTGGTAGCCGTGAAATATGAACATATAAAACGTGAATGCCAAACGCCTTCTATCCACGCTTTCATACTCATATTGAGAAAGCGATCCTCCATCGAATCCAAATACATGCATCAAATTTTATCAATACTAATAATAAAAATCTGTAAGGGTTGGTCATAGAGTAAGTTACTTTGTTTTCAGAGATATCGTGTTTATAGGCTCTATAAATGATACTGAAACTAAATTGCCGATTTTTAGAATTTTTTTCTATATTATGTACGATGTATGTTCCTCCATATCTCTTAAACGAATTAACTGTTTTTCATGAAAATTGGTAGGTAAACATTTAGACGTACAGGACACAGGATAGGCTACTTTTTTCTTTTTCAACGCGGACAAAGTCGCGGGCGCCAGTTAGTATTTTTATAATAGATGAGATTCCTAATATTTTCAAATCAAAGGTTTTATTTTCTGAAATTTACTTACACAGAGTTTGAGTTGTCCATGTCTTGACGTCAAGTTTTGACAGTGAAACTTAGTATCCTACCTCTAAGGCAGACCATACTAAATTAGGATCGCCCGTTCCAGCTATCCCTACTAAGTATCCCCACTGGCAGGGACAAGTCACTTATCCCTACCAGTAGGGACAGTCATTATTCTATTATTTCTTAAGCCATTCCAAATTTAAAAAAAGTTCTTACAAAATCATTGATTCTCGAACATAAAACATTCGGAAAAGTTACCAAATATTATATGAAAAGAGATCGTGTTGAATCTCGTTCAGTTACATAGAGTGAGTTATCGTTCGCTCTCTATGTCGCTAATGTGTTACATCTATCATCCGAACCCGGCTGATATTGGATTTTGCCCTTTTAAACGCAGCCTATAATGGTTTTTAAAAATTGTTTAGAGCTTCGGTGTGAAATTCAACGTTAATATTTGAAATTTATTGAAAATTTTATTAGTGTACATTTTTTTAAGTCTTTCAAAGATAACTAAAAATCTACAAAATCTTTCTTAAAAATTATAATACTTATCAAATAGGTACGCGTTATTTTATAGTCAACCCCAGTATATGTAATAAAAACCAAATTATTATTATTTTTTTTGTATTATACTTTACAAAAAAAATGTGCATCTTAGGCTAAATTATTTGTTTATGAATCGGTTGAATGAATTATTTGTTTAGAATGCTCAAAATTAAAACAAATTCAAAAACTTAAATTACAATTTAATTAAAATTAATAAATTTGACATAAAAAAACTTTTTTATAGATTTTTTTTAACTTTTTTTTAAGCTTTTTTATATATATTTTTTTATTTTTAATTTTTTTATAGTTTTGAGATGTGTAAATTATCAATTATTAGTGTTTCATCGGAATTCTATTCACCAATGTTCATTGACACTAGTATGTTGCTGTTGGACAATAGTAATTTATTTATGTAAGGGCCTTTCACCAACTACAATTAATGTGTTGATTAGTTACTTTTCAAGTAACGCTAAATTGGCGAGTAAATGCTACGAGTATCATGTGTCAATTTCATTGAAATTACCCTTAAGTAATGCTACTCGAAGATGTATGCTTTCTTACCGGTGACCTTAAATGGCGGTTAGCCTATTTGACACTTTACTCAGATGGTGAAATGGTGAAACTCAGAGATGCTAACTCTTAATTCCTTCAACAAAACAAAAATAAAAATTGTTTAAAACAGTCTTAACAAAAATAAAAACGCATGCATTTTAATGGCTTAAGTTTCAGAGACCAGCGAGGACAAGAAGTTTAGTAGTAAATATTGTTAGAATAAAATCCGAGTAGTACCAAGTTTCGAGAAGCGACGCGATATGTAATTAAAACTTTCGTGTTTACTAACTTATTACTGAAATTTTTAATGAGATTTTGACGAACAACCATTGTTATGCGTTCTGAGTTATGCCGTAAAGGTGCCGTAGACATAAATGAGACAGACAGATAAAGACGTAATAAATTGCAAACATATATAAGTTTTACAGTAAGTATATTATTATTAAATAATGTATGTAACAACATACATAATTTAATTTATTATTAAACAAAATATCAAAAATGGTCACCTACCTGACAAAAAAGTTTAATAATACATTGAAAGGGCGCTGACCGGGAAATCATAAAAATGTCTAAGCGCCTCTTTCACCAACTACAAGTAAAGTGTCGATTAGTTACTTTTAGAAATAATTTTGTGTTTTATTAAATTGTTCACTCGGTTTAGTGCATCCATCGATAGCCGATTAATTTTTATTATTTTCTATTAAACGTTTGGGACGTTTACCGTACAAACAAAGGTATATCAGCTCCATTATCTCCGGTTACCGGTGACTTTAAATGACAGTTTGGCGTACTTGACGTTGGTGAAAGAGGTGCTAAGTGAAAGATATTATATTTACTTAGCTTATTTCAACATAAAACATAACATTTGGGTGGGAAAGGAAGTCGGTTAGCACTCAATAAAATTATTCTAGTACTAAAGTGGCCGTGGGCGTCAAGTTGGTTCCACCAGTTCAGCTCATGAGTGGAAAGCTGACTCAAAGCTCAAAGCTTACACAATGCATACGATACTGTTCAAGAAACGGTAAAATATGGCGAATATTGTCCCGCAGCTCATCAGAATGCGTTTCTACAGGAGTCTCGAAGTCTTAATTGCCTTCATTTGTATGCAATGAACAAAAAAGCAACATTGCCTTGCCTAAAATTCAATTTTGGCAAACGCAACAAAATTAATGAATATATACAGAAGACAACAAGTACTAAAATTTCCTAAAAGTGTGTCCACATAAGAAATATAAAACAAGTACAAAGTAATATGATTTCATATCATAAAGGCGGAAAACCGTCTATGATCTCCATGACCAACTTACGAATACACCCACCGGAATGATTTAACATTCAATATTTATTTTCACCCTACACTACTATTCGCTTTTGAGGTAAGACGTCACTGAAAGTGTTCATATGTTAATATTGACTCAAATAATTGTACAGAGCAAGTATGTCTAGTAGAATCTGTTCAAATAGAGCTCAAGAATGATTCCTCTGTCGTATAATATTATAAGTGCATAATTCAATATAACAGAAAATGATTTCTAAAAGTAACTAATCAACACTTTACATGTAGTTTGTGAAAGAGGCCCTAATTGTAATAACCAACTTAATTATAAAGTGACAGTTATGTCAAGCCGCTGGTGTGTAAATAAACAAATAAATAAATGTATTGTATGAAACGTACTTTAGTACCCATTGTAGTTGAGGTGAAAATTAGTCGTGGGCAGACAAGCGGTGACAGCTTAATTAGAACTGATAGTCAAGAGCGACCTGCGCACGTGCCTATTTCTATGCAAATGCCATTCTCTACGTATACATTACACCGTCGCAGCTAACAAATATTTAAACCGAAATTTAGCTTCGGAATGTAATTTAAAAATTTTTTTGGCCAGTCGTAATAGATGGTTGCTAAATGTTACGATTATAGCATTAAATCATACATTTTTATGTTATACCTACTGTGATGTAATTGTGGGTGATGGGATAAATAACTCCACATTATTTACTGTACACGATTTTATATACAAGAACTTAATCTAAAATATACAATAGGTACATTGCAATTTAAATACATACGACTCGTACGAGCTTTTTGCAGCAGATGATAGATGTCAAGTTTGCGCTCTATATTTACATTTCTTTTTAAGAATTATAATTTCAAGTGGTCAAATACCTTCCTGAAAGAAGGTCGCCACATAATCATCAGAAGATACAAACGTATAGAACCGTACATCACGAAAGCCGAAGCCGAGCTATTGTAGGAAACGAATTATAATATTTATGATATTTGATCGTTTAAAAGACTGAGGTTTTGATCACAATTTGAACTTTCCTGTAGTACTCGAACATTAGAATTGGACTTGGGGCTGTTAGGAACTACCCCTGACAGCCCCAAGTCCAATTCCGCAAGAATTCCAACCTGAGTCATCTAGTTTTTAGTTTGAATACTTTAAATTGAATTACTTTTTCATTCAAATTTCTCTCTAAAGTTGGGTATCGATTTGAGACAAATTTTTAAATGTGTAAAATGAATTTATATTAAATACAAAAAAAAAATATCTAAAAACTTCACCTAGGTAGTGTTTCTCACTGCCACAAAAGATGCCCTCGTGCTGCCCAAATGACTGCTAAACGAAATGTGCCACTACTTTCCAAATCCAGACCAGAGCAAACTTTAAAAAGTTCATTTTCAAAGTGGATCTCGCCGGGCATCGAACCCGGGGCCTCTGAGACGTTAGGTAAGCACCCTTACCACTCGTCCAACGTAGTAACTCGTCGTACTATCAAAATCAATATAGTAAAATAGTGGAGTAAATCATATAATCATTTAAAGAAAATGTCTTCAAATGAATTTTGGATATAGAGTGTAGGTTTCCTTAGTGCAAATTCACCAGTAAGTTAATACAGTTTGTATGATTAAGAGTGGGTATAATTCAAACAAAATTTGTAATTTCACCCGCGTGGCCCCTTGGACATGACAGTGACACAAAATACGTAGAACTACGCACAACATGCGACGAAAGATAGCGCATCTCGCTCAATAAAAATGTTATAAGTGCCAAAAGTATTAAATATTGATTATTCGTAAACTACAATGTCAAATGAAAAATTGTTACATACAGCCTTAGATAATATGTGAAGTGAAATTACTGATACACTTTTAGCTTTGTAATGTGTGTCATTTTGAAAATAAAACTAAAATCGATGGAAATGAGAGCTCACTTGGTGATTTTTTTCTATCGAGAAAATTTCATTATATTATGTTTTCTGTTACAGTCGTCACTTTCATATATTTATCTATTTAAAAAAAAAAAAAATTAGACTTTGTTTATTTAGATAAAATTCAAATCTAGGATTGGCTATTTCTCTTTATACCCGCTCTTAAGCAGTCACACGATCGGACCTCATTTGAACTAACCGCATACAAATTGGATGAAGTGCGACATTTCACATATACGAGTATTTCAGGTTCATTGATATTAGATGTAATTGCATGCAGATTACGGAGAACTAGTAATTAAACTTGTTAGATAGTATTCCCGTTGCTTTTCAGGGGCATTTTTTCAAAGTGTGTACTTATATTACTTAACTCCAATAATTACATTAAAAAAAACGAAACTTTTACAATATTTTTAAACAGTAAACTTGTATCAATCAATGAAAGTCAAATTATTATTCAAAATAATCCTATTATAAAATATGATTTTTGCACACTCAATTAACTATCATATTATTCATAGGAAATAGTAAATTACATTAAAAAAATGAAACTTTTACAATATTTTTAAAGAGTAAACTTGTATCAATCAATGAAAGTCAAATTATTATTTAAAACAATCCTATTATAAGATATGATTTTTGCACACTCAATTAACTATCATATTATTCATAGGAAATAGTAAATTACATTAAAAAAAATGAAACTTTTACAATGTTTTTAAACAGTAAACTTGTATCAATCAATGAAAGTCAAATTATTATTCAAACAATCCTATTATAAAATATGATTTCTGTACACTCAATTAACTATCATGTTATTCATAGGAAATAGTAAATTACATTAAAAAATGAAACAATATTTTTAAAGAGTAAACTTGTATCAATCAATGAAAGTCAAATTATTATTAAACAATCCTATTATAAAATATGATTTTTGCACACTCCATTAACTATCATTTTATTCATAGGAAATAGTAAATTACATTAAAAAATGAAACTTACAATATTTTTAAAGAGTAAACTTGTATCAATCAATGAAAGTCAAATTAATATTCAAAACAATCCTATTACAAAATATGATTTTTGCACACTCCATTAACTATCATTTTATTCATAGGAAATAGTAAATTACATTAAAAAAATGAAACTTTTACAATATTTTTAAACAGTAAACTTGTATCAATCAATGAAAGTCAAATTAATATTCAAAACAATCCTATTATAAAATATGATTTTTGCACACTCCATTAACTATCATATTATTCCTAGGAAATAGTTAAATAAAATATGTGAATCATCAAAATAATATAAATGGAGGAAGTGTAATTTTTTTTTATTTGGCGACAAAAATCATTTCAACTTTGCCCTCGCGTTAAACTGTTGCAATTTTCTGGTGTTTAGTCGTCACGGCGAATTACACTGTGATTATTCTGTGTGTGTATAAAAGTGAAATCTCGCAAACTTGTCAACATTAAGTGCTAAATATTTTCTCGAGAAACATGTATTGTTGTGTGCTGTTTTTGATTCTGGGACTCTGGACCTCTACTCTGGTAAAGTTAATCGTCGCTCTGTTTTGAGATTTAGAACATTTCGTATCACGCTGTATTTTAGTGTCTACATATATGTATGATTAAGCGCCTATTTCACAAACGTCAATTAAGCCAAACTGTCATTTAAAGTCACCGGTAACAGGGAATAGTTTAGCTGATATACCTTTGTTTGTACGGTAAACGTTCCAAACACTAAATAGAAAAAAAAAATCGGCTATCAAATGATGCAGTAAACCGAGTGCATAATTCAATATAACAGAAAATGATTTCTAAAAGTAACTAATCAACACGTTACTTGTAGTTGAAGAAAGAGGCCCTTAAACTAATAAATTTATATTTTTTATTATTGTATAATATAGAAAATTAAATCATTGTAATTATTATATTATTATTAGATACATTTAATTAATTTAAAATGCATGTAATTGTAGATTGGAAATAAAAAAGGCTTTTTTATATTATATTATTATATATGTATTAGGGTGTGCCGAAAAAAATGTTATGTGATTATGTTCAAACAAGATAATTATGTCCAAACAAAATGTCCAAAGGACGGGTCATGATTAAAATTTTAAGAGGTTCTTAATTAAACCTGAAGTTTTTCAGGTACCTCCGCAAGGCATGAGTATTAAGTTTTTTCATAAACTAAATAAATTATTGCTGAATGAATTATAATTATATATGTACACTTCTAAATATTATGATACAATTTTTTTGTTAATTTAGTAGATATAAATAAATCATTTATTGGTTAATTAGTAGCATAAATAAAACGAACCTAACAAACCTTAATTTTATCAATTAAATATCTCATTTGTTGATGTTGAATACTTTCAGGCTGATTCGACAGACGATTTCAAGAAATGCGGTCGGCTTGCTCATCCTGTAAGTAAATTTTTTTTTATCATATTAATTTTGGATTGAATTGTATGTTTTAGCGATCAATTTTATATTATAATCTTGTGTAATATACTAAAATGGCAGTTCAATTAGGTAGTATAAATTATTTAAAAAAAAAACAATAAACTGAAGGTCACATAGTGGAAAAATTATTAAACCTTAGGCTAATTACCATAGTTTTAAGTACCTAAAGTTTAAATTAAAATAATTAAAAATTATAAATAAATTTTTGGCCCGAGTTAATTTCACCTGAATTTTCTTACGTGATATTGTAATAGTCAAACAGTCATTCTGTTATGTGGGATGACTGCGACTTACTTTATATTTGACTAATATACATCCTTCCCCTTTCTTCTATCGGATATACAGACGTACGGCTGGTTACCATCCTCATCTTGTCGAAATCCCTCCTCTTCGGACCAAGCGCTTTAAAACCAATGACTTCTATATTACTTCGTAAGCCTACTTACCAGTGATATGTCCAACCAACCAATGAGAACAGTTTACAACAGAATACGCCAATAAGAAATAAAAATACGTATTAAGATGGCAATGAAAACAAATTATTTTTAGTAACTAGGTGCAAATTGGAGGACCATTTTTTTGTCACTAGTAGTATGGTAAGGGCGCATCCTGTCTTGTTTAACATATCACTGTTTGAAACATCCTTTATAATTCGCACTGGCAAGGTTTGGAACTCTCTGCCGGCGTCTGTATTTCCGAGCTCATATAACCCTAATCTTTTCAAATTTCGAGTGAATAGGCATCTTCTGGGTGAGCTCGCTCCATCATAGGCATCTTTCTTGCTACACAGATGATTGTTGGCTAAGAGCAAACCCATCTCTAATAAAAAAAATATGTGGGATGTAGCTAATAGATGTAGTAGCCCTCAACGTAAGAGGCAAGATGGCCATTATACTGGTACTCACGAACGAAAACATGTCACGTGAATGGTGATGTTTACTGTCGCCAAAGATGTTTCTCGGTCTGTATTCTAGATTCGAAAGCCCTCTGCCTATGAATGGTATGTGATTTAATAATTTCAGGGTGCCAGACATTGCTGCAAACAACCTCCACCAAAGCCGTCAAGAGATGATATGGAAGATGTGAAGGAATGCTTTAAGCAGATGACCCCTCCACCAAGTGTGAGTACCATGTACTCCTTACATGCTTCGATATCCATGATATTCGGTATTTATATCAATCATATAAACTACTAGCTGGTGCTCGCGACTTCGTCCGCGTTGAAAAAGAAAAAATTAGCCTATCCTGTGTCCTGTACGTCTAAATGTTTATATACCAAGTTTCATGAAAATCAGTTAATTCGTTTAAGAGTTATGGAGGAACATACATACATACATACAATACCTACACTTCAGATTTATTATTAGTATTGATTGATTTTTCAGTGTGAACATGATCTGTGTGTTGCTACCAAGAAAGGTTTCGCTACTGCTGATGGTAAACCTGACAAGAAAGCCTTCCAAATCCTCATAGAGAAGGAGTTTGCGGATTCCCCGGATGTAGTGAAATCAGTCAAGGAGAAATGCATTAATGGAGATATCTCGAAATATGGACCAACTGATTTCTGCGAACTGATGAAACTACGTCACTGCTTACAAATGCAGTTAGCTTTGGTATGTTCTTAAAGTAAATAGTTGATCTGTAAACATGAAACGCTCGTATAAAAGCAATTGTACGAAGTAGAATTCAGTTTCCGCTATAAATTTGGTAATATATAGTTTACCAAAGTAATCCTCGAAATTAAGGCACAAAATTAAATTGAATTTAATAAAATGAATAAAATAGCTCATTCTTAATTAAAATTTCTGTCAATCAACTTGATGGTAGATGACTACTGTTGCCTTTTAACACAAGCTTTTTTCAAATTAGTTGCTAACCTTGTTATTATAAAGGATAAGGAGGAGACAGGTGAATTACTCACTCGTCGGAACACAACAGCACACGTGCTTTTATTTAAAAAAAAAAATTAAATTTTCAATATTTTCAAGCACAGATTTTCAATATTCTATAGATTTTCAAATCGACGGATTTTTAAATCGATAGATATTTAAATCAACAAATTCTTAAATCGACATATTTTTAACTCCACAGATTTTTAAATCGACAGATTTTTTTAATTGGTCAGCTAAGTCGTCGTTACAATTTAAATTATATTGAAATGGATATCGACAGATTTTAAGTATTTATTTCCTCTATGATGGTCTTAATTTTGAGTTCATGGTATAATTGACAAACTAGGATAGTTCGTAATAATTCTAAGAATCTAGGACTGGAATTTCCATAATATTGGAATATTAGACTTAGTAGCTGTGGCAGTTACTAAATGAAATTATTTTTTTGTTGCATTAGGTATATTTATAATGATTTATTTGTTTTCTCATTGTACCTACTTCGGTCCAAATAGGAAATATTTAATATCTGAATGAAGTTTAGCCGAGAAAACTTTTTAAGAATTTTTTTCTTTCTAGCAATGTGTAGAGTGGGAAACAGAAGGGCATTGTTCATCTATGGCTGAGTTAGCCGAAGAATGCAAGAAGCTTGACTAAATATAATTAATATAAATATAGATCATTCGACTTGGTAAGATTGCGCTTTTGTGTCTACAATGTATTCGGATTTTTTCGCTATAACTTACCATGAAAAGACAAATTTTAACAGTGACATGGATTTGATATTTCTCTAATAAATTTTACCGCAATTCAGCTTTTTTTTTTATTTCCTTGTAATCACATATGTAAATGGCTCTTATCTTTGAAATTTTGTAAATATTTAATAGTATTTGCCTATATTGTTTATTTGTTACGTAAATGTCGTCACACAGGCTGACCGTCGACTTGATGGTAAGTGGCTAATAACACAAGCAACGCCACAGGTGCTGCAAGTGCACCGACGGCTTTAGAAGGGTTAAGGATATGGGATTAGGATAGAACAGGGAATTGTACTCTGGCATCCTTCAGAACACAGAAACAACAGTGTTTATTGCTGTTGTTTCATTGTGGTCTTCTGTAGTGGTTGCTGCTGCACAGGCTGCCCAAATTTGCAAAACTTTTTTGCAAAATTTTTGCAATTTTGCAATAATAGTCCCATTCTAAAATATATTCTCAAGCACGATTCTATAAAGTCATATACCTGTCATGTAAACGTAGATTTTTAATATATAGTATTTTAAAACCCAAAGTGGATATGCTAATATTAAATATATCGTTTATAAACTTACTTGTTTGGACCTTTTATTTACTCGATCGCTTTTATTTATTTGTGCTTTTTCATATTGTTTAGTGTTATAAAAGGTAACAGGTACTCATTATTAAACCACTTTATTTTTCTTATTTCCATAAAGTTGGGACATCGACGTATTTTCCAAGCTAATTTAGCTTCAGTGCTATTCAGGTTACTCCAAGTCACACGTCATGTGAAAACTTCTATAGTCGTTTAGCCTCAAACGAGTTAAGTTTACCCTCCTTCATTTTACGACGTTCCTCAATGGCGGTCTGCATAGTTCTTACCCTTATTATGTACTGGTGTAATACTGGCTTGTTTTAGGAGTTTAATAAGCAGCGGTTTAATGTTCTAGAACGGATACCCGTAACACTACTTTTAGATATTTAAATAAAACATTTACATAAGTCGGAAGATATATATATCCAGTATAATAATGCCTTCAGGATGCTATTGAGGCTGTCACGCTATTGTAGTGCATCAGAAATGTTTGCCCAAAATCACACAGATGATTTTTATGCCATAAGACGAAAGAGAGTGGCGTCTCTATGGCACAAGATACGCGGCAGTACCAATAGCATTCTGAAAACATTTTCAGATAAGGTAGACTGTCCCATACAATCTTTGTGGATGGGATTAAATATGACATATTATAGCAAAATTAATAAGTGAATAGGTATTTATATATATTTTTGCAGCATCTGTGGCAACGCACTTGCACTCTTGCAGCCATAGATGCTGCAAGAATATCTTTGTTTCTGTTGAAAATATATTTATACTAGCTGGTGCCCGCGACTTCGTCCGCGTTGAACCGTTGAAAAGTACCCTATGTCATTTCTGGTTTCCCAGACAACGTGTATGCAAAATTTCATGATGATCGGTTCAGTAGTTTTTGCGTGAAAGTAATAAACAAACAAACTCACATTCACATTAATTATAATATTAGTAAGGATATTATAATGTTTATATTTTGATTCACATAGATTTATAATGTGTTACATAGATCTTAAATATTATTATTTTTATTATATATAATAGTATAAATCATAGTGTACCAGCTGTTGCCCTCGATTTTGCCCGCGTAACTTTGTAAATTTATACTAAAACCTTCCTCGAGAACCACTCTCATCCATTGGTGAATACAGGATAAAAATCGGTGCAGTAGTTTTTGAGTTTATCGCGAACAGACAGATATTGTTTTATAATATGTAAGGATTATATGTATATAAAGTGGTTTAAATTAAGGTATGAACGACTAAAAATTTCAAAAACGTAATATTCACACCGTGTATAACCAACTATAAATTCAAGACTTCAACAATGTGGCTTTATTGACTGAAGACTGTTGGGAAAGAATCTCCAAATGAAAGTTTGAGTTACAGGACCTTTCCTGTAACACTTAGGTACTTGTTCAGCAAAGTCAAGAAAAATATAACTTTTCTAATGTATTTTTGGCCAGTAATAGCACAAAGACTACAAAGTAATACTACGAGTATTAGGGCCTCTTTCACAAACTAGATGTAAAGTGTTGATTAGTTACTTTTAGAAATCATTTTCTGTTATATTGAATTATGCACTCGGTTTACTGCATCATTCGATAGCCGATTTTTATTATTATTTTCTATTTAATGTTTGGGATGTTTACCGTACAAACAAAGGTATATCAGCTCCATTATCCCCGGTTACCGGTGACTTTAAATGACAGTTAGCCTACTTGACAGTTGGTGAAAGAGGAGCTAAATCAGATAATTTTACTGTAATGTAAAACATATATATATATTCTAGAAAATTCTGTTATACTTATTACCAATACCTTACATGACTTTAATATGTTTTACATTACAGTAAAATTATCTGATTTAGCTCCTCTTTCACCAACTGCCAAGTAGGCTAACTGTCATTTAAAGTTTAAGTTCATTTAATATTTATATATATACTCGTACTACATTAAAGCATTGTTCGACCAGAGGGCCATTTCCTAATGAAAAACTTCAGCTCTAAAATTAAGCCTTTGTTCGCTTAATCACTCCTATTAACATAACAGAGAAGCTTGTGCACCACTTAACTTCATTGTTGGAAATCCTGTCTGATGTTCTGTGCTATTTTATGCTATTGTTAATAAAATACTATATATATTACATATAGGTATGTTGTAACAATGTTTACTTAAGATATTTTAGAATAGTTATTTTCTTCTTCCCCTCATTCCGCCCTCGTGTAATCGTAATTTATTTTATTATTTCTACTTCCAAAAGAAAACAAATTTATTCAATTTCTAGGTAAATATTTATTTTAGAGAATTTAACGAGCCCATTATACTGTTACTGTTATAAATTGTAAACATAACCACCCCCTTACATGTGTGCAGTTATGTTTCGGTGAGTAAGGAAGGGTTGCCAGAAGCTTTTTCCCTGATCCCTCCTAATCCTTGACGTGATGAATCATCTGACGTTATTATACGAGTATCAGTAGTACCAGTGTTGTCCAGTGTTATGAAGCCACTAAAAGCCAATATTTCTTAACTAAAAGAACTTCTGAACTAAAAAGAAGAATGATTAGGCGAGGTTTCTTTATGCCTGGGTTCGTTCTGTGTGGAGATATAGGCCAAATAGTCACGCGTCACAAATTTACCCCAAACCCCGGGAAAATTTGTGCCACACTTTGGACAGCCATAAAAGCAAGAAAATAGGAATATTCATTGATATTTGAAGACGTGAGTGGATGAAGGTGATATGTCGCATTTTTGAGCTCTTTCGTTTTTTTGCGTCGATGAAGGTAATATGTCCATATGAATGATTACAGACCTTAAAATAATCGATTTAAGACATTTTTGGAAAATAAAAAGTTGAAAAAGGTGTTATGTACAGTTAATTTTAAAAAGCAAAAAGTGCAGAAAAGTTTACTTTTGTTAATGGAAAAGGGAGTTCACTTTTTTTTTTAATTAAATAATACATGTGTTTAATTGCTATCATACCATTAATATTTTAGGTTGTGTACACAACTTTGCATCATAATTTAGTACAAAAATCAGTTCCGTGGCGATTTATCTCAAAAAAAAAAAGTAAAACTTTAACCTCGATTTATTCAAAATTAGAATTATGTATACCTATTATACCTCCATCAACTCACGTCTTCATTTCTAAATGAATATATACGTTTATAGATAAAGATTCTACTAGGGGCTTAAAAAAAGAAACAAAAAAATAAACACAAATTTTATTCCGAAAAATCTCAAAATCGTTAGCTCGTAGGTAACATTTTTTAAAAGCTTGTTTGATGTTGATTTTTCCCACCAAGATTGGCATCTTATAGACGTCCAAGTCATGGAATACGCCAGGATGTGATGAAACGTCTTGTCCTTCGGATGTTTTCTGCATGATGATAATTTGAATATTTAACTTGTCTTCACATGCGACTTAACCCATCGGCAAAGTTAAAAGTAGCCCTTGTTAAAATAGTTTTTCTACAATGAATTTACGTAAGTAATTTTATCAAAATTGGTTCAGTGAGCGTTGCCGATTGTAGAATTAAGGGATAGGAAAATGGGCTCTGACATTTCTTATTTACTCACAGAAACACAACTGCCCTTATGCTGTTATTTCACTGTATTATTCTATAAGGCGATACCGCCAGAGAGGCTTCCCAATTTATGAGTGCGAAATGCTCTGCTACTACAAAAATGACTTCTAAGACAGAGGGCTAGAGCAAGCATCTAAACCTTTCTTTACAAAGTTCGAGTGAATAGGCATCTTCTGGGTGAGCTCGCTCCATCATAGGCCTGATCCTTGCTACTCAGCTGGTTGTTGGCCAAGAGCACACCCATCTCTAATAAAAAATAATAATTTAAAAAAAAACCACTACACCACTCGATCAATGGGGGTCTTCATGTATGAAAAATAAGCAAAAATTAAGTCAGAGTTGTCAGTATCAATCAATCGTGGGTCTATAAATAATGTCTATGATAAAGCATAATGTGAGAGTGATGTATGATATTTATTTTTTAATAGTTTTAAACCGCATGAAGAATAAAGAAAAGTTGGATTATAAATTATTGGATTATAAATCTCTAAAATATGTAGAGGTACAGAAAGCTTCACACGCTTAAGTTTATACGGTAACAAATTGTTTACCTGAAATAAACCTTATTGTAGTTATTATTGCATTGAAAGCCTACAGTTTGATAAAGAACGGTACCGCTTTTTGCTGAACATATTACAGTCATTATATAAAGTATTAAACGTACACAAAATATGTCAATTTTCTCACGTTGTGAACCTTTTTTACTCGTTTTTATCTATAATTTTAAAAGAAGGAATAAGGTAAAGTTGGTTTGTTTGTATGTGTGTTTGTATGTAGGAGGTTAATCTTTCACATTTTATAATATTACAAAATATACTCTGGCTGTTCCCCGCGAATTCGCGTGCCCTGGATCTTGATTCGAGAACGATACGGCATTTTTTTTCAAATATTCGTTTTAAGTCTAGGATTATTTCTTTTTTTTCTGTCGTACTACAAAAGAAAACTACAAAAATCTAGCCTGCATACAGTTTTTTGTAATTGTATGTTGTTGGTTTGAAAACACAAATA
Organism: Synanthedon formicaeformis; assembly: GCA_945859745.1. Classification (NCBI taxonomy): domain Eukaryota; kingdom Metazoa; phylum Arthropoda; class Insecta; order Lepidoptera; family Sesiidae; genus Synanthedon; species Synanthedon formicaeformis. The sequence goes on along the minus strand of OX243960.1, from coordinate 3,108,693 downwards.
TTTCCCTTATTGAAAAATATTTGAATGACTTACATAAAAATATTAAAAAAAGCTAGCTATACTTACACATTTTTTATTAAAATGACATAATATTTGCATTCCAGTTGATAAAATCTTAGAAAATAAATTGTGTATTGTAATAAATTATACATTATATTTTAGAAATAAAATTTTAATAACTTATTCAGCTTCTTTTTTACTTGCATATTTTTTAAAATATCACAGATAAACTAATATCTTCAATTAGTGAACTCTTATAAACTATATACAATTTTTTATAAATAAAAAACCATTAAAAGTTTTAAGTTTTTATTATGCGTCGATTATTAGGCATTACATTTTTAAATACTGTGCTAAAATTTCTCTAAGATTGGTGTATTGACTTTTCTTCTATTTTGCCAAACCTTTGTTTACAACACAGACTTTAACATTACATAATATGAAAACGTTGTCTTCACTATCTGAAATTTGAATTAGTAATTAAGTCATTGAGGTTATAATCCTGTTTCACAAACGTCAAGTAGGCCAAACTGTCATTTAAAGTCACCGGTAACCGGGGATAATGGAGCTGATATACCTTTGTTTGTACGGTAAACGTCCCAAACATTAAATAGAAAATAATAAAAAAAGTTCGGCTATCGAATGATGCAGTAAACCGAGTGCATAATTCAATATAACAGAAAATGATTTCTAAAAGTAACTAATCAACACTTTACATGTAGTTTGTGAAAGAGGCCCTTAGAACAATAACTTCATGTATAGAAATAAAGCAATTGTTTCCAAAAATTCTGGGAATTTTTATTTTACTATTTGCACCTAGTTATCCTTACTCATACATTAGTATTTTTAATCATGTCAGTCGCAGGACGTCTATTGCTGGACGAAGAGACCTTCCCTATAATTTTTAATGACTCAAGCCTAAATTAGGTAATTTTTTCATCTTGTTGTTGAACAGTATGAGTCGAACAGTAGTTCTTTGAAAAGAACTATATGTTTGGGGTTTGAGCTATGAATAGCTCGTTTAGCGACGTTAAACTTCTTGCTCATTACTTTTCTATCAATAGCTTCAGAAATAGAGAGAGAGAGACAGACAGAGAGAAAGAGAAAGAGAGAGACTTTTTTATAAAACCTTATAAAAGGAGCACATTACATATGACTCCACATATTTTTTTAACGAAATTAAGTAAAGAAGAAAAATTGTTGCTATAGGGAATGTGCCGGTATACAGATGAAGTTTATAAGGTATCTGAGGCTATTGAGTGAGTGTTAGTAATTGAGAATCTCACATAAACTGGCTTTCAGGAATTAGTACCTATGCAAAGATAAGATTAAAAAGTACTTACAAATATAAGAGGTTGTATTCCTGCAACGAGCCCGCCAGCAGCGACAAAAATCAAAGGAGGCTGCATTTGTGCAAGCATTATCAGAATACTTTTCTGGTTCGATATGGACATGTCTTCCCAAGGCACGTCGTACAATGTTTCGGATAAATCACAACACTGAAACACATGCACCCAATATTCTTTTTAATCAGAGAATCGTATTTTCAACATCTATGCATATTGTGTTAATATTTACCTGAATACGTATTTCTTCAAAAATAAGGGACATTGTTGCAGAACTTCCAAAAAATACAGATAAGATTAAGGCATATCTGACGGCAGTTGCTGGTTCCTGAAACAATATGTAATGAATGGAGATAATTAATGTTCTATTATATGTCTATTAAATTATTCATCATGTTGGCTGTTTTCTTTGTCAAGAGGCATGCTGATTGACTGCTACATGTAAGGTGACTACATCATCTTTAATCACAAGCGATCACGTAGGCTGCAAGGGCACTGCTGTTCCTGATAGAACAAGATAAAATGAACGATTTTAAGAGAGCCTTTGTATCCCTTATTAATGTAAGTAAGACGCGAAGCCCACACAAGAGTCGCGTCGCGTCGCGTCGAGGAACGGGCGCATAAACGGCGCGCCGCCTCTAGCTTTCCTATAGAAATCAAGTTTTGTGCGCCCACATACTGAAGAGGCGGCGGCGAGGCGAGGCGAGGCGCGGCGGAGGCGCGAAGAGTCGCGGCGAGGGCGCGAAGCGTCGCCGAAGAGGCGCGGCATTTTGTTTGCGGCTGTGTTTAGACGTGGTCGTGCATTTATTAAATAAAAGTAAAATGTCAGACGATCTAGATCTAAATATAAAAATCATCGAACTTGTTTGATGTAACCCGTGTCATTATGACCAGACACGTTCTGACTATAGCAATAGAAACAAACAGGACCAAAAATGGGGTGAAAATTAATCGAAACTGGTAAGTGATTTCTTGGTAAGTGATGTTGACTATGTAAAGAAAGCATAGCCTCGACGCGCCTCGACTTTTCATGTGGGCGTAGCGCCTAAGAGAGCCTTTGTATCCCTTATTAACTTGTGAAGAAGCATAGAGACACGTGTAATATTTTTACTGTGTGTGGAAATACAGGAATCGGCATTTTTACTCAGCACGTAACTATTGTCTAAGTAGATTTGTCTTCTCCGCCAAGAATTTTTTTTAGCCAATTTACAATTAAGTTATTATAAAATATAATTTAAAAAACTTACCGATAACATTATCATGTACATAAAAAAACTGTTTGTTAGTAAATTATTGAGATAACTGCCAGATACGCTTAACCCATAAACTGATTGTACGTTTTTAAAGGCCCTGTGGAAATAATTACAATATATAAATAATTACAATTACAATCAAGTTCAAATAAAATAAAAGTTATGAGAAAAATATAAGGTAATCACTTTAACGTAATCTTAACAACACTTACCTAATTATAAAGTTATGGTGTTCAATGATTTCTACAATTCCTGCCTTTATCTCACTTTCTGACAGATTCCCCGTGAATTTAGTTTTAATTTCATTTTTTAAAATAACAATATGACCAATTAAATGGTAAATAGTAAAATAAGTAATTACATCAAATGTAGAAACAAAAGATGTGTATATAATTGCAAAAATCACATTGAAAAAGATATAGATAACCATCCCATTGAAATCGTATAAATAATCAAATGGAAATGGTACATATATAGCGCTTTGGAACTGTAAGGTTTTATTTAATGTTATTTCCTCTCTGTTATTGATATTATAAACAAATGTAACGAATATCCAAAAAAAACCAGCAACGTGAGTCGCTGTAAGGACAGCAATTGCCGTAATTTGTGTAAAATTTTCGACCTTCTTTAGTATCTGAAATTGAAAAAATACATTAATTGGATTAAACTGTCACCTAAACTAAAACTTACTTAACAATTTAATAATATAAAAAGAAAGCAATGATACCTTCTTATTGAATTCTATGTCGTTATGAGTATTATAGATATGATATTTCCCCATAAAATTTTTCACCACTTGTTTGAATGAAGAAAAGTAAGTTGTAAATACTTTTAACTGTAATAATAATGTATATTTAAAACAATTTATTTTTCAACCGACGAAACAACAAAAAACAAAAACGGAGAAGGTTCTCAATTCGACGCGTATATATATTTTTTTATGTATGATCACGCATAACTTTTTACAGGGTAGTCCGATTTTGATAATTCTTTTTTTATTTGAAAGGGTGTTTTTATTTTGTTTTTCCATTTTAATTTGAAAAAAAATATCCAACCCTAAGGGTAGGAAAAAAGGGATGATTGATTGTTTACTCACTGATTGTAGCATATGACCACGCATAACTTTTTACAGAGTAATCCGATTTTGATAATTCTTTTTTTAATAGATAGGATATACATCGAAGTTAGTCTCATATAAATTTGGAAAAAAAAACTACCCAAAGGGCGGGAAAACCCCAAAGGGTGATTTATTGTTTACTCAAAGATTTTAATGCTGAGTTGAGTATTACAATTAAAAAAAAGTAATCAAAAGTTAACCATGTAGTAAATAGTAGATAAAAAAAATTATAAAATAAAACTTTTTAACAAAAAATTAAACCGCCGAAAAAACTGAAAAGCATAAAATTATTTTACTTAAGTTTATAATAACTATAAGTTCTTAAACTAATGTAAGTATACCGAAGTAATTTTGAGTCGGTGCCAAACAAGCTAATTAAATTGCGCGGCGGCGACTCAAAATTACTTAGGTATTTAACATTAGTTTAAGAACTTAGTTATTATAAGCTTAAATAAAATTATTTTATGCTTTTCAGTTTTTTTCGGCGGTTTAATTTTTTGTTAAAAAATTTTTAATACAAAAATCTGACACTAATAAAGTTTCTTTTTAAAATCATGACTGGTTTTAGACTCCAACCTGGTATAATTTTTGTTTAAAATATACGACGAGAGGATATAGTTTTACTAACATACTTAATATTTGATATGCTACTTATTACTTACGTTTATTACTAACTCCATCGACGAAAGGCATAAAATTGTGCCAATCGTGTCAAATGGGATTTCATTGTAATTTTGGTAAACAAACAAAGACTGTAATACAGGAATGAATACTATTGACAATTTGAATAAATTAGTAATATTTTTAAAAAAATTGTTTGGTGTTGGATATCCCCAACAAGATTGGCATCCTACAGATGTCCAAGTCATGAAATACGCTATGAAGCGGTAAAGCGTCGTGTTCTTCGGATGTTTTCTGTAACATAATAATTTGAATGTTTTATTTTTAACTAGCCTTAGCGCCTCTTTCACAAACGTCAAGTAGGCCGAACTGTCATTTAAAGTCACCGGTAACCGGGGATAATGGAGCTGATATACTTTTGTTTGTACGGTAAACGTCCCAAACATAAAATAGAAAATAATTTAAAAAATTCGGCTATCGAATGATGCAGTAAACCGAGTGCATAATTCAATATAACAGAAAATGATTTCTAAAAGTAACTAATCAGCACTACATGTAGTTTGTGAAAGAGGCCCTTAATGTGACTTCATTCGTCGGTAAAGTTAAAAGTAACCCATGTTGGGCTACCAAGATAAAATAGTTTTTCTGCAGGGTTCATGATTTGTCCATAAGAACTTTACTGCTGTAGTGGTTACTGCTACTAGATAGGCCACCAACTTATCATAGCAAAACGCATTGTGTTTGCTTTGACAACTTTGAAAGTTCGTTTCCAAATCTGGTCCAGCTGCTTTCGGCCTCTTACAGTTTTAAGGTCTTATGACTGACAGACTGAGCTCTGAGCGCTAAGGCAAGCATCCTAACCACACGACCAAAGGGATCGTCATATATATCATCATCATCATCAATACTAATAATAAATCTGTAAGCGTTTGTCATGGAGTAAGTTACTTTGTTTTCAGAGATATCGTTTTTATAGGCTCTATACATGATACTGAATCAAAATTGGCGATTTTTAGAACTTTTTTGTGTATGTATGTATGTTCCTCCTCTTAAACGAATTAACTGATTTTCATGAAACTTGGTAGATAAGCATTTAGCCGTACGGGACACAGGATAGGCTACTTTTCCTTTTTCAACGCGGACGAAGTCGCGGGCGCCAGCTAGTATGAAAATATAGTCAAAAATTAAACCAGTAGACAGTCGGGCGCGGGTCTATAAAAAATGTCTGTAATTTAAGCTTATGTAAGCGTTATGTGAGATATTTTTAATACTTGTAACGTTATTTAATTTAATATTCACTTACACAGTATAAGAGTTTTCCATGTTTATTTCTCTAGAACCACATAAAGAATAAAGAGCAGGGTGAACCTAAAATTTATGTAAGTGCGATTTGCTTTAATATTTAATCTTTATAAATTATTTAGTATTTATTTATATATGTAATTTTTATAGAGGGAAGGAAAGCTTCACACGCTTAAGTTTAAATTGTAACAAATTGTTTAGGTACCTTAAGTAAACATTATTGTAGTTATTATTGCATCGAAAGCCTACAGTTTGATAAAGAACGGTTCCGATGTTTGCTGAACATATAGTCACTATATTAAGTATTTACACAAAATATGTCGGTTTTCTCACATTGTATTATTTATAAATATTTTATTATAAATACACTAGTTGTTGTATGTGTGTTTGTGCACGCTAATATTGTATACTATGTAACACTAGTCTGTACTATGCAATCTATACTAATATTATATAAGTTAATGGTAAAAAAAACTTTTTAAAAACAAGCTCTTTAATTGAGTGCCCTAAAAAAAAGAAAATAATCTTTAAATTAAATATAAAAGCTTGTTGCGAAATTTAGTACCTAAATCTATGACAGAAATGTTTCCTATAAAATATGCAAATCTCGCGACAAGCTTTTATATTTAATTTAAAGATTATTTTCTTTTTTTAGGGCACTTAATTAAAAAGCTTGTTTTTAAAAAGTTTTTTTACCATTAACTTATTTTTATTTTTTAGCTACGATTGAGGACTAAAAAAGTTTAGTTGTATTAGTTTTTCGTGTTCTCCTCAGCAAGCCCTTTCATTTAATACCCATATTGTGGTAGTGCAGAAAAAAATAACTAGTCCGCCATCTTGGATGATCTGCCATATTGGAATTAGAATGACGTCACATTGCTAAGCATGCATTGTCATCTAAAATAAGCGTGTATACAAAATTTCAGCTCAATCGGTTAAAGATAACTGATTGAAAATTCAGTTGCAAGATTCCACTCGGACATACATATATACATACATACATACATACATACATTGCAAGTTAATAAAAAGCTTGTAAAAGAGAAAAGATTGTAATGAATAGACTCAAAAACTATTGGACCGATTTTAAAAATCCTTTACCTATAGAGCTATGTTATCAGCGAATAACATATTTCATAAAGTTACGCGGGCGAAGTCACGTGAAACCGCTAGTATTTCCATAGTTAAAGTATTAAAATTGCTTAAATTTTAATTTAATTAACACTCGAATGCCTGACAGAGTGCAGTAATTTTCTTATTATTATTTCTATAGAGGCCGGGAAATTTATCTACATTATTAATATCCAACATTTAATAACTTACAGATAATTAATATCACTCCTCAAAAAATTCAGTCTCAGTTTTGTAACAAACTGGAAATTAAGTGAACATTTTCAAATTCGATTTTACAAATAATGAATGTTTACTTTGTTAATTGTAGAAGCGCCACTCGTTCCCTCGACTGGTATCAAAACAAATATCCAAGGAGATTTTTACTCTCTTCACTAGTATTCTGAATACTGAAGGTAGATTCAAGAAAAATAATCTACACTCTTTTACTTTTTTAAATACCTAGGTTATTTTTTATGTGAAGGTGATGATTCATGGTGACGATCTACAAAAACCCATTAACTCTTAAGGGATGAAGCCTCTTCTTGTCAGGGATTTTCTACTGCAATTGCTATGAAGATTTTGTTTTTTTTTTAAATATTATTCTTCAACTTTATTTTAAGTAATTTTAAGTATGGAGAGTATGGACAAAACAACTACCTGGAATGACGCCCATGAAGCCTTTTCTATTGATACTCCACTCGATAGGTTTCTGAAGAAAAAAATACATACAATTAATTGATGACGTCTTAACTGGAAAATGTACCAAGTCTAAAATAATTAAGTACTAAGAAGCCTACTAAACTTTCCCGAAATAAATATATTCATACGCGAGCTTTCCCACAGGACAACAGTCAGCTTCCAGAACTTTACGCTGTAGACATCAGCTGTATGATTTTTATCTCGATACTTATCGCCAATACCTTACATGACTTTAATATATTTTACATTACAGTGAAATTATCTGATTTAGCGCCTCTTTCACCAACTGTCAAGTAGGCTAACTGTCATTTAAAGTCACCGTAAACCGGGGATAATGGGGCTGATATACCTTTGTTTGTACGGTAAAAGTCCCAAATAATGAAATGAAAATAATAATAAAAAGATGTCGTAAACCGAGTGCATAATTCAATAAAACAGAAAATTATTTCTAAAAGTAACTAATCAACACTCTACTTGTAGTTGGTGAAAGAGGCCCTTACTCTAACATCAGTCTGTATTTAGCCAATCGAATGTAAATAACGTCATCTATACTAACAAAATGTATTTGTATTTGCACTTAATACAAATACAAATACATTTTGTTAATTTTGTTAATACAGCAGATATATTCACACGTAGTCTAGGAAGACCTGCAGTACTAAGTGTGTTGCAGATACATTACCGTTCATTTACATGCCGTGACACATTATAGCCTTTTTGTTAAAAAAAGCGACGCTAGTTGCCGTTGTGCCGTGAAAAATGTCGGCTCATTTTTAAAAGTTCGAGCGTTCTTTGTAACTGAATCTGCAATTGCCCCTGTTAACATTGTACTCACTATGAAAGCGACTTTTTATACATTTCAACAGAATATACCCAAAAAAATATAGGCCTCTTCACAATCTGTCAAGTAGGCTAACCGCCATTTAAAGTCAACGGTCGCCGGGGATAATGTTTGTTTGTACGGTAAAAGTCCCAAACATTAAAAAGAAAATAAAAAAAAAATTCGCCTATCGAAGGATGCACTAAACCAAGTGCATAATTTAATAAATAAGACATAAAATTATTTATAAAAGTAACTAATCAACACTTTACTTGTAGTTGGTGAAAGAGGCCCTTATACTTCTCAAATACTAGTCACTAGTAAAGTCTGAAATTTTATTATACTTACTAAAAATAATTTACCATCTTTTTATAATAAGAAATATAGTAAGAATATTTAGTATAAATCTTTGAAATTATACTAAATATTCCTCTTTCTTCTTCTTTAAAATTCATTTTCTTTCATAGTTAAATACTTTCATATTATATGGTGTTCACTGACATTTGAAATTTATTTCGGCTTTCCCCTAAAATTTCATATACTTACCATGGGCTCTATTTAGTCATTAATCAGCTGTATTCTGAAATATTTAATTTAATATTCGTTTAATATGGTTGGGTTTTACCGCCAAAGGTAAAGCGGTTAAAATTTATTTTCCACTGTACCATCAAGCGAACAGCTCAAGGGTACACAGGAAAACAAGCGATCTTTATATGGTTTCATAAAAAATATAGATAAACTAACTTGTTAATGCAACTTCGTCTGCGTAACTTCATAAAATATATTATATTATGTTACTCGCTCTTAATGTAGCTTTCTATAGGTGAAAGAAATTTTAAAATCGGTTCAGTATTTTTTGAGTATATTCATTACAAACAAGTTTATTGATAAATTAACTGTCAAATTCTTGTCGTTACTAAACTGTTGTGCTAATCTTGTTTATCGCAAACTGAGTACAAGAATAAGACCAGTCTTCATCTTGATATAATATCTCCTTTCATTGGTGTAATATAATTGGTTAAATTTTGACTTTATAATGTCAGAAATAATATCTTTATTAAGTCGTTTTACAAGAGGTTAATGAACTGTGTTAAGGAAATTATTAATTGCTCTCTCGGTTTCTCTAATTTGTCACCCTTACTCAAAACTATTTAATATTTATGATCATTACGAATTCGAGACGACTACGAAATACAAATTGAACTGAATTAATTTTATACAAATCTTAAATATTATAAATTGATATAACTGGGTATCAATAGAACTGTGAGGAGTAATCATTTTTGAAGACATTTCCTGTGAACCACATTTTTTCTTATCAGATTAATATTTATAGAGTTCCAGACACACTTTGTGTTTTTGTGATTTTTTTATTGACTGTGTAAATTTATTTTAACTTGAGTTACGTATAAATACGTAACTAAAATAAGAATTTTCACGATTATAAAAAGACATAATAATAAATTGTCTTTATACCAAAGAATGCTTACTACTATACACAGTAAAACCTACTAATGTTATAAATAAGAAAGTTTGTGAGGATGGATGAATGTTTGTTACTCTTTCACGCAATGAATTTGTCACACAGATAGTTTTAGAATAATCTTATATACTTTATACTACCATAAAAATAATGATAAAAATTAAGTATTAAATGTTATAAGTTACAGCTTAAGTAATGCACTCCAATGACAGATTTTCATATCCGTAATTAATCACGTGTACGATTTGATTTATTAACACTAATTAAGCAAAAGCATTGAAATTAATAAGAAGGGGACTTACATCAAATTTGTCTTGGAGTCATAATGTTTGCCACGTTATACTTGTAGAGTTCATTTGCTTCATATCTGCTACTAGCTGGTGCCATATCTGCTACTTCGTCCCGTTGAAAAAGAAAAAAAGTAGCCTATCCTGTGTCTCGTACGTCTAAATGTTTATCTACTAAGTTTCATGAATATCAGTTGATTCGTTTAAGAGTTATGGAGGAACATACGTACATAAAATACCTACACTTACAGATTTATTATTACTCGTAGTATTGATTATCCGAACTTCAGATTCAAAAATATGTTGATCTACTGGCAACTGAGGCAACTGAGTGGCGGCAGAAAAAAATTCAAATACTTAGTTAAAGAAAAAAAAATGTGTAGTGTGTCACAGTGTCAGCTTCGACGTACGCCTGGAGTTTACTCCTAAGGCCTTCTGTTGTGTGACGCGGGTAGCATCGGTCGCCGGCGCACGGTTCACCGGTTCGCCAGCATCAGTTTGAATCTGTGACCGCAGAGTCACGCGTGTACCGATATCAATCATCTGGAATTTATGTGCTCAGCTATACACGTTCCAACCGGTTACACGCGTGAGTCAGCATTGCCCTATTGAAACTAAACAACGAACGCGCGCGCGTGCGAGCGGCGCGCGTGAATCGGTGAACACCGGTCGCGGGCGCACGCTTCACATAGCGCTCTATTATGAACCGTGCGCCGGCGACCGATGCTACCCGCGTCACACAACGGAGGGCCTTAGGCTCGTTTTACAGTGACGCTTACCGTCCGCGCGGGTGGTAAGCGCGGCCCGAGCGCGCGGATGACTCGCTCGACGAGTTTAGTCGCGCGGTTTGCTGCCTCGTACAATCGTCAGCGCGGGCCATCCGTCAGCGCGGGCCACCCGCGCGTGTTGGTTAAATTATCGTGGCCCGCGACGCTTACCAACCGCGCTGGCGAAAGCGACACTGTAATGATGATATGTAGTACATTATTACCGGTGCCATCTAGTTTTCGCAAGGATGTATTATTACGTAGCATATTCTAATTTTAGAGATATTGTATAGATATCGCTAAACCGCTAAAACTAACGCGTGACAATTTTGATAAGTTAATAAATAATATATCATCAAACAAACAAGACTATGGACGACTAAACTGCACTATCACACTCCAGGTTACCTCCAGTGTCGAAATTATTAGTCGAGCATAGATTTATGAAATCAAATTAATACTTAAAAGAGTCCTCTACCTAACCTTTAGCGGAAAAATGTTAAAAATACTCTGAAGAAATATTTACATACTACGAAATTGTAAACAATTATGTTCCATTTCATTAAGTAAACAAGCAAAGAAAACGTTATTTATCTAAATATGTATTTCTACAAAGAGTTTGTATCAAAGTGGGTATACAATTACGGCTAATAAATAAAAATAAAATTGGCGATCCATAAGAATTGGGAAAAGGAGATAGAAGTAACAGGCGAAAGTAACAAGTAACAAGGGTCCAAGAGATATTTCCGCGTCCCGACACCGACGCTTCATTCTCTAATTATAATGGAAACGGTCGCCTAAATCACCAAAACACAATTACTCGTCTCACATATTTGTTCAATATTGAATTCTATAATTATATAACAAAGAATTCTTTATTTTATTATGATCAATAAAAAAAATTTAAACATTTGTGTTATCTATACTAATAATAATACTAAGGGCCTCTTTCACGAACTACAAGTAAAGTAAGTTATATTGAATTATGCACTCGGTTTACTGCATAATTCGATAGCCGGATTTTTTTTATTTTCTATTTAATGTTTGGGACGTTTACCGTACAAACAAAGGTAAATCAGCTAAATTATTCCCGGTTACCGGTGACTTTAAATGGCAGTTTGGCCTAGTTGTCGTTTGAGAAATAGGCGCTAATACTAATAATTTATAGAGAGGAAAGATTTGATTGTTAGTTTGCATTTGACTAAACCGATTTGAAAAATTCTTTCACTTTATAAAGTTACGCGGGCGAAGCCGCGTGCAACAGCTATAGAAAATATGAACCATGAACTCTAGAGGTATACGTCTTCATGTATCAAAATCCGATAGATCTAGATAATGGTTTATATTAAAGTAAACTAGATTTCAAATTCAAATATAACTTATTTGAATTTGAAATATTTGAATTTGAAATCTAGTTAAATCTCTTTTCGTTTCCTTTATACGGTCTCAACGAGGTCTATGTTTCGTTTTACATAAGGTCAGTAAATCCGGACTTTGGATTGCACATTTTATTTGCATAACTGCGGCCGCAAATGTAACTTTATGTACATATATATGAATTGCAGTACAAAGTTAAATTTAAACATGGGCTGTAATGTTTGTTAACATCATATTATAATAGTTATGGCATTAATAAAATATGTTTATTCAGTGATAACTAATGAATCTGTATGCGAGTAGTCGATTTTATTATGTCGAGTAGTGAGCATGAATGAAAATGTAATATTCACACAAGAAGTCCTGTCTTTTGTTCATTTACCGAATACGGTTTTTGTAATTAATCTTATTCAATACTAGTTGGCGCCCGCGACTTCGTCCGCGTTGAAAAAGAAAAAAGTAGCCTATCCTGTGTCCTGTACGTCTGAATGTTTATCTACCAAGTTTCATGAAAATCAGTTAATTCGTTTAAGAGTTATGGAGGAACATAATACATACAGAAAAATTTTTTAAAAATCGTCAATTTAGTTTCAGTATCATGTATAGAGCCTATAAACACGATATCTAAAAACAAAGTAACTTACTCCATGACCAACCCTTACAGATTTATTATTAGTATTGATTTATGTATGGCTCAATATTTATATTAGGTTTCTCAGCAGATTACCTTTTAAATTTATAGTACCTAGGCGACATTATATAAACTAACAAATCTCGCAGGCAAACAGTTGGCAAATTGCCATGAACGAGATTCTGTTTTTAAAAGGAACGAAATTAAAACTATCCACTTTAATGGTAAAGTTAGATTCTGTTTCATTTGTATAAAGTAAAAAATGGTTTATAGGTTTATATTTTCAATATAAGCGTTGATGTCCCTAAAAAGTAATCCCAAAAAGAAGTCCCAAAAAGGGGTTCTTTTTTTTTCAAAAATTTAATAAAAATTTCAGGAATAAGACTAGTCTTCTTCTCCTACGTATTTTTGTAGGTGAAGCTATATGTGAAACCAAATGTCACACAAATGTTGCCAATGTATAAAAGAAAAATTACAAAATTTGAATTTAAAAAAATCATTATTAGGAACATTTAGAAATTTCTTTTGAACTACTCGTGCTTGATATTTGCTTGTATCCATTGAAAAATACTACACATAAAAATTATTAGATGATAAATAAGAAAAAAGTATTTTTAGTATCCAGTAGGATAGAAAATGAAATTTTTACACAGTAAAAGAGAATACCTTTTCAATTTTACTAAATTATGCGTTCAATCTACTGCGGTGTTAACCTAGAAATCAATGCAATCGTCAAAATATTGTTTTCAATTAATATAATATGGCATTTGCAATCCAAATTAATATTTGAAAATGTAAATGAAATATTATAGATAATCCCTAGGCATTGTTGTTTGCTCCAATGGATTTTGTATTTATATCTGAGTTAATGTACAGTCAGCATTTTTTATATTATTTTATCCGTTCGGAGTTTTTCAAAGAATTTCAACAAGTTTTCATTTATGAATGTTCACAAAGGTGCAATCCTTTGTGAATGTAAAATTAGTATTCTCATTAGAGAGTCAGTAGCTAGTTTACTTAAGTTTTCCAACTCGCCATCAACTATCTTGATGCACTGAAACTACGAGTAGTAAGTGCATTGTTAAGCTTTTAGCTGTGTAATCATTTTTGTATATACGAGTATTTACGTCAGGAGGTGTGTTATAAATGTATACAAAAATATATTAATAATTTATTATAATTTGAAATTTTTCTATAATATACTTCCCACAAAAATTAAAGGAGCAAAAAAATATTCAAAATATTTAGGTTATTTTCAACAGGCTGTAACTTGAACTAGACACCTGGAGTTACAATTTTCTCTTTTAAAATTTACTGTACGACAATCCGTGTTCAAGTTAACAGCCTGTTGAAAATGACCTAAAAATTTGATTTTTTTGCTCCTTTAATTTTTGTGAGGAGTGTATGTAGTTCGGTTAATCAAAACTTCACTCAAACATTTGGCACAAAATATAAAAAATATTTAATAAAAATTCACTTGTCCTCATTATAGTTCTCATTAGTGTATATAGTATAACTAGCTGGTGCCGGCGACTTTGTCCGCGTTCAAAATTTTATATAGCCTACAGCCTTCCTAGATAAATGGACTATCTAACACAAAGATAATTTTTCAATTCGGACCAGTAGTTCCTGAGATTAGCGCGTACAAGCAAACAAAAAACTTCACTTTTATATAAATAGTATAAAGTATAATTAAATCAAATCTTACATTATCTCACACATGCGGCTCACCTCTGGCTTTGCATGGATGCAATTAGGTTTTCTTTTCACCATGAATGGTGAAAACAACATCAAAATCTATATCCAGCAATGGAATTCCCTGACCTGTGATAATGATGATTACTGATGATGACCAATGAAGATTACTGATATTGCTAAGAATATGTCCAATTGTCCATAGTATATGTATAAGACAAAGACGCTTCCCGCCGACTGACCCTGTATGTAATTTACGCTCAGATCTTTTGAACTACGCAAAGAAATTTACCCGAGCGAAGTCGGGAGCCGATTAGTTATTTATTTGGTCAATACTAATAATAATAATAAAGTGTAGGTATTGTATGTATGTATGCTCCTCCATAACTCTTAAACGAATTAACTGATTTTCATGAAACTTGGTAGATAAAAATTTAGACGTACAGGACACAGGATAGGCTACTTTTTTCTTTTTCAACGCGGACGGAGTCGCGGGCGCTAGCTAGTATAATAATGTAATTAAATTTTACATTGGTTTCAATTGATACAAAAAGCTAGAGGTAAGAGATACTAATGGAATATCTCCCCAATAAAGAATACTTATGCTTCTATACATAGTTTTTCTTTGTATATTACGGTTGTAAAAGGTATTAAATTACGCTTTGACCGCAAAAATATGCCTTAAAGTGTAGGTATTATGAAAACCTTTTAACTAAACGTGAAATACTTTTTCAATACACCATTCACTAAAATTGAGTTAGACACGATTGGATGTGACAGGGAATTATATAGGGATAGACTTTTGTACCGTTTTAGGCAAATTGATTTTTCTGGTTGTATTCATTGTGAATTTTTAGAGAAAATGGTGTTTGCTTGTTGAATTGTATTTAATAGAATAGTTTAACGAAATTCAAAAGAAATTATATACTAGATATATTTTTATTGTTGAATTATTATTAAAACTTGAATTTCAGCCGGCGAAGAAGCAACGCACATAAAAGCTAAAAATTGTCAATTCTGACTGTATTTAGAGTTACTACTTTCAGATTTTTTGCTATTAGTATCTGCAAATTATCTGTGAGAGAACTAGTGGAACATTTTAGTCTCATTAGTTCAATCACTTTAATTAATTGGTCTATCGAAACTAAAAAATTAGGTATACTTTTTGTTATCTTGTGTTAAAATGCATATGCAACTGAATTGCATAGTGTTTTAAACACTTGAAATCCTCAGTATTTAAAGGAATAATTGGCTTATAATTTTCAACTGAATAAACATGAACTCAGGTAGAACAAACCACACAACAGTTAGTTTCGAGGGTTCTAATTATGCAAATAATAATAACCGCAGTCAGTAGATGTGTAAACATATGTTAATGTAACCGAAGCCACTAAGGGTAGTGGGATCCATCATTATAATATAGTCATAAATATCGGTGACAATATCTATGTTGTATAATAATATTTTTAATAAAAAAAACTATGTTCTTGTCCCAGAATCAAAAACAATAAGCTGTTACCCCAGATAACCTCTTAAAACTATATAGAATTAGTATTTTCTCTCGTTAGACTGAAAATCAGAGAACTATTTTACACTCTTTACTATCTTATCTGATATGGAATTTATATATTTTTAAGTTTCAACCTGTAAACGGTAAGTGATAGAAAAAAAATATCGGACAAGAAAGATAGGAAATTTATTTATCTACAATAAAGGTTAATACCATTTTGGGCGTCAAGTGCACCGTTATGGAGATATAGGCCGAAACGGTTTTTATCAAAATGGCTGCACTTCCGCCCGCCTAATTTGTAAGGATTTTGTGCATTTAGGGTCAGTACATGATACTGAACCTATTTTAAAAAAGAAATAAGATTAGTAACTTAGTGCATTATGGATAAGAGTAACCGGCTCCTCTATTGCCTGTATTATCCGTCGCCTCCGAGCGAAGCGATACCAAGAAGTTTCATGTGAGTTCTAGATGACGACAGCTGTACTCCATTTAGAATATCAAACGGGTAGGTACCATTGTTTTTGACCCACTGTTACCATTATTACTTATATTTTATATGACACTAGTGGTTGCCCGCGACTTCGTCCGTGTTCAAAATGTTACATAGCCTTTAACCTTCCTCGATAAATGGACTATCCAACAAAAAAAGAATTTTTCAATTCGAACCAGTAATTCTTGAGATTAGCGCGATCAACTTTGTATAATAGTATAGATTAATTCGCTGTTTTGAAACAACCCACTTAGAAAAGATAAATAGAGATAAAACAATAATTTTTAATTCAAACAAAGCAAAATATAAGCCAAAAACAGAAATTAGATATTGTAATGCATCATAGGTCACACATGCATTTTGTGACGTAGGTGAGGACGGTGATTTCTGTTACTTCTCTCTAATAAATTCTCAAAATATGAAAAGAATCGTGTAAGTAGTTAGTAAAACAAAAGTATTGCTAGTTCTACCTTTACTGAAAATAAACATTAAGGGCTCTAAAGTCTTCAGAGTAATACTTGATTCAAAATACAAAAAATACAATACAATTCAAAATACTTGATTCAAAATACAATGTCAATGGAAATACCAAGATTTGTCAATGGAAAACTGACGCAGTCAAAGTGTTGACATTACACAAAATTTACTGACTTCTATTTTAATATTGGTTTTCATTTTTTTTTTCGTTTTATAAGTTCAATACTGCTTGCTTGTCACGTTTGCCGACAATAAATTTTATTAATGGCTTTCACGTCTGTATGACATTTTCATGGATGGAATAGAAATATGTATTCACAACAGTGCAAAACGTACAACGGATACGAAAGCCTATTTTTGAATTAGTGTTAAAAGTTAAACCAAAACAGAGCCAACTTTTCACGTTCATTTCCAAAGTTGACCCGGCCGGAATCGATCCCGGGACCCCTGAGACGTTAGGTAATCACTCTTACCACTCATCCAACGAATAGTCACTTACTGAAACACAACAACACACATGCTGTTAATTCATGACAAGAAGCCAGAGGAAATGCTCAGTATACGAGTAATACTTTGAAAACCAGTGTGTGTGTATGTCATGGAACTTGGCATGACCACTTTGTTTTTTTCGAAAAACTAGACATTGTGCTGAATTGTGCTAGGTTTGTGCTGCGTTGTGCCGTAAACCGCGAGTCCCGATCTCAAAAAACGGAGCTGTAATGACGAAAAATCGATTTTTGCTTCAGCATGACCACTTTGTTTTTTGGAAATTTAACGAATTTGTGCTGGAGTGTGCTGCAAACCGTTTTCGATTATCTCAAAAAATAGAGCCGCTATAGGCAAAAAACGAAGAAAATATTTTGTATGACAGCATGACCACTTTGTTTTTTCGAAAATATAACGAATGTGCTGCATTGTGCTAGGTTTGTGCTGGGATGTGCTGCAAACCGTTTTTGATTATCTCAAAAAACAGAGCTGCTATAGGCAAACATGTTTTGTAGTGTCCCGCCAATTCTAAATATAATACCAGATGCAATGTTTCCTACGGAATGTATTGTCTCATTTTACTAAAGAACACATTATGGCTGAGGGAACATTTTGCTGGAAAGGATAAAAGAGGATAAAGTTATGTTCCGCCCGAGAGGCCTTGCGATTATCTCGCCAAGTTCGTTCGTGTAACAAAGAAGAGCAGGCAATTTAGGGCCCAAGAAACAAGGGCCCTCGGGTGGTTCAATGTTTATTCAACTAACGCCTACTGATCGACTATTTTTTGTTCCTTAGTTGTATATCTAGTGTAGGTAAGAACATAGATTTTTGTTATTTTCGTCTTTATAGTTAAGCCGTTTCTGAGATTTGCGTACACAAACTCACAGAAAAATAGACCAAAAAAAATCTTAAAATAATATTTTTTTGAGCTCGGTAACGTAAGTAAAACATGTAGTGAGAGACTAAATATATTGTTATAAACATATATTTTATGATTTTATATTACACAATTTAGTCTTTAACATTTAATAAAATGACTGTAGAAGTATATCTTCAAATAGATAACAATTTCGTTGAAAATCTCTGCTTATGCGGAAAAATATTCATTAACCAATATTCACATTTTACATTAGATGTTAATTTATATTATTATAAAAAAAATACCGCAAAAATCTAGTTGCGTTATAATGTTGTGAAATTTTTGTTATATATAGTTATTTTTAACCTAACAAAATCTCTTAAGAATAGGGACAATGAAAATTTAAGTAATACACTCCTATACAGATGTTCGCATGTAAAGCTCGCGAATTTTCACGCATATCAGTAATCAGGTTTAAATCCGACATCCAAAACGCCGCCCCAGTCAACTCTGCAGGGATTACGCATGCCACGCGCGACACACAATATTACTGTTTGTAAATTTTGCATGTTTTTAATAAAGCCGGCTGTTCTAAATTATTTTCATATACGAATGTTACATCGATGCTTTCGGTATGAACGTTATTTTTTCAACAGTCGTAATTTAATATAAAATATTGTCATACAAACCGTTAAGCGATTGTTTTGTAATTATTATTGACATTTTATAGCGAAACGAAATTCCTGAATTTGAACCTATAAATTCAGTAAATGTATTCACTTTTGAGCGAAAAATACGTCATGTATTAGCGAAAATACGTGAAGGCATTTTAAATTGTTGTATTGTGTGTACTCGTACACATATATATTTTAAAATAAAAATATTAAGTACAATGTTTATTTTTCCAACATTTGCTTTTACTTCATATTTTTAACCCCCTACTCCCGACGCAAAATACGAATGTTATATTATACTATGTCAACTTTCAAAATAATTCGCTCATTTGACTGTGAATACGGGAAATAACATCTATTTTGTGATATAGAAAAAATAAAACATAAATATATGTAAGGAATTTGCCACAACTTTGGTGACCTTAACTAACCCACTGTAAATACAAAAGTGGTTACAAATCAGTTTAAAAAAACAGTACTAAATGGTAATAAAATTGAAAATAAAAATGCGCCTGAAACATTTTCTATTACATTTGTGATAATCATGGGCCCTCAATCACAGATACTGAATGAGGGTTCGAGTATGACACATCACGTTCGAATCATGATGGATGAAGATATCTGGACATCGTGATTAGTCATGTTCCCCTCCATATCTCCGAATCGAGTATGTAATTCGTATTATATATAACAAACTGTCGGTGTAGGCAGTAACCAACCAATTGGATGTCCTTATTCTGTAACTTGAACACGATTTCAGTACCAGTAATTTTTCATACACACATTTCTGATTGTGATACGTACATTATTACAAAGTTCACTACTTAAAATTTTTATTTGATTTTTTAGGAATTTAAAGATAAATATTATGTCTTTGTGTTAGAGTTGATTATGGCCACCTGCCCGGGGTAATTCCGGCCATAATGGGGAGATGGCCCATCGAAATAATTCATAGAACCGTTATTGTTTTTTTAAGATAATAGTTATTTCTATATTTGTTGCAAAGTATACAAGCAATGCTTCTTTTTAACCTCAAAATTATGCATGTCGTTTTTTTATATGTCGTTTTTTTAGATGTGGTCATCTCTCCCGGAATAAAAGGAGAGATGGCCAGTTGGAGCCTGTGTGAGAAAATTAATATGAAACACTTCTCATCAAAGACTGGGTTCGATGCACAGTGTGTCAGTTTTGGGTACATGAAAACTGCACAGAATTTCATGATACGTGTTCCAAGTGTGGTTAAAAGAAAAAAGAGAGTTAAAAAATAGAAAATAAAACCAAAAATTATACTAAAGGTAGAATTAAGCTATGGCCATCTCTCCTGTAATGGTATGGCCATCACACCCGGACACCTCGGGAGAGATGGCCAATTGTCATTTGAAAAAAAAAAAAACCATTTCTTTAAGGACAATTCCATTATAAATTGGTACTACTAGTATATCCTTACTAATATTATTGTTACGCCCGAACATTCTCGGAAGCTATGTTTGTTTGTTTTAGGGCCTGGGCGTATGGAAATTTCCTTTTGTAGGAAGCCCCTTTTGTAAGTGTCAAAGCAAACTGTTCCTTATGTTCGCTACATAAGGTTCACATTCCACTAACAACAATAGCCTTCCAGAAAAGTTCAACAGACATGTTTACGACTTTTAAGTTTCTAGTAATTTCGAAAACCATCTCGGTTATCTGCGCGAGCAAAGATTTAAATCGAAGATGCGGCGTAATCTCCTCGCGCCATACTAAAAACACACCGAAAATTCTTAACAATGGGTTGGGCGCAGGCCCATCTACAGTTGCACGCCAGCTACAGTGAGTGACGGTCGCTTGTTGAGAGCGTCGCTATCGTCACAGTTACGTTTGAAGTAAGGAATGTGTTGTCTGTGTTTAAAAGTGTGTTTAGACAAAGGTATATGTATTTTATACTTTTGTCTTTAGTATAATGTATGTTGTATTTTGTAACACACTTTCGCTAGTAATGCCGCATCTCTCGATTTAAATCTTTGTGCGCGAGTATAAATACGGGTGCCATCGCTCGAGTGGGACAGTTCTGCGACAACTAGCGATACGATAACAACTCTTGGGAGCTTTTGCGAAGATATTTGCGACAGTGCATTAGTAACACGTTAAGTGAATTATTGACGAATTTTGGCAAGTTTTACGGTTTAATTGGAGAAGCTCTGTAATATTGGAAGTCATCTTGGTCTGCGAAAATAAATCGTGTTCTTATACACCCCAAACGGCATTTTAAGTTACCCCGCTCGTAACATTATAAATGTGAATGTGAGTTTGTTTGTTTGTTACGCTTTCACGCAAAATCTACTGAACCGATCACCATGAAATTTTGCATACACGTTGTCTGGGACACCAGAAAGGACATAGGGTACCTTTCATCG
Source organism: Synanthedon formicaeformis (assembly GCA_945859745.1). NCBI lineage: Eukaryota > Metazoa > Arthropoda > Insecta > Lepidoptera > Sesiidae > Synanthedon > Synanthedon formicaeformis. The sequence goes on along the minus strand of OX243960.1, from coordinate 3,087,296 downwards.
TTCAACACGGACTAAGTCGCGGACACCAGATAGTAATATATAAAATAAAGCTATCACAAGACTTTGTTGTATTAGGTACCACTAATATAACAAAATCCAGTGATTTGTATTATTTTTTCTAACTCAATGTATTAGGAAGTAGTCACTTTTGAAATATCACTTAAATTATTATTAGAAACCTTAACAGTATATTATTCAAAATCAAAATCAATAATCTACTGATTATCCACTAAACAAATTACATATAAAATATACACTCAAATGTAAGAAAGGAATGTTTATTAGGAAAAAATAACATTGAAAGCTCAGTGAATGTTGAATAAGGATGTGGAATCGTTAAAATGGTATATGAATAATTCAAAATTGGAATTGTTATTCGTGTTGTTGTTGAGACCTTTGATCGGAGAGTTACTGATGTTCCCCACTGAAATGTATCTGATTTAGAACTCGAACGGTATCTGTTATTCTATAACGTAACAGTAATGCAAATTATCGTTTAAACTCATGAATAACAACGAATATATTAATATCTTTTTATGTAATAAATTACTAAATACATAAAATATGTGACATTGAGTGACATGATATAATTATAAGCCATACATATGTACATACATACATACATACATACAGAAAAAAAATTCTAAAAATCGTCAATTAGGTTTCAGTATAATGTGTAGAGCCTATAAATAAACACGATATCTGAAAACAAAGTAACTTACTCAAACCCTTACAGATTTATTATTAGTATTGATGATTACATAGAACCAAATTTCAGTCATACTCATAAATCATAATCCTTAAGACCAATTATTACTACCGGTTCGGTATTCTTCCTTGTACTATGAGGTAAAATGTCAGCTTAGGGACGATAAAGTTTTTGATAAGGAAAGCAAAGCCGATACAAGTCGGATTTTAGTTTACATAAAGCATTTCTCTTGCTTTCCGAGACTACTGCAAACAGTCACAAAGGCTTTTATGCATTCCGAGCTACACTCAAAATAGATTCCTTGGCCGAGAGTTATATGGCCTGTTTGAAATATGGCCCGTAAATAAAATTCTCTTGTGGAAGTATGTTAAGGCGATACTAAGAGCCAAAACGGGATATTCAGAGGCTAACTCCTCTTTCATAAATCAACATAAATTTCCGAAAAAAAAATATACTTTTTATTGATATTTTATCTATATAAGGTACAAATAATACTGGTCAAACTGTTTAACTACTATATGAAAAAAAAATCTAAATGGAAGTCGTTTTTGGCTGAAAACTTGTATCTTCTTTTAAACGACAAGGAATATTTACATGATTCTTTTTTTTAAATTTTGGTATGGATTAGACCTATATACTGTACAATTAATGACCTAATATAATAGTTTTTCAAGTCATTATCCATATTTATCTTATTTTACCTAAACAAAGATTTAGCGGGTCCGTGCGCGGGCGACGGGCGGCAGTGTAGCGCTGAACGTCGTACGGGGAGGTTGTGCGTCTCGTCGCAGCGCCGGCTTTGAATAGTTTTTATCATTGAGCAGGTGATAAACAGATACGACACTGTTTTGAAGTGAAGTTAATAGTTTGTGGTGCAGACATTTTTAATAATTTGGACAGCTATATTATAATATTGTACATATTTTTTTATTGTAAATCAATATTTACATATATACAATATAAACAAATTTACGTTTTAAATAAAATCTTTATAAAATTATTTGTAAATAGATTTCCTCGCCATAAAAACTATATTTTTACAAAACTTACACATTCCTAACGAATTTAGTCTTCAAATACCCTAAAAGCTTTCCAAATGATTCTAAAGATTTCCCCACAACACACATAGTTTTTCAGGTCTAAGTCACAATAGATCGTGGAATAGGCCTACCGGGGAAACCACGTAAAAAAAACGCGCTAAATACCCACTACCTCACTGGTGGCGTGGAAACATGTGCATATTATGAATATGGATGAACAAAAACTTTGTAAGCAAAGATCACAATAAATGAATTTCAATTTCTAATTTGTGTTTTCATATTTAGTATTAAAATAAGCTTTTTTGATAAATTTATTACATACCTATATATTTTTTATATTTTACGCTATATCCCCGCTGATTAAGAACCGATTTTAATCATTTATTTTGCTAAAATGTTAATCTCGACAACTCCCTTAAAAAGAACTCTCAGGGAATTATTCAATTTTACTTCTAATTTTTAATATCCAATATAAAATTAACATGGAATCCATAATTATGTTTTTTGATAAAACCGGTCATTACTATCTGCTAAATATGTCATAGTTGGTTTCAGTAAATATTAGCTGTCTATTTACACGCCATATGATATAAAACTAGAATTGTAAATAAAATATACTATTAAAATATATAAATAAATAAAAGTTAACCATTTTTTTGCTGACGCACCTCAAAAATGCTTTGTGAAGTTAGGCATAATATGTTCAATATGAAATGTTACCACTCTACTTTATTTAGTCTTTGACTCGTTTCACGCGATCTCTAAGTACAGGTGGTGCGGGGGCTACATCTTAGCTCCGCCTACTCGCGCAAAATCCATCGGCTCTTAGAATCACCTTAAATGTTGAAACTCATGGTTTCTTGCATTGTGGAATGTTAGCGTTTTGCTTTTATATATACTTAGAATAAATATATTATTGCATTTCATGAATAGGCAAGACTCTTAGTTAAGTTTCTTTTATATAAAATAAGCATGTCTCCTAATGTTTTTATTACGTGTATAAATTTTTCGCACTTCGCATTCGCACGGGTGCAATTTTTTATTCAATCCAGTCGATAAATTATTACCTTACACCGCCATCTGTTAGATTGTTATGGAACTCACAGTTAATTATAAAAAATAATTGTTGGATTGGATCCAACAGATGGCGCTATGTTTATAATACTCAATTTGCAAAAAATAAAAAATGAGAAATAAACTATCATATCTTTTAAGTTGGACCAAATTACACATAATTAGGAAGTTTTATCAAAATCGGTTTAGCAGTTTAGGAGTTTATCGCGAAAAAACATGTGACACGTATTTTTTTATATATATAGAGATTACAAAATGGCCACACTATCGCGTTCGATGTAGGTAATAAATATTCCGGGCCGGTGATTAATTTCAACTACTTTGATCTTTCTCGTATAAAACGTTTCAAAAGGTACGAGTATGTTTTGCTTTCATCTTTAAACTTAATTGGGATTCCAATTTATATGCTAGACAGTTTAAGTAGTCCCTTTGTTATAACCTAATATTAGAAAGATAAAAATATTTATATCTTATCGTCGTTATATGTAGGTAAAAATACCAACACTGATTATAAAGACTAGTTTCTTTGATTGTGTCATGTTTATTATTATTATGTTAAATTCTATGATTAGAAATTATTACCTAATAGTTAATTATATCTCAGAAATAATCGTAAGAGGTAAATCGTATGAGTTAGGCTTTACTTTACTATTTTTGTTATTAATTATTGTCATTACTTATCAGTTGAGTTTAACTTTGAGCTATTTGTAGCTCCAGTTCTAAACGAACTATTCGAGATGACCTCACACTAAAGCAAAGATATAAAGGTTTGCACAAGTTCTTGCAATTTTTTAAACGAAAATCTTTTGTATAATTTCTAAATTATTGTATTTGATAAGCAAAAAAATGTGAAAGTTTTTCAAAATATTTCCAAGGCTCCTAATGAATTGATTTTGATTTTTTAATGTGTATATACCAAAATATGGGCACTCTTTTTCGTTTCCACCAATTTTTAAGTTCTAAGATAACAAAGAACAATCCCAGTAACAATTTGATTTATTATTACTTTTGGGATTGATTTTAACAAAAATATACTGTACTTACTTATTACCCAAATATATGTTTTTTAATTGATACAGCCTAGGCTATATCTTATCCAAAGCAATTCTTATAATATAAAATATCACACAAATTGTTGTATACCTATGAAGAAATAAGCAAACATATTGAGAGAGTTTTGATGTATATGACAATACACTCGTAGCTGCTTTTAAAATTCAGTCCATTATATTTTGGGTAGACATTTGACAAAGTGACAAAGTAAATGACTGACATTTGGTATGAATGAACTCGCTATATTATGAGCGTCAATGCAACGTACTAAGTGGAACTTGTTGTGAGCGAGATATAAAAGCAGCCGGCTCTTAAGAAAATGAGTACAAACTAGAGCAGCCTCAGAAATGGGTCGCGGTTACACCATCCATTTAAAACGACCATGGTTATGTGTGAGGCAATTTTAAAACTGTACTAGGATAATGGAGTCTGTTATCGAAGAATGTCCTTATACTTAATCATCAATACTAATAATAAATCTGTAAGTGTTGGTCATGGAGTAAGTTACTTTGTTTTCAGAGATATCGTGTTTATAGGCTCCATACATGATACTGAAACTAAATTGACCATTTTTAGATTTTTTTTCTGTATGTATGTATGTTCCTTTATAACTTAAACGAATCAATTGATTTTCATGAAACTTGGTAGATAAACATTTAGACGTACTGGACACAGGATAGGCTACTTTTTTTTTCTTTTTCAACGCGGACGAAGTCGCGGGCACCAGCTAGTAATGTCATATTTATACACTGTTTTGCAATTACAAAGCTTTCCACTCAGTTCCCTTGACCATTTTTAGTTTTTTTTTCTGTATGTATGTATGTATGTATGTATGTATGTATGTATGTATGTATGTATGTATGTATGTATGTATGTATGTATGTATGTATGTATGTATGTATGTATGTATGTATGTATGTATGTATGTATGTATGTATGTATGTATGTATGTATGTATGTATGTATGTATGTAAGTATGTATGTTCCTTTATAACTCTTAAACGAATCAACTGATTTTCATGAAAGTTGGTAGATAAACATTTAGACGTACGGGACACAGGATAGGCTACTTTTTTTTCTTTTTCAACGCAGACGAAGTCGCGGGCACCAGCTAATAATGTCATATTTATACACTGTTTTGCAATTCCAAAGCTTTCCACTAAGTTCCCTTGCGGTTTTTTGCCAAACTACGTTAGTGGTTTTATCCAGGTCATCTGTCCTGTCTCAAAAAATCAATAGTTGTCTCTAAAATCACAAAAGGGTAGTATCTATATTTGCCCTCAACAACATACAGAACACATAAGGAATAGTTTATGACCGTACACTCCTCATTTGCATGCGGTTTAGTAGCGACAATGATTGGGAGGTGGCCGGCGGCTTGTCCCATTATGTATTTATGAAGTGCTTAACTTGAAGGGAAAGGTACTAATAGCTTCTGTTTTATTAGATTCCAGTTTATGAGGATTTCAGTTTACTTCTGCCTTCTAATGAGAGTATTATCACATTAAAGGGCTTTAAATAAAGACAACTTTACGTTAATTTTTTTTTGTTTACAATTTTTTTTTGAAATCAATACAATTATACTTATAACAAGCTGGTGCCCGCGACTTCGTCCGCGTTTTGTATAAGTATAACTTATAGCTTTCCTCGATAAATGGACTAAAAAACACAAAAAGAATTTTTCAATTCAGTAGTTCCTGAGATAGCGCGTGCAACCAAACAAACAAACAAACTCTTCTTCAGCTTTATTTATGTTGGTATAGATTCTAATTTCAGTTTAATTTTACTAAAATATGTAAAAGTTTCTAAATATTTTTCTTATTTATGACCACCTTCGAGATGAGACAGAAAATTAATATTTAAGATTATTCAAAAAATTTCATTAGTGGAAAAGTTATTTAATTTCTTAAGCAAGAATAAAGAATTCAATTATTTATCTAATTATGTCTCTAAATAGTTACAACTAGTTTAAACTAAATATAATATTTACAATATCAATAATCAATCATTACAGCCAACTGTTAAAAATAAGTTTTAGAAGTTAAATTATTTTCATTTTTGGGAAAATTCATTATCATCATCAGGCTGTCTCTTTACTGATGGTAAAAACATATTAAATAAAAATACAAGAAAAAATTAATACTAGTACTTGCTTAATAAATATTTAATCAAAACCTTTTCTTCTTAACGTGCCGCCTCTAAACCAGGGGTGACTTTTAATTATATCATGACCAAAATGACACTATCCCATTAATTTGTTTTTATACAATATTTATTTTTTCTATGTACTATGTATACCATTAGGTAAGGGGCTTTCTTCTCCAATAAATATGTGCTATTTTTAAAAAACGGTGCTCATTTCGATACCTTAATTCGCAAACCAAATAACTCCTCTGAGCTAAAGTTTACAGGGGAGACTAAAAAAGTTATAATTTTTTTTTGTATTATACGAGAAAAAAAAAGACAATTTTACATTGGAAATTATGGCTCGTATTAACCGATAGACCTTTTAAAAATTAAATTCTAATTGTCATTAAGTTTATCCCGTATCAAAAAGTCATTTTCAACCAAAAGTGGAGTTATTCGTTTTGCGAATTAAGGTATCGATTTGTAACAGTGCAAGTGGTTAGGGAGCCCACGATGCAAAATGTGTAGTCACTCGAGCGTCGTGGGGACCTATTGGACTTTGAAGATTGGATGGTAAGAAGAAAAAAAAGTTATATGAAGTTTTTCATTTCAGCGGTGGGGTGAGCGTCTACAGGCGTTTAAAATTTTGTAGGCGCTGTATTTTAAAAAATCCTCCATATAATCGTCAGATTAAGAATCAGCACGATCAAGACTTTAGGCTGAACCGTCTGTATGAAAATCTGACGCGCTCGAGTATTACAAAGTGAGAATCGTCAAAAATATTTTTTGCATTTTAAAAAAGCTGCCACTAGCTTGCGTTACATCCGAATCGTCTGAATTTTAAATGGGAGCTTAGTTTAGGTTCACTTAACATCCCCTCTGAAAATCTGACGCGCTCGAGTTGTATTTAAAATTTTACCCTCACTCCCGCCAACCCCACCAACCAAATCGTCAGATTATTAAAATGCACACTTTTCAGCATGTAATTAATCTACCATAGCTTAATCTGACGCGCTCGAGTGACTCCAGAAATCCCCTCTTAAGCTCCCCGACCAAAGTAGTTTGTTGGTATCATAAGACACTATGCAGATCATAAAACAATAACTCAGTACTACCAATGAAATATCCTGTCGGTTGCCATGGCAATGAGGTTCGCAACAGATTTCATTTGAAAACAACATTGCATTGAATTCCCACTTGAATTGAAAATAATTCGCCATATTAATTTCTCCGTGCGAAATGTAGTCATGATTATAAAGAATTTCGGCGACTTTGTATGTAATAGCAGGCACTTAAGTGCAAAGTTAAACTTTTACTTTGGAAACTCTATTGGATTATAGTGCTTAATTAGTCTTTTAATAATTTTCATATTAAAGTTAATCTCCCTGTTAAACTCTTCACTTTATGCGCGAACACGAATACTTCATTTTAATTATTTTATTTTATTTGACGACACGTTTGGTCTAGTGTCTAGTAACCCTAGCTGTTAACCAAACGGTCGCGGGATCGAATCCCGCTAGGGGCAAATTGTTATGTGTTAACGTTTTACCTTTGTACCTGATTTTTGTCATCAATACTAATAATAAATCTGTAAGGGTTGGTCATGGAGTAAGTTACTTTGTTTTCAGAGATATCGTGTTTATAGGCTCTATACATGATACTGAAACTAAATTGACGATTTTTAGAATTTTTTTCTGTATGTATGTATGTATGTATGTATGTATGTATGTATGTATGTATGTATGTATGTATGTATGTATGTATGTATGTATGTATGTATGTATGTATGTATGTATGTATGTATGTATGTATGTATGTATGTATGTATGTATGTATGTATGTATGTATGTATGTATGTATGTATGGTGTATGTTCCTCCATAACTCTTAAACGAATAAACTGATTTTCATGAAACTTGGTAGATAAACATATAGACGTACAGGACACAGGATAGGTTCCTTTTTTCTTTTTCAACGCAGACGAAGTCGCGGGCGCCAGCTAGTATTTATAATATGTATGTATTTACAAAAAAAATACTATCAGCAGCGCATTTGCAGAACCTGTCGCGTAGTTTGTGTTAACAGGCGACGGTAGCCATTTACCACCAACTGGACGGTCAGCCTGCCTAACGACTTTAACATGACAAAGTTATTACTGTGAGTTACTTTTATTTATGGAATAAATTAATACCATTAAAGCGAGAGAATAAGAGAATAAAACAGCTTATGCAGAGATTATGCGGAGAGATGAAAAATAAAATTAAAATGGCACCATTTATATCTTTTCTTTAAAGTTTTAAATGGAAGCGCGACCAGTTTCCAACTTTTTTTGATCAAATTGAATAGCTCTTTGATTTATTTGGAGCCGACTATTTCAAGTTTTCAGTAATTGTTCGCTGCAGTTAAGTTTTTGTTCTGTGTATGTCGTCTCTTTATAATAGTTATGTACATCTTCTATATAAATAATAATCAAAGGCAATCAATTGCCCTCTATGGACTCCAAAACCGCACAATCGATTTTAATTTCGTTTTCATTTATGGATAGCGGGATAGACGAGGAAGATTTGTGCATATAAATATTTTATTTATTTACTAGTTGGCGCCCGCGACTACGTTTGAAAAAGAAAAAAAGTAGCCTATCCTGTGTCCTGTACGTCTAAATGTTTATCTACCAAGTTTCATGAAAATCAGTTAATTCTTTTAAGTTATGGAGGAACATACATACATACAGAAAAAATTTCTAAAAATGGTCAATTTAGTTTCAGTATATGTATCAGTATCAGTATCATGTATCAGTATCATGTATCAGTATCATGTATCATGTATCATGTATCATGTATCATGTATCATGTATCATGTATCATGTATCATGTATCATGTATCATGTATCATGTATCATGTATCATGTATCATGTATCATGTATCATGTATCATGTATCATGTATCATGTATCATGTATCATGTATCATGTATCATGTATCATGTATCATGTATCATGTATCATGTATCATGTATCATGTATCATGTATCATGTATCATGTATCATGTATCATGTATCATGTATCATGTATCATGTATCATGTATCATGTATCATGTATCATGTATCATGTATCATGTATCATGTATCATGTATCATGTATCATGTATCATGTATCATGTATCATGTATCATGTATCATGTATCATGTATCATGTATCATGTATCATGTATCATGTATCATGTATCATGTATCATGTATCATGTATCATGTATCATGTATCATGTATCATGTATCATGTATCATGTATCATGTATCATGTATCATGTATCATGTATCATGTATCATGTATCATGTATCATGTATCATGTATCATGTATCATGTATCATGTATCATGTATCATGTATCATGTATCATGTATCATGTATCATGTATCATGTATCATGTATCATGTATCATGTATCATGTATCATGTATCATGTATCATGTATCATGTATCATGTATCATGTATCATGTATCATGTATCATGTATCATGTATCAGTATCATGTATCAGTATCATGTATCAGTATCATGTATCAGTATCAGAGCCTATAAACACGATATCTCTGAAAACAAAGTAACTTACTCCATGAACAACCTTTACAGATCTATTATTAGTATTGATGATATTGATTCATTTTAATTACAAAATTAAATGAATGAAACGAATTTAGTTTTAATTAAACGATTATGTTCACTAAGAATATAAGTGAATGATCCGGCTCATACAAGTATATTCGTTAATAAAACATTGCTTTTTAATGAAAGCGAGACGCGAGTGGAAAATTATTCCATTAATAAATAATGAAAATGATATATGAAAATGAAATCGTTACATATTCATCTTATTTAACAACTCCGTTTATCGTATTTATTACGAGAACCTTTTAATGTTCTTTAAAAATTGTTATTTATGAACTGTATTCGAATAATAAAATAAATTGAGGTGTAGACTCGGTAAATTCGCGTATTGAAAAAGTTTATTTAAACACATTTAAAAAACCGTACATATATTTAATAACACTGATAAATTTATTAACGGTATTGCTATATGAATTTTTGAAATTATTTTTTTAATTAAGAGTGGGTATAAAGCAAACAAAATTTGTAATTTCACCCGCGTGGCCCCTTGGACATGACAGTGACACAAAATACGTAGAACTACGCACAACATGCGACGGAAGATAGGCGCATCTCGCTCAATAAAAATGTTATATGTGCCAAAAGTATTAAATATTAATTATTCGTAAACTACAATGTCAAATGAAAAATTGTTACATACAGCCTTAGATAATATGTGAAGTGAAATTACTGATACACTTTAGCTTTGTTAAGTGTGTCATTTTGAAAATAAAACTAAAATCGATGGAAATGAGAGCTCACTTGGTGATTTTTTTCTATCGAGAAAATTTCATTATATTATGTTTTCTGTTACAGTCGTCACTTTCATTTATAATGTATTTATCTATTTAAAAAATTAATTAAATTAGACTTTACTTAGATAAAATTCAAATCTAGGATTGGCTATTTCTCTTTACACCCGCTCTTAAGTATGAGCAGAAATGTGACCCTTAAAGGTCACAGTCACAGCCCTCTTGCAGCATCTATGGCGTCGTTCGTATTAATAGATGACGGGAGCCACCTACCATCAATTGTATCATCTGCCTGATCGCCGATCTTTACAAAAACAAAATATTGAGGACTACTGGTAACCTTAAGAGGTATTTTATATTTTTTTATAGCTTATATTCTGGCAACACACTTTAATACATATTCGATTCCCTGTAAGTATTAACTTGTGACTATTCATTTGAAAAATGCTAAAGGTTTGGTTTCAGCCCTATAAAGGGTTATGAATAAAATTTCAGTTCGAATAAAATATATATACAGTCCAGTAAACACGAAAGGCCAAACCATTTTACAGTTAGCGTTCATGTAGAATTAATATTATATGTACACTATAGTGCTATTATTGCATTTTCAGTTTTGTTTGCCGAAGTAACTGTTATAAAAAATTACTACTTACAGTAAAATATTTTAAATTCATTCAACTATCGATCGGTAACAAGATATCGAAGTATATTTTGGCACGTTCGTAGCTTATATTAAATATGTATTATTTTAATTTTATTAAATAATATAGTAATTAAGTAAGAATATTTTGTCTATTATCTGTACTAATATGTTAAACTCGATGAGTTTGTTTGGTTAGTTTTTGTTTGTAAACTCTGAAACTACAAGTCGGATTTAAAAAAAAATCCTTTTTTTAGGTAGAAGGTTTTAATCACGCTAAGTAACCCCTAGAAACTGAAAAATGTCAGAAAGGTTTTTTTTCCCAAAAGGAAAAATTCAGAAAGAACGCTAAGCGAAAACGAAAAAAGAATAAGATGCGATTCGACGCGTAAGGTCAAGCCGAGAAGCGAACATTACTGAGTAGATCCGACATGTGCATGCCTATATCAAATTAAATTAAACGACACATGAAGCCGCGGAACACAGCTAGTATTATATTAATAAGTATTATATAAAACAATTGCTAAATTCAATTAAATACGTTTCTTTGACGTCCTCGATTACGTAACGAACGAATATATTAATCGAAGTTTGCACTTTTTATTATAGAACATCAAACTACTACAACATGGAACCCGCGTGCCATACAAAACACTACGAATTTTATGGAACATTTAAAAGTGACATAAGCGTAGAGCATGAACTGTCATTTATAACAAAACAAACATAATAATTAGTACGTAATTTAAAGAAAATGTGACTTTACGTCAACCCATTAGAGTTTAAAATGAAATAGTAGAAGTTGATCGTTACTACCTTCTACCATTGACGCGTGAAGGCAAGAGTCCGCCATGATTCTGTCAAAGGCGTTCTTTTTATGTGCCGCTTTGGCATTTGTGACGCCAATTCCATTGTAGTATTTCGATGTTATAGAAATAAAAATAAAGTTTCAAAATTTTTAAGTTTTAGTCAAGTACATAAGGAAAAAAATTGAAGTGACGCTTTCTGTTGTAATGTGTTCAAATGCTCCACATTTCCGTAGTAGGTACTCGTACTCTGTTGCACCACGTAGAGCGCCACAAAGGCTTAGCAGGTGCCACGTGTAATTTTCCTTTCCAGAAAATTTTCAAGTCACATGCTGCTGATGGCCTGCTTTTTATGTACAAGAAGTTTCAATGAGGTTTCCCTTTTATATAAAGCCACGTAATATTTAAAGCATAAAAAGTAATTAAATAATTTTTAAACTTATATATACGAGTATAATAAATTTCGTAAGAAATATTTGTATGGTTACAAAGAGAATAGTTTGTGTACGCTTCAAGAACTCCAGAATGGATAGACCGATTTTGTTTTGGTTTTCACATATGGAAGAACGATAAAGGGTGACAATTTTTATATATATATAAAAAATAATAGCCTTTTTTACAGTCACTTTTTTATAACTTTTTTATACTTAATAGACTACGTACTAACTGTGATAAATTTTATTTCAAATGTCTATATATAAAATAAATTTATTTTCGAATCAGAATTGTACCTTTTACAAGACAACGTACAATATTCTGGAAATCAAATTGCTAATCATAACAAATTAATGAAAGCGGATTTCTTAAAAAATATTTTTATTAAATATTATTATTATTTCTGTTGGGTAATGAAAAACAGTTTACGAAAATACTTTACGGGTAATGCTCACGAATCACTAATTTACTCGGATTTTATTCGATCAACAATAAAATTCAATTTGTATAAAAGCTCTAGTCTATTCGTCGGCTATGTAAATCCAATTACATTGAGGTTTGTGAATGATAAAATGCTGTGAAGTTTTCGGAGTAATTTTGTATCACGTAGGCTGTTATTAATAAAGAACGAGGGTTCGTTGACAGCCTTGATTCTGATTTGTACAGCCTTGATATCTTGACTATCTTTAGCGCCTTGAATGTAAACTGTAGAACTGCCATAATGATGGCGTAAAGTGGACAGTTAATCTAACGGCAGTAACAATACCCTATGACTACCATAGGCTAACCATGATTTAGCATCTCATATGATTTCGTAGTTTGTTTTTTTTTTAACAAGAGATACCTAAACTCGAGTTTAGGTTTCACTTCACTTTCACGTCATGTCTTGTCCCTTAACAGTTTATTCTTTTTCTTCCTACAACTTTTCAATGGCATACGGTTGTGTAATATTTGTATTTGTAAGGTATGCGAGAAGTCTATTTTTGTGTCTTTTTGATTTTATAACACATTCCATAAAATCTGTATTTTTAGCAAATATTTATGATTTATGAAATTATATTATGTTCGTTGAAGATAGAAAAGAATAATTTGTTTTTCTCGTAGTAAAATAATAACTGTCTGTAAAATATTTCAGTATCACAACAACACAACAACCATTGTAAAATCTACGAATCTCTTCGAGTAAATAGCTTTATCGTCTACATTTGAGACATAAACAAACTAGTAAATCACCTTTTTCAAGATAACTTTAAAAGAGATAGCGTAGATTTTTAGGAAAACGCAAAGTTTCGCCCTCCGATCACATTTGTAAATGTCACATAATTTAAGGTAAATAAAGGCTAAATACTAAAAATATGTATGGTTTAAAAAATAATTTAGAAGAAATACTCGTAGACAACGCGATTGCTTTGGAAAAAATATGCATTTTTTTATAGGAATTGGAAGAAATATTCCACGGTATGCCAAAGAAAATATATCCATGTGTAGGATCAGACGATCGGCGGTGTGGGATGTATATTGTATATATCGCAGTAGCGCTGGTAGGAAGATATATGTGTTAGAAAATTAATAATGGTAATACCTACCAACGAGCGGGAGCGACCGCCATTCTGCGCTAGGTCGTGATAGCGTGAAGACGATTGATTTACCTAGTCGGTATTTTTGTAACAAATAGATATGTATATATAAGCAAGAACAAATAAATAAGTGTTCCAACTATGTGGAGTATTATTACTACTATTATCTACCGTGGTCTACAGGAAAGGCAACAAATCAGAAGTGCGGTAAGTACTCAGCGGCCCTTGAGGTATGTACTTGTAATTTTTTTTGTTAACGAAATTCTATCTACCTACGTGCATAATAACAATAAATGTCGTACGTATGTACGACTGAGACTCCAATGAAGTTAATATCGTATTATTATTTTAGTATGATGATGTAATAATATACTTTTATTTAATTTAATTTTTAATAACATTGTATTGTTTTTATTAATATTATAAATTGACTGGTATGAATATCTATACGAGATACGTTGTAGCCTGAATTCAGTTAGGTACGTATATTTTACCTATGAGTTTCGCATGGAACATTTGCATGTTTCTTTTATCTGTAATTATGGGTGAAGCGTTATACTCGTATAAACAAAAAAATATGCTTTTGTTGACTGTTCAGTACGAGTTAATCTACTTATGCACTTCATTTACATAAAAATAAAAGACATTTACAAATTAATAGACTTAAGTTTACTTATTGGAATTCATAAAAAGTTTACTTAAAATACTAATATCCGTTTCGTTTGGTAAAATACCTTACTTATTTGGATGTCTTAAATAGGTGGGTACGTATTACCTAGTTATTACTTACACTTGACTTCCACTGATAATTAAAGTGATAGGGTAAAAAAAAAAAAAACATAATAATTGTGCTATTTTGTGGAATCACATGTCCCCGCTTGATACAGTACACGTATACTAGCTATTATACTCCTACACTCGTAATTTCAAATGTGATGATCATGACAGAACTATTTAAAAGTACTTCCTATGGAAAAGATACATAGTTTTTCAAATGTCAAATTATTTTATATTTAGTATTCACTAGCTGTAGGTATAAGTAAAAAATTCTACCACGACAAAGAAAGACTGTCAATATTAAATATTAAAGGTACTATTATTAATATTAAGGTACATGTGCAATATTAACAGCATTTTTGATAAATAATAGTCGACAAGGGTCTAGTTTTAAGCGTCCGTCACAGCTACTGTATCTGCGACGTATTTCCATGAAAACTATTAAGCTTAACGGAGTTAGAGAAGTCCAGATACATTGATTTTGGTAGTCAGTGTACTCTGATCAAAGAGAGGGTAGTTAAAGAAAAAAAAAAAACATCCAAATCTAAGTCTTGATAAGGGGTTGATAAGTAACCCTCAAAAGTCCTACTTCTTCAGTCGACGTCTAGTCGGGTCGGGTTTTGGTAACTTTGGGTGTTGAGGCTGTTCAGGCTGACATTGAAGCTTCGGCGGTGAGGGACGAGCTTCTCACGACGGATGAGACTCACGAAGTGGGTCAATCCTTTACGGAATTAACATCGGTTACCGTATGTAAGACTCATTCGGAGTTAGTTTTATACTACGACGAGTCGGGACTTGAGCGTAAGTAAGTTTGAAGATGTCGTTTTAGAAGGCTCAAATTATATAAAACGTACACTTCGGATAATATCACCGGTACATTGGTTGTGGTGCTGGAGGAGAATGCTCGGAGTATCGTAGACTGAATTCCGTACCAACGAGTCTATACTTCGAGAACTCGGCATCAAGCAGCGCTTGTCATCTTTGGTACAGTCCCGTATCCTCACGTTCTTTGGCCATGTCTGCCGCCGAGGGGAGGTGGCTATTGAGTGACTTGTGGTCCAGGGAAGGGTTGAGGGTACCAGGCCGCGGGGAAGATCGCCTATGAGATGGACGGATCAAATAAAAGCTGCGTTGAATGGCTCACTGCAGGGATGCACGAGGAAGGCGGCCATCAGAGAGGAATGGCGGCGTATTGTGAGGCTTGCCACCAACACCTGAAGTGATGGCCACGACCACTCTGTCAAGAGTGAAGCCGAAAAAGAAGAAGACATTGGTTATACCTGGAAACGCTTGTATGAAGGTTAATGTTAAATTCGCGACGCTACAGTGTATACAAATTATTATTGTATACCTTTCCGGGTTGCCGTTAATTTTGTTTGTAAGGCAAGAAAAAAAAGACAGGAACGAATCACCCTGGCTCATACTAAATATTGGGCTAAATATTGGCCCTAAAGTTAAACAATTAATTGATTAATTAGTTATTTGATGAATTAATAATTTAAGTTAAATAAGGACAACAACAGAATATACCGCCAACAGTTTCTTCGAACCGTATCGTCTTCCCTACAGCGAACGGAATGTAGTCAGGAAAATGGTAGACGAGTGACTGGATAATAATAGAAACTCTTATTCCACGTACGCCAGCCCTATTGTACTTACTCGTGCCAAAGAAAAATAACGATGGCGTTAAGAAGCTAATAGTGATGAGCCGTATCGTTAAAAATGTATATCCGCGGATACGGATCCGGATACGGATTTTAACTTTCATACTCAATCGGTGTAGGTGCGCGTGATCTTGAAGCGATGGTTGACGCCCGCCACTTGAAGTTTTGCGTGACAGGCAGGAGATGTTTCGATTTGCATTGTGCATTAATTCTACATTTAATTAGAATTTGGAATGTTACGAAGATTTAAGTTTTGGTTTTCTCATTATAAAATCATTGTTGGATAATATTTATTAATAACACCCGCACATCACAACAACATGAGACCAATCGATTTGGCAGTTTCTGTCGATTCGAAAGTACAATTTATTTCTAAAGTGATTATCTGGTTATTGTTTTATTTATTTACGTTAATTTTTCGATATTTTAATGGTTATTCTGCTACTCAAATAAAGATTATAAAAATCGGTCTAGCCGTTTTCGAGATATACCTGTGGTATAACTAATACGACTTTCTTTTATGTATATAGATTTCATTATTTTAATAAGCTTGTCACAAAGATTTGTGATTATAAAGATAGTTTATTTAGTACCCTTAATATGTACTATTGGTATGGTAACTCACTACGATAAATGTTTGCAATATAATAATAACATCTCAATGGAATTTAATAATTTTTATTGCTACCTAATCACCTAATAATTAATTAGAATTTCATCTATGAATTGAAAATTAATAAGATAAAAGATCCATACAAGATCCGCCAAAAAAGAAATGGATACGGATACGGATATCACTAATAGCTAGAGGAAATACTGAGGAAGTGCTTCCTTTGTTTTAAAATTTTAAATAGGATCTTGGATATCAGATCTTCATATCCGCCTTTGAGGCCTGGATGGAACAAACAAAATACAGGCGGTCACTGAATTGCCTAGGCAAAAAAAAAAAAAAAAATTAGATTAGCGCGCAACCCCGGAGTTATGATGGTCGGTAATTTACCTTTTTGAGAAACAAGTGCTTGAACTAGTTCAAAACTGCTTTTGCCTTTTGAAAGTCTTGTATAAAATTATAGATGTCTTATCTGTTTTGATTTGTGTTTAAACTTAAACTTTGTGAAACGATTATTTCATCCAAGTTGAATTATTGTTTGGTTGAATATGGTAACTTGTTATTTAAGAAATTATACAAATTAATTCAACGAGTGCAAAATTCCTATTTGCGTTTCTGCGTGAAGGTGCCTCTTAGATCGCACATAACACCTTTCTTAAATAAATATATCATTTGGCATATGAATGTCAGGCAATAACTTTACTATGCAACGCTAATCTTCGAAGTGGCTGATACTAACAGACCTGAGTATTTGTTTCAAAAATTGAATTGGTGTGATCCTCTCTTTGTAGCAGACATCCGACAGATACATTGAATGTTCCCTTGAATGTCCTCGGTAAATTTTTGCCAAACAACAGCACGCTGTGGTAGCTTCCAATACTTGACTTTTAAGTGCAAACTGGTCGGCGGCTCGAAAACATCGGTGCGCGTGGCTAGAATTCGTTCCGTCTCACACAGCACGAATGGGATACGCAATGATTCGTACCAAAAAGGAATTATAAGCAGACCCTAGGGCATATGCTCTTTTTGACAGAGCTACTGCATATATCTATTTCGTGTAAAGTTATTTGAACTCTTGAATTATCTAGTTATTGATCGATGTATATATTCAAAGTACTTTGGAGTTTTTGTACACTAGAGTGACCTATTTACCCACAAAGTTGCATCAAGACTTGTTGGTAAAATATGGATTTTTCAAGGATCATATCTTTTAAATTAATGTTTTTTAAATTTGTATGTAAACGAACCTAGTTAACGACAAGATAAATCGGTACCATGCTTACTTTTGTAAATTAAACATAAAACAGCGGAGTAATGATCATTCTACGTTTGTATGGAGGAAGGCTGAGTTGTATCACCTTAAGTGTCAGAATTATATTTCTTTTGTTCTCATGTCTAAATCTGCTTCCAAAATTGAATATACTGTGTTACTAATTGAGACAAAAGGAGAATGAGGTCTTGAGCCAAGTGATTAACTTTGTGATATGAGCAATAACCAAAGACAACCTGATGGAGGGTAGTGTACTGTTATTTTTAAATATGATTAGTTGCAGGCTAAACAGAGCTATGACTTTAAATTCCTACGAGTCATAGTACTGCAGTGGCGACGCGTGTTCTGACGGCGAGAATCTGTCAAGTGGGACTGGCGTGGGATCGGCGCTATGGTTTGCTTCAGCCTATGCTGAGCAATGGCACATATTCAATGGGATTTTGGTTGTGTATTCTCACTTAAATGGGAGAGATTTGTATATATTTAATTTTTGTTTTGTTATTTTGAATGTATTCGTGTATGTCAGGTGAATGCAAAGTAAATGTTCTCTAATGATATTCTATTCTAAAAAAAGTGAAAAACAAGAAGCTGGCAGCTAAACTTTGGGGTCCCTAAAAAAAAAATAACTATAATTTTAGACAAAGACAGAATATTGAAGGGCGTTCCTGTAGATAGGCAATACAAAAATATATTTCAGCAGATAAATGCAAGGCGTGGGTGACATGTCAGTCATCATCATTGATAACCAGTGATAACGAGACCAGTACTAGTAATGAGGCTGGAACATTTGGGTCAAAGGTCAAAGGCGAAGTTGAACTATCAATCCTAAATTCCAAAATCTATTTTCCTATACCTATATTTACAGATACAGAGCTTAGATGCGAAGTGAGAGCAGTCTGGTGTTGATCGGGACGGGCATCAGCTGCTATGACTATTGATAATGAAAACGATGCAATTTTATCCCGGCAGGCCGTGTCCCTCTGGTGGCAAACGGTAGCATGAGCAGGCCGTGTCCATCGAGTGGCAAACGGTAGCATGGGCAGGCCGTGTCCCTCGGGCGGCAAGCGGTAGCCATAATAGAATTATGAAGAGCCTCGGATGGGCAACGATAGCGAGCAGTAAAGATGGTGGCTAAGCGGCTATAGTTGGGTAATGGGCAGGCCGGGTCTCTCAGGAGGCAAACGGTAGCCATACTCGAATTGAGAAGAGAGTTGAGCGTACCCTGTGAGTGACAAACGGTAGCTCTACATATTAGTTCCACGACGTCCCCTTGAACTACAGTGATTTAATGCCAAATGTTAGTTTTATTGTTTGTAATAGTGGAGTGTCAAATGTGTCAAATAGTAGAATGTGAGCGAGTTAAATCTAGAAATATGCATAACAATCCAATTTTTAAGTAGTTCTAATGTACCTAACCAGAAAAGCTTTTCTTCTATAGAATAAAGACGTTTAGCACCTAAAATCATAAATAATTATGCTGAGAGGCATTTATGTAATTAAGGTAAATAATTTGATTGAATTTGATATAATGTGATTAATGATTTTGTAAAGTACCTAAGTACGATTTAAGTACATATTGCAGTACTCTGTATATTTTAAACTGCTAAAGCTCATTTAAAATAACTTAATCCTAATAGTTATATTTATTTACACATTATATTAATATAAAAAAAGAGTATCGGTCCCTTTGGCAGGGTCCTAGGCATGCTAGTCAGCATGCAGTCGCACTACCTCGTTGTATGTAATTAATTAAATATAGTTTGATATAATATGACTAATAACTAGACACTAGTCTGAAATAAAAACCAGAATTTTCCAATAAATAGATCTCTAATTAATTAATTAATTTGAGGGTGGCTTTTGTAATTGTTGAGTCTTAGCGTATGATTTTAGACAATATTCATTGTAAGTAGTTTTAATAAGTATCTTCAGATTCTTTTTACATTCAATATGTGTCACAATAGTCATCATAGTCTACCTCTAAATTTATTTTATTACTTAAACATTTTAGTACTTGGTGGTATTGATATTTCCCTAAATTTTTATTAATATATATAAATTTACAATTACAATATGTCTTAACAAGCGACCCAATGTGATTGTTAAGCAAGTCGCTTGCAAGGTACTGTAGTACTTACAGATTATTTTATATTTAATGACTAATTAAGATAAGCTCTGCATTCAGAATATCAGAATGTTTTGTTTGGTATTTTGTGTAACATCTGGAAATTATAACTTAGCTTGAATCTATATCATATTGCTATTAATAAATATATAGAATATAAAGTTTATGTGCATTGCAAACCCAATAATAATAATTTATTTATACAAAAATATATTCAGCATTATTCACTATGTATTTCAAACGGATGTAGATCTAAGAATTATGTACATATCTGTTATTATTCATTGTTATTGTTACATAGTGATGTATTTCAAACTGATGTAGATCTGAAAATTATATACATATCTGTTACTATTCATTTTTATTATGTTACACAGTATTTCCAACAGATATATATATCTGAAAATTATGTACCTACATAGCTATTATTATTCCTTCTTATTATGTGATGTATTTCTAACTGACGTATATTTGAAAATTATGTACATAGCTATTATTATTCATTGTTAACATTTTACTCAACTCTTACTCAATATTGTATCTCGAACTCATATATTTTTCTTCTTACTCCGAACTAAGTATGAGGACCTACTCACTCAATCCGGATGACCGAGCTTGGCTCCGGAATGAGGACATTCCTAGAACAGAATGGCCGTCTGTTAGAAAATTAATAATGGTAATACCTACCAACGAGCGGGAGCGACCGCCATTCTGCGCTAGGTCGTGATAGCGTGAAGACGATTGATTTACCTAGTCGGTATTTTTGTAACAAATAGATATGTATATATAAGCAAGAACAAATAAATAAGTGTTCCAACTATGTGGAGTATTATTACTACTATTATCTACCGTGGTCTACAGGAAAGGCAACATATGTAAACATAGAAACGGGATCTGGCTGATGGACCAGGCGCATCCTTCGCGGTATACGGGTGGCGCATTAGTTAGGAATAATGAACTAAGTAGTGAAGTTAAAATAAGTGGCTGTTATCAGGTTTGTTATTTATAATAAAGTTATTTATTAGTGATGGCGTTTTTGAAGCCGATTTTTACAAATTTATATACAAACAAATTTTCTTGTAATAATTAATATGAAGATAATATCATGATATATATTTTTTGTGCAGTTTTTTTTTTTAGATTACAAGTAGTGTGTATCTTTATAAAAAATGTAGGTAGTTAGTTAATTCGTTTGTATGTGAAAATTCCAAACAGAGCGTGTCAAAACAACACTGTCAAAGCTACTCGAATTTCGATGCTTTTATGAATTCTGGTTCACAATATAGACAGGATTTTTCATGTTTGTATAACAGCATACTAAAGGATGTAGTGAAAATGGACGGGACGCATGTGTGGAGCAGATTCGTGTAGGGTAGCCTTGAAATGGTGACCATGGTTGAAAAGCCACTACTCGTAGCTAAACCGATGGCCTCAAGCAAATAAGTTATTATTCTTCTTCTTCTTCGTTGGGTATCATGGCAATTCGGCACATTTTGGGAATGGCCATTGTCTGTCAATGTCAAGTAAAGGGAGCGACTTCATGTTTGGAGCAACGTCAACAAAGTGCACTCCGCCGCGAGCTCCGCTGAACGGAGCCCGCTCGGAGCACACGGGTGTGGGGCTTCTTGGTCCCCAACAACAATCCGATGGGACGAGGAAAGGCCGGTGAGAACCACCGGCCCCCGCGACCCCCCCGGACTGTCGAGGGTAAGCCCCCCCCACCACGACAAGGTCATGGCCCACCTAGGGGGGGATAATAGTTATTTCACCAAGCCTTCAGTATGACAGTTACATTAAATCATCTTCTGAACTACATGCAGTTGTTACACAGGCGCACCTTGGATACAGACAACATAAAGTAAATAAATATTGATTTTTATTAAACTAGCGAACCGCACCTGGCTTCGCGCGGATGCAATTTTTTCTACAAATTACATACATTACACAGTAAAAAGTTGTTAATATTATAAAGAGGTGAACTTTATAATTTGTTTCTTTGTATGTCGGAGGTAATCTTTGAAACTAGTCATCCGATTAAAAAAAAACTTTAGAATGGAACTAGAATGGAATGTCAGGATCGACATAGGCTAAATATTCCTCGCGGGCGAAGTCGCTAGTAATAGATAATTGACTACTATGTGAAAAGAAAACTATGCATCTTGTTTTTAACGAAATTGTGGAGTTAGTGTTCTAAAAACAAATTCACCATAAAGAGCACTAGTGAAATATATCGCAAATATAATCTCGCATGTTGGACTCGCGAAGTCGACTAAAGTCATTTTATCCAGTCGTATGTGTGTATGAATCATAAAGAATCATCAAGAAACGAGCAATGCGCAGAAGCGTTGTGAAAGCACTACCTCCTCAACTATAAAACATCTGAGACGCCTTCGAAATATCCGGCTCTAAGGATCTCCGACGAGTCAGAGCGGGTGTTTTGTTTTATTTGAATAAATTGCTCACTTTTCTCCAGCGGTTGGCGGGAAAGCATTTGTTTTCACTTAGAAAACCACTCGACGCCTTCGCGAATCCGCCACTTACGGTGGAGCTGGGAAATCAGCGGAAAACACAAACGAAAATGAACGACAAAATTAAGTGAAATCGTGCTATTTTCAAAATCTATTGAGCATTTTAGTTTTCTAGATAAAAAATACTTAGAAATACCTAAATATTTTTTCTAAGCCTTCAAAATACAGTAGGTACTTCTGACATTGAATTTTGAAAACTGACACTGCAATTTGGCGAAAATACAGTAAGCAGTGGGGTATGGTGTGTCGCAGTATTATTGGAATTCTAATTTGAGCATCAGACTGAGAAAGGAAACAAATGTACGATTTTTCTATACGTTTTTATTTTAATTATTAAGTATCATTCAAACATACGTAAAATTAATATCGACTAGATCTTTTAAAATTCAACTTCTTATATTAGAGCTTATTATCAACTGTGCTTTGAGAGAAACTTTATTGTCGGAATCTTGTATTATGTTGTCCGTCTGATATTCGTCCCTCATATCGGTGGATATAACTTACGACGCTATGAAACTGTATTTGTTATGATATTTTTTATACGTCGTAAACAGCACAATTAGGTTCCATATTGTTAGTGAAAGATGGAAGGGACCATTAGCAGTGCGTTATAAAAGAGCCTTTGTGTCCTCACGTCGAGGGTCAAGCTCGATATAGGCCGAATCTTTGTTGTCGCTGCTCATTGTTCAAAAAGCCGCTGATGCCTAAATTTCACCTAGTTTACTGAGTTTGAATAGTGCTTACTCAGAAACTGACGGTTTAATGAGCTTCGTGAAGTGTCGTTTCGTAAATTGTTTTCAATTGTTGTTAAGTAGGCTAATTGTAGAGTAAAAACGATATTGAAGTTAGCGCTTGTTTCACAAACGTCAAGTAGGCCAACCTGTCATTTAAAGTCACCGGTAACCGGAAATAATGGAGCTGATATACCTTTGTTTGTACGGTAAACGTCCCAAACATTAAATAGAAAATAATTTAAAAAAAATCGGCTATCGAATGATGCAGTAAAACGAGTGCATAATTCAATATAACAGAAATTGATTTCTAAAAGTAACTAATCAACACTTTACTTGTAGTTTGTGAAAGAGGCCCTTAGACTATTGCTTGGGTATTGTAATTATAAATTAAACTAACTGAGAGTTTACTCAGAGGTTTATAAAAACATATTATTATCTTTAGCAAAAGATTTTATGGCCACACCTTTATTTAGAAATTAAGAGGGCATTGTAGGGGAAGAATTTCATGAGCGCAATGCCTAGGTATTAGCACATTGTAAGTATGTGTTCCTTATACGTTATCATAACTAATTTAATTAATATGTGACTTCTTTTATATAACTACAATGTGATAAAAAACAGTCAGTTAAAAAAACATTCCTTATAAAACTTAATAAGTGAATTTCATGGTTTTTTTTAATGTTGAGATCAACACAATCAACGCCACAGATGCTGCAAGTGCGCTGCAGTCAGAAGCGGAAAGCGTCTTCAAAAGCCATGTAAAGAAGAACATGGCTACTGACCTGGAACTGGTTTCCATTATTGCATCTTTCAAGGAGGTTTGTTAGTTTCTTAATTAATGTCAATGATATTCCTACACCTTCATTAATTTTAATTAATTTTGAGCGTCATTGAAACTGAATGTACCAACCAGATAGCATTATTACTTGATGAGGTCACAAGAAGTAATTCTGCAATCATTACTCTTTACTTTCACGCAAAGGCTGTATGTCGTACGTTAATTACACACGTGGTGCATAATGGAACGTTTGAGGGGCTGTGTATTCATTTGTATTCATTTCGCATTCCTGTTTTTGCAGACGTAATAAAAACGTATCGCAACTCGTCGTTTGTGTGCACAAACGTATTCGATTCGTATCGCGCGTTGAACAAATTGTAGCTTTACTTTTGAGTTTAATAAGAAAATTTTAGATAATATCTTGCTCACGTACGTATTACTGAAAATGAAATATATTTACAATAATAATAAATTAAATCATTGCAAAAAAGCAAACTATATTTTTTTTTGCTTAAAAAAGTGCTTTTTGATGATAAAAAGCAGATTCTGCGCTATTTTCTACTTTTAACATAATTCAGTTCTTATAAAAACAATATAATGCTTTATGTATGAGACTACAACAAAGATTGAGTGATGTCAATCTGTTATTATTAAGGCATAGGCTTAAATCAATTTTGTTTGTATTATAAACTTTTATCTTAAACACAATTGGGGTGTCAAGTCTGTTTACTTTATCTCATGGAATTCAAAGAACGACATCTACTTGAAACGATCTTGTCAGACACTTTGACTTGTGTCGTTAATCTGTATGTACGAGTGAACGTGTTACGGGTGTTTCTTTGTATGTGTTTTCTCCTTTATGTTTGTTTGTTTTTAATATCACGTTAACTACAACGTGTGTGTGGAAAGAAAATTCTAAGAAAATAGGTACATAATTATTACAAAATAAACTCGGTATAAGCTCGGTTTCTGCTCTTTCTCCGCTAACTTCTTCTATACAGTCTGACAGTTCTATACATACAGTTAGTCAGTATGATATTGATACGGTTTTCACTAATGTAAAGAGCGATAAACGACGAAGGTTTGTGAAAAAAAAATGTTTTATAAATATTTATAGTGTAACAGTATCAATAAAATTATGTCCTCATAAAATATTTACAACTTCAGCGTTCTTCTACGTCAATCGTTCTTATATCTAACTTTACTTTACATTTTATCAATAAAAAAATGTAACATGAAATTATGTCACATTAGAACATAAATTAGAAATTCGTAAGTAATATAATTATTATAAGGGCCTCTTTCACAAACTACAATTAAAGTGTTGATTGGTTACTTTTAGAAATCATTTTCTGTTATATTGAATTATGCACTCGGTTTACTGCATCATTCGATAGCCGATTTTTTTAAATTCTATTTAATGTTTGGGACGTTTACCGTACAAACAAAGGTATATCAGCTCCATTATCCCCGGTTACCGGTGACTTTGAATGACAGTTTGGCCTACTTGACGTTTGTGAAACAGGCGCTAGCCCTTTGTAAATGCGGATGCTGTTAATTAAACATCGCTATCGTACATATTTATTTAAATATTACTTGAATTGGCAAACATTGACATAATTATGATAGAGTAACTATTTAAGTAATTAAAAAATACATTGCAACTTGCCTGTTATTGCTTTACTGCTTGTCATTGACGTTTACATCTGCATTTGTATTAGCTGTTGTTATATTAGCTAAAACCACTTGTTAGCAATCGTTTATAATTAATTCATATTGTTTATTTTATATTGAATTTTATTTGATCTATTTTTGTTAATAACGGTGGACTCGAAATTAAATAAAAAAAAATGTTTTAATTACTTTCAACTTACTTGATGATATTAAGTTTATATTTTTGTAAACAGAGATGAAATCTATATCTGCAACTAGCATGCAAATGCAAATGTCTGTGTTTGTTTACTTTTTTTGTGAATTACCTAATGATTTTTTATGCTGTTGCTGGTAATTGGGGTCAATTAAAAAAAAATGAAATAAAATAATAAATAATTTTCTTTTCAGTTTACAAACTCGCCTTAAAACATGCAAAGTAACGTCAAAGAATGAACTCCAATTCAGATTCGCATTTAGCTTGGAGACGCGTCAGTTTGTCCTCGCAAGTACGAGTATTTACCAAACGTAGTCGCGTCGACGCTCGAATTGTAGCTCCCTAGAGCACTCTCAGGACCACTTGTCCCGCGGCCCGAGGCCATTTTCAGAAGTGTGCTTCTGAAAAATTGACGCGGAACCAACCCAAGACGGATTCCTTTAGACCCTTTTTTGTTCCCACGTTACGTCTAATGCTCGCTGTTAACGCTTTGTGGGTTAACACCTGCGTAAACTTTGCCTTATTTAGAAGGCAAAGCGCTGTTGTAAAGGATATAGAGATTTTATTCTAAATTTGGGTCAACCTGAAAATATCAATACCATAATATGAAACAGAAATTAATGTTGTGTGTATTACAACAAGATAGAAAAGAGATTTAATGTTAAAACATTCACTTTTTGTGTGATGTGACTGATGTGTGAGGACTAACTCTACAGATGGAGTATAGATCACCTAATAATCCATAAGTTGTAATATCTACAGAAGTTATAGAATAAAAATTAAGAAATATTATTCCTTACTTCTGATTTTATTTATTGTATTAACTATTTACAAAATATGGCCTCACTAGTAGTAATACTACCATAACACCAGTTAATAATGTGTTAGCAATGGTAGTTCCATTGCGTACTCATTATGGACGTTGCCCATGGAGTTTACCGCATGGTATACATTAGGGAAGCAACTTGAAAGTACGATATCAAAGGATATATAAACAATTCACAGAGAGATCATCATATATCTTTGTAGGTTATGTACACACAGTCAGTTCTCGTAACGAACTGGCAACGTCAGGCCCAAGGGACGTCTGGAGTTTACCGAGGAAAAAGTTGTGCCCCCACATTACGTTTACAACAATCTTTTGTTGTCGACAAACTTGTAATGTTTTTGTTATCATTCAGTTCTGTTTGCTAATAATTTATTGTTCGCTAATTCTTGTTGTTGAAACTTGATTATAAGTAAGCACTACCAGATAGATAGTATTTAAGAAAAACCTTAGACAAATGGATATATAATAATCTAACAATGATTATGTTATGGGAAGCAATGAAAGATTTAATCTGAATTAAATGATATTATAATTGGTTTAGCAGAAAAGTGTATCCTTGTTCTCTGCTAAGGGGTACAGCAGAACAGAACTATAAATACAAACAAATTACAAAGTCAAATTCATAAGGGACAAAAAACAGTATGAAACAAAGAGCTTTTGCAATAAACTTTATATGTGTGAAGGAGAAATACTCTCAATCTACTTGTTTTAAAGGGAGACTACTTGTTATATTCCAAAACATAGTGATGTTATTTCACTTATAGACATTATTTTTATAGTTTACATAGTTGTTTCTTCAATATTTTTATGTAATGGTCAGCAGGCATGCTAACGGTAAACTAGATGACAGGTGGATATCGTTGGCTATAAGCACAAGCAATTCCACAGGAGTTCCAAGTAGGTAATTTGAGGCTCCATTACCTACTTGGAAAAACTTGGAATTTATTTCCAGAATAAAGGCTAAAGCTCAAGAAGTGGATAGGAGAATGGACTTTGGATCTAACTCACTTAGACACAACTCAGATCCTGTTATTTCATAATGGTAGAAGGGTAAGTACTCTCGCCTGAAAGACTGGCTGCCACTACACTGCCACTACAAAACTAATATCATTCTAAAATCATACTATGCATCTTAACTTTAAATATTTAAACTCAGGGGAAAGTATTAAACATGAAAACACTTAAATGCAGTATGCTACTTGTAACCGGTGGTGACAATTCGTGTCTTCTCGGGAAGTATCGTCTTTTGTATCTGTCCGACCGTCTAGCGAGACATTCTTGAGATGTTCGAGGCTCTTCGCTATAAAACCGTTCGTTGAAATGACTATCGGTACAACGATTGTCGACTCGATATTATAAGTCTGAGTATTATGTAATATCCTTGAAACTTCGTAGCGTTTAAGATTTCTTTTGCTCTAACTCAGGGGATTCAAGGGTCTCAGGTTCAATTCCTGGCAACTTTGAAAAAAAACTTCTTAAAATTGGCGTTACGCAATCATAAATAATTAATAATAGAAATATAATAATATTTCTATTATTAATTATTTATGATTGCGTAGAAAATTTTATTTTTGATAGAAAATAAAATGTTCATAAGCAATGTGTTGTATTCTCCAAATAAGACAAAGTAACTTTGCTATTAAGAAGTCACTTATCACATAAAAGTATGAACATTCTCGGCCATTAAACGAATTGTGAATAAGAAATTTAAACTGAGAATAACTTTGTTATTCAATAGCATTTATTATTTCAGCCAGCTTCCGAGAAATATGAGGGTTTTCCTGTTACTTCGTTCCACCACACTGACCAACAAAATTTAATAAGAACAGATGTTATCAGGCGCCTGAAGTCAGTCATCTGTTAAATGAAAAGTTGTTCAAAACGTAAACATCGCGAATAAAAATATACGAGTATGAAGGCATATTAAGCGGTCAATACTTTTTGAACTTGACATTAAATCGTTTATATAACCAAAAAAATACATATAAATATTTTTAAATTTCAGTCTGTGACTCGAGAGGTACGGGAGACAAGGGAAGGGTTAAGTTTTTTTTTAAGTTATAATAATAATAAAAATATACCAACCTTGTTAGACCAACACATTTTGTTATATTATATTAATAAAATAATTAAAAGTTCAAAAGGACACTAAAAATAGTGGAATATTTTTAAAATTAAATAATTTTTTTTAAGCCGCTGCAACTGTTTCTTCCATTTATTTTTTATAAATCATTTATAAAAATACACATAATATATTTATCCGCTGCTTGGTTTAAAACTACAGGTCTATTTGGCGAGTCGTTCACGTCATTAAGCACTTACAGTGCCAAAAAGAAAACATTAAGCTTGTACAACTATAAAAAGTGCTGAACAAGTTAATTGCAGTATTTAAACGGTTTATACCGACCGCTGTAGTTTCGCGGTAGCTATTGAAATAATTGGCTATTACGAACCCGTTCTCTAATTGGTCCTATTTGAAGGATAATTGGCTAATAAAGCAGCGCTATATTTAGATAATTAAGGCTTCGCCTTGCTTTACATAAATAGGAGCTAAAACTGTACCAAGCAATACTTTAAATAGCTTAATAAGTTGCATTGAAACGAAACTAATTTAAGCACACTTTGGACGAAATGAAAATATTTTTAAATTATTACCTATACAGTAATTTTTGCTTGTATATACATTTTATATATCTGCTTACTCCGGCCATGGAAAGTTATTCTACTTACAATAAAAAATAAAAAAATAAAAAACAAATTGAAGACGTGAGTGGATGAAGGTGGATAAGTCGCATAATTCCAATTTTGATTAAATCGAGGTTAAAGTTTTACTTTTAATTTTTGAGATAAGTCGCCACGAAACTGATTTTTGTATTAAATTATGATGCAAAGTTGTGTAAACAACCTAAAATATTAAGGGTATGATAGCATTAACTGCTATCATACCCTTAATATTTTAGGTTTAAGTACTTGTATTATTTAATTTTAAAAAAAGTGAACAGTGTACTTTTGCTAATGGAAATCAACAAAAGTACACTTTTCTGCACTTTTAGATTTTTAAAATTAACTGTACATAACACCTTTTTCAACATTTTATTTTCGAAAAATGTCTTAAATCGACGATCTTAAGATCTTAAGACATTCATATGAACCTTCATCAACGCTAAAATAAGAAAAAACCCAAAAAGTGACATATCACCTTCATCCACTCACGTTTTCAATCACATTTAGAATCTGTAATATTTACTCATAAATTTATTGTCTTTTCTAATTTTGGTGGTTTCTATCTTTGGTTAAAATATGAGGTAAAATGATATAAAGAGTGCGATGCAGGTTTTACACAAATGTTTGTTTACCAGGTTATATTGATACGTAGAATGAAACATCCTTTATTAGTGACAATAATATTTAATATGTATTGTGGTCTAAGCAATAAAGGGATAAATATAGCAATCCATTCCAGAGGCAGAAGGATTTTTTTCGAAAAATGATACAATATATCTGGCCTTATTTTATTAAAATGTTCCTCGAAAGCTCTACCATGTTTACACTAAACTTTTTCCATTGTTTACACTAAAGCTCGCCAATAGCCAATAGTTCGCCATTCGCCAAAACTTTTACAGTTTTAAATAAATTTAACACCTGAAATTGTAAGTTTAATATAATGTTAGATCGGTAAACGAAAAACACTCAAAAATGTTACATCACAAATCGACAATAAGCGTTTTTTTTTTATTCACAGATGAAAGTTCTGTAATTTTAACTAATACCCTGAAAATACATGAAAAGCTCTTTGAATGTTTCATTTTATCGTGTCAGGTGCAAATAACTAGAGCGGAATATTTCCGCAAAAGTTTCACTGTAAAATACTTATATATAATATTATATATAAATCCACAACTACTGAACTGGTTTAATATTATAATTTTGCCCAGTCAATATTAAATCGTTGGGTGACAAACAAAATGTATACTGTCAGAGATACCTGTTTTTTAAACCTAAATGGCACACAAATTTGTACTAATACTAGGCTACACGCTCCTGGCTTCGCCCGGGTTTAAAATAAAAACTATTTTTTCTTTTAAGTTGGACCAAATTACACATAGTTACGAAGTTTTATCAAAATCTGTTCAGTAATTTAGGAGTTCATTGGCGTCAAACATGTGACACGAAATTTTTATATATATAGAGATAATAATATTGTGTTGTGAAATTTGTATTTTTGTATGTAGAATGTAATCTTCTAACCTACAGTTAGAAGATTACATTCTAACAGTACGCAACCTGTAATATTTTGATACAACTTGTAACATAAGTACGCGCTACACTATATATATGCCCTAAATCGAATCTGAAATGTTACAGTACAAACGAATACTCCCGGCGAGGGAGAATCTTTAGAGTAAATAAAATGTGTGTCTTCCTTTATATTTATTGGAGCATATAAATTAAAATGGAAGTCTATGTTCAATGCCAATCTCTTACCGAGAGATCGAAGGTATCGCTTCGAATTTATCACTCTCCGTCAGTCAAGGAAAACATGGCTTAGTAGTGGGAGAAATTTTCAGTTTGAACAAAGTTAAAGCGGTGATTTTATAATAACATTTCATATAGTATTTTCGATTTTTCATAAATATTCATTAGATCAAATAATTACAAGTCAAATAATTCAACTAAATAAGGTATCAACTAGATTTTTTTTATAAATATTATAGGCATAAAAAGGCAAATAAAAACCATGGACAAACATTTATTCTGATCTAAGATCCCGTCTTTTTAATTAATTCTTGTGAATCCTGCCATCCATTACCGTACAAAAATTATCCTTTGGTGGAGCAGCTGTCAACCAGAAGTACGTAACATGGTCTCATTATTTTTCCGCTACATTATTCATTGTGCCTTGTGAGAGAACAACATCCCAAGATACCTTTAGGTTGAAAACAGAAAGGAAACTTATTAAATCCAAAGGTGAAATCGTATAAGCAAATTGTGACCATTAACGAAAAAACCTTTAACGCTTAATTTCTTCATAATTTAATTTAATTCTTTATAAATATATGTGAAATTGTACTGAAAAGTCTAAGCTTTTTGAAAAGTCATCCCATTTTGAAGTCATATTTAAAAATCATTGGAATATTTAAACTTTAGTTTTTCAATGTAGTAAGATATCAACAATATGCACGAGCCACTTGGTTGAGTAGCTAAGGCAACTAACCTTGTCTCAGGGGTACCAGGTTTGATTCCTGACAAGGCCAAGTTTGGAAATAAACTTTTCAAAATTGTCTCTGGCCTGGATCTAGGAAATAGTGGCAAGGTGTCAACCCCTTGTTTGCGGTTTTTCAGTAAGTGAGTGAGGGTTTCAAAGCCCATTTCCTTATTCCTTCCTAATCTCTTATCCTTAATTCTATATTTGGGCAGCGCCTGTGGTTTTTCTTGTATTATAGACGACGATAACCACCTACCGTCACAGCCACTGACGACCTTAATATAAACTTAGGAAATATAACTAGCAAATTATTAACGGTGGTCATGAATAAATTTAGGAAAAAAAACTAGCAACTCATTAACAGTGGTAATGATCACACATACATCAACTTTTTGAAAGCGGAAGAGAAAAGTAGTTGTATACAGTAGGTACCTGCTGTTGAAAATATGGAAATGTCGCCTTTTAGAAGGATTCATATTCGTTATACTACTGATCTTCCCTTAGATTGTTCAAAGTACTTACTCAAGTTCTGACGTGGCATAAAATAATATTTCAAAGCACTAACGTTAGTCATAGATGCTTCGATGACACCATAAGATGTTTTACGATGCACAACTTTGCCTTTGTATAAAGTTGTAATATAAAATGTTGCTATAAGACACACCAAAAAGAAGTGGCAGTATTTGTGGCACAGTGCGTTTAAAAGTTATAAATACTACAGTATCCACCCCCTAACAGAAGATCACAGCGCATGTCGCTGCTTAAAAACTAAAGGGCCATAAAACAAAAAAAATCCAAAAATGTTTTTATTGCAAAAATACAATCACAAGCCTTCATATTGTATGTTGCAAAAAGATTTATGGTTGTTTTATTCCATATTTAGTATATTTTGATCATTTTTTATATATTCAAAAGTAACTTATATGCTTATATCTCCTCTAATATTCAGTTTATTATAAAAGTAATTAAAACATTTAATGCTACTAAAAAATACGCTTCTAACGATGTATAATATGCATATATTTGATATATATCTAATAAGAAATAAAATTGACAAAAATAATTTAATTTTTTTCGATTGGCTCTCCTGTAAAAAGTGTAATTTTGATTTGTGGCCCTTTAGTTTTTAAGCAGCGATGTGTGCCTTTGTGTTTCTGTGTGAGTAAGGGATGCCAATTCCTTATCCTTTATCCTACTAATATCGGAGTATACCTGTGATGTTACTTGTGTTTAGGTGCCGACTAGTACAAAAAAAAAATTGACACTAGAATTTTGTTAGTCTAAATTACTGCTTGAAATTGTTATAAAAACAACTACATAATAAACTTGTGATGTTCGCGTCACAATTCATAGCGAAGCGGAGGGCTTTAAATGCGGGCGGTAGATTCTTCCGGATCAGTGAAACAGATGGATGAGTCAACTTAGTTCCTTTGTTAAACAGTCTAACTCAGGTTCTCTGTATTGTTAATGTTGAAAAAGTCCTTTGAGAGAAAAGTGGTGAAAAATTCACACCACTATGAAAAAATATACTAATTTTTTCATTCTTTATTTTTATGCAACAAATGTTAGCATGAGACACTAGTGCGTCAATGCTATAGATATTCAGACTATGTTTCGCAGCAGTACCAATATGTTTTGAACCCTAATTTCTCGTGAGAATTATTAAAATTCCTGTGGATTATTTGTTTCACGCTTATGCATGTATAAAATATAAATGTGAGACATATTAATAATAACAATTTATTCATAATTTTCTGGTAATATGGCATTGTGTTCATATAAAATCCAAATTAACATATGAATAATATACATATTTCTATGGAACATAATTATAAAAGTTAAAACTTATTGTATTGCTAAATTTTATATGTAAGAATACGCTTTTACGATCTAAACTTTTAATGAAAACTTCGTTGTAGTTGAGTTGAACCTCCATTCGACTTGTTGGCACTCGACGAGCTGTCCCAATTGAGCTTTCGCTACTTTTGCCGCTGAGCTGCGAAAGGATGCTAATCTAGGTATCAAGACTTCAAGCTGCATATATATTACCTATTAGAATTTCCACACGCGTAACCACAGGACAAGCGCGCGTGACTTCACATTAACCAAGAAGAGGTCTCCAACGTTGCATGTTACCTTTTTGGCTTGCAACCAAGTATTCGTTGCATAATTAGAGTGTATTTTTCGTATACGAGCTGGATTTCAGTTAGCTGACCGCAAGAAATGTAAATCAATAGAGTAAACTATTGCACGCAGTTATTAGAGAATATTTACATGCTTATAGATTTTTGTAAATTCTTACTTGATCAAAGAATAATTTTCTATAACTATGATAGATTTTGTTGTAGCTTGGAATTCTGTTTTAAGAGTAAAACTTTTTTTTTTAATCATTATTTCTGTACGTTCTAGGAACGGTGGATGTCAGATTCCATTCGTCTTACTCTTACGTTGCAGCTTACCTGCTATACCTTCATGGTCAGCATCTCTTGAGTTCCTAGGAAAAGTTCCACTTATAGTTCCCTTTAAAAGCCTGCTATAAAGTGGACAGTTCTACTGCGTTTTATAAAAAAATGTATCATAACAAAATCCCTTTCCTCTCCGCATTGAAACAGATGACAACGAAATATTTTTAATCACTCACAGAGAGGCCCCTATTTCTTATTTGACCAGTTTTCTTTGATTTCCTAGTTGTTTGGTTTTGTTACAGGCGCTCAGTTTTTTGATTCAGTTTCATCGTTCAAACAACAATAGAATTTTTTTGTAAAAACATTTTCTATCCGAGAGCGTTTGAAACTAACAAAGTGTGATACTGGGACGTTTTTTGGCACATTCATTTGTAGAACATTGTAAGGGAAATAAATTTACGATTTTTAAAACTAAACATAAATTTGCCAACAAGGATATAAAATTTTTAAACACTTTTATGTAAGCCTCAAAGCACTTTAATATAAGTTACTACTTTTATATATTACTATATGTATAAGGGTTCTACTTTCTTCCTTAGTTTATACAAATATGTTTGCATAGGTATTTTTAAAAGCCGTTAAAATCTATCACTAAAAAACAAACCTAAACTAACCAATTAATGATTGATCAGCTCAGAAACCTATTTGATCAGCAAGTACTGTCAGACAAAAAAAATTGCTGACCTTATAGATATTTTGCTGATCACAATATTTATTCCTTTTTTTAATTACCTAAATTATGCTATAAATTAAACTGAAACCCTAATAAAAGCATACAAATAAAATAGATAATTTATTTGGAACATTTTAACATAATACTGACAAGTAATGTATAAACTATGACGATAAACTAAAGGTCGACATTTCGTCGAGTCATCGCATATTCGGAGCACGTTAAAGTGACTTACAATGGGATGAATGTGAAGTTTTTGCTCTAAATAATAAATAATAACATTAATTTATTCATATTTTGTACCAATATTTTGTTGAACTTTGAAATTGCGTGTCATCTTTATATTGCTCTCTTATTAAGTTTATTTAATTTTGTTTTTTCTGATGATTCCAAGATAAAGCTAGTCTATATAGAAATTATTTTTTAAAATATAACAACCAAGAACTTGCCAAGATTGGAATCAAAATGTAACTTTGAAAAGGAAAAGGAATCTTTAGAAGGCTCTCAAAATAAGTTTGCATAATATAAAGTGAATCTACAATTCCTCGTTCCGTTTAAGCTCCACAATCTGTATATTTGATCTCAGTGATATCAATAGCGTAGAAATCGTACAGGTGCCGCCGAGACAAGCTGTTACATTTTACACTATTCCTATAGAAAATGGCACGACTCCAAACATTCGACATCCTCGGCAAACATACAGTAGGTTGACTGGTCAAAGAGTCATTGGAATAAAATACGGGTTGCAAGTTGATAATTCTAAAGGTGTGAAATCTTGACTGCCGTCAAGGTAGCAATAGATTAGAATTTAGATCCGGACTGGTTTTCATTTTTTATTAATAAATATGTGTTGCTAAGCACAAAACTCGAGAACGGCTGGACCTATTTTAATTCTGTCTTCACTCATGGATAGAGGGATAATCAGGGAGGGTTTTTACGTAAAAAAATGCACCCCGGGCATATTTTCTTTCTTTTATGTAAAGACAGGCTGATGGTTCACTTGATAGAGAGTGGCTACTGGCTACTTAGCTTTGGCGTCGAATTAATACTGTTTACCACACCCTAAGCCAAATCTGTTAAAAACATTTAAATTATTATTATTATTATTAACATTTAATTCATTATTATTGTTTAAAATAGTTGTAGTCATATGGACCAAATAGA
This sequence comes from Synanthedon formicaeformis, assembly GCA_945859745.1. NCBI lineage: Eukaryota > Metazoa > Arthropoda > Insecta > Lepidoptera > Sesiidae > Synanthedon > Synanthedon formicaeformis. Next base: position 3,050,752 of record OX243960.1, on the reverse strand, counting down.
ATCCAACCTGTGCCAACGTCGTCATATTGTTTTATATGTTAAGGTCGACAGACAGGCTGACAGTCCAGGTCTTGATTTTAGGTGGCTACCGTCGCCAATAACACAAGTAACGCCACAAGATTTTCAAGTGCGCTTCAGACCTTAGGTCTGAAGGTGCTGCAGATACGCTGCCGACCATAGAAGGATTAAGGATAAGAGATAAGGAAGGGAAGGGAGGGGCTTTGGCATCCCTTATGCACTCAACGAAACACAACAGAACATACGCTCTTATTTCACGGTATTCAAATTCAGCCCGCCAGACGCGAGACGGGCTGCCCAAATGATTACGAAACACAGTAGTCCTTCCACTATCTGCTGCAGGTGTCTTTGGTTCTGGAGCTTGGTTATATGGATACATTTGCAAATCACCTTCAGGTTAAAATTCAATTATTACATAATTTAATTATTATTATTATATTGACAAACTAAAAAAAAAAAAAAGTATATAAATTTTACTAAGCCAATACATTTATCTTGCTTGTAGATCAAAAGGATTGAAAGTTACGATATAAAAATAGGAAACATACTGGGAAAATTTTACCTAGGCGCTGTTGCTAAAGTCCGTGTAAAAGGCTAGATAACGCGGAAGGGAATTATGTTAAAGTCTCACGTATTCCGAGACTCAGCAGTGTGAGCAGCGAGACTTTAGTAAACGACAGGCATATTTCAACAGAGGTGATGTCCGCATGTTAAAACTGCTATATCAACGTGGATAAATTTCTAACGTGCGCAAATGTATTTAGAAAATGAGGTGATATCAAAGAAAGTTACTTTTTACAGAGGTACTGTCTAAAAAAGTGTTCGTATTCTTTTTTGTCTAGAATGATGCGTATATTTTATATATAATATAATATATTAAATTTAAATTAAAACTAAAATGAAAACTAAACACAAATTTAGTCCTTTACCAAATTAGCGTTTCGAATTCCCTGTTTCCTCCTGTTATTTAGTTTAAAAAGTTCTCTAATCAAGCTTAGAATGGCAAAGTTAGGACCATTCCAACTTCTAAATTCACTCGCTTATTGAATCTGGAACTAAATTGAATTCATTTGTGTAATTACATGGAAGCGATGAGTGCTTTTGTTCTACTATCTGCCGATTGTCGGTTGTTTCGAGAATCGTCACACAGTATAAAATAACAGTAAATACTCGTAATAATCAAACGATGGGGTTAAATAAAAGTGCTACAGTATGTTTACATTAACTATTGTAGGTATTCTCATAAATTATGATATGTTTTATTTTTCTGATTATTGTTTATGTAGAGATTAGGCAGCCAGGTTGACGGTCCCTTGACAGGATTTGATCCCATAATGTTAAGAGTTTCAGGACGTTGTTTGAAAAAGTCGGAATTTCAAAAGGTAGTAGGTGGTTAGCATCGCCTATTAAACAAGCAACAACATAGGTGCTAAAATTGCACCTTTGTAGGAGGTATGATATAAGATATATGAACACAAAACACAACATTACAGATGATCTTGCGGTGATCTTCTAGTAATTTTATGGTGATTCTTAGTAATTTAGTGCCGCCAAACGGACTGACCAATTAATAACTAGCTGCTTCCCGCGACTTCGCCCGCGTAACTCTAAATTATATACTAAAACCTTTCTCGAGAACCACTGTATCCATTGGTGAAAACAGCATTTTTCGGTGCAGTAGTTTTTGAGCTTATCGCGAACAGACAGACAGACAGGGGCGGCGGAGGACTTTGTTTTATAATATGTGGTGATAAATCTTATTATTAAGCAATGGAATTTGTTTTTTAATATAACAATGTTATTGTTTATTATTAAAGATATGTCAATATTTATCATTAGAAACTAAAAGTCAAGTTAGAACTAAAAGACAACAAGTTGTTATCGCCTAGTTTGAACAGTTATACTTATTCAAGTTTAAGTATCTTTGTCATATTTTTATTAAAAATATCTGGATAATAATATGGTGGATGTGTTAACTCAGTATCCATGAGTTCATGAGTCATTGTATAATAACGATTCAGTAGGTTTAACTATACCTACTGTTTCTACGTATACTGTGGCTCAAACCGTGTTGCTAATTTCGACATTTAGGCAATTCCCTGCCAATGTACGCGTTGATTTGCATTAATTTTCAGTTCACAATGTCGCGAATTACGTAATTTGTGTTCTGAATGTTCATTGTATTTGTTTAGCGGTTTTGTTAGCAATTTAGTATTGACATGTTGGAACTAATAGAAATTATTGAAACCGCAAGAATATTTTTATTGGGGAAAATGCATGTTTTATCAAGAAAGGATTAATATTATAATAAGAGTATATTGAACTATCTCCGTGTATTAATATGTATTTTACTAGACACTCGCTTCTGGCCTTTCACGGGTGCAATTTTTCTGTAAATTTTGTATAAAAACCTTGCTCGTTTAACGCTCTTTTCATTAGTGAAAAATTCGTGAAAGACCATTCAGTAGTTTTTGAGATCATCGCGAACAGACATACGGACAGATGTAAGGATATCAACAAATACTTTTTTATAATATGTAAGGAAATCAACAAATCGAATTAATTGGTAGACACAAATAAACATATCAGTATCTTGGAATTATCCTTACAAATTGCTAATTCATGACACCGAGTTAGTTAAGAACGAGAAAAACAAATTCTTACCTTTGTAATAGTAGTTGTATAGGCTGAGTTCCGCGCTATAGAAAATATAGGATATACATAAACTGAGTATCCTAATTACTTACTTATACTTTTTAACCCTCGACGCCCTACACAAAAACTGGGTGTTCATAAGTTCGACGTGGTGTCTGTGTAATCGTAGCTCCCTAAGGGATGGATAATATTTTATTTATAATTATAATCATCGAAATACTACAATGGAATTTGCGTCACAAATGCTAAAGCGGCACATAAAAAAACGCCTTTGACAGAATCATGGCGGACTCTTGCCTTCACGCGTCAATGGTAAAAGGTAGTAAGTATCAACTTCTACTATTTCATTTTAAACTCTAATGGGTTGACGTAAAGTCACATTTTCTTTAAATTACGTACTTATTATTATGTTTGTTTTGTTTTAAATGACAGTTCATGCTCTACGCTTATGTCACTTTTAAATGTTCCATAAAAATCGTAGTGTTTTGTATGGCACGCGGGTTCCATGTTGTAGTAGTTTGATGATTATAATAAATAATTGCTATAATAGTAATATGCAAAAAACGAAACACACCCGTTCGTTGTTCACATATATGTTACCCAAAGCTGAAATAAAATCCTTTAGATGGGTAGTGAACATTGCTGGCTATACTTTGTAGCACTTCAAATAGGTTGAATTACGTGACACGAATCCAATGGCACTACGGTCAGAACTTCAGATATTACATTTCTAGATATGACATATTATGTTTGATTCTCCTGCAATATTTGCTTCAGTAGCCTCTATGTCGCATACGATTTAGAGGTCCGTCCTGTTGGCTAGGATAATTAATCTGTTAATATACCATATGTTTATGAAGATATTTATATGTTTGTTTTTAAATTAAAATTATCATAGTATAATGGACAGAGGACTTGGTAAGGACAGGAGGATGTAGGAAAATGAAAACACAGTGAAAGTAATTAATATCCACTGTAAAATATATAATATGAAAACTTTCTCAGTGTGTCTAGAATTTATTGGTTAACGATCATTCAACATACAATTACGTACATAAATTAAATTGAATATTTGTAGCGACCAAATTTTAATTCGTTATAGCTATTGGTTCTGCACCTGGTATTGGTATTTACTCGTACCGACATTAATCCTGTTAGGAAATTTGGGTCACTTTAATAGTCCTAGCATATTGCTAGTCTAGGTACTTCCTGATCCTTAAAAAAGATAGCGTCCTGATTTTCTCGGGTTCATTAGGGTTTTCAGATGCTACAAATAAACATTTAGCGTCGTCATAGCCTTTGCGTGAATTTTGAAACATAGAGCTTGATAAAATTAAGTTTTCTTTTAAATAAGCCATTAACATTATATTTCTATTGTATTTAATGTCTTTTAGTACCTTTACATTAACGTAAAATTTTCTAATAACAATATAATTATAACTGTATATAGATGCTTATAAATCTGATACAATAGATTAATAAAATTTTAAAACGGAAATGACGCCTTTATAAATTTTATATCTTTTGTAATAAAAACATGTCACACGCAGTCCTTCGCCGCTTCAAAGAAAATTGTAAAGACTCCCTTTATGAAACATATAACCGGCAAAGAGTTTAAGGTTGCTTCGTTCAGGTTAATTAAATGATTTCAAACAATTTTAGGAATAATTAATTTGGAGGGATAATTGTATTTTTATTGAACAGTTTACTCAATCTCTAGAAATAAGACTTTTTATATCCCTACTAATTTATACTAATATATTATTATAAGGAGCTGTTCATTGAATTCAGGAGCTTTCACCAATAGTTAGATAGAATATCTGGATGGACATAGACTATACATTATCCCGTAAAATGAAAAGGTTTACGTAAATTACGTACGAAAATATGTGTTTAAATTACATAGTAGAAAATTTTGGGGCATTGCCATTTCACGCATTCACTATTTCTATAATAGAAATGACTATTTGAAGAATTTGAACACAAAGCCTTATTGAAAGTTTATTGACTTTCAATGTGTCGATTGTAATCGTGTTTGTTCATTCGGAAAATAAGGGCGAGGGTTCCGTATTTTTTAAAAATAAATCATCATCAATACTAATAAATACATCTGTTAGAGCCGGTCATGGAGTAATTTACTTTGTTTTCAGAGATATCGTGTTTATAGACTCTATACATGATACTGAAACTAAATTGACCATTTTTGGTTTTTTTTTCTGTATGTATGTATGTATATATGTAAAAGTATGTATGTTCCTCCATAACTCTTAAACGAATTAACTGATTTTCATGAAACTTGGTAGATAAACATTTAAACGTACGATAGGGACACAGGATAGGCTACTTTTTTCCTTTTCAACGCGGACGAAGTCGCGGGCGCCAGCAAGTACTTAAATAAATTAGATATTAGATTAAATAAATAGATACAGGCAGGCGGATGATTCACTTGATAGAATGTGTTATAGCTCAGTTTATAAACAAAATTTGCTTGTTGTCTAATTATGTTTATGAAGTACGATAAGTATGTTCGCGATGATCGCTACAACCGCATACAGTAAATTGAAATTGTTGGATTATAAATAGCTAAATCGTACAGTTAAAATTAATTTGTTAATTAAAACCTTTTAACTTAATTAATCCCACATTTTGCATCCGTTCCGAATTCATTGTAAACGAGTCGACGGAAATCCTGTCATTTCCGCTCCAATGAGACATCCGATTCCTGAAGGCATTTTCCTAAATACCTAATTGAGGCGCTATGTGCAGTCAAATGAGTACTTTCTTAAGAGCGGGTATAAAGAGAAATAGCCAATCCTAGATTTGAATTTTATCTAAGTAAACAAAGTCTAATTTAATTAATTTTTTTAAATAGATAGATACCTTATAAATAAAAGTGACGACTGTAACAGAAAACATAATATAATGAAATTTTTTCGATAGAAAAAAATCACCAAGTGAGCTCTCATTCCCATCGATTTTAGTTTTATTTTCAAAATGACACACATTACAAAGCTAAAAGTGTACCAGTAATTTCACTTCACATATTATCTAAGGCTGTATGTAACAATTTTTCATTTGACATTGTAGTTTACGAATAATTAATATTTAATACTTTTGGCACATATAACATTTTTATTGAACGAGATGCGCTATCTTCCGTCGCATGTTGTGCGTAGTTCTACGTATTTTGTGTCACTGTCATGTCCAAGTATTATACCCACACTTAAGTCTACTCCTCGTTTTTGGCTATGGCTAGATCGAAAAGCTTGAAAAAAATTTTATTAATTATCAAAGTTTAAACAATATTTAACAATTTACCTTATATAGTATCTCACTTGATAGAATATATCACGTATATATTTATCTTATTTTAAGAAAATAATAACTAATGAATTATACAAACGCTATACAAAGTAATGTATACAGGTTATTATACCTAATGAGTTACCAAAAATGGTTACTTTTGAGGGAGCACAGCTTTTTAAAAGATTACCTTTGAATATATAACAGATCTAGGCTGTTTAAACACTTTATGTCAAATGTTTAAATGTTTTGTCGTGTTATTGTTAAAGATGAGGAACAAATATTGTTTAATTTTAGTTACTTTTGTCTGCCTGTTTAATGTTTTCGTTTCTTAATTAAGTATTTTGTTATATTTCTCATGTAAGTAGCTTTAAGCTTTAATGAGAACAAAGATATATAAACCTATACAGTTCTAAATTTAATTTGTTAAATACTTCATTGTGGGCGCTGTGTAGGGATATAATCATCAACAAACAAATGAAGATCATGCGAACCCCGCGGCTGCGACGGCTTATATAACAATAGTAGCTTTGTTCCACTTGCATCTCACTAATTGCTTCCCTCGTAAAATAAACAAACAACGGAAAAGTATACTTATTCATCACACTACATACTTTTGTTCATGCAAGTTTAAGTTCGCGTCTTCATAAAAAAATTTAAAAAACTTCCATTTATTGTTAGATCTACGCTATCAAACGCTATTGTTGGCCGAACAAATAAACGATCTTAAGATGGGAAGTAGCAGTGGTATTTATAATATTATGTAGAGATAGACATAGTCATTGCGAAAAAATCATTTAGCAGCCTCAATAAAAAGAAATTATCGTGGTTTCCTAGATATTTGAAAATAAATCCCAAAGACAAGTAAAATACCATTTACATTCCGAAAAATTGTAAGATAGGCAGACTTAATTATTAAAATATTCGAAAATATACGACTATTACAATCATTTACACATTATTGATTTCAATACTACACCTATAAGAAAAAAAATCGAAGACGTGAAATAAGGAATATTGTCTTATTGAATAAAAAAAACTGGAATATTATGAATTTAAATAAAAGGTTTTAAATGAAATGAAAGTTTAAAGAATTTAAATAAATGAGATTTTATATAAATACAGATCTAACTTTAAATAAAATTCTAAAAGACTATTATATTATTTTCATTATATGTGCTTTTCTTAAAAATGCACCTGTCTAATTTCACAAAACAATGTCGTCAATCATTTTGACATTCTTCACTAGGAGTATGGAACTAAATGTTCTGCAGTCACTGTAACAATAATTATATTATACAAAGTGCCAAGTAGAGAACATTGCTTTTTCATTACATTTGTATGCAAATGGAAAAACGCCTTTGATGAATAACTTTCAGTCAAAACTAGACAGCTGGGATATTAAGTCAGGGATATTACGTTAGAAGTGGGAATTTTCCCACATTTGTATGCTGATTCAAACATTGCTTTAGCGAGTTATTTTAACGTAAACTAGGTTGGAATGGAAGAAATCCTTGCCCCCAGAAATTGCAAAGCGCTGCATATTAGTACGAATGCAGAAAATAAGAATAGAAACACACATTTCGCCATTTAATGTGGATACAAATTTAATGTCCCTATGACTAACTGAACATGTGTATATCTACTCGTTATGTCGAATTCAGAGCATTGTCGTAACTTATTTTATTGTGTAAGGAAAGGACTGGCGTTTTATTTATTTAACTTCGAAAAGGTTCTAACAATAGCTGCTATTGATAAGTAAAAATAGAACGAATAAAAGCGAGGGTTTCAATGTGACGTGGTTAGGAATCGTATCAACTGTTACAATACCAATTTCCATTTATATCTTTTGTATCTTTTAGTAGTACTTATTTATTCAAGTTATTTCTCATGAACCAATTTGTGTTATAAAAAAATTTATTGATAATTTAGAGAAATAAAATGAAGCAATCTACTCATTAAGAAAAATTAAAAAAAAAAATCCTAAATTAATATTACAAATATTATAACTAACTTCGTGGAAGGTTTGACGAGCCCATTGGATGAGCGGTTAGGGCGTTTGCCTTATTTTCCGATTTTCTGACCTATTTTTAAATTAAAAAGAGTTAAAATCAAATATTTTTATATTAATATACTAGGCGACAATTTTATTCGAGTAGAATATAATAATTACAAATAGAAAATTCAGAAAAAAATAGAAAAAAAATCCGCGTCATCCGATAAATCGAACGAAGCAGTCGGACAACAGGTCTCGGGGAAAGTTTCACCTAAAACCCCAAATTATGTTTTTTAAAAGAACCTAGATTCTTTTTAAATATAACAATTACTACAAAGACTAATGAGTTTCAAGCACAGGCTTACACGTTCCGAAGAAAATGTTTATATTATTGTCGAAGATTTAAAATAACTTTAAAAACAACGAACCTTTAAGGAGGCGTATACGAAATCCATCAAAAACCAACGTCTTGCGGTTCATTTATTAGGTAATCTGTCACTTATGAAAACAAGTTTTTAACTTATATGGGTAAATAAATTCCTTAACTACAGTTTGTCCCACGCGAAAATGAAAATTATCTTTTTTACCCCTTCTAGTGATCTATTTCCCAAAAGCATTTTCGAGAAAACGCCTAAAACAGTGTCTGTTTCGGTACACAGATCTGAATAATTGGAGCATTTAAAAAAACAATAAATTTACTTACAGACGGCCTATAAAGTCTATTTTAATTCCTCCCACAAAAAAATTACAAAAAAGGCCTAGAAACTCAGTAAAAAAAATGAAATCATTTTTATAAAAACTCATTTGAAATTTGCCTTATTGCAAAGAAACAAGGCTCAAAACGGCTTCGCTTTTGTATGTTTGCGTTTTCGAACACGTCTTGCTCAACACTCAGTCTACGCCAAGGCGTCGTCGAGGTAGGACCTGTGTCGCTCTGTTCAAGATCGAACTTATTGTATACAGATACGAAATAATCGACTAAACGCCTTTGATACTAGCCAAAACTATTTAATATTTTTTTTACCAACATGCAATTCAAATTATTATGTACTAGCTGGCACCCGCGACTTCGCGTTGAAAAAGAAACAAGTAGCCTATCCTGTGTACGTCTAAATGTTTATCTACCAAGTTTCATGAAAATCTTCGTATACATACAATACCTACACTTACAGATTTATTATTAGTATTGATTGATGATATCTACTAAGTAGGTAGATAATATCGGAAATGGAGACGCCCCACGGAACTTTGAAACAGAAAAAGATAAGTATCCCGAGTTTGAGTTTTTTTGTTTGTATTCATGAGTACTTACCTGCTGGTTGACTTGCCTGACCTGATGATGGACTCCGGAGACACCCCATGGAACTCTGAAGCTATCAAAGGTAGGTATCCCGAGTTTGAGTTTTTTTTGTTTGTATTCATGAGTACTTACATGCTGGATGACTTGGCTGACCTGATGATGGACTCCGGAGAGACCCCATGGAACTCCGAAACTATCAGAGTTAGGTATCCCGAGTTTGGGCTCTTTTTGTTTGTATTCATGAGTACTTACATGCTGGATGACTTGGCTGACTTGATGATGGACTCCGGAGAGACCCCATGGAACTCCGAAACTATCAGAGTTAGGTATTCCGAGTTTGGGCTCTTTTTGTTTGTATTCGTGAGTACTTACATGCTGGATGACTTGGCTGACCTGATGATGGACTCCGGAGAGACCCCATGGAACTCCGAAACTATCAGAGTTAGGTATCCCGAGTTTGGGCTCTTTTTGTTTGTATTCATGAGTACTTACATGCTGGATGACTTGGCTGACCTGATGATGGACTCCGGAGAGACCCCATGGAACTCCGAAACTATCAGAGTTAGGTATCCCGAGTTTGCGCTCTTTTTGTTTGTATTCATGAGTACTTACATGCTGGATGACTTGGCTGACCTGATGATGGACTCCGGAGAGACCCCATGGAACTCCGAAACTATCAGAGTTAGGTATCCCGAGTTTGCGCTCTTTTTGTTTGTATTAATGAGAACTTACATGCTGGATGACTTGGCTGACCTGATGATGGACTCCGGAGAGACCCCATGGAACTCCGAAACTATCAGAGTTAGGTATCCCGAGTTTGCGCTCTTTTTGTTTGTATTAATGAGAACTTACATGCTGGATGACTTGGCTGACCTGATGATGGACTCCGGAGAGACCCCATGGAACTCCGAAACTATCAGAGTTAGGTATCCCGAGTTTGGGCTCTTTTTGTTTGTATTCATGAGTACTTACATGCTGGATGACTTGGCTGACCTGACGATGGACTCTGGAGACACCCCATGGAACTCCGAAACTATTAGAGGTGGGTATCCCGAGTTTGGGCTCTTTTTGTTTGTATTCATGAGTACTTACATGCTGGATGACTTGGCTGACCTGATGATGGACTCCGGAGAGACCCCATGGAACTCCAAAACTATCAGAGTTAGGTATCCCGAGTTTGGGCTCTTTTTGTTTGTATTCATGAGTACTTACATGCTGGATGACTTGGCTGACCTGATGATGGACTCCGGAGACATCCCACGGAACTTTGAAACAGAAAGAGATAAGTATCCCGAGTTTGAGCTCTTTTTGTTTGTATTAATGAGAACTTACATGCTGGATGACTTGACTGACTTGATGATGGACTCCGGAGACATCCCACGGAACTTTGAAACAAAAAGAGATAAGTATCCCGAGTTTGGGCTCTTTTTGTTTGTATTCATGAGTACTTACATGCTGGATGACTTGGCTGACCTGATGATGGACTCCGGAGACATCCCACGGAACTTTGAAACAGAAAGAGATAAGTATCCCGAGTTTGAGCTCTTTTTGTTTGTATTAATGAGAACTTACATGCTGGATGACTTGACTGACTTGATGATGGACTCCGGAGACATCCCACGGAACTTTGAAACAGAAAGAGATAAGTATCCCGAGTTTGGGCTCTTTTTGTTTGTATTCATGAGTACTTACATGCTGGATGACTTGGCTGACCTGATGATGGACTCCGGAGAGACCCCATGGAACTCCGAAACTATCAGAGTTAGGTATCCCGAGTTTGCGCTCTTTTTGTTTGTATTCATGAGAACTTACATGCTGGATGACTTGGCTGACCTGATGATGGACTCCGGAGAGACCCCATGGAACTCCGAAACTATCAGAGTTAGGTATCCCGAGTTTGCGCTCTTTTTGTTTGTATTCATGAGAACTTACATGCTGGATGACTTGGCTGACCTGATGATGGACTCCGGAGAGACCCCATGGAACTCCGAAACTATCAGAGTTAGGTATCCCGAGTTTGGGCTGTTTTTGTTTGTATTCATGAGTACTTACATGCTGGATGACTTGGCTGACCTGATGATGGACTCCGGAGACACCCCATGGAACTCCGAAACTATCAGATAGGTATCCCGAGTTTGGGCTCTTTTTGTTTGTATTCGTGAGTACTTACATGCTGGATGACTTGGCTGACCTGATGATGGACTCCGGAGACATCCCATGGAACTCCGAAACTATCAGAGTTAAGTATCCCGAGTTTGGGCTCTTTTTGTTTGTATTCGTGAGTACTTACATGCTGGATGACTTGGCTGACCTGATGATGGACTCCGGAGACACCCCATGGAACTCCGAAACTATCCGAGGTAGGTGTCTAAAATTTGGGCTCTTTTTGTTTGTATTCATGAGTACTTGCATGCTGGATGACTTGGCTGAACTGTAAGTACTGTGACTTGACGACTCGTTTGGTCTAGTGGCTAGTACCTTATCCTAGCTCTTAACCAAACGGTCGCGGGTTCGAATCCCGCTAGGGGCAAATGTTTGTGTTAGCATTTTACCTTTGCACCTGTCATGGATGTTTTGTATTTATAATATGTATGTATTTACAAAAAAATATATCAACTGTCTGGTATCCATAATACAAGCATTAGTTGTTTACTTTGGAACTGGATCATATGTGGAAAGTATGAAATATTTTTTTTTTTTTTTATACAGCATGTCAGTACTCATGAATACAAATGTTAATGCTGAGGATGTCTTCTTTATTCGTTTTATGTAAATAAAATTCGCAGATCGTTTTCTTTCGTTTAATTATAAATTTACATTGATTATTCGTATAGAAGACATTTGCAATGTATCTTAATCGTATTGTATGAAAAATAATAATAATGATAATTATGACGGTGGAAGATAGAAATCTTGAATTCGTTTGCTTTTGGCGGGTAATCTCGGCGACGTTTGGTTAATGCTTTAACATAGCCCCCGACCTTGGATGCACCACGCTCCAACATAACATTTGATGAGTTCGTCTCTAGTCCCTTCTCTCCTCCGGTTGCAAAGGCAGCGGACAAATCTTTGAAAAGGCACGCCTCACTATGCCACTGGTGGTGCGAATATCTGCTACTCTGACGACGCCATCCGTGCCCGGAAAAGTACGCTCGATACGACCCAATCTCCACTTGAGCGGTGGTGAGTTGTCGTCCTTTATTAATACGAGGCTGTTCGGTGCGATGTCAGTCTTGTGCGCCTTCCACTTCGTCCGAACTTGCATTTCAGACACGTACTCCTTCGACCATCGCCGCCAGAAATGTTGCCGTAGAAACTCGACTCGATCATAGCGTGCCAGCTAAAGAGGATTCCGATCTGCAAGGTCTGCGCCCACCGGCGCCGTTAACGGTCGGCCAATAAGGAAATGAGCCGGAGTTAGAGGAGAGCAGTCGTTGGGATTTGTGGATAAAGGGGATATCGGACGGGAGTTTAGGACAGCTTCGATTTGTGTAAGCACCGTGCTGAGCTCCTCGTATGTCAATTTCGCGTTACCCAATATTCGTCTAAGATGGTGCTTACATGACTTCACTCCCGCCTCCCACAAGCCTCCAAAATGACTAGCGTATGGTGGAGAAAATTTAAATGTTATGCCATCAGAGGCAGCGTAATCGATTATTTTCGCGGAATCGTATTTTAAAATTGATGAAATTTCTCTTTCTGCACCCACGAAGTTCTTGCCGTTATCAGAAAATATAGTGGATGGTTTCCCACGACGAGAAATAAAACGCTTCAAAGCTAATAAATAATCGTTAGTGGAAAGACTGCTGACAAGCTCCAAATGTATAGCTCGAGTTGCAAAACATATAAACAAGCAAATGTAGCCCTTGACCAGTGTGCTTCCAAGTCCCCTACGATTCAACATCTGGGCCGGCGTAATCTACGCCAGTACGCATAAAAGGAAAACTGGGTTCTAAACGGTCAGACGGTAAGTTACCCATAATAGGTACCCCTAAAACGCGCACACGTCACACACTGATGCACTATCTTTCTGGCTAAACTTCGTGTTCCCAGAGCCCACCAACACTCACGCAAGGTCGCGACGAGCAGCTGGGGACCAGCATGTAGCAGCCTTATATGTTCGTATTTAAATAATAAAGTTGTAAATATGTGTTTACTACATAATAAAATCGGATGTTTCTTATTATAATCGTAATTAGTCGAACAATCTGCCACCTACTCGAATTAATTTGTTGTTTTCTAAAAATATGTTTAAATCTTGAATTGTGCTTATAGATTTATTATTTTTGTAAGTTTTGTCGTTTACTAATTTTTTATAAATAATCGGAAAAGACTATGAGCGCCAGCATGAGCATATACGTACGAATATATACGCAAGTTCCGTATGCATCTTGAGATGCGTCCGTAAATATATGAAGTTCCGTGTGATCGTTATGCTCGCCCCTTACGCAACGCGGAATACTTAAATTATGTAAATACTGTAATGTATTTAGCCAATAATTAAATGTGGTGGCGATTTCATTAGGTACGGTTTCGTCCCAATCGATCTTACTTAACCACAGTTTCTGTAACAGTATTTTTGATATGATTACTGTCGGAGCAAGAAGACCTAAAGTGTCGTATATTTGTGAAATAACTGATAACATCACACGCTTAGTCAAAATAGTCGGCCGTTGTAACTTTGTAGTGAAATGTAACTCGTCACTTTTACTATTCCAACCTATACCGTGCGTTTTACTTTGCGTATGTTCATCATTCGACAATTCCTTATACTGACTTGAAGGGACATCACCACTGAAAGTCCACTTACGCAAAGGAAAGCAAGCAGATCGTAATATTTGTGATGTCTTTTGACACATTTGAAACAATTTAGAACTATCATCGCAACCGGTGATTAAATCGTCTACAAAAAAATCGTTATTAATAATTTGAGATATGATATCATCATCACATTCCTGGGCGAGTTGTTTCAAGCAACGCATGCTGAGATACGGGGCTGAAGCCGTGCCGTAAGTTACCGTATTCAGTCTGTACACGTGAAGAGCTTCGTCCGAATTCTCTCGCCAAAGAATGAGTTGAAGATTTCTCTGATCTGGCTGCACAAGAATTTGTCGGTACATTTTTTCGATATCGGCACACGCAACGTGCTTGTGCTGCCTGAATCGAAGTAAAATCGAAAATATATCGTTTTGTAATGGTGGCCCGATTAACTGAATATCGTTTAAAGATTTATTTGACGAAGTCGCTGCACTCGCGTCAAACACTACCCTTAATTTCGTGGTGCTACTTGACTCACGAAACACTCCGTGATGAGGAAGAAAGCAATAAGGCCATTCGTATTTATCTATACGTGACATATGACCTAAGTCTATATATTCACGCATAAAATCTACGTATAATTTTTTATAATTTGGTAATCTCGCTAATTTACGTTCTGTAGATTCAAAACGTTTCTTCGCCGACGTGTATGAATCGCCTAAGAAATTGATCGATTCCTTAAACGGGATACGGACCGAGAATCTGCCATTCTCTTCCCGTTTTGTTGTTTTAACAAATAACTCATCACATTCGCGTTCGTCTTTGGTGAGAATGTTATCATTTTTCGTAATATCTTCTAATTCCCAGAATTTTCGAAGCTGGGAATCGATATTTTGAACAAAATTGCATTGAATATGATTGCTACGTAAGCCTTTCGTATAAACGGGTCCGGAAATTAACCATCCTAATTTAGAACTTTGTAAATATGGCCCATTAGGTAATCGAATTTTGTCCGTATTTAATAAGTCCCAAAATATATCGGCACCTATCAATAAATCAATTTCGGACGGTATGATAAACGAAGGATCCGCTAGCTGAATGCTATCAGGAATCCGTAACGTATCAATAGAAATGCCATTCGTCGGCAGTTTAGAAGTAATGCATGGTAAAACCAAACATTTAATATTCGTATAATAGTCGCTTGTTTTAGAACGTATAATAATTTCGCATGATTGATTCGACTGTGTGACTGATTGTCCCACACCCGAAATTCGTATAGTGGACTGTATGAGTGGAATGTTTAACCGTTTACAAAATTTCGTAGAAATAAAACAGTGTTGGCTTCCATTGTCTAGAAGCGCACGCGCAGTACAATATCGATTCTCCCCCTTCACCGCTACTTCAATTAACGCCGTACATAGCAAAACCGACGTAAGACCCAACGAATTAGATGCATTTTTATTTGAAATGCAATCAGATGTATGCAACGCTGTCGACGCGATAGCGGCCGTATTCATTGCGCTCCAATCACAATCAGTCGGCTCGTGACGAGCACCCGTCGATACGTATGCGCCGTTGCTGCTCTCAATAGTGTCTAGATGCAATAATGAGTTATGTTTATGTTGACAATATTTACACGCTCCGAATAAACAATTAGTAACCGCGTGCCCCGTACATAAACAGTTAGTGCAAAGTTTTTTATCGTCGACTAATTTTAACCGGTCACTTATAGGCAAATTTAAAAACGTAGTGCACATATAAAGCGCATGATTTGCCTTGCATAGAACACAAGGTGTAATAAACTTACGTGAGCGATTATCGTTTAATTTGTCGTTGCGCGTAGACACAAAACTGTGCATCTGCTGTTCGCGAGCAACATGTTTTTTAGAATCGAATTTATTAATCTTTTCATGACTTATTTTATTACTAGCACTCGTAATTTTACTGTAATTTGTATTTATCATTTCCAACATATCAGCTCGATTTTTTAGAAATGTCAATAAGTCGTTTAATTTTGTTGCAATATTTGAATCGCCCTGCACACCTGAAGCGATAGATCCCTTATAAATTTCCCACTCTTGTTCCGTAGATGGGTCAAGCTTTGAAACTATTAAATAAATAATTAACGTGTCCCATGCGTCTGTGGGTTCATTTAAAGTTTTTAAAGCGCGTAAATTTCTTGAAACGTTATCTATCAATTTTCTAATTTGTACAGGAGATTCTTTATTAATGCTTGACAATGTAAACAAAGCCTTAACATGGTTATGAACTAAAAGTCTAGAATTATTAAACCTATTTTCAAGCAAATCCCATGCGTGAGTGTAGTTGGGAGCCGTAAATTCTAATGCACCTATTACTTGAGAAGCACTACCGGTAAGAGCTGACCTAAGATAATGAAATTTTTGTATATTGTTTAGGTCTGTGCGATTATGTATCATAGTGATGTATGAGTTCTTAAACTCAAGCCACAAATCGTAGGAGCCGTCGAAGACTGGTAATTTAATTTCAGGCAATTTAATTGTGGATGCGCTTACCGAACTTGAATGCATACACCGTGAGCCGCCTGAGCAGTCTTCCACCAACAACTTAGCTGTAGCCATAATGTTGAAATATTGCGTTTCAAAAGATTCTCTGTAATCCAACTGATTTGCGAGCTCAATATCATCACTGGAATTTTCAATGTTAGTTTGTATTAAATTAAAATTTTGAAACATCTCTTCAGCTAACTGAATTCGAAGTTGAAGTTCTGCCTTTTGAATATTTGTTAACGGAGAATTTTTATCGAATTTAGAAATACTCTTTTCGAATATCGTTAATCTTCCCTTTATAGTTCCTCTTTGCTTCTTGAGATCGGAAAGAGGATCATTGGAATTTGACCTAAGGGGTAAATTAACTTTCGGGTCTAATTTTGAAGTACTATCAGTCATTTTGAAGACTTGCGGGGATAAATTCAATAAAGCACCAAACTAATATAGTAAAATATAGTACCCACCTAAATTCAAATAATTAGCTAATTAAAATTAAAATAAACTAACACAATTAAACGAAATTAACAACACGGTGTCAACATTAGTCGAATATAGATAGGAAAAAGATAAATGGATAGCCTGACCGTAACTCGATGTGCTGATGGATGAAGCTTCAGTCTTCGATGACGCTGATTTACTTCTTTACTCGTATAGTCGACTCGGCTGGCTCAATATTTTTCGTATATTTGGCTCTGAAGGACCAATGTTAATGCTGAGGATGTCTTCTTTATTCGTTTTATGTAAATAAAATTCGCAGATCGTTTTCTTTCGTTTAATTATAAATTTACATTGATTATTCGTATAGAAGACATTTGCAATGTATCTTAATCGTATTGTATGAAAAATAATAATAATGATAATTATGACGGTGGAAGATAGAAATCTTGAATTCGTTTGCTTTTGGCGGGTAATCTCGGCGACGTTTGGTTAATGCTTTAACACAAACAAAAAGAGCCCAAACTCTGGATACCTACCTCGGTTATTTTCGGAGTTCCATGGGGTCTCTCCGGAGTCCATCTTCAGGTCAACCAAGTCATCCAGCATGTAAGTACTCATGAATACAAACAAAAAGAGCCCAAACTCTGGATACCCACCTCTAATAGTTTCGGAGTTCCATGGGGTGTCTCCGAAGACCATCATCAGGTCAACCAAGTCATCCAGCATGTAAGTACTCATGAATACAAACAAAAAGAGCCCAAACTCGGGATACCCACCTCTAATAGTTTCGGAGTTCCATGGGGTCTCTCCGAAGACCATCATCAGGTCAACCAAGTCATCCAGCATGTAAGTACTCATGAATACAAACAAAAAGAACCCAAACTCGGGATACCCACCTCTAATAGTTTCGGAGTTCCATGGGGTGTCTCCGGAGTCCATCATCAGGTCAGCCAAGTCATCCAGCATGTAAGTACTCATGAATACAAACAAAAAGAGCCCAAACTCGGGATACCTAACTCTGATAGTTTCGGAGTTCCATGGGGTGTCTCCGGAGTCCATCGTCAGGTCAGCCAAGTCATCCAGCATGTAAGTACTTATGAATACAAACAAAAAGAGCCCAAACTCGGAATACCTACCTCTGATAGTTTCGCGATGGTTAGGAAGAATAATGATAAATGGACGGAGAAGGGACAAAGAAATAAATATACAATATAGTTATGGTTGTGAGGTACGTAAGATAAAATTATGTGAGCTAGTAACATAAATACTAGGCTGGCGTCCGCGACTTTGTGCGCGTTGAAAAAGAAAAAAGTTAGCCTAAGTACCCTGTGTCCTCTACGGCTAAATGTTTATCTACAAAGTTTCATGAAAATCTTCGTAGTTATGGAGGAACATACATGCATACATACATTCATACATATTACATACTCGTACATACACACTTACAGATTTATTATTAGTATTGATTGATAATGATGATATACAGAGCGTCCCACGACTATGCCACATGGAGGGAAAGTACCTTGAATATTGTAGATGGAACATTTTACTGAAAGAAGACATTATTTTAATTTAAAAAACAATAAACTGCATTCATAGATTTTTAAATAATTACACATGGTTGAATCGGGAATCGAACCCGCTATACGAGAAAAAAAATTACCCTGTAGCTTTATCATACCGATCGAAAGGCTTCACCATAAGGATTATTTTTTGCTAAATAACATAGTGTTAGAAATAAAAGGAAGACTATGAATTTTAACATTTTTAATACAAAATTTATCAATTTATCAAATGCTCAAAATGAGTCCCATACTGTTGAATACAAAGTCGCACTCTTTTGATTATTTCACTCCCTGTCGATTTTTTGATCTTGTGGTGGATATTTAGAATAATACGTCTAAGCTCTGTTTGTAGCTCGTGGACACTTTCATACTGGTTCTTGTAAACTAAATTTTTTACATAACCCCATAAAAAAAATCTAACGAGGTTAGATCTGGGGATCTCGGCGGCCATCCGTTTTGTCCCGATCCAGGGACAAAAGTGTTCATTGAGATAGTCCCTTGTTCTGTGACTATTACTAAATGGTAATAGGTATTTATGATAATGTCAGTTGTATGTCCTTACGGCAATGTCAGCTTTTCATTTTAACCAAGGCAAATTAAGCCATAGATCGGCAATCAGGGGAAATAAATCGTGTAGTTTTGAAAATTGGTAGAATTATACTTTACGGTATCCAGATTAACATACTAAAAGTCCTCAAGGGTGGGGGTTGTGCTAAGGGTGTAAGGGGGGGTTGAAGGTACCTTTTTTGGGGTTTTTGCTCATATCACGAATATCTGTAGGAATAGCATTATGATTATTTCTGACAAAAGTTTCTACATGAAATTGTCTACAAATTTAGATATATTAATTTTTACTCTACGATCAATACTTTAGGGACTACAGGCTGTGTAAGTTTACAGATATATAAAAATAGACGATTTCAGCAAACGGTGTCGTTTTTTTTTTCGGCGTTATTTATCGCCATTTTTAGTTTAGAATAAGCAAGCTTAGTCATCGGCCTACCCAACATAAAAAAACCCCATGAAGATCCATGGAGAATTCTAAACAAAAAAGATGATAATGTAAACAAGGTCCGAGGGTTCAAGATACCGTGTGCCCTTAAGCAACGAAGGGCGTCAGCGGGTCGTGGATGGTGAGGTTGAGGTCCATGCATACCACTGAGGCTGAATCGACGTCTTTTCTACTGCATATACAAACAGGCCAAGATTTATAGCTCAAAAATGGGTTCGATCCGCAAAAAATCCTGCTATTTGATTTTTCGATTGGATTATGTCAGAGACTGTCTCCCAAGTATAAATCCAAGTTTGTGTCGCTTGAAACCGCGAGCGTTAGCCGCCATCTTGAGAAACGCCTTTTTGCAAATATCTCGGCAACGGTGAGTTTTACGTTAAAAATTGTAAGAATCTTTTTTGTAGAGAATAAAGCTTCCCATCGTTTTTATTTGAAACGTTTTTCTCTACTGTTAATATTTGCCGATATATGGTCGATTAAAAAAACCAAATTTTTGTTTTTGAAAAATATTTCGATAAATTTTAGAAATACGAAAAAAATGTGATAATCATAGTTGTAGAGCATAAATTTTTCTATACTTTTTGTAGGAAACTTTTTTTTGTAAAATCAATAGTTGCTGAGTTCTACCGCAATTAAAGTTTCCGTCAGGTAAAAAAAAAACAGCTACGGCAACTTTTATGAAAAGCAACACAAGACAGAAATATAAAATATAAGTTTCCCATTTGAAATTGCGGCATTAAATTTTTTTTGGTAATTATTTTTTCGGTAATTTAAAAAAAAAAGATTTTCTTTTATTTTGCTTTACTATTAATTGCGGTAGAGCTCAGCAACTATTGATTTTACAAAAAAAAGTTTCCTACAAAAATTATAGAAAAATTTATGCTCTACAACTTTGATTATCACATTTTTTTCGTATTTCTAAAATTTATCGAAATATTTTTCAAAAACAAAAATTTGGTTTTTTTAATCGACCATATATCGGCAAATATTAACAGTAGAGAAAAAAGTTTCAAATAAAAACGATGGGAAACTTTATTCTCTACAAAAAATATTCTTACAATTTTTAACGTAAAACTCGCCGTTGCCGAGATATTTGCAAAAAGGCGTTTCTCAAGATGGCGGCTAACGCTCGCGGTTTCAAGCGACACAAACTTGGATTTATACTTGGGAGACAGTCTCTGACATAATCCAATCAAAAAATCAAATAGCAGGATTTTTTGCGGATCGAACCCATTTTTGAGCTATAAATCTTGGCCTGTTTGTATATGCAGTAGAAAAGACGTCGATTCAGCCTCAGTGGTATGCATGGACCTCAACCTCACCATCCACGACCCGCTGACGCCCTTCGTTGCTTAAGGGCACACGGTATCTTGAACCCTCGGACCTTGTTTACATTATCCTCTTTTTTGTTTAGAATTCTCCATGGATCTTCATGGGGTTTTTTTATGTTGGGTAGGCCGATGACTAAGCTTGCTTATTCTAAACTAAAAATGGCGATAAATAACGCCGAAAAAAAAAACGACACCGTTTGCTGAAATCGTCTATTTTTATATATCTGTAAACTTACACAGCCTGTAGTCCCTAAAGTATTGATCGTAGAGTAAAAATTAATATATCTAAATTTGTAGACAATTTCATGTAGAAACTTTTGTCAGAAGTAATCATAATGCTATTCCTACAGATATTCGCGATATGAGCAAAAACCTCAAAAAAGGTACCTTCAACCCCCTCTTACACCCTTAGCACAACCCCCACCCTTGAGGACTTTTAGTATGTTGATCTGGATACCGTAAAGTATAATTCTACCAATTTTCAAAACTACACGATTTATTTCCCCTGATTTTTCTTATTTTCTCAGGCTATTTTTCTGAACAAAATTTCACATCAAATGTTAAAATTCATAGTCTTCCTTTTATTTCTGACACTGTTATTTAGCAAGAAGTAATCCTTATGATGAAGCCTTTCGATCGGCATGATAAAGCTACAGGGTAATTTTTTTTCTCGTGTAGCGGGTTCGATTCCCGGTTCAACCATGTAATTATTTAAAAGTCTATGAATGCAGTTTAAATTGTTTTTTAAATTAAAATAATGTTTTCTTTCAGTAAAATGTTCCATCTACAATATTCAAGGTACTTTCCCTCCGTATATAAAAAGTATATAAAAATTGAGTAATGAATGCCATCATTAGACTAAAGTGATTAGACATAAGCAAATTATTTAGAGGCTGTTTTATAAGTATTATTTTAAGATTAAGAATTTTATAGTATGGTTTTTCCGTTTTGAAGTTGCATAGGGTGTCTTCAAAGTCCATTGTCAGCCCTCAATGTTTATTTTTAGTCATAAACAAAAGTGTATTTTTTATATATGTACCTACATTCACTTTGCTCATTTCAAGGATCATTTTTTTATTTTTATAAATCGATACTAAACTGACACGAATAGGTAAATATATAACAAAATTACAACAAATATCAAGACTACAAGTGTCGTCTGTTTTCTGCCTTGCCGACAGCGTCACTGTGTGCGCGACCCGTGCGCGTGTGTTAATCCTTCTTTTTGACGGAAATCGTAACGTCAAAAACGTATAGGCGTCCTTAACGAACGAAATGAACAGAATTTCGGTTGTAACAATGAATATTTTATTGTATTACACAAAGGGATTTAAATATTCGACATAACAAGTGGGTGGTTTCATTGATGTGAAGGAGAGCACGACGGTATTATTTAAAATATATTTCGTATTTTATATTTGTACTTAATAATATATTTGGTCACTTTATGGATTGATTTTTTTTTACTTCAATAAGATTTAATTATTTATTTATATTTAGGTTATAATTAAAACACTTAGGGCATCTTTCACTAACTACAAGTAAAGTGTTGATTAGTTACTCTTTAAGTAAAGCTTATTGGCGAGTAAATGTCTAAATGAGTAACACGAAGACGTCTAAACACAGCCGCAAACAAAATGTAAGGACAAAATGCGCCCCTTCGGCGACGATTAGCGCCTCCGCCGCGCCTCGCCTCGCCGCCGCCTCTCCAGTATGTGGGCGCACAACCATTGATATCTATAGGAAAGCTAGAGGCGACGCGCCGCTTATGCGCCCCTTCCTTGACGCGACTCTTGTGTGGGCTTCGCGCCTTAGAGAATTAGCAAGTGACATTTTGTTGTCGCAAGAAAATCTCCAAAGCCCTGGAATTACATAATTTATAATAATATATTCAAGCAAAATCACAGTTTCTATATCAATATTTATAGTGTGGGATAAAAATAAGGACTAGATTTCAATTTTAGTCTTTATGAATTTTATGAATATAAGTCTGATGATATACATAAATACCAGTATCAACTTGTGTTTTTGTGTATTTATAACTTTTACCCGCTCCTATCTTCGCCCAGGGTGAAATTTTTATATATAAAAATCTTCCCCGTTTATCTCTCTTTCCATATGAGAAAATCGAATTAAAATCGGTCTACCCATTATTGAATTTTTGAAGCGTTTTTTTATATAGGTATATATAAAAAAGATTATTTAAACTCTGGCTATTGTTATAACGCTTTATATGTTATAACGTCTTATATGTTATATATAATACATTTGTTTATAACGCATATATATCACTGCTTTTCTTACTCTATATCTATCCATAAAGATACAAGCAAACGGTACCCGCCTCTTACTCGAAACTCGAAGCATGAAAACAGTTAATTTATTCACACGTAGGGATAACGTACCAAAATTAATTTATTGTAATGGGAGAGCTATTTCCTCGACGTTGTCCAACATCGATCATTCATTAACATTTCTATTATAACAATGATATGAAAATTTAATTAAAAACACAATCCGATGAGAACAATTCATATGGGAATTATTAAGGATTCAATTCAATGATTTAATTAATATCGTTCTTGTACTTTATATAGAAGTATGCAGCTAATTTAAAAGTGGAATGTTGAATAGGTATTGTATGTATGTATGTTCCTCAAACGAATTACTTGATTTTCATGAAATTTGTTAGATAAACATTTAGACGTATTGGACACAAGATAGGCTACTTTTTTCTTTATCAATGCGGACGAAATCGCGGGCGCCAGCTAGTCCTGAATAAAATTTGAAAAGTTGTTTGGATTTTTGGATGTTTGTTAACGCAAAAACAGCTGAATTTATTTAGATGAAATTTGGCATACAGATAATTTATTACCTGGATTCACATATATTTACTTTTTATCCCGAAAAAAAAAACTTGTCCCTTGATATAAATAGGAAGTGTAGCGCCTATTTCGTTTAATTAATTACTTAAGTAATATACATAAGGTAATTTTCAACATAATTACTATATAAACGCAGTCATTTGTATTACTTGAGAAAAATATAAAAGCTAACGGTTTAAACGGTGTTTCTAATCATAACCTACTTAAAAAAAATTACAAGAGGAATAAAGTGGTCAGAAAAAGTTCATTTTTTTCTGATACCTTTCTTTTTTAATACATCAAACGCTGAAAGCCCCTCAAATTGAGTGCAATCTTGTCCAAGCCTTTTCTGCGTAAAACGTTACCACCAAAAACGCAGGTACCTACGCAACGTGAAAAAAGAGGCAAAAGTTCCTGCTTTAAATAAATAAATCCGCTATAAAAGCTGAACTGTTTCACAGGAATGATATTAGAGTGCCATTTTAAATTTCATTTTCACCCCTCTACAGTGCCAGCTTGGCGTCATGTGCATTTCACTGGATTTCTCTTTGTTTTTGTTTTCAAGGAAAACCTCGCATGTTTTCGCAAAGTGCGCACACTAACTAGGTGAAAAATAAAGCAATTAAGTGGGTATTTTAAGCGAACGTTGTACGTATTGTGTGGATTTAAAATATGAATAATATGCTATTTTTAAAACATAATACGAAATAATTATGCTTACTAAAATTACTTTATTCCATCCATAGGTACCACATCCATACTAGTCCATACTAATATTATAAACTAGCTGGTGCCCGCGAGTTCGTCCACGTTGAAAAAGAAAAAAGTAGCCTATCCTGTGTCCTGTACGTCTAAATGTTTATCTACCAAGCTATGGAGGAACATACATACATACACAAAAATATTCCAAAAATCGTCAATATAGTTTGAGTATCATGTATAGAGCCTATAAACACGATATCTCTGAAAACAAAGTAACTTACTCCATGACTAACCCCTACATTTATTATTAATATTGATGTGGAAAGTAACTCTGTCTGTCTGTCTGTTCGTCTATTACATTTTCACGCCGTAAATACTCAACCGATCATCATGAAATTTTACATACACGTTGTCAGGAATACAAGTAAGGACATAGGGTACCTTTCATCCAGAAAAAAGTGCTGTTACCGAGGGATCATCGAAAAAAAAAAAAAAACTGACGCCTGATCAAAGTGTTATGGCAACAAGAGGTCAAGCGTTATATTGCTTATGTTTTTTTTTTTAATTTTCAACGCAGACGAAGTCGCTGACACCAGCTACTATCTTATTTTGTGATTACGAATTTGAGTAGGTACGTTATGTTGACTAATTTTGGACTTTACTTATTGAAATTCAATTGCACATTAATATTTTCAGTACAATTATATTATACTAGCTGGTGCCCGCGACTTCGTCCGCGTTATGGAGGAACATTACATAAATACAGAAAAAAATTCTAAAAATCGTCAATTTAGTTTCAGTATCATGTATAGAGAGCCTATAAACACGATATCTCTGAAAACAAAGTAACTTACTCCATGACCAACCCTTACAGATTTATTATTAGTATTGATTAAGTATATTATATTTATGGGGCACAGTCAGTATGTTAAATTTATACAATGACGTTCCCTTTATGTTATCAGTGTGTTCCAATTGTACCTACCTATATTAATATTACTGAATTTCAGGCAAACAAACAGGCAGCCAATTTCATTTCATTACGTCTATCGACGTTTCATTATAAATTATGTGCATTGGCAAAGTGTAATTTTGTTTGATATTAAATTTCGAACATTTTGTTGCCTAGCTAGATACAAAGTCGGGGCACGCCATGCGCACCTGTTATTGGGATATGGGCCAAATCTTACGTAATCTAACATAAACTACAGTAATTTAACTAGTGTAATAGATATAATCCGCAAACAATTTTGGAAACAATAACCCGATGTAATCTAAATTAATATTATTTATGGTTGATTTAAATTAGTAGTATATTGTCGTTATTTTTTTGTGGAATAGAGTGAAGTGCTACATGTAGTTGAAATTAAGAGAAAGTGAAAAAACAAGATAACACGTATATATAACATCAAATGTGTTTTTGAATCCCAGTGATCTGCAAAAGAGTGGTTACTGTAAATTTGTAATATTTTAAGAAAATGTCAAAAAGTAAAAGAAAAAACAAATGAAAAGTTTAAAAATCAAAAAGGAAAAAAGAAATAAAATTTAAATATAAAGTAAGCAAAACACTTCAAACAGAAATGCCACTACGATAATTGACAACTTCTGGGATATGCAGCCAAAAGTCAACAACAATCAGCGCAAAACATTATCCCCTAACAGTAAAGCCAAAATCTAAAATAAAACTGTGATTTAGTCCCAAACTAATTATAGGAAAATGCAATATAATGAAGAAATAAAATGTTACCACACACTCTTCATGCGTTCATATTTTCTACATATGATTATAAAAACACGAGTATTACAAAAAACACACCAACTTTAATTACAGACGCAATTCCGAAATTCCGAAAACTTGCAAAGACTGTAATTTAGTTATATAACGAACTAATTATTGTTACTTTCCTAAAAACACGAGGATTTTTAGAGTATACGTGTATTTTTTTGGATATTCAAAACGTATATAGGTTTTTCTAATTATACTTGAAATTATTATCTAAGGTAATTTAATCCAATATCTTATTTCCGGCTTATTACTTTATCGTTGTCATGCGTTCGTCAAGTATATTGTAAGCATACTCGTATTTTTTGTACAAAAATTTCTAACATCATTTTATTACGTTTAATTTTTAATAATATAAATATCTACATTTTAGTTTTAGTGCAACCCATTGATACTCGTAGATTTTATGAATTTTGATATGGATGTAGCTCGAAACGTGAAGGGAACATATTAAATGTTCATGCGAGTGAAGCTTAGGGCAAAGGACTCATCTTTAAAATAATGAATATCTAACCTACATACTGTACAAAAAAAAAATGGTTTGGAAGCTGGACAGTTAATAGTATATTAGTATAGTACTCAATCAAGTTTATAGTAGGTTAAAACTGTGTTTTTGTAATATTGTAATCTGTGTCGACATCCTACGCTGGGATGATTAAAAGTGAATTTGTCGTTTAAATACATATCGATACCTTAATTCGCAAAACGAATAACTCCACTTTTGGTTGAGAATGACTTTTTGATACGGGAGAAACTTAATGACAATTAGAATTTAATTTTTAAAAGGTCTATCGGTTAAAACGAGCCATAATTTCCAATGTAAAATTGTCCTTTTTCTTTTCTCTTATCATACAAAAAAAAATTATAACGTTTTTAGTCTCCCCTGTAAAGTTTGCCTCAGAGGAGTTATTTGGTTTGCGAATTAAGGTATCGATATGGGGTGAGGAGGTAGGTATAGTAGGCAATATGAGATTATTTTAAACCCTAAGAAAAGACTAAACTTTGAATAAAATTATCACGTGGCTAAAGTATTAAATAAGGTTAACTTACAATAAGTATTTTGAAATAAAAAATTAGGTCACCAAACCCAGCCAAGCGATGCCGCGTTGTTTCCAAAACGCCAAGTAACGTTCGCTTCCCAGAAAATGAGCCCCGTAGCACGCATTATTTAGACGGATAATAATCTAGTGAATTAGCAACTCGTACCGGCAGGAGGCAGGGAACACGGGTACGCATTTATCTGATGGCCATCACAGTATAACGGATGAATAAGTATGTTTCCCGCACCTTTTACACTCGATACATAAAAATCTCAACTGTAGATGTCAAAACTGTTGCTTTTAAAGAATTTAAGTTCATTGGACATTCTTAGTTTACGTGAAATAGACAAACTAGCTAATAATAATTAAATCAATAATGAAGTAATTATAGAAACAGTTATGTTTGTTGTTGTCGGACCCGTTGTAATAACGACGAAAAGATTTATATGAAAAGAATTTTGTCAATGTATATAAGTAAAATCCCGAATGAACTTATCCTATTTTTTTTTATTACAGTAATGCATTCCAGTGGGCAAGTTATACTTTAACAACGTATTTAATTAATAAATAGCCACAATTACTATATAAATAAATATAACGATAAACTTTGCAAAATCTAAGATCTTATCTTTAGAATTATTAATATTATCTTTATAGTAATACTATCGTACCGTAAGGAGGTAGATTGGGCATTGCAACACTGCTTTCGGCACTCTAGTTTAAATTTTTTTATGATATTTACCATCTTTTATATATACGTATATTGTAAAGAAATTTAAATTAAGATATGAAATAAAATTCGTATATATAAGCCTTGAAGTCCACTTGGTGATAGGTCTCGACCATAAGTGACAACCCACCGTTGCCTATGAACAAAAGATTTTATTTTTATTTAATGATAGTTTCCTTACGGTTTGATTGGAATGTTGTGAATCAACAGTGCTATTCAACGGCCCGAAACGCCTGATCGCTAATTTGCGTATTGCATGCAAGATTAGAGAGAAACATCTCTTTTTAAGCTTTTATTCTGTACCAGTGTCTCGTGATTACCTAAAGCTCTATAAACCAGTCTTACTATTTATTAATACTGAAATAAGACCGAGCTTTGGTAAATAGACCGAGCAGTGAATGACTAGAAATAATTTAAAATCGCGTATTAAATCTTTCATTTGTATATGCGGTGTTCCATAATCACTCAATAACGTGAACAATATTTATTACATATCCGCTCCCGATTTCGCACGGGTGTAATTTTTTTCTTCCAATTATTTATAGTACCTCCTCATTCCTCGTTCCTTCGTTCTCTTTGCATTAGTGAAAACTGCATGAAAATCAGTAGTGTTTGAAATTGACACGAACATACGGACATGCAGACAGACGAGGCGGGGGACTTTCGTTTATAATATATAATGGATTACAGTTTTTAAAAGATTAAATCCGATTATAAAACAATTTCTCTTAAATCTAAAAGCTATAGAAATTTCTTAAAACATAATTACTTCTTTATCTTTTTCTTGCAATGGCATTAATTAAATCTTACTTGTTTGAACCTTAATGAAAAATAGTTATTCTTAGAATAAGCTTATAAAGTTCTTATCTATCTATTGGAATCCTCAGAAATGTCTTTCAATAAACTCTAAGCGTACTGAAATATACCTAGCACTAACCTTTATTTATTTCGGACTTTTACAAGAGTGAGGACTGAAATAACACTAGAATAACACGCACGTTAAGGGCACCATGTGCGAGTGAGTTAAGTGAATAATTATAGGTAATTGGGAGAATTTGTTGTCTCAACTTACTATAATCGAATAACCAAAGACAGAAGTCATTTGCGTCGCAACAAGACATTTCGCAATTATTAACTCACGAAAATAATTATGAAACATACGCCAGCAATTTCAATATTTAACCCGCAATAATGTCAAAATTCTGCTTATTTTGGAAATTTATTTGAACTAGATATGAAATAAATATCAGTTGTTTGTTTCCATACAAACCTTTATATTATAATATACCTAGACCTTATATCATGTATGTATGTATGTATACATACATACGTACATACATACATACATACATACGATGTAGAAACTACAACTTACACAATAGGTAAATAATATAGGATTTGCAGCTCAGCATGCTCATAAAGTAAATTGAAATTATCAGCATTTATAAGAGACTATTTTTTATTTTGCAAACATAATAAAAGGCACATCAAATTGTTTTCTGAGTTCGTTAAAAACTAATCGAAAGCTAACTCCTCACTAATACTATTTAAGTAGTTTTGTGAGAAAGTTTTAGGGGTTCAAAATAAATAAAACCCGACGTTATTTTTACAGTTGTGATGTTTTTTTTTCTTTGGTTGACAATAAAAATAGCATCATATTCAGATTAGCTCTTCAGCAGTAACAGGTAAAACTATATTTTGAGAAACTCCCTTCGACATAGATTAAAGTTCATTATAGATATCTTTACATAGTATAAATTGGTCGCTTTTCGCATATGACTGTGTGACCTCTAACTTCTATACCACGCAACTAATTTTGATACGGTTTTCATCATCAGTAAGATTTTTTTGACGGAATTTTTATGTTATATAAGTATACTAGCTGACGCCCGCGACTTCGTCCGCGTTGAAAAAGAAAAAGTAGCCTATCTTGTGTCCTGTACGTCTAAATGTTTATCTACCAAGTTTCATGAAAATCAGTTAATTCGTTTAAGAGTTATGGAGGAACATACATACATACATACATACATACATACATACATACATACATACATACATACATACATACATACATACATACATACATACATACATACATACATACATACATACATACACACACACACACACACACACATACACACACACATACATACATACATACATACATACATACATACATACATACATACATACATACATACATACATACATA
The DNA here is from genome assembly GCA_945859745.1 of Synanthedon formicaeformis. Lineage (NCBI taxonomy): Eukaryota > Metazoa > Arthropoda > Insecta > Lepidoptera > Sesiidae > Synanthedon > Synanthedon formicaeformis. Next base: position 3,020,514 of record OX243960.1, on the reverse strand, counting down.
CATACATACATACATACATACATACATACATACATACATACATACATACATACATACATACATACATACATACATACATACATACATACATACATACATACATACATACATACATACATACATACATACATACATACATACATACATACATACATACATACATACATACATACATACATACATACATACATACATACATACATACATACATACATACATACATACATACATACATACATACATACATACATACATACATACATACATACATACATACATACATACATACATACATACATACATACATACATACATACATTCATTCATTCATACATACATACATACATACATACATACATACATACATACATACATACATACATACATACATACATACATACATACATACATACATACAGAAAAAAAAAATCTAAAAATGGTCAATTTAGTTTCAGTATCACGTATAGAGCCTATAAACACGATATCTCTGAAAACAAAGTAACTTACTCCATGACCAACCCTTACAGATTTATTATTAGTATTAATAATAAAATGTAATTAAGTTTTTTCCGGGAATAGCCGGTGGCGGGTCTTTTAACTTCAATATAGATATAAATAGTGATTCTGAGATTTTTAAGGCATAATAATAATTATATTTTCTACAATTTTTTCTGGCTACAAGTTTTTTTTTGTTAATAATAAATAAAAAAATATACAGAACCCTTCTACAAAAAATATGTTTGTCGAAATCAATTTCACATTTTTTTTTTCTTTTTACTTCGTTGACTTGTGGACCTCGTAGATAAGCCGATTAATTTGCACGCAACTTCCGTTGAAGGACGTAAATCAAATTAAAACTTTTTCGATTTGTGCTCCAAATCAAATCCCGGCTTGTTGTGGCAATTCCACTTTTAATTCTGATTGTTGGTGGACATCACATAGGCATTTAATTAATTCTTTTGTTTCATATACTCCTCAGGATTTACGGGTGGATGGAATTATATTATTAACGTTGTGAAAAATACTTCGAAATCCTAATTACAAATTCCATAAGAGTTTATTAGACACATGACGATCACTGGGATGTGATATAGATCTGGGTCTTGAATATAATTTTTGTATTGTCATTCAAAAGTGTATTTTTTTTTAAATTTCGTGTACGTATCAATCAATCAATCAATCAATCAAAAACATTTATTTGTAACAGTAACATAAAGACAAAAAAAAAACAGAGAAAAAAGGTTTAAAGTTACAAATAGGTCCCTACTCAGTATTTTGCTGGTATAGGCCAGCACTGATCTTCCGTAGGAACCCTAAGTTAAATACACACACGGCCATACACCATGCATATGCCCTTTAAAATCAAATAAATAATAATTAAAATTTAAACAAAAATTATAATAAGAATTATTTTATTGTCAAAAACACAACTGCTTGCATGAATATAACACATTATTTATTTAAAAAAAAAAAAGTATGTATGTATGTAAACCGTTGAATATACATCAATTTGCAATGCCTTCAGTCTAAGCGCCTGTTTCTCAAACGTCAAGTAGGCCAAAATGTCATTTAAAGTCATCGGTAACCGGGGATAATGGAGCTGATATACATTTGTTTTTACGGTAAACGTCCCAAACATTAAATCAAAAATAAAAAAAAATCGGCTATCGAATGATGCCGTAAACCGAGTGCATAATTCAATATAACAGAAAATGATTTCTAAAAGTAACTAATCAACACTTTACATGTAGTTTGTGAAAGAGGCCCTAAGTTTAATAAATGGTGATAGTGTTTTGACAGGACTTGGACATATCCAATCCCAATGACGTAAATAGATGTTCAAAATCGATTTCATATTCAGACTTTCATTTGTGGAAACCTCCAAAGACCACTTACATGAACCATAAAATTGTACATCGACAAGAGTAGTTCTCGAACCGTCTCTAACCCGCTTTTTCGTCAATGAGAGGGAATCGAAATTCAAATTGCCGAATTAAAGACATCTCTGCCGCGTTACCATAGTAACCCAATGAATTTCGTAGTCACATCTCTGATGAAGAAAAGGCCTTCGTTCGCATAAGTGATCTTATAAACGCAATTTGATTCATTCAATCCTTATACGAGTTAATTAGCTTCCCAATTGTAACTACGTTATAAGATTTTACAAATTTATTTTACAAATTTTACTGAAGTAAAACTTCTTTGGGCACATTGGGCACTTTTGGTTTGAGGAAAAAGCACTGAAGTCGCGTGAACGTCATGTCATACTCAGAGAGGTTTAATGTTGAAATGTTTGTTGGGCAATATTGAGATGAGAAAAGAACTGAACATGCTCAGTGACGCTCAGTGACACTCAGTATATTTGTATTTTTGTATGTTTGTATTTTTATTTCTAACTAGCTGGCGCCCGCGACTTCATCCGTGTTGAAAAAGAAAAAAAGTAGCCTATCCTGTGTCCCGTACGTCTAAATGTTTATCTACCAAGTTTCAGGAAAATCAGTTAATTCGTTTAAGAGTTATGGAGGAACATACATACATACAGAAAAAAAATTCTAAAAATGGTCAATTTAGTTTCATTATCATGTATAGAGCCTATAAACACGATATCTCTGAAAACAAAGTAACTTACTCCATGACCAACCCTTACAGATTTATTATTAGTATTGATTAATAAACTCAAAATATACTGCACCGATTTTCAGGATTCTTTTACATTTAGAAAGTTACATTATCAGATTATGAAGTTACGCGGACGAATTCGCGTGCAACAGCTTCTTTCAACTTGTGAAGCTTTCACTTATGACTTATGACAAAAAGTTTTCACTTATGACGTGCGATCTTTTTTTTTTTTTCAATAAAACTGCTACGCATACTTTTGCACCACTTTTCACGTCTCCCACAGTTGAATTTACAAATCAATGAGCATTAATACCAAGTTTCAAATCAATCTGACGAGGAAATTACTATTGCCTATTTAAGAACCCCTCTCCCCCCCCCAACCATTAGGGAAAATGAAATTTAAATAACAGAGAAATTTCTCTTTGATTTATTAATTTAGCGTCAAGTAAACTTCGTTGGGAAAAATATTACTTTCTATACAATCTTGGCCATATCCTTTCTCTCTTAGGGATTTGCTTTTCGAAAAAACGATTTCTGAAATTTCAAGTCTACGCCCTCACCAATTTAATCCTCTGTCCCTTTTGTTTGAGTTGAGCGATAATGAAATCAGTCAAGCTTTTTATATAGTAGAAAGTTATTGATTCTAAAAGCAGAACTATATCTATGTACTAAATAAATCTGGTCACGATACACCTTAATCTTAAAAGACTTTTCCTTCTATTTCTGCCATAATGTAGAAATATTGTATAATGCAACTACTTTTATCATAGTATTAAGCCTCAGAAAATCATGAAAGCTTTTCTAAAAGCGTGAAAAGAAAAGCAAAGAAAGCGCGAAAACAAAACCATAAGCTTCTTGCGTTTATATGCCACCTGCATCAACAATACATTCCCGCTGAGGATTTACTGGAGTTTACCCTACTTCTATGACTGCTCACTACTGCTCAGCCTTCTTTTACTATTCCTTACATCAAACTACTTCAACATGGAACCCGCGTGCCATACAAAACACTACGAATTTTATGGAACATTTAAAAGTGACATAAGCGTAGAGCATGAACTGTTATTTAAAACAAAACAAACATAATAATAAGTACGTAATTTAAAGAAAATGTGACTTTGCGTCAACCCATTAGAGTTTAAAATGAAATAGTAAAAGTTGATCGTTACTACCTTTTAGCATTGACGCGTGAAGGCAAGAGTCCGCCATGATTCTGTCAAAGGCGTTCTTTTTATGTGCCGCTTTGGCATTTGTGACGCAAATTCCATTGTAGTATTTCGATGATTCCTTACAATATCTTTCATCGCCGCCAGTGCAAGTGATCATTATTACAAATCTCCATATTACTAAAATTTATGATGTGACGTAACGCCAAATCCAGTTAAGTCGAGTTTTTAATTTATCTACACTCTGAACCTCTAGGTTCATAATATCCTTCCAATATTTAAGACTTTTTTATATAATTCTAAATGCATTTGGCCTCCACTTGGCGTATAATTGAATCTATTGACTTTATGTCAGTCTTAAACGTTAAATTGGAGAAACTGGGATCACAGTATAATTAAAAGTAGTTTGGAATCCATTAAGAGGGAATATTATCTAATATTTTAACCACGTTTTCAAAAAATCTGTCCTACAGAGTTGAAGCTATTTTCATATAATTGTTTTAAAAAATCATTTTGTAGCGAAGATAACACAGGTAATAGTGTCCTTGAATTTTTACTAACATACTCGTAACATGACATGACCGTTTAACATGAGAAAGTCAAGTTTGATTATTTTCCCAAATGGTATACTTCTGCCACCAAGAAAATCAAAATTTTCTTTAAAAATTTTTATTCTCGGCAACATTCATTACTGAATTTATCTCTTCAGTGATGGAAGAAACGAAAGCTCGCTTCTTGGACAACTAAATAGGTCGTCTATTTTCAACCGTATTCGCCGGTTCTCAAGTTGATAGGTAAAACTTAGTAGTAGACATTGAGATAAAAAGCATATTTGACCACTTGGCACTCGAATCGTTTTGGTTCAATAGTCAGTCGCGGTCTAGACGCAAAGATGAATGATAAATAAAAGGCATTGGCAAATATTGGCAGAAAAATATTTGGGAACTTGCTCTTCGCATGAATGTAGATCGAAAACTTATGCTGCTTTGATTTCTTTTTGAGGAGTCAAACACGTAAAGTAAAAAGTTGCTTTTTTAAAAGCAAGTATAAGTTTCATAATTTTTTGTCATAAAAAAAATTCAGGTAAATTATTATTTATATATATTTCTATATAAAATTGCAATTTTATGTTATTTATTTCATAATAATTATATTTAGAACTAACATTGTAAATTATACATATAGGAACATCTCAAGACTTTATAGTTATAATGTCAAATTAAAAATGTAAAAATGAATATACTGCTTTATGCCAATGTTTATATAAGCAATTTTTATGAACACTACGTGGCTACATCATAAATACGAGTATCATCTAATTTACAGCATCAATTAATAATAGAGAATTAATATACGCATGTAAAGAGGGGTGGTTAGTCTGGGTTACATGCCAATAAACAAAATAAAAGCAGTTGCGATGACGCCCAAAGGGGAAAAATAAATTATTGATGAATATAAAGAATGTATTTTTATCGAGGAAATAATTCTAGCAAATTTTAGCTTTATGAAAATTTATTTTAATAGATTCTTAAGTATTTTTATGGCAGGTGAGTTATTTTAAGACTAGCGACGTTAGCAGGATACAAAAAAATATTGACCTTTATAGAATGAGTAAGGGCCAATGGTAAGAGTTGTCTGGTTTTGAGTTGATGAGTTTGATTGAATGTTGATCATTCTGTTGTTTATTTCTACATATTTTTTTTTTTTCAATTTATTAACTGAAATCCTTATTAACTAGGTCCTTTTACTTTCCTTAAGATATTATCCATCTATCAACAAGTATAGATAAAATAAATATATAAGATTCTATGCAGATAAAAGGTATCTCTTCCAATAAAAGATAATAAAAGATAAAAGGTAGGTTTGCCGGTCGGCTTTTCCAATGTTCGTATTTTAGAAACATGGTTACACAACAAGCCATTATGTATGCAACGCGATATGCCTCGGGGACGAACACTCGCTAACAGACTCGTAATCATTACAACAGATCCGATCTCCTTGTTTTGGATTTAATCAATTCAGTTGTACTCACATCCCTAAGGGCAACTTGTGTATGTATTGAGTGTTTGATATTGTTAGTTCTGAATAAGCAATGTATGCCATTCCATTTATAAACCCGATACTGTTGATTCCCCACTGATTTCCTGTTTTAAATTTTTTAATGCAATATCATAAGTATAGATAAGTGAAAACTTTTTTTGTTTTCTCAGATTTACGTTTAGTGGTACAGTCGGCCGCATAAGTCGATTAACACATTCAAAAGTGCAAAACAACGTAACACTCAACGCGCCATAAGTTGTTGTCACGACTAGAGTACAAAATAAACTTCACGTACAAACGGTCGTAAAAAGCTTCAGTAAGTAAGTAAGTTGAGTGTTCAGTTGTTTTGCACTTTTGATTCGACTTATGCGGCCGACTGTACCTAGTCGTTGGCATGCTGTATGGCTCACTTGATGATATTTGGCTATCATCACCAATGAACTGGGAGGATGCAACAGTAGTAAACCCTGACAAGATAAAGAGTACCTCTTTAAGTTTACCCTTTGAGAAAGGTAAGAATAAGGAAGCAGAGGATCTGGCAAACTTCATCCGTAATGCAACTTACCGAAATGCAACAGCACATGTGCTGTTACACAATATTCACAGTGTTTTTCTGTAAGAGAGTAGTTTAAACTGGAAGTCGAGCTGCCCAGTTTGTGGCTACTGAAAACAGTGTCCTGCAATTACAAACTTCGAATCTTTTAGACCATTAATGGTGGAATAACTTTCCACAGACCAAAATACTTAACAGTGAGATGTTACATACATAGCCTGACACAAATATAAAACTTTAAAAACAAGCACTTGATAAATTACATAGTGTATTCTACCAAAATCGCAAATAAACAATCTTTTAATAGTGACTCGAGTTGATTGTGTAATGGCCCTTGCACACGTTCAAGCTTTGCAGTCTAACATGCTTAATTCTATGACTTAATCCAGTTTGCTGGATGGCCATATACTCCTCATCATCATCATCATCATCATCTCAGCCGCAGGACGTCCACTGCTGGACATAGGCCTCCCCCAAAATTTTCCAATTGGACCGGTCAGAAGCAGCCTGGATCCACCTCACACCTCCCAATTCACTGGAAGCGGTCACACATGTTGAAAGGATCTGTCAAATTGGATGGAAAACTTGCACGTTTTTAGAGGGTACAATACGTCATGTCGTTGAATTTATATTGGCTTTAACAAAAAGCATCTTAGTTCTCACACATTTTAGGGACTGCTACTTTGACGCTGCGTTTCTTCATTACATTTTGAAGAGAATACGAGTTTGTCGCTATGTTCTATTGTGAATTGTCATTGAAGATATAATTTTTTAATGTTAGTTTCAAGTGCTTGTAGAGCGCATTTCGTAAGATTTCTTTACCCCTTTATTTCTGACAGGAATTCAATTTTCAATAGTTGTCTAATAGATTTAATATTCCTAACAGGCGATAAATTAATACGAGTATAATGGATGCTTGTATTTTTTTATGTTTTTTAAAAAGTCGGCAACGCGTTTACCGGGGCTAGACACAAATATTGGAGCCTGCCTGCCGACCTTAACATTAAAAATTAAAAAGTGATAAGTTTTGTAATAATATCTAAAGTTAACTTTATTTTGTTTTTACTAAGCACGCTAACAATTTAATTAAACTAAACACTCACTAAACTCATTTTAATGTGTAGATCTCAAAGGGTTTTGGCAGCAATTATTTTCACGATTTCATTAAAATAAAAACAAAGCTATCGTTTATTTGGAGGCTTCATTGGTGTCATATCCAACGTCAGCCCGAAACGAAAGGGTTTCACTGAAATTAGCGGCACTTAGCTTTAATCCGGGATAATCCTCTGCAAACGCTCCCTGACTGAGGGACTAAACAGTTTAGAATATAGATTAAATTTAACGATGTGATCCCAATTTCAGCTTTTAGCACTTAAATTATTTGATACTTTGATGATATTGGTTGACGCAGGAACGACAAACTGCGTTATTTTAATATGCCTTAATAGAGCTATATTTTGTGATTATTATTTCATTTCTTACAAACGCTGTGAAACTGTCTTTAAACAAATGCTGAACATTGGATGAATCAATCACCGTGTATGTAATTTTAGATGTGCATTTATACATTATTTAATATATTTACATTAAACGTGAATTTATATACAACTCACAACTATTTTGCGGTAAGAGTTTCAGTCATTGAATTTTCATCAGAAGGGGAGAGAGTAGATGAGGTGCGAATGTCTTTTCGAACTAATAAATTGCCGATTAAACCCTCGCGGGTCAGTAATTAAGTGAGAAATTTATAAGGCAATGGAAACTGAAGTGTTGAGTAAGAAAGTATTAAATCACTCCTTAATAATTTTGTTCTATTCATAACTTTCATTGAAAATATACTATTATATTCAATTTTTTTATCTTTTTTTTTATCTTAGTCGTATTATATTAATCCCTTTACTGTAGACTGAAGATAAATAACATTATATTAACCGTATGGTAGTGCAAGTCTGTACTTTTCGATCTCCACTTATTTCCCTCTATCTCACGTCCTTGTGTCATTTACACGTTTTGTTCCTAATATATTGTTTCTTTATCGCGTGTCCTCCAAAACTTTTAACGATACTCAATGACACCGTCGATCATGCGGTTATCATGATGACATTAGCATTGTTAGTAAAATAGGTTTACCAATAATGCGAATGGCTTTATAGCGAACACAAATCTCCTGCTTGATACCCTTTTCTTAATAGTAGATCTTCTACATTTCATAATATATGTGTGTTTAGATGAAAATTGTTTAGAACAATATTGAAATATTGTTCAATATAAAAAATAGGACTTTGCAGTTTTATGTGGGCGAAAAAATCTCGTTTATTTGAAATCGGTTGGTACTAACCTCGAAAGTTTTATTCAAATTAAAACGAATATTTTTAAAAGAAACTAGATGTTATGGAAAAATTAATGAAGTTCCAGACTTTTATTTCACGGCTGTCTAATTTTTTGAATAGTTCGATTTTTCTTTTCTCTGGTTAGTTTTGTGTTTCTGAAGTTGAAGTAGGGTGTCCACGTCTTTTTATAATTTGAAAATTTATTTTAATAATATTTAATTGGAATCTGGATTTTTAATGCGAGTGTAATCTATACTAATGAAATAGCTTAAGACATTGTTTGGTTGAACACTTTTAATGCTGTAAGGGTAATTTGGATTAATAATTCGGATTTTAAAAATTATTTTTGCATATAATATTCTCATTTTTGGAAAGATTATACATCATCGAATCGCCAAGAAGGCTGACAATTCAATTCTAATGCTTTATTTTAAACTAGCTGCTGCCCGTGACTTCGCCTGCGTAACTTTGTAAATTATATAGTAAAACCTTCCTCGAAAACCACTCTATCCACTGGTGAAAACAGCATGAAAATCGGTGTAGTAGTTTTTGAGTTTATCGAGTTTATCGAGTTTTAACAGACAGACATAAAATCAAATAATAAATTGGTTCAATTGCAAAATATTAATTATGTAAATATTAATTTTACAGAAATATTATAATAATTTGAAATTTAGATATGATTTTTTTTATAAATAATAGTTACAAAGTTATATGAAAGTAAATATGAATAAATTGTCCTGATAAATTTTCAAATTTATGGTTACGATACAAGCAGCACTTTTCCGTTGGACTAGGTTTCGATTAGCTCCTTTCAACCGTGGCTTGGCCGCAGGCGAAACCTCTTGGACTCTTGCACTATGTACGCCGAACACGGCTATATGAAAAGCCTTAAATTTAACCACTAAAAGCTCGTGTGAAAGGCATTCGGCGTGAGTGTTTTGCTAAAACGTTGAGAAATTTTAGTTTGATACATGAATTTCGCAACCAGTTGCTGTTAGTAGTTATAATAAAACTTCTTGAAAACTATTAGACTCATTAAAAAAATCAGATCAAAGCTATCTTCAAACTATAATTCGGTCTCGACTTACAGTCAAAGAAGATAATTTAAATTAACTACACATTAAAATATCATTACATTGGGTTTAGGTACCTATCTTACTCATGCTGTGAACTCATAAATGAAAATAAATAAATAACAAAATTATAAAAAAATTAAATAATGTACGTACTAACAAGAATATTAATAAATGCTTTTAATAAAAAAATCATTATTGTTAAAAAATAATACGTCCAATGGTAATGAATATTTTGTTAGTAGTACCTAATAAAAGCATTTTATTTTGCCTTATATCAACTTTCTTGTGTAACATTAAGCAATTTTTATATATTTCTGTGCATTTTTTTACTTTCTGATCTCTATATGTGGGTTGCAAAAAGAACAGAAATATGCATCATGTAACTCTATACCAAGGTAATTATAAATATATTATCTATAATATAATGTTAGCACCCGATTAATATCATACCACCGAATGAATCTGAACGAATGAACGAACGACTGAATTAGAGCACTTTTCAATCAACTTCATTCTACATAAATAGCAGACGCTAACAATAAGTTATAAAGAATCTTTTGACTTAGGGCCTCTTTCACAAACTACATGTAATGTGTTGATTAGTTACTTTTAGAAATAATTTTCTGTTATATTGAATTATGCACTCGGTTTACTGCATCATTCGATTGGCGAATTTTTGTTATTATTATCTTTTTAATGTTTGGGACTTTTACCGTACAAACAAAGGTAGGTATATCAGCTCCATTATTCCCGGTTACCGGTGACTTTAAATGACAGATAGCCTACTTGAGAGTTGGCGAAAGAGGCGCTTACACTTAATATTACAATATTATATCACGTTCGCACCTACAGCTAATAACCTCCAACTATTTCTGGCAAGATGTTAGAACTGTCGAAACTGTCTGACTACTAAGTGAATTCATTAATACTTATCAAGTTACATATATATAAAATTCAGCATTTATGTAATTATTAAGAAGCAGAAGTTTGGACGAGGTAAATATTTGGACCTAATCATAGATTAAAAATTGTTTGATACTCGTATTTAGTACCTCATATAGAATAAAAAATTAACAGTCCAACCAAAATTTGGTGAGTACTAAGGAAACTGAGGTAAACTAGTTTAGTGTTGGTTTTTGCTCATAGTAAGATTTGTGCATGCATACTTTCCTCTACCCAGTAGAGTCTTCTTTATGTTTGTTATTTGGGGTAGCTGTTAAGCTCCTAACAGATTTACTATTAGTATTGATGATATATAAAAAAAAAATCCTCGTTTCTAGCTCTGTCCACTAGTGAAAACCGTACCAAAATCCGTTAGAAGGAGATTTTATTACATCTCATACCATGTATGAGATTAAAAAAAAATATGTAAAATATGAACAGTTGTTGCTGTTATTTTAATTATTTAATTTCCAATTTAATAATTTATCATTATGTAATGTAATAATACAATTTACAAGTTTTGATGCCTGATATAAATGAATTTTATTTTATTTATTACAGATGAGATTTGAAATGAATGGAAAATATTTGATTAGTATCACATTAATAATTGTATATTGTGCTATAAAATGTATGTTTCCTACTATAGATTAATTATATAAGTAAAGGAAAGATAGAATAAAACCAAAGTTTAAAAAAAACTTTTTTATTTTCAAAATCAACGTCGAATCGGAGAACAATATCTCTAATTTAGTTTCTGCTACAATTATTATTTTATTGTTTTGATTATACAATAGAAATTGAATTGACCCAGTTCACAACTCTCTGTTAAGTTTCAAACGTCTGTACAAAACGAAACCTTATTATATACATTTTAAAATCTCTTATTACTTAACAGGAAGTTGTGAAATCATTTTTCGGGGTTCCGACGGGCTGAAGGTAACGCGATTGGAAGTAAATGGATTAATTTTCATTGCCCGTATGCGACATTACCTTCTTATTTCTTTGACTAACAGAGTTCAGGCTTAAATAAAGAGTTAAAATCACAACGCTATGTACAATTAAGTGTTCAGGTAAAGTGTAATATACGCCGTAGGACAGGTCTGCAAACTTCTATATACCTCGTATAATTGGTTGATATAAATAAATAATACATACATAAGCACATGGTCAAATAATGACAGTTCACTTAATGGTAGATGGCTACTGTCGCCTTTGAGACAAGCAACGTCAATAAATTAAAAGATAAATAATCATGTCTTTAAACTCGCTTTGCATGGAATCTGATTATAAAAGCCTCTTTCACGTACGTCAAGTAGGCTAAACCGTCACTTAAAGTCACCTGTCACCGGGAATAATTTAGCTGATATACCTTTGTTTGTACGGTAAACGTCCCAAATATTAAATAGAAAATAATAATAAAAAATCGGTTATCGAATGATGCAGTAAACCGAGTGCATAATTCAATAAAACATAAAATGGTTTCTAAAAGTAACTAATCAACACTTTACTTGTAGTTGGTGAAAGAGGCGCTGATACTAAAAAAAATATTAGTAAAATATAAGACGTATGAGTATAAGAAGTATAGTTGTTCTTAGTAATAGGTAAATGTCACCTAAGAACAAATCTTATGTTTGTTCATAGCCAATGGGAACCAACAACCATCAAGTGTACCATCAGCCTGTCTGCCAACCTGTATAAAAATAAACGAAAAACATGCGAGTGCACAAAGCACGCGTGTCAGAAGTGAAAGTTCTTTAGCGATCAAATAAATACTAGATGTCATGTAGAAACGTTACAAGAAACGTCACGTGATCGTTACACTGAAGCGTCACACAAATAGACATTTTACTCTCCTCCAGCGTAACAATTAAAAGTCATTTTAGTAACCATTAAAAATAAAATTCACAAAATTATCATATAATATAGGAATATATAAACTATAGATTATATAATATATATGAAATATTATAAACAGGAAGGTAATCTGTTAGAACTTTACCATTAAATTAGCGATTTTGTTGTAATTTAGCACCAATATAACTTGAACCTTGAAGAGGCCATAAGCTACTTTTTAACATTTCTTGAAGCTAAGCTGCCAAGCAACATAATATATTATTTATACATTAGAGCTAATAAAACCTGTTTGTATGTATTCTTATTAGGTATAACTATATAACAGAAAAATAGTTTGAATTACATATATATTGCAACTAATATCTGAAAATGTTCCCTTATAATATTAGTTTACAATTGCATATTTTGTTAACTCATTATTGTCACAATAATATTTCCATTTCAAGTTTTCACAGACAGTCGTTGTCAAACCAAAATTGTTTTTAAAATCAATCAATACTAATAATAAATCTGTAAGGGTTGGTCATGGAGTAAGTTACTTTGTTTTCAGAAATATCGTATTTATAAATTGACCATTTTTAGAATTTTTTTTCTGTATGTATGTATGTTCCTCCATAACTTAAACGAATTAACTGATTTTCATGAAACTTGGTAGACAAACATTTAGACGTACAGGACACAGGACAGGCTACTTTTTTCTTTTTCAACGCGGACGAAGTCGCGGGCGCCAGCTAGTAGTAAATAAACTTTTAAATTTTCATAAACTTTCAAATAAGTGTTAGCACCCTCTACTTCAGATACATTAATTAAACCACTTTATATTTAGTCCAAATACTTTTATCGTCCGACCGATATATCAGAACTACAATTCCAACTATAAGATGTGTGGACATAGGACGACGACCTCTCTTCGCGAATGCGTCCGTTCAACTGACTGATAACCCTTTTAATATTATACCACCGAATGAACTGAACGAATGAAAACCTCTTTTTGAAACGTCAGAGAGCACTTTTCTATCAACTTCAGTCGACATAAATTGCAGACGCTAACTTGCGAGTTGTTATGTAACTTTACATAACAACTCGCAAGTTTCCAAAAATTTTAAAATAATTTTCATGTAAAAATTTTCAGGATTTTTTTTTTGCATATAGCACAAATACTTTTTGCACATAGCAGATTTTGGTTTGACCACGACCTGATGCTTAACTTACAAATAATTTTTTAGTATCAGTAATTATTTTTAAATTAAAAACAGTGTTGCATAAAGTGTCCACCAAATACATAATCAACACAGACTTGATTGCAGGCCTGTATCCAATTCTATATTAACTTTACCCTGACACTTAAGATATATTCTATGCATTGGCACAGATCATCAGGCTTCCGGTATTCCACCACTGTACAATTTAACACTAGACTTTAAAATTTGATAAACACAATTCCGCATTGTCTTCTTCTAAATTTGGCATGTTTGCATTTCACATTATATCGCAGGCGAATATGATATTACACTGGCTAGACACAAAAGTGTTGATAGTTCGAAACAGCTGGCCCACTGGGCACTGCCCTGCATAGCAGCTGGCGTCTCGCCTGAAAACAAAATTATATTATTAAATACACATTTTAAATAAATTGTAAGCAATTAAACAGAGGGGGTGACTGGTTTTATAAAGGTTATAATTATGATGACCCTTACCAATGCAATATTACCATTTACAATTATACAAATATAAGAGCAAAAAGGTATGTAATTATTTAATTTGTTATAAAGACCATATTACTGATCTTATCGATTGATGCCATAGCATCGTCCGATCAATCGGACCAACAGAAAAAAAGTCCGCGTCGTCCTATCAATCGGACGAAGCAGTCGGACTACGCGGTCTCAGGGACCAACATTTTCCTCTATTTTACGTCACTGCAGTGTTGCAAAAAGTGAAATATTAAAAATAGGTACAGTTGCCAGCAAAAAACGGAAGAATTTTATTGGAAATAAAACTAGAATGTTTTTTGTTTTAAAAGCAATAATTTAAAAAAATGAAGTGTTTTAAAACAAGGTGAGATATCAAATGTTACACACCATGTGGGACTATTGTAAGGCTCGTTTACTTTTTATTTTAATTTTAAGCGTACCACATATTTTAAGTTCAATTATTTAAGTATATTTAAATACTAGCTGGCGCCCGCGACTTCGTCCGCGTTGAAAAAGAAAAAGTACCCTATCTTGTGTCCCGTACGTCTAAATGTTTATGTACCAAGTTTCATGAAAATCAGTTAATTCGTTTAAGAGTTATGGAGGAACATACATACATACAGAAAAAAATTCTAAAAATGGTCAATTTAGTTTCAGTATCTCTGACGATCACACGATATCTCTGAAAACAAAGTAACTTACTCCATGACCAACCCTTACAGATTTATTATTAGTATTGATTGATGATGATATATGTGTTTTTTATATATTATATGCGAAAAACTGAAGACCGTGCGTAGGGGCGGAGCCTTAAGAGAGGTCTACATCCAGCAGCGCAAAGACACAGGCTTATGTTGATGATTATATACCACATAAACTGGATTGCATTTGCTATTTCGTACTATCAACTTCGTTTTATGAAAGCGATTTTGTTTAGGAACCCAAATTAAACTGCTCTGAATTTGAATCGTCTCTTAAAAGTTGATAGTATATGGGCCCCTGAACACTATACTTTCTCTTTTTGGGCAATCATATACTTTTATTTGACAAAGAAACAAACAAGCAGTGGGAATAAAATCACATGTCCACAATACCACCCTGTGAATAAATAAATGTCCATGTATTTGTTTACAATCCAAAAATCCATTTATGGAAAGGTTAAGGAGTTAACCCTACGGACTCAACGGTTTACATTCCGGGCTAGATCAAACATTGGAACGAACTTTTCGTAGTTAGCCTTAGTAGGAATATATTGATTCTCTTTCTCTCAGCCTCAGCCTCAGCCTATTTTCAAAATACAATGGTATGAGTTTGGCGCTTTCTTTGGCTTGTAAGACTGTAACTTGATATTATCTATTAATATAGTTCATCTCCCGCCTTCAAGCTCTCTTGAACGCAGTTGTTCAGACAGAAATCTATGGACGATTATGCCTTACAAGCGTCAATGCGTAACCGTCACAGACATTGAGTCTGGGCTAAATCCCTAAGCAGTTTGATTCAGGTCATTTCAAAGTAATTTTGGATTTCACGTTTGAATAAGAAATCACTAGCGACCCGCTCCCGGCTTTTTCTGCAAATTATATATAAAAACCCTCATTATTGAACTCTCTTTCCAATAGTAAAACCTCCATGAAAATAAATTCAATATTTTTTCAGATCATCGCGAATATACATCCAGACAGACAAGGTGGGGACTTTGTTTTATAATATGTATAGGTTTATCACTTACTTTAATGATGTAAGAAAACACCACAAGGAAACTGGCATATTCTAAAAAAGGTTAACCTTTTTAAAGATTTGTCAGTGAAAGTCTAGTCGGATACCGATACGATTATTGTAATATTCAAACTTGTCTACAGATGTAATTCAAGACCTTTTTTTCTCTATTTCATTCTAGTTAAAACAGCTCGAACGAGTTCGAAAAGGTTACGTCGAAAATTTTGGGCACGTCCAAAATAATTACCCTCTGGACTTGAGAATAAAAATAAAGACGTCGTTTTAATAATTTATGTAAATCGTAATTGTACTGAAACATAAAAGTAAACGAAAATTAAGGAACCGAAAATAATTAACGCGCCCATTATCCGTGAAATGTATTTTATTTTATGTGTTCGAGTCACGAAATGAGCCTTTCTTTGTAAAAGCTCGTTAGGCTTTTTAAAATGGAAATAACATTTTAACGCACTACGTATGGTATATTATAATAAAACATTTAGGCTCCGCTTTTTAAATTCTTTAAAAATGTCGGTGGGATAAGATATTGTAAATAAGACATAACTTTGACTGAAATTGACTATAGTTACAAGAAACCATCACTGAGCATTAAGGTCAGGTCATTATTAAAAGGCAATTATTTTAAATCGAAAATTTTATGAGCAGAACCAGTTCGTTTTATTTTCTAATATTATTGAGAATAAGCTTCTAATTAAAGCTATTTAGGGGAGAAATAATGTAATCTCGTATGTTGTTATGGGATATTTTTTTTTTCATGTTTCTTTGTACCTATCGAATGTTTAACATTCTCAATTGGAACGCTCTCTCTGCGCGTTCAATAAGAGCCTAAGCACACGGCGTATTTTATACGCGCGTTTTCGGCGCCATAGACGCGTATACGCGCGTTTGAATCGATACAAACGCACTCATAAAGGGGCAGAGGAGGGGCGTGCGCAACCGGCACCGACCGCGCTGTAGTTGCAATAATAGTTTATTGTACGTTGCACGTATATTTTGGTTTGAAATAGAACCAAAATATACGTATACCAAAATATCAACCGACTACAGCGCGTCTGTATGGCTGTATCTGCGCGTGTACGCGCAGTAGACGCGCGTTCCACGGTCGACACGTGTGCTTAGGTTACAAAGTTGCGTTCGAATCTCGTTGGAAACGCGTATACGCGCGCCGTCTGCGCGTCGTCTGCGCGTTTAAAATACGCCGTGTGCTTAGGCTCTTACAGTTACAATGTGGGCTTCTGTATGCGTTTAAAAACTATGACATATACGAGTACAGTCCTAGATTTTTGTGTCTCAAACCTAGATTGCGTTAAACTAAATCTTACCAGTTAGTACGTGAACACGAGCGGTCGCAGATTGCGCATTGTCTGGTCCACACTGATAAGATCCAGCATCTGAAGTGCGCGCAGACTGGACCAGCAGTCTGCTACTGCTATGCGTCCCCTTCTCTGTCACCAAGGATATGCCGCCTCGAGTCGAATCAAAATTTATTGTCTAAAACAAATAGAACGTCATTAGTTTTAATACGAATACCTAAACATCACTTGTAAAGAGCGACACTGGAGCTCAAAAATGTATTTATTAATATGTGTATAATGTACTCCTATGCTGAGCACAGATTTCCCTTTTATGTAAAAAGTTTTAAAGTCAATACAAAACAACCCGTTACGAATTGATAGAGCTTCATATTGACATTCATATTTATTTGCTAACAAACTAGTATGGTCGCGCTGTAGTTTGTTTTTTGAAAATTCCACAGGACATGATAAAAAATATCTTATAATTTAATGGAACGTAACCAAGAAAAGTATAAGAAGCGGAGAAAAAAAATGTGAATTAAGGCTTCTAAGATAACAACAAAACGTCAATTATCCTTTTTTAAAAAACAATTATAAATTAATATTCTATTATATTAATATACATAGTAGTGGCAGGGTTCTGCACTTCTGCATAGTACTGCGATTCGCAGTCCTATGTAGTAGTAATCACCTCTTTGCAAGAGATCGCCGTGAAATAACATCACATGTGCTATTGTGTTTCGGTGAGTCTATAAGGGATACCAGAGCCCATTGCTTGTGTTATAGTCTACCGTCAGCCTGTCTGCCGACCTTAACATAAAAATCTGACACAATTTATCAATTAATCAAATTAATGACAAAAATAAATCTCTCAATACTGAATTCAGTTCGACAAAATAACAAACCGAAAATAAAATTCGACTCGCATTTCATTAAAAAATTTGAACCTGCGGATTATATTGAATGTAGACGGTTAATTAAAATTATTGGAGGAATCGAACGTTATTTATTGGGTTTTACAATTATTTAAGTGATTAATGAAGTGAAAAATTTCATATCAGAATGAATTTTCACTTGTACTTATTAATAGGACAATTATTAAAATGCTGTAGGTATTTGTTCGTTTCATAGAAGTGAGCCAATTACACTAAACCTTACCAATACCTTATCCTTAATCCTACTGTATTTGGCAGCGTACTTGCAGCACTCGTGGCGTTGCTTTGTTATAGACGATGGTAGCCATCAATTGGACCTTCAATAAAATTAGCTACCATCAATTGGACCGCCTGCTTACATGCCGAATGACCTTTATTTAGGTTTTGTATTTCTAATTTTATTAATTATAGCCCTCCATGAAAGGTGAAACCAATTTATTTTAATTCTATAGTTACATTAAGTAAAGATAGAAAAATTCTATGATCACGTTACAATAATATTCATCTAAAAAGAACGTGAAATAAAATAATGATAATACATATCCTTTGGTGGTCGTTATTCAAGGATAACGACTGGGATGTTATTCATCTTGTCGCGTTTCGTATTGATATGTATATCAGTGTAACAATGGCCTTAAATCTTCCGAATTGCGTACGAACCAAGTAGGTATATTATTGCGTACAAAAACTTGGAAATTGATTTGTTTAAGTTTTTTTTTTTATTGTAGCCAACTTCGGGGAAATGTGTTTCTATTACTTACAGAATTTTTACATTGAAATGTGTAACTATATTATTTACTGTGCTAAATTAATGTAAGAAGCCCCTTGGATGAATAGTTAGGGTACTCAACTCACCTTAACCTCAGATTAAATAAGTTACTGTCGCCTTAACGCTCCGATTCAGGTGTCACGAGTACGATTCCCAGTTGGGTCTACTTTGGAAATGATCTTTTCTAGGCTTCAAGGTTTACTAGGCTTTGGAATTGGATAGTAGTGGCAAGGCACACTGCGTTTCGCAGTCAATTGGGTAGCCCATCTTGCGGCAGTAACCATTATATTATTTTCTATAGTAAATATGATAACAAACCAACATTGAATAAAGCTAAGAATGTATATGTCAATTCTCTTCAAAGTTATTTAACAATAAGAGTTCTAATAACGGAGATTCTGTCTCCGGTTGTAAGAGTCATCTCGGATACTTGACGAGTATTCGATTGTACCGATTGTTTCGTAATGTAATATTGTTTTCTTATATTCCTTTATTAACCATTTCCGATAGCATCGTATGTATTGATATTATCTAGACAACCTTCCGCAATAATAATACGTAAGATATATTTATTATAAGTAATGGATAAAGTTCGTTGTTCCTATATCAAAGATGAGTATTGCTTATATATATTTTGATTTTCATATCAAATCTAACTTGGTAAAAAAATCATCCGTGTTGTTATGAATTTGAAAATTACTTCCTTGTTTTTTTTTTTAAATGTGTTAGTTTTAAAAATATGTAAGCTTATTAGATCAATCGATATTTTATAGTTCGAACTGTCAATTTTCGATTTCACGATTCATTTTAGAAGAGGCCTTAAAATCGAAATAAATTTATTGTTTTATTGCTAACGTTATCACAATGTTAAGAACTTGATTTGATATCTAACGTTTAATTTAATTAATTAATATGAAAGGTTGTTAAAATATATTTTCTAACTAGCTGGCGCCCGCGACTTCGTCCGCGTTGAAAAAGAAAAAAAGTAGCCTATCCCGTGTCCTGTACGTTTAAATGTTTATCTACCAAGTTTCATGAAAATCAGTTAATTCGTTTAAGAGTTATGGAGGAACATTACATACATACATACAGAAAAAAAAATCTAAAAATCGTCAATTTAGTTTCAGTATCATGTATAGAGCCTATAAACACGATATCTGTGAAAACAAAGTTCCCCATGAGCTAAAACAAAGTAAGTCCATGACCAACCCTTACAGATTTATTATTAGTATCGATGATTTATTATAACTTAAATGTTTACAGCACATATTTACTTCATTTTGGAGTCATTCTAGACAGAATAATAACAAAAACAAGCACATTATTAGTAAATTTACTATATTTATATTTCGGTGCTGTTGTATTTCGGTGAGTGAGTAAGGGATGCCAGCGCCTCCATCCCTCCCTTATCCCTTATCCTTAATCTAATCCTTCTATTGTCAGCAGTGCACTTGTAGCACTTATGGCGTTGCATGTGTTATAGGCGACGGTAGCCACCTACCATCAACCGTCAGTCTGTCTGTCGACCTTCACATAAAAAACATATTATGTAAAAATAAGTATTGAAAATTAACCGTATAGCTATTTACTGAAATCAAGATTGCGTTTAATACTTTTATAACTTTTCATTTCAGTGTTTAGTTTTTTCTAGTTGTTTCAGTATCTATCAAATGCTGTACTAAGAGAATCGTAAAACATTTATTATTTGTGCAACTAAAACGAAAGCTGCGAAACCCTGGTCTTACGTAATAGTTTTTGCACCAAGACATAGTCGTAATCAGGAAATAGAGCTAATAATATTCTTGTTTTTACTGTTACGCCAATACTCATGAATAATACATGAGGCTATCCTTAAACCGAATACAGCGTTTGGATAATCTAGATGCCAACTAAAGTACATAAACCAGCCTATCTGGGTAGAGCTTTGAATCAGCTTCGAATTTAGAATTGAATACCTAATGCGAGTCTCGATGGACTTCGAATGTATCCGGTTTACACTCTAAATTGCTGTTGCTGGTGATCGAAGAACACCAAAATGTTTGCTCCTCTTAAACCAACGGTTTTAAAGCATATTTGCTCTGTTCTGATTCGGTTCGGATTTTAGAATTTTTAAAATAAAGTAAGTCTATTGTTTTTGTATGCAGTTGATGTATATTAATACCTACTTTCTTTGTACTTCACCAATTGATGGTGGGTGGCCATTTGACACAAAGATTTGCGCTGCCAGGACCAAGATTTATAAAGGGATAGGGAAATGGCTTTGGTAATGGAAACAGAACAGCACATATACTGGTATGCTCACGGTGGTCTACAGTATGGGTGCTCAATTTTTATGACCGCGAAACTCAATGTCCTATTACATTTTTTATCACTTACTTTTTTGGTAGGTGGCTACCGTCGCCTATAAATACAAACAACGGCAAGGAGCATACAAGCGTGCTACCTACCTCGGCGTGATAAAGTTAAGGAACAAGGTGCAGAATAGAAATGGGCTCTGAAATCCCTTGATATGGTTTGATGGTAAATGCTCTCATATAAATGTAGCCGCGTCTACCATCATAGTGGGAATTGTTTGTACGCATACAAAATGCAAAGTATTTTATAAAAAGGCATTTATATTCTAGTTCATGACTACAGCGAAATCATGGGACACAGTTGATATTATTATGTAAAAACTTTTTCAGTTCAAAAGTTGTTTACTTAATACAAAACAAAACTATGTTAGCAAATTATTTGAAATGCGTGATCCAATGTAATTTGCTGAACAATTTGCTTCAATTTAAAATCCGATCGAACAAAATTATGCGTATAATCAACCGATTCAAATCTGTACTAAACCTTGCCCTACTTTTAATGGCTGTTACATTATACATGGCGTATACTATCTCGTCGTGAAGATACACTACAAATTTTAAAGTAATTTCAGAGTAATTCTCATTTAAAAAATATTAGTAACAGTATTTTTTTAAATTTAAGATCAGACTAATGAGGGTCCACTTGGTGGACCACCTACCAAGTGGCTACCGTCGCCACAGATGCTGTAAGTGCGGACATCGATGGACTAGATACAGATTTAGGATCAAGGAATTGAAAAATTCTTTCAGCCTGTCCGACTACTTTTACATTTAAAAATGTAATATATTTTTAAACATAATATTTGGACATATTATATTGGTCATTATTCGTAAATTATATTGATGACACTGCTCACAATTTTACATTATGTTGTTAAGGTTTAACTTTAGTTTGTATATTTATCTTGCGTCCACAGGGAGAAGACAATGCAATATAATCTTCACTACCTTAAAGCTAATCTTACCTTGCCTCTGTGGGTCCAATTAATGGTAGCTGGAGGCTCAGGTGTATGCCTTACTATACAAGTTAAATTTATCGTTGACCCGGCGTAGATGAACAGATCCGGACCACCGAGTATTTCTGTCTCTGGTTCTGTAACAACAACAAAAAAGTTTATGTCCTGCAATATGTTTTACCGGGCCACAGTTTTGTGCCATACAGTGAACACTGCAACACACGTTGGTCTAAAATCTTTTACTTAAGGTACTGAGATTTTGTTTGACAAGAATATAATCTCGGAGCTTTCGGAACGCTGCCGACTTCATGAAGATACAATACATTATGAATCATTTGGATATAAAATAAACCGAATCCTAAAATCCTATAGAAGAACGATGGAATACATTGAACAAATAGACATTCCCAACGGATAGAAAATAAGTTTTCCTGTTCGGATTACCAGTAACCAAATATTTGTAAGATTAGCTCTTTGACATTGGGACGCTGAAGTAAACAAACGTTCCTAGGTACACGTGACGAGTATTTGTTGGCGACAGAGTCGGGCGAGCAAACAATACGCGCAGGGTAAAGTGTTCCATTTAAGTTCGGCTTTCGTACATACGAAGTTGCTTGCTCTCAATTTTGCGGTAGGTGCGGCCTTCGCTTTGATGTCGGTAACAATCATTTTAATCTAAGATTGTTGGGACCCTGTTCTTTAAACTGCGCTAAAATTAATTAATCAAGTTCTCCGCTACACCGGTTACGAGAGAAACTATTTTAGTTTATTCGCATGAAAATGTTTTTTTTTTTGAATGGATTTTGAATAGCTTTTTCTGAGACCTTGAAATTACTATACATTTAATTTCTAATTAATCTCTTTATAAATTTTGCAGCTTATAAATTGTCAGAAGCAGGTACTGTATCTCGAGATTAATATGTGATGATCAAAGTGTTTTCTAACCGACAATGTTGAGGAAGACGGGGTGTCCGATGGGCGGCGTAGTGGATATCTGGCACTCGTACTGGCCGGAGTCCCGTCGCTGCGGACTGCGTATGCGCAGCGCCCACTCCTCGGAGCGCGGCTTGTGTTGCGCTTCGAACCGCTGGTCCGACGTATACGTGTAACGACCCACTGTTAGCAGGTGGATATCTCGATGTCGGACCCATGATACCTGATAACAAAAATAGATACTATATCAACAATTTTAACTAGGGTTTTTCTTCTTTTTTTCCTCTATGTTAAGGTTGACAGACAGGCTGACAGTCCACTTGATAGTAGGTCAATTACAATCATTGATATCGTTGATATAGTTTGTAAATTTTTAACAAAGGTTTGCAACACCTGTAATACGGCGCTACAACAAGTCGCACGCCACTGTGTTGGCCAGCACGCTCCTTAGGCCTCCGTCACCGCGCGTTCAGTGTGGACGACAATGGCTTTTTTAGAATAAGGTTTAATAATAATAATAAGCCTTTTTATTTAAACCATGAATGCATTGACAATAACATAAATTAAAAAAATTGGAATTAATTATAACATTTTAAAATAAATAACTTTCAACATAAATTAAAAATTAGGTTAAGGTTTATATAAATAAATAGCTACATTGTGGGGCATTGCTTGAAAAAAACTTCTGGTGGGATACAAGTTAACATCAAGATTATTTTATTTAGAAAATTCTTATTTTATTTGATTTTCAAGTTGTCGTTTTACCAAACTGCTACTAATTAATCTTGTTGTGATTGGATTTCGAACCCTTGTACAATACAAAAGGTTCTTTGATGTCAATAGTATACTTATGGACACCTGTTTCAATTACAAACTTTGTATACACAAACAATATTAGCTTATGAGATTGAAACTTCGAAAGGTTTTGTATTTGTACAATTTGAGATTGCGGTAAACGATCCCCCTTAACTTTTGATGCGTAAAACTTGAAATTGAACAAGTGTGTTTATAAGCTTCCCACTCCTGGGAAATAACAACGCTCGCATGCAATTAAAAGTTGTGTTTTCTTTCTCGCAAAAATAATGCATAATTTACTGTATTAATAGTCTTCATATATGACATATAAGGTTTCACCCAGCTGCGCATAGCACAGGTTTCACTGCGTGAATTAATGAAAACATTATCAAAATCCTTTGGGTTTGAAAATTTGAAAAATTATGTTTGTACTAGCTGGTGCCTGCGACTTCATCCGCGTTGAAGAAGAAAAAAGTAGCCTATCCTGTGTCCTGTACGTCTAAAAGTTTATCTACCAAATTTCATGAAAATCAGTTAATTCGTTTAAGAGTTATGGAGGAACATATTCTTGCAGATTTATTATTAGTATTGATTTCATAGCCCAATTCTTGAGAAAGATTATGTGGTATTTTAGTAATTGAAGTAGGAGAAAATTCGGAATAATCAAGGACTGTAGTTCCATTTAATGCCTGATAGTAATAGAACTGGAAAAGAACAGGTAAGTTTCATTCCTTGTACTCACTCTAATTTTTAAATCTATACACTAACATATAAAGCTGAAGAGTTTGTTTGTTTGGTTGTACGTGCTAATCTCAGGAACTACTGGTTCGAATTGAAAAAATATTTTTGTGTTGAATATCCATTTATCAAGGAAAGCTACGGACGAAGTCGCGGGCACCAGCTAGTACTATATGATTCCTAGATATAATTCGCTTATTTTGATATTGAACGATGGGTTCAAACCTTGTACATACAACTACGAGTAACAGTGGAACTCGTTCTCGCTTGTCTTGGCACACCAGGGGCATGTGTCCCACTATTATGATGATTGGCAGGACTTTTATATATCTATGAAAATTGCTAGTTTTAGAGCACCGTTAAAGTAAAGGAAAAAACAATACATAGGAAGTGTCAGATATACAAGCTAGATCAGGATTTTAACTTACCACTGTCGATTAGGCAGCAGAACATTCTTTCTACTGAACTATTACAGTTTGTCCCAAAAATATAGTGTCCAAAATTGAAAGTAACAATCAAAATAGTTTTATGATTGAAGGTAGTAGGAACAGCCGGAATAGCCTCAAGCCCCAAGTGCACTTAATGGAACTATAGAAATTAGTAGCCAGAGAACTAGATAGCCGAGGGCGGCTGAATACCGAATCAGACGTGACGACACAACGGGAATAGTAAGTTGAAGTGGTCAAATACTGCAGTATCCAACAACTGCCTTTGTTCTCGTGGTTGCGTTTAAACTATGTCTAATCGTATTTCGTGTAGGAGATTGGACAATGAACTATCATTTCCATTTGTATTGCCGCGAGTAATTAATACGTTTCTAGTTTTGTAGCCATTTCAGAAAAAAAGGAAATAAGTTTAATGAATATCAAAATCCATCTCCAGTGTTTAGTATTACATATTTAGTAATTATCATTTATGGTCAATAATGCAGTTTCGAAAAAATATAGTTGCAATGCATGATTATTTATTTATTTATATTTATAATTATAATATATAGATATTAGTTTTAAATTAAATATATTTAATGTTTAATGTAATCCAATTTAATAGTTAACTATTAAATGACAAAATTTAACTACTTATGATTAAATAAATAAAAAATAAAAAATCTTTTCCTTAAAATAAAGATAAAAAATGAAAAAAAAATATGATTGGCTTTTACTAACTATTTATAAATATTCAGGTGTTACAGGTGAATGTCTTATGCATGCACACTTAGACGTCTATTATATAGCCATTTACCATTTGACGACTATATAATAAAAAAGACATGACTACAATTTAAGTGTGAAGATAAAGAGTTCCACTTCTTGCCTCACCCATTGTCCTTTATCTTATTCCAGGTCGGCATAGCCTAGATATTGCATGTGATATAGGCGACGATAACCAACTTCCCTTCAAGTGAACTGTCATCCTGTCTGTCAATCCGTATATATAAAAAAAAAAGTTTTGTAATTTGTATTTTGTTAAATTGTCAATGTTAGTGTTTTTCTAAAATCATCTTGTAATTTAGAACGTTTTTCGTAGACGTAAATTAAAAATTGTAGAACGTAACAGTAACAAAGTAGGTTGAGTAATAAGACATGATTGAATCGTTGGAAAAAGCATTTAGCTGAAAAGATACGATACGATACGAGCTATTAAAGACCAAGCTACATCTAGCGGAACTAAAAATTGGATTGAATCCAATTTGTCGTTTTATAAAGCAACCTTTACTTGAAAGTTGTGGCTGGTTGGTGTTTCTTTTATTTTCAATGCTTTTTCCTCTAGCTTTTCTCATAAAGTGACTTCGCGGAAAACGATGGTCATATCTACGAGTATAATCTAAAGTGGGTCATATTTTAAGAGTACCTACATTTTTAATAAACCATATTGTAAATATACATAAGACTAATACGTGTAAAATGTTATCTTTATTTTTAAGTAATATTTTTTTTTCAATAAAATTAGAACAAAAAAAAAAGAAATTGAAAATTTTAACTTGCTAAATCCATTAGTGATATAAAAATTTAATGAATTGTACTTAAATTTATTTTATTTATTATTTTAGTTATTTAATATAGTTTCTTTACCTTTTTACCTTCTTTAATATGTATATTTTAGTTTAAGTGGCTTCATAGAAATTAATAGATTAAATAAATAAATTAAAAAAAAAACATGTGTGTCTACAGAGTAACGAGTAACGTAACGCTACATCGACGATAATCAGTGCTGAGAGACTTCCTGCCCCTGAGACACCTTTTAAAATTACTGCCTCTGAAGTAAGTATAATAATTAAACATATGGCTCGAGGAAAGTCTCCGGGACATGATGGACTCAGTATTGAGCACTTTCAACATGCAGGCGTTAACTTATCAAGGATTTTGGCTATATTGTTCACACATTGCATTAATCACACATACTTACCTGATGAACTAATGAAAACTATTGTAGTTCCTATCATAAAGAACAAGACAGGTGATACATCAGCTAAGAGTAATTATAGGCCGATATCCCTAGCAACAACTATAGCCAAGGTGTTGGACAGCGTGCTTGACACATACCTAAGCAAACATATAACTTTGAATGATGGGCAATTTGGTTTTCGACCAGGGCTTTCCACTGAGTCTGCTATACTATGTCTCAAGCACACTGTAAGGTATTACACTGATAGAAAAACGCCTGTGTATGCATGCTTTTTGGACTTGTCTAAAGCCTTCGACCTGGTCTCATATGAAATCCTATGGAATAAAATGCATGCAGAAACAGACTTACCGTTAGAAATTATTAATATGTTTAAATATTGGTACAACAACCAAACCAATAATGTAAGATGGGCAAATTCACTATCAGATATATACAGATTGGAATGTGGCGTAAGACAAGGTGGAATAACTTCACCTAAATTTTTTAATCTGTATATGAACTCACTGGTCAAAGAACTCAGCAGCGCTGGCATCGGTTGTTCTATCGATGGTTGCTATATTAACAACATTAGCTACGCAGACGATATGGTGCTGCTGGCACCTTCGATCAGTGCCCTTAGAACACTATTAAGTATATGCGAGAAGTACGCTGAAACCCATGGGCTCAGGTATAATTGCACCAAAAGTGAGCTGTTAATGTTTAAAGCCGGAACAAAAAAATATAACTTTGTACCACCCGTATCACTGAATGGTTCTCCACTTGTTAGGGTTAGCCAATTCAAATATCTGGGCCACTGGGTTACGGAGGATTTGTCGGATGATATGGATATTGCGAGAGAACGTAGGGCTTTGGCAGTGAGATGTAATATGATGGCCCGCAGGTTTGCGCGTTGTTCTAGTGACGTTAAAATAACATTATTTAAGACATATTGTCAGTCTTTTTATACATGCAGCCTATGGGTTAACTACACTCACAAATCGTTTAATGCCCTACGCGTCCAGTACAACAATGCCTTCAGAGTGTTTCTGGGGCTGCCGCGCTACTGTAGTGCATCAGGGATGTTTGCCAATGCAAGAGTTGCAGATTATTATGCTATATTACGAATGAGAATAGCATCCCTGATGACTAGGGTGCGAGGCAGCACAGACACGCTGTTGAAGGTGATTTCTGGGAAGGTGGACTGCCCAATATTTAAACATTGGGTGACATCGCATATCACCCTTAATAAAAATTAATTTTTGTATAATATGTAAATATGTCTATTTTAACATTATACGAGTATTTTAGTTTGTAAATTTTTAAAGCTATGGACATTTGTCTGAAATAAAGTTATTATTATTATTATTATTATTATTATTAGTATGTCATGTGGAAACGTTACAAGAAGCGTCACATTCTACATTGAATATTTTACTCTCACCGCGTGCTAACAAGTTTCACTTCAAAAAATGATAATTAGTAAGTCTAATATATAAAAAGGTGTAAAGATATTAGAAAATAATTAATCAACATTTAATTAATGCTTTTTACTTTTACAAATGAATAGAAAAAACATACTTACGGTTCTGTTTTGCAAGTTTTTCACTTTGCATAATAATGTGACTGGATGTCCGACAAGGCCTGTCACGTTGTCGGGCGTGCTTGGGTCGAAGTATGGTGCTCCAGGCGCCTGCGGCCAATCCTCAAGGAACTCGGTGCGGAATCGTCTCGACGACTCAGATACTGTATTTTGATCTCTCGGCCTGCTGTTGCCGCTGTCTTGTCGGCACACTGTTAATAATATATATTTAGTGTAAACAGATCATTTAGTGTATCGCTGGATCCAGGCTGCTTCTGACCGGTCCCTATGAAAATTATAAGGTAGGCCCATAGGCTATAGTCCAGCAGTAGATGCTCTATAGCTGAGATAGTGACAGACAGACAAAATGATTGGGTTTTAGGAATTGCGCAAATTATCATAATATGAAAGACTGACAAATTAGCTCGTGTTGGCCTTCGATTGCGATAATTGCGAAAGAGGAAAAAAACTGTTATCAAAGTTACGATAAAGATGTCAGCGTTATAACTAATATATTTTATTTTTCAACGCATACGAAGCCATACCACCTTGGGCATTTTTATAAAAAAAATCTGCAAATTATACACATATCTCTTGGTCGCTCTTTCCATTAGTGAAAACCTTATCAAAATACGTTTTATGATTTAGAAGAACTTAGCGGATAATTAGACAGAAACGACATAAATTTTTTTTTTTTCGTTTTTATTATAAAAAGTATACAATAACAAGTCGATACATTTTGAATAAATACGTCCAAAGTGACATAAAACAAAAGGTACCAGATGCTGAACAAAAGTTCAAAACAAAAGTTGTTTGTAATAAAAAATTAATTGTAGTTAATTTGCTCTAACTTTATTCACGACGTTTCTCGACATTTGATTACAAACGAAAACGTAACTTGAGCAAGTTTGTTTGTTTCTTTCACAAGTAATTGCAAATCTTAGTAAAATATTTACTCACTGTTTATATTAAAGGCATTATTTTAGTCTTAATATAAACAACTAAAATTGTTATTTTAGGCGTATATAATACTTGTGATTTCAAATATTAATTGTAGTCCTACTAATATTATAAATGCAAAAGTTTTTGAGGGTGGATTTATGGATGTTTGTTACTCTTTCACGCAAAAGGGTTTTGTGCAAAATAGGTTCACTATTTGGATGAAATTTAGCACACAAAGTATTACCTGCAATAACATATTTATTATACTTTTTATCCTGGAAAATAATATATATCAAGTTGGGCTCGTTAAATTACTCATTGATTTTCTTTTTCAACTCGGACGAAGTTGCGGGCAACAGCTAGTTTGAAATAAATAGATTTTTTTTTACAAGAAATAACAGAAACCCGTTGAAACTTGATTAGTTCAATATAGTTTGTCCATTCCACCTACTTCCACTAATGCAACCTAACTGGTTGCATTAAAATGATTTAAAATGGATTGTTTACGTAATGAACTTATGTAAAATGAGACATGAATATAAATGATATTATTATAGATATCCACAGTAAAGATTACTATCGTTGGTTTTAATTGAGGTTAGTCTATGTTGTATTTCGCACTAGTAATTCTCGTGTAAGCACTAAATTGCGATTCAGAGCGGAAAGAGGAGTTATTGAACGCGATATTGCGTGTGTTTATGTGGTATGCGTTAGGGCTTCAGTTAAGCTTTTAGTCTAAAGTTACCTTATAACCTAAACAAATATTACCTATAGGCGTCTCCTCTGTATCAGAGCGGATAATGTTTTAGGCTTGTACAAAAATGTACGTATTCAAAACAAGCCTTAGAAAAGATTTTATATTTAAAAGAGAAAAGCAAGAAATGATAACTAAATTATACAAGGTATAAAATATATAGATAATTAAAAAATAATTAAAATGAATAGAATACATAAAAGGATAAAATGGAGGTATAGTCATTAAATTACAATTCTAACTCAAAGTGTCGTTAAGGTTGACTGTATTTTTAAATATTTCGAGCACTGATTCTAGTACATTTTCCACTAGATTCTGGAAAAAAATTGTTATGTCAACAATGGTCCAATTTAAATATGTTGAACCTGAATTTTTCTTTTAGGAACAAGTATATTTTATAGTACGTAGATAGTTGTTTATCTGCCAAAAGACAAATAATAGTGGAACCATTGTCTTTCTCTGAATTTTATACATTTCCGTGGATAGTAAGAGCCGATAAAATGAAAACGGAATGCTTTTAAAGGTTCCGTCGAATGAATGTATATAATGTTTATTTTGGTCTATTTAGATTTAGCTGTGAGCAGAAAAAAATCCTTATTAACTTTTTACATACCAAAATATTATTTTAGTATACATAAACGTTTATATCTTCAAACTTGCTCTATCCTATTTCTGACAGACTGTACATTAGGATAAAAATCAATACTAATAATAAATCTGTAAGGGTTGGTCATGGAGTAAGTTACTTTGTTTTCAGAGATATCGTGTTTACAGGCTCTATACATGATACTGAAACTAAATTGACAATTTTGACAATTTTTTTCTGTATGTATGTATGTATGTATGTATGTATGTATGTATGTATGTATGTATGTATGTATGTATGTATGTATGTATGTATGTATGTATGTATGTATGTATGTATGTATGTATGTATGTATGTATGTATGTATGTATGTATGTATGTATGTATGTATGTATGTATGTATGTATGTATGTATGTGTGTATGTATGTATGTATGTATGTATGTATGTATGTATGTATGTATGTATGTATGTATGTATGTATGTATGTATGTATGTATGTTCCTCCATAACTCTTAAATGAATTAACTGATTTTCATGAAACTTGGTACATAAATATTTAGACGTACACAGGATAGGCTACTTTTTCTTTTTCAACGTGGACGAAGTCGCGGGCGAAAGCTAGTAATTAATAAAGTAGGTACTCGCACTCCTTAACAACTCGCTATTGATACTTCAGTATACTTAATACTCTTACGAATTATTGAAAAACATGGTTTTGACCTGTCAAATAGACAGACGGGCGCAGGACTTGGAGGGATTTTATAATATTACGCTGCACAGCATCCGATAGCTTACAAAATAACTCACTAATTGGGTTAAGCACAAATGCATAGAAAGCTTTTGAGTGTTCGTTTCTTCAAAGGAAAGGGTATCTAGTCGAACTTCAGCAAGTTAGTTCTATTTGTAAGTAGATGCCGTTTGAGTTGGCAATGTTCGTTGCAGAGGCTCTCAGTTGGGGAGATTTGATGATTCAAGCGCGCAAGCAATTAAGCAAACTAAGCAATTGAACTAATTCAAAGTAAGTAGCGCAGAATAGTTGTCGCCTATAACAAATTGATTAGGGGTACTGGCATAGACATTTTTCGATGTTCCGCAGCATCCTTTAAAAGAGAAAACAGAAAGTTTCTGTCATCAAGTACTGCTTGCTAGTCGTTTTTAGAGTTTTTGTGTTTTGTTAACTATATTATTGTAAACTATTATTGTAAAAGTGAACTATCTCCTTGTAACTGAATTTTAGAATAACGAGCTTTTTGCGAATTATATTGTAGGAAAAAAATATAAGCATTCATTAATTGTTTTCATCTATGGGATTTTAATGCAACTATTGGAGTTACTTCACTTTTATATTGAAAGATATGACTAAATGTGATACCATTAGGCAAGAAAAGATGTTTTTAAAAATAGGGAGTTACACCACTTTCACAATGAACGACACATATGTATGTATACTATTATATTATTTTCTTTTGTTCTTTTGTTTTGTATAGTTTGGCTTTTTGTTCTCTTTTTATTAGTTTTATTTTGTAAAAAAACAGAAAATGTCTCTTGTGTTCGTTTTTAATGCATGCTGAGTTAGCCTATAAGTGGGAGTATACAATATTATAAAAGTTTGCTTAAATGTGAATAAGTGTATAGATTGTTGTATGCTGTGTTAGCCTCCTAATAAATAAATAAATGAATAAGTACAAGTCAAAATTGCAAAGTGATAAGTAGAGTCAGTCCTCGTTGAAAAATACAAGACATAACGCCTCACAAAATACTTTTGCCAAACGTTGAATCATTTTTCAGATAGCTGGTGCCCGCGGCTTCGCCCGCGTGGTGATTTATGAGCACTATTTGCAAAACTACGACCTCTTAATATGTATTGTGTATCTAGAATCTATGTGCAAAATTTACTCAATTATCAAATTTCCCCAGAATTGTACAGTGTGCAAACTTTAATTTAAAAATCATTAGATTTTAATTTTTTTATTTTGTGAAAACTATGTTATTTTGTAAGCTTAAACTTTTGTATGTTTTACTTTAAAAAAAAATTGCTATGAAAATAAACATAAGCCGTATATAAGGAAAAGAAAAGAAAAGAAAATCAAAATATCATGTATTCCAAATAAATTGGATACATAAATTTTAAACAATTTTATTATAAAATAATAGGATTTCATGTTATAAAGTAAGTTCTCTAAGCTCTTTTTACAGTTCTCTTTTGTCAGATATTTTAACAATCTAGCCTGTTTTAGGATAACATATATTATAATAAAAGACATTAATTGGTGCTTATGGCGATCATGATAAAATATTGACGAGCCCGTTGGACGAATGGCAAGGGTGCTTGCCTAACGTCTCGGGGGCCCCGGGTTCGATTCCCGGCGGGGTCAACTTTGGAAATTTTAATGTAATT
The DNA here is from genome assembly GCA_945859745.1 of Synanthedon formicaeformis. NCBI lineage: Eukaryota > Metazoa > Arthropoda > Insecta > Lepidoptera > Sesiidae > Synanthedon > Synanthedon formicaeformis. The sequence continues at coordinate 2,987,079 of OX243960.1, read as the reverse complement.
TTCAAAAATTGACTGGTCAGGATTTGAAAAGTAGTGGTAGGGCACACTGCGTTTCGCAGTCATTTGGGCAGCCCGTCTGGCGGCAGTAACCACTCCCTTACAGAATACCATCGTGAAATAACAGCATTTACGTGCTGTTGTGTTTCGATGAGTGAGTAAGGGATGCCAGAGCCCATCACCCCATCCCTTCCTATCCCTTATCCTTAATCCTATGGTCTACAGCGCACTTGTAGCACTTGTGGCGTTTCTAGTGTTATAGGCGACGGTAGCCACCTACCATCAAGTGGACCGTCAGCCTGTCTGTCGACGTTAACATAAAAAAAAATAAAAAAAAAAATATGCTACCTCAGTTTAAATATACGTTCTTCCTATTGATAATTATATAGATTTAACTAACCGCTTCCAGCATGGTTCATACTAGTCGAAAACATCTGTGAAAATAACTACAATATTCGTCAGAATTCCGCCTAATTCGGTAGCATTTGTAAATAGGCAGCAATGGCGAATAAACAAAACGATAAGTTCATTAATCGTTACGACGTTGAGGGGAAAGCGTCGTGAAAGTGCTACTGATAATTAATGGTTGTCGGTTGATCAGATTAAAAATTAATCGCGTTATCGTAAGGACCCGAGGAAAGAAATGGTGTAGAAAATGGAATGTTCCTCGGAGACATAAATCTTTATTGTCAGCCGAAGCTTGATTAAGTGTTAAATTTTAAATTATGATCCCTGCTTTGAGCGTCGTAGTCTTTTATTACGTTATAAACATTTGTGTTGATTATTATGCAGATACCAAAATTTTTGATGCTACCATTTTCGTTCTAAAATTTTACGGACAGGCAAACGTGCCAATTGCCCAATGGATGGGATAACGCCTACAGGAAATCTTAATCTGATTTATTTTTTACTATTTTGTATGTAATAAAAACCCGTTCTATACAAATTATATAAGAAATGAATTTTATTCACATTTTTTTCTAGTTATTCTGCTATTCGGGGCGGAGACAAATTCAACAAATCAATTAAAGATTATAAAAATCCGTCCAGCCTTCTAAATAGTGTAACTAACACGACTTTCCTTTCTATATATAATATATTTGTATATATTTAATTAATTTTAATGTTAGGTGCCTTGGCAGTGGCCTTGCTTGTATTAACTCCTAATACAAGCAAACGTACAAACTTCACCTCTTAATAATATTAGTATAGACTTATAATCTCCCTATAATAATGAATTTATAATATAAAACGAGAAATTTTCGTGACCCCACTCAACTGATACTTACCTTTCAACAAAACAACACATGAATATTGTATGACCTTAACAATAACAAAGCGACTTGTTTACACATTAAGCGCTGTTTATATTTGAGAGCAATATTTACCTGCCATAAAGCTTAAATTTGCTCGAAGTTCAAATCTCATTTAATATGGAAAGCTTTAAACTACTTACCGATAACATATGATGATAGGAAATGGACCGTGAAGAAGCAGACAGCTGCCGCGCCACGCGCCATCGCGCCGCTCAAACGACTCCAAGAAACGAGGTCATCGCTTCTGAAAACAATGACACTCTTAATAAATAAGTACATTCACCAAATACTAACTTTACAACGAGAATTGTATTGTGCAATTTTAATTTAAAACAAAAATATTGTTTTCCCAAACAATGAGTTATTTCATTCCGAACAAACATTTCTTAATTTATACTCGTATAAGAGCTTCAGTGTATTCTAAATATACATTTGTAATTTGGAAAATAATAGGTAAGTAGATACTGATACCTCATGATTCATGTTTTTAAGTTCAATATTCAAACTGTGGTTATGAAGTCTAGTGTGGTTTTAGATTGGTTTTGACTATACAAAATTGAAATGAAATCAAAACTATTTTGTATAATTAGGTTTTTAACAGATATCTTAAAAATAAACAGCTTTAAATGTATTGTTTGCGTAAACTAACTAGACACAAAAAGGATGACGTGTGGATAAAATAACCACTTATCATTAGGAATAAAATAATAATAATATAGTAAAACAATTTTCAAATCATTAGAAATTTTTAAAATAATTTGCAACGAATTACACTTTCTCGACGTTAATATTTATTTACTAGCTGGTGCCCGCGACTTCGTCTGCGTTGAAAAAGAAAAAAGTAGCCTATCCTGTGTCCCGTAAGTCTAAATGTTTATCTACCAAGTTTCATGAAAATCAGTTAATTCGTTTAAGAGTTATGGAGGAACATACATACTTACATACATACAGAAAAAAATTCTAAAAATCGTCAATTTAGTTTCATTATCACATGATAATGATAATGATAGAGCCTATAAACTCGATATCTCTGAAAACAAAGTAACTTACTCCAATGACCTTCCTTTACAGATTTATTATTAGTATTGATGACTAGCTGGTGCCCGCGACTTCGTCCGCGTTCTCTATAGCCTATAGCCTTCCTCGATAAATGGACTGTCCAACACAAAAATATTTTTTCAATTCGAACCAGTAGTTCCTGAGATTAGCGCGTACAACCAAATAAACAAACTCTTCAGCTATATTGGGTATAGATAAAGGTAAGCAGAGAGGTTTAAAGTCCATAGGTGCGTATCATACCCAATAACCACAAGCAACACTATAGAGGATGAAAGTTTAATGGCGATTTTGATAGTATAAGAATAGGGTAATGGACTCTGGCATCCCTTACCCACGTAACGAAAAATAGCAACGTGCAGTTATTACACAGTAATCTTCCGTAAGAGGGTGGTTAAAAGTAACATGGTTAAAAACGACTGTGGAATGCAGTGTGCCCTGCCACTCACTACTATTATGAGTATATTGCCAAGTGTTACAATAATTATACGTTATTATAATACGATGAATATTATTGACAAAATTATAATTATACCTATAGTTAACTGCAGAACCAAATATCAAATTTTAATCTTTATTGAGCTATGTTTGAATGTTATAGATCTCCATCTCATCTTTTTTCTTGGAATACATTAATTGACATCGTCATATTGTTATTTTTTTTTTTTGAAAATTTCATATTGGTTTTATTAGGTATGACTTACGACTTTGGAGAGGAGTATGTTGAATATAAGGAAATCTGACAGAATAAGTAATAAAACTATAAGAAAACTCACGAAAATAGAAGACATAACGACGAGAATCAAAAAACTTAAATGGAAATGGACGGGCCATACAATGAGAGGTATTGAGAAGTGGAGTAAGTGTGTAGTATTCTGGTACTCAAGGAATAAAAAAAGGAATCGAGGTAGACAGTACCAACGTTGGGAAGACGAAATAAGGAAAAACAACAATAAAAAAGAAATAAAAAGAATAAAAAGAAATAAGGAGGAACAGTGGCAGGAAAAACATGGACCAGAAGAGCGCTTAACAGGACGGAGTGGAAGAATATGGAGGAGGCCTTTGCCAAAGTTGGGCAAGCAGACCAAGATGTCGATGTCAGTGGTTCACCCGAGCCGCAAAATAAGAATGTATCAGTGTAAATTAAGTGTCTGAATAAAAGGCTTTTATTATTATTATTATTACGACTTTTACGACTTTTATAAATATTTGTGCATATTATTATTATGTGATTATTCGCTTGCGTCCTTATAGAATGAAATGAATTTTGGTTTCAGTTTTCATTATAACAGCTAAATTACATTCAATAATAAATAAATTACAAATTGTAATCTTTGCAGATGTCATCATCAGTCTTTGTCTCTCCACTGCTGAATGTAGACCTCTCCCAAGGCTCGCCACCACGCACGGTCTGCCCTAGCATTCAGCCGCTTCCTGCGAAGCCTTTCAGATTACAATATGAAATTTATTTGTTCTGCAAACAAGATTGTATTGTTACATTTGTTTTTACCTTACATTGTGTCGCCAATTTACCTAATGAAAAAGTAAATTAAGATTGGATTGTTAAACAATATTAGAATATCTAAGGTTTCTTGTAAGTGTACGTATTTAAACCTGTCTCTTATTAACAATTAGTCTTGCGTCTGGACACAAAGCGCTGAAATTCCTTTCAAAACTCTCGTTAAAGTTTAAAACACCGTCTCCATATTGTTCGTCGTCCCACTTAGAGTCAGTAAACTTAGCAGGTACTCACGTTCTTTTGCTTCTGGGTTGAAGTTTTTGTTTTGTTGAAATACCTACTCTTTAGAAAGCTTTTTGGTGATTTAGGAAGAGGAAAAGTTTGTTAAAATATATCATAGTTAGTAATAAAACCAGACTGCAGCTTTGACAAACAATTCCAACCGTTCTTACAATGTTAAAGGGAAAAACCTCTTTATTATTTAGGTATTTTACGTTTTAAATGTGTATAATAGAAAGAAGCTTGAAAGACTCGTTTGAAGATTTCGAGAGCCTATTTCCTTCTTATTTTTGCGGCGTTGCATGTATTTATAGACGACGTTAGCCACTTACTGTCAAGTGAACTTGATGGTATTACCATCAAGTTCTATATTTATCCTATATTTAATCTTAATATGAAGAAAATATTAAACCTAGCATAAGGGGTAACGAAATCAATTTTAAATTTATATATTTAAATTTTGTGAAAATTAGATAGGAACTGTTAGTTAAACTCTGAGAATCGATATAACTTTTTTATTTATTTGAAATACAATCATATGGAATTTGAATTATATATTTCTTACTAATTATAAAATAACGTCGCCGTCCGATTATGCCTGTTTCTCGGCTTATTAAAAAAAATTGCTAACTTTGTCCTGCCGAGATTTGAACCCGGGAATTTTGAATCAGGGTTTAGAGCTAAACACTTTAACCACTCGATAAATGGGCCCGTCGTGTATTTAGACTAAATAATGCATCCAATATTGCCACGGTTTTATTTTTTACTTGATTTATTACAAAAAAAAACTTTTCGTATGTTTTGTTCTTACAACAATTCATACAAGAAGCTTAATGATGTTATATTTGTATTATAACGCCATTCCTACCGTGGAAGTGTCCGCACAAAGTAAGTCGAATCTGTTACCGTCCATTAAACAATAGTTTCATTTCGTTTCCACAGGCACAGGAAATGAAACAATTTGTCGGCGCCAACGTAGCTAGCGTAAACATGACCGATGGTTTCAACTACAATTCATCATACTTGGAATCCTTCCTGCCACATTCCCTTATAAATAGAAAACATTCCAATTTCCCAATTATCTACGCACGGCGAGATTCCCGATCTCAGTTACGTTTATTGTTTCTGGATGTGAAAACCACATAAATTATGTGGATTATGTAGTAATAACGAGGAGTTATGAAGAGTAATATAACTGTGACAAATAGGGAAATCCTACGAGGGTTGCTTTCATGTAAAGGGAGTTTCAAAGTGGCTTTGGATGCATTAAAACTCAAAATGTTGACCGTGAAGGTTCATTCTAAATATTAACTTTGTCATAATAAAAATTACATCTTACTTTTGTACAAAAAATAATAATTTTTAATTATTGATTTAAAAAATTATATTTATATAATTAAAAATATATTTTATCTTATAAAACATATACCTACCTATACAGTATATTTACAATTTACAAATAAAAAACGGCTAACAATTTACAAATAAATTAATTATTAGGAAACGTATTGTAGTTGTCTATGAATTGTAATTTTAGAAATTAGAATATTATTTTTAATATACCACCTCCCTCTTCGCACTGACGCAATTTTTTTTTGCAAGTTATATACACAAACCTTCATCGTGAAGGGCGTGAAGAAGTGCGGTGCGAGAGAAAGTGAATAAAATATTTAGAATATATTACGACGCAATAAAAGGGGAACATACAAAACACCTAGATAAACTTTTATTGTACGCGTTCACGTTATAAATTGCTCTGTGAAAGTACTGAATAACAGCTACAGTACAGTTTAATGACGACGAAATGACTCACGGGGAAACCAGCCGTCAGTTATCGCTGTCCACAACATATTTTACGCCTTACATGCAGCTGAGCTAAGCAACTCAAGTTAACTAAATGCATTTCTGGTTGACATAACCTAACCGCATAAACTAACGACGTAACCCAGTTTCTGACAATTATGGAGGCTAAACTTGTTATAGTTGGTATCTGAAAGCATTTCTGAACAACATTCTCATGTGTATGCAAAATTTTTGCATTGCAACGTACCGCTGTTTCCATGGGTAACACTACCACTGACTTTTTACATTGCGAATTATTCAGGATTGCAGAATTCTATGCGATGCGATATTAAATATTTTACAGAGCACTAGGTCAGTATTTTTATATATATATTTTATACTAGCTAGCGCCCGCGACTATGTCCGCGTTAAAAAAGAGAAAAGTAGCCTATCCTGTGTCCTGTACGTCTCAATGTTTATCTACCAAGTTTCATGAAAATTTAAGTTATTGAGGAACATACATACATAGAATACCTACACTTACAGATTTATTATTAGTATTGATTAACGTCGATAGACAGGCTGACGGTCCACTTGATGGTAAGTGGCTACTGTCGCCTATAATAACACAAGCAACGCCATAATGGGTAATGGGTAATGGGAAGGTATGGGGTAATGGGCTGTGGCATTCTTTACTCATCCACCGAAACATAACAGCACATATGCTGTTATTTCACAGTGGTATTCTGTAAGGATTGCCTCCTGACGGACTGCCCAAATGACTGCGATACGCAGTCTGCTACTATTACACAACTTCTGCTAAAAATAATGACTGTTTAATTCAAATAGGATTGTAGGATAATAATGACATTAATGTCGTTGAAATTGCACAAAAATGTTTCAAACGAGAAATGGTTTTTAATATTCAAAATAAAATAATTTCCAGTCGGCAAGTGTCTTGTATAATGTTGAAACCTTTTCTACTAACGTTTTACGCGCGATTTGAATCTATTCATCTACAAATTCAATACCCACTTCGTTCGGGTTTTATTGTAAATGCGCATACATTGAGCGAGAACGACCTTTAGGTGACGGAGACCGACTGAACCTTTACTTTTATTTCCTACTGAAAACTGTTCATGCCAGGTTTTAAAGTGAATTTTGAAATGGTATTTTGGCTCCAAACTTTTATATTTTTATTTAGAATGCAAGCAATTAAACCTGAATGTATGTAATGAAGTTGTTTCGCAAAAATATACACAACTACGAGTAGCTGTTGCGTACTTCGCCCGCGTAACTAACTAAATTATATACTAAAACCTACTATAAATATATGTACTATAAATAAATATATAAAGTAATATAAATACTGCTTGTTGGGTAATATTAAGTGGGAATGTCTGCAATAACCAACACAGAAGACCAAAATTAAACAACTAGACGTATACCAAAATCCCACCCTGTTATCCCTGTCCAGGTTTACAGCGCAATGTACGGCGTAATGTAATTAGACGACAGTTAGGTACATTAACTTGATCATAAAATGGACTTGTAATCATTCTGCCTACCCGAATTTCACTTAAAAAACATACCAACCATAATCATCAATACTAATAATAAATCTATAAGGATTGGTCATGGAGTAAGTTACTTTGTTTCAGAGATATTGTGTTTATAGGCTCCATACATGATACTGAAACTAAATTGACCATTTTTAGATTTTTTTTCTGTATGTATGTATTTGAATGTATAATGTATTCTTTTTTCATTGTTTAAAAAGGGTAAACAAACAATTCACGATATAGAACTAAACAAACAATACGAACAAACAACACTGAGTCAACTCTCTTTAATAATGCCTAATGTACAAATCCCATCTTTAAAACAGTCCAGTGACCATGGCGACGCTATATTTGTTTACGTTTTTGATCAACAGAAAAAGAATAGATTATATGTATGTATGTTCCTCCATAAATCTTAAACGAATTAACTGATTTTCATGAAACTTGGTAGATAAATATCTAGACGTACAGGACACAGGATAGGCTACTTTTTTCTTTTTCAAGGCCAGCTAGTTATTAAATATATTGTTACTGCTAAAAACACAACTCGCGCTAGATTTTGACTTGGCTGCCATAGTAGAAATTTATTAAAACCCCAAAATGGCATGAGTTTTATCACTGTTGAGCATTGGACCAGACTCCATACTAATTTGCCAATACTCCTTTATCCTATCAATCAAACTTTAGAAAATTAATTTCATAAATACATTATATACTGCATCGAATATTCTATGCAATATAAGGTTTTTAATCCTCTTGAGTTCGAGCAGTATACTCGTATCGCTATTTTAAAACCTCTCTAGAATTTTGTATTATGAGAGCAACAATTTCCCCTTTGCTCGTTACTAAGCTCTACACAAATACCTTCGTAGATGTGGATTTTTGTGGAGCAATTAAAGTGGATTTTGCAAAATCGTGTTCTCTATCCCTTTGAATACAATTTCGTTCGGACCGTTACTAGTACGAAAACTATTCGAGACTTCGAGCGTGAAAAATCAAAAGCTCTGTTTTATTACGGAATACAAGTTCGGATTTATAACAGTTATTGACATTTTAACTGAAAATGTGTTTACCATTATGCAGCAGTAATAAATTTGCAAATGTGTTAATATTTCAATTAATTATTGAATTATTTACCCGATTTACCCCAACGATTGGTTAGGGAAATTGTTAATCTATTGATTAATTAAATATAGGTAACCTTTATTATCTTTTCTATAATCGAAATTAACAATCAAAATTATAATTTACTAGCTGCTGCCCGCGACTTCGCCCGCGTAATTTGTAAATTATATACTATAACCTTCCTCGAGAACCATTCTATCCATTGGTGAAAACAGCATGAAAATTGGTGCAGTATTTTTTGAGTTTATCGCGAACTATTCGCGAATAGACGGACAGACAGACGCGGCGGAGGTCGCCGCGTCTGTACTTTATTAAAAAGTATAACTTAAATACTTTTTAATAATATTTTATCCATAATAATTATAAGTCTATTAATTTATATCAATACTAGCTGGCGCCTGCGACTTCGTCTGCGTTGAAAAAGATTTATCATACATACATACATACATACATACATACATACATACATACATACATACATACATACCTATCATGCATATATACCGCTTCATGCAAGGGTTTGTAAATAATAGTTGTAGTGGCAGTACACTGCGTTTCCCAATCATTTATATGTTATTATATAACTAGAGACCCGCCCCGGCTTCGAACGGATGCATTTATTCTGAAAATTGTACACACGAACTTCCCTCGTTTAATTAGTGAAAATCGTTACAATTAGTGAAAATCATATCTAAATCCGTTGGGAAGTTAGCGAAGAAACAAAAACAATCTAACAGCGACAACATTTCTTATAACGTAACCTATACAGGTTTAGATATAGAAGTCTGAGGTATTTTACATATTAACGTGATTTGAAATGTTATTTATAAAGCCAGCCTGCCATTTATTGCAAAAGGGCGTGTCAGCAGAACTTTGTAAATATCTCGGTATGTCGGAAATGTCTTGGGAACTTGGTTTGCGAATGAACATTTATTTGATACGTCCCACGCACACTATTGGAAATATTTAGGGTCTGTTCTATTTTTAAGTGAAGATGACAACGTAGTATTAAAAGTTGACAGTGTTTTAAAAGTTACCCGCCCGGTTCATTTAAATATGAAATATTAACATTTCGCATTTTTATGATAACGAATGAAATAATTAATTCCGTTTGAGGAAATATTTAATTAAGGTACTGTTTAATACTGAAATTTTATGTAAAATATTCTTTAAGGAAGCAAATAGACTTCTCGTAATTTTAAAAATATTGGTTTCATTATTTACTTACTGGTTACTTTTATTGTTCATTATTAATATGACGAGCGCGTTAGATGAGTGGTTAGGGTGCTTGTCTTAAACACTGTCTTAGGTATTCCGGGTTCGATTCCCGGCAGAATAAAAAATGAACTTTTCAAAGTTGGGTCTGGTCTGGATCTAGAAAGTAGTTCCAGGGCATACTGCATTTCGCAGTCATTTGGGCACCCCCTTACAGAAGACTACCGTGAAATAACAGCATATAACAGCACGTGTGCTGTTGTGTTTCAGTGAGTAAGAGATTCCAGAGCTTATTTCCCTATCCCTTCTTAATCTCTTATCCTTAACCCTACTGTGGTCGTCAAAAAACAAACAAACTGACTCGCATTTATAATATTAGTTAGGATAGTAAGATAAGAAACTTTACTAGCTAAAATAACGCTTTTGTTAAATCAACATTTGATTAATTATAATTTCGGTTTCTAGAATTTTCTGAGGCTATATTAAATTAAAATATTATTTTTCGATTCCTTCAATTCTATTTCGGGAAATTGGTTCTCTTGATTGACCTTTTCCTACATCTTGCCCTTGGTCTCATAAAAGATACCCATTTAATTTTTTTTTAAACTTAGCTAGCTTAAATTTAAGGATCAAATTACAGCAGATATTGCGTATTTGGGCCATCGAAATAGAATAACATTTTATTAAAATAATATTGAAGCTGGTTTGGGTTTAATCGGAGTTATTGTTTTAGTCGAATCTTTAATATTTATTTACTCGTATGGAGTAAAATATCGTCATTTTTATACATACCGATAACATTATTATATTTATCGGATAATTAAATACAGCTTGTCAAGCACCTTTTACACTAGAAATGTGATAGGCACTTAGTGTACTTAAGAAATATATTAAATATCTCAACATTATGTCTTGAAATATATTTTGAGTGCTTTTCAATTACTCTTTGTGGGTATTTCTCTGTCTAGAATAATTTAAAATGAGTATTTAAGAGCTCTTGTTTATTTTTCTCAAAAATAAAAATATTTAAGGTAAACTTTATATATGTGTCTTTGCGGAGGTTATAAATTTATATCCGCATTTAAGTAAATTGGCCTTTCAGCCAGAATTCGTTCACAGCAGGGAAGTCAGTTCGGTTACCTATCTAAAAAGAGCCTTCTGATGCGGAGAAAATTATGCAAATCGCATGAGTGCTTCCAGAGATAACCTCTTACCAACACGCAAATAAAGTTTCTCGGTGGATAAAAAATAAATCTCAAGTGTATGAAATGATATCTAAGCGGTATTTGAGAATGTTTTAACGCCAAGAAAAAATGGTCGAAAAAGATAAAATGACATCATTATTGGAAATTAAAATCAATGTAACATTTTGTGATTCAACACCTTATTTTACAAAAGTTAAAACATTTCTCATTATTTATCTACCTAAATTTCAATATATTAATAGCCAATATTAATTCTATTGAATTGTATTTTGCCCATTTTTATGTCATTAAGAAAACTAGGAATCTTGTTCTCCCAGATTTGTTACCGACACTTAGCTTGGATTTAATAATAGCAAATTCATCATAGAATAAAATTACTAGTATGAAATCATTAAAAAATATTTAAATTTTAAAATTAACTCTACTGTAACTCTACTGCTCAAAAAGAGGCTAGGTCTCATCAAATGAGCTATTTGCCTGTCCATCATATATTCACATAAAAGACCCCAGTTTCCTACCACAACATCTGTATACTCGTACATAAACTGTGATACGTGCTTCATAATAAACTGAGTTTATACATATTTAATAGCCCTGGAACATTTCCCGAATTGGCTCGAACTCTTGTAGAGGGATGCCAAGAGACGCGAACAATGAGAAACTGGCCACTCGATGTATGCCAGTCATTTATACAAAACCCTAACAATAGATACAACCTCCTTTGTAACAGATCTATTATCCAATGAAAGGGATACTTTTATATAGATCTATGAATTTAATAGAATCGATAATAGAATAGACCACACTAGAATCGACAGTTACAGTTTTGCGTGGCTACTTCTTATCTCTTTTACAGTGATATTGCTTACACTGGTTGTTGTGATTAACTTATTACCAACTCATAAATTTTATGACTTTGTACCAAAAATTTAAATGAAACTATAAAAAATAGAGAATATTTTATGCAAACGTACGAAACCGTGAGCGGGTCGCTAGCAGTTCTATATAAAAATAGCTAGTCCATTAGTCCAATAGTCCATTATTACCATTACCATAAAAATAATCCATTATCTGATACCGTATAAAACTCATCTTTAAATACTCGTACTTTCGTAAATTTCACACGTACCTCATTATCGTAAAATTCCGAATGAGGACAAACAATGTCGAAAGCTATTAAAACTTTCCCGTTTTTTGACACGCACTGTTCAAATAAAACCACCGATACGACGTTATGACGCACCAACATACTTATTTTATATAAAAAAATATTTTCACTATATTTTCACTATATTTTTTTATAATAAATTACACAAACCTCTTTATTTTTTAAATTATTTCTAAAAGATTATTAAAAAAAACAAATTTAATTCTAATAAATTTATTTTAATAGAAGTTTTTCTCATTTTATTTTATAATAGCTTTTGCCCGTGACTTCGTCCGTATCCTTATGTCTTAAATATTTATTCAATTTTTATTGCCCATATATATTTTTGTTTTTGATTTTTTAGTTATATTTTTAAAAGATGAAATAAAGATCAATTACCCTATGCCCTTTTCGAAACCCTGAAAACGTACATGATAAATTTAAAGAGGTTAGGCTAACTGGTGAAAGCGTAACAAACAAACAAACATATTCACTTTCGCACATATAATATTAGTTAGAATTTTTTATAGCGACACCCCTTTGATTTGCATGGATGTGTTTGTTTAAAGGATGATTTTAATTAATATTTAGATAGGATCTTTTTTGATATCACTAAAAAACTACTATATTTTCATTTATAAATTAATTAATAATTAAAATTTTATTTAATTAATTTTTTGAATAGTTTCTTTAAGTAATCTAATAACAACACAATTTAGGAGTTATACGCAGACAGTCATAATGATAAAAAAAACTATTGAACATTATTTAGAATGCTTACCTTCATTTTAATCAATAGCTTTTAACTCATTGTTGGAAAGTATTCTTAAAGCCCATTACTAAAAATTGTTTATCACAAAACTCACTGAAAAACAATCACTCAAAACCACCTTACTAAACATTACACGGCAAGAATTGAAAAACAAAAAAAAAATGTTTCAAAGTTCTTTCTCGACTCGAGCAAAGTTTCGCAAAGTGTCACAAGCACACAATGATTCGATTCTGTTCGGAGCGTATGCGAAATTGGAACGTAATATTTCGTAGTTCAAGTGCTACGCGTGCTACGGACAGCAACGAGTGTTCGTAGCGTCTGTAGAATCGCCACTGCGATACCGTCTACGCAAAGCGCTTGCGTAACTTCGCCGCTTGTCGCTCTTGCATCCGTGATATATTTCTGCTTCAATTAATCCGGGCTCTGGTTCTCAATTACACCTACGGTTCTCTTACTATTTAACCTCTAATGTTGAACTGTTGGGAGAAGTAGGAAAGGTGATTCTACGACACTGTATTCTGTACAGTGCTTCTCCTCTGTGTGAGGAGAAATGGGCTATAAGGCTCATCTGTATGAGGAGACATAGTTTGCCACGATAACGTACTGCGGATTATCATGATACACACTTTGAAGATTGAATAGGCTTCTCGTACACGCGATTTCTTGACGATATTTTTTAAAAAATGTCGACATTTTTCTAAAGAAGCATGAAATCTAAAGCTGAATGAAGACCCAAATATCTTTCCAAGCTGTTGCTTCTATAGCAATACTAGCGGAGTGATCTACCACGCGATGAGCTGTCATTGCATTCATATTGCATTAAAAGGTGATTAGTAAACTTTCAAGCCCACCGGTCGAGTGGTTAAGTTGGTTTGCTTGCCTTAGCGTTCTTACTTCTTTGTTCTGGGTTCTAATCCCGTTAGGTCTACTTTGAAAATGAACTTTTAAAGGTTTTTATTTCAAAGTTCATTTCCTTAAAATGTTTGAGTTAACTTTTTAAAAGGTCTGGTTGTGCAGGCTTTCGCCTCCCCAGTCTATTATTGTTTTTGGCTTGTTTTATGCATACTATACGGTTATTCATAACTCAAGCTTGTAATAGTGATTGCTGTGGGGAGCATACAAATGCTGTGTTTAGTCTTGGCGATTCATTATTACTAGACCAGTGGTCAATGTTCGACCATAAACAATATAAAAATATAAAAATATTAGTTTTGTCCAGGACTTCTAGATATACTTAAATTTCAAGTGTACCGAATTTCACACAACTCCGCAAAATTTTCTGAAAAAAAAAATATCCAAAGTTTTACTTCATGTACCTGACTTAGTAGCAATACATACATTTTATTTATTATACTTTAAAAATAATCACCAAAAAGCTGTTATTTTATGAACCACAACTTATAATAACAATCGATTTTCTTTTGGCCAACATCTAGCCGTGCAGCAAAGACGAGGCTGACGATAGAGCGAGCTCACCCAGAAGATTTGAATTACATGAACGCGGAAACACTGACGCCGGAAGGAAGTTCCTGGATATCCTTTGCAGTGTGTTTTAAAACGGGCAAAGAGTTTTTAAAACGTTTGGTCCGATAAAGAGTAATTTTTACAAGATGAGGATGGTTCCTACCCTACGTCTGAATGTCCAATGGGAGAAAGGGGAAGGCGGTATGAGCGCAACTTAACGCTATTTGCGCCAATGACTCATTGTCCTTACAAAAATGGAACGCAAAATATTGTGACTCAAATCATATGCAGCTTTAGGCTTTAAGGTAATACAATTCAGCTTTCCTCCATACAAACGTTGAAAGCTAATTACTCCGCTGTTTTATGTTTAATTTACAAAAGTAAGCATGATACCGATTTATCTTGTCGTTAACTACTTAGGTTTCTAGGCATACAATCTTAAAAAAAAAGTATTAATTTAAAAGATATGATCCTTGAAAAATCCATACATTAACACAAGTTCTAATGCAACTTTGAGGGTGAATAGGTCACTCTAGTGTACAAAATTCCAAAATACTTTGCCTGTAAACATTGATTAGTTATTCAAGAGTTCAAATAACTTAACACGAAATAGATATATGCAGTAGTTTTGTCAAAAAGAGTTTTTGCCCAAGGGTCTGTTTATGATTTTATTTTTGGTATAAATCATTGTGCGTCTCACTCGACTGCTCTTCCCGCGCTTTGTGCTGTGTGAGACAGGACGCATTTTAGCCATGAGCGATGAGTTCGGGCTGCCGACTTGTTTCACCTTAAGTAAACAATCTAAATGAAGCTTGGGTTATAACAGAGATAAGTTTTATACTTATGTGTAAATAGAGGTAGTAATTTGTTATGGGTCCGCAGCGATAGGAAGGCGGGTTTTACAGCTCCGTCACTCTGGAACCCGCTTTTGGAAAAACCATACTTTTTTTAGCTCATTATAAACTACAAACGATACTAATGAATGTAGTAAAATTTATTTTTTTGTAGTTTTATTAATTACCGAGAAAACTTCATTGATAATGTTTAAACTAAGAAATATTATTCATAATACGCTGAAAGGTTTTGGAATACGTTTTAAATTGATTGTAGTTTATTGTAGTGACGAAAAAAAACATCTTTATTCCATATTATTCAAGAAATATTCAAGAAATATAAAAAAAAAATCTAAAATAACGTAGTTTTGGAAAATCAAAAAACCTACTCGGTAACTACAAACGATACTAATAAATGTAGTAAAACTTATTTTTTTGTAGTTTTATTAATTACTGAGAAAACTTCATTGATAATGTTTATACTAAGAAATATTAGTCATAATGCGCTGAAAGGTTTTGGAATACGTTCTAAATTGATTGTAGTTTTTTGTAGTGAAGAAAAAAAAATCTTCATTCCATATTATTTAAGAAATATTCAAGAAATATAGGATATTTTTTTAATATAACGTAGTTTTGGAAAATCAATAAACCTGCTCGGAAACTACAAACGATACTAATAAATGTAGTAAAACTTATTTTTTTGTAGTTTTATTAATTACTGAGAAAACTTCATTGATAATATTTATACTAAGAAATATTAGTCATGATGCGCTGAAAGGTTTTGGAATACGTTCTAAATTGATTGTAGTTTTTTGTAGTGAAGAAAAATAAAAACATCTTCATTCCATATTATTTAAGAAATATTCAAGAAATATAGGAAAAAAAATTAAGTAACGTAGTTATGGAAAATCTAAAAACCTGTTCGGAAACTACAAACGATACTAATAAATATAGTAAAACTTATTTTTTTGTAGTTTTATTAATTACTGAGAAAACTTCATTGATAATGTTTATACTAAGAAATATTAGTCATAATGCGCTGAAAGGTTTTGGAATACGTTCTAAATTGAATGTAGTTTTTTGTAGTGAAGAAAAAGAAATCTTCATTCCATATTATTTAAGAAATATTCAAGAAATATAAAAAAAAATCTAAAATAACGTAGTTTTGGAAAATCAACAAACCTACTCGGTAACTACAAACGATACTAATAAATGTAGTAAAACTTATTTTTTTGTAGTTTTATTAATTACTGAGAAAACTTCATTGATAATGTTTAAACTAATAAATATTATTCATAATACGCTGAAAGGTTTTGGAATACGTTTTAAATTGATTGTAGTTTATTGTAGTGAAGAAAAAAAAACATTCTTCATTCCATATTATTTAGGAAATATTCAAGAAATATAAGATTTTTTTTTAAAATAACGTAGTTTTGGAAAATCAAAAATCCTGCTCGGAAACTACAAACGATACTAATAAATGTAGTAAAATTTATTTTTTTGTAGTTGTATTAATTACTGAGAAAACTTCATTGATAATGTTTATACTAATAAATATTAGTCATAATACGCTGAAAGGTTTTAGAATACGTTTTAAATTGATTGTAGTTTATTGTAGTGACGAAAAAAAAACATCTTCATTCAACTCCGTTGGTGCAGTCCAAAGCGCTTTCAAATATTTAATTGATTCCCGTTCGAATGTTTTTTTTTAGTAAAGGGATCAATGAACTACCTATAAGATGGCAAAAGTGCATAGATAGCAATGGTACATACTTTGATTAAATAAATATATTATATTTAAAAAAAATCGACCTTATGTTCCTCCCTTAAAGAACGCCGGCACCAGCAAGTATAGTGTAATATAATTGTATATTATTTTATAATTTCTAGTAGTAAGTACTTTGTTATTTTTAATATTTAGTAGTAGGTACGACAGCGATTTCGAATTAAATGTAAATAATATAATGTTAAATAATATGTGTAAATTCAATTTATTATTATAAAAAACAATATATATATATATATATATATATATATATATATATATATATATATATATATATATATATATATATATATATATATATATATATATATATATATATATATATATATATATATATATATACATTATTTTCACAGAAAATGTCTAGTTTATTCCCCTGTTTTCAGTTATTATCAGGATAGAAAGAAAATTTTATACATCATAAAATATGGATTATCCATATTTTATTATGTATAAAAAAAATTCTATACTCTTTCATTAACCATAATTAAAGTCAGAAATAGTTACACATAAATTTATTTGTCGGTATGATTGTGTTTTATTTGAGGTGCAACACGTGCATTTGAGGATTGTGCGTGTAACGAAACGTCTGGCATCGGTTCGGGGGTGTGTGGGGTGCTGCGCGGGCGGTGGCACTCAACAGTTTAGAGCACGCTCCAAGGGGAATCGCATGGCCTAGAGGGATCGTGCACTTCATTCCTTCGGCTTTTAGTTAACTACTGTTATTTCGATCGTAGTAGTGATAGACTGTCGATTACAATAAGATTAGATGTCAGTGATACTCCCGATGTCGTCCTAATTGTGAAGTACAAATAAGTACAGACTCTCACGCCGGCCATTCGGACGACATCAGAAGTGGGATGCAGCCCACCATGATGGATGAAAAGATGGAAAACAAGATCCGCAACCGGGACGGCAACCGGAACTATAGCACAAACATGAACCGGAACTATGAAAATAAACTACGCATGTCGACTCAACACATACAATGCGTATGGCAAGACAAGATGGCTGCCGTGCCGCGTCGTCATAACAAAAAAGTGGCGAAGTCCGGGCGAAGTGACAAAAAAAATGTGTACCGTGCTAGCTAACGTTCGACGCAATTCGACAATAAGTGAAGTTGTTGTGGAAGTGATATTCGGGTTGACCGATATTCGTTTTAATAATTTCAAAAAGACAATATTACGCTTCACGGTAGCTATGTTAGAGTGTTGTTATACGATACGAGTGAAACAAAAACGTGACAAGTTTCAAGTAAAGTTAAATGCATCTAAGAGAGACAAAGGCATCAAAGAAGATTGTTCGCTGCCACTGTGGAGAGCGGGCAATGTGGAAGCCTCGCTGCCCTGCTGCTTTTATAGCGGCACTGGGCAGTGGCCCTGTATATGTATTGTAACATAAAGGAGGTAAAAAACTGTGCAAAGCGCACAGTTACGCAAGTAAGGTCTTTTTATTATTTCTACTTGGGGTTGCAATATTTCGTGTAAGACGAAGCGTTTGTCTATTAATAAGAGAAGAGAGTTTAATCAGTGAATGAATAGTGAGTTGTAGTCAGTAACGTAACTCTATGGTTGTAGTGTAGTAGTACCTAGTTGAATTGTAGTAGTGAATCGTTATTGGTGATGGTAAAATGATTTTATTAGATGATGGTAATATTAAAAAGAAAAAAATCATTGAGGTAAAGTCGCGGTATAACAAGGTTAATTGATAGTTAACATTTGCTTTCTTTCACTGGGGCAGTTAGTAATATTCAAAGATTTTATTATAATGTAGTGTACCAACATTCAATTTCAACCAAGGCAGAGTATTGTACTGTGGCGTTCGCCGTGGGCTGGTTGACTGACGGATCAAATAGATTGACGTAGATCAACTTTTTATAATTTTGGACTGTAATTGAGTGAGGTGTCACTGTCATCTGTCTGAGCCATATTTCAATTCAATTATGTTGTTTATGTTTTTATTGTCAGTATGTCAGTAGTGAAAATATAACAATAATAACGAATTTCTATGTTAAATAACATTAAAATTTACAGTTTTGGGCTAGATAAGTGGTTGAGAATTTGAGATAAACAATTTTAGTGGATTAACAGGTGTGTGTAACAATTCAGAGCATTTTTGTTAGAAAAACATTAATAATCTACGGACTTATTAATCGAAATAGGACTTGGATGCCGTCTGATTCCGATAACTCGAAGCTATTAAAACAAGAGCCCGTGGACAATGTATGATGTGATTGTCTTGTATGATACCTATTGACTTTATCACATTATGTTTTTGTCGCTAGGAGAGTGACTGTTGTGAAGCTGGATGCTGTAGCAATTGTGATGTCGCTGGTGAAGGTGGCAGTCACAGTGTGTTTAAGTGGTAGTCACAGAGAGCGCTATGTAATGTGGTATAGACAATAGTGAACCCGTACGTAGAAACTAAAAATAAGCGTTTGTGTTGGTTTGATAATAATTACTTTACTCGAGTTATTGTGATTCAAGACCGGTTTCTATTGTGATAGGCTTTAGTAAAATAAAACAGTAATTGTAATACAAATTACAAAATATAAGACTTGTTCGTACTAGAGATAAAAGGGTTCAGGAATCTTTATGAAATAAAATGCAAGCAAAATGCATCGGACCGAGAGCCTACTCCAAAATTTAAGATTTACCTCAAATTCAAATTTAAATCATTTAGCTTTCAATATCAACTTGATTTATGGACATAGTACGATTCAGTAGGAATACAGCCATGTAATTCTATGTTTGGTGATATTGTTTTTGAGATTTTAGTGAACGCAATCAAAACATTTAGATTGTAAACTTATTTAAAGTAGGTATTAGAAATAGACCGTTATGAACTTCAAAATGTTAATAGCTTCTAAGGATCGGGCTTTGTTAAAGGAAGTGGCAGGAAGCATGCATTAATGAGACTTTATTAGCGAGAGATTACATAGAGCAAGGTTACTAGTCAAGAGTTTAAGAATTTAGTCGGGGGTGAAGTGTCGGACAAAAGAGGGGATTGGTCATCAGAGAATCAGAGAGGGAGAAGGAAGGTGTGCCATGGTAGCCCTCGGGGCTAGCCGTGCGGTGAGCAACTTGTGAGGAAACGGTAGCGGTGCGCGCTGGTAACTTGCGGAGTTAGCCAGGCGGCATGCGTTACGCGTTGAGTTTTGAGAGCTGTGTTGGTGTTGTGACGCCGAATGCTGTACTCCCGTCACTGGCCGCAAGCCCCTGGCCTGCCGCACTCTATATGGGTGTTGGTCCCCAGGTGGTGGTGCGGAGCTGTGGTGGGTGCAGTAAGGGGCGACATTGAGAGTTGAGAGATTTA
This sequence comes from Synanthedon formicaeformis, assembly GCA_945859745.1. Taxonomy (NCBI): domain Eukaryota; kingdom Metazoa; phylum Arthropoda; class Insecta; order Lepidoptera; family Sesiidae; genus Synanthedon; species Synanthedon formicaeformis. Next base: position 2,966,766 of record OX243960.1, on the reverse strand, counting down.
CGGGGTGATGTTGAGTTGAGAGACTTAAGGGGCGATACGAAATTGAGAAATAGATGCTGGGTTAAGGGGCGGTGTGACATTGAGAGATAGTAGATTATGACATTACGAGATACATATTGAGTTTGTGGATTTCTGAAGCTCTGGAAAAGTGAACTTTGCTCTATGTAGGCTCTTACACGTTGGTGATGAGTAATATGGGGTGTATTGAGCGTGGAGTAACGTAATGTTTTCTTTTAGATTAACGCACGAGGGCGTGCGTATGTCAGGAAGGCCGTGTCGGTATGATTGTGTTTTATTTGAGGTGCAACACGTGCATTTGAGGATTGTGCGTGTAACGAAACGTCTGGCATCGGTTCGGGGGTGTGTGGGGTGCTGCGCGGGCGGTGGCACTCAACAGTTTAGAGCACGCTCCAAGGGGAATCGCATGGCCTAGAGGGATCGTGCACTTCATTCCTTCGGCTTTTAGTTAACTACTGTTATTTCGATCGTAGTAGTGATAGACTGTCGATTACAATAAGATTAGATGTCAGTGATACTCCCGATGTCGTCCTAATTGTGAAGTACAAATAAGTACAGACTCTCACGCCGGCCATTCGGACGACATATTTAAAAATACAAAAAATAATAGTAAATAATAAAAAATAACTACTCTACTAAAAATATGTTCCAAATATTTATCTTGTCATCACGCATCGATAGTAAAAGGTAGTAACGACCAAGTTCTACTATTGATTTTAAACTCCAATGTGTTGACGTCACATTTTCTTTAAATGACAGATGTTTGATTGGTTTTAAATTACAGATGACAGTGTTGATGCTCTACGCACATTTTAAATGTTCCATAAAGTTCGTAGTGTTTTCTATGGGATGCGATTTTCTTTGTAAAAGTTCGTTGGTAGTGACAAAAAAAATAAATTTTACTACATTTATTAGTATCGTTTGTAGTTTCCGAGCAGGTTTTTTGATTTTCCAAAACCACGTTATTTTAGATTTTTTTTATATTTCTTGAATAATATGGAATAAAGATGTTTTTTTTCGTCACTACAATAAACTACAATCAATTTAGAACGTATTCCAAAATCTTTCAGCGCATTATGACTAATATTTCTTAGTATAAATATTATCAATGAAGTTTTCTCAGTAATTAATAAAACTACAAAAAAATAAGTTTTACTACATTTATTAGTATCGTTTGTAGTTTCCGAGCAGGTTTATTGATTTTCCAAAACTACGTTATTTAAAAAAAAAATCCTATATTTCTTGAATATTTCTTAAATAATATGGAATGAAGATTTTTTTCTTCACTACAAAAAACTACAATCAATTTAGAATGTATTCCAAAACCTTTCAGCGCATTATGACTAATATTTCTTAGTATAAACATTATCAATGAAGTTTTCTCAGTAATTAATAAAACTACAAAAAAATAAGTTTTACTACATTTATTAGTATCGTTTGTAGTTACCGAGTAGGTTTTTTGATTTTTCAAAACTACGTTATTTTAGATTTTTTTTTTATATTTCTTGAATATTTCTTGAATAATATGGAATAAAGATGTTTTTTTTCGTCACTACAATAAACTACAATCAATTTAAAACGTATTCCAAAACCTTTCAGCGTATTATGAATAATATTTCTTAGTTTAAACATTATCAATGAAGTTTTCTCGGTAATTAATAAAACTACAAAAAAATAAATTTTACTACATTCATTAGTATCGTTTGTAGTTTATAATGAGCTAAAAAAAGTATGGTTTTTCCAAAAGCGGGTTCCAGAGTGACGGAGCTGGGTTTTACGGGTTACGGACCGTTTGCTTTTTGTAAAGAATCAATTTGGGAATAGGAGTGAAAAAGATCCAAACGTAATACTACATACACATGACCTTTAAGCTAATAAGCCTGAGTAAGTGCCTATTTCAGTAAGTCTCGTGTCTTTTTTATTCTACATTCAACTAACTATATTAAAATATCAAATTAAGTTTAATATGTAGTTTATTTCTCAAAAATAGGATAACAAGATAACTTTTTTGAAGTCAAAAAACTATCTACATATTTCTAATTCATTTTAATTTAATTGGTATAGATATTTTAATCCTTTATAATATTAAAATCTCATATGATTTATATAATTATCATCTTTTGTGTTCGTTTTTAATGCACGCTGTTAGCCTAAAAGTGGAATATTATAAAAGAATGTTTAAATATGAATACACGTAAGGATGGTCATATACTGTGTATATTGTAAATAAATAAATTAGTACATATATGTACCTATATATTTATATCAGCATATTTGTATCAATGAGAAAGTCTCTTTAGTTGTCATTATTTCAGAAACGAAAACCGCGTTGAAGCGCACAGCGACTACTAATTTCCACCGCCAACACCATCCCGCGACAAAGCCGTCTGAACACACTGTAATGAGTTCAGTTAGTTAGTTATTCGCACTCTGCTCCCAATGTTTACAGGTGAACGTGTCTAGGAAAGTCAATAGAGCGGACAATTAGCTATCGCGGTACGTACATTGATGTGAGTTTATTGTTAATTAGCGAACCTCCTCAGCTTTGCACGGATACACTTTCCTTTAGTGAAAACCGTATCAAAATCCGTTGGGTGGTACTCGTATACGAACCAGGACGTGACTGTGGCAAAGTTCGCGTATGGAGATTTCTTTCCAGGAAAGCCTAGTTGGAGTCTTAGTAAGTATTTTAGGTGGATTTTCAGTTATGACGTCATCAATTTCTTGTATGAAAATTTTTTTGTTCAGAAACCTATCGAGTGGGGTCAATCAATTGAAAGAGCTGTGTCTGGAAATTAATTTTTTTTCAATAAATACTCGTACAATTTGTACACATTTTACTTATCATTGTTATCAAGGCAAAAAAAAAGTTTTTAGAATTTTTGTCTCTTTTTATAAACGTTTGTGAACGCTAATCGAAAAGTTATTATAAAATCGCTCTTACTACTGGTATGTTTAGTTGTATTGTATATATTTTGATTTTGTGTACAATTAATTGTAATAATTGTAATCGTTATAATTATTTATTATTGACAAAGATGATAAAATGGTATACTGAGTTTTTTTCTTCCTTCTTCTCAGGATCGACATAATCTTGCCTTTTTTGACAGTAAAAGAGTTTTTTGGACAAACCTATTTGATGAATTTGACATTTTGACTCCAATTGGTTTACAAATAAAAAAGTAAAGTTAGTTGAAATATCCTAGAACCACAGGTACAGCTAGTAAATAATAAAAAACGACGCCGTCATAGGAAAAAACGGCGTTGCATATTCTCTGAAGAGCAGCTGAAACCGTTATAGCTAAAAGCTAAGTAATATCCACGCGGCACTGCAGCGTTCCAATTGGTGAATAATGTGAATCAAAGCAAGGCAACAACTTTATAAGCGTTCGACGGGAGATAATTCCATTTGAACAAGAGTGAGTGGTTGATCACTCCGTGTTTAATTTGACGCGCACGGTACAACGCTGACTTTTCATTATTATGAAGCCAATTTAATTGTTATTGGGGTTACAGATTGGTAAACCCACATAATTCCCTATTTAAGAAGGAAAAATGTTTACTGTCACTAACGATTTGTTTCGATTTCGCAGGTTTGCAATAGAATAAAAGTTGATTTCAATCTACATTAGATACGGTATTTAAGGTTTAGTCATTGTTCGCCATGTATGTATGTATGTATGTATGTATGTATGTATGTATGTATGTATGTATGTATGTATGTATGTATGTATGTATGTATGTATGTATGTATGTATGTATGTATGTATGTATGTATGTATGTATGTATGTATGTATGTATGTATGTATGTATGTATGTATGTATGTATGTATGTATGTATGTATGTATGTATGTATGTATGTATGTATGTATGTATGTATGTATGTATGTATGTATGTATGTATGTATGTATGTATGTATGTATGTATGTATGTATGTATGTATGTATGTATGTATGTATGTATGTATGTATGTATGTATGTATGTATGTATGTATGTATGTATGTATGTATGTATGTATGTATGTATGTATGTATGTATGTATGTATGTATGTATGTATGTATGTATGTATGTATGTATGTATGTATGTATGTATGTATGTATGTATGTATGTATGTATGTATGTATGTATGTATGTATGTATGTATGTATGTATGTATGTATGTATGTATGTATGTATGTATGTATGTATGTATGTATGTATGTATGTATGTATGTATGTATGTATGTATGTATGTATGTATGTATGTATGTATGTATGTATGTATGTATGTATGTATGTATGTATGTATGTATGTATGTATGTATGTATGTATGTATGTATGTATGTATGTATGTATGTATGTATGTATGTATGTATGTATGTATGTATGTATGTATGTATGTATGTATGTATGTATGTATGTATGTATGTATGTATGTATGTATGTATGTATGTATGTATGTATGTATGTATGTATGTATGTATGTATGTATGTATGTATGTATGTATGTATGTATGTATGTATGTATGTATGTATGTATGTATGTATGTATGTATGTATGTATGTATGTATGTATGTATGTATGTATGTATGTATGTATGTATGTATGTATGTATGTATGTATGTATGTATGTATGTATGTATGTATGTATGTATGTATGTATGTATGTATGTATGTATGTATGTATGTATGTATGTATGTATGTATGTATGTATGTATGTATGTATGTATGTATGTATGTATGTATGTATGTATGTATGTATGTATGTATGTATGTATGTATGTATGTATGTATGTATGTATGTATGTATGTATGTATGTATGTATGTATGTATGTATGTATGTATGTATGTATGTATGTATGTATGTATGTATGTATGTATGTATGTATGTATGTATGTATGTATGTATGTATGTATGTATGTATGTATGTATGTATGTATGTATGTATGTATGTATGTATGTATGTATGTATGTATGTATGTATGTATGTATGTATGTATGTATGTATGTATGTATGTATGTATGTATGTATGTATGTATGTATGTATGTATGTATGTATGTATGTATGTATGTGTGTTACTCCATAACTCTTAAACGAATTAACTGATTTTCATGAAACTTGGTAGATAAACATTTAGACGTACGGGACACAGGATAGACTACTTTTTACTTTTTCAACACGGACGAAGTCGCAGGCAACAGCTAGTCATTTATAAATATAAAATGAACCTATGTTCCAATTTTCAGCTTTCTTAGTAATTTTAGATGTGCTCAAAGCACATCTAGTAAGTCAGGGCACACGATTTGATAAATATAAATGATGATGCGGCACGAAAGTTTGAAAGAATTCTTAGGATTATAAAAAACGGAGCTCATCCAACCGAAATAATGGGACCTAAGGGTGCTGTGGTCATAAGATACGATGTAGTTGACCGACATTAAACCGCCCATCCCGATCGGCGCTTTTATGTAAGCTATCTACTAAAAATACATCCAAAATAATAACAGTAAAAAAGGTTTACCGGTGCTACAACTATTACAACGTAGACAAAATAGTCCGAATTTACGATTCTGAACCGCAGGTGAAAATTGGACGGGTAAAATCAATCAGTTTCTGGATTGATGGCATTTTATAGCACAATGACATTTAATGCACAATAAATAAGATTTATACATTGCAATTTTTCAGGAGCTCGGAGTAGCATATGATATTCATTTTATGAAGTTTGCTAATATAATATTTCTCTGATCAATTTTATCCACTGAAAAAGTAATTAGTAAATATTGGACTGATTTTTTTATTTCTTAATATTTTTTACTACCCACAAAATTAATTATAATATGGTTGCAATAGTAAAACATATATTTTTGTATGAAATTTTATTGATATTTAATGTAGGTACGTAAAGTTTTAGCAGCCAATATTCTCTGAGCTTTCTTTTATCATGTTTACATAGTGAGCAGGTAGGTACTTAGAATCTATTACTTGTGTTCGTACCCTTGATGATATTGAAATGTAAAGGAAATTTGGATATTAATATCCCATATTCAAATAACTTGGCGTTTCTATGTTAACAATATGTGTAAATAAAATATACATACTCGTAAGTTATTAATGATATTTATTTGCGTAGGAGATACTTATTTATCTAACTACCTAAACATATACACTATATATGATAACATGTCACTATAAAAAAGTATTAATTTTATTAGTCTTCAACGTTGATATATCTTAAACATGTATGAGGGTATTGAACTAACATAAATGCAAATGTGACTGTCTATTTTAAAGAATTTGGCATATATATGCCAAACATAAATTCATAACAAAAATTCTAACAACAATAAACAACATAAATTCTAAGAAAGAATGGCTTTTTAATTATTTAAAAACATTTTCGGAAATTTGATTTCGCTTGGTTCTCATAAGGATTTATTTCCCCATGAATATGGCCTACCAACAGAATTTTTTTTTTTAGTTCGTATTGACGAAAATCACAGAAAGCTGTAGACTGTAATTCATCAAACTGCATTTGAAAGCTTTAGTACGTTTGAAATAAAGGACAGAATTGAATGATTGGATATACCTATCCCGCATATACTATTTACAAAGGCACAAAGTTATGAAGCGACATCCGTGAGCGTGTATTCAAGCAAACCGAAGCCTTCCTTCGGGACGTGGCGTAGTCAATAAAACTTTTTCAACAAAAAGAGAAATCCCATGCGCGAAATAAAGCGGTTTCTGAAACATTTGCTCCATATACGAGGGGAAAGCGTGAATTCGACGCATTCTGGTTACCTAACGAAACTATATTTTACAGTGAGGGCGTTTTGTGACGGTTTTTATAGGTTAGGCCTAACGTGTAGTGTGACAGTTTAGGTCGTAGTGTTGTAGCTTATTCATTGTTTATCAGGCCATGTTTTAGCACAGTGCCGAGAAGTTGAGGACAGAAATGTTTTAGGTTTTCTGATATTTTTTGTACGAGTATATCTATGTTATCATACAGTATTACATTTTATTTATACTATGGAGTATCAACTAAATACTCAGTATATACTGTATAAGAGTTTGTAGAGTTTGGTGTTAAATTTTCGTTACAATGTTTTCGTATACAATTGTGACAAGGCCACGCATTGGCAGTTCCTAGCAGATTATACCAAGAAACGGATCCAGGATCATTACTTTTTAATGTTCATGAATACATTTAAAAGTAATGAAAATTTTGAATATATTATAACATTAAATTGAACAAATGTTTTTCTATACATATAATTGCAATACAGATTTAAGTTCAAATTTTATCTCAATCGAACTTCAATTTACAAGTTTATTTTTATTGAAAATTTATTACCAAACAGGTATATCATTATTACTGTCGTCGTATGATTAGGATTTGTAGAAAATTCGCAAGAGAAACGTTTTTAAGATTCTGAGTAAATAAATGTCGATATCGTTGGCAAAAATTACGCAAACTCAGAACTCCATTAGGATTACATGGGTGACATAAAAAGTTCTTTCAAAACACTTATCCCTTAATTTATTTTGAAAGCGTCGCTTTGCTTTTAAGATTTATTGAAAATTAACCTTATAAAAACAACCTTTATAAATTTTCTGTGCCTTTATAATTATAAATTATGTAGAAATCAAATGTTTATATAAATCATAATGAAAAGTATTTTAAAAATACGTTTCACGTATAAGGTCAACATGCCTAATTTTTATAAGGTTATAATTTTTGTTATTTAGTTTACAGTCGCTGATAATATGCTGATTTGTCTCATTTAATGTGTACAGATCTTATCTTACAAATTACCATTTTTTTTAATGTTAAAAAATAAAATATAGATCTCCAATAAAAACAAGCAAAACTAATGCCAACGCATTCATGGCTTTGATACGACAGAGGATAAGGGATAAGTTTGTCAAAGGAAAATGGGCTGAAGCGTCCCTTATTCACGTAACGTAACGAAAAAAGACACGTGCTGTTTTCCTTAGTAGGTAATATTGAATCTAGTGACTGTGGAAAGCAGTAACATAGTATAAATGTTGGTTATTCGATGAAGTTGACAAGTTCTTGAATGGAGGCCACGAATTGGAATACTCAGCGTGGAACGACCTGCGGTCATGTATACTGGATATCTACCTAGCGCAGAGTGAGTGATGGCGAGCCTTGGAAGAGGGCCTATACCTAGCGTAGAGAGACACGAGCTGAGGATGATGAACATTTTTGAGTTCACTTTTATTTTCTGTGTTTACTTTGAATTTTTGAAAACTTTTATAATGAAAAAAAAAAAGTTTATTTTCATAATTAACAACAATAACATTCAAATTATGTAAATAAGTCAAAGGGAAGGATTTATGAAAGTAATAGGTAAGAAAATACAGCAACTACTTCAGATTCGTAAACGTAATTGAAGACGTGAGTGTATGAAGGTGGTATGTCGCATTTTTGCATTTTCGCATTTTTGCATGGATTTTTTTCGTTTTTTTTGCATTGATGAAGGCAATATGTCCATGTGAATGATTACAGATCTTAAGATCGTCAATTTAAAAAAAAAAATTGGAAATTAAAAAGTTGAAAAAGGTGTTATGTAAGTTAATTTTAAAAAGCAAAAATTGCAGAAAAGTTTACTTTTGTTAATGGAAGAGGGCGCTATGTATGACTTTTTTTTTAATTAAACAATAGACGTGTTTACTTGCTATCATACTATTAATATTTGCATCATAATTTAGTACAAAAATATGTTCCGTGGCGATTTATCTCAAAAATTAAAAGTAAAACTTTAACCTCGATTTATTCAAAATTGGAATTATGAGACATACCGCCTTCATCCACTCACGACTTCAATTGTATTTCACCGTGTACGGGTTGCTTAAGCCAATAGCATTATACTCACCGATCTAAGTACATCCCCCGTAGCATGATTGTATTAATAGGACCTTTAAGTAAACCGACAGATTGTATACTACCATGCTTATTATTCTTATTATCAGTAACTAGAAATATTATATTAGTCATACTATAAAATAAAATAAAGGTTTTTTTTAATAAAGTTGTGCAAGCAAAATGAGGGCCGTCGTCTATTTATCACAAGCATTAGCAATAAGATTAGAAGGGAACACAGCACAGCAGCACACATACAGCATGTGTGCTGTTGTATTTCGCGGTGGTCTTCTGTAAGGCTGCCACTACTTACTTAAATGAATAATTTACTTAGCGCCTGTTGCACAAACGTCAATTAGGCCAAACTGTCATTTAAAGTCACCGGTAACCGGGGATGATGGAGCTGATATACCTTTGTTTGTACGGTAAACGTCCCAAACATTAAATAGAAAATAATTTAAAAAAAATTGGCTATTGAATGATGCAGTAATTCAATATAACAGAAAATTATTTTTAAAAGTAACTAATCAACACATTACTTGTAGTTTGAGAAAGAGGCCCTTACACAATTGAAAATGAATTACACATTACACAAGTGTGTTACTTTACACATTTGAAAAGAAAATATTGTATACTGAAATATAATTACGAGTTCATATATATAATTATCCAGTTTAAACTTTTAACGAATACTTACAATTCGTTACCGTGAATTCGTTATTGAAATTTACAAATTAATTTTCACAGTGATAAAAAAATACATTACCTTTTATGTTCGTCTACATTTGTGGCACGTTTTATTGAGACTAATGACACCTTTTGTGTTGGTTTAAAAAAAATCAATCACTTTTGAACATGGTGTGAAAAAGATGCGAACCAGGACCGGTGCAAATTTATGAGAATAATGAAATTTCCGCTTTGTTGTGTATCAATATAGCGTAGCTCGGTGTCCTTAATGGACGGTTGGGGAAAGTGTCACGTGACCCTTATTGCCTGTCACGATATCCTCTTCCCATATCCATTCAAATAGCTCACTATATAACAACATACAGCTGTTGATGGAATAACAAAATTATCTGTGACATTTAAAAACTTAGATGAGGCTTTAAAGGCTAAAAAATTAAGTGTGGAAAATTAAAATTCTATATATGATTTCCAGTTATTAATAGTGACAGAAAAAAGAGATCTTAAGATTCCGACATTTTGGGAATTCAACATTTTAAGACCTTGACGTTATGCTACATAGCGAAAATTCAACAGAATTCAACATTTTAAGATTTCAGCCTTTTGGAATAAAATGTCACATTTTTACGTAGGTAACGTATATTACAATAATGCTAAGCTTATTTACATATAAAGCGATTTTATATTAAAAATACTTCTATTTTTGTAACCATTTTTAAAATTTCACATTACCTCCTTATTTAAGGCCATTCAGGCCATTATTTACTTCACTTTAACACTACTGCCGAAAACCGTGATTATTTCGTTATAATAATTATATGTATATAGTCAAACTATGATTTACTATACTCTATCAAGGGACGAGGAAAACCCAAATATAATATTATACATATTTGACAGAGATCATGTAATCATCTCTTTAGACTAAGCGGAAAAATGTTTGAATTTCAAACACATACTCTCTCAACAAGCTATGTTCGTTATATCAGTAGACAAAAGTAAGTGGACAAGTAACTTGAATTGGCAGTGGGCAGGACTCATAGTACGAAGAACTTGCCACTGGGGCCGGAAGGTTTCCGAGTTAATCCTTACTAATTCGTAATTCCGTACTATAATATTATAAATGCAAAAGTTTATATGGATACATCCATCCATGGATGTTTGTTACTCTTTCACGCAAAATCTACTAAACCGATCAGCATGAAATTTTGCACACACGTTGCCTGGGACATCAGAAATGACATAGGGTGCCTTTCATCGTTCAACGCGAACGAAGTCGCGGGCACCAGCTAGTTTTATAAATGCGAAAGTTTGTATGGATGTTTGTTACTCTCACGCAGAAACTACTGAATGGATTTTAATGAAACCTTACAATAATATAGCTTATACATCAGAATAAGACATAGGCTATATAAGACATAAAACCCGGACGAAGTCGCGGGCACCAGTACTATAGAATACAGGACCGCGGTAACTTGTATGTGTTCTATCTAATAGTCATTTATCAGAACTCTTAATTTTATTAGACCCAAAAACAAAAATGAAGAAATAAGGTTAATTGTGTAGGTGTAGAAGAAAATAATAACTCAATTTATAATTTCCTTTCCTCGTGTAAAAAGTACCTAATTAATAAAATGGTCAGACGATTTAATGTATTCGACTGTTGCGTGTTTCACATTTAATTGCTAGTGTTATTTTCGTTGCTTCAATAGCACAATTACTTACTTAAGTGAAAACCTAAATTAACCGAATTTTAATATGTAACAGAATTTACGCCAACTGAATCCTAATATTAGGAATCGTAAATACGAGTATTATAATATTGTGAACTTCTTAATTATTTTTATTTAAAAACTCTCTTCCGCAGATGTTATTTATATTTTATTAAAGTAGTCTATAGGTATATCTTTTTTTGAGGCTCTAAGCCATTTTAAATACTTACATCTCTTTTTTAACATCTACATAAGATAATTAACATATAGTATTCGGAGGCCTCAAAATTCTAACAAATACAAAAAAAAATATTTTGTATTTATAATATTCAAATATACAAAATAAATTTTATTACTTCCGAGGCGGAATACCTTATACTTGAAATATTTTATTTTATTACAGCACAAAAGAAGTTGTACTGAAAATGTTGTCTTATCTATTACGTGAAGATCGCCAGGCAGGTTGGCGCTGTAATTGCCATAGGTGACTTTAGTAGGATAAAGAATAATAAATTAGAATAGGATTAGAGAAATAGGCTCTGGCATCCCTTGCTTACTCACCGAAACACAATAGCACACATGATGTTATTTCACGGTACTCTTCTGTAAACAGGTGGATTTACTGCCTCCAGAGGGCAGTAATAAAGGGGCAGGCAGTAAAAATAACAAAGTCTTCTTTCAACAAAATATCCTATCTACGATATTTAAGGTACTTTCCCTTCATGTCGCATAGTCTTGGAACACCCCGTAGATCTAAAGACGGAGTTTACGTCTGTCTACTTGTCGGATTAATGTGCCGCTTGATGCGGATTTTGCTATGATCTGGAGATATTTTGACGTGAATAAGTCTTTGAATTTGCTTCCAAAGTAGAAGGCAATTTAGAAAAGTGATGATTACAAAATCAGAGGATACAGTTTAAAGATCTATCTAATATATATACATCAAAAATTTAACCACACCACTCGTTAGTTAGAGGATCAAATTTGTTGGATATATACTAACATATAATACGCTCCAAGCATCAAACTACTACAACATGGAACCCGCGTGCCATACAAAACACTACGAATTTTATGGAACATTTAAAAGTGACATGCGTAGAGCATGAACTGTCATTTATAACAAAACAAACATAATAATAAGTACATAATTTAAAGAAAATGTGACTTTACGTCAACACATTAGAGTTTAAAATGAAATAGTAGAAGTTGATCGTTACTACCTTTTACCATTGACGCGTGAAGGCAAGAGTCCGCCATGATTCTGTCAAAGGCGTTCTTTTTATGTGCCGCTTTGGCATTTGTGACGCAAATTCCATTGTAGTATTTCGATGGCTCCAAGAAAATATTACTCGAACTTACACACGGCCGTATCCGCAACATAATTTTTTTTCTATATAAGTTCGCATTATGTATTGATGATACGTTCAGTAATGAAATCGCAAAATATGTAACTATTGATTAAACCAGTTTAAGACTACGGCTAAAGCTGGCTGTATATAAGTCAGTTAGTCAGTAAAGACAGTAATTCATTAAATTAGCGTTTAAGTGATTGCAAAATATCAACCACAAAAAAATGGGACGAATTCCTAGTACAAATATTTCATTGTTTTATAATTTCATTTAACAAACGCATAGGTATCATTCGTGTTGGAAATATAAAAGCAGCTTAATCGCCTTTAAAAGCGCAATGCAATTAAAAATAGGACATTTGAAAAAATGACTGAAAATTCAGCAAAATTAAAGGATTGCCTCGCTTTGAATTTGCACGAAAAATCGGACGATATTGCTGAATGCAGAACAATTAATAAGAGTACAAACGCTTGGCAACGCGCAGCATACATTGCGCCGCGGGAATTGCTCTAACAACTCTAATTGGACTTGAAGAAAAAACTTTTCCAATCTGCCTTTGTGGGAAGGGCCTTTAAAGCTGAGATTAAAGCTGTTATTAAGTACAGTTGCTTATGAAAGATACATCGTTTATTCATAGCTTCCGAGCCTTATTTCAACGGCGGTTGAATACTAAACGTCAAATTAAAATTAGACACGGATGCAAATATAATCCCGTTTATATTTGAGGAACATTTAAAATCCCTCCGCATAAGACGGATTAAAAAAAGACTGATATTTTAGAAGATTAGAACAATATGTACTTAGTCTTTTTTTTCTTTTATAGCTACGTATGAAGAGTAGTAACGAATCTGATTAAAATATGCTCGATGAATTGGTTATGAAACACTGAAGAAAAAGAAGAAAGGTTATGAAAAAAGATTACCTACATGGACTAAAGCTTTCTATGATAGTGACAGGCAGGCGGTCCACTTGATTTTAGTTTTTATAAAGTTTACTTACCAGTTAAGTTAAATTTAAAGATTAAGCGCCTCTTTCACGAACGTCAAGTAGGCCAAACTGTTATTTAAAGTCACCGGTAACCGTGGATAATGTAGCTGATATACCTTTGTTTGTACGGTAAACGTCCCAAACATTCAATAGAAAATAATAAAAAAAAATCGGCTATCGAATGATGCAGTAAACCGAGTGCATAATTCAATAAAACAGAAAATTATTTTTAAAAGTAACTAATCAACACATTACTCGTAGTTTGTGTAAAAGACCCTAAGTTTAAGATATATATCGTTGCATTATTATGTAACTCAAGCAACACTATAGGAGTTTCTGAGTGTTCTGCTTAACTTCAGATGATAAAGAATAACCGATAAGAAGTTAATGAAGGAATAGACTTCGGTATCTCTTACAGCCTTATTGAAACACAAAAGCGCATTATTATTATTATTATTATTATAAAACGCATAATAACGCGCATCTTTTCTGTAAGAGGGTATTTCACAGATAACAAATGGGCTGTCGGCTTTAGGAATACGAAGGCAAGGTGTGTTCTGCCACTAGCACAATAACTAAATTAATGAGCAGATTAGAAGATAAAATCACTTTTCTAATTATGTAAAGGAACATCGAGAACAAACTTTTTTTTAGAAGGGGAAAAGACTTTTACGCACTATCCCTCGTCGAAGGGGAGTGGGGTCTGGCGAAGTGACTTATCGCCAGGAATTATGTAACCAGAAATTGTTACTTTATCTACTGATTGTTTTTGTCATAGTGCCCGGGGCGTAGTGTCGTGTTAAGGCATGATGTGACACGCGTTTTATCAACTTATGCATTAATGAAGCCACAAGTAACGTCTGAACTACTACCGCTTCCTTGCGTATTTTCAGAAATATGCACAAGGCATTATGTGAAACTGTTTTACATAAAAACGTTACCTGTAAATATTTCTTTGGTACTGTTCTATATTGTATTATGTTGGTCTATAATTTTATAAGATAAATTTTATAATTTTATAAGTCTATAAGATTAGTCCTTATGATGTCATTTCAAAATTGCGATGAAATGCATAATTATGATGAAACTTATTTTATATGTATGTACACTAAGCTGGGCCCGCGACTTAGTCCGTGTTAAAAATTAAAAATTAAATAAGCAATATAACGCCTGACATCTTTATTGCTACTAGACTTTTGAAAACGTGAAAGTTACAGAAAAAAGCCGGGGGCGGATCGTGTTTTAAATCAATTTTGCTTATCCATTACAATTAAGTATATGGCGAATGTAAAGGTTTCGTTCGATTTGACAGTTTAAGTGCCAGTATCGGTCTCTCTTAACTTTTAAGAAGAGGATAAAACCTCCGAATGAAAAATCCTTCGGGAGAGAGCTGTCAATCCTGTAATTTTTTACAGGAAATACAATTGGTAGCCCTCTCAAACGCACTTGCTCCGGAAATAGATCCTACTATAATAACCAGTTTTTTCTATAAAATTGACAACTTGATCATAGGTAAATTCTTCGATTCTTCGCATGAAGTCGAAAGAGCCTTTTGGGATTTTATCAACAATCACAATTTGGATTAGGAAGATGTCGGCTATATAGTTGACAAGATAAAACACACTATAAACTATAATCAGGCTAATTGCCAACGTTCACTAGTTGGAGAGACATCGCAATAAGAAGATTTATAATTGTCTAATAAGAAAGCCGCGCTCAACTTAGTATTTTATTTATTTTACATACTATATTCTACATATATTCTGTTGAGAATTAACTTGATAGTAGGTTATTACCGTCACTTATAACAAGAGAAATGCAAAGGTTAAAAAGGATATTGCGATCAATAGATAAAGATTAAGGGTTTACCCTACCTTCCCTTGCCAGTTCATCGAAAACACCAATAAGGGGAGGTCATGCCCTCATGACCCCAAGCGAGGTCTTCCCAATTTACAACTGTGGAACGAAGTGTGCCTTTCCCATACAAAATGACACAAACATAATAATATTACAACCTATATTTAGAGTTAGATTGGAAGATTTAGTATTAGAAAAAAAATGAGGATGGGTGTCGTAGTAACCCTTCACGTGATTTTTTAATTTGTTGTTATCACGTAATTCATGTAATCCCAGTAAATCAGCAATTATTTATTTCACCATCTAAACCGAATTAGCATATTAACAATCAAGGCATCAGTTGCTGACAATCTGGGCGTGACTTGTTACCAATGTTGCATGCTGATCAAAACACAATGAGACACTGTGTTGCTTCACAGATGCGTGTGAGTTACACGCTCTATAGTAAGCAGTGTTAAATGGAAAACATAGTGTAATTGGCCAAATGCCAGTACACACCGGGAGTGCTGTGTGTATCGATTTTGTTTGTTACCATGAATCTTGTTTAAGTGCATCGTGAACTTTTAGTTTAATTTACTTCTACGAATTCTTGTTAATTCTTTAAATTAGTTCTAAGAAAACAGGTTCATTCGAGTTGTGTCTTTGACTTCGTTGAATTTTTGTTGGACAAAGAAAAATAATTCTTTGATGTATTTTTTAAGATAGCTAGAAATTTAGTTGAAGTGACTTAAAAAAATATAAATATTAAATTTAATTTGTTAAAGAAACCACAAAAACACAAGAGATTGGCTTTAGTTAAAAAATATTCCCATTCAATCATGCATTTTTATTAGCTACAGTCTGAAGAGAATAATAGTTTTCTCTGTTCAAAGTAATTTAAAGAATTTGAATTAAAAAAAAATGAACATGTGGCGATATTCCACAGTTATACAACCTCTTCGACTAACGCTGGCATAGAAGATTTGAAAAATCAAGAACAGATTCGAAATTATGAAAACGAATAAACTGTCATGTCAAATTTGTGTATAAAAGGGGTTGTCAACATTTTGTAATTATTATTGTGCTATAGTTTTTCAACCGGACTTTTGCTATGTACATAGGCTAATTTTAAAATGTAATTATTGTAAATTCTATCAGTTAATATAATATTCAAGCTATTGAGTATTTCATTTGGCTACATCCGAATGCATGCAAAAGCATAAATGTGGTACTGCTAATGTCCCACAAACATATTGAAAAAAATAAACGATTAAAAACAAGAGAAAACTCAACAAATATGGGTACATCTTCTTAACTTATATCCATTGTCCACCCTTCCTTTTTCTGAACACAAATTTTCTGCTGAATATAAATAAAAAAATATATGAAAGATTGACCTTTTAGTGAAATGAGCAAAATAATTATTTACCAGTGAAACTGTCTCTGTAACGCGATCGCTACCGGCTGCACTTGGCATTAAGCCAGCTCAACTAAGAAAACCTGTGTTAATACTCGTATCGATTTAGACTAGAAACAACATTTCACCTTACCAAACGTTTCTGCGTTAAATGACCCGAATTCGTTGGAACACCTGATAAGGTGAGATATTGCGAGGTTTTCTGTAAAAGCTTGGCATTGTGTTGCCAAACCTGCTTCAAGTAATTACTGGTCATTAGTTAGTCATACTTACAGAAAATTTTCATTATAGCAAGATTTAGCACTAACTCGTAAAGCTGGCGGAAGGAGTTGGATAGAATCCATCAAATCGTGGCTAGAACGGAACTTTTCTGTCTTAATCAGAGCTGAAGATTGGCCGTCTTCAGTCACGATCTAAAGCTACTCGATTGTTATAGACCGATAATTTAGTCCGATGAACGAATTGATGATACTTTGTCGTCTTAGTAGATCGATATTGATAGAGACTTTTAGTTCGATATTGATGAAATTAGACTTTTTAGAAAGAAATACGTTAGTTTATTAACAGTTTATTTATATGTAATATACTACTACAGTTATTTCGATAAATAACTGGCCATATCATAAATGGCCAAATCGATATGGCCGTAATTTTGCTAAGCCAAATGGAAATAATTTGAATGAACTTTATTCCAAGTTAATTTACAGTCTGGTTGATAAAATATTGAAACTATTATGTGAACATTGTAATACGCCATGTTATTCTAAGTAATAAATTGCCTATATTTAAAATGCCTATACCGTTTGAATCGGGTAAATATAACATTTTTGCACACTAATAAAGCGATGCTGTTATAAGCATCCTGAGTAAACACGCTCCCGGGTCGGAAGGTACAGAGTTATATCAAAACACACATTACTAGCCATTACTAGCATCCAACAACTATTTTATACTGCCTAAAACGGGTAAAGTTACACGAGCGAATGTAAATTATGGGACATTCACATGACTCTTTTGGCCCTCTAAACTTTTTTATGCAAAAAAGAAAAAAACAATTCAAGATTGTGAGGTGCCGATATGCAGCGCAAGTATTTTCAAAAACGCTATCTGTTTCACACTACTCTGCCTCCCACCTGGCGTACGATAGAGAGAGTTGCAAGTCCTGGATTCAATTGCCTACATTTCATTTTTGTAATATGCTGTCGGGCGATAACGTTTTTACCCTACTAAACTTTTACAAATTAAGACAATTTTGATATCATTGGATTTCAGTACACCTTAATCTAAGTCTGTACGTTTTTCTTTTTTAGTAATTCAGTTTAATTTTATTTAAAAAAATAAAAACGCTAAAGGAAGTTTTTAAGTAAAAAATATAGATTTTTAAACATTACCAAAAATTATGAAAATTGGACTATGTTTACTAGGGGGGAAACGTTATCGCTTTTTGTATGAAAATTTACAGCTTGACAATCCTCTTAAGGGCAAACTAATTATATATTCTGTTACTAGCATAGAGTAAGTAGTTACCAGTAATAGAGTGACAGACACGTAGAGACGCATAAAATATCAAAAAAGTCGAGTAAGTCTAGATGGCACCTATATCGAATACGATTATGAGTTGCTATTAAAAATCCGTCAAAGGCGCCTAAGTCGATTATGAGTTGCTATTAAAAATCCGTCAAACTCAAAGGTCGCTGTAGTCGAATACCAGTCAGTTAATTCGTATCATACACAATAGATGGCGCAAAACTGAAGTTTCTAATATCTAGTGTCGGCCGCCCGTTTTTAATAATTTTTATCGGAGTGCTTACTGTTTACTGTGGATAGAATTTTGTATATTTGCTTTGTGCATTTCTATAATGTTGTGACAGCTAACCTCAATTTCGTCGGGCAGGCAAGACACGTCATAGACCTAAAAAGTTGTCACTGCGCTCACAATAAAGAAACGCCTGTTCTAATCTCCAGTTCTTTCTAATTTCTTTTTATAATTACAAAAGATCCATACTCCTTATTTTTTTTTTATAATTACAAAACATACTTACATTCCGTTTACATTACATTTTTGCACCACCAGTGGTTCAAGCCGGTGGTGCCATGGGCCCTAAACGCTTTCATTCGAACACCAAAAAGCGAGAAGCAACTGCAGAACTATACCAGTGCCTTCTGAATGTATTTTTACTTCTTGTAGTAGATTATTTTTTCTTTGTATAAATATGGATATATGGAAAATGGGTATAAATATTTTTTAAATACATTTAAGTATAGGTTTTATTTTGATTTTAACTTTTTTATTTATGATAATTTTCTTTGTTTTTGGAGCTTTTGTGTATTATGTTTGTTGTATATTTCAATCACATGTCAATTAGAATTGTATATTTATAAAAAGAAATATAAATAGTTTGATTAGCCAGTTAGTTATTACAACATACTCCCCCGTAATCAAAATAAAATTATAAACATAAACCCATTCCTTTTATACAATTCTGATGCTTAATGCGCGCCAATGGCTTAGTAAGCACATCAGCCCACATATCTATAGTAGGAATATATATAACATTAATAATATTATTAGTTAATAAATCCCTTATATAGTGAAATTTTGTATCTATATGCTTGGTTCTGTTGTGATGAACTGGATTCAATGCCAACTTCTGGGCAGATTGTGAATCATTATAAATAGATATAACATTAGACTCACTAGTAAGTTCACGCATTAATCGCTTCAGAAACTGAGCTTCTCTACCCGCACTCGATAAGCCTATATACTCCGCTTCACTAGACGATAGGGCAACGGTATGTTGTATTATTCAATCACATGTCAATTAGAATTGTATATTTATAAAAAGAAATATAAATAGTTTGATTAGCCAGTTAGTCATTACAACAATGTTTTGTTTAGTAAGAGCGTAACCTCACCATCGGCTCTAACGGAAGACCAGCGCATTTTTACAACCTGCATTATGCTGAGCTTGATTTGAGGCTGGGGACGTTTGTGTTTGTCTTATGTTACTTATGTATGTTTTGTATGTCCTTTCCTATAAAAATAAAATCTTTATTTTATTCTTTCTATTCTGTAAATGTGAAAGTAACTGTCTGTTACCTTTTTATGCCTACTCAACCGATCATCATGAATTTTTGCATACGTTGTCAGGGATACCGGAAAGGACATATTATGGTATGGTACCTACCTATTCGTCCATAAAATTGTCAATATTATTGTCAAAAAATACACAATATTTAATAGGTAAACTTTTTATTGAAGGCCCTAAGAAACCCAACAAAAAACACATTAAAATCCATTCATTCCGAAAGGTAAAACGTCTATTGGTGCTCTCATGAGCTCATCTCGGTATGTCGGACGTATCAAGTACTGTCGAGGTCTTCTTCTGAAACAACGAGAATGTTATGGGCATATATATGAGAGAGCTAACCACTAGCGGGATGGCGGGATAGGAACCACTATGGGATAGCGGGAGTTTTTTATAGATTGTAGTACTTCAGGGCAAAGTCTTTGATGCACATGACAATTGAAAGAAAGTTTATATTGTGAAGGAGGTCAAATATTTTGATTTGTAAACAATACCTGACAATATTAATAAATAAGTAATTAAAATTCTGATTTTAAAATAAGTAATTAATTGTTTATTTTGACACTTTTCATCAATTCATGCATATTTTGAACTTATGTTGCATGTATATAAATAATAGATTACATGAATACTAAAGTCAATCTTTTAATTTATATTTAATAAACTATAAATAACGGTATAAGTCTAATTATTTAAAAAAAAACTAAGCTTAATTCCAAATGCCATTTAAATTGTATAAAAAGTGATTATGAAGTTTCCGTTACATAGAAACCTAATTTATCTTATGAACTTTCTTTCCTACTTGTTTAAATAAATAAATATTATCACACATTACTTATTCATTTAAGGCATGTTACCAATATAAATAAAATGTTACTTTAGTCGCATTTGATAAATACAGCATACAGCAAATGTTCCAGTATATCCTAAAGATAGATCACCTTGCTGCCTGTATAGTTTTTGCAGTCCATTTTCTTTATTTGTCGTTGTTAATTTTTTTATTTTCTTAGCATTTTCTCAGTTGAGCAAAGACGGATGAGTCTTCATATCCAACGAAATTTATAATATTGGACTCGATGCAAGCCTATGAAAAGGTATTTTTTGGTGTCTGTACCAATAATGCAGGATATTCCTGAAATATAATACAATAATAGGTTGGGGTGTAGCCTTGGGGCCTAATGTAATGATGATTGCCTAATGATTTCGCGATTAAAATATTTATAATAAAATATACTGCAAAACACTTCCATCGTTTATATATAAACACACCCAGATTAAAAAAATAATCAAACTAATAATAAAACAGAATACATAAAACACTTTGATTAATGTTTTCGTTAATAATATAATAAAATATATTATTTATTATAATTTATAACATAAATAGTGACGTTGACAGTTGACTAACTCGACAAATGTTCGGTATTGCCCTATCTATAAAAACCTCTTCCCTAAACATATTTTGCTGAATTATTTATTGTAGGTATTTCTATTTCGAAAATAAAATTGTAATATTACGCCATATAACCCGAGGTCGTACAACAATAATTTTTAATAATTATATACCTAAATAAATTTATACAAATATCAAACCACAACCAAAGTAACTTGAAAACCAGTCGAAAACTATTATTTTGTGTCTGTGACATTTCTAAATGAATAATTTGATTGAAAAGGAATAAAAAATTATTTACAATACACGAAAGATAACGAGAAACGGATGTTTTTTGCAAAGTATTTTTCCTTAAATTTCTTGCTAAAATTAATGCAGTTAGCAACACAGGTGTCCGTCCAGTCGTCGAACGAATACTGGAAGAATATTGTAAATTGTAAGTGTCAGTATATAATAAGTTACTCTATGATTGTAAGTATGTGGAGAGCGGAATAGTGCATCTCTCGCTATCTCGCTCTAACTACAGCAACTGATGTTGAATAGTGGCAACAATGCGCGGATGGCGAAATGCGAACTGGCAACGTACTTGCTGTTTGCTGTACCACGTGATCGTAGCTGTTAATCATCTGTCAAAAAATTACAGAGACGTTCCGTTCCAACTTTTCCAATACTTTTATAAATTAGTTAAATTATTTATATATAATAAAATAATAATAATGAAATTAAGTTTTATCATTGTTATGTTAGTTCCTTTATACGCCGCGTCGATTCTCTTTCCGCACGATATTATATGATTGTTATATGGCGACATCTAGTGAGCCAGAAAAAAAGTCAAAAATAGTGTTAATAAGAAAACATCATGTAACATCAAATTCGACATTACTAGCGACATCAAGTGAGCCAGAAAAAAAATAATAAGGAAAGTTTCATGTTTGAACGGAGTTCCCCTCTCTATTACTGGTTAAGTAACTATTTACTCTATGGTTACTAGTGACCCACTCCTAGATTCGCATGGATCTGGCTTCAAGATAGAAAATATCCATGACATTTACTTTTGATTGAGTAACAAAAATAAAAATACCAATATCAATTTTACAACAAAAAAAAAAAACATTTTTACATTCATTTGAATCTATTTGAGGAAATCCGACATTGAACAAATATTAATATGCAAACCAACATGTTATAAACGGTTTTGATACGAATTATAATTGAACAAATATTTATGAACTGGTCATTAGAAGCAATACGAAAATGTGTGTTTTTTGCATCAGTGTATGTTACAGCCTTACAGGCCCGTGTCTAGACGCAATAAATTTGAATATATGTATATTGAGTTGGAAAAGTTCCATTCGTTAGGTTTCGAAGAATCAAGTCTCTGTGTAGATATTATGTTAAAAAAGTATAATAACGACATAAAAAAATAAGAAAAACAAATAAATTTCGCATTTCACGTTTGAGAGGATTGTATTTTGTATAGACGGTTGTCAAATCATCTTGATATATTTGCAGTTTTCATTAGGACCCACATTACAGGGGATATCTTCATTTTTTTTGTTAATTTGTATACGGGAAATCCATCGACCTCAATCTGATGGTAAGTGAAGATGACTTCGAAGATGGAGTTCACTTGCTCGTCTATAGCCTATTCACTCTGTTCTTTAAGAATCCCAAGTTGTAAATTTCATGAAACATTGAAAAAGGGAGAGAATCGTAGTCCTTCATTGTGCTAAAGCTACTAAAAATATTATTCCACTTTTTTTACAGTAAAATTGGACCTTGAAGTAATTCATTATGATTTCCATTCGGTTTATGTTTGCGAATGTTTATTGTTTAATGTGTGAAGATTTACTAGGAACCCAGCAAATACGAGTAGAATCAATAAGTCAAGTGATCCGCCCATAGCTTTACATTTGGAGTGTGTGTTTCTCCCCAATAGATTTCTTTCGGTTTCACACACGAGTAAAGACAAATACTTATCAACATTTTGATTTTCAACAAGAAAATTAAGAAGACTTAGCGCCTATTTCACAAACGTCAATTAGGCCAAACTGTCATTTAAAGTCACCGGTAACCGGGAATAATTTAGCTGATATACCTTTGTTTGTACGGTAAACGTCCCAAACATTAAATAGAAAATAATAAAAAAAAAATCGGCTATCGAATGATGCAGTAAACCGAGTGCATAATCCAATATAACAGAAAATGATTTCTAAAAGTAAGTAATCAACACTTCTTTTTGTTCGTGAAAGAGGTCCTTAGGTACATAAAATATTCTAATGGCTAACAAAAATCAGGGTTAGGTAATGATTTAAATATTTTGCTTGAAAATTCCTTCGTTTATTTTCATACACTCACTATCATTTATCTATAACAAAAGAGCCAACCAGTACATTTACTTATTAAGTTCTACAAATATGTGATGAATTCGTTAGTGAGATAACGCCGCTTGTGCGACCACGTATAATTAATCATCACAATGAAGAGGTTACAAGGTTGCTTATATATCACCCAAGCAGACATTGTTAACAGAGTACATGGAAAACTATTATTCACATAGGCATAGAGGAAAAGGTTTATTTATCACCTCCTTAATGAAACTATAGACCCAATTACTTTTAAATGTTTGTTATTACAACAATACAATGTACATTTGCATATGCAATTTGGAAATGGTTTCGGTATGCATAAGATATTTTTGTGCTTTTTTTGTGTTTTTTTTTTTTTACGAGCCCGTTGGATGAGTGGCAAGGGTGCTTGCCTAACGTCTCAGGGGCCCCGGGTTCGATTCCCGGCGGGGTCAACTTTGGAAATTTTAATATAATTTTCAAAATTGACTCTGGTTTGGATTTGAAAAGTAGTGGTAGGGCACATTGCGTTTCGCAGTCATTTGGGCAGCCTGTCTGGCGGCAGTAACCACCACCTTACAGAATACCACCGTGAAATAAAAGCATTATGTGCTGTTGTGTTTCGGTGAGTGAGTAAGGGATGCCAGAGCCCATTACCCCACCCGTCCCTTATCCCTTATCCTTAATCCTTCTATGGGCGGCAGCGCATTTGTAGCACTTGTGGCGTTGCTTGTTATAGGCGACAGTAGCCACCTACCATCAAGTGGACCGTCAGCCTGTCTGTCTACCTTAACATAAAAAAAAGCATGTGTGCTGTTGTGTTTTGGTAATTGAGTAAGCGATGCCAGAGCCCATTTTCCCATCCCTTCTCAATTCCTTATCATTAACTACTGTAGTCTGCAGCGCACTGGCAGCATCTGTCGCGTTGCTTGTGTTGTAGGCGACGGTAGCCACCTACCATCAAGTGTCCTGTCTGCGGAACTTAACATAAAAAAAAAGGATTTACCAGAAATGCATCTATAATGAATAATAATCGCAGGAAATCTCGTAGATTAATACCAATTTTTCATTCTTCAATATTTCGTAAAGAATTTCAACACTCAGTCAATAACAGGTTATCCTTCAAAATTTCTTGTTGGTTTTCCTGGAATTTATATTAAAATCTGCTTTTGGTATCATATTCACCTCTTTGCGGGTTTGATTTTGCTATACAAAAGCAAAGGAAATACTTTACTATGTTGTTACGTCTTTGCTAATAAATTTTGTAAGAGCCTTTACAAAATAATTCCAATAACTATTCCAATAACCTTTAGTTATTCCAATTTGCTTTGTGAAAACTAATAATATTGATCCTCTACTACATATTTACAATTTACATTGTAGGAACGTCCATGTCACTATTATAACATGTTTATTGATTTTATGTTGAAATTATAAAATTCTGGCACTAAAGTGAAGTTTTTATTTATTTATTTTCTAAAAAGTACACCAACAGCACAAACAAAAAACTTACAATAGTTATAGGTAACATAAAGCAATTCTAAGGCATACACAGATAAACTACAAGCTATAAATTGAGACAATCGATATAACAACCATAGCAACTAAACTAAAATAAATAACTGAAAGCAAACAAAGAACAAAAATCAAAATAAACCAATAAACTATTATAACTATATCTAAATAACAAGAATAAAATAAAATAAAACAATAACAAAAAGCAAACCGCTCAGCTAAACAGTATAGCCACAGTATTACAATAATATTGTATAGCCGTCAATTTACAATCAATATCAATATCAACACCCATGGTTAGGGAGCCCACGATGCTAAATGTGTAGTCACTCGAGCGTCGTGGGGACCTATTCGATTTTTAAGATTGGATGGTAAGAAGAAAAAAAGGTTATATGAAGTTTTTCATTTCAGCGGTGGGGTGAGCGTCAACAGGCGTTTAAAATTTTGTAGGCGCTGTATTTTAAAAAATCCCCCATATAATCGTCAGATTAAGAATCAGCACGATCAGAACTTTAGGCTGAACCGTCTGTATGAAAATCTGACGCGCTCGAGTATTACAAAATGAGAATCGTCAAAAATATATTTTTCATTTTCAAAAAGTTGCCACGAGCTTGCGTTACATCCGAATCGTCTGAATTTTAAATGGGAGCTTAGTTTAGGTTCTGACGCGCTCGAGGTGTAAATCTGACGCGCTCGAGTTGTATTTAAAATTTTACCCCCACCCCCGCCAACCCCACCAACCAAAACGTCAGATTATTAAAATGCACACTTTTTAGCATGTAATTAATCTACCATAGCTTAATCTGACGCGCTCGAGTGACTCCAGAAATCCCCTCTTGGGCTCCCCAACCACCAGACCGCCGAACAACATGTTGAGGTTCCCTCTAGATCAAATTTTCTTATGGATATAAAAGTTAATGTGAGTTCGTTGCGAAAAACAAAGATATAAACAAAATAAAGCAACATTCAAAGGCACTTAGAGAAAAATGAGGTAATCGCAATTGAAAACTATAATATTCTAAATAATAATTATACTGTAGTAAAAATCGACACTACTTTTATTCACATTTAAAACAATAAAAGTTAGGTTTTAAACCTTTTTAGTTATTCAAATAGTAGACTTTATCGTTTGTTTGTTCACAGCGTTGATTCTTGTATCCACGAGTAGATTGGTAGATAAATAAGCAATTTCCTTAGTTTCCGTAGACCTGTATAGTGTATACTACTTGATTTGTAGGTCACGAAGATAACACCGAAGCAAAATTGGTTCTAGTTCAGAACTTTGCAGTTAGTTCAGAAAATGTATAGGTAAGTTCAATATGTTTTTGTAAATACACACAATATATTGGAAACATAATTTGGTTAGTTTTGTTCAGTTTTCAGAATATTAGTATTTATTATATTATCTGAATTAAAATTATAATTAATTATGTAATTATAATAACATTATATTTATTTGCCATAATTGAAATAAACATTAGAAAACGTTTGATAGGTTTTCAATTTTTATTGGAATAAAAGAAATGTCACACGAAGCATAATGCTAAATTGGGGGTTTCAGAAAATTCGCCCTCATTTTAAAATTCTTGTTATATACTACGATATCGTAAAATACATTTAATTTTGAAATACATCTTAGAGGAAATAAAAAAAAAGAAAAATAACTGAACAGTTTTCCGTAGTAGAAAATCATTACAGAGTTTTTATAGTAACTTTGCAGAAAACGAAGTTATACCCTGGGGGCTAGAAAAGCGGCTGTGTAACACACAGAGTCGCTTTTCTAGCCCCCAGGGTTAACAACAAACATACATACATACTTAATAACAAACATACTTAACAAACTAACATAAATATTTTTGTAGCAATAATTTTAGAAGCTTCAATATTTACAATTGCCCGTAACTATTGCGCGAAAGATAGTGTGTCATGTGAAAATGTACTATAACCTTTCTTTTTGCTTCTAACTACGGTTACGATTATTATAATTCATATTATTATTTAAAAATGTACTCTTATTTTAGTTTTATTACTAAGAAACTACTCAACGAACATACCGCACCGCAACTGCATTACGTACATTCTTCATTCCTTAAGTCCCTAAGCGTAAAAAGCTTTTAACATTAAGAAAATGCGCTCCGTTATTATTTTTTAACAAAAATGCATTGTCATAGCAGTACCTAGTTAACGGCTCGTGCTTATCGTTTGAAACTAGTTACTGTGAGCCGAGTACAGCCACGTTATTTAATAGGTTATTTATACGTCATAATAAACTCGTGGCGACATGGATTAAATTGCCAACGTTTTTATTGGCTCGCGTGTCTTGCTTCAATATTGCACTAACTTACATTAATAATATGGGTACGAATTTTCAGTCATAATTTATAAATTTTGTGCCGCAAAATAATGTTAATTCCAACCTACAACTATCAAACGATACTAGAAAGAATTTATGTTTCGTGTCAATACGGAGTTTCTGACGACAAAAACGTATTAGTTAAGAACGTTTTAAGACATTTTTTAAGTAATTGCGGTATAAACATTTTTATTTAAGACTAGCCAGTGGCCGCAACTTCGTCGGCGTTGGAAAATAAAAAAATAAACAAATTCTATATTACATTATTAATACACATATATTATTACACACACACACATAATATATATACATAAAATGGTCCAGAATGATAAAAATTTTTTGAATCATGTTATATAGGAATTTTATTTATAGAAATTTAACTAACCTAACTTTTGACATTCCATGTCAGGAAAATATATTCCCCCACTTTAATTTATTATTAAATTTAAATGATATATTTTAAAGTGTACAAAACGTCAGACAGGCTTGCGGCTTCAGTCATAGCTTGAGTCGGTTCAGTCGATAGTATAAGTAGGTAGATACCGTCGCCTTAACACAAGCAACGCCACAAGATTTTCAAGTGCGCTTCAGACCTTAGAAGAATTAGAAGAATAATAAAGTAAAAAGATAAATTAAGAAAGTTAAGTAGGCAGCTCGTCTTAATCTCAGACGAGCTGCCTACTTGACGAACTTAACGAAAAAATATTGGTTTTACTGAATTAAATAACTTTCTGAAATCTGTTATTCCGATAAAATGGCCTTATTGTATATTTTAAAGAGATGAGCTTTATTAAATGTCAACTTCAATCAAGTGCCGGTATTTTACAGCAAAAGCCGTTGAACCAAACAAAAAATAACAAGAGCTTAACGAGTGAAATTTTATGAAGAGAGAGAGATTGATGATGAGTTATGGCATCTCTTACATGCTCTTACATGACTGTGGGTACAGACACCGGCAGAGCTGTAATTGAGTTCATATCCATCCTTTATACTGTTCTTACTATTTGATAATCTAGTTTTTAGATATACGAAAACTTGTTTTTTTTTTTTTCATTTAAAGCTAAGTAGTATGAATCTGAAATTTCGAGAATATTAATGACATTGAAAAACTATATATAGAAATTTAGAAAATCAAATGAAGCGTAGGTAAGTAAAATATCAGATTGATACATTTTTTGTTTGAAAAAAAAAAATATACTTATACATTATTAATGATATTTATGGACGAGTAGAATTTATCCGGATAACTTTGAACGTGACATTGTCGCATGAAAAATATTATAATAATAATAATTTTCAAAATGTTTATTTTTTGGTCTTATTATAGTTATTATTTCAAAAGACATAGATAAATTAAAAAATCTAAGATTTAATTTGGTTTTGTCTATACGTGCTAAGGCTGCTAAGTTAATCTCTTGTGACTTCAAGATTTATTTAAAGTACTGTATTCTCTTCAGTGTAATTTCCACGAAACATCCAGATATCGCTGCTTTAAAACTAAAGGGCCACAAATCAAAATTACACTTTTTACAGGATAGCTAATCGAGAAAATTAAATTATTTCTTGTCTATTTTTTTTCTTATTAGATATATATCAAATATATGCATATTATACATCGTTAGAAGCGTATTTTTAAGTAGCATTAAAGTAGCATTAAAGTAGCATTAAAGTAGCATTAAAGTAGCATTAGTTTTATAATAAACTGAATACTAGAAGAGATATAAGCATATAAGTTACTTTTGTATATATAAAAAATGATCAAAATATACTAAATATGGAATAAAACAACCACAAGTCTTTTTGCAATATACAATATGAAGGATTGAGATTGTATTTTTGCAATAATTTTTTTTTGTATTTTTTTGTTTTATGGAACTTTAGTTTTTAAGCAGCGATATGTTTGCAAACGCAGTAGACAAAATCTTTCATATTATGGGATATTAATAAAGCTTCATGTAGGTATTAAGAGGAAACGAGGGTAAACTATTTTTGAACGAGAATATTGGTCAGTCGCGTCACCAGCAACTGGCCATTTTGATATATAGGCGAGCTGGCACGGGACACGAGACATTTTTACACTTAACTTATTACTCAAGTAGAGTATAATTAAAAAGTAGTTACAACAAAGGGGGCAATGCGGAAAAAGTTTTTAGTCGCGACATTTGTTTTGCAAAAGTTCGAAATAGCTTTTACCCCTAGTATATGCAGCGGGACAAAAGTCGCAAGGCACAGTGAAAGAACAGTAATTAATTAAACCGCTTAATGAATGGAAGACATTTGGACGACTTAATTTATCATGCGAATGATAATGAAATATTATAATGTCAGTATCATAAAATATGTGATCAGTTTTTACTTGTGGCAATCAATGTTTTTCAATCAATCAACCCGTACTGGCTGTTTTTCAACCGTATCAAAATTCTTTGAACAGTTTTGGAAGAAGTAAGCGAAGAAGCATAGAGTGGGAACTATCCAGCGTCTTGGAAGACCTGGATTATGCCGATGACCTATGCCTGCTGAGCCACACAAGAACCGACATGCAAGCCAAGCTGGACGACCTACAACGAGAGGAAAAGGAGATGGGACTAAAAATCAACACCCGGAAGACCCAGGAGATGAGGTGCGGGGCGACAAGCTCTTTGCCGTTGCTAATTGTACAGAGGCTGTGGAAAGGGTCCACAAATTCACTTACCTCGGTAGCGTGGTGTCAGAAGCTGGAGGGACCGAAGAGGACATCGCTTCGAGAATCGCCAAGGCAAAAGCGATCTTCGCACAGCTGCGCCCTGTGTGGCAATGATGGGCCCTCTGCCCCATCTAGGGGACACAGGAATATAAGTCAAGTAAGTCAAGCGAAGAAGCAGACAGAAGCGAACAGCAACTTCATTTTATAATATGTAAAAAACTATATAGATTTTTACATATTTTACATATTATTAGTTTTAGATATTGGTAGTTTTCATCTTATTTCTATTTGGCAATACAATTAAAAGCTACTGAACCAGACTTCCCTTCACAACAGGACGAATGTTATTATTTCATTTGGTAGTCTTCTGTAAGGCGGTGGTTACTGCCGCGAGACGAGCTGCCCAAATGACTGCGATATTGTAACTTTCCCATATAGAATTGGAACTGTATTTTTTTTCTATTAAACAATATAAATTATATACATCTGTTAGTTAATTGTGTCTCATTATCATTGTGTCTCTTATAGTGTTATATTTTTCACGTTATCAAACATATTTTAAACAATTAGTATGGATTTTTATAACTAACTAGCTGGTGCCCGCGACTTCATCCGTGTTCTCTATATAGCTAGCCTTCCTCGATAATCCAACACAAAAATATTTTTTTAATTCGAACCAGTAGTTCCTGAGATTAGCGCGTACAACCAAACAAATAAACAAACTCTTCAGCTTTATATATTAGTAGCACGTAAGCACACTCTTACGTGTGCATTTTAACTTAAAATAATATACATAAAATACAGAAATTGCATAATTGAATATCGAGTCATAATTATTACCCTGGAAAATGTGTGTAAGGTTTCCACATTATTCAATAACGTTTGGTTAATACGCTCATCAAAATACGCTTACGAGATTTATTAATATTTGATATAATAAATCATGCAGCTCATTTTCCCATGCTAACATATAAATTATTCTCAAAACCTTCGTACTCGTTAAAATGTCATAGATGTAGATGTAAGAGTCATTTAAGATCTAAGACTGTACAGAACCGTATTGGGAGCGAATTGACTAATGAAATACCAGTAATAGGTAAGAACTCTCTCTCTCTCTTACTAGACAACTCTCTTACTCAGGGATCCTGGCTTCGATTCCCGACAAGTTTCAGATTAGACTTTTCAACGCTCTGGTTTGGGTGTTTTAGTAGTGGAAGAACAGATTATCTTTAGCAGTCCTAAATTAGGCAACCCGTACATAATTTTTTGTCACTGTTTCAGTGTTGTGTTTTGGTGAGTGTACCTTGTGGTTTAAAACTCTAACCATTTGAAACTCTGACCTTATCGGACCAAAAACTATTAGTCCTTACTCACTCACCCATGCCAGAACCCATTTTCCCTATATCTTCCCAATCCTTTGTCCTTAATCCTACTAAGGTCAGCATGTACTTGTAGCACGTGTGGTTGGTTGTTAATAGGCGAAGGTAATCATCTAGGTATTATATCCAATGGACTGTAAGCCTGTCTAACGATCTTTAAATCTAAACTCGTTTCTCCTGTTAATATGTCTAATTAAATTTTAACGGAACTTTTTTGTGAGACCCACTACTGCTTCCTTTCTAATATAAGAACCTAACATAATCTGCTTACCGCATATGTAAACTTTTCAAAGCTCAGTTTACATAATCTTCATTTTTATAATATTTGGCATAACAATAGAGACCATTATAATGGGAAACGACTTTGCGTTCCACATTCAAAATAAATAATAACTAGGTCCTGTCACGCACATCACGTTTGCCGAAATAAGATTAAAGCCACAGTTTGAATAAAAACATAACGAGATCCAGTGTGTAAAATGAAAGATTTATCTCCTCGGTTGCGACAAGGGTCTGTGGCTAACATAAATAATTCATACTGTCCATTGAAAGTAGCGCGGTCCCCAGCTTTGAGTGTTTTTGGAAAAACCTCTTAGATATTCCTTAAGGAAAATACGTGAAGGCTACGTAGAATAGACTCCTACGCGTTTACATAAGCGTCTCAAGGTATTCAACAACAATCAAAGTAAATTATTACATTTTTGTATTCCTGCTGTTAGCAATGGAGACTTGTCTCTATTAAAAAATCAAAAGGTGGTTCTTTGGTGACTATTCAGGGAGGATTTTTAGATGGCGCAGTATATAAGGATAGGTGTAAAAAAGTTTGTTAGGATACTATCTCTAACTTTTTGACAAAGTTTCGTTTGCTGTCAATGATTTCCAAAAAAAGGCAATGCATCAAGCCGTTGGATGGCGTCATAAAGTCCGTTGATGAGCCCTGTGGATGAGTGGTTGGGGTGCTTGCCTTAACGCTTTATGGTTCCAGGGTTCTCGGGTTCGTGAACTTTTTACATTTGGCTCTGGCTGGCCTGGATCTAGAAAGTTGTGGCAGGGCACACTGCGTTTCTTATATTTTAACTAGCTGGCGCCCGCGACTTCGTCTGCGTTGAAAAAGAACAAAGTAGCCTATCCTGTGTCCTGTACGTCTAAATGTTTATCTACCAAGTTTCATGAAAATCAGTTAATTCGTTTAAGAGTTATGGAGGAACATACATACATACATACCTACACTTACAGATTTATTATTAGTATTGATTAGGTACTTCAATGAGACACCATTTTTTACATAATTAAAAAAATATTTTAGAAAATCTCTATCAAACCAACTAAAACCAACTACGAGTAAGGTAAGAGTACTGTAAATGTCAATACTGAAATTATTTCTCAAGAAACCTAAGAGGATAAATTGGTTACCAGTCGACGTCAGCACAACTTTTGTTTCCCGCAATGTTTTTATCAAAGCTGAGGGTTTTTACCTGAACTAACTTTTGCCGTTGCTTTCGCGTAAAATTGTAAAGATTTGTATATAATTTATCCTTAGTCATTTAAGTATGCAGGTATGTGTATTGTGTATGTGTGTATGTATGTATGTTCGCCATGATCACGAAAACTGTTGCACGGATATTGGTGCCATTTCACTAATAAAAAGAGCGATCAACTAGGAAGGTTTTTGTTTATAATTGTCAAAGAAAAATCTGTGTAAACCGTCGGTATTGTACGCTAAATTAATAGCATTATACGCTAAAATTAATTACTAATATTTAATTTAAAAAAATATATTAATTAACTGCTACAACTAAGGAAAATTCCCCAATGAAACTGATTTTCAATTATTATTCAATAACCCTTTATATTTGCGGAATAAAAGTAAGTGTACACTTTTTTAATAATCTTCTAAACACTACAAGGAACCTAGAAATCAGAAAAAATCTTTTAAAACAGTGAGTTAATCAAAGATCACAAAGTTAAACTTTGTAATAATAGACATACACTACTCGTAGTTAAACAAAATCATTTTATATCGAAACTATAGTAATTTGCGTATCTTCTTCCAGTATATGTAAGAACATTTTTAAGGAATTTTTCCCTAGTTAGAATTATGT
The DNA here is from genome assembly GCA_945859745.1 of Synanthedon formicaeformis. Lineage (NCBI taxonomy): Eukaryota > Metazoa > Arthropoda > Insecta > Lepidoptera > Sesiidae > Synanthedon > Synanthedon formicaeformis. Next base: position 2,933,018 of record OX243960.1, on the reverse strand, counting down.
GAATAAAAGCGAGCTGGATGCTGTTAAAGATAAAAATGAAATGCCGTCAGCAATGTAAAGGCAGGGCTTGCGCTGAGCTGGTAATACTGAAAGATGCTTCGTCACACGATCTCCTAAAAGCGAAATGTAGAGCGGAGGAATAGATATTTATAATGTAAAGCAGTAGAGACTCGTTGTTGCATAAGTACGGTGAAGCTACGGAAGAACACAATAAGGTTCCATTATTCTTAAAGTCATGGACATTTTCTTATTCGAAGAATTTAGTTTTAACAAAAATCTTCATGATAAATGTGAAACTCTACGAAGAAAAAGTGAACTTAATTGCCGTAAGAAGAACCTTTCCATTTAAAAGGAATATGAAGTTTTTAATAAGAATTGTAGATTGATTTTATAGCTCTATCAATAGTTAGCAATAATTTAAATAGATTAATAATTACTGGTATTAAGTTGGACAAGCTAGTCTTCGTCAAGTTTAGAAAAATTCTTGATAAATAATTATTATATTAATTTTTTTCACTATAATTTCACTTCACTTCATTTTCATAATTTTTACTTAAATTAATAAATATTTTATTTTATTTTATTTTACTAACCCTTAATCGATCATATTACGAGACTATTGTATATTGATGGTATTGTATATATTTACTTCACAAATGAGTAATATATTTTTGTAATATGTACTTTATTTTCTATATACGAGAATTTTTATTATATTACAAGTATTACTGGTTTTACACGACAGTAATATAATAAAAGGTTTTCTATTAGTGCCAACTTTTTGAAAAAAACAACTTCTAACAACCTTCTTTGTTATTCTGGTGCATAAACAAAACTATATTGTCTACTATATTTCATTGGCATTTGGGTCAATCAACTATTTTACCCACACTTTGCTGTCCCCGACCATTTTTTATTGAAATACGTTAATTGGTTATAGATACACACATAACGAATACAACAATAGTATCTAAGATTATTAGGCACCACGGGAAACTTGATTACGTTCTCGAAAATCTTTAAATTCGATGAAATTTTATGGTAACTCAGTACACGAAAAATTTGCTCCATACAAAATATTCCTGTCCGAAGACCACATTCACCATGTGAACTTTAATTTTAAATAACCTTATTCTTCTCTCTTTCGGTTAATTCTTATTATACAACAAGTTAGTATATTATAGTTTATCGTGTGCATAACAAAATAGAAATAGGTCTACACACTTTTCCAGAAAAAAATCTCTAAACTGTGTCCCTTACTAGAAAGATTTTACCTTCGTATGCTGAGTTACCCTCGTAAATTTGACCCGGGAACACATAGATGGCACTGTTTGCCGTAGGTAGCTTCATTTGTGTTTGCTTTCGTTCGCATGGCGCGACGGTGTCCTTTGACAGCGCCGTCGAGCCGCCAGTCCTCGAAGAACGTTCAGAGGGAGTGCGTGCCTTTTTGTGTCGTCTACTGAGTGACCGCGATTTTTCAATGTAAGTTTATTATTTATTTAATATAATCAGATGTTTTTGCAGTACCTAACATATGTTTTCGATTAAAGTTTACGCCGAGTACCATAATCAAATTATAATGTGCTCTTTTCGTAAAAATGCTCCGATTGTCTGCTGAGTTACTTGTATACTGAGTTACTTTGGCGGTAACTCCAGAGACATTCTTGGTAACTCCTAAGACATTTACGTACTTAGTGGGATTAGCATGTAGCACTTAAAGTAAAATTGACTCCACAATTGTCTCTCCCTAGTCCCTATACAGCATATCGAGGGACCGTGACATTTTTTACTAGGTATAACGCGAGGAAATCTGCGAATCAGATCCCCACCGACCATGGGGAGATCGGTGGGGTATGTGGGACTTCTACCCACTAAAATCCCGCGGTGTTTCTTCGCGCCGTCTATGGGCGGGGGTCAGGGGACGTTTAGACACGCTACGGTGTCCTCCCGCCAGACTTGGCCCGCACACTTGCGGGCTCCACCTCGATAAGGCGCGGAGTGTAACCTCCGCGCCGGAAATACAGCACGTCTCCCCTCGTTGCCCGGTGTTGTGATGACGGCGGACGACCCCATGTCCGCCGCCCATGGGCGAAGCGACACAGGCCGCCTATTCTCCACCTCTCGCAGCAGGCAGTCAGCGAGGGGCTTCACTCATGAATCACCCCATAACCTCTTCTCTGCGGCACAACCTACCGCAGAGTTGGAGGCCGCTTCCACCTTAAACGGAAAACCCCTGCTCGTGTGGCCGCTCATCTCTACGGCATTAAGGGTGGGCGGCCGAATGGGGGTTTCCGCCTGACATTTCCACATCAATCGCGGCAGCCCGAGACATGCTTCACCTCGTGATATCGTCGGAAGAGTTACTAGGCCGGGTGGCGAGTCCGGGTTTTCACTCTTCCGAACGACTGCAAAGGGTGGTTACTAGGCCGGCCGCGCTACCGGGTATCCACCACCCTCCACAAAGCCGCGATTGCAGCACTCTGCCAGATGGTCCTTCCCTGCCGTAGAGCTCCGTCTTCGCGTGCGTTGCCCAACTACCACTGAGCGACAGAGCTATCCGAGAGAATCCGCCCGCTGCGACCCGCGCCGAAGACCGCTTCGGTCCGACGCTCAAGGACCAGGGGTGCCATCTCTCACCGACCTACACCCGAGTGGGCCAAGTACGGTTCCTCGGCCCAGCGAGCGGTGACCGGTGAAGCTCCAACGGACAGTTGGAGCCTCCAAACTGTTGCTCCGCCACGAGCTCCGATGGTGGGAGCCCGCTCGGAGCATACGCACGTGGGTCTTCTTTGTTCCCCAGCGACAATCCGATCAGCCAAGCAAAGGTTCATTTTATTTTTTGCTTTTCTTTTTCTTTTTTATTGTAAATTGACTTTGTTTATTATGACTAAATTTATAGTAAAACACCTATACATACAATTATAACTTAGAGATAATATTTTCAGAAATACTATTTGACCTGAAATGGCGCGACTATCGGCGGATAAAGGAGGTACAGGGAAAGACTCAAACAGAACACCGAAAAATATGAAGAAGCTAAAAGAAAGCATCGTGAACACTACCATAAAGTTAAACGGCTTGCAAGAGACTTGACACCTATTGAAAAAAAACAAGCAAAGGTCATCTGGAAGTTGAGACAAAGAGAATACAGAAAGAAGAGGAAGAATTTACAATCGATCTTAGATGCAACATCACCAAGTTCCCCAGTAAGCGTACTCAATTTTCACAAGAGTCACCAACAGCATCGCCGGCATCAATAGCATCCCGAGGACGCGGACGAAAGAAAACAAGAAAAGATAGAAGTAAAGTGCATAGAGTTGACAAAAAATTACAAGAAGAAAACAAGAAGTTGAAGAAAAACTGTGAGAAGTACAAGAAAAGGCTGAATAGATACAAAATAAAAGAAAGAGAATCTCAAGATCAGAAAGAGAAATAAAGTTATAAGCTATTGACACATTCGATTAAAGATCGATATGAAAGGATTAAGAGCCATAAGGAGAAAGGATTGTTCAAAAACCTCTTGAAAAGTGATAACATAGAAAAATCCAGAAAGAAAACACAATTACTACGAGAAACATTGGGAATAAACCTACACTAAAAAGAAAACGACACTACGCCCCTTGCTACTTAAGAAAAAAAACCATCAATTTTTCCTTTTATAGTAGTATGTCTTAGGCGTTACCCAAATTTGTCTCTGGAGTTACTTACTGTCCCAAATATTTTAACATTATATTTACGATCATAATATGTAATTTCTTTCCATTATATCTTTATATTACCAGTACTTTATTCTAACAATTGGCTAGCTTCTATAAATAATTCATTTGTATTTGTAATTCTTTTTTACTTAGTTTTATTAAGAAATAGCTATAATTTTTTTGTATAACGGTAACGCAAAAGACCAATGTTAGTTAGTTTTGTACTTAAATTTAAAAATACTATGAAGACTGATTTTGTTAAAATATTTGATTATGCATGCAAGACCAAATAAATAATAATGAATAATATTTTCTTGTTTCATTCACCATTTATGTAACGCTGAATGCAGGTAACTCAGGTGACAGTTTTTAGGGTATCTGTTGTAGTTTTTTTCTAAAAACTGTCTTAAATACGAATTTTCGTCGCTGCCCTTCTAGGTTATTAAAGGAGACGATATATCTAATGCCCTAATCAAATTAGAATAAAGGAATATTAATGTTTATTTTTAAAAAAAAAATTTTTCTGATCTGTCCTTAGTGTGGGTAAAATAGTTGATTGACCCATTTATCTATATTAATTCAAATACTTACTCATAAACAATGTGTCTATCTATTTTTCTATTTAATACTAGCTGGCACACGCAACATCGTCCGCGTTGAAAAAGAAAAAAAAGTAGCCTATCCTGTGTCCTTTACGTCTAAGTGTTTAACTAACAAATTTCATGAAAATCAGTTAATTCGTTTAAGAGTTATGGAGGAACATACATACAATACCTACACTTACAGATTAATTATTATTAGTATTGATTTTGTGGTTGATTGTGGTTACTGTCATAGAGTAACTTATAATATACTAGCTGGCGCCCGCGACTTCGTCCGCGTTGAAAAAGAAAAAGTAGCCTATCCTGTGTCCTGTACGTCTAAATGTTTATCTACCAAGTTTCATGAAAATCAGTTAATTCATTTAAGAGTTATGGAGGAACATACATACATACATACAGAAAAAAAATCTAAAAATCGTCAATTTAGTTTCAGTATCATGTATAGAGCTTATAAACACGATATCTCTGAAAATAAAGTAACTTACTCCATGACCAACCCTTACAGATTTATTATTAGTATTGATTGATTGATTAGTATTATTAATATTGATTTTTAGGATTTTAATAAACTATAAAGCCGAAGTATTTTCTTATATATAGGTTAACTCTTACCTTAAAAGCTACGACATTCTGACTTTTGAATATCATTGCAAAATACCACTTATATTTTAACTGCATATTTGCTAAACTTCCTTAAATTTGTATGACAGTACTATCGTTTCGTTAATGTCATAACGTGTTCCTTGATATATTACGTTAGTTTCGTTTGACACATTTAGGTCTACGGCAGCCTGGTTATCTTGAAAGTTTCCCTTTTGTGCCCGATTAGTTGCTTCACTAAAGTCCTTTTACATAGTATGTTTAATAAACACAGTAGGAGATCATCAAAATCTTTTTTATATGACACTAGCTGTTGTACGCCACTTCGCCCGCGAAACTTTTTAAAATTAAGCATAAATTACTCGCCTGATGATCTAGCTTCCTATAGGTGACAGAATTTTCAAAATAGGTACAGTTGTTTTTGAGTTTACTCATTACACATACAGATATACTCTCCTTATAATATTAGTATAGATTCATTATTAAATGAATTATTCAATGTCATCTTTAAGTTTCATTTTATTTTGTGCAATTCGAAATTGTTCATCCACTGTGTCCAAAACAAAATGGATGCCACATTAGCGATGACAATAAGTTAAGCCAAATAAAATCCTGTTTAACAGTGTTGTGAATGAACTTGTTATATGTATAACAGTTCATTCACGACTGTTAAACAAGATTATTTTTGTACAAAATTAGAGAATAAAAAAAAAAACAAATTATTTTCTGACTTCACTTCCGTCGGATTGGTTAACCAGTGACATATTTTTTTTATAAAAAAATATCTATAAACACTAAATTTATTATCAATTAATTAATATATTTCATATCACTCGACAATCACATATGGTTACAAGTTATACAGTTATATATCACTGCATAGTCCGCATATTGTGTGGCCCATCTCTACTCGTATGTAGTGTCATCTGAGTGACAAACGAACCTGTGACGGGGGACACGTGACCCAGAGGGAGAGATACCAAGTCGGACGAATGGGCGACGTCCGGAATAAACTTCGCCGATAATGACGCTGAGTTGTATTTTTGTAAACACAACTGAAATTATTTGGGACGGTCCCGCTTTTTCAAATGTCTCAGTAATATAATACTTACAATGAGTTTATAAGTACTCTTTTGTAATTTATTTATTTAAAACTAAATACGTTATCTAATTTTGTACAAAAAGCTATTTTAAATCAATCGAATGTTTGAAGTATAAGGGCCTCTTTCACAAACTACACGTAAAGTGTTGATTAGTTACTTTTAGAAATCATTTTCTGTTATATTGAATTATGCACTCGGTTTACTGCATCACTCGATAGCCGAATTTTTATTATTATTTTCTATTTAATGTTTGGGACGTTTACCGTACAAACAAAGGTATATCAGCTCCATTATTCCCGGTTACCGGTGACTTTAAATGACAGTTTGGCCTACTTGACGTTTGTGAAACAGGCGCTAAGTCAATTTAAAATTTAAAAAAAGAATCGTGAATTAAAACGGTGACGTTGCCTCAGCGACATCAAATTGATCAATTGATGCCTCAGTGGCATCATTTGTATTTTTCGACAATCCCTTGAGAACCTAACATTTTTAAGGTAAAATGTATCCTATATCATGTTAACCGAGATAATAAACTATCTGTGTGCCAAATATCATTCAAATCCGTTTAACCGTTTTTGCGTGAAAGAGTAACAAACATCCACCCATACATTAATCCTCACAAAATTTCGCATTTATGATGTTAGTATAGTCTAACATCGGGTTACCGTTTCCAACAAATAAAAGCATGCTCCTGATAGGATAAAGAAGGAGGAAATAAGAGAATGGGATTAGGATCTGTTATATGGGATAAGATTAAAAGTAGCAAAGTATATTTCTTACTATTTGATATAAGAATAACAAAATTTGCAAACGTATGTTTTCTCGCTACTGTCTACAACCGTCATTCAACTTCACTGAAAATTTTATATTTCCATAATTTTTATGAGGAGGCCAAATTTCACTTTGATTTAAATATAGCTGACAAAGCTAAATTTAAGTGCAGATTTTTATGAGGTCAGTGGGACACCAGAAAATTATGTTATTTTAAAAATTCCTTTACTTGGAATAAAAAGTTAGTTTTTTTTTAACACCCGACGCCCGACGATTCAACGGGGTGTTATAAGTTTGACATGAGTCTGACAACTCCTCAGCAACTTACAGCAGATATAGCGTGTTTGGGCTTAATAGAAAGTCGGGGTTAGTTTATAATTTTGATTAGAGTTTGTTTATCATTTACTAGATAGACCGAGAGACATCCAAAGAAAGAAGCTTCTCTTCAAATTAAATCCCAGTCTGTAATTAATCCAAAAATAAACCATTGAAGTAGATTTTCTTCACAACGTAAACTAATATTATGTGTATAATAATTCCTAAGTTCTAGTAATTTTTCATACGTCAGGGTGAAGTAGTAGCTGTAACGTTTCTAGAGATTCGCGACACAATATATTCTGCGAATAAACTCCCAGTTGGTTTATGCGCTGTGATTTTAAAATATCATTTCGCTTTTACACCGAGATAATATACTTTAAATGTGATTAGTACGCGACAGAACGAGAACAGTAATTTATTCTCCCGACATTAAACCACGGGGTTCAACTCTCAAAGGGATAAAAAATATTATATTATAAATGTAAGTTTATACATAATTGTAACGATTTTAATTATAATTTATACTTTGAATTTGGTTATATAAATATATAATAAGGTTATTCACCTAATTATTTTAATTCTGAAAATTGTAATGATACTGTTTGAATTTTAATTGTTATGATTTTGCATCATATAATATTACAGAATTATAATAACATTATATAATTTTGTGTCACACCGATATTAATAACAATCAAACTCATATATTTTATTTTTCTATCAAACAAGTACCACAATAGTCTTTGCCAGCTAAACATCATACTGAGGTGATATCATATTTTTCCTAGTAAATTTCTATAGCAAATATAGTCCTCTCGAAACAGCAAGAATACAAGAGTATATATCAAGAGTATTCAAGAGCATAGTATCCACGTAAAGTTTGTTTTTTAATCTCAGACAAAAATGACATTACATTTGACATGCTTTACATACATTTCATGGTATCATTATATGCAAACTTGACATTTGCATGTGTCATTTTTGTCTCTGAGATTAAAAAACAGACTTTAGTCGTAGGTTATTCAGTCGTAGGTCTTATCCACTTTTTATCTCGAGATATAAGTTAGCAGTTAGGCTTTTAGATAATGAGAAACATCTGTCGGTTAGGTGTGCTTCCCGTGCTAATGCTAAAACTAATAACAAATACTCTCTAACAAAAGTTGTAGAATAACCCACTTTTTAAAATGCGAAATTATCAGCTTATGAATCAATAAGAAACCTTTAACGCTTAGCTCAACAGCGCTGTTTTCTAATAATGCTTAAACTCTTGAAATGCAATTAAGATGGCTGTTGAGTTTACATCACATGGAGTAAAAGGAGTAAAACCTTTCCTGAAGATTGAAAAGGTTATCGAGTACTATTTGAAAGGGGCGCTGAGCGATTACTTTCAAATCGATATAGGTCAAGTAGATCTCAAGATTTAGTGCCTTTTAACAATAATCATATGAATTTAATATGTATTATTGATAGTTATTCCTACGACATTTTCAGCTGAAAAATTTAGATTGGGCGTAGACAATTATTTCGAGAAATAAGACTATCAAACTGTTAGTGTTAAACCAATTTATTACAGATTAATATTACACATAATAATATTACATATACAAGATAATGCGTCTGTAGTATAACACAAGATATACGCAAAGTAGTACTTTATATAAACCCATTGGACAACAATTAAATACTTGATGTAAAACCACAAAAAAAAAACTTAATTGAAACATTAAATTAAAACCCTATTCAAGTTAGCAAATTATATTTTTTCTGTCCTAATGAAGTGGGAACAACGATGCTAAAAGAAAAAACTATATAACTCAATGTCGGGATTTTCCATCTGAGTCAGGATTAAGTAAACAAGGGTCCATTTTTTTGTTGGTTCACTCCCGCGTAGCAAACAAAAACAGACTGACAAAATACATGCTAATTAAGTTCCCTCGCTAACGAAACACATAAATGTCAACGATGATTTTTGGAATATTGAATAATGAATAAAGTTTTTCAATAGTTTTTAAGTTTACATAATCAAAAACCTTTTTACATGGGTTTTACAAGGAAGGCTTTTAAATAATATACCTAATTAGTTAAATAAATACATTACCTAATTTAAATACTCTTTATAAGTAATTCTTTTTAAAGTACTTTGTTGGCGTAGTTTATTAAAATATGTATATTTAAATAATTACCATTTAAAACTTCAATGTGGTGTTTTACAATATAAAGCATAGTCACAAAATATATTCATATTGGTAAAGTGATAAACATGGGTTGATCTCAATATAATTTTTCAGTTCCTAATTTTCACTCTATCCATCGCTATCATCGAAATACTACAATGGAATTTGCGTCACAAATGCCAAAGCGGCACATAAAACGAACGCCTTTGACAGAATCATGGCGGACTCTTTCACGCGCCAATGGTAAAAGGTAGTAACGATCAACTTCTACTTTTTTATTTAAACTCTAATGCGTTGACGTAAAGTCACATTTTCTTTAAACTACGTACTTATTATTATGTTTGTTTTGTTTTAAATGACAGTTCATGCACTACGCATATGTCACTTTCGTGTGTTTCGTAAAATTCGTAGTGTTTTGTATGGCACGCGGGTTCCATGTTGTAGTAGTTTGATGATCGCTATACAGTATGTATAATGTCTATAGGCACAGTAAAGGGCAGTTTGGGATTCTGTCTGATTGCCTCCAGATTACAATTATGTAGGTGTCACTTGCAAACCACTTTGAGTCAGTTATCTTGGCCCTAGAGCAAATCTAAACCAGAGACAATTCAGCCTCTATTCCTTACTTATTGCTTAATCAGCCACGGTCTGCTTCAGTTAATAAAACTAAATTAATAAAACTAAACTAATAAACCTAAATTAATTTATTAAAACTAAGGGACGGCGTTTAATTTTTTTAAATATATTTTTTTAACAGCGCACACGCGTGCCTTCGACTTCAAATGCGCTATAATTCGTCTTTTTGAAAATACGACAGGGACAGTGTTCATATAGAACACTTTTAACGCCACTGCCACTGCCACTGCAACTATATGTGTGCTACGGCCAAATGTTATCCAAATCCGTCGAGCTGTTTTTGCGTAATTGAGTAACAAACATACAAACATTCGCATTTATAATATTACTAGCTGTTGCACTCGACTTTGTTCGCGTAACTTTATAAAATATAGACTAGGTTACTCGCTGATAATATAGCTGATAATAAAGATTTAAATCGAAGATGCGGTGTAATCTCCTCGCGCCATACTAAAAACACACCGAAAATTCTTAACAATGGGTTTAGCGCAGGCGCTACACCCAACTACAGTTGCACGCCAGCTACAGTGAGTGACGGTCGCTTGTTGAGAGCGTCGCTATCGTCACAGTCACGTTTGAAGTAAGGAATGTGTTGTCTGTGTTTAAAAGTGTGTTTAGACGAAAGTATATGTATTTTATACTTTTGTAACACACTTTCGCTAGTAATGCATCTCTCGATTTAAATCTTTAGCTGATAATATAGTTTAAAGAATTTTTAAAATCGGTCTAGTAGTTTTTGAGTTTATTCTTTATAAACATACAAAAAATAAAAATCTTCTCTCTATAATACGAGTATATATGTATAAATTAATATTTTTTACGAAAGCAATATTATGTATAAGTAAGTCACCTATATATAAAATAGAGATTTCAAGTGAGCTTCCGATCTTGACAGGCTAAGGAAGAAGGAAGGAATTGGGAAATGAGGAATTCCAATTCTCTCAAGCAATATATTCTTATTATTACACCATCAGTTCGTAATAGTACAGATCAATGAAGAGGAGAGAAATTAAGCCCCTATAATTGCACATTTGACATTCATTAATATGTGATATAGAATATTAGTTATAACTATAGAATCTCTTTATAATGTAATGATCATCCTTATAAGGAATTTTTATAAATTTATCTGTTTATCAGTGAAATAATATTTCTGAAAATTATTTTTTTTGTTAAAGCGTACAACAAAAATATTAATTAATTAATATTAATCATATTGCCTATAAAAATGTATGTTTATAATATTGTTGACACGTTCTTTGCGGACGAATAATTTTATGTCTTTATGATTCAAAATATATAATGATCTCTCCTATAAAGATTTTAACGCTGTTTAAATTTACCAATGAATTGGATATTTATGTGCCTATAAAAATAAATAGTAATAATATTGTGTAGATGTTCTTTGCGAAAATTTATAAGGATTGATATTCATACAAGCATAAATGATATTCAATTTGCGGTTCATTTCACATTTACGATAACAAACACAACAAGTATTTGACCCATATCTCCGACACTCGCTTTCTAAATTATATGAAGGTCGAAAATTTGCTGAAACCTACTCGTTGTTCATGCCAATCATAATTTATGTTTAACATAAGGGTTTCTCCATAGTGACGACCCGCTTTAGGTCTATCAGTTGTGCACTCCATTCTTTAAATATTCCCAAAAACAAATATTTGGAATTTTTCCAATTAGATATAGAGGTAAGCAAAGGTGAAAAAAAATTGGTGTCATATGTACGAGTATAGTGTATCTTATGTTTGCAATTTTTATTTTGTGACATGTACTATGTAAATCTTTTTCTATCCTTAAGCAAGACTTAATATAAATTAATATTCCATGAATATTAGTTTAACGTTTCAATCTAGCTTTCTACCTTAATAAAGAGTATAAACAAATATTCTTTACTTGCATAAACAACCGTCCAAAAGATGTTAATTCAACATTAACAACAGTTACAATTATATAAAGTCAGATTTACCTGGCAAGGGCATGCAAATATTAATAATGTTATTCATTTAGGGCCTCTTTCTCAAACTACAAGTAATGTGTTGATTAGTTACTTTTAAAAATAATTTTCTGTTGTATTGAATTATGCACTCGGTTTACTGCATCATTCGATAGCCGATTTTTTTAAATTATTTTCTATTTAATGTTTGGGACGTTTACCGTACAAACAAAGTTATATCAGCTCCATTTACCCCGGTTACCGGTGACTTTAAATGACAGTTTGGCCTACTTGACGTTTGTGAAATAGGCGCTAATGTAAGTAAGTAATTTCACCAAAGAGTTCGAACGCATAAGGCCGGTGAGACTTTGGGGGCAATGCGAGTTGAAGAAAACAAAAATATGTACAGTGTACAGAAATATTTAACGCTTCTTGAAACGCTTCTTCTTATTCTGTATTCGCAACCAACGGTATTACAGCACGTAAGTATCGATCAGCACTTGAGAGGTTTCCCTCTGAATGTGGTTCGTTAGGTGTGTTAGTGTTCAGTGGAAGCCGTGCGTGCCCGTTGTTTCTTCTCAACACCACATACATACACACCCTTTGAATACAAGAAGGTAATATTTGATCAGATAATATTTGATTAGAGAGGCAGGTGGCGAGACAATATAGTAGTTTGTTTAGTGCCAGTTTGGGACGGTAATTGCATCAGACAGTTCTAACCCTGATGGCTTTTCAAACCGACGACGCCATACAGAATCTTGTTAGACTTAATTAATTATTTTACTGGTTTACAAAAGTGATCGGTGTTTTTACTTGTGTATTTTGTTATCTGAATTTAAAATTTTGAGCAGCCTATTGATCAGTCTCGATGCAAATAGGATTTGTTATTTATAATATATAGATAACTAGCTGCTGCCCGCGACTTCGCCCGCGTAAATTTGTAAATTATATACTAAAACCTTCCTCGAGAACCACTCTATCCATTGGTGAAAACAGCATGAAAATTAGTGCAGTAGTTTTTGAGTTTATCACGAACAGACAGACAGAAGCGGCGGATTACTTTGTTTTATAATACGAGTATGTAAGGATATATTTCTAACATCTTTTTTAAAATCATTTCCATATAGCTGCTATAAATTCGTATTTAAAAATGAATCCAGTCTTGTAATCTTACAATAACGAAAGACAAATTTCATTTCATTTTATTCTCTTTTTCTCGTTATTTAATTTTATTTAAGTTTATGTTATATTAATTGTTATATGCATATGTTGTCATTCGTCACAATTTCTATTTTGTAATTTATCTGTGTATACCTTAAAATTGCCTTGTGTTACCTATACCTATTATAATTTTTTTGTTTGTGCTGTTGGTGTACCTTTTGAAAAATCAATAAAATAAATAAATAAATCTTTGCTTTACAAACTATCAGGCAAAACAGACTTCGAGATACTCTTATTTCAGACTTTTATAATAATTTCTATGTTTTTATAAACAGATTATGACGAAAACAAAAAATAACTATCACAAGAAAACAGTTAAATCCAAAACTGAAAAAGACACAGAAAAAGACGTAAAAAATAAAGAAGCAGACATTATTGATGACGACGAGCAAGGGTTTGGTGGTTGGCTCAGGTATTTTACTATTTTTTACTCAATTCTGCGACGATGCGAAGACGAAATAAAATGATAAATATTTTATTATTTCTCTTTCTATTCATTCTATTATAAGGCAATTATTTTGTCTTCATTTGAAATTTTACTTTATTTTGAGTAGCACCTTTGATATAAAACGTAACTAATTTTGTCTCAAATTTTGTCTCAAAGTTTCATTTGATAATTTTGTATGTTAAGTTTCATTTTTTTTTTAATATGGGATGGGATACTAATGGAAGTAGCCAACTGCTTACCGAAGTCTACGGTGATAACCATCAAACTACGAGTACTACAACATGGAACCCGCGTGCCATACAAAACACTATGAAATTTATGGAACATTTAAAAGTGACATATGCGTAGAGCATGAACTGTCATTTATAACAAAACAAACATATTAATAAGTACGTAATTTAAAGAAAATGTGACTTTACGTCAACACATTAGAGTTTAAAATGAAATAGCAGAAGTTGATCGTTACTACCTTTTACCATTGACGCGTGAAGGCAAGAGTCCGCCATGATTCTGTCAAAGGCGTTCTTTTTATGTGCCGCTTTGGCATTTGTGACGCAAATTCCATTGTAGTATTTCGATGGTGATAACACATAATATTATTGTTGTTTTGTTTCGGTGCGTAAGACACATGTCAGAGACCTCACTTGATCTCTTTCCATTGGTTAGAGAGCATAGTAGCTTTCTAGTAATTATGTCTAGTAAATACATACATATAATTTTATTTTCCAGATCTACAGAAGGGCTTGAAACCATGAAACTATTTGTGGTGGCTAACAGCATTGTACTGCTTACAACACTGGCTTATCCGAACTTTCAAATTGTGATTGATATTGTGTACAATATGATTTACGGCGTGGATGCAGTGTATTAAACTTAGAAAATATCTACTCTTACATTCAACTTAACCTTATATAAAGGGTATCTTTCTAAAGTGGATTTTCTTTATCGTAAATTCCTTTCTGAGTGTGTAATAAATAAATAATAACATTAATTTTAATAGTTGTAAAACTATTCAGTAATGTGTAATTTGTAACATTTTTATAAATTATATGACTTTTTTTTTTAATCCATTGTACTGTTACTATAAAAGTATAGGTTTTTGAATTTAAAATTTGTTCTTTGACGATTGAATATCCAATTGATATCCGATATTATTAAAGAAAGAGAACGAAAAAGTAATTTTAAAATAATGATTGCTTTAGTAATACGTATTGTAACGTCTCTGAGCGTTATCGTATGGTTTTCCATTAATGTTTTTAATATTATATCTGATTATTTCAGTAAACGGTTCTATAAATTAGTAATAAACAAAACATTAGATGTAGATGACGACGGTGATGACGATGACGAATTTTAAATATATTTTTTAATGATGTAGACGATATCGCTGTTTAAAAAGTAAAGGGCCACAAATCAAAATTACACTTTTTACAGGAGAGCTAATCGAAAAAAATTTTTTTTGTCTATTTTGTTCTTGTAAGATATATATCAAATATATGCATATTATACATCGTTAGAAGCGTATTTTTAAGTAGCATTTTGTTGTAAGTACTTTTATAATAAAATGAATACTAGAAGAGATATAAGCATATAAGTTACTTTTGAATAAATAAAAAATGATAAAAACATACTAAATATGGAATAAAAAACCATAAGTCTTTTTGCAACATACAATATGAAGGATTGTGATTGTATTTCTGCAATAATTTTTTTTTTGGATTTTTTTGTTTTATGGCCCTTCAGTTTTTAAACACAGATATATGTGTTTGAAAATAAAGCAATTACTTTATACTTTGTCTATGGTTTTATTAATTTTATTATAGAAGATCTGAAATCAAATACTGCAAAGGAACAACTAGAAACACCCAGTCTGACTTTGTAAGTAAGTTGATGTGTTACGAAGCCTTATATGTCTATTCTTATCTTACGTCTTATTGACTATATCTAATTAAATCACCATTCATAGTTCATAAGCATCCAATCTAATGGGTTTCATGTGGATTAGTTAATACAAATATATAAAAAAAATTGGCTATCGGATATCTTCTGCCTGGATAAAAAAATTAAAAAATAAATGTATGTGACTATATAGTAGACCCTTAGTTGATACAAATATATAATATTATATGTGACTTTATTAGCGACTAGCTGTGCACGCGACTCAAGATTATAACTAAATCCAAAACATAGGTTAAGAATATAAACTAGAACTGGGTTTCAAGAAAGGTGGACGAAGTCGCAGGCAAAACCTATTTATAAAGTGACTAGTTAAATAAAGAACTAATATATTATCACTAAACGGACAAAAGCTCCTAATATGAAAGTTTACACGCAGCAAACTCGTACAATAATAAGTTGAACGTTGCTCTAGAAATTCACTTATATTTTAATTAAAACAGTCTATCCGCTAAATTGTAACTCATACTTTTCCACTGTATCTCATTTCAACATTCCAAAATTAAATCCACTATTTCCGTAACTACCTTTTATATTTTATTTTCCATTTCGTCAAACGAACGAATCCAATTAATTAATATACACGTGTGGTTTTGCGAAACTGAAAATTGAGAGCACTACTAATAACGAATAAACTTTTTGAGTGTTAGTTACTTTTGATTTTTATTAATAGAGTTTTAGAACAAAATGTAGAATGGTATAGAGTAGTGGTGGTAACCACCCAATATATACATCAAGCTGCAGATTTGGTGTGGGCATTTAGTGTAAAAAGTATTAGAAAAAAACCAACTGCGCTATTGTTTGGAGAACAGTTTCATATGATATATTAAACTAAACTATCAAGGCAGTCATAATGCTGTCAACAGAGCAATTGTAGAGAATAAAAAAACGAAGATAATGAGATAAGATAATCGAACGACTCGACCAGACCGTTAGTTTAGGAGAAGATCGGGAAATACTGGCCATAGTGCAGTTTTTTCAAAAATCTTTTCAAAAAAATAACTCGGTTATTTTTTGAGTTGTGATTACCCTGATAGTTTCTATTTTACGAGTATAAGCAAAAAACTAAAAAAAAAACAGCGATTTTTTGCATAAAATTGTTAATAACTAAGTTATAAATAATAAAGTCGATTGAAAAACATGTCAATATATCAAATGAAACTATTCTCCAAACAATAGCGCAGTAGGTTTTCTTCTTATATTTTTTACATGTCAAAATCCTTATAGCTTGGTGTAATACAGAAGACCACAGTAAAACAGGAAGCAAACAAAAACAGCAAGCAAATAAGGAACGCCAGAGCTCATTCCCTTGTCCTAAATAAATAACCCTTCCTATAATACCTTAGTAATAATATACTAGGGTTATACCTTAGTAATAATTAATATCTTAGTTTTACTAAGGTCGTCAACTCATTTGCAGCACCTGTGACGTTGATCGGTGTTTTTAGGCGACGGTAGCCACCTACCATCAAATGGAACGTCAATCTCTCTAGCGACCTTGATATAAATAGAAGAAAACTTTTTTTTGATATTACAATAATTTTGAGTATTAAAACTTTTCTTTTTCATTTTCATTTTACTTCTCTAAACTTCCTCTTTCATCGCTCTTTTAATTCCGTATCAAACATACAGAATCTGATAGAAACTTCGTTTTGTACTATTTGGTATTGGTATTGTGTACCTGTGAGGTAGTTAATTAAATTAATTAAAGTAAAATCTAAGCACATTTTAATAATGATGAAAGCTATTTAAAATATTCAAACAACCCAATGCACTCGTTTACAAAACAATGAACTCTCTGTAAAGATTAAACTGTGGCAAAATACACTTCCATTTCCTTCCTCGCTACTCGCAGATGATAATTTCCTTATGCGAACATAAAATGTATGGATATGCCAATCGTTTACAGGAACAGTATCACATCTCGAGAAATTTGTCACTAAATCGCCAATCGAGCGTTCAAACCAGTGGTAAATCATTGTTTCAGTAGAAGTTTAGTAAGTTAATTTATTTTAAACTTACGTTTTAGTAATTTAGTCAATTGAACATTAATGTAGTTGAGGAGAATCATATTTACAGAAAGTACAAAATCTTCAAATAGTCCTAAAAGAAAAGAAAAAGAACTTGAAAAAAATTACAAAAAACTCAAAAAAGCTTTAGGTCTGTCCATTTGATTTATATTCTTTTAATATTTCACAGTTGCTTATATCTCACGTCTTGAGAAACTCCGCAATTAATCTCCGAATGTTTACCCTCAACGCGCACTCATTTGAATTTACTGAATGAAAGCCTTATTTGTTTAAATGCAAGCGGAAAGCAATATGTGTGATACAAAGACGTAGGAGAATTTAATTTTAAATATACATTTGGAGATTGTAACCGGAATAAGAATGTACTTGTACATTGAGGTTCGTCTTAATATGTTGAAATTAATTAGGCTGGATATTAAACATTTCTCTATACATCTTTTGTGACTTTGTATCTTATACTTTTTGTTTCATGATTTTTTACAATACATTATATATATTTTTACTTATTGATGAGAAGTATGATTATTATAATTTTCATCATTCCAAAAAAGGAGGAGTTTCTCAATTCGACTGTTTTTTTATGTTTGCTACCTCAGAACTTTCGACTGGGTGAAACGATTTTGATGATTCTTTTTTTAATTTGATAGCTGGTGCCTTCGTGTGGTCCCATTTCAATTTGATCCAGTTCTGACAAAGGCTTCCATGAGAAAATGGTATGAAGTCGGTTTTTTTTTTGTTAAAAAGAAGTAATTAATTTTTTTTGCCACGTGCGGTCGTTTTTCTTTAATAGCATGATTGAGACGATCCAATAAGTTGACAAAATATTTTCCATTATTCATTTCTTAAGTTTTCCATCAACAATGCTTAATACGGCCACGTTTGAATTTAGTTGTCCAATATTTTATGCTTTATAACGAAGATACAGAGTCCCCATGAACTTCGCTGAGCTCCGTTTTAATCTCATGATTTGTTTTCTTTTTCAAAACAGGTGTTTTATCACTGCTCGATTGGCAACAGTGGTTAATGGTGGTAATAATATGGGCTGCTTGCTAAGCGCTAAACACAGCGCTAAGCTAAGCGCTTCACGTAGTTCATCTGTAAACTTTTTTAGTAGAATAAATTTATCTAAATTCAACATAACATAGAGTTACTATGTTACTCGCTGATAATATAGCTTCCCAACAGGGAAAGAATTTTTCAAATTGGTTCAGTAGTTCAATTCAAAGAAACAAATAATTTCTCTTTATAATATTAGTATAGAAAAATGTAATCGATTGGTGGTATATTTTTGAGTTCATGCAAATTGCCTATAAGCATATAAATAGGCGTATTTCAACTAATATATCATTCCATTCCGTACCAAGGAAATGAGATGAGTTGATACCCTCCTCAGAGAGATGGATGCGGCTAGGTAAGCTTGACAAATGACAAGTGAGGAGCCACTACGTGACTGCCACTGTGCGGACAGATTTTTTTAAACATGCCCTTGGAATAATAATGCACTCGCCTAATGTTACAAATCGGTGAGTAAATGAATATAAATTGGCCCCTACAGTTAGAAATATCGACGTGACAGTAAATTACGGTTATGTATGGATTCGAGATAAATTTGTTTTGTTAGGTACACATAAATATATAGGCGCATTTTTTTTCTAAAGATATAATTAAGATAAGCAACTAAATTCCCAATGTCTTACCCTGTTACTAACTAAACAACAAATTTGCCTAATTTTTATTATAATATTTATTGTTCAAAGTTTCGTTCAATATTAATTGTAAGTATTAATATGGTGGTGCCTACTGAAATTTTTGTTACTATTTGAGCAAAATAAGAAAAATGGTAAAATAAAATATTATGTTTTTTTTTTTAATATGTAAAATAAACATTTAAAGCAAATATTATAAGAAATTCATTAAAAAAAGTGAAAAAAAAACAGTAACATAACAGACTTCTTATAATTCAAGTATCCTTTGAGTCAAATATTTATTACAAAAGTTTTTGATAAAAAAACAGACATAGTGACATAATACTCGTATATCAATTTTTTTCAACAAAAATGTTGTGTAATGTAATTTACGAAGCGTATGCACATTAAACTGTTTTATGTAGTTTTAAACATTAAACGGTCTATGCAATAAATCTGCTTAATATATACCTTTACATATATACTGTAAATTGTATCCTTTGATTTAAACAAGTACCAATTGTATCGTTTTAAGGCACTTTTTATGGAGTTAAATACGGTTTTTACTCATGGAAAATCTGTTGAGCCAAATCAAATTTTCATACGGTTATTTTATTTATTACTAGCCGGTGCTCGCGACTTCGCCCGAGTAAATTTGTAAATTATATACTAAAAATCTTCCTCGATAACCACTCTATCCATTGGTGAAAGCAGCACGAAAATCGGTGAAGTAGTTTTTGAGTTTATTGGACGAAATACACGATCAGTCCATCGCGTCAAATTGACTGACGTGAAGCCAAAATTTGATCGTGAATGGTAAAAACTGATGGCTCGATGCATCAAAATACTACAATGGAATTTGCGTCCCAAATGCCAAAGCAGCACATAAAAAGAATGCCTTTGACAGAATCATGGCGGACTCTTGCCTTCACGCGTCAATGGTAAAAGATAGTAACGATCAACTTCTACTATTTCGTTTTAAACTCTAATGATTCTAATGGGTTGACGTAAAGTCACATTTTCTTTAAATAATGTACTTATTATTATGTTTGTTTTATTTTAAATGACAGTTCATGCTCTACGCATATGTCATTTTTAAATGTTCCATAAAATTCGTAGTGTTTTGTATGGAACGCGGGTTCCATGTTGTAGTAGTTTGATGGCTCGATGTCAAAAACTGGATTTCACGTCAGTTTATCGTCACGCCAAATGATTGATCGTGTATTTCGTCCATATCGCGAACCGACAGACAGACAGACAAACGCGGCGGAGGACCTTGTTTTATAATATGTAGTGATGAAGTCTATGGAAATAAAATATACGAGTATATTACATTATTTCCATAGGTTTCTCGAATGTCAAATAATATTGATAATGTAATATTGTACCTGTATGTAATATTTTTTTGTCGCTTGCTAAGTCTTCCCTAACATACTCAATAAAAACGTACGAAGATCACGTTTTTAATATAAAGGCAATGACAGTAACATGCCTTGTAGAATATGTTCACGTAATATGACCTTGTAATATGACCTATTACAAGGGTATTAAAGGTTTTTAAAGATTCAAATAACTTTAAAAAATATGTCAATAGAATTTTTAAAAATGATTTAAACTTTAACAAAAAACTGGATATAGTTACAAAATTTACTTATATTTATAATTTATTACTTATTATATAATTATTACTTATAATTTATTTATATATGCCTAGGAACAAAATCTAAAATTTAATAAATTTCTCTATCAAATCTAAATTCATGTGGAAAATGTGGTCGCATAAATCTACATTTATGAGATAAATTTCAATGTAAACACACGCAACGCATGTGCGGTGAAAATGATTGGCGAGTTCGTAACTGGATAGCTTTAAATAGTTGGTCTAAGTTCAAACCGGCGTTATAGTCGAGTAAATTACTCATACTAATAATGTCAGACTCGCGCTTTCGACTGAAAACTAACGCGAACATCCAAGCCCACAATGCAATGTTGACTCTGTGATTATTCGAAGTAGTTCCTCTTCGGGAACAAGGACATATCAGAATAAACTGCTAGATCCGTCATTATTTTTTACTATTTATAATTTTAACAATTTTAAAGCTGATAATATTAATACTTACATGTAAAATTATAACACTAAAAACCACTGAGGTTTAATTTTGTGTTATATAACTTGAGATTATTACTAAAATGGATTTAGGTACTAAATTCATATACAATTAAGTACAATTTAAATTTTATAATCTACTATTGATAACTACAATCACCTTGTACATTGGCCATCAATGGTACCATCAATGGTACTGCTCAGTGGTACTACTGGAAATGTGGGCCATTAGCACCCTGAAGGTTGAAAGTGGTCACCTTTGATAAAATAAAGTATAGGTAAGTATCCTCTGATGAGAAATGGGCTTTGGTATGCCTTACACACTCACCGAAGCTCAACAAACGAGCTGTTATAGTGTCTAGTATTAGTATCCTGTTATAGGAGGTAGTCAAGTAATAAAAAATCTTGCCAACCCATTGAAATTACCAAGTAAGATTTTAATTAGTAATATAGTAACCACATTTATCATTCTGGCACTTCATTACTTCTGGTAAGTTATTTTATTCCTTACCAAATTCTAAATGCTTTATTAAGTTATTCAACCACCGGCTGCACTTTACCATAGATACAAATTATATTTCCTGAATCAATATAACTAAATTTACGTTTAGTGTAGATACATCTATTGACCTTGTGGTAATGTCCACGATTGGTGTCCGTTTCCGAGACCATAACTATGTTTTATTGAGTGATAAATGTTTATTGTCTAGATATGTTTGTAATTTGTGCAAGATTAATGATTGCATTAGTGTTTAGATTTTACACAGAGTAACGAAAATAAGTAATACATTATATTTCATAGCAAGAAAACCATTAAAGATTGCAAATTTAAAAACATTAATGAGTTACATATTTTTGTAAAAATATTATATGGTCAAAACGATGCTGTAATAATTATATGGTAAATGGTTGCTTCATGATTAAAACGGCCTTTTACTTTGTTAAACTGATACAGAAATGGAGAGATTTTGGACTGAATTGTGATGTATGACGAAAGGTCAAACGCCATAAAATGTCCTAAAGCGAAACTTACCCATCGAGAGGTGGTGGTAACGGCTTTGTGGTCATTTCACAGAGTTATTCACTACAGCTTCGTCAAGCTATAATACTCGTAGTCTACTGTAGAGAACTCAGAACAATGATTTGAAAACTCACAGCAAAACAGCTCTGACTCGTCCTTGCAGCAGACGTGTTCAATTTTATATACACGTAGCTTTCTCGTTTACTTATCGCTCTTTCCATTAGTGAAAACCGTATCAAATTACGTTGTCTGGTTTCGAAAAAACTAGCGGAGAAACGGTCGGAGCGATCTTTAGATTTAGAGCTTTTGTATGGATATATTTCGTACTTGGTGAAAAATTCGTAATTCTTGTAAATTTATACTCCTACTCGCGTGCTTCAGAGCTTAATTTTTTTTTTGTAGGCTACAAAGTTAAAAGGAATAAATCAAACAACTTACATTCTGTAATAAATGTTAGAAGAACCTTTACTATTGAAATGTATTATAATACGTCTGAAATGTGCACAGTGGGCAACCCGGAGTACGGGCGCTGACAAATGACGTCCGAATATGAGGCCAGTGTCCGACAATGATAATGTCAGCAGTAACAAATGGGGGCCCGCTGCACCAAATGGCGGTGGCGCGATCTGTAGGATTACGATATATTGTCGGGCGACACTATCGCAAGCCGGCGCAAGTGATGACATACGGGAGCGTACGGGACCCTCACACATCCAGACCTCATCAATTCTATACCTAATACGCAGGGTTTGAAAAGAATTTAAGATACTTAATAGAGTCTAAAATATCATTAGGGAAAAGGTTCTAACTATTTTATTTGAAACTATAATAATGAATTTTATAAATTCCTTTATGTCAGTCCTACTTATTTTCTACTTTTATATATAATATTTGATGACTGTGTTTCCTAAAAACAGCAGGTTTTTTGACAGCATAAAAACCTTCTCCATGAAAAGACTATTCATAATACATATTTATATAAAACTAGCTGTTGCACGCGACTTCGTCCGCGTAAGTTTATAAAATATAATACATTCGTGTCTGCGAAGCCATGGAAATACACACAAAATATTTCAACCCAATCGGTCAAGCCGTTTAGTAGTTGTCATACCGACAGCAGCGCCACCTACCGGGTCCAATTGTATTTTTAAATCATCCAGAAAACAATCCAAATACCCATATAAAATTTCAACCCAATCGGTTCAGCCGTTTAGAAGTTATGTGAAAAAGATAAGTACGGAAGATAATTCTTACTACCCGTTGTCCTATTACCCATTTTCCCGTAGGAATGAAGCACTTTCCCGCGGTAAAAAGTAGCCTATGTTCATCAGGGATAATGTCAGCTTCAAATGGTAAAAGAATTTTTCAAATCGGTCCAGTAGTTTCGGAGCCTAATCAATACAAACAAACAATCAAATCTTTCCTCTTTATAATATTAGTGTAGATAAAATTTTAGGTTCCCGAGGGATCTTATATTTTTTAGGTGTGATATTTTTTATTTTCGCGGACGAAGTCACCGGCTAATCTCTATATTCAATAATATCAATACTAATAATAAATCTGTAAGGGAAGGTCATGAAGTAAGTTACTTTGTTTTCAGAGATATCGTGTTTATAGGCTCTATACATGATACTGAAACTAAATTGGCAATTTTTAAAAAAATTTTCTGTATGTATGTATGTATGTATGTATGTTCCTTCATAACTCTTAAACGAATTAACCGATTTTCATGAAAGTTGGTAGATAAACATTTAGACGTACGGGACACAGGATAAGCTACTTTTTTCTTTTATAACGCGAACAAAGTCGCAGGCGCCAGCTAGACTTTATATAAGACAGCTTCTCATGGATGCAACTATGGGGTATTTTTTTGCAATATTTCCGTTCGTAAAAACTTTCTTCGGATTTTAAAGAAGAAATAGCCGAATTGGCTCACCCGTTCTAGTTTTGCGCTAAGTAACAACAATATTTAGGGATTAATTTTTATTTATATAGAATTGCGAGAGACAATTACACAGTTAATTGAAGTCTAATAACTTAATCTAGTATCTAGTTTAGTCACCACTATAATCGATAACAGCTCACATGCGAGAACGCCCTGATTGAACTAATTTGTACACAAACATGAGCCATGCATACTAACTTATATTTGTATTCAATGAGCCCCAATGTATCTCGGTATACATTCGATCTGTTCGTCCCACTTGTGGACTGTAGCAGTCCATAAATTTACAAGGCTGTTCCAAGTGGAGTGCTGAGTGCATTACGCGAATAGTTTGCAGGAGAAATGGCCTGCATAAAAATAGTTGTATCAAACCACTTTACTATTAGTGACACTACATGCGCAGTCATAAACTAGGAAACTACTGGCATCAGGTAGACCATACCTCTTTCCCTAATTTTACAAAAGACATTATTTATCCTGAGAGATTAGCAGCGAACTTGAATTCACCTAGACTGAGCTTGCTTCTAGAACATACAACAAATAACTCATTTTGCACGCCTGGCGTCATAGTTTTTTTACGTCGATTTATATACATTCTGAAAATATTTTAGGTAAGAGGTATTTTAGGTAAGGTTCACGCAGTATTTGATACTGCGTGACCATTCTTTATCGCGACGCGACAGTCTGTACCATCCAAAGTTGAATATATTAAAAATATATTATTTATATAAATCATGTATTTTCAGATTTTATATCTAAACTAGCTGACCCGAAAGATGTCGTTCGGTCAAAAGCTATTAGACTGTGGCAACTGACGTGTAATTTTAACAAAAAAAAAAATTAAAGGCAATTTTTCAATTCAAACTTTAACGAATATTTAGAAAAATTGTTAAATTTGGGTCAGCCGTTTTCTTGTTTAACCGTTCTCTAAAAACACGTACCTATTTTATGTTAAAGTTATCGAAGATATTATTTTGTGACTGTTGTTTATATCAAAACAAGGCTATTCCTAATTTATTTTGTAGTTGCACTACGAATTAGCACACACTATTTTTATTCTTAGAACCGAGTAGGTATACATTGGATAGGAGTTGGTAATTATTTATAGGATATTTACTCTAGAGCTTCTTTCTAGAAAATGTCATTTTATATTCTTTTTTTTTAATTTACAAAGACCACGTGAAAGTTAAGAAGGGAAACGTCCGAAACCTTGAAAAGTTTTGGCTGGAGGACGAAATAAAGTCGTTTTGTTAAAAAACAAAAAGAGCGGTAAGCAAGAACATGGGGCTATTAGTATTCAACTCGTATCTTCGAGTTGACGCTACTAAACCTCCGTATACACTTGGGAAATTTCAATTAAAAGCTTCGGCCCACTCGTAGACACTTCAGGGCGCTAAAGTTTCTCGTGAGCCCCATTTGGAAACCTTCATTCCGGAATTTAGCTGAATCGAACGTAAGAATTGAGCAACTAAATTTTTAGTACCGAGGCTGTTAAGCCGCTAAAAAGCCAATTTAGTACAAAAGTGTGAATTCAAAACAAGCGTGTTTATTTCTGATCCACTAGACTCACATAAGATATGTATATAATATAGATATTTATATTTTGACAATGGTTACCGACCAATACTCTATATACGAGTAATATGGTGACCTAATAATAGATACATGTGGTGAGTGACCGAATCTGTGTATCGTAACGCATCTATTAACATATTCGTAGTCCTTCGAATCATATTCATTCCACTTTATTGTTCGCTTAACTAAAACAAGGACATTTTTGTCGGAAGGACAATAGGCGGGTTCTATCGCATAATGCGATCTCTCCGTCGGCAACGCGAGGGTAGGATGGATGGCACGCAAAGTATTAAACATTAAATCTATACATTTGTTAACTGCATTTAACATTTATCTATGTATATATATGTCTGTCTATACATACTATAATATTAAGTCGCTATCTCCATCTGTCTCTTTCTCCGCTAACGTAACCACCCAACGGATTTGAATAGGGTTGTTCAAAGATTTGGCTGATGGAATAAAATTAAATGTTTGTATAGGCACATAATTTATTATCAGAAAAACATCATCCAATCTTAGGAACTTAAGTATAATTAAATATCTACAACATATACAGAAACTTACATGTCTACTACGGTATCGGAAATAAAGTGCGATTTAAGAATAAAACAAACAAGTATAGGTTTTTCAACTTTGTATAATACATCTTTGAATTGTCGAATATGTTTCCAAATGCCAACAGTAGATGACAAATATCATTCAAAATTTTAAACATTATCTTTTTGCATTGAAATTCTAGTTGTTCAAATCGTTTTAAAATCGAAACTTTTGAACATTGATGGATTCGATCAAAACTTCTTTAATTCTCGATTATTTGATATTTTGTTTTGTGTGATTACAGATAACAATTGTAAATTATGATCTGAATATTGTTAATAGGCTGACGGTTCACTTGATGATAAGTGGCTACTGTCATCTATAGCACAAGCAATTCCAATTTTTATAAAACCGAACATGGATACTTTTAATGTCTAGACGCTGTGATAAATGAGTATTGCGCGAATTGAGGTCAATTCACCATTATGATTTATAAATAAAATCAAAACGGAAATTAAGTTCACTTTGAATTTCAACATCGATAACGATATCGTAAATACAAAGTGCCCCACAAATTATTAAAGACGAAAGTATGTAAACGATATGGCAATAAGCTTACTTAGTGAAAACCGATGTGATAGTTGAAGGGTCAAATAGAATGAATTTATTAGACTGAATTTGTAATAACTTTATAAAGGTTCTCAGAAAATTAAGTTTCTCAAGCGGTATTACGCATCGATAGACTACTCGCTGACGAGCCTCCTACGAGTCTCAGCAAACGGATTAGTGTAACATGAAATACCAAGGAGTAAACATTCTTAAGGTAATACAAGTCAGTTTTCCTCCATACAAACGTTGAATGTTAATTACTTCGCTGTTTTATGTTTAATTTACAAAAGTAAGCATGATACCGATTTATCTTGTCGTTAACTATACAAACTTAAGAAAAAAGTATTAATTTAAAAGATATGATCATTGAAAAATCCATATTTCATCACGTTTTAATGGAACTTTGAGGGTGAATAGGTCACTCTAGTGTATAGAAACTCCAAAATACTTTGCACAAAAACATTGATTAGTTATTCAAGAGTTCAAATAACTTTACACGAAATAGATATATGCAGTAGTTTTGTCAAAAAGAGCCTTGGCCCAAGGGTCTGTATGTGATTTTATTTTTGGTATGAATCATTGTGCATCTCACTCGACTGCGCCGACTTGTTTCACCTTAATTCCATCTAGATTTCAGCCAATCGATTGAATTCGCCAATACAGTAGAAATTAGACTTCTAGTAAATATTCATAAAACAACATTTTCTTTTAACATAGCAAACTACATATTAGCAAAATATTAAACAAATAAAACAAAGTTAAGTGAATTTATAGTAAAACAGTATTATTAATAATTAGAAGCAAATTAAATTTTCATTATGAATTAATTATGAATTAACTGGTTGATAACAAAATGGAATTATTTAATGGTTTCTGGTACACATCCTGGTAAGTTCAATTATTAGAATCAGAGAGAATTGTTTTGTTCGAAACCTCAAAGTTTAATCTTCCTTTAAGTTTTGTGCAGAAACCTGTGCCAGAAGATTTAACTCTTTCATAGCAATATCAGTTTTTTTAAGAAAAAGAAATTGTATTTTTAAACAATAGATAATAATATATGGCGCACAACTATGTGTAGCTATGTTGTATATATGTGTATGAGTTTGGGGTATATGTTTATGTCATCATCATTATCATAATCTCAACTGGAAGACGTTCACTTCTGGAGGCCTCAACTACAATTCAACAACAGGACCGTTAGGTCGTTCGTTCTAAGAGTTTGTGTGCTTTGTGTCGTGCCCATTACTATTTCAAATTTCTAATTAACTTTATTGATTATTACAATTTTAATTTAGTTTTAGAAATCTTTTTTCTTTCTCTCTTATATATTATATTTACAGTTACAAAAAAATAATAATTTCAGTTACGGGGGCCTGGGGGATCAAAGCCTCAACCTCCGACATAATAGGAGACTTTACCTAATACTGCTTATGTTTATTTATTTTTAATTAAGACAATTTCTCCTCCATCCATCCCTCCTCCCTCATATCTTATTCCTGTATCTATCTGTATCTAAATGAAGTATCTGCATAAAATCCATACTTATAGGAGAAATGAAAAATATATTAGTAACGCAACTGCTTCTTCAGTTACTGTTTTCGCATTGCGTATACATTATATTATATAATATTAGGTAGTATAATATCAGTTGTAGGCCATTAATCATCAGCAGCCGGGGAACTCTGAATTTCCCCGCTCTAAATAATGTACTGAACATTTGTTGGGTACAACTAATAGTATTTCAATTGGGAAAGGCATTTCTCATGTATTTCTGATGGTATTTTTTAACTTGGTATTGATTACTTGACTTTGTAAGTCAAGTACTAATTATTTTTCTTGAAAAACTTATATTAATACATTTTTTATTACAAGTAATTATGTGACTTAAGAGTTTTGTGACTAAAAGTCTCATTGCTTATTACGCCTATCTTTTTGAGCACTCATAAAATTTTCAAGTATCCTGGGATTTAGATATTTCTAAAAAATTGCCAGATTTTTCAGGCAATGATAGAATTTACTTGAAGCAAGGCTTATCAAACTTTCAAAAATATAGATAATAAACGATACTGAAATCAAGCATAATATAGTTCAAAATTTCTTATTCTCTTATTTCTGGAACGACACGCCAAAACGCACATGTCACGAAAACCATTTTTGCTCGAATTGTAGACGAACCAACATTCATACATTATCGTTTCAAACTTCTCAATATTATGGCCGCCACTCACCATCAGTTGGCATGATCCAATGGCTTGATCAAACTGGCTTGATAAAGTAAAACTGACCGTGTGTGACGTGTCAAGCCAAATATTCCGCCACACATGTTTAGCTTGATCAAGCCAGTTTGATCAAGCCATTGGATCATGCCAACTGATGGTGAGTGGCGGCTATTACTTGTAAAAGAGACGCAGTTCCTTGTACGTTTCACCAGTTTAACCACCTAAGGTTTTCTTATGTTTTTTCTACTTAATGCCTACAATTTATTACCATTATTATACTGCGTTCCATAGATATGATAAGAAGAAAGTGTATAATAATCGCTCGAATGGCTTCTGTGGAACAAATGTGTCGTTCATTGTAAAAGTGGTGTAACTCCCTATTTTTCAATAAAAAAGTGAAGTAACTCCAATAGTTGCATTAAAATCCCATAGATGAAAACAATGAATGAATGCTTATTTTTTTTTCCTACACTATAATTCGCAAAGAGCTCGTTATTCTAAAATTCATTTACAAGGAGATAGTTCACTTTTACAATGAACGACACAAATATTGGTGTAAAGACCAGTTAAAACAGTCAACCTATCTGACAACCCATATGTTTTTAATATGTAAAATATTCGGTATTTAATTTTAATAATTAAAAAGTCTTTATTGGTTTCAAGATTTAATCAGTCTGAGTAACATTTTTTGTATATAAATACGACACAATAGAACAGCATATAAGTAGCTACCATACGACATAAATAAAGGACCAACGCCGACCGTGTTGCGGTGAACGGATTACATTTGATGAATGAATTCCGTCCACTTTGACATTAACGAAATTAATCTTAGCCTGAATGAGTTCCTAGGCAATGTTATTTAAAATAGGTCTCCTGAACCCTTCAACCACTAGTTTGATACTTAATATTTATTTACAAATATAAATAAACAATAACGACTTGACTATAAAGCTAAAATTACATAATAGAGTTCATATCTTATCTGTATTTGCAGCCACTCTTACTTTTTCTTACGTCCAACCTACATTTTGATATTAACATTCAAGCGGCGTGCCTAACTCGTGTACGAACAAATAATTTAGCTTCAACAGTTTGCTTTGGCAGCGTAATGTGTGATTCTTTTTGTTGGACCCCAGAGCAACTGTTTGTTGGTACAAGTGTGTATAATGAAACCCCATTCATTACTGAGCAAACGTTCATTGTATATGTATATTATACATTGTCCCTTTTTTAGGTTTTTAGATCAAAATTTATAAATTCTCTACAAAAGGAGATACCTATATACTATGTACAAAACCATAAAAAACATATTGAAAACCGCAGGTGTCTACAGCAGAGCCTTTACATTTCTAATTAAGATTAAGTTCTAAGTTCTTTCTACTACTCATCCTTTTTTTGTTAACTTCAGTGAATTTACTGCACGTTTACACTCAGTGTACTTACTTATTTTAACAATGTAGAATATTTAATTATAAGATTGATGGCTGGTTACAGTCTCTGCGTGTACGTACATATTTATCATTAATTTATGCGCTAAGTTAGGGCATTAAATTGCAGGATATTTCACGTGCGGGTGTCAAAGATGGGCGTTACGCCAGCCACATGTTTCTCTGCTAATGAGAAATGCTGCCACTCACTTTATCGCCTCTCAACAGTAGGCAATAATATATGTTAATGTAACTAATACTCGAATTTAGCTTTTATTTCACTTCAAATAAGGTCACACATTTCACGAACCGAAACTTAGATGAACTTAGTTATTCTCAGCAATTCCATCCTCGAGCGTTTGCGGCGGACAACTTGACGTAATCAATGTACAGAAGTTAGGACCTAAGATGGCAGCTTTCAGAAATTGAAAGACTTTCACTGAATGGACTTTCAACGTCATGAAAGGACTTTCAACGTTTGCAATGACTGATATTGATTTATTCATATTATATGTGTAAAAGCGGTTATAAGAAAACTAGGTGCTTATAATAAAGGCAACTAATTATTTGTTGCAGAGCACATATTGTTCAGTTTAACAGCAGATATATTTTGGGTAATCCACAGGTGAAGACCTTCATAAAACTGTTAAAACTATTCGACTGGGAAAGAAAAGTTCCAAATTCTGAAGTATGACCTATCAAACAAAAAATAATCATCAAAATCAATATATAATTGGCTGAATAATTGCGTAACAAACATAAAAACATACAGTCGGTTGATAAATAAATATAGAATGGGTTTTCCTCAAATAGGATGTATTTCACATTTCATGCACCACTTGTGATTACATTCACTAATAAGTGAGTCATTCAAGGGTTTATTCCGAAATTAGTAAACGTTTGTTGTTGTGTTTCGGTGCGTAAGTAAGGGATGGCGAGGTTTAAAATAACTAGACGATTACGCTTAAGTAAATTTGAAGAAAATTCATTGTTACACCAGCTGTTGTCCGCGACTTCGTCTGCATCCCTTTTTCTTAGGTTTCAACTATACTGTATATGACAACTAGTCATATACAGTATGTTAATAGATATTATATGTTAATATTATATTATATGTTAATAATAGATATTATATATTAATGTTAGTATGTTAATGTTAATAGATATTATATGGAATATAGGGGGACCCTTCGCAAAATTCTTGCCTTATCACCTCAGACACGACGATAGAACTACTCCCAAATTACTTTAGGCCTTTTCGTGTATTAGGATACAGTTTCAGTATCTAAAAAATAATAAAAGAAACACCTGAAAAGAATTTAGCCATAATTGGCGTAGAGTTTGAAAGTGGCATACCAGTATGCAAAATGCCTACAGAATCCACTGAGTTAGTAGAACAACGGAATAAAACAGATGTTTCGTAGTATTGACTCATCAAAGTGCTGATATTTCAAGGTAGTTTTCTGTAAAGAGGATAATTACTGCTGTTATGTGAGCTGCCCAATCTGCCAATTCACATCTTAATAATATGAAAAGTAAAATATCAATATATAAATTCTAATATATAATTATATTTTTTAATTTCAATAAAGTTTAATATCAATTTCTATTTCATTAAATACTTCATTTTTACTTTAATTGTTGGAATATTTCAGTTAAAATGAGTCGTTTCTGGTGTACATTTTGCCAAATTGTAAATTAACTCTGTTTCAGTCTGAATATTTGAATCACAATGCAGTAGTCATGGTTACGATTTAATTACAGTTCGGTGTTTGTGCCAGTGAATTTAAAGCGTATTTTCCACTTTTAAAACATTTTTCATTGATTCTATAGAGAATGGGCTTCTGTTAGCTTTCATTATATTAAAAACAGAAACAACAATAATGAATAAACAAAAAAAAAAACATTTCCAGGAATAGCGGTAAGTATATTGATATTTTTCCCCTATCTTTTTTAATATCTTTTTTAATCTTTGAAATGTTAATATCGGTAAAATATTCGTAAGGTTATTAATGATTTAGCTTAAATAATTTTTATATATTGATAAACAGGTGATCATTACCATTAATTTTCAAGTTGAGTCATCTAATTTGGTATCTAATAATCACTACATATACGTAAAACCGTTTAACAAATTGTCATTTTTTTACCAACATACGTTCATAACAAAATCTTAAGTATTTATTATTTCGGTATATTATCTGGTATTTTGTTTCAATTTTAAACATAGCCATCTGCATAATAAAATCGAAACTATTAAAAGAAATGTAACTCTGATTTAAATCTTATGCGAAATGCGTTGGCCGAAAAATTGCTTCACATAATAGCAATTTCGGTCCCATAGTGCGCTATCCACGGAAATATCGTTCCCAAGTGATATATTGGTTAGCGAATGTGTCCAATCTGCTTGATTTACAGTGCCAATAATCTCCGTCGTCACGCGACACCAATCAGGTGTCAAGCAGAGCCGCGGGGCGTGCTATTGTCACGTATAACTAAAATGGATGTGAAAATATACGTCCAAGACAATTGGATTGGAACTCAGCTCTCAAACCAAGTTCGAAAACACCTACTTACATATAAAAAGTTGTATTACAAATATTTGTAAGACATGGTAGTATTTTAAACCATTCTCATGAACATTAGATAGACAATTACGTCTATATAGGCACGGCGTA
Source organism: Synanthedon formicaeformis (assembly GCA_945859745.1). NCBI lineage: Eukaryota > Metazoa > Arthropoda > Insecta > Lepidoptera > Sesiidae > Synanthedon > Synanthedon formicaeformis. Next base: position 2,899,695 of record OX243960.1, on the reverse strand, counting down.
AGTGGTCAGTATTACTTAAGATCCAGAGAGAAACGAATGTGCTGCCTCTTCCATTTAAAAATAAGTATGTAAAGGATAAAAACTTAAGGAGAATGTATTTTGATATTACTACATTGGACGAAGATATGTAAGTTATATGACGAAGATAAAAATAAATGTCCCGGGCAGGATATTGCCACATAGGCAAACAAATTTCACATATATTATTATTATTAATTAAGTGGCTCCATTACACATCATTCACGTCTCTTTTGAAGCCACATGAATAAACTGTTTATAAATGAGACGTGACATCTGTTGAGCTAATGAATGGGTCTAATTAAGCCAAGCGTTAACGCCTACAAAGGTAATACGTATGTTTTCACAGGCCGCTGCAAGCGGGTAGCGGAAAAAATGGCGGATTAAGGTCAGACGGACAATGAAGCAAAGCGAGCTGTCGTCTGACGCCTGTTTGCCTTGGCCTGAAGTCAAATGTTGCATTTAGAAAATGAAATATTTTTTCTTCATATTCCGCGAAGAATGGCAATGTGATTTTGATTGCAATACTTTGTATACTCACTGTCAGGGGATTGTGATTATAATAATAACAGTAGATATATTTTTGAATACGAAATATTTCTTTATTGTGAACAAATAGGTCACCCTGGTTTAAAACTTAGCAATCTTATAAACTTAATTTGTTTTCAATTTAAATAAAAAAATTTGTTTTAAAAATAGAGTGTCACGCTTTCACATCCACGTGCCATGATTTATTGGCGGTTATTTCGGAACGTTTATTCAATTTTATTGGTTTATTTCGCCTATATGTAGTTTCATCGTAGTCTCCTGTCAATAACAAAAACAATTTATAACTTTTATGTCCGGGTTGGAACAACATACATTAGTATAAGCGCCTGTTTCACAAACGTCAAGTAGGCCAAACTGTCATTTAAAGTGACCGGTAACCGGGGATAATGGAGCTGATATACATTTGTTTGTACGGTAAACATTAAATCAAAAATAATAATAAAAAATCGGCTATCGAATGATGCAGTAAACCGAGTGCTGTTCAATATAACAGAAAATGATTTCTAAAAGTAACTAATCAACACTTTACTTGTAGTTTGTGAAAGAGGCCCTAACATTAGTATAATAAGAACTTTCTGTAATGTCAAGGGTCGATAATGATCCTAAATGTTGTGTACACCTGTCATTGGAATTCACATCAGACCAGAGGGCCTAGTGCGAGTTTTGCTCTATCACTCGTCGAACGCGTAAATGTCAATTTGTATGGGAATGCAGCAGCGCCACCTGGTGGCTAACGTTTAGCGCTGCTTCATTCCCATACAAATTGACAGTTACGCGTTCGACGAGTTTGATAGAGTAAAACCCGCACTAGGCCCTCAGGACCGATTGTATTATTGTATTATTGTAATTGTATTATTGTGTTGTTTTGTTGTGTCTTCTGTTGGTGTACCTTAATAAATAAATAAGTAACATACAAGTCACAACGTTATTTTGATAACTAGTTAGAATAGTTGGATTTCAAGAGGACTTAGGTTATATTTAATTCTAAACGTATATATTATGGTCTTATATATTTAATATTTAAAATTTCCTTTATATTACATAATATTACATAATACATACATAATTTGTATATTATTAAAAAATGTTGTTTATTTTAGTACGCTTTAAAAACTCAAAAATTGGTAGACCGATCTTAATTCGGTATATTTTTTTTGCCAACAACAGTAATAAATTCCTATTATGGCTTAGTATAATTTCCAACCTGTCTCAGTTGCGTCGGCAGCAGTGTTAGCCTCACTCTATCCCTGCGTATCATGAACTACTTGTGTTCTGTATCATGATCATGTGCATTAAAAATAAAAAAGGAAAATCAAAATGCTACGTTAAAATAAATTGCTAATTATCAATAATAACTCAAACTGTCGATAGTTTTACGCCACGTTTTACGCAAGGTTGATGTATAAGGTCACCACTGAACCGAACAGTGAACACACAGTTCGTTAAATGTGGCTGAACTAAACTTTGTTGTGATATGAACAACGCTTGAGAGATTATACCAAAGTGGATGTAGTTTATCGCATCATCTTTGTAGTGCTGAAGCTTGTTCTAGTGATGTCGTGTACCAACTTTAGTGACTTATCTTGTCAGGCCTAAGGGTATACACTCAGTGAACAGGTCAACTTTTTACTGATATTGTAAAGTCGATATTTGTATTGTAAGGTACGCTTACGAAGTAGTGAGCATCAGCTAGTAGTCACTAGTTGAAAATAAAAAATATATGTATACTGATGGTGACAGTGGCGCCAATTTTTATACTTTTAAGCGAACCCTCGGAATCCTAACTTTTTTCTTTACGTGTGTTATTATCCGCTGTTCTATTAAGGTGACTAGTTAAGGTGAGTTGATTGTGTTTAACGCAAGCAACGCGGTAGGGCTCTACCATCAAATTAAAATCATTGACTATTCTCATCAATTTCCAATCCATTTAAGGTTACTCGTTTCGACTAACTTCAAACGAATTAAGCTTAAGTGAAGACGAAATCTACACGCAAACCAATAATGACTCCGCACCATCAAGTTAGTGTGCTAAAATTCCTTATGGACCTTCCGTTTAATTAAAGGATCACATCCGTGTCCAAAAATAGATCAATGTAAATATTTTAATTCAAACATCGGATATGAAAATCGTTGAGCACAAGGACTTGGGTATCATTTTTCCGCTAAAGAAAACGTGTCTTCCATTCCTCAGAAATCTTACCTTCATCTCAGTCGACACATTTTAATTTCAATCCTTTCCTTTTCCGTGACGTTACGTAACGTGTAAGACGTGAATGAAAAAAAGATGTGAAATTTCTCCTTTTCGGAAATTCCACTTTAATTCGCCTTGAAAGTGTTTCAATTCAGTTGAAATATATTTAATGTGTGGCCCTTAAAGTATGTCATTAACTTTCTTTCTTTAAAAGTTTAAGAGAAGTTCGTTCACTAGTCGAAAAGTCTCTCATTTATGATCTTGCAAGTAAGGAAACAAGTAACTTATTTTAATAAGCGCCTGTTTCACAAACGTCAAGTAGGCCAAACTGCCATTTAAAGTCACCGGTAACCGGGATAATGGAGCTGATATACCTTTGTTTGTACGGTAAACGTCCCAAACATTAAATAGAAAATAATAAAAAAAATCGGCTATCGAATGATGTAGTAAACCGGGTACATAATTAAATATAACAGAAAATGATTTTTAAAAGTAACTAATCAACACTTTACTTGTAGTTTGTGAAAGAGGCGCTAATTGTCTTTAAATTGTTCAAACACTATATTATCACGTCAATGTCTACAAGGATTTTTTTTAAAATTAATCTACTCAAAAAAAAAATTGAATCAACTGTAATTTAAGTCACCAAGACAGCAACTATTGATGTCTTCGTAAAAAAAATAACTTTTTGTACACTTTGTAGAATACTGATCCAAAAAAAATTAAAAGGAACGTGATTTCTAACCGCATCTGAAGCTGTAGTATTGCAGGCCTCGTTATACAGCCAGTAACCTCTTCAGCGAAATTGTATAACAGTGTCTGAAGGCACAGAAGACGTCTCTTTAGTTTGGCTGCGGCGTAGTCAAGTTGTACAAAATTGACCAATTAGAGCGAGTTTGTGGGAACGACAATAATTGCACTTGTTATGCTTTCTTAGTTACTTAATTGACACTTTTAAAATGTGTTAATGTTAATTAGTTATGACTTTAAAGGTAAAAAGTATTGTATATCTATGGGCTCAGAATAAAATAAGTGTGATTAAATTAAATTTGGACATAATATATAATAATTAAATCTTGGTGAGTGAATAAAATTTCTCAGTCTCTAAGCTAAAAGTAAATTGAGTAGGTAGAGACATTTTCATGTGCCATTTTTTTCTTACTTTTATTCTTACTATAATATTTAGCCCGGAGCAATTCCGCAAAAGGAATAATACGCCCCATTATTTTCACCGATAGGCTCTAAGTTTCAGGATAGGTGAGGCGGTGCTGTTGAAATCGCGCGGCTGAATATATTTCGTGACAAGAAGGTAACGTGTTTGTGTTGATATAAAGTATGAGGAAGTGGCAACTAAATTGTAGTTTTACAGATCACTGTAATGATAGAGCAATTAAAGGCCTACTTATACATTTTTAAATTATCCTTTATACTTATTTAAAGTCAAAGGCCGATGACCCCAACCAACCCCTGCGACCGGATTGCCAAGGGCTAATGTCCTAGCACACCTAGGCGATATCCTGCTCGCCTTAAATAACATAAAACATTAAGATTAAGATTTATTACAAACCGTCTAAATATATTTAAGTTATTACTTACTAAAATACTATTTATTTATTTACGACCCTCCTGTGGACGCATGCATTTTTTCCTGCCAATTTTATACACAAATCTTTACCGTTCAGCTCTCTTTGCATTAGTAAAAATAGTATCAAAAATCCATTGGATGGTTTAGAATAAGTTAGCGGAGAAATTGACAGATGGGATAATATTATACATTTATGTATATGCTTGCATCGAGTGAGGAATTAAAAAGTGAATCTCTTCTAGTACATTCCGTATCTGTGTCGGAAGCATTTCATATCGGAGGTGAGCACGCCTTGGTATTTCCCGAACCTCCTGGGAGGTCGTCCGCCGTCTCTACGTGACGAGCTTTCACTCCTAAAATATTTGTACTATTCATCGCTGTGAGGGGTATTAAAATGCGCGCTATGCCAACTCCTTTTTATCACTCTTTATTTTTTTCAGCTGACGTTTTAGACTACGCTCTTCAAAACTGGAATTTTTAATGTCGGTTAGATTGCTGAAATGTGCGCCATTTTTTGCCAGACCTTATAGTCATTTCGGTGTCGTGCCTTTAAACATTCCGACTTCATGGAATACCATTTCTTTATTTTTAAAGTATTTTCTATCATATTAATTAAATGGATTCCGTTTTTATTTGACATAATAAAATAAACCTGAAGACTTACCATGCAAATATACGCCACGACATAAAAATAATCTAATATTACCAACATCACGATTAAAACTAAATTCTTCAAATACCTTCAGTTCTTCTATAAAAATATATAACAAATTACCAGATAATTAAAAAAAAATTATAATTTTTTTTTAAAAAATCTAAATAATAAATGTCAAATAAATATTTTTTTAGATGATATTATCATTTAAATATTAAAATATTAATAATATAAATGTAAATATCATTTATTTTTAATTTTAATTTAATTAAAAATAAAATAATTATAATATCTATTATATATTTATATAAATATTTATACCCTTATACGAGTAATACGCTTCCACTCTCCTAGTCCCTAAGTTGCATGCCCAACAGGGTCCATAACACTGGTCTTTATTTTTATATTATAACATCTTTGTACATTATGGTTTGGCAATAAATAATTGAATTGAATTGAAACAGAAAAGTAGTATTAAGGTTACTGCATTATTTTCCTTGTTTTGTTTCTATCTAAGCTTTGAAGTGAGATTTTTGACTGGCGGAGACGCGCTTACCGACAGCTACATGTATGTAATTTATCATGATCTATATGACGATATCTGAATCACGCTCAACTCTAGAGACGTTCAGTACTTATCATGTCAGTATTGTGGTTTTCTTTGCGGTACGGGCTCTATACCGGTCTCATGGCACGTCGTCTTGAATCGAAATATTGACCGCGCGGCTACACGTTCAATATTTATCACGAATCACGATACGTGAAATGTCAATCCGTAATTCGGAAATCTAGAAATCCTGTGATCCGTTAATACTTGTGTCTAGACGCTCAGTAAATATCACGATAATCTCGATCACAATATTTATTGAACGTGTAGCCTTCGCCTAAAACCCCATTACTAGGCGGTTTGAAAATGCGTATCCAAGAGAATTTCCCAACGTTAAAAAAAAGGCTTCGTCTAGTAGTACACTTTGGTGGCTTATAGAGGAGGCCTATTTAATTATGCGTATTCATCACCGTATTCATCACCGTATTCATCACCGTATTCATCACCATCATCAGCCCGTGTCCCTCCACTGCCAGATGTCGCCATCACGCACGGTTTTCTTCGCTTCGCATCGCATCGCTTCTTGCGTTTCATTATGTTAACATTTATATGTTAGTTAAATTATATTGTACATAAGTATAAAATTAGTTTTTGTTAAATTAATAGTATTAACAAACCGGGTCAACCGTAACCGAATATTTCCAGTGAATTTATGCTAATTTACAGGTCGATTACGAGATTAAGTTGGGTGTGAGTTACGGCAACGCCGCCATGAAAAAAACGGCTTGTTATTCCGCCTTGTTGTTCTAAGGTGATTACATTTCGCGAGAAAATCCCCTCGGCCGTTTCTCGTACCGACAACGGCCGGCGGTTTTGCAATTTACCCTGAACGGGTAGTCGGGTAATGAGAAAAATGTGCGGTGTTTCGCGCGGTAACAGTGTCAGAGGCGGAATGACTGGCGCTTGCGCGGTACAAACTTGGGGCACAGTTCTAGCGGGGCCCGCAGTAGTTCGCGCTCTCGCGGGAGAACGACCGCGCTTGGTGTGGCTACTACCCTCCCCTTGGCCCCCTCACGCGTCCCGCTTGTCAAAATAACTAATTGATTTACACCCCCGAACATTAAAAGCGAACTTGCCATAGAAAACTTTCGCTCTCCAATCAACTATACTTCAATCATACCAACTTCCAAATGAACATTTAACTTTACGCTGAACGGAATGAGTAACTTTTTTCCAGTGTTATATTTATACGTATAAGTTGGCACACCAATCTGTCATGGTAAAGTGACACGGGAATGAATGATAGTAAATATTAGGCCCTTTGTGCTGGTCGGGTGAAATGAGCGGAGTCATCGTGACACAAAGTGAGCTAATGGATTTTCTACATAAATAAAATATGAGAGAACATCTCGGTGTACCGCACAAAAGTATTGTCGTGTTATGGTCGCGTCATTAATAAATAGAGTCAGCGGCGACTGATCCATTAAACAAATTAAATTACATACACTTGCTAAATATACCTTAGTAACTACATTTCGCTTTGGGCGCGACTTAATTTCACCGCAAATGGAATTTCGTGGTCATTAAGAACCTGACTAATGTGTTAATTAATGTAAGTATTCTTTTTAATTTACATTTCACTTACATAATTCTATTACAATCTACACATTTTTAATTCTAGTAATTTCTTTACAGGCAAGCTTGTTTTTGAAAGTCATGCGATTTTAATTTCAGATTATATTAGTGCTTTAGTATTTCGTAGAACACTTCGATCGTCAAAATCATTTCAAGCTCAAATTTCATTCTCGCAGTGAATGTTTTATTAAAATTAGAAATATATAAAAAAAAATGTTATTACAATTAACACGTAAGTACTTTGCATTGTTCGTTTTGCAACAATCTTATGTATGAAATTTTTTGCATGCATTTTCTTCTGTCATCAGGTCATTACGAATTTGATAAATGTGATAAAGTCGATTAAATTAATCATTATTATTAATTAAATATCACAAAGTCTGTCTGGTACATGATCGTGTTTGGACTCGTTTTGATGATATATGATACGGAAATAACATGAAACTTAATAACTTTAAAGTTTCAACGCGGACTTAACCCCGAACTCTCCGCCCGCCTCTGTTTGTTTCTCCACCAACTTCTTCTAAGCCATCTTACGGATTTTGATACGGTTTTCACTATTGGACAGAGCGATAAACAGTGAAGGTTTATGTATTAAGATTACAGAAAGTAACAGAAGGTAATTGTCGAGGGCGGGTCGCTAGTATATATTATTATGTATAATAATCTTATATACCTAATCAAGCTTTTAAAATTTACACTTTTTTAAACTTAATTAAATTTATTAAATAATGAAATAATAAAAATAATAAAAATAATGAAATCCGAAAGAATCACTATCACCTACTTTGTAGGTTGTAACAAAGAAATAAAAAGCCGTTACGTTGTGACCTGATCACCATAATGTATGAGGCTTGCGAAAGTTACGAGAGGTCACAGAAATACTACGAATACAAAAGTCCAGCTAATGTACTTTTTGTCATGTTCGTCATTTTTTAACTTAGTTTCTTCGTTCAGCAATAATAACTAAATGTTCAAGAACTAGTTACGATAACATTTCATAAATGCACCTAAGAAAAGTTACAGGGATTCGATTATGACCTGCACGACCCCTAGATGGCGCTGTTTATAGAACGCACTAAGGAAAGCGTTTTGAAAGTTAACATACAATCGTTGTACATAGTTACAAATCGTCTATATTTAAGGAGTCTATGATTGAAAACAATTACGATTTCACTTTGCTAGGAAAGGAAGAAAGTAGCACCTTACAGAAAAGTCAGTACGGAGTTCAGAAAAGACAAAGACACGCTAGTTAACATTTATGAAAGACTTACTAAACATAGCAAGCCTTGTTTGGTATATAACAAATCAATAAACAATTACGAGTTTTTGGCGAAATATTAGTGTTACCATATTAATAAATATTAGCAACTCTCAATGTGTATCGCAATGTTGGGTATCTCAATGATGTATGTTTCTGTATCAATACATACATAATTACATTATCAATATCTGTACACAGACATCTCTGACAATTCAATCTAAGCCTCAATTAGACACAGTAATGTTTATAGCGAACAGCGATCAAGCTAAATTACCAAAATTTCACACGTGACGTTACAGTGCACAATATTGTAGGAGTGCTAGACGATGCTCGCGACTTCGTCTGCGTCATTTATTTTTCTAAGGCTGTGGTAACTGACATAAATTATCTTGTTATTTCCTTGGTAACAGTACTTTTTTCTGGATAAAATGTATTCTATGTACTCCTCTTTACTCCTGACAACCGTATGCAACATTTTAAGATTATTTATTGTAGTTTCGCATTTATAATACCCATTAGTTGGGAAGTAGGGATTAAAATAAGCAAAAATACATTTCATGGTTTTATTAATGGTTAGTCATTAATTGTGTTCTCGAGTCGAGGTCACAGACCGGCAAGCGCACCGACGATCTGATTTTTCTGAACGGTCCTATTGGAAAACTATAGAAGAGGCCTAATGTCTACCAGTGGACGTACTACGTCTAAAATGAGATGATGAGATTAATGGTTCATTCAGCTCTTATAAAGCTTCTGAAAGTTAGAGACTACTTAAGATTATGGAAAACAATTTAAAAAATTTACATTGAACATGAAACAATTAAAGCAAATTAACCCGCAAACCTTCGCGAATATTGGAAAATGTGTCCCAATCATCTTGATAAAAGATATACAGAAAATAATACAAGATAAAATCTCTGCGATGGAATATTTACTTCATGTTTAATTAATGAGAATACTCACTGTTTTTGAGTATTGTGAATCGGACGAACCGCGTGTTTTATAAAAAGGTTTTTATTTTCGGGGTTATCCAAAGCGGTGGCCCCGACGAACCCAATCTAGTCGTGTGATATCGCCCGGAAACGATGAGACTCGTTTTGTTTACTCATCCCGATTTCAATTTAACATACTCCTATAATTTTAACGATTTTTCTAAACGATATTCCCCCACATACCAATATTTTGGTGTAATTGTAATGTAATTGGACGATCATCACGAGGACGTTACAAAGGACAAATTACTATCTACGTTATGAGTGAAAAATGTATTTTTTCACTCATAACGTAGATGCTTCGTCTAAGGATTATCGCCAAAATAAAATAACTGATTTTTTTTATTTCTGTTATGCAATGACATCACATTAAATATATTCAGATTAATACAATTATAATTATAGTTTACAATAAAAATTAGTTCCAACATTCACTATAAATATTTCCTTCATAATAAACAACTAATTAATAGTTCAAGGGCCTTTAAAGGAATACCTATTGTTTCAAAGCAATATACTGACGCATTTTCATCAAAGGATTTCCTATAAAAGGCTAACATATTGGCCCTTTAATACCTTAGTTGAGGACGATAAAGGCCTTTGAAGAAAAAGGGATTGCCCAAAACAATAAAATATACATAGTCCATAGGACAGACGCTCAAACAGACCATGTAATGTAATAATATGTAATGACAATGTGGGGAAGAAATAAAATGTAATTTAGACTTACATCAATATGGTATTTTCTACTACATTTGGGTTCGATTTTGGCAGACAGGCACTTTACTAGTAATAAAACCAGTAAAAATAGAACAAAACCATAGTAAAATTTAAACTTTAACATTAGCGGCACAAGAAATTAATTAACCACAATATTCCACTTTGTTTATTTTTCTATTTTTATTATTTTTTTATATAAAATTTAGAAATTTCAATTTTACAGTAATTTTTTTGAGTTGAGGTGTACTATAAACAGAATTAAGTTTTTAGCGTACACCTGAGTTATCCACAATAACAGAAATATACAGAATTACAAACATAACAACAGAAATATAAAGAAAAGAAAGGAGTACATATTTTGAAGTAAGTAAGTAAATAAAGTTTAAGTAACCCATTAATTTATTATAGTTTACAATATCACCCTATTGAATTCGTAAAAAAATTGTCAGTCTTTACTCTTGAGAATTGCTGAAACTCAATAAATGACAATATCTTAATACTCCTATAGAAAAAGAAAGAGGGCACACAAAATGTTGTTAAAAGGACCTTTGATTGTGGCCAACAATATCTTTATCAATGTTTCTTATCAATTATATTGGCAAACAACGAGATAATACTTGTTCTAATTCTTCTTCGTGCTATAAATATTATCCCAACTTTTACAAACGAATAACAAGAAAACAACACAGTAACATTTGGTCTATATTTTTATCAAATCCAAACTCAATTATTAAAGAAAGTTCAACGAGTCCTTTGTCCCGACACAAAAAATACAAAAGCTAGTTGACAATTTTTTAAGGACACAATGCAATTTTTATTAGGTTATAGAATTATTTAAAATTTATAGAATAGCGATAAACGACAAGATTTATATTTATAACTAGCTGGTGCCTGCGATTTCGTCCGCGTTGAAAAAGAAAAAGTAGCCTATCCTGTGTCCCGTACATACATGTATAATACGTGTTACATATTACATACATACATACAGAAAAAAATTCTAAAAATGGTCAATTTAGTTTCAGTATCATGGATAGAGCCCATAAACACGATATCTCTAAAAACAAAGTAACTTACTCCATTACCAACCCTTACAGATTTATTATTAGTATTGATTGATTTTCAGGGAAAAATTGCACCCGTGCGAAGTCGAGGGCGGGTCGCTAGTTTAGTACAAATTGTTAAGTTAAGATTGGCTGATAATTAATCGAGTCTGATATCTCAACCTTATCAGACAATAAACGAAAATACAAGAGAGTTCGTAGTACATACACTCAGACCCAATTTTAAAGAGACACAATATGAATAAATAAAAACGTATTATCGTCCACGTGAATGTATTCGTTACATATATGAATATAAATTGTCATCATTACTGTATTCCTTTAAAATTTATTTTCAACGGAAATTAAGCAGAGTCATGAAGCTGTATGTATCAGTAATGAGCTTTTTGTGCTGGTGAGAAGAGCATGTCAAATTATAACTGAAATTAAATTCTGATTTTTTATTTTTATATACCCAATGTACAATCCCGCCGTCTGTATGTACCAACGGATTTTGATGCGGTTTTTTCAAGATTTCTTCAAGAAAATTAAAAGTGCCCAAAGTGCCTAGTAAAATTTTCATTGCCTAGTAGCATTTTTTTGTGTAGCATTGCTTTGAGCAGTTTTGACATATTTGACGTTGATTTTTGTACCATTTGCATGATCGTAATCTAGAAAAGGCCTAATTTTGAAAATCCTGTCATATTCGTCGATGCCTAATGGCTTGAAATTGTCATTATTATTGAAGTGTAGAAACCTTTTTAAAGCTTCAAATCTATTGCACGTCATTACTTCATACACCTGAACCTGATCGAGGGATTTAGACCAATACAACATCCTGGCAGGCATCTTCACACATGACATAAACTTTACAATTCTAAAAAATTTCTCCGTTTTTTCATTTGAAATACCTGCAGGCTTGTTGATGTCATCTTTGACAGATTTTAGACATGTTTGCTCACTGTGGAAGCAATTATCTGAGAATAAAAACTTGAAAAAATATGAGTAAAAAAAAATTGACAGGAACGCATACCAAGCCATATATGGCGTTTGCAAAAAACTAATCAAAAATCAAAGAAAAGCAAAATAAAATATAAAATTAAGTTACTATGATTTTAGTTGATTATTCAAAGAGTAAATAATAATTTTTATAAAAGATCTCACTCATTTTATTAGGTACTATTTTTTTTTCACTGTTGTATTTAGCAAGTTTGCAATTCTTTAGCAGGCCGCGTTGTATATAATCTTAAATATTTTTTACACACCATAAGCAAAAAAAAAAACATTTCGTTTCACATTAAAACACTTAATATGATTTAATTTATTTTATATTTTAATTTAATGTTTAGTTGAGTCATAAATGGCTTCGTATGCGGTAAGGGATTAAGTGCTTTTAATGTTGTCTAGATATTCCTGTAAAAAGTCAATTTTCTACCCCGCTTAGCTCAACTTAGCAGTAATTTAATTTTCTTTCCTTACAATGAATATTTTTCCTTATCAAAATAATGATATTGCTACTCGACTGTACTTGTTATTAGGGGTACAGTCAAAGATACAAAGCAATAACCCAGCACCCGCTTTAACGTTTATTGAACTTCTCCAGATCCCCTAATCAACAGTTTCAACAATGCCATGAAAGACTCGACGCTATGTCGGGCTAGACCAATTTATTTTGAACAAATATTTGACGAAGACTGGCAAATTAAAATTGTGTCTATAATGTACTAAGTCCATTTAGCACAAAGGTATTTTTAATTTAGATTAATGTAATTTGAAATTATTATTTTGGAGTATACATAGTTGAAATTTTTGGAAGAACTTCTTGACAAATTAGAACAAATTTAATTAAATTAAAACGTCTGTGTATAATTCTAGCCTTTCACGCCACAAAATGGATTGTTTAAAAATAAAACATAAAAATAGGTTTCATATTGCAACCTTCAATGTTCAAATTCTACTAATAATAAGATAATAATACTAATAATAAGACTAGCTGCTGCCCGCGACTTCGCCCGCGTAACTGTAAATTATATACTAAAACCTTCCTCGAGAACCACTCTATCCATTGGTGCAAACAGCATGAAAATCGGTGTAGTAGTTTTTGAGTTTATCGCGAACAAACAGACAGATAGACGCGGCGGAGAACTTTGTTTTATAATATGTAAGGAGATGCTAGAGACCAATTCCATATAACTTCCTTAATCCCTTACTGCAGCACACGTGCAGCATCAGTGGCTTTGCTTGTGTTCTTAGACGACAGTAGCCACCTATAACCAAGAGGAGTCATCCTGTCTGAAGACCTTTACATAAAAAGAAGAAAGAAAAATTATTTGCTGTTACAGCAGTACAATAATGCAATATCTTAAATCTTATGCCTTCATGAGAGGTGATGACTACAACTGGCAGTATGACTTAATATTATATATTACATAACTAGATACAGCAAAATACATATGTATAATTATGAAATTTACTACATAATATACAAGAATTTATGTGTGTAATTACGTTATCCTTCAACACAAAGAGCACTCAACCCTGACATACGTTGACAACATGGAACATAACTTTTTCATTGCCTCATAACATCGCGTCACACAGCCAAGTGAATGGGGCGATCAACTGTGAGGCCCCCACACTGTATCATTGTGCGGTAAATTGAATAAAAGGCAAACGGACAGGTCAACTGGTATTCGGCCGTGTAAATATTAAGCCATACAATGGACTCGCGATTTCGACGTGTTATCATCATAAATCTACGGTTGATTCTTCAAGGACGTCACAATTTTATGTTTTTACTAGCTGGTGCCCGCGACTTCGCCCGCGTTAAAAAAGAAAAAAGTAGCCTACATACATACATACATACATACATACATACATACATACATACATACATACATACATACATACATACATACGATACATACATACATACATACATACATACATACATACATACATACATACATACATACATACATACATACATACATACATACATACATACATACATACAGAAAAAAAATCTTAAAATCGTCAATTTAGTTTCAGTATCATGTATAGAGTCTACAAACACGATATCTCTGAAAACAAAGTAACTCCATGACCAACCCTTACAGATTTATTTTATTAGTATTGATGATGTGTTTAATAGCACTATTAGATTAAACATAATAGTCCAGTGCATAGTGGATTTGTCTGCGGTCACGGTAGACCAAAAATCTATAATATCCGTCCAGAAGTTACAATATCATTTAAATTTGAGGCCCATTTAAATCCCACTAATGATGGTAGTTTGAATACTTTATTAATTTAACTGAATTATAAAGTTAGAAAAGACATAAATATATCATTCAAGTACCTATAAAAAAATTTTCTTAACTACCCAACCGGTTTTGATATGATTTTCACTAATGGAAAGAGCGATACACGAACCAGTTTTTTGTATATATATATATATTTTTAAATAAAATTGCATACGTACGAAGCCAGGGGCGGGTAGCTAGTGAAATATAACTCATAATGAACAGATAGGTATGTGAAGTATTAAAAACAGAAACTAGGTCTGGCTTATAATTTAAATGAAATGAAAATAATTTCAAAAGAACACAAAACTGAGTGGCGGAACACCACACTGAAATAGAGGAAACATCTCTTACACACAGTTGGAGCTTCTCAACAAACCTACATCTACATTCTACATCTAAGTAATGCAAACATATGGATTGTAATTTTTTATAAAGTGTTTAAATATTCACACGTTACATAGATAATATAGATAGCTCTTTAATCTTAGGCATTTGATCTATACTTAGGTATCTATTGAAATATAACTTGAAATATAGCTTTTATATTTAATCTATCCCCGGAACTAGCAGTCTGTTTTGAATGCAATTTTTTTTTGTATTTCATAGCCAAATTATTGAGGAAGGTTTTAGGCAAATTCTTCAGGAAGGTGCCAAGAAAACAGTAAAAAGGCATTTTTATCACGTACATTGAAGCTTATCCTAGCTAAATCGTAATCTAATCTGCTTCTTCCGCCTATTGTCACTAAGCGATGTATTGGTTGACCCTGCTTGCTTACATAACTGCTAGAAATAAATCCCAGTTTCATATTTTTTTTACTTGATTGATTATTGACATTCCAACTGAAAACATACTGTCATAGAAATAAAGTTACTCACAGATTCTACTCGTATTGCTATAATATCGCGGAATATTTTTTTTTAATTTCGTCAGTAGTTTTAGACAAATTTTACTTCTGTACAATAAGAATTAGTGTACAATATATTTCGTTTTAACCTAATTCTCTTAATCTGCTTACCATAAACGCGATATATGACATGGTTCTTTCGTGTGTGTGTGAAGCGCATTTTTTGCAAATGTTAACCACAAATAAAACTTAGTCTTAAACCACATGTATGATGTCTTAAAACACATAGGTTGGGCCAATGTTGTGCCAACCTATTCCTCCATAGATTTGGCCAATGGCGAGTTGTGAAGACGCGTTCAGGATACGTTAATAAACGGAGAATTGACAAAGTATGTATTTCACACTTTGTTGCTAGTTAATAAGAGCGATAATAATACATATACATTGTTAGAAAATGTTTACGGCTGACTGTACTCTAGTGTCACAGATTGCAGATGCATAATAGAATAGTTTATTACTGCATCCATCACACTTTAACGAGGCAGTGGCCGCATATTGTCATTGGCATTTCATAGAATTTATTATACTTAATGTAAATTTACATAAACAGTTCCGATTGTAAGCCTACATAGACCGTCATTGTTAGGCACGTTCAAGCCAGATGACGTTTACTACGTCATCTGACTTGAACGTAGACGCAGCGATTATGAATTTTACGAATTAAGTTTTTTTAAATATCACTGAACTTCACTTAACGATATAGTTATGGAATTCATAGTCTGGCTTAGTTGTTGACTGTAAATCCTATCCTTACCTTCTTTACATGGTATAAAATAGTCACTGCCCGCCGTCTATATGTTTTTTACACTTTTTAAAATACGAAACTGATTTTAATTCGGTTTTCACTAATAGAATTAGCGTAAAAGAGGGAAGGTTTTTTATATAGGAAAGGTTATATATAATTTGCAGAGAAAAATCCTTGCGAAGGTGGGGGCGGCCCTCTAATTAATATTAAGTATAAATGTGAAAGTGAATTTATATGTTTGTTACGATTTCACCGATAATACTTAATCTATCCAAAAATTTTTTTAAAAATACCCTTAAAAAGATACAATGAGCAATGAAGAATAAATCTTTTAATACCTAAGACAAAAGGTGAAGATATAAGATGCCATGGAGACAGGCAGGAGAAATATCCTTGGATAGTAAAAGATGGACAAAAGACAAGGTTACGAAAGAAAAATTTAAATATTGTTCATGTTTAGTAAAAGTCTAAAAAATGAATGGAGCTTTAGGCATGCTATTGCAAAAATAAAAGTGATATTTAATAAGTGAAGGCGCTTCATATAATTATTCCAAGCATCCCTAATAACACTGAATACTTTATGTACCCATTAAAATACATTGTGTTTTACAGTGAGTGAAGGAATTTAATTAGCCCTGTTAAAGCGCTTGTGCCAAGAAACGAATTAACGCTTCCTCCTTTATTTGGATATATTATTAAATTAAAGAGACCGGAATTGGTACAATTTTATTACAAGACACTTTATTACATTATATTCGCTTTTAATAATTTTATGAAAGTATTTTCAGTTTGTGATTCTACCAAGTTTCTTGACGTGTTATCTTGTTAAAAATAATAAAACTGCAACTAAATAATTAAAACTGAATTGAAAACACGTTTTAAAAATAATAATTGTGTCGTACGGTCTTTGAGACTAGGAGAGTAAATAAGATTTATGGAGCACGTAATAGTTTAAAGAGGAACATTAAAACACGCGACGAATTCTTAATATATATAAAAGCTCTTCAAAGTAATTAATATGTTATTAGTGCCATAGTAGCTAATAAAAAAAACATCAAAGGAAGTTTGGTTGAAGATTTAGTATACATGTTACAAAGTCAATTGGTAAACTCGATTTTTGCTAGAATATAGAACAGACTATTTATAATTATTTGTATTGAAGAATCAAAATATTTTAAATTTGAATTTGTACCAACGATATTGTACTATTTTTTTGTCACGAAAGTATTTTTTTTAATGTTGGGAAATCCTCTTGGGTACCCGGCAGTGTAGTCCCCTACACACTGTGCAGGGTTATGACTGGTGTTTTCGCGTACCCGCCTTTTTTAATACCCGGGTATCGGGTATTATTTTTATTAATACCCGGGTATCGGGTATTATTTTTATTAATACCCGGGTATTTCCGATTTTAGCAGGAAAAGACATTTTTGACTAATTAGGAACAAAAATGACTTATTACTACAATTTTGATGTACAATAACAAAAATATGACTAAACAAAAATAACTGACATAAACTTTCAAACTAAAATAAACTAAAATGACAAACTTTCTTCTCTGAAACAGTTATTTAAAATAACATACAGTTAAACAATCTTTAGAAATTAAAATCACAAAAACTTTTTGGTATTACAAAATAAAAATTACAACTTGAAAATCTTTCTTCTCAGAATAAAATAACCTCTAGCGTGATGACTAGCGTTGACATAACTAAACCTAACCTCAAAACTGTATTTTTAGTGCAAATTTGCTAATATTATTTTTAAGGCGCTACTTATTTTCTTAGTAATAAGTTTTCGAGAATTTTGATAATTTTTTTGTTTTAAGTCCCATTACCCGGGTCTGACTTTGAAATAGTACCCCGGTAGTAAACATTTCATTTACCTGGGTATACCCGAACCCGGGTACCCGGGTAGAAAACACTAGTTATGACGAATTCGTACCGGCTAAAAACCTAACGACTTTCTAGCGTAGTAGTGTAGCGTAGTGTAGCGGCGTAGCAGCCGTAGAAGGTCTGGGTAACGAGGACGTTATGACACGACATCGGTGCCCCCCGCCAGGGTTATCCAACACGGTGAAGGCTACGCTCCCTGTCGGAACCTCGGCGTACCTGAAAGTTGAGGTACGCCGGCCATCTCGGGGGAGCGGAAAGATACCTTACCTAAAAAATAATAACATTAAGCGCTTCTTTCACCAACGTCAAGTAGGCTAAACCGTCACTTAAAGTCACCTGTCACCGGGAATAAATTAGCTGATATACCTTTGTTTGTATACGGTATACTTTCCAAACATTAAATAGAAAATAATTAAAAAAAATCGCCTATCGAATGACGCAGTAAACCGAGTGCATAATTCAATAAAACAGAAAATGATTTCTAAAAGTAACTAACCAAAACTTTACTTGTAGTTGGTGAAAGAGGCGCTAAGTCTGCAAACTAAAATTACTGAGATACATAAGTTGAATCCTCATAATTTTTTCCAACTAATTCTAGCCTATTTTCAAAAATGTTTAATATAAACACTAGTGGACTTCTACAACATGGCTCTACAATTTCCGACACCTTTTACTGTACACGGAAAGGGATGTAACGTTCGTTGTCACATGTTGCCCCAAGTTTCTGCGCCGAAACCCTGAAAGATATAATAACGTAACATCACAGGCAATTATTTTCAACCGCCATAAAGGCTTTTATGTTAAGACAAAGTTCATCCATAAACGCTGCATGTTGGATTACTTCGGCGGAGTTTGTTTTCGTCACGTTTTCACAGCGAATATAATTTACTTACTCTGATTTATTTAATTTGTGTAAAGCACTTTAATAATCCTGCAACTTTGCAATCTGAGCGGTAACCGAGCGCTATTTCTTTGGAGTGGAAAATGAAAAAGTTATTAAAAGATTATCTGTTTTAAAACCAAATTCTATTTTTAATTCTTCAAGCGTTTTTTTAAATAGCAATGCTTAGATTTTTTTTATACAGAAATTTTGTTAAATTCGGTTCAAGAATAATGTTAGATTTTATTGTCTGTTAAGGTCGTTAGACAAGGCTGATTTGATGGCCGTACACTTGATGGTAGGTGGCTACCATCAACATTAGTTACATTTTGTTAACTAGAAAATCCGGTTTACCATTACTACTAAACTAAGCGCCTGTTTCACAAACGTCAAGTAGGCCAAACTGTTATTTAAAGTCACCGGTAACCTGGGACTGTGGAGCTGATATACCTTTGTTTGTACGGTAAACGTCCCAAACATTAAATAAAAAATAATAATAAAAAATTCGGTTATCGAATGATGCAGTAAACCGAGTGCATAATACAATATAACAGAAAATGATTTCTAAAAGTAACTAATCAATTAATTTTACTTAATTTTATTTAATTTATCTTTATTAAATAACTAATTTTACTTGTAGTTTGTGAAAGAGGCCCTAAGACTTCTACAACTGACACTACATTGGATTCGTATTTTACCGTATTTCACTAATTGATAGGTATTAGGTTGTAATTAGGTGCTGAGCATTTTATTACAAAAATCATAGAATTCATTTTGAGCAATCGCCGCAAAAAGATGAAACTTTGTAATGTAAATCTGGCGAAATGCTTTTTTTGTGTATTTAATTTTGATATTGTATTTTGAAAAAAAAAAAACGGCAAAAACGAGTCCTCACTCAAAGTCCTATGTTAAAATCAAAAGGTTTTAAAATATCATAAGGTTTACTGAATGAAAAATATAACAAGAACATTTAATATTGTTCCCATCAATTACCGAAATTGTTGAAAATTCTTTCATCGTGCACGACAATGATTAAATAAAGAAAATCATAAATCACAACGATTCATATTATGAGTCCGAATATTTTCACTTCTCTTTCTTAAAAGTGTTCACGGGTAAAAAGTTATCAAAAAGGCGAAAGTAACTGGAGACGGGTCATAAAATTTGTAAGATGGATTTCCCCTAAGTTTTGGTTCTCCAAAGAGACAGTTCAATTTCATTTACCATCTTTTTATTAAATGTATATATATCAATATGTAATTTAAAAAAAAAATTTTTGGTTTTGAATTTATATATTACAAACGAAAATACAAATCTTTTCTCTTTATAATATTATAAACTCAAAAACTACTGGACCGATTTTAATTTAACTACACTATCAGCGAATAAAAAACGCTATATGTTATAAAGATACGCGGACGAGGTCACGTGCCACAGCTAGTGTTAACTAAAACTCATCTGTTTTATAAGCACGTTCTTGCATATTACTTGGCTATTCCTATTGAAAGCTTTTTCTAACCGAGACTACCTTTTGTCGCATAAAAAATAACCCTTAACCGTTTCTCTTTGGTGGAAAGAAACTCTCTAGAAAATATCCTATAAAACTTACAAGTGTCCTCAACTAAGTTCGTTTTATCTTGCACTTCCTTCAGACACTTGCTACACCTGAAGCTATTCAGTTTTATTACCTCTCAAATTAACTTTTACTAGATCATTTTCAACTTATTAAAACTCTCTCTGAACATTATGGGAATCATTAAACTTTGCTTTTAATAATAAAGAGTTCCATTAACAATATGGATAACTTCTTAGTTATCCATATTTACTTGCTCATCTTCATTTATACTCTTAGTTAAAAGTGGAAAGTTAAGAAATTCGATCCGTAGATTTGATTTCGGAAGATCATCACCTTCAGACTTTACTGGGCGTTTGTCAGTATTTTAATTAATTTATAAAGCTTCCATTGTATTGTATATATTTTCCAAGTCAAAGAAATTTTCAAAATTAATTGTTTCTCATGTGAGTCTTTTTCTTTGCAATTCAAGGGTATAATTTTTTAGGGTTGATAAATTATCTACTGTATTGCCGAGTAATCAATACAGGAGCATCACTTGAAAACCTCACTATTGATTTTAATGATTTTTTCATTGTGTTTGTAATTGTTAGGACGAGGTTTGGACAACAACATTTTTTGGATGATATTTTTAAATGATATTGACTGTGGGGTCAGAATTTGAAATTATTAAACACTAGAATGTTATCTGTGATTTTTTCGTTTTCACGAAACTCATACTTACTTGTATTGGCTCTTGTACTAAACAAAGTTGGCTCTTGTACTAAACAAAGTTTTGTTCTGTCAGACAATTTCATTTGCATGTATAGGATTTTAAACAATGAAAATGTTTGAGTTCTTCATTCAGCAAAGCAACTCGGAATAATCCAACAGGGATTTTAATATGAATAAGAAAGAAAAAAATAAGTAAACTCTTAACAGAAACGTTGATATAAAACTACTAAGATTTAATAAAGTAAACAAAAAGGGCCCTGCATGTAATTACTTAGACAGGACAAAGCTGACATTTCGTGGTCTTAAATTCTTAATGGCAACATAAAACATAGGTCATGTGATTACAAAGAACGCTCGTCTCCTTTTATAGGCACCGTTTTACTTACGGGAATGTAAAGAAATGGTCCCATTTTGTGAGGATGTGACCCAACTACTGATTGTATTAATATATGATATAGTTAGCTCAAACTAACTATATTACTTAAGTGTAATAACAGTAACTATATTATAAATAATATAAATAATGATAATATTATTAGTTCCTATTTTCATATTATTTATATTTGGACGTAAATAGAAAATAAAATAATAAAAATTTCATAGGCGTGTCCACAGATAGGAAATGCATCAAATAGAAACAAAAAAGATATAAAACTTTTTAACAAAAAATAAAACCGCCGAAAAAACTGAAAAGCATAAAATAATCTTCTTATTTTTTTTACCTAAGTAATTTTGAGTCGCTGCCGCGCATCACTCTTTATGTAATTTTTACTTGTTTGGCGCCGACTCAAAATTACTTAGGTAAAATAAAATAAGAAGATTATTTTATGCTTTTCAGTTTTTTCGGCGGTTTTATTTTTTGTTAAAAAGTTTTATTTTATATTTTTTGTGGCTATTATCTAATATTTACTACATGCTTAATTTTTAATTTTCCCACCCTTAGGGTAGGATTTTTTTTCCAAAATTATTATCCAAAATTATCCAAAACCTCGAGACCAACTTCGAGGTATACCCTATCAATTAAAAAAAGAATTATCAAAATCGGACTACTCTGTAAAAAGTTATGCGTGGTTATACGCTACAATCGGTGAGTGAACAATCAATCATCCCCTGTTTTCCTACCCTTGGGGTTGGAATTTGTTTTCCAATTTAAAATGGAACCCCTCGGGGGTGCACCCTTTCAAATAAAAAAAGAATTATCAAAATCGGACCACCCTGTCAAAAGTTATGCGTGATCATACATTAAAAAAAAATATATACGCGTCGAATTGAGAACCTCCTCAGTTTTTGTTTTTTCGTTTTCAAGAGCGTTCAAAAGAGTTCAAGAGCGAAATGACAAATATGTAGTTGAATCTTTAAAAATAAAATAAACGAACAATGCAAAAAATATGTCACAAAATTAATCCATATACTATTATATAAAACTGAAGAGTTTGTTTGGTTGAACGCGTTAATCTCAGGAACTACTGGTTTGAATTAAAAATTATTTTTGTGTTGGATAGTCCATTTATCGAGGAAGGCTTTAGGCATTTTGAACGCAGACGAAGTCGCGGGAAAGAGCTAGTATTAAATAAAAACAAAGAATGAATACATCAACGAATAAAAAATAATAGAATTAGTATAATAATTTTTACAATGTAGTTAGTTACTGTTTTTATTAAATCACAGTTCTACTATATGACTATCCTATTCTAACTATTGGTGAAATATATTTTTTTTTTGTGTAAATTACATCCTACATACAAACTTTACCTCTTTATAATATTAGTATATATAGATTTAGCACAAATTGCGACTACCTCCTAATGTAGTCTGTGTACCGAATTACGTAGTTTGTAACGGTAATAATTTTATTTTAATAGAATTCTTTACTAACGTGTAATCGTTTTTATTATTTGAACAATAATTTTATGGTCGTAAAAAAGCGATAAAACCTTTCCGAAAAATTCCCGCATTAAATCTGTTTTATTAAGAGTTCAATGTTAGTGGAAAAAATGTAAATGTCCCTGAGGTTCGTGGCACAGGTAGGTATTACAAGGCAATTTTGTTTACAACCGACATAAAGGAATGTGTTTTATCACATATGTATATATGTATAAACACATACATACAGTGCTGTGTATTGTACTGTACATACGAGACTATAAAAGTTACCCACCCAACTATAAAAGGTTTGTTTAATGGATTGCGCATATGTTAGTAAACGTGCGTATAGTTTTTTTCAGTGTCGGCACGCTACCTTTCGGAGTAATTAACTTGGCAGTACATCTTGTGACTGTACTACCCTCTTCAGATTACAACCTAAAAATGAATCAATTATGCTGTTGTATTTTGATGCATCGTTAAGGATTGCTAGAGCTCGTTCCCTAATTAATCCTCACTTTGCCATGCATTCATAGAAAAAAATATACTTACACGTATATAATAATTTGAAAATTATTATCGACGGTATAAAGTTGACCATTCTCGTCCTAGTAGGTCCTAGTAGTCCTAGTAGTAGTAGTAGTAGTAGTAGTAGTAGTCATCGTAGTAGGACTACAAGATAGGTTACGATAAGTATACGTCCTACTATCCAACAGATTTTAGATAGGCATTTAAAGGATTGTCAGTTTGTCCTTTATACAATACACTAAAAAGTACAAATCTGCTTAAAAAGTGAAAAAGCGATTGATCTTTGTGCTTGCAAATGATAAATACGAATAAAATTAATTTTCTAATTTTACATTTTATGTTTCTTCGATGTGACATCCTGTCTAGGTACTTCAATTTGGGGCCGTTTTAATAATGACAGAACTCTGTCCTCTTACAGATTACTTCGTTTAATGATTCGTGTTGCGGAACATTTCATTTTAATATAGCTAACAGGGGACAATTTTCTAATATTGTTTTCATCTTAAATAACAGAAGGAAGTTATTAGAGGGAAACAACTTGTAGCAAATCTATTATTGCAATTATATACACTTTCAGAAATACTGTTCTTTTTTGTCGTAAATTGGGAAATCCATCTGGTGGCCGTAACCACCTATTTACAGAAGACCACTGTTGTTGTCGCCACACTCTCTATCACAACTCATTTGGGCAGACAGTAAACACTTCAAACAACAGTAATTCTTATAGTAATTGACATACCAGTTGCTAATTTAATGTTTGATTGTAGATTAGCTCAAAATCCGTTGATCTAGTAAAAAAATAAAATAAAAAGGGATATAGGGGATGTTTTTGCAGTAATTTACAATAAATTGTTGATTTGCATAATTTTTTGATACCTCTTTTGGATTACAACATTTTTTAAGTGTGAATTCATTCTTTCCTAATGTAAACGACAGACAATATTATTGATAAGCCTCCGAATAAGCCTATTATCAGTAAGACCAAAACTTTGAGAGATATGATTTTTTTTGTACACAACATACAGAATATCTCAAAAAAGGCTGCCACATACTCGTAGAATGGAAGAGGATTGGACCTCAGTACCCACGTTGTGTATTAAAAAAGTTGTAATTTATGTACCTAGAAAATCGCTAGTCCATGTGCGTTGTATATACTCGTATAATATGTATCAATATTAATAATAAATCTGTAAGGGTTGGTCATGGAGTTAGTTACTTTGTTTTCAGAGATATCGTGTTTATAGGCTCTATACCTGATATTGAAACTAAATTGACCATTTTCAGAACTTTTTTCTGTATGTATATATGTTCCTCCATAACTCTTAAACGAATTAACTGATTTTCATGAAACTTGGTACATAAAAATTTGGACGTACAGAACACAGGATAGGCCACTTTTTTCTTTTTCAACGCGGACGAAGTCGCGGGCGCCAGCTAGTTTAATAATATATCTGAAACCTAACGGATTTAAACAATTGGTAAATAAATACGTGTGTGACCCAGTGTGACCGCATGCTGACCGTGTAGGTGTAAAAACAATTTTAAACCTCACACACCGCTACCGCATGTGGATTTGTGAAGGAATTTATTTAAATTTGAAAACATTTTTCAGCTTTGGAACAGTGTGCGGCTGCCGTAATGGGGCACGCTGCGAACGGAGCTCGATCCATTTTACTGCTATCTCTTCTACATGGCTTCCTCTTCCTTATTGGTACGTATGTAAGTCAATGTTAACTCTTATGAGTCTTGTCGTAAAAATGCTTTATTCTTTTTGACTGAATAATAGATAAAGCCTCTGAGTGAAAATATTAACACCCACTATTGTGTTTTTTTCAAATCAAATCAAATCATTTATTTGCATGTACATGCATGGGTGTAAAAACCAGATGCCATAGTTGAATCAACGTCCCAGCATGTACTACCACATTTGGTGGGCAAAATAATATATGTTAATTCAGTTAAATCAAACTATTACATAAAATTATTATACATATTATTATATTAAAGTTAAATTTAAAATTTAAAATGCATCAGAACATTATTCTAAAAATGTGTCTTTTAAAAACTCATCCAGAGCATAATAAGCTTTCCCTACTAAAAACTCCTTTAGTTTTTTCTTTATTAATTTTGTATTTGAAATAATTGTAATCTTTTAAATAAATAAATACTTTGATGTTAAATTGATTTTGATTGATGAAGTAAGTAAATATGATTGCAATGATTTCGGTCATAATGTAGTAAAGTGAAATGATAAATTAATAAGCCGATTTTTAATTAAATCTGGTGCTTAAGTCTATGCTTGAAGACACAATTCTAAGTGATCAACAAATAAGTTATCATTTATATTTGCAAGACATTATAAACGCCTAGTTTATAATTGTAAGCGCCTGTTTCATAAACGTCAAGTAGGCCAAACTGTCATTTAAAGTCACCGCGGGGATAATGGAGCTGATATACCTTTGTTTGTACGGTAAACGTCCCAAAAATAAAATAGAAAATAATAAAAAAAATTCGCCTATCGAATGATGCAGTAAACCGAGTGCATAATTCAATATAACAGAAAATGATTTCTAAAAGTAACTAATCAACACTTTACATGTAGTTTGTGAAAGAGGCCCTAAGACATTTTGTTTCCTTCCAGTTATAAACTTTTCACTGTTGTTTTCACGAATCAACAAATAAATTAATTTAGAAAGATGAAGGTGATTTATAAATATTTATGCACATTATTCCAACTTGAAGATAAGTATTCGTCAATGACGTCATAGAGATTCGAGCCTTTTACCAGAATACTTGGAGTGATCTGCATAGACTAGTCTAGATAGATCCAAATAATATACTACAAGGACAAAAAGATTATATTGATTTATCATTATTAAAAGAGTAAACAAAGCAGTTAATTTTTGGTCCAAGAAATGTTCAAATTGCACGTACGTAAAGTTTAAAATATTTATAATACGAACAGGTAGGTACGCTTAGGAATAAATAAAATGAATAAAATCTTGCAACTAACTCGAGTGAAGCCTTTTATACAGCGAAAATGCTCGTTTCAGCAATAAGTAGTCAAATATAAAATTCTAGCATTCTCATATTTTATTAAATTAAGTATATATATACTCGTATAAGCCCGTAAGCGAATTATATACGAAGTATCTTCTATCTATATCTATATTTCTTATTAACTTGTTAAAAAATATTATGCTTCGAAGATTAATAAATAAATCATGACATTGACTTGACTTATTTATTGTTTTCATGGTCTAGAATTCAGATAAAATGTAAAATAAACAGAAGTTAAATTTAAAAACCGCAGTCAAAAATAAACTTTAGAACTAAGGTGTAACAATTTTCTAATTTTTCCGAGACTTATTTAATTGAGCAAATTGAACTTTTAGGCTCAAACATGTGTAAACTAAGCGCTCTAGGCGTAATATAATGTGAACTCTAAATGCAGAAAAGACAAATTAAGACACATTATTTGGTGTAAATTGCTTACTCTAAATATAAAGAATATTTCATGTCTGCCTCTGCACAAATTAAACTAGACATGTCTAGTTTAATTTGACTAGATTAAGACATTAGCAACAGTTAACAGCTAGTATAATATAAATGAAAATTTCCCTCGAGTCCTTTGCATTTCACATTGAGCAAGTTCGTTAGAAATGTTTATTTTAAAATTAACATAAAGATAAAAGGAAAATGAAATTATCTTTAAATGTGTAAAAAATTAATATTATTTTAACAGCTGGGTCCGGCACAGAAACTCCATTGGAAGACACGACAGTCGACGTCTCATCACGGCGGTTCCGAGCTGAATATCTTCAAGAGTGGCAGGGGACGGCTGACGCACCATACTTCGATCCCAGCACGCCAAGGAATATCACCGGATTAGTTGGTCACCCAGTCCGTCTACTGTGCAGAGTGAAAAATCTTCAGAATAGAACTGTAAGTAATTTAAGCAGAGGCTCGTTTCCAGCTCAAATTTACATCGATAATGTTGAGTTTCGTAAAAATTTGAAGTACGAGTATCACGAACAATGCCTCTAAGCTATGAAGATTAAACTGTAATCTTGTATTGAGTGGAAGATTTTATAATATTACAATTATTAAGCTGTTATTTTTTTTTATTTTTAAAGAAATATTGTATTTTACAAAAAAAAAGTTCTATTTTATCATCAATACTAATAACATAGTAATTATAATAATTATTGAATAATCGATATTCAATATCAATATACTAATAATAAATCTGTAAATGTAGGTATTGTATGTATGTATGTTCCTCCATAACTCTTAGGGCCTCTTTCACAAACTACATGTAAAGTGTTGATTAGTTACTTTTAGAAATCATTTTCTATTATATTGAATTATGCACTCGGTTTACTGCATCATTACTGCATCATTCATGCATCATTCGATAGCCGATTTTTTATTATTATTTTCTATTTAATGTTTGGGACGTTTACCGTACAAACAAAGGTATATCAGCTCCATTATCCCCGGTTACCGGTGACTTTAAATGACAGTTTGGCCTACTTGACGTTTGTGAAAGAGGCGTTTAAACGAAATAACTGATTTTCATGAAACTTGGTAGATAAAAATTTAGACGTAGGATATAGGATAGGCTACTTTTTTTCTTTTTCAACGCAGACGAAGTCGCGATCACCAGCTAGTTTTACATAAAGGTAAACAAAATGATGTGCAAAACCGAGAGCGGGTCGCTAGTGAAGTTATAAAATAATTACCTTTATAGTAGTAATAAACAATTCTAAATAAAGAATTGCCACGTAAAAATAAAAGTAATTCAAACAATTCGTTATGGATTTCAATCCAATAGAACCACCGACAACAATGTGAGTTAGTATAAATAAGCTTCATTCTGACGGCAAATTTTACTGTAAACATTTCCGTGGGAACGCAAAATTATTGTTTCAATTTACTCACACAAACTTCTAAGCGAGAATACTTCCACAATCCATAACATTGTTACAAATTTTATCCATGTTTATTCGTTATAAACATAAAACTGTTCACCTTTACGGGCACTAGAGCTTATATTTATGATTAGCTTCTTTGATAGCGATCGTTTCACCTCAGAAGTGGCCACTTAAACGTACCCATTGATAACACTAGGCCAGTAAAATGCTCCGTCATGAACCATTTTAGGGAATCCTAAACGAAGCTTGAGCATTGGGATGCGGGATTTTTCATCACTTTTAGTGATAGACCCGTCTACGCGGGTCTTGTTTCAAAGCTTACAAAGTTGTGTTGAAACAGTATTCATTACAAAAGAATTTTTTTTAAAGGTTTGGCGTAATTTTATACCGAGATTTTAGACGATTTTATTATTTAACTTGTTTTTGCTTACCCCTTTTTTTCATATTTTTATTAATTGTACAAGTGCAAATGAAATACCAGTTTCATTTGCCCTACTTCGTGCAGATCATTTCCCATCTCCCTATCCTTTTCCCAATCCCTTATTATCATTCCTACTGTAGTCGGCAGCGCACTTGCAAACACGTTGCTTGCGTTATAGACAACGGTAGCCACCTACCTTCATGTGGACCATTCAAGCCTGTCTGTCGACCTTCACGTAAAATAAATAAATTAAAAAAGGTCATTCTTTTGATATTTTAAATTCAGTTATTAGTTGCTCTGCCGATTAATTCAGTTACGGGAATGCAATAAACCGTCCATACATAATGCATTTCCACGATTTTCACTGTGAACTTGCTAACACGAGAGAGTAAGTCGATCATGAGGAAAATTCCTTATCGCCAGCGAGGTCCGAGAACACCTATACAGTTCTACACGGCGTAGTCGCATTCCATTCTACAGCTTCTCAATATCAGACCTGTAATAGTCCTCTTAACTGTATTGTGGGAATGTTGTTAGCTATTTGTTATAGACAGACGCGACCCGAGTGGTGAAGTTGCTAGCGTTCAGATAGATTTGTAAACAGAATGTATTGATTTGGACGATTTTAAATTGCACCAAAAATTTCAACATTTTAGAATATTTTCTGGAAAAATCTTAGGTTCTTAATTAAGGTTATTATTATTTTATAATAAGCACTTAGTTTATTATAATAAGCTCAAAGCTTAGGGCCTCTTTCACAAACTACATGTAAAATGTTGATTAGTTACGTTTAGAAATAATTTTCTGTTATATTGAATTATGCACTCGGTTTACTGCATCATTCGATAGCCGATTTTTTTATTATTATTTTCTATTTAATGTTTGGGACGTTTACCGTACAAAAAAAGGGTATATCAGCTCCATTATCCTCGGTTACCGGTGACCTTAAATGACAGTTTGGCCTACTTGACGTTTGTGAAAGAGGCGCTTAATATAATAAAGGAAACCAACTTAATTGTTTTGTTTTTTAGAAAGGTATTTTTCTATAAATAAATACATATAAAAATTTACTTACTCGTAATTATATTTTATTTCATATTGCGTCTGTTTGTTACTGTGTCTAGTTGTTACTCTGTGGGTTGTTACACAGAGTAACAACTTTATCATGTGCATGTGATAATAAGTTTACACAATGAGAAACGTTCCCTCGGGATATTTTAAAGTTCATTAAAGTTCTCAGGTTGTTGATCTTTGCAAATTTATTTAATGTTCATTACTCCTGTCTCTGTTGTGCTTAATTTACGGAGACAATTGTGATTGTTTGTTACAAACATAATTTAAAATAAACTTAAACAGTAGTTAGGTATGATTCTCAATACTAAGTTCAAACAAGATAACAAGATTCAAATATATATACATATGTTATAACTATATATACAAGTTTTTGCCCACGACTTTGTTCGCATAACCTTTTTCTTTGGTGTTAAAAAAATATTTAATTTTTATTGCTCATTTATTTTTGTCAGGCGTTGATTTTTTTATTTTTATTTT
Organism: Synanthedon formicaeformis; assembly: GCA_945859745.1. Lineage (NCBI taxonomy): Eukaryota > Metazoa > Arthropoda > Insecta > Lepidoptera > Sesiidae > Synanthedon > Synanthedon formicaeformis. The sequence continues at coordinate 2,869,185 of OX243960.1, read as the reverse complement.
TAGATTATTCCTCTAGAATAGTGCTTTTTTCAGAATGAAAGATACTCTATATCCTTTTCTGTAGGTATTCTGTAGGTATATATGCAAAAATTTAATGATGATCGGTCATGTTGTTAAGTTAAGGATACTCTTATTATCTACACATACATGCATTCGACGTTATAAATCGCATTTTTTTTAAATTCATGTACTATATTTATTCTTTTGACTATTAAAAGCAAAAACTCATAAACGTTTTACTTTTTTGTTGTATTTCAACTTGATTTAGTAGCAAATAGATTATTTCGAATGATTTGTAACGAAATTTGTCTTTCAGCTGACATCGGATACAGAAATTTAATAATTTTCCTGACCATTACCCTGAAAAATTACTTGAAAATTTAAATTGAACGCAATCCGGCGTAGAGTCGAAGGAAGTGTGTTTATAAAAAGCGCAATACGTTTGATTCCGATTTCTTTTAAAATTCTCTGTACATATTTGGCGAATTTTTATTACGAAAGATAGCATTTTTGCCACAGTAACGAGAATGTTGATCTGTTACATTTGAATCATGTATTCTTCAGGTTTTTCTACTAATAATTTATTATCAATGAAAGATATTACTGCCATTTCGGCTAGAAAAATAATGTGGATTAGTTACGGTTAAATTTATAATAAGCAAATAGGCGTACGACACAAACACAGTCGCTTGTGGCTTTCATTGAAAACCGAATACAATGTTTAGAACAAATTATTTTAAGATTTCACTTCCAATAGTACAAATATGCACTCTATTAGACTTAGATTAATCTAAAATAAGCTTAGATTTCCCCACAAATGTAATAGAGTTTAACGCACATTGTGCACTGCACTGCGTGTCAGTTGTCTGCGAAATATTTATTTTTAAGTCTCCCGGTTCGGGACTAGTCTGCAGGAATAGCCTTTGTCCAGCGACCTCTGGCACAGTTCAACGACTCTTCCAGACATGCTGTCCGCGCAGGGATATTTTACGACAATTCTATCGGCGTTTCACAGAGTAATGATGAACACTCGCGTCTAATTTCATTGTTTCAAAAATCCCTTTTTGTCTTTAGGTATCATGGGTCCGACATCGGGATATCCACCTGCTAACAGTGGGTCGTTACACGTATACGTCGGACCAGCGGTTCGAAGCGCAACACAAGCCGCGCTCCGAGGAGTGGGCGCTGCGCATACGCAGTCCGCAGCGACGGGACTCCGGCCAGTACGAGTGCCAGATATCCACTACGCCGCCCATTGGACACCCCGTCTTCCTCAACATTGTCGGTTAGAAAACATTTTGATCACACTATCACATACCTATCACAGAAGCAAATTTTATCAAATCTGTGGTAGATACAAGTTCGATCTACTCCGTCTAGTTCGATTTAACCTTTCGGTATCACTTTGTAGGTGTTTTAGGTATATAAAATGGTACAACAACAGGTAGGTAGGTAACAACATAGTAGTCATAGTTAATTGGGAGAAAGCATGGAAAGCCAACATTGACAGGCTTTGTTTAATGAAAATCGAATGTAATATCTTTAATTATTATCTGTCTGTAGAAGCAATTAGTATATATATCAACAGACAAATATAAACTTAAAAATTAATAAGTAAAATTTTATTTTATTGATTTTGATTAGCAATTTCTGATTATAAAATAAAACAAATTTTCACAACCGTTACAAACAGCTTATTCCCAAGACGGTAAAAGGTTATTAATTCTAACTTGTTTCTGGCTAATCGCGTGTGAAACATTGTGGGCGTTTGTTGAACAGTGTTAAAGAAGTAAGTATAAAGACACTAAACACTGAACAGATAAAAGGTTAAAGGCTATGAAGAACGTAACACAAAGCACTTTACTGTTTAGTGGGTCGATATTTGCCAATAGTACAAACTGTAAATAAAGATCCCTTTGTACTGCAATTGGAATGGCCGAATCTACGAGTACCTTAATTAAAACTGTATCTCACTCAGTAATCTATACCAATATATAAAGATGAAGAGTTTGTTTGTTTGTTTGGTTGTACGCGCTAATGTCAGGAACTACTGTTTCGAATTGAAAAATTCTTTTGTGTTGGATACTCCATTATATATACCTATGGATAAATAAATAGGCCTATATATTATATAGCCTATATAGGTTATAGAGAACGCGGATGAAGTCGCGGGCACCAGCTAGTCTTCTATACGTATAATAAAATCGTAGGTACACGAGCCGTGTTTGTACATTAAAAAAATTTTCAAAGAAACAATTTGTTACCGACATTGTTACCGAGGTCATAAAAGACCTTTAGAAAAATTTAAATAAAATTTTTAGAATTTTTGTCTGTTTGTTTGTTTGTCTATGCACGCTAATCTCAGAAACGGTGTAACCGATTTTAATGCCTTTTTCACTTATGTATCCAATCGCTTATTACCAGAAGTTTCTGGCACAGCTAGTTCTAAATACTTTAGCAGAAAATAATCAGAATTTATAAAAGTGTTTTCTTTTTTTTTTTTTTTCAATCTATCCAGAACCTGAAACAGCTATTTCAAGCGGTTCCGAGCTATTCATTCAAGCGGGTTCGACTATCAATCTGACATGTACTGTTCACCATACTCCGGAACCACCTACTTCAATCACTTGGACTCATGGGGACCAGGTAAAAATAAAGTATTTCAAAAGTAGTACTTAACACATTATAGTGACAGTAGGTGTGCGACAGCATGCAGTCTGCCCTCAAAATCTGGGCAACTTGGGCAACTTCTCTGAAGACAAGAACCGCCTCCTTACAGAAGACCACGTTGAAATGGCTTTAGCCGACGAGTCCGACGACAAATAAAAATGGCTTATAATATTACAAGAATAAAATTTACTAATTTAACACTTCTTAAATAAAATGTATAATTTTGAAATTTTAAAATAGCATTTTACTTCATTATTTACCATTACACAAAGAAAGCGGTTTAAAACATTCGGTATTGAAAAGTTGAAAACCATTATTCTTCTCGAAAACCCTACACATGCTCACCCTTCTTACCCTTCTAGCCAGTAATGCAGCCATACATCATTATTGACAGTTCACATGACACTTTAAATAATACTCACTCCCTCCCGTAATCTTCTGACAAATCCCCGGATGCCGGGATTAGACCGAAATAATCCCCTAAGGTGTAAGGGATTGGACCATTCTGCGCCAATCGGTTCAGTGGTTACTGCGTGATTGCGTAACGAATTGGCTGTCAGACAGATAATTTAATTTTAATTATACCCAGTAGGGAGTTCTGTTACTCTAAAAACTTGCATTAAGTTGAAATATTGCGTTGGCCTAAAAGTCTGTGCGATTTTTACCATTAGCGTACTAAATTTTTATTTCATGAATTTTTTGTCTTTAAAGGCTTTTTTAGTTTAAAGAAAGTCGTTTGAAAAATATTTTAATGTTACTGATTTACTATATCTGTATGATTTATTACGATTTCAGATTTACTTAACGTTTACCATAAAAATTAACAAGTAATAAATATGTAGGTGTATGGAATATCATACCAAACTATATTCTTAAAATATTTACAAATCTGTTGGTGATACAAGTCAGCTTTTCTCCATACAAACGTAGAATGATTAGTACTCCGCTGTTTTATGTTTAATTTACAAAAGTAAGCTATTTACTGATTTATCTTGTCGTTAACTAGAATCGTTGCTATACAAACTAGAAAAAAAGTATTAATTTAAAAGATATGATCCTTGAAAAATCCATATTTTAACACAAGTTTTAATGCAACTTTTAGGGTGAATAGGTCACTCTAGTGTACAAAAACACCAAAATACTTTAGCCACAGGCATTGACTAGTTATTCAGGAGTTCAAATAACTTTACACGAAATAGATACTTGCAGTAGTTTTGTCAAAAAAAGCATTGTTCCAAGGGTCTGTTTATGTTTTTTTCTGTGTTCATTTTTAGTATGAATCATTGTGTATTTCACTCGACTGCTCTTTTCGCGCTTTGTGCTGTGTGAGACAGGACGCATTTTAGCCACACCCACCGATGAGTTCGAGCCGCCGACTAGTTTCACCTTAATAGCATTAATTGCTTTTATGGTGATTTTGATTTCTCTTTATTTTATATTTTTCCCTGAAGCTTAATTTATGCAAAGTATTTTTTAATCTACACAGGTGATTAACTTCGATTCTGCTCGTGGCGGTATTTCTCTAGTCACTGAGAAAGGTTTGAAAAGTACAAGTCGTCTTCTAGTGCAAAGAGCGACGGGTTCAGATGCAGGGCTCTATACTTGTGGTCCTAACAACGCGCCTCCAGCTTCTACTAGAGTTCACGTTTTGTCTGGTGAGATATTTCGTTTCGACATTTTGTAACTACTCTATATTTAGATACCTACTCTTCAATACTAATAATAAATCTGAAAGGGTTGGTCATGGAGAATTACTGTCATGGTCATGACAGTATCCAGATTTGTTTTGGTGAGTGAGTAAGAGAGTGGGAACAGTTTGGCGACTTATAGTCTGCCTGCCTTTAGGTAAGAAAGAATGAAAATATATGGCACGAACATGACGACTTCTGACGACTTACACAACAATCAATCATAAATAATATGATATAAGAGTACTTTTTTGACAGTCGAATAATTTGGGCACATGTATATATATTGTTTATTGCCATCGAAATACTACAATGGAATTTGCGTCACAAATGCCAAAGCGGCACATAAAAAGAACGCCTTTGACAGAATCATGGCGGACTCTTGTCTTCACGCGTCAATGGTAAGAGGTAGTAACGATCAACTTCTACTATTTCATTTTAAACTCTAATGGGTTGACGTAATGGGTTAACATTTTCTTTAAATTATATAATATTATGTTTGTTTTGTTTTAAATGACAGTTCATGCTCTATGCATATGTCACTTTTAAATGTTCCATAAAATTCGTAGTGTTTTGTATGGCACGCGGGTTCCAAGTTGTAGTAGTTTGATGTTTATTGCACGAAAACTAGCAAGAAATTCAATTAATTTAAAAACTTGGGGGATTACCCATTCAATGCGTTTTCATTAATATTACTTACACTTTTGGTAATTTTATTTCTTTCTACATGAAGCCACATTACTTATAGTTTTGCCATATTTAAGGTATTTGTTTAAGGCTAAAAAATACCCCCAAATTAGCTTTGTTTTCAAACACATCATCTTTATTCGGCAGGTGAACATCCAGCAGCTATGCAGCAGGGTTGTGCTACATCATCCTTAGATAAAATAACTTCTCTTCTAAGTTTAATCTTAATTCTTTCCGTACTGCGAAGACCGATATATGATGTGCAGTTTGGTACCTGAACTGGAAAAACCTATTTAGTGAAGTGTTTTCTCACGACGTGATTTACAGTGTTACAAATTATTTAAAATAATTTATTACTTCGCTGCTTAAAAACTAAAGAGCCACAAATCAAAATTACACTTTTTACAGGAGAGCTAACCGAAACAAATTAAATTATTTTTTGTCTATTTTTTTCTTATTAGATATAATATCAAATATATGCATATTATACATTAAATATTTTAAGTACTTTTATAATAAACTGAATACTAGAAGAGATATAAGCATTATAAGTTACTTTTGAATATATGAAAAATGATCAAAATATACTAAAAATGGAATAAAACAACCACAAGTCTTTTTGCAACATACAATATGAAGGATTGTGATTGTATTTTTGCAATAAAATCATTTTTGGATTTTTTGTTTTATGGCCCTTTAAATTTTAAGCAGCGACTTATTCTGTTAGTTAAATATTTATTAAATACTTTATTTCTCTTAATTTAAGCTCTGTAAAAAAAATTGCGTTTGTTAGTTCCAACAAGTATTTTAAAGTATTTGAATTTAAGTAGTCCTATCTTATTTCCATGGCAGTTACGATGAGTTTAGCATTAGAGACCATCGAAATTGCAAATGCATTGAATTTTTATCTCTTTTTGACGATTTCTTGCGTTGCAGGTTTTAGTGATAGCTTTCATATTACATTACGTTTAGGAGATTCCATGAGTTTGATCAGGTATCTACCTATAATGAGTAATGCCTTATGAATAATTAAGGTGGTTGCAGCGTATAGCCTATATTAATCCCTGTATCGAGCTTCCAAAATTGCTGAAAACCGATTCTAAAATTATCGTGACTGCTACAGCCTTCATATACGAGTAAGTTTCAGCAGTTTAATATTGCTGCAAATAAACAGAAAATAATTTTATCTCGTTCAAAGAAAATGTTAAAAGCACGTCGTGATGTAAGTGGTAAAATAAATCTTTATATTCTACAAGTAATTGCTATAAAATTTTCCAACTCTATGTAAAATAAATTCTTCAATTTAATATTCTTTAATTTCTTTTGTATGTAAATAATATATAGAATAAGATACATTATAAATTTGTAAATATATAAAAAATATCAACGAATTAAAATCTTTGTTACATAAAAAAATTGTTTTTCATTTTTTACCTTTAACTATTTTATATGATAGAAATTGAACTTCTATTTAATTCATATTCTTAGGTACACTAATTAAGCCATCAAAAATTTCAATACATATTATAATATGTACATGTTTTCGGTCGAATTCACTCGAAAATTGCTTTCTATGCCCTTGAATCAAATCATGAATAATGTATTTGACTTTCCTAATATTCACCAATTTGAAATAAAATTTGAAATGTAAATTTGCGTCTTGTAAAATGGTGGCAAAGTTACAAACTTCTGAACCTAAAACCCTAAAGAATAAAAGGGAGTAGGTATAAAAAAGAAACTAGTGTGTTTTTTTTTATGTTAAGGTCGACAGACAGGCTGACGGTCCACTTGATGGTAGGTGGCTACCGTCGCCTATAACTCAAGTAACGCCATAAGTGCTACAAGTGCGCTGCCGACCATAGAACGATCTATCTTATCTTACAAACGAGGTCTCGTGCTAGAACCTTAGTTTCGTGTATTTAACTAAGAAGGTTTACAGAAATGTCGGTTACGTTTCTTGGTTTAGTTTGACTAACAAAGTAAAGAGACAACCCTAAAACAAGCTCTTTGCGCAGCCACCGTCTCAATATGCATGAGGCTACAATGAAACGGGGTTGGTGTGTACGCATGCATGTTCACAATTATGCATGCTCGGTGTACTTAAGTATGCTTGAATGCCAGACGTTGGGTGCGATATCCTGTATAGGGCTACCTCTCCCTCAATACACAGGTGATGTATAAATAGGATTTTTATTATGAACAGCGTCTGACAGTCTATTTGTCCATTTAATTGTAGATCAAAAGGACTATCCAAAACTGAGAAACACCATCTAGGAACCTGTTGCAATGTAAATATTGATAGTATATGTAGGATAAAACTACAGGATACACCAGGGATTTAGTTCTTGAATCTGCTCATTCATAGCAACAATACAACTGGGTGCTGCTATTTCTGTTACGAGTAAATAGTAAAGCTGTCCAGTTTGGCTCTTACTACTGAAATAATTTTAAAGGATGATTTTTACATAACCAATTCACATCGAAATACTACAATGGAATTTGCATCACAAATGCCAAAGCGGCACATAAAAAGAACGCCTTTGACAGAATCATGGCGGACTCTTGCCTTCACGCGTTAATGGTAAAAGGTAAGTAACAATCAACCTACTATTTCATTTTAAACTCTAATGGGTTGACGTAAAGTCACATTTTCTTTAAATTACGTACTTATTATTATGTTTGTTTTGTTTTAAATGACAGTTCATGCTCTACGCATATGTCTATTTTAAATGTTCCATAAAATTCGTAGTGTTTTGTATGGCACGCGGGTTCCATATTGTAGTAGTTTGATGCCAATTCATTATTAGACTAATGATTCTGTCTTAACAAATGTTTGTGGAATATTTGTTTAATTAATCGACAAGCTTCTTATTACATTATTTCTCAGTGGCTGACTTCTCCTCCAAAATTTTACAGTGCTTTAAAACAAAAGTTTTTGACCAATGTATGTTGACGTGGTCTCTAACTATGGGCCTCGCAAGAAAGCTCAACGTCGTTCCGCGACAAAATAAGCTCTATAGAAGTTATATAGAGAGCGCTATACTCGAGATGACACTGCGAAATCGAATCGGGCACAAATTTTGAAAGCGACGAATAGTTTACCTGATATAGCATAAAAACCACCCGCAGCTCTTTTTACAAGATGACGGCCGTTGGACAAGGGTTGCGACCCACAATCATGGATTTAACTTTACAGTGACCCCCCTCTTGACATCAAAAAAATAAAATTGCGCGCTCTGACTTTTGCACGCTAAGTCCAACAAAATGTAACATTTCAATGGACTATCAGTAATTTGAAGTGGCAGTGAAAAGGGCACATAGTACGGGCACTACAGCAATATTTCAGAGTGGTGTGGAGCAGCCTAACGAGATGTCCAAATGTGTCCCTGCAACTTCTTGTCGAATCCAGATTAGTCAATTTAAAAGAGTTTCCAAACTCTGCAGAGATTCGAAACTGTGCCGTCCCTGATACAAAACAATAACGCAAGCACCACTCTACAAAATAAATGAATAATACTGCCCTCTGCGGGCGAAGACGGAATTTTTGTATTTACAAACCCTCCCCGTTTATCCCTCTTTCCATAAGAAAAATGCGAATTAAAATCGGTCTAGCCATTCTTGAGTCTTTACGAAATTAACACACGGCGATTGATTTTTAAATATAAAAAAAGTAAAGATTACATTGGGCGTTTTCATTATGTTTAGGTACGTTTATTTTTACTTCAATAATGTTAATATTATGTTCCTAACACACTCTACCATACTGTACAAGTCGACTGAAACTTGGCCGCTTCTAACAGTCGTTTGTCGCTGTCATTCCGCGTTAGTATGAAAGTGACAAATATTCTCATTTTTTTCTAAGATTTATTATCTTATAGCTTAACTTTATTATGGTTACATAGTAAACAGTGCTTACTTGAGTCCTTTAAATATTTGTTTCTGCACTTATTATAATACAATATTGAAACTGTTATTTTCTACTTATACTTACATGGCTGTACATGGTAGGTTTTTGAGCAAAGAGACAGATTTCAAAAAGACAAAATATTAGTGTCCGTTAGAGAAAATAACATCACAGACACCCTAGTTTTGTGTAGTATCTTAAACGACTTACCAAAAATCTTTAGCTAAAACATGGCGAGTGCTTCTCTTAAATAACCAAAGGGATAATTACGCACAATTTCAGCAGCCAACGTTACTGTTAATGAGGTCGCTGTTTAATTTATTTTATACGGCAATTTTCGTGTATAGCCCGACACCATTTAAAGAGAGTCACTTCTATTCTCTCCACTGCTCTTAGTTACTTAATTTGACTTTAAACAAATGGTCGTTGCGTTTATCTCAGTTAATTAAATTTATTTATTTGTTCGGATGTGATATAAATCTGATACAATTTAATGCGAATATTCCCTTTGTTTTAAACACACCACTCAGATAGTCAAAGAGATTAAAATATTTAATGTCATTCGTAGCGTGTGGTTGAATAATATTTGCCTTTTGATATGAGATAGTGTTTTGTTAGCTTTAATCACTAGATAAAATTATAACGAGTTGAGATTGTGTAACAAAATTCAAAATATTTTCTTCATTTGAGATATTTTCCCATCTTTTCTATTTGTATTAAGTTACTTCTTTTACTTAATTAGAACTGAAATAATATACTGCTCAAAACAATTAAGGGAACAAAACTTTAAAGTAGCACAAATTTTTTTACTTAAGGTTTTAATTATAACTGGCGTTGGTAAAAAAATTAAAAAACGCAAAAGGATCGGCGTTTTTGTTAGTAGTTCTAATAAACACCTAAAAACAAAGCGACGCCATTGAATTTTCTTTACATTCTAATCAGAAAAAACACATTTAAAGTGGTTTTTCAAGTAGTTTTTCAAGACTACTAATAAAGATTGAAGTAAGTCTTCTGAGTATTGTTGTTCATTGAAGCGAGTGAGTTTTGATCTGACTGAATGGCATGTCTCCCGAGCTATTGCTTTGCTTGAAGAGAGTCGAACGATGCGTTATGTAGAAAATAATCTAGGAGTAGCCCTTCTGTTATCAATAGACTTTGAAAGCGATACCGTGAGACGGGAGAATGCTCACGAAGATGTAGTCCAGGTCGAAAGAGAAAAACTATACGTTTGCAAGATCGCTACATCGTCAAATGTGCTTTACGTAACCGCACAACAACTGCAAGAGATCTTCAAAATACACTAATGATGGACCATCAGACGGTAAGAAATAGGTTGATGGAAGTAAATTTGAGATCACGTCGACCAGTTCGGGCTGTGCGTCTAACTATTCAACATAGACAAGCTTGCCGACGGTTCGCGCAAAATCACACTAATTTGTAACTTCGATATTGAATCCCATTGCTTTTTACTGACGAATTACGATTTCGTCTAACACTATGCGAAGGTCGCCTCCATGTTTACAGACGCCTGGGCGAGCGATACAAAGCAGCGGCAGTCCAGAAATATTACAAATTTGGATGTGGCTCTGTGATGGTTTGGGGCGGAGTTAGTTTGGCCGAACGCACAGATCTCGTCGTTGTTCCCAGGTGGTCGTGTGCTCAAGCTTACATAGAAAACGTCCTCGACGATAATGTTTTGCCCGCAGCATATACAGTATCGGCTCAGATTTTATTTTAATGCAAGATAATGCCACGCCGCATACTGCAGCCAAAACGTCAGATTACTAACGGCATCATGAATTCCATGTAATGGAGTGGCCTTCCATGAGCTCTGACTTCCAGGTGCACCCGGAAGCATCCTATTACACCTCAAAAACTGCAGCAGCTCACTGCTGCGTTGAATGAAGAATGGGAGCGAATTCCACAAGAAGATATTCGGAGGATCAAACGAAGCATGCCGCGTCGTTGTCAAGCTGATGGGGGCCACACACGTTACTAAAAACCACTAAAGAGGGTTCATGGATGCCACACTTGCTACTAAAAGTCACTAAAGAGGATTATTTAATCGATATAAGGATATTTCTTTGACAGACCTTTTTTATCCCCAATACAATGTACATTTTTATTTTATTTTTTATTAAAAAAAATACAAAATGAGTTTTTTTATTAATTTTATTAATTAATGAATTAACAAGGAAAAAAATTACATAAAATTTATTTTAAACCTAATTGTAGTTTAAACAATAGAAAGGACCAAAATCTCTTTCCCCTAAGTGTTTCGAGCAGTATATAAATATATTTTTTATTATTTAAAAAGAAATAGTTAAGTACTGAAAAGTTACTTGAGTTAATTTAGAATAAGAATTCATTATTAATCAAAATTATTTACAAAATGTATTATGTCATAAAATTATGAATTCCATATCACATTCACTTTGCTTTCTTGGCAGGGTTCTAAGTACCAGTTGCATTACCCCACTATAGTATAGCAGGGCGAATTTGTTGACCGGGTTTGGGGATAGTTTTAGGATTGTATTATAGAAACCGCTCAGTGCCAAGTGCATTAAACGGACTTAATACTCACATATTTTTATACTCACATACTTTGAATTTAATTTTCATACATTAATACAATAAAAGACTCAACCAACGGGCACATCATTAATATTTGATTATATTCTCGATTAACACTTATTTGACTAAGAAAGCATTGTTAGCTTAAGGTGATAAGATGATTACTTATTTAAGTCACCTAACTTCCAGGTCTTTAAACGACTTAACCCAAAGCGAATATTGTGTTTGTAATTTAGGAACAATTTAATGAAACTCGTTAAAACTTAACATTACAAAGAAAAAAGAACGAATTGCTTATGACGAAACAAATTTATACTAAAATTAATTTGGTAATTTTCGGTAGCCTCTGAACCGAAGGCAATTATTAAAACTCCGCGAAACGTTTGACTAAAATGGAGACACTTTTGTTTTAAAATTGAGTAGTGAAATTAGGCCAGTGGGTTAGGGAAATTTATTACCTGGTTTAGGTGGTTTCAGAATTAAATAGACGACTTATCCCATCAAAGATATCTTATTCTGAGTTTTATTAAGGTTAATAATACCCTCCAATTATCACCGTCGTTGTTTATGTCAATAGACGACGCTTGCCAAATAGGTATCAACAATTATTGGACTGTGAGCCTACCTGTCATTATATTCCAAGAGCTCGTGAACCATCCGAGTAACCCGCGAGGTACAAGGCTAGGATTTTTTTTATTGATGATTTATTATCGGTCAATTAAGAAAATACCAGTCTGGCAGGTATCTCGCGGTTGCGTCGTTATCTAATAAATTTTTGAAAATGTAAAAAATTCACAAGGCTGAAATTTAAAGGGCATATTCTATCAATAGTTTAAAAAGTTTATGCAAAGAGCCTACCTGTTCTGGCGGTTGCAAGTGCCTGCCAGACCAGTATAAAGGACGTCCCAAGACTATGCGACATGAAGGAAATTACCTTAAATATTGTAGATAGGATATTCTGTTCAAAGAAGACTTTATGTTATTTTTAAAAGTAATACTGCATTCAAAGATTTACTAAAAAATACTTGCTTCGTCTGGGAATCGAACCGACTTAAATGTGAAAAAAAAATCACCCGTATTTTTATGATGCCAATCGAAAGAATGGACAAAAATAATAATTCTTCTTAAGTAACATAGTATCTTAAAAGAAAGGAATAACGTAAAATTTTGATTGAAATTTCAAGAATCTTATTTATTGCCGACGACGACGTAATTTTTCAAAAAATCTTTGATATTGATGAAATCTAACATATTGTAAATCAAGGAGCCAATTCGTTAAATTGATGTTCATCTGACTTGAAATACTAGATGAAATTTCTGGTAACGTTTATTATTTTTTATTTATTTATTTTAAAAATTGCACCAAATTCTAATATTCATAACTCCACTTGCAAACGCTGTAGTCTAATATACACTTTAGGATATTATGGTGAAACTAAACAATTGTAATACCTCTAATAAAATAACTGAAACTATAATAAATACAGGCAAGGAAAATATTGAAAAAAATATGAATAAAATAAATAGACGTAGTTACAACAAAAAAATATATTAGGGAATAACAAAATAGATATTACATATATGCAAATAATTTTTAATTTTATCTTTGACTAGCTGTTGCCCGCGACTTTGTCTGCGTTTAAAATGTTATATAGCCTAAAGCTTTTCTCGATAAATGGACTATCCTAATCAAAAAGAATTTTTCAATTCGAACCAGTAGTTTCTGAGATTAACGCGTTCAACCAAACAAACAAACTCTTCAGCTTTATAATATTAGTATAGTAAGCGCCTCTTTCACAAACGTCAAGTAGGCCAAACTGTCATTTAAAGTCCAGTAACCGGGGATAATGGAGCTGATATACCTTTGTTTGTACGGTAAAACATTAAACGTTCCAAACATGAAATAGAAAATAATGAAAAAAAATCGGCCATCGAATGATGCAGTAAACCGAGTGCATAATTCAATATAACAGAAAATGATTTCTAAAAGTAACTAATCAACACTTTACATGTAGTTTGTGAAAGAGACATAAGGGTTGTATTATGGGTTTCGCCTTTAATCTGCTGCGTGAATTCTATACTAATCAATCTATAACAGACAATCTCGTATAAATATGAAAGGTGATACCTGAAATAAAGGGTTGTTTTTAGGTGAGTTAAGAACTCCAAAGCCATTTGTTCCATCGTCACCTTGTATCTTTTATCAATTCAAGTTCATTGTGGACTTATATTGTATCTGACATTGCTTCTGTTTCTAGGTGACCGTGGCCATACATATAACATCTAGTTGACCGTCAGCCAATATGCCGACATCATAATAATCAAAGATTTAATAAATCTGTAAGGGTTGGTCATGGAGTAAGTTACTTTGTTTTCAGAGATATCGTGTTTATAGGTTCTATACATGATACTGAAACTAAATTGACCATTTTTAGAATTTTTTTCTGTATGTATGTATGTAAGTATGTATGTTCTTCCATAACTCTTAAACGAATCAACTGATTTTCATGAAAGTTGGTAGATAAACATTTATACGTACGGGACACACGATAGGCTACTTTTTTTCTTTTTTAACGCGGACGAAGTCGCGGACGCCAGCTAGTTTTATACTATAAAGAAAGATAAGTAAATAAATATACTTACTCGTACCTAAATAAAATGCTTAAATATTCTTCTTTATAAAGTGCTTCTTTTTTTAGAATTTTATTCCTGAATTCGAATACAAATAATATAATTCGTAAGTACTCTTACAAAAAGTTGAGTTATACTGTAGCGCTCCAATTAATAAATTCTCCTTAATATAAATCCATGGAAAATCTAAAACGGTATGATTTATAAAGGCATAAAAACCCCTCTGCCTTAGTACGAAATAAAAATAAAAGGAATGAAGAAGGTAAGATGAATGTGTCCCACTTTTAGAGGTTTAAACGTAAAATACACTGAACATTTCTTAAGAAACCTTTAGAACGGCCCTTTTTAGGGTCCTTTAATATAAAAATTCGTTTGGCAATAGAGTACAAAAATTAGTTATTTCTGTGACCCGCTCCCGGCTTCGCCCTGCGCTTTGTAGGTATTTATGGACTAATTAATATTTAAATAATGCTTTAAAATAAATCAATTATATTATTATTATGTAATAATTGAGCCAAATTTGTTCTGAGATGACTGTCATATAAGAAATTTAGATCAAACATGATTTAATGATTGTAATTTAGTTAGAAGTTTTCATTGACATAATATAAGTACATATATTAACATCCGAGATATATTATTTCGACTAGCTGGCGCCCGCGACTTCGTACGCGTTGAAAAAGAAAAAGTAGCCTATCTTGTGACCCGTACGTTCATCTAAATCTAAATCTAAATGTTTATCTACCAAGTTTCATGAAAATCAGTTAATTCGTTTAAGAGTTATGGAGGAACATACATACATACATACATACATACATACATACATACATACATACATACATACATACATACATACATACATACATACATACATACATACATACATACATACATACATACATATATACATACATACATACATACATACATACATACATACATACATACATACATACATACATACATACATACATACATACATACATACATACATACATACATACATACATACATACATACATACATACATACATACATACATACATACATACATACATACATACATACATACATACATACATACATACATACATACATACATACATACATACATACATACATACATACATACATACATACATACATACATACATACATACATACATACATACATACATACATACATACATACATACATACATACATACATACATACATACGGAAAAAATTCTAAAAATCGTCGATTTAGTTTTAGTATCGTGTATAGAGCCTATAAACACGATATCTCTGAAAACAAAGTATCTTACTCCATGACCAACCCTTACAGATTTATTATTAGTATTGATTATTAACATGTTAATTATTTTATTTTTATTTTTGACTTAATAATAATTTTATTAATAATATTTTCATTATTATTTACAAATTTAGCTGAGGAAAACTGGCATTAGATTATTAATAGTTTCAGTCCAGGGAAAAAATGATTATGAGCAGACAAAACGAGCAGACTAATTAAATTTTATCAACGTATAACACTACCTAAATAAGTTGGTAGTAACGAATGTAATGAAAAGTAATAGCGACCTCGATAGCCAATTCATTGGTAACAGCAATAAACCCTTCTCGAGTCTGGAAACACCCCTCATTAATTCTACTAAAAACCTTGGTGAAGAAATTAATAACATCACCCGTTCGTACAACGGCTGGAACCATTTGTCCGGTAACCTTTACAATTTAATTATACCCAAGAACATTTCATTCGGAGTAATTCGCTCACTCTCTTGTGATTTGAAACGGTCACGGCGGAATCACACTAAATTTAGAGCAGCGAAACCAGGCTACGTTAAAATCAATTCAAAAGTCCGTGGGGAGAAATGTGTGGTACATTTATGTATCTTTAGACTGGCTTCTTCGATCAATGGAAAAGAAATTCCTAATTAATACATAGGAATGAATGGGTCGCTATTTATGATATAATTTTTTTTTTATGTTCAGATCGACAGACAGGTTAATGGTCCATTTGAAAGTAGTTTATCAGTTATAATCATCGAAATACTACAATGGAATTTGCGTCACAAATGCAAAAGCGGCACTTAAAAAGAATGCCTTTGACAGAATCATGGCGGACTCACGCGTCAATAGTAAAAGGTAGTAATGATCAACTTCTACTATTTCATTTTAAACTCTAATGGGTTGACGTAGTCACATTTTCTTTAAATTACGTACTTATTATTATCAAGTGAGATCGCGGCCAAGCGCTGCCTTGATCTAGTAAAAAAAAAAATTATGTTTGTTTTGTTTTAAATGACAGTTCATCTCTACGCATATGTCACTTTTAAATGTTCCATAAAATTCGTAGTGTTTTGTATGGCACGCATGTTCCATGTTGTAGTAGTTTGATGGTTATAATACATTCAATTAAATCATAACTTTAACTGATAATCTAGGATTATGTCACTACGGCTTTTCTTATTCTTATGGGATAAAGGATACACGGACTGAAACACACACACACACACAGTACATTCTGTTATTTCTTGGGATTGTATAGTACGTACTCGTGTCGTGCTAACTCCTTTTTAATATTATCGTTTTTATTTTTTGAAACTGAATTATTGTATTGCAATACATATCTTCCAGTGGTTTGAATTTGAATGAAGGTGTAAAACATCTTGATGGTTACCATCACAAAACACGTTCTGTACATTTGGTGACAAACTAGCAATGACCCAATATGACAAAATGAAATAACACAGATATTGAATAGGGAATTTTCAAATAACTCTGATCACAATAAGTTATGCAAACATTTGCAATAATAAAGAAGCCCAAGAAGGGAAGAAATAATTAATTTTTTTCTCATCGCCGGGAGGGGTTCATTTAAACTCATGGTCACGTCGAGACTGAATCCGTAACAAGTTTTTTCTTGGTTATCTGGAATTAATTCACGTAATCGAAGCCCCGCTGAACTTAATAGCAATCGGTCAAGAAATAATGTAAAAGGTGTTTTTACCTTTTTCTTTCAACGGGCTTTTAAAAGAAATTCTCTCATTAACGTGAATAAATTTCTAGAGTTGATAGAAGTAAAAGTTTTGTAGTTTAGATTTACACAGGTAGTATATTATATTAGTTTATATACAGTTCTTATGGGGCAGTTCTTAGGCTTATGTTCAGGTCTTACGTAGGTATATGTCTATGTCATTCTTACGTATTCCGGTTGTGATGATTATGTTATTCATTATTATTATGTTATGATAATGTTCTATTATTACGATTATGTTACACAATATTATATTTTTATACCTATCTGTTTATCTCAGGGATTTATTTTAAATAATATAAAGAGCTATAAACGAGGAAGATTAGTGTATATAATTAGCAGAAAAAACTACATTAGTGCGTACCGGGGACGAAAGCAGAACGCTAGTAATCTATAAAATCCGTTTTCATGTTTTCTTAAAACGCGATTATTAAGCTTTAGATCAGATTTATAAGATCATCTTTATGTAGTATTCGTATGTATCATTATGTACCGAACTTTCTTTATTGTAAAATCTTTGAAAACCTATATTCAACTAATAATCAAAATATAATAATAATACTAATAATAAATCTGTAAGGGTTGGTCATGGAATAAGTTACTTTGTTTTCAGAGATATCGTGTTTATAGGCTCTATACATGATACTGAAACTAAATTGACCATTTTTAGAATTTTTTTCTGTATGTATGTATGTATGTATGTATGTATGTATGTATGTATGTATGTATGTATGTATGTATGTATGTATGTATGTATGTATGTATGTATGTATGTATGTATGTATGTATGTATGTATGTATGTATGTATGTATGTATGTATGTATGTATGTATGTATGTATGTATGTATGTATGTATGTATGTATGTATGTATGTATGTATGTATGTATGTATGTATGTATGTATGTATGTATGTATGTATGTATGTATGTATGTATGTATGTATGTATGTATGTATGTATGTATGTATGTATGTATGTATGTATGTATGTATGTATGTATGTATGTATGTATGTATGTATGTATGTATGTATGTATGTATGTATGTATGTATGTATGTATGTATGTAAGTATGTATGTTCCTCCATAACTCTTAAACGAATCAACTGATTTTCATGAAACTTGGTAGATAAACAATTAGACGTACAGGACACAAGATAGGCTACTTTTTGTTTTTCAACGCGGACGAAGTCGCGGGCACCAGCTAGTATTATAATAAAACTATATAATAAATAGAAAAAATGTTACTACAAGTGACTATTTGTCAGATATTATATTTTATAATATTTTAAAACCGAGCTACTTTCGATGATGGGTCCTCTAAACTTTGTAAAAACAATACAGCCCCGATGGTAATCAAAACTTGGCAACTTTTCTTTTGTGAGTGACGTTTACGAATCAACAGAAAATCTCGTAAAGTAAGTCTATAAAGAAATCCGGTAATATTCAGATTTCTCATTCGCCACTTTTCATGAAATTTCATCCCGAGAGTAAATTGTAGCTTTCAAGTGGATTAACCTGGGACACGTCAGGATAACTTTGGCTAAGTCAATTTACCAACCAAATTCATGTCTTTCTCCGAGACCGCATAAATCTCATTAAACTGAGAAAGTGTACCAAGCTGTTGAATTATGTTAAGTTTACAAATAAATTTTAAAGTATATTACTATTATTTAGTTCTGTATAATTCCTCATTTCTGGAACCATTGAAGCTAAACTCTTCGTAAATATTTGTGTCCACTTTGCGACGGTATTGGCCTTTGCTTCTTTAGTTGCTCTCAAAACTTATTGGTAAACTATCTGGCAAACAGTAGCACAATTTAAACTTTGTCGTCGTATATCGCAAAACGTTAGGGTCGACTTTGGGGACTGTAAACAATATGACTGCTGATGTACATACATAGAAATATACATAAGAAAATTTCGTGTACTACCTGGGTATATAAGAATAAACTTTGGTATGCTGTATTACTTATTTAATTCTCTAGATTCTTTATAATAATGAAGTTGGCACTTATTATTATCACCAATACTATGAGGACGAGTATAAGTTTCAATTACGGTTTGCACTATTGGAAAAGAGGATAAACTAGAAAGCTTTGTTATGTAATTTTCAGAAAAATGTATCCACTTTTAGACGGGAGCCAGTCGGTTATTATCACTATACTTATCAATACAATCAATACTAATAATAAATCTGTAAGGGTTGGTCATGGAGTAAGTTACTTTGTTTTTAGAGATATCGTGTTTATAGGCTCCATACATGATACTGAAACTAAATTGACGATTTTTAGAAATGTTTTCTGTATGTATGTATGTATGTATGTATGTATGTATGTATGTATGTATGTATGTATGTATGTATGTATGTATGTATGTATGTATGTATGTATGTATGTATGTATGTATGTATGTATGTATGTATGTATGTATGTATGTATGTATGTATGTATGTATGTATGTATGTATGTATGTATGTATGTATGTATGTATGTATGTATGTATGTATGTATGTATGTATGTATGTATGTATGTATGTATGTATGTATGTATGTATGTATGTATGTATGTATGTATGTATGTATGTATGTATGTATGTATGTATGTATGTATGTATGTATGTATGTATGTATGTATGTATGTATGTATGTATGTATGTATGTATGTATGTATGTATGTATGTATGTATGTATGTATGTATGTATGTATGTATGTATGTATGTATGTATGTATGTATGTATGTATGCATGTATGTATGTTCCTCCATAACTTAAACGAATTAACTAATTTTCAATTAAACTTGGTAAGTACATTTAGATGTAAGGGACACAGGATATGCTACTTTTTTCTTTTTCAACGCGGACGAAGTCGCAGACACCAGCTAGTTCTCATATAAAATGAACATTTCCTTAGAAATAATGAATGTGAAATTCTGATTCACTCATTTAATTAATGTATAGCTTAAAAAATACTAGAAACATTTCATTAAAGAAGTTTGTTGAGACTTCCACTAAAATATATATCGGAAGCTGAATAAATCGGTATCGCTTCGAGCCATTTACAATTTTGAAGGAACCGAGGCAAAAGGTCACCGGAGTCAGACCACAACAACGGTTGTCGGCAGTTAGTTAGCGGGAGCAACTGAATAGCAATTCACAGCACTCCATCCCCAGATTTATTGCCCTATCTAATCGTTGGACTATCGTTTGTGAGATCTATGGCTTTTGGAAGTCATTTACTGGAAGCGGTGAGGTAAAAAGTTGTGTAGAATTTAACCCAATTTTTTTGATAGTTTTTATTTAAGTTTTTTTAAAAAATCACCGATGTAGTACTTCTCAAATACATTATTGAAATAAAGGAGATATTAACACTTGTCATCTCTATCTCGACTGCTCCTAGAAATCAAATTGAATTCGCAGTGAGCAAGCTGCATAACTCACCGCTTAGTTCTAATCCATACTATTCCATTCTTTCTATATTTGATCCGTACTAATCCTTACTAATATTATAAATGTGAATGTGAGTTTGTTTGTTTGTTACGCTTTCACGCAAAAATTACTAAACCGATCACCATGAAATTTTGCATACACGTTGTCTGGGATACAAGAAAGGACACACTTTTCTACTTTTCATTCAGAAAAAAGTACCTACAAAAAAAAAACTACCTACTACTAAAGTAGAAGTAGTTTAAGGGATCATAATTATTAAATAAAATATCACTGTCGTCAATGCGATTAAGATGTCAGATATTTTCTCACACAATTATTTTACATGGAAACTAGGTAACTATTTAAGTTTTAACATAGGTAAACCAGTTATAACATAGTTTTTATAATATGGATATGTATACGACCTTTACTATGTCCGACGACATAGAAAAGGTCGTATACAGTGGACGTCTGTCGGCAGATTTTAAAAGTCTGTCGGCGCTTTTATTATTCTTTACTTATATTGCGTAAGTACCATAAGTAAGACAAAAAACTTTAGCACCCATTTTTATTTATACTCAAGTAAAGAGAAATCAAGCAAATGAATCTGTTCAATTATTTTAAATAAGTTCAGGGACTGATTGAAAAATGGGTTGTTAGTTTTATTTAGTTTGAGAAAAAGCTTTTGATTTAATTGTCCGTAAAAGTAAAAAGGCAATTTAAAAGGGATTCAAGTAATGCGCCGCTTCGAGTAGACTCCGAGGTTGAGCTTTGAGAAATTTATAGCTCTTGCAAATAATGTTACATTCAGTTTCTTGGAGACAAAACATTCCTTCTGATTGAGTGGAATATCTTAATAAAGGTCTCATTAGACGCATAAATTTTATTTTAAATTCAAAACATCTTTTGGGAGTGACTACCTTCTTTACAGTCATTCAATAAAACTTTTTAGTTGCAAAATAGAGGTAGGATTTCGACGTGGAAATAATTCCCAAAGTATGCTACAGTGATCTCTCTCGCGTGCTACTGGTGTATATAAGCATGATGTTCATTACGTAAAAGAAACCTAAATATGAAAGCGAAATGGATTTAGTACGAACCGGGCGCACGTCAACGAGAAATGGATGGAAAATATTTCCGATGTATGTTTTTTTCCGGGACGTGGCAACGCTACGGCTGCCACTCCATTTGCGGTTTCGTTTTTGCGGGTGCCCCGGGCAGGACTCGGTTGCAAATTACATAATTTATCATGTCGACTGGGTTTATGCTCGTTGAATAACATTTTCTTTTGCCGCAACAAAATTCATATGTTGATTGACCACGAAACTGCATAAAAGAATCGGATAAGTGAACACTCATTCAGTAACACATAATACTGAAGTTTTCTAAAGCGTAGTGGGATGTAATATATTAATGTTTATAGCACAATTCGAGATGACGATGACGTGCTTTCATCGGTTTGAAAGCAAGCCCAAAGTTTGACTGCTCAAATGCCCATCAGTCTTATTAACAGATAGCAATCTTCGAAGATATTTAGTTCTCAAATTCTCAAGTAGATTCCTCAAATAAATAAAAGACATGTGCCTAAAAGTGGCACATAGAGTTGTATAAGTCAGAAACATATAACTTGACATGCAAATGTCAATACCAGTATATTGACTTGACGTAATAGTTTCGCATTACAATTTTACCTATAAGATTTTACCTTAACAAAATGGATACTTCTCACATAGAGATTACAAAAAAAAACTATTAGAATTTCAAACCAATCGGCAGTGAGGAGTGAGATTTTACTGCAGTCAGGTAACAGATAGAAAGATTTCCGCGATCACTAACGGGTCAACAAATTGACCTACTGGATTAACGTCGTGCATTTGAATTCACTCTCTTTGAATTGAACTCAAATTGAAGACAAGATCTTCGGTTTGAAGATTGCTTGTTTTCACTAAATCGAATTGTTAAATTAATTCGAGTGTCACTAAAAATATTAAAGTGACTTCTTGTATCCTTTGTTTTTAAAAGTTAAATTGTTGCATTTTTAAGGAATTGCATATTCTGATAATAGCGTTGTTGTTGATGATGATAATGATGATGATGATGATGGTGGTGGTGATGATGATGATGATGATGATGATGATAATGATGATGATGATGATGATGATGATGATGATGATGATGATGACGACGATGATGATGATGATGATGATTATGATGATGATATGATGATGATGATGTTGATAATGATTATGATAAAGAAGGTTAGAAAAAAGTATATTAATATAAGCAGCAATACTAACATCATCAGATATATAAAAAGGCAAAGCAGTTCAATAAGTACCTTTTTCTTATTTGTTTTTTTTTAAGATTTTTTTAGTACCTATTGATATGATATACTCAGTGTTAGCAATAAATAATTAAGACGGTTTTTTCCACACATTCAAAATATTTAAGGTTAAATTTCGATCAGTATGATCATTAGAATAAGTCCGTATTCTGAAACAACGGAATTGCAATGTGAAATAATGTATGTATATAATAAAATAAAACATAGTTTTATACGATTCTAAGTAGGTACCTAATGCTTAAAATTTATGTCGGTGATAAACAGAAAGCAGTTCGGCATACTTCCTTTACCACAAATGGACCACTGTCCCGATTTGAAAGCCGTGCAGTTGTGAATTTTGCACAGATGTGCTAATGAATGTGTATTTATAATTTACTAGAGACCTGTTCCTGGCTTCGCATTAATGCTTTTTTTCCTGAAAAATTAAAGGTGAAGGATCCTATACCTTCTATATACATCAGTGTGGCTTTGAGAGTAAGTATTTGACTTCATTAAGTGGATGTATTGTGTACCTAATCTGGAGTTATGACTTTTAAGTGTACTGATTAATCCAATCGCAATATTTAGAAGAATGTAAGTGTGAAAATAGACAAACAATTACACAGAACCTAAATTTGATATAATTATTTCAAAAGTAAATATTCTAAATTCCTGCACTATACGAATTACTCCTATGCTATGAACAGTACACTAACTTGTAACTGTATATTAAATAGTTATCGTTGTAAATGTTTGATTGGAAATTGTTAACAGACAAATCTCGTTATAGGATTTTTCCATACAATACGATGCCGAATATATCACATAGTAGGTATATGTTACAAAACAGAGAGTGTGTCAACGCGAATAAAGTTTTATGAGTTTTCGTATCAAATACGATTGTCGTCGTAACGAACCGACCTTTCTTTATCTTAGTCCCTTCGGGATCCATAAGCTGCATTCTCCAAGGAAATTAGTGGTTAGGTAATTCTGATAGAGAGTATATATAACCATAACATAGATTATAAATAGTAATAAAGGTATGTTAGAATTAGACATAGGGGGAGATATTGTAATAATAGTTGATCTTATCTAAACAACAGGGGACGTTTAAGATACCATGGTGGTACCCTTCCAGCAACCAATCTGGCGATCCAGAAACAGTAAGATCACAATGAAATAAAACAACACTTTTGGTGTTGTTTCGTTAATACAAGAGTCCACTTCCCTACCTCCATCTTGTATCTTATCATTCGATATACCAGAGTCCACAGTGCATTATAACAATTCTGCTGCATAAATAAAAATTTCTTAAAAATAAACAATGAACATGTAATAAAAGTAAGTTATTTACTTCGATCGAGATGCACAAGAAAACTCCTTTTAACCAAAGATTTAAATCGAGAGATGCGGCATTACTAGCGAAAGTGTGTTACAAAATACAACATACATTATACTAAAGACAAAAGTATAAAATACATATACCTTTGTCTAAACACACTTTTAAACACAGACAACAAATTCCTTACTTCAAACGTAACTGTGACGATAGCGACGCTCTCAACAAGCGACCGTCACTCACTGTAGCTGGCGTGCAACTGTAGTTGGGTTGAGCGCCTGCGCCCAACCCATTGTTAAGAATTTTCGGTGTGTTTTTAGTATGGCGCGAGGAGATTACGCCGCATCTTTCGATTTAAATCTTTGCTTTTAACCAATCAACCATTCGACTAATACTTTAAAATAACAATTTTTTTATCTGTATTGTTAACGTCTTTATTGAAATCTAAAATTAAATTTAAATTTTCATATTTATTATTAATTGGGTGCCCCTCATTTGAAACTGTTAATATACAAAGTATATTTGTACCTTTGTACTGATCCCACTGCTGTACATCATCTCACTCTGAAGACAGCCTCTGAAACCATTTTAAGGGTACATTTTGTTTTTTATTGATGTATTGGCGTGTGAGGTGAAAACTGAGTTCAGGAAATTCTGTGTTAAATCCCAAAATATATTTTTTTGGGCGTATTGTGGATACAAGACTGGAAATGGCACACGTTGAATTAGAGTGAAATAATTGTTGGAGCGTGAATTTGTTCAAAGTTTGTGCGAACCCATTTTGAGTACGGCCCAATGTCATTAGTCGACTGTGAAATTGGCTATTGTTATGGAACTTTCTGAAAGTTCACTATTATTATTAAGTATGAATATTAATATAATTTCAGGACTCGGTTTAGCAAGTGATGTATTTCATTATTTTCTTTATTAGATTCCGAAAAAAAAAAAAACATTTTTTTAACATATTAGCGACCGGCTTTCTCAAGGATGCAATTTTTCTTACAAACCCTAATCGTTTTTCGTTAAAACCCTAACAAATGTCAGTGTTTTTCCCCATACAAAAAGTGTCCAACGAGCTTATAGAAGTTGTCACTTCAAAATTGATAATATAATATTTTAGTTGTAATATCTAGTAACTTTATTTCTGCTAAACCTAAACCAATGTTTGAGCCGGACGCAACGCACGTTATCAGCTACTAGATTGAGATTTGGGACTGTCTCTGGAGACAAAGCCGTACGCATATTGTACAATTTGTTTCACGCTAAATAATCAGGACTGTGTTCTGTCCCCTTAAAATAACCTTTATCAGCGAATATGAATCAATGTCTTTGAATGAAACTTTGTACATTGTATAATATTCATGTTATACATAAGTATAATAATAATTCTGTAAGTGTTGGTCATGGAGTAAGTTACTTTGTTTTCAGAGATATTGTGTTTATAGGCTCTATACACGATACTGAAACTAAATTGACCATTTTTAGAATTTTTTTCTGTATGTATGTAAGTATGTATGTTCCTCCATAACTCTTAAACGAATCAACTGATTTTCATGAAACATGGTCGATAAACATTTAGACGTACGGGACACAAGATAGGCTACTTTTTTCTTTTTCAACGCGGACGAAATCGCGGGCGCCAGCTAGTACATAAGTAAGATTATATGGTACCTACTAATGTTTGTTTATCAGTACACGCAGGTGAAAATGTAGGGAGATGTGTAAATTTTGACATAGAGAATGTGTATGGATATTTATTAACAGTAGATCCCATATACTTATTAGCTCCTTCAAAAATGCCTTTTTTGCATTGCTTGTTGAGTGACAAAAACATTTTTTACCCGGAAAATGTTAAACCATTTTCTTGCTACATAAAAATTGAATATTATATTGCAATTATGCTTAGTTGGAAACAGCACTTACATACTTTTTTATAACTTAAACTAACTCATCTAGAGCTTAATCTCATCTAGAAGCTGGAAAACTTGATGTTACAGAATGAATTGCTTAACAAACACGCTCGAGCTTTGTAGACAATGTCTGTGACATTTTGTTGAAGTGAAGAGAGACTGTTTCATTTCTTAGACGCTATTAATGACTTTTTATGTTTTCATGGAAATAATATATCTTTGCGAACAGATATATTAGTTCGCTCGAAACAAGACATATATTGTTTGACACATAACACTTGTAGCTAAATTATTAAGCAAAATCAACAAAACATCACTTCAATTTTGATCGTCTATAAAAAAACATAGCGTATTCAATAATAATTTAAATGTCATAAATAATTCAAAAGAAAATCAGTAGACGAGTCTACCAATTGTTGGCTTGTTATTTTTTCTGAATAACTTCTCGGTCCCAAACAAAATATTTTTAAAATGAATTTCACTTAAGTATTTTATTTCCGCTTCCATTTGCTGTGATTCAACGCAGTGTAGGTTGTTTAGCTGTACCGAGTGCCATCATCAGTCAGCGTAGAGCCACGGCATTTAATTGTACAACCCTAGAGGACAGGCACAGTGTAGATGAAACAGTAATAGATGAAACCCCTTATCTTGTACGATCAACTTACATAAACATTAACTATAAGTGTTATTGATTATTAGTCTGTGGCGACCTTCTTTCAGGAAGATATTTGACCACTTGAAATTATAATTCTTAAAAAGAAATGTTAATATAGAGCGCAAACTGGACATCTATCATCTGCTGCAAAAAGCTCGTACGAGTCGTATGTATTTAAATTGCAATGTACCTATTGTATATTTTAGATTAAGTTCTTGTATATAAAATCGTGTACATTAAATAATGTGGAGTTATTCATACCATCACCCACAAGTCCCTGAAGTCATGATTCACCTGTTTCAGAGGACGAGCGTTTGGTGGCCATTTTTTGTGATAAAAGATGGAAGGTATCTTAATTGTCTATTTTATGTTAGGTGAATGTTAGCCGTTTACAAAGATCGTACGAGTCGTATGTATTTAAATTGCAATGTACCTATTGTATATTTTAGATTAAGTTCTTGTATATAAAATCGTGTACATTAAATAATGTGGAGTTATTCATACCATCACCCACAAGTCACTGAAGTCATGATTCACCTGTTTCAGAGGACGAGCGTTTGGTGGCCATTTTTTGTGATAAAAGATGGAAGGTATCTTAATTGTCTATTTTATGTTAGGTGAATGTTAGCCTGTAAACATATTATGCACAAAATCGGTTTTAGATGGGGCTGTGTCATCCTTTACTCACGTAATTAGAGTATTGGGTGATTACGGTTTTTCAAGTTGGTAACACTATATTTTTTTTCGCATATTTTGTGTCTCCAAAACTAATAATACAGTCATTATAATAATATATTTACTTTACTGAAACATACATCCAGTTTTTAATATATTTTTTTAATTTAAGTTCTAATAAAAAAAATTATAATTGATATAATAAATAATTAATATTATTAGATTTTAATAATATTGAATTTGATTCTTACATAATCCGACTAATGATTTACTATTTTTTCGTTTATTAATATTATTAATTATATCAATTATTATGGGGTAGGCCTATGAGTGGCCTATAATCCCCTCGTCTTTGTTTGTGTCCTTAGGCTACTGTCATCACATACCATCACGTGAGTAATAATTTGGACATTTGGATATACTTGTTGTATAAAGAATAACATGAAATAAATACAAAGCTTAGCTAACTTAGAATCTTACCAAGGACAATTTTAATAAAAGGACCAATACCTCAACTACTCGACCAGCGAGCTCCTCCAGATTAAATAATAATTAAGTCATTATGTGGTGTAACTTAATCTACTATTATAGTGTTACTATGGTGTAACAGTACTTGTGGTTCTGATATACGAGCATACTCAACACTAACTTTACTATTCGTAGCACCCCTGAATATTGTGCGGTTTTCATATGCCTGCCACTTTTTGCCTAACTTACTGGTGCGAAATGGGGCTTAACGCTAACTGCTATTTTATAAGAGTTTTCGAGATTATAATTGGAGTGTGCAATCGCTGTACAACATAAAGTATGTAAAGGAAATAATTACAAATTACACACCCATAGAAACCCGTTGAATATGTGGTTTTTCAGCGTTTGTATTATTTAGCGCCTCTTTCACAAACGTCAAGTAGGCCAAACTGTCATTTAAAGTCACCGGTAACCGGAGATAATGGAGTTGATATACCTTTGTTTTTACGGTAAACGTTCCAAACATTAAATAGAAAATAATAAAAAAAATTTGGCTATCGAATGATGCAGTAAACCGAGTGCATAATTAAAATGATTTATAAAAGTAACTAATCAACACTTTACATGTAGTTTGTGAAAGAGGCCCTTAGTGTATCTAATAAACTTGTGGTTCGAGGAATATGAAATATATTGAAAGTTTTATTCGATGTATTATCTTCTAAAATTTACATGGAAATGAAATTATGTATTTTATTCGAATGACTCGATCGGATCGTTAGTTAAGGAGAAAATCGGGAAAAAATGGCCAAATTGCAGTTTTTTCAAAACTTTATAACTCGGTTATTTTCTTACTTGTAGCGTTGATATTCCGGCCAGTATTAGTTATCAATATATGCTTTGTGCTGTATTGATATGTATTGATATGTGCAAAAAGCAGGCACTTTCCGATGCATAGTTTTCGATCTGTGGCGATTTGATATCATCATGATTACCCTGATAGTTTCAATTTTATAAGCAAAAAACTAAAAAAACAGCAATTTTTACCTTAAAATTGTTAATAACAATTTTATAAATAATAAACTCGAGTGAAAAACATGTATATCATATGAAACTATTCTTCAGACAATAGCGCGCTTGGTTTTCCTCTAAGACTTTTTACACAAAATGCTCACACCAAATCTCTGCAGCTTGATCTAACTATATACAAGGTGTATATATAAAAAAAAAATGCTACTTTCTAATATAGTTGAAGCATTTCAAATTTCATATGAAAATATTAGAACTCTAACGTATTTCTGATTGCTATATGTACCTTTATTCTTATCGTCTTCACTATAATGTTTATTTGGATAACCTACCGACTTCCCTGCGAATGGGGGATGTTAATGTGACACTAATGTTGATGTATCATAATGTGCTCACAAAGGAAAATGCAAGGTGTGAAATACAGCACATGAACCAGCGGTAATAGGAAGAAAAAAATTTCAACAAAACACGGTTTATTCTCGTTCACTGATTTAGGATTGAGTATGTCGTATCTTTAAAACGAAATCTATTTATGTAATTTTGCATTTTGTAATTCTATTACATATATGTTCTCTGGTCTCCTTCTGGCGATTCAAAGTGGTCTGCTTCTCTTAGCTAAATTAATTTGTAATATACATAATTTAAATACGATTTTACATAATGAAGATTAATATTTAATTAATTTAACAAGTCGTCCAGTCAAACTTTTTTTAAACTCATATTCCAATCAAGTGCAATTACAAAGTTTTAGTGCTCCAGACAAATCTTATTAAAAGTTTTGTTCGAAATTACAGTATTTGACAGACCAATAAATTAAAGGAGTTCCGTATCCCAAGTAGACGTAATAAATCTTTGACATTGTTACAAATTTATTACGTAATTTTCCTATTGTTATCCATTTGTATATTTGATTTTTTAAGGTTTTTAAAGGAATTTTAATATGGTTTAATATTTTAATATTTTAAATTTTAATATTTTAATAATTTATACACTGATTACATAATATGTATAATATAAATTTAAAACAATTGACTATTACACAGTTTTTCTTGCATTAATTTAGTTACATACTACTTTTTTCAAAGGAATTGCAATAATAATAATGACATATAGAAATTCAAAAAATCACTTATTAATAGGTCACCAGGACTTGTTAATTAAATTGATTACATTATGTACAATCAACTGTTTATTATATTTTATATTTAAAAATAGGTTATAAAGTAGCCATTTCGCTCCGTTAAAATCCCTTTGAAAATACTATAAGCCGAGAGGAACTATTTTCCTCTAGGTAATGTTTGTTGTGGTCTAGTTACTCGGATACCTTAGAAATCAACTACATGAACTACAGCTTAACTATTTTTAAACAAACCAACGGATTTTAATATGGTTTTTACTTTTGAAAGAAGGATAAGCGAGGAAAATTTGTGCTTATAAAAAATGCATCTTGGGTGAATCCGGGTGCAGGTCGCTAGTCAAATAGAAAAAAAAAACAAAAAAATATGTGAAATATTCTAGTAAATAAATGTCCTAATCCTAATTAGTGAGTATATTTCACATCCCAATTGCTTAGTTATTATCATTTGCTAAGTCAGCTAAACTTAGGTTTAATTACATTAGACTAAGCTATTATATGAATTTAATAATTCAGTCAAATGAAATATCTGTCTAATTCCACTTACTCTGCATTTGAGAGAGAGTTAAAATGTAACTAGATGGGACACATATGATAACGGAACAGAAATAAATTCAAGAAGAGGATCCCCTTATCTTGTACGATATTTGTCGTTTCTAACACAGACATAATTTATGAGTTATGACTCGGCCACAATTTTATTCCACATGGGGCCTCAGCGCTATACGTTTGCGGGGAAGAAAATTTATAAAATATAATGTTTTATAACACCACTAGTCTTGATTCTAGTGACATATTATTCTGAAGAGGTGATTAATGGTTCTAGAAATTTTCAAGTTTAGTTTGTTTGAAGAACATATAAGGTTACTTAGTGTAATGAACTTGTCATTAGGGATGCCAGAGCCCTTCCCAATCCCTTATCCTTAACCCTACAGTAGTCGGCAGCGCACTTGCAGCACCTGCCTGTCGACCTTCATAAAAAAATTAAAATAATAATGATCATTAGTATTTACTTTAAAGCAGTGGAATTGATAGCTTGTAGTTTCACAATTTTAAGGTAGACCTCTAGAAGTTCAAATCTGAGCATCCCTGCTCTAAGGAAACCATTATGTACTCTGATTGCGGTTAAGCTAATACTGAGTTCCTCGAAAATCTCTGAACATTGAATGTTGTTTGAATAACTACGAGACTAAGGATTTGAATATATTTCAAAATTAATTAAATCTTATTTCGTTCAATGAAAGTTTTGCTGGTTCACCAGTTTGGCTAATGCCTAGAGGCTATGTTAGTCTCGTTTTGGTTATAATTCATTATAAATAGCGATATAAAACTTTGAATTTTGCAATGATAATACACAATTCGCCCGGTGGAAATCAAAGATGCATGCTACCTTTTACCCTTACTATACACATACACACTCAATCACACATCTCTTGTTCTATTACTCGCAACTTTCCTTTCGTATCCTGCACTAATATATTTCTACACTAGCTGGCGCCCGCGACTTGGTCAGCGTTGAAAAAGAAAAAAGTAGCCTATCCGGTGTCCCGTACTTCTAAATGTTTATCTATCAAGTTTCATTAAAATCAGTTAATTCGTTTAATAGTTATGGAGCAACATACATACATACGATTACTTACAGATTTATTATTAGTATTGATGATTGATTATTATTTTAACTGTCTTTGTTCGCGACATTGTCCGCGCTCTTTTTTCTTAAGAGTTAGGTATTAAGTCTTCATTGCCCATATATTTTTAAGGCGTTGAATTTCAAATTAAATTTTTAGATGATCCCTCTCTAACAGTAGGTATACTACATCTAAAATATAAAACCTTTTACAAACGTACATCCTTACGTGGCTCTTTAAACTGTTACACTGCAGAATGTCAATTGGAAATTCAGTTAGTGCATAGAACATTAATCTTCATTTAAAACGCTCGCCTCATTTGACAAAGCAATTGCCATCGGTCTATCTTCAGTGGTTTCTTTTTCGAGCTACTTGCTGGCTTCCTGGTATTTACCGCTACATTTACGGGCTTTGAAACGTTTAGTTACTGGTAAAAGTCTATTTAATTTCACAATTTCGGACGTGTTTAACAGAGTAAATATTATAAAGGGTGGCAAAGAGGCTGACGGTCCACTTGATGGTATGTGATTACCGTTGCGTAAGGACATAAGCAACACTATGGCGCGTGCTGGTGAGCTGCCTATCATGTAGGAATTTATTTATAACTCCGTTTCATTGTTGCTTTTATCCAGCCTAATAATTACATAAATAAACGAGTTGGAAGGTATAAGCCAGTCTTTAATTTTGTTGCGAATAAAATTCCCGTAGACAAATAATATTTTATGACGATTTTGCGACTTCGTTTACTGCCTTTCCCGTTACGAGTGCTCGTAAATTCTTGCACAAACGTGTAACGATCTAATTTGTGCTCTTCACAATTTATTGTCGAAATTATTTACTCACTTTTAGTTTTTATTGTAGCTACTAATTATGTTGCATTACGTACCCTGTTGCTTATACCCCTACGTAACTTGTAGGACAGAGAATATGGAATTTTCACAAGGAAAATGTACCGTAAAATGGTCCTACTTTGCTCCAATATTTGCTCCAAAAAAAAGGGAATTATGAATATTGTTCACACTGTTAATTATGAAATATACTCAGATGTATTAATTTAAAAAATAATATGTTATCTAAGATATTTTTAAAGTTGAATTAACGTAATGAAGTTGCACCGATTTGGACATAAACATTTAAAAGAATTGGAGCATAATTAACCCTATAGGAGCAAAGTAGGAACATTTTACCGGTATGTTATATTGTTTAGCTACTATTAAATATTTATTGGTTCCGAAATCGTCATAAAGCCAAAGCTTTTCTTCTTTATGTTAAGGTCGGCAGACAGGCTGATGGTTCACTAGATGGTAGGTGGCTACCGTCGCCTTAACACAAGCAACGCCACAGTATGATTAAAGATAAGGGACAAGGAAATGAGCTTTAGCATCCCTTACACGCTCACCGAAACAAAACACCATAAATGTGTTATTTCACGATGATTTTTTGCAAGGACCAGATCCAACTTTGAAAAGTTCGTTTCCAAAGTTGACCCTTTCGGGAATCGAACCCTGAATCTCATCCAACGAGCTCCTCGTCAGATTTTCTATCCAGTCATAAATCAAATTCTTAATAGAAAGGAATAATGGTTTTGACGCGTTTAAGCATTTATTACCACTTTATATTAATCTCCTAATGGAGTTATAAAATGGTGGCTTTCTTTTTAATTTCGTTTATTCCTGCCATTATAATGTTAATTGTTGTGCCGAAATAGCCTTAAAATTAGATAAAAAGTAATAAACAGCCTTAATCGCCAACGCTTGGAGGGCATATCACCACATTGTTTTAAAAGCTCTCATAATTTGAATGGGCACTTATTTTTTTGAAATGGAGTTTGGCCTTGATTAGACACGCAACGGTACTAATTTAAAAAAAATGATTACACCGGCCTTATTATTCGCATATTTTGAGTTGAGGTAGTGAGGGTATAAGGCTTCCAAATATAACCAACCCTCTTTGCTTATCAGCCTTATTAACCACCCAAAAAAACAATCACATTATTCAGTGCCTTCATAGGCATCTTTCGATAGGCGATTTTTTTTTTATTATTTTCTTTTTTATGTTTAGGACTTTTACCATACAAAGGTATATAAGGCTCCATTATTCCCGGTAACTGGTGACTAAATGACGGTTAGCCTACTTGACAGATGGTGAAAGAGGCCCTTATTGTTAAGACAATATTTAATATTTATAAAGCCATTATCAAAATATTTTATTCAAATATTAAATAAATAATACAAAAAAATAGCCTAAGTATATTAGCAAGTTGTTTTCAAGAGACGACAGTTATAATGATTAGGATTTAATAATATTTTATTTATGTCCGTCCTTCAGCAGCAGACGTCCTTCAGCTGATATGATGATGATGATGATGATGATGACGATGATGTTATTAATATAATTCAAAGACGACGTACATTAGTGTACATTAGGTTTATTCAAAGGTGAGTTCAAAAAGATTTATTTCTATTTCTATATCACAGCACTTATTTCTATATTCTATCTATAATATCAATATCTATACATATTATTGAGTAAGGTCGCTGTCCTCCTATGTCTGTTTCTCCGCTAACTACATCTAAACAACCCAACGTATTTTGATAAGGTTTTCACTAATAGAAAGAGAGATAACGAAAAAGATTATTAACTGAAGAGAGATTATTTATTTGATTTTTAAGAGGCATATTCATGGTGTATGGCCGTGTGTGTGTTAAGCCTAAGGTTTCTGCGGAAGATCAGTGCTGGCCTATGCCAGCAAAAGTAGGGACCTATTTGTAACTTGTAACTTATATTTTTCTTTTTATTGTTTTTTTTTTCTTTTTCTTTGTTATGTTAACAAGTTACAAATAAATGTTTGATTGATTGATTGATTGAAAAAGGTTTGTGTACCTACAGAATTTGCAGAAAAAATCTTTGCGAGGTCGCTTTTGGCAACTTTTTTAATATATTTATATTAATAAATTTTCTAGTAACCTTGCTCAGGTTTATCTTTTACAGAGGTAAAAAAAATGTAATATATTTATTCTCATATCGCTCGCGTCTAAACGGCTTAAATAAAAACCAATATCCTTGTATTTTGTGCGAAAACAAAAACAAAAATTCAGTGAAGTGAGAGGCTTACCGGGTGTGAATAAAGCTGAGTACACATCCTCAAATAGACAACGGGGATATAATATGGAAGCGGAAATACTTTATTAATACAAGGAAAACATCTAGTTAAATGTAATTTAATTAAAAGATAATATGTATCCATTCTTTTTTTCCGCTTAATAAGCTCACAGGGTCGGTTGAAGCTCCGCATTTTACTAATTTTAAAACATGAAAGCTGTTTTAATTGCGTCCTACATTAAAACGACTAAAAATTAAGTATTTTTAAAAAATATAACTAATTTTTAATTGTAATTGCAACTTACAAAAGTTCTACATTTCACAACATACTTACCCGTCAAAAGTAAGGTAAAGTTTTGCATACAATAAAATTGTATTTCTAAAAATCTCAAAATACTTTTCTTTTTTGTCATATATGTTGTTACAAAGTGTCTAGTTATAGACATTACTTTTTTATAAAACTTAAATAAATGTTAACTTCGCGTTTTCCCTGAGTTACCTACTGTTAATTAAAATTAACTAACTAAAAATACCTATCTTTATTTCTATACCAAAATTATAAAGAGAAAAGATTTGTATTTTTATTTGTAACGATTAAACTCAAAAACCATTGGCTATATTTTATAAAGTTACGCGGACGAAGTCGCGTGGAACAGTTAGTACTTATTAAATTTGACGACACGTTTCCTCTAGTGGTTAGTAACCCTAGCTGTTAACCAAACGGTCGCGGGTTCGAATCTCGCTAGGGGCAAATGTTTATGTGTTAACATTTACCTTTTTACCTGAGTCATGAATGGTTGTATTTATAATATGTATGTATTTACAAAAAAAAAGGTAATTTGTCTGGTATCCATAATACAATCATTAGTTGCTTACTGTAGAACTAGATGGTGCTGTGTGGAATGTGTGAAGATATTTATTATTATTACTAGCTGGCGCCCGCGACTTCGTCCACATTGAAAAAGAAAAAGTAGCCTATCCTGTGTCCTGTACGTCTAAATGTATATCTACCAAGTTTCATGAAAATCAGTTAATTCGTTTAAGAGTTTATTATTAGTATGATTATATTTTGTAAGCGCCTCTTTCACAAGCGTCAAGTAGGCCAAACTGTCATTTAAAGTAACCGGTAACCGGGGATAATTGAGCTGATATACCTATTTTTTTTACGGTAAACGTCGCAAACATTAAATAGAAAATAATTAAAAAATTTCGCCTATCTAATGATGCAGTAAACCGAGTGCATAATTCAATATAACAGTAACTAAACATATAACAGTAATATAACAGAAAATGGTTTCTAAAAGTAACTAATCAACACTTTACATATAGTTTGTGAAAGAGGCCCTAAATGTGGTATATAGCCATACATTAACTTTAGCATCTATAGTAGTCAGCCCTAAGTATAATATATTTACCCATAAGCTAAGAGTGTATTAGAAATTATTATTAAAAACGGTGGAGGTAAAAATAATATAATAAAATGAAAACAGGTCACGTGTTTATGTTCTCTGCTTAAGGGTCTGGCAATCAGTTCACGGCCGACCCGTCCCTAGTTGGGCAGCCGCTGATTATCTTTAACCACCATATTCCCTCGTGACTGCTGCGTATTTTCAACCTAAATAATTGATATTAATTTATTTATCCATATAAAACTTTTTCCCTTTACGAAAGGTGGAAGGTTCCAGTTACATACTCGTAGTACCTGTTAACATTTTCATTTTCTTATCTTATTACCTATCTGATGAATTATTCATTTTTTTATGTATAGATTTTTTTAATAGGCAATCGCTGTCTGTATATATTATGTAGTTTTCTTTTAAACAACATTAAAAAATTTAATAATTTAAAAAACTTAACGCCTCTTTCACCATCTGTCAAGTAGGCTAATTGTCATTTAAAGTCACTGGTAACCGGGGATAATGGAGCTGATATACCTTTGTTTGTACGGTAAAAGTCCCAAGCATTGAAAAGTAAATAATAAAAAAAAATCGCCTATCGAAGGATGCAGTAAACGAAGTGCATAATTCAATAAAACATAAAATTATTTCTAAAAGTAACTAATCAACATTTTACTGGTAGTTGGTGAAAGAGGCCCTTAGCATACCGAGAGATGGATTTATGGATTGACACATAAAATAATATTTATTGACAAGACAAACAAGCTTGGCCATTTTACTTGTTTAAATATTTCTTTAAATCCGTTATAGTTAGGTCTTGCAATCAAGT
The DNA here is from genome assembly GCA_945859745.1 of Synanthedon formicaeformis. Lineage (NCBI taxonomy): Eukaryota > Metazoa > Arthropoda > Insecta > Lepidoptera > Sesiidae > Synanthedon > Synanthedon formicaeformis. Next base: position 2,832,077 of record OX243960.1, on the reverse strand, counting down.
TCATGTCTCAAGGCAAGTTTTCAAACTACTTAATTATTACTTTCTGAACTAGAGAAGTAAGTGTAGCGAAAAAATTGTTGGAAAACTTTTAAAATTACCAAACAGACTTTCAAAAGCTAGAGCGAAGTGAGAGTTTTAATTCTTTTCATTTAATAATTTCCTTGAGCAAGCGACACCATCCGTTAACTTTTTGTAGTAAAAAGTTCAACTTAAGTTCTTTTAAGTTTCGACACGTCATAACTCAGTTACACGGTAGGTAAATGTTTTGATAAGAGTGCTCGAAAAGTAGTCAATTACATTTCATCATACCTACTCTGAAAGTAGGTCAACTCGAAACGTGGGATGCAATTTCGCCGAATTACAACCCTTAGTATGTAAGTAAATTTAAAAGCGAACGATAGTTTTTTTTACATCTACTAACTAATAATAGTCAAACTAAATAGTACTCGTATGTCAATTTTTCAGTCACGTATTAAAAGATAATAAAGCCTAATTATTTCGCATATCTTGATTTTTATGTTATATATGATGGGCCTGTACAAAAAGTTCTCAAATATTTTTTTTTATATACCTAATATTATCATTTTGGTGACAATAGCACATTAAAAGTAGAAAGAAAGGTAAAAAAATATTTATTGAAAATAATATACAATTAATGATTTTATTAATTCTTCCTGACTTTGAAGACGATAATATTACTCGTATAACTTTTTAAAATATAGCGTATGTTACTAACTGATAATATAGCTTTCTATAGGTGAAAGAATTTTCAAAATCGTTGCTGCAGTTTTTGAGTTTATTCATTACAAACATACAAAAATACAAATCTAGTATCAAATAAATCTAGTATAGATAAATTACTAAAATGCCTAACTATTGTGCCAAAAAATTAAATTACAAATTTATGGTATCGAGTTTAGTTCAACAGTTTTTAAATATTTAAGAAACAAACAGCTTAGATATTTGTAATGAATGACTAAAAATCAGTGATATGTTAAACAAGATGACTAAAAATTAGTTATACTCGTATGTTAAACAAGTTGAGAACACTTTACAATAACAGAATACGCCAATAAGAAATAAAAATACGTATTAAGATGGCAATGAAAACAAATTATTTTTAGTAGATGTGCAAATAAAGGAGGACCGTTTTTTTGTCACTGGTAGTAAGGGTTAACACATCACTGCTAAAAATATACAAAGATAATAAACACATTTCTTCATTCACTGTGTGTATGTATTTACAGAGGCTTCTCAATGAAAGCAATAGAAGGTCGTACATTTATATCGAACGTTCGATGTCATGACTAGTTCACGCTCCAATACGTTATGGATTGATAGATTATCGGAGGCGCCAGCCCCTTATTTATATCTGACATCTTTTATTTAGCTTATTGTGTATTTTCTACAAATTATACCACTAGTGAAACATTAAAAATATTGAAAAACTGAATTGGAAAAGCCCTTTTAGTGTTGATGTATTGACTTTATGTAACTACTAGCTGGCGCCCGCGACTTCGTCCGCGTTGAACGATGAAAGGTACCCTATGTCCTTTCTGGTGTCCCAGACTACGTGTATGCAAAATTTCATTGTGATCGGTTCAGTAGTTTTTGCGTGAAAGCGTTACAAACAAACACACAAGCCAACTTACATTCACATCAACACTAATAATAAATCAGTAAGGGTTGGTCATGGAGTAAGTTACTTTGTTTTCAGATATCGTGTTTATAGGCTCTATACATTACATGATACTGAAACTAAATTGACCATTTTTAGAATTTTTTTCTGTATGTATTTTCATCCATAACTCTTAACGAATTGACGGATTTTCATGAAACTTGGTAGATAAACATTTAGACGTAAAGGACACAGGATAGGCTACTTTTTTCTTTTTCAACGTGGACGAAGTCGCAGGTCTAGTTTATAATATTAGTAAGGATTGTTTAATAGAATGAGAAACCGACAAAGAATCAATTAACTGTCTGCCTTGAAAATAACTTTACCTTTGACTGAAAAAAAAAACTCCATAATACTTTTACCTCTTGATATAACTTCCTAGGCACGATGTGGAAAGAAGAAAAATTTTCAATATTGGTTTTGCGGAACTATCCTACACTTCTGTCTGTAAAAAGAAATTGCTCCAATCTTCCATTCCATTAAGCGATTTTAATTGCTCTGCAGACCATTGCATTAATGCACTAATGTTTGAAACTAAAAAAAAAAAAAACAATTTTCTCACAGTAAACGTACTTTTGTAGAATTGATTTTATAGTAATAATAATAATAATAATAATAATAATGCATTTATTAGCTCCACACAATCACAAAACCACAATATACAGACAATACACAGGCAATGGTCGTAATTGTATGAGAGCCTGGTGCCCGTGGTAGGTATTGAAAAATACCTGTGTTACAGGTCACCAGGTCCCACTCCGCAGATTGCACAAAGCTTAAATACCCACAAATAGCAAGTAAAAAAAAGAAAAAAAAGACACAAAATAAATAAGTAAATAAATACAATTATCACAAATAAATAAATACAATACAATATAAATATCAAATAGTTACTAAAGGACATTAAAGAGTGGACAAATAAATTTTTCTGTTTCTTCATAATCTAAGCTCTTAAGCCATTCGGTGACTGCCGCCTTACATTTTGGGAGAGGAAGAGGATAGATTGGTATGATAGAATTTATCTTATTGTAAAGATATCCGCCAAGAAAACAGTAAAATCTATAAGAGATTCTCAGGTTGAATTGTTTGGAGGGGCAAATAAGCCGCTTTCTACGCTTATCCCTCTCCAGATCCGGACTGTACGGTAATTGAGAATGTTGCTTGAGAACAGTATGAAGTATAAAAGACTGTCTAACAGTTAGTACTTCCCATTCCTTGTACAACCCAACCGTGGGAAAGAGAAAGGGCAGGCCGGCTCCAACTTTTAAGATGGCACGCTGCGCTCTCTCCAATTCGATCAAGTGAGTTTTAGCAGCACCACCCCACGTACCAATACAATAACTGATCAGCGGTTGGCATAAGGCAAGGTAAACCATTTTGATTATGTGGCGATCAGTAATATGTCTCAGTATCTTGAATAAATAAATCATTTTACGTAATCGTGCCGTAAGAATATCGACATGCTGCTTAAAACTAAGATTTTGATCAATATAAACTCCTAGGTATTTGATAGACTCAGTTCTTTGGAGTACAGGACAGGAACATGTGGGGATGGATAGGTCAAGACATGATTGGGTATGGGCTGTTATAGCGAAAGATATTGGTGGTAGGAGATTGGTTTTGGGAGCAAAAGTAATATATTTTGTTTTAGAGATATTCAGCGTCAGGATATTATTTCTTAGCCATTTACATACGTCTGAGAACCCACGCTGGGCGTTGTGGAACGTATCCTCCCAGTCATCCCCCGAGAAAACAAGAGCTGTATCATCGGCAAAAGTGAAGACCCTCCCATCAGGGATCTGAAGTTTGCACAAGTCGTTAACATAGATGAGGAACAATGTGGGACCGAGAACACTGCCTTGGGGCACCCCGTACGTGACAGAAAGTTCACCACTAATCCACTGATCAACCCCTACTCGTTGGGTTCTGTTGGTTAGATAGTCCCCAAACAGTTCCAGCGGAAGGCCTCTTATTCCAATTCTCTCTAACTTAGAAACCAGAAGAGGGACAGAAACCGTATCAAAAGCCTTTGCTAAATCAAGAAAAATGGCCAAACATTTCCTTCTTTTATCTAGATTATTTATAACAGTGTTCGCTAGTTCATGAACAGCATCGTCTGTTGACCTGCGGGAGCGGAAACCATACTGTGCCGGTGAAAGAAGATTATTAGATTCCAAGTAACCTATTAAACGTTTGTTCATGAGACGTTCCAAAATCTTGGATAAGGTGGTGAGGATGGATATGGGTCTATAGTTAATTACGCTGTTTCTGTTACCGCTTTTATATATTGGTTTAATAACAGCCGACTTAAATGCCCGAGGGAATATTCCACTAGAAATTGAAAGATTACATATGTGACTAATAGGGGGTGCAAGCTGAAGAGTGTACCTCTTAATCACTTTGCTAGAGATTCCATCCAATCCTATCGCACAATTCTCCCTTAGTCCTAGAATTAGGTGTTCAATTTCTGAATTATCCGTTGGGAGAAAAACTAATGAAACAGATGGGGATTCTGATGAACAATAATGATTGGTGTTATCACCAGACTGTTCAGAGTTTAGAATTTGTTCGGCCAGTCTCTTACCTACACCAGCAAAGTAATCATTAATTTCATTGACACTGTGTTGGGGACTGTCTGGGGAGATAAGGCAAGCAAGATCACCAGAAACCTTGGTAGAACCAGTAACGTTTTTAATTGCATCCCATAGTTTTCTTCTATTATTATTAGCAGTTAATAGCTCCTGTTTGTCGTATTCTCTTTTTTGTTTTATTAGTAGGGACTTACAGAAATTCCTGTATCGCTTATAAGTAACTTTTGCAATTTCATTCTCTGGGTCCCTTTTATACTTTTTGTAAAGCTTATCCCTGTTTCTCATACACCGTAACAGACCGGGGGTGATCCAGGGTTTGGCAGTCCTGTGTCTATTACAAGTTTTGGCTATTCTTGAATTCTCCTTGATAGCTGTACTAATGCAACCAACAAGTAGATCCGTTGCTTTATTAACGTCACAACAATTTAAGACAGGCTGAAAGTCAATCTTCTGGAACGTTGAGTCAAGGCCCTGATAGTCAATACGCATTCCCGATTTGGTTGTATAGTTAATAGTTAGTTCAATATAACAATTAAATTTTTATATTGCGGAAGCCTAATGCTTATTATTAGATACTAATATAAAATTTTATAAGCACATAAGATTTCACGTAATTTAATAACAACATGCTATTTCATCAATTTGTAATACAAATTTGAAAGTTTCAAAATGTATTAAAACCTCACTTATCTATTAACCTCCGGGGTAAGGATTAGCATTTCGTTGTCCCTGAAGAGTTGAAAATGTTTTGCGCTTAAAACATCATAAAATACGTTTTACCATAAACGTGATGTTCAGGTACCCATATCAGAAGGGTTAACGTGGAATCCTGGCCACGTTAATGATATAGGCTGTTTCATTAAAATTTGGGTCTTGGCATATTTTATTCGGACCTGACGACGGCTCGCAAATTACTCAACATAATACCTTAAACCCCGTTTGTCTTCTACAAGATAATTTAAGGGGAAATAATTTTGCGAGACTGACTAATTACTTAAATTAATTAACTAGGAAAACATAAACAAGTGTCAAGCAGTTGAGATAGGGTTTGCTAATGGAGAGGACTAAGTAAGTGTGCAAACAGAAACGGCGAAATTAAGTTGGTGAAGTTAGTGACCCTACAGGGCTGGGTCAAAGAGTATTCAGCGAGACATGTCACAATATTTATTCAAAGTTTTTAACCTAAATTTAGCAGTATTTGGCTTTTTGCTTTCGGTTAGTGACATATTGACAAAAAAAGTAGGTAAGTATTATATTGCCAAAAACTGTAGGAATCAATCTAAAATGTTTGAAAAGTATATTTGAGAGAATTATAGTAGAAATATGTAACATTATATTTTAAGAATAAACTAAAAAGTTCCTTGTAATTTGTAAAGTAGGTTTAAATGTATTTTTTTGAGATACATACAGATTTCCACTGGTCACGTTTTACCATGCATATTTGTCAATTTTGATATAATTGGTGATGAATCGTTTTGGTTCTATAACGTCACAGTTTTAAAACGTCAGTTTCAGAATGAATATAATAAAATTTTATTTTTGTTTCAGTGTCAGATTTAGCTTTTAACTGTACAAAACGTCCTAAATTTGGTCAATTTTATTTGCGGATACGTATTTGTGTATTTATTTGTTATTTATGTAACAGCGATTGAAGTTATTGCATTTATTCGAAATTCGAGCATTTTGTTATAAATTGTAATACGCTTTTAACGATGGATAGGTTTTTACATGTGTGACAAAAAATTTGAAATTATTTATAAAATAAATGGTTCCTCGTTTGAAGTCTAGTGATATATTGACTGTAGGATTGATTATTTTCAATTATAGTTTATCAATTGTCACAAATATAATTCGTTATGTCTATAATATGTACATTGTAATCATTATGAAGTAAATTTTAAAACTTTATTATCAAAAGTTTAACAAAATTAGGAAAATAAAATTAATTAAATTTGCGAAATACTAAGTAATATTTATTAATTAATAAAATGTATTTGGATGTGTGCTATTTTTTCATTTAAAAGTTCGTTTAATGTATTATTTCATCGCCTCTGCAGAACATCTTGCTAACAATTGACATGTAGTTTTCCATGAAAATTAAGTCACAAAATGTATAAAAACAGACGTTGGGAAAATATGAAAAACGATCTTTCGTAACCCCTGTTGACTTGTTTTCCTCAAACCCGCGGACGTCCGATTAAGGAACGGAAAATATGTAACAGCAAGAAAAAGCCTCACCTTGATTAATGAGCTACCATTAGTCACTCGAACAAAGCGTCGCGTGGAAGGAAAAAATTAATGGCCAACTTTGTTCCACCATCTCTCTTAATTAATAGTTTTGTTTTACTTTGCATGACGGGATGTACTATTCATATCTCGTGCCGCCTCATCATTTACATAATCCTCCGTGTCAATGAACACTCCATTCAATATCTAAATTGGATTACTGAACATTCGCCTAAGATAGTATCAAAGAGCTCAAATCACCTTTTACAGATATGTTGAAATTAAAAAGGCCTACAGAATCGTTGGTTGAATAATAGGTTTAAACATATTCTTATTCTTACTTACTAGCTGGCGCCCGCGACTTCGTCCGCGTTGAAAAAGAAAAAAGTGGCCTATCCTATGTCCCGTACGTCTAAATGTTTATCTACCAAGTTTCACGAAAATCAGTTAATTCGTTTAGGAGTTATAGAGGAACATACATACATACATACATACATATAGAAAAATATTGTAAAAATGGCCAATTTAGTTTCAGTATCATGTATAGAGCCTATAAACACGATATCTCTGAAAACAAAGTAACTTACTCCATGACCAACCCTTACAGATTTATTATTAGTATTGATATTGATAATAGGCTGAATTGCCTGAACAGATCTGAAGTTATAGCTAACAGTGACATTTTTATACAGTGAAATAATAATGTTGTGTTTTGGATAAGCCTATTTTACCTATACCTTCCTTGTTTATTAAATCATATCTTTTAAGTTCGGCACCATACATGCCATCCATAGGGATTGCATAAAAACCTGCTTGGGCTTATACATAGGTGATGTTAGCCACTTAACATTAAGAGGACTGTCAACCTGCCGGGCGTCCTTTACATAAAAAAAACTTTACTTATAAATGTACTTGCAAACCTTTAAGCTCAAACGGTGTTGCGTCATTCGTTTGCATGTCACGTCTCCTCCGTGGTCCTAGCGACTTTTTCGTTATGTTGACTCAAATTAATTCATGCAAATGCGACTTGGCGTTGTCTAAAATGGGTTTAATCTCATCGTTGGCATAATTGTATGTCCCTACTCGGATAGAGGGTTAATTTTTTTATCAGCAGTTAACTTGAATAGTAAAGGATGAAACTTTCTTGGTTTTGTTGATTTTATTTTAACAAGTTAATTTTTTCCTTAAAGTGGTCTTAATAAGTGGATAATTTTTTTTCTTTACAATTTGTAATGTGTTAAAAAAAAATTTTCCACTTGTTATTAATGTATTTTCTTCTTAAAGTTCCGCTTCTCTAAAACAGTAGGTTGGTGCTACCTTAACCTTGGAAGCTGCTGCACGAAAGCTCTTAGCTTCACTATCATCGGTGAGTGTCAGTTGACCAAATCGTTACTTGTCTATCTAAGATAGTAGCGTGATCAAAAATCACTAGACCTTTTCAAAAATTCTTTCTTTCACATATAGAAAGCTACATTATTAGTCTATATCGATCGATACTAATAATAAAGCTGTAAGGGTTGGTGATGGAGTAAGTTACTTTGTTTTAAGAGATATCGTGTTTATAGGCTCTCTACATGATACTGAAACTGAATTGACGATTTTTAGAATTTTTTTCTGCATGTATGTATGTATGTATGTTCCTCCATAACTCTTAAACGAATTAACTGATTTTCATGAAACTTGGTAAATATACATTTAGACGTACAGGACACAGGATAGGCTACTTTTTTCTTTTTCAACGCGGTCGAAATCGCGGGCAACAGCTAGTATTTTATAAAGTGAAGCGGACGAAGTCGCGTGAAACAGCTAGGAAATTATAGTTTGAAGTCGCTTTCCGCGTCTGTCCATATTGAGGGCTGATGTTTTAAAATTAATTCTAAAAGAATCTTCATCATTTGCAACAGTATACACAATGAACATTATAATACAAAGAAAACAAACTTCCAAAGAGACATTAAATAGTTAAATCCCTTCTTCACTTCTATAGTTGAGTTTGACTATACTCTCCCTTATATTGGATATTCAAACTAATGTTGAAGTTGTAGCAAGATTGATCGATTATCCATTAAAGTGAAATGAAAATAACTTTGCTTCTTAAAACAATGTAAGTAACGTTTTATATGTATTTGTGTGAGATATTATATTTGTACATATAATATAACTAGGACTTCCGGCATTTTTTTAATATTGTGACGTGGGAGACGCGTGGGAGGCAAGTTTGTCTTTATTGCTCATATATTATATATTTTTGTCAGGCGTTGATTTTTTATTATTGGATGATCCCTCAGGAAGTAGAAACATTTTTAGTGATATATCCTTTTCTTTATCCCTTACAAAGTGTATGTAAAATATCGTGATGATTGGTCACGTAAACTCTTTTTCGCATTTATAATAATACTAATTGCGGACCGCCAAGGGCGTCGCACGGATTTTCTTCTGCAAAGCAAAGATTTAAATCGAGAGATGCGGCATTACTAGCGAAAATGTGTTACAAAATACAACATACATTATACTAAAGACAAAAGTGTAAAATACATATACTCTTAAACACTTTTATAAACAGTTACTTTTTTACTTTTATACTTTTAAACACAGACAACACATTCCTTACTTCAAACGTGACTGTGACGATAGCGACGCTCTCAACAAGCGACCGTCACTCACTGTAGCTGGCGTGCAACTGTAGTTTGGGTTGAGCGCCTGCGCCCAACCCATTGTTAAGAATTTTCGGTGTGTTTTTAGTATAAATCTTTGCTGCAAAGTATAAATAAAAACCTTCCTCCTTTAAGGCTCTTTAGAAGGAGAGTCACATACACATGTACAGAAGAAATTTACATGTATAGATTTGATGGAACTCCGCTCTTAGTTCATTTTTGCTGAAAAGGTCTTGTACAGTCTTAAACAGTATGAGACGGTGCAGCAAAAACGGTTAAACAAAAGCGCGGTGGGGTAACAGGAATCGAGATAACGATGCTGCACACTAAAGCGGGATTGTTCCCTTCCTCGACAAAGTGCTCGCGCGTGACAACACTCACAATTCTCGTGTCCATTCAACTTAGTATAGACGAGGAATTTATTAAATCACGAAATTCAATTACGGTTTTAAGATTTCAGACGATCGATGATTGATTCGTAATTAATAGAATTCTGGAACGTAATGTCCTTTATTGCGTAAAAAGAAGAAACATCTAAGTACCTAAGAGAACTTCTATAATCTAAGTTTTATTACATATAGAATAGACCCATTGGTCTATAGACAAGCTTACTGGATTTGACTTTTTATAAATTTATTTTCCTCATCCATCTCATAATTCTTCAAAGTAAGTTTGACGAAAATGTCTTCTTATTCTTATTATTATTAATATTATTTTCTATTATTATTTTCTTTTTTTTCTTTTCTTTTCTTTCATGTTGTACTATATCTTATAACTGTTAGTTATACATAATATATATAATACTGTGTAGATTATAATTAAATGTAAAAAAATATGTAAAAATATAAGTCTAGTTGCCTGTAAATAAATGAATTTGAATTTGAATTTGAATAGTGGTTTATTATTAGTATTATTCGTAATTATTATTAGTACTAACGACCCTCTCCCGGGCTCTCCTCAGCCCGAATGCATTCATATACACAAACCTTCCTCGTTTATCTCTTTTTTAATACTGAACCTTTAGTAAAAACCGTATCAAAATCCGTTGGGTGTAGAAAAAGTTAGCGGAGAAACATACAGAAACAGACAGACTTTTTTTATAACATGTAATAGATATAATAATATTACAAACACTAAAAAGTAAACTCAAATCAATGTAATAGATATAGATCAATATCAATTTATATCTAATAGATCTATATAAATTCACACTTATTAATACCATATTACTTCATTAGGTTATACTTTATTATTATACTACTTTATTGAGTATTAAATTATTAAAAAAAAATCTAGCGTATTTCACGAAAACTTTGTAATATGCATTACATTGGAGTATGTGGAGTTTATTGAGTTTTTAGTATATATTTGCTCTTATTTTCATAATAATCCCGAAGAGAACGAAACTCGATGTTCGCTACATTTTAATATCAAGAAAATGCATATCTGTAAACATTCGGATGAGAATATCAAACTTAGATTATCTGTATGCAAATGTTGAACTTATTCATGTCTGTACCTAAATCTTTTCATAAATGAAATTAGGCAACATATAAAATGTTGAATTCAGCTGGGATATATCTTCTCGTCTTTCGCCAGCTGTCTACCGCTTTTTATTGTAAAAATGAATATTAACATACAAAATGGGACGATGAAAAAGATTAATTAATTTTTATAAAACTTTATCTAATTAGATCATTTGTCATATACCTACTGCTTACCACATAAATATAGAACATCAATACACATAATATAGTACATACGAGTAAATATAGTACAATACAGAATAACATATAGTACTCTTAACAATGTGATATGAATTGTCCTAATGTTGAAACTAGGGCAAATTTAACACCAAAGTTAATTTGTTACAATATAACAAACCCTTGTCAGAGACATTTAGTTTCTTCACTATCTGGTTACCGAAGCTGTGTTCATTTTCATACAATAAAGTTACATCGTTAGCGAGTGTGTTTGCGTTAACTTCAGGTAGACATACAAATATTATTCTGGAAACTGTCTGTGGCGTCATATAGCTCCGTATTATAAGAATTATTATTAAGACATTAATATGTATTACAAAAAGCTGAGTGTGTTTGCGTTAACTTCAGGTAGACATACAAATATTATTCTGGAAACTGTCTGTGGCGTCATATAGCTCCATATTATTAGGATTAGTATTAAGACATAATAATATGTATTATATATTACAAAACCTTTTAAATATTTTATGTCAAACTGCTGGACAGGCCTCTCAATCTACAATATATCATAATCGATACTAATAAAAAATTTGTAAGGGTTGGTCATGGAGTAAGTTACTTTGTTTTCAGAGATCTAGTGTTTATAGGCTCTATACATGATAGTGAAACTAAATTGACGATTTTTCGATTTTTTTTCTGTATGTATATATGTATGTAAGTTTGTATGTTCCTCCATAACTCTTAAACGAATTAACCGATTTTCATGAAACTTGGTAGATTAACGTTTAGACGTACAGGACACAGGATAGGCTACTTTTTTCTTTTTCAACGCGAACGAAGTCGCGGGCGCCAGCTAGTAAAGAATAATCCAAGAAGTTAGATCACATTTATTTAGTAGGTGTCTTCTAAACCTCCTTTAACTAGAAATGACTAAACTAAATAATGACGAAATTTGACAAAGGACCCTTGAAGCGTCAATGAACTACCGTAAGTAGTATATTGATGCCACAAACTGTATAATAATAATGCTAAAAGCATATGTCATGTAATATTATGATTTCACTTACGTCTTTACAGCACGGGTCAGTACGCGCGGAATAATTTTCAATTTATTCTATGCATTACTCAAAGTTGTAACAAGGTAACACCTCGGCGCCGGGACCAAGTTTCTAACATAATCAACATATGAAGGCGGTGCTTTTAACATGGAAATTGAGTTACTTTATTCAGGACATGGGCTTAACGGAGCGTTCAAAGTCATTTTTCTTTTTAATTTCAAACTCCGCTCCCAAAGTTTCGTGTCCATGTCCTTTGTTTACCGTAATGGATTCTTCCTCACATAATTTTGCATATTATTACGGTGACGTGAAAATTTAAACGGGACGTTAACACTTTGTTCATTAATTACAATGATTTATTACATTAATTTTTATTAATACATTCAACGAACGATAAGGCGTACCAATTTCTTTGTGTTTTATTACGTCATGAAACTCTCTAATTCTCCTCCTCTCGGTTTCCTTCAGAACATCATAATCATAATCAACATCATCATAAGCTTGTGTCTCTCCATTGTTGGATAAAGACTTCCTCTAAGGCTCACCACCACACACACTCAACCTTGCTTTGTCCTTCGCATCCAGCTGTTTCTCAATCTCTATATCTACATATCGCTGCTTAAATTCAAAAGTACCACAAATAAAAATTACACTTTTTTACAGGAGAGCTAATCGAAAAAAAAAAATTTTTTTGTCTATTTTTTTCTTATTAGATATATATCAAATATATGCATATTATACATCGTTAGAAGCGTATTTTTAATTGGCATTAAATGTTCTAAGTACTTTTATAATAAACTGAATACTAGAAGAGATATAAGCATATAAGTTACTTTTGAATAATATTAGAAAAAATATCAAAATATACTAAATACGGAATAAAACAACCATAAGTCTTTTTGCAACATATAATATGAAGGATTGTGATTGTATTTTTGCAATAAAAAATTTTTTGATTTGTGTTACTTTTGAATTTAAGCAGCGATATTATAAATAGCGACTTGATACTCGTATACTTACATAGTAAGTATATTTCAATTATATTATAATTGCCCGAGTTCATCTGTTTTTCTACCAACTTCTTCTAAACTACTTAACAGTTTTTGATACGGTTTTCACAAATGGAAAGAGGTTTCTATAAATCAATTGATATCTATGTGTGTACTTAGTTTCAATGTAAACAATTTATTTCAGAGATTTTATATCTTCTTTTAAATCAGACATGCATTTGCACATCTGCCATGAGACGTGAGAGACATGCCTTCGTGAATCTTTCAGCAGTTTGAGGTACAGAAACGTTTTATTAAGTGTAAATAAATATAGTGTACATAACAGGAAGTTTATTTCACATCATACAAGTATAATAAAAGCTTGTGTTCAGAATAAATATTTTGCAGTGTGTCTTGTCTTTGTTTAGTATTTTTATTTCAGCAACGTTCTTAGTAGGTATAATAAAAATATTATCGTTATTCGCAGTGCCATAAGATTCTTCAAATTCTTCAACCCAACATTGTACAATAATACAATTACGTAACAATACCAACTTCGTCTTCAATTCACGAACTAACGGTGCCATAAAAAAGTTACAGGTATGATTTATTCCACTTTCTATGCGAGTACATAGACACGGCCGAACGAGGGACCAGGCCTAACTTGGCGGTATAAATATCAAAAGCAACATTTGCACAGGCCGTTAGTATTCCAAAAGTGTGAGTAACTTGAACAACATTTCACGGAGTAAGACAGTTTTTTTCCCTGACTAAATCATGGGTTTGTGCGTACTAGAGGTATGGTTCTAACGTCAGACAGGGAGTCGTGTGCTATGAATATTTTATGTCCGTTTATCCTCACCTAAAGTCGCGCCCCAAAGACAAACAAACACGGACTTTTATGAAGAAGAAAGGGCAGAATGGTCTTTGGCTTTAAGTCAAATGTTATGGTAATTTCTACCTGATATATAAACACTAGTGATGATACCTGACTAGTCACACTGATACCTGACTTCATTTGCGTGGATTTCACCTTTAAATTTAAATAAGTACATAATATTATAAACGAAACAAAAAATTAATATGTGGGTAACTTATGCTTAGACAAACTTTTGCTCACACCGCGTCATTATTTTTCTTTTAGCATTTTATACCCGTCCTAACTTCTAAACGAAATGTCCGATTATAATTTAAAGAGGAATTTACATGTACATAATCAACCTTCATCATTAAACTATTTATAGATTCATATTTCGGTTATCGAATGTTCAAAATTACATAAGTAGTTTTTGAGTTTATCCATTAATACAAGTCAAAAAATAAAATAATACATATTTTATTTGATAACGACATATTTATATAATACTAGCTGGCGCCCGCGACTTCGCGTTAAAAAAGAAAAAGTAGACTATCCTGTGTCCCGTACGTCTAAATATTTAACTACCAAGTTTCATGAAAATCAAATGATTCGTTTAAGAGTTATGGAGGAACATACATACAGAAAAAAAAATCTAAAAATGGTCAATTTAGTTTCAGTATCATGTATAGAGCCTATAAACACGATATCTCCGAAAACAAAGTAAATTACTCCATGACCGACCCCAATAGATTTATTATTAGTATTGATATGTAGTTACAACTAATTATCTGTTTAAGATATTCATGTTCCATTTGTAACTGAGATTTTTTCTAAAACCCCGTTTTTGTTCATGCTTTGAAGTACAAATTCAAAGGGAACCCTTTGAACGACGTGGGCTGCATTGTTTTCGCAGACTCTCATTTTCCAGCTGGGAAATAGCTTTATTTTTTGCAGCTTTTTAACTTAAGACATCGTTGGACATTTCTTCCAGCAATGGGGTCGCGGTGACATCATTATTATGTTAATTTTCATTATTCATGGCACAAGTTGAGCAGAAAATGCTATTGTACATTATTTTATTTTATAATAATCTAGCTGCTGCCCGCGACTTTGCTCGCGTAACTTTGTATATTATATACTAAAAACTTCCTCGAGAACCACTCTATCCATTTGGTGAAAACAGCATTAAATTCGGTGCAGTAGTTTTTGAGTTTATCGCGAACAGACAGACAGAGAGACGCGGAGGAGGACTTTGTTTTATAATATGTAGTGATAAATATAACGTCGATTGCATAATATTAAAACTAACATTTTCTCAGTGGTTACTTTGAATATTAATAATTACCTAAATCCATTATTGCACTGAATACATTTAATTTTGTAGGTTGACTTTTTTTATAGTTACCATGTATAGAAACTATACAAATAGGTGTGTATAGAAACTTAAAACTACATTTTTCAAAATATTTAAATACATTTTAAAAATAAAAAAGATGAACTCCTTAGTCGAGTGGTCTCAGGGGTCGCAGGTTTGACTTCCAGCAGGGCCAAAGAAATTAACTTTTCATAGTTAGCTCTAGTCTAGATCTGGTAAGTAGTGGCAGAACATACTGCATTTCTCAGGTGACGGTAGCCACCTACCATTAAGTGGACCATCATCCTGTCTGACGACCTTAGGTAATACGAGTATTAAAAAAACTAAGAAAGTTAGTAAGTCTCTTAACTCAAACAAAATCATTTCAACTGTCTTAAAGAACTAGTTACAACATGAATAATAACATCTTTGGTAAATTGGTTTACGAAAATTTACATTTCTTTCAAAATTCTCCCCAAATTCTAAAGAGCACGAATAATCCCATTTATATTTCCAAGAAAATCGTTCTTGTAATACTAGAAACTAATATCGCTAATAAACTTAGGTATAGATAAGAAGTTGACAGTTATTGAACAAGGCTAGATAAGGCTTTCCCAGAGGACGGGCGTTGTTTTGTTCGGCTTTGACCTCGCAATTTGTATTCTTTTTTTTTATATTGAGATGTTGCGATATGCTCAACTTGGAGCTTATTGTTCTGTCAGTTATAGTTATTAATGTAAAGCGACTTTGTTTTGTGAGAGCGTTGAAATTAATTATGTAATATGTACATAATATATATGTTATGTTATATTATGTATTAATTATGTTATATATTAAGTAGTGGTAGTACTGCGTTTCGCAGTCATTTGGGCAGCCCGTCTGGCGGCAGTAACCACCACCTTACAGAATACCACCGTGAAATAACAGCATTATGTGCTGTTGTGTTTCGGTGTGTGAGTAAGGGATGCCAGAGCCCATTACCCCTTCCCTTCCTTATCCCTTATCCTTAATCCTTCTATGGTCGGCAGCGCACTTGTAGCACTTATGGCGTTACTTGAGTTATAGGCGACGGTAGCCACCTACCATCAAGTGGACCGTCAGCCTGTCTGTCGACCATACCATTAAAAAAAAACTACAAATTTTTGAATATTTAACTAGTTACCTTTCCCAGGCTACGCACTATGTTTTGAAAGAGCTTGAAACTGGCTTAAAGAGATGTAAATATTTTTTCAATATTATAAGAATCTTATGTATATAATATGTATTATACATAAGATTACGTTCTGCTATACATATGTATGTAATTCAAAGGTATTTTCTGTCGCACAAAGTCTCAAGTGTAGGTACACCTCTAATCTAAGTTTCTCAATTAAATTACATATAATCTTGGAAGACCTTCGAGCGAGAGTAATGGAATAGACAACATTTGCGAATAAGATTGTTTATATATTTACGATGGCTTTGATTAGAATTTAAATAAGATTTGTACTGTGCCCTAAACATTTAACAATTATGTTTTGTAAAAATATTCCTATAAAAATCTGTACTTATTGCATCCAATGTTATAATATCAATATTTCATCATATTAAATTTTTCCCAATATTACTGTTTATCCGAAGTCAAATCAATGCATACAAACAATGTTAGCAACTAATATACGTTGTTATTTAATATCTGTTGGGCATAGCTCTAAAGATAGCTCTGAAAGATTTTAGATTTTTAAGGTCGTCTAACAGGCTGACTTACCACTTGTTGGTTAGGTGGCTCCCGTCGCCATAACACAAGCAGCGACACAGATGGTGCAAGTGGCGCTGGCGAACATAGAATTAAGTATAAGGGATTGGAAGAAATAGCGAATTTAAGTTGGGATAGATTAGAAATAATTATCATTTGCTATACCATCCTAAACAACTGCTTAACAAACTGCAAAATTATATTTTGTCAGACTTTTTAGTAATATTTTTTCTAAAATATAGCTGACGATAACTTGGTTATAGCTGATGATATCTGCAAGTGAAAGTCCTATCAAAATCGGTCTAGCTGTTCCGGAGATGAGCGGGAACAAGACAAACATCAGAAAGACAAGAATTGACAAAATAATAAGACAGAACTTTTTAAAATTATCTTTTTTATCTTTTTGAAATACTAGAAGGAACTAATTTAAAATACACCAGCGTACATATCACGTGTTTGGCCAGCTGCCCGGAAAATTTAGCGAGTAAAAGAACAGCTATGTGCCTCTGTACTGTGCATGCATTAAAACTTTCTCGCTTAAATTACCTTTGGGATGTAACGCCATATAGTAATGATATCTGACTGGTTTCTAGCGTTTTACAATATAATATTTTAACGTTGTCAAATTACAAGCTATCTTTACTAATCAAAATTGCAAAAGAAAAGATTTTAACACTAAGCGCCTCTTTCACCAACGTCAAGTAGGCCAAAGTGTCATTTAAAATCACCGGTAACCGGGGATAATGGAGCTGATATATCTTTGTTTGTACGGTAAACGTCCGAAACATTAAATAGAAAATAGTAAAAAAAAACGGCTATCGAATGATGCAGTAAACCGAGTGCATAATTCAATAAAACAGAAAATTATTATTAAAAGTAACTAATCAACACATTACTTGTAGTTTGTCAAAGAGGCCCTATGAATCTGACGTAGTGGGCCGTCATGCTGCCGTTTTTTTTTATATTATTACACACTATATATCAATTATTTTGGTGGTAGTTACTACTAATATTGCTAAGTTTAGAAAACTGCTAAGTTTTATTGCTAAGTTTAGTGTAGAAGAAATTAGCGTAGAAACAGACAAAGATAGACAGCTACTTTATTCTATAATAGGTATTGTAGGTATAGTCCTTGAAATTCAAAAGAAATAAATATTTTTTACTAACCATACCGACATTTGTTATATATATTGCTAATATAGGCAGAAATAATTTGTGAACGAGAATGTAATTGAATGAAAATATTCAATCCCTTTCTTTAATTTATTGGCCTATATTTATATAGGCATATATCCTCGTCTCGTCCTGCCGGATATACTCATACGCGTAATATAATATAATTATGTCTTATAATAACGGATCATCACTCAAGAGTAAGAGCGTTTATTAATTCGGAAATTGGAAAACTCGAAACGGGACTCGAATTTCAGATGATGGACGGAAAGCCAATTAAGAGTAATATAAAATAAAAAAAAAATTATTGTTTTCATTGCTAAATAGCACTTGACTTGACTAAATAGTACATCATAGAAATGCTTTAAAAGCGATTCAGGTAGTTTATTAAAATAGCAGAGATCTACGTGAGTTTGCTTTGGCGGTTCTCAGCGGTAATATAAAATATAGCAAATAGCACGATAAGAGTGCGTATAAAGCAAACAAAATTTGTAATTTCACCAGCGTGCCCCCTTGGACATGACAGTGACACAAAATACGTAGAACTACGCACAACATGCGACGGAAGATAGCGCATCTCGCTTAATAAAAATGTTATAAGTGCCAAAAGTATTAAATATTAATTATTCGTAAATTACAATGTCAAATGAAAAATTGTTAATACAGCCTTAGATAATATGTGAAGTGAAATTACTGATACACTTTTAGCTTTGTAATGTGTGTCATTTTGAAAATAAAACTAAAATCGATGGAAATGAGAGCTCACTTGGTGATTTTTTTCTATGGAGAAAATTACATTGTATTATGTTTTCTATTACAGTCGTCACTTTCATTTATAATGTATTTATCTATTTAAAAAAATTAATTAAATTAGACTTTGTTTACTTAGTTAACATTCAAATCTAGAATTGGCTATTTCCTTTATACCCGCTCTAGATTTAATACGATTCAAGGATAATTCACTTAATTCAGTGGCTCAATTGAACATAGCGAGATACGACATTTACTTTGATTCGCCGCAACTTGATAATAACCTACTTAGATAGAATCGTCATATATTATGTACTAAATATACTTAATCGTATGGTTAGGTTCATATGACTCTAATCTATACCTATACAAGATACAAGTAGGTAAACACAAAACTGTCAAATTTGTTAGTAAACGGATTTTATTTTTTGTTTGCATAGAAGCTTTAGTGTTTAATAATAAAAAAATATTTGGAAACACTTTGTTTTGTTTTGTTCATAATGTATTTTGGTTATGTATATCTATATATCTTGGAGTATTTATGTATCAATGTTCGGCTACTTATTCACTTCGGGAGCCCATTGCCATCCATAGAGATTCAGCGAATCAACTACGAAGCTGTTATACAGTTTAAACAGAAACACAAAACTAATACCCACTATGGACTGAAACTCTAAGAAGTGCCTTTCACATGTTGCAACTCACAAGAATGAAGAGGACAACAGTTACGATTTGAAAGACTTATTCTTTAGAAAGGATCCAGTCACCTGTCTCTATATATGAGTAAATCTACAAAACACTTTATTTTTTTTAAACTTCGTCTTAAAATAAAATTTGAAAGCTGTTATAGAATCAGCCTTTTAACTATCCATAACAATGAATTATTTGTAAAGGAAAGCTGAAGACTTCTTAGCGGCAGCAGACCCTGCAATTTTATACAGCGATTAAAAATTTTGTGTTAATAAAATAAAATTAAATATTCAGGCGCATACTGGTCAAATAACAAATAATTTTGTTGACATAACATCACAGTCATAAATTTGGAAGCCAATCTAGTGAGTAAATGACTCTTTACCAAAGATATGCCACAGAAAAATAACAGCAAATTATGACAATATTTGATGCTTGAACTCTTTCTCCTTGTACTTTATGATATTAATGTCTGCAGCATACTTTCTTTCCCCCTGACGTTGTTGTATTTAATATTTAAGGGCGATGATAGCCACCTACCATAAAATGTGCTCTAATCATTAAAGTAAACTTGCACTTTTGAATAATAAAACCAACGCTCTAAGCGTAAAACTTACACCACACTGAAGAGACGTATTCAACTAGGACTTGTGAGAACAAAGTTTGAAATCTATTTATCTGGCCGGCTTTAAAACAACATAACGACTGCTGAATGACCAAGGAACTGAGTTGCAACGTATTTACTGAAGCACCCGATTTGAATTTAGATTTCGTGCTTTGTAAGTCTGTTCACACTGAGGAATAGTGAGGAAAAGCAATATTGGGAAATCTCTGTAGGTTTCTTCGCTAACTCCTTCTAAGCGACTCGCTTGTCGCTAGTTATATATGTAAATACTAATGCATTTATTTAAAATGAAATGATATATGCTAGAAGATAGCGTTAAAAACTAATATTTTTAAATGAAATTAAATAAATCTAATAATTCGACGATTATTTTTAGTTTTAATATAAGAAAGTTTTTTAAATATTAACACATTTTTCTTGCCAATTTAAAGTGGTTAGCAACAGTATTTTTTTTTTTTCAATTATATATCAAGTCAACATTCTTATAATTAAATATTAAAGTTGAAAAGAATTGTTTCAGAGTCATATTTTCTTTTATTTCAATCAAACGAAATAACTGTAATTCTTTTCTAAACCAAAAGATATTCTGGACGCAAATATATACCTAGCCGTTTCACTATAGCGGCAGCAGTCTTAGAAAATAATGGACTGGTATATTTTAATGTATTATCTACATAATTATTATATTAATTTAATTATGGAATATTCTTTAAAAAAACATTTTGCACCGAAAACTACGACAAAAATTGTCTGAATAAGTGCATCCAACGTTTCGCAAATTGCCTGAGCGCATTACGACGGAGAGTTGTAAAAATACCAACTATTATTTAGGAAAATGGGACGAAATTGCGTTGTTCTTTCACATAGGAAATGTTCAAAGAGCTCGACTCGTGTTCCGTACGACTAATTTTGCCTTTGTCGCGGTTTCGTCTGCTATTCATACTATTGTTGCTGCTAAATTGTAAAACCACCAAAAAAATATTAAAAATATATCGTTGATTAGCTTTTGAGTAAACAGTAAAAATACGATTACTATAAAATTTATAAATGTTACGAAATCCTTTACATATACTGGGCATATTGTGTTTCGGTAAGTGAGTAGTGAGTAGGTGATGCTTGAGCAAATTTCCTTATCCCCTATCTTTTACCCTATGATAATGTCGGTAGTGCGCTTGCAACGCTTGCATAGCGATGCTTCTTTCAAAAGGCTACCACCTGCCATCAAGTGGACGGTAAGCCACTTGATGATTTGAAGTCCACGTGATGGTATGTAGCTAGATGGCGATTTTTGCATAAAAATGTCATCTATTATGGTGCCCTAAATTGTAACAATTGTGAATAAAAGAAAAAATATTATTTAAAAGCTTCAGTTCTGTTTGTTGGAGTAACGTTATTAAAATTTATAGATTCAAAATTTAAAATTTCGTCCTCAAAATTATACAGTGCGTGCCCAGAAAGCAATACTAAAAAAGACCTCTTTTGATGTGACGATGGCAACTCCAAAGAGACTTCAATATTGATCTCAGTTTAACCTTTTTACAGACATAGGGGCGGCGCATAAATCAAATAACTTTTCAAGACACGTACTTTGCACCACATAGGCGAAAAGAAACAGAGAGTGAAAATGTTTTGCGGGAATTACAATATTATGTAAAAAAATACATTTCTTTAAAAATCAAGATAATTAGACTCCAACCATGGTTACCTATAAACTTTATTGTCCCATTAAATCAATACTAATAATGAATCTGTAAGGATTGGTCATGGAGTAAGTTACTTTGTTTTCAGAGATATCGTGTTTATAGGCTCTATACATGATACTGAAACAAAATTGACGATTTTTAGATTGTTTTTCTGTATGTATGTATGTATGATGTATGACGAAGTATTGCATACTTAAATTAGTTTTTATACAAAAAAGATTTTGTCCTGTACCTACATGTCAGTCTGTATAATATTTTACAATTTTAAAAATATTGGCCGGTGCCCAATGTTCGAAAATTACAGCTTATAGTGTATGAATATTATATGAAAGCTTATATATATATTATATGAAATCGAAAAATATTCGAGAATATTGAATTCGAGAGTGTATGTGCAGGAATTCCGATCTGTATGTGAAGGATTTTATATTACCTACTGGTGTTTCTTCTAAATATTGTGTTAGAGTTGTTGCAAACTCGGGAATGTTGAACAATCCAGTGGCTGAATATGTAATCATATCAGATCCACCCTTCGACAGCTGAGCCATTGCCTCTGCTCATCTAAATAATTTACATCACTTACAGGACTTCTACGGGAAGTGTTATTTACAATCCAAAGGAAAGAACTTTCATTTAGTGGAATAATAGATGCATATTTAATTACTTTTGTCCCGTCAAAAAATACTAAGTAGGCATAAGCTACTTAGTATCTCATTTTTAGGCACTTTCTTATTCTTATTATTATTAACATTATTTTCTTTTCTTTTCTTTCATGTTGTACTATATCTTATTACTGTTAGTTATAGATAATATATATAATATTGTATAGATTATAATTAGATGTAAAAAAATGTAAAAAATATGGGTCTAGTTACCTGTAAATAAATGAATTTGAATTTGAATTAGTGACGTACCACTTCATAGTTGCCACCGTGGCCACCTATCATCAGCATTTTTTTAATGATGGGAAATTTTCATGGATACCTAGCAACATCCCTTACGTTGCTAGGTATTCATGTAAATGCTACCTAGCAACGCCGTAACGTAATGAGGCCGTCGGCCGTAGATGGGCGAGGTCACAGGAAGATGTTGACACAACATCCGCGATCCACCACTTCTGCCCAGCGCAGCGAAGGCTATGCTCCCTGTCGGAACCTCGGCGTACCCGAAAGTGGAGCCTTTTCAAATTACTGCTTCACCAAGTTATAGTTATACGTCGTTAACTTTCGTTCGTCTACGGATCTCCTCATTCCGGATTCGGTCTCGCAACGTATCCCGAGCATAGTTCTTCCTATAGCTTGTTGAGAGACGTATGAGCTCTCTTACGAGGCCCATAGAGAGCAAATTTCAGCGCAATACGCTATCAATGGCAACACATACGTATCTACACATCACTATCACTACATATTATAAAACAAAGTCCTCCGCCGCGTCTGTCTGTCTGACTGTCTGTTCGTTCATTTTCATGTTGTTTTCATCAATGGATAGAGTCGCGGGCAGCAACTAGTATAACATAATAAAGACCCTTTTCGCCTCTGTAAATTTCTCCTCTAATTTCTTCTAAACCTCTAACCCAATGACTTTTAATGTGGTTTACACTAATGGAAAGAGCGATATAAGAGAAAAGATTGGCCGCAGTTGCTAGTCTCCTATAGTCCCGTACTATAAAGTTTCGACTTAGACTAGTGAGCATTTAGACTTTATCATAGTAATTATTATTAGATTAAATAAGGGCTACATATGTGTCGTTCATTGTAAAAGTGAACTATCTCCTTGTAACTGAATTTTAGAATAACGAGTTTTTTGCGAATTATAGTGTAGGAAAAAAAATATAAGCATTCATTCATTGTTTTCATCTATGGGATTTTAATGCAATTATTGGAGTTACTTCACTTTTATATTGAAAGTTATGACTAAATGTGATACCAATAGGCAAGAATTAAAGATGGTTTTAAAAATAGGGAGTTACACCACTTTTACAATGAACGACACATATATCACAAACTTCATAACATGTTACATTCCTAAATATTAAAGTGTACTTACTAAAGTAAGACTTTTGAATGTTATGTCGTTAATGTTACTGAAATTTTAGGCCTGTCTAATATCATTATGAACTCGACTGTACAGCCAACTTAATTACCGTATGCTTAAAACGTACTCTATAGAAAGGCGTGAATTTGAGTGAAGTTTCATACACAAAATTGAAAATCGATTTGCTAATCGCTTCGTTGCCTTCTCGAACCAATTAAAGGGGGGGCAAAGTTTGACGACTTCATTAACCGTATTCCAAGGGAACTTGCAAACTTGCCTCTTATAGAATAACAGACATTTAAACAAAGCCATAGCCAATTTGAATCTTATATATTTTATTAATTTAACAGTTATAAATTAGTAAAAAAATGTTTTTGAAAATAAAATAGTTACCAATTCACAGCGACTAAAATTTATCGTAGATATACAAATTTATATAGTATATATTGCTTTTATATTATGTTTTATATTCGTAAAAATATATATTAAATTCGAAAAAATAATAACAATAACAATATTCAATGTTTTTGATATATGTAACATACTTACCTATGTTTAGAATGAAAACTGTAAATAGATAGAAAATAGAAATAAACAGTAAATAAATTAAGGGTAAAAAAAAATTTTTTAAAACAAGCTTTTTATTTAAGTGCCCTAAAATAAGAAAATAATCTTGAAATTAAATATAAAAGCTTGTCGCGAGATTTACCTGTGTACGAATTATTTCGTCAGTGCCGTTACGGTGAGTTCATGAAATTTAATTAACAGAATAGTACCGCAGGACAGTACACTGTCGACTGACTAAGAATTTGAATTAAAATTGGAACATCTACATTTAATTGTGTAAAATTGTATAGGCCCTAGAAATACCTATAAGTATTTAAAAAACTCTACATTAGGGCCAGCGATTTGTACCACTGAAGCGAATTATGATTAGAGTTATCCTACATTTTCTCACACCTTATGATTGTGTACAGAATTGATTTTCCAATGAATAGAATAATACATCTTTTGTGTTTCAAATAACCCAAATTCAAAACCATTGTCAACAGTTTTTTAATTTGTATACCTTTGCAAAGGATAAAAGATTTTATTGTCAATAACCACCACTTTTTCCTGTTCTCGTTTATGGTACAGAAAAATGTTTTTTTTAGAATACTTATTATTTCACTTTTCGCATATTGCGGTATTTCAAATTTTTGCGCCCCGAAAATGCCAAAACTCTAAAAATTCAATTAATAATATAACAGAAAATAATATCTTCATTTAATTTTGTTTAACCTAGATACATAGTAAAACTAGATACTATCTCTCTAAGTTATCTAGGATAATTATCTACCTTGTCTAGTTTTTTTTTCGAGAGAAGAAATGTTTAGAAAGGAATAGAGAAGTGGGCTCTGCATTTCTTACTTATTCACATTATTCACAGACAACTTATTGGTCTCTGAACTCTGTGTATTTAAGGCCAGCACCAACGAGCTCGTCAAAACTTGCAAACTTGAATTTTTATCTTTCACATAAGTAACTCATCCGTGTAAGATATCGAACCCTAATGGAAGAAAATCGTCTTTATCTAATATACGTAATATTGAATGGAGCACCGCGAACTCGAGTAGCGTTTTATATGCTTTCAAATGTCACAAAGGGTAATGCATTTTGCTCTTGAATGAGAACGACCCTTTGCGCGGTTTGTAAGGAAACTGTTTAATGCATTCTGAGTTTGTATTTTCCGTTTACCCTTTATTCATGATTTAGGCCAATGGAAAAGTTTCAATACAATAGAATTATTTACTTAATGTTCACTCGTGTTCGTAAAAATAAGTTTTCATAACAATTTGCTGGAAAAATATGTTTTTCTTAACTGTTTTGTAACTATTAGGTAACCGTTTAATAGCAAGTGAAGGGTGTGTCAAAAAAAGCAATTTTTGGAAAAAACACATTTTCACGTACAGTTACAAAACGTCTAAGGACAAAAGAGCAATACAATTATACTTACACTTTCTTCCAATACAAGAATAAATTGCGTTGAAAAATTATTAATCCAATTATTAGCATTGGAACTAATGGAACTATAAAAACTAATATGAAAGTTGCAAAAAATTTGTTTAGGTACGGTCTGTTTTTTAATCTCAGACAAAAATGACACATGCAAATGTCAACTTTGCATTAATGATACCATGAAATGACATGAAATGTATGTAATGCATGTCAAATGTAATGTCATTTTTGTCTGAGATTAAAAAACAAACTTATACAATTGAATTCAAACTAAGTAGCGCCATCTACATAAAACGATTCAATCTATTAACTTTTCCACTGCAGTGGTAACCAAGTCTTTACTTTTGATTTCCAATGTTAGTAGGTACATTTGCTAACTGTTAGATGGCAGTATTTAAATATCACATTCAATTGGATTGAATTCAATGTGCATGCAATCACTACAGATACAGTTACAACAACTTATGTTGTAACATAATATATTATACTGGCTGGTGCCCGCGACTTCGCCCGCGTTAAGTAATGTGTAGCGCCTGACTAAATAAATGTGTAAAACAATATAAAGCCTGACATCTTTGCTGTTATAAAGTTTTCAGGGGTTGTATTTTTATTTTTAGTAGATAGGTGGTGCCCGCAACTTCGCCCGCGTTGAAAATATATACTAAAACCTTCCTCTTGAATCACTATTTAAAAAACTTTATACTTTGTAGTGATAGTGATAGTGATACATGTTATGTTATATGTTTAAATTAATATATAAATATTAACTGTCCTGGCAAGATAACTATCCAGGTAGGGTTTAATTAAACTATCTCAAATGATTGCAAACAACTAGAACTGCTGATATCTCAGGAAATGCTGGTTCGAATCGAAGAATTATTTTTGTGTTAGACAATCCATTTATCGAGGAAGGCTATAGACTAAAAAGAACGCGGACGAAGTCGCGGGAACCACAGCTAGTAATTGATAATACGTCTATAGATAAACTAGCTGGCGCCCGCGACTTGGTCCGTGAATATGGGTAAAAGAAAATAAAAGTATAATAAGATTTCTTAAATTTATTTCGCAGTCTTAGTTTCTGTTTTATTATTAACGTGATATATAAATTTATATTATAACAGTACTTAGAAAGCCATGAAGGCCGCGTCAAAATACAAAACTATTTGTCTTACTTATCTATATTTACATTTTGTTTACTAATAACAATATAAAATCTTAATATATATTATCAAGTACCCACTTATATGTATTAAATAATTTAGATCTGCTTAGAGTTTTGTCTTAGGGAAAGACTCCTCTGCATTAAAGCCGTAATTATTATAATCCTGTTTTTCGTTTGCAACCACGCCTCTTCTTTCTGTCAATTTTGTAGGCTTCTTAGGTCCTGTAAAAAAGTAATATTTTCAAAATGTATCTTACAAAGATAAAAGTATGTACCTTAAGGTATACATTAAAATGATTAGTTAATTTGGATAGTTAGCTAGGTGTATTATTTTAAAACACATATTATGATTAAGATTTCAGTATTTTTGAGATATACTTATATACTGTATTTACAACACACAATAAATCTCAATCAAGTTGGTGGATGTTACTTTAACACCTTTAGTATTTTATTATGAATAGTTCCATCAAATGATACATACCTCCTCCTAATAAAAGCTTGATAATAGTTGAAAATGGCGAATCTATTATAAGCGTAGCAACAAATGCAACCATAAAAGCCAGTGTGAAATCCCCAAAAAATCTGAATATCTGAAATAATTTTTAGTATTAGTGAACTTCATATTGGCGCCATCTACACGAAATCTATCAAACTACTAAGATCTTTAATAACATAAGTCTTGTTCTCTTGTAAACTAGTACAAACTAATTCCGATAGATGATGCTATTTATAATAATTTATTGTTAGTGCATTTAAATGGGTGTTCTCGTGTAAATGTTATGGTTAAAGGTTGATAATGCTGCCTCTTCTCGAAATAACTGATTCATCCTTGGTTTAACCAACACCTTTTGGCAAACCTCGAAATAGATTCCAATTTCAGCTTTAAGTGATGTATTTTACTCAAACCTAGAAGTACAGTCGGGGCAAGAAAAGGTTCGTCACCTTAAATTCGACATTTTGGTTGCACCAGGGCAATACCATCAGTCGTTTTAAACGTATGTCAGTCCTTTAGTCTCAAAAGGTACTAAGTGTCAACGATTTGATAAAGGAATGAATTTGAAAACTGACGAAGGTTTTCGTATATCAACTGTACCTAACTTTTTTATCAAACGTCGAAAGTAAAATAATAATCTGTTTTGGACTTTGCTTAAAAGCGACTAACAATGAGGAAAATTCGGTCAAACGTTGATTCAGCAATATAAAATGCCACTAATAAAAATATCCCCTCAAAATTGTATATGTAAATGTAAAAGATCTAACGTATTGTGCAATTCAAAATGTATTGTGCATCACATTCTCAAACCGTAGTTTTTTGTTTGTTAATTATTGTCATAATACAAAATAACAATAAAAAATTAAATACAAATTTGTTACTTACAAAAAGTGGCACGCTGAAGTACGTCAAAGTAACCATACTGCCGTTCATAACATGCATTAGAGGAAAATGCAACAGGTACATAGCGTAAGACAGGCGAGAAGGCAGTTTCCACATTGGTAGGGATAGAAGCCAATTGAGTGGACCTGTAATAAATATTATCTTTTTTATGGTAAGGTCGACAGACAGGCTGATGATCCACTTGACAGTAGGTCGTCTTTAATACAAATAACGCCACAGGTGCTGACAAAGCGGCAGGGTACTGGCCACTGAGCTCTGGCATTCCATACTCGCTTACCTAAACCCAACAGTACAGTCGGCCGCATAAGTCGATTAACACATTCAAAAGTGCCAAACAACTGAACACTCAACTTACTTACTTAATTACTAACTTACTGAAGCTTTTTACGATCGTTTGTACGTGAAGTTTATTTTGTTCTCTAGTCGTGACAACGACTTATGGCGCGTTAAGTGTTACGTTGTTTTGCACTTTTGAATGTGTTAATCGACTTATGCGGCCGACTGTACCATAATATGCTTTTAGTATATTTGAGCACAAAGTAATACAGTCTTTCGAACAATTTAGTAAGTAGCTATTAAATATTGACTTTGAGAAAATTTTAAACTAATGTTGTTATACTTATTTCGAAGGCATAATTATTTAACATCTACATAATGTATTATGTTTTTGAATTTCAGAATGGAAACTTAGTCTTAGCGCCTCTTTCTCAAACGTCAAGTAGACCCAACTGTCATTTAAAGTCACCGGTAACCGGCGATAATGGAGCTGATATACCTTTGTTCGTACGGTAAATGTCCCAAACATTAAATAGAAAATAATAAAAAAAAATCGGCTATCGAATGATGCAGTAAACTGAGTGCATAATTCAATATAACAGAAAATGATTTCTAAAAGTAACTAATCAACACATTACTTGTAGTTGGAGAAAGAGGCCCTTAGTCTCTTAACTAGTACTTAGTCTCTATTTTATATCATTTGTAGATGTCACAATATTAAAACATACCTCCGTAACCGTGCACGCACGCGAAAATAATCCAACCCAATGCAAGCGCCCAAATTGGCCTCATAAATGAGTTTACGAGGTTGTCAATAAGTTGATTATCAAAATCTGCTTGAGCTACAGGATAATGTAGATAAATGACGAATCCCAACAAAAATGCGGTACACATCCATAAAATTCCTGCTTGCATCTGAAACACAGGTAAATAAATAAATTCAAATAAATAGCACTGGGAAAACGAGCCTAACACAACATAATATGTGTTTTACGGGTTGTTATTACGACATTTACACTCGAATCAAATCAAAACATTTATTCATAAATGTAAACGTAATGTAAATGTCAGTGTAATACACTTATTTATTGTAAAGCTAATACAAATAAATAAAAATCTTTTTTTTAACTTCTTCTAAGTAATCAAAGATACATACAGCTGAAGAGACATGTTGATAAGATCTGTATAGCAATTTAAAATTAAGCATAAAGCAATTGTAAAGAAATACCATAATTTACCTTGGATATCTTAGAAGACCTTCCCCGATAGAGGTGTAAAATGTATCCATACATCATTCCGACGAGAAATGGTGCTGCTCTCGTCAAAGTGTTCACATAATATTCGTTGAAATATCTCCGTACGTCTGCCATGCGTCTGATGGTGCAGAAAAAAAATCAAAAAAAAATCAAAATTCCATTTAAGATTACACTATTCAAATTGTAAGAAACAAATTTAGGAAATCGGAAGGTTTAATGTCAGTTAGGACAGATTGGATCCAATTTAGATTTTAGATTCTATTATATATTTTTAATTCTATATTTTCGATTTAGAAATCAGTTCAGTGTAGTGTGATCACTAGTTCACTACTTAGGAAAACAATTTAGGAAATTGGTTACATACCTACAAATTGAAAAGTGTAATAACTGCTTAACTTACAAGGGAATGTATTTGTACTTTAGTGTTGTAGGAACAAAGTACAGCTTTTTGTACTACTGATTGTACAGTCAATATTGCATCTCAATACAAGGATACAAGATACAAGGATACAAGATACTTACGAAGGATTTACAGTTGCAGCTGAGAAGTTTTTGTAAAAGTTAAACGTAGTAGCAGCAATTAGAGTAGCAAGCAACGCTGTGGTCATTGCGACCCACGCCTGAATTCTTCTTTTGCTTAGTACCCAGAAGAGAACGATCGGAGACAGTACATGGAGTTGCATATCCACTGCCAGATACCAGCTGTGCAACATACACTAAAAATAAAAAATAAAACCTCTAACTCTATATTAAGTATGTATTGTATAGTTGTTACCTACTCAAGAAATAACATTAATGGGTTCATAGAGACGTTCAACTAATAGCAAGTCGCCAATGTATGCAAAGGCATTGGCGACAATAGACCAACTTACTTTAAGCTCTGCATCTACGGCATCGGGTTCATCTGCACAGGTTCTATTCATCAGCGAGGACACCGGTTGACGACGGGCTTCCAGAGGCAGCACTACACCTTTACCTTATCCTTTCTCTTTCCTCACTAAACACTAGCCCACCATACACTGATACACAACACCGTCATACTACAATTTACATTCAACACAACACCATATGCGGGTATAAAGAAATATAGATTAATTCAGTAACCTTCATGTGTGTTAACTATGTACTTAAGAGGGAAGAGTTGTACCCACTTCCCAGACCGCCATGGCACCGGCAAGGTGTCATGGCTGTAAACTATTTTTATAGGCGTGACAACAAAGGAAGAGAAAGTGACCAACACACAATGTACACTAAAGCGAAGCAGATACACAAACTCAGAGTCGGTATGTGCTGAGGGCAGGTGAACACAGGCACACGAGGAACTTAATCGGGTATGTAATCTCTACATACCTACATTCGGAAAATGACTAGAAGTCTGTTGAGTTACACTATTGCTTAGTTGACAATGCTTATTGTCGTCATTACTTGAATCATTAATTTAACTTAATCTTTGTACATTACACAACTTTAACTTTAATCAACTTAACCCCATAAAGACTTCACGGTAACAGACATTTTCCGACAGTCTCCATATTTTTAAATATGTGAGACCGAAGGAAAATAAGTATATTTTCCAGAGGGAAAATCCAAAGAAACGACTTTGAATTTTAGATATTGATGTTTGATTTTGATTTTGACAATATGATAGGTATACGAGTGTATTATTATATTTTTTTTAAATGTTTTGAGATTTCCATCAATCTCACACAATTAAAAAATATTTCAAAAACTTCAAAATAAACTAAATAACCTGGGTTTTTTTAAATCTTTTAAAATTCCCGGTACTTATTTGACAGAAAGTATACATTTATAGCATGCGATATGGTTACTATGCTCAATGCATCAAACTGTTATAAAAATTGGTAACTTACCATATTACTTGGGTTGACGTAATTCTGCACGTACAGAATCGTCGACCACCAGTAAGTTCTGCACCTCTCAACCTTATGAACGAACACTGAGGTCCAGTTAGGGCCATCGGCTACTCGATTAAAAATGGAGACTTGAAGCAGTATTGTGAGAGCCAATAAAGGAAACATCCTCAGAAACCGGTTCAAATAAAACAGATGGATATTTTTCAGAAGTTTGCCTGGAAGAAATATATATCTCTTATATATAAAATTCTCGTATCACAGTGTTTGTAACAAAACTCCTCCGAAACGGCTAGACTGATTTTTATATTTTTTTTTTGTGTATATTCGGTAGGTCTGAGAATAGGTTGTAAACTATTTTTTATTTCCCAAAAAAATTTTTTTTGGCAAAACAACGTCAGCTAGTAATTTTATAGAAATTGTATTTTATAGAAAATCATAATTATTATATCCAGCATTTATTCACCTAACTCCTCCTAAACGGCTGAACCGATTTGGATGACATATTGTGTATACTTGAGTGGGTCCCTGGATGGTTTCCATTTACAATTGATTTAGAATCGGGTTATAGTTTTATTGATATTATTGAATGTACTACTATTATCTATTATTACTATTATTCGATTATAAGTTGTTATATAGTTTATCATAGATAAATATTTAATTATTCAAGCTATCAATATATTGTTAGAGGACTCGGCTGCAACAATGTTGCGTGACCGCGCTCGCGCCGTGTTGGATGCGCGCGCAGGCTCTGCGCAGGCTGTGCGGCGGACCGACGGCTCCACGGCGGACGGCGTTCTTTCTGTTGGAGGCTCTTGATCGTGACGGACGTTGCTCTCGCGTATATCGAATTGTTAGGCCTTAACATTCATTACTTAATGTTGAGCTTGCTTATATGCGGTAGTCAATATTTGTTTCTTGTAATTATTATGTTTTTGATTATAATTAAATCTTGTATTGACTGGAGCATTCTTTATTTATTTTCAATCTCAATTCTGTTTCGTAAGATCAGAAGTGGGATCGAAACGCTGCTTAGTCCGTTGCCATCTTGTACTTTCTCTGCTGTGTAAATTTCTTTGTGTTAACTTGAGTGTGAATTTCAAGGATATGAAACCGTGAGTACTATTTTATTTTATACAAAAGTCGGCACGTCCGTCACGGTCCGGAGGAGAGGATACGCGTTCTTATAGTCCTAGGAACCGTTGTAGAAGTACTAATAACCAACGCACTCCAACGGTTACCGATCACCATTGTCAGATTACTTGAATTTAATATCGCGATCATTGTGCTGATACCTATAGTTTGTATGACTAGTGTTTTGATTTAATTCTTAATCGATTAGAGGTGATTAAGGGCTAGCTACCGTCAACGACACTACTGCTTAATAATTTTCCACTGCCAGCGATACCTGAAGTTATACGACATTGTTGATAGTCTAGACTCCACTGATTTCTGCATCGATTAGCGAACAGGGAAAGGGACCACACCTCATCCTTGATTTCGTATCCGCGACCACGGGAGTAGATTCAAATCTACCCGACGACAACGTAAAAAAAAAAATGATGCTGCAAACGGTATCCTCAATCATTTTAATCACGAGGGCTCATAATTTGTCATCATTTGCCCCTTATGTACCATGATCTGATATTTTGTATGCGAAGGTCTGATATTTTATCGTTATCCCTTGATTGACAATTAGTATAACCGCGATAGTTTAGGAAGGGTAGGTAGTCGTTTACGTGCTGACATATATTCGTTGCAAAATCACAGGGTAACAAATACAAACTGGGGCCCTAGACAAAGTGCCATTTTAAAAACGATAACGAAGTTCGCTAAATAAAAAATGTATGGGATTGACATATGTCACGTGGTACGACGAATTCGATAACCAAGTTGGTAGACAAATGTTGCTTTTCGAATCGAAATTATTTATTAGCGAATGGGTTCTAGTGCTATTCCCATACATATGCTTAGCCAAGTGGCACTTTTGACGTTCGTTTTCGATTTCGTTTTCGTTTTCGTCTTCGATAATGTAACGAAGCCCAAGATGCTGTAGATATCGACACAATTCATTCGCCGAGTGTTATTTTTCGTGGTAAAGTTGTTAAAAATCAAAGAGTACATATTTAAAAATGCATTCTCTACGTTTATTGTGGGCTGCACAAAACAAAACTGGTTGAGGCGCCAAAGGAGGTTTAAGTTGCGACGACAAATGGAAAAAATACACGATATGCCGGAACTATTGTTTACACAGCATTTTCGGTTAAATATAATAACTTTTAGAAAATTATGTGACGACCTAAAAGCTCAGCGGTTTAAAAGGGTCTGAAGAAATTCCCCCTTGAAACAAAGGTAAGAAATTTCACATTAATAAACCTACCTATTTGATTACCTATATTACCTACATACAGTTAGCTAGTCATGACCAAAGCAGTGCCAGCTTATATAAAACCTAATCGTCTTTTTAACTTCTTATAAAAATGTTAATTTTATTGTAATGATAGGTACCTACGTATTATTATGATTGTTTCACCTAAAATTATAAACTGCAACCATCGATGACTGCAACAAATTAATAAATTATAAATTTGGTTTTAGTGCCTATTAAATTGCCTTTTGTATTTTTCAGGGCCAATATCTTACGCAAAGGACAACAAGTATCTACATCAGAGAGGTTGTTAACGCCCTCAACCATAATTGTATGGGTAGCTGGTGGATAGTGTTTCCACAAACACCACAAGAGATCCCAAATCAAGAAGAATTGATTAGCAAACTTGGAAATATTATGACTTGACCCATAATATGTGAGTCATGTGTAATGAAACGTGAAGTTCACAATTTTATTTTATTGTTACATATTTTTACATTTACTTTGTATTATAATAAAAATATTTAAAAATTGTTTTGTTTTTGTGTACAATTTAAAACAAAACTATATATAGAGGTAATGTAAGTAATTATAAGAGTCAGGGTAAATAAAATTATGACACAGACAACTTTTTATTAAGCAAACATAAAATTTGAATAGTAAAAATCACCTCTCAATTTTAATATTGAAGATATTAAGTTAGGAAGTATTAAGTAGATAAGTTTTACTAAACTTAACCCTAAATAACTATCATTGAAATAAATCTCAGTCGATAATACCTTTGGGGTAATCGACCTTTGATAAATATTGTGCAAAACTTGAAAAAACATAATCTGTCTCATAGTTGAACAACATTCTCGGTCTTATTGGATTAAAAAGTACAAGAAGGTTAAGTATATCCCTACATATTAATTAGCAACTCATTACATACACCAGGCTGCCAAATAAAAAACAGGAGTTTTTTTCATGAATATTTGGCTTAGCTGGTAGATGTTTTTGAATTTTGAGTCATTTCAAATGATGTGAAAGTTTTCTTTGTTTGTTTTGTTCTTTTAAAAACGAGTTCACTTGTGAGCACATTTGACACTTGTTATTGGAGTTCTCAGTGTTTTGTTTTGGTCTAGTATTTCATTCTCTGCTTATTACTCATCACTATACACTATATGGGATCCATTAACTATTAGAA
The DNA here is from genome assembly GCA_945859745.1 of Synanthedon formicaeformis. Taxonomy (NCBI): domain Eukaryota; kingdom Metazoa; phylum Arthropoda; class Insecta; order Lepidoptera; family Sesiidae; genus Synanthedon; species Synanthedon formicaeformis. The sequence continues at coordinate 2,796,736 of OX243960.1, read as the reverse complement.
AAACTCGATCTTCAGTGCGCACATATCTCTATATTTTCATAATTCAATTACAATACTCTTCACATTCATTTTACATAACTTATAAATCAATAGTAAACATAATCTTTAAAACATAACATCATCTCCCAATCTATTTTTTAAACTATTTTATTTTCTAAAACTAGTTAGTATTATTCCAATAAATACTTCCAACAATATTGACGGCTTAATTCTGATATTTACTTCGCAACCATAGCCAATTTTCGTTTATTAGCGAATGAACCCATTCGTCACAACGATAACGATCGTAGTGTCACTTTGGCTAGGAAATTGTTTTCGTTATCTCGGAAACGATTGACGAACTCAATAGCGAATCGCTACGGAGCGAATGCAACTTGTCTAGGGCCCCTGAATCCAAATCGTTTGGTCCCAGAAATATAGACGTAACTATCGTACTATTTGAAGGTATGTGTGTTGTTTCTAATAAGCACTGAGTGCTTTGCATGTATTCTGAGTGCCCATTGTGTCTTAACACATTTACGGGCTTATCAGGCGAACTAAATGTACTATTGTAGTGCGGGTATCACTAGAAGTAATCGAAGAATCTCGTAAAATCTTTATCCGCGTACAATAAATCTAAGAAAGGTTCTCGTCATTCTACTTGTGCTTTCAATAACGCTGGATTGTCGTATTCACGGAAACGTTAGGCGCTTCAGTCAGCTGATAGTTCATTTAAACAATAAATTTGTAGTAAAACAGACCATGGAAATTGTATTATGCCAAGAGGTGTTGCAACTGATGCCGTGGCTTGTTTGAATGCTATGCTTTGAACGAGACGTAAGAACATAAAACGACGGCAAGATATCAAAATTTTGTAAGCGAAATTAGCAATTAATAGAATCGTGTTCAGTATTAGGGGGTAGTAAAAGACTAGTAAAGTGAAGTTTTTGCTTCGAATCGACCTACAATGAAAAATCGTAATATCAGCTTCAATTCAAAACATACCCGACGTTTTAAAAATATCAGAATTCGATCTTAAATGTTTTCATTTTAATACAAAAATAGTTTTTGTATGTGTGTGAGATCTAAAGCAAAAAAGACCAGTCAACTTTTTAAGTAACTACCGCCATAGAATTCCCACTAGAAGTCACTAGAATTCACTAGAGGTTTATATGCAGTCGCAGCTAAATGTATAAGTACACAAACTTTAATCGGTACTGATATGCTTAATCAGAAAGATATTGTTTACATTCGAACTAACGGAAAGGAGCAACTCATTAGATCAGACTTACAAATATCGGAACAACATGCGATAACCGTGAAATTAGAACAATTCAAAAACACTAATAGGTATTGAGAGAGACCGCTTACTGAAAGTCCTTGGTAAAATTTCTGATTTATTTACATTGGATACAGCTACTAGCACAGTAACCACGGGTTACATGGAAATTGAACTGACTTCGTCGACTATTGATCGCCTTTTAAGTTTTACAACTTTTTCGTTACAAACTTTTTATTGATGAGAAAAATAGTTTTCGCGATATCATCAGTGATTTACTCAAAAATGTCATCATTTGGTCTTATTACGCAAGTCCTGTCATTCTTGTCAAGAAGAAGGATAGGAGTGATCGATTGTGCGTAGATTATTGCGTTACTAACGCTATAACTGTTCAAGGATGGTTTCCTCTACCATTGATTGGTGACCATGTCAATAGACTTAGCCTTTAGAGATACTTTACTACGTTCGATATGACCACGGGTTTTTACCAATTGCTTTTGTCACTACGGAAGACTATGAATATTTGAAAATGCCTTATGGATTAGCCAATGTTCTACCAGCGGATAATAACTAAAACACTTTTAGGTGCCGGTTAGGTGTTGATATTTATAACGACGTACCTATCCTCTCAGATACAATGAATTGACTTGTTATTGGAGGTTTTAATGACATCAGTGTTTCAAGTTTTTTATTTGCACTTGAAAAAAAAAGACATTTTCTGAAAACTAAAATTAAAAAATAATGGTAAGGTTTATGGTACAAGGTCAGGTACGGCCGAGCCTAAACAAATTTGCTACGTAAATTTTGGGGGAGTTGCGATATACCGCATGGTATGCCTTAAAAAAAACTGTGTTTATAGTTGGTCACGTATAAGAGAGATGAATTCTTTTTGTGCTTCGTAGTTCAAAAGGCTATTCACGAATACACTAACTGGCTGTTTAATTAGTAAATTAGTCTGTTTTAGCAATATTTTACTCCAAACTACCCACGGAACTCTGTACCGACGCCAGTACGGTTGGATTGGGAACGATTTTACTGCAGAAACGTGAAGAGTAAGAAAAAGAGTTGTGGCATATTTCAGTAAACAAAACTAATGGTGTTGAATCTTGTTACCACAGCTATGAGTTAGAAGCTTTGGTACTAGTGAACGCACTTTAACGTTTCTGTCATTACTTGATTAGTATTAATTTTAAAACGGTTACTGACTCGACTGACTGCGACTGACTGACTCGATTCGACACGACGAAACCTAGAAAGGACCTCATGCTTATTATTTTGTGTTGTGCTCGTGTTGCTTGCTCTATGTTTACAGGATAATCTTCGCTCTAGATTATCGGAAGATGACTTGCTCAGGCGCAAACCTCTACCTGCTAGTGTTTGGCTAAATGATTTTAGTTGGGCTAAAGATGACTGACATTGAGACGCAAGAAATAACTTCTAGCGTGAGGAAAGGCTAGTTAGATCAAACATGGTATGAGATTAAAATCTAATTGATTTTACAAAATTCCTACATATGTTACTTTCTATTTTGTTGTACTCTTGAGGAACACAGGCTTAATTTTTTAAGAGTGTTTCATGATATTACAGAACTACCGACTTAATACTTCGACGTTTATATTTCAGAGCTTGAGACAATTCATAAAATTTAGAAAATGCAATAACATGTTTAGCACATTAAAACCTATGATCTCGGAGTTAACACTGATGTACTCGGACCTTTTCTAGAGTCAAACGCGTTCAAATATGTCCACATTATTGTTACCTTTTTATAAAAGTACTACTTAATCTAATCTTTATATCAACAAGATGAGGATGAGTTATGTTTCTCTAATATCGTGTCAATATTTGGCAAAAATATATGTGAGCGAGGAATAATGTTTGATAGTGTCTCCTTTTTGATGGGGTCAGTAAATTACTGGTTCAATACACTTTATCACCCCGAATTGCATCACGAGAATGGGCAGGCTGAAAAATACTGTCCAACCGTACTTAATATGTTACGCGTGGGAATGGGAAATAAAGGCTCCAACGGTCGGATGCACTTTATAATATACGGCTCACCCTTAACATCTGTAACAGACGCAGACTTTACCATTTGCTAGTAGGTGTCGAAGCAACCTCATCTGTTATCTGATTATTAGTGCGTGATGTCGCACTGAAAAACGAGCGCTAACCGTGAAGTTTGCTGACTCTTAGGAGACAGCTGGTTTGATTTGCTTGCAGATAATTAGCAGCGTTAAAGGCCACATTGGACAACGGGTTTCGCTGTTGTTGATTTCAACTTCAGGAGAAGGGCGACCAGGATGTTGGAGTCCTGCACCAATGCACCAATGCCAGCGTTGCATTTAACTTGGTTGGTGAAGCTGCGCTTCGAAGAGGATCTGCCGCTCTTCGTTGAGACATGCTAACTTTGGGCCTCTGTCCAGCAATGGTGACATGCTAACTTTGGGCCTCTGTCCAGCAATGGTGACATGCTAACTTTGGGCCTCTGTCCTGGCGACGGGATGTAGTGAGATATCACAATTTGCAATTGTAAAACTTCTTATCAGTCGTGCAATGTATCCTGTTGGATTAAAATCCAGAGTCAACCATTCACGATACATTGATTAAATGTTTTCTTTGTCTGAAGCTAATCAAAATAACTTTAACCTTTTTATGTGACGTGATGAACGCTTGAGTGCACGCTTGCGTTCATACCGTTTAGTTATGATCGTGAAATGAAAAACGATTCCTTGTTCTTTTCGGATTAGCTCCAGACTTTAATTCGCTCGTGTATAATTTTCTAAATAAGTGTTCTGATTACAGAAAATGCTTGGGTTGATTGTGAGCAGGTGGTGGAAGAGAAATCCTCCACCAAGGATGCTGCGGACGAGGGCGTTCCGCTGTCAGGAACGGCCGTGTTAGAGGACTCGGCTGCAACAATGTTGCGTGACCGCGCTCGCGCCGTGTTGGATGCGCGCGCAGGCTCTGCGCAGGCTGTGCGGCGGACCGACGGCTCCACGGCGGACGGCGTTCTTTCTGTTGGAGGCTCTTGATCGTGACGGACGTTGCTCTCGCGTATATCGAATTGTTAGGCCTTAACATTCATTACTTAATGTTGAGCTTGCTTATATGCGGTAGTCAATATTTGTTTCTTGTAATTATTATGTTTTTGATTATAATTAAATCTTGTATTGACTGGAGCATTCTTTATTTATTTTCAATCTCAATTCTGTTTCGTAAGAATATTATATATTTAAGTTATAGGTAATATATCTGTACGAGTATGGCGTTCGCATGAGTCACACGGTACTGGCTGAAAATCAGCGCTGCAGGTGCTTGTCCAGCGTCTCAGCACAATGCTGAGCCAAGTATCCGATTCACTGCCGCAAGGACACACACATCTTACCTGTCTGCTTTTATTAATTTACTTGTGTCATTTTGTTTTTTTTTTTTTTTTTTTTTTTTGTTTCTGTTTCTTATGTAATGTCATGTTAATGTCCTTCATGCAGTGAATAAATGTCTTTTTTTCTTTCTTTCTATGTCACCACATGACGCTAAGCATACGTAACGCCATCTACTAGGAGTGTAAATTTAATTTCGATTATTTAAGAGTCGTCGAACGACCGTTCAGAGGTCTGATGGCAGGACTGATGGCAAAACATTTAAAAAAAAACAAGTAAGTATAAAGTTAACTTTTCAATAATCGCGACCGAAATTTTCTTAAGGGCCTCTTTCACGAACTACAAATAAAGTGTTGATTACTTACTTTTAGAAATCATTTTCTGTTATACTGAATTATGCACTCGGTTTACTGCATCATTCGATAGATTTATTATTATTTTCTATTTAAGTTTTGGGACGTGTACTGTACAAACAAAAGGCATATCAGCTAAATTATTCCCGGTTACCGGTGACATTAAATGACAGTTTGGCCTAATTGACGTTTGTGAAATAGGCGCTAAGAGTAAAATACTATATTGCGAATTCTATCTTTCAATAATATTATAATTTAGTTTTGATTATTTGAAACAATACTCACTTCCAGTTAATTTTCCACACGCAGTGTAAACTAAAAGTAAACCGCTGAACATGAGGAACGTGTCCACCGTTATCACCGCCGCTGTGATCCACAATGCTTTGGCTGAAGTTCTCCACTGAAATAAAACCGAATGAACTTTGAAATAGTGCGATAAATAATTTGAGCTATATACTTCTAAAATAATGTATATACGCTCTTTTACACCCGTATACTTAGATCTTTAATGCCTCTGTACAGGACTATTTTGTACTAAGTGTTCTTTATTAAGTTACTAGCTGGTGCCCGCGATTTAATCTGCGTTAAAAAAGAAAAAAAGTAGCCTATCCTGTATCCTGTACGTCTAAATGTTTATCTATCAAGTTTCATGGAAATCAGTTAATTCATTTAAGAGTTATGGAGGAAAATAAATACATATATACAGAAAAAAATCTAAAAATCGTCAATTTAGTTTCAGTATCGTGTATAGAGCCTATAAACACGATATCTCTGAAAACAAAGTAACTTACTCCATGACTAACCCTTACAGTATTGATTGATGTGTTATGTAATATTTTTATTACACAGGTTACTTCTATACTATTATTAATTATAAATATATTATTATCATTACGATAAAGCCTATCAAGCAAATCATAAAGTAATTAATCAAGATTAATGAAATTTATCGCACAAGTGTTCATTTATATTATTTTATCTTTTTAATAGGTTTTACCATATGTAAATAGAATTATTTGAAAAATATGTAATATTTGTATTGTCTTGTACTACCGCTAGAAGGGCTGCCCAATTTATGACTGCGAAATGCAGTGTTCCCTGCCATCACTTGCCAGACACAGAGCAAAGTCAACTTTGAAAAGTTCATTTCCACAGTTGGCCCAGGCGTGATTTGAACCCGGGACCCCTGAGTTAGAGTGCTAAGGCAAGCACCTAACACCTAAACCATTCTACTATTGGGCTCGTCAACTCTTACTATTTCTGTTTAATTTGTAATTTATTTTTTAATATTAATTCTTTTAAATTTTATTTCTTAAATTTCATTGATTTTACCTCAATAGCATCCATTGGGTTTGCTATCATATTGCTTTGAGATGAGAATGTATGACCCAATATCACCCACATCATTGCTAGCACTCTGAGGCCATCCATGCATTCCAATGCTCCAGGATTTTTAGGGAAGGTAAGAAGACGACGTGTGTTTGTATATAAAGAAAAACTTTTGCAAAGTGTACTCGTTGATTTTGAATCTGAATATGAAAATATTATTGAGAATATACCAACGGCGTAATTTTAAGGCCGGATAGATAGATTTAAACTGAGCATGCAAATACAATTCCGAACATGATTGCACCAATCGACTGCAGCTGCAAGCGACACAATATTATGACGACAGTGTCCCTAGCGTATAGTTCCGTCTGTAGTTGCCGCCACACCTTACTGTTGGCTGTCAGTCGTTTCAAAGCAATTAATATGAGAGAAGAAAGTGAATAATTATATTGACCGATACTAAACTTTTGGTGGAAAGAGAACAAGATCTTTGAATGTTTCACATTTCTATTAGGTATGTATGGGAATAAAACGAAATTATGGTATTTTACTGTAATATCAAAATTGCTTTACTAATAAATCATTTATTGATATCATATCAATAGCATCAGGAAAGATTATGACGTCAATCAAAATGTACAATCATGCCTGCTTAGGCTTAGGCTTTACAATGACGCTTACCGTCTGCGCGGGTGTTAAGCGCGGGCGATCCGCGCGTGTTGGTTAGGCTCTGTTCACACGTACCACAACCACATCACAACCACAACACGTGGACAGGTGCTAATTTGTATGAAAATTAATAGGTGTACTCACACGGACCACATTTTGCCGTCAATTTCAATCGTGTGGTCGGTACCCATAAAATCGCAACCACAACCCAACCACCGGCGACACCGCGCACTAGCGGACGGCGCGTACGCCTGCACCCTCCCTCTCTCTCTCATTCATTCTGTATTGTAATGAAGTGCCGCGCGCTTGTGCTAGTGACACTAGCCACAACGTAACCACATCGCAACTACTAGCGACAACGCAACCATATCTATCATTCTTGTTACCACAACTTAACTGCAAAATGCTGCAGCGACACTATTCACACGTAACCACTACTTGACCACTTTTTGTCGCTGCGATGTGGTGTGGTTGTGGTATGTATGAACAGAGCTTTAAACTATGTAACGATCCAAGAGACGCTCTCCGAGAAAAGTGGCCCGCGACGCTTACCAACCGCGCTGACGAAAGCGTCACTGTAAAACCAGCCTGTCATATCGGAAATGTCATAAATACTTTATAAATATATGAAAGCAAAATTTAGATATCTATAACATATAAATTTATATAACTGTACTTCACATACCTTTTCCAACATATAATGTATTATAAAGATCATATCCCGTGCTCAATACTGTTAGTAATCCGATAACTGAAAATATAACCCTGAAAATAAATGCATTGATATTAGACAAAAAAGTAATAAATTATTGACACAAAATATAAAAGTTCTATTACGCAATGTAATGCATTTCAAGGTACTTACACAGCTACGTAATCAGCAGGAACCCAAGGCTTATCATTTGGTAAGCGACAGTAAGCGTCTTGGTATTCAAAACCCACACCAGTCGTATTCAAATATAAAGAATCTAGAGCCTGCCTAGTTGTACATGTTTTCGGTAAACAGAAACTCATCTGAAGCTGAATTCCTCGTTCCAGCAATGCCGACGATCTGTTAAGAAATTATGAATATACTAGCTGGTGCCCGCGACTTCGTCCACGTTGAACGATGAAAGGTCTATGTCCATTCTGGTGTCCCAGACAACGTGTATGCAAAATTTCATGGTGATTGGTTCAGTAGTTTTTGCGTGAAAGAGTAACCAACAAACAAACTCACATTCACATTTATAATATTACTAGCTGGTGCCCGCGATTTCGTCCGCGTTGAACGATGAAAGGTAACTATGTCCTTTCTGGTTTCCCAGACAACGTGTATGCAAATTTTCATGGTGATCGGTTCAATAGTTTTTGCGTGAAAGAGTAACAAACATCCATACATCTATACAAACTTTTGCATTTATAATATTAGTACGGATTGAACCTGTTTTATTTGTAGGAATGCATCAAAATAATATAACAAAATAGATTGGTGTTTAATATAGTTGTTCGGAATATTATCTATTTTCGGAATATAATCTATTTGGCTTGATTTTGAAAATTTGAAAAGTATTATTTGTGTTCCTTGATAAAATAATAACTAAACAATTTACGAGTAGCAACACATGATATAAAGATCGGAGAAGGTAACTGATAATAAAACTACCTCCATTGGTTCAGAAAAATCGAAGAACTAAAAATATTAATGTGCACTTAAGAATTCACTTGATAATTTTGTTGCTAAACAAATTGAACTTCCAAATTAATAAAAAATAAACTAGTGTGTATGTAGCATTAATATGGTATTATTATTTTTTTAAATAGGTAAGAGTAGTTTTTAAATTGCCTGAGCATTAATAAATACTTCAGCATGATTTAAGCGGTCTTGGTATAGTTTAATTGTACAAATAAAATACAAATGAACTTTTAAATAAGGGCTTAGTCCAAAAAGTTCTATACTATTACTTATACGATAAAACTGTTTGAACAAAAAAATCCAAGTAGTTCTACTGCACAGTATGACAGATTGGTCTAGAATAATTTACATCATAATTATAATAATTTAATTTTGTTTTAAATTTAGATAAATTTAATGAAGATCAATATATTAATATTGATATCTATTGATTCTAGTGTCATTTTTACCTTTCATCTATTTCTCCAGTCAACATTTGTACACCAATCATGCTTGATTGAGATTCCTTTAGTTTTCTTAATGTTGATAATAATATATTCCCAGTGTTATTTGGATTTAATTCAGGCCATGGAAGCTCTGGCCACGGAATTTCTGGCCATGGAATTTCTGGCCACGGAATTTCTGGCGTTGGCAATTCTAAGTTTTGATCTAATGGCACATTGATCATGCAGTATTTTCCTTCTATCATTGAACTTTCCGTTGGTTTATGTATTTCTAAACATGGATAGTAGCTGCCAAAATCGAGTAAATTTCCCTTCATGATATTACGTGGAAATCTTAGTCCGGCATCGAGAACTGGTTTAAAAAAATATATATAAGAAAAAGAAATTTGCTATTTTTACATGTAAAGGTAGTCAGACAGATAGTAGGACTAAGGATAAGGGATTAGGAAACAATAGGAAAATGAGTTATGGCATCACTGAAACACAACAGTACACATATGTTGTTGTTTTACTTCGGTCTTATGTAAGGAGGTGATTACTGGCCGTCAGAAGGCTGCCCAAATCACTGCAAAACTCAGTGTGCCCTGCTACTACTTTCCAGATCCTGACCAGAGCCAACATACACGCCAGTGTCGCCAAATCCCGCTTAACAGCTTCTTGAGAATCTTATTTTACGGAAAACTTATTTTACGGAAAAATTATATACATTGTAAATTAAAAAAAAATCCGAAGTACTCACATTGTAATCGAAGAATCGTATCGTTAGCGATATATTGTAATTGCTCATCACACAATTCAGGATCCAAAGCGTTCTCATAAAAATTTAAATCGAAGGCTGGATTTCTTAATTCCAAATGTACATAACTATTTGCTAAATGTACTGTTATTGATATCACACATAGCACCTTGATCACACCCATTTTGAAATTATTAAATAATACAAAATTTAACAAATATATTTATTATCATTCAATATCGGAACATTAACTATACGTGTCTTAAGAGACAACTAAGCAAATTTAATTTTGATGTAATATATTATATGTAGGTACTACTTTAATTATTATTGATAATTATCTCCGATAAAGGTTTGTCTGACGGATTGATATGTATGAATTTATTGCGCATGCATAATTAAATATCAATGAATAAATCACGTGACTGAATGATTACTAAAAAAAGATTAAAATAATGCCAAAGTACCGCCTAATTATATACAAATTAAAAGATTGTAGATTTAGATTATTCATGCTTGTTTTTACTGAGAGAGCTTTTGTTATCATTATCAAAAAACTTGATATTGACAAATTTAATATTTTGCAATAATATTCAATTTACGAAGGAGTCTATTACTTTATCTGCTTTCTTGTTAATTTAGTGACATAAAACTACAAATAAAATGTAAAAATTTACTTATTTTTTAATAGTAAAACGATAATTTACAATGCTGGTTTTGACAAACATATTCAAGAATGGGCGGGACGAGAAGAGAATGTGCATTTGATAACAAGTAGGCAAATGTTACCTATGTCAGAATAAATAATAGTTACTACATAACCTATGTTTTCGAGACTTTCTATACCTTCCCAGAAGCATAAAGTCACTTTTTACAATGCCTTTATGAACCGATTATATATATTTTTTGTTTAGTAGCTAGCTATAAACAAGCTTTATTTTTCTCTCTGTGCTACTCGCCGGAAATCTCGCCCAACCCGGCGAGATATCATGTTTGATTTTTACATGTTTTTATTTATTACTAGCTGGTGCCCGCGTTCTCTATAGCCGGCTATTAACTATACTCGTACTTACTATTATATAAAGTTGAAGAGTTTATTTTTTTGTTTGGTTGTACGCGCTAATATCAGGAACTACTGGTTCGAATGGAAAAATTCTTTTTGTGTTGGATACTCCATTTATCGAGGAAGGCTATAGGCTAAAAAGAACGCGGACGAAGTCGCGGGCACCAGCTAGTAATTGATAATACGCTTATTGATAAACTAGCAGGTGTCCGCGACTTCGTCCGCGTTAAGGGCGCGTATAAAGAGAAATAGCCAATCCTAGATTTGAATTTTATCTAAGTAAAAAACAAAGTCCAATTTAAGAGCGGGTATAAAGAGAAATAGCCAATCCTAGATTTAAATTTTATCTAAGTAGACAAAGTCTAATTTAATTAATTATTTTAAAATATTTAAATTTTTATAAATGAAAGTGACGACTGTAACAGAAAACATAATATAATGAAATTTTCTCGATAGAAAAAAATCACCAAGTGAGCTCTCATTTCCATCGATTTTAGTTTTATTTTCAAAATGACACACATTACAAAGCTAAAAGTGTATCAGTAATTTCACTTCACATATTATCTAAGGCTGTATGTAAAAATTTTTCATTTGACATTGTAGTTTACGAATAATTAATATTTAATACTTTTGGCACTTATAACATTTTTATTGAGCGAGATGCGCTATCTTCCGTCGCATGTTGTGCGTAGTTCTACGTATTTTGTGTCACTGTCATGTCTAAGGGGCCACGCAGGTGAAATTACAAATTTTGTTTGCTTTATACGCACTCTTAAAAAAGAAAAAGTAGCCTATCCTGTGTCCTGTACGTCTAAATGTTTAAGTTAGGTATGGAGGAACATACATATACATACAATACCTACACTTACCGATTTATTATTAGTATTGATGAATATGGGTAAAAAAAAATAAAAGTATAATAAGATTTCTTAAATTTATTTCGCAGTCTTAGTTTCTGTTTTACGTTTTTTTATTATTATTTATTATTAACGAGATAGATAAATTTATATTATAACAGTACTTAGAAAACCACGAAGGCCGCGTCAAAATACAAAACTATTTGTCTTACTTATCTATATTTACATTTTGTTTACTAATAACAATATAAAATCTTAATAAATATTATCAAGCACCTACTTATATGTAATAAATAATTTAGATCTGCTTAGAGTTTTGTCTTAGGGAAAGACTCCTCTGCATTAAAGCCGTAATTATTATAAGCCTGTTTTTCGTTTGCAACCACGCCTCTTTTTTCTGTCAATTTTGTAGGCTTCTTAGGTCCTGTAAAAAATTAATATTTTCAAAATGTATCTTACAAAGATAAAAATACCTTAAAGTATGTACCTTAAGGTATACCTTAAAATGATTAGTTGATTTGAATAGTTAGCTAGGTGTATTATTTTAAAACACATATTATGAACAAGATTTCAGTATTAGTATTCAGTATTCAGTAATTAAGATCAAGTTAGTGGATGTTACTTTTACCCCTTTAGTATTTTATTATGAATAGTTCCATCAACTGGTACATACCTCCTCCTATTAAAAGCTTGATAATAGTTGAAAATGGCGAATCTATTATAAGCGTAGCAACAAATGCAACCATAAAAGCCAGTGTGAAATCCCCAATAAATTTGAATATCTGAAATCATTTTTATCATTAAGAAACTTCATATTAGCGCCATCTATAGGAAAACTACCAAACTACTAAGATCTTTAATAACATAAGTCTTGTTTGTTCACTTGTACAATAGTGCAAACCAATTCCGATAGATTGGGGCTATATGTAATATACTAGCTGGTACCTGCGACTTCTTCCGCGTTGAAAAAGAAAAAAGTAGCCAATCCTGTGTCCTGTACCTCTAAATGTTTGTCTACCAAGTTTCATGGAAATCAGTTTATTCGTTTAAGTTATGGAGAAACTTACATAGATACAATACCTAAACTTACAGATTTATTATTAATATAGAGTACTGATTGATGATGATGATGATTGATTGATTGATTGATTGATTGATTGATAATAGTTACTGCATTTTAACACAGGGTTATGTTATAATGTTACATAATGTTATAACTGATTGAAATGATTCATCTACTAGGTTTGACCAACGCCTTTCGGCAAACACCGAAATAGATTACTACACTTTCGGCCTTTAAGGCGAAACAAGTCGGCAGCCCGAATTCATCGGTCTCATGGCTAAAATGCGTCCTGTCTCACACAACACAAAGCGCGGGAAGAGCAGTCGAGTGAGATGCACAATGCACAATGATTCAAAAATCATAACAAACCCTTGGGCATTATACTCTTCTTGACAAAACTACTGCATATACTATTTCATGTAAAGTTATTTGAACTGTTGAATAACTAATCAATGTTTGTATGCAAAGTGTTTTGGAGTTTTTGTACACTAGAGTAACCTATTCACCCTCAAAGTTGCATTAAAACTTGTGTTAAAATATGGATTTTTCAAGGATCATATATTTTAAATTAATACTTTTTTTAAGTTTGTATGAAAAGGAACCTAGTTAATGACAAGATATATCGGTATCATGCTTACGTTTGTAAATTAAACATAAACTTTTTTAGTCAAACATTGATTTAGCTATATAAAATGCCCCTATAATAATATATATAATATTGTCCTAGCGTCGGGAGCGGGTCGCTAGGACAAAATAACAATAAAACATTAATAAAAAATTGGTTACTTACAGAATGTGGCACGCTGAAGTACGTCGAAGTAACCATACTTCCGTTCATGACATATATTAGAGGAAAATGCAATAGGTACATAGCGTAAGATAGGCGAGAAGGCAGTTTCCACATTGGTAGGGATAGAAGCCAATTGAGTGGACCTGTAATAAAATTATCTTTTTTATGTTAAGGTTGACAGACAGGCTGATGATCCACTTGACAATAGGTCGTCTTTAATACAAATATGCAGGTGCTGACAATTTTAAGGATTAGGAAGGGGCAGGGTACTGGCCACTGAGCTCTGGAATTCTATACTCACTCACCTAAACGCAACAGTACTTATGCCTTTAGTATATTTGAGCACAAGGCAACACAAAATGTTTCAATCAATTTCGTAAGTAGGTAAGTATTAAAGATTGACTTTGATGAAATTTTAAACTAATGTAGTCGTGGAAGTGCCCGAAAATCGTTATACTTAAAGTCAAGGCATTTACATGTAGGTAATATTATGTTTTTGAATTTCGGAATAGAATTTTTTTTTTTATTAGAGATGGGTTTCCTCTTGGCCAACAACCAGCTGAGGAGCATGGATGAGGCCTAAGATGGAGCGAGCTCAACCAGAAGATGCCTATTCACTCGAACTTTGAAAAGATTAGGGTTATATAGGCTCGGAAATACAGACGCCGGCAGGGAGTTCCAAACCTTCGCAGTGCGAATTATAAAGGATGTTTCAAAGCGTTTGGTCCGAAAAGGAGGGATTTCAACAAGATGAGGATGGTAACCAGCCGTACGTCTGTGTGTCCGATGGAAGAAAGGGGAAGGCGGTATGAGCTCATGCAACTCCTGAGCACACTCAAATATATAATTGTTAAATATATAATTCGAGTAGTTTAATGTAAAACTATTAAAACATACCTCCATAACCGTGCACACACGCGAAAACAATCCAACCCAAAGCAAGAGCCCAAATTGGCCTCATAAATGAGTTTACGAGGTTGTCAATAACTTGATTATCAAAATCTGCTTGAGCTACAGGATAATGTAGGTAAATGACGAATCCCAACAAAAATGCGGTACACATCCATAAAATTCCTGCTTGCATCTGAAACACGGGTAAATAAATAAATTCAAATAAATAGCACTGGGAAAACGAGCCTAACACAATATGATTATGTCCTTTCAAATATTCACCTGGTGATTACGAGTTGTTATTACGACATTTACATTCGAATCAAATCAAAACATTTATTCACAAATGTAAACGTAATGTAAATGTCACAGTGTAAATTCATTGAATTTATACTTATTTATTGCAAAGCTAATACAAATAAATAAAAATCTTTTTTTAATTTTTTCTAAGTAACAAAAGATACAGCTGAAGAGACATGTTGATAAGATTTGTATAGCAATTTAAAATTAAGCATAAAGCATTCGTAAAAAAATACCATAATTTACCATGGATATCTTAGCAGACCTTCCCCGATAGAGGTGTAAAATGTATCCATACATCATTCCGACGAAAAATGGCGCTGCTCTCGTCAAAGTGTTGAAATAATATTCGTACATATATCTCTGTACGTCTGCCATGCGTCTGATGATGCAGAAAAAAAATTAAAAAAAAATCAAAATACCATTTAAGATTTATTCAATTTGTAGGAATCAAATTTAGGAAATCGGAAGGTGTAATGTCAGTTAGGAGAGATTGGATCCAATTTAGATTTTAGATTCTATTATATATTTTTAATTCTCTATCTTCGATTTAGAAATCAGTTCAGTGTAGTGTGATCACTAGTTCACTACTTAGGAAAACAATTTAGGAAATTGGTTTCCTACAAATTGAAAAGTGTAATAACTGCTTAACTTACAAGGGAATGTACTTCAGTACTATAGGCACAAATTACAGCTTCTTGTACAAGTCAATATTGCATCTCAATACAAGGCAAGGGTACTTACGAAGGATTTGCAGTTGCAGCTGGGAAGTTTTTGTAAAAATTAAACGTAGTCGCAGCAACTAGAGTAGCAAGCAACGCTATGGTCATTGCGACCCACGCCTGAATTCTTCTTTTGCTTAGCACCCAGAAGAGAACTATCGGAGACAGTATATGGAGTTGCATATCCACTGCCAGATACCAGCTGTGCACCATACACTAAAAGTAAAAAATAAAACCTCTAACTCTATATTAAGTATGTATTGTATAGTTGTTACCTACTCAAGAAGTAACATTAATATGTATATATATTTTTAAATATGTGAGACAGAAGGAAAACATGTATATTTTCCAGAGGGAAAATCCAAAGAAAAGACTTTGAATCTTAGATATTGATATTTGATTTTGATTTTGACAACATGATAAATACGAGTAAATTCATAGTTAATATCAAAAATAATAATTTTAAAATGTTTTGAGATTTCCATCAATCTCACACAATTAAAAGAATTTTTCAAAAACTTCAAAATAAACTAAATAACCTAGGTTTTTAAATCCCCAATTCCCCATACATTTATAAGATGTGAAATGGTTACTATGCTCAATGCATCAAACTGTTATAAAAATTGGTATACTTATTGACTTACCATATTATTTGGGTTGACGTAATTCTGCACGTACAGCATCGTCGACCACCAGTAAGTTCTGCACCTCTCAACCTTAGGAACGAACACTGAGGTCCAGTTAGGGCCATCGGCTACTCGATGAAAAATGGAGACTTGAAGCAGTATTGTGAGAGCCAATAAAGGAAACATCCTCAGAAACCGATTCAAATAAAACAGATGGATATTTTTCAGAAGTTTGCCTGGAACAAGTATATATCTCTTATATATAAAATTCTCGTGTCACAGTGTTTGTAACAAAACTCCAAAACGGCAAGGCCGATTTTTATGATTTTTTTTGTGTATATTCGCTAGGTCTGTAAACAATTTGTTTATATCCCAAAAAATTTTTTTTTGGCAAAACAACGTTTGCGGGTTCGGCTAGTAATTTTATAGAAAATTTATTTAAATTTATTTTTTGAATAATTATATTCATGAAGATTTCCCTGTGTTAAAAAATAAAGGCCTGTGTTAAAAACACCATATCACACATGACGCTAAGCGTACGTAGCGCCATTTACTAGGAGTGTAAATTTAATTTCGATTATTTAAGAGTCGTCTAACGACCGCCCAGAGGTCTGATAGCAGGACTGACGCGGAAAACATTAAAAAAAAAGTATAAAGTTAACTTTTCAATAATCGTTTTAAATATTAAGTAAAAAACTATACAGCGAATACTATTATAATTTAGCTTTGATTATTTGAAACAATACTCACTTCCAGTTAATTTTCCACACGTAGTGTAAACTAAAAGTAAACCGCTGAACATGAAGAACGTATCCACCGTTATCGGCGCCGCTGTTATCCACAAAGCTTTAGCCGAAGTTATCCACTGAAATAAAAACGAATGAACTTTGAAATAGTGCGATAAATAATTTGAGCTATATACCTTTAAAATAATGTATACGCTCTTTTACACCTGGATCTTTAACGCCTCTGTACAGGACTATTTTGTACAAAGTGTTCTTTATTAAGTTACTAGCCGGTGCCCCGACTTCGTCCGCATTAAAAAAGAAAAAAGTAGCCTATCCTATGTCCTGTACGTCTAAATGTTTATCTACCAAGTTTCATGAAAATCAGTTAATTCGTTTAAGAGTTTTGGAGAAACATAAATACATACATACATACAGAAAAATATTTTAAAAATGGTCAATTTAGTTTCAGTATCGTGTATAGCCTATAAACACGATATCTCTGAAAACAAAGTAACTCCATGACCTTCCCTTACAGATTTATTATTAGTATTGATTACGATAAAGCCTATCAAGCAAATCATAAAGTAATTAATCAAGATTAATTAAATTTATTGCACAAGATGTTCATTTATATTATTTTATCTGTTTAACTAGGTTTTACCATATGTAAATAGAATTATTTTAAAAATATGTAATATTTGTATTGTCTTGTACTACCGCTAGACGGGCTGCCCAATTTATGACTGCGAAATGCAGTGTTCCCTGTCACCACTTGCCAGACATAGAGCAGAGTCAACTTTGAAAAGTTCATTTTGGACAGTTGGCCCAAGCGTGATTTGAACCCGGGGCCCCTGAGTTAGAGAGCTAAACCATTCTACTATTGGGCTCGTCAACTCTTACTATTTCTGTTTAATTTGTAATTTACTTTTTAATATTTAATATTTTAAATTTTATTTCTTAAATTTCATTGATTTTACCTCAATAGCATCCATTGGGTTTGCCATCATATTGCTTAGCTGAGATGAGAATGTATGACCCAATATCACCCACATCATTGCTAGCACTCTGAGGCCATCCATGCATTCCAATGCTCCAGGATTTTTAGGGAAGGTAAGAAGACGACGTGTGTTTGTATATAAAGAAAAACTTTTGCAAAGTGTACTCGTTGATTTTGAATCTGAATATGAAAATATTATTGAGAATATAATAAATAAATAAATAAATAAAATAAGCCTTTATTACTGTAAATACAATGCGGTTATTATTATATTAGACATTCAACGATCGGTTTTACAGCTTGTCCCTCGACAAAGGCCTCCCCCAAAGACTTCCACGTATCTCTCTCTCTTGCAATTGTCATCCATTTTGGACCGGCTATTCCCTTGAAGTCATCTTCCCAACGTTTCACTTGTCGGCCTTTACATCTTTTGCCATCCCTGGGGTACCATTCTGTTATTGTTCTAGACCATTTCTCTGTTTTCTCTCTTAGCATATGTCCTGCCCATTTCCATTTGAGTGTTTTGTATACTTTGTTCACATCTTTAAATTTAGTTTCATTTTTTATTTTGTTTAATCTTATTTTATCCTTTCTTCTCACTCCAATCACACTTCTCTCTATTCCATTTTGGCATACGGTTATTTTATTAGTTAGTTTCTCAGATAATGCCCATGTTTGACAGCCGTATGTTAAACATGGCAAAATGCACATGTTATACACTTTTCTTTTATCTTTCATTGGCATGTCTTTGTTTTTCATAACTTCGCTAAGAGACCAAAATCTTTTCCACGTGTTGGCAATTCTTCTGTCAATTTCTTTATTCATAGTATCCCGTGTGGTTATTAACTGTCCCAGGTATACGTACTCATCCACGTATTCTATTTTCTTCATATTTACAATGATGTCGTATGTCTGTGAAGCATTAGTCATGATTTTGGTTTTTGTTATGTTCATTGTAAGGCCCGCTTTTATGCTTTGATCCGATAGTTCTTGTAGCATTTTCTCGAGATTTTTTGGACATTCTGAGAATAGAATTAGATCGTCGGCAAAGCGCAAGTGATTTAGGTTTTCACCGTTTATGTTGAGTCCTTTCTTATTCCAGTCTAGGTTTTTGAATATCATCTCTAGAGCCGCCGAGAACAGTTTGGGTGAGATTGGGTCGCCCTGCCGGACGCCTCTTTCTATGGGAAACTCCTCTCCCGTTGCTTCTAGCCTGATTTGGGCTGTGCTTCTAGAGTAGATATTCTTAAGTATTCGTATGTACTTTCCATGTATACCTTGAAAACGCAGCGCTTCCCAGATGTATTCATGTTCTAAGGAATCGAAGGCCTTGTTATAATCTACAAAGCCCAGATAGTAACTTTTATTGTATTCTTTGTATTTCTGTACAACTTGTCTTAGAACATGTATATGATCTATTGTTGAGTATTTACTGCGGAACCCTGCTTGCTCTTTCGGTTGATTGTAGTCAAGTATAGATGTGATTCTTTGCAAAATTATTTTAGAAAATACTTTATAGATATTCGACATTAAACTGATTGGTCGATAATTCGCTATTTCTCCCCTATCTCCTTTTTTATGTAATAGTATTATAGTTGATTTGGTCCAATCTGTAGGAATATTTTCAGTCTCTATAATTTCATTGAATATATCTGTTAGTGTAGGAGCAATGATCGGTAGAGTAGCTTTTAGTATTTCGTTCGTTATTTGATCGGTTCCAGGAGTCTTGTCTCTTTTTTGTGTATTGATTGCTTTTATTATTTCTTCCTTTAATATTTTTGGTGTCGGTTCAAAGTCTGTTATGTTTGTTTCAGTTATCCTTTCTATTTGATTTTTACTTTGGTATAAGTTTCGGTAATAGTCTGTAGCTGTTTTTAGTATTTCTGGTCTTTTATTTGTATAATTTCCATCTTTAGTTTTCACCTTTAGCATCCAATCTTTTTTAGAGTTCAATTCTTTAATAGCCTTTTTTGTTCCCCCAGTTTTCTCGATATGTTTTTTTAATGTATTTTGCCTTCTTACTTTCTTATCTTTTCTTATATTTTCATTTATCTTCTTACTAATTTCTGCTATTTTACAGCGGTTTATTTTATTTTCTTTCCTTTGTATTATTTCTTTTCTCTCCTGTAGCAGTTGTTTTGTCTCATCGGAAACGATGTTTTTGCTTCTTGAATTTACTTTCTTGGCTCCTTTCTGTAACATGTTTATAAATTTTTCATACTTGGTCTGAGTTGGTACGTTGTTGTCTTTTTCTACTATTTCTTTTAAACTAGTCGTAAGTTGGTCACTATTACGGGCATATACAAAGGAAGAGCTATCATTGTGGAACATCCTTTTTCTCTTTATGGGCTTGCTTGTCAGTCTAGCACGAACCATTTTGTGATCAGAATAAAAGTTTAAATTATGTATGATTGAGATATCCTGAATAATTTTGGCATTATTAGTCATAATGAAATCAATTTCGTTTTTATGTATTCCGTTCGGAGAAATCCAGGTAATGGTAATTGAGAATATACCAACGGCGTAATTTTAAGGCCGGGTAGATAGATTTTCACTGAGCATGCAGATACAATTCCGAACATGATTGCACCAGTCGACTGCAGCTGCAAGCGACACAATATTATGACGACAGTGTCCCTAGCGTATAGTTGTATAGCTCCGTCTGTAGTTGCCGCCACACCTTACTGTTTGCTGTCAGTCGTTTCAAAGCAATTAATATGAGAGAAGAAAGTGAATAATTATACTGACCGATACTAAAACTTTTGGTGGAAAGAGACCAAGATCTCTGAATGTTTCACATTTCTATTAGTTATAAGGAAAATGTATGGGAATAAAACAAAATTATGGTATTTTACTGTAATATCAAAATTGTTTTACTAGTAAATTGGCTTATCATTTAAGTATTGATAATATCAATAGCGTCAGGAAATATTATGACGTCAATTAAAATGTACACTCATGTCTGCTTAGGCTGGTTTTACAGTAACGTTTACCGTCCGCGCGTGTTGGTTAAACTATGTAACGATTCAAGAGACGCTCTCCAAGAAAAGCTCGTGGCCCGCGACGCTTACCGACCGCGCTGACGAAAGCGTCACTGTAAAACCAGCCTGTCATATCGGAAATGTCATAAATACTTTATAAATATATGAAAGCAAAATTTAGATATCTATAACATATAAATTTATATAACTGTACTTCACATACCTTTTCCAACATATAATGTATTATAAAGATCATATCCAGTGCTCAATACTGTTAGTAATCCGATAACTGAAAATATAACCCTGAAAATAAATGCATTGATATTAGAAAAAAAAATTAAACTATTAATTAATAATTCTCAAAAGAATTTATCGTTTTTATCCAACTGACTCTAGAAAGGGTTTTAAAGAGAGTTTTGGAAGCATCGTTTGGAAATCATTAATAAGAATAATGAAATCAGATAATGACAGTAGGTACACCCATATGAAGTAAACGGAGTTCAATAGATGTCTCCATAAATTTTATTCTAAACAAAAGTTTAGTTTTATAACGAAACTAAGTGAGGTAATGACACAAAATATAAAAGTTCTATGACCCAATGTAATGCATTTAAAGGTACTTACACAGCTACGTAATCAGCAGGAACCCATGGCTTATCATTTGGTAAGCGACAGTAAGTGTCTTGGTATTCAAAACCCACACCAGTCGTATTCAAATATAAAGATTCTAGAGCCTGCCTAGTTGTACATGTTTTCGGTAAACAGAAACTCATCTGAAGCTGAATTCCTCGTTCCAGCAATGCCGACGACCTGTTAAGAAATTATGAATATACTAGCTGGTGCCCGCGACTTCGTCCCTATGTTCATTCTGGTGTCCCAGACAATGTGTATGCAAAATTTCATGGTGATCGGTTCAGTAGTTTTTGCGTGAAAGAGTAACAAACATCCATACATACATCCACACAAACTTTCGCATTTATAATACTCGTATTAGTACGGATTGAACCTGCTTGATTTGAGAAATGCATAGAAATCGGAATATTACCTATTTTCGAATAATAATTTATCTGGCTTGATTTTGAAAGACTTGAAAAGTATAATTTGTGTTCCTTGATAAAATAATAACTAAACAATTTAGCAACACATGATATAAAGATCGGAGAACATAACTGTTAATAAAACTCTTCGATTGGTTCGGAAAAATCGAAGAACTCTAAAAATATTATTATATACTACAGTAGATCTCGAAGAACTCTAAAAATGTACCATGCATTAGCTTTAAGAATTCACTTGATTTTTACCTGAGTCTTTCATCTATTTCTCCAGTCAACATTTGTACACCAATCATGCTTGATTGAGATTCCTTTAGTTTTCTTAATGTTGATAATAATATTTTCTCAGTGTTATTTGGATTTAATTCAGGCCATGGAATTTCTGGCCACGGAATTTCTGGCCATGGAATTTCTGGCCACGGAATTTCTGGCGTTGGCAATTCTAAGTTTTGATCTAATGGCACATTGATCATGCAGTATTTTCCTTCTATTATTGAACTTTCCGTTGGTGTATGTATTTCTAAACATGGATAGTAGCTGCCAAAATCGAGTGAATTTCCCTTCATGATATTACGTGGAAATCTTAGTCCGGCATCGAGAACTGGTTTAAAAAAAATATATAAGAAAAAGAAATTATGGATACTTGGTATTTTCAAACGACTTTTGCTATTTTTACATGTAAAGGTAGTCAGACAGATAGTAGAACCAAGGATAAGGGATTAGGAAACAATAGGAAAGTGAGTTCTGGCATCACTGAAACACAACAGCACACATAATGCTGTTGTTTTACTTCGGTCTTATGTAAGGAGGTGATTACTGGCCGTCAGAGGGCTGCCCAAATTACTGCAAAACTCAGTTTGCCCTGCTATTATTTTCCAGATCCTGACCAGAGGCAACATAAACGCCAGTGTCGCTAAATCCCGCTTAACAGCTTCTTGAGAAACTTATTTTACGGACAACTTTCGTAAAATTATAATTGAGAAAAATATCCAAAAAAAAATTTACATACATTATAAATAAAAAAATCAGAAGTACTCACATTGTAATCGTAGATTCGCATCGTTAGCGATATATTGTAATTGCTCATCACACAATTCAGGATCCAAAGCGTTCTCATAAAAATTTAAATCGAAGGCTGGATTTCTTAATTCCAAATGTACATAACTATTTGCTAAATGTACTGTTATTGATATCACATATAGCACCTTGATCAGACCCATTTTGAAATTATTAAATAATACAAAATTTAACAAATATATTTATTATCATTCCATATTGGAACATTAACTATACGAGTCTTAAGAGACAACTAAGCAAATATAATTTTGATGTAATATATTATATGTAGGTAGGTACTACTTTAATTGTTATTGATAATTTTCTCCGATAAAGGTTTGTTTGACGGATTGATATGTAGGTATGTATTTAGCGCGCATGTGTTATAATTAAAAATATTAATTAATAAATCACGTGTAGACTAAATGATTCTCAAAAATCGAATAAAATAATGCCAAAGTACCGCCTAATTATATACAAATTAAAAGATTGTAGATATAGATTATTCATGCTTGTTTTTACTGAGAAAGCCTTTGCTATCATAATATCATTATCAAAAAACTTGATATTGATAAATTGAATATTTCTTATTAACTCAATTTACTAAGGATTCTATTACTTTATCTGCTTTCTCGTTAATTTAGTGACATAAGGGCTTTTTCACAAACTACATGTAATGTTGATTAGTTACTTTTAGAAATCATTTTCTGTAATATTGAATTATGCACTCGGTTTACTGCATCATTCGATAGCCGATTTTTTAAATATTATTTTCTATTTAATGTTTGGGACGTTTACCGTACAAACAAAGGTATATCAGCTCCATTATCCCCGGTTACCGGTGACTTTAAATGACAGTTTGGCTTACTTGACATTTGTGAAAGAGGCGCTGAAATTACAAATAAAATGTAAAAATTTCATTATTTTTTTAATAGTAAAACGATAATTTACAATGCTGGTTTTGACAAACATAACCTATTCAAGAATGGGCGGGACAAGAAGAAGAATGTGCATTTGACAACAAGTAGGCAAATGTTACATATGTCTTAGATTAAATAATATTTACTACGTAACCTATGTTTTGGTGATTTTCTATACCTTCCCAGAAGCATAAAGTCACACGTGTTCTAAAAAAATTTACAAATTTACTTTTTACAATTCCTTTATGAACCGATTATAATTTTTTTTTGTTTAGTAGCTAGCTATAAACTAGCTTTATTTTTTTCTCTGTGCCACTAGCCGGAGTTTATCTCGCCCAAACCGGCGAGTTACTAGCTGGTGCCCGCGACTTCGTCCACGTTCTCTATAGCCTATAGTCTTCCTCGATAAATGGACTATCCAACATAAAAACAATTTTTCAATTCGAACCAGTAGTTCCTTAGATTAGCGCGTACAACCAAACAAACAAACTCTTCAGCTTTATATAATAGTATATAGATTTCACTAGACAACTCGCTCACAATAGGTGTTTCTGTACATCATCAATACTAATAATAAATCTGTAAGGGCTGGTCATGGAGTAAGTTACTTTATTTTCAGAGATATCGTGTTTATAGGCTCTATACATGATACTGAAACTAAATTGACCATTTTTAGTTTTTTTTTTCTGTATGTATGTATTGTTCCTCCATAACTCTTAAACGAATTAACTGATTTTCATGAAACTTGGTAGATAAACATTTAGACGTACGGGACACAGGATAGGCTACTTTTTCTTTTTCAACGCGGACGAAGTCGCGGGCGCCAGCTAGTTTGAACATAAGTGCCTGTTTATTGAAAGAGTAAATAAAATTAATAACATTTCATAGTTTTATTTCGCAGTCTTAGCTTCAGTTGTACTTATTTACTAATATTATTACCTAATTATATTATATTTACATTTGAAAAAATACTAAAATATTAAATTTTATAGTTTCAGATCTGCTTAAAGTTTTGTCTTCGGACAGACCCTGGTGTTCGTTTGCCTCTTTTTTCTGTCAATATTGTAAGCTGTGACCTCTTAGGACCTGTAAAATGTGATATTAATATATTTTCAGTATTTCTAAGATTTTAGTAATTTTTAAGATATGCGAATTCAATCAAACTCATTCTTTTACGCTTCAGATAGAAAGAAGTTCAAGTAAGTATACTGTAACTAAAGAAACAAAAATTTAACAAATTATGTCAATCAAGTTGATAGATGTTACTTTTACCCCTTTAATGAATAAACTAGCGACCCGCTATTTTTATCTTAATAAATTTTTTTTCTGAAAATTATAATTATATCCAAACCTTCCTCGTTTAACGCTCTTTCCATTAGTGAAAATCGCATTAAACTCCGTTGCGTAGTTTAAAAGATCTAAGCGTACATAGGTACAGACTTAATTTCATACTACATATGTAAAGAAGATACATAGTTCATACGACTGGTACATACCTCCTTCTAAAACAACATTGACGATAGTTGAAAATGGCGCATCTATTATAAGCGTGGCAACAAATGCGACCATAAAAGCAAGTGTGAGAAACGCGAAAAATCTGAAAACCTGAAATCAGTTTTAAATTCATATTAGCGTCATCTATACGAAAACTATCAAACTGTGTGCTAAGATATTTAATAACAGTCTTGTTTGTTTTCTTGTTTGTAAAACTTCGTTGAGTAGTATCATCGAATTGTACCTTGCTGAGTACAAACCGTTTCCGATGGTTGCACACTACTTTGTCCGCGTAGGTACTGATGTTTAGCTTTCTATCGGTGAAAGAATTTTTAAAATCGTAAACAAAATTTTTTAAAAATTCTATTTATCAACCGACTTCCAAAAAAGGAGGAGGTTCTCAATTCGACTGTATTTTATTTATTTATTTATTTTTCAAAAGGTACACTTTTTGTTATTTTTTATTTTATTTTTTTACAATTTTTTATGTTTGTTACCTCATAACTTTCGACTGGGTGAACCGACTGAAGTTTTTTTAATTCTTTTTTTTTATTTGAAAGCTGGTGCTTCCCATGTGGTCCTATTTCAATTTGGTCCAGTTCTGACAATGGCATCCATGAGAAAACGGTTTGAAGTCGGTTTTTTTTTTGGTTAAAAAGAGTTATAATATTAATATTTATAGATATTACGTAATAATTGTTTCTGCATTTTAACAGCTGTCGTGTACGCATTAAATAAGTACGATTATTTGTTACTTACAGAATGTAGCACGCTGAAGTATATTGGTGTAACCATACTAGCGTTAATTACATATATGAGAGGATGATGAAATAGGTACATAGCGTAAGAGAGACGAGATGGCAATTTCCACATGGGTAGGGATAGAAGCCAATTCAGTGGACCTGCAATGAATATTATCTTTTTTATGTTAAGGTCGACAGACAGGCTGGTTCACTTGATGATAGGGGCTACCATACAAACAAGGCCACTGTGCGCTGCCAAGGGCAGTGGACTCTGACATTCCATACTCACTTACTGAAACACAACAGTAGTCGTTGATATTCTGCTGATATCAACAATGTTGATAGTAGTTATATTTCCAAGTACATCGACATGTCGCTACATAATTATATTATAATATTTTTGAATTTTAGAAAAAAAAAAAGAAAATACAATTTGTTTCTTTTTACTAAAATCAAAATCAAATAGTTTATTTAATATTATTTATAGATGTAACAATATTAAAACTTGCCTCCGTAACCGTGTACACACGCGAAAATAACCCAACCCCATGCAAGCGCCCAAATTGGACTCATAAATGAGTTAACGAGGTTGTCAATAATCTGATTATCAAAATCTGGTTGCATTACAGGATAATGTAGGTAAATTACAAATCCCAACAAAAATGCGGCACATATCCATAAAATTCCTGCTTGCATCTGAAAAATAGGTATACCTATATATGATGTAAAAAATACATACGAGTAGGTAGTTCATCGGAATTCATAGTCATAAAAATTCGTAAAAAAAAACCATGATTTACCTTCGATATCGCAGCAGACCTTCCACGACAGAGGTGTAAAATATATCCATACATCATTCCGATTATAAATGGTGCCGCTCTCGTCATAGTGTTGATATAATATTCGTTCATATATCTGTCTTCGTCTGCAAGACGTCTGTTGATAAATAAAAAACAGAAAATGACAATAAATACTATTACAAGGGTATGTAAATATATTCCCTAATGGTACAAAATACTCAACACAAGGCAAGGGTACTTACGAAGGATTTAAAGATGCAGCTGGAAAGTTTTTGTAAAAGTTAAAAGCAGTCGCAGCAACTAGAGTAGCAAGCAACGCTGTGGTCATTGCGACCCACGCCTGAATTCTTCTTTTGCTTAACACCCAGAAGAGAACGATCGGAGACAGTACATGGAGTTGCATATCCACAGCCAGATACCAGCTGTGCCCTAGACACTAGAAATAAAAACAAATATTCTCTAACTCTATGTGTGTATTGTATTGTTGTTATAGATACCTAAGATTACCTAAGCTAGAATTACGCGAATAATCAACGCGGACCACCGCGAATACTAACAACATATTCATATTATGTTATGTTAATAATATTATGTACCTATATTATTCAAAGGTAACGAATAATCAAATGAATAATTTCTAATGTTTTGAGATTTCAATCAATCATACTACAAAACATTTTTCCTGACATTTTATGATAATGTTACAAGGGTTGGTCTCAAACGGTCTAGAACGCAATTATATTAGTTGTAATTTTGCCTACATCGCAATATGGTTACCGCGTATAAACATAGCAAAACTTGATGGGCTCTAGCGATGTCACGTGTCAAATATGTGCGTAACCGATTTTAGGACTATTTGTGAGGTATTGCGACGCGGAGATGGGGAGCCAGGGATTGAGCGAGACGCAATGAGAACATTTTGTACGAGAGAAAGCAGATCCGCCGTATTGTTCGCAATTCTACATGCGCAAACGAAAGTTACCCGCTCAAGGTCAGAGCCCATAAAGTTTTGCGATGCTTATAAATGTCAAACTAAAACGCATAACACCCTAAACACAAAATGGCAAAGACGCATTAACAAGGTAGGTGATTGAGTGTAACACCACTTTAGATTCAACCCTATTCTGCGAATAACATGGGCTCTATCTATTTTGTAAAATTACGTGGACTAAGTAACGTGCAACAGCTAGGACCTATATAAATTTATAAGATGCGTAATGGTTACTATGCTTAATTCGTCAATTACTGCTATGAAAAGTCGGTAAATTGACTTACAATGCTATTTGGGTTGACGTAATTCTGAACGTACAGCATCGTCGGCAACCAGTAAGTTCTGCAGTCTTCAACTTTATTAGCAAATACTGAGGTCCAGTTTGGGCCATCAGCTATTCGATGAAAAATGGATACTTGAAGCAGTATGGTGAGAGCCAGTAAAGGAGACATCCTCAGAAAGCGATGCAAATAAAACCGATGGACATTTTTCAGAAGTATACCTGGAACAATTACATAATTTTATAGAAGTTGTATTTAAATTTATTTTATGAATAATTATAAATTCATAAAAAAAATATATTATAAATATACCAATGATGATTTCCCTCTTGGAGCTCTAAAGGAGACCAATTTAAATCAATGGATAAAGACACCTAACTTTTTAACTATATTTCTTTGAGTACAAAAAGCATAGATTTATTATTACTACTGTTCCGACAAAAAGTGACAGTAATTTCTGTATTTTGTTACTAATTTAATTTATTGAAACAAGACTCACTTCCAGTTAATTTTTCACACGTAGTGTATACCAAAAGTAAACCGCTGAACATGAAGAACGTGTCCACCGTTATCGGCGCCGCTACGATCCACACGGCTTTGGCTGAAGTTGTCCACTAAAATAAAAATCTACTTTGAAATAAATTGAGCCATATAAAAGTTAGTTGCATATAACTAATAAAATAAAGTAAAAACGCTCTTTAAAAACCTTCAAACTTTGATTTTATTTACAGCGCGACCTCTAATGTCTGTAGTTAAGACTACTTGCACTATGAGTTATTTATTAAACTGTAATCAATTTACCATAATTAATGCCAAGCGTTGTATCTTTATTGTTAGATAGCTGGTGGAGTATTTGAGCTGAGTGGACCTTTAAATTCTATTCTAACTATTGGTGAATTTTTTTTAAATAGGGTGAATAGTTTCTAAGATTACCTCCTACATACATACAAACAAACAAACTTTACTTATTTATAATATTAATTAGATATTTGTGTTTGTGTAAGTATATTATAATAATTTAAAAATTTTAATATTATTACACAATGTTACTTCTACACCACTATTAATTATAAACATACTTATAAATGTTGTTGCTATAACGTTATCAAGCAAATCATAAAAGTAATTAATCAACATTAATTAAAATCATTGAGCAGGTGTTTCATTTATATTATTTTATCTGATTAAGTAGGTACGTGTATAATATAAACAGACTTACTTGAAAAATATGCAATATTTGTATTGTTTTGAGTAAAGTTAAGTAAGTTAAGGGCCTCTTTCACTAACTACAAGTGTTGATAAGTTACTTTTCAAATAAAGCTTAGGCGAGTAAATGTTACGAGTATCTTTTGTCAATTTCATTGAAATTACCCTTGAGTAATGCTACTGGAAGATGGTGAAACTCGTACGCTCTCTTACCGGTGACTGAAATGGCGTTTAGCCTACTTGACACTTTACTCAGAAATGGTGAAAGAGGCCCTTAGTCAGAAAAACTGACTGTCTACTTGATGGTATATGACTACAATCGCCTATTAACATAAGCAGCGCCACAAGTGCGCTGCTGGTCTTAGTAGAAATAAGATAAGAGATTAGGAAGTGATAGGGTAATGGGTTCTGGCATCCCTTACGTACTCACCGAAACACAACAGAACAAATTATATTGTTTTACGGGAATCTTCTGTAAAGCCTTTTACGCCAGAGCAACACCGTGCGACATTGTGGCATGCTACATGTTGTGGCGTGCGTAATCTTGTGGTATGCTTGCGGCTTAAGAGCCTAAGCACACGGCGTATTTTAAACGCGTTTCCAACGAGATTCGAACGCAAGTTTGTAACCTAAGCACACGTGTCGACCGTGGAACGCGCAGATACAGCCATACAGACGCGCTTTAGTTGTACAATGGCGTCGGTTGATATTTTGGTATATATATATTGGTTCCATTTCAAACCAAAATATACGTACAACGTACAGTAAACTATTATTGCAACTGCGGCGCGGTCGGTGGCGGGTGCGCACGCCCCTCCTTCGCCCTTTGTGACTGCGTTTGTATCGATTCAAACGCGCGTATACGCGACACAAACGCAATAATCGGCATCTACGGCGTCGATAACGTGCGCTCCTGAAACGCGCGTCGTCTGCGCGTATAAAATACGTCGTGTGCATAGTAGCATGCATATAAAATAAAATATTAGCATGCGGCAGCTTTTTTTACACCGAGGCAACAGCGTGTTGTAACATGACGCAAGACTCTTGCTACAATGTGCGACATTTTTAAGTTTTGGGGCATGCGGTTTTGTAGCATGCTACAATGTCGCACGGTGTTGCTCCGGCGTAAATGAGGCTTTAAGTAGTAGTTACTGACGGGCACAATTTATTTATGACTGCAAAATGCAGTGTTCCCTGCCACTAGTTGCAGAGTCAACTTTGAAAAGTTCTTTTCCAAAGTTCGCACCCGGGAAACCGGAACCCGGGAACCTGAGTAAGAGCGCTATAAGGCAAGCACCTAAACCCGTCTATTACCAACCGACAAACCACACTGTCCACCTGGTTCGTCCATTAGGACCACTCCTAACCACTCTACCAATGGGCTCGTCGACTCTTTTACTTTTTTTTAATTTGTAATTTTATTATTTAGTTTTAAACTTAATTAACTTTACCTCCACAGCATCCTCTGGGTTCGCCATCATATCGCCTAGCTGACTTGAGAATGTATGACCCAATATCACCCACATCATTGTTAGCACTCTGAGGCCATCCATGCATTCCAATGCTCCAGGATATTTAGGGAACGTAAGGAGACGATGTGTGTTTGTGTATACAGAGAAACTTTTGCAAAGTGTACTCGTTGATTTTGAATCTGGATATAAAATAGTTATTGCATATCAGCCATTACTATCATTTAAAAATGTCACTAAAAATATATCAAGGCGGATAAGACTTTCACTAAGCAGGCATAAAGGTAAAATATCAAACACGTGAAACCATTGCACTCATCGTAGGCTTGCAGCTATTTTCAAGCATTGTATTGTGTGAGACAAGACAGTGAACATGTTAATCAATACTGAAACTTGTTGGAAAAACACGATTTTTTCCTTAATAGAAAACAAAATTATGGGAGAGGCTGAGATGATGATGGTGATTTCAATAACATGGTAATTAACATATGTGCTGTTGTGTTTCGGTGTGTGAGTAAGGGATGCCAGAGCCCATTACCCTTCCCTTCCTTATCCCTTATCCTTAATCCTTCTATGGTCGGCAGCGCACTTGTAGCACTTATGGCGTTACTTGAGTTATAGGCGACGGTAGCCACCTACCATCAAGTGGACCGTCAGCCTGTCTGTCGACCTTAACATAAAAATAAAAATAAAAATAAAAAATTAACATTCAGGAAAGGTTATGACGTTTATCAAAATGTACAATGATGCCCTGCTTAGTCATATCGGAAAAGGCATAAATACTTTATGGGGCACCATTTTTAAATTATTTAGATTTAGAAAGCAACATTTAGATATACATAAAACATATAAATGTATATATATCGTTTTACATACCGTTTTTAACATATAATGTATTATAAAGATCATAATATCCTGTACTCAAAACTGTTATTATCCCGATAACTGAAAATATAAAGCTGAAAATGAATGAAAATAAATATTCATCGCTATTCAGAGGATATGCTATAATATTAAGGTGTACAACTTAGTTCGGTCCGTTTTCAAAAAATGACTCTAAAATGGTTGACGGCAACAGCTGATTTTTATGTATCGTGAAGTATCAATATCTCTTAGCGCCTCTTTCACCAACTACAAGTAAAGTGTTGATTAGATACTTTTAGAAATCATTTTCTGTTTTATTGAATTATGCACTCGGTTTACTGCATCACTCGATAGGCGATTTGTTTTTATTATTTTCTATTTAATGTTTGGGACGTTTACCGTACCATCAAAGGTATATCAGCTAAATTATTTCCGGTGACAGGTGACTTTAAGTGATGGTTTAGCCTACTTGACGTTGGTGAAAGAGGCGCTTAATCTAGATTTTACTGCGATGAAAATGTCGAATTTCGTCCCAAATAAGCACCCTTCGCGGGAAGTGTTGATTTTGTATGAATTGGAAGAAAAGTGCAGCTTGTCAATTTGTTTTCAACCTGGTCAAACCATCACGGGTGACTTCCACAGGCAACAATTGATCCGTTTAATGTATTAATTCATTTTATCATTCAAATAAAAAAAACGGACCGAATTAAGTTGTACACCCAGCAATATAAGGATTCCCAATTCCAGGAAACGTAGGTGACGTTAAACCAATAGTAACAAAATATTATGTAGGTAATTCAACACACTTCAGAGTAATGCATCACCAATTTAAATAAAGGCTGAACTAGAGTAAGGCTGTTGTAATTCGAATAATGACATAAAATGTCAAAATGTCTGTTATGCAACATAATTTACAATCAATAAAGGTACTCACGCAGCTATATAATCAGCAGCAACCCAAGGCTTATCATTTGGTAAGCGACAGAATTCGTCTTCATATTCCAATCCCATAGCAGTCGTATTGAAATATAAAGAATCTAGAGCCTGCCTAGTTGTACATGTTTTCGGTAAACAGAAACTCATCTGAAGCTGAATTTCTTCTTCCAGCAATGTCGATGACCTGTTAAGAAATTATGTTTTATTTGTAGAAATACATCAAAATAAATAATTTATTAACTTTTTGTTTTAGCTAATTTATAACTGTGGATGATTTTAGTCTGATAATTTATTATTAGCGATCTTTTTGATGAGGCGAATAAATTTTTTTTTGAATTTTCATACAAAATCCCAAAATATCTTCCAGAGTTGCTCACGTATACTCTATAAACGATTTCCTAAAAACTATTGTCGTGTTTGTACCATGAATACGGTTAATTTATAAAAAAGGGGTACGAGTAACTTTCAAAATCTCAAATTTATTTGCCTCAGTATAAATAGATACTTCAGTATAATTTAAATAGTCTTGGAAATAGTAGTCTGCTATGTTTTAATGTAGATTTTAAATAAAAATGAACTTTTAAACAATTTAAATGTAAGTTCACTATGGTAACTAGATGTAAGGATGACGAGGATAAAATGTATGAAGCTAGCAGGTAGAAGACGATCTATTAATTCTAGTGTCGATTTTACCTGAGTCTGTCATATATTTCTCCAGTCAACATTTGTAGACCAGTCATGCTTGATTTAGATTCCCTTAATTTTTTTAATAAAGATTCATTGTCAGTATTGTTACGAGTATGATTTAGTTCAGTTTCAGGCCATGGAAATTCTGGCCACGGAATTTCTGGCGATGGCATTTCCAATTTTTGATCTAATGGCACGTTGATCATGCAGTATTTTCCTTCTATTATTGAACTTTCCGTTGGTTTCTGTATTTCTAAACATTGATAGTAGCTGCCCAAATCGACTAAATTTCCCTTCATGATATTCCGTGGAAGTCTTAATCCGGCGTCGAGAACTGGTATAGAGAAAAATCTATGTAAAGAAAAGAAGATTTGACTACGTACTTGGTATTCTCAGACAATTTTGGCTATTTTTAATGTAAAGTAGGTAATAACATCAAACAACGCTAAAGCTTCTGCAAGTGCGCTGATACTTAGGTATAAGCGATTAGGAAAAGCAGTGTACCCCGCTACTACTTCCCAGATCCTGACCAAATAGAAGCTTTGCCAGAGCCAACTTTGAAGAGTTCATTTCCAATCCAAAGTTGGCCCTGTCGTTCATCGAACCTTGGACCTATTAGATAGAGCTTTAAGGCAACCACCGTCACCACTCGACCAATGGACTTGTTTATTAGTATTTTTGTATTACCAGCCTTATCAATCAATACTAATAATAAATCTGTAAGTGTAGGTATTGTATGTTGTATGTATGTTCCTACATAACTCTTAAACAAATTAACTGATTTTCATGAAACTTGGTAAATAAACATTTAGACGTACGGGTCACAGGATAGGCCACTTTTTTCTTTTTCAACGCGGACGAAGTCGCGGGCACCAGCTAGTACAATATAAATATTTAAAAACAAACAGAAATACTCACATTGTAATAGAAGAGACACATTGTTAGCGATATATTTTAATTGCTCATCACATAATTCAGGATCCAAAGCGTTTTCATAAAAATTAAAATCGAAGGCAGGATTTCCATTTACCAAAAGTACATCACTGTTTGCTAAATGTACAATTATTGATATCACAAATAGAATTTCTTTGATCAGACTCATTTTAAAATTATTAAATAATACAAAAATTAAACAAATATTTATGTATTGATTATTGCTGGGGACAACCAGGTCCTGTAGCAGGAATTTAACGCCGTGGATTACCTACTGTTAATGTGTGAGGTGTTTATCCAAACGTGGTCCGCGTTCATTGCGGACCTTTTATCACTGAATGAATCAGCGACAGTCCAAATATTATGCTTTGCCACTACATTTGTCAGGCCAAATTAACCAAACTTTGCTACAACTTTATTATTAAAAATATTTTAAGAAGGAACAGAGAACAGTAAACAAAAATTCTGTAAAATGCAAACGGCAGACGAAAATATATTTCCAGTTCACAGTTTGACCGGTTCTTCTTTTATCACATCTCCGTTACCAGGTAGATATACCAAAAGATGTACTTTTTTAAAATCCTTCTTTCATTGTAGTAGGTATATTACCAATAAATAAACAGACACCGAAAAACTTGAACCATACACTTATTTATATGCGATATTATAATATATTTAATATACAAAAAGTAGACTTAAACCGACCAAAACGGCGTGGCTCTTCTTAATGAATGAATACAATGCAGGAAGGTCATTCAATCAAATGAGTTCATGGTCTAGGATGCTGTTTAATAATATAAATTACAATTAACTCTCGGCATCCCTGTCTATCACACGGACTGACGCACGCAACGTTTCTCCGTCACTATCCACGCTCGCGCCGAAAATTTATCATAAAAGTTATTTTTATTACGAGCGTCGAGACGAGAGTGACAGAGAAGAGAAACATTGCGTGCGCGTGCGCCACTCCATGTGGCAGACAGGGAAGCCGAGAGATAATTTTAATTTATATAATTTAACGGTTGCATTTATATTTATATTATTATTTATATTAAGTTATAAGGTATGCAATTTTGCTTGACAACCCATTTGCAATTTATCGGTGTAAGTATTATCTACCAAATAGATGAGAGTATTATCTCTTATGGCGTATCTATAATGTGTGGCCAAAAAGCTTTGCAGTGGTCACGTGATCTAGCATTATGTCACACAACAAACGCGCTCTCGCGCGGAAATTCAATTCATATTCAAATTTAATCGTAATGAACTTTCAATGGTTTAAAAATTGAATTTACTTAGAATATTTGATTGAAACCAAAACACGTCTTTCTAGTCTAGACATCTAAGCTCAATATCAGGGTTTTATGCGATTTTGCATACCCATTGGGTATTCCTCATTATAATTCAATCTCGGAACATTGTCTATACTTACGAGTTAACAGACAACTGAGCACGTTAAAATTTGTTCTAATATAGGTAATAATAGTTAAGACTACTTATTGATAATAAAATTGTCAAAATGATTGATATATATACTAATAGTAGATTAATCGCACATCATGTGCTATGATTAAAATATTAATTAAATTTTCACGTTGAGGTATGCTGAAAAACACAAACACCTAAGAATAGATTAAAATAAAGTACCGCCTGATTATCAGGCACACAGATTGTTTACAACAAGTAATTATCTATTCCATAATGTTTCTTTGTCGTCACACCCCAAACGTGGCCGCCAATTGATGAATACATCTATATATTATTATTGAGACAACTACTAGAATTATTCAGTACGCAATTATCGAGATTTATAGCCGACTGCAGACCCAAAGCCTTATTAGTAATTTTGCGTTGCCCTCTAGTTTTGGTATTATACCTCATTGTGTTGGAAACAGCTGCAAAGAAAATGGTCAAAGTTAGTGCCTTAAATATAAGTGAAGACGTGAGTGGATGAAGGTGATATGTTGCATAATTCCATTTTTGAATAAATCGAGGTTAAAGTTTTAATTTTAATTTTTGAGATGTCACCACACAACTTATTTTTGTACTAAATTATGATGCAAAGTTGTGTAAATAACCTGAAATATTAATGGTATGATACCAATTAAACACTTGTATTATTAAATTTTAAAAAAAATGAACGTAGCTCCCTCTTCCATTAACAAAAGTAAACTTATCTGCACTTTTTGCTTTAAAAAAGTAACTGTACATTACACCTTTTTCAACTTTATATTTTCCAAAAATGTCTTAAATCGACGATCTCAAGGGTTGTAATCATTCATATGGAGATATTACCTTCATCAACGCAAAAAAACGAAAAAACCCAAAAATGTGACATACCACCTTCATCCACTCACGTCTTCAAGTGACAAAATTAAATACCAAATTGGTTAGTTTTTCTTGGATGTCTAGTTATTGATATTTAATTTAAGTTTAAAAAGGGAATACAATAATTTCTCTATTTCACTTAAGTTCCTTTCACATTGACTGCTAGGAATTTGGTTAAGTTGCATTACTTAGTTATTTCTAAATATTGGATATAACTAATATGGTCTATATAATTGTATAAAATATTAAACTTAATATTAATTAATAAATTATGATATAATAACGTTTATTTATATATGTATATTGTATGTATATGCTAATGATATGCTAGCAGACCGCCAGCAGACGTTTTTCTCATCAAAACCAAATAAAATTTGACATTAGGACCTGTCAAATTACTCTTTCAAATTATGGAACACACTTTAGAATAAATTAGTGGTATTATGTAAGAGACACAACCTTACAGAATACCACTGCCGTTAAACTGACGGTTCAATTCTTAATTGCGAAACTCCGAACTATTTTTCAAAAGGGTTCGCTTATTCGCCACTTGGTTGTAAATATTGATGAATAATTTTTTAACGATTAATGACACTAATAGAATGTGTGAATCATATTTTTATAATTTACTTAATACTAGATTTCTTCCTCATATTTGATTACATGAAGCGGAACAGATTATGTTTATCACTAAGTGCTAGAGTGATAAAATCTCGAGGCCAAGTATTTGTTTATGAATCATTTGATAGCAATATGATAACAATAGATGGGCGTAATAATCAGAAAGTGTGTCATGAACGAAATATATGATAAAATAGCTGGTGCCCGCGACTTCGTCCTCGTTGAAAAAGAAAAAAGTAGCCTATCCTATGTCCCGTACGTCTAAATGTTTACCTACCAAGTTTCATGAAAATCACTTGATTCGTTTAAGAGTTATGGAGGAACATACATACTTACATACATACAGAAAAAAAATTGTAAAAATGGTCAATTTAGTTTCAGTATCATGTGTAGAACCTATAAACATGATATCTCTGAAAACAAAGTAACTTACTCCATGACCAACCCTTACAGATTTATTATTAGTATTAATGATATAGACAAAGGTTTAATCTTAGTAGAAAGAACTGAATCAAGAAGTCTGATTTACTGACATATTTAAGTTAAAATGGTCCCTACCCAATTCTCAGCCCATGGTTCCCGAATGTTTCTTCTTTATCGGGATTTTATAATAGCCATATCTTTGGAAGTTCGCTTACTATATCGAGTGCTAATTGCAAGCAAAATACATCGATAAAGCTTCCTATTCCCCTATCTCTTATAAAGCCGTTTATAAATGGATTTATTCTCACCTGCAATAATAATTTTGTTCATCGCTTTTAGTATTTAACTTATAAAATCTTTGATAACATAGACAAAAATACATTAATCTTTTTTATGTATAAAAATGTTAATTTTGATTTGTGTACGCTTCAAAAACTCGAGAATGGGTTGACCGAATTTAATTCGGTTTTCACATATGGAAAGAGGGATAAACAGGGAAGATTTATTATATATAAAAATTGCACCCCGGGAGAAGTCGGGAAAGGGTTCGCTATATATATAAAACTAGCTGTTGCACGCAGCTTTGCCCGCGCAACTTTATAAAATAATAGCCTATGTTACTCGCTGATAATGGCTTCCCAACAGTGAAAGAATTTTTCAAATTGGTTCAGTAATTTCGTAGAATATTCAATCAAACAAACAAACAAACAATCAAATCTTTCCTCATAATTAGTTGTAGTATTAACAGATGTTACAGTACAGAAATTAGTTTTGTTTTTATTTAGAAAATCGACTTTGGACTTAAAATGATTTTATTTATCGGTGATAGGTAATAGATACTAGAACCAATTATCTAATCTTCCTTTCTGCTATCTGCAAAGGTCGTCAACGCACTTGCACAATAGTGTTGTTTATATTTATAGCTAACAAAAGCCTGCCATCTGACCATCAATGGACCATCAGTTTTTTTTTTACCATTTATCCCCATTCCTATATCATTACAAATATATTAGAGGAAAGTATAAAAAAGTAAAACGTTTATTTTACTAGTGGAGTTAAAGAAATAGTTCTAGGTGAAATTTATTTAGAAGAAATTACTTGGTAATTACTATGTACTAGAAGAGTTACAAGTTGGTGGTTC
This sequence comes from Synanthedon formicaeformis, assembly GCA_945859745.1. Lineage (NCBI taxonomy): Eukaryota > Metazoa > Arthropoda > Insecta > Lepidoptera > Sesiidae > Synanthedon > Synanthedon formicaeformis. Next base: position 2,757,930 of record OX243960.1, on the reverse strand, counting down.
AAGACAAAATACAGAATCATTTTAGAGTACCTACCTAAATGTAGTAAAAGAATCTGGCCAGAAAATTCCTCAACGACTTAGACTGATTTGGTAAATTACGTTTAAATTTTGAAATGTAAGCAGATGTTACGAGTGAACAGGAAGCCTTATTCTTACCGAGACTAACAGCCTCTCAGAGAGATAAGGCAGACAGTAGCAAAGAGATCCGCCCGCGATATCCGCCGGACCAACAATTAACAATGAGACATTATACTCAGGAGTAATGTTGCTGATAATTACCTGGATTTGTTTGGTAAGTTTAAATTATGGCGTCTTGTTAGCCAAGCTTTTAATTGACTACGAGTTTGGACGTTTGTTTGCAGTGGGTATGTATTAGCGATAGAAAGCTTTATGGACGATCTTCGTTTGTGCCCAAAGTTACTTAACGTTGTTTATATTATATTACTAGCTGGCGACTGCGACTTTGTCCGCGTTGAAAAAGAAAAAAGTAGCCTATCCTATCTCATGTACGTCTTAATGTTTATCTACCAAGTTTCGTGAAACTTGAGATATCTCCAGCTTAAGGTACAGGCCTCAAGATTGAGCCCACTGCAAATTGTCATATTTCACGTATCGTCGAAAGCTGCCATTCTTTCAGGACAGTCTAGTTTTCTTCACCGTTTGAACGAGTAATTATTACCAAAAGGCCATTATTATTCTTAAAGAATATCTCTTTCATTTTTTATTTCAATAAGACATAAATGTAACGACGTAGCCTGCGACTCTTCAATATATTTATTTCTGTATTTTTTATCTTCATGTAACACATTTTGCCTTGGTTGTTCCCATTCAATTTATTTTTTATTGAAATTTTCATACTACCAAAATCAAATAAAATAAAAACAAAAACTAAAATGGCTCCTTAGCAACTAAATATAAACGATAAACAAACCCACAAATCTCCAGAGCGTTTCGAGTTATGATTCGAAACACCTAATTCACAGTAATCGCCCTAAATTTTGCATACGAAATGCCTATTTCGTTTCCACTCTGATTGCACGACTCCGAATTCCTTGGCAACAGTAGTCATCAAGTTATCGCCTAAACGCCGGTTGCCATTCCATTTCCGTAGGCGTTTGTTCATCAGGTTTTGGGAAAAAAATCTAAAGAATAACATAACATGCTGACGATTTGATTTGGTGTTTTCGAACTTTTACCACTTTGATGTGTAAGTAATTTGAATTGAAATTATACTTGCTGCTGCCCGCGGCTTCGTTTATGTAGGTATGTTTCGTATGTATTACGTTAAGTTTGCAACGTCAAAAAACATCATAATATACGAGTATTTTGGAATACAAACAACATCCTTGTTTTAAACTCTCACTCTTAGTCCCCTTACTACATGAGTTTAAAAAAAATAACAGATGAAAAGCCAGTTTTGAATTCGTATTATTAATAGAATTTTAATACTATTTTATAATTAAATTAAGATTGAAACCAAATTTAATTAAGATCCTAAATAGTTTAAGATTATTTCTTAAACTATTACCTAGGTAACAAATTACCTACTGAAATTGAATTTTAAAATAGTGTAACATTTTTGTAACAAAAATTAAACTAAAAGAATAAGCCAATTACATTTTAAGTTTTGTGGAAAAAAACTTCGGAATAAAACCCTTTAGGCAACAGATCGTTTACGTCTGGTTCACAGAAACATTTATAATTGCGGCTTTAAAATTAGTTTCTCTCTGATTCCTTTTGTGTTTATTATTAAATAAAAAAAACATGTTAAATTCAGGTTACTATATGGCAATACAATACATATTAAAATGACTCAATTGTAAAGCGATTTCATTACAAATTGTAAGTTCATATAATTACAGTATTTTCGTTAACCTTCATTTATTTTTAAAGATTTGCGTCTGAATGAATGCATAATACTAAAAACTACTGTTAATTAGGCAAAATATAAAAACCTTTTTAATATCGTTAATAGCAACACGGTCACTTTAGAGTGACTGTATCTAAACTTGTCCTTCTAGAAGCATAACATTTTTTTTTTGGAACAGTACTGTAATTATACAGCTGGTGACTGTACTATTTCTATCTACCTGAGATTCCGTATATTTGAGAATCCGTTTATGATTAGGACTGGTTTGAAAATCAGTTTTGATGTTAAAGCGTTTGCAATATACTACAGGCAATAGAGGAGCCGGTTACTCTTATCCATAATGCACTAAATTACTAATCTTATTTCTTTTTTAATATAGGTTCAGTATCACGTACTTATCATAAATGCACAAAATCCTTACAAATTAGGCGGGCGGAAGTGCCGCCAAGGATTTTGTTGTCAGTACCTATTTTAAAAAAGAAATAAGATTAGTAATTTAGTGCAGAAGAAAATTCTCTATTACCTGTAGTAATGTATTATACCAGTTTTAAAAGTTTTATAAAAGTCATTCATGGAACACATTTTTTTTTATATATGAAAGATTATACGAGTAGTGACAGGTTTTCTTTTTTTTTGTAATCTGAATGCACTTTTAATGAGACCTTTCATGCGTACACTATTGCTTGAAGAATAGCGTCGGATAAACTAACAATTATTGTTACGGCTTGCTCGAAGCAACTTTTAATTAATATCATGTTCGTGTTGTAGGTTTTCTTTTTCTGACATGAAACTTGATTTTAGTAAGATTAATTTAGTGGGTAATAAATAAAAAATACAACATGAACAAACTTTTTTAAGACTGTAGGTAATCAAGTTTATCAACAGGAGTTTAAATGTGACTGGGCACAGCTGTGTCCTCACCTATATAGGTGTTAGAATGTCCCCCTACTAAACCCCATAGGGTTCCATATACCCCATCGATATCCCCATCGTCTTTGGGTATTTGGTTCACAGATTTTTTCCTACAAAAAAAGGAACAGGCCATAAACTAGGCAGCCCATCTGGCAGCAGTAACTCTTTGTTATATCAGCGAAGTCTTCTATAGTGGGACCTAGAATTGATTCTATGTTAAAACATATATTTTCAAATAGATTTTTATTAAAACTATTTGAAGACGTGAGTGGATGAAGCTGGTATGGCGCATTTGTGGGTATTTTCGTTTTTTTGCATTGATGAAGGTAATATGTTCATATGAATTATTACAGATCTTAAGATCGTCTATTTAAGACATTTTTGTAAATTTAAAAGTTGAAAAACTTATTATGTACAGTTAATTTTAAAAAGCAAAAAGTGCAGAAAAGTTTAATGGAAGAGGGCGCTTTGTAGAATAGAATAGAATAGAATAGAATAGAATAGAATAGAATAGAATAGAATAGAATAGAATAGAATAGAATAGAATAGAATAGAATAGAATAGAATAGAATAGAATAATGTTTTATTTGTAGTAAAGGACATTTGTATGATTTTTTTTTTATAATTAAATAATATAACCGTTTACTTGCTATCATACCATTAATATTTTAGGTTGTTTACACAACTTTGCATCATAATTTAGTACAAAAATAAGTTACGTGGCGACATCTCAAAAATTAAAAGTAAAACTTTAACCTCGATTTATTTAAAATTGGAATTATGCGACATACCGCCTTCATCCATTTACGTCTTCATTTATTATTAACGCTTTGTCGATGAAATAGACGGTTTATTTAAAATCTAAAAATAAATTAAAAGGAACAAATGAAAATTGTCTATAGCCTCTGGTCGGAGGCTTCCATTAATGAATTTATAATTTGCCGACCAACAATTAGAGTGCTCCCGCACCGCCTCGGGAGCGAATTTATATGTTAAATCAACCATCATTCACGGGCACAACCCACTGGCCGCTATGGGTTGGGTGTGTATGGGCTGACTAATATTTTTAGATGAAATGTTTTGGCTGTATTAACCTCTTTTTAAAGTCATTGTAAAAAAATCACTTTCAAACAATTACCCCTTTGAAAACGTTAACTCTACCTATTATACTCAGTTTATATTTTTCTGTATTTCATTGACATAAAAATGTTTAACGGAGCGTTGCTTAATACTATTCATATCCTTACCAGGGGCATATCATATTTAAGAGCCATCTATAAGCCAATGGTGGTAGAATATTTTGAAATGAAACTTCTTTGATGTGTGTAAAATGTCAATGTCTTGTGTGATGCTTCAGTATATCTATCATGCAACGCTTCTTGTAACGTTTCTGTATGACATCTACCAATTCCTTTATAGGTTACGGTAGTCACCCACCATCAAGAATACCGTCAGTCTGTCTGATGACCTTCACATAAAAAATAACAACATACCTATTCACTGATCTCTGAACTGGCGTACTTACATATTGTAAAACAAAGTTCTCCGTGGCCTCTGTCTGTCTGTTCGCGATAAACTCAAAAACTACTTCACCGATTTTCACGCTGTTTCCACCAATGGATAGAGTGATTCTCGAGAAAGGTTTTAGTATATAATTAACAAAGTTATGCGGGCGAAGTCGCGGGCAGCAGCTAGTTAGAATATAAAATCCTAGCAGGTTAAACGTTTAGCGGTATAAGTTATTCAAGTAATCGTGATCCGAAACGAACACAATCCCATATTGAATTCCCCTTGTAGATTTGGGCTATGTTTGCTCTGTATGCTCTGTATGCTCCAAGGTTTAAAACAATGCCCTTGCCACTGAGCGACCTAGATGCAAAATTCCTATCCATTGCTTGGACACACATTATAAACAAGTAACTTGCGAACTATGGAAAACTTTCTGTTGAGGTAAATACTTCAACAGTCTCTTAAAAAGTAGTTTTGTTTTCGAGATCGACTTTAAAAACACGACTTTTTAAAATATCTACTCCTATCTTTAAATAACTTGTTACTATGATAGGGACATTTAGGCGACAGTATCAACTACCTGCCGCATTAGAAGTGACTCGACAAAAGTTTCTAAACATATAATTTTATGGAAAATGTTTCAGACAAGCAAACGAACTAATTGATGATCAATAATGTGAAACATCAATCAATGAATAATGTGCCAACTCAGATCGTTTATAGGATAAAGGACCAGCTTGGTTCATCCTATAAAAGAAAGGGCTCTTACATACGTCACACTCCGAAACATTAAACGGCCGCAGATGTGCTGTTATGCTGCTTCTGATGCCAACATTTAATTACTGTACAAAGCTTGCGTCTTGTCAATAAAAAACATAATTATCTAACTAAACTCTAAACACATCGTAAGGTAGTTTTACAACTTCAAAAAAATCTTGTAACCTATTTTTGAGAAATGAACTATTTGATTAGATTTAAGTAGAGTATGTCGTGTCAAGGTTGAGGCGGTTGATGCAAAAATGAAAAAAAAAAAGATTGAAATTGAGTTAAAAGAAAAGAACTAGCAGTAATGTATTTAAATTTTACACTTTTTTGAGTCTGCAGCTAAATCATGCAGGTATAGCGTGTAAGAATGCGTGCGCGACGTTCGCCGCGGGGCCGGAAGACGACCAAATTAAATGGGAGCTGGCTGAATGCAAAATGATCACACAGTACACAGAAAAACATAGTAAAGTAACTAGTACATATTGTTTTTCTCAACTTTTTCACTTTTAGAAGTACAACAGTTAAGTGAATTACGAGTTTTTTTTCTATCAAACGTCTAAACTGTTGCATTTTTCTCCTACGCTACTGAATAAATTTACTTTGAATAAAACTTTAAAAAGACTAGTTTCACTACTGCGAATTAATTTAACTGTTTCAGGTACAAAATGAACGCGTAATGGTAGGAGCTACTTCGACACACGCACAGCTGTATACGTAGTGTAGGTGTTTGTTGATCAAATTTTATGGTTTATTACGGGGTGCACTCACGACTTGAATGAATCGCGATAGAATTGAAGACTGAAAAAATGTACTTCAGTCATTAGCAGTGACCATTAAAATTAATGTATTTTAAAGACTAATGTCCTAAAGAAAGAAAGAAGAAGAAATTGTGCTCTTCTGACCCACCGTACCACCGACCATACGAAGTGGTACGGTGGGTAATAATTTTAAAAACAATATCACCAATTTAATAGTAATGTTTATATGTATTTTATAGTACTTATAGAATATCATTTATTCTATAAAATAGAGTTCTATAGAGTATAGTTAGTATCATCAATACTAATAATAAATCTGTAAGGGTTGGTAATGGAGTAAGTTACTTTGTTTTCAGAGATATCGTGTTTATAGGCTTACATGATACTGAAACTAAATTGACCATTTTTAGAATAATTTCTTTCTGTATATATGTAAGTACCTATGTGTATGTTCCTCCATAACTCTTAAACGAATCAACTGATTTTCATGAAAGTTGGTAGATAAACATTTAGACGTACGCGACACAGGATAGGCTACTTTTTTTCTTTTTCAACGCGGACGAAGTCGCGGGCGCCAGCTAGTTTACAATAAAAAACATAACAAAACATGAATTCTTCCTAATTCTGAGAACAAAACGTGACACATTATTACACATTACTTCTCCCCTAAATGATTACACCCAAATTACACCAAAAATCTTTATGGTCTTAATTTATCTAATGCATGACCTATTGAAATATCTTTGTTAACAATTTCCATTTGGACCAATGTTATGAAATCGTCATGACGTGTAAGCACTTACTTCACTTGTGTAATAATTATTTAGTTATTGAAATTTTTAGATCGTGTCTTTTTCGCATGTCGAAAATTATACATATTAACAGATACCTAATTAAATAACCCCAATTTCTAATTAAAAAAGTTTTAATAAATAATATTAAATTTTTGAACTAAATGTAAATTATACATAATTATGACGTCGCTAGAATAAAACATTATCGCATTTAGAACAACAAATAATTAATAATATACATCGAAATACTACAATGGAATTTGCGTCACAAATGCCAAAGCGGCACATAAAAAGAACGCCTATGACAGAATTATGGCGGACTCTTGCCTTCACGCGTCAATGGTAAAAGGTAGTAACGATCAATTTCTACTATTTCATTTTAAACTCTAATTGGTTGACATAAAGTCACATTTTCCTTAAATTACGTACATATTATTATGTTTGTTTTGTTTTAAATGACAGTTCATGCTCTACGCTTATGTCACTTTTAAATGTTCCATAAAATTCGTAGTGTCTTGTATGGCACGCGGGTTCCATGTTGTAGTAGTTTGATGATAATATACAAAAATACCTAGGTATATCCCAAATTGTTTCACACAAAATATCAATGTCTGTATTATTAGTTCAAACATTCATTTGAGAGCCATCGTCATGTTAACCACAGGCTTGTGCCCAATGAATATGTCACAAAATATAGATTTATCTCTTTGAAGGTTGTATAATAAGATGAAAAAAGGCTTCGAACTTGTCGGCATGTCACCCGAGGAAAGATTAGAGCCAATCCGATTTCAAGTCGGCTTCACTTTGTGACGAGTTGATATCAAATATTGTACATCACATTTTTTTAATTAATCTCAAATTTTTAATATAAACGAAAGTAAGTACTTAACAAATTATGCAAGGCTTCAATATTTATTTTTATTTATTGTTGTTTAGCAATTGGTTAGTACTATTTTATGTCATTATACGAGCTGTTGCACGCGACATTCCACGTAACTTTATAAAATGTAGCCTAGAGGCCTAAAGGTTTTTAGATTATCCTTTTCTGTATCCCTGATATGATGTGCATGGGTCTTGATGAACGGTTGAGTAGTTAAGGCGTTAAAACGTAACAAACAAATAAACGAACTATGGTTACGAGAATATTTTCTTAGTATATATATCATAATATATTTATCATAATCAGGTAAATATTCGATGCTAAGATTTCAAGTTACAGTCAAAGAATTCTATCACAATCCGGATTATTTAAAAGAAGTTAGCGGAGACAGAAGCAGAGCGATTTTATTTTACAAAATGTTCATAATGGTATATATGAAGACTTGAGTGGATGAAGGTGATATGTCGCATTTTTGGGTTTTTAATTTTTTTGCGTTGATGAAGGTAATATGTCCATATAAATGATTACAGACCTCAAGATCGTCGATTTAAGACATTTTTGGAAAATAATATGTTACAGTTAATTTTAAAAAGCAAAAAGTGCAGAAAAGTTTACTTTTGTTAATGGAAGAGGGAGCTATGTTCACTTTTTTTTAAATTAAATAATAGATGTTTACTTGCTATCATACCATTAATATTTTAGGTTGTTCATAGTTGTTCACAACTTTGCATCATAATTTAGTACAAAAATCAGTTCCGTGGCGACTTATCTCAAAAATTAAAAGTAAAACTTTAACCTCGATTTATTCAAAATTGGAATTATGCGACATATCACCTTCATCCACTCACGTCTTCATATATAAATAAAGATGGTTGTATGTGTATATATAGATATACATTGTATGTAGATTAAAATTGTCCTTTATTAATGTTAAGTCAGTATTCATCGTTAGTAACATGAAAATAAATTAACATTTAATCTTAGTATCTCAAAAAAAAAATTAGGAATTAGAGGACGATGATCACGGCCCGAACAATACTGACGTGTTTTACTGTCTTACAGCTGTCTTGGCTCAAATTGAGTTGAAATTAATAACAATTAAGCTGAACACGTGACGGGTAAGCCGATTAATGTCCGTTCGTTGTGGGATCATCGGACAAGGAATACAACTCTTTACAATGCTGTCTACCCGCAGCCGGCATCAACTATGTTTAGGGCATGTGCGATACAACCAATGATATATTAATACCATAGACATGTTACCTAAAAATTCAAAATTCAAAATATTTTATTTCAAAATAGGAACATAAAATTTCTCTTTTTGAATGTCTGAAACTACATGCAATTGTAGGTTGAAATTGAATTGAAACTACATGCACCTATAGTAGGTACACTGTAGTATTGAGTAAGATACGCAGATAGTCTCATTCACACTTTCTAATAATCTAGGTATTTCTTTATCCTTTATCCTATTTCTATATTACGTTTATAATAATACATTATATTTATAAGTATTATAAGTGTTATGTATTGTATAATAGCGACGGTCGAATCTAGGTAGGTAGATACTACTATCTAAAATTGCATTTTTTTTTCTAAAAGTTGTGCTAATTGTTGAAAATTCCTGATTCTATTCCCAGAAGATTCAATGCGGTCGATTCTGCAATAGTATTTCATTACCTGTTGCCCTGTTACTCTGCTTTATCAGGAGCTATAATAATAGGTACACCCAATAAAGAATAGATTATTGGGCAGGTAATTCTTCTTTAATTCGTTTCTCACTTGCATGTATTCCATTTCCCGAAATAATGGAGTATTTTTGCTCATAGCGCAGGTTAATAACCATATTATGATGTTTAACTGCGGGAACAATACTCGCACCGGTATTGCACGCTGCGCGGGCGCAAAGGCGCGGCGTCAGAGACCACGCCCACACTAAACTCCGCCCCACGAAAGCTCTTCACTTTGGCACGTTACAATTTCATAATAATATTTTTGTGTATTATGTCATATGTAACATAAATATGTAACACAGCTGTATTAGGCAATACAAACATTACATGTATAATTATGTGATGTAAGTGATACTAAACCGTAGTAAACTGTTACTCCCAAACACTATAGTTCTTATACAATGCGATAAAATAAAGTAGGTACTTGTCTACTCAATAGGTAGGGTTGCAACACTTTGACAAAATCACATGGATCAACTATTATAATATACTTATTTCCTATTTGAAATTAAACATTAGATATCTGATTACAAATGGATGAAATTGTATGGGATTTCTCAATCGGACTCTCAGTGTCACTCTATTCTTCTCAGTGAGACCCCTGTTCACAATGTTTCCGCTGGATAGCCAAGAACATTTTATATTTATTCCATCCTTTGCTTTAGAAATCAGGTAAAGAGTTCATATGAAGTAAGCATCTTAATGATTTAGCAGTGAATGTTTCAAATGACAAACAGAGTGTAGTATCTATATAGTTTCCAAATAAAGTTTGTATGTAAACACTGTCAAAATTTCCTTTTATTTTAAATGTATGTAATAAAGAAAAAAAAAAGAAAAATTCTATTTTATACACACACACACACATTTAAAATAAATTTAAGTACATATCACAATAACATAAAAAGGTGTAGTAGTGCGAAATAGAGGTTGGATTCAGCATACCTAATGCGGTCGGTCGGAGTGACCCACAGCGCTGATTTTCAGTCAGGGCCTAGTAATAAGACACTTTGCTCTTCAATAAGTTTCCCGAAGAGTAACGTTTGATCGTAGAAGCATTAAATATCCAAGATTATGTCAACGGCGTAGAGATCTGTATCTTGCGGACATTAAATTCAACTTTTTGTGAAACATAAACTTCCGTAGATGGCGTGGCAGACAGCCCACCTGATGGTAAATGTTGGTATAGACACCTGCAAAATACGGCTTGTCGTTGCACTACTGGTATGTGACTCATGTGTGGCTCGTTTTAAGGCGGTCGGTTCCATGTTTGCAAGACAACGGGGAGCCGATGAAGTGTCTATTAAGTACGAGAAAGGACATTTGAGGGTATACGATTCTCTTAGAAATCGTTATACATTACAAGTATGCCACCTGCTTCAAATAGTTATGTATCGAATATATAAAAAAAGTTGACAGGCAAACTGACAGTAGGTACGGTACACATGAATGGTATTAGCACAAATAATTCAGGTGAAATTTAAGGAAATGAGGATATTGGAAATTAGAAAACTACCATACCTTTCTCACGCATAAGAAAAACATTCAAAATTATGCTGCTTCTGCAAAATGGAGTGGCCCAGTAATGTGTTACTAAACACGTCAATAGAACTCAATTTAAACACTAACTGCCTCTTATCAACATAATATCAGCCGCAGGGCGTCGGGCCTCCCACCTATAATTTTCCAAAAGAACCGCGGCCAGAAGCAGTCTGGATTCACCGTCTACCCGCGGCGCTCATCACCTTGTGGGTGGACGTCCTACGATGCGCTTGCCGAGCCGCTGCTGCCTACTATGTGTCCTGCCACTGCCACTTCATATTGCTGAACCACCAGCTTATATCAGTAACTTTCGTTTCTACCCCTCATTCCTGATTCGATCTCTCCATAGTTCGTTGAGCGACGTTGAACGTTCTTACGAGGCCCATGGTTAAAGACTACAATTAAGCGAGGAATTTTGGTTGAGAAGATGTCTCGGGGGTTCTTGAACGCTAAATAATAATTGGTATCTGGGTCCAATTGTAACTTTTCTATAACTACAATTCATTATGAATTATTTATTTGTTTTTCGATCGAAATTTTCTATTGATATATAGAAATTCAAACACGACAAAAATCTTACCACAATTACATTGTATCCATTGTACAATTTTTGCTTATTTTTATACAGAAAATAAATATTTCATGAATTTTATTCATTCAATTTTGAAACCGTCTCGTTCATATAATTCACTTTTGTTGATAAATGTACGTACTGTCGTGTTCAAAAATATAATTATGTACTGACCAAAAAATTAGTGACCTTTTATAATTAAATAAAATTAAAAATGTCTTTCTGCAAAAACGGTTTACAAAAATTTATGTCTCTTCTACAAAATACAAAATTTCTTACGGACGATACGGGCCTGAAAGAATCCCAATCCTTTGATTATTTTATTTGAGTTAGTTCAATAGTGGCAAACCAAAGCCAAGGCAAGTTTTCACAGGCATAAATTAGTCAGCCCGTCTGATGGAAAACCTTGCAGAAAAACCTTAAAATAACAGTAGGTATGTGTGCTGTTTTTTTCGGTGAGTGAGGAAACTTAGTCCCTTATTCTTTGTTCTACTAAGGTCAGCAGCACACTTGCAGCATCAGTGGCGTTGCTTGTATTAAAGGCGAGTATAGCCATAAAGTGAGCCATTAAATCAACTGGCCTGCCCACCTGACGATCTTTAAAAATAAACAAAGGTTAAACTAATTGAGTTAGATGAGAAAACTTTTGAGAAACATACCTACTTAATTCGAAGTTAAGATACCTTGGTCCAAAATAACATTAATATGTAAGACAATTAGAGCACGACTGTACATACATAAATATTTTTTTCAAGTAATATATCTACTTACAGACATACAGACACAGTGGCAAGCAGGATTGCGGTTGCGGCAGGTGTGTGTCGGTCGTCGACATTTTCTGTACACCATGTGTATCTATTACACGGCAACCCGAAATGAACTTTAAAGCAGTGAAGTAGAGCATAACTTTGAAATTGTAATTCCAGTTGTCTTATACAGTGCTAAGGCTACAGTTCAAGTTGACGACTACATTTGGAGTAAAGATCGTACACAAATACTACTTTATTAAAATAAGATTGCGATATATATATTTTTTTTACATTTAATTTTTTTATATATTTGTTATAAGAACGACGGTAGTAAAAATATAATAAATTAAACAAATTAAAGTTCATAAAGAATTTCTTAGAAATTAAACTGTAAAAATATATTATTTTTAAAATATTATTAGATAAGTACATATTTTTAGAAATCCTCAGCCATATAAAACTTATATTAATTTTAGTTTTATTTTGTCTTATTTACTCACTAGCTGGCGCCCGCGACTTCGTCCGCGTTGAAAAAGAAAAAAGTAGCCTATCCTGTGTCCCGTACGTCTAAATGTTTATCTACATACATACATACATACATACATACATACATACATACATACATACATACATACATACATACATACATACATACATACATACATACATACATACATACATACATACATACATACATACATACATACATACATACATACATACATACATACATACATACATACATACATACATACATACATACATACATACATACATACATACATACATACATACATACAATATACATACATACATACATACATACATACATACATACATACATACATACATACATACAGAAAAAAAATCTAAAAATGGTTAACTTAGTTTTAATATCATATATAGAGCCTATAAACACGATATCTCTGAAAACAAAGTAACTTATTCCATGACCAACCCTTACAGATTTATTATTAGTATTGATAATTGTAATGTATTTCAGCCTGTATACCATACTGAAATCTAATTCATTAGATATACTAGACAGAGTATTTTTCTATACGCAACTCAGTAATATGTAAATATTAAACGCACATTGTATCTAAAATGTGTTGTATCAGTCGCGACATACGGTTTGCGTGTCTGTCAGATGGATTGAAATACGTTGCCAACTATATATTTTTTATTCTTCCCCCTTATATTTATTGCAAAACGTTGAGATGTGTATATCAATCTTTTGTTTTTATTTCTTTACGAATATTACATAGTATATGAATATGATAGGTACACATTTATGTATTTGTACTCATCAGTTACTCCTTAAAGAGTTACTTTTTAGTAAGTATTATAAATAATATTATACCTACTCGTATAGTAAGTGTAGATTTAACATTTATTTGTCTATTGCCCTTCGTTTATAGCACTTTCCATTAATAAAAACTGTATTAAAACCTGTTGAATAGTTTAGAAGAAACAGACACAGGCGGATTGATATAAAATAAATATAAAGCTACGCGATAATAATAATAATATCTATAATAAGTAACCTCTTCTTGATTACAATTGACAAGGCATTTAATTAATTTCATATTTCTACAATACAATCTATTTGGTTTTCATGATAGGTTCTGATTGAGTATGTACTCTTTCGTAATAATAACTTGTGTACCTACTTGTGCAATTTGGAAAAAGGAAATTATTTAAAAAGATTATTCATCTACCATGGGTATTTACAAACTTTGCCTTAACTATTTGGTTGTTAAAGTTGTCGATTTTGTTCCGACATGAATAATGTATGGTCACAGTAACAATGAAAACCCGTTAAGTCCTATTAAATAAAACACTTATTTCAAAACTTTTGTAAAATTTTGTAAATTTAAGTACGAGTATTTTTACAGCTATCAAAATGAATCGAGGCCTTTGCTGTAAAAAAAGATAATCTGGGTCAAAGCTTTTAGACAATCGCTAGTAATAAAATTTATGGTCACAAAAAAATTGGTCAAACTTTTTATATTTAAATTGTAGAAGTGTCGTTTTACACTAAAATAAAGGCTCAAAAAATAAAATAAAATTAGCGAGTAGCACCAGTTTTGAACAAGTCCAATTTGCCAATTAAAGCTATATTGATACTCGTAAATGGTTTCCTTTAACGTTTTTATTATAAAACATCGACTTTATTTTCTATTTACAGTATCAAATAATTCAGAAGAAGATAAATAAAACTCCAATAGCGTCAGAACGCTAATATATAAAATATAAAATAAATGGGTTAGATTTTACTAAATTTTTTAATGAAATCAAGTCGACCTTGTAGCTACGTTAGACATTTTCACGCGAGAGAAGCCGCGCACAAAATCTAGTGTAAAATTAAATTAACTCTACACGTGGTTCTGCAGATAAATTTGAAGTTACCAACGGCAATGTCGATTAAAACGCGTCTATAACTGCCATTATTTGGCTAGAACGCCAACAAAAAAGAGGGTTGTGTTTAAAAAAAAAATAAAAAAAAAATTAGAAATTAAGACAGCGAGCGTCAGGTGCGTGCACACTTCGCGGTGCGCTAAGCCGCTTTGACGGGCGGCGCGCGCGCATTGCAGGTGCCGCCTCTGGAGGGGAGCACCTTACTATACACCTTACAATTTTAGTGATACCACTCGAATGAACTCTACTATCTTACGCATACGATTCAAATTACAAAACTAACAACGAGCTGAGACGTTGCAGGGCTTTACTCCTCTCCTTTTTATCGAACAAAAAATGAACTGTAAACGCGATCACGGCCGCGGCTAAGGTCAATGTTAGCGCTTCCTTCAGTGCACGTTCAGAGAACATCGAGCGCGCATCCCGGCGCTTGCACATACTGTGCTGTACCAACCCTCGCGATAACGACGGACGGTAACGATCAGGTTCAACGAACCCAAAAAATTTTCGCGGTGACGATAAAAATCAGTGGGTTCAGAATATCGTGATTAATCCTCCCTGACGTTTCACCGGGCGATCGATCACAAACCGATATTCGTTGGCGACATCGCCCGCCGATAATCGGAGCGACGTATTTTTTTTTAATTTATTTGTACTCATTAGCCGTGATGGACGAGACCGGTCACATTCTTCGAGATTACTCATTTATGATATACTGAGGACTGTGGGTGGACTGAACTGATTTTTGACAAAAACATTAATAATGGAAACGTTGGTTCTGATACCGCAAGAGCTGAGTTTGGCCCTCAGACCAGGAGGCGCGAGAGGTCGCGAGGCCTCCGTCAATGTATGGACATCGTCAGACCTTCAACGAGGAGCCTTGCTGTACCCGTTTCAGGGCACGATAAGGATTGATAAGCTTCACGTATATTCTTACGTGCCCGATCATGACGTGAGTATTTCCATATCTGTTAATTACTATTTAAGTAAGTTTCAACAATTTTCTTCAATCATGTGTATAACATAATCATGGTATGCAAAAATACATGATAACAGTTTTTACAAAATTTTCATTATTATTAATACAGTATATTGTATAGTTTTGTAATATTTAGATATGTATCATTAAACTTTAACGTGACCGCACACCTAAAATATAAATTAGAGTAATTTTAATGTTATATGAAGTAAATGATTTAGGTAATATTACACAACAGTAATATTATATGTTATACATTTTACAATTTGACAAACATGACATTGATAAGTGTAAAAACTAACCTACCAATAAAACATTTACCAATACTAATTGAATAAAATTGAAGAAGAAACGTTTTTTAAATAATGATTTTTCAGTTGATTGAGATGAATAAATGACAAAATCTTATCTGCCATTCTTCTCAATAGAGTCTTATATTATTTTAACTATTAATGGGTTATCAATATATGCAATTTATTAATTTATACTTGTTACAAAATATTATTTGTAAGTTTAAATTAGTAGAATGAAAGATTTTTTATATATTTCTTTAAGTTATAATTGATTACTTATTGATTAGTAATTTTCGTACAAATATATAAAAATCCTATTATCTAACATAAATATTATCCTAATCTAATAGTTACATAAATTTTGAAATTATTGCATACAGAAGATAATTCTGTCTTCACTTATGTATAGACGGATAATCAGGAATGGTTTGTATGTAAAAAAAATGGTCGCGGACGAAGTCGCGGGCACCCACTAGTAAAAACATAAACTTAGCTATTTACTATTATTATTTTGAAATAGTCTTTGAAAAACGCTTTATCTAACATTTTTACATATTTATTTGACAGTGCAGGTTATTATTATATTATGTAGATACTTTTTTCTTTTAATTCTGAACTTTGTAGTGAACACTTGCAAATATTTTTCTATGCTATTTTTCTTTCGTTTTTTTTTTATTGTACAAATATAAAAACGAAATTTATAAGAATGTGTTACACAACAAGTGGAATTACAACAGTTTTTAAAGCATATTGAAAAGTAGTGTTCATTTCCATCTCACCTTTAATGGTAATTATTACTGAGTTAATTTATAAGACCTTTCAAGGAATCAGTATATCAGCTACCTTACTGTATACACAATAAGTGTCATTTATTATTCTCACAATCGTATTTGTTCGTGAAACGGAAAAAGAAAGGCGTAAAAATTATAATATCGGCAGATACTTAGGCAACCCGTTTATGTCTTTCACTTGTGAATATTTTCTTGTAGTATTATTACACAGTCATAATAAAGTTATTTTATTTTACATGTTAGTGTTCCATTTTTTATTACATTAATTACTTAAAACTTTAAAAATAAAACTGTAATTTATTTTTGTATCAACAAAATTTATTGATAAATAAACAATATTTCTAATTTTGTTCACAAGTAAGCACTCAAAATAGGTTATTATTCTTAAAGAAAATATTTTATAAATATTTATATAAATATTATATTTTGCCAGAATACAATTAAAATCAGAGTTTTTCATTTTTCCATTGAATTAAAATAAACTACAATTCAACTAAAATTAATGTATGAAAATGAGGATGTAGGTGGTAATCTTCAAAACAACTGCATCCGATTTTAAAAGATATTTAAATGTATGGAAATTCTGGAAAAGGACCTTCATGGTTGACTTAGGCTATATTATTATTATCACCATAACCAATTAATATCAGTTTAATTCGGCAACAACAGAATTCAAATCATAATTGCCCCTATTTTTGGAATAATTTTTAAAATTTAATATTTCTAGTCGAAAAGATTATTATCAGCGATCTGGCTGGATATTATAATTGATCTTGTTGGATATTGAACACTTCCTAAAAAGTTCACACGATTCAGAACATACGAAACCACGAGTGGTAGGGCAGTAGCCACCCCTTGTTGAAATTATAATTTGGCTAGTCACTAACGGTAGTAAATGTCTCTTAAAATAAATACACCCATTAATGTTATTTTTCTGTAAGCAAGTTGGAGATGCTACGTCAGCATAATTTCTCTAAAATGAACTCGTCCGTTATTCTCACTGTCAGTTTCCAGAAAGACTCTACTTTACTGTAGCTGGGTGTGCAACGGTCTATCCTTTTCTAGTTGTTTTATACTTTGATGCAGTCTGTTAATATTTATTAATATATTGTAATGCTTTCTATGTTTTTCATATTCTATGTTTATATATAGGTACGTTTTGCTGTTATAATTATTATTATTATACTAAAATGTGTTGCTCTGTATTTACTGTAAATTATTGTATAGGTACAATTGTATAGGACTAATTATGTATAATATGATTATGTAATTCAGTAGACTCCCAAGATACAAGCATAGCTGAGTGTGGGGGTCAACGACAACTTGTGGTCACTGTATTATATTTTTTGGAAATAAATTATTATTATTATTATTATTATTATTATTACCGAAGACTACGCTATAATAACAGCTTGTGTATTGTTGTAATTCGGTGAGTATCTCACTCACTCCTAATCTGCCAAAGTTTACACAAAATAACCTCTTTCCTCCTTAACATTTTCTTTTGGCTTGTCGGGTCATTGATGATAGTTGTGTGAATTATTTCCAATATAATATATATACCGTCTGCTAATCTGTCAGAAGTTCGCATAAAAAATGCAAGTATATATAATCGTTTCATATAAAAGGAATGATTGGAACAAATTGTAAGCCATCAAATCGACAATACAAACACAAAATCGATAGGAAACCACAACCGAGTTCAGTTATAACCAATACTCGATCTCTCACGTACCGTGTTGGTTAACAACGAGATGAGGCTTTTTACGAACTATCACAAAAACTGTATCATAAACTATAAACCGCATGATTGCGCGTTTTCGTGCGCACCGGACTTATGGCTTTTTGAAACGCGTGCTGCTACTCTTTATCTAGTGGTGGATTGATACGATGATAGTACTATTGTAATAGTTAAATTTGTTTGAGTTTTTGTCTATATTAAAGCTGCCTGCCAGGTAGCAAACCTCATGGAATGTCGTCTATAGAGGTGTACAGAATAAGGTAAGGCAGTGCTAATATAGAGCAAATAGATAATGATAATAATAGATAGTCTCTGGTGTCTTTTATTAGCGCACCAACAAATTGGGCATAGATAAAATTAAAGTAATCGACAAGCTTAGCTTATAATAGTATTTTCATAATAGCATGAAAAGTTGTGTGATATATTTTCAAAAAGGTTGCCTATATGCCAATACAGTTTTCGTTAATATAAGTTCAGCCGTTTCGGAGTTAAACGATTACAAAAAGATAGATATTTGGATTTTTGTATTAGATTCATCTTGAAATTACAAACTGACACTTGAAGTTTTCAATATTTTAATTTTAAAGATAAAAACTCGGAACATTTTATCAAAACAACGGAAATTCTTTAAGTAAACTCACATTTTACTTCCATGTTTTCTTAGTAAAACGATGCAATCTTCTAGTCTACAAATCAGTTCTAATAAAGCCATTTTGCACTTAGGACGTTACCCCGTTTAGGTGTTCTAGAACTATTCAGACCAGAATTCTTCGACATGTATACTTATACCAGCCATAAGTAGTTGAGTCGATCGATATAAGTACGTATTTGGATCTGACATCACTTATTTTCATAAAAACACCACCTAAGGCGCTACTAAACCGGAAGCGATCGAGCTTAAGTTTAGTTCAGGTGTTATAGTATGCACAAATACGAACTTTCACCGCAACGGACTGGTTTTGAAGCGAGCGCAGTCGGGTGATCGGTGTTGTGTAAAAAAGCGAGATTGCAATGCGCGTGGTCTTGGTGTTATGCACTTGTAACATTTTGTGTCGCCCCGATGTTTTAGTTCTCCATAAAGCCCGTCACAAACGTAGCTATAATATACGCACCTTTATTCCAATACCGTCACTATCATAAATAAGCAAATTGCGCAAGAGAGCTATTTTAGTGTCGTTTTAGGAATGAAGGGAGTGGTATTTTCGTTTAGAGTCGATAGGTTAACAGCGCCCTATAGATCAATGACTAGAAATTATAGTTTAGGAATCGAAGCCATATTTAATTAGTGCTCAGAAAATAAATAGCGTTAAAAACAAATTTTTGAAGAATTTCGTTTAGTGACAGTATTGGAATAAAGGTGCGATTATATTAATATATCGCGTGCTATAATATAAATTATGGTATACGTTGGTGATGTCATAGAAATATATATATCACAGCTGCGAGTGAGGTCACTCCAATACTTGAATATATATCGTAATATGCCTGGTTATCATTTATATTAATACTAGCTGGTGCCCGGGACTTCATCCGCGTTGAACGATGTCTTTTCTGGTGTCCCAGACAATGTGTATGCAAAATTTCATGGTGATCGGTTCAGTAGTTTTTGCGTGAAAGCGTAACAAACAAACAAACAAACTCACATTCACATTTATCAATATTATCAATATACATTATAGCTACGTGTGTGTGACGGGCTTAAAAAGGCATGAGTATTGACACTATATAATTTTGATTAATGTTAACAATAAATTTTTTATTAGGTTTCATTACACAATACAACCGTTCATTGTAAGACTTTTAGAAAGCCTCTAAACATAAATAAAATCCATAAATATTAGCTTACTTTATTAAGAAAAGAGGGATGTCGAAGTCTTGTATATTTACACGATAAATTTCATTATTTTTTTGTTATTTTATTATCGTTTAAATTTAATATTAATTTAATCTCGATTTATAATTACTACGTTTTTTTAAAGATTCGCACGTCTCAAGTTCAAATAGTACTGTAATATTATTTTAATAATATAATGTTAAATAATCATTTAATATAAAGTAAGTGAAGTGACTCAACCGATACAAAGTGGAATAAACTGAAGCATGCTCTCATACAAGGCGCGAGTAATCACGTATCTCGTAAAAAGCCCTTCCAATCGGATTGCAGGCGTCTAACTTGATGCCTCATCATGGCTTCTTTGAAAGAATTCATTTCTAAATTAGGTACATAATAAGTACACGTATAAATATGGGACTTAGACTTTGGTTTCTTGGAGTTTTTCCAGACTAGTTTTCTTTTTAAAGATAATTGGTTAATTCGATAAAAAGTGAGAATTCCAGTCAACGTTTATATTGTGTTTTATAAATTTGTTCAACATCGTTTTTGTGGTGATTTTATCATTGAATAAATAATTTATAATAATTTACAAATAATAGGTATTAAATATAATATTTTTTAATTTTTTATTTGTTAAAAGATTGTTAAAGAGTTGTTATTTGTTTATACTTGATTTGACTTAAATTTAATTATCATTATATTATTTCAATTAAAATTTTGAATTATATTTTATTAATAATAAATTTTTTAATAAAATATAATTCAATATTGATGAGATGATAATTGATGAGATGTATTTTTTATGTTACAAATAGATCAATTAATGCTTTGTTTATAGCAGTAAAATATATAATGTACAAGTCACTTAATTATTAACAAGTAACAGTATACTTAAGTTGATAACGAATTTTAGTTCATTAGTTGTATTGATCCGGTGTGTGTTGTCAAAAAACAGGCTTCAGCGGAAGAGGAAACGGTCCGCTTTAATGGCTTTATGGTGTCGCTTGCTTTATGGGAATCTCGATTCTATCTCTACTTGTTGTAAGTGATATGTACACCTTTAAAAGCCCATAAAAACACTGATTAAATAATACTTGGAGTCTTAAAGTAATATTTGTGATGAAGTAGAGTAGGTATTAATGAAGGAAATCGCGATTTTAGTTATTTTTATATTTTTGGGAGACAATACACAATGCAATTAGTTAATACCCATATTCATTATATGCCCGAAAAGTGCCTGAAACTGTGTCAAATTAAATATACTCGTAATTCAAAAAATTTAAGTAGCTACTTGACAAAAAACCTACCTATAATTATATTGCTGTTCAAATTAGCAAAACATTTTTTTGTTTTCACTGAAAATTTATTGGAATCGTCCACGCAATCTTTAACACTTTCATTGCTTTGACTTGATAACCGCTATACTCTTTTAAATTGGACCACAGCAACTGGTAGCTTTTTCTATCGCCGCACGCGCCTACTCACATTACTGCTTCTAGCCTTTGTATAGTACAAGTGCCTAGTTACGATTGTTTCGGTATTTTGACAAGGGCCATTTATTAACCACCTATATCGTCTTTATTAGAGTGAACTGCTTTCAAACCTTTCAAAATAACAACCATCGCTTTTTTAATATGTGTAATTATTTACTGATACAACAATGTTGAACGCTATAAAGATTTATGGTCTAGTTGTTGAACCATTTAATGTTTAAATGATTATTTTTTATATTTTTTTTAACAATTCTTTAATATAACTAAATTGTGGAATTTCTGGAGTTGGATTTACTGCCTGCCTATCGCATTTATTCTTAGAAAAATATTATATTTGACAAAGTTATATGTTAATTATTGTTCTCAGACTTATTATAATATTGGGAGGTTAGGCCATTGGTTGAGGTTTAATGGATAGCAATGTCTACTTTGCAAAAGAAGAAGAAGTATATTATTAGCTATTTATCTGCCAAAATGTTTTAGGAAATGCTAACCACGGTTTCATCGTGGAATTGACTTAACAAAAGACAATCAAAACGTGTGAACAAAACAAACAATAATGGTCGCATTCAATAAGCGTTTGCTATAAAAATGCCATTATTTGAGAGCAACGACATTATGATGCCTTCATTCAAAGTTTATTTACTTACTTAGTTCTCATTAGTCGGATTTAATTACTCATTTTTTACGTAATACTGAAGATGTTCTGCGCTAATATATACTTTTAGTTAATTTATGTTTAGTCTAAGCTTAACTAAATATTGTACTTATGTATTTAGTTAAACTTAGACTGAATCATTTTTTTGTGAAAATACACACAATTTTTTGATTTAGTTTCTTCTGTTTAATTTTAGGAGAAGATTATTTGGACTTATTGTTAACTATAAATATCCAAAAATATTGGAATTTTTGATTCCTTATTCAGACTGCTTCATCAGCCAAATCCAACCAGACAAGTAACAATATTTGTCAAACAACAATGAAATGCCCAATCTTAGCAGTCTGTATTATAAGAGTAATATACGTTAATTTTAGAAAACCCTGCACCAAATTTCAGTCTGAATCCAGACAAGACCAGAGTGCAGACTGAAATTCATAGTTGACGTTAACCCAAAACTTTATGAATCAATTAATCACTATGTTTTCGTCTTTCTATATGCTTTTAATGTCTTCTATATTGTCACTCACAATCATAAAGACACTTCCCATTTTGAATTCGTTTTGATATATTTGGTTCTATGCGAATACAACTATCAGACATATCAGTCTGTCTATCACTTAACTTAATCAATTAATTGAAAAAAAAAAAGCGAAGCACGCTTTAGAATGTCTAGCGGTTGAGTAGTGCAAAAGAAACTGCGACCTCTGCTTTGTTTGCACAAAACACTTCCGACAAATCACCAACAATATGGCTATAAAAACACTTTTTCCAAGCAGTTCAGCGGCCAACTAACAATTGAAGAAAAACTCTTGTGACGCAATGGGTTGCGTCGGGTGAAACACCTAATTATCTAACGAGTGAACTTTCACTTTTGTGTTAAAACAATGAGCAGAACTCTCTTCAGTGATCTTTTTACGGCGTATGATACAATTGTGATTTAACGTACGTACAGTCTGTGAAGGACAACAATAGATCTTATGATCGTTTACAGATTCTGAAGGTTTTATTATGTTTTGTTATTTTTGAATAATTATTACGTTATCATATCACAAAGCTACCTTTAAACAAGAAAGGTCGCTAGTAATTAAGAAATGCTTTAAATAAATCTTTTCTTCTTCTTAACTGAAGAAGCTTAACTGAAAACAGAAAAAAAAAACATAAAATATTAATTCGACACTTTTCGTGGAAAACTATGATAGAAAGAAAATTTAGACAATTTTTTTTATCCAACCTATGTTTATTTTTTTGTTTATTTCCTATTGGGTTTTAAGGGTTATAATTATGACTATATGACCATTTAACTACAAAATAAGATTATAACACTCTTCTGGCTTCTACTAGTTAAAATAATTTTATTATTGAAATATTTCATTAAAAAATCCATATATACACATTAATTTTTAACATTATCATTATTTTCAACTTCTCGAGCGAATTACGTCATTGTATTTCTCTTCACATGTCATCTTTAAAATGTCGACTTTGGATTACCAAAGCAAAAAAAGAGTACAAATTTTATGCATCTTATTATACTTATTCATTCATTAGAACGTTATAAATCTACGGTAAATTTTGCACTCGCGAATCCCTGAGTGGACCCTAATCGATCAAGATAACCAAATACAAAACAATCATTCGCTTCATGCGTATTTAGTATTAAATTCATATTCATGATGCGTAAAGTCAAAATAAATCACGCATGGACTCAACGTGATTCATCAATTAAACGGATGCCCGTAATTACACTGCGGGGTTTATGGACGCTTTTAATTATATACGAATAGAATTATGTATGTACAAAAAAAAATATGAATTTTAATGAGAAACCGCGTAAGCGATATATTATTTATTGGTAATGGTTTTCGTATGATGTTTGACGGAGCGATCTATTCAAATTTTAATTCGGTCCACTCAAAGTTTTTAATTAGTTGCTGTTTGGTATTCTTCGTGTAAATATTGATTAGTAGTGGTAGGGCACACTGCGTTTCGTAGTCATTTGGGCAGCCCGTCTGGCGGCAGTAACCACCACCTTACAGTATACCACCGTGAAATAACAGCATTATGTGCTGTTGTGTTTCGGTGAGTGAGTAAGGGATGCCAGAGCCCATTACCCCACCCCTCCCTTAACCCTTATCCTTAATCCTTCTATGGTCGGCAGCACACTTGTAGCACTTATGGCGTTGCTTGTGTTATAGGCGACGGTAGCCACCTACCATCAAGTGGACCGTCAGCCTCTCTGTCGACCTTAACATAAAAAAAATTGACACTTCTGCAAATTATGTACACAAACCTTCCTCTTTCAATTAGTTTCAATTTATCACTCTTTCAATTGGTGAAAAACGTACAAAAATTTTATTCCTTGGGCGGTTTAGAAGTTATTGGAGAAAGAGACGGAAGCAGACATCGACTTTATCATATAATATGTATAGATAACATATATAAATAGAAAACAATCCCCTAACAGCAAATTTGATACGCTTCGGTGCCTAAGTAGGGATGTGCCAAATTCCATTATTCATATTATGCTGTTGATCAGTTTAAAGTTAAACGCTACTCCAATTAAACATTTATGGGAATATTTTAATTTCTAGCCAATTAATTTCATACATTTATAAGCTAGGGAAGTTTATTTAAACAAAATTAAGAAAAAAATTGCAGTCCAACCGCAGAGTTCAGTCATTATCACATCATCATATATCACTACATATTATAAAAAAACAGTCCTCCGTCGCGTCTGTCTGTCTGTTCGCGATAAACTCAATAGCTACTGCACCGATTTTCATGCTGTACTCACCAATCGATAGAGTGGTTCTCGAGGAAGGTTTAAGTACATAATTTACAAAGTTACGCGGGCGAAGTCGCGGGCACCAGCTAGTACTAGTATCATCAATAGTAATAATAAATCTGTAAGGGTTGGTCATGGAGTAAGTTACTTTGTTTTCGGAGATATCGTGTTTATAGGCTCTATACATGATACTGAAACAAAATTGATGATTTTTAGATTTTTTTTCTGTATGTATGTATGTATGTATGTATGTATGTATGTATGTATGTATGTATGTATGTATGTATGTATGTATGTATGTATGTATGTATGTATGTATGTATGTATGTATGTATGTATGTATGTATGTATGTATGTATGTATGTATGTATATGTATGTATGTATGTATGTTCCTCCATAACTCTTAAACGAATCAACTGATTTTCATGAAACTTGGTAGATAAACATTTAGACGTACATGACACAGGATAGGCTACTTTTTTCCTTTTCAACGCGGACGAACTCGCGGGCGCCAGCTAGTTTTATAATAAAATCGTTGTTTGTCTGTGCCTGTGCGTTTGTGCACGCCAATCTCAGAAACGGCTAAACCGATTTGAATGCGGTTTCGACTGATGTATTGTTACTAGCTTCCTGTAACGTTTATTGTTCGTTTAGTTCCCATAGGTTTACAAAAAAAACGCGCTATTCCGAATACCACGCGTACGAAGTCGCGGGCACAGTTAGTATTTAGTATAATATAAAAATAAGCTTTTAAGTGGAAATCAAATAAGGAGAAAATTCAACACTTAAATTTAAAAAGTATTAAATCACTTATGGTTAGGAGCCCACGATGCTAAATGTGTAGTCACTCGAGCGTCATGGGGACATATTGAACTTTGAAGACATATTGGATGGTAAGAAGAAAAAAAGGTTATATGAAGTTTTTCATTTCAGCGGTGGGGTGAGCGTCTATAGGCGTTCAAAATTTTTTTAGGCGCTGTATTTTAAAAAATCCTCCATATAATCGTCAGATTAAGAATCAGCACGATCAGGAATTTAGGCTGAACCGTCTGTATGAAAATCTGACGCGCTCGAGTATTACAAAATGAGAATCGGCAAAAATATTTTTTGCATTTTCAAAAAGCTGCCACGAGCTTGCGTTACATCCGAATCGTCTGAATTTTAAATGAGAGCTTAGTTTAGGTTCACTTAACATCCCCTCTGAAAATCTGACGCGCTCGAGTTGTATTTAAAATTCAATTCAAACCGTCAGATTAATACATATCCGTTATCGGAGACACGTGGGGTATATACATTGGTAATATCTGACACGCTCGAGTAAATACAAAATCCTACCATTACGTTTTCAATAATTATATTGATGACTAGCAGGAACAAGTCGATAACCTGTAAAAGCCTTAAGGCGAAACAACCACACATAAATACTGTAACTCCGAATGGTTTTCATTCAATATTACTATTTCCTATTGTGGAGGTATGACTGATGTTTATGGCCAACTTATTCTGATTTCAATTTTACGTATGTTACATTAGAGATGAAACAAAATGTTATAATTAACAAAATTTCATATTCTCACCCTTTTTAACTATGGTCCGTTGGTGTCATAATAAATTAAGCCAGATATAGGTACGAATATCAAGGGTACACTAAGAAAGGAATGCTAGCTAAAATGAAAACATTATTCTATTCTATTCTATTCTAAAAAGTATGACGAAGAAACTAAAGCTATATACCTATATCCTAAATTTGACACACTGTATTGGTTATATTTTTAGACAACCCCTTAGGAAAGTAATATTCTTCCAGGATAAAAATATCGTGTTTGTTAATCCAGGTAATAATAGGTATGCTAAATTTCATCTAAATCCGCTCAATAGTTTTTGCTTTATTGAGTAACAAACATGCAAACAAACATAATTATAAACTTTTGCATACCTATAGTTTGCTTATGAGACTTAATTTTTCCAGGATTCTATTATGTGGATGAATAGAAGCATTATTTTACAAATTTATAGTTATTGTAATTAAGTCGAGTTCAACTGGATGTGGGAAGCATGCAGCTATTCGTAGGTTCGAAGAATTATCTAATTTACTTTACACCCTTAATGTTAGACATCCGCTACCCTAGCCGTGTATTTACGCGCAATAAACCTGGGGATTTCATTAGCTCAGTTACGTATTTGAGTTTAGGTTGCTAGCACTATCGCAGATATCACAACGAACAGTTACAACTCTCATTATATTATGATTAGCTGTATATTTAGTCCAAATATTTAGTAGTAGGTATTAATACTTGTAAAAGTTTGAAATATGTGTTAGTAGCTGTTATAGTTTTAGTTATGTTAGTTAGTTAGTTATGTTATAGCTGTTATGTTATAGTCAGAAAATTATAATTTTATATCAGAAAATACTGCGATTTTCAAATTTCGATAGTTCAGTTACCTTTTATAGTTCAAACAAATTATTGAGTTTTTTTATATAATATTAGTGACTAAAAAAATAATTAATGAAATTTTAAATACGCAATCAAGACAAATAATGTTGCATAAAACTTTATACTTACCAAAGAAAAATCCTGGTACTTTAAAGCTTTACTGGTGGTTTTTGTCATTTTATTTAAGAAAATCTATTATTATCTTTCATGAAACATTAAAAGGAAAACATAGCTTTAATGGCTTAAATGGCTGTAATTATTTACTCTTATTAATTATTTGCAAAAATAATAATATAACAACAAATAATAAAAAAATTAACAAAGTCAATTAAAACATTTTTATCAACTCCCACCTAAGGTATTTTTGACATTTTTTTAACAATTATCAGGCAATGTACTTAAATACTTGCCGTTAACAAATAGTTCTACTCTAGTGATTTGCATGTAGTATTGCAGATATAAGGCACAAGGATACGCATAATATCAATCAATTCCTATAATAGCCATTCCAATACTTAACTGAGTAGAATTTCTATTAAATATTCACCATAAGGAAGGACTGTTTTAAATCCTTTTATTCGAAGACCGTTAAAATTTTAAAGCAAAATCTATACTGACTTAAATAAACTGGAAACTATAAACAAGCCAATATTAGCATAATACAATAACACATCATTGCAAGTTTATGGGGCGAGCTTTCAGTATGGAAAGCGTTATGCGAGAAGGACCCAGAAGCGGTGCAAGTGTCTGCTCCTTAGTATTCATACGGATGGCGTTATCCGGGAGAGAGCTATGAATATTAATTATGCGATTGCATTAAATTCTTCCAGTTTTATTGATTGTTTTAATTTACTTGCCTTTTAGGGCACCATTATTAGACTTGATTGCAGATCAATAAAGACACCGTTTTTCAAATAAGGAACAGTAATTTTTTACTAGAAGAAGTAGTCTCATTCATATCTGAATAAACCCCAACTTTCCAGTGCAAGTTTCGTTAAAATATTTATTTTAAATATAAGCTACTATAAAGCAACAAATCAAAAATCGATTTATGTGTGCTAGACAACATATATTTTTTATTTGTATGCTTATATAGTTTATTTTGTAATAGTAAATAGAAAAAAAAAAAAACAGATCAAACGAACATTATCATGCATACAAATAATGTTTGTCTTGAGCGGAGCTCGAACCGGCGACCTCTGGCACAATAGGCTAATTGCTACTACCACCGATCTAATCAAGTCTTTATTTTTTTTATTATATAAATAAAGTAATCATAGTATATATTTTCAACTCAGCATTCAATACTATCATAATTATATGCTACAAAATCAATTGTGAAATATTGGCAAACAAATTATTTATTTAGAGTCTGACAGAAGACTGTGGCATTTCTTGTGTCGCCCCAAGGCAAATCAACTACTAAACTATAATTACCTAATAAATATAAAGAAGGAAATCAAACAAACCCGTTCTAAACCGTTTATATATTGGAATTACTGTTTTAAACACCTGGAGTAGGATTACTGGGCGTGAGATTTTAGCTAGATTAATTGCTAAACTCGTTCATAAGAGACAAAAATCGAATCAGGTTTTGAAGAGTTACTTATTAAGAAGCTGATGGTGCCAATTATAAATAAAATCATTATATTTGCTATTTTTTATAAATAGTTAGGAGTCACAGTGTCATTAATAACGATATTATGAATTATTAATATCCTACACAGATTATTATGGTTAATGAAAACACATACAAAGGGCAAGGGTCAATATTTTAGACATTTGATATTTTGGCATATCAAACGATGAGATCAAGAGTGGAGAATATTATTTTAATCGCTATCTAAATCTAATTATGCTAATCTAAATGACAGACACATTTTAAAAACACCTCTTAAAAAACAGGTAAAATTACGCTAGTACCCCCCTGGTGTAACCACCTACCAGGCGACGGTAACCACCTACCATCAACTGGACCATCAGTCTGTCTGCCACACTTGTTCATATAACATGTGATTGTGTATACTGTCAGCCTGTCTGACCTTTACTTAAAACATAATTACTATCTTCTAATAAAGTTATACTGGTTGTCGATATTGTAATAAAGAATTATAGAGACGCCAACTTTGAATACGAGTTTTTCAAGTTATATAAAAGAGTACTGATAATTAATGATTTTATGCTTTATTCATCAATTGGAGTGAAACTTAAATATTTATTAACTGTCTCACTTTTTTTTGACAAAACTTAGGTCAAAGAAAGTTCAAAGTAGAACTTATTAGTCTGCAGTATGTACACGATTTACTAAACAGTAAACCTATGAATTAAAATGTATTTACTGTTACTAATATATGGATTATTCTGGTTCATACCGCGAGTGTAATCATTATCAGAGCTGGAATCGAACTACTTGCATACAGTCAAGGTAATATCCAATGACCATAAAGAGTATCTGTGTAGTTACATTATCATTTGATGTTTACTAACCGATATCTTCTTACACTTTATGCGTACAGATATGGATTCAGTACATTGCATGGTATTCGTCTGATTAAACCAGAAATTGTCTCTCAAAATCAAAATAAGTAACCTCTGTTAAAACTAGGAGAGGAACATCGCTACATCATCCACTACACCATTAAAAATTATACGCAAAATACATTGTATTTTTGTCAAAATTGTCTGTATATAGACATCTTCGTTTTTTTAAATTTAACGAACCTTATTATATATTATTTTGTATTACATTTTAAATTTAAAAGATTGGTAGTACCTACAATACCAGTGACTTCACAAAAGACTTCAAGAGAGCTGTAAATAAAATCCTACAGATGTACTATCAACTCTGATGTTTGTGTCTTGATCAGTATGGCATTACTTATTTACGAGTATAATAACAAATGGACATATTAAAACTTTTTTTTACTTTAAACTCGACAGACAGTCTGACAGTCCACTTGATGGTAGGTGATTGGAAACTGCATCCAATGATAATGATTAGCACACTTGATAATGAAACCTAGCATTTTTGTGTTCGAACTTGTTTTACATATTAAGATTTTAGCTAGAAAAATAATTTTTATCAAAATAAAAAAAAATAGCCCTTCTTTCACAACGATATCAATTCCCAAGTTTTTTTTATCATCAGTACAGTAGTTTTGAATATATAAAATAAACTACTTGTACGTCTACATGTACCTACAATAAAAAAAAAAGAACGCTCACAGAAGCTGTATTTCGATTTGTATTGATTTATACCAGTCAATAACATGTATTGCACTTCAAGAAGTTTAATATTAAATAAAATACCATCAACAAAAACGCGGCAACACGTCAGCAATTAACACTTGACTAAAAAGTTTCTATTCAAAAGAGTTTCATTAATTGAAAACAGATGGTCCCTTGTTAGCCGCTCGTATTATTTCGAATCGATATTTAATTGAAATTTCGATGGTCGATTCATCGATAGCGGAAGGTTGGATTGATCGCACAAATACAATAACCGCCCCGCGGTGCCGGTTGCTTTCTATGAAAGAATATAATCACCTATTGTTAGTTGCATCACAAAAATGGACGATTACGAAAACGATCTGCGAGGTTTCGCTAAAGCGTAAATTTGTAATGAAATACTAATTTATAAAAACTTTCTAAGTTTTAAGTACATATTTCTACTTGTAAGTTCTGCAGTCACAAAATAGGTAACCTATCTGGTGTCACTTTTATAGAGATCTATCGTGAAACAGCTATGTGTTATGTCTTTCAGAGAGTAAATTGCGGATCTCGCCATACGGACCCCAAGGTCCACAACACACTTGCAACTCCTATGGCTTTGCTTGTGTTAATAAGCGACGGTAATGGACCTACCATCACGTTTGCCGTCATTATTTCTGCTGACTAATTCAAAAATATTCAATTTTACTTTAGTTCACATTATTTCTCAACAATATCCTATGTTTTTTTACGAATCATTTGCACGAATGTTTTAAGATGACGCTCTACGGTTTGCAAGTTGACGAAAATACGAATAAATATCTATACTGCTTTTGTTAAATTCTTTAAAGAGAAAATGTATTAAAACCGTGAGAAAAAATTCACACTTACTCGATTTTGACTTCACCAAAACCGGCAACGCTCGAAGCACTTTCGAACTAAAATCTACTATGATTTATAAAGTAAAAATTATTGGGCGTATTTTTCATTTCAAACGCTGAGTGGTATCGTAAATCTTAACAGATTACATTGGTGAAATGAAGTGATTATTGTGTCAAATTTTAATGTTAACAGTAATACAAGATGAATTAACTTAACCAAAGCAAATACTTAAGTATATTATTATATTTGTTTAAAAACAAAAATCGATTAAACAGTAAAACAAGGTGTTATTGGTAGGAATGCGCTTCGAAGGGGTAAAATTAAGTTATACATATAATTAAGCAACATATGCATCTTAAAATAGATTTCTTAGCTACTTATACTAAATCTATAACAATGTATATAATATAATAAATTAATACTAAAACAGCAATCATATTAAATCGCATTAACTGAAATTCTTTAAAATTATTTACCTAAGTATACATTTTTTTATCAAATTTTATGTTTTTGGGAACCATTCTAAAAGGATTTGTTCTTATAGAAGGAAATCCCATAAGGATTTGTCATTTTGGACCAAATACACTGTAACGAACTAGGCACAATCGAGAGTATACCCATTTGAATTTGTTTTTTGTAAAAAAAAAAATACACACAAACAAAAAAAAATCAATTTTAAAATACGAAATTATCTAAATACTTACATTAAATACGTACTGGAACAATTATTTCGTACAAGAACATGAAATGTTAAATAGCGCACAAAACAATATAGCGTACATGCCTTCAAGTCTTACTAGTTAGTTAGAGCGCACTAGAGTTATGTCCGCCTGTTATCGCGGACGCAATAAAATATATTATTTGTTGGAAACCAATTTGCTGTTTGCACTATTGAAATTGTGATTTGTTGGGGTCTGTTGCTTTGCAATATACTGGGGCATACTGATCGTTCCGATAATAATTACATTACAACACAATTTATACCTTAAGTTCAAGGGAAAAGATATAATTCTCTTTGTAATATTTCATGCAATTTGTAGCTTTTTGTTAATAGATGTTAAATTAATCATAAGAAGCTATTAAGTAGGATTATAGTTACAACAAATCAGGTGTTAAGTTCCTAAATTTGTCGGCATTTATTTTGAAAGTAAGCAACGGATTGGTATTAAATTTGATTAATGGCGTCTATTATGTCGATTTTTTTTGCATAATGCGTTATAAGTAAGTATCTCTCGACTCTATTCAACTGTTCGTGACTTGAATTTTATTAATTAAATACTTTTAAAAAGGCAAATAATACCTACCATAACTAACGACCCGACCGTGGCTTTATACGAATGCATTTTTTTTTCTGCAAATTACAGCAACAAATATTCCTCATGTATCGTTCTTTCCATGAGTGAAAATCGTATCAAAATCCGCTGGGTGGTTTAGAAGAAGTTAGTGAAGAAGCAGACTGGAGCTGAGAGTGGCTTTATTTTATAACTAGCTGGTGCCCGCGACTTCGTCCGCGTTCTCTAAGCCTTCCTCGATAAATGGACTATCCAACACAAAAAGAATTTTTCAATTCGAACCAATAGTTCCTGAGATTAGCGCATACAACCAATTAAATAAACTCTTCAGCTTTATATAATAGTAAAGTACAGATCTTGCATTTCTTTGTAATGTGAATTTTATTTTTGTAGTGTGAATATCTGAATTGTAATTTATTTTTATTGTTTGTTAATTTAAATATATATTTTTAGTCCTAAAAAACATAAAAAATTGAATTATTGGTAATTAAAAAGAAATTAAAAACTTTATAATTGAAGAAAGGGTTATTTAGGTACTGAAAATTAAAAAAAATTTATTATATTCTTAAAAAATAGAATAATACTTCTAATAGGTATAGTGTTTGCTTGTATTTTAAAGTTAAACATTTTTCATTCCAACTTAAATCAAATAATTACATAAGTTCGTTATGATTTATTATTTGTTTAAAGTAACATGTCAAATAAATTTAAAAAATGCACCTGTCTCTAAAAAAAAATTATAAAAAAGAGACGGAAATGTGCAATCAAATGCATCGTTAATATAATTGCGTGATAACGTTAAAAACGGACATTATGTTGCGGTGCAAATTCGAAAAAGGTATGCCTTAAAAAAAACCTACCTGCTCAAAAATATCAATGATGTCGGATTGACATGTGGCCGGTACAAAAACTTTTACTAACACATCTTAGTAGGTGTGAATGAACCCTAAAAAATTTGATTGATAGATTTTATTAGGAAGTAAAGGTGCTTGAAACTTTTTAACTTTTACTTAATTCAATTAAAATTATGTCTATTTTTGTATTAATACCAACATGAAATTGAAGATTTCACGCCCATAACCGTATTTTATTTTATAACATTACATAAGCGACCATATAACTATAGTATGAATACTCGTGGTAAGGGCTGCAGCTAAAGAATATATTATGTTCTGTTAGTGCCTAAGGTTGGGCATAGTTCATACAATCGCCAGTGTGGCGTAACGACATCAAGTGTCCAATGTTATGGCCTTAGAAAGCTATGGCTTGTTAAGCGTAACAGCTCGTTCTCTATATCTTTGGTATCATATTTAAGAAGGTCTCTTTGATACTCAGTTTTATTTATTTTCTATATAAACTAAGTCTAAATATGACTTATATAACTAATTCTATATATAACTAAGTAAATAGTCTTGTAAATGGTGTCAAATTAATTTTTCATTTACTTATTAAGTAATTTTTTGGATAAATATCACTGTAAGTTTTCCTTGAAAATAAATAAATAAATAAATAAATGAATCTAAGCATAGGTCTCACATCATAGGTCTGAAAATCTGAAATATCCAAATGAGAGGTAATCGTATCTATTTTTAAGTTTACTACTGTGAGAAAAATTCTTAAGAAGAAATCAAACTACACACAAATAAAACTAGAACATTAAACGGTTATGACTTTGATAATATTTATTAACCGCAAGGAGATTATAAAGTAATTGACCC
The DNA here is from genome assembly GCA_945859745.1 of Synanthedon formicaeformis. Taxonomy (NCBI): domain Eukaryota; kingdom Metazoa; phylum Arthropoda; class Insecta; order Lepidoptera; family Sesiidae; genus Synanthedon; species Synanthedon formicaeformis. The sequence goes on along the minus strand of OX243960.1, from coordinate 2,723,314 downwards.
CCAAAAAGCCTTGATAAAAATTAAAAATTATCGAGGTCACTCAAAACAAACTCGAAAATGTCTCGGCAAAGATTTCTCACATTGAACGGAAGCGGGTCATTAACCCGATACGAGATGCAAAGCAATATTTAGTTTACCATGACCAGATAACAGAACTTAATATAAAAATGAACTAATAAATAACCTATAACAATTATGCTAATGGCGGCTTAGAACAAATTAAAGAACTCTCTGTAGCTAATAATATTAAAGATTGATTTAGTAACTAAATATTGTGAGAACATCGCTTAATCGGATTTAAAACAAATGGAATAACTATAAGTGAAAAAGTGGATTTGTTATGGTAAATTTTATGTGATTTTTTTTTATAGAAAAAAATATTTAGTCTTTTGCTGTCTGTCAAATTTGTAGTTACTGTACCTGCTTATATATATTATGTAGGTACACTTGCCTTTTTTTTGTGATAGAAGGAATTGGTCATGGGTCAGCCAACTAGCGGCACACACATCGCATGTTTTGGTTTTCTTGGACAAGTAGAGTTCTTGACTAAATTTTGGAAAATTATGAATTCTATAGTAGTCGGATCCGCAAAATTATTAAAACATAATTAAATAAATAAATAATATTAATAAAATAAACTATAATTAAATAGTTGATTAAATTTTAAATTATAAATGACTACATATAAACTATAAATTATAACAAAAATTGTCATTTATAATTTTTACTGTAAAAATACAAATCTGTTTTAATTGAGATTTATTTATAATCAGATAAAATCAATACGTTATATTAATCAAATATGCGCGAACTGTGTTTGGGTGACCACCTCCTGTAAACGTTTAACATTGATAGAGTAAAATATAGTATGAATTATCGTGAGGTTGTGAGCATTTAACAACTTTAAAAAAGTTAAAATAAATATTTAAAAAAAAACTTTAGCCTCACATCAATTAATCACTGACAGCTATTTTGTTAATATTAAAGTGGAACCTAATTTATTAGAAAAAGTAATAAGTTACAATCACTTTCGCGTTTACGGTGTGATTCATTAGCGGTGTAGTGAATAAACTATAAAGAAATATGACTGTATCTACAAATAATATAAATATAGCCTATTAGGTTCGAAAGATTTTTAATGATTATAATTTTTGTACAGTCATTAAATTTATTTATTTATTTATTTAAAAAGTCTGCACAGTTGAGAATAGGCATTTCTGATTCAGCAACACAAGCTCCATTTGCCATACATCCACTGCCAGCCACTTTCTTGGGATCATCGATACAGTGAGATCGATTCCTGGGTCAGTACATGGGTTACGAAATTTAATTCAATTCAATCATTTATTGCAAAATCTTAATGTATAGATAGATATTATAAAATTTATAAAGACTAGTGTTATGGACCCTGTCGGGCATGCAACTTAGGGACTAGAAGAAAGAAAACGTTTCGACTCACTCTAAGACTAAGAGTGGTCTCCAGTCTAAGACTCTTTTACCCTAACGCTCTTCTACACGATGGATATATTTTTTAATTTTTAGTCTTTATTATAATTCCTATAAAAAACGGAAGCAAAAGAGTTGATAAAAGATGATAGATGTATGCAGAGAGTATGATGTCCCATCCATTTCCACTTTAGCAAACTTTGGATTCTTTGGTTCTTTGGGCTATATCTACAGACTTTGGGTTTTTCGATGGATTTCTAATAATTAAGGATTCTTTGAGGAAACGTCAAGCATTGCTGTCTCTATAGTTAGCTCGTTGAGTGACTTGTAATTTTTTGACGAGATATTTCTTCTGTGTCCACGTTCAAATTAAGATTTTATAGAATCACACGTTATGGTCTGTTCGGAAAAAAATCTAAAACAGGCTTATCTAAATTCAGCTCGTATTTTTCAGCTAACGCGTTATTACGATTGTTTTAAAACTAAATACAACTTAAAAATGTTAAAACAAACAAAATAAAACACAGAAATGCTTAGCATTTTTATGATTTATGTGCCGTCAATTGGAAACACAATTTGTACAATAAAACTTAAATCATTTACTTTTATGTTTACTTTCATATTATTTTGATGTATCACTATCGGCATCAAAGCATCATAATTTATGTTATTGACACCGCAATATAAAAACGGATGCTTATTCAAATAATAATCCATTTAATAATTAGATTTATGGCGATGCTATTGAAAATTGACGCAAATTTATTCAAATATAGTCTGTTAATTGTGAAACGAGTGTTTATAGTTATAACGATTTGATGGTTGACGGCTGTCTATACATCACACGGGAACCTGTACAGAGGTGGACGACAATAATACGACTTTTACATGATGTTTTTGATCCAAAGCTGCATGTCGAAGACGCTAACTGACGCGACCCTTACAAATTCGGTAATGGATTCCGTACGCTAATGTGAAGGCATAGACAAATTGATAGATAGTTGTTAATTCTAATACAATCTGTCGTGACTGCCGCTTGATGGGTGATGGGAAACCTTTGCTAGGTGATTTGTGTTTGAATATTAAGACTATAGTTCAAACTCTAACACCCGTGGATGTGAGGTCAAACGCATTAGCCACCTAGCGGGTCCACGTATGTAAACGTTTATTAATCAAACCAACTTGCCTATACTTTTTTGACCTCTGGATGAAGCTTGGGAACCTCCGAATTAGAACATTGTAAAGTAGTTGCGGTTCTACTTTCGTTACATTCTTACTAATGAAATATTATCCCAAAAAAACTGTTATAAAATGGTTACAGAATAAATAAATTGGCTATCGTCAAGGTAAGAAATAATATTGTGATATTTTATTAAGTCGTGCATTGAGTTAACAATTCCTTAAATCAACCTCAAAGTGAGATAATAAAAATGAAAATTGATGCCATCTATAAACAAAATATTATATCGTCAACTGGCGCCATCAAAATATTATACTCTTACTTTTGATAGCCAGTAAATTCAACTAATGTGCAATAAAACACAAATTAAACACACCGCTTCCTTCTAAAATTTCTTTTAATATCGGAAGCTGAATGTCATTATAATTGAAAAATGTGAGATTTTTACAGTTTTACCGTAATACACTATTAAAAACGCTTGGTCTCGCATAAAGCCTGTGTTTCTGGCATCATAAATAACGGATTCGATAAACATCTGTTCACACTGACTATTAAGAATTCAAGAATGTTTTTCTCACTTGTCGATACGCTTTTTTTCTAATCAGCCATTTAATCAGCGCCAATAATTTGAAATTTGATACCTATTTAATAAATGTAGCAAATTATCGGAATTTGTAAATTCACATGATATTAAAGACCATAAATTCTCATTTAAAGATGTATAACATTCAAAATGTGAATATTAATTCGTATCTCAGGACCATTACACTATTTTTAATTGCTCATTAATTAATTAAGAAAGAAACTAACTAACTGTATTTCTTAATCGACATTTTAAGAAATCGCTCATCTGAATATATATCATAAAAATCTTGCATAACATTTTAAAAAAATTGTCTTGTCACACGTTATTTTTTTTTTGCGAATTCACAACTAAAAGCTGGTTAGTCGGGTACATCAGGCCAGGTTGGTATTTTTATTCAATTACCTTTGAAGGAAAGATACGCAATAATAACACTTTAACATCTCTATTTAACATACTACTAGCTGTTGCACGCGACTTCGCCTGCGTAACTTTATAAAATACTAGCTGGTGCCTGCGACTTCGTCCGCGTTGAAAAAGAAAAAAGTAGCCTATCCTGTGTCCTGTACGTCTAAATGTTTCTTTTTATTTTTATTTTATTTATTTTACATACATACATACATACATACATACATACATACATACATACATACATACATACATACATACATACATACATACATACATACATACATACATACATACATACATACATACATACATACATACATACAGAAAAAAATTCTAAAAATGATCAATTTAGTTTCAGTATCATGTACAGAGCCTATAAACACGATATCTCTGAAAACAAAGTAACTTACTTCATGACCAACCCTTACAGATTTATTATTAGTATTGATTTCACTAACGGAATGGTGATAAACTGCAAAAAATCTGCAGAAAAAAAATTGCGGTCCATGCGAAGCCGAAGGCAAGTCACTATTTGGAAATAAAATAAAACATCTAAGTATACTATGTGATAACTTTGCCGTACTTCCGCCATCTGGATAAAAATCAAGAGAATATGTAGGTACTGTAACCGAATGTTTTGACTGGCTCTGCGAGCGAGGGCGGAAGTCCAAAAGGCGTGTGACCGAGTCAGTCTCTGTCTTACACACGGTCCATTTTGTGAGACTTATCGGCAACTTCCTCAGTTAACGTCCCGTTTATTTATATAAGCATCGCTTTAATTTAAATTTTGTATTAAATTGTTATCGGAAACCACACACGTTTACGTATTCAATATTATCATTTATTAAAAAAAAAGTTATAGCCCAGTACTCGTAGGTCGAAAGTCAGATAGCCTTATTACTGGTAGCTAATGACAAAACACGATGTAGAGTAGAAAAGATGAAAAAATATTAAATGTTAAATAATTTCAACTTATTATATCAAGTATATATTCTAAGTTAATTTTATATCAAACTAGCGATCCGCTTCCTGCTTCGCACGGTTAATTTTTTTCTATGTTTTTGTAATTTTTTCTGTAAAAATTTTCCTCTTCTTTACTTACAGACGGACAGACGGCGGGAAATGACTTTGTTTCATACTATAAAGAAGATTTACATGCTGTTTTAGCTATTCAATGTTATGCAAACATTTAAACCATAGTCCTTAACTTATAAATGAAAAATTGCTAAATCAGTAGAACGCTAGGAAAAAATGAGCATGGTAAAAAATTAAAATTGAACAACTAAAAAAAAAAAGAATCATTTTTATCAATTACATTAGAAATTATAACTTTTATGTGATAAAGGCTACACATTAAATGGTTTTCAATTTATATATAACCAATTCGTTACAGTAAAATCTGTCAAAAACTTTGATTTACCTATCGAACTTGGAGATTATTCCAGGTGCTCATCTCTACCCACAAACGAAGCAACATACACGCCACCGCAAATGTCACACTCATATTTCACCACAGATCGCGTACTTATGTTGTGCTTATGTTATTTGATATCACATTATAAAGAAGTGTGTAAATAAAATTGACCTTCGTATCAATTCCTCTAATCTTTTGTTAACAAAGTTATTAAGCGCCTGTTGCACAAACGTCAAGTAGGCCAAATTGTCATTTAAAGTCACCGGTAACCGGGGATAATGGAGCTGATATACATTTGTTTGTACGGTAAACGTCCCAAACATTAAATAGAAAATAATAATAAAAAATCGGCTATCGAATGATGCAGTAAACCGAGTGCATAATTCAATATAACAGAAAATGATTTCTAAAAGTAACTAATCAACACTTTAATTGTAGTTTGTGAAAGAGGCCCTAAGTCTAGTATGGCGTTCGGTTCTAGATTCTCACTGTACCTATCTATCTCTTTGAATTAGGGTGATTTATATAGAAGACTCTCACTGCGGGCAGTTTATCTGTGGTAACGAAGTGCATAGATTCTTTATAATATTCTAGTAAAATATAAATAGAATCCTTTTAAACATGGAACTTGACAGCACATATTTTTTAGTTTTAGCTATAGAGTTAAGAGTTCCATATAAGCTTATCTGCTAGAGAACTAAGAGAAGCTGTCAAGGCAGAAATAATTATATTATCACTTTATCCAATTGTTGGATTAGGTTGGATTGGACGAATTTTCGCTATAAGAATTGATACGAGTTGGCGTAGCAAATATATACTTATTAGTCTTTGATCTATGTATATTTTCTACAACAAATGCATTCGATCTTAGTGATACAATAATATATATTATTTTTATTTTTACGGGTTATATTCTCGAGTTACGATTATGATGTTATGAGATTTATGATAAGACTATGAATAGATGATAGAATTTTGTTATAAAAATATAAAATTTCACATAACCTATCTGTAACGTATAATCAATTTAAAGACAGTACTAAAATAAAAACTATCTAAAAACGGCACATTGCTTAGTATATAATACAACACTATCAATAAAATGGCGACCAAAAAGTATTAATTTCGATCGAACGTCCGGTCGTGACCCGTTTAGCCGTAAATATCGCTCCGGTAATCGAACCTGTTACCTAGCTCTAACTACCGGTATAAGTAATTCACTTTGCGCCGCTAGTTTCATTTAGGAATTTAATTTAATTGGGCTAATAGCTGACTTCCTCGTGATACTATATGTATTAGTATTTCGCACAAGAATATTGATATCGTGATTTCATTCTGTTAACACATACACTTGTATGTGTTAACAGACACATACAATTGTAATGTGTCAGTATTATCGGACACGTTAATGTTAGTATATTATACTGATGTCCGCGACTTCGTCCGCGTTCAAAATGTTATATAGCCTAAAGCCTTCCTCGATAAATGGACTATCCAATACAAAATTTTGATTTTGATTTTGAAAAAGAATTTTTCAATTCGAACGAGTAGTTCCTGAGAATAGCGCGTACAACCAAACAAACAAACTCTTCAGCTTTATATAATAGTATAGATAAGACTACTGCATATAGTACATATCGCTTGCGTAACTTAACAAAAATGGCCTATGTTACTGGCAATGTAGCCTTCTAAAGGTGAAAGAATTTTCAAAATCGGTCCAGTAGTTTTTTTTAGTTTATTCATCACAAACATACAAATCTTCTCTCTTTATATTAGTATAGATTATTACTATTACTAATTCACATTTGAAACCGAAAAACACTGAAGTGCAAGCGCCACAGGACTCAAACCCACTACGGTATTACGACTATATTATGTTCTATACAATATTGTAATTTATATGAATAAATTTAAAATTTTCAATAGGCATTATAGATTTTATGTTATGTTACTAATAATAATAATCATCAGTACTAATATAATAAATCTGTAAGGGTTGGTGATGGAGTAAGTTACTTTGTTTTCAGAGATATCGTATTTATAGGCTCTATACATGTTACTGAAACTAAATTGACGATTTTAGAATTTTTTTCTGTATTATGTATGTTACTCCATAACTCATAAATGAATTAACTGATTTTCATGAAACTTGGTAGATAAACATTTAGACGTACGGGACACAGGATAGGCTACTTTTTTCTTTTTCAACGCGAACGAAGTCGCGGGCGCCAGCTAGTTGTTAATATAACCTATAGCCGGCACTGCAAAGTTATATTATTTTATGCAAGTATATTATATTATATTATATTATATTATATTATATTATATTATATTATATTATATTATATTATATTATATTTTATTATATTATATTATATTATATTATATTATATTATATTATATTATATTATATTATATTATATTATATTATATTATATTATATTATATTATATTATATTATATTATATTATATTATATTATATTATATTATATTATATTATATTATATTATATTATATTATATTATATTATATTATATTATATTATATTATATTATATTATATTATATTATATTATATTATGTGTATAATTTATTGTATGTACTTAATTAAAATTGTTTGTATTTTAGTTTTACGACCAATTTATTGCTAAGTATCCTAAATTGTTTTAATTTTTATTACGCTCTACCCACTTAAAATTATTAATAGTGAAGACATTTCTTTTTAATTGTGTATGCCAAAAAAATATCTAAGTCACTAACGAGTTTTCTTAATTAACGGCCTTTTATTAAAACTCTATTGGTATTCCGATATCGGTTCCCATACGCAGTAATAGCTCCGCGTCATTGATTTATCAACCAATCATTGCTGTACAAGACCGCTGCACATCGGGATCAGGTTTATAAACGCACCGCCCAATTTGGCATTATCTTGCTATTTTTCTAAATGAAAAGTCGATCTCATAAATTTTGTTATAAATCAATTTAGTTGCCGGAATAGTCGCGAAAGACATCAAAGCGGTGCCCGGTTAGCTAACAACCCACCGAAACTTAATTTATTGGTTTCCATTCCGAGTTTATCAAATAAAGCGTTCACCGATAAGGGCACTCTTCCACTGTTCAAAATATTTGGGTTAAAATGTACTTTTTTAGTTGTAGGTATTTATATTATAGAATTAACACGCCAGTATTGTGGGAATTTCTGAAAATCTTTAACTAACAGTCGGATTAGATACCGTTTACTAAGCGCCTCTTTCACAAACATCAAGTAGGCCAAACTGTCAATTAAAGTCACCGGTAACCGGGGATAATGGAGCTGATATACCTTTGTTTGTACGGTAAACGTCCCAAACATTAAATAGAAAAAAAATAAAAAAAATCGGCTATAGAATGATGCAGTAGGTAAACCGAGTGCATAATTCAATATAACAGAAAATGATTTCTAAAAGCAACTAATCAACATTTTACATGTAGTTTGTGAAAGAGGCCCTAAGGGTAGTAAGTATGGGAAGCCTTAACTACTTTGGTTATGACTTTATTCAATAGATGTCAGGAAAAAAGTAATGAAATTATATTATGTATCGACATCAAAATATAATATGGCCATATATTTAATTATAACCTTAATGCTCTTTGTTCTGTTGTTATGTGCTACAATATTAAAATTATTTATTTTTTATAATGTTCGCTCATGTTAAATTTGTGGACTATTAAAATTTAAACAATTTTAGAGTGACATTATAATTTTTAGTATACATTTTTATTAGCATACAAAATCTTAGCTTTTAGTGGAAGGGTGGCTTCAAAAGGTGCTTTTACATTTGAATAATTTTGTTGTTTATTGCTACTTATTGCATAACGGCTTGTACACGAACTATTTAATTTTATCAAAATGTTTATTTTTAATGTCTAAAAAGTCGCTTACCTGTCTACACATAAAATACGCTTACTAATCGCACTACTAAGTGAAATATCAGCTTGTCAGCTATTGTTATCATAAAAAATACTTTATTATTAACAACAAAATTTAAAAAAAGGTTTAAGTCAAAATATAAAAGTGGGTATTGTAAAACAAATAAAGCAGTACTATACCACCATATAAGTTCTTGGTAGATAGAGATTATGTTAAAAAATAATAGTAATGTAAAAATATGAGATAATTAAAGGTCTTATATTAATTTATAATCATTAACTCATTATTCATATATAAAACTCTAAAATTATTTGAAGGTTGAACAAGAACTCCTACAAAATACAGAAATAAATCTAAGCTAGGCAATTAATATAAAGTCTCTAGTAAAAATAATAATATAAAAAAAATATATTTATTGTGTCTGTGAGTGGTACGGGTATAGTCAGTTGTTTATTTTTTAATCCAGCCGCGCCGCTCCTATCTTGTTCCGTTTGCGGTCACATAAAGATGGCTGGTTTCCTTTACCGTACACACTTGATCAAGCGTCGTCATACTGCGGTCATACTTATTCATAAACTGCGGATAGTTTTGCAAAATACTCACAAAACCAGTCCTACGGGAATCTGGTTCAATAAATGAGACCTGTGTAGGGACAAATTGTAAGCTAGAAGCTTTTTCACATCCAACCTGATCTAGTAAATACTATCTATGGCTAAAATGTCTATCTGTTACCGACTTTGATGCGACCGAGGATTTCTCTTTACGTTTAATAAAATGGAAATCATGTGAGCCTTAAAAGCAGATAATTAGACAATAATTTTACTTTTAAATTCCGTTTTACACATTTTACACATTTGTCGGTCATAAATATGGTGTGGTAGCGTTACATGGAAAATCGCAAGGATTCGAAAAAGAATTTATGTGAAGAAATGTGAGAAAAATGTAAAAGTCCTTTAATGGCAGTTCTGTTAGCGAAGTAGGAAAATAATTTGCAAACTACATTATACCACACTTATTGCAAGATTTTTTATTGGTTGATGGCTTATGTGGAAATTCTTTTTAAGTAATTCCAATCCAGTCCTATTGTAGACATGTATAAGTAAAATTATTAGGTTGTATAATAACCACACTCAGACTATACTAATTAACTATAGGTTACTATAGGTGAGAGAACTATACAATAAATCCTTGCACTAATGTAGTCACTATCTAAGACGTGTCCATACCAATATCATTATAGATTTAATTATGAAGTAAAAATAATCAGACTCCTTTCCATTGCAATACATTTGTAATTTATTTTGATCCTATACCTATATCTATGTATAGAGGGCTTAAAATTCTATGGAAATTTGGAGTACAGAATTTGTTGATGAAGAATTTTTTGATATGTAAAAATTTATCAATTTTTAAAAAAAAAATTACATTAAGGCTGTTTATAAAACAAGCGTTTGCACGCGACTTCGCCCGTGTAACTTTATAAAATTTGGTATTATATATTGGACAATAGCCTATGTTAATCGCTGATAACGTTAGCTTAGAAAGAATTTTTAAAATCGTTCCAGTAGTTTTTGAATTTATTTTTTACACCCAAACACAAAAATAGAAATCTTCTCTCTTTATAATATTATAAAACACATATATACAGATTAAGGCCTATTAAGATCTGTCATAATTTGCAAGATCAGATTAATTTCCCTAATAGGTCGTATATCAGAATTAATCTACCGATCACGCTAAAAACGTAACAGTTATAAAACCAATTTCGTATTGAGATAAATTTTTAATATCACTATAATTAATATGATTAGATGATTCGTGTGAACTCGATCTACATTCCTTGTAAACAGTGTCGCCAAAAATTACGTTTTCCTCTTTGAAGATGATTTGATAAAAATAACGGCTCGGCTCCTTCGGCACCAATTTCCTGTGTGAACCATTACTGGTTTTCAAGAAAATATTCGCTATTCATTCTTGCACTATGTGTTAAAATCTATTTAATTAAAAATATAGTTAATTATTTTATCAAATCATTAGTTTTTCATTATATTTCATTGGAAGTTTTTTTTGGAAAATTTGTATCAATTAATATTATGGACAACTTAACATTTTAATGTATGGATTATGCAAGTACTTAGGTAATGAATAATTTGTAGTTACTTAATTTTTCTTTACAGGTTAAAACCTACATTTACTTTTACATGTTGTGGCTTATTCCAGTATATATAGGTCATAGACTTTAATAGTGTGTCTGAATATATAGAAAGAAGGGGTTATAATTTTGGTTTTCGACGATACAATAAATGTTTTTATTTGCGATTTTAATTTATAATGTTATAGTAAAGATTTTGATGTATAATAATTAATAAAAAAAAAAAATTGTTAATTATCACTATGATTCTGTCTACTTCTTCTAATGATATAATTATAAAAGTTCAGTCTATTTACTAAGTAATAAATATAATAAGATGTTCGATTAGAAAGTTGAATTTAGACGGTTTTAAGTTAACAAGTTTTCTTTTTGAAATCTTGTGCGACAAGGTATAATTAGGTTCACAGAACATATTAATTATAATTGACAAAATATATATTACATAAAAAAGTGAAATTGAGATCGTCCAAAACGGAAAAGTATGTACAATAAATATAACGGAATATACAAATCATTTTCTAAAATTTAACTAATTAGAAGGATTTAGAGATAGTGAAAAAAAATTAAACTCCAGTCATATTATCGATGGTATTAATTTTTAGTTAGTGTACAAGTCAACAAATCTACAAAAGTTTTGTAAGCGTAGTTACGAAAACCCTTTCAAATCTAAACCTAACATAAATCTAAAGAAAAATTAAAACATATACTTAATCTAGATCATTTCTAAAAAAAATTAACAAGGAAAAATATTTACAATATTTTCTTATTATTATAAATAACTTATCATTGATATGATAGTATAATAATATGTTTTAAATATAAACTTTAATTTTATCTACTAACACTTAGGGCCTCTTTCACAAACTAAAAGTAATGTGTTGATTAGTGTTTTTTAAAAATAATTTTCTGTTTTATTGAATTATGCACTAGGTTTACTGCATCATTCGATAGCCGATTTTTTTTAATTATTTTCTATTTAATGTTTGGGCTATTTACCGTACAAATAAAGGTATATCAGCTCCATTATCCCCGTTTACCGGTGACTTTAATTGACAGTTTGGCCTACTTGACGTTGGTGAAAGAGGCGCTCAGTTTAATAGCTGATAACACTCAATCGGCAAACTTTTGGAAGCTTTCTTACATATGCATACTAAGATGTTTGAAAAGCTTTGAAAAGCTCTAATAACAAATATTTGATTAATCGGTCTTCACTCTAAATAGTTATCATAAAAGTAGATATCTACTTTTATAACCTTAAAATTAATTCGTCTGTTAATTAAGATTAAAATTTTAAAATTTTATCACAATATTACTCAGAGACAAATCGTTGTTGAGTTGATTTTTGAAATCCCATGTCACTATCTATACATCTGAAGAGCCGCATCGTTATTTTGTTCGGAATAATTTATTACGGTACAGTCGTGATAACAAGTTGCCAGCTCAAACAAAAATTTCTCGTAGTACGAAGTTAAATTAGGGATTTATTTGATTTCATAATATATTTTTAAAACAACAACTTTGTCTTACAAATATTTTTGACATAAGAAAATTAATATAATACCTATACTATACAATATCATTTCAAATACATTATTTTTTCATATATATTATATGATCGTAAGAAGCTCACGATTTTTTTTTTATTTTTTATGTTAAGGTCGACAGACAGGCTGACGGTTCACTTGATGGTAGGTGGCTACCGTCGGCTATAACACGAGCAACGCCATAAGTGCTACAAGTGCGCTGCCGACCATAGAAGGATTAAGGATAAGGGATAAGGGAGGGGTAATGGGCTCTGGCATCCCTTACTCACTCACCGAAACACAACAGCACATAATGCTGTTATTTCACGGTGGTATTCTGTAAGGTGGTGGTTACTGCCGCCAGACGGGCTGCCCAAATGACTGCGAAACGCAGTGTGCCCTGCCACTACTTTTCAAATCCAGACCAGAGTCAATTTTGAAAATAATATTAAAAATTCTTAAAATTATATTAGTTATTAAATTATTTAAAAACAAAATATTTTTAAACTACTTTCATTACTTTTCCATTTATTTGTGTACCAATAATAATTTTTGTTGTGACTGTACTTCCCTATCAATGTTATTTGTTGAGTCCCATTAGTGTTTTCTTCGAGAGCATTTCTAACCCGAATCGGTAGCGTAATCGACTGTTAATTTGTTGGATGTGACTCTTAGGAGTGCCGCTTAAGACAATTTATGGCTTCATCTTGGTCACCTTGTTTATATTATACGTTTTTTCTAAAGAAACACTTTTAAGTTTTACCGACACTACATTAATTTTTATAGGCAACTATTGATAACCATAATGAAAGAAAGAGACAGATGTAATTGTAACCAAAGATTTAAATCGAAAGATGCCGCGTAATCTCCTCGCGCCATACTAAAAACACACCGAAAATTCTTAACAATGGGTTGGGCGCAGGCGCTCAACCCAACTACAGTTGCACGCCAGCTACAGTGAGTGACGGTCGCTTGTTGAGAGCGTCGCTATCGTCACAGTCACGTTTGAAGTAAGGAATGTGTTGTCTGTGTTTAAAAGTGTGTTTAGACAAAGGTATATGTATTTTATACTTTTGTATTTAGTATAATGTATGTTGTATTTTGTAATACACTTTCGCTAGTAATGCCGCATCTCTCGATTTAAATCTTTGATTGTAACACGTTTTACTTCCTCATTCTTCTTTTCTTTCTCTCAAAGAATACTGGTACTTGCTGTGTAACCTTGGGAAATTATATTCAGAACAATTTTCGTAAAAAAAAAATTTTTATGTCAGGTGGACAAACAATCCTGTTGATGGAAGATATATTATGTAGTAAGTAGCCTATTAATGCAAGCAACGCCATATAATTATGTTGCAAGTGCTCTGCCGAACTTAGTAGGATAATGGATAAGAGAAGAGGAGGGAAATGGCACTAAGTCACCGAAATACAAAAGCACAAAAGCTGTCACCAGAGGAGTTGCTCAATTCATGCAAGTACTAAATAAATATCATTAAGACAACTTCAGTTCGCGCCAAATATATACAATAATTTATTTCAACTAATGTGATCGAACAAATAGTATTGCTTATTAATAATCCGAGCAAAGAATCTGTATCGGCTAACGGTATAACGAGAATGCTAATATGCTAGTTATCGTGTAATACACATTTAGATCCACAGTACACTTAACTAAAAGTATGACATGTGCTAAAGGTATACCCGATGCTCGTACAGGGAAAGTAAAAGCAACCTTCGACGTATGCTATTAGAGCACGTATCCCTTCACACCTATCGACATTGTTATCTTCGGCACTGAAATATTCTAATAATGTAAAAAAGGTAAGCAATCTTTTAGAATTTTTTAGGGATATAAAAAATAAAAACAGTATCTAGCTTTGTTGATATACCAACAGCTTATTTTCTGTTATACTCATATAAAAATAACAGCTGAAAATTTCCCATTGGTTGAGTTGACAATCCCATTGGTTGAGTGGTTAAGGTATTTGCTTTAGCGCAAGGCTTTGATTCTCGACAGGGAAAACTTTACAAATGAATTTTTAAAAGTATGGCCCAATATTGCTTATACTTTGGAGGTCATACAATTGGTGTGTTTAGTCTTTGCGATTTATTTTATATCTGTTTACAACTTACGGTGTAATGTTGAAAAAATATAGGAATGTAAAAATAATGAGAAGTTCTATATTGAATTTTTTTCCATAGTGTACCGTTTCGTTTTGCCTATAATATAATTTTTATCAATATTACCATATAATAATAACAAACTCCACAAAAAAATAATCAAATAAGTACGTCAAAATTAAAATTATATTCGCAACCGTTTTTACCTTATGTGTACCTGTGTTATACCCATTAAAACTATAACTACGTTTATTATGATTACAAACCCAACACAACTTGCTAGGTAGCTCTACTAATGAGATGATCCTAATATTTTTCTAACATCCATGGCGCCCACTTTTATGACATTTTTATGCCGTAGACTGTGAGAAAATTGAATATTTTTATCGCCATTATTATGACTATTAACTAAGAGTGCTATTAATTAAGAAGAACCACTCAAATACATAAATTATCGCTTATATTATTTCGGTCCAATCACTAATTAATATAAAAATTATGTCTTGAATTCTTTTCAATTGACAATAGATACAAAGTATTTTATATCTGTTAAATACGCGCTAGAGATATATCTGCTCGTGATATTTTAAACTAAATTGCATAATAAACATTAAGGTTTAATACTTCACACTATCTTTAACGAGTTATTTCAATAAAATTGTTATTTTATTCGAACTGTGCTTCAGTTACTTGTAAAACGTCTTTTAAACATATTAATGGGTTCTCTGGGGACAATTTGTTTCAAGTTACACGAATTTTGCGAGAAAATGGTTGCAGAAATTATTTTAAGTTACCTTGAAATACTTCTCTAATGTTTATTTTTTCTTCTTCACACAAAAAATAGCAATTTTATTAGAACGCAGTTCAATCTGATACATATTACATTTAATTTTCTCTATGATTTTTGACCTTTGCTAAAGATAGATAGGTGATACCTATGTACGAGTATATCATAGAAAAACGAAAATCTTTATATGCGTTCATAAGTAAGTACCTTTATAGTATCTTAATAGACTATAACGGAACAGTCTATGCAAAAAAAAAACATTCCTAATGGTGTTCATGTTTTTTGTCGTCAAAACTGAACGATAATCCGTTTTTAACTGGTTGATTGCTATTTAAATTCATTTCGGTAATGATAACGTAACGTGTTTGGTTATTAAAATATAAACGTTCTGAGAACAGCTGACTTTAATGTTATTGCCCTCTGGATGTTTTGTTAATATTTCTTATATTAATATAACATTACCACTACATATATTGAGTAAGTGTATAATAGAGATTCCTCAATGGATTATTAAATGTATTTGAATTAGAGGAACTTTAAAAAAATGTATAACGTAAATAGTAAGCCCAAAAATTACACTTTTTGTTCACATTGACATTCTTTTAAAAAATACAACAATAAGGTGTGTCAACATGAATCAATATTAAGAAGTTCTTTATACATGAAGTTTGACAGGCAGGCTAGCCTCAGACTGCCTTCCCTGATTACGAAGTCACATTTAAGCTCATGCACACTGTTTTTTTAAATTAACAGCTGTAATAGCCTGGTTAGTAATGACAATTCATAGAAATAATAACCACTTGAAAGAAACACCGTCAGGGAAGCTGCGAGTAGGTACCAGAAGACTATAATATAATATACGAGTGTGTCAGAACTAACTTTGCCCTAAAGTTTTAGAGACCAAAAGATCATCTTATTTTTTTTTCCAAATTCATGTCATAAAAATGTACATTATGAACTAATTATTTAAAAAATGAAGGTATATAGTACGGAAGAATATTTTTCGAATCGTCAATATCACCAGTCTAACTGCACCTTATAATGCCTAAGCTATTTGGATTTTCTATATACATATATATTGAGATTGAGAATTGAACTTAAATATTTACAAGGCATAAAGCCCATTATAAAAATCACTCGCCATAAAACCAAAAGCGACCTACAGAAGCGGTGCTTCTCACAATCGGCCCATCACAATTTTAATCAAGGACTCCGCAAATTCTATCGCTTTTTTCACTTTTTAATTCCATCGCGACGTTATAATTGCACCAAATAACAGGGTTCAGGATTCTCCAGTTGCATTTCGGTAGTGAGGTGTGTTTTATAGGTGCTACATGAAATATGTTAACTATAGGTGAGTGGTATCATTCTATGTCAAAGTCATCCACTTAGTTTGAGCATCATCAAGAATTTTAGCAATTAAAAATTAAAATTTATTCACGGTAAGTAACTAAATAATTTAATTATCTTATTTAAGGAAGTTAATGATGCCTTACTGCCGGGTTCGCCCCTTTAAACTTAGCTTCTGTATTCCTTTCTATACAGAGATAGAAATATAAGTATGCCTACTTACATATATTTTTTCGTCGAAATCCATCGATTTGTTCATCTGTGAAAACATAACACACAGAAGTTAATTACTTTAGCATTTATTAATTACTAGCGACCTGCTCCTTTCTGCTTTTTTTCTGCAAATTATGTACAGAAAGGCTCTTTAAATTTGTGAAAACCGTATCAAAACTTGTTAGGTATATTTAAGAAGTTAGCGCAGAAACAAACATAAGTGGAAAGCGACTTTAACATACTTAATTATTATGTATACTAGCTGGCGCCCGCGACTTCGTCCGCGTTGAAAAAGAAAAAGTAGCCTATCCTGTGTCCTGTACGTCTAAATGTTTATCTACCAAGTTTCATGAAAATCAGCTAATTCGTTTAAGAGTTATGGAGGAACATACATACATACAGAAAAAAATTCTAAAAATCGTCAATTTAGTTTCAATATCATGTACGAGTATAGAGCCTATAAACACGATATCTCTGAAAACAAAGTAACTTACTCCAGAGACCGACCCTTACAGATTTATTATTAGTATTAGTATTGTTATGTAAAATTTTGTGAGCACTGGATACCTACATAATTATTGTAGATTTTTTTCAAATTAGCTAATTATCTCAATAAAGGTTTTGGATGTTATTTCTTGAATAGGTCGTAAAATGTTAATTACACATTACTGTATTGTATAAGCTCGTTAGTTATTTTATCCAATCGCCCGTAAGCTATAAGTTTTGTAATTATTTCATAATTGGTGGGCCGAACTCACTCGGAAGCCGATATATCACAGGCATTCACGGGTTCCGATTATACACCGCGGAATGAACTTGAAATCGAAAGATACTCGTAGTGCAAACGCTTGTACTCGTAAGCGAAGAGACTACGAGGCGAGATACTAATTAATTTGTATGAAAACGGAAATTGACGTACAAGTAATCATTAAGTTATTTAAACTCTCTAATAAAACACTATTGGTTGCATAATCTGTTTTGATAGCCTCTAATATAGTAAAAATATTGTTTAAAAAAACAAGGCCTATTTTTATAGTTCATATATTCATCTATTACCTATACTTAACCAAAGTTTATTTCTGAATCTCAAATCGGTACAGTTTTCAATTAACTATAAGACAGAGTTAAATATTGAATGTATGTAACTTTCTCTGTTTAAACCACTCAAACTTGGTTTAGTGATAAAATTGATCCTATGTGGGAACACCAGCAGTTCAAAAATAGAATATATTTACTCAAATAAGTAACTTTAATTTGACTAAATTTTATTTAAGTTAGGGCCTCTTTCACAAACTACAAGTAACGTGTTGATTAGTTACTTTTAGAAATCATTTTCTGTTATATTGAATTATGCACTCGGTTTACTGCATCATTCGATAGCCGATTTTTTTTATTATTTTTTATTCAATGTTTGGGACGTTTACCGTACAAAGGTATAATAGGCTCCATTATCCCCGGTTACCGGTGACTTTAAATGACAGCTAGCCTACTTGACAGTTGGTGAAAGAGGCGCTTAAATAAGTAACTTTAATATAACTAAGTTTTATTTAAGTTAGAGTTTAAATACATGAAAAAGAATTAATATTGAATACAGTTTATTTTTCTACATACACTATTATCGTGCTCAGTCGAATATAAAAGTGTTAAATTGATTAAAAAATTACACAGGTGGTGTTGAAAAGTACAGTCGGCGTTTACATGCTTGTTGCGTGCAATATTGACCGTGACCAAAAGACTTCACGCTCCGGTATACCACGCGCCGTAGATCACGAGGGTGCTTGCTAGACCATATAATTTCTGTCAACATTGTGTTATTTGTAATTGATTCCTATCTTAATTTATGTAATTTGTACTCAATGTTGTAATCAATCGCTTTTATTAGATTATTAATGTTTTAATTTTTATGATAAAACTCTAATAGACTGATCATTTTATGCTAGGTTAAGGCCCTTACAGAGTTAGAATCACGTTGGAGTGAAAATTTACTATTCCCGGCGGATCATAATGCCATGATGTGTTTAGTTTGTAGATAAGATATTAACGTTATATTATTTGTAGTTTTATAATCTAGATAATGCCTGCAAAATATTTTAAAATATTGGGATAGGTTTCTCATTAGAACAGTTTTTAAGCAGCCCTTTTTTAAAACTAGCGGTCGACGGTCTACGCAGAAGTGAGATATTAGTTAAATTATATGTGAAAAATTTATAAAAATATTGATTTTCCGAAAATTCATATCATTTATTAGATAATACTTGTAAAAAATATACGATTTCTGTAAATTTTCATTCAAGAAAAGTATAATCAAAATGTGATACGCGGTCGCCCTAACCAAGACAAAACATATTGTAAACAAAAACAACTCCTGTAATCTTGATAACAAAGCGCAAGTGTAATTTTACAGGTGAAATGTCCATACTTCACGGTTCGATATACCACGTGCCTTACTGTAGGGGTGGTTAACGAATCGTGACCACCCGTTTATAATTCTGACACGCGTTAAGTGATAAGTTGTTAACTTTGTCAACAAGCGGATAATTAATGATATTATGTATTGTATCTGGACGAAAACACCTTAAGAGGGAGATTTTTCCAAAGTTTTGCCTTTTGCCAAAAATAAGTAATAATTAATTAATTATCAATACTAATAATAAATCTGTAAGGGTTGATCATGGAGTAAGTTACTTTGTTTTCAGAGATATCGTGTTTATAGGTTCTATACATGATACTGAAACTAAATTGACCATTTTTAGAATTTTTTTCTGTATGTATGTATGTATGTATGTATGTTCCTCCATAACTCTTAAACGAATTAACTGATTTTCATGAAACTTGGTAGATAAACATTTAGACGTACGGGACACAGGATAGGCTACTTTTTTTCTTTTTCAACGCGAACGAAGTCGCAGGCACCAGCTAGTAGTTAAATAAAAAAAATACAAGACCTAAGCTAAATCGCTAAAGATTCAATTTTAAAAATGTCGTTATGGTTAGTTCAAAAATGAATAATATAATTACTAAAAAACTTAATTACAAATGATTTAACTTTACTTAAAAAAATTTAAACTAATAATTTTTTAAAACCAATAATTAATTAATTGATAATATTAGTACTGTCCTCGCTTAAATAGTTCTTCACCGTGACAATTCGTAGTAAACCTTTACTTGTCAAGAAAACCCTGAGCAATAATATTGAATAATTAAATTTTGTATTCTTATTGGCAGAAATCTTTCTTCAATTTTTCCTTGACTGCGTAATTTTATCGCATTTTTTTATATTTTATTATAAAATAACAGGTAATGGACGAATTTTGTGAAATTAATCGATTTTCCCATAAGCACTTGTTTATGCCACTCAATAGCTTACAAGAAACTTAATAGTAGTATTACTTAAGTTCATTTAAATTCGAGATGTAAACAGTATGTATATGACATCGAAATTGCTTGTATTTCTCTCGGGATTTGAAATTGGAACTAAATTGAAAATAATAATAAAAAGTATTTTTCTTGTAAAGGTCGGCATGGCCAAGATTTTATTAACATGTCTTTAATATAGAGATATTAATTAAGAGTAAAATAAAAGTAGCTGTCTGCTTCTGTCTGTTTCTAAGCTAACTTTTTTTAATTGCCCAACAGATTTTAATACGGTTTTGGCTAATGGATAGAGGAATGAGTTACTGTATATAATTTCCAGTAAAAAATTTCATGCTTGCAAAGTAATAAAGTAAAAGTATATACAATCTCAGGTAGGGTTGCGCAGGCGTTTCTTCGGTCTTGTAAATGGCTTAAGTTGCATTTCAAAGTTCTAAATTCTCTGAAACACGTTTCGATCCACGTTACTTACAGTGCCTTGACAGTTTCCTAGAGTTGCAGCAGTAAATACAAAACGAATTACTCGAACAACAGATGGGTGCCATTACCCGGAGAGTTCTAATATTTTTTGGTTTAAGAATCAGTCAACGAATAAACGTCATGTGCTGGTCTATCACGAGCGTAACGGCGGTCGCTCGTGCCTATAACAATCAACCAGTAATCCAATTTAACGCTATAATACGTGATAAAGTTACTGTGAAATTCATGGCACGATGGCACTGCCTTCAAAGCTTACCTTTTTCCTTCGGGCATTAGTATATTTTAATTAAAATCCTACTATAATAATTGTAAATGTGAAAGTTGGATCGATGTATGTACGTTTGTTAGTCTCTCAGGCAAAAACGGCTTAACAGATTTGGATGAAATTTAGCACACAGATAGTTTGTCACCTGTTCTAAAATATAGGGTACTTTTATCCTAAAAAAATGTTAGGTTCCCTAGTGATCGTCTAAAATATATATAAAAAAATTGGCGCCACTCGCCGTGACCATCGTCACAGGGATAAAAATATCATATATATTCTCAGGTGTTATATGTATATTTTATTTTTAACCCAGATGAAGTCGCGGGCGCCAGCTAGCATAAAATATATCTACGTTAACATTATAAAGAGGAAATATTTGATTTTTTGTAGTTTGTCATTACAATAAATCCGTTAGTACTAATATTATAAATGTGAAAGTTTTTTGTATGGATGTATAGATTTAGTTACTCTTTCACGAAAAAACTACTGAACCGATCACTATGAAACTGTGCAAACACGTTGTCTGGGACAACGTGAACGAAGTCGCGGGCACCACCTAGTGTTATAATAAATATCTTGATTCTGATCTTGATTGAGCTTGATTTCTGAGTAGCAAATAAGCAAATAACTGGAAAACAAAATCGCAGTTCAATTGTAAAGTACACATTTCACATCTGTCGAAACCAGTGTCAAATTGGTACACAATCATGCAACCGGTAGGTAGAGCGTAACTTGAAATGAGGTACAATTTTAGATCATGACTGTACCATTTGTGACCGCCGCACTTGCCCTCAAGTCAAATCAATTTTAAGTTATGGAAACTTAGCGAATACACTTTAATGTTTATACAAATATTTGAAAATAAACATTTAATAAAATATCGAATCAAAAATGGATTTCCAGGAACCAACCTTGATGTGATATACCGGAAAATAGGCATTAATCGGTATTTAGGATAAAAAAACAGGTCTCGATACCATAACAAAAATTTCCTTCTTAAATTTCCCAGTCCATGTAAAAGTAGGATCTATCATGTTTACATAATATATTGAAAATTTCCTAATCAGTTAAATTTGCTTGAAATATTTGGTAGTCAGAATGGATGGAAACATTCTGAAAGTCCTTTTATAAGAAGTCAAATCGATCTGCATTTTTAAAATTTTTTTTTTCAAGTGTATTTCAAATGAAGATAACACTGACTAGCAGAATAAAAGTTACTCAAGCCTCAGATTAAGGAATAGTTCTCAAGCGTTTGATTATATTTTAGAGCCAAACTAATGTAAATATTTTAATGGGGATACAAAATTTAATGATTAGGATATAATAATATCTACATTGTTAATTATTTTTCGTTTTATTAGTGTTTTCCGATAAGTCTATTTATCGTAACTAACCGTAGGCCTCGTAGTTCTTATGACATGTGCTGCTCTAAGGCAGCAATATGTCCAGTTGCAATAATTTCCCATTATTACTGTTTACCCCCGGCCTTCACGAACTTGTACTATTTTAGAAATGGTCTCGAGCACTTGTCTCGAGGCACGTGCTGTATTGGTATTCTGATTATAGTGTTTCCACGTGAAACAGACATTTGTTTCACTCCGTCCTCTAATAACATTATTTAGACTCGTTATATTTCTTACTACCGGTATATGTCTTGTAGGACTATGGTTCAAATGTGTTATCTATACATCGTATTATAAATAAATACGCTAACTTCTTAGCCTAGGAGGTTTAGAATGGGGCAATGGGGCGGAACGCTCGTTCTCTAGTTTTCAAGATTTGAAGAAGAAAAAAACAATTCTAATTATTGTGCTTTGCGAGACTACTATAATAATATAATAGTTGTCGTCCGCTTTTATCTGTTTCTTTTTTAAGTTCTTCTAAACCACCCAACGGATAAACGAGGAAGGTTTGTATATATAATTTGTAGAAAAAAAAATGCATCCGTATGAAGCCGGGGGCGAGTCGCTTGTTCATTTACAATACTATCTTCATTTTACAAAATAATGCCATCTTAATATTTCATTAGGTACACATATTTAAGTAAAAATAATTAAGGAATATTTTTATTATATAGAATTAAAACAGGAAAATAAAGATCGGTATTTATTTTTGAGTTTTGCAATCATTATTGTAAAGATTTCTCATAATTATTTGAAGTTAAATCAAACAATGACAGCAGAAAGTTATTGTATTTATTCATTCGTGTGCTCCTATTGTTAATATTAAAAATAAAACGTATTCTTGAATGTATCTTTGGTGTTAAGACGAAAATAACAGGTCCATTAATGCAAGCAGTACTTAAGAGTGCACGTAAATGCGAGTCTCCGTCTAAACATCCGAAACTTTCAGCCGTCTAATTGGGCTCAGTTCAAGTCAACATTCTTAAATATAATAACGCATGCGCACGAAGGCACGGGTGCGCAATTTGGTTGAAGTGAGGCAAATAACCGCCTCTGGCGACCGCCGCGTTCAATCATACGCCGACATTTCATTGCTCGAACGGACGTACGTAAGTCATAAATTCTTTATGAGCGTACATCGAGCCCTTTGCACAATTATTCGGGAGTCGTGTTGAGACAACGTGTTGCCTAAATGGATACAGGTGTAGTCAAGATCTTCCAAATTACACCAGATGTAATGATAAAATTTCGTGTGGTGACATGACTCTTGTGAAGAGCGTTAGGGGGCGACGCCTGAATTTCCTTACTTTATATTTATTCTAATTTAGATTTAGAATAAATATAAAGTAAGGTATATGTTCGTCACATAATTATACCTTACCTTATATTTATGCACAAGATCCACTTGTGCAATGCATTCTTAAAATCCTCTCTACACAAAAAAAAGGAAATGTGCTCCTTCTTATTTTTGTCATACAGAAAGTACAATTTCAATTAAAAATATAATCTTAAATTTAACTACTTCTATATGCAACTGTACCAAATCACAAATTTAAAATATTTCCGAAAGATAAATAAACTGTATACTATGTTCGTTTGATTGAAAAATCACTATGGGTCCTCGAAACCAATTACTGGTGAAGTCGAGAGGTACCACAATCATTATGAAGGCGAGCTACGAGTGGTCTAAACGGTAATTTCTTTTATCCATAGAGCTTTGAGCTTTCAACAAAGTTGTGTTTATTTTCCAAATAACATCACGAGCAAAGTTCATTAAGCATTATAAAACGGACGTTACATTTATCATTTCTTACGATCCCATTCACTCTTCACGTTTACAAATAACTTACAAAGAAGTCGGTAACTAAGTAGTCAGTTGCGTGCTGATGATAAGAGGGCAACATTTTAACTAACCTATCATGTTGTTGTCAGAAATATGTGCCTAAGGCCCGGACGCAGGCTTCTGTTTGAGAGGTCGATTTTGATCGTAATGAATTATTAACCAATCTCTATCATGTGATAATAATATCCGGTGATTTAATACTGTTAAAAGTAACCATTGGAATAAGATCAAACATTAATCATAATGTAGCATAAAGAAGGACTAAAAAATATGATGAGATATCAGATCATAATTATTTGTGGCTATTACAACTCGTCTTTACTGGCTGGAAGTAATGTTTAACTACAGTTAAGTACATGTTATCAGTGAAAAAATTAAAAAACTCATCTATAAACTAAATATTATAATCAAATTATAATATAAAATCTCTGTTTGGCTCTCTTTGTTTCTTAGTTAATTTGTTCGAAACCATTGATTCTTATCGTTCCTTTCAATACACTTATTAATATTAACCAGCTTAACAATTGTTTTTGTTTTTAATTATTAAGAAAAACAATAAGATAAACGAACTTAAACCCAGTTTAAAACCAGACCAGTCAGAGATATACCAGATTTGTAATATTAGACAATATATATTAAGATAAGTGATTAGACAAAACAAAACTCTTATTATAAATAAATAGTATTAAATATGAATAGTGACATTATAGTGTCACTATAAGTTTTGATAAAATAATTTGTGATCTTTATAAACCTGATCGGTGCAGTGCAAGGCGTGCACGCACGGTGAGCGGGTTGACGCCTCGGGCCGGCGCGCTTCTGTTCGTGACTGCTCGAGGTATTCCGACGACGCTACGTGAGAAGAAAGGGGCTCTAAATCGATCAATAATTATTTTATTAAGTGCTAATGTCTAGTATGGCACGACGTTGTCGAGTTAATAGAAAGAATATTAGACAATATTTACATATGATGTAACGAGAAATTATTTAGCAAAACTATTGAAAAAGCAATAAAACCAATAACATTAAAAATACCTTTATCTTTTGTACCATTTACTAGTAAATACATCTTTATTTTTGTTAGACAAGGAAAAAGTATTGCATTTTCCACAATAATTAGTATTTGTGTTATATTTCTATTGTATATATAAAATATATTAATATACTATAAGAATATCCTCATTAATTTTTCATTGATTGTCTATAATGTCGAGTTTTAGTCTTCCTAGAGTGAAATTATTTTTAGTTAGTTTAATCTAGATAAACGCGTAAGTTTGTATGAATATATTGTTACTCTTTCAAGCAAACACTACTCAACGGATTCTTATGAAATTTTACAGTAATATAAGCTATATTACTGTAAAATTTCATAAGAATCCGTTTATATTTTACAGTAATATAGCTTATACGACAGAATAACATATAGTATAAAATAAAGTAACATTTTACATGGGTATAGTAACGGATTTAGATGTTATTTATTATTTGAAAGTGAATTGAAAAGGTAAAGTAATTATGTTTTATATTGCTAATGCAGTTAAAATGTGAGTAAATTGTAACATTAAAAAACAATGTCTATATATATTTAGTACGTGTCCATATAATTGGAAATTATTTGGTGAACACACCATGTAACGCTTTGGAGCTCCCTCACGACTCACGTCAATTAACTCTGATATCGGCCATTTAGGAGATTGATTAAAACTCGATACTGAATCGAATGGGATTTCTTCTGACGAATTCGTTTTCGATTGCCCTTTCAACTCTTTTTAGAGTGCACTGATTGCCACATTAATTTTTTTTTGGTAGGTGACAGATAGCGTCGATTTTGGACAGGCAATACAGTTCTAAATTCTGTACTGGTCCCGTCAACATTACAGAGACGATCCTCTTCTTACACTAGTAGGAAATAAATACTATATATATTCATTTCCACTTTATTTACACGATATACAAACCATAGGTATTATCATTAGTCATATACCTGTTACCTACTTGTTCTATTATACGATTTTAAATAACACCATAGGAATAGGATGAAATAACTCTACATTGCATTATTGTTCAGTGATGCAAGAGCCTCGGATTGTCTATTAGCCTTATATACTGTTTTATTTCTAACTTTTGTTTAATTCCTGAGTGTAATTCTGACGTTGCACAAAACGAGATCCTTAATAAACTGTCCGTCTGTTCATTACACATTAACACGAAATAATTATTCGACTTCAATTTCCTCCAGCACATACTTTTATACTTTTATATTTAGACTGTCAAACAAACTTTCTTATACTTATTATAATTTTAATTTATGCAATCAGTTTTCTATTCCTATACAGTTTTTCTATAGGTAGGGTACATGATGACGACAATTGCGACTCTTATACATATTATTATTTTTTATAAATAAAATAAACGGAGTTTATTAGTCTGAACGTAAAAACAACAAATCCCGTTTGAGATTTAAAATGGAAAAAAGTTGAACTTTTTTCTCATACATAGGTGGTGCGTCGTATCCGCTTTCGATTTCAGATGCCTTAGTCATCCGATTCCTTAGTCATTCGGCTGTCACTGTAGCAAAAACTGCACAATGCTTCGTCCTAATATATTCGGGATAACGGTTTCTTTGTATGGATCAGCCGATTTATGGGACCGAGACACCAAAACGTTCATGCGTCCAGATAAATACGTCATTGTGAAAACTTCTTAGTTTTATTGTGCTCTGTTTGCTACTGTTCATATAAAATTCGTACAGGAAGTTCACTTCAATTGTAAAAGTGAAAAACTCAATTAACTTTGACACACTCCGGCTATTTCCAATTTTAATATTCAATTAGCATTTTTATAAGTAGAATTAGTTTCTGTATGAAAAAATGTAAAATTTAACTTTGATCTCGTCACTTTGTTAATAAATAAATAAAATAAATGTTTGCTTATTTTATAGCTATTACTCAAAAAATATTTCACTTCAATTGAATAGAGATTTTTAAATAGAGACAAAAAAATGATATGTTGATTTATGAAATTAATTGAATTAGTGACATTAAATATATGAAGAAATTAATAAAAAACATAAAAATGATAACAAAATTAAACAATAAAAAATTATCAAAAAGGTATGAGTAATTACTAAAATAAAGTATTAAAAAAAACTTTGTAATCTATACAGTATTCTCAATTAAGAGTTTCTCAACTATACAGTATTATACTCGTATTATATATCTACAGTTCTACACTACATATACAATATAAATATACAACTATATTAAAAAAAAAACAGGCGGGAAGTTGAAGCAATAAATAATTACAATAAATAATCCGATGATAGCACAATCGTTCCCACAAAGAGGACATAAATTAAAAGGTTTCATCATCATCATCATCATCTCAGCCGCAGGACGTCCACTGCTGGACATAGGCCTCCCCCAAAATTTTCCAATTGGACCGGTCAGAAGCAGCCTGGATCCACCGTTGACCCGCGGCCTTTATTAGGTCGTCTGTCCACCTTGTGGGTGGACGTCCTGCGCTGCGCTTGCTGGTCCGTGGCCTCCACTCGAGAACCTTCCGGCCCCAGCGGCCGTCGGCTCTCCGTACTATATGCCCTGCCCACTGCCACTTCAACTTACTGATCCGCTGGCTTATGTCGGTAACTTTCGTACGTCTACGGATCTCCTCATTTCTGATTCGATCTCGTAGTGTAACTCCGAGCATAGCCCTTTCCATAGCTCGTTGAGCGACTTTGAGCTTCCTTACGAGGCCTATAGTAAGACACCACGTTTCAGCGCCATATGTCATCACTGGCAACACACATTGGTTAAAGACTTTTGTCTTGAGACACTGAGGGATTTTGGACGAGAAGATGTCTCGGAGCTTCCCGAACGCTGCCCATCCGAGCTGGATTCGACGATCGACGACGACGACGATGAAAAGGTTTCTGCGTGTGAATTTCGTTTAAAAACACACACGGATCATCATTAATTTACATAAATAATATCTGTTTTATATCAATAAAATTAAGCGATTTTGTGAATGTTAATATAATGCTAATAGTGAACCAATATATTACAAATTAACAGATATGCGTTCAACATTAGTATAAATTACCATTTTTACAACCTTAACACAATATTTTGGTAGCAGATTATGTGTAATTTGATTACCACTTTTATCAGATAGTAAAGATCATTTCAATTTGCTTTGAATATTCTGACGCCGTTCTGATTTTAATCGGATGAGATTTAGCTACTTATATCAACATTATACCTGGAAAGAAATATTAATATCAAATTAAAAATAAAAATATTTTAAAAAGCAATTTCATTTCAAAAGTATAAGATTTGATGAACTTTTATATCTTGCAGATAAAAAACCTTATATTACATTTACGTGTGTAAAAATATAAAAAAATATATTTAAGAAATAACTTTTTACATGAGTTTTTAATTCCATTTATAACTTTGATTGCGCTATTCTATTTTGTTTAATTAACTTAATAAAACAAATAAAACAACTTAACAAATTTAAGAAAATAACAGGCCAGTTTTAATCAAAATTCAATTATAGGATGTGTCACTATACAATTATACAATATTTATAAAGTAATTCTCTACAATATGTGCTTTGTGGAATACTAGCTATGTTTTTTGACTTGTCTGCTTAACTATTCTAAACTAAGCTTTACTTATTTTCCGGCAATTTCTTTCGAAAGTTTCGTATCTATTACTATAATAGAATAAATTCTATTAAAACATATGCAAATCCGAGTCGGGTAGCTAGTTCACCAATAAACTAATGTTATGGTATTTATCAAGATAGTGCACTCGCTATTAATTGTGCGATGGCAGATTGAATATTGCGGCTCGATGCACGCGTTCAACTTGCTCATATTTGTTGTAATTTTCACGTCATTATCCATAACCTCGCAACTCCGGCGGTTCGTTGAAAGCCGACGTAATCATAGACTAACGCGATGACAGACTCAATGAAGAAAGGTAACATCTGAAAAGCTTAGTTACGCTTAAATTATTTATCCAATTTTAAGCACACTTATTATTTGATTCGGGATTACCTGCTATTAAAGAGTTCACAGTTACTTTGGGCACCAGGGAATCGAATAAGCTGGAGAAGCTTTTTCGACATTATGAGTGAACTTATTAGAAGGTTGTTACTTCAAACATGCTAAGTTACTTCAAAAATATTGCACTGGTTCCACAACGCAGTCGCTCAGGAATCAAAAAAATATATTGAAAAAAATGGATTAAATACGCAAATTCTTATATGAGTTTGGTTATTATTGCAACACGGTCTACTTAGTTAGAATCAGATCTATTTCTTTAACAAGCTATTAGGATAATCAGTTACTATAGGATATACGATGGAAAGTGGAAAGCTAAAAATGATATAAATATTTTGAGAAAGTGCTATTTATGTTATAAATATCTTCAATTAGTTAATTAGAAGAAATAAAACATGTTTTTTTTGTTTAGCTATCTATGTCAAACTTATTAATTAAAATTATTACTGTAATTAATATTATTGTGCAATAAAATATATAATTTAAAATCTTCAATAATATTGAGGTCATCTACATTAGATGTAACAAACAAGTTGCTACATGTAATAATTTGTACTCTAAATTAAATGAAACTTATATTTTTTTAATTATGTATTTAATTTGTTTTATCGCCTAATACCTGCTAAATCAAACTGTACAAATGAGGTACGTACTTTACAAAGGATCTGAGGTATCCTATAGGTTACCCTTACCCTTTAGACTTTTCAGGAAAAAAAAGATACTTTTCATGCCCATCTTAGCTGTTTTTCCTAGGTGATAGTCACTCAACTATCCAATGGACCATCAGCCTACTTCGGGGCCTACGATATATAATATAAATAAATACCTACTGTATTAATGAAAACCTATTGTTGTATAAAAATGTTTAACTTCATCATTTTCATCTTTCTATACACATTGTACATTTATCTATCTACGAGTGTTATACATAACTATAAAGGCGCTATCCACCAAAATAATTTAGATACAGTTTTCATTTATGGAAAGAGCAATAAACTAGGAAGGTATGTAAGGTAGGAGAAAGGTATTGTAAATATATTGTATATTTCTTATAAAAACAGCCGGGGGCGGGTCGTTAGTAGTTTATAATCGACTAAATTATTAGTTATAACAATCAATTACAGTTATAGCAATCAAGTCATAACTGTAACACATAGTACCTAATAGGTATATAACTTAATACATAATATTTACGTGTTGATTTTTCTAAATTTTGAGATAATTTTGAGAGAGAGGCAATGGTTGAGCGATGGAACTCCCTGCCGGTGTACTGTGTGTCCGAGCTCAAATAACCCATTTTTTTGTAAAGTTCGAGTGAATAGGCATATTCTGGTAAGCTTGTTCCACCATAGGCCTCATCTTTGCAACACGGTTAGATGCTTGTAGGTGTCGCTTCTATAAAAATTTTAAATTTCTACTCTATGATCTGATTAGAGAAATGCACGCAATTTACATCGTGTTATGATAATGTAGTTATGCATATTGCACTCGAGCCATTTTACCTCTAATCCGACGTGAACGGCCATTATGCATAATTGAAATGGGAGAATTATCGTTTAAAATCATTAAAGCTTTTACCACTTGAGTTTTTATCGTAATTATTTAACTTTTAAAATGCCAGAGATCGCAACTAATGTTATACATTTGATTGCATGTTACACCATAATAATAATGTTTGTGATGTACTATCGCGGTCAATGGAGCAGACCCACTTTTCATACAAATTTGTCTAACGTTGAATTATATTTTACCTCTCTATACTCCTAATATCATGGAGCTAAGAACTAAGAGTTCAGCACGTATTCTTAGCTTCATGCCTAATATCACCTAATATGTATAAGACGAGGTTGTCATAGTAACGTAAATGTTATAATACGAGTAGGTATTTGATGTAGGAACAAAGATAAATACAAAATGTGCACAGGAAAATGTTCCTTACGGTGGGACTGCTCCCTTGGCCGCGATAGTACAATTATAGTCTGGTTTGTACGATTTTTATTTTACAAATTATTTTAACCAAAGGGTTTTTTTTATATTTTACTTAGTAGCTATACGTATTCCTAACACAGTAATGTTACTTATGTCTGTTTCTAAATATTTCTTTCTTTCTTTCAGATCCGTCACAGGTTTGGCCTATTCGACGAAGTGTGCACATCAGGAGGCGTGCAAGTACGACACTGCAATTGGGTTCGGTTTCTACGTGTCTCAGAAAACTATGGACCTCAAGTAATTTTATATTAACTAATATTTCTTCATATTTTTTTCTTTTATTGTACTTGTTTCACAATTTCTTGTATTTATTTAAATTTATTTATCATAACTCTCCTTGGTAGTACGAGTATTTAGTGTTATTTGGTAGTTTGCATAGTATTTGGAGGAACCATCTCTGTTTCTTCTATAACTATATATATTTTGTATAATTATACATTGATTATGATTATACATTTATAGATCACTGTCAGCCTCTGTCGGTTTCTCCGCTAACTTCTAAACCACCCAACTGATTTTGATTCAGTTATAACTAATAAAAAAGGCGATAAATTATGGTGTAGATAGATTACTTTGTAAGTTAATTAGTAGTAAAATTTTAAAATACAAAATTTTTATAACTGTGAAAATTGGTTAGACTGAGAAAAAAAAAACACTAAAACAATCTAATAAAAAAGAATCCATCAAAGATGTGACATTAATTTTTTATTGATTTAATTTAGCAGCAGGGGCCTAGTTTATGTTAAAATTATAGGTTTATAGCGATATTATGTCTAATTTATACTAAATCTAATTGGAAAACCTATCATTGAGATAAGGTTTTAAATACTCATATTTTTTGTGTTATATTTTACCTGTTTGGGTTCACTGGTTGTAAAAGTATCTTTCCACCAGACGAATATTTCATAATATGTAAAATTATGTCATAGTAATATGTTAATGATATCTTGTAGGTTAACCTAGTCTGCACCAAAGTAAAAGGTGAACCAGTATACGAAGCTGTGAAGCCAGTAACTGCACACACAGAGCTGGTCGTCTACTATCTACCGGAAAGACCTGAAGAGTTATTCTTTGTCAGAATGAGAAATAACTTGTATAGGCAGACGATGGATTCCATATTAGAAGGTAAAATTATCATTTTATTATATAATTTCGTAAGAATGTTTGTCTGTTGCTTCTTCTTCTTCTTTACATATTATAAAGTATAACAGCAAATTTTACATAGGCACATAATACATAGTTTTATGTAGATCCATTTCTTTAAAAATGGTATGCAAGTTTGATAACTATACAAACAATTATGTGAAAATTGTTTGTATATACAAATTGATAGGTTATTACAATAATCATATAAAGTTGATATCTCATATTATGCGTGTAAAATTTCTATTAATATTATTAAAATTTTTACTTCCAATCGAAAAGCTTGGTTAAATAATTTGAAAATACTTACGGAAAAGTTTCTAAAGCAAGTAATATTAAATGTACCTAACGTAAAATACGTTTTACTTGAAATAGTTTCATTTAAACCCAAAACAGAAATTAATTACAGAATGAGTGGTCGAGTATCAAAGTAATGTCTTACATAGTTACTTCTGAAAATAAGTAAGTAGTTGATCAATAAGACGTTTGTCGGCCTGAACATTTCTGGTATGTCCATAAAGATATGCAGTATATGGGTGTAGGTAGGTACTTATGTTCTTCGCTTCTTCGCTTACGTCTTGTTAGCGTGCTCAAATATGTTAGGTGAAAGTCGATCGATCACTTAACCGGTAGACGATGAGTATTTATGATCATAGCAATAACGTTCGACAGTTATGATTATGACTAAGGGACGCTAAAGTTGTTTAGATGTTTGATTATAAATTTTGCAATCGTTAATTGCCTTTTCTGTTGACTTTTCCTTTTAAGAAAAAAAAAACATAAAATTCTATAGATGCTTAAATCGTCTAATGACAGTTATTAAACCATTTGAAAGCTTAGAAAGCGTTACGTTTGGAAATTGCTTTTGAAGTGAAAACTTCTTTAGGCGATTGGGCATTTTTGAGATGGGATAAAATCATTGAACTCGCGACAGTATCACGTTATGTTACTTTACGTAATGTAAGCGTTGATGTAGCATAATTTTTAATAATTTAAAATAATTTAAGAACAATTTTTACTAAAATTGACAGCTCTGTATATAAGTACTAAACAGACAACTGCATATGAAAGTAAACTTACTAGATATGACAACAAGGATCAATATGGTATACACCTCTGACCAATAAAAGAATCAAATCAACATCAAACCTTTTTAATGGACATAACAGACCAAACAGAAACTGAAAAAAGTCCTACATTTTGATGAATTCAATGATCCATAAGGCTTTCGAGGTGAAAAAATTGGTTTTGTCATAATCATAACCATTTCATCAGTACCAACACATTTGATGTAAGGCAACGCCGCTTGTTTGATACGATTTTCATGAACTAATTTTATCTTTTCAATGCGGTTTTTATTGTGAATTTCGGTGACTGAAAAATACCAAAAATTTATTCTATCAATGTCCAAATAAAAATTAAAAATAATGTTATACAAATGTAATTAAGTATATACAATTGTTAACTAACAATAGATTACCTACTATTTATTTGATCACTATTAAAATTAAATGTCACATACTTACTTAAATGAATACTTATCATTTACTCATAATAGTTAATATTATCAGCTCATTTAAAATAATTTCGGAGTAAATGGTCCTATTAAATAGTATCTACTTAGTATAAAGTATTAATTAATTAATTAATTAAGTATTAATTAGAAATTAATTTAGTGTTGTGATATTTTCAGAAATTTCCATGACTTCAATATTGGCTGTAAAGTTTTGTTGATATTTATTAACGTCCAACATAGTCAATCACAATTTAATTGAAGTGTCTTGATTAGGTTTACATGTGACTGCAATTTTATAGCCGTTTTTACCATGTCCGATGTAAGAGTGGTTGCCTCGGCTTCTGTAAAGCCTCGTTAGGACATAGCTATCGGTCGACCGTTTTCATTGATCTATAAAATGGTCTTTTATGTCTTTATACGGGGCCGTATTTAGCGGTATTCGCTGATAACTTATTTAATATTAATAACAAGAGCCTTACAGCTATAGATTTGTTAATAAAAAAATACATATTTAAGAATATTTGGTCGTATATGTTTGTTTGTTTGTTACGCTTTCACGCCTAACTACTTAACCGACCCTCATGAAATTTTGCATGCACGTTTTCAAGGATACAGAAAAAGATATACAGCTTTTTTCATTTATTCCTACCAGTAAAGATTATTTAATTTTATAGCATAACTTTTGATTGTAGTTTATACTAAACAATGACAATTAATGAATATTTTTTCACTTTAGAGTGATTAGTGCGATATGTTTTACTCAATTAAGTAGCGACGAGCAAACACAGTTTTAAATTCAGTCATTTAGAACATGTTGTATTCCACTCGGTACACGTTCTTCAGTACCCTTAACTGGTGCCTCCATAACGTGCAGACACTTATTCCCACCTGTGTCCGTTGTAAGTTTGCCGTCCAGTCGGCACTTCAAAGGACATTCCGAGTTGCGCTGGCGTCTCGGTTCGGTAGTCGGTCGTCATGATTGCCTTTTTTATAGCGTTTAGGTCGTGCCCAGTGTGTGGAGATATGGCGAGTACTGATTTTATTGCGATTAAATTTCGGCACTTACTATAAAAATAAACTTAAAACACCTTTCGAGAATTTAGTGACAGTCTTTCGAATATCGTTTTGAGTGAATTACTCGTATAACCACAAAATTTAATTAGATCAAGGGCCTCTTTCACCAACTACATGTAAAGTGTTGATTAGTTACTTTTAAAAATAATTTTCTGTTTTATTGAATTATGCACTCGGTTTTATTTTATTTTTATTATTTTTTATTTTTATTAAAGTTGGTGACTGATTACTGAAAACTTACAGAATATTACTTTAATTGTTTTTGACAAACCTGCAAAGTCAATTATCTTTTTTAAAATGTCATAACCCGGTAACTAATTAATGATACAGAATAATCATAGTAGTGTACATGTACTAAATATACCTAAACAAGATCATTCGATTCAACAGTCAAACTATACGAACAGTTTTATGGGAACATGTTAGATTTTTTTATCTTCGTTTTTAGTGAATAAATAAAATAATGTAAAAGGAAAACCAAAAATTCAGACTAATTTGGGTACGCATTTAAAATAGTTTCTGTTTTTTTTTAAAATAAGCACACTAGTATATAGAAGATTATAATTAGCTTCTCAATAACAAAAAGTCTGCTAAATCGTATTCAAAATAAACCGTAGATATTTTATCCTGGTTTAATTTGTGAATATCTTAAATGCCCACATTAAAAGATGTTCGGTCTGGCTTCAAAGCTTTTATCAGACAATTGTGGTCTATTAATCTAAATTTTTAATGAATATAAAAGTAATATATTAATACTCTACAGTTGGCTGTATGCATTTTGATAACGAAAGCGGCTCCGTTTGCCGTATACGCCACGCCGCCCGATCCGATCTGCAAGGAATATCGATAACTTGAATGCAGCTGTCGGCCAATATAAGGTGTATAAAAACATAAATTTCGTTCAGTCTCAGAAAAAGCCGCCGTACTTGCAAATAAAAAAAAATCGCTAATGAAAATCATAGATGCAAACTCTACTTGATACAGTCATTAAAATGTTCTATTTACGGTATTAAATTGATTTATTTTAATGCATAAAATACTTGTTATTAATTAACGTTACAGCTGAAATTTATCTGTAAATTTTTTAAGGCAGACAGGCTGACGGTCTACTTGAGGGTAGGTTGCTACCGTCATCCATAACACAAGCAATCACAGGTTACTGCAAGCGCTTCCGACTATTTAGGATGAAAGATAAGGAATAAGGGATAGAGAAATGGGCTCTGGCATCCCTTACTCACTCACCGAAACACAATAGCACATGTGCTGTTATTTCACGGTGGTTTTCTGTAAGTGGGTAATTACTGCGTCAGAAACAGGCTGCCCAAATGACTGTGAAATGCAGTGTTACCTAGCGTCACTTTTTAGATCCAGACCAGAGCTAAAGAAAAGTTATTTCCATAGTTGACCCTGTGTCAATTATATAAGTTAGAATTAAATACAGCGGAAATGGGTTAAATAAAATCCTTATGGATTCCAAGATTCAGATAAGACTATTCCAGAAATAAAGTAATCTAGCGTTGCGTAGTCAGGCAACTAGTGAAAGATGCTATCGCTGGCCCATCTGTCTGTCCAAGAAGCGCCATATCCAGGCTACATATCCTTCGATCGCTAAACAAATCTATTCCTAACCACATTTAATATATCTATAAATTTATATCGAATGGAAACACTCGGCAACTAAATGCTAATTAAACCTCTCCATCTTGCGACAAGGTAAGAAGATTTATTACCAATCTCTAGATTATAACTTTGAAGATTTCGCACCACTTAAAGTCTAGCTAGCTACTTAGCTGTAAAACTCAAAATGCGAAAGTTGATAATTTTATGTCAAATCAAGACAGGTTTGAATGAAATGCAACATAGATTGTATTCGAGATACATTGACTTGACTTCCACAATCGCTTAGCGGTTTTAAATAGTTATTATCGAACTGTTTCACTAAATTTGGTTTTTAAATACGACACTATTTATTTTTATTGATGAGATAATATATATATATGACTAGCTATTGCACCTGACTTCGCCCAAGCAACTTAATAAAATATTATGTTACGCGCTGATAATGTAGCTTTCTATGGGTGAAAGATTTTTCAAAATCGGTCCAGTAGTTTTTGAGTTTATTCATTACAAACATACAAAACTTCTCTCGTTATAAGTTATAGATGAGTCGTTTCCAAACCCACGATCCACGCTTTTATTCTCTGTATTAAAGATAGTTTTATTAATTATTTAGGCAAATAGTTTTTTTTTATATAAAAAAAACTAATTTATCTGAGAACACCTTAAAACCGTCAATGCCTTTACTGCGATTTTGTTCAAGATTATGTTTTCATTGATATGAAAAATGTAATATTGAGAAATATTATATTTTATAATATTTCAAATATTATATACTTACATGTATCAAAGTTATGAAGTCCCTAAAATTAAAAAAAATAATTTCCGCATAAACTTATTTAGTTTGGACAAAAACATTGTAGAAATGTGTAAACAGTTGTTTATACAATCTTCGATACAATATTAATACTGAAAATAAATCATTTAATTTTATTTACTTGTAGTCTCATTTTTATCACACACATATCATGGCATATAAGGATTATTTTCCGTTTACACAGATTTTCTTTTGCAGATTCTCCATTAGACCTCTCTACGTCTCTCTTATCAAGAGTTCTTTTACCAATTTCACCGCCATCCGGTCCCGAAGACGAACACAAGTCCGTCTCGGGTGAGTCCCACACGTCTTCGTCAGCTGGCTCTTCCAGTGAACTCCTCGACATGACACCAAAAGTACAAAGAAGACCTGCGAAGTCAGAGAGAGCTTTACTACCTTGTGAAGTGTGTGGCAAAGCTTTTGACCGACCATCTCTCTTAAAAAGACACATGAGGACACATACTGGTAAGCTTTTTAAAAAAATAAAAAATATATTATTTTCTTACTTAAGTCCATCTGTATATCGGAGTAGTATAATTAGTAATTTTTGAGGCTGTCCGTTTAGGTATTCTGTACTATATAATGGGTTTTGACCCGATTGTCACTTGTTATTATGAGGGTAAACAGGCAAGATCTAGTCTTTGGTTTCCTGTTGACCCTAAAGGATAAAATGGTCAAGAAACATATTGGAGAAAAGGGGTTGGTTCCTTGCACCTTTTATCAAAATACAACAGCACATATAATTAGAATTTAACTTGTGTATTTTGTAAGGGGAGCGGTAACTACCGAGCGCAGAGTGTTTTTCCACTACCAAAAAAGTATTATAGTTTTGCCGCCAGGTTAAGCAATTATTTATTTTTTAATAGCGGATAAGTGACGATGTTTTGTAATGTAAAAATTACCAGAACTTACATAAATAAATAAATAGATCTCAAATACATTAAGGTTCATACTTACTCAATTACACGAATCTTTAACGTAATGCTCGCTAATGTAACGAACGGTTACAACTTTTTCGAAAAACATTATAAATTAAAAGTTTTGTTGAAATTAAATAGAAGTTATTTTAAAAAAAATACCTTAAAAAAGTACTTACCGTATTATCAAAAAATATAATAGTTCTAACAAATGATTAGACTTAACAAATTAATAATGTACACGTCAGTTCTCGAATTCCTCGCAATAAATCTGGTCCAGACATTCCACGGATTGTCAAAGAAATCTGTAGCAAAACCTAATTGCGGAGTCCGGACATCATCGTCAATTTGTAACAACATTTTTACTGGACGTTGTTTATAGGTATGAAACGGATCCTGCATACCTCAAGCTCGTAACACATTAATTTTATTCATTAGAAAATACCGCGCTTGAAAACAGAAATCTATAGTGACTGGAGACCGGAGGTCTCGCTTTTATGATCACATACTTGTCATTGATTAAGATTTCCATTGGTCTTGTATGTATTACGAAAGGTTGCTACTCGTATTACGAATATACTACTTATGGTAGGGAGCCCAAGAGGAGATTTTTGGATTTACTCGAGCGCGTCAGATATTGATAATGTATATACCCCACGTGTCTCCGATAACGGATATGTACTAATCTGACGGTTTAGTTGGTGGGGTTGGCGGGGGTGGGGGTAAAATTTTAAATACAACTCGAGCGCGTCAGATTTTCAGAGGGGATGTTAAGTGAACCTAAACTAAGCTCCCATTTAAAATTCAGACGATTCGGATGTAACGCAAGCTCGTGGCAGCTTTTTGAAAATGCAAAAAATATTTTTGACGATTCTCATTTTGTAATACTCGAGCGCGTCAGATTTTCATACAGACGGTTCAACCTAAATTCCTGATCGTGCTCATTCTTAATCTGATGATTATATGGAGGATTCTTTAAAATACAACGCCTACAAAATTTTGAACGCCTGTAGACGCTCACCCCACCGCTGAAATGAAAAACTTCATATAACCTTTTTTTCTTCTTACCATCCAATCTTCAAAGTCCAATAGGTCCCCACGACGCTCGAGTGACTACACATTTAGCATCGTGGGCTCCCTAACCATTATACTACGTGAAAACTACAATGTATTATTCACCTATTATTAAAGCTTGTTGTCCAGTACCATTTAAAATTTCTATAGAGAAATCAATTATTGTGACAGCGACTTTTCCTTTTAGGCGAGAAGCCACATGTCTGCATGGTATGCAATAAAGGATTCAGTACATCGAGCAGTCTAAACACTCATAGAAGAATACATTCTGGGGAAAAGCCTCATCAGTGCCAACATTGTGGGAAGAGGTTCACAGCCAGCTCTAACTTGTATTATCATAGAATGACCCACATAAAGGTATGTACCCTTATTTTCACCTTTACTATATACTCGTATTTCACTGCTTTATAAATGGTAGAGGATTGTTTTTGGAAGTTTTTGGTCACTGTTGGTTTTAGTCATTTTTTGATATGATAGCGCAAGATTAAATCTCAGTCTTTTTTAATGCTTTAGTTTAGTTTTACTGTTAGTATTTAAAATAATAAAACAAAAAAAGATCATATTCACAGAACACATTTACTGTGTTCTGTGATCATATTTATACGTATTTAATTCTTTTACTATTATATATTATGAAACAGCTTAAAAGACTTGCAGCTGAATATTTAATGATAAAAAAAGTTTCACATTTAATCAACACTAATAATAAATCTGTAAGTGTAGGTATTTTATGTATGTATGTTCCTCCATAACTCTTAAACGAATTGAGTGATTTTCATGAAACTTTTTAGATAAACATTTAGACGTACAGGACACAGGATAGGCTACTTTTTTTCTTTTTCAACTCGGAAGAAGTCGCGTGCGCCACCTAGTTTTTAATAATAATATTTATGTAAGTTGTTTCGTGACAAAATTTATTTGAGACTTGTGAACTTCAGTAAATAGAATTATTAAAGTATACAGACAATGTCCAAACAAAGACAGTTAAGTGCGTCGGCGTATGCGCAGCCGGGCGGAAAAGTCATGTCCCTTGGACCGTAGTCGTGGGAACCTGGGTCGTAGGTTGAAACTGGGCTGTAATTTGAAAATCACTACGATTTATAAACATTACTTTATTTTTTTATTGTTACCATCGTGAACTATGTTATTAAGGAATAGAAATAAATCTATTTCTTAAATATTGTGTGTATTAACAATAAAATATTTAAAGATAGCTAAAGTTGAAGAGAATTATAAAGCATTACCCAAAATGAAATATACGTTTTATAGAGGCCTATTTTTTATGTACTTTCGGCAACGAAGACATTCGGTTTTTTTTTTTTAGAAAAATGTTAATAAATACAAAATTGATTTAAAATGCAATTGATGCATTTACGCAATTCCGGAAACACATAGCATTGATTTGCAAAACACCAATAAAAACGAGTTGTCCTTGATGAGAAACAATGATGGTACAACAGTTTTTTCTAATGATAATTCACACGCTCTTAGAAGAATATATCCTTTTCTATTAGTTATGGTACCTTGTTTAATTGTCACGTCCTCGGTTTAATGTATTTAATACATTTGAAACAATTACAATACGTACTACGACAAGCGACAACTAAATATTAATAGTTTTTTCCATGATTTTGTTTCAATTTGAAATCAATTTAAAAAATTAAACCTTTTAGTGATTTCTGAGATCATCTTCTAGAACGAAATGTGCAAGTTAGATGTTGTTTACATTCATTACTCGTATTTTTCAAATGTTATGTTGATTTTAAGTGGCCCATGACCAATTTTTTTTTACCCCACCCCACCCCTCCCTTATCCCTTATCCTTAATCCTTCTATGGTCGGCAGCGCACTTGTAGCACTTATGGCGTTGCTTGTGTTATAGGCGACGGTAGCCACCTACCATTAAGTGGACCGTCAGCCTGTCTGTCGACCTTAACATAAAACATTTTAAGTCCCTTAAAAAAAATCAATCAAATGTCGTTGCGTGGACAGACTATCTGATAAGTAATGCTATTGAAAATCCTATTGAGAGATAATGGGAAAGGGTTAATCAGTAGACGTCAAACAGCTGAGATGATAGTGATGATGAATTTACAATTAAAGTATAAAATCACAACAACAAGAAAACAATAACAAAGACAAAGTGGTGATAATTTATACGGAGTCCATATTAACTCCTTAAAGCTCGATGTAGGTACATTATACGGTGATGTTACTGTGTTCAGTTCCCATAACGCCCCACCTTAAGTTTTTACTTATTTAACTATGACCTCATGTGTCCGCGACTTAAGAAAATCACACAACAGTGCACACGGCGAACGAATGTAGGGCTGTCACGTTAAAGAAAATGTAACGAATCTGAATCATATTATTGTGTTTTGCAACTAATTAAATAAAAAAGACAATTCACTGAGCAAATTTAATAACATAAAATATATATTTCTGACTGAAATTTTCATATGATTCAACTGTGGCTTTATAAAGTGAATCATCCGAGTTAGTTCAGAAAATATACTTTAAACAGATTTAACATGTACATTATATTATATCTATACTAATATTATAAAGAGAGAAGATTTATATGTTTGCTACTGGACATATTTTGAAAGTTCTTTTACCTATAGAAAGATACATTATCAGCGAGAGAGCTTATATTTTATAAAGTTACGCAGGCAAAGGCAATATTTAAGTTAAATTTTAACGGTAATAAAATGAATATGTCAAATATTGGATTTATATATTATCCTTATTAATTTATTCATGTGAATACATGAAAGTTTGGTTAAATAAGGCATCTTATAATGTTTGACAGCCCTGAATTCTTAAAGTACACCTGCGGTCACAGGTAGTTGTACTTACTCGTAAAGTAAGGGCCCATAAATTAGCAGGTCAGGTCAACGTGGGAACGATTCCTGTGGCATTATTATGGAAATGAAGTATATCTATTGATTTTGCATTATAGATTATCAAAGTATAATATCAAAATATAAAGAGGTATAATAATATGACCTTAATATTAAAATTTATAAAAATAAATAATCTCTTTTAACAAAAAAATGCAATATGCAATTCAGAAAAATCTATGCTAAAAGATGCTATGCTATTATTGTATGGTTACATAATGAAGAGACAGAGGGCGGATTTTCTGTGTTTGTTTATATGTGGAGAGTAATCTCCGGAACCACTGCAAAATTCTAAAAAAATCTAAAAAAAAATTCTACTATTTGAAAGGTACATTATTCAAGATTTTGCTACCGGGAGAAGCCGGAGCGGGTCAAGATAGTTCTCTATATTGAAAACGTATTATGTATGTACTTGTACACTCAATCTATGGGTAAAATAAACATAAGAGAAATATTGCTCTAGAAACAAAACTGATTGGTAAAAAGTAGCGATACTATCAAATGACATGAAATCAAATATGTGGAATATAATGTTTTATTTGAATAACATGTAGTGAGAAAAGAACGTGGCTGTAGCATCTCATATAGCATTAGTTCACACACGGGCGTGTGAAGCCACGCTCTGATGGCTACGACGTCTTCGGTAACGTCTCGTGTCCACGATACGGTTCCTTGATCGCTCGTGGGAATATGAGAAATTTGGATGTTTGGAGCAATGTTGGACCCAATGCCAAATGTTTGTTAAACACTACAGGAGAGTTTAGAACGCTGTAAGAAGATACTCCTGAGGAATTTGAGAACTAATTTCCAATTAAAATTAATTACAGTGAAATACGAGTAAAAGATTTCCAGTTTTTTTTTTACTATCGTATGATTTTTATTAGCCCCTATTTGAAACTAAGGAAATTTTTAAAAATTATTTAATATTCCTTCTCGTAATACTTGGCGATTGTAAATTAAGGTGATGATATGATGATATATATTTTTAAAGGTTCCTTTAATCAATTAGGTACATATT
Source organism: Synanthedon formicaeformis (assembly GCA_945859745.1). Taxonomy (NCBI): domain Eukaryota; kingdom Metazoa; phylum Arthropoda; class Insecta; order Lepidoptera; family Sesiidae; genus Synanthedon; species Synanthedon formicaeformis. The sequence goes on along the minus strand of OX243960.1, from coordinate 2,679,723 downwards.
TCCCTAAGGGCCTCTTTCACAAACTACATGTAAAGTGTTGATTAGTTACTTTTAGAAATCATTTTCTCCATTATCCCCGGTTACCGGTGACTTCAAATGACAGTTTGGCCTACTTGACGTTTGTGAAAGAGGCGCTAACTATTTTAAAAATGTATTTAATAAAAAATATCATTTATAGAAACAGTTTTTAATATTATATTAATTAATAAAGTTCCTTTTGAATTCCAAAAAATAAATACAACTACTTTATGAGATCAGAGTCTGATTGATCAGAAATTGTTCATGGGCAATCCTTTCAACTGTCACTGTGTAACCAAGCTGACCAGTATTGGACGTCTAGTTAAGAATGGAATATCGAAATAATAACGCGAGCCATACAATGGGCTATAGTGATTCACAATAGGGGAGTACAAGAGTTTGCAAGAAACGCTTCGGTTATCAAGATGAAGGATTTATCATTATAGTTAGTTTTCTTCAATTAATGTATAGGCACATGGTAAATGAAATATAGTTCTTTTTAAAACATCATAATTAAAGTTTAGTTAGCCTTCAAGTTTAGGAAGATATCTAAAGAAAAATTCTTCAAAATCATTAATATTTTTAGTTTTTTTTATATTGTCACTAAATCTGAAATATTGAATCCAGGGTTGTTACACATTTAACATGCTTAGTACAACATTGAAAAAATTTTGATAACAGAATTCTGAACGCACTCTTAAGAGAATTCGAAGATTTTAAGATAGAGAACAAAGAGAAAAAAATAATTAATTATAATATTGACAAAACACAAAACTCTTATAAAACGTTTACCAACCGACAAACCACGCTGTCCACCTGGTTGGTGAGTTAGTAATTTTTTTTATTAACCTACAACCTGGTTGGTCGATTGCAATTAATTTTTCTTAGCATAAAATATTGGCATATATTTTTTTTAAATTTTAATTACTTTCTTAATGTTTGTCGTCGTTGAAAACATTACTAAAATTTAAATAATGATAGTAAAACGATGTTTTAAAATCTTAAAGCTACCTATTAAAGAACTGTTAAAAGAACTCAAGTTGCGCCTTCACATTACAAAGAGAACGGCAATGTATCGCATCAACGTTCGCATAATCAGTCGTCAGTTGACACGTTTCCACTCGTTAGAGCCGCGTTATTTGTTTGTTGTCACTGTCCGTTCGTCACCACCTCGTCTTCACAATTGGTGACCACACAAAACGAATGCGTCCACAAGTCACAAGCGACTTCAACTGCTTCAAGTAAAAATTCTTACAGAGGAAAAGTAAATTAGAAGTATATTCGATGTGAATATTTACAGTTTTTAATTTTATATTTTTTTTATACAGTTTATTTTAGGTATAGATACATACGAGTATGTATTATAAGATAAAGTCGTTGTCCGCCTCTGTCTTTTTCTCCGCTATTTTTTTCTATACCACCCAAAGGATTTAGTTATGGTTTTCACTAACAGAAACAGTGATAATTAAGGAAGGAAGACTAGTCTCAAATATTGAGAGATAAAATTGAAGGTAATATATCAGTGCTTAAAAACTAAAGGGCCATAAAACAAAAAAATCCAAAAATGCTTTTATTGCAAAAATACAATCACAATCCTTCATATTGTATGTTGCAAAAAGTCTTATGGTTGTTTTATTCCATATTTAGTATATTTTGATCATTTTTTATATGTTCAAAAGTAACTTATATGCTTATATCGCTTCTAGTATTCAGTTTATTATAAAAGTACTTAAAACATTTAATGCTACTTAAAAATACGCCTCTAACGATGTATAATATGCATATATTTGATATATATCTAATAAGAAAAAAAATTGATAAAAATAATTTAATTTTTTTCGATTAGCTCTCACAGGAGAAAAAGTTTTTTTTACAGAAAAAGTGTAATTTTGATTTGTGGCCCTTTAGTTTTTAAGCAGCGATATATGTAGTTGAAAGGCGCAGATGTCGCCCGCATAGTTATTCGAAATGCTAATACTTTTTTTGTGTCTACCTTTAGGGTGTATACTGACTACTGAATATTAATCGAAAATGCAGCTTACAAAATCAAAAAAAATATTTTTTTTTTTCAATAGACAACTTTTAAAATAAAAATTTTAAAATAAAACATATATGCTCGCTCTTTAAACCGCACTATTAAAATAACAAGGAGCGAAGAAGATTGGTGGTTGTTTCGAATCAGAATACGATTTGCGTTTGTCCATTCGAACGGATTTGTGGCTAGACTGACACTTTGTTAGTAGATGTACCCGATTTTGAACATTTTCCAATTAGAACTTCCTGGTTTGGTGATTTGTCAGCGCGTCTATGTTCGTTTCCTTTACTCTTACTTGTGGGAACGCGAACAATCAAAGCCTTTTGTCTATGCGCCCTAAGTTACTTTATATGAAGCGGTATAACTAAGATTTCTGCCACATAATGAATAGAGGGTGTTCTTAATTAAAGCATATTATAATGTACTTCAAATATAGGGTCTCGGACAGGTGACTTGGCAATTTTAAGAAAATTGCCAGATGAATGAATAAGGCTGAATACCTTTTATAATTAAAGGCTTTGTAAGAGGTCGAGGGAATTATTATCGCGTTATTTTAAATGTATCGCTATTAGATGAACTTTAAAGTCTAATATTACTGATATTTCAAAATATACCTCTACTTTATATTACCTACGTGAATAATAATTTCGTTAATAAATAATTTCGTTTATATAAATCATTTTATAAGGCAAACTAAAATGAAATTGAGTAAATTTTGAGGTAAAGAATTTCCTAAATTAAAATCTAAGAAAAACTAAATTTTAATAGTGATTTATTGAGCTGCAAACGTAAGTAACATCAAATAACACAAGTAACATAAAAAATATTTTTGTCAAAAAGTGCGGCAGGTATTATTAATGTACTAGCTGGCGCCCGCGACTTCGTCCGCGTTGAAAAAGAAAAAAGTAGCCTATCCTGTGTCCCGTACGTCTAAATGTTTATCTACTAAGTTTCATGAAAATCAGGTGATTCGTTTAAGAGTTATGGAGGAACATACATACTTACATACAGACATACATACATACATACATACAGAAAAAAAATCTAAAAATTGTCAATTTAGTTTCAGTATCCATGACCAACCCTTACAGATTTATTATTAGTATTGATAAATGTTATTTAAAAAATATATAAAGGGATAAAAAGACGAGGTAATCATATTTCAATAAATATGAGACCTCCCACAATAATTTGTGAACCATATTCGTTCTGCATTTGCAGCGGCGACCTAATCAGCGTTTTCTAAAACACGTAAAACTGCACCTTTCCCTGTCTCCACGTTCTGTTCCATAAATTATTTCTTTTGACCGGAATTAAAAGCAATTCCCGTCTTTACGATACCATATTGCTTTTATAATCCCATTAAAGTGAGGGAGACCGGTGCGTCAGGGTCTGTCTTACACCTGTCTTTATATGGGTTTTAAAAATCGGATATGTCGTTTTTATGTTCTTTAACTATATTTTAAGGTGCATTTAAATCTACACTTTAACCTGTTACTGTTAAGATTTAGTTACTTACAAATGACATCTTCATTAAAATGACACTTTAGCATTTAGGTTTAATTTAGTCTGTAGTGTTAATTATATTGTAATAAGAACAAAAGAAATAAATAAAAATAATGGAATATTTTATAAATTGCTTACCTATATTACAATTTCATAATTGATTTTCGAACGAAGTATTTAAAAAAAAATAACATGAAATAGTCTGATTTAACTATCGTAAAAAATAATATTTTTTATATACATACTTACCTATACAAATATTTTTCAGTTTTTTTTACAAAAGAATTTACAGAAACAAAAACCTGTTTGCTTCATTGTTAATTTATTATTAAAGAACTTTCAATATATTGTCGTATAAAATGGATAACTTTTTTTTTAATTAAAATGTAGGTAAAGGCGAATCATGGACGTATGTAATGCAGTAAAAATCAAATTTAACCTCCCGCTTACTATTCCAAAAACTATTGTAGAACTATATATTATATTTAGAATCGTAATCAGTATTATAAATGCAAAAGTGAGTTTGTTTGACATATTTTTCTCTCGGGAAGTCGCTGGCATAGATAGTAAGATAATAATAAATTGCAAAAACAGAACTTAAGGTGTCAATAATTCTATTTAGGAGTTATCTGTGTCAAAATGTCAAACTAATACGTTCATGTGCTTATCCATTACTCGTATATCGAGTTTTCTATTACGAGGCCAGTTCACCAGAATATTAGTTTTAACAAATTAATGACCGAATTAATTTTTATTTAAAGCTAGGCGGTTTGTACCAAAACCGATCCCATTTAGAACTAACACAACAGCTCTCGGAACAGGAAGTAATGTCAACTAATGAATTTTATTGAACAAGTGACTTTCGAATGAAGAAATATCGATCAAGTGTGTAGTTATGCGCGTCCATCTTATTGCTTTGGTGTTTGCGACTAGAACTGAATATATTATAAACTGTATCAGCAATATATTATAGAGTCGTTTTGACACTTTCATTTAAATAAATGCTATAGTATATGTACAGTCATGTACAGTATATCGATATACTCTACATGATTCTACATGGCGTATACAATGTTCTAATAACAGAGCACCATATAAAAAAATGTTTTTGAAAATTGTACATTGTTTTTGAAAAAAAAAAACTTATTATGTAATCATTGCCATTTCCATCAGGTGTGTATTTAATTTTTTTTTCATCATTTATTTTACATACTTAATCAATTACATATTTTATTTTCGAAATACATTTTCTCTATTTTACAAATGCCTGCATTTGCAGATCAATTTATTTACAATTTATAAATAATTTCTGAACGTACTTTTGATTTTTTATTAATTATTTAATTTTTATATTTTTATACATATCAGACGATGTTACTACGTTTAAAATAGAGTAAAATATTAGCACATGTGCCTATATATTATTTCATATCTTCATTATTTATTGTGACAAACGTTAACAAAGGTTTTTTTTATAAATTGTGACTTTTGAAATATAAACACTTCTACGAGAGGAAGTAAATGACTTACACTCACTGTTTGCATCCTTCATATATTCCTATTTTCCAAAGAAAACACAACAAATCATGCAAAACTGTATCAGACTTATACAACATAAATCCAAACGCTTTCACATATATTTTCTATTGGACCGTAAACAATGTACATACTTCTACAGTGAGTTTGTTCGTAAGGCATTCATTTCATATTGATACACATATTATACCTTATAGGCAACTTTATATGGAAGAAATATAACGCATTGTGTCTGTATGATTAAGAGTTTCTTTCACAATGGTCACATATGTTTCTAATACAGAAGTTATGTCTGTATTGAGTTAATTTAAAATATATGGGTGTATTATTTATAAAATAATCTATGCAACTTTTGTTTTGAGTTCCTTAGAAAAACCAAGTTTTCTTTTTAGTTTGATGTAGCTTTCTTATCATTTTTTGTACTATAGTCTGCGGTCATAATTAAGAAGACGTCTTTGACATTTATTAAAAAGGAAGAAAAAAAATTAAAGTAAGTCTTTTGAGTAGTCGGATTTCAGATTTATTTTATAATAAACTGCGATAGAAGGGGTGACAGGGTCTTATTAGGGTTTGAAGTATAGGTCATGATGGGGATGGGAAATTGGACTATGGAAGCCCTTACTCACACGGTGACACCACAACAGCCATGTATTGTACTTTTACTTTACAATGGCCTTCTGGTAATAAGGACCTTCTCTAATCTGTAATATCTGCGACCTTAATAATATAAAATACGGTGGTTACTGTCTTCAAACGAACTGATCATTTTATGACTCCTCAACTATATAGTATTTCTTTACTAAGTGAATATTAAGAACTATTACATGTTTCATTACATTCACAGCATTAAAACGAAGAACAGAACTGCTGCTTCGTTTTATGTCTGGTTTTATGATTGTCTTGACCATGATCACTATCATGTTAAATATTCAGTTGAAAGTATGAATTATGAATATTAGCATTCTGAATTATGTGGGTCGACAGATGTTATTCATAAGAATTAAGTGTCGTTTCTTCACCGCACTGGTTAAAGATTACGAAGTAGTTGTATAAAGATCGCGTGCCGGTGGCATCTGCATTACATCCGCCTTAATATAAAAAAACAATGCACTTGATTTACAAATAATGACCGATGGCGTATTACCGGAGTAACTAACAATCATAATTTAATCAGCCATTGCGCGTGCCCGACGCCATTTTGTACACGTTTTTTTTTAAGAGAAATGCGTGCAGATAATATTTTCCGCTTCACTAGAACTTAATGACATGCTATATTGACACAAAACAAAAAACGCTCGTGATGTGACAATTACAATACTATGGTGTTTCTATGAGGTTTCTTGGTAATCAATCGCATAATGCAATGGTATACTATACTTGATATGTTTTGACATTTTCCTTAATGACTTGGACATCTGCGGACATCGGATTTAAGGGTTGTTTTATTTGAATATAAAACCACACTAATTTTGTTAACTTAAAGATCCACTTGATGACAAGTGTCTTATAATAAGACGCTTATAATATGACCAATGCCTTGATAGAAAAAGATGAAAGGATTATCATAGCGTTTTCATATAGAATTTTGACAGCTCTCTTCAGATTGGCGACTCGTAGGTAACAACTTATTTTTTTAACGAGTTCACCTTATGCAAAATGGGTTTAAACCTATGAGGTGTCGACCGGGAAAGAGCTGCCACAAAGTCAAAAAACAAGGAGCAAGGAGCTAGAAATAATTTTACGATTGACTGTGGACATTTACATGTGTGACGTAGAGTTTAATGGTATACTCAATTACGCACGAGCGACAAGTGCAACTAATGTGTCCGTCATTAAGCGGCATCAGGCGTGCTCAAAGACCACTACCGACTTAATATTACCATCGCAAGTGTGACCGAATAGGAAAAGTGACATTTTATATTACACATAGAGATGGGAGTGTTGAATGTTGTATTTTATTTTAAAAATAATCACTTATAGGACTTATAAGCTGAAAATGTTTTTAAGTGTAATCTTAATTTATTAACAACTAGCGAACCGCCACAACGCATGCAATTATTTTCTATAAACTATAAACACAAACATTTGTCGCTTATCAATATTTCGTTTAGTGAAAACTGTATCAAAATTTAATATCGGTTCTATAAAATAGAGACAAAAAAATACTTCAAGTATAGTGTTACTTGTATCCTTAAGTGACGTTAGTCACCTACCACCGAGTATGGTTTCAGCACACTTGTTCAAAAGAAAGCATTTTAATATAGACAATACATATAATAAAAAACAATAATAATCTCCTATTTTTTAAGAATTAAATGTACACACTTAAAAAAATCAAATTAAAAAATTAAAACATTTACAAAATAGCGCCTCTTTCACGAACGTCAAGTAGGCTAAACCGTCACTTAAAATCACCTGTCACCGGGAATAATTTAGCTGATATACCTTTGTTTGTACGGTAAACGTCCCAAATATTAAATAGAAAATAATTAAAAAAAAATCGGCTATCGAATGATGCAGTAATTCAATAAAACAGAAAATGATTTCTAAAAGTAACTAATCAACATTTTACTTGTAGTTGGTGAAAGAGGCGCATAGTCTTTCAACTGTTACAAAATTAATAAAAATTTTAATTACATAGAAATTATATTTTTTATCGATACTTAATACGATGAGTATGGCCAACCCTACATCTGTATCAAATCGTCGGCAAAGTAAAATAAAATAGACAGAAACACGCCACTGATGACCAGTAAATGTATGGAGAGACAACAAATTGAATAAACCATATCGTCATTTTCTTGCGGCTTCCCATCATTTGAACTAAATTGTTATTACCTACTCTACTTTACACCACACATTGAAACAATGGTGATTGCACGATTTTGTGTGACACTTGTGGTATATATATATAATATTTATTTAATTCTATTCAATTTACAAACCAGTCAGTATTTATTTACATCATTTTACACTATCAACTTTTTAATTTTTACAATTAAATGATATCCCACACATATTAAAAGTTCTTTAAATTATTTAGAATACCTACTATGCAATTTAACTTAATATGAGTTCAGTGTAATGTTATTACATCGCAATGCCTCAATTTAAATTTTTGATTAATTCGAATATATTTGAAATAATGTCAATTTCAAAAGAAATTGCAATGTAGTTGGTATTATTAGATATGTTAACCCTGAAAAAGTATATTCAATAAAGTACCTTTGCAGTTTTGTACAAACGAACATTAAATTTTAATATATTATATACACAATGCACTATCTGAGCTATAAATATGTTCTATTTTTAATGAAAATCGTATCATAATCACAAATCCAATTTGATCTCTAGGCAAGATCCACACCCATTTCATTTTTGCTCGCCGCCTCCTGTTACGCGATAAAAAACTATAATGAAGACGATTTTAAATTAAAAAGTCCATTCACAGGAGCTCGACGTTTGATCAAAAACGCCCACCATAAGGTAGCCGAGTTGCCGTTGGAGGTAGCTCAATTAAGGTGCATAAGAAACGGGTTGCGATACACCTCGACCTTTCTCGCTACCGAATATTGCAAAATATAAATCAATAAACAAAGAACCATTAGTTGGTCGACAATTTCCGTTGGATAAATCACGACTCAGACAAAAACTGGTCGTCTCTTGTATACAAACATTGATAATGAAGACGCTATTCAAACTGACGATATTTAAACGGTATTAAGACGATTTGTGAATGAACAAAAAATAATCGAGATTACAATTAACTAGCGTGTGAAACTTACGAGTAAGTTTGTGGTTAAAAAAAAAAACATTTGAAGGACAATGTTTGTTGTTTGTAGATATTTGTTTCTTACAAAATGAGCATTAATAAAATTGATGATTATTGGTAAAATATTTTAACATTATTGACTCAAATGCATGCAGCACCGTGTTATGTAGATTTTTACATTTATTTGTATATTGAGTCAGATATACTTTGAAAATATCCCAGTGATTAATTTTTTCACAGACTTATTTTTCAATAAACTGTCTAGTTATTAATTTTTTATGTGAATTTATAGATATTAATTTACTACCATCAAATTATCGTGCTATTCTCGGCGCCACGATCGCTCATTCGATCACCGATCCATTCCCAGTATCTTGCCGCTACAGTGACGTATGGCCAACTGATACGCCTGCACCGCGTTATGGAAATCGAATGCAAATGCGATGCGCCTCGGTTAATTTAACTAAATAAATTGATGCGGTCGCGACGTCGTGCGTGCAGCGACTATTAGATTTCGGTATAGCTCGTTAATGTTTATTCTCGCCAGTCTGGATATGCATGCGTGTATGCAAAATTACATGAAATTAATTGGTTCACCTTATTGTGTTGGTATTACCGGTGTCCATACTAGTCCACACTTTTTAATATTATAAATGTGAAAGCCTAGGTCAAGCGTTATATTGCTATTTTTATTCTTCAATGCAGACGAATTCGCGGGCACCTGCTAGTGGTGAAATAATTATAAATCTATCTATCTATAAAAATGAAAAACAATCTAAGTATCTTTGTCTTGTATACATTCCAAAACCGCTTAACCGATTTTATTTCGGCTTTAACTTATGGAAAGAGTCGTAAATGAAGAAGGTTTTTGTATATAAAAATTTGGATTACGAGCGAAGCCAGGAGCGGGTCACTAGTAATTAATAAAAAGTAAAATATTTATTTTAGTTGGTTCCACTACTTTTATTGATAAAAAAATATTATTTGTAGAAAAAAGTATAAAGTAATTATTGTGGTGTGAGATACATTTTCAGTACGCAGAATTCAAATGAAACCTTTATTAACCCAAATTTTATTTTATTATTACTTAGACGACTGTTTACGTCTGAAATTTATAAAAAAAAAGTGTTAGATGTGTGAACTAATAAATATTTACATAATTTTCAGTATAATTTTTGAAAAACTTAATAAACATACCATTTCACGTCCTATAAAATAAGTAATATCGACCAATTGCCTTGTAGACGCGCTGTTAATTAATGATCATGGCCCAATTATCGGGGATTCTGGTTAATCAATATTGTAGTGTCGGATGTATCTAAATTCAAGACAAGACTCAAATTAATTGGTGCCTCGTATATCTTTCGATAGTTCTGTTATGGTTATGGAATTATTGGAGTTGTAAAGGGAGGTATTCACTAAGGTGTTTTTATGTTTAGTTTTATTTTTTAACTCTTATTTCCTTTCTTTAAAGTAATTTTCCTATGAAAATACTTTATTTATTATAAATAACGTATTTTCATTCACTACGTTCTACCCTTCGAGGGTGTGCAAATATTTTAAGTATACCATATAAAAGGATTAAGCTAATTTGCTTATTTTTTTTCCTTGATTAAATTAATATTAAGTTCTTCAATGGTGTTCGGAATTTTGTTGTATATAACTGGCGCTGGACAAATAACACTTTTATTCATCAGGGCTGTGTGTGCTTTTCGAATGTATTATATATCTATTATTATATCTAAGTATACTAATATAATTATTAGGAGGACAGATTTGATTTTTTGTTTGTTGCTTGTATTGAACTGGACCAATTTGAAAAATTCTTTCACTGTTGGTAGGCTATATTATCAGTGAGTAACATAGGCTATGTTTTATAAAGTTACGCGGACGAAGTCGCGTGCAATCAATACTAATAATAAATCTGTAAGATTGGTCATGGAGTAAGTTACTTTGTTTTCAGAGATATCGTGTTTATAGGCTCTATACATGATACTGAAACTAAATTGACCATTTTTAGAATTTTTTTCTGTATGTATGTATGTGTGTATGTATGTTCCTCCATAACTCTTAAACGAATTAACTGAATTTCATGAAACTTGGTAGATAAACATTTAGACGTACCTACAGGACACAGGATAGGCTATTTTTTTCTTTTTCAACGCGGACGAAGTCGCGGACACCAGCTAGTATTAGAATAAAACATGCAATGTGTAGTCGTCCTTATTTTTCTGCTATTTCATTAAGTCACCTCTGGGGAATAATTTAATCAGTAAACTCTCGGCTGCGGAGAACGATAAAGAATGATTGATAGCGGTGCGTAGACGCAGAGATGCGATCGGCCTCCGTTCGAGATGTCGCTTATTTTCACAGACGTGATAAACTGTCGAGTACCTGTGGTTGCGTCGAGGAATTCGTTTTAGTATGCCGATATTCGCTACTGATTCTCTTTACGTACGACTTATTTGAGTCGCAGCCAAGTCGATGATTAAAGAGTAAAAGTCACAAAAGAATTCGTTTGATTAATAAATAAAAACAGTACCCGTAGTTCATACTTACTGTAGATTCCTAAAGTATTACTTTGCATTAAAGATAAATTGTAACATTGTAATATTTTATAATGAATTTCCACCATTTTGTAATTTTGAAACTTTATATTGAATTTTTATAGTGTAAATTATTATGGTGTAAATTATCATTTTTTTTATCATGGTTGATATTTGTGATGAAATTCGCAGACGCCTGCAAATTATGAGTCACTTAACATAAAAAAATCGATTAAAATCTTAATTTAAAAGCAATTAAAATATAACAAAATGCACAAGAAAACTGATACTTCAATACATTATTTACATAATACGAGATATTTTATTAAATTACTAGTTGGCGCCCGCGACTTCGTCCGCGTTGAAAAAAAAAGTAGCCTATCCTGTGTCCCGTACGTCTAAATGTTTATCTACCAAGTTTCATGAAAATCAGTTGATTCGTTTAAGAGTTATAGAGGAACATACATACATACATACATACAGAAAAAAGTTCTAAAAATCGTCAATTTAGTTTCAGTATCATATATAGAGCCTATAAACACGATATTTCTGAAAACAAAGTAAATTACTCCATGACCGACCCTTACAGATTTATTATTAGTATTGATAATTTTCGAATATTACAACTACGCAGCATTAGTATTAGCATTTTTAAATTGATTTATTTAAAAATATATATTTTTACTAAAAATATTATTTAAATTAACAAAAGAGTTCACCATAATTTTCACTTCGCAGTATATTTTGCAAGATTTCTCTTGATATTAGGCCATAAATTTTCTGTAAGAACAAACAAAAGTAAACAAAAGCTAAGCTTCCTCGCATGTTTTATTCCATCACATCTAAAGTAGGTACGTAGGTGTAAAAGAGGCTCAATTGTTGAATGACACATCTAACATGCCGGTACTTAACAAGCGCCTTCTCAACTTATATTTTAATATTCATTTGATCGCGCCGGGCACGACCGATAACGTCAAGACACGTCCATTCGCTACACACTGTTGGAAGTGCCTTATTAGCCTTAATAATTTATTTCTAATGTTACTGTGTTCGTAGATGAACTAAACATATATTTTTAATACATTACTTTGAGTAAAAACGTGGTATGAGTTGATATATATTAAAACATTATTATTTGTAAAAATAAGAATCGTACTTTTTTTAAATTTTGAATTGATGTTCAGTATTTTTAAATACACGTATCAATTTAAATATCAAATGTCATTGTAGTTAGGTACTAACTAACTGTTCCAGAGGCTTCGCTTTTTTAATACTTATAGGTGTCAAGTCACTATATTTTTTTTATTCAGATGAATGATAGAATTATTTAAAAACAAATCCATAATCAGTCCAAATATTGTATCCGTAATGTAAATTCTAAATTAAATGCTAGCCCACGTATAGTTACGTAGTCATCTCTCATTTCTACATTTCCATTTAAAATAAATGGATTTATTAAGTTTACTAGCTGGCGCCCGCGACTTCGTCCGCTTTGAAAAAGAAAAAAGTAGCCTATCCTGTGTCCTGTACGTCTAAATGTTTATCTACAAAGTTTCATGAAAATCAGTCAATTCGTTTAAGAGTTATAGAGGAACATACATACATACATACATACATACATACATACATACATACATACATACATACATACATACATACATACATACATACATACATACATACATACATACATACATACATACATACATACATACATACATACATACATACATACATACATACATACATACATACATACATACATACATACATACATACATACATACATACATACATACATACATACATACATACATACATACATACATACATACATACATACATACATACATACATACATACAATACCTACACTTACAGATTTATTATTAGTATTGATTAAGTATTTATTAAGTATGTGATATTAAATAAGGACATTTCTATAGTATTCCTCCATTTAAATTTTGCTAACTTCTTTACAGGAGAAACCTCACAAGTGCAGTCTTTGCTCCAAGTCGTTCCCGACTCCTGGCGACCTCAAGTCCCATATGTATGTCCACAGCGGTTCTTGGCCATACAAATGTCACATATGCTCAAGAGGATTCTCAAAACACACTAACCTCAAGAATCATCTATTTCTGCATACTGGTGAGTATTTCTAGAGTGTTCAAGTTCATGCGGGTATTGCTCAGTTCTCTTTTATGTCTGTGGTCTTTATTATCTATTGGTTGAGTGGTTAAGGAACTTGTTAATTTCCGTGCTTTTATCGAGTGATGGGTTCGATTCCCGACAGGGACCTTTTTGGACCAAATTTAAAACCTTAACCATCTGGGTACTTACACAAGCTTTTAAGCACTTCCTTGAGGCAATTGCTGTGTTTAGTCTGGGCGATTTATAAATTAATAAATTTAATTTTATAAATATTTGGTTGAAATGGAAAGCGACTTTAGCTTATAATAATATGTATAGAATGTATATAAACGACTAACTTATTTATTCATTTGTTTCAGCAAAACACCAGAGAAATAATGCAAGAGACGCTACTTGAAGAAATGATGATGTTACAATTTATTACGTAATACAAAGTATTTTGTACAGTTGACCTTAAAGTCTTACAAATTATAAAAAAAATGTGATATTAGATTAATTAGATTTAAGTGTTAATAATTTATTACTATTATTTTAAATAATAACAATACATATTGCTTTACGATTTTATTTAAATATATTTGGGTAAATTTTAATATTGAAGGTCATTGGCAAATTCAAACTAAAAAAAAACATTTTACATTAATCGGTTTACGATTGTAATGTAAATAGAATCATGTGAATATTTTAGGTTTTCTATCAGAATAATTTTACATGAGCTTTCTTTAGTTATAAGTTATTTGATTCAAATAAAGAGAAGACCTTATCAACTAAAACGAATAACTTTTTAATAGGCCTCTGATAAATATTTTTGCATAAAAAAAATCAATTGAAAAAAAAATATTTGCAAAAATAAGTAAATTATTTTTTTAATCAAATATTTGATTAAGTATTTAAATGGTAATTCAAGTATGTGGCAGCTTATTTTCATTTCATATGACGCATAGCCTATAATGTTCCATTACATGAAACACCAATTTATATAATACTAGTTGGTGCCCGCGACTTCGCCCGCGTATATTTATAAATTATATAGTAAAACCTTCCTGGAGAACCACTCTATTCATTGGTGAAAACAGCATGAAAATCGGTGCAGTAGTTTTTGAGTTTATCGCGAATAGACAGATAGACAGGGAGACAGACGCGGCTGAGGACTGTTTTATAATATGTAGTGATTAGTTAAAGGGTTTAGCGCCTCTTTCTCAAACGTCAAGTAGACCAAACTGTCATTTAAAGACACCGGTAACCGGAGATAATGGAGCTGATATACCTTTGTTTGTTGCTGTTAAACGTCCCAAATATTAAATAGAAAATAATAAAAAAAATCGGCTATCGAATGATGCAGTAAACCGAGTGCATAATTCAATAAAACAGAAAATGATTTCTAAAAGTAACTAATCAACACTTTACTTGAAGTTTGTGAAAGAGGCCCTTAGACTACTTACCCATAAATTCTTAAGTATCGGTTCCAGTTTTTAAATAAATATTAGCAATTATACAAAAAAAGATATTGTATATATAGTAATCGAGTTGATACGAATTTATTGTATAAACACTGTCCCCTTTATTTTTATAATAAAATATATTTTCACAATAAAATTATGACTGAAGTTAAAATAAAGTTAGGAACTTTATTTGATTTTTGCTAGGTCTCTTTATCAATTACCAATAGCAACATATTTGTCCAAATTGGCACTCGAAAAGAAAAGTATTAGCATAGTTTTTGTGCTGTTTCTTATGTGTACTTTTGTATACTCTACGCTTACGCGTAGTTATTTAATTTACATAGTACTTTATGTATTTTTATGTATTAATGTACTTTACGTATAGCGTAATGTATATTTTGAACTATACCGTCCAAATGTAAATATATTGCTCACCTAAAAACTTTTTATTAACTTATGGAAATAATATAAATAATTATTTATAAATATATTATAAAATAAGTACATAATGCGAGTAAATAAATTATCTTCGTAATTATTTTTGTTGTTTTACTTTATAATAACCACGACGAAGAGGTTCAAAAATATAATCATTATATTTTGAATGATACC
The DNA here is from genome assembly GCA_945859745.1 of Synanthedon formicaeformis. Taxonomy (NCBI): domain Eukaryota; kingdom Metazoa; phylum Arthropoda; class Insecta; order Lepidoptera; family Sesiidae; genus Synanthedon; species Synanthedon formicaeformis. The sequence continues at coordinate 2,664,106 of OX243960.1, read as the reverse complement.
TACTTGCTAATATACTCGTACTACTTGTATATCATCCTTTTTGAGTTGATCACCTAAGAACCTAAGGTCACCTATGGACACAAGCAATACCAGTGCGCCGTCGACCCTGCACTTATAATGGCAAAATAATGAATAGGGTTTTGTAAATATTTTTTTGTGATTTGTGTGAGTTTTGGTCCTATAAGGAAAGCAGAGTACGCTGCTACTACTATGATATAATGTCTAAACATTTTTAATGAAATTAAGATAATATAAAGACAGGACAGACAGGCTGACAGTCCAATTGATGGTATAGATGGTTACCGTCGCTTACAAACAAGCAACGCTACAGGCTGCAAGTGCGCTTCCGAACATAGTAGGATTAAGGGGGAGATTAGAATGGGACAGGGAATGAGCTCTGGCATCCGTGCTGTCATTTCGCGGTGCTGTCTTTCAGAGCTGAGTCAATTTAAAATGTTCATTTTGAAAGTTGAACATGCAGGGAATCGAACAATGGAACCCTGAGACGGAAGTTAAGGTAAACACTAACCACTATTAAATAACAACGCGCCTACCTATAACATAAGCAACGCCACAGGTGTTGCAAGTGCTCTACTGACAATGGTAGGATAAATATTAATATAATTACTATAAATAATAAGATAAATATAATTACTAGCAGGGCCCATAGCCAAGAGCAAACCAATGCATATGGGAGCGTTGCGTATTTACGAAACGATAGAAAATAAAGCCCGGTGATTGGTTGTTGTAACACCCACACAACATTTTGACCGATCACTGGGCTTTATTTTCTATCGTTTCGTAAATACGCAAAGCTCCCGTTTGCATTGGTTTGCTCTTGGCTAGGGCCCCTGGTGCCCGCGACTTCGTCCGCGTTGAACGATGAAACGTATGTCGTTTCTGGTGTCCCAGACAACGTGTATGCAAAATTTCACGGTGATCGGTTCAGTAGTTTTTGCGTGAAAGCGTAACATACAAACAAACTCACATTCAAATTTATAATATTAGTAAGGATTAGGATAGGATATAGCAATGAGCTCCAAAAATCACGATGCTGGAGAGTAATTTTGCTTCTTTTATGTATGAAAAAGCAAATACTTATATACTCATACTAAATTATACGTATCTTATGATACTTATGAGTTCAATTAAAAATATAAATAAAATACCAGAAGCCAATAACTAACTTCGTTATGAGCAACACATTTTATAATCTTGAGACGCCCCAGCAATTTACCATCAAAATATTGCTGCTATTTTAAATATACCCGAGTTCAAAGACTGAGTAGGCGTCTCGAACACGCTATCCCCCACCTGATTTGCATAAAACAACTTCAGTTGAAAGTATTAAGTCTTAATTGTGGCTGCCGTGGAACATGGCCTGCTCTTGTGGGACGTTACATGCTCCCGAGGGCTCGATAAAGGCAATACCAACAATTCATTCCGAGGAAGCTTAGTGTTAGCCTATATCTTATTGCCGTGTCTTCAACCATTTGCTTATTTTATTTTCACAATTTTTTTTTTCTTTTTGTAAATTTATTTTATGAACTTCACCCACCAATTAGATCATCAATGTTTAATCACGTAAGAATATGATAAAGTATATAAAATAGAAACCTTTGTAAATAATATTAGTTTATTAAGTAAATATGTACGCAATTTTATTACAGTATTGATTATTATAATATTATGAGATTTTGTTTTAAATCTCTATTTTTTAGTGCTACACGAAAAATCTTGGATACAAAAGACTTCAACGACTTCCTAATGTAAGTGTTATTCGTACGTAGCTTAATTAAAAATTAAAATAAACTAAGTATATTTAATCCATTACAATAATATTGTATCTGCAATATGAATGAGTAAATTAACTGTATAATAACTGTATAATTTTTATACTCCGTCGTAAACTGTCTATTGATATAATTGCATCACATTGTCAAACTATGTTGTTACTGATTTATACAGGTTGGTGTATTTATTTTATATGATTAATGTTTTTTTTCATGTAAGAGTCGGCAGGTAGACTGACATTCCACTTAACGGATGCGATGGGGTCACCTATTAACACAAGCAAAGCCAGTGTCGCAACTACTCTGCCGACATAAATAGGATGGAGGATAAGTGTTAAAGAGTGGATAGGAGAGTAGATAAGGAGGGAATAGGAACAGGCTCTGAATGGTTGCTGTCGCCAAACGAGTTGCAAAATTTATGATCTCAAAACGCAGTGTGTCCTGCAACTACAAAATAAATATTTTTGAGAATTTTGTTTATATTTGATTTACTCAATTGTATTTGCTATTTTATTTTTATAAATTCATTTTGCTCCAATTATAATAAACGATAAATAGATATGAAATTGGCTATCTTATGAACATCCTGTATCTTGTTTAGTGAAAGCAGTTCAAAGACGCCGTAGTCAATCTTTAACATTATAAATCTTTACACGAAACAATTATAACGTACCTACTTTGGGTGGTCGTCCGAACATTCGGACCACATAAATGATTGTTCTATTACATGATAACTAAACGATCACGACGAAATTAAACTCCTACTAAGAAAACAATTAGGGGAAAAGTAATGTCTTGTTGTCGGAATTATCGTGTGGGAGTACCTCTTTATTATTCATCGAAGAAGTAATGTTAGAGAAGTTATTATATTATAACGCCACTTTTCTTAGAAAGGCACATGATAGTTTAGTATAATTCTAAACAACATAATTTATAATAACTCTAAACATAGTTAAGCATTTTATGTATGTAACTTCTTTATGTACAATATGAAGATACCTAAATTTATTTATTTTCAAATGATTATTTATGATTAGATTTAGATAATTATTATGACTCTTGACGCCAAGCTGCATTTGAAAGCTCATGTCAAGAAGAAACACGAGATGAACTGGATGTTCGACGTAGGAAATTGTACCGGCTAGTAGAAAGACATTCATCTTTGTCAGTTTATAAGAAGAAATTACGTTTTAAACAAGTCTTAAAGCCAATATGGACATGTGATCTATTTATTTGATGTATTAAACAAAGCAACATTGTTGTGAACCAGTGATAAGTATGTGGTAAATGCGTCGTGATGTGTGCAATAGCGAAACTTAAATTATAAATTTTTTGCCTCTGTTTGTGACTAAATCGTAAATTTGTAACTTTTCGAGTAGTTTTTAAGTATCATTCGCATGAGTGTAACTGATGTATGTACATTGCAAAATCACGCTGTAAATCAAATTGACACTGTTTTCTACAGTAACGCGATATATTATTTCTTCTGTCTGTATTATATATCTTTGGGTGTAGGTGACTGAACTACTATGCGATGCAATTATTGCATGCTGAAAAATCATCAGAAAAAGTAGCGATAAGTCATCAAAAAAAAAGTGCATTCACAATTCAAACTGTGACTATAAAAATCTCGATTAAACCAACAATTTAGATCGGCGCGGGCGCACAATGCCATAGATCGCGCCACGGGAGCCGCTCTACCAACAACCACACATAGCTCCAGTCCTACTTGTGCCCGCCTATCTCAATTGTTATTGGTCAAGAGAGGTCAAATTACACCAGTCGTTTTACCGTACCTATCAGGCTATCTGACGCACAAAAAAATCTAATAAAGCCCAAACAAAAATAAACGAGTTGTTTGGATCAATATGGAGTGTTGTTCGGAACAAACTGCTTTGTCATAGGGCGTAATCGAGGCGAGACGGTGGCGTCTTTGTGCAGCGCCCGTCATCGGCTTTTTGTTACGTTATCTGATGAGTATTGCTCCCATTTTGCCGACAAAAAACCGTTTGGTCACACGTCCATGCGCTCGCCAGTACACTAGTTGGGATCGATAAATTATATTTTTTTCTAAATGTATACCTCTGTTATTAAGCCTACTGACAAATATGATACTAATTGTTAAAGTATTTAATGTTCTCGGAAACTTGGTAGAAATTATGTACTAAACTAAAATATTGATACGCCTGATTAACTAACTACTTACTAGTTCCGTACGGTTTCACTGGCTTTAAATTTGGTTTCCCTATGCTCTACACCACACCCTGCACGTTTTCGATTCGTATTAGCTAGGTATTAATGTAGCTAAGGTTAAAAATTGACACGTTTCTTTCCTTAGATAAACGAGATCAAATCACCAAACAACATTTATATTGAATGTTTGAACCAAACCTGATTGCTCAAAGGTTACATTATGAAGCCTAGAAATGTGGTATTTGGTAACTTATTTTTAAATCTTCAAATTACTAACATTTGAGTAGGATGATTATTACATTTTACAAGTGTACAATGAATGATCAGTTGCCCCTATAATACCACCACATAGTTATAGATCAAAATACAAGTGTATGTACTGAATTGCTAAGTGTATGTTTGACAATGAAATTGTGGTTGGTAGGTGGCACTGTGGTCAGGTTAAAAACGTTTGATGAACCCGGTAACAGCCGGTAACGTCTACAGGTCCGATAGTTAATAAATAAATAATTAAATGCAAACAGTCTTATTACAATATTAGCATGAGAAACTATTGTTTTGCTCGGTGGGTGGTGAGACAGATTGAGAATAAGTGTTTTTGAATATTACATTTGAGCGCACTATGAAGTATCTTGCACAGCCCCGCCATTGAAAGACATGCGATCAATTTATATTCAATTTCATTTCTCATTTTTTTCTTCTCATATCTCTCGCCAATTGCAGTGCTAACAACCGGCCGTGTCTAACCCACAATCAGTTACAACAACGGCATTAACAAAGTGCTAATTAACAAACACGTTAACCGCCTGTTTGATTTAGGATCTGTCGTTTGCAGCACTCCACTCGAATCCTTAATAATCTCGATTAAAGTTACGATCGCTGCTTGAATTAATCGATAATTGTTCATAAATCATCGATGTTCGATTTGCACAAAGCGCTATCGGGGTGCGAAGAGTTAATTTATCGCGCAAGTATAATGCCATGGGTTGGCGTGCTCAACGTACATAACTTTGGAATGAGCTCCAATCCGTGTTTATGATAGTGTGCCTCGGACTGAGATCGGTAGGCGATCCTGTAATTGTGTAACTTATTTGTGTGTATAGAACACACTGTGGAACACTATTGATATTCATTTTAGGGTTATGGTACTGATTTTTACTCCTGAATACGCGAATAGATTTAAAGTGCATTATACTTTTTACAGTTCATGTAAATCCTCTAATGAGAAAGTGAGTTTATTTATCTGTGATGCTACTCAACCTACCATCGCAAACTTTAGCGTTATAGCTAATAATGATTTCAAGAGACTTATTCAAAAACTGGTGTGCATACAAAGAGTGATATACAATAACAAATCTAAACTACCCACAAATCAGTTTGAAGTAGGCTAAGAAGGCGCGTGCCGCAACTTACAGCAAAAACAATTTCACTACAAATTTACAATGTTTGTTGTTACAGTGATTATGGAGCATACAATGCTGAGTTTAAAATTGAATTTCCCGTGTCTTTTTACTTTTTGAACTGGTGAAAAGCAGAGATAGTGAGCTCACGTTCGGATATTATTGTTATTTGTTTGAAGTACTGATAGTGATTATGTTTGTTGTCGAAGTGTATTTCTCTCGATATTGACTAAATTGCGTTTGTTCAAGAGTTTCAACAAAGTTTCTTTATTATTCTTTGGCCCAAACACCAAGTTCTTTGGGGCCGACCCCGGCTTCGGAAGGATTTTTTTCTTCAAATTATTTATAAACCTTCCCCTTTTAACGCTCTTTCCATTAATGAAAACTGCATTAAAATCCGTTGCGTATTTTACAAAATGGCGTTCAGTGGATTTAATGTTCTAATTGTGCTGACGTGTATAATACCAGAGGGTTCTCAGTGGCGTCTTCGACCATGCAGGTAGACCTGAATCTAAAACGTGTTGGGAAGAAGATGAGAGTAAAAAATTGTCATCAATACTCACGCACTAAATTACAAATTGACCACAACATTACTTTGGTTATTGCAACCAAATGTGTAGTTATAAATGCGGTTTCAGTGAGCTCTGCCAATCTCAAGGCCTCAAATATCTAATATATAAAATTCTCGTGTCACAGTGTTAGTTGCCATACTCCTCTGAAACGGCTTAACTGATTTTGATGAAATTTTATATCTACACTTGGTAGGTCTGATAATAGGTTTTTATCTATTTTTTATACGCGGCCGGAGTCGCGGGCAGCAGCTAGTGTTTATATAAAATTATAGTAGCATAAATAATATTTTTAAAATAATTTTGTTAATAAAAATGAGATTGCCCATAAAACGCATGGAATGGACAGAAATAACAAATAGTCCAAAAATCTACAGAAATTCTAAGAAATTACAAAATTGATGAAAAATATGCTAAAATTTAGTAAAATTTAAAATCGATTTATTTTCAAAACAGCAACAATTAGAACTTCTTGTATTGTAAATTGTAGTCACTAATCACCTTGCACGACCTTATCACCTTGCACGTCGCTCGTATGTTCGCTACGCGACTTAGCTTGGTGACAGACTAGGCACCGACCTTGGCACTGTGTCCAATATAGTACGCCTGTGCAACGAGTCGCTTGGTTCTTTGTAGCACTAAGCGAGGCTCGTTGTATCACCGTTTCATGGATCTTACTTCGTTGCGTTGACTCCAAATTTGAATGCGAGAACAACATTTAACATTGGACTACAATTTGCCTTTTTATCCGTGCTAATTACACATTATTGTAACTTATTTTTATAGTTACTTAATTTTCTAATGCAATAACAGAGCACGATCCATTTGCAATTAAACTGTCAATTGGACGAACCATTTTTTCCTCGGCCAACGCTAGCAATACCGGCAGTCGATAAGTCTAATCTAACCATCGTTGTAATGTCAAACGCACAAAGGAAACGGCGACCGTTGAGGCAGGTGCTCGTTCACCTGTTGCGTCGGCGCATCGCGGCCTCACCTCCCCTCTGATTGCCCCACCCTCCAAGGATCCTCCAAGACGACCGTTAAGTAATTTTGTGACGTAACTCGTGATTAAATCTAGGGTGCGTTGAGACACAATAGGATTCGTTTTTTAAATTTAAAATATATAAGAAATTTCTAGAATGTGATGGAATTCGGTATACCAGTTCGCTGTGCAGCCAGTTAAAAATATATGAATTTAATTTTATGTAACAAAATTTTAAATGTTGTTATAATATCTAGTGTTTAATAATCTTGAAATGAGAGCATTCAAGCAAGCAGTAGTCGGGTCAAGTTAGCTAAAAAAATATGGGTAAACTTACTATAATTCGTATAAAGATGAAAATTGGTACGAATGTTGGGAACACCATTATAAATGAAAAATGAAAATTCCTCATCGTTCCCCCTTCTACAAAACAAAATCAATATAATACAAATTATAGAAAGAGGAAGTTTTTCATTTGTACGTATTAAATACGCTTTCTAATTCAATATATCGATCTAAAGCGATTAGTGCACCCAATCGGGCTAGAATGAAATAACAAAAAATATATTAAAAGATCATTAAATTTTCTATGGAATCAGATTACTCGCTCAAAATGACAAATCGTAAGATATTCTTACAAAATGACTGCATAAAAAGAGATTTGTAATGATTAATTTTATTACATTCACTACTGACTTGCTCCGGCTTTCTATTATTGAATTAGCACTGGGCTATTTTAATCAACAATTAAAACCTAAATGGGTTTTAATTGTTGATTAAAATAATATACAATATTTAATTTCATTTTTTATATATTAGTATTGATGAGTTTGCTTTTAGCCAGCATCTAGCCATGCAGCAAAGGTAAGCTCACCCAGAAGATGCCTATTCAAGCTCGAACATTAAAAAGAAACACAGTCGCCGGTAGGGAGTTCCATTCCTTGGCAGTGCGTATTAAAAATTTAAAGCGTTTAGTCCGTAAAAGAGGGATTTTGACAAGATGGAGATGGTAACCACCCATTCGTCTGAATATCAGATATAAGAAAGGGAAAGGTGGTATAAGCTCATGCAGCTCCTGAGCACAATCTCCGAAGTACATCTTATAGAAGATACACAGACAGACACAGCACACATATTATGCAGCTTAGTTCTTAAAAACTACTAAATTGACTGCCGGCAATGAGTCTCCTAGCTCTGCGATCTACCAAGTTCCAATTTAAATAATACAGTTAAGAATATTCGAGATGAAATCGTTTAATTCATTGCAATTTAATATTACAACGTACTATCAATGTAAGTGTTTGACGAACTACGTCTATTATTACTATAAAATAAAGTGAAAGTTTCTGAGTATATTTTTATACTTGTTACACAATCTCGTGTATGCAGTGGAATTGGTATTCAGTTGATGAAACTTAGGAGGCAGATACACTATGTATTTGATTTAGGTATATTGGTTATTTTTTCTCCCAGTAATGCATTGTCATAAGATAGTACATAAGTTCGTAATTAAAATTATAACTAATTAATTAGATGGCTTGTAGCAAAATCTTCTTGACAAAAAGACAAAAAGGTACATTTAAAAAAAATAATGCTTGACTTGAGAAAATTTTTCATTATTTAATGCCAAGGATTGTTTCATTATTGATAAATAATATAGTTGAGAAACTTTTTTTTTTCACTTCACTAATTATATTGGACCAACCTGCATTCACCACACATCGAGCGCGGCGACTCAATAACATTTCACAAATGTAATGAACCAAAATGCAGTACAATCACAGTACAAATAAATGCAGTAGTAAATGCCCCATTTGTTATTATATGAAATCAATTGAAACCATTCAATTTTTTACCATTTGTGTACTATACCTTTTTTTTAAATTTCTATATAGACTTTTTTTTGGTATAGGTTGGCAAATACCTAGTATGACGCGGAACGTTAAACAGTCTACTAATCTATTGTTGGTAGGTGGTTACTGTTGCCTAAACATTAAAAAAAAATTAACTCCAACTATGACGAAAAACGACTCTGCCGACTGTGACAATTCGCAATTATGTATTTACTATTGGGTAATTTTCTTTCATAATATATGGCGCTGAAACTACCCGATCTGGCTATATATCTAGATCTATCTAAAACTAGCTATCCAATCTAGCCGATAAAACTCAATTTATGATAATAATTCATGTATTACTGTGAGCATTATGTATGAATGCCTCCTAAATGACTAAATTAATTTCGGGGATTTTTTGTGTGTTTGAGTATTGGATTGGTACTCTGCGATGGTGTTACATTTTTTTATGCTCAGGTTTGGAACTTCCTATCTGTATTTCCGAGCTCATACATATGTTAGAATTCGTTATATAATACACGGTTACAAGTTACAACAGTGTGATGCCCTTTAATTTATTAGTAGAAACTGTATATTATATTATTTTGCATAGTGTAATTCTTTTCAATATAATTTATATTATAGGGTAGTAACACGGACGATTGTTTAAAAAGGAGATAAAGAGGTAGGTAGGTTTTTGTCGAGAGCGAGAGGGGAGCCGCGTGGCATTCATTCGATATTCATTCCTTGCGAAAAACTCCGAAGTGACAACACGCCTTGTTGCTACCCACTCGTTGATTGTAAAGAAATTAAATTAATATCATCGAATGTGTATTTGATTTGCTTCGACCACCTGATATCTAATATCAGAAGTGGAAAGAATCTTCAAAATGGGTAGCGATGACGACGAGGGATTGAATGGACGTAAATCACGCTCACATTATCGCAAACGACACCGGCGGCGTAGTACTAGCGCGAGTGCTGCTAGCTCCACGTCGAGTTACCGTTCAAGAGCAAAGCGGCGAAATGAGAGTACTCGACACCACAAACGGCATGCAACGAAGAAATCTTCAAAAACCAAGAGGCGCAATAGGAGTACCCGGCGCCATAAACAGCGTGCAGCGACGAAATCGAGATCTACGAGTAGACACGTCCAGTCTGGTAACCTGTCGCCGCATCGGCGCCAAGCGATGGTGCACAATACTCCACGGAACGGATCGTTGGACATAGATCAGGCGAGTAGTTGCACATCATAATTATATTATTTTTTTATTATTATTGATTAATTATTACTACGACACGTTTGGTCTAGTGGTTAGTAACCATAGCTGTTAACCAAACGATCACGGGTTCAAATTCCGCTAAGGGCAAATGTTTATGTGTTAACATTACCTTTGTAACTGAGTCATGGAGGTTTGTATCTAGAATATGTACGTATTTACAAAAAAAAAAAAAAAAAACAGCAAGTAAACTATGTAGCACTAGCTGGTGCCCGCGACTTCGTACGCAAAAAAAGAAAGCCTATCTTATGTCCGGTAAGTCTGAATGTTTGTCTGCGGAGTTTCATGAGGAGTTATGGAGTAACATTCATACATGCACACTTGCAAATTTAATGATATTTATTTATTTATTTATTTTTCTTCTCTCTCTCTTTCCTTTTTTTTGTCGTGGCTAGTACAATTTTAACAATGTACAATAGTAAAACTACAGATTGATCAGCATTATAGTTTTAACATTTGTACAGTAGGTAGTGGCCTAAAATAATTAAATAATTAAATAGCCTATACCACGGTATTGTTTGAAGGAAGTGTATAATTGAAAAGCAAGGTGTAGACTGAGATAAAAGCATTGCGACTTGACCTTAATCGCTCATATAAAGAGAAAAATAGACTACCCAAGAAGCCCGAAAATTCCATATAAAAAAAAAAAAAAAAAAAAAAACTAATTTTTTCTTTTATAGTAACAATCAATATCAAATCAGTGTAGGGTTCATATTTACAAGCCGTTCTTGAGATTTTTTTTTCTTAGTAAAGGTTAAATTATAATGTTGTTTTTTTTTTTTTTCTCTCTCTATTTCCCTTTTTATTTCTCCTTCTTCAAAGCAATTGCGTTTAGTTCTTGTAAACTCTTCATCAAACAATGAGCGCATTTAGTGTGAAATGTAATGCAACGTATTACGATAGTAGACATATCGCTATAATCTTAATCACAAATAGATAGACAGTTATAATTACCCTTACAAAACATTTTTAGCAAAACAATGATGCTGGCTCAATGATGTTTTACAGGGAATTGATGAACGGGGCAGTACAACTCCCCAACTGCAGTCGGTACCGGCGCCAGTAGCGTCGCAGATATCAACCGCATCGGTGCCTGAAACGAATGTGGCAGATCACCCAGTGGATGACAGCGGGCTGCCACCGGCCATGTCGGCACCAGCGGCGCAACATGATATGGGTGATAATCGAAACTTATCATCTGATGTTTCGTCAACAATGTTGGTTAATATGAAAGATTTTACTACATTGTTACAAACCTTGATACGGCCAAACATGCACGTACCATTCGATAAAAACATTATACCTCTGTTTGATCCATCACAAAAGAATCAAAGAATTAAACAATGGATTTCTAGTCAATGAATGCGCTAAAATATACAAATGGACTGACGAACAGACTAGACACTTTGCTTTACCAAAATTAGATGGCCAGGAAGTGGTATGAAGGTCTTCAGACCATACTCCTAACATGGAGTGAATGGCAGGAACGGTTAGTTAGGGCCTTTCCGTCAGAGAGCAACTATGGTGCACTCCTAACGGAAATGTTAGAGGGCGAATCTGTAGATGATTATTATTATAATAAAATGATGTTGCTAAATGCATGCGATATCACGGGGAAAAAGGCTGTAGATTGTCTTATCCACGGTATGGACGATCGAATGGTTAGAGCAGGTGCGTCCTCAGCTAGGCTGAGTGACCCTGAAGAGTTGCTTTCTTTTTTGAAGGACTTATGTAGGGAATCCAATAATAAGGCACCCAGGCAACGGTCGGGTGGAGGCACTTCCAACGACATAATTTGCTTTAAATGTAACAAACCAGGGCATCGTAGTTTTCAATGTCGTGATGGAAATGAGATAACTTGTTTTAACTGTAAGGAAAAAGGGCATTTTTCTCACAAATGCAGTAAACCCTTGATCAAATGCGATAAATGTCAGCAAGTTGGACATAAAATAGCTGAATGCAAATCACTACAAGTACATAATAAGTAAGTAATGTTAACTACGGTTACGAAATCAGATTCTAAATATTATAAGCCTGCTATTATTAACGGAACAATTAATGTTAAATATTATGTTGATTTTGGAAGTGTTTGCACCCTCATTACGAAAGATATCGAGTTCGTCAATTATTTTACCTATATCTAGATTTGCTTAGCGAAAATAAATATTATTCTAGTTTAGATCTCGCGAGCGGATCAAATGGCATCGTTCGAAAATCAAATGGCTACCTTCTATACTAAGAATCGCACAAGAAGACAGGCTCTTAAGTTTACAAATTAACGATTCAGAAATCCAACGGATTTAAAATAAAAAAAAAATGTTGGAAGATAAAGATCATTCAGATATTCATAAAAATTATACGATAAAAGACAACAGAGTATATAAAATTAAAGACGATCAACTAAAACGGGTCGTACCTAAAAGTGCTCGGTTTCACCTTTGTAAATTAAGCCACGATGATATTGGTCACTAGCTGCCGCCCGCAACTTCGTCCGCGTTGAAAAAGAAAAAAGTAGCCTATCCTGTGTCCTGTACGTCAAAATGTTTATCTACCAAGTTTTTCAAAATCACTTAATTCGTTCAAGAGTTATGGAGGAACATACATACATACATCCATACATACATACATACAATACCTACACTGACAGATTTATTATTAGTATTGATTTCAGTCTAAACAAAAAAAAAACATAAAAATCTTATATATATATATGTCAATACTTGTATAGAGTGTGCGTATAGTAAAGAACCAGGAGGCCCAAAAGACTGTTACATCCGATTTACAAGGTTAACAAACCCTTTGATAACGGTACATGTCGATCATCTGGGGCCCTTTGTGAAGAGTGCTAAAGGTAACTCTTATCTTCTCGTGTTGGTCGACGGCTTTACAAAATTCACACTATTAAAACCATTAAGAAATTTAAAATCTGGTCCTAGTATTCGTGCACTCGAAGATATATTCACAACATTTGGATACCCAAATCGATTGATTTCCAACCAAGAGACCTCTTTTACTTGCAATGAGTTTAAAAAGTTTTGTGACACATCAAAATACGTCATATATTAAACGCGGTTGATTCGCCTCGGGCCAATGGCCAGGTGTAGAGATATAACCGGACTATACTTGACGGATTAACGGCGGATACAGATAAATTAGGAGAAAAATATTGGGATAACGTGATAGGGAAGGTGCAGTGGGGACTTAATAACACCCTTGACAAAGGTATTGGCAAAGCGCCATCAGAAGCGTTGTTTGGCATTCAATTAACAAATAAAGGAGAGAATATATTCGACAAAATCTTAAATGGGACGCGGTCACCTAGAAAAATAAGTGAAATCAGAAGCGAAGTAAGTACTCATATTGAAAAAGACCAGAAACTACAAAAGGTTAGATATGATAGAAACAAAATTAAAGCTAGGGGATTTAGTAAAGATATTAAAACCGGTAGGTAGGTACCAATGACGGTAAAAGTAAAAAGCTCCTTCTGAAATATACAGGTCCCTTTAGGGTAACAAAAGTACTCGATAAAGATAGGTACGAGGTTTCAAGTATAAACGAGTCCAGCATTACTCAGAAACCCTATTGCAATATATGGGCTGCGGATCGTATAAAACCATGGATCTCCATGTATACTGAAAATGAAAGTGATAGTTATTGTAGTGATAGTGATGACATCTAAGTATATACATATTATTTGATTTGAAAGTGAGCTATCAAACAGGGTATACTGTATAGTCTTAATAGTTAAATCTAATAAGGTTGACGTAAGCATCGGATGATGTAGGTATAGCAAAGGACAAAGTTGAGAATTTGACGTATGATGGAGTGTTGATAGATCCACTCAATAGTAATTGATATATGATGGAGTGTTGATAGATCCACTCAATAGTAATCGAAGTATGATGGAGTGTTGATAGATCCACTCAATAGTAATCGAAGTATGATGGAGTGTTGATAGATCCACTCAATAGTAATTGAAGTATGATGGAGTGTTGATAGATCCACTCAATAGCAATTGAAGTATGATGGAGTGTTGATAGATCCACTCAATAGTAATTGACGTATGATGGAGTGTTGATAGATTCACTCAATAGTAATTGTCGTATGATGGAGTGTTGATAGATCCACTCAATAGTAATTGACGTATGATGGAGTGTTGATAGATCCACTCAATGTTATAGAATCAAATCAATATTAATTATTCCTTTGGTAATGTAATTCGATAATAATAGATAATTAATTGCATCATCATGTTAGCATAAGGTTTTCTATTTAAAGTTAAATTTATTAAAACTAATTCAGAAGTACTTGAAGTGTATAAATTGGGTTAGTTGATCACGATTCAGATAATAGATTTTAGATTGATAAATAGAATTGTATAATTCTTTTGGATTAATAAAGTTAATTAATTGTAGGTTTGAGATGTTGTTCATTGTATGTAAATTGATATGATAGTTTGAGGACAAACTTATTGTCAGGAAGGGCCGAATGTTAGAATTCGTTATATAATACACGGTTACAAGTTACAACAGTGTGATGCCCTTTAATTTATTAGTAGAAACTGTATATTATATTATTTTGCATAGTGTAATTCTTTTCAATATAATTTATATTATAGGGTAGTAACACGGACGATTGTTTAAAAAGGAGATAAAGAGGTAGGTAGGTTTTTGTCGAGAGCGAGAGGGGAGCCGCGTGGCATTCATTCGATATTCATTCCTTGCGAAAAACTCCGAAGTGACAACACGCCTTGTTGCTACCCACTCGTTGATTGTAAAGAAATTAAATTAATATCATCGAATGTGTATTTGATTTGCTTCGACCACCTGATATCTAATACATAGAACCCAAATATTTTCAAAGTTCGAGTGATAAGGCATCTTCTGGGTGAGCTCGCTCTATCATAGGCCTCTCCTTGCTACACAGCTGGTGATGGCCAAGAGCAAACTCATCTCTAAAAAATTAAAACAAAGCCTGCTGACAGCTATTTATAAGCGTATGTAAAATATCCCGCCAATGTTGTGTAAGGATTTCCATCACTTGTATATGCATTTTATACTATTACAAAGGCCAAACCCACTAATGCACGAAATACGATCAATCATTTGGCGTGACGCCAAACTGAAGTGACGCAACGGCGCCGATTTTACATACAGATTTTGACATCAAGTCATCAGTTTTTGCCATTTACGATCAAATTTCGCTTGTCTGATTCCAGGGCTTTATGTTCATATGGGTCAATCCGACGATGAGGATTATGATGGTCCACTATTATACAATTATTATAGATTGAAAGAAGTTATGTTACTGTCGTCTATTGTGTTGTTATGTATGTACAGCAATGGTAACCAAACGGTTTAGGGTCGCGGGACAGGTGCTCATCGCACGCGCCGACCGTTAGCGGTAGAAAGTACGCGACCGCGCCGGCACGCGAATATGGTGACCAATTTTAGTGGAAAAAATCGGAAAATATAAAATTTGCAGTATATCGCAACTAGTTGAATGTTTAGATGAGATGGAACGGTATATTGAGGCCTAAATATAATAAATATGTAGGTAATCATTTTAAAATTTGTTTCCAATTAATATGAATTTCTAATTCAAAATCTTTATCTAGGTAATTAATTTATAATTAACAAAAGAATATTAACATTGCACAGACCTAAAATTTATACAATTCCAATATCTACATATATGTGAATAAATAAAAATAAACAATTAATAATTTTAATTTCAATAATTTTAAATAACTGCAATTTACATTTAAATAACCGCAATTTTTTCCTTTTTTTTTTTTTGCAAAATTATTTCTTATTACCTAACTGGTAAAATATTTTGTTCCATTGTTCCTATCTTTGATACAACTATGTTTGCATGATTTTACCCCTAAGAAACCGAGCGGTAAGATGTTACAAATCAAAAAATGTATAAACACAATTAATTAGAACTGTGGTTGCAAAAGTTCAAAACCGTGGTCACCCACTTCGCTTACCGAACATACTAGTGTGATTAATGTCTAGAGGAAATTTGACGGCTGCTGTTGTTTTATCTACTTAACTGCACGCCTTCGCGTTTTTTGTGTACACTCAATACGAATGTAGAGCAGTTGTTAATGCCTTAGAGAAATTATTACAGATATACGCCGCCACTTGTTGTCTTACTTAGACTATGGACAAGTTTAAAGAAAACGCAGATAAGACAAAACAGAAAAGACTCGCATTTATATATTAATAATGGAAAGGGCGATAAACGGGGAAGGTCTGTGTATATAATTTGTATCTTAGAAAAAAAAAATGTGCGCCTACTGAGGCACAGTCCCTGTTTCAAGCCTTTTGCTACAATTATCTATAGTCGCGTTGTGTATTGTGACATTTTATTAAAAAGTTGGGTTAAATTGTTAAATTACCAAATAAAAAATATTATTATAATATTTTTTTTAGCTACATCAACTTTTGAAATAACCCATATTTTTGCGAATGATAATTATTTTTTACCATTTTATACACTTGAGTTCATCATCAGTTACATTATGTAAATATAATTTTGTATTATCTCGGGAAAAATTAAAATATACTTATTTATTTTTTTTTGCTAATTCATCATTTTCAGACCTTCTGCGTCTTACGTTTAGATTTTTTGATTATATCTGACTTTTAATCTTTGACGGAATCTTACTCTAAGTCTAGAATTAAATCGCCGGTTCGGTATCATTACAATGTGTATAGTGGGTATCTGTTACGAGTGTATCGGTGTAAAATATCTGTTTCAGTAGTATCTATTAATTGGATGTAATTATAATTAAATTAACATACCTTAAATACTCCAGATTAACTACACTTTCTTGGTTTCGATATTTAAATATTTGAAACTTTATACCATACACTCATGGTATCGAGTCTCAAAGTCGACAATAAAGTTGATGTCAGAAAATATCTAATTTTAGTTCCTGTACAACTTGTTTAAAATTCTATAGAATGAATCACAGAGCAAATTAACCATACGCTCGTAGTCTAGATATTTACAAAGTTGATAGACGATAAAGTCAAAATTACCTCAATCGAGTTCCTGTACCTCTCGTTCATAATGTGGTCTACAGAATTAGTCACAGAACAAATTAAATTGTATCATCTAAAAGATGTCAACTGAGGATTCAGTGTAACGTAAAAACACGTTACTATGCCTCTTACCGTTCTCGTGCCACAGGACCACAAAATTTCCGTTCGTCATCGTTCAATGAGTAAGGTTTTTAGGGTTCAGTTATCTTAATATTCAGTGAATACATTTTTCTTCATAAATTTCTGTACTTCTTATAAATAGGTTGATTTATTTTTCGATAGTTAAGATATATGAATATAGTAGTCCATTTTCCAGTCATTATTGATACAGTGACCATTTCAATACAGAAGACCACCGTAAAATAATAGCAGGTTTCAGTGATGATGCCGGAGCCCCTAATGGGACCAAACCCCATTTATCTATATCCTAGTATTAATCCCTTATCCTTTTTACTACCAAGATTGGCAGCTTATATTAATAGGCGAATGTAGCTATTTACCATCAAGTAGATCGTTAACCTGCCTACCGATATTTTAAAAAGAAACAACTCAGATGAAATCTTTTGCAATTATTGTCAGAATTTAATTTTTTACGGTCATTAGTCAGGATCAAACAAAATCGTACTCCAAGAACACGTTGTTAGTAACAAGAGTTTTAGCTCCATTATATTGCACGAATAACACTAATTACAGTAGTTCAGATTAATAATTCTAACATTCTAAGTAAGAGTAACTGCCATATCTATATCCTTGTCATACACTACTTTCATTATCATCAATTGATTCAAATTATAGCGGATATAATTCATATGACTTTCTCTTTCGAGTCGGCCTAAAAGAATAGATAACAGAAATTATTTAATAATCTATCTATACCAATAAATAAAATTGAAGTGTATGTTTGTAATGTCAAAATAACTTGATTAGCATGTTCGAAATATTATAATGCAACATTCAAATTAGGTCAATCGCCATTTAGCGCTATATCTTTTGGATAGTGGACCAATGTATGACCCAAAACAGGCTATATCGCACGTTTTATACCCGTCCATCATAAAGGTATAATTCCAACAACCTAATACTCCCTTTACGCCGTCCATTTTTAATGACATCATCATACAAAATATTCGACCGTAGAAAACAGGTGAACCCGGTTACGATACAGAACCCTCACTCGCGACCGTTAAGTTTTTTATATTAAAGAAATACGTAAATAGAGCAAGGTGCGGTGGACCGAGGTAAATCTGAACACGCGACACACCGTGACGATCGGAGGGTGCTGGGCACGCTCCCTAATTACACACAAAAAAACCCAGAACTTAAGCCCAGAACCTCTTTTCTGTTTCGTTTTAACCAAATTTATAATAAACATAATATAATGATGTGAAATTGTTATGTAGTGAATTTATTTCTCTGTGGTTATTTAATATTTTACTAACAGACAGAATACGCAAATAGCAGTGGGGAAGATCACACGACTCATAACTGAATGTAAGGGTACAGAAGTTACCACCCTTGAGTACCTACAATATGTTCTGATGCAAATCGGTAGGTGATACCAGATCACATCCCCTCTGCCCATCTTGCCCCTTATCCTTAGTCTATTTCTAGATCAACAGTGGTATTGTATACATAGTGACGGATTTACACATTTGTTGCCTGTAGGCTATTCAAATTTTGCCGCCCCTACTGACTTCTGCAATTCGATACTTACCCTAGTTCACAATCATTTCAATTTGGGCATCGAGCACGTAGTCCTTGTTCTCGAGACAGATTTCGAACCGTTGACGCCGAGATGGGTCGTCGGGGATCGCGTGCTCGATGCCCAAATCGCTTGCCTGTGCTTACAGCTAGCTTTTTTTTTTAATTTCAATGATCAAAGGTTTCTAATGAAAAAATATATTGTTAAAAAACCGTTTAAACTCAAACTAAAGGATAAAAAATGAAAAATAAATTAATTAGCTCTAAAATTTGTAATTTTTTACCTTTTTTTTTTCGGTTTTCGGTTAGAATTTTTTTATCAAAATCCAATTTAGGCACCTTGTAGGAAATGTTTTGAAACTTACAAAACCCTACTTTACTTTTTTATTTCCCGAGTAATCGATTGTCAAAGTCAAAAATGACTTTTTCGCTTTGATCGATGATAACTCAGCGAAAAATCAACGTACAAAGCTCATAAGGGGGTCAAATTGTAAGGAATCAAATTCTCTAAAAAAAACTAAAATTCTCTAAAATTGTTACTGATTTGCGTCAAAAAAACCCACAATTCACAAAAAATTATATGAATCTTGTAAAAAAACATTTAGATAACTTCCTTGTGTTCGCAGCTACGAGTATGTAACAATATAAAATAATAAAGCAAAACTACAACAATTGGCTTGTGACAATTGGCATCGAAAAATATGAAAACAAAATATATAAATTGAATTTATTTTAATGTAATTAATTATGTTATGTACTTATTTAGTTAGCTACTAAGTTCTACAAAATGCTCTGTTAATATGTTACTAGTTTTTTTTTTTTTTACATTTTTACAAACAATGATTGTAAAATTATATAGCATGCTACTGAAGATTAAAAAAGAAAAGAAACCCAATATGTTATGGTCGCGAAACCGGTATCGCGAAAAAGGTTCCCGAAAGCTATAACAAATTAATTGTAGTTGTACCTAGTCAAAGACAAGGTCGTGCAGGAGTGATAAAATTTACAGAAAAAACGGACCTATTTTATATTTACAAAATTCATCGAAATGTCGAAAATAGATCAAGTAAAATTGTGAGTACGACTGTACTTAATCAATGGTATAATTAATTGAAGTAAAAAGTGGTTTCCTATATAGGCTCTATCGTGTAAGAAATAAAAATAATATCCAATACATATCAATAGGCTACCTTATGGCCCATTGGCCATGTGTCGTGCACATGTTCTTTGTACCATAATGATACATACATATTCATATCCAAACAGGTAATTTTTACGTATAACACCTTTTGTTGTGTTTTTTTCTTTACCCTTTCACGTGGATGTCAGAATGGTAGCGAACAGTGCGTCAATTAGTGCTATTGTGAACAAAGAAAATGATGGATAGAATTCATTTTTTAGTATTTATAATAATGTTAGGACTGATGTTTTGATTAATGAATTTTTTGAATAGGTTTAATCAGATTCGTAGATATGTTTTAGTATTGACATCGTCTTAAACTTGGAAGGCGCTTCGCGAAAGAGGTTCGCGAATGAGCGAGTTCTCATACTAAACCACTCTCATAAATTCTTCAACAACGATGTCTTTCTTCTGCTTCTGCTACGTTTTCCCTGCATTTCCGTTAGAATGCGGTATCTCTCACCCCTCATCAAGTGCGCAACACTGCAGCTTCCTCTCTTTTACCGTTCTTAGCAATTCCATTCCCTGCTCCATCCGATGCAATAGTTTAATACAATAGTTTATTTATTTCTGTATGATTCCCTTTTATTTTCATTCTGATGTTGAGTACAACAAGTAGGATGACAGTCCATTTGATGACAGATGAGTGGGAACCATTAACCTCAGGAAGGATGGTAGTGACCTACTAACCTGCAAAAAATAATTTCAGCTCATTTAAGTCAATTCGACCTGTTCTTATAATATTAATTTCAAAGCAATACCAGACACTGATGATCAAAGCAAGACTAGAAACGCTTTAATGTCTAGAGAAAATTGTTTCTGCCAAATAATAAGAACTAAAAATGCTTCAAGAGCTACCAATATGAGCTAATGTACACTGAAACCGTCTTCAAACAATTTTAAACTTACTTATTCTACTCAATTGAAATCTACAACAACCATTACTTCTCTCGGTTCTTAAAAGTTTAAATGGATACAAAAATATGAATCAGTGGATACTGTAACTGTTAAAGTATCTAAAATTGCATCAGATTTTGTTGTACTGGGATATATACAGAAAAGAGGTTGCAGTCTTGTCGTAAATCGTATCTTCGTGTGAACTGGCCACGCCTTCCGAATGATATAGCTCCGGCAATCAGTAGATAATAATTATTTTATTAATATACAGCACCTTTTCGCCTATTTCCTCCAGGTGATTTAGTGTTGATTGTTAATTAATATCGTGTAAATGGTTTATGGTTTTTTCACTTGATGTTTAGGGTACTAAACTTTAAACTGGTTTGATTTTTATCGCATTAAGTACTTTAAGATTGGCATTTCTTTTTAATTAATCAATTAGTTTAACATGTTGCCGATGCCGCGTTTCTATAAACGAACAGTCTTCGTTGAGAGGTGTCGACATCGCATTCAATAAACCAGATACTTCACACCGCGAGCTATGGTGTAACTACTCTTTGTCCAAAAGTTTTGTCACTTTGATACTACATACTGATACTTTGATACTTTGATACTGAATGTACACTTCAGTACCTATCATGTAACTGACTACCAATGAAGTCGGCTTCCGATCCTGAAAGGTAAACAAAAAGGATATAGAGACTGGTCGATGCTTAAGAATTATGCCAAAAAGCTATCGACCGTATTGAGATAAATCAGTTGAGTAGTTAAGGCGTGAAAAGTTAACAGACAGACAGAGAGGCAGAAATGTAAAAACAATATTATCAATCCTTTCTATGGCTAACGCCGGCCAAATGTGGTTTCTAATTACATTTCAAGACATTTTCATATGTGCAAAACTGTTACCGGTTCCTAGAAAAATTAAAAAGTAATTCCAAATAAGGCTAATGGTAAGCTGTTAAACTGTTGCCTTATTGTATCGGTAATCACATCAAAGTTCCGATGACGTGGGCGTCACACTCTAATCCAATTCAGAACGCGTATCAACTGATCCACTACTCATCTGGTTAGCGTCATTACTGTGATCGATATCGCTAACTTTAATTACGAAATATCCGTCGCCTACGCGCTCTACCTTTAAAACGGCTTTAGTTTCATCGATGGCCAAATGATTTATGGTTTCACATTAAACTCAACGTTATAATCTATTGAATTTGTGCGTTCGAACTCTGTAAGAATTAAATTAAGTTAATTGTACATCCCATTTTTACTATGACCACATTAGACTAAAACAAGTTAGGTGTTCTGTTTTTTTTTTGTTGAAATATTTAGACTAAAATCAGTAAATTAATAACAGTACGAAAGCCTTTTTTCTTGAAATAAAATTCTAAAAATATAATCTTAGTTCAACTTATCTTCAATAGAAATTGCTTGGAATATTAATTTAAATTCTATTACAAATAGAAGTGACATATCGAAAGGGCAGATGCTGAATGCCTTTGGGCACCTGCAGTGTTAGAACGTTAGCTATAAATAATTATTGTGGTTACAAAACGCCTTTATGAATCTATATTGCAAAACCAAGCGTAAAATGTAAAGTGACACCTTGTTGGACGTTATGTGAGTGCGATGGTGTATAGAATAAAAAAGATACGACGGCCTTAATCAAAATTAAAAAATCCATATCAAAGTTACCCATTTGTTAAATATACTGATTCTGTATGTGAAACTGTATGTTTCTTATTTATATTGGAATTATAATTCTTTAATGTCTATTTCATTGCTATTTGATTTTTTCTGCCCCTAGAAAGAAAGATATAAACCATATTTTTAATAAACCTTAACGAATTTTCAAAATCTAGATTATTGTCATTGCATTGTTTCATATTTATTGCAAACTAAGCAAAGAATAGTACTACGCAAATAAAGAATAAACTAAAAATATTCCTAACAATACAAAATAATAAAAAAGCTAAAGTCGTGCAACAATCGATGTACCGAATCTAATTAATTGATTAAGACAACTAAATATCTGTTATTAATTATTAAAAATGAACGTTATTTGAGTGTTTTGATGTATTGAATTGATATATAATTTGATGTTCGATTTATCATAGAACATCGATACACTCAATTAATTTTAAAAGCGAATCAAAGTGTCTTTCTCTAAGAAACTTGGCCAGACATTTTCGCCGTAGATTCCGGTAATTACTAATTAAAAAATACTTTTAATACAACAATTCACAATAGTTTTTATAAAAAAAATATGTTTTTTAAAGAAGAAAAATACTCATAATTTGCTAGTCTCGATAAAACTTGTGCTTCCTTAGTTTATAAGACTATTACAAATGATTGATTTAAGTATAGCTTTTTACACAAGTAAAATAAGCTCTAATGTGAATAATTATATTTTTGTGTTATATTTAATAATTCCATTTACATTTTAATTAGTCTTGTTCTACCAAAACACGGCTAAGTATGGTGAGCATATATGTAGAGCACATGTAATAACTGATATTACGTATGAAATAAAATATTTATTGGAAGACTATAAACGAAATTTCGCGTGTGAGTTAGTACGTATTCAATGAACTGATAATAGTTTGGTTGACACTGCATACTCCTATCTTATAGGTAGTACGCGGTAGGATATTATAATATATAATAATATTTCAGCAATAGAATTGAATTTATTTTTCCATATGGACAGGCGTGGTAGCCACAATAACGTAGCTCACCTGCCACTCTGTTGAGAAATGGTACAAAATGTAAGTCACGACGAAACTCGCTTTTGGAACTTTAATTATTTTGTTTAGAACAAAAAAAAACTACAGAAAATTTATGGTTGATTTATGGTTAAAAAGATGGTTATCAATATAAATTAAAAAAAATTAAGCATTAACTTTTGAAGAATATGAAACGTGAACAGGCACATTATATATGTATTATTCAAGAAAAATATGATTTTTGACTTAATAATCCATTATCATGAACATAAGATAACTTGATCATAAAAGCAACATCCAATATAAACTAATATCTCTGCATATCTAGTTCTTTCAGATTTCATATAATTATGGGTCTTATTCACATATAAAATCTTAACTTCTACTTTTAACTGCTTTAAATATGAAAGAAAGCCTGTGTTTATCAGATGAAACGAATTTACTGTGGGACTTAATTATGAAAGGGACATACTGCGTAACTTACATTTATGATACAGGGATTCTTATTCTGGTGATGAGCTAGTATTATTCATTAAATATATATTATTTCTTTAAACTTGAACTACTTTCTAAATTGTATTTCTATAACAAAATTTTATTTCTAATATTCCGCTTCCTTTCTTAATTTGAGTCAAGCAACCAGCCCGCAGGCAGACAACACCTGAGCTGATCTATAGTTACAACGGTACTGCGGGCCAAATTGTTACTTGCAATAGTGTTTTAGATCAATAATACACATGTATAAAACATATGGTACATTTTAACGGATCATTATATACCTAGATACATATTATGATTTTGTAACAACTTAAAATTATGGTAATTGTATTGGTCATAGATTTGTGAGTAAACACATTATGATAGGCATACGTATTAAATAAGACCGCCCTTCTGTCTTTGTGCCTTGGTGACCACTAAGCAACTGTGTGCTTTTGCGTCGGTTATATTATTCTCTTGTTCATTTGTCCTTCACCGAGTATCAAGCCACCCCTTGTCCATATTATACTACCTGTCATTTTTTTTGTTTTATAATCCATAAAATTAGCATTCGCATTATTATTTTTTATAATAATTAAATATTGGCAGTTTACGCAGTTGCTTTTTTTTATGATAAAAGGCAAAGAGTTTGAATGTAGATGACTAGTGTCGTCTAACAACAATCATAAGCTACACAGTTCGAAATCGGCTAAGCATCTCAGTTAACAGTATTTAATAAGTAATATATAATTATTTTGTGTATTGTATATGTCGTGAATTATAGGTAATATTATCAATCAATACTAATAATAAATCTGTAAGTGTAGGTATTGTATGTATGTATGTTCCTCCATAACTCTTAAACGAATTAACTGATTTTCTTGAAACTTGGTAGATAAACATAGGATATAGACGTACAGGACATAGGATAGGCTACTTTTTTCTTTTTCAACGCGGACTAAGTCGCGGGCGCCGGCTAGTATATCATAAAAACTCATTTTCGTTATGCACGACATAAATCAGGCAAGCTAACTTTTCAAATGACTCCAATTTACATTACATACATAGAAATATGATCAAAGAAACCCTACTCATTAGAAAGAGTGAGGAAACCCCTATTACAATTATCAATGAAAAGTCTACTTCTAAGTATTATATCTAAGTTCATTTCTGTTGGCCGTATGGTGTCTGCTGATCTTCATTAGACCAATAGCTTCTTGCTAGTGTTGCATGTGTTTACAAGCGCAAATGGTCACGTACTATCAATTGGAACACCAGGTTGTCTGCCACCTTTTACATAATAATTTAAAAAAGTACGGTTTAAATAAAATGACAAAGTTTTAGTACTTAAATAAGAAGTTTAAAAAACAGCATTCTTTACAAGAGCATCTGGATTTAATTTAATTTCTGTGATAATTATCAATACTAATAATAAATAATAAATAATGTAAGGGTTGGTCATGGAGTAAGTTACTTAGTTTTCAGAGATATCGTGTTTATAGGCTCTATACATGATACTGAAACTAAATTGATCATTTTTAGAATTTTTTCTGTATGTATGTATGTATGTACTCGTATGTATGTATGTTCGTCCATAACTCTTAAACGAATCGACTGATTTTCATGAAATTTGGTAGATAAACATTTAGACGTACAGGACACAAGATAGGCTACTTTTTTTCTTTTTCAACGCGGACGAAGTCGCGGGCGCCAGCTAGTTAAAAATATAACTATGTAGATGCTGTCATAAATTGATCTTTATTTTTATGAGCGGGTTTATCACTGAATATTAGTAATAAACACTTACATGAGTACGCCTCCGGCTGTTACGGTAAATCGGCAATTTGAAACAGAGATACCGATTTTTTTATTATTCCCAATGAATAGTTATTAGAAGTAGATGAAAGGCAGATAGATTAAGAGTAAGGTGTGTGCGCACGCGCCGCCTTACGCTTGGTTTTGGGCATTAGAATTAAGGTGGAATGTTTTACTGCCAGATTTTATCTAGTGGATATTTGATTTTTCGTGAATTACTACTTCACGGCTGTATTTATATAACATTTTACAAAGTGATTTAAATGAAGTTATATCATCAAAATGTATGAGGTTATGTAGAATGGATTTTGATGGTATTTTCGTAATTGGATTTTGATAGTAATTTCTTCTCAAGTGTACACATATAAATATTATATTAATTTAATTAAAATGCAGTAAAGAAAGGTTGCTGTTTTGTATCAAGTCTCATGCTGTCTAACCTTCAATTATCTAGAGATTATTTTAAGTAATTATTGGTATTATTCTGTCTGTCGGTCTGTTCGCGATAAACTCAAAAACTACAGCACCGATTTTCATGTTGTTTTCACCTATGGATAGAGTGGTTCTCGAGAAAGATTTTAGTATATAGTTTACAAAGTTACGCAGGCGAAGTCGCGGGCAGCAGCTACTATTACATAATAAAGTCGTTGTCCGCCTCTGTGTTTCTCTTCAAACTTTTTCTGAACAACCCAACGGATATAATACGATTTTCACTAATGGAAAGATCTATTAAACGGTGAAAATTTGTGCATATAATTTCAAGAAATAAATGCATCGTGCGAAACCGAAAGTGGGTCGTTAATAATAATATAATAATTTAAATGTTTGTTATTTTATTTTACACCATACTGTGTTAATTTTCAATTATTTGTTTTTTTTTAGAAATACACAAATAAAGTTTATTTAGAATACCTTTGGTATAAATACGACTTATGGATTAATTTTACATACTTACTTAAAAGATATTAACTTAGATTGCATATTATATATTGCACTAAAAATTATTTCTACTTTCTGGTAAAATTTAAAGATTTTCGCAACTACTCCAACACATTTGCATAAACCAATTTTATTTTATTATTATTATCATTATCACCTTTATCATAAACATAATTCATTTTTATTTTATTTTTAGCAAAACCACAACGTTAAGGTAATTCTTAACGTTGCAAATACCAAAGTTAAGATAAAAGTGCAAATACCAAAGTTAAGATATGTTAAGTTTTTGGATGGATAAATTTTGGGAATAAACATCAATACCTACGAATAAAAAGTTGCCTTAGGAGAGGTATACTTTGATAAAATTATTGTTTCACTACCAAATAAAGATTAATAGCAGAAATAAAAAACCTGCACATCTCAATTTGGTCATAACTCAAACTAGATGAAATCTTCTTAGAAATTTTGATCGTCATTTTTTTAATTCGAGCCATCAAAACGTGGCCATACGAACATTAACAAATTACTGCCTAAAGCTTTTTGAATTGACCGGATATGGTACCTTTAGTGATCTATAATTCGAAATCAACTCTAGAACAGAAGAACATAAAGTCTAAACTCGGTCGCAATGAACTTTGATTTGCATTCAAAAAGTCAATGATTAAAATTAAGTCAGTTTCCGTCTGTAACAACTATAGCTATTTTAGCCTGAAGCTAATATATGTCTGTCGATATAAAACTTACGTTATCAGCACCTAAACCTTCCGTACCGTCTTTTATGTATGTATACAAATACATACTTGCTTTAATGTTGGTAAGAAAAAGTCGCCATTACGGCATTTTTCTTTTTCGCTGGACCTACAGCCTCAGAAACAATTTAGCTTTGTTACATTGTAAAGCACACCTACAAAATAGTTCGACAGAAATTTTGGCATATAAAAAATTACTTATATTTTTTAGTCAATATGAAAAGTTAATTAAATAATGCAATTGTATCTACTACTATCTGGTTAATTTTGTTTCTTAATGTAATTTCATCAAAGACATTTCAATCAATGGACCTAATTAAAGATATAATATGAAAGCTTAAAAACTATTTTTACGACTTAAGTCGTTATAGCCGTAAGCTACTGTTCGTCATTCGTCAATAATTATTATGTTTAATTAGAGTTGGTTGTTTTGTTTCGAGTTTAAAATTTACCATAAACGAGATGCATTCTTCAGTTCGGTTTGCGTTTGATTAGTTTTACTGCTAGTATTCATAAAGTTGAGGCCATGAAACGAGCGGCTTTCATAAGCTTTAAGTATTTGGGCAGCTTACTGTCATGCATTTCCCAACTCCAATCAAACCAACCATTTCCACTTACACCAATATTTTTTTATTAAAACATTGTTAATCAGCACATTTACTCATTGTATTATGTGCTTATGAGTAAATTTTAAAATTATTATAAAATATATTTGAATTTAAAGTTTGCTTTTAGCACATTTCGTACGAAATAAAATTGTGCGAGATGACTACTAAACCTCATCCCTGTAATAAAGATTGCACTATTGTAGTGCGGGTAAATAATATATTTATAAAAAAAAATTCGCCCGATTTTATTTTATTTTCAAATTGAGTTATTACAATATAGATATTGACAAAATTTCTCATAATTATTGGAATAAAAAATATATTAGAGCTTATGAGTTATAAAGATGTTTTTATTTGCTTAGCGTCAATGGTGAACTTGGTTATATTCGTGATATTCAATGGTAATATTCGTGAACTGAATGAACTTTTCAAGATACAATAATTCGTGTACCAATATAATCGTGTTAGATACTGTGTATACTGTAGTTTAGTGGCCCCATTTCAGCTGGCCCACGCAACAAGCGAGCACCCGTATTTATTGAGCTAATTGGTTGTAAATCGAAGGCAGATTGTTTCAAAATGGCCGACAACGATTTTGTGTAGTAAAACTCATAAACCTCCCTACGTGTACGTTGTCGGTTAATGGCTTCATGATAAGGTTCCTTTTATGGTCTAATTGGAGTTTCTTAGAAGCTTTTTTTTTGTCTTCATCATTATTAATTTAAACGCCAATTAGACGAATAAAGATTTTATTGATCCAAATACTCTTTAATGTGTATTAGAGTCACATAATTAATTATTTTAAAATATTCCACTTAGAGACTAAAAATAATCATAAGTATATTGACACTTTTACTAAATTGGATAACATTGTATAGAATTGTTGACTCATAAACGTAGAACCATAATTTAGATTTTAACGTTGTCTCGAAAGAAAAAAATGTATGGTCTAACTAAATTCAAATAAATTCAAAATATAAATAGATAATAAATAAATAAGAGATAATAATAAGATAATAGATAATAACACAGATGTTAAACAATAAATAATTCAGCGATCATTGATCTGCTTCTTTAACTGAAGATTTTAATTATTATTATTTGTACATATTATATCTTACTTTAAACAATGTTACGAACAAACACATTATTAAAATAAAATAATATAATTGTATAAACTATGATAACATAATTATTGATGTTAATATCTTGTATTTTTTCAGTCTCACCTTTCATACTCGTATTACAATCAATCTGACTGTAGTCATCGGAAAAAAAAGAATCTTTTACAACAATTTTGTGTTGCACGGGATAATTTCCCTTCGGACAAGGATACAGCGAATCGTCAGCGCATTATTACATCATTAATATAATGCATCCAAATCTCTCGGGTGTACGTTATGAATAATGCACCAATTTATATGTATGAGACGCAGGTTATATCCTCAAATTGTGTTGTGATCCCAATCGTTACCGGCTAATAGGCCATTTATTGGAAACAATCTTTTAAAACTATATTACAATAAGCAATTATTGTTTGTTTTGCCACAATTGAAAACACCGTGAATATAAATTTCGTTTTATCGCTACTAAAGTGATTATGCTTGCCTAATAACCTGTAATAGTTTATAAGAAAATTTATAAATTGAATTTACTTTGGATGTAGGTATTAAAAGGAAATAATAAAAGGAAACATTTTATTTTTAACTAACTATTAATTGTTAATAAACAAACATTATATTGTATTAATAGAGATTGAATAAATACCGTAAATATATATTAAAAAACTGACCAACGTCATAATTATTATGGTTAACACCAGGACATATTTTTACTTGATCTTATGCATATTATGTTATGTGTTATGATGCATAAAGTTATGTGGTGATCCTTACCCACTAAAAACCACCCTTGTCACGACTGTGATTGGACCTCGAGGGAACTTTGAAATTTCGAAGTCATATTCTTACATCATTTTCTCAAAGTTTTACAAAAGTAATCTATCTTGGAGCAGATAATCAGAGCAGTTAATGAATGAAGGACTTTACCAGGACTGGTTCCCGATACAGGATATTACTCCACTGTAATTATTGGTGTGGAATCATTATGGCATTACGTGACAGGCTCATGGTGGCAATCAGGATTAAATTGTGATGTGGAGGCTTCCGCCTGTGGGCAATTGGCTGAGTAATGTGGGTAATAAGCGTTTCTAGATCTGCAGTTGTAAAAATATCTTTCCTACCGATTCATAGTTGTTGCTTAGCATTAACTGAAGCTGGGGCAAATTAGAGCCTCGAGTCGTTTTTAGTTGCATCTACATAACTTTAGTATTATTAATGAAATATCTGTTAAATCTTGATTTTTATTTCATTTTTAAATATTTTCTATGATTTAATGAATTGATAACAGAATTATAATTAGTACTTACTTCATATCGCTTTTTAACCTTAGTCATAAATTGAGCAAATAAATAATAAAAAAGTAGATATTATAATTGTCCCTTTTTTTAAAAAACCGTAATAATTAGTGCAAAGCCTAACAAAATAGATTACAACAATTAAAGATAACCGCTTTGTCATTAGTTACATTACGAATTCGCTGCATTGCATACATAGCCTCGGTTAAAAACAGTAAGTATGTGAATCATAGTTCCCACATTTGTCTGAAAAAGTAATTTCGTGAGCAATTTTGTCCACTTTTACAGAAAGAAAATTATATAAATAATGACAAACTATTTCATGAAATAATTACGAAAATGAAAGGTACACAGTTGGCGTGAGATGTATGGAATGAAATGTGTAATGACAAAAGTATTGTGAACTTAGTGGCTTAAGTGGAGCGATTTTTAACAAAAAAATAACTCAAAAAAATCCATCAACTATAGAAAAACATTTTATCTTTAACATACATATTAAATGTACTAAATGATCTCCAAGCTAGTTTTACCTATGTTTTGGATATTTTACGATATTTAGCGCCATGGCTGATATTTACTTCAAACCAATTTTTTCTTTTTTTATAAAGACATAAAATTTCATTTTAATAATAATGGTGCCTCATTAAAGAGATTTTTTTAATGTCTATACGTATTTTCTCTCAACTGCTTATCACTATTAGACTAGACCTTTAAGTGGGAAGATATGGCATAGAAGTCTAACACGTCAGCCCTTATATTAATAGAAAACTTGACACATCTAAGTCTTCTAAAATCTTAATCTTAATTTTAACTAAGTCATCTAAAATATAAAACGTTTCTTACAAATAACTGCCTACAGTGTCACTGAATGCACACCTTATTAGAGTTATATTTAAAGTTATACATTTAGAGCCGTGCGTGATGCAGATGAGACAAATAGAACAGATGTTGATGAATGTTGATTGCTATTATTTCCCAAAAAAGTCACACCGGGCATTCTTTGCTGTTGAACTTAATAATGAGTTCCGTATAAAACAAGACATCTCTTCATTATTGACATAAAATTTAGTTTAACACTAAAGGTATTTTTCGCCGAAATTTGATTAAAATTCATTTATGCATTTTTATTACTTACTTACTTATGAAAAAGTCTCATAGAAAGTTCAAGTCCCTGACCCTGATTTGATAAAACCAAGAAACTACTGTTACAAAACAATGAATTTATAATAATTTATACATTTTAATTATATATTTAATATTTTACAAATTAAGCAACTTTTGCGTGCAAAAAATAAAATATAATAAACTAGGTTTTTCCCTCGATTTATCCAAGTCCTTTTTCCTTAAAGTGTTAAAACTTCTATTAAATATTTATTGCTCAATATTTTTGTCGCTCAAGATTTTTGCTCAAAATTTTTATATTTAGATGATCCTTCGGGAACAGTCCTTTTTTCTCGATGAGAGGGATCCTCTTCTGTATCCCTGACAAGATGTATGCAAAATTTTGTGACGATAGGTTGAGCAGTTAAGGCGCTAAAGCTAACAAACACACTCTTGCATTTATATCAGTTATACTCTGGGTGTTAATGATATTAAATAAATGAAAATAAAAATATTTTTTCAGATATCGCTGCGTAACTCTAAAGCATGCGACGTGCAATGAAACAAAGTGTGATTACCATAATTTTATCGCCCCACGTGTCCGAGGACTTGAATAAAAACTGGTAGCAATCACGGTACACCGCCATCGCCAGTACAACCGAGGGAAAAAGTGCTAATTATATATAATTTATTATTTACTATGAAATATAGAAATCAAGTTAATTGCTTTTTTAAATATTAATACTATGGGACAATTTATGCTTTTGACTTTTTGGGACTTAACACAAAGTCTTTTTGCACATTTGAGGCGAAAACGGGATAATTATATTAGAACACACAGCAGTCTGCTTTAAGTAAATGTTTTTTTTTTTTTTTTTCACTCCTTTATTCCCGCAAACTGTCCATGGGACATTTAGCTGGATTTTAAGTATTTCCTAAAGGACGTGTTTGGAGCAAAATCCAGTGATTAAGTAAATGTGATTGTAAAAATGATGATTTCTCTCCAAATGCGCTTGTACAGTAATTAATTTTGTTAATTAATTTAATGAAATCCACACTTTATCTATATATTAAGAACCAGCAATTTCTGTTTGAAATGAAAAGTAATATTAAAAACAGAATTGACCATCGTTTTCGCTATGAAACACAAAAGCACAAGTGGTATTACACCAAAGATTTATTATCATTATTACATTTTTCAAGTCAATTTACTTTCTTGATGATTCTGTACCTAATCTAGAGTATGTTTAAGCTCAAAGGTCAATGATGTTCTATCTATGGCAGCAGACAGATAATGCAACTGATATGCTTACTTGGCTTGGCACCTTATGCTCATTAAGCGGATATGTCAATATTGACAGGTCGTCGCCGCCCAATGTTGTAATTAAACCACTATTGCCATTATAGTCCTGTCACCTGTCAGATTTAGGTACAATAATTATAGTTCATGGTTTATTTAAAGTGAAATATAATATATTTAATTCATTTTATAGATATTTATTGAAAATATTTTTAGTTAATTTTAGTAATTTAAATATATAGTTACTCTAGTTTACAGATCTCTAGATAACATCCCATCTGGTTGACTGATACCTATTAGTTACACAAAGAAAATTAAATTCTATGTCATAAAGTTGCCTAAAGATACTAAAATATAATTAGGCGCTAAACTCAAGGTAACTTGGGCATTTAATATAACATTGGTATGTAGTCATTCGGAGCCTGGTAGGCTGGTAAGTAATATTTAATAATATGTACAAGTTAGAATAAATCACTAGGTTCTAGAATCATGTTTCATTCATTACTAAAATGTGTAACACATAAAGAACTTGCCCACAGTATATTATACATAGCAGTCAAATCAACCCTGTTATAAACCGCCATTCATTGTTTCAATCGGACAAGTACGGCTAGGGAACAACGATGCGCGAAAGAGACACTCCAATGCGGAGAAGGACATCTCTCTCTAGCGCGCGGATAATCGCAAACAATATTGCCTAATAAAGATACTCGGGTTTATTCTGAAACAAACTGGTTCGCTGATCGTATGCATGTCTTAGATATGTTTCCCTTTTGAAATTTAAAATTTATCATGGAAACACGTGCTAATTATTTATTGAATTTAATGAATTAGCCAATTGATTAGCAAAAGAGCCAATGACCGGTTCAGTGGGTTCAGTTAAATTCACGCACTAAATCTGATAATCATACGGGTATTTAAACACCGACATTGGATATATTGAACATTAACATTGGATATGTAGGGCATGTTAGTTGGATTTTTACTGTGGTGTACTATCTACTAAATAAAGAATATTCTATAATATTATCAAATACTAGCTGGCGCCCGCGACTTCGTCCGCGTTGAAAAAGAAAAAAAGTAGCCTATCCTGTGTCCTGTACGTCTAAATGTTTATCTACCAAGTTTCATGAAAATCAGTTAATTCGTTTAAGAGTTATGGAGGAACATACATACATACAATACCTACACTTACAGATTTATTATTAGTACTAGCTGGCGCCCGCGACTTCGTCCGCGTTGAAAAAGAAAAAAGTAGCCTATCCTGTGTCCCGTACGTCTAAATATTTATTTACAAAGTTTCATGAAAATCAGTTGATACGTTTAAGTTATGGAGGAAGTTATACTTACATACATACATACAGAAAAAAAATTCTAAAAATGGTCAATTTAGTTTCAGTATCATGTATAGAGCCTATAAACACGATATCTCTGAAAACAAAGTAACTTACTCCATGAACAACTCTTACAGATTTATTAGTATTGATGATGATGATCGTTACTTGTAGGCTTACTTAACAAAAAGTATGTAGTTTCATAAATTTTATGATATTATACAAATATACCTACAGTAAAGTACACATGCTGTTATAACATTGTGATTATTTGTAAGGAAATGGTTACTGTAGCCAAGCGAACCATCATGTTTATAAAACCGTGAGACCATCGAAATATGTAATATATCTGCATGAGACATTGTGCCCAGCCGCTGTCAAAATTTCTATTTAAATATTAAGTGTTGATATTCTTAAAGGCAAATTATTGTAGAATATAACCACTCCTATAATGGGACGTCGCTGGAAGCACCTACCGATGCAGCTTCTGATACGGTCTCTGCCTGAGGCTCGTCATTAACGCGAGTTCGATACCGGCTCCCAGTTATTACCCTTGAGGTGACCATGATTTGCTTACATATTTTATTTTTATTTCTTAATGATTCCATAAACGATCGATAATTTGAAACGATATTATATGCGTGGTGCAGTTTAGTTTATTCTATGATTACAGAGTTTATAGGTCTTCTGTCAATTTTTCGAGCAGTCTTTTTCTTGGTGTAATTCATTCTACTTTAGGTTTGAAAGGTTTTATCATTAAATGTCATTGCAGTTATAACAATTATTATAGTAATACGCACCTTCGGCTTTTCTTGCGACTGTAGTGAATCAGCCTGACGACCTTACATAAAAAACTTGATTAGATACAAATATTAGATACTTTCAAACATTTTATCTAAACATATTGTAGTATAAAATCTCTGTCCATCTGTGTATGTTTCTCAGTTAACTTCTTCTTCTAAACCACTCAACGGATTTTGAAACTGAGGCGGTTTTGTATATGATAATATGTAATTGACAGAGAAAAAATTGCCTCCCTGCAAAGCCGAGAGCGGGTCGCTAGTATTAGTATTAAAGGAAAATATAAGAAAATATGTATAACATATAATGTCCTATACTGAAAAATTACGCATATATTCAGTATATTATTATTATTATATTAATAGAGTGGCAAATATTTCATGGTGACCCTACACGTGCATTATGTACAAGGAGTCATGAACAAAAAATGCTTGTTGTTTTCTTGATTACCTCACAACTCATATTCGTATGAAAGATGAAAATGTTAATTTCACCCGATGTATTCATGACTTGTGTGCATGTTTTTTGACTTCTTGAAACTACCATCCTCTTCTTATAGATTTTATTTACTCCTTTTGGTGAAGTTTTGTTGTAAATTTTGTGAAATTTGCAAATATTACAACGGGTGCAATGCTTACAATGTAACAGTTCTTAATATTATCATTAAACAGAAAAAAATAGTTACTGTTTTATGTCATTAATGTGAATGTGTGTAAATGTTTTTACGCAATACACACAAAACTTTTTGAATGGATCTGGAAAAACTTGGCACGCTTTGAGATAGTTGTACCTTAAGGCTGGTTTCAGTGCTATCCTGACGGTCAGTACTGACGATACGCACGACCGATCGCGGTAGCAATACGCGTGCGTACGGTCAGGCGAGCTCTGTAACGACTTGTGAATTTTCATACAAATGACAAGAGCCTCGGTCGCACGGTCGGTCGTGCGTATCGTCAGGACTGACCGCCAGGAGAGCTCTAAAACCGGCCTAAAGTGTGGGGACTAAGTCAGAGAAACCATGTTTTCATATATTTTTGTCAAGGCTACTTTTCATTGCAACAACGTGTTTCTGAAAATACTTTATACATGGTACGAGCATAACCGTGAAATATTCCATGAGTATAAATATTTATTTTTATGACAGGAGTTACAGCAATACTAGTATTTCTGAAGGCGCTTCGCAGTTATTTGGGCAGCCCGTCTGGTGCCAGTAGCCACCCCATTACAGAAGACCACCGTGAAATAACAGCACGTGTGCTGTTGTGTTCTGGTGAGCGAGTAAAGGATGCCAAAGCCCATTTCCCTATTCCCACTCAATTCATTATCCTTAACCCTACAGTAGTTGGCAGCACACTTGCAGCAACTGTAGAGTTGCTTGTGTTATAGGCGACGCTAGCCACTTTTCATCAAGTGGACCGTCAGCCTGTCTGTCAAACTTAACATAAAAAAATATTCTAAGCTTGTCAAGCATGGTATGAAGTTTGTAACAGGTTAACGTAAGTGTAGACCAACCCCACACGCGCGCTAAGTGTTGCCCGCTGACTGCCGCTACTCATAGCATCAAATTAAATCGTAGCGCGTTGAGCGTAAAGTAATCGTGCGTCACTCGTTCAATGGAAGTGGTTTAGTACGTATGATACGGGCATATCTTCAATTATCGTGCCTTACTTAAATACACGGTAACCGAGACCGACTGCTTTACAAAGAATAGTGTTACAATCAGATACGGAATTAGGTAAAATTTACTCATTTTTAACCTTACGTTTTATTTCCATAATATGTGTTCTTATTACTTACGGCCTTACAAATTAATAAAAATGATTTTTTATTTGTTATTTCAAAAACACTGTTGTAAAAGCAAATATTATTAAAAATAATATTGGTCTTATTGAACAAATAATGTCGCCTTACCTCCGACCCTACAACGCCATTGCACCTTATTTTTGTGTTTTATAACAAATACTTTGTTACTATTACCTATATGAAGTTGCAATTGAAAATCTGAATCTGAAGCATCAATTTTATTATTAGCTTGTGAAGTGTTAACTAGCATTTCTCATTTTAAATGTATATATTTTATATTTAAAACCTGTAGCAGACGGCCTATGAGATGTCGAAGTCAAATACGCAGGAAGTAATGATATTAATAACAAGTGCAAAATTGATTTATCTTTAAAAAAAGATCCTATTTCCTACAGAAGCCCGAAAACATTAAGTGTAAAGTATTAAAAATGGGTAGTATTTAAACGCATATCAAAAAAAGTACTTTTTGTATACAAAAATAATCCGAATTCACATCAAAATTACTGATTGCACAGCAAAATACTCAACTCAAAATATTACTAAATGAACTGCAATTTATATTCGTGGCATACCGCTATTTATCTTAATGTACCGCTTTTTTATTAATGCACAACTAATAATGACTAACGCACATCATACCTATGAACTCTTTTTTTTTTAATATAGCTTCTATTTTAATATAACTTACAGCAGTTTATCTAAATAAAACAGCATTTTATTTGACATTATCATTTTATTATTTATTAAGTACAACATAATGAGATCAGCAATACGAGTATAATATAAAATCAAATACAAAAATACTAAATTCAAAATTTTTATTGAATTATTAAGGCGGGATAGTTATTTTGCTATGAGAATGAGTTAATTTGCTGTGCAGTCAGTATTTCTGATAAGATTGTAGTATTTTTGTACCTAAAGGAATTTATTTGTCTCGCATTAGAGGAAAAAAGTAATGTAGTGTTGATGTATAAATTCGAATTATCTGCAGTACTAGTTTTGTTATACATTTAGTTTATTTGTAGTGAAATAAGTTATTTGATGTAAAAAAGTATATAAATGATGACAATAAATTGATAGGCGATTATTTTATTTGATGTGCAATTAATAATTTCCCATTAAAAATTAATAATATAAAATTTTAAATTGTTTCGTTATTGATTTAATTATAAAGAGTTTCTGCAATAGTGACTTATCTTTATGAAAACTTTTTACGGTCGCTGCCAGTCTACCGTCTATGATCAAACGATCACAAAGTGATAGCCGATCAGTGATCACAGCTATCACAGATCGCAGTGACGGCTAAAAAGACGTATCCTGTGTTGCTGTCTAATTTACAGCTCCACTTTAAGAACAGTGAACATGTGTACAATTTTTTCTTTTGTTATCATTGTGCTTATGAATGGGGCTTCAAATTTTAATATTGGAGTTAAGTATAGTGTCCATATATTGCATGAATATTAATTTTTATGCTAAAAAAAATTAAGCTTATTATAAAATATTTTATTATTTATGTAAACATCGATGTATGTAAATGACTTACATAATTATGAAAGTAGGTATTGTATAAATGTATTCTATTTTGCATTATAGTTCAAATTATTGGCTAAATATATTTTATTATTATTATTATTAGCCGATATAAGCCGGTGGATCAGTAAGTTGAAGTAGCTGTGAGAAAGTCGCCGAAACTGTCCGCTTTTCGGCCTTTTATTAGATTACTGAGTGATCCTCTGAAAATATACAAAAATCGTCACAGCGAAATCAATGTCAAATATTATTTTCTCAGTTGTCATATTTTTCATTTTTCACCATGGACGATGCTTCATATTCCGCGATATTTTGCTATATTTTGATCAACTGTAATAATATTATACCAAATTGCCTTTGTATAAATAATTATAAGTAACTATTAAATTATCAAATTTTATCAAGGAAATACGCTTTTTTATTTATTTTCTTTAAATGCGACTACTCTTATAATGAATGTCTACACTGCCAATTATCTAGAAAAGATTATTCTAAATCAATTCGAAATCTTCAGTAACAGGTTGTTGTATTTAAAAAAATCATAATATTAGAGCAACCAGTTTTGAGTGAGATTGGGGCTCGCTCGGACGGTAGCTCTTAAGATTATAGTAATTTCTTCAGCACGATGTATGTAAGGTACACTAGTTATACGTCCCACATTACGTTCCTATATCGATTTCATTAGATTAACCTTGTATTTATTAAATCTAGTGATGGATACCGGATGGGATCTAACGGCTTTTGGTTTTTCTTTTTTACATCTACTCCAATTACGGACATTGAAGACCAATTTGTTACTTTATTATGGGTAATACTTATAAAAGTAATAAACCTAGTAATGGACTAATTTTTCAAATATTTTTTACTGGGCGCAGCTAAGTAATTAATTGTCTAGTAGCAGAGTTAGGATAATATTGAGTGCAGAGGCAAAGAATAGGTCATAATATTGTCATATTTGACATTCGTACAAATTATGTTACAATGTTATAAAGTTTTTTTCGTGACACTTTTTTTGTACCGTAGGTAAACACAATTTTATGGAATTATGAATACCACTGTGATTGGGTAAATGATGTAAACAAACAAATTTACCTCATAGTGTTAGACGAAATATTGTGGACAGATTTCAGGATACTTGATGGCTCTATTTAAAAAATAAATATTTTCACTGTTTTCAAATCAAAGGTTTAATTAAATTAATCTACTTTTTATGATAAAGTGAGTGTAGGGACCTCCAAAAATAGTATAGTTAGTGTTCAAATCAAACCAGCAATACAAGGTTTTTTTACTCAAGAACCAATCTTAAGGATTCAGTAAAAAGCAATTTTAGATTTGGATCGAAAAACCATAAAACGTGCCAGAGACGATATGATAGCTACGTTGTTGTCTTGTTTCTACGCCATGATTTTTTGCTAGTGATGTGAACTATATAAGAGTTTATTTGTTTTTCATAGCGATAGAATTGAAAGAATTTATTTGCAATGTGTTCTATCCATTCACCATAAATGCGAAAATAACTCAATTTAACTCTGCTACAGAATCACTTTATAACATTTATTTATTTACATTACAAACGTCCTTACATGTGGCTCGTAAGTATGGATTTATGAGTTCTTAAAATGTTAATCTTTCTTATTCTGTCGCGTTTTCACATATAAACCATCGTACTGGATTATACGATATATTTGGTATTTACAAACTCGAACTCGGATGAAGAGAAGACTTATTTTTTATCTCTTTTCACTTTTACAAAGAAACTAGAGGCAGTTATGAAATAATTGGATTTTTTAAAATATACTAAGTAATATTATAAAAGAGTTTGTTCGTTTGTATGTAAGAGGTAATCTTCTAAACTGCTCATTCGATTTGAAAAGTTCTTTCACCAGTTGTTACAATAGAATTTCAGGATGGACATCTAAAACTAAAGATCCAACGTTGACAAAAATATTATGTCAGGCGTCAGTAAGTCAGAAACTTCTGACTTACATTGACGCCTTACATATATAGCGCCTCTTTCACAAACGTCAAGTAGGCCAAACTGTCATTCAAAGTCACCGGTAACCGGGGACAATGGAGCTGATATACCTTTGTTTGTACGGTAAACGTCCCAAACATTAAATAGAAAATAATTTAAAAAAATCGGCTATCGAATGATGCAGTAAACCGAGTGCATAATTTAATATAACAGAAAATGATTTCTAAAAGTAACTAATCAATACTTTACATGTAGTTTGTGAAAGAGGCGCTTAGAGTAATTAATACTTTTATTATAAGCTCTTGTAATTTTCAAATAAATAATAAAGTATGATAACAAACTATAACGGGAAAGAAGTTACCTTATTTATCGTATGATTGCGACGCACGGAACTAGGTGTAGGCGCTGATTAGCAATCATTGATTGCACAGAGTATCTATAATTAATTAAAATAAACATTATATTTAAAAAGTCCTTATAGTTATAAATAGTAACGGTTATTTGAACGTTACTAAGGCGCCAGATTCAATTACGATACGGACCGACAGCATGTTTCGAAGCGGATCGAATAGACCGGGAGCCGGTCATTACAATAATAATTGTATCACGATCGATTAATTTATAAACTAGCTCCATTCCATTCATATGTCTTTTGGAAATAACGATTTATAGGTGAATGCTATTGGGGACAACTCGGATGATTTAATTCGAATTGAGTTGCTTAGCACCAACTGTCTTGTTAACTATTTTACGATAGCCCGCGGTGACAACGAGTTACCACTGGGTCTATACGATATTGACACACTCATGATTTACGGTTAGCTATCATTCAAAAATAAGGTCTACTTATATCTATATAATTATAAAACCAATCCACAAATCTCTCGTGATATTATAGTCATAAAGAAAGTTTTGATTGTTAAACTACATTGGTAATTTTGAGGTGAAAAATAATTAAAATAAATTTAAAACAAATATACGAGCATAAAAAAATATGTAAATGGATTGATAAAATATAGACAGTAGGTTAAAGGAAGTCTAGGGTATGTCTGATTAAAATCGTCATAGTGACGCTAATTTATTACAAACATTTGTGGTAATATTATATTACATCTGTGCGCCGAAATACTTTCAAATAATTCCACTTCGTATTTTAAATTTCACTTAATTATCTAATCACATGGAATACCTACCATCTAAAATCCTTTTTCTTTTAATTAACATAATATAAGTTTGTGTCTAAAGTAAAAAAATTCTAATTAAAATAATGTCCAAGATCACAAAATTGATTTATTTGTAGTACGAAATTGATATCATAAAATTTGTTTTATAAAATTGGTTTCAATGTTTGAATTTTTATATTATGACTAGCTGGTGCCCGCGACTCCGTCCGTGTTCTCTATAGCTTATAGCCTTCCTCGATAAATGGACTATCCAACACAAAAATATTTTTTCAATTCTAACCAGTAGTTCCTGAGATTAGCGCGTACAATCAAACAAACAAACTTCAGCTTTGTATATTGGTATATATATATGAGTATATATTGGTGTATATGAGTATTGCCAACCCTTTTTTTCATTGAGCGAAAAAACCATACTTACATAAAAAATCTGGTTTTGTAATTGACGATGAAAAAAAGGTTCCAATTACTTATTTATTTTATATCAAAGATATAATTTAAATTTTTTACTTTAATAATATGTTCAAATCGTATTTTTCTAA
Source organism: Synanthedon formicaeformis (assembly GCA_945859745.1). NCBI lineage: Eukaryota > Metazoa > Arthropoda > Insecta > Lepidoptera > Sesiidae > Synanthedon > Synanthedon formicaeformis. Next base: position 2,621,921 of record OX243960.1, on the reverse strand, counting down.
TGTTTTCCACTAGTTTCGCCTAATTTTCAAATGAAAGTAGTAAGAGAAGACTTTGACTTTCAAAATAAACCTTTCTGCTACCAAAAACAGTAAAAAAATCCACATTAACTGTACCTGGATCTAAATCGGCAAAAAAGTATTAGCACTAAATGAAATGCAACCGGTTTTGGATCTCAGGCTGTCGTGCATTTAAATATATACAAAAAAAAATATTTTGTATGTTTGTTACTTAATTGTTACTTAATGATAAATTGTTATCATTAAAAGAATAATAAATTATTGTTATTATTTTTAAATTAAATTATTTCTTTTCTCCATACCTAACAGATAAAATTATGCCTCAACGATAAAACCTTAAATGATGAGCGGATTTGTTTTAGAATTTATTATTTATTATTACCTACTTGGAATTTCTACTTATCTTTAAAATTTACGTTTATTGTAAATTTTTTTTCTTCAAATTATACACACTACAAAACTTCCTCGTTTACCGCTCATTCCATAAGTAAAAACTGCAGTAAAATCCGTTGATGATTTAAAAGAAGTTAGCGGGGAAACAGACAGAGAAATACAGTTACCTATTTTATTTTATAATGTATAGATATCAATAGAAAATAAATATAGATAAATAGATCGTTATAGAAGAGGTCGCATTTTCGATAAACTTTTTATAATAATAAAATTTAAAAAAAAATTCTATTATTTTAAGTGCCTCACAAATGCGAAAAAAATATATATGAGAATTTTTATATGAAATTCATTTTATCCGACTTTTCTTCTTTATGTCAATTATGGAAGCGAGTATCGGCCGGTCGGAGTGCTAGTCTGTGTACGAGGATTCCAAATTCTTTTGTGTTTTGCCGCCCGGCTGAACAGTAGCAGCATACATTGAATACAATACAACACTTATTTATAGTCAAAACTGTCGTCGCCATAGCGTCCCGACTCCTCTTGTTAGGGAGTTTGCTTACTGGATGAACAATCTCCCATATTATACCGACTAAGTAAGTAGAAATATTTTTTTAAAAGTTATGTTGGTTTTAACCAGTTTTAACATTTTGTGGCATATCTGTTAGTTAACATTATATTGCAGGGACCCCATAGCTGGATAAAGGACTCAAGCTAGGATATGATAATATAATTTTTAATGACTTATAATTGCTATACTTAATATAAATTGTATTAATTAATAAAATTTTGAGGTAAAATTCATAAACATCTGCCCAAGGCGTCCACTGTCGGACATACTTTTAGGCCATTTAATGGACCAGATTGTATCTGGTCGGAGATATTATCCATAAATTTTTTAAATAAACTCAAAAGTATCAGTTAAAAATGTTGAGCTTCTAATCTCAACGAACAACTATTTAAAGAGTGATTGAGTATGTGCTAATGATATGTTTAAGTAACAAAACATCATAATAATAATATGTCTTTAGATTAAGTTTAATGAAGTCTGTAAACCTAATAATGTTATACTTTTAAGTACAAGAAATTATAACTAACTCCAAATGTTACAATATCAAAGTGATCATTCCTGTGAATGAAATCCCCCATATATATGTTCAAATTTCCAATTTTCCAATAGTTCCAATAATTACAATGTTCAATAGGAAGTCCAGCAGTGGACATCCTATAGCTGAGATGATGAACTCCAAATGTGACAATATAATCCTGGAAGCTGTAGTCTATACCAATGTTCCTAATTATTTTTGATTTCTTTCATTGTAAGCCAAGTTTTTTTTTTATTAAAGATCGACGAGCAGGTTATGGTCGAGCAGATCGACCACTTTATGGTAGGTGGTATTACCGTCGCCTGTTAACACAAGCAATGCCATCTTTGTAATTTAAATAAATAATTAAATTTAAATAAAACACAAAAAGCAAAAATCAAACATATTTATCGGACTGTGTAAACGATCCTTTGACTGCAAATCAAACCGCTCCTTTTGTGGTCCACAAGATCAGAGGAATAGCAGCGCCCTTAGGTTTTTACAAAAAAAGTTTGCAATAACGGTGTTCGAGATTGCAAGGTCAGTGGGAACTAACAGTTTGTTTTCGTTTTTCGAAATTGACCTTCGGGGCTCGGGAGTCAATTATATTTGAAAATGGAAGCACATCGGTACGAGAATAGACTTTTATTATACAGCTGAAGGTAAACGTGCTGATTTGTAACTGGTCGTTAGGAAATCTAAGAAGTTTCCTCGTCATTATGTCTTTAAAATTATACCCGCCACTACCAACGTACCAGTATTCTGGATGGTTGGGGAGCCCAAGAGGGGATTTCTGGAGTCACTCGAGCGCGTCAGATTTTCAGAGGGGATGTTAAGTGAACCTAAACTAAGCTCCCATTTAAAATTCAGACGAATCGGATGTAACACAAGCTCGTGGCAGCTTTTTGAAAATGCAAAAAAATTTTTTGACGATTCTCATTTTGTAATACTCGAGCGCGTCAGATTTTCATACAGACGGTTCAGCCTAAAGTCCTGATCGTGCTGATTCTTAATCTGACGATTATAGGGAGGATTTTTTTAAAATACAGCGCCTACAAAATTTTGAACGCCTGTAGACGCTCACCCCACCGCTGAAATGAAAAACTTCATATAACCTTTTTTTCTTCTTACCATCCAATCTTCAAAGTCCAATAGGTCCCCACGACGCTCGAGTGACTACACATTTAGCATCATGGGCTAACCAGGAGTCATTTTACATTTACATTTGTTTTAATTAACTATGAACATACTCGTAGTCAAATATTGCAACTCTATACTCTTTACATAAAACCGTCGTAAATAACAGCACATGTGCTGTTGTGCAGTCATCTATAATGTGTAATGTTTTACATAAAATGTATATTACGTAATGTATGTATTTTTTTACACATAAATATAATAAGCTTTCCGAGGAAACTATATATCTGAATTTTAGTGAAAATAAATACACGTCCCCAGTGTTATTTTAAATAGGCAACTATCGAATGCAATTTTTTTCTTTGAATTATACAAACAAACCTTCCTCTTTTAACGCTCTTTCCATTAGTAAAAACTATATCAACAAACATTGGATGGTTTAGAAGTTAATTGAGAAACGGAAGGCGGACAAAGACTTCATTTTATATAAAGGAACTATAATATTATAAAGAGGAAAGACTTGATTGTTTGTTTGCATTGAATAGGCTCCGAAACTAGGTACTAGACTGATTTGAAAAACTCTTTCACTCAAGTAATATTTATGTAAGATAATATATATGTAGATATAATATACTCAAATAGTTATCTCCTTAGAAATCACACATATTTATGCGTTGTCTTCACTTCTGCACCTATTTGTTACTAATATTAGATACTAGCTGGCGCCCGCGACTTCGTCCACGTTGAAAATGAAAAAGTAGCCTATCCTGTGTCCTGTACGTCTAAATGTTTATCTACCAAGTTTCATGAAAATCAGTTAATTCGTTTAAGAGTTTTTATATGGAGGAACATACATACATACATACATACATACATACATACATACATACATACATACATACATACATACATACATACATACATACATACATACATACATACATACATACATACATACATACATACATACATACATACATACATACATACATACATACATACATACATACATACATACATACATACATACATACATACATACATACATACATACATACATACATACATACATACATACATACATACATACATACATACATACATACATACATACATACATACATACATACATACATACATACATACATACATACATACATACATACATACATACATACATACATACATACATACATACATACATACATACATACATACATACATACATACATACATACATACAGAAAAAAAATCTAAAAATGGTCAATTTAGTTTCAGTATCATGTATAGAGCTTATAAACAACGATATCTCTGAAAACAAAGTAACTTACTCCATGACCAACCCTTACAAATTTATTATTAGTATTGATCAATGCGAAAGTTTGTATGGATGGATGTTTGTTACTCTTTCACGCACAATCTACTGAATCGATCACCATGAAATTTTTCATACGTTCTCTGGGATACCAGAAAGGACATAGGGTACCTTTCATCCAGAATAAATCCATAAATCATGCATTTCCACTTACAGGTAGTATACAACATCTAAATAATGAATAATTTCTAGAAAATAAAAAGGTTCTCCGTCGCCGCTAATAAGCTACACTCTTTGCTTTGAAATAAAGATTTGTTGCCGATAGTGGATTGATTGACATAAGTTGTAATTTTATAATTGGTGTACCGATGCGCATGACCGATAAACGAACGGTGCTCGCGCTCTACGAGTAGGTACGTGGCTTATTTTATACAGCTTATCTACCGAAATGAGATCTCAATACAGATCACATGTAGATTAGGCGGCTTATCGAAACTGATTTAGCATAGTTTAAGACATTTCATTAATTAAAATAGTTCATTACACCGCCACACTTACATATATGGCTGATCATTAACCTATGAAATTTAGCACTTACCTTAATAGAACATTAGCACGTTCTCAGACAAAATACTTTAAGGAAAATGAATATTATGAAATATTGCTTGTTGAAATATTTAAATATATTTAAATATATGAAATATTAAAATATTATAAAATATTGGATTTTAATGAAACAATAAATCAAATCTTTATAGTTTGCTAATTTCCTAATTATTCTAATAATAAAGCCAAAAATGTCACAATAAAAAATATTCAATATGAAATAACTAAACTATTTGCTTTAAATAAATGCTAGGAGGTAATTAAGTTATTAGGAGACCCAACATGCATACGAGTACTAGTGTGCTTACTTAGACTATGGTATTAACTATTTTGTTTGAAGAATGTTAACATAAAGTTATCTTTAGATCACCCAGAATTAAATACACAGTTTTTCAGTAGTTGTCATAACACGAAGGACGCGAATCCTAATCGATATTTTTGGTTTCACAACAACTTAGTTGATGACATGTGCAAATGTTATCCAATAAGTAAAAAACAAAAAAAATTGCTTATGTTATATGGTTTGATAATTATAAATTATATTAAACTCTGTAAACTCTGAAATGTATATATTATGTATTGAATCGCCAATTTAGGAAAATTTTAATTAAACATTATTTTTAACTAGCTGCTGCCCGTGACTTCGCCCGCGTATCTTTGTAAAATATATACTAATCTTCCACGAAAACTACTCTATCCGTTGGTGAAAACAGCATGAAAATTGGTGCAGTAGTTTTGAGTTTATTGCGAACAGACAGACGCGGCAGAGGAATTTGTTTTATAATATGTAAGGATACATGAATTTCAGGCCAGAGAAGTGGAGATAGCTATTTGAAATTGTTTGTTTGATATATTTAAAAAATTTTAACTCATAAATATACCTATGTTTGAGTATAATAAAATCTCATAACATCATGGAGGATAATTTATTTTTCGTCGACCAGAAACGCCTCTTAAAAATCCATCACAAACCATAATGTTCCTGTACCATTTCAATTCCTAATTCGACCCCATTTGATGACCGTAACGACCCGAGACGTAGCATAAAGCAAAAGAAATATAATCCTAGACTTATAATTTGACATCGCCGACGATGGCAGTTTTTTAAGGACCCGAACTTTTATGAAGGATAAAAAACTCGTTAGCTTGCTATTATCCTTAATAAACGAGAGTATATGGCCAGCCATAATGATGTGGTCATTAACGTAATGCTTAGGGCCCCTCGAGCGATCTTATGCGTCTTCGTGTCGCCAACAATATTATGACAGAGGACAGCTCTGTTTATGTTGGCTTATAATAAGAAGATCTATTATAATAGTCTCAGAAACATCAAAGGTTATGAATATATCTGTTATTATATTTATTTCCTAAGTGGAAGACATTATTAGTGCAATTTATATCACTAAACTAGCGATCCGACTTCTCGCCATGCAATTGACTGGACTAGAATTTATATGTTTTTTTTTAATATATTTATAGGTATAAATTGTCCTTCAGTTAATTAAGGATAAGAAATGGAAACCCTTATTTCTCATTTCAAGATCAAAATTTAAATTTAAATTGTTAATTGATAAAAATAGGAACTATGAAATGAATTTCTTTCTACCCCCATTCAGTATTAAAGTGTCTGCACGGCGCATTTAAAATCAATAACGCTTTCAAGAAGATCACTTTCTCGAGCACAGTGAGAGATCGATCAGTGATCTATAGATCTTTTGTTACACGAAATCGATCTCCACTTCGATTACGTCGCGAATGAAACGGTAACGAATGTTTTTTTGTCATTATAATATGAGAGACCGTGTGTGATTGGATTGTTTTGTTGCGTTTCAAAGGATTTCTTATAAATTCATTGATATCAAAGACATTTTTGTGTAGAATTGAAGACATATTAACCGTAAACCGAAGAAAACCGTAACTAAATGGAAGATTATTAGCAAAATAAGTTTTTTTTTTAATATTTCTTTAAGGTAGGAGTATCAAGCATCGTCTGTAAAACAGCAGGGAGGGTTCAAGTAACTTGCCAACCCTGTTTCGAAAAAGGATAAAGAAAAAGGTGCTATCTGCACCTTTTTCTTTAGGCTCGGTATTCTTTACACGCACAGAAATACTTGTAACTATACAAGTGCTGATCCACAATTGTATTACTACATATATTACTGCTGCCAGAAAGTGGTTACTACCGCCACAGTGGCTTTTAGGTTTTGACTGCACAATGCAGTGTGCTCAACCACTACCACGAAGATGTTAGAAGTCGGAAGAGAAGTGAAAATGAAACGCTTAGCCCTTACATCCACTTGTGAGAATAAGTATTACTGCAAGGTTGAGACTTTTTTTTCAATATACATCCATAAATGATCTGTAGCTTCGATCTCTTTGTGTTTACACATCTCAAAAACAGCTTCAGAAAAACAAAAAAAAAAACCATGGAACGGAATTATGAAAGAAATCTGTTTTTTTTTTAAGGGAGACTAAAAAAAGGAAGACATAGGGACAGGAACATAGGGAAGACTTGGAGCGAATTGAAGCGCGAAGCTCAAGACCGAACGGGATGGCGGCGCATTGTGGAGGCCCTCTGCCCCATCTAGGGGACACAGGAATATAAGTCAAGTCAAGTCAAAAAAAGGAAGATATAGTTATGTATAGTAAAATTTTTATTTTGTAAAAAAGGGGTATTTCATATCTTATTATACTAAATTGACGCTTATCTAACCTAACCAGATATGTACGTACTGTTCGGAACGCCTTATCAGATGTACCTACTATTGAGTTTTAATATCTCAGTGGCTTCGGGCGACAAAGTGCAACCGCATTGCTATGCGTGCTACTGCACTCCATATGATTGCAGATCTGCAAGCTGGAGGGCATGCATTTGTACTGATTAATATGTTGTGGTACGAAGACGCTACTATGTGTTACAAAAATTGATGACACAATACTTTTCTTTATTGTATATGGGTTTGCGCTTGGTCAACAAACTGTGTAGCAAGGATGAGGCCTATGATGGAGCGAGCTCACCCAAAATATGCCTATTCACCAACGATTTAAATATTTGCTATTCACTTAAATTTTGTAAAGATTTGGGTTATATGAGCTCGGAAATAAAGACAGAGTTCCGGCACAGAGTTCCAATTCTGGGCAGTTTAGGTTAGTCCTTAAAATCACAAATAAGAATTATTTATTTTTGTAAACACACGATTAATATTAAATACAAAGTATAATTTAATTATATTCTATCAGCCAGGAAACATACAGCGACGGGGGTCGAAGTTTTCACGCCTTTGCCCTACATACTGTTAAAAAATTATAAAATCTAAGTTTTAGATTTCTTAAACACTAGAATTCGTGGCGTGATTTAGTTGTACTTATTTATGGTACTTATAGGGATTAATTAAATAAATATAATAGAATAGATTTGATGGACATAGACTATAATATGTATATATAGGTACTAATTTAAAACAGCTTTTAGGATTTGTTTGTTTGATGGTCGGGCTGATTAAAAAAATATTTTTGCATTCGATAGCTCATTGTTGAGGAAGGGTATATAGCTATAATTTATGAATATACTTTTGTAAGAAAATTAGAAATATTTGTTCCATGTTACACGCCAAAGTGTACAGGGAATATGCGTTTGTTTCTTATTAATATGTCCCAACATAGAACTATTATTTATTCTGTGGTCCCAGTGAATCGTCTGGTAAACTACTGGATGTAAGATAGAGCAAATAATGATTATTGTTACCTACGATACTGCTGCGCTACTGCGCAGATTTTATATAATATTTAAAAAACCGTTATATAATATACCAACATATAATGTTTCAAACAAACTACTATTTTACATAGATAGAACTATACATAGAAAGAACAAACTATTTTAATAGATACCTTATCCAAGGGCTGTCCCAAGGATCATATTTTATTTTATTTATATTAAAATTTTTAATAACCTATAGACTCAATGCTTGTAATGTAATATTATTATTTTTACAATATACTTTATAGGTATGATGAAGTTTATAAATTACTATAATTTTAAATAATATAGTTATTCATACCATTAATAATTGGTAAAAAAGGTAAAAAGCATTATTGATAATTCTGCATTATCAATAATACAAATTTACAGACCTGCACAGCCATCTACATAATGTTTATTAAACTAAGAATATCATTACGGTTAAAGCGCCATCTCTAATTGAATGGGTTAACCCTTAAGTGTTTCTAAGGTTTTTAAGTTTAATGATCAACTTAGTTTATGTAAGGAATCATAGATGCCGCTTTTTTATTTTATCAATTTGAATTCAAAATGTGAAGGTCTGTAATAAGTCTTTGATATTTATATAAGGTTTTAGTGCAATTCATAGTCGCACTTAAAAAAGTACAACTGCATTTTAAAAGTGTTAAAAAACATTAAATTGCCACTCGTAAGTTGACTGCTGCTTATTTGGCAATTAACAAAAAAAAAAGAGTAAAGTATTGTACAGTATTGTAGTGTATTCATTAGTAGTACCTACCATAATCATGTGTAAAGTAAAATTGTTCGAAAGGGTCCATCGCCCAGTATTATATCTGTTTTCTTACTTATTAAGGAAATCTCTTGTTGAGAAAATAAAAAATGGTTTTTTCTCGATTGCCTGAATAATTAAAAAACTTTCCTAAAAATATAAAACTTTTTGTATTATAGACTATCGTATGGGACTTGTGGGGTTATGTTGCCGGACTCATACCAGCTAAAATCTAACGACTTTCTAGCGCGGCTTAGGTGGGAGGATGTTGCGGTAACATTGTGACATGACATCCGCGACAAACGCAATGTGCCCTGCCACTTTTAACAAACATCTAGACTAAGGCCAAGTTGTCCCTATCGGAAATTGAACCCTTTTTTTGACAACCCCTGCTCGTGTGGCCGCTCATCTCTATGGCATTAAGGGAGGGCGGCCTTAAGGGGTGTCCACCTGACATTTCCACAGCAAATCGGAAATTGAACCCTGCGATTGCCTTAACGTTCTGTCACAGGGATCCACTTTGAAAATGAATTTTGCATAGTCGGCTCTAGTTGGAACTGAATCCGGCAAGTAGTGGCAAGGTATACTACTAACATTTTGCAGTCATTTGGGCAGCCCGTCTAGCAGCAGTAACCACCCACTTACAAAATACCACCGTGAAGCAACAGCATGTTGTGTTTCGATGATTCCAGAGCCTATTTTTCTATCCCTTCTTAATCCTTTATCCTTAATCCTACTATCGTCAGTAGGCCACTTGCAGCACCTGTAGCGTTGCTTGTCGTCGTAAGCCGGTTAATCTTTTATTTGAATCACGAACAGTTTTAAGCTGCGCCAAGTGAATAAAATATGGAATAAATTATATATTATAAATAAATCTTAACTGTTAAATCTACCACATTCTAAATGTTATCTAAATCTTCTTTATAAAGAAGAAGAAGATTCTTCTTTCTAAGCGCAAAACTCGAGAACGGCTTGACCGATTTTAATTCTGTCTTCATTCATGGATAGAGGGATAATCAGGGAAGGTTTTTACGTAAAAAAAATGGACCCCGGGCGAAGCCGGGAGCGGATCGCTAGTGTTTAATATAAATGTTATAATCTACCACAAGTATAAACCAGGCATTAAATTCGAACTTCAAATTTTCTTTGCCTTTGCGTTTAACTACAAAGAACTCGCAAATTTTCTGCTTATGTTTTATTCAGCAAGTTTGGCAATAAAACGAATTATTCACATGACAATTTTATAACCTATTGACAGGCACACAATAATCATAAATCACTTTCACCATAGAAAACTTTTACATTTACATTTGATTTACATACTTTTACATTTATATATTTTTTTTATTTAAACTGTAAATTTATGAATTTGCAACGAAACCAATCGTCATTCAAGTTCATTGCTGATACTGCAATATTGTGCGCGAAACCTGCTTCCATTAACTCGAGTAAGATATTCGTTAAAATTTGTGTCCCGTTATGACCCCTCTCGTGCGCAGCGTCAATGAAAACCTACAGTATTCGCTGCAACTCGGCTCTGAGCGAACGCGACATGTTCTTTGAAAGTTTCCTCTTAAATCTTACGGTGGTGATCGTACTGATCGTCGCTTTAATATTCGATTATGTCACAAAATTTTTCAGTTACTGGTACATCCGTCATGTGCAGTACAAAACGCCTATTCCTTTCTTCGGCAGCGACTACCACAGAGTCTTTGGATTGAGAAGTACAACTCAAGAAATAAACAAGTTGTCGTCTCAGAATCCAGGCGAAAAATTCATCGGATGCCTCAAAAGTAGAATACCTGATTTAATTGTCAGAGACATAGATGCAGTGCACAAGATTTTGTTAACGGATTTTGCAAATTTCCCTTCCAGAGGCCTCGATCTCGACAAGTCTCGTGATATTTGTTTGCAAAACAATTTGTTTTATGCAGAGGGAGAAAATTGGACTCTATTGCGTGAGGGTTTTGAGTCGATACTGAAAAGCTTAAGTCCGCCCAGTGTAGACATACGTGACTGTTTACAAGGAACCAACGGTGAGACAAACGTTCAATGTTTATTGACAAACATATTGGATGCTGTTTTCAAGAATTTACTCACTGCGAGTAATGACGAGGAAGCCGTTCTGATTCGAATCAGATCGGGTATACAAACACGTGATTTAATGAATAGATTCAAAAGTTACATTAAGAATATTTTTCCATCTCTCTACAAATCATTTGGTTTAATGACTCTACCAGGAGAACCGTCTAAAAAGGCTTTGCATGTACTAAAGAAATCCAAGTTAATAAGCGACGTCAGAAAAATACGATCCATTTTACAGACACAAAAAGAGGAGAAAAATGATAAGAAGAAAGAATCCTACGACTCCGATGTCAAGTTTATTTTTTCCGTACTTACATCATTTGTAAGTGAAGGGTACATTCCATGTCATAATTTACTTACTTCACTTCTTTATGAACTCGCAATGAATACAGAAGTACAAAAGAAGTTAAGAAATTCGAACACGTCCGATAAATACATGGATCAAGTCATAGATGAGACTTTAAGATTACATCCACCATATTCTGTTATTACGAGGAAATGTGTTAAAAGTTACAAATTTCAGGAAGATTTTCTTATTGATCACGGGGTCACTGTGAACGTTCCCGTTGAACTTATACATGCGGACAGCAGTCATTTTGTAGATGCTGGTGTATTTAATCCTGAACGATTTAGTTGTGGAGAAAAATTAAAAGACAAGCACGCGTTTCTCCCTTTCGGTGCAGGTCCACGAAAATGCGTTGGTGAGTTAATTAAAATTATTTGAGACTAACTTTTGCCCGCGATTTTTACGTCTAATTTTTATTGCCAATTTTATGTCAGTTTTTTAAGTTGAATTTTTTTAGTTGATCCCTCGGAATCAGTAATTTTTCTGACTGAAAGGTACCCTATGTCCTTTCTGTACATCTGGCAGCGTGTTTGAAAATTTCTATGATGATCGAAGGATGAGTAGTTAAGGTTTAAAAGCGTAAGAAACAAACAAAGTTAACTATTTAAGTTAAATTAACAAACAAGTTAAGTCCATAAAAATATATTGAAAGTTTATTTTGAAACCTACAGTTACTTAGTTAAATTAATAATTTAACCAACCATAACATATTTAAAATTATCCTTATCTTAAATATTAAGTTTAAGGTCTTAAATATTAATTAACCTTATTTAAGGTTTAACTTAAGGTGATTCTTATGTTGGGACCTGGGCGGTAGTCTTAAGGGAGATAATCGCCCGACGTGAGGTTCTCCGAGATGGCCGGCGTACCCCCACTTCCGGGTACGCCAAGGTTCCGATAGAGAGCGTAGCCCTACAATATTAATATTCTCTTAATGATTACATAACAAACGAAGATCATTGTAATTACATAGGCTAAAACATGCACTCGTCCAGGTCAGTTCTTTTATTTACCCCATTTACCATATTCATATCCTTAGAAGCTTTATAGGTTTCGGTGCGGAAATCCGAATCATCTTAGTCACGCGATTATCGCGTTAGTCCCGCTAAATCTAACACTAGCTGGCGCCCGCGACTTTGTCCGCGTTGAAAAAGAAAAAAAAAAGTAGCCTATCCTGTGTCCCGTACGTCTAAATGTTTATCTACTAAGTTTCATGAAAATCAGTTGATTCGTTTAAGAGTTATGGAGGAACATACATACATACATACATACAGAAAAAAAATCTAAAAATGGTCAATTTAGTTTCAGTATCATGTATAGAGCCTATAAACACCATATCTCTGAAAACAAAGTAACTTACTCCATGACCAACACTTACAGATTTATTATTAGTATTGATGATGAAGAGCGTAGTTGTAGGTAAATGTTAGTACCTACTATAATTAATTCATTTACTCATTTTTTGCCCTTCAGATTCATAGAGTAAATTAAATTTATCGCATTGCAATTTAATACACAACAATACATTAAACTATTCCAATTATGATTAGCTAATAATATTTTTAACATACAAAAATACAAATCTTCTGGCTATAATATTAAGTATAGACAAAATAATTATTTCCCATTGTTAATGTGCTATTCATCCAATTCTTTAGAAGCCTATAGTTATTTTGACACGAGATAGATCAATTTAAATATTTATTTTGTTTTTGTTTCAGGAGAGGAGCTGTCGCGTCAAATATTTCGTACAGTTACGTCGGCAATACTGAAATCGTTCGAAATTGAACCAACAGTCAAAACACCATCACAGTTAACAATGGTTGACTATAATTTTGGAAGAGTCATTGACAGAGATATCTGGTTGAGATTTACGCCTGTATGTCCTTAAAACGCATAGATTTTTTCATACACTACTAGAAATAAGGGAAGGTTTTTTTTTCATAAGAAGTGTTGGACCATATATGAAGTGTTAAATAGAGTTAAGTAAATTAAGTAGATTTTTTTAGAAACTTAGTGATTTGTCAAGATTTCTGAAAAAAAAAAAAATTTAAAAGTTATGTGTATATGTATACAATTTTATTTATGTAAAATTTAACTTAAAAAAAATATGTGAATATATGTATATTTTAACCTCTTATAGTTTAATATTGTTTGCTCGCTTTTCTTTATAATATAGGTTTAATTAATTGAGTTTACAGCAGATTATAAAAAAGTACATTTTTCTTAAGATATTTTTCTGCAATTTTGACTTAATGATTTACTATTATCTTCTAATTGTCAAGTATTAGAAATGTGTCCAGTAGTACTTCACAATATAACGACTCATTCATTTGGTGGCATTGTCATCTTTATTTTTGAAATTAATAAGAATATATACCAAACACTAGACAAAAATTGCTCGAAATTTATGATTTCTTTGGTCTCTGTTTATTATTTCAATAATATTACTAAGATAAAGTTGTATTTTGGTGAAAGTTAAGTTTGTATCACTTGCATGTATTTCGCCTAGGATATTATGAAAAATCACTTAAAATTAATAAACGAAATGTAGATGAGCGCAGAACTGATGTTTTAGTATAAATAGTTTTTTTTAATAAAAATATAAAACAAATGTTAAATGTTTTATTAACATACCTCTATTTATTTTAGCTATTTATTACGGTTTCGGTCGCGCCATATATACTGACAAATTTCACAATTCACACCCTTTTGATCTTATTATCGAGATCAAAGGTAAGTACTGTTAAATGGGACATGGTGTACCAGTATTCCTAGTTTACCCAAGTTAAAAAAAAATAAAGTTTGGAGCTGGTTTGGAGCATGTAGAGTATATTAATTTTAATTACGTCACGTCACGTGCAATAAATAATGTCAACCCATGACAATTATTGACAATTGTCATAAACATAACTTTTTTATTTATTTAAACTTTTATAATATTAACTTTTATCTTATTTTTTATTGTTATAAACATAACGTTACCTTTTATTCTTCTTCTTACTCGAACACTCTTAGCGGAGTGGTTGTAAAACAAACTCCAGTGTAATCACTTATAATTTGTCTGTCTAAGCGCCTGTTTCACCAACGTCAAGTAGGCTAAACTGTCATTTAAAGTCACCGGTAACCGGGGATAATGGAGCTGATATACCTTTGTTAGTACGGTAAAAGTTCCAAACATTGAAAAGAATATATAAGAAATTCGCTTATCGAATGATGCAGTACACCGAGCGAATAATTCAATAAAACAGAAAACGATTTCTAAAAGTAACTAATCAACACTTTACTTGTAGTTGGTGAAAGAGGCCCTAATTATAATATATCTATAATATATGTTTGTATAGGTGTAAAATACTAAACGCCTTGAAAAATCGATACGCGTGACGATGATCGAGGGGATCGCAAACGGATGATAGGACTCTTTGGAGGGTCTTATGCAGGAAATATTTTCCATACCCATCCCAGCTTCAACTTGATAATGGACACTGACAGGAAACGGACGAAAATGTAGAGACACCATGATTTTAGGGAAAAAATAAGGAACATGTAAATAAGCGTAGTTACATTATTAACTTGCTTTTTACTTCGCGTAATTAAGCTTATATTCGCGTAATTAAGCTTATAGCAGATAAGGTTTCAGATTTACATTTGTTTTAAAACGTAAATGTATTTTATAATTTTTTAATATTAATGAATAATATTTATAAAAGTCAAAGTTTGATAAGAATCAGACATTATAAAATCTAGATATATGTTTCAGTTATTTAAAAAAAAATTACATCCTGTTACTCATAATTTAAATGTTTTTATTTTTTTATTGCAATGCCCTTGTATAAAAAACATAATATACTTTTATACTTTTACTTCATATATATACTTTTCATAATATACTTTTTTTTTTTTCGCATATACTTTTATGCGAAAATTGTCTTTGAAACAGTTATTTCCTGCTTTTGATTTGTTTACCTTGTTAAGTTGTTCATTTTATTTTGAAACTTTAAATTTACTAAGAAAATTCGAAAAGACTGAAGTACAAGAACTGTCTTTTTCTTCTCAATTGGTTCGAAACGAATAAAAAAATTATATTTTTCTCCATAAATTCTAAATGGTGGTGACATTAAACAAACACGTACTGATTTATGGCGTCCTCCACACTCTACGGCCCACTTTTACCGACATTCTGTTTTAGATATATGACTGATGGGCACACTACATACAACGGAATCGACGATATTTTCGCAAACAAAGCACCTCTGTTTATATAGAAACTAGCTTTTGCCTGGGGCTTTCCTCTTGTCTAATATTTACAACTTATTTTGTTCATTAAAGCTTAGCATCAAGCAGCCTGCGTCTTTATCCTATCTCTAGCCTCGAGACAGCGTAGTTGCAACCCTACTTCCTGCCTATTAAATGGAGGTTAACTTTCCTGCTGCTCTTTTGTAAAAAAAAAAACATAGGTTTCATACTTATTTTGAAATCACAGACATCCGTTTATATATTGTATATGTAAAGGTATAGACGATAACAAATCTTATAAAACGCCATTAATGCAACAGGCTTCTTTATTCCCGTGTTACAGGAAAGAGTATGCTTCGAAAAATTACGTTCGAATTTAATAATTCATGCCTGCGCGTGTACCTAATAAAAGTTTCAAGATGGCGAATTGGCGCGGTGTCGAGAACGACGCGCCTAATCAAATATTTTTATGATCGACGCCCTTTTACGAGCAGCCTGTTTGCTGGAAGGTAGGGAACAAACCACAGGCGACGAGCGATTTAATTCTACGCAATTTTTTTTGTTCAGAATAGAATATTTTGTTTACGGATTAATAATAATATTCTGCGCTCGTTAGGAAAGAGAAAACAATCTTTCGGCAAAAATCGATAACACGTAGTTGCAATATACTCGTTACCGTATATACGTTTTAACATGCAAATATTATTCAAAAGATGTCATTTTTTTCTGAATAGAACTTCTGATACTGAGGCTTCAATATCTATAGTAATTCAATATCTACCTAGTGTTATTAATTAGTGTTGATAGAACCGAATAAATTGGATTTTCAATTAAACATAAGGAATACGACCCATTCAAATAATATTACTATAATTATTGGCCGCTTGAAAGGATCGTCAGTTTTCATAATAATACTCTGATTATTTTAACTAAATTTTTATCTTTATTTTTTGTAGAAGTTCTATTTTTCGTTATAAATATTGTTTTGCAAATAGTAAGATTCTTTTATTGTATCAGTTTGCGTATAGTGCAAGGTGCCTCACATAATCAATTTAGCCCCGCTTAAAGTAAAACGCTATTCGCTTATAAATTAATAACGTTACTGACATTGAAGCGTAATTTTGCTCTCGATGTGGACACCGAATGTTCATTTGTGTACATAATTCCGATCAGCATAATACATGTATATAGAGTATTTTTATATTTATAGATATACACAACTTAACTTAAGACAGGTAATGAAAATAACAAACTGAAACATACTAAGCATACTTATCAGTACTTCATTTTACTTAGAACGAAGTACTTTACCTGAAATACAGTACTTTAGGGCCAGGACACACTGGCGGGCCACCGAAGTCGTGTCATAACGTCCCCGCGACCACGCCCATCAACAACCGCAATAGAAAGTCGTAGCCGGTACGAATCTGGCATATCCCCGCAGTGTCCCCTACATTGCCGGGTATCCAAGAGGATTTCCCTAAGTTAAAAAAAAGTTGACGTTATTTTTAGGTTCCGTATAGATTGATACCCTTTCATATTTATATGCGAGATTTTAAATAAGATGTTCAGTAAGAGCAAAAGTACTATTTTTATAACGTAGCGAGATTTAATAAAACGAAATGAAATTTTAATATTTTAAAGATATTAAATATCACCCGCGAGATAATAAACTTATGTAGCGCTACAGCGAGATTATTTTCCTTTAAATTATAATACTTAAAACGTTATTAATTAAAATTTAAATGGGAGTTTATTATTACGTTGTGCTCAAATATTATACCATCGGTCGACTTTTGAGCCCACGTAATAATGTAATTATTAAAATTTCCTTCGTTAGTAAATTAATACTTTACTTTGAAATCATTTTGTCTTTAGCAAAAAGATATTATTTTCCAAACCTTGTTAATGTTAAGTTTAATGTTCACACAAAATGAAATAAATGATATTTAAAAACCTAAGTAAAACTCAAGCAAGGGCCTGGTTAAAAAACTAGGAACATCCCATACAGGGTTGTTTGACACTTAACAACTCTGGGTTTAATTCTGAATCCAGTTTAAGCTCAATTTATTTAGCGAAAATTTGTCACAAGCAAATAATTAATAATATAATGATTGGCCGGTAGGTACCTTAATATTGTTTGTTTATAAAGGTGGCAAGAAAATCAAATACAAATCAGGTGCATGGTAATCAATTTGACGACACGTTTGGTCTAGTGGCTAATAGTAACCCTAGCTGTTAACCAAACGGTCGCGGGTTCGAATCCCGCTAGGGGCTAAAATGTTTATGTGTTAACATTTTACTTTTGTACCTGAGTCATGGATGTTTTGTATTTATAATATGTATGTATTTACAAAAAAAAAAGTAATCTATGCACCTAGTATATCAACTGTCTGGTATCCATAATACAAGCATTAGTTGCTTACTGTGGATCTAGATGGTACTGTGTGGAATGTGTGAAGATATTTATTTATTTAAAAAAATAAATATAAAAAAAAATACTCGAAAAAAAGGAAGCAGTGGTAGGGCACAATGCGTTTCGTAGTCCCTTACAAATCCAGATCCCCTTACAGAAGACCATCGTGAAATAACAGCATATGTTGTTGTTGTTGTGTTTCGGTAAG
The DNA here is from genome assembly GCA_945859745.1 of Synanthedon formicaeformis. Taxonomy (NCBI): domain Eukaryota; kingdom Metazoa; phylum Arthropoda; class Insecta; order Lepidoptera; family Sesiidae; genus Synanthedon; species Synanthedon formicaeformis. Next base: position 2,603,568 of record OX243960.1, on the reverse strand, counting down.
TGAGTAAATGATGCCAGTGCCCATCTATCCCTTCCTAATTCCTTATTCTTAATCGTAGTATGGTCGGCAGTGCACTTGCGGCACTTGAAGAGTTGCGTGTGTTATATTCGACGGTAGGCACCTACCATCAAGTGGACCTATCTGAAGACCTTACATAAAAAAAAGAAATATAAAACAATGTGAAAAGTAAATTATTATTTAAATGATTACAGATTAAAACCAAACTTGTATTTTTCTTCTCGGCGTGCCACTTCTTTACTAAGGTTGGCGACCATCATAGCTATCCTTACCTTAGCAGCTGCTGCGCGAAAGAAGGAGCGAGTGCTCAATCCAGTGCCGGATTTATATTTTTTATGAGTGTAGGCCACATTTTTCCGTCGCCCCATGTACCTTTCTAAAATAATAATTTTCCATTTGTAGTTTACTACATTTAGAATGCCTTAAAGTTATATAAACGAATCAATTAGTCATTAAGAAAGAGTGCAAAAAAGTAACAAGATTAGCAAAATCATCTATATAATCATCATAGTTTATGGTATTCATTATCTCTTGTATGTAGAGAAGAGCTAGAGAATAAGCCACTGCCGTCCGTCTATCACTCACTAGGTTTCGATAGGAATGAGTTTCTTCTATATGGATTTATCTTTATATATATATATTTCTTCTGTGCGTGTGTATGTCAATGAACTCCTCCTAAACGGCTGGACTGATATTGATTAAATTTTTTGTGTGTGTTCAAGGGGTTCGAGAATGGTTTAGGTATTAAAAAAAAAATTTGTCGCTGACAAAGTCGTGGGCACAGCTAGTTTAAAGTATAAAAAACCATGATAAAACCAGTGAACGTATTTGACTTTTATCGTCTGAAATCGAGTGACTGTCCTCTAAAATCTGCCGCCCCTAGGCCGCGGCCTATACGGCCTATTTATAAATCCAGGACTTGCTCAATCCGAACCACTCTCTTAAATTCTTAAATCTTTGCACTGTAATTAATAAAAGAAAATATTATAACAGAACTCTTGTGAGCGTTTTTAGTCCTTTTTATACGAGTAATGTTTAACCTTAAAAGTCTTGTCCTGGTCAATTTAAGTCTTGTCCTGTACATACAGAGATTCCAAACAATTAAGCGTTTTTAAGAGTGATGTAAACAAGAAAAAAATAGAATGGGTTTCGGGAAACAGCACGATACGGAACGCTTCATATAGGTACAGACAAAGATAGCAACATCCAAAAACAAACATGCGATATATCACGCATTGTGTGCAAAGTATATCCCTCAGTTTTCGCAGGTATCACGTAGCCTGCTCGTGTTACTAAGTGCATTTTGTTCCAAATATTTGCCTCTGTGAGAGCCTTTTTCATAACTTAAAGTGTTAACTGTACCTTTTATGTTTTGCTTTCAAAGGAAATAAACAACATATTAATTATTGTAAAAACGGCTACATACTTAATATTTACGTTAAAAAACAGAGACTGAAAGATAGAAACAAAATAATGATTTGAATTTTGATTTTCTTCGCATGTTACATCTAAACTAATTAAGGGATTTTGACACTAATGGAAATGGCGATAAACAAGGAAGGTGTTAGAGGAACTTCTAACAGAAGAACAACAGTTTAGAAAAACTTAGGGCCAATCCACACGGTGCGGTACAGCCCTTGGTGTTGTGGTTGCGGTTGTTGTAACCCGTGTGGTTGTTGTAGTTGCGGCGCCGCACCGCACCGCACCGCGTGGCTTGGCCCTAAGTTCTTCTAAACTACCCAACGGATCTTAATACGTAATGGAAAGAGCGGTAAACGAGGAAGGTTTGTGTATATAAGTTTCAGAAAAGTGGCGATGTCGAATTGTGCTTCGTGCAACATTGTGGAGGACATGTACCATGTTTTGAAGGAATGTGTTCGGAACGAGATGGTGCTTCTGTGGCCAATTTAGGTCGCAAGTGGATGACCTGAACAGCGCCCTGGCTTTCCCGTTATCCGATGATGCCAAGGAGCTGTGGCTACTCTAGAGTTAATGGTTAGTATAATAATTAGTTTAGTAAAGTAGTATTTTAGGTTAGTCGATTATACTCGTATATAAGGGAAATGCCTCGAAATAAAGATTTAAAAAAAGTTGCACAAAAAAAAATCGTGTATAGCTGGGGGCGGGTCCCTGGTACTAGATAAAAAGAAATATAAAAACCAAAAATATACCTATATCATAAAATCAGAAATAAAAAATCTTACATATTTTGTGACTGTTTTATTTAAAATTTAATTAAAGTTTGACAACAATAATATACACTTAATGAGTATAGTAACAGAGAATTCACACTAAATCATCAAAGATTACTCCAACAATGTGCGCCATTTGAGACTAACTCCTCGGTATGTGTTAATGCTCAAATGAAGTACTACGAAGTCGTAAATCTTGTTTAAACTATTTTAGATGGCGGTTGACAAGGAACGTTGTGTTACTATCTTCGCATTTCTAGTACCTAATTGCGACAGCGTAAATGGAAATTATAGGCAAACTTAATATTCTGAGAATTCATCTTAATTTTACTTAGGGCCTCTTTCACAAGCTACAATTAAAGTGTTGATTGGTTACTTTTACAAATCATTTTCTGTTATATTGAATTATGCACTCGGTTTACTGCATCACTCGATAGCCGATTTTTTTTATTATTTTCTATTTAATGTTTGGAACGTTTACCGTACAAACAAAGGTATATCAACTCCGTTACCGGTGACTTTAAATGACAGTTTGGCCTACTTGACGTTTGTGAAACAGGCGCTTAACCTTGCTGTTTATCGATGTGTAAGTTAATAATTTTATGAGGCTACTTCATATTCAAATCATAGTTAAATTTATGTTTCAATTTGAGTATTAAGAAGAAATAATTACCATTTTGTTTATATTATAAATAATAATATGAATATATGAATAAATCTGTATAAAAGAAACACTGAATTTATATATTTAAAATATTACTCTGTAACTTATACAACGTTTTTTATTTAGATCAGATATAGTGGGCTGAAAATGAAATAATACTTATTATGCTTTATCAATAATCACATAAGTAATCATTAGAAAGCTATGAGCCAAATGAAAATATTTTAGACTATTTAAAAATAGCTCACTCAGTGAGTTCAAATTAAAACTGACTTAACAAAACTGCTTACAAATTCAGAAGTTTGTAATCCCAAGTTATAAGTTTTATATTCTCAATCATTATCTGCTCCTCAGTCAGTGCCCCTTGGGCTAAGCTAGGAATAATGTTAGCTAAGTTAGATGAGTGGAAGTCCGTAAAGATTTATGGGTCCGCAAAGCAGTTGCTTTTAAAGTTGAGAGGATGTTGCTAACTTTTATGCCACGAATAACCTGCTACCTTTCCCATAGGTTTCTTGCACACATTAAACCACGACCATGACTCCGTCTATGCCCCTTTTTGTTAGGTGATCAAACATTTATTCATTCTGTATTGTTCATATCTTTTTGTCAGGGTTGAATTTTAATTTTAATTTTTAGATGATCCCTCGGGACTAACACTTTTTATCTAGATGATGTCCTATTATGTTTTCCTGACAACGTGTTTGCAAAATTTTATAATGATCGGTTGAGTACCTAGTTTAGGCGTGAACCATTACAAACATCGATGTATTACAAATAAGCAAACTCACTTTCTCATTTATAATTTTATTATATTAGTTACGATTCTTTTTAATTCATTAGTTTTAAATATTAAACATGAACTTCAAAAAGTTGCTATAAGTTTTTGGCACATAGTATGTTATATTTTGCTCTAAGTACATATTTACAGCTACTGTTATAAAAGTAATAACTATACATCATCAATACTAATAATAAATCTGTAAGGGAAGGTCATGGAGTAAGTTACTTTGTTTTCAGAGATATCGTATTTATAGGCTCTATACATGATACTGAAACTAAATTGACGTTTTTTAGAATTTTTTTTCTATATGTATGTATGTAAGTATGTATGTTCCTCCATAACTCTGAAACGAATTAACTGATTTTCATGAAACTTGGTAAATAAACATTTAGACGTACGGGACACAGGATAGGCTACTTTTTTCTTTTTCAACGCGGACGAAGTCGCGGGCACCAGCTAGTATATAAATATATTATTCAGATCAATATCTAAACATAGCAACATTTTGCTAAGGTACCTACTCTCTAATAACTTGAAGACGTGTGATATTTAAGACTCAATTGTCATTTTCGGTTTGGTAGCACAGCAACAACGCGTGTTCATCGAACCATGTCTATTTAACAAGACACTTACTTTGTTCCATTTGAACACACTTTAGATTCGATCCGCTTTGACATCATATCTGACGAACCTCAATAATATCTGGGATTAGTGAATGAAGTGGGCGAGACCAAATATTAATATCGTACAAGATTAGGTATATTGTAAAAATTAGTAAAAATAGTTACTTATGTAATTAATTAAGAAAATGTGGTACATACATATGAAATTATAGATGCATGCTAGCCAAACATTTGTAAATGTGTTAATATCTATTGTAGAAAGGTGCTGTAACTTCTCTAAGTTAGAAGAATATAAGGTCTGAGGTGCAATTCCACTGAAAATCACATTTTTTTTTTAATAATTTATTTGTTGATCATATGTACATAATAGGTATTTTAATTACATAATATATTGGATCTATATGACCTACCATTGCTGGCATACAAAAAATATAAAATAAAATAAAATTGTATAAAATAAAGTCGCTTCCCGCCATCTGTCCCACTATATGTTCGCAGACCTTCGTCATTTTATTAATATAAATACTGAAAGTTTGTCTGCGCATGTCCTCAACACAGGTAAGAACGATCATCCAGCGCAGGATTGGCCAGCGCCAATCCAGCGCTGCATTGAAAATATTGCAATGTCTTTGGATTTATTTACTGGATCAATGTTAAACGAGCTTAGAGATTTTAGGTACATACTTCTTAGCGTCGATTACGACTTGTGCCTAATATGGTTTCAATATTTCGTAGGTATAAAATTATAAATATATGTAAGATATTATAGATATCTGTATGCTTCTGGTTCATGGCAACAATTTTGAAGCAACTAAGTTCAAATCTGACACTTTCGCGTGTGTAATGTCTATACATACATTCCTATAGACTCCTATTTCTATGCGACAAAATGCACCTGACGTCGATACTTATAAACTTAAAAAAAAAAACTATATTTCTTTCATATAGCGTTTCATGATATTCAAATGCAAATAAAAAAACGCATAAATGATTCATGTAATAAGTGTATAGAGTCATTCACAAATTTATGAAATAAAGTTACAGCATAAATTGCCTGCTCATAGAATAGTTTTCCAGTAAAATCCAATACTTGTCTAGGAATAAATATTTAAAGGTTTCGTTAACGGGATTCAATACAAGTGGAGTTATTTATAAATATACTTTAATATAATAATGTTCCTAGGATTAAAATAGTCAGGTTTATATAATAGTTTTATGTTGTTTTATAATACATTATTGATTTATTTGCCTATTCATTTTAATACGGTAAAGTTCCAAACTAAAAGTACAAAAATACAAAAAAAATATTTATTTAAATATTTTCAGAGTATAAAGTCATTATACACTATCGAAGTTTTTAAACATCTTCAAAATTTATTAGTTTTGGGTTAGAATTTCTCTTCTTTGATCATTGCTTGTAGTAAAGTAAGTAGATAAATATTTGTACCCGCAACAAATGCAAATGTCAGGTTCGCAAATATTGGAATATGAATACTCAAGTACTATGTCCACTCCTTGGCTCATTTTACATTGAGGGTATGCACTAAAACGTCTTCTTACCTATATGTATGCAGACTCAAGCAGGCTAAACAGCTCTTCATAAAATGCACAGTAAACTACGAATGCTATTAATTAGTGACGAATAAAAATCTTCTTGAAACGAAGCGCTTCTATTTCAAATAGCTTCTATACAACCAAGTACAAAAACACGAGGTATAATCGCTTAAATACAGCCAACTGTCCAAACCGCATACGATCCCGACACAATTCGAACTACTAAAAAAATTTTGGAGGGCCGCAAATACAACTACTGTAATTAAAAAATTTTTAAGAAAAAAAAATATACACGAATACTATTGTAATATTTAGGGCCTCTTTCACAAACTACATGTAAAGTGTTGATTAGTTACTTTTAGAAATCATTTTCTGTTATATTGAATTATGCACTCGGTTTACTGCATCATTCGATAGCCGAATTTTTATTATTATTTTATATTTAATGTTTGGGACGTTTACCGTACAAACAAAGGTATATCAGCTCCATTATCCCCGGTTACCGGTGACTTTAAATGACAGTTTGGCCTACTTGACGTTTGTGAAACAATCGCTTAATGTAATAATAATTTCTTCAATAATTAATATTCTAAGATATCAATTTAATATTATTAACTATTATTAACTATTTGCAGTGCATATGTGAGTGACTTATGTGTCAGTGAAGACTAGGCCTATATCAGTGAAGTTCCATTAATTTGAAAATTGGTTATACCTATTTAGATTTTATAAAATTCGTAATAGAAAACACATTTTCATTTATTTGCGATACCACAAAAATTAAATAATTTACCAAATATTTTTTTTTTATATTTTAGTATTTGTGATAGGTAGAGAAAAAAAACACGTCGCGGGCCGCACAAATATAAACCGCGGGCCGCATGCGGCCCGGGGGGCCGTGCTTTGGACAGCCTTATATGATTGTAATGTAGAACAAATATAAGAAGACTATAAAAACATTCAGTATACACTTTAATGATAATAAAATTCGTTTCAACAACACAGAAGTAGCTAGGTCACGCACGCATCACATACGCACAATTTCTATTGTATTGCTTTCTAAAAGCTTTCTATAATAGGTTTTCTCTAGTAAGACACTCGGTCGGTAGTGACTAGTGAATTAAACGAGATAGTTTTTTTAAGTGCATTTGAAATGGACATTTAATTTATTTGTAATGAACAATCTTGATGATCGTGTTGAAATATTAACTTCTATACTAGATGAAGTTTTATAATTTGCAAAACCTATTTATATTTATTAAAAAAACATAATGATAGGTATTTTAAAAAATGAAAAATATCCGCGAAAAATTTCCGCGATAACTACGAGTTATATTTTAATTATTTTAAATTTATAAATTTTTAAATTAGTATGACAAGAGAAACCATTAAATTTAAGTTTGAATTTGTAGTTTTCATAAAATAAAATAAAAATTATCATGATGAAAGTTGTTCTAGATTATATTGTTAAAGCAATAGTGATCTAAGCACACATACTCGTAGCTAAATGTTATTTTTATTTTACGCGTATTCTTAATAATCTCTCGAAAAGTCGGTTTTCTTTAGAAACTGTATCCTTTTTGTTTGTGTCCACAAAAAATAACCGTCAGTCTGTCTGGCCACGGTAGCCACTTACCATGCACAAGCAACGCCACAGGTACTGCAAGTGCCGACCTTTGAAGATTAACTGGACATTGGCTTGGCATCCCATACTGACTAATTTTTTTTTTTATTTTATAAAGTAGGTAACTACCTAACGACTAGGAAAGAATGTACCTAATAAGGAAAGAAATCCATTTCTATGAATTACACAGAACATAAATTTAATTATCATTTTGGTTATCAAAGAGATTTCTTAATTTAATCTTAATATGATCTTATTTTAATCTTGAATTCATCTTTTACTTTTTAAGGAAATCATCTTATAAATAATGTTTATAAAAACCAGCTATTATAAATATCTTCTTCAATGGCCGTAAATATTAACTTTCATTCTTCCATGGAACTAGTTTGTATGAAAACAAACTTTATCTTCATATTAGTAAAGATTTATTTGCGCTTTGGACTCGAAGAAGTTTCCTCATTTACTCATTGCTAAGTTCTATTCGTAAGCAATATAGTTAAGTGGCTCAACTGCATTATCGTTAACTACTTTCCTGATATTTGTTTCTATTGGTGTTTCTCCGACGGTGTTAGTGTTAGGTGAAACGACTTTTTACTTTCCCGGTTATGTTTCAGCGTTAGACACTAACCTTGGCATTAACGTATTTGTCTTTGTTTCCTCTTTCCAGACTTTATTGTTATAAAATAAACCGAAATTTTTTCAGGATTTCAAGTTCAATTTAATTCTATATCAAATTTCTTACGAAAATGTATGTATTTAGAATAAGTTTCATTGATACCAATATAATTATATATTACTAGCTGGTGCCCGCGACTTCGTCCGCGTTGAAAAAGAAAAAAGTAGCCTATCCTGTGTCCCGTATGTCTAAATGTTTATCTACCAAGTTTCATGAAAATCAGTTAATTCGTTTAGGAGTTATGGAGGAACATACATACTTACATACATACATACAGAAAAAAATGGTCAATTTAGTTTCAGTATCATGTATAGAGCCTATAAACTCGATATCTCTGAAAACAAAGTAACTTACTCCATGACCTTTCCTTACAGATTTATTGTCTCCGTGCAAAGCCTTTTCTTTTCAATGTGATTTATGGGATCGTCTTACCCTCAAAGTGCTGTTTTTTTTTAACTCCTTATATAATATTTAAATAATACATTGAATAGGGCGTATTATTTAATATAATTATGAATGTGGGCGGACTGACGGACCACTTAATGAAAAGTGGGTACCGTCTATTAACAGGTGTTGCATTATGTGTGCTGCTGACGATAGTAGAATAAGGGGTTAGGAGAGGATTGCAAAGTAGGTTCTAGCATCCCTCACTCACTCACCGAAGCACTACAAGAAACATCCGATTATTTCTATTGTCTTATTGTAAGAGGGTGGATTCTGCTACAGGACCGAATTAATGTAATATGAATATTTATTTAAACATTCAAGTTTAAAATTATGTGTACACAAGTATTTTTTATTTATTTTAAATGCTTTAAACAATTAAAGCATTTAAAATAAATAAAAAATATTTAAAAAAACAGTTCTGAACAATAGTGACAAATTATAATAATAAGCATCTTTTATATTAAAAAAGAAGTTAGAAAGTTTCTGTCATTGAGTAGGTACTGCTTGATAGTAATTTTTAGAGTTTAGTTTTTTTAATATAATTAAAAAACTAAACTCCAAAAACGACTATGTGCCTAAAAACGTCTAAAAACGGTGTGCGAATTGGTGTATACAAAAAGTGTGTGCCTACTATTATTCTTTTGTTTTGTATGGATTGGTTTTTTATTTTCTTTTTCTTAATTTTATTTTGTAAACAGAAAATGTCGTCTTTTGTCTTTTGTTTAAATGTGAATAAGTGTATCGATTTTTGCATACTGTGTTGGCTTCCGAATAAATGAAATGAAATAAAATAAATATCATTGAAAATATGCAAAAATTAATATACTTTAAAAATGGGAACAGTAGTGAATTCAATAGTAGTAAATGGGAACATCATTGTGTTCTCCAATCGTTGAGATAGTTGGCTATGTACCGGTTACATCGTACTCGATGTGGCTTAGGGATTCGAATACAAATTGGTTTTGTTATAAAACTGCGACTCGTGTGCATTCTGTATTCCTCGGAGTGCTCTTTAGTGTGCACGCCCTATTGGCTCCAACTTCTCTTTGGGAATTGTTTAATGTTTCCTATAAGTGTTTTGTTTGGGTTCCGAAGACTTCCTACTTTTAATCTTTTATCGCATTTTCTTAGTCAAATACTACGCAATGATTTTTGTTATTCCAATGTAAAATTGTCATGTTGATAAACTTAATGTTTCAATTATAGTATGAGCATCAACGCACTTGCATAGCATAGATAAAATGCTACTTAAGTATGAGTCACTTCTTGCCTCAAAATCTTTTAAAATCTATTGATTATATTTATGATACTTTCTACTACTGATAACAGTTTTATTGCGAGCATGGAGTGTTAACTCGTAACTTTGTAATGTGTCAAAAATTCTACTTAAAAAATATCAATTAATAAAAGTTTAAATATTAAAGCAAATCTATCAAGTTTTCTAACATCATCGGAGCGTATAAATAATATAATTTAAAAAAATCTGTTATGCCTATTGTCACTGTTATTGTGTATATTGTGCAGTAATGTGTTGACCGTGACCAGGGCAACATAAAAAGCGTAGTAGCTATTTCCATCACAACCTCATTGTTAGAGTTAATCTAAAATATGATTACGGCGAACGTAAACCGCCGTTTGGTAGAGTTAACCGCTGTAACCGCGGACACAACTACTCGATTTGTAATGACCATTTATTGTATAGTTAGGATAAAAGCTATTCTTAACATAATAACAAAACGACATTTGTTCACATTTGAAATTAATGCTGAGTATATTTCAAAGGCGTTATTTTTATTATACATTAATGGGATACAGACAGTCTGAAGACAGTCCACTTAATGGTATAAGCAACACGGATATAATATACCAGGGTTTCCGGGACATAATATTATATGCCCTGGAAACCCTGGTTTTGACTATGACCTAAAAGTATGAAAAACAACAAAAAAAAACCTTCAATATTAAATTTTATAATAATACAATAAAAGTTTAGATTCTAGATTAAAAATGTGATTGAATATCCATCAGATAGAAGTCTAAATTAGAATGATTTCAAGCGCTTTAATCTTCCGTGGACTGCATAACAGTAATTCTCATTTCCTTTAATAACTTTCTCACAGTGCATCGAGGTTAACTGGCCGCGTCATACGGCTGCCTTCAAACGTAAATTGCCGGTGCGGCTCAAAGGGGACTACACCAAAGAGGACTGAGTTTGACGTTTCTATCGAGAAGTTGATCTGTGTTAATCATAGTCATACTAATCAGAACTACACTGAAGTACTTTATCAACAATATATCGATTATTAAGAGTGGGTATAAAGCAAACAAAATTTGATTTTTTTACTCGCGTGGCCCCTTAGACATGACAGTGACACAAAATATGTAGAACTACGCACAACATGCGATGGAAGATAGCGCATCTCGCTCAATAAAAATGTTATGTGCCAAAAGTATTAAATATTAATTATTCGTAAACTACAATGTCAAATGAAAAATTGTTACATACACCCTTAGATAATATGTGAAGTGAAATTACTGATACACTTATAGCTTTGTAATGTGTGTCATTTTGAAAATAAAACTAAAATCGATTGAAATGAGAGCTCACTTGGTGATTTTTTTCTGTCGAGAAAATTTCATTATATTATGTTTTCTGTTACAGTCGTCACTTTCATTTATAATGTATTTATCTATTTAAGAAAAAAAAATTATACTTTGTTTACTTAGATATTCTCTTATACCCGCTATTAATTATTTGCTTAACGCCCAATATGTACTAAAAAGTTTTCTAAAAGATAAGAACGTCTGAAACGCTTATAGCAGCTCTAATAGTATCAAGGATTATAGTGATTTTGGACCTCTTTAAACACATTACCTTGGTTCCTTGATTTCTTAGGAAGGAAACCTAGATCCATTAGTAGGTGTGAAAATATTGATAAGCTCATTGTTTCAAGGCTAAAAGTGCCGACGAGTGTTTAAGGTAGCAGCCTAACGGGACAAAAATTTAAAATTTTGGTTTTAGGACAATGATATCAAGCACTATCAATATTCTTTGGTTATTAAATCCGTTGCTTATAGATAATACTAAGACTGAAACAGCATATAGTACACAAATAGATTTGTTTCGGGTTTGTTTGGTAATAAGCAGTAAACGAGACAAAATGGTTGAACTTGCTAACAAACTTTAGGGTTGTCCTGCTTAATGTGTAATTGTGTACAACTGGATAATTTATTAGCATTTAATCCTAATACCAGTTAACTAACAAGGCTTTCAAATTATATTCATACTGAATGTAGTTACGTAATTATAGAAAAAAAAAATTGTCTGACTAACAACAGTGAACTTCGATTTGTTTATTGTTAGGTATTGTTTACCTACCATGTGTCACCTGATTGACATAAAAATAAAGAAGCAAAATAGTAGAATAGTTAAATATTCCATTATTTTTAACAATGTAAGCAAAAAAACCTTGATTTTTGAAATGCCACAAACAACAACATTTAAATATAAATGTTTATTACCTTAAGTTTTATATGTTTAAAAACAAAATTAAAAGATAATTGTATAAAAACATGATTTTATTAATATTTCTTATAATTTACATAAAAAATAACAATAAGCTTTATTTTTATAAAACTATAGAAAACCCGTAAAAACTTAACAACAAAATTATTTATGTTTATCACAGCATTGCTTTGGTTCTAGATCAGTGCTTTCCCTTTTGATGACCCCATTCTTTGTGGTCATGGTGGCCACCCTTTTTGCCATGATCATGATGATGATGATGATGCTCTTCATGTCCATGATGGCCCTTGTGTCCTTTGTGATCTTCATCGTGATGATGCTTGTCATGGTGGCCATGTTTACCATGGTGGTGCTCGTGATGTCCGTGATGATGATGACCGCCCTTCTTGTGATGTCCACCATGGTCTTCATGATGTCCATGATGATGACCATGCTTGTGATGCTTGCCTTCCTTATGATGGTCATCATAGAAGTGATGGTCCTTGTGGAAGTGATCCTTATGGTATTTCTTGTGGTAGCCGTCGGTTTTCTCGCCCTTGTCATGGTGCTTATGGTGACCATGTTTGCCTCCTTTGTGATGGTGTCCATGTTCATGATGATGCCCGTGATGATCATGTTCATCCCAATGCTTCTTGTGACCTCCTCCATCTTCGTGATGATGGCCCGCGTGATGATGATGCCCGTGATCACCGTGTTCACCTTTATGGTGATGATGGTGTCCTTTATGGCCTTTATGGCCTTTGTGACCGTGTTCATGGTGGTGATCATGATGATGTTCATGTCCACCACCCTCCTCGTGATGGCTACTCTTGCCACCCTTACCACTGGCAGCTGCCACAAGATCCTTCTCCTCCTCGCCAAGTTCCCGTGCATATACTGCCACAAGGCATAGCAGCCCGATTGCTATAACCAATCTCATCTTGAACAACGGTTGTTTTGTGATCATCTGTTAATATTTACACTATTTATAGCCAATCAGTTTCAGATGAGGAAAGTGTTTAGTAATTGTCTGCGCAACACCTCAGGGACAAATGGTTGGGACTGTTGCCGACCGCTGAAGCGTTAACAATGAATCAGTTGCAATGCAGAATGCATTTTAGTTTAACCAGTGTGTCTTATTTTTTAATTAAATTATATTATTTGACGATTAATTCGATAAATTCATTACTTAATTGTGCTCTGAAGCCATGTAAAATTAATTACATGAGATTACTACTTGGTTACTCTTACGATTCCAATACTTGCGTTAAACAGATTTATTAGTAAAACAAAAAATATTAATTTACTAAATAAACTCTACGAGTATATTTGAAATTGTCAATTATAAGGTTTCGTACCGAGATCTTCATAGAATCAGCATTTTGAACCATAGAATCAACTAAAATTAAAATATTTGTGAATTTAAACAATTTAAATATTCTTTTTTTTATTTGAAGTAGCTCCGTAATTTAATAGAAATAATTGAAGTACGGATAATTCGGATAACAAAATAATTCGAAATGTTATAAACAGGAAAAAAATATAACTTTTTATAATTTAACCAACTTATTTCTCCTAAACTACTCGTATCTATTTGTATTGTAAAGGATTCTTTGTTTTACTCGTATAATAGACATGTCACGCAATTAGCAAATACTTTGTTATTTATGTCTGCGCATTTTGCAATATTTCTGCTGTAAAACCATATTCTATTCGTGTTCAATTTCGTGTACTGCCCTGGATACTGGATAAAAAGAACAATTTGCATCGTCCTGTCGAAATTTAATCAAAACAACAATAGGGATTGTCCGCTGTTGGTCCCTGTCGAAACTCCTATTCTGAAGTTACGAACTCTTTCTCTTATAACTCACTAGAGACTTGCTCCTTTGTTGTTATAGCATACTTGAAGGTCTATATGAAAAAATATTATCAAGTGTAAGCTTATTTTATATATAACCAACATAATCCTTACTAATATTCTAAATGTGAATCGGAGTTTGTTTGTTACGCTTTCACGCAGAAAATCCTGAACCGATCACTATGACATTTTGCATACACGTTGTCTGGGATACCAGAAAGGACATAGGGTACTATTCATCGTTCAAAGCGGACGAAGTCGCGGGCACCAGCTAGTTATTTATATGTCGATAGAAATGTTTGTAAATATGAGGGTCAAACTTTTGTAAGTTTTAACTAAGTACTTTTTTATGTAAAACTCGGCTGTGATGAGTAGTAGCTTCGCCTCGGATGCATTTTTTCCTGCAAATTATTATTTTAAATAACTTTATGTTAAACTCGACAAACAAGCCGACCATCCACTTGATGGTGGGTGGCTACCGTCGCCTATAACACAAACAAGGCAACAGGTGTTGTAAGTGTGCTGCCTACTAAAGTAGGATTAAGGATAGGCATTAGAATGTATAGGAAAATTGTCTCTGGCACCCCTTAGTCACTCATCGAAACACAACCGCACACATGTTGCAATTCATCGAGTAAATTTATTATTTCATTGTGGACTTCTCTGTAAAGGGGTGATTGTTGCCACCTGACTGGTTGCCCAAATTACTGCGAAATGCAGTATGCCCTGCCACTACATTCCAAATCCAGACCAGAGCCAATTTAAAACGTTCTTTTCCAAAGTTGACCTTGCCAATAATCAAACCCGAGACCCCTGAAACAGAGCGTTAAGTTAACCATCCTAACCACTAATCCAACAGGTTGGTCCTTAATATACGTAAACCTAAATCGTTTAGTGAAAACCGTATCAAAATCCATTGGGTTGTTTAGAAAAAGTTTGAAAAGAATCAGAACAAGACGGACAGAGACATAATTTTATAATGTGTACAGATATAGATCTATATATACGAGTAGATTTCTATATTTTTTACGAATAACACGATTATTTTTTCAAACAAACTAATGCACTTAGCGAGTGTCCACAAAAAAGTTATTTTTATTCAGAATAACACCGCGCATAAAGAGGCTTTTCCACAACGACCTTTCGGGGACGTCAAGGGATAGTGGAAGCTTCAAAGGGACAAACGTTTTTTTAAGTTTTTCTAACTAAATGCTTATCCGCTTATGTAGCATTCAAAAAGAGTGCTTTGTTAGACAATAATTTTTTCTACATAAAATGGCTTGGTAAAACTCCGGATTAAGTTGGCTCTCGTCCCTTTTATGTTTCATAAAAGTTTTATTTATGCTGCAATTAGTCGTGAGTTTGAAAGTAAAATAATTTATAGTTATAAAATTGTTAACAGACTGCATCCAATTCTACTATCTTTAAAATTGCTACAAATTTAAATTGAAGTTAAAAATTATTTTATGTTAATAATTATGTTAAAATAATAATAATATTTGCTTATTAGAAAACAATCTTAGTGGGTATTGAATCTTAGTGTATTAATTATATTATTATATTTATTTAGGCATTAATTTGTTGGATTTAATTTAACGGATTGACCTTAGTAGAAATATAAATCCACGATAACTTTTTAATAAAATCAAATAAAAAAAAACACGTTTTAAAGTTCTATAGTTTTATTACGAGTTTTGTAATACCGCATAACACAAAGCGAATTATTCTTCAAAACTTCAAAACTTATATAGTTTCTTTTAGAATGCCATGTAAACTCTTATCCCAAGCATTTCACTCAAACTGAGTGAAATGCTTCCCAATTTGGATAGCAAAATAATAGTAATGTAGTCAACATAGACATAAAGTCAGATATTTTTGTATAATGACAGAATATTTCCAGCAAATTATATACACATACCTCTACCATTTTTCGCTCTTTCCATCAATAAAAACTGAAGTTAGTAGAGAAACAAACAGAAGAGGACAGCGACGGAATTTTATAATATGTATTACATATACAGATAAGTCAACTGTACTGTACCAGTGGCATGTCGCTAGTGTTATAAATAATTTATTCAAATTATTGTCAAAATAACATTTTAAGAATTTTTATTACACTATGCATAATTTTTTGATTTTTAGTAATATACATACAATTCCTCTTACCTGTCAAAAAGCCTGGACCTATATTGAAATGTGATTGAAATATTTAAAAGGCCTACACGCAAAGACTCTTAACCTCTCAATATAACTTTTGATTCCATTATCCCCAAGTTCAATAAAAGTGGGTAAGAGGGAGAAAAGTCGTCAATTCGACGGAATTGTAAATAGAGATATGTCGTGGGTTCAAGTCGCGATTTGTCACATCTTATCTCAGGGCACTCATCCTCTCTTCCCTGATAAATCATTCGTACAATTCGTGACGGAATCGGAATACATCAGAACCACCCCTTAATATTCCCCTATTGGGGGTGAGGCAAGGTGGGTGCTAAAGTTTCCTGTGACACAACTTATTAGTCTGAAGACGTGCCGAGAACACACGTTAGTACTTTGTTAAAACGAGAAATATAATTGTAATTGACACCACTTGAATTTTTGAATATTGCAAATAAAAATATCTTTATATGAGTAGTGGGTGTGTGATATTTCGTGGTGATAAACTGAACTGCTCGTCTAGCGGTGGTAACAACTCTCTTACAGACCCTCGTCTCCTAGTCATCATCATTTCTTTTCGTTACTTTATCGTTCCTGCTTTATTGAACAGCGCCACCGCAACTAAACTGTCTAGTAAATAAGTTTTAACCTCTCCGTCACAAATTCATATTAAAATATTTACTAATCAACTAGCTGGTGCCCGGGACTTCGTCCGCGTTGAAAAATAATAAAATATATAAGCAATATAACGCTTGACCACTTGTTGCAATAGCACTTTGGTCAGGCGTTAGTTTTTTTTTTGGGATCCCACATCACCGCTGATGGTGGAATCCGAAGGGGTTTTAGTGGATATTCTCAGGACAGTCGACGAGAGGGGTGTGGGTGAGTTCCACACTCCCCTCGTCGACTGTACCCGGAAAGTGCGTAAATGTCATTTCCCTTCTTGAAAGGTCCTTTCTTGTACAACGTTGGTAGTCAAAATAATTTTTCACTTTAGTAAAAATTTCAGAAAATTTCTATTAAAAAATGTTACAATGTCAATTAAAGAATTATGCGTTATAATGTAAACTCGACAAATAAAGTGCTTTATCACCTTAAGATTGAACATTCTTTGTATTTTGTAGAATGATAAGGTCTGTTTTCCTTTGAAAATTCAAAGTGACAAACTATTCCAATTCTAAGCCTTAGCGAATTTTGAAATGAATGGAATTTGTTATCGAAACTGATAAACTTTTCTGGTCGGTCATACTTAACAATTCTCAATTCAAAAACTCATTTTATTTCAGAATAAATTTAATGTAATAATATATAACAAAGTTTTTGTACAACACCCTTTATCACGATATTTCAGTTACTCGTCCGATGTTCAGTTTTTATCGCTCTCTATTATGTCAGTGGTGGATTGATTCTCTCCCATTCTGCGCCCAAACTAGAGCAATAGGTATGGAGGATCTATTGGGTGCTTTTTATGGCGTAGTTACTCACACGTCTTTCATAACAAGACAAAAATACCGTAGTATTTTTACTGTTGTTTTGATAGATTGAAATTATTATTTTTCGTTTAATTAGTATTCAAGAAATTAGTTTGTAAATGTAGAACTAAAACATTACAGTTATTGTAAACAGGATTGTAACAATTCTTGTGTTCTAACACAACCTGTGCTTAACTTACTTAACCGGAAGAATGAGTTCAAAATGAGCGCTGTAATTTATTAACATATAGAAGACCATAGACTTATATTTTCATAATAATATGAGTAAAAAAATCTGTAAATTTTTATTAAAATTTTAAAACAATGAGGGCCTCTTTCACAAACTACATGTAGTGTTGATTAGTTACTTTTAGAAATCATTTTCTGTTACTGCATCTGCAGTTTACTGCATCATTCGATAGCCGATTTTTTTATTATTATTTTCTATTTAATGTTTGGGACATTTACCGTACAAACAAAGGTATATTAGCTCCATTGACTGCGGTTACCGGTGACTTTAAATGACAGTTTGGCCTACTTGACGTTTGTGAAATAAGCGCTGAATGTATTAAAAATCCATTTGACCTAAACTTATTTTGACGGTAATGTGCCACTAAAATGGTATTTTATATTAAGGATAACAAGGGTTAAAGTTCAAATACAGCTAATAGCTTGTCTGTCTACCAGCTTGATTTACGATCTTTAAAATAGGTATCTTCCTTTTTAAAGTTACTAAAGTCCTAAGTGAAGTAAGTAACTTCAACGGGTACATAATGACTTTGTAAAAATAAAACTGTGAAAATACTTTAGTAATGTTGTTTATAAAATAGCAATCCAGAGGCCAGTGAACTCGTTCATGGTAGGAAAGAAGTACACAAAACAATAGCAACATTTGACAGACAGACAACGCATATGAGTATTGCGTTGTCTTTTTACTTTGTTGAAGTGGTGTTATGTTGATAACAGAACATACAGTAATGTTTTTGTACGAGTATAGATTTAGCGCCTCTTTCACCAACTACAAGTAAGTGTTGATTAGTTACTTTTAGAAATCATTTTCTGTTTTATTGAATTATGCACTCGGTTTACTGCATCATTCGATAGCCGATTTTTTTTATTATTTTCTATTTAATGTTTGGGACGTTTATCGTACAAACAAAGGTATATCAGCTCATTTATTCCCAGTAGGAGGTGACTTTAAGTGACGGTTTAGCCTACTTGACGTTTGTGAAAGAGGCGCTTAATGTCAAAAATTAATTTATATTTAAATTAAAAATATTTTCAATATTTATTAAATGTCTTATTCTATGAAAAAAAAAATATTTCTCTAATAATACGGTTTTCCTTAATGTAATCCATCGTATGAATCCATCGTCACCGGAAGTCTTCTCGTTTTTCATCTGTTTCAGTCATCGCTATACCGTACAGATTGATGTCACAGATATCTTTGGTAGAACTTTCAACAGAATTTGTAATTGAAGTATTAGAATTTGTCGACCTCTTTTAAATGCATGAATTCATTAGCGATTTCATTAACAGTAGGTAATTATCGGAAAGAGTCTAGCACTAATATAAGTAAGTAATTTTGATTAAATAAGGTGTAATTAGAATTGCAAAATTTCTCACAACAAGTAGGTATCTTAGAGTTCTGATTAGAATTTTCAACACAATATAGTATTGAATTGAACAAAATTATTTTGTAAACTAATTTTATTGCTGTTGCACAACCTTACCATTTAATTTATTTGTCAGCACAATTATGTGGCCGAGTCTTGTTAAATGATTTTTGTTGCAACGCTTGCCTTTATACTAGCATTGGTTCAGTGGCTCAGGTTTTCAAATTTGTTAACGTGTGACAGAAAGGCTAATTAGATGTGACCTTGCTTGAATGTGAAAAAGGCGCTATTGATTGGTTAAAAGCCATTGATTCTTTGTTGTAGGAGGAAACAAGAAAATGAAGGATATCTACTCATGAGCCGAAATACTTGTCGCTATTATCATGGTGGTCTATGATGACTGCGGGAAGAAGTGTGCCCTACCACAGGTTTATGCTACTTATTATTAAAAAGATAAAAAAACAAATAAACAAAAATTTAAACAATTTTTTTCTTATTTTCGTCTTATTTTACTGTATTTTAATTTTATGAATGTTTAAATTCCTTCCTAATATTTTATTTTTATTCAAATCAATTTCTATAATTATACCCTATAATAATCTCCTGCGATTCTAACTTTAATACACATTAAACTCATTTGCATTTAAACTCAAATACACCAGTTTTAATTACGTGACGAATTTACAGCGTTTGTAACAAAAAACTCTTTATAATAGAACGACCTATGAAACTACTGTGGTACTACTTAGTAATGACGAATACAATACATACATACTCGTAGTATGATTGACAATTCGCTTGTTTAATTGTCTGTAAAAAAATATTTCTTTATTTATAATATTTCAACAAACTGTGAAATCGTACCTAAACAAAAAAAAATTTTTCGCCCTCGTTCATCGAGTAATCTCAAATAACAGACACAATGCAAAAAGTTGGGCTGTTTTTTCTTGATAGCTGAACCCCTTTCTTCCACATCATAAAACTTTTATATAGAAGGTGACGGTCCCTAAAGCATAGTTTTCCGGGGCGTTGGGAATGATAAAAAGAAGAAAAAATACTTTTAAACTTCTAACTTTGCGAATGACTTGTCAGTATTAAATTGTCGCATTTTATATGTAGAGCAGCGAAGTTGAAAAATTATACGAAAATGAAAGCAAAAGCAGGACTGAAGTAAGCCTTAGGTGTTTCCAGACGATTAACGTTTTAAAAAAGTTGTATATATATATATATATATATATATATATATATATATATATATATATATATATATATATATATATATATATATATATATATATATATATACACTAAGTGATCATTCGGACATAATCTATACGTCTATCGAACCGATCACCAGGAAATTGTGCATACACGTTGTCTGGGACACCAGAAAGGACATAGGGTACCTTTCATCGTTCAACGCGGATGAAGTCGCGGGCACCAGCTAGTACTAATTTAAAGAGAGAAGATTTGTATGTTTGTAATGAATAAACTCAAAAACTATTGGGACAACATCACCTATTAGATGCGAAGCCAGTAATGCTGGCGCCAGTCCTGCAGACAAGCCAGCGTTGGCCTGGCCCCTGTTGTTTAGACGAGGCCAATTATTCACGGATTTTTCTTCGGGTGTGCACACGTTTGAATTTTAAAAATAATGAATTCGCGGCAAAATCTGTTGAAAAAGAATTGTTTTAAGAATTGTCTGCACTATTAAGAGAAGAGTTGATTGATATATTAGAAAAAAAAAGCAAAACGACTTTGGATAAGCAAATGGTTAAGCGATAGACCTATATCTGGAGCTTCTGCTTTGTTGTTGAAACAACTAAGATTAGAAGATCCTTCTGAGTACAGGTTGGCGTTGCGGGTTACTGCTGAAAACTTTGATGAGTTACTTTCACTTATACAGAGTTCGATTCAGCGCCAAGTGACACTGATGAGAGATGCATTACCAACAAAAATAAAACTAGAAGTAACATTATCGTTCTTAGCAACTGGAATGAGTTATCGAAGCCTGAGTCATTTTTACCGTGTTTCCAAACCATCTATATCAAAATTCATACCAGAAGTTTGTCGAGCAATTTATGAAGCATTAAAATAGTTTATTAAGGTAAATGTTTATTTCCACGGGGCCGCCTGCGTATTAGCGGGCACCCTCCCGTGGGATGTCGATGCCCTGGTTCTGTCCCAGGTGCATCGGCATCGGGTCGCCGCAAGGGCCCTTGGAGAAAGACCCGTTGCCGAGGACGTGCAACGGGTCCGGGCAGAGGCGCAGGAGAGGGCCATGAACGATTGGGGCGAGGCACTCCTCAACCCTACAGCAGGCCACCGGACGGTATCTGCCATCCGTCCGGTCTTAGAGGAGTGGGTAAGGCGCCGAAGAGGTGGCCTTACCTACCGTATGGTGCAGGTAATGACCGGACACGGGTATTTCGGTCATTATCTGCACCGTATACAAAGAGAGGAGACGCCGCAGTGTCATCACTGCGGCGATCCTGATGACACAGCCGAGCATACACTCCAAGTATGCTCGGCCTGGAGATCCCAGCGTCGGGAGTTGAGTGCGGCGCTGGGCGGCGGAGATGTCTCACACAGTGAGACCACCTGGAAAGTGGTTGCCTCCTTCTGCGAATCTGTTATGTCGCAGAAGGAGGAAGCTGAGAGGAAGCGAGAGGAAGAGGCCGGTCTCGCTTCCCTCAGACGCAGGCGGTTGGGCAGGAGAAGGCGGGCGTATCTAGCCCGTCTTTAAATGTCCTAGGGTACCTGCGCACATGGTTGGCTGGCTGTGTGTGCCTGCACAAGGTCCCCCCCGTCTGGGGATTGCCTCGGTGTCTCCGGGCAATCCTCCACCTGCGTTAGTCTAGCCAGCAATGGCTAGGCTGCCCTGGGGTGGATCGGAGTTGTTACCTCGGCAGAGCCCGGTCCATCCCGTTCAAAGGGCAAGGAGGCACCGGGGAGTTTTAGTGGGTATTCCCAGTGCCGCCACGATCAGGTGCTGGGCGACCCCCACATACCCCTTCCGCCTAGCCAGCGGTAGGGAATCTGTAAGCGGATTACTCCTCGTCAAAAAAAAAAAAAAAAAAAGGTAAATGTTTATTTATTTACATAAAATTTAAATAATTAGGCAGACATTGTTTCAAAACACAACAAACATGTGAAGGCTAGTTGACTGACATCACTGTTTTCTACGCTTTCGCCGTAACTGTCATTATTATATAGAGTTTCTGGGGAAAATACATTATTAGTGGTATACTGGGAGCACGAAGAAGAACATGTCGATGGACTGGGCTCTGAAGGAGGACAGATTGTAGGTATTGGCAGAGAGTATTGGGGTACTGTGTAGCTCGAAAGAACTTGTGTAGAATTCCAATTAGTTCTTAGATAGCGTATTTTGATATTGCTGAACCGATTGTTGTATTTGATAAGAATACGCCTTCTTGGCTCGTATATCTGTAAGCCTGCATTGAGTCAATATACTCTGTATCTTTTCCTTAGCAATGGCTGCATGTTCCTCTGTCAGTTTTTTCAATTGTGCCGAAACGCTTTTTCCAAATAGATCTAGGTCTGTTTCATCGTCGCATGTGTTGTCGTTAATGTTTCTTAAGTCATTTATCATGTTAGATATTTGTGATAATTTGCTCCGCTTAGGTTTTGTGGATGGGGTAAGTCGCGGTGTCTCTTCTGCAGACTCATTTTCTAACCCATTTTCAGAGTGTGGAACCGACGATGATCCTGGTTCATTGCTATTTGGGGTACCCATGTTATCCTGTAATTAAACAAAATAAAATCATGTAATTATTATAGTATTTTTGTAGCTATCTGTTACTACCCTTTTTTACAGGTGCCAAATGCAGAAGAATGGAAAATAATCGAAAGGGGGTTTAAAACGCGATGGAATTTCCCCTTATGTTATGGTTCTATAGACGGAAAACATGTGACAAATAAAGCTCCTCCTAAAAGTGGAAGTTTATACTTATATTACAAAAAAACAAGCAGCGCCATATTGTTAGCTATTGCCGATCACGACTACTGTTTTTCGTACATAGATGTCGGCGCGTGTGGTAGCGCATCTGATGGAGGAGTTTTTAAGAATAATTCGATTTACCAAGACCTGGAAAATAACTTATTACCTGACAACGGAGTCGTTGTGGGAGATGCGGCATCTCCACTAAAGCCTTATTTAATGAAGCCGTATCCAGGTGTTAACCTCAGTACAGAACAAAAAGTTTTTAACTACAGGTTATATCGGGCAAAACGCATAATCGAAAATGCATTTGGAATCTTAGTTAGTAGATTCCGGGTATTAGAAAAGCCAACACTAACTAACTTGGAAACAGTAGATGCAATCGTTTGTGCTTGTTGTGCCCTTCATAATTGGCTACGAAAGAAATCAAAGTCTTACATCACCGTGTTGATAGGGAAGATGAACGGGGAATTTATCTGCCCGGTTCATGGAGGAGCCAAATACATGCCCTACAGAGTATTAGCAATCAAGGTAGCAAACATTCAGCCCAAATAGCAAAAGAGAAAAGAGAAGTTTTGAAAATTGTGTTTATGAACGAAGGAAGTGTTCCTTAAATTGCTAAGGAATTAGCATACATTAACAATCGACTTCTAAAATCAACATTGAAACGGACATATATATACATACAAACATACATACTTACAGATCAAATACATGAGCTTCTTTTTTGTAGTATGCATACCTGACGAGTAGTTGTGTATCTGACAAAACACGTGTCTGTAAGTGGCTTTATAATTTTGCTTATATATTATTTTCGCCTAAAATAAATAATAATGTGATTTTACTTACTATTGTTTTTCTCCTTATAGAAACCGGCTTTACAAACGAATCATATTCATCAAACCATTTTGCCTTTGGCTTATAAACGCTCCCCCCAGCCCCAGATCTTGTAGATTTTTCGATTTTGTCGATTTCCAAGTAATACGTATTTCGAATACTTTTGATTTTTGCTTTAACTTCATCGATGGTCAGTCCTTCTATATTCAATCCTACACGAAGTTGTTCTAGTGCCGAAGCACGCATTTCTTTATTTTTGTATGCATCACAACGCTTATCCCACAAGCATTCGTGCTCCCTATAAAGTTGTACGAATTTTAAAGTGTCCTCTTCGTTGAATTTTCTCGGCATTTTGTCGCAGAAATTCAAAACAAAGAAACAAAGACAAACACACCCTACAGACGTTCGCCAGTGACTGGCGTGATGCGTCTACACGTGTCCTCAGCGCTGGCGCGGGGGTCGAGGGGTATGCGGGCGGAGGTCACTGGCTTGAAAAATAGACGGGCGCTCTATTCTCGCCAGCGTTGGCAGTTGGCAGCCAGCGCTGGCTTGGCTTGAAAAACTGTTTACACAAGGCAAATACCAAGCCAGCGATGGCCTCGTGTAAATTGGCAATATTTTATAAAGTATCCTATAAATGAGAAAGTGTTTTTGTTTGTTACGATTTTACGGCTTCACTACACTAAACATCGTGACATTTTGCATTCACGTTGCTTGGGAAAAGGACATAGGGTTCCTTTTGTCCTTTTAAAAATAATATTGTTCTCGAGGCATCATGTAAAAATAATACCAAAAAATTCAACGCCTGACAAAAATGTATGAACAATAAAGTTTTAATAAATGGTTGGTTAACATAGAATAGTTTGAATAACATCTAAGGAAATAAGGAAATAACAAACAAAAAATAAACCGACTTCAAACCGTCTCATGGTCTTTTCTCATGGATGCCATTGTCAGAACTGGACCAAATTTAAATGGGACCACACGGGAAGCACCAGCTTTCAAATAAAAAAAAAAGAATCATCAAAATAGTTTCACCCAGTCGAAAGTTATCAGGTAACAAACATAAAAAATTTAAAAAAGCGTCGAATTGAGAACCTCCTCCTTTTTAGGAAGTCGGTTTAAAATACAATCGAATTGAGAACCTCCTCCTTTTTTGGAAGTCGGTTTAAAATACGGTCGAATTGAGAACCTCCTCCTTTTTAGGAAGTCGGTTTAAAATTCAGTCTAATTGAGAACCTCCTCCTTTTTTGGAAGTCGGTTTAAAATACAGTCGAATTGAGAACCTCCTCCTTTTTTGGAAGTCGGTTTAGAATTCAGGCGAATTGAGAACCTCCTCCTTTTTTGGAAGTCGGTTTAAAATTCAGTCTAATTGAGAACCTCCTCCTTTTTAGGAAGTCGGTTTAAAATACAATCGAATTGAGAACCTCCTCCTTTTTAGGAAGTCGGTTGAAAAGCGCAGACAAACAAAAGCTGGATAAAAGCTAGTAGGTATTATATTGAATACACAAATATTACATTGCATGAAGTTAGATTAATATAGAGTCGAATTACAGAAAAAATAGGTAATCGCTACATTGTATTTCTAATTCATTCTATGTAAAAGGAAACTTTGCACAGGGAAAAGTCAAGATATACTAGTATTTCTTCTTTTCCTACATATAATAGTTACCTAGTATTGTAATTACAAGCATTTTTCCAACATTATTTTACTGCTATATTACATTGTACAAAGATTCAAAAAGTCTTTGTATATTATTCTAAATTGCTCTAATTGATTATATTTCTCTAAATTCATACATACATAATTTTGTTGTCTGCATGTTAAGAAATAATTTAATGTTATGATTGTTGCAGTGTAGAGCATAAAACTTTTAAATTTTTCTCTTGAAAGGATTGTTGAAATTAGTATGTAACTAAATTTTATAAGTATTGATAGATATTTTAAGATGTATATTTTATTTTACCTTCTGAGTTGTTACAAATATGGTTTTCATCAAGCGAGCCGTAGACATATTCCTGCGGGGTCTTTAGGCTACTGTGACCACCTACAATCAAATAGACCCTGCTAACCTTCATAACAAAAAAAATACGATAAATAAAAAAAATGTCAAAATTACAATAGACATATTCATTGAAATGTCCTTGCGTTGCAATAATCTCTATACTGGGACGAGCGTAATACAGTTGACCACATTAATGGGAACACAAAGCAAACAATAGCCCGCACTCTCTCGACACAATATGATTTTTTATAAAACGACAACTCTTTGAGAGCCACGAGACCACTTTATTAGGTTATCTTGGGCAAATGAAAATGTAAGCAACAGGCTGTAACCCGACAGAGTTATACAGCTGTTTTGTTTTGTTACTTTTAAGAACCTTCGTTACTAATTACTTAATTTTTTTTTTCAGAATGTATTAAACTTATTAAATTACAATAATATAGCGAGTGGGGTGCTGATGCTGATAGTGATATATTTAATTGTAAATCGGCGGAAATCAAGCGTAAGTTGACAGCTATACTATTTAACTGAGTGGTTCTCTTTTCTTTTCAATTTGTTCTCTTTTTCTCATTATTTTATTTTTATTTAAGTTTAGTTTATGTTATATTAATTGTTATATTCATATGTTATCATTCGTCACAATTTCTATTTTGTAATTTATCTGTGTATACCTTAAAATTGCCTTGTATTACCTATACGTATTATAAGTTTTTTGTTTGTGCTGTTGGTGTACCTTTTGAAAAATAAATAAATAATAAGTTTAATTTTGTATTAGATTGTTTTCTATCACTTAAGTGTTTAACTTACATCTCACTCTTAGGTAAAAAGTTGTGTTCGCATCATGGCAGGCGCTGATCTGATCATTTAAGATCATTCATAACTAGCTTCGTTCGCGTAACTTTATAAAATGTAACCTATGTTACTCGTTGAATGTAGCTTCCCAACAGTGAAAGAATTTTTCAAATCGGTCCAGTAGTTTCTGAGCAAACAAACAAACAATCAAGACACTCTTTATAATATTATTAGTATTATTAGTATATAGATAAGTAGTCAATAAAATTAGATATGTATGTCAGATTGTATGTGGTTCTTAAAATCCAATAAAAAAAATGGTATATATTGGGATAAGAAACCTTTTTCTTATATACAGCACAAAAAAAGACTATTTCTGGTGGGGATCAGATACAGCATGAAATTCAGAATACACTTAAAACTTTCAAGTAGGAGCTTCAGACAGTTCACTAAGAAGTGCACATAGTAAATAAAAAACGGTATATATATTTTATGAAAAAAAAAATGGATTTTCCAGTATTCCAGTCCATTTTTTCCATGCCTTCGTTATTCCTTACTTTTTATCTTATTTTTAGGACGATTATAATATACCGAATCCAGTTTGGTGTTCGGGAAGCTCCGAGATATCATCTCGATTAAAAATGCTCAGTGCCTTAAGAAAAAAAAATTCGACCAAAGTGTCTGTGCTTTCCAGTTATCTGTGATGACATAATATGGCGCTGAATCGTGGTCCAGCAGCAGAAGGCTTATGTCCAGCAGAGGACGTCCTGAAGCTGAGATGTTTGATGATAAGAGACCGAACCTGAAATTTAATTACCTACGAAGGGCGAGTCATAGAGAAATTTCAAATAATAAGATATATTGGAACCTTACGAAATCAGTGTAGAAATTTAGTTGCCTTTCTGTTAAGACATGTACTGTGTCCAAAGGTGTCGAAGCCTTAAGTGCACAACGAAGTCTAATACAAAATGTATCGTATGCTCGCATTGACTTTGCTTTAGAAAGTGATAGGTGATTAAAATTTACACTTCAAATCCATTTAAGAACCTTGTAATATTGATAGCACGCCAATATATATGCTATTTACTGTGAAATAGAATACTATTTACAAATATATATAAGGCGATGTGTGTGTATGTTCCCTATGGTCTCCAAGATCGCTAAACCAATTTTGATGAAACTTTCAAACAATCTTTAGATTAGTCCAACAAGTAATCCTGTGAAGTTTGGTAGTGATCTGACGCGGGCGAAGCCGGGAGCATTTCGCTAGTAAGGCAATAATATGCGAGATAAGATCGTTACTCGTATTTGATCTTTTCCTTTTATACTTGTTCCATGAATCTATGCATGAAAAATTAAGTTAACGAATCACAATTCGTTCCAGGAATGGTTAAAACTTGGTTAGAACCTATTTCTGTTACTATATTCTGACATGATTCTGACGCAATACTTACGCAGTAAATTTTTGTGGTTACAATAATGTGTCAACATTATGTATGTATGTATGTATGTATGTATGTATGTATGTATGTATGTATGTATGTACCTCCATAACTCTTAAACGAATTAACTGATTTTCATAAAACATGGTAGATAAACATTCAGACGTTCAGGACACAGGATAGGCTTCTTTTTTCTTTTTCAACGCGGACAAAGTCGCGGGCACCAGCTAGTGTAATATAAGATCTTAACATAAAATCATAGTAACATCTATTTATAAGTAAAACGTATTTAAGTCTACAAAACACGCTGCAACTTAAACATGTAGGTAATTTATATTTATTATTTATTTTGTTGAACTACGAGTATTTATTTGAAGAAAACATATTCAAACAGCATAAATAATACTTAAAAACATGGAAATTATTAAAATGATATAAATTTTAATTTCGTCTCTTTGTTTAAGTAAAGTTACTTTTAACAGATTACCTTTGAATATAAAACAAGCAAATTTTTTTAAAGAATACAGATGCTGTTTAAAAATTTTATGTCAAACGTTTAAATGTTTTGTCGTGTTAGTTAAAGATGAGAAACAAATATTGTTTAATTTTAGTTACTTTTGTCTGCCTGTTTAATATTTTCGTTTCTTAGTTAAGTATTTTGTTACATTTCTCGTGTAAGTAGCTTTAAGCTTTAATGAGAATAAAGAAATATAAACCTAAAGTTACTTTTGCATTGACTTACAAACTGATGTTTGATACTTATTAAACCACGTGAAGTAATGACCGTTTGGTTAGAGTTTACTGTTTCAGGAATCTACAGTGAAATCACTTGTGCGATTGTATACCTTATCACCATAATTATGATATTACCTACTAACGTCTTTAACATTTAAAAAATGTTTTCGATTTCAATAAAAACATTCATTAATTCCGTGTAATACCGCGTGCAATACGTGCAATAA
The DNA here is from genome assembly GCA_945859745.1 of Synanthedon formicaeformis. Lineage (NCBI taxonomy): Eukaryota > Metazoa > Arthropoda > Insecta > Lepidoptera > Sesiidae > Synanthedon > Synanthedon formicaeformis. Next base: position 2,574,384 of record OX243960.1, on the reverse strand, counting down.
GTGCAATCATATTAAATAAACACGCTGCACATATATATTTGCCTCTCATTAACTTTACAAAAATAAAGTAAATTACAAGATACGCCGCAAACATTTTTGCTTATAACCATCTTATAACTTTCATATTGATTTAGCTTTTACCTGCGATTTTATGTGAGTTAAAAATATAATGGTTGATAAGGCCATGATATATTAGCAATAATTAATTCAGTAATTATTGCTCATTTTTTTATTTTTTTTTAATATGATCCCTTAGGAAAAAGTCCTACTTTTTCTGGATAATGTTCTTTTCTGTATCCTTGACAACGCGTAAAATTTCATGACGATCGACTAAGGAAGGTTATTAGGCCATTTATAATAATTGTAGACGTGAGTGGATGAAGGTGATATGTCGCATAATTCCAATTTTGAATAAATCGAGGTTAAAGTTTTACTTTTAATTTTTGAGATAAGTCGCCACGGAACTGATTTTAGTACTAAATTATGATGCAAAGTTGTGTAAACAACCTAAAATAAACGGCATGACTTTGATAATTTCAACTAAGCGCCACGTGAAACCGCGGGATGCAGCTAGTTACAATATAAACGAACACGTACAATTTTTTCCCTGGTTACAATATACCTAAATATATTCAGATAACTTTCCATTTTCTTTTATAATATTAAAATCATTTTTACTTCATTTGTAAATTATTTATTTTCTACAATATTATAACAAATAAATTAAATATTTGAGAAGAAAATCTCGCTGACATACTTAAGTACAAGTAAAAAGATTAAATATTTACAAGACCAGAATACGCATTATTTTACGACATTTCTTCTAGGACACGCCTCTTCTATTACAATCTTTGCAGAGAAAAATATTTTTACCTCCGACATAATTATGTAAACATTGTTAGAAGGTGGTGTAAACGTGTAAAATGCCCTTCCACTATTTTCATATTGGTCTGCGACAGCCGCCCGGTTGTTATTGCAAAATTAATTGGCGAGTAATTGGCCGCGCCCGACTGGTTTACGTCTGAAGGCGTGCTATTGACTGCCAGTTAATTAGAGCCCAACTGCTGGAACAATGTGGTACAACTGGCTGAAGCTAAGACGGTGAACGACGCGTCCCGACAACTAATAACCGCTCACTTGCAATGTAGTTACTGTGAACACAGCGTTATGATTGATGATTTTTTTTTCAATTATTCGTAAGAGGTAAATATATAAAGATTGTTTTTTGTATGAAAGGAGGGATGTATTGTGCTTATAGACAATCTGGTCTATGGTCTATGGGGTTGTTGTATCTATTATATAGGTACAACAAACCCGAACTTTAAATGACGTCATTCGATTCGCACGAATACGATTTATCACGACAAACAAGAGAAAGGCAAGAAAAAGGGTCCACTAGTTAACGTAGAACTGGAGTTAACAGCGGAACAGGATCAGGTAAACGTGCAGAATTAATCACACCTCGACGGAAGGGATCTAACACTAGTCAGCGTTTGGTCATGTGTGGCCATGAAATCGGCGAATACATCAGACGGAAATTACAAATACTTTAAATTTTGTAACAAAATGTGTTACATTTGCGATATGAAATAAGCACGAGGTTTTCATGATCTTGCGAAGTGTGACTAACTTTAGATTAATAGACCTACAATATAATTGTCCCAAAGGGCTTACACATCAATATTCAATATACTAATAATAAGTAAGGGTTGGTCATGGAGTAAGTTACTTTGTTTTCAGATATCGTGTTGATAGGCTCTATATATGATACTGAAACTAAATTGACGACTTTTAGAATTTTTTTTCTGTATGTATGTATGTATGTATGTATGTATGTTCTTATATTATTTACATAAATATTACTTGGATTTAAGTCATTTACAAACATAATTATAATTATAGCACCTAATATATCTTGCACGTAGACATTATACAAAAACAAATTCGATACACAAGCGAATAAATCGCTTATTTAATGGACTCAAATTAGAGCCATTCGATTCGAACCTTTTCCCAGTCAGAATAGATCCTCATTCAATTATCTAAATGAAATCTGGATCAGTTCTGTGATCTCACGATGTTAACGCAATTTGTACCAAGTCTAACAAGTGGATTCGAATTAAGAATCAAAAGTTTGGGGCATCGACATAAAGAAAATTACATTATAGGGGCGCTGCTAATTTGATAGGCGTACTAAAGGCATCATCGTAGATTACTGTAATGAACTAAAAAAATCAATATATTTAATTAAATATCGAATAGGCTATTACAGAGTGCCAATTCTTTTAGTTAGGTTTCCTTGATTATTACATTAATATAAACATTTAAATAAAATAATATGGAAATAATGGTATTCATAGTTATGATAAAAAAATAAACTAAAGTTTAATTTCCCTCAATAAAAGCAATTTTCTAAGGGCCTCTTTCACCAACGTCAAGTAGGCTAAGCCGTCAATTAAAGTCACCTGTCACCGGGAATAATTTAGCTGATATATCTTTGTTTGTACGGTAAACGTCCCAAACATTAAATAGAAAATAAGAAAAAAATTGGCCTATCAATTTTTAACGCAGTAAACCCAGTGCATTTCAATAAAACAGAAAATGACTTCTGTAAAAAGTAACTAATCAACACATTACTTGAAGTTGGTGAAAGAGGCGCTAATAATAATAATAATAATAATAATAATAAAGAAGTCTTTCAATTAGACATATTTATAATCTCGCTTCAAAACGCCGATAGAGATAATTTATAAATATTATAGTTTTTAAACTAAATATTATAGATTTATAAATATATAAAATCTTATCGTTATTGAATTTTTGTTATATAAGAGAAGTAACTAAGAGTAGTAACGATAGAAAAGCTATTTTAAAAATACATCTCTGTTTGTTTCCTTTGCGACGTTACGGAGGAAGTGGAAGGCACGCGTTGCCGGAAGTCGCCGGTGTGTGCCGGATATGGCGTACAAATTCCTGATTTCCGGTCTTACAGCGCTTACGCGTATAGATTTATATAGGGGTGTGTAGACCACACACGATTTGTATTTATGTGGAGAGTTTACATTAGTATTATGTAAACCTTTTATTTACAATATGACATTATGATTGATATTGACATTATATATCGTGAGTTATAGGCATGCTATTTATTAAAGATAGGCATATATTAAAGATGTTCTTAACAACTTGTTGACGAGCCCTTTGGATGGACGTTAAGATGCTTGCCTTAACGCTTTATAACAGGGGTCCCGAATTCGATTCCTGGCAAAGCTAACATTGGAAATGGACTTGTTATACTTGGCTAAGGTATGGATCTGGTAAGTAGTGGCAGGGCATTTGGGTAGACCGTCTGGCAGGAGTCACCACGCCCTTACAGAAGACCACCGTGAATAACAGCATGTGTGCTTTCGGTGAGCGAGTAAGGGATGTTAGTGCCTACTGTTTAGTTCCTTATATTTAGTTCCTTATATTATTGTTTATTATAATATTGTCGTCAGAGCATTTGCAGCACCTGTTTTGGGTGTTTATGTTGTGTTATTGGCGACAATAGCCACCAACCACCAAGTAGAACGTCAACCTTTCTTTCACCCTTTTTAATATAATAGAAAAAAAAATGTTAATTATGGTATACACAGCAAGCCATGTACTTATTTTCTAAGTATATTCTTAGAACTTTAAATATATAATTATCTTTATTTCTATTTTATTTTCATTTTGTGTTGAAAACTAATTACTTAACTAAAATTTGTTACGTTAGTTAAATCTTTACACGAATACTGCAGTGTAGCGTCCTAAAGAGAGAAAAAATAGTAATTTGGCACCGACTTTGCTGCATTGATCCTCCTGTGCAAAGAGGAATGGGAATACAATGAACGTTGAGCAGTCTTAGCTCACTAATTAGTCTATAGTTCGTTTATGTAGGATTAGGGAGTCAATGGGCGATTTGCGAGCACGGTTTTAAAGTTGGGAATTATGTTACTATGGAGAAATTAATCTGTGTATAACGAGCAACCAATTACAACCAGATTATCGTAGATTCAGTATGATCGTAATAAAATGGGAAATGTAAGAATTAATTTGAATTTAATGTTCAAAATAAAACATAAATTAAAATATCATTTGACTATTAGAGTTAATAAAATTATATATTCTACTTCTCTTCCTAGAAATCTTGACGAATCCCCTGGTCGAATGGTTAAGGAGTTTGCTTTATCGCTCTGGGTTTTAGGTTCGATTTCGAGCAGGGCAAACTTTGGAAATGAATTTTCATAGTTGGCTCTAGTCAGTATTTGGCAGGTAGTGGCAGCCCGTTTGACAGCAGTATAATCACACCCTGAGTAACTGCATAAGAACAACCCTACACATTCTGTTATGTTTCGGTGAGTGTGTAAGGGATGCTAGAGCTTCTTTCTTTATCTGATCCCAATCCTTTATCCTTAGTCCTATTACGGTCGGCAGCCACTTCGTGGCGTTGCTTATATTAGACGACCTGGGATAGGTGGCTACCATTCGTCTATAACATTGGAAATTGATAATGGTTAGGGAGCCCACGATGCTAAATGTGTAGTCACTCGAGCGTCGTGGGGACCTATTGGACTTTGAAGATTGGATGGTAAGAAAAAAAGGTTATATGAAGTTTTTCATTTCAGCGGTGGGGTGAGCGTCTACAGGCGTTCAAAATTTTGTAGGCGCTGTATTTTAAAAAAAATCTCCATTAAATCGTCAGAGTAAGAATCAGCACGATCAGGAATTTATGCTGAACCGTCTGTATGAAAATCTGACGCGCTCGATTATTACAAAATGAGAATCGTCAAAAATATTTTTTGCATTTTCAAAAAGCTGCCACGAGCTTGCGTTACATTCGAATCGTCTGAATTTTAAATGGAAGCTTAGTTTAGGTTCACTTAACATCCCCTCTGAAAATCTGACGCGCTCGAGTTGTATTTAAAATTTTACCCCCACCCCCGCCAACCCCACCAACCAAACCGTTAGATTAAGAGCGGGCATAAAGAGAAATAGCCAATCCTAGATTTGAATTTTATCTAAGTAAACAAAGTCTAATTTAATTAATTTTTTTAAATAGATAAATACATTATAAATGAAAGTGACGTCTGTAACCGAAAACATAATATAATGAAATTTTCTCGATAGAAAAAAATCATAAAGTGAGCTCTCATTTCCATTGATTTTAGTTTTATTTTCAAAATGACACACATTACAAAGCTAAAAGTGTATCAGTAATTTCACTTCACATATTATCTAAGGCTTTATGTAACAATTTTTCATTTGACATTGTAGTTTACGAATAATTAATATTTAATACTTTTGGCACTTATGACATCTTTATTGAGCGAGTTGCGCTATCTTCCGTCGCATGTTGTGCGTAGTTGTACGTATTTTGTGTCACTGTCATGTCCAAGGGGCCACGCGGGTAAAATTACTAATTTTGTTTGCTTTATACGCATTCTTAATACATATCCGTTATCGGAGACACGTGGGGTATATACATTGGCAATATCTGACGTGCTCGAGTAAATCCAAAAATCCCCTCTTGGGCTCCCGTACCATAAGGAAAGGTTGTAGATAGAGAAAAATGCCATAGAATCCCTTATACAAAATATGCAAAACGCACACATTCTATGTTCAACTATATGGAAATTATTAGCACTATTGGAAGTTATTCCTTTCTGTTATGTACAATGGTAAAATCTAAGTATTAACCATCAAATTGTTATGCCAACTTTTCCAACTTTAATTTTTAAAAAATATAAAAAAACGTTTAAAATATGTAGTTATCTAAAAAGAGAACATAGACACAAAAAAGCTATCGCAATGCATTTTAATCGATTAAAAGTTCGATTTTTTTTGCATTCACTGTTACTGTATCTGACGTAACGTTCTATTCCGAGTGCGCTCGTTGTGACGTTAACCAATGATAAATTGCTGCCAACTAAATCATTGCTCAGACAGATATATTTCACGCATCAAAGTGTATCTATTGCGAAACTTTAATAATGTTGCCGGTGTATTTGATTTATTACTCACTAGAATTTAGGTACTCCAAGTAGGGATGTGTGTATGAAACCGCTTCACCATAATTTTGCAATAAAAGTTTTGTTCACGAACAATTTCGCTCGAGCGAACTGAAAGTGAATTGATTAAAAACGGATAGAAGAAAACTTATCGACAGACGATTAGGTCGGTTCGAATCCCGATTGAGTCTTCTATGGCTACTGTGTCCTGTGGCTTCGCCTGCTTTATATTCGGATTCACGCTGCTTGCCCGCTTGTCATTTATTGGCCATTATTGTTAAAAATAAAAAAATTGTATTTTTAAATAGGAAATAATATATTAAAATATTAAGATTTCGTATTGAAAACATATTTTTTTAAATAAAAAAAATCATCCCCATCCCCAGAAATTCAATAATTATTTAAATTCTAATATTTCAATTACCATTGTAAAAGGGAATTAACGTTTTTTAAATAAGCAATTCATTTTATTTTTGTAAACAATTAAATTGTGTTTGTTATCTATTATTAAAATACATATAACATAAAAGGATCAGATTTTAAAACTAAAATGTTATTTAATTTTTTTTAGTAAAAGGCGTTACAATACAGGGATTTTCAGTGGAAGTTTAAAATGCGCTCGAAAACCCGCTGTTCATTTAAAAATCTTTTCAACTCAGGTTAATTTCCAACAGAATCATGAACTAAGTGTAGAACACTCGTATAACAAAGTTAACGAACCACGAATGGGTGAACAGGAATAACCCGAAATTGTGGATTGCAACAATCGCGCGAAACGCAGTAAATTCCCACAGATAAGGGGTAATTGATGAGTTGCAGGCGGAGAATAGACAAGCGGTTTGAACGAAATTATATTTAAATTGAGGCATCTCTTCTGTATTGGATTATGGTTACAACATTGGGATATACCTTTTTCCATATACATTTCTTCTTCTTCTTCTTCGTCGGTTTCACTTGACAGAGTGGTCGTGGACATCATTTCAGGTAACCTTCATGACTTTCATGAGAAAAAAGATATGCAGTGGTTTCCCCTTGCCTTCTGCATTTAAGCCTTTTAAGGGTAATTTAAGGCCCAATGCCGTTTTAGCCTCTTCCAACCGGTTGCCATATACATTTATATCAATTAATATAATTAATATTTCCTTTCCGTCTCACAGTCAGTTGTTAGTCACGTGGCACGTTTGAGACAATGCTGTCTGTAGGAGTTAATAAACAAATCATGCAAAGCTGAGTTAATGCAAAGATGCATATATACACTACAATATCAATCAATATATCAATTGTATAACAATACAATCTATCAAATATTGACTGATACACAATTTATAATTCTCTTGACTGTTCTAAGCTACTTATTATAATTTATAAGTAATTCAGTAATTGAAGTCTACATTCTACAAAATTAAACCTTATGAATAGCTTTTGTAATGTGACTTTTAAGCCCATTTGATTTCATATGAATTTTCATATTTTCTTATTATTTTATATTCTACGTTAATAAAGCGGAAATATCTCAGAATTAAGGCATCTTAAAATGGTTTATATCAATAGATTATAGAAAGCCAAATAAATTTCAGATTTTATATTTTATTTCATAAACCTTAAAAATCAAAAGAGTATTTGTACTGAGTAGGTATTCTTCGTACAAGCGGTATTCTAGAAACAATAAAATTAGTGCTATTTTTTTTTATATAAAATCATCTGTGATAGTAACTTTATAATAAATTTAAATGCTATACAATAAATGCTATTCATGATAGTGCTAAACAATATTTTTTTAATAATATATACGCCATTTATTTATTTTTAGACCGAACGTATTACAACTGTACCATTTGTATAAAGTTTTCTCTCTAAACTTTGTGCGAATTTCATTGCGATTCCGGATAACAGTCATGTCATAATTTCAGCGCAGAGTCGTACTTGTATATTTTATAATTCCTATGAATTAGTTGTTATGATTATGATTTCAGTAATATATTTTAACAAAGTATTTTATTCACTGATATACATTTCAAGGAAACGTTTTTAAACGTCATGCTATTTTGCTTATGTTTAAGAAATAAACTTACTAAGATATATCTTGGCAAGAATCTCGATTGAAATACAAAATACTTACCATTATTTTGCCCCCTTTCAAGTAAAATACATTAATATTACTACAATTAGTTCACATAGTTCATAATATGGCATTATATCCACATACTTACTCGTAGCTTCAATCAATAGGCGATATAATGTTAATATTTTATTTATGACTCCTGTTATATTTATAACTAGCTGGTGCCCGCGCCTTCGTCCGCGTTGAAAATTATATACTTAAACCTTCCTCGAGAACCACTCTATCCATTGGTGAAAACAGCGTGAAAGTCGATGCAGTAGTTTTTGAGTTTATCGCGAACAGACAGACGCGACTGAGAACTTTGTTTTATAATATGTAGTGATAAATATATAGTTATTTATATTAAAAGCCTCCAATTAACATACTTGTATACAATACATTATGCACTCTAAGCGCCTCTTTCACAAACGTCAAGTAGGCTAAACCGTCACTTAAAGTCACCTGTCACCGGGAATAATTTAGCTGATATACCTTTGTTTGTTCGGTAAACGTCCCAAACATTAAATAGAAAATAATAAAAAAAAATCGCCTATCGAATGATGCAGTAAACCGAGTGCATAATTCAATAAAACAGAAAATGAATTCTAAAAGTAACTAATCAACACTTTACTTGTAGTTGGTGAAAGAGGCGCTTAGTATTAATAAAAAATTAAGTGAAAAGTCTAATCTGATCTGAAATGGAACGCTAAAGCAAGCAGCATTATTTAGACTTAAAACATTAACTTGATATGACTTTGTTGCAAGAAAAATCCGTTTAGTAAATATGTAGAACGTTGTGGCAATATCTAATGGCATGCTTAGGAATATCTGCGCCATAAAAAGTCTTTGCTCTGAGAAAACTTAAGTTACTTTAGCAGTGCTTCAGTATCTTGGGTTCAGGACTCCGACACTGTAGTAAACCTCTGGGGTATATTTTATGTAAGCAACATCACAGTAAAAGGAATGAAAGCAGTAGCCCAACTATGTCAATTTTAATATCTGAGAGAATAATTACTGTTTATAGTCTTCGTTACGTGGTCATAATGTAATGTTACGTTAGTACGTACCGTGTAACGTCTTATGTGTAAGTGTGTCAAATTTCCAATGGACAAATAAAAAAGGACGGGCGTCGTATTGATATTAGAATCTACTTAGTTTGATAATGAAATCTTAGTAAATATATACTTCGTTCTGACACAAAACTCAATAAGCACAGTATATTATTACAATGGTCACCAGATGGGTTTATGCTCCATTTGAAGTAACTTGAAGTAAGCGCCCTTTAGATCCCACATCCATTTTAAGAGTATAATTGTACCTACAGCACAATTATCATAAAATCGTAAAAAGTGTATGCAATTTTAAAGTGAAAACTTCTTTAGGCATTTTTGAGCTGGGAAAAACCATTGAACTCGCGACCTGTAACCGTAACATAACCGTATAACCGACATCTCTGTATATTTTCAGATATTGCGCCATACTACTAAAACTACAATATGTTACGTAATAATACGTCCTTGCGAAAACTAATTGAATTGAAATAATACATCAATGCGAACAGAGATGGCGCTGACAGCTTAAAAAAAGAACAGTTTTTGAGATGGGAATATACCATAGAACTCGCGACCTGTAACCGTGTAACCTACAGCCTCAAGCTACAACAACCTACAACCTTTATATAAGGATGTAGGTACTTTCCTGTCGATTCAAAAAATACACAAATAATTGTTCAAGTTTTCACTTCTATCGGCACTCCCGGAGTGCCACCTTTTTATTTTATTTTTTAATGTTAAAGTCATCAGACAGGCTGACGGTCCAATTGATGGTAGGTAGCTACCGTCGTCTATAACACAAGCAACGCCACAGCTGCTGCAAATGCGTTGCAAAAATATATAATGCAAAATACAAATAATCAAGTGATGAAATGAAACACGAATATGTAAAATCAAAACTGTGTTCAAAGTTAAATACTAGAAGTTCATAAGCAAGCCGGGTTATCGTCCTACGTTGATACTTACATAAATTAGATCTCAAGCGTCCCGGGAAGTTTAATAAGACGCCACCTGTCGTCTAGTAGGGATTTAGTCTTAATTGCTGTTCAACATAACGGTTGCTATTACTGAGAAGACTGTGAAACTCTTTTATTAAGCGGATATATGTTCCATTTATAAATTGGACTTGAAGTTTTATGTTGACGAATCTTTTATATACTGGCATTTAAAAGTCCTCCAATGTACGACTATTGGCTACCCAATTAATTCCTTATGTGTATTTTCAAACATCTTTTGCTTATAAACTGAGTTAGTTTTTTTGTACGCTTTCACATCATAAAAACACGTTGCATACACGTTGTCAGTGATAGAAACGAACAGAAAAGAATATATAGAAAAAAAATAGGTTACTGTTCTTGAGGGGTTATCTAGGAATAAAATTAAAATATCAACGCCTGACAAAAATATATTAGGTACATGTAGAAATAAGTAACTTTTCAGTCACTTAACTAATTTACTAATCAGTTCATGTATTGTCATTATAGGGATAATCAACTTCTCTTTGAATTTTTTCTTTAAATTCGCCCTTCAGTTGATATTGCATAAATTCTGTGAAAATATTATCTATTGGTGAAAACTTTTAATTTATCAAAAGTTTAAGTTCATATGTTTTATTGCTTGTATTTGGAATGCAAAAGTTTCCTAGTCTTTCATGCAACAATTACAAATTGCAGGTAAAAGTTAAAAATTGAGCAATTCAATTTAAAAACTAAACTCAAAATTTTAACTCAAATTTTAACTGTAAATAAAGTGCAAACAACATGACGAGAACCGGTTTGTTATTTTACGTGAATTATTTTCCTTTTTTTGTACAACTAATTAATCTAAGAATTCTTTTTATACTTAGATTAGAAGTGACCCCAACATTTCATGCGACAAGATTTCCACTGCTATAGCCTCAACGACATTGTTGGCCAGCAAATTAATAACAACTAATAATGATGTCTTATAGACGTAGGAGCGCTAAAATAGCGCTCGTGTGTATTATGTCCCAATAATGTCTAATATTAATATAATATCTAATAAAAATTAATAGTTTATTTTTGGTTTGAACTTTCATTTAAGAAATCTTTTTGTTTTTGATAGCCCAATTAGTTCTTAACGAAGTCAAGTAAGTCAAGGAAAAAGATAAAAAAATGAGAAAGGACGCTAAGATTTCTTTTAACTACACCTAGTTACAAAATGAAATGTGACACTACACATTGAACTTGTAAATACAATTATTTCAATAATAACTTTAATAATCTATCATTATCCAGTAAAGAGTAATTTTTGACTTATTTAATAAATTTGAAATTATAAGTAAATTTAAGAATTGCCATCGAAAAATATAAATGGATGAGATTATTATCTATATTCAATTCCACTATTAATCCCATTAATAGCAACATACACAAACAGATTTTTTAAGCAATCAAAGCGCTATTTACACAACTGTGTGACAGAATTATAATTTTAATTATAATTATGACAAAGAAATATTATATTTTAATTTTATAAAAACAGTTTAATGAAGTTAGTTTAGTAAATAGAATAATTAATTATAGAAACACTACAACTCACAACACGTTATGTCGATTTCTATTTCACACATTCATTTATATTATTAATAATTATGAATTTGACAATGATAGAGTCATTAATGGGCCTAATTTTTATTGTAATTAAATAACAAGAAACAGATTCCTTAAGCAGCATTTTAGCAGCCAAACGGGAGCACAATCAGATAGGCCAGGTCACATGGCAGCGACAAATGCGGTCGTAACTCATGGCGGCCCGGACGCCCTCCTGAGATTTCTTATACACCGGTTATTATCGTATACCTAAGGTACTTTTATAACTACAGTAAATACAGAACTTTTTTTATACGCCTAATCTTTGTACTTTTAAATTTGTTTTATTATTTTACCCAAATAAGTTAAATTCTAATTCGATACTTTAAAGTTTATGACGATACAATTCAAACACAACGACGAAATGTTCTTAACCCATCGGATTAACTAGAGAAAAATCCACACAGAATCTTTCTTTGTGTATTTCTTTGTAACAATTCCGCTTATTGGTATGCGACAAACGCGATCCAATCCCACTTGAGCTTAGACGATTCCTGAGCTCATTGACTATTTTGGTGTTACGAACAACGTTTCCAATACAATTTGCTTTAAAATAAAATTCAATCAATAGTCGAAACACGCACAACGAAATTTGTACGATCGTATCGGTTCTCATTGAAAATCGCCTGCAATTGAAAAGATCAGTGTAAAAGAATCGAGCAAGAGATAGCTGCTGTTGTCTGTCTTTTATTCGCCCGATTTCTCCATGTTCGCAACTCTGAACAAATTATCATTCAATTTGTTTTAAGGGGAGTCTCCTTATCAGGCTTTTACACCTCGCGATCTATTATGATCGAGGTTCAACAGACTACAAAAAATTTTTTTTTTATTAATTGCCAACTTTTGTCCGCGAATTCGTCAGCGCCCTTTTTTTTAGTGCCAAAATATTTATTAAATTTTTATTGCTCATATATTTTTAACAGGCGTGAAAGCGTAATAACCAAACTACTTGCGCATTGGACGAATGTGGAGAGGAAGAACGGAGGAAAAGTATATGTCCAACAGTGGGCATTTTTAACTGATGACGAATATTATGAAGTTAAATGATGAATATCCTTTGATTAAAATTTAAAATACACACTTTAATGGCATTAATAAAAAGAGAGTGTTATTATTTTAGAAGTGAACTTTATACAAAACGTAGACGTAGATAAAATATTATAAACGTACATACATACATAAGATTTTTTAATATTTACTACTAGAGTGTGTGCTTGTAGCACCGCTAGGCTCATTTTCATAATAACCTGTAATATTTTTCCAACGCTCAGTAAAATGTAGGTCTTATTTGCAATAACCCAAGCTTAGGTTTAGCATAATATAAACACTTGCATATGATGAAAAGCATTACTTTATTTCAGGCTTTGGGATTTTAAAAATACAATTTTTTGCGAGTTCACTATAGTAGCTGATAAAATATAAATAGTTTTTAATGTGGACAAGAAGATGTTATAGAATTAATAAATTTTTACACAATGTTATAGTTATAAAATAGTATAAAAATACAAATGTTATGGAATATAAATGGAAAATGAAGAAACACAAGAAAACCCGGTCAAAATTAATAGGTCATGTTTAGTTTTAGGGATAGAAAAGATTTTTTAATGTTTTCATTAAAAAATCTTTTAGAAATCTAGGAATCAAAGTCTAATTAGGTGTCGTCTAGTGGCAGTAACCAGTCACTTAGAAAAGAACGTCTGGCAATAACAGCACGTGTTATGTTATCTATACATACTATTAATATTATAACGAGGAAACATTTGATTGTTTGTTTGTTTGCATTGAATAGGCTTCGAAACTACTGGACTGATTTGAAAAATTCTTTCACTGTAGGAAAGCTATATTATCAGCGAGTAACATAACATATGTTACTCGCTGATAATATATTTTATAAAGTTACGCGGATGAAGCCGCGTGCAATAGCTAAGTGTTTCAATAAATGAGATGACGTCTGGAACAAATTTCTCCTATCCCTTCTTTATGTACTTACTTAACTACAAATGTAGACCATCATTGAAAATATTGTAAAAGAAGAAAAAAGTGTTAAACAAAGGAACAGCAGTACAGTACATAATATTTGTATTTATTGCCACATATTTTATTCATTCTATTAATTTGTGACAAAATATTTTTGATGTTTATTATTTTTAAACTTTCTTTATAGTTATGATATATTTATCGACTAGGATATTAAATATACCTATATATAGATATAATATTACATAAATCTAAAGTAGATAAAATACTAGACATATATATAGACACATATCTTTTTCTATGTAATATTAATATTTTTGTGGATATAATTAAATAAATTATTGATGTATTAATTTCCAATAATCAATAATCTATACTAATAATAAATCTGTAAGGGTTGGTGATGGAGTATCGTGTTTATAGGCTCTATACATGATACTGAAACTAAATTGACGATTTTTACAATTTTTTTCTGTATGTATGTATGTTCCTCCATAACTTTTAAACGAATCAACTGATTATCAAGAAACTTGGTAGATAAACATTTAGACGTACAGGACACAAGATAGGCTACTTTTTTCTTTTTCAACGCGGACGAAGTCGCGGGCGCCAGCTAGTATTAAAATAAAATTGAAAAAAAAAAAAATACTCAACTTTAAACAAACACATCAAAACAAAAGGGAATAACAATAAAATGTCGCACACGTTTACCTTGTATCAAAAATATTGAGTAGGTTACGACGGGCGGGCATCTGTTCCCTTAATTAAATTTTGAACCCCAATTTTATTTTAGTGACGTTATCTATACTGCTACGAACTTTATTATTTTCATTACTGGGTAGGTGATTCTGACGAAACTCAAGTCCAAAATGATGTCCCATGCGTGCCTTATCTTTACTGGTGAAATAAACAGAGGTGCCGTTAAATTTGTTTTAGAAGGTTCTAAATCAAAGTGGGGTTTGAGGAAGCTAACAACTTATAATTAGAATGTCCCTTTTTCTGTATATCTTTTCGGTTAACCTTTCTAAAATTCAAATTCTCATGTTACTTTAAGGAATATTTTTATGTCGACTGATGATACTATGAAATATTAATGTCCATTTACATGTTTGGACTCACCTCACTTGTATAGGCAATGTTGAAGGAATCAGGAAGATGAATTTGAATTTATTTTAAAAAGATTCTTTTAATCTGGTTTAATTATTAATTTTTTATTTACTTTTATTTCAGTGCAACGACAACAATTTGCGTTGTAAATATAACAAAATAGATAAGATAGATAGACGGATAGACAGATAGGAAAAGATAGGAACCGTTGAAAAATCTAAAAAAAGCTTACGAATAAGGATATAAAATACATATAATTTATACTTGATTGTATTGAAAGTTTTATTTATTAATCCATTTAATTTTGGAAATATAAGTACAAAAAACATAAAAATTTACTGCGTCGTTAATGAAAATTTTAGCAACTCGCTGCTTAAAAATTAAAGGACCATAAAACAAATAAATCCAAAAATGTTGCAAAAAGATTTATGGTTGTTTTATTCTTCATTTTTTTTAATTCAAAAGTAACATATGCTTATATCTCTTCTAGTATTCAGTTTATTAAAAAAGTACTTAGAACATTTAATGCTACTTAAAAATAAGCTTCTAAAGATGTATAATATGCATATATTTGATATATCTAATAAAAAAATAGACAAAAATAATCTAATATTTTTCGATTAGCTCTCCTGTAAAAAGTGTAATTTTGATTTGTGGCCCTTTAGTTTTTAAGCAGCGAACTGTACCAACACCAAGCAGCGCTGGAGAAGCATGGTCAAGGTGAAGTTGGATAGGATACAAGTATATTTGTAACATTGTTACATATATACTCGTAGATTTATTTAACTGCTAGTTTAAGCTTGCGACTTCGTCCGTTCCCCCTTTTTCTTGATGTTACTATTCATTTATCTTTATTGTTTATATATTTTTATCAGAATACTCAGACGAATGGCATTTTATGTATTTCTGAAAACGTGTTATGCATAGTTTTAAATATTCGTTTGAGTAGTTAAGGCGTGAAAGCGTAGCAATGATTAGCTTATTCGTTATCATGCAATCGATTTATTTTTAATTGAATAGTTAAAAAAACTAAAGCTTCGTAAGTTTAGTAAATTACACATAGGACAATCCTTCAAAATAAGTTAGTAAAAGAAAAAAACGGTAGGCGGACGAGGTTTTCACAAGTAATACTTTTCAGAGTTTTTCTTGAGATTTATGTTAAAAACTTCGGCCATTTTTCATTTTTTTCCCATCCGTGCCTCCTCTCTTTGTGTGAACGATTATCATTTCTTTATTTTTTTTTTCTATAACAGGAAGTGCGTAAACTTTGTTAGAAGAATACTTCCGCTATTCGTCATGATTGAACATTTAGAAAAATATATATATATTCCGAAGTTAATTTTCAAATAAACTATTGCCAAGATATATGAGTATTCAAATTATTCAAGTGATGCGGTGAAAAAAAACATAATGAAATAAAATTTAAGAAAAACTAGCGTCCATTATAAGAAGAATGTTTCCTTTTAATACTAAAAGATCTAGTATTAGTTAGATGTCATATAAAATAAATATTAACAGGGGCTGATAAAGTATTAATCAAAAATGAAATCAACAATCATAATGTTTAAAGTATATTAACACTTATATCTAAGATTACAATAAATAATAAATTAATCGACTAGGTGAAACATTCGTTGTACGCTTTCAACTTTTCGTAAATTGTTTTCATAAACTCGTTGTTGTTTCGTTGCTTTTTAAAACAGGTACGTTGAGTGTGAAATGTCTGTTGCAATTACAACCAACAGATCCTCCCAATTCACCACTAGCAATACATACGTTAGGTGAACGAAATTTCTCTTCAAATGTGCTCTTTTTATTTGATACTGTGTATGTAGTATGTAGCGACTCAGTTTCTTTCACAGCTTTTCTGTTACTATCAAAATGCCCTCCATTAGTGTAAACATTTAAGTTTCTTTTATAAACATCTTCATCTTTCATCCATTCCTTATTGTTTGTGAATATATCCTTGTTTTTCTTGGGGATCGCTTCGATGAAATTGGCTCCTGAAATGTTTCCACTTTCACTGCTTTTTGTTTCATTCGAGTAACGTTGTGACATCCACATGTATCTAATTACAGGTTCCTCTGGACCCCAGAGACGTGACGGCTTGAAGGATGATATTATTTTCTGCAAATATAAAATTAATATTAGGTAAATCGAACTATTTCTTTTATACGTGTAAATCTATCGTAACTAGATTAATAAAACTATGCTGCAGTAGGGAAATGGCTTTTTACAACTCTTACTCACGCAGCGAAATATAACAGCACAGACACTATATTTTATAGTAGCCATCTGAATTGCATTGGTTAATTTCAACAGACGGTGCCTATTTATACGATTATCAAACGGGTTGAATGCCCTAAGACTATACTTTAAAAATGAAAACTGTTATTAGAACATAGAAATATCAAAAAGAAATCAAAACAGAAGGAAAATAAATGAGTGGAATAGGTACTTTAAAAATATTCAAAAGGGCCAAGATATCAAGTTTAATATCAAAAGTACCAAGAGCCAAATACATAGCAAATGGTTTTAGTGATATCCCTATCAGAAACATGCATATCAAATAGTAATATTGTTATAAAATATAAATGGTAACACATATTTACCGAGCATAAATTGAATTGTTCCTCCTTCGCCACAGCAACAGCAGCCATTATTATCATAATAAATAGAACAGCCCCAAAAACTCCAACTAAAGGCCACAAAGTTTCTGTTTGACCCCATGTGGTTCTCAATATTGAACGTAACCACCAGCCTGTGATTCCTAATATTATGAAAGGAGTCGTCCACCAAATGCCTGCCCACAGGCAAGACAATTTTGTTCCAGTAAGGAATTCGACGTCTACTGTGAGATAACACCAACCTGTGGCATAACAATTAAGGAGTTGTATGACTACGCCCTAGTTATTTATGTTTTTTCTTAAATATTTCACAAAAATTGACGTGGAAAATAGCTGAAAAAGAAAATGAAAGTTTATAAAATAATTACCATAAATAAACGCAAATCCAACTACTTCAATGGCAATAGTGAATGCAACAAGAATTGGCACTATTAAATCATCAAGTATAGTGGCAACTTCTAAACCTCGCGATAACACAGCAACTGTGAGTATAGTTCCAATTGCTGACGATGCTGTGGCAAATAGTCTCCAATGATCTCCAGTCTGCCTGTGAAGCTTGTCATATACCGGGAATAATAGCGTCAGCTGTAAAATATATAAAAAAGATTAATTAATATAAAATTTATATTAGGTGCACTATAATTCTCGACAAAATATGTAAAGCAATATAACGCCTGGGGCCCTAGCCAAGAGCAAACGTACAGTCGTAAACGCTACGCTCAGGCTACGCTACGCTGGGAGAAAGCTTTGTGATTGGTCTAAATTTTATGTGAGCGTTACAACAACCAATTACCGGGCTTTATTTCTTTCGTTTCGTAAGTACGCTAAGGGAGCGTTTGCATTGGTTTGCTCTTGGCTAGGGCCCCTGATGTCATACTTTTGCCACGCGATGGATTTTTACTTTTAGATAGTTTTTAGAAGCGGCATCGAGTGGAATACTTAGCCTCTGTATGAAAATAGTATTTTAAATGTTGGGTTTTAAATGATATAAATATTTAAAATTGGTATCATTTAAAATATTTTAAATGATACCAATACAATACTGACCACTGTTATTATGCCTGAAACTAAAACGATCCCGTAAGCCAGCATCGGCCATTCCTTCATCCTGTTCTCAGTTACTGAAGACTGATATATTAAAACCAGGATAGCTATGAAACTTGTATCCCTATTGCTCTCTCCTAATATTGACTGCCACATAAACATCCAGAGCCAGCCTGATAGAAGACTGGTTATAATAATGAACGTGGATGTCCTTAAAAAGAAAAAAAAATATTTTAAGAATCTTTTGATTTCATTATCAAAATAATGGGTTACAGTTATGGTAAAAGTATACCATAGTTTAAAAAAATATCCAAGACTAAAGACCAAGCACGAGTGTTTATTTGTATCAACTGCGTGCTTTTTTCTATTAAATAACTGTTCTGCAAGTAATTTAAGCGTTTATTCTAGGAACCATTAAAATACCGTACCATCGCACATCTGATTTTCTGTAAATTGTTCCTCCGGCACTTATTAAATATCCTCCAACTGTATGAGTGCACAGTAAAGCTTGAATCAAAGCACTATGCCACATGTAGGGTTGATATAAAGGCACCCAATCTTTGCAGGAGCTCAACACTAAATATAAGGACTCACTTTTGGACAGGAAAGTACAAGCAACGATAGCCATTGCTATTGTGATTGGAGTTAACACAATTAGAGTGATCTTGAGGGTTTTTCGTAGACGAAACAAACTGAAAAAAATATTGATATTTTTATTCATGAACATAATACAAAATAACTATTTTCAATTACATTATTGGTCAGATAGAAGCTAAAACTGTTATAGGTATATATTGAGATTATATATGAATTATATATGAAATTATATGTAAAATTATAATAAAGATAATAACCCCTTACAGAATATTGAAATAATTCTAATGGGCCTAAACATGAGATAATTTTATCTAATAAGTTGTTGAGAAGTTGTGTATCCCGCAGATTACTTGACGCTGCAGCATCAGGTCAAGGTTGCCTCAAGAAATTAACAACATAAAACAACAACCAAATTTCATACGATTTTAAACCATTAAATTAGACTTACGATTTTACAATAATCACTATTTGAATTATTGCGGTCTCTTATAAATTCTTGATACATTTACTTAGTAGGGTTAAGTGGAAAAAATTCCACTTATCCCTACCAAGGGGTTACTTAGTAAGGGATAGGTTGAAGGTGCATTCTTAATTATTTGAAACTTAGAGATACTCGTACAATGCAATAAGCGTCACAATTTTTTGTCTTTGTAGGCTTCGTAAGAATTGATTATATTCTACTTCATTCATACATTCCAACGTATGGTTATTCAATAGAATGATATGACTATATACATATGTATATAATCATTCAATAGAAGTGCCAATGTAAAGGATACTTACAAAATTGGTAACAGGAACCAGTATATAAATAGTATTATTGCTGCAACTCCTAAATATTGCGGGTGTTCTGTAACTGGCGCTAGAAATGTAGAACTAAAAAAATGTTATACTTAAATATAGTTATATGCATGCAGTAGTCTATTCAGATATTTATTTTGCTTCATATATTATTATTAAAGATTCCAAAAGTATTCCTCAAAATCAAGCAGTGTAGTATGAGTAAGGAATGCCGAGCCTATTTCCCTTCCTATAATCCTTGGTTGGCAGCTTACTTGCAAGCACTTGTGCTTGCTTATGTTATAGGCGACGGTAGCCACCTACCAACAAGTGGAGCGTAAGCATGTCTGACGACCTTTACATAAAAAAATCTGATGAAATCAGATTTAATAAAAAAAATTAAGCTCGAAAAATATTCAGCTATTTAAACAGACAATGTTCTGTGCTTTCCGATTGTATTTGTCGATGCGATATTCTATATAGATATCATAAAACATCATTTAGACATAACAAATACTCAAGCGCATATAAAGATATAATAATTATTATTATTTATTGCAAAAAAATTTTGGTTCTTTATCATTATCATTAAAAACTACTGCACTACGATATAATAAGTGACGAGGAAAAACTGAACAGAAAAATGTAATAACAATATGTATATTACTCCGTGACAGCATGGCCATTAAAGTTGTAGTCATTCAAGGAAGTATAAAAAAAACATAAGTAGCGTACGTCAGTCAAATAATATCTGACTTTATGCATAGTACATAAGTCTATGTAAACTCGACAAATAAAATGCTTTATCACCCTAATAGTGGACACACACGATCAGTTCATCGCGTCAAATTAACTGGCGTGAAGCCAAAATTTGATCGTGAATGGTAAAAACTGATGGCTTGATGTCAAAAAGTGTATGTAAAATCGGGTCAAAAAGTGTATGTTGCCTCACATCATTTTGTCGTCACGCCAAACGGTTGATCGTGTATTTCGTCCATAAGATTAAACATTCTTTGTATATTGTAGAATGATAAGGTCTGTTTTCCTTTGAAAATTCAAAGTGACAATTACGTCAATCAGTAATCAATACCTATTTCAAATCTAAGCCTTATAACAAAATTAGCGAATTTAGAAATTAACGGAATTAGTTATCGAAACCATCAAACTACTACAACATGGAACACGCGTAACAAAACACTACGAATTTTATGGAACATTTAAAAGTGACATATGCGTAGAGCATTTAAAACAAAACAAACATAATAAAAAGTACGTAATTTAAAGAAAATGTGACTTTACGTCAACCCATTAGAGTTAAAAATGAAATAGTAGAAGTTGATCGTTACTACCTTTTACCATTGACGCGTGAAGGCAAGAGTCCGCCATGATTCTGTCAAAGGCGTTCTTTTTATGTGCCGCTTTGGCATTTGTGACGCAAATTCCATTGTAGTATTTCGATGATCGAAACCGATAAAGCACTTTCTGGTCGACCATACAGAAGCCCACGCAATCTCCACAGATCAACAATATACTCGTAACAGTATGTCTGCTGTTGTGTCGCGATGAGTGAGTAGATGTCAGAGCCAATGTCGTTATCCCTTCCCCAATACTAAGCTTAATAGGCTATATCCTACTATGGCTTGCAGCGCACTTGTAGCTTCGTGCTGTTGCTTGTGTTATAGGTGACGGTAGCCACCTATCATATAGTAGACTAACAGGCTACTAGATCATGCTACCCGTCGATATTAACATAAAAAAGATCAACAAGTTTTTTCATTATCATCATAATTTATAACTAATATGTAGTTTTCTTTTTATTATTAAATTTTTTTCTAACAGTATTTATAAGGTAGTTTTTATTTATATTTTATTATAACTTAATTGTGCTGTTTCTTAAAGTATCATTTAATTAGTATATAACTTTTAATAATTCTTTTTGAACTAATAGCATCTTTTTTGACTTATATAATTATAATATAATATTTATTATAAAAATGTTAAAACTCACTTAAAACATTGTGATGCATTAATCTTATTCTCGTAACCGTGCTGAAATAAAAAAAGAAACAATTTTAATGCAAATTAAAATTCTGTATTTTTATCTCTTCTAACAAATTATCTGAGTTTAGCTATAAAGTCGTAACACACTTTAATATACAAAAATCACCTGCATTTGTTAATAGGCAACAAATTAATATTTGTAAAGCGTTTAGATTTTCCTATCTACATAATGTTAGTGATAATAATTTTAAGGAAAATCATGCATAGGTGCATGATATTTTAGTATTTTACTATCGTTATTTTATTATTTTCCTTATCGTTACATGTTGCAAAAATTTGTATAATATAGTTACCAATATAAAAAATATATACCTATTGACATTTTATGCTGTGCAAACCTTGAATTCCAATTGTTAAATTTAACATTATTGTTTTGTTTTTTGTTACACGATCAGTCTAGGACATATCTATTAAGCTGTAATTAGGTCATTGGAATGTTAATGTAAAAATAACCAAATCATTTTATTGTATGTTTCATTGTGTTAATGCCGTGTATTAATCAATCTCAATACTAATAATTAATCTGTAAGTGTATGTATGTATGTATGTATGTTCCTCCATAACTCTTAAACGAATTAACTGATTTTGATGAAACTTGCTAGATAAATATGTAGATGTACAGGACACAGGATAGGCTACTTTTTTCTTTTTCAACGCGGGCGAAATCGCAGGCGCCAGCTAGTCTTTTAGAAAAGGACATTATAATTCGCACTGTCAATTAGAGAATTTCTGCCTGAAGATTAATTTTCTTTAATTCATATCTCTACTGGATATGAATTTGTGAGCTAAAAATTTTTGAAGCTCAAATCCTTAAATAAGCCCCTTCCTGCAACGATTTTGTGGTACCTAAGCTGTCTATGTTTATGTATCTAATGTGGATTATGAATAGACTAATATTCCAATATAAGAATCATATTTATTGTCTGTTAGTTTTAAGTCTTTTATTGTAATTAATTGTTATGTCTAATATTTAACAAAGTAGGTAGGTGGTATATTATATAAATGATAAAATTATTCCTACAACAGTGATGAAGCTTACCGGTGTGATACGCAGTTTTGTGCAATCCTTCAAAGGAAATGTGCCTTTTCCAATCCATATCAAAAACTCCGTTGACAGGGAAACGTAGATGATGTAGTAAATGCAACACAGGTATGACGTCATAACTTTTAAATGGCCAACCCCTGTAAAAGATAGTTTAAATAGTTGATTAATAAAAAGTTAAAATCCGGTGTTCTGAAGTCATAAACAAGAACGTACAATCAATGTGAGTAGTTTTTATTCTACATTACATACCTAGCTGTGTCCGCAAATTCGTACGCGCGGTTTTCGTACGCTTGGTATATCGGTAATTCGGTATAACGTTTTTGTTTGTAAACCTATTGGAATGAAACAAACATTAAATGTTAGAGGAATGTTTCTACAATATATCAGTGAAAACCGCGATCATTCTGAGATTAGCGTGCACAAACGCATAGACAAGCAGATCAAAATCTTAAAAACTATATTTATGACCTCAGTAACATAAGTAAAACGTGTACAAATTGTTTTTTTTTTTTTTCTATTTTTGTGAATTTATTTTATTTTATTATAATATGTAAAGACCTGAATAAGTTACACGAGAGCTTTTTTTTCCTTTAGCCTACATTATTTTCATAAAATATGTACACAAGATATTTCTGATATGAAAACGGCAGGCCGATTGACACTCACTTGGCGGTAGGTAATTACCGTCACCTATAAGGACACAAGAAACACCTTGGGTGATGCAGATGCGTTGCTGACCATAATATATGCAGGTGCATGTGCTGTTGTTCTTTGATGCTTCCAATTTTTATCTCTATTTTGATTCCGTTCATTCGTATAATATGTACTATACACTAGATGTCACAGATCTATAGGTATCCACTTAATATCTGATCAAAAGTAGTCATCAGAAATAAAAAAAGAGTACTTTACCTCGCAATATTGGCACTGCTCTCCAAACACCAACAGCGTCTTGCTGACTCAGCTGCCCCACAGTCAGCTGCAGAAGAGTCACTGGTAATCCAACTGCCAGGAGCCAAAACGAGTATACAGTTAAGTAAGGAATTGCTCCATATTTGAACGCTTCCCTCGGCAACCGAACAGTGTGGAATAATGAGAGAGATATTGCAATTGTACATATTTGTGTTTTGACGAAGTCGCACAGAGTAGTTATTATCTGAAATTGAGATAATGTGTAAATTAGAATTCATTTGGCGTGATGTGATGTCGTGTGGGCATCTCCCTGATTTAGTAGTAACAATTAAATGGAGAAACTTAATCAAAAGATACATACTTTCTTTTGATGATATAATTCATAGCTATCTGCTGTGTGATATACTCAGATCGTTGACATTAAATTTACAAGATTTGGAGAGCCTACTTCGAGCTATTACTAAAATAAATGTATCCCTTCACTTTCATTTAGTAATAGCAATTAAGTTCCTACTATTTAGACCGAATACATTTTAATGATAGTACCTGCTGTCATTTACTTATGCGAGAAAATCTTATATATTTTATTTAAAAATAAACTTGCTTGCTTGATTTGATGGTGTTGGTACCAATATATGTAATAATATGTTAAAAATAGTTATTGTATAAAATATATCATTTTTAGAAAATTTCTGAAAGTTGCATGTATTTATTTTTATATTTTTATATATTGATATTAATAGAGTTTATTATTATACTTTTAAAATATATAAACGTAATCAATGATCAACTTAATATATAATATCTTTACTATATTTCTAATTTCTATGAGGCAATGGAAGTAGGTATTACATTATGGCAAACCATCGAATAGAGGTTTTTTTTTAATCTTGTAATGACTGCTTAAAATTCTAATTATTCGAGTAATTGAAATTAACTTCCGTTACAAGAAACAATTAAATCTTACCATGTATTTACATTGAGTTCTTATTACAAAAAAATTAACACGCTTCGTGTGATGTAAATTTTTTCTATGTGAAATAGCCCGTGACCCGCTTTCGGACCCTTTGGACCCGCAAGTTTTGACCCGCTGCCCATGTGAAGGGAAGTTAATATGTATAATATCTTTTATGTAATTAGTTGTTAAGTATTTTACATATTATTCTGTTATAATTTTTGTTTTTTTTTTCAACCACAAATTTTATAGGTAAGTTATCTATATATCAGAGTTCGTTAAGGTAGGGTCAAACCTCAGAACGATCACGGTTTTTACGAACACGCTAATAAAATGTGCTGAACCTAATAACCTGTACATTAAGGTGCAATACTGCCCAGCAAATTTCTATAGCTTCTCGGAGACAACCGAACGAATATAAAATTGGGAGGTTTTCCTTAAATATTGTGTAGAATTATGAAAAATGATATAAAAGTAGTCGATTAAAACTTTAGTAAAAAACTTGTGCTCCTTATAAAAATTACCAATATGTTTAAAATCAAAAGTAGTTTTCTAAAAACAAATATAGTATACACACATTAAGAGTACCTAACACACATGTATCACTTATGTGGTTTTTACAATCTAGGTACCCGTCGCAACCTGATGATTATATGAAATAGAAATATCTAATTAAGGTTTATTAGAGCGAATACAAACGAATCTGTTATTCGTATATCATGCGACAACCAAATAAGGCATAATTAACATATATTTTTGTTTACGAATAAGTAAAACCTTCACAAGATTGTGTTTTGCAGTTAGTTACATGTTGAATGATAAAGACACGATGAAAGTTATAAATTATGGTACCTTAAAAAAATGAGTTGAACGTTTCACTATATTTATTTATAAAAAAAGTATTAAGTATCTATTTAGATAGATAATAAAAAACAAAGTTGTGTTAGTTACACCATATATATCTCGAGAACGACTGGTCCGATTTTTATGACCCTTAGTTTTTTGAATTTGTCTCCGCCCCGAAAAAAATCTATAATTTCAGTTTCGCTAAAATTTAAAAATATTTCTATCTATTATAGTCGATCGACGTTCTCAGCATAGCAAACCTTCATTTTGTAAAACACGTGCTTTATCACTCGAAGTGATCTAATTTAAAAGGCATCGCACTAATGTGTAAGTACCTACATTTAAAAGACGACTGGCACAATGTAAAAAGTTAACACACTCATGTTCAAAATAAGAAACCGATGGGTAAAAAAAATTAAAAAAAATTAATTAAAATATATACTTAAATAAAGAAATTTGATCAATATAAAAAAGAAATCAGAATGTATTCATCATCGTCATCGTCATCGTCATCGTCATCATCATCATCATCATCATCATCATCATCATCATCATCATCATCATCATCATCATCATCATCATCATCACCACCACCACCACCACCACCATCATCATCATCATCATCATCATCAACATCAACATAATCATCATCAACATCATCATCATCACCATCATCATAATTATTATTATGATCATCATCATCATCATCATGATCATCATCAGCTTCATCATCATCATCATCATCATCATCAACATCATCATCATCACCATCATCATCATTATTATTATGATCATCATCATCATCATCATGATCATCAGCATCATCAGCACCATCATCATCATCAGCCCGTGTCTCTCCACTGCTGGATGTATGCCTCTTCTAAGGCTCGCCTCCACGCACGGTCCTCTATTTTTCGGCTTCGGACCCTTTGGACCCGCAAGTTTTGACCTGGTGAATAAAAGTGCCCGTTGGACCCACTTTTAAGTGCCCGTCACCCACTGTTGGTCAGAACAATATTTTATTCGCTTGCAGCCGCTTCCTGCAAAGCCCTTTACGTCGACTATCCATCTGGCCGCAGGGCCTCCATTAGAGAACTTTTCTACCCCATCTGTCAGTAATAGAATTTGTAAGAATGTATTCAGTGAGATGTAAATAGTTGCAAAACAAGCATCATATCAATTTATTTGATGGCTATTGTCATTCTTTGGTCAACAATTATATTAGTGTTATAAGAAGTGCATTCTACGTAGTGAAGGAATTGTAGACACAATGTGAATACCGCCATTGTTAAGTCAAGCAAAACAAACAAAAACCATACGTTTATTGTCGTTGTTTCTGTATGAACCGCATAGCATAATACCACAAAAAACTTATTGTTTTTATTCAAATAAATGAAGCTTTTCAAGAGTCTAGTAAATTAGGCTCTTTGGCGTATACTAAACGCGTATATACTATAGAAGTATACTATAGTATTGTATAGTATAGTCTACATGCTATAGAAAATTATATACATATATAGAATAAGTATATTATTATATGTAGCTCTTTGATACTAATTAGGCGATTCTTCAGTAATCCAAAGAGATTGAATGGAGTGTTCATTAAATGGACTATACATTTTGAACATATTATTAATAATACAATTTTTTTGTTAAATTTCATGAAAATCACTTGATTAATATAAAAAAAATCCAATTTCATTATTCAAAAGATAATACACAGATATTGCCATTAAGTGTTGCTTTGTAACATCACGTTACAACGAAACTAGACAATACAGAGGGTTTCCGTTTTTGATGTCGCTTGATTACCATTTGAATAAATATTTTATAATCGATCACGAACAGTATCGAGCTAACGAGGAATCGATTGTATCGCGTGCAATACCCATTTCACTATCAATCTATTGTAGTTTCAATTTCTTTCATATTAATAATAAATATTTTTCTTGCAACAGGAAGACATGTTTTCAATTATTTAATAATTTTTGTAATATTAGCACTATTACAAAATTCAATTCAGTGGACGAAATATGGTCTCATTAAATATGGTTATTTATGGAGAACGTTGCCGACACAATATTATAATAGTCGCCAAACAGAACCAAACGAAAATATTTTCCTTCTACAATATACAATAGGTTAACCAGAATTATTTATTTTAATTTTTACTCTATTTTTCGGTGATCCCACCGGCCCCTGCAACCGCCCGAATTGTCGAATGTTACTTTGCCCTTTGTCGTTGAATAGTGTACTGAACTTCATTTAGGGTGGGTTGCACCGTAGGCTTGGTCACGGTCACCGTTAGAACAGTCGAAATTAACAATCGCATGTTGCACCATGATATTGTTTGTCACTGTCAAAGTTAAAGGGGTTGCCGTTATAAAATAATGTAATTTCCCTAGGTTGTCGTAGTAATATTTTTTTAATATGGCAACATTCAGTCACCTGTCTCAAAACTGTCACAGTTGACTCAATCGAAACAAAAACAATAACCGGCCAATAGCGAGCGGTTAGGGTTATCGTTGTTATGACGTCATTTAACCGTTGTAAAAATGGTGCAACGCATATTATGCTTAAGCGAAGATTTAACTGCTGGATTGGATATGGTTACCGTTAAGGTTAGATGGTGCAACCCACCCTTAATCATGTATGTTTAATTTTACCTATTTTGATTCATTAAAATGTTCTAATCATTCTAATACTCTTTAACTCTTTGAGTATGAAGTATTGACGTATTGAAAAAGTATGCCTCGATAATTTTTATATATGACTAATCCTAATCCTATTAAAATCATCCTATTATTGTATTTTAATCCTGTTTTTTTTCAGGTCGAGGTTTCAGAGCGTATGTATCCATTCATTATTGATCGTCAAAACAGTTTTTTTCTCTCACTGCTTTATGTACGATTTTATATTATTGTAAAAAACAGAACAGTGTATTTTGTAGTTCTGTTTAATTCTAATAAATTTACATTACCCAAATAAAGAATTCTCGCATACATAAGAATTTAGGATTCATTTGATATTACTACTAACCCATAGAAGTAATATTAAATCTTCTTTGTGGACTTTCAAATCGTTTAGATCTGTATTTTGAAAATAATTCAAACCTAAGGAAACATTGCATCCTGAACTTGCTATTAAGCCAAGATTATGGGTTACAGCAGTAATATTATCTTCTCTGGAAAGGTTTTTCAAAGGTCTTAAAATAATACCACAAAGTAATATTTACGTGTATAATTATTACTTGATAATACGGACGTAGGCTATTATGGTTGGTCTTGACATAAATTGCTGAAATGTGGACGTGGACGATTGGTTTTGTCCATAAATCCCAAGTTAAGCGAGTTATGAAGAGGTCAATACTTGCCACATCTTTGGAGGACAATATGATTTGAGTCTGGTTGATACAAAGTATAATACAAGTATAAAGTAGTTGTCAAAGGTTAATTGATTCGAAAAGTGAAGTGGGATAGGGCAGGTGATGTCTGTGGTACAACAAATGATCTTTGAGGTAGACTTTTATATCTACTACCTACCTACTTACAAGAGTTATTTCCTTTTAAGCATACTTACTTTTTTAACGTTGCTAAAAAAATATAGTAGGTCTTAGGTCATTGCTATGCAATTTTATAAGATTTTTAAATAATTATATGTCTGCGCCCAGAAGACGGAGTCTACTTTGACATTCCAAAATAATTTTGCAAAAATGCTACTAGTATTAGTATTGTTAGCGTAAAATTATTTTCCTTGCACCGACAATTACTCGTAAAAAGAAAACATTATATAACAGTGTTGTTGTATTCAGTAATTGTATCGACTCGTAGTGTGCAGAAATTCAACTATCATTGTTCAAATCCTCAATCTGTTACGCTCTGTCAAACTCATGTTTTTGTATAGTAGGCTGGTCTCAACATTATCTACATTAATGTTTATTCCAACTGAGGCGGTAATGGAGGAAGCCTATGACTAGAAGGAGAAGAACTAGAACTAGAAGGAGGCTTGCAAGGGCTGCGATGTTGACAAATTGCGTTTTATCAACTAGGTGCAATCTTCGACTGGCATATCGCTAACCAGATACGGATCTGGTTTCAACCTTGCCGTCTGACCTTCACTGGTTCTTCATTAGGCCTTCTTCAGGCTTAGAGTCTTAATTAATACTTAAGACATTGGTTAAATATTAGTTTCCAAGTTTGATGGAGGTCGAATTCATAATATAAAAGCTTTTAAATCGTATAAAAATGTAAAAAGTTTTTTTCTGAATTAAAAAGGGTTTAGTTACATACATAACAAGATAAATATTGCAGAGCTAAAGTAGGTATAACATGATGGTTTGTAATGATAAACCGGTTAGGTTCTCAAGGAAATAGTTCATGTTATTTCGTCTACAGATTATGGATATAAAAATTATATACCATCAGCAACAAGGTCGAGGTGTACATAAATTATCATGTTTATAGTAAGTGCACTCATTACCCAGCCATTGCTAGCAGTTCTTCCTTCATAGTCTCCGTTTTTAACACAAGGGAACGCACCACGCGGTTTTATCACCACTGCCATATAAATCTAATTTACGTTCAACTGTGAATTTGTGAAAATATGAGACGGTTGCGCGCATGCGCCTTGCACGTAACACTGAACAACTAATAAATGACAAGGAAGGTGTGCGGACACTGAGAATAGTGGTGGGCAGAGGTTTGTTGACGTTATCGATGCGCGCGTCGACACTAATTCTTAGATCCCAAACAGACACAAAGCGGGCGCGGGCGGCGGGCGCGTCTAGTTTTAATATTCTGGGTCGCGCCTTAATAAGTGTGTCCATTAAGCGCGACCTAGTATATTGAAACTAGACGCGCCAGCCGCCCGCGGCCGCGCCCGCGCCCGCTTTGTGTCTGTTTGGGACCTTACAGCTGTATGAACTAGATATTACTTAGCGCCTCTTTCACCAACGTCGAGTAGGCTAAAACCGTCACTTAAATTCACCGGTAACCGGAAATAATTTAGCTGATATACCTTTGTTTGTACGGTAAACGTCCCAAACATTAAATAGAAAATAATAAAAAAAATCGGCTACGAGTATCGATTGATGCAGTAAACCGAGTGCATAATTCAATATACATAACAGAAAATGATTTCTAAAAGTAACTAATCAACATTTTACATGTAGTTTGTGAAAGAGGCCCTTAGTGTACTGTTTTGTAAAATGATAACACGATTTTTTTAAATATATTAAAATGCGGGAAGAAAACTATCGTGGATTTTGTATATTGAAAGGAACTTTAAACTAAATGTAATGTTAATTTCAAACATAATATTATTTTATGGAAATAGATAAAAATGAATTTGCATCATAGGAATTAAACAGTCAATTTATTACAAATTTTGTTATATCTTTGAAAATTAATAGTTTCCATTGATTTTAAAAATAACCGATTAATAAAAAAAAGTTCTTTAATAAAAACTGGTCACTAAAAAGGTGTTAATGAAGACGATAAGTATCCATTTCGTCGATGGTGTCCCATCACTAAAGACGCAAGCGCACGCTACGCTAGACCGCGTGCAGCACTACTCGGTTATGGAAATTAACGTTGGTCGAGTAAAAAGTAAAAATAAAAAGAGGAGATAATTATTATCGCTGTGGGCACTGACCAGCACTGAATAAGAGTTATTTTATTATTATTTTGACCACGAAAAGGGTCTACTAAAAACTTTCTATGTCATTAATTAATTTCACTACCCACATTTTAGATGTAAAATCTAAAATAAAGATATAGAATATTTTTTATATGAGTAAATTATATTTTATTATTAGCTTTATTTGTTGATTTTTGAAGTTATAATTTACGAATTATAAATTAATATAATATATTATTATGAAACTTTTATTTTATTAATAGGACATGGCCTGTTCAGCGGTTTATTACACTTGAATTATATCAAATTATTCGTTAATTATTAAACAATTTTTCATAATTTTTTTTTAAATAAATTTTATTATGATGTATTACTTAAGTATTTTGTACATCTTTTTTCTAAAATAAATGTAGTGGTAAGGCACACCGCGATAAGCAGTCATTTTTGAGCAATCCGTCTGGCAGCTGTAACGAAGACAGAACTACAGAAAGTAATAAAAAAAATACAGAAGTCCGTAAAGAAGATCACCGTGAATAGGCAACCCAAGTAAAATTCTGTTACATTTCGGTGAGTAAAAGATGCCAGAGCTCATTGCCTATCACTTTCTAATTTCTTATCCTATGTCCTAATAAGGTCGGAAGTGCACTTGCAGAAAATATGGTGTTGATTGTTTTATAGGTGACCGTAACTACCTACCATCGTCAGCCTGTCTGACGTTATATTAAATACATTTAGTAAATCTCATTACCTCGTTATGCCCTCATCAAAAAAATCAGATTTTGCTATAAAATGTACCGTGTCTAACTCTGCACGATATAATTGCTGAGTGTTACTTCAAGAACAAATTAAAAGGAAGGAATCTCGAGAATTCTTTAATTAGTTAATTGGAATGGGTACAGTTATGTTAACTATTACTTTTAAGTACAATAAACAAGTTTTATATTTTCCTTGAAAATATGATGAATAGAAAAACGATCTGGCATCAACTACTAACAGGCTTTTGAATAATAAAAATCAAAATATATCCTTTGCAAGTGAAGAAACAGAAGAATCTACTTGAGCTGATTGTTATGGCCCAGAATGTTTTCCGTCGTCAAACTTTTGTATGTCCTCAAGAAACGACAACGTGACGCTCCATCAAACTACTGTATCTGAAAAAAATCAATATCTGAAATCACAAAATACTACCTAACTAAAAGACTACTAAAACAAAATGAAAAACTATAAACATTAACTTTGCTGTCAATTTCAACTTATACAACTATTCACCTAAAAAAAATATGTTGCTAACATAATTTTATGAAATTTGAATTTTATTACGAACGCATATGATATAAATTCAATTGAACACTACACTTTCATAGTTTCCTTCTAACGCGAAAACCTGTAACTCTATTCGCTTCGTGAGTCATTAATAAAACATTATACATGGTGTAATGAAACGTAAATCATCTGTACAAACAAATGACGGTACCGGACCATATATTTAAATAACGCTATAAAGGTATCGAGCAATGTTAACAGAGTAAAGCGTGTACAAAGGAATTATGAAAATTTTAAACCATTTTCAACCTGATATTCAATTAAATGCTAAACAATTTCGTAGTCAATCCTCTTAAATATAAGATTGTTTTCTAATTTTTAGCTTAAGGTTATATTAGCGCCAGTTTGACATATCAAAGTGATTTCTATATCTAGTCTCCTTAAGGCATTTAAAACATATAAAAGAAAGGTCATAATTGTCATTGGTTTCGCTAATTAACATAGTAGAACAAATGACACTGTTTGGTAATGTTACATTGTGTTTCATAAAAAAGGAACACTTAGGACTAATGTTATCATTCAATACTAATAATAAATTTGTAAGTGTAGGTATTGTATGTATGTATGTTCCTCCATAACTCTTAAACGAATTTACTGATTTTCATGAAACTTGGTATATAAACATTAAGCGCCTCTTTCACCAACTGTCAAGTATGTTATCTGTGATTTAAAGTCACCGGTAACAGGGAATAATGGAGCTAATATACATTTGTTTGTACAGTAAAAGTCCCAAACATTAAAAAGAAAACTATAAAAAAAATTCGCCTATCGAATGATGCAGTAAACCGAGTGCATAATTAAATAAAACAGAAAATGATTTCTAAAAGTAACTAATCAACACCTTACTGACCTTACTTGTAGTTGGTGAAAGAGGTCCTTAAACGTACAGGACACAGGATAGGCTACTTTATTTCTTTTTCAAGTCGCGGGCGCCAGCTTAGTAGACTTATAATATTTATATCTTCAATATTATCTTACACTTCGTATAACTGTGAAGTTGCATCGCTAATAATTTAGTTTCCAACAACGTGTTCTCTAATTTCCTGACTTCGCAAACTTCGTATGTGTTACAAAGATTTAATGTACAGACGTCCAACTTTTAAACTGCTCCATTTATCTGTTCGACAAAGGAAAATTACATTCAGAAAACTTTAGTTTCAAAATTTAGGCTTAGAAGATAGTTGAAAATTAAGACTTCGCTGGGCCTGTTTTTGTAAATAAATGGATAAGAAGCGAAATTTGTATGGTTTTTTAAATATGAACTAAGATAATAGTGTAGCTAACAGTTAAGTATATACTTATGTACATAATATATGGGATATGTACTGGATTAAATCGCTGTATACTTTTAATCTTGATAATACGTTTCTATCGGATAAGAGTTTACTTAAAGTTTGTTGCACAAGCTGTAGAAATATAATTACTATGCTATAAAAAACTCGAGAAGTAATTGAAACTTCAAATTTATTAAAAAAAAAAGTTTTTTGTACTAACATAAAAAAAACATTCAACACCTTATCATTAAGTACATGGGGGAGAAGGAAAACATGGTAAACACTTTTAAATCGATCCAAACGATGTCCAGGGAGAGAGAAGTTACTCCACCACCTGAATACAAATACCCTACCTCAACATTGATCTACAAGACCTCCCAATCCAATCGAAAACTTTCCTACGGGGGATAACCCTTGGATTTAATCCATTGGTAATACGAAAATTGATGTAAAAGGCTCCACCGCACCGCGCTACACGACGTTCCGTGGTCCATACAAAGTACACAGCCTCGAAAAGATTTTCAGATTTTCTGGCAGAATCACGGCGGTGAACGTGACCGTTGAAAAATGGCACGTGTTGTGTGCCGCGAAGGTTTAAAATCAATTGTAACCGGCGATTATTGGAAGCAATTCCGTTCAGAAAGAACTATGCTACGTGATCGGTGTGTTGAATAAATGGCGCGCGTGTGAGGGACTAAAAAGTGGATGGGACGGAGAATTTATTGACAGGTTATTTACCTTTTCATAAAAAGTAAAATCCCCTAAGATTGAATATTTATATTAAATATATATTTTGGCGCTAATAATCCCAGGGGGTATTACATTTTTGTTTAAATAAGTCGTATAAGCTTGTTCTCGATTCCTTTTTTCAGTACCCAATAAAATTGAAGCTTGAATAATCTGAATATTCAAGAAACTCTACAAGTGGGAGTTTTGCTGACTAGACATGCAGGGTTAGAATCCTGGTTAGGCCTGTGCCTCCAAATCTTTTTATGTGTGTATATTGGTGTGTATACTAGCGTAGTGATTACATGTTTATTTTGTGTTTTAAATAGTATATGTATATTTTTTGTATCCACTATATTAATGCTTTCATTTATATTACAAATGATGATTACTTGCTCTATGTAAGTATGAGCAAAATACATATAAGGCGAAGTAACATGTAAGACTACATAGTCTTCTATTTGACCGTAGTGTGTGCAACGCAGGCTGCAAGGCTGCTGACTGACACGAAAAAATATGAGCCAAGGTGATGATAGGGAAATGGTCTTCCTTACTTACTAAGAAGATCTAACAGGCTCATAATTTATGACTCATAATTTATTATTATTATTATTCTCTAGTGGCTATTTCTGTCTGCTAGAGAACCAGTATCACTTCGTCCATTGCTGAAATATTGTGATCGCCACGTAAACTAAAGCTCTCTACCTATACCTCATAATTTAGTCTTGCCGCTACTAATCTATTACTTATAAAAAGTGCAACATATATGTATAGACTTGCCTCAAATAGCTCGTATATAGCACGTGATAACATCTCACGTTAGTGGTACGTATTGTCTCTAATCCCATTGTGCGGTACTTCGGAATTGTTCTTAGGAGAATTAATAGAAGTTGCCTCCAACGAGCTTGCGCCCCGGAGCCCTATTGTGGCCTGATTTATCGGAGAAGAACAATGATAAATCAAATAGAAATTGCTCCAGCACGTTCCTTAAGAATAACTTTGTAGAGAAATAGAGGTGTATAGATCCGGTTGCAATGTTAGTTGCGCTTATGGAATAGTTTACTTCAATTTAAATTATTTTTGTTTCCTTAAATAAAACTTTAAATTTTGTAATTACTTAGGTTCTAAGTGGTTGTTACATAATAACAATATCCAATATAAACAATGCAGCTGCATTTACCTGTTGGCTACCCATCAATAAATCACAGTACGAGGTCTATGTGGAACATTGATTGATCGAGTCCCGCGTTCAATCTGCTAATAGCTCTATCCCTCGACACAACAAAAATTGTGTGGATATACCTCATAAAGTAAAACAGACTTCGTAACTTATGTGTTATGGTAAAAATATTTGTATAACTATAGTAGTTATAAATACGTATAGATCCTAAAAGTAGCAAGCAGAAACACTCTTAAGATAGAAAGACGTTGGTAATGGTAACTAACAATAGTTATTTCAGGCTGATCAGTAATGAGATGGTTACTATCGACAGAAAAGCATCTCATTTTTTGACCACCTAATGAAATAGGCTCAAAATCTAATGAAATAGGCTAAAATTATAAAATAAATCTCACAGTGTCAAGCTTGTACTTGAATAATATTATATACTATTATGTAACTATAAAGGAAACAGATGATTGCCTAGAGAAAAACTATTTACTTTAATACCTAAAACTATTTATGAGCTGCATTTTTAACTGAACTTTTTTTTTTAACGTATTTTAAAGAAGCTTGATTGAGGAGGTGTGCATAGTCTTTTTTTTTATGTACAACTTTTTTATGTTAAGTTCGTCAGACGGGCTGATGGTTTACTTGATGATCGATAGCTACATTCGACTATTAAAACACTAACCGAACACTTACCCACTAACCGAAACACAACAGTCTTCTGTGACTGTATCGGTCTTTAGTGAGATAAATCCTCCTCTCACAGAAGACCATATCATATGATGGTGCCATGATATTATACCTGAGCCAGAACGCTAAATCAAACACTCGATTAACAAGCTCTAAAGATTTCTTTTAATTTAAATAATAATAATTATAATAATAATAATTTATTTCCAAAAAATAAAGTACAGTGACCACAAGTTATCGTTGACCCCCACACTAAGCTATGCTTGTATCGTGGGAGTCTACTGAATTACATAATCATATTATACATAATTAGTCTACATAATATATCTGGTACCTATACAATAATTTACAATAAATACATAGCAACACATTTTAGTACAATAAGGGAACATTATATAAAACAACAAAACGTACCTATATACAAACATAGAATAATATGAAAAACATAGAAAGCATTACAATATATTAATAAATATTAACAGACTGCACCAAAGTATAAAACAGATAGAAATGGATAGACCGTTGCACACTCAGCTACGCCAGCACAACGTCGGAACATACATGGTCTTATTCTAACAGAGCGAGCGGAGGATGCTCTCAGTGTCGGCATATGACAAGTTCAGGAGCCAGCCTCTTACAATTACAGGAGACAGCCTCTCTTAAAGGTAGTAAACTTCATTTTATAAGTATCTCGAACTAACTGGATCTCAAAATATTGGTAAACTTGAAGATAGAGACTGAATTTCATAAAAATTATATAAACAACAAAATATAGATTGTTTATTAAAAAAAAATTCTATAAGGTTGGTCCACTCATTTTGTATTGGTCAAAGGCTCGACCTCGATCAAATAGAGACGGGGGACTAGATTGACAGAATTCTTTCTAGCATTAACCTGTACAGAGAAAGGTTTGAATGGTTATTCGACGCTACTGTTATTTATCTAATGGTCTATCTGTCAATGCCATTTCTGATAAACTATACTAATATTATAAAGCAGAAGAGTTTGTTTGGTTGAACGCGTTAATCTCAGGAACTACTGGTTCGAACTGAAAAATTTCTTTTTTTGTCGGATAGTCCATTTATCGAGGAAGGCTTTAGGCTGAATAACATTTTGAACACGGACGAAGTCACGGGCACCAGCTAGTACTGTGATATACATTTAGCTATAAAAATGATTGTAGTGACAATAAGAAGATATCCTTACTAACATAGAGGTATAATTCCAACAAGTAGGCTTACTTAATATTATAAATGTGAATGTGAGTTTGTTTGTTTGTTACGCTTTCACGCAAAAACTACTGAACCGATCACCATGAAATTTTGCATACACGTTGTCTGGGACACCAGAAGGACATAGGACCTTTCATCAGCTAGTAAGATATATCAAAAAGTGGTATACTTTATTTATATTAAATAAATTTTTTGGTGGTTAGGCAAACTAGGTTCAGCAAATACCAAGTAGTATCCAGATATTGCCTCCGGTGTTACTTGCCGTTATGACATAACCTAATCTAGCATCAAGAGACTGTCTATCAAGACGAGAAAAATAAAACATTATATAGTAATGTTATTACTTCCTTCGTTGATATCTTTTTTTTCTTTTGTACGCTACAGGTCAGAACTAACTTGAGGAAATATGATGAAAATATAAATCCACAATAATGTTACGATGCAAACTAAATAAGTTGTAGATGTCAGCACCTCGAGTAAGCCAGCTTAAAGCGCCAGTTCACACGTTAAGATACCTCGCATTATGAGACAAAAAGCTGTCGTGTGTGAGGGGCTTATCTTGGCCGAACATTCGCACCCCCTCGTGTGTCACCCCTTATTGTTCATTTAGAAGAGACAATTTGGGCGCTGTCTTTAGTTTTAGGTAGGTGGCGACTTTCAAATGATTACTTACGATCTGCAAATTTAATAAAGTACCTACCTGCAAAGTTGTTCTTATTTATAAATCCCTTTTATAATCTCTATATACCTACCTACCTAATATAATAAAATACGTGTTTGACGCCAAAGAACTTCTAAACTACTGAACTGATTTTAATAAAACTTCGTAACTTCGTAACGTTTTTTATTTTGAACTCGGGCGAAGCCGTGAGCGTGTAGCTAGTAATATAAATTTACTTCGTATAATTTACAATCCAAATGGAAAAGAAACCTAATTTAAAAGTATTAACAATATTTTCAGAAACAAATATTTATGCTATTTGAAACCCTGTCTAAATAAAACACTGTATACTAATTAGTATATAAGGATCAAATATACTAATTATGATGTTATTTTCTGAATAGTCTTTATCTGTGCATAAAAAGCTTTAGTAAGAGCATTAGAAAAATAAATTTGAAAACAAATACACGAAAAGAAAATATTAAACAGTCTTCATTGCTTAATTATTATTTAATTATTACCTACAAGCTTCTAACTAATTTAATATGTAAATTATTTGCCATGAGAAAATCTTTCCTTTTAATTTTCCGAACTTTTCCATCTTTAGTTCCCTAATTTCAATTATGTTAATAAATCATTCAGTAGCTATTAATAATTCCACAAATAATTCAACTTGACATTTGGAAGTTAAACGTAATTGCCTTTAGTAGTACATGTCAGATGTCGGATTTTCATTAATTATTTCTTAAACCCAATTGCGTTAATAATAAAACGACAATAGACGAGACGAACACAGCATATTAATTTGAATTGAAAACTGAATACTTATCAACCATTATTTACTATATAAATTATTGGTGTTAAAATATTATACTATATAAATTTAATATAAATTATTTAATTGGGTGAGCCTAATGTAATGACCGATACACATATAAGAGCAAATATCATTAAAATTGAATAGATATTAAGAAAACTCCTGAATATTCTTTATAGACACAGCTACCTGCAAACTATTGTAACGGATCGTAATTAATATGTAGTAATCTATGGTTTAATAACATTTCTGGATGTAAATCATTAATCTATTTTATGTCAAACTCTATGAGACATTGACATTGTTTCGATATGTCATGTCGGCCATTTTTCCTGCCTTTGCAGTCAGTTAAGAACGAGTTGTTGCGAAGTGTACATTAAGGTTAGTAACAGTGAAATATATTTCTTTGTATTGTGATTTTATCAAGGAATAAATATTTGTTCTCACGTTGATCTATGAATTTCATTTATACAATTATTATTCCGTTTATACTATGTATGTCTGTTTCAACGCTAACTTTTTCCCACCAAATGAATTTTGATACAGTTCTCACTATTGGATAAAGCGATAAACGAGGAAGGTTTGTTTATATTTTACAGAAAAATGCATCCGAACAAAGCTTTGTGGGCCGCTAGTGTGAACACTTTGTATTGACAAGTGTCATGGAAACATTACTTCAATTTTTACTTGTAACATAGTACTTAGAGCCTTTTTTACCATCTCTGAGTAAGGTGTCCAGTAGGCTAACCACCATTTAAAGTCACCGGTAAGAAAGCGTATGAGTTTCACCATCTTCGAGAAGCATTACTCAAGGGTAATTTTAATGAAATTGACACAAGATACTCGTAACATTATTCGCCAATTAGCTTTACTTTAAAAGTAACTAATCAACACTTTACTTGTAGTTGGTAAGAGGCTCTTAGTTACATAAAGTTTACATAAAGTACGTTCATTAATTTGTAGGTAAACCGTTTGCGAATCCAATCCGTGGAGTAAATTACATTGAAATAACTCTTTAAGTCACGTCCAATTTCGTTTACCGGTCGCAATCAAAAGTCAAGACGACTTAATAACAGGAGACCACGAAATTCTATAATTTCTCCTCAGTGTTTGTTAGAAAGCTTGTTAAGAGAGCACGGTACCGGGTTGGGGTGTAAATTTCACAAACTACCCCCTAAATGTTGGGTCATAAACTCTGAAACTGTAATCGAAAATTTGAATTTGAATATATAAGTAAATTGAAAATTACCGTCACAGCCATCCCCTTATAGAAGACCACAGTGATATAACAGCATCTAAGCCTTTATGTTTCGCTGAGTGAGAAAGGTGAGAGTCCATTTCTTATCCCCTATACTTATTCTACTCTGGTTGGCAGCGCACTTGCAGCAGCTGTGGCATGAATAGTGTTATATGGGATGGTAGCCACTCACAATAAGTTGACCGTCAGCCTGTCTGAAGACCTTTACAAAAAAATATCTAAAAGTAAAGAAATAAGTGGTTCTAAGAGGATTGTTTTTGTCTAATCATTACTATGTATACTGATATTACTATAATATACCTTTTATATCCTAGCTTATTAACAAGATTAATTTGTTATGTATAGGCTAATCTCCGGAATCGCTGCACTTATTTGAAATATACTCGGATTATTTGAAAGGTTTATTACAGATTTATATATTACGTACTAGCGACCCGCTCCCGGCTTCGCTCGGAGTGCATTTTTTTACGGAAAAACCTTCCCTGATTATCCCTCTATCCATGAGTGAGGACAGAATTAAAATCGGTCCAGCTGTTCTCAAGTTTTGGGCTTAGCAACACATTTAGGGATTCATTTTATTTATACAGATAGATAATAAACACCCCTAAAAGTGGGGGTCAAGAGACGAGGCGCGTTGATCTAAATTAACATTATATTTTTTTATAAACAAAGTATCCTACTCGTTTATGTATTGACTAATTAATAATTTGTAGAATTAATTGAATGAAAAACGATGTTATTTCTTATTTCCTTCATTCTACTCCTTAGGTTTCGTTGCTTGGTAAAGTTTTACGAATTTTGATTGCATTCCGTACTTAGGAATGACATTTTAGATTTTTTACGTTCGTGTAAATCGCGATTCTAGTGACCCCACTGTCCTTTAAGCGCTGTCTAATAAATTAGCCCCATGCTATTGTGTGGGCTCACTCGCTGGCAGACTTATTTAAGTTGGTGTTGTGCCATACGACACCTGGAATTCGGTGGTCTTTGTAGTCTACTTTAGAATATGTACTGCTATCATTTCTTTCATGTGCTCTCAATTCAAATACCAAATAGTTATGAATACAAATATATGTAATTATGTATATCTTCTGAACATGAGCCTGGAGAAAACCGATGCAGAACACTACACTTCCTATAAATGGTTCGAAAATTTATTATATTTCTTTTATTTTATTATTTTATCGATATAATGAACAAACATAAATACAGCTTATTACAAAGTTCAATAGCATGAATACGGATGTGGTGAAATATTTACATAGCAAAAGCAGAACTTTTAATTACTCCCTATAACGTTCCGAAGTTGTATTTCAACCCTTTGGCTGCGTCGATTAAAATCACATGGGGCAAAGTTTTGTTTGTTCGTTGAAATCTGCCAAACGTGCCTTGTGAAGAGATCAAATAGCAAAGATCGGAGCTCGAAGTTTACATCATTAATAAAATTATTATTATGTTTACGCAGTAAGAAACACACAAACTCAAGTAGATAATTTAGTATAGATAATTTATTTTAAATTCTGTGCATGCAAAGTGCATGGCCTCAAATTGGCGCCCAACTCTTCTTGTGCTATATTTAAAGACACACATCGCTGATTTTCTTTTATGCATAAAAGAATATAATATAGTAAGCCAGCAGAATATAATATACTCTAAAAATTTTTTGTTGACGAATTGACATTATAACATCTAATTTCTTTTATATATTTTTTTATTTAACTCAGTCTTAAATGGCAGTGAAAACTGCATCAAAATAGGTTAGCTACTTTTTAAGTTATTTACAAACCATGTGTGGTATTTGGTATATAATATAGTATATCTCATTGATGTACTGTTCATTGTTTGTATTGTTGATGATATAGTCTCAAAGTGAGGTTTGCGATGGTAGCTCTGATAACTAAGCAACATAGGGCCACCCTTTGTTGCGTTTACTTATCTCTATTATCAATGTATGTATATATATATATATATATACCTACAGATTATACGAACATCTCTACTAATGGTATGGACTTTATAATAAGTATAAATAACATAGATAGATAAAGATATAGATGCAGCGATGCTTAATAACACCGAAATCGAATTCAAATTTTGAAAGTATTTTTGAAGAACTGCATCTATGTATAATAAAAGTAATCATTATTATTTAAGAAATCATTTATTTCGAATATCGTGGTGACTTTGAAAAACACTAATTGACTAAATGATAAGACGTTGTTCAAAATTCATTTATTCAAAACAGTAGATCATTTAATTATTCCTCACGATTTAAAAATTATTATTAGAAAGGCTCTTGTTGACTTTGACCAAAATGTTAATAATACTCTACAATAATTAGGAATAAGTCACATGATTTACCTGAAAAAATATTGTATTAGTATTAAGATATAGTTTGCTTGAAAAGAATATTTACTTACGTGACCAAAAAATCTTGTGAAATTCAAAAAATTCACGCAACAGTTTTTCTTCATTCCAACTTTACATATGCACAACCAAATGAACCGGTAGAAAAACTACTATAAAACCCCCGGCCACTAAATTTAAACTTATTCCCGTGGAAAAAGGGAATGTTACATTTATTATAGCTATAAATTTTTAGAACATTATTTACACAAAGCCCAGGAGACGTTAAAGGCCATTTTCGAAAGGCGGGTGAGGGGGTCGCAGATCTGTTGCTGGAATGAATTTATGTATTGGGTGGACTGTAATGAACTTGTACCGGTTGTACGTAACTGTGCCAGAGAAAAAAAAAACCATTTTACAAATCGCCATTCTATTATATAAAATTTATGGTACAATCGGCCGCATAAGATTAACACATTCAAAAGTGCAAAACAACTGAACACTCAACTTACTTATTCACTCACTTACTTACTGAAGCTTTTTACGATCGTTTGTACGTGAAGTTTATTTTGTTCTTTAGTCGTGACAACGACTTACGGCGCGTTGACTTATGGCGCGCGCACTTTTGAATGTGTTAATCGACTTATGCGGCCGACTGTACGTTTGTATCATAAAATGTATGCAAAAGCATGATGGATTTTTTGCAGCGCAAGATCCCTTAGTTTTAATAAATATCTGCACACTTTACAAAAACTTGTCAAGTTTAGTACGATTTGTTCAGCATACGTATTTTGAGGAGAAAACCATATGATTTGATAGGTTATGAATTCATTTTTTCCGTTATGAATAACAATCATTAATGAGCTCGGGTAAATGTTCATCCTAAAATGTCAGCCTCGATAACGTTGAATTCTCTCATTAAAACTCGTCAATAGGCGATATATTACTATAATTACTAGTGCTGCTCACGTCCTCATCAATAGATCGGAATGGTCTCCGTCAATGGGAATGCAAAGATGAAACATGCTTTGATGTCCGCTATGTTAGCAAATGTCCCTTACTGATGTGGTTTTGTTATTTGAACTGATCTCTCTCTACTGTATCTAGCTGCATTTGGAGAAAATAATATAGAAGCCATATTGATAAATTTTATTAATACCCTAATAAATTAAACCATTAATTAATTATTAATATCTGTGTTTATGTAGAAATAATATCATCTTCTCTCTTTTTCTAAATCAACTAATTAAAGACTACAAAATACTCTCCCGTGGATGAA
Source organism: Synanthedon formicaeformis (assembly GCA_945859745.1). Taxonomy (NCBI): domain Eukaryota; kingdom Metazoa; phylum Arthropoda; class Insecta; order Lepidoptera; family Sesiidae; genus Synanthedon; species Synanthedon formicaeformis. The sequence continues at coordinate 2,530,225 of OX243960.1, read as the reverse complement.
GACTTATATTGTTCGCGATTTTGTTTTTGGCAGGATTTCGGCAAAGAATTCGCTAAAGTAATAACGACCCTTAGAAGAACCACGAAATAATAATATTCTTTTTGTAAACAAAATAAAATACAGTAATATAACTTAAAGTAGTATGACAATCATTGTCTTAATATATTATTTAAATATAAATATTAATAGATATCTCATAACTAAACCATTGAAACACAGGTCTTATTGTCACTTAAAAATTCAGAGATTCTTCAATACCCATCGAACAAAGAGTTTTGTTTTGAATAAACTTTTAACGTTTTAGAGGTTGCACTCATTATCCTGAAAAGTTTACTATAAAATATATGGGAAACTTTCAAAATATAATACTTATAGATAGATAAGGTAGGTACTCTCTTAGTATTATAACGAAACGTCTTTCCCCTAATTTGAATATCAGCAACATTAGGTCCATTTATTATAATAACTATTGCCGCTAAATCACTTTTACTGCAGCATGTATCAAGTTGAAATTACTTAACAATATTAAGAGTGAGTTACGACTTTTGAATGGAGTTTCTGTGTCCTACATTATCATTATTTAGAAGTTTTTCTTAAAGACGCAGAGGCTGTACCAAAAATGTTTTAAGAAACAAGAAAAGCATTGAAGTCATATAATTCTAATTGAATTTAAAAGTTTTTCTTAAAGACGCAGAGGCTGTACCAAAAATGGTTTTAAGAAACAAGAAAAGCATTGAAGTCATATAATTGTAGATAGGTATAATATTAAGTGACATTCTTATGAAATAGTTTATAGTAATATTAAGTTTTTACTAATCTTCATAATAAATTCACTGACTGAAGACAGTAATCAGTCTTTTACTACTGTGAAATAATATCCTTCTATCAGCCTAGGTATATCATATGATGATCGGTACTTGGATGTGTCTGGTTTATTATATTCCTAGATTTAAAAAAACCTTCTAGGTTTAAAAAGTAAACCGTCAGTCAGTTTGACTATATTATAAAAAAAAAACTAATATCACGCGATCAAATCCGTTAAAGCGTTATAAAGCTCAGGTAAGTTTTCAGCACATTTGCAGATCCTGTGGCGTTGCTAGTGTTACTACAGGCATAAGAAGATTTTTAAATAAATCAACAGATTAGGTACATACTAATATTTAATTTTAGTCTAGTAAATTAAATTTATATAAGTATTTCTATTTCAACGAAGTTAGTAGTTTACAAAATAAAGCTCTCTTCTCAAAGCCGCTTTACACTTGAAATGAGTATTTCTTATGTCACGTAACCGACCAGTTGAATGAAAGGAAAGGAAGTCATTTCACGAAGTCTTGAAAACCTTTTCGCGGCAACGTGTTCAAGGAAAACTTAGTTGAACCATCCGGAAGTATAAACTAGATCGTAAGTATCTGGGCTGCATACCGAGAAATCTAGTACAGTCGGGAAAATTACAATATGTATTTATATAAAACTATCGACCCGCTTCCGACTTCACCCGGGGCGCAATTTTTATAATACCCCATTACCCATTACCATATGTGAAAACCGAATTAAAATCAATCTACCCATTTTGAAACGCACACAATCCAACTTAAGATTTTATACATTTTTTTTATTCATTTAATAAAGTATATAAAGATATCCCTACTCTTTCTCCTATCACGTAAGCCTGTATGTCTCAGTTTGTAGTAGAAAATTTGTTTTTTTAATAACTTTTTTTAAAAAAATAATAAAAAAGCTATTATTATTTATACTAAGAAGTAATTTCAATAATGCAGTATTGCAATTTCTTTGCTTTCCCAGAAACGATTATCCCCTTGTCATGTAAGAGCTGTATAAAACGGTTGCGCTATTTGAACAGTGCACACGACACGATAGTAATTTATCTCTAAGTGATAAATTATTTTTAAATAAGTAAAACTTTAAGTTTTTGTTGAAGTTTAACATCAGAATTCATAAACCAGATAGGACGTAGATACAGCCGTAATTCTGTCATGAACTGTATCCAAAAACTAGATTGAGAAGTCATTTACATCAAAAGTTACAACCCATCTGGTAGAACGGATTTTGTTCTAAATTGTATTGATAGTAAGAGTTATTCTGAAAATTATTTATGTATTTATATTTACCAAGTTATAACGGTTTTTTTGTACGGTGACCCACGAGTACGCCGCAGTTTCGTTTTTTTAGCTTTTTACGTTTTCATATGTTCTGGTTCCACTTAAATATTCCACTTAAATCCAATAAATTGGATATGTCAGAAGCAATAATTCTTACCTCTTGTATCTTAAGCGATTATTTTCAGGGTTATTGTTAAGGCACTTATTATGACACTTGTTTAATGAGTTAGGATACTGGACTAGGACTGTTTTAAAAGTTAGATTCTATGAATTTAGAGACTGCGTTAGATATCTCACATACTATGCATCTGTAATACTGTGTCATGCTCGTCCACTTCGCTCACAACTCAATGGGTATTCGCGGCAATTTTCATCTTCAAGGAAAACGTAAGAGCTTTTTGAGTTGTAGGGAAGGCATAGACGGTTTCAGGAAATATGTAGGAAAAAGATTTAAATGTTCTTTTATATTTTCAAGTGAGCAAGTAACCTTAACCTGTACTTTGCTTCTAAACTTCTAAATGTGATACAGCTGCAAAAGCAAAAGCCTTCATACAATTATAGAGGCTGTTGATGGACAAACTTACTTACCAGGTCATCGTTGTATTCACGAAATTCATAAAAAATAAGAACAAAAAATGTATTAGCACTTGTAAAACACTTGTTTAAGTTTGCGAAATTATTTAACTATTATTTTGGAAGATTCAATCAGGGACCGTTTCTGATTAACGGAGAAATGGACAAACTGTCGAAATTCTGAAAAAAAATTTTTTTTCAACGTTAACTTTTAAAAAAGAACCTTTTTTTTAATATTTAAACTCCTACTTATATTTGTTAGAAGAGATATAAAACGATTATAAGAGATCCACTGTTCGATTCAATTACTCGGAAAATGAAAACGAGAGATTTTTTCTATATAATTTTTCCTTCAAAAAAAATGTCTTGAAAATTTAAGTAGTCAGCTATTGAAAGATTATCGTCATTTCAGCCCTTCTACATTTGAAACTCGAGTATTTATTCGTCGAGAGTTCTGGCGTCGTGCCAAGGGGTTGTTGTTCGCTTCTGATCATTTTGTCCTGATGTGATCGTTTTTCAACTGGCGTCTCCTTTCAAAATTGGAGATTTCGACCGACTTTATCAAACGTCAGCCTGTTAGGGTGCGGTGTGAGAGTCACTTTGGGGTTTGGTTTGGGATGTAAATATAAGTAATTAACATTCATTAACAACGTTAATTCATTATCATCATCAATACTAATAATAAATCTGTCAGGTTGGTCATGGAGTAAGTTACTTTGTTTTTAGAGATATTGTGTTTATAGGCTCTATACATGTTGCTGAAACTAAATTGACGATTTTTAGAATTTTTTTCTCTATGTATGTATGTTCCTCCATAACTCTTAAACGAATTAACTGATTTTCATCAAACTTGGTAAATAAACATATAGACGTACAGGACACAGGATAGGCTACTTTTTCTTTTTCAACGAGGACGAAGTCGCGGGCGCCAGCTAATATAAAATAAACATATGTTCTAAATATCAGCTTTCTAGACTTCTAGTTTAAGCAGTGCGTTGATAGTCATTCAGGACAAATCTATACTTTATACTTATATACAAATATTATACAGAGAGATTTGTATTTTTGTATGTTTATAATGAATAAACTTAAAAACTACTGTACCAATTTTAAAAATTATTTCACGTATAGAAAGCTCCGTTATCAGCGAGTAACATTTCCATATTTTATAAAGTTACTCGGGCGAAGCCGCGTGCAACAGCTAGTATTATAACCTAATTGATAAATAAATATTTTGATTTAAATTTTATATGTATGTATCTAAATTCTAATATCTTATTTATGTTTAGTTGTCCGTCATAACTAAACGTGAAAAATAAATTTAAATGTGTATAATATATTTATATATACATAATTATATAGTAGGAATTTTCCAGTCCAAAGAATACAGCAAATTGCTACCAGCACATAGCTGGAGGCGGGTATTTAATGAGATTATTTTATAATTCGATGAACCGATAAGTGCGCGGATATTAATTTAACGGCTAGTAATTTGGTTACTGCGGGGTATGCATCAAAAATACCTTTCCTTTTAATAATGCTTAATTTTATCTGTGATCATCATCAATCAATACTAATAATAAATCTGTAAGTGTAGGTATTGTATGTATGTTTGTTCCTCCATAACTCTTAAACGAATTAACTGATTTTCATGAAAGTTGGTAGATAAACATTAAGACGTACAGGACACAGGATAAGGCTACTTTTTTCTTTTTCAACGCGGACGAAGTCGCGGGAACCAGCTAGTTATATAATATAATTATTTATCTAATACTAGTTGGACACGCAACTTCGTCCGGCAAGGGAAAATTAAAAATATAACCCCTGATGACATATTTATCGCTGTGACGACGGTATTGCCACTGTATTTGTTATATTTTTAGACGATCCCTAGGAACCTAACACTTTTCCAGGATAAAAAGTATCCTATATGTTAATCCAAGTAATAAACTATCTGTGTGCCAAATTTCATCTTAATCCGTTTAGATGGAGGACCTGGAGGACTTTCCTTCCAGGTGCGGTTAATAAATTTCATCTTCTATACTTACAGATAAGGTGTAAGTGCATAAATACTATATATTATGCATTTATAAAATGCATAAAATTAAATATATAAAGATATTTACAAAATTGATTATTCTCCTCTTTACATTGATCTAAATATGGTATATTATAATTTATTTTATATTGTAACAATCACAGTTTTGTTTAGAAAAACAAAATTCTTTAGGTAAATCGTAAATACATTTTATAATATTTGTTTTCCTAACGATACACGAGTAAGTAGGTGGGTGTTTTTTACAACGTAATAAATAATTTATAATCGTCAACACGATCTAATTTTTGCATCAACTATAATTACAGACGCGGAGCGAAATTCTAAATTCTAATTCTACAAGAAAAATTGTAGAATTAGAATTAGAAAGAATAAAAATTGAATTCTTGATTTTATTACTACTTTCTGCTTCCTAGTAGAACATAAAAATTAATGTGAACTAATTTTTACCTTTCGTTTCCAGGACATCACAATGATCGTTTGGAGACTCGACAAGAGATAGATGCCTGTAATAAAATGTCTGTGCTGCGACACCTAGCTGGCAAACATCCAGCATCACTACCTACACGACACGTATATGACACTAAACAAGATATGAATGTCGTATCAACACGTGCAATTATAATCTTTATTACCAGGGCATTAGAGTTTCAAAGAGAAATTTTAATGCTATAACATAGTTTTATAGGCAGTGTATGTTTGTTAATTGTTGGAAAAGAACAAAAAATGCTTGAAAATATCATTGTTAACATAGAAATTGTTTGTTGGGCCAAAATTCCACTAAAATAAAATGACTGTTCTTTCGTATTTTGTGACCAGAACTCATTCTCCTTATGGTTTATACTATAGAGAACATTATATACTTTTACTAGCTACACGCTCCTGGCTTCGTCCGGATTCAAAATAAAACTATCCTATGTTTTAAGTTGGACCAATTTTTATCAAAAACGGTTCAGTAGTTTAAAAGTTCATTAGCATCAAACATGAGACACGAATTTTTTATATACTTTATCTAATTATTCTTACTTTTTTTTTGTTTTTCTCAATCCATTTTTTTATAAAAAAAAAATGAATATGCAAAAAACTTCTTTGACATCCACTCGTTTATCATTTATTATCTTTATTATGTTCGAAACTATGAAACTATATAAAATGAAGCCATTAGGCATAAAGGCAGAATTTATTAACTTTACATTAAAAAATGAATGAGCACAGATGATTATTTTACAGAAAATATTAAACATCTGCAGACATAGCAACGAGGCGATATATTAGTTTGTTATATTTGCGCTGCAAACAAGAGGCGTATGAATGAATTATTGTAAGTTCAACACCTTTTAATTATAGACTTCTAATGAATTGGATATATTTATAACGACTATAGAATAATAGCTGCAGATTTGTGGGACTTCTTGTTCGCTGAACACTTGTTGCATCATCGTTACGAGATTAAATATTAAAAACGCATTCGAATATCTCAAAATATAGTCCATCGACTTAGTTATTTTGACATATAACATAGACTAGAGCTGGCTATTATCATATAGTCAACAGATTAGCATTGCTTAAAGGGATAGGGCAATGTATTCTCGCATTTTTTACTCATTCACCAAGCCCAAATTACTGCGAAATGAACTTGTATATATATATATATATATATATGTGTGTGTCGTTCATTGTAAAAGTGAACTATCTCCTTGTAACTGAATTTTAGAATAACGAGCTTTTTGCGAATTATAGTGTAGGAAAAAAAATATAAGCATTCATTCATTGTTTTCATCTATGGGATTTTAATGCAACTATTGGAGTTACTTCACTTTTATATTGAAAGATATGACTAAATATGATACCATTAGGCAAGAAAAGATGGTTTTAAAAATAGGGAGTTACACCACTTTTACAATGAACGACACATATATTACTCAAATAATTAATACATTTTTACTCAAATTAATCTACAGACAAAACCGAAAAAACTACAGAGTTAGGACATGAACAACCGAAAATCTGAAGTTAAGATACAAAAAATCGACAACCAAAACATATTATCTCTATTATTTTGTAGTTTTTATTTTCAAATAAAACAGGACTATTCTTGGCTTAACTAAAAAACTTCTTATGAACCACTAAGTGGGTGTTATAAAATTATTTTTAGAACTCATGCAAATAATGAATCCTCTATATACGTAGGCATACAAATTGCAATATGATAATACGATACATTGTAGCGACGGCAAACTTAACTATTTAACTGTGTCAAAGTAAGCGGTGCGCTAGTAAGGCTACGTCACAATACATTTAAGTAAACAACAGTATCTTAACTCATTTCCAATAATAATTCATAGTAATAAAAGCTGATCCATTGAAATATCTTATAAGAAAACCTTTAAACCGTTCAGCTGTTTTTGTGTGATTGAGTCATCGAAATACTACAATGGAATTTGCGTCACAAATGCCAAAGCGGCACATAAAAAGGACTCCTTTGACAGAATCATGGCGGACTCTTGCCTTCACGCGTCAATGCTAAAAGGTAGTAACGATCAACTTCTACTATTTCATTTTAAATTCTAATGGGTTGACGTAAAGTCACATTTTCTTTAAATTACGTACTTATTATTATGTTTGTTTTGCATATGTCACTTTTAAATGTTCCATAAAATTCGTAGTGTTTTGTATGGCACGCGTATTCCATGTTGTAGTAGTTTGATGGATTGAGTAACAAACATCCAAACATATTATTAGGTGTTGCAAAAACTCTAGAAGGACTGGACCACTTCGGTTATGTTTACGCCCGAGGAAAGTTTTAATTTTACTCTAAGAAGTCAAATTAGGCGACGAAAATAACGCTTATCTGCTAAGTCCTCGCCTTAAGTAGGTTCTACTGTGTTTTAGCGCAAAATTAGGTGATGTCAGAGCCTGTTTCCTATCCTTCCATAATAGACTAGGTATATTATTTAAAAAAGTGTGAATGGGGCAGATTTTTATAAAAAAATCTATTAAAAAAAATGGTGAATTACTGCCCAAACAAACCTTTCTAGTTACAGTAATAATTTTTTTTTTTAAATCAGATAACTTAAGTTAATTAATAAGCTAAAAACCAATTTTTTTAGCTTATTAATTAACCTAAAATCTATACTAAAGTTTTAATCACTACTTTTATTAATATTATTTTCAGACTTTACACAATACCGAGAAACTACAAATTACATTTGTTGTGCAATTAAATGAATTGTGTTCGGTCAGGAGTTAGTTCTTGTCTTAATTTCATGAAAAAAAATATATGTAAATTTTGCTATGTTTCAATTTTTCTTACGCACCTTTTTCAGTAATTCTTTCCTTTATTTTGAATTTGTCCTAATTAGATTAACTACTAGTTCCATTACTGCATACACATAATGTATTCATCTGCTTGGCTATTGTACCATTGAGAAGCCCATTGAATGCAACTCTGCAAATAGAACTGTCGAATAGAACTGCTCATTGTGCGTTCTTGAATATTGATAGAATATCTTCCCATATTATATGTAGGACAATGCATGGCGATAAGACAGAGAGAAACCAATGTCTCTGCAAGAGACAAAGAAATTGACTAAGACCTAATTAGAATGAATAACTACCACCTCACAGAATACCACTCTACAAAAACAGCATTTTTGGAGTAAGTAAATAAAGGATGAGAGAATTAATTTTCAGGTTTTACTTTTCTATACTACTAGCTGGCGCCCGCGACTTCGTCGGCGTTGAAAAAGGAAAAGTAGCCTATCCTGTGTCCTGTACGTCTAAATTTTTATCTACCAAGTTTCATGAAAATCAGTTAATTCGTTTAAGAGTTATGGAGGAACATACATACATACATAAAATACCTACACTTACATATTTATTAGTATTGATGATTGATTAAGTTGACTTATATTAGAAGACTTTTTTATCTCTATCCCTTCCACAGAATAAAGACCTAACAGAATGAAGTTCATTAACCTTTTTTGAGCAGCAGCCCCGTAAAAAAATCAAAATTATTACATACTATAAAAACTTTTGTTGTGTGAACAACAATAAAAAACATTCTGTTTTTTAGTCATAATCATAACCATCGTCTGTCTGTCTGTATGTCAAGTGTTCTGTCAGCCTGTCTGACCAATTTAACTCAAAAAAAAAAAATCGTTTCATATGTAAATATTTTCTTCTGTGTAAGCCTCATTAACGAATAACTTTTAATAAGACAACATATAATCATAATTTTTTTCTACGCCATATAAGACGTCATGTTTATATTTTTTCATAATACAAGTTCAAAAGAGTACATGCGGTTGTTTCGTTTAACATTAAGCCATCACACAATCAATACTAGTTGTAAAGCACATTAAATGTTTACTAGGGATTGGAGACCGCGACGGACTATACGAGCATCGATTGGGATATTTATTATTAAAGTCCCTTGTATCGATTTTGGTCATTTGCTTTCAGCTGGCACTTACTCGTATAAAGGACGTGGACACACTTATTATTAGTATTTCATTTTTTACTCTATCCTCCTACCGAAGACCTTCGTAAAATATAAAAAAATAATGCCGTTGTGATTGCAGTCAGTCTTCTACGATACCTTTTTATCCTATTAAGGGCCTCTTTCACAAACTAAAATTAAAGTGTTGATTACTTACTTTTAGAAATCATTTTCTGTTAATATTGAATTATGCACTCGGTTTACTGCATCATCCGATAGCCGATTTTTTATTATTATTTTCTAATTAATGTTTGGGACGTTTACCTTACAAACAAAGGTATATCAGCTAAATTATTCCCGGTTACCGGTGACTTTAAATGACAGTTTGGCCTAATTAACGTTTGTGAAATAGGCGCTTATTCTTCTTAAGTATATTATTCCTATCCTATAAGACTTCGCAGCGAGCATTTATTGCATGTTCTGGTGATATTGCATGTATATTTTTTAATATGTAGACTTTTTATACAAATATAATCTGGTTTATAAATAAAATATTTCTTATTGCAAAAAAAAAATAGAGTAACATCAGTACGAGTATGTCTGTCATCCTTTATTTAAAAAAAATACGAAAAAATATATTTACAAAATATATATATTTGTAATTAATGTTAACCATATTTACAAATGAGATAAAAAAACTAGACATAGCAAATAAACCCCTATAAATTTTAATATAATTAAGGAAAGAGATAAACTAAATTCCGGGAAAGTCAAACGGAAATATGACGCCGATGTGTCCCTCACTTTATCCTATTGATTCTTCGTTGCCAGGAGAAATGTAAAACAACAATAACTATAATATACCACCCTCAATCGTCTTCATATTTATTTATTTATTTATTTATTTATTGTACAAGGCCCCCAACGAGGCAGACATCCAACTAACACATTGTACAAAATAATTAACACAAGGCGGATGCCGCCGCAATTATAGGGAGCTCAGCATACACCAATAAAAGCTACAAGCAACATCTAGGGAATAAATAATAAATAATAGAAATATATATTGTATAGCGTTACACTACATGTCACGTCCATTAAATGAATAATAATCAATAATCAATCAATTAACAATCGATAAAATAAATAATAATAAATAAAGTCAAAAATAATCAAGATAAAATGTCAGGTGTCGGGACCACGGACGAGGATGACTCTCTTGATTTTGATTTAAGTATAAATACATATTTATATAACTACATGTTTATACAAAGAGATTTGAAAATACAATTTCCACACTAGCGATATAAATAAATTTGACGAGCCCGTTGGATGAGTGGTTAACTTGTTTAACTCGCTGTTCCAAGGGTCTGGATTCGATTCCGGATTGAAAATGAAGGTTTGCAATCCGTTCTGCCGTTTTTTCCTGATTGCGTGACAAAGAAACATATTACCATTTTTCGCATTTATATCGCTGCTTAAAAACTAAAGGGCCATAAAACTAAAAAAATCCAAAATTGCAAAAATACAATCACAATCTTCATATTGTATGTTGAAAATAGACTTATGGTTTTTTATTCGATATTTATTATATTTTGATCATTTTTTTTTATATATTCAAAAGGAACTTATATGCTTATATCTCTTCTAGTATTCAGTTTATTATAAAAGTATTTAAAACATTTAATGCTACTTAAAATTACGCTTCTAACGATGTATAATATGCATATATTTGATATATATCTAATAAGAAAAAAAATAGACAAAAAATAATTTAATTTTGTTCGATTAGCTCTCCTGTAAAAAGTGTAATTTTGATTTGTGGCTCTTTAGTTTTTAAGCGGTGATGTTACTAGCTGATACCCGCGACTTTGTCCCGAATAACGCCTGACATCTTTATCGCTGACGACGTGGCGCTAAATTTTTTATATTCTTAGACTATCCTTCAGTAACCTCCTAATATTTTCCAGGATAATTAATTAATTGTTATGTGTTAATCCAATTAATAAATTATATTAAGTGTGCCTTTCATAGGTCAGCATTCATAATATTATTAATATTGAAAAATTTAAACTAATTTATAAAAAAAATGTATATAGAAATCAATTAAATGAAAATAACACTTGACTAAAACAGCTTCTATATGTCTCCAGAGACGTGAAAATTTAAAAATAGCCACGATAATGTTTATTCGTAATACTTCTTGTAACGCGAATATAAAAACGGACAGCCAATCATAATCCATAAGGCGAGAGCGCCGTTCGCCGCCGTGTGTCATTGGCAAAAATTCAAAAATGAACATTTGATATTTGAAAAGCGATCGGGACTTTTCTGAGTTTTCCAACGCGTCGTGTTGTTGTGTTGTTGTGTGCGTTAGATGCGTCTATGAAAATAAATTGTTTATAGAGAAGTGCAAAGCATATACCTAACAAACGGTCAGTTGTTAGTGGCTGGTGTATAAGAGTGTCGTGTAACGGGGTGTGCAGTGTGGCGTTTGGGGAAATATAATAGTTTAGCGTCTTTTAAAGTTTTTAGTTTAGCGGCCAGTATCAACACGTGGCTCTCGGCTTGTGAAAGTTTCGTGAACTTTTCGCCTGATTAGCGAAGTTGCGGCGCTACATTTAATTACGGATTTCGCGCCAATTTTTTTTTTTGTGTTTACGAATGAGTTTTTAGTGTTTTCAGTGATCACACTTTGTTGGACGGATGTTTTTATGTTTTTAAAGGTGAGTTTTTTTTTATTATTTTCACTAATTAATATAGAAAATTTGCACGAGAACTGAAATTTAATTAAGAATTTATTAATTTAAGTAAATAAAATAATAAAAAAATTATAATATTTTACTGAGTATTTAATTCACTGAGATATTTTAAAATACGTTCATTAATTACTGTTTAAAGTAATATTAAATTCAGTATGAAATTAATAAAATTATTATTTTATTGAGTAATGTTAACTTATGCATACATTTGAAAATGCGTACATGATTAATAACTAGTAGGTACTTACAAATAAATGTTAAAAATATATAGATATCTAAAATTAATAAAGCCTTATGAGTTATTTACTTTATTTGTTTGAGCGATAAACAAACGAATCGTTTTAGGAATTTATACAATTATTTGTGTATTCTATTCTTAGCTGTTTGTTAGAAAATAGGCACAAGTGTTTACAATAAAAAATACACAATGTCAAAAGGTGACATTAAACGATTTTGTAAACATTGAAAACATGAATGCCCGCCAAATTGCTATTTCTTTTTATTCGAAATCTGTAATGATAAAAAACAAAAGGAATAAAGAGAATTTTTGTATTACTAGGTAATTTTATATAGTCAATTCATATTAAAATGTCTGTTGGTATATCGGACATAGATTAGTTCGGTAACAGTTTGAGCGATCACTATGAAATTTGTCAAACTTAACGTTTCCCACGAATGAATCAATAAAAATCAAAGTTTAATTTTATTATTATTTGGAACACCATCGTGGTGTTCAATTAAAAGCGGCTGAAAATCTAGGTTGGTAAGTTAGTATGTAATATATTCCAACAATAAATATTACTGGAAGTTATCTATTTAATTACATCAATGAAAACTGCATTCAAATCGGACACCTGTTTCTGATATTAGCGTTCAAAAACAGTCAGAAAATTCTAAAAACTATTTTTTGACCACGTTAGTAAATAAGTACAATGTATACAAATTGATTTAAAAAAAAATTATTGTACTGCCTAATGTTATATTTTAAACAAGGGTTGATATATTTTTTATTGATTTCTATTTATCGATTTATCGATTTTTTTTATTGATCAAAAAAGTATATTTCATGGTGATCGATCGATTTGCGTTTTTGAACAAGCTAATATTATTTTATAGGTATAAAAGTAGAAAAGTATTAGGTAATACAAAAATATAAATAAATACTTCCTAAGTTTGTCATATATTTAAAGGTATTTTACATTTACAAGGTTATTTTTATTTGTAATCAAATTACATCATCTTTCTGGTGCTTTATTCCAACTAACTGCTATAGTTAATTTTGAAAACAATGTATGCGATTATACTTTTCCATGCAATGTAGATAAGCTTAGATATTATAATTATTCTGAGTAATAACTGTCATATTCTACTTATGCTTTATCAATAATACAATAATGTCACAGTTCATGACAGTTTTAGTTGTACAAATTAGATATATAATAGATAACAAACATTCTTTGTAAAATTTGGTCAATGGCTACACTAGGTAAATTATGCATTTCAATGATTTTTTTAATACACAAATATACTACATGCATACATAGGAGATCCATTCCACTTCCCCTCTATGTGCCAGCCATTTTTTTTGAGTTATTCTCTATCTGTGTACAAAAAAGTTTCTCTCAGAGTTTTGATCTTAGGTACTGACATAAAAATAAGCTTACGAAACTTTAAAATTATGTTTAAATCAGTTTTTTTTGAAATTATACAAATCGACAAATTATTGTAAACTAGCTGGCGCCCGCGACTTCGTCCGCTTTGAAAAGAAAAAAGTAGCCTATCCTGTGTACTGTACGTCTGAATGTTTATATACCAAGTTTCATGAAAATCGGTTGACAAGATACAGATTTATTATTAGTATTGATTGATATTGATTACTGCGAAAACAACCCTAGATCGACAAATTTTGAGCTAAGCTATATATAATGCAACACTAAATATACAACTGTGTGTTTACTTTAGGAATTATTGTTTTTTGAACATACACTATGCGCCACAAAGGACATGCATAATTATGTGGAAACCCTAAACAGTAAAACATTAAAAACACCTAACATTCTTGTTATTTTTTAACAATATTGACCCATCACTAAAAATACCGAAAGCGGTTGCTTAAAGTGACCACCTTTAGCTTGTAAGCCTAATATATAAATTCAAACAAAAAGTCTTTGATGTTGAACTTTCATTAGAATACTTAGAGGGAACATGTTTTAAAATGAAAGCATATGAAAATTATTTTGTTTGTGCGTTTGTGTAAGCTAATCTTAGAAACAGATTTAACCGATTTGAATGCAATTTTCACTGATGTTTTGTTCAAAGCTTCCTCTAACATTTATAATTTGTTATGCACTATTCCACGCGTAGTCGCGGACGCAGCTTAAAATAAAATAAATATACTGTAGAAGCGCATTTGCATATTCGTTTAGTTTCGTCTGATTCACTCATCCCGCAACATGAAGTCTGCTTTTTATGTATATTTAACAATTTTATAAATTTCATATTAAATAGATTCATATATAACTAGACAACATAGCGATGTAGAGCAGAAAATATCAGCGTGCAATAATAACTCTGTCATATTGATTTCTTGTTACCCTTCCCGTCCGACCTATTAGAATATAAAAATAATAGAACGCATTATTATTAATAAAGGCTTGTTCATACTTTCACATGTCATGACAATTATACATATATATTTTTTATCTCGAACTACTGCTTTAGTTTTTCATTATACAAACTGTTTGCAAAGTTGACGTAAAGTTTTGAGGAGACGAGGAGAGTTTTAAGGTTTGAGACAAATAATATTAATTGTCTTAGACAAATTCTTTTTCATATTATTTTTTACAATTTAAGGTATAATTAAAAAAAAAGAACATAAAATGTAATTTGTTAGCAAAAGTAGTTAATAACATAATTCACAAGCATTTGTGGAATCTGTTAAAAGATCTGTTAAAAGTGGATATTCTTTAAAAGAATTAGAGCTGTAAGAAAAAAATTATAATAGTTATAGTATTAGCTGTTTAAACCTATTTTACAAAGGTGTCACACGTATTACACGCACAGATATTCACATAATATACAAAACTGAATGACACTAAATATTTAAAAAATTAAAGACAATTTTTGCTAAAGTATTCATTTTCTCTTTTGAAATAATCACCGTGAAAAATACAATTTGCAATTAAGTAAAAATTGCAATAATATAGGTATCTATTTGTACAAAATTTTGTGTCTTATCTATATAGAAAAAATAAGGAGCTACAATAACTTTAAGTAACAGATTGTGAATGTATGCGAGAATATTTTTATTGATGTGCAGACTATATGGGGCTACGAGATTATAGAGGTTAAATTAGTCGTAAGCAAATTATTTGGCTTAACTTTTTAAGTTTTGAACATCTAGTAGTTTTGAACTAAATAATATTACCTAACACATGTGACTAGAATTACTATTAGGTCAATTATTTAATTAAAATTATTTTGAGCAGACCGCCTGTGTAACAAATCCCTTATGCGAGCCAACTGACCTGTAGAGTTATCAGCGCTCCGCGCACAGGTCAACGCATATGCGCATACCCACTCTATCTTTATCTATGTTCCATGATCGTACCAGTTGTTGCGTAATAAATTAATTTCATACTGTCCTATCATGCGGAAGAGTTTCTAGATAGCCAATACGTTGTTTAAACTAAATGACACGAGAAAAGATTATTTAAGAAAATATTATCTTAATATTAAGATTAAGAATATTAAGAAAATATTATGTTTAAGAAAATATTATTTTAAGTTTATAACAGAAAGCGCGTTTTTCCAATATTTTGCAGATGCAACGGTAGTTGGGTTTGCATTTTAAATTAAAGAATTAAATGCAAGGGCACTCTGCATTTCGTAGTAATTAGTCAACAATGAGCAACAATACAGCCTATGAAAATAATTATTTTTTGATTATCATTTTTTTTTTTTAATATAAATTTCAAGTTCAACGTTCATATTATATGCAAATATATATTTTTTTATTTTAGATCAAAGTATCTACTTTCTATGACATATATTTCTTCTAATTACGAATGCAATTTCTGCTTACAATATGTAGGTATATATTTAAAAAAAAAACCTCCTTGAATTTTTTCTTGGAGACATTCGTTTGCAAAAAATTCGCTTAAAAACATAAATAGTGATTAAACGTGAAATATATTGCAGCATTAACAGAGGCGCGCTGCACACGAGAAAATAAAATGCGAACACGTGGGTGTGACCTCGAGATTGTAATTATTTTGGTCTTGCAATGTGAAACGTCCCGTTCTCGATGAACTGAGATAGTCTGTCACTAACGCGTCGGATCGTAAAATCACATTACTCATCATCATCATGCCTCTGGAGGCGAGAGCTGGAAACTATAAAAATATTAATAATATTAATATTAAATTTTAAATTTAAAATGTAAAATTTGAAACATTTATATTTAATAGTTAAATTGATGGTTTTATTATGAATACAAATACTAAAATTCAAAACATCTTGTTTAGAATTGAATAATTTAAATTAGGTATTCAATTATAATATTCTGCCGCGGTTCTGTCTGCGGTCAGTCCGCTAAGGTTAATTAAACCAAATACCGAAGCGAATGTTCCAAATATTTGGCAACATCTATATTGACTTAACAGTTAAATGGAAATCAACATCTAATAAATTTATACTCTGATATATAATGAAACAAATCAACTAAACATTTGTTTTGTTTTTCTCGCGATATTTTTAGCAAAATTATATTGAAAATTACTATTTTCAAAAAGAATCTTGAAAAAAAAAACCAGGTTAAAAAACCAACCATTATGAAATCGTGATTGCAAAAAATTTTCATCCTCAGCTTGACACTTCACCCCTTGTAGCTTATCACAGTAAAGTACTGTTCCTGAAAAAGTACTGTTCCTGAAAAAAAGTCGGTTCCTGAAAAAAATCACTGTTCCTGAAAAAAGTACTGTTCCTGAAAAAAAGCACTGTTCCTGAAAAAGTACGGTTCCTGAAAAAAAAAACACTGTTCCTGAAAAGTACGGTTACTGAAAAAAGCACTGTTCCTGAAAAAAGTACTGCTCCTGAAGTTTTTAATATAAATCTTTATTTGCATTAAGGATTTTTACTGTGTGAAAGTATACGTGAGTAGGTACGGAAATTTGCAACGTCTAAATTTAATTTCACAATAATAATAATAATAAAATCTCTAATGCACCGCGTTACCCGTGAATTTCGGCTAAGTATTTTGGATCGACTCCAAAACAATTAGTGCAGTCGGCGCGGGGTATTGAATTGAGAGAAACACTAAACGCAGTTACCGGCTTGTTACACTTTCAACATTGTACTGTACTATGTACTTGGTTTATTTAATTAAATAAGTATTCGCTTAAGTTCTTCTCTGTACCTAGTAAGAAGTAAAAAAATATTTTTTATAGTATTAGTAGATATATATAGGGAGGGGTTAAAGGTTAAAGGGATTAAAGCTATATCGGAGACGAAATTTTATTTTTATTTTTTTATGTTAAGGTCGACAGACAGGCTGACTGACCACTTTTTGGTAGGTGGCTACCGTCGCCAATAACTCAAGTAACGCCATAAGTGCTACAAGTGCGCTGTCGACCATAGAAGGATTAAGGATAAGGGATAAGGAAGGGAAGGGGTAATGGGCTCTGGCATCCCTTACTCACACACCGAAACACCACAGCACATAATGCTGTTATTTCACGGTGGTATTCTGTAAGGTGGTGGTTACTGCCGCCAGACGGGCTGCCCAAATGACTGCGAAACGCAGTGTGCCCTACCACTACTAAACTAATTGCAATACTAATTGTTTTAATGGTTTGTACTGACATTCTGTTGAAAACGCTTGTCTCTATATAAAAAGCTCATTTGTTTCCTATAAATGCATTAACACTTCATGAACCATCTGTGTAGATTCACAATGATGACATTCGAAACATATTAAGTGAAAATGTATTAGAATGAAATGAATGGGTTAGTTGTATTTGTTGGCAATATGCCGAAACATATGAACGTTATTCATTATTGACAATACATGAATTATAATATTGTAAATGTATAGTTTTATGTATACATCAAATTTAGTTCATTGAATTAAGCCGTTGCAATACCATACTATTAACAATAATAATACTATTATAAACAAAATTATTTATTTATTATACTACTGAAGGATTAAGGGCTCCAACGCTCGACAGCCAATGTAGCATACGCAGATTATAATTAAGATCTGACCTATATATACAGATATACCTATGCAGTTATGGCATAATATAAATTATTTATTGGTATTGTACAAAAAAATATCCTATATAGGTGAACTTTATTTACTGGAACGAAATTTCTTGGTCGAATAAAAGAAATTCAAACTCTCCAATACAGCTATAAATTGACGACACAAAGACGTCATAGTCAAGTCGCATAGACTATAGTAAATCGATATCAGACATTCAATTGTTGATGAGGTCGCAGCCAGTTACTTGGATACGTGCGATATGAACACAAAACGCGTATTGACCGTTCTGTGTATCTGTTTTGTTAGGGTGCTTGCACAATACACAGACGGGACAGTGAACATTATTGAATACCAATTATTTTTTTATATGAACAATAGAAGTTTTTATTCATATTTTGATAAAGGCAAACCACTGACACTCGTATCTCTCTAGTCCTGCTTCTCTTTCTATTTTTTCCTTCTTCCTTCTCATAGACATAATATGGAAAACATGATTGAATTAAAAATTCGTTATCAATGTAACGCTTAAAATGCTCTGAATGCCTATAACGAAAAATGAAAATAGATAATTTCGTAACACCTTGTTAAAAATAAGAACAAATGTCACAAAACAAAAAAAAGAAAGCGCCATCTTCTGTATTAGAGGTGAACAAAACAATCACTGCATTTACATGTTACAACTAAAAAAGGACAAGATAGCAGCAAATGCCCTAGACGCGATTAATCTTGCAGTAATCTTCCCCTTAAGTGCTCTCTCACAGTATTACTTATTCATGAACAATTTGCGATGCAATCAGGTCAGATATAAAGCTTTTACAATGTCGAAACACGATTTGACTTTGATAAAATATGATTATAAACTTCTGGGGAAATGGTTTTTTTTTTCATGAATTTTTTATTCAAACGAATTTAAGAGTAATGTTGTTGACTTTTCGTGCTAATAATATGCTTTTCATTTTGTAATACATAGATTTATGGTAGGTAAGTTACACTTCTTCAAAAAATTACGTGACCAGGCTCTGAATTCGTTTTAGTTTTTAAATCCGGTTTTATCACCTGACAGTGATTCTAGAAGTTCGGACGAGCTTCTAACAAAAAATAAAAAAATTGTAACAAAAATTTGAGCAGGGCATTTCGTACTGCAGCCATATGAAGGGAAGTACTTTTGGCAGCAGTAAGGCAGCAGAAAACCAGCAATTGTGTTGGTGGGTGAGTAAGGGTGACACAATGTAGCATGCCACATTGTCGCAAGGTGTTGCTCCGGCGTAAATGGGTCTTTATACACAAAAAAATATAATAGGTATTAGATTTTACAAAAGTTCAATGTCTGCATATTTTATAAATAAATACTAAAATAAAATAGACTAAAACTTTCTTTATAGCACTGTGACATTAGGGCAAATAATTGATTCATTAAATGAATGAGTATAACATCCCTGACCCAGTTTTTATCAAATAGACGTTATATAATTAAGTCATAATTAACCTCTTTTTTAAACCTTTTTTTTAAAGAAAAAAAAAACTATTCTGAAAACGCCTGAGACGTGTCATTTTTTAGTATATCAGTTACAAATGGCAGAGCAATGTGACTAAAATTTTAGTTATTATTTTGTGTTGTGTGTTTTATTTTTATGTAGTCTTTTTATTTTGACTTTTTTGATTAGATTTTGTGCGAAATTTTCAGTGTAAATAATATTACAGTGTTTACTTATTAAACCAAAAATACCGTGACTTGTGGAATTATTTTCTTTTTTTAACTAAATTGGTAAGTTTGTATGAATTATGTAGTTGATTCAGACGCTATTATTTTTAGAACATCAAAGCTTTCTGCAGTCTTTAATTGGGAAGACGACAGAAGACCAATTGACGGAATCATAACAGAAGACCACAAGGCAGTAATTGTGCTGTGGTATTTAGGCTTGTTATAGATACCAAAGTCCGACCATTTCTCTATCTCCACCTTGTATTTTTTGCAGGCATAGGACACACATCCTATCTTGCTTGTATTTATAGGCTACTGTTACCACTTAACATCAAATAGGCAATTAGATTTTTACTCACGTAGCTGAACACAACAGCACAAGTGACATTATTTACTGTGGTCGGATGTTCCCAGTAATCTTAAATTCCTGTATATAATAAATAGTGTTATTATGTACTTTAACATAGTATAACTTATAATGTAATACATATAACTTATAAGACGGTTGTCATTGTGTGCTATTTGTACGTGAGTGTGCGTAATTTTAGTGACACGGTTGTTTATTCTAATATGCCATATCTCTAGCGGGGTGCCAGTCTGCTCGCATTTCCAAAGATCTGTGGTTTCTTCTCTTACTTCTTGTAACCACCAAACGAAAGCAGATACAAAAAATTGTATAAAAAACATTAGGTAAACTATTGAAAGATTTCTATTTTAATAGATTTCATTCACAATAACTCTTACCACACAATTCAATATCGAACTTCATAAATTGTTGATTCTCTGTCTTCTGAAATACATTTTATTTTTCATCTACTAATGGAATTGAACTTCAAAACTTATTTCCAAGTATCATACTTAGTAATATAACGTAAGTAAGAGCCTTTTCGAGTGGATGCTACTGCGCCGAAGCGGTAAGCCGATTAAAAACCCCCGATGAGACTTACCAATATACATACGGACATATAGAACGACAAACTACAAAATTTGTTATTATTTTTTCACTTAAAACTGTGGCTCTGATTAATCTTTAAAACTTTATAGTTGTATAGTCATCGTGTGTTACATGATACTAACAAACTATTTTGGGTAATAAGTAGACTTTTTATCACTTTTAAACAATTTAATATTAGGCCAGTCACCTTAGGATAAGTTCTATTCAAGAGGCCCGCCCTCTGGCCAATTTTTTTATGGGTTGTTTGGACCTACAAGAATATAGTCCTGAGTTTTCAGACATTTCCGTGGTATATTTTAGCAATAAAAAATTATTGAAAATTAAAAAATTAATATTTTTTAGATAATTTTTTTGGAACGCATCCTATCGAAAAAAAAAATACAATAAAATTTGTTCATCATAACGTCCTCTGTAAAAAGGTCCGGGATGAAAAAGTGTTAATTAAGCGGTTAATGGCAAATGAAAATGAAAATTCTACATTTCGTTCGTATGAACTTCGTACAAAATCGCCTTAAGGTGATTGGATCATGTCACGATTTCGTAACTTATTATTTCTTTATTGGTTTTTTACAATTTATACCATATTAGAATTGTAAACTTCAAATTTCTTTACAAAATTATATAATTACAATTTATATTAGTAGACATAAGCAGTTTCTATATAATTCTACTACTAGTGATCTATTGAAATAATGTGCGGGCAAACTTTTCCTTGTTCTAGATCACTTATTTATTTTATTAATCTTTACTCAGTGATTCATTTTTATTTATTTTTAATATAATTGTGTTTGCTACTTTTGATAGCGGTATGTCAGAAATACGCAGCCGTTATATGAACATTCAGCCACGCAACACCAAAGCGCCCTCTTTTGTATAATTTACAGCATATGAACATTTTATTCAGAGGGAAATTCAGAGAATTATCTTTTACTAATCCTCTTAGTTGTGAATTAATTAAAAATAATTATAAAATCAAAAATTTAACATAATGAATTTGACTGAATGCCTTATGATTTCGACTTTATATTAAAAAAAATCAATGGACGAAGACGCTTCACTAATTTTAGATTTTTAATATATGGTAAAGCTGTTAAATTGAACCAAAGTTATTGTCAAATTTACGGACAACCATTATTGGACTAAGTCTAAAACGTTTTAATTTAAGGTCAGCTGAAATCTGCAGCGTTTTAACGAGAGATGAACCAGAAACGCTGACAGAAGCGTACGGCAATCATCCTGTATAAGCGCTCAAATTAGCACACTGGCTGCGTAACGAACGGAGCGGATTATACTATCTTTTTTTTGTATAGTTCATTGAGTTGAAACATGAAATAAGTTATAATCTAGTTGTAGAAAACTAAACTTAACTAGGCTTATATAAAAAAACTATTTTGTGGATTAATTCAGGAAATGACCCAGGAAATGATTGTGGGTTAATTAATACAATTGTACGTGCAAATAGTTTCAATAATTCTCGAAACCTGAAAAAAAAACACCGACAAAACTTTTTTGTCAAAATTAATCAAATCATAAATCCTTATTTATATTCAAAATTAATTCTTTTTATATTTTTAAACATTCTAAATTGCAATTTATATTTTACATTTTATGTTTTCAATTTTGTTTCACATTTAGAAAACGCAATATAATATATTTGTCAGAAAAAAGTAATTCTTTTTTAATTATTCGAAGTAACTACTAGTATTTGGCCCAACTCTCCCCTTTAATTTGTGAACGCATCCTAAAAAAGTGTGAAACGTTCGTGTACCACCGAATCAGCTAAAGCGAACTTTTCTCGTTACCAAGGGGTGAAAACGCCTTAGTCTTGAGGTTTTATTCATTATTTGATTTCGGGGAGCATCTGTCATCAGTTTTAACAGAGAAAGCAGATGCGAAAGTGAGGATTTAAAGTTGTGACAGGAGTTTAATTTATGAGATGCGTTTACCAATTAAATGGGTAAAGGAAGAAATGATTACAGAAGGCACAATGGTTTTTAATTTAATTTCAATTTTTTAATATTGTAAAAAGGTAAAATTTGTATATTTTGTTTGATTGGTTGATCTTAGAAACTACTCATCTGATTTGAAAAAAAAAAATTCTTTCACCAATAGATAGAATAGAATATCAGCATGGACGTGGGTTAAATATTAAATGTGGGCGAAACCGAAGGCACCAGTTGTCTAAAAATGAATATCCAACGATTGGCAAAAGTATAATGTCAGGCATGAATGTATGTCAGGCGTTATATTGGTTTAGTTGTTTTTTCAGGCATTATTTTTCAACGCGGACGAAGTCGCGGGCACCCACCTAGTACATGATAATGATATTATGATGTTGTGAGTATTATGCATAAAAACAGTTGAATAAGAGAATGAATTCTAAACGACCCACTTCTCTATTTTAATTGTCTATACTCTATATGAATGACAAGAAGATTTAGACATACATAAATCATTGATTTTGATTACCTAATATTAAATAAAGTAAACGTTTAACTTAAAAGAGACATAACTTGGTGAATACTTTAATAAAGTTAGCTTTAAGTTGGTGGAAGTAATTTAATATTGTACAGATAGAGTCCTGGGGGAAATTAAAATGTACAATCATTGTATTTTCTCTTGCTTTATAAATTTATTAACTGGATCGAAGAGAACTTTTTAATGAAAATTAGCCTGCAAATCCGTTAATCTAGTTATTTCATAAGGCAGTAGGCGACAGGCAGACTGGTGGTTTACTTGATATTAGGCGGCTATCGTCAACTTGATCACTAAGATTTTACTAAGATAGTAGAAATTTAGCAACTGATATTTTACATAGTGAGATAAAATATCTCCAATTTTCAAAATCCGAAACCCATTTTATCAAAATTCATTATGAAATTATAATATTTTCATTTTGCTACTATTGATGGGAATCCCTACTAGGGATACAAAGTAGGTATAGGTGGAACGGGCGGGGATTGCAAAAATATACTAAGTTTTTCTATGTGTTCAATTAATTTGAGGGTAATTTCGTAGTAACTAGTTTGGTTTCGTGAAAACTTAAATAGTTCTAAGAACGAAGTTAAATATTTACCAAGTACATGGTAATAAGTATGATTACGTGACTCGCGCGCAAATGTTTTATAACACACATAGTCGAACATGCTGTAACTATGTTTTATAACATATTTTGTTATATTATGTCTAAGTGTGGTCACCTTTGATATGTAACAAATTATTGTTTAATTAGATATATCACTTAGGGCCTCTTTCACGAACTAAAAGTAAAGTGTTGATTAGTTACTTTTAGAAATCATTTTCTGTTATATTGAATTATGCACTCGGTTTACTGCATCATTCAATAGCCGATTTATTATTATTATTTTTGATTTAATGTTTGGGACGTTTACCGTACAAACAAAGGTATATCAGCTCCATTTTCCCCGGTTACCGGTGACTTTAAATGACATTTTGGCCTACTTGACGTTTGAGAAACAGGCGCTTATGGAAAGTGTTTACCTATAGAGTTGGGGCTTATAACTTCATATCGCAAAATAGTTCGTAGTCATCATAAGTGGCCTAAATCTTTATATTACTATAGGAAACTACTTTAACGTTCACTATCAAACTTTTAAGTCTATTAGATTGAAATTAAGTTTTAAAGTTCTCTGATACTAATGTTGCTCATAACTTTGCCCGAACTTGCTGAGGCTGTATTGCGGCCTTATATGGTATTCAAAGTATATTTATAAAGTCTGGCTTAGAACTTAGTCTGGCTTTTTAACAATGAAGTATAATAATAATCAATTTAGAACAATTTTTATATCAGAGGAATATTGTAAATGCAGTTGAAAGATCTGCCAAAGACATACTGCATTCTAAGTGAGGTATATGATTTTTGTTGGTTCATATGATATTTATTCAGCATACTAGCTGGCGCCCGCGACTTAGTTCGCATTAAAAATGAAAAAAGTAGCCTAACCTGTGTCTCGTACGTCTAAATGTTTATCTACCAAGTTTCATGAAAATCAGATAATTCGTTTAAGGGTTATGGAGTAACATACATACTTACATACATACATACATACATACATACAGAAAAAATTCTAAAAATGGACAATTTAGTTTCAGTATAATGTATAGAGCCTATAAACACGATATCTCTAAAGACAAAGTAACTTACTCCATGACCAACCCTTACAGATTTATTATTAGTATTGATTGACTAGCTGCTGCCCGCGACTTCGTCCGCGTAACTTTGTAAATTACATACTAAAACCTTCCTCGAGAACCACTCTATCCATTGTAGAAAACAGCATGAAAATCGGTGCCGTAGTTTTTGAGTTTATCGCGAACAGACAGAAAGGCAGACAGACAGACGCGGCGGAGGACTTTGTTTGTAAGGATGTAATGATAACTGATGATCCGGTCATATAAACGAGATAAAGAAAACCCGAATTTTGAATAAAAATTGATCGTTTTTTTTTTATAAGTTTCTGTAAAAGCTTTCGTATTGTGATTTCAAGTTTTACCTTTACAAGTTTTCTTTCTCGTTTCAGGTCTACAAAAGTCGGCAAACTGGCGCACATCGGTGAGTCTGGCATCTTTTACTTTAATTTGCGGAAAGAAAGAAAAAAGTGTTTAATTGATAGTTTATTATTAAACAACTTTGTTGAGTTGTTATTTAAACTTTTAATTTTAAAACTCCTTTTTTATTTGAAGTGTTGTTTACTCAGATTTGTATGGAACTTTAGATTTTTTTTCTTTTGTCGTATATAAAACAGATGACGGGCATGAAATATAAAAATGATATGCTTTAGTTACGCTA
The DNA here is from genome assembly GCA_945859745.1 of Synanthedon formicaeformis. NCBI lineage: Eukaryota > Metazoa > Arthropoda > Insecta > Lepidoptera > Sesiidae > Synanthedon > Synanthedon formicaeformis. The sequence goes on along the minus strand of OX243960.1, from coordinate 2,504,538 downwards.
ATTTTAATAATGTTGATTGGTAACGAATTCGCTAATAGTTTTATTAGAAAATTTATAACACATTGAACACTCTTCCATACTAATATGATTTTTTCTTTAGATTAATAGTTAAATTTTGGTTCAAAAAATAGGATAAGATAAGCTTAAGATAATATATTAAAAGCTATGATATAAAATTACTAACTTTTCTTTTAATAAAAGAAATAATTAAAGCAGGCTGTGGGTTAAAAGTAATTTTTATTTGCTTCCGCATTTTATTTATGCCCCGCAACAGTTGCATTCAATATTAAACTTTTGTCGTTCGTTGTTTTTCCAAAGTTTCGTTTAGTGCGGACCCCAAAGTAGTTCCCAGAGGAACGCCCCCCTTGCTTTGTACGAAGCGAAACAACTGCGATTTGTTGGGGATGAACAGTTCATTTATTCAACTTTGCAAGACCTAGAGCGACTGCAACAGACTTCCTGTGTCAGAATCTACCGAGTCGTATACAGGATGATGCTTTTGTTTCGTGTAAAAAATGAGAAAGCATTACGTTTGGCTCTTAGTGCAGTGTTCAAGTTGAATTGCTCTCATCAAATATTATGGCACACATATTTTTGTTTTTCGCTTTCTCTTTATTAAGTATTACTACGAAGATACGCAATTGCTTTAAGAGTTTTATTATTATTAAAATCCTTTTTTATACGAAGTCAGAAGTCTTATTTCCTTTATTTTCCATGATACTATAACATTCGATTCAAAATGCTGATTGTAAGAGTTTCTTTTTCACATAAAACAAAAAAAACTTTATATAAGTTCTTTGTTTTATCTGAACCAGATAATTATCTGATTCGGCTTCATTTTTTACGTATACGTAAATCCCCATAAAAAAAATCTCAAAATTTCCCTCACCAATTATACCTCGACGCAGAATTCGTCACTTCTAAATTAGCAAGATCACTGGTACGTCACGTTCGCAATTCGCACACATTCGCTGCGTACGCAATATGACCTCAAGTTAAATTTTGCTGATGTGAATTTACAAGCTCGTATAACTTTTCAGGTCTTAGCGTAGCTTTAATAACTTGTTGTAATTTATTTAAATAGTGTAAAGCCTCTGTTCTCTTATTTCCCTTAAACTACCTAGAGGGTTACGACGCATTTTTCACTAAAAATATGGATAAATCCGTCCGGAAAGTTGATGTGTGTACCAAATATCAATAAATACTTTAGTGGTATAGAAATTTCGGTGTTAAAGATGGCAGAAATTTGATCATTTGAAGGTTAGCGGCTATGAGGCATATAAACACAGGTAACCTCACGTTAACCTTGAGTGAATTTCAAGTGTGGTATGAGTCTGCCAGGGTTACCTAAGTATAAACGACAAGGTTGGGATATGGGAGTGGGCTTGGGCATTCCTTATCTATTTTCGTATCGTAAAATATGTTAGTGCTACCTCAGAGATTATCTACCTACATCGATAAATCCAACGAAATTGACAAAAATTTACAGAGTTTACATAGTTTAGATGTCATTATATGAGACAATTTCCTTAAAAAATGTACACAATCCAATCCGCATTTTGAAATCGCAATAGTTTTTGAGATATTAGCGAAAAACAAATTTTGGGTGCAATTTTTCCTAATTTTGGGCCACTTTGATGCGGATTTCGAGAGGGCGATCACGATTTTCGGATTTCTCGACCCCGAAAACATAAAGTAAGCCCTCAAACAGAATCCTAATAGATTAATTCAAGGTGACATCCAGACAACGGACTATATGCAATTATTTCTGAAATTATTATTGCTTTGCCTACATCTATTGTATTACCTCTAGTATAGGACTGGTATTCTATAATATATATTATTGTTATATGTGAGTATTGTTGAAGCAATATTAAAGTAGAATTATGGTGTTGCTTAGGGAAGAAATTATCGGGATAAACGGTACCATAATTATGTCAATTCAGGTGCAGTATATTTGAGTGACAGGTTTCATTATATTTATAACGGTCTACGTGCGAGAGAGAAAAATCCATATATCTAAATAAACGCTCTTAGAAATTATAATAATTATAATATTCTTATGTACAGAAATTATAATATTGTAATTTTGTTATAGATCTTATTTCATATGAAAACACACATCATGTATACATTGGTAACCTTCCAATGTAAACTCCGCGAAAATTAAACAAGGGATTTTCGGTTGTCGTTTCCGCAAATGAAAAACTTTTCAAACTTCGAGAAACAGGTATCACAGCCTCACCGCACTCTGTTTCAAAAAAAAATCAAATTCCTTTACTTAAGCCGCTTATATTCTTGACACGAAAACGGTGAAATACATATATTTTTTTTCTTCTCAAAATGTAATTTTGCTGGTAACTTTTCACTTAGACGCCTCGGGAAAGTTTCCCGAAGCGCGAGTAAGTTTAGATTATTTTGAAAAGTTTTTTGGAGTTCTTCCAAATATACTACGATATGATTCCCGTTTCGTGAATCCTTTCCATCCCGTTCACTTAAATTTAAAGAGGCTTTGCTCTTGTTTGTGTTTATGCTTATATGTTTTATAAATGAGTTGGTTATGCGGTTTGTTCTCGCATATGATAAATTGGCGCAGACAAATTTTGCAGAAGTATCTGTTGCAACTATTTTCAATATGACGTTCTAGAATTCTTATTGAATGCGCTTTTATAATACAGTTTTTTTAATCTACTATATTATGATTTTTTTTTTACTACCGACTTCCAAAAAAGGAGGTTACAATTCGACTGGTTTTTTTTTAATGTTTGAATTTTACTGGGTGAATAGATTTAGTGGATTTTTTATAAACCTGATGCTTTCCGTGTGGTCCCATTTCAATTTGGTCCAGTTCTGACAATGGAATCCACGAGAAAACGGTGTGAAGTCGGTTTTTTTTTTGTTAAAAAGAGATGTAAACATTAAATTCCGTAAACGTAATCAGGAAAGCTTGTCTGGAGCGTTGCAGTATCGTGCTGCAGTAGACCCCAATGAAGTTAGAGTAAGAGTGATGTGGTATTATGGAGCGAGTTTTTTATCTATACCTATCACTTTGGACTCTGCATGACTGACAGGCGCCACTCTACCTCTTTGACATTGCATGAATAAATTCGATTATGGAACATGTGAAAAAATCAGTATTGTTTAGATATCTCAATAGAGATACGAAAAACGTAGAAATATAACAATTACTATTATAATACGCAAAGAAAATGAAGCGAAATGCAAAGAGATTGATACCTAAAAGGAACATCTACGACCGGAGGGCAGATAGCTAGTTGTCTAGGCACCTTACATACGTATAGTTGCCTCCGGAAAAAGACTTTGTGTACTGTTTTTGCAGACGTTCATTTTGTTCGAACCCCGAGGGTATAAGTTAAAACGCTTCGGCGTCCATGTTTGATCCTTATTTACAAGGCGGGAAAAGTAAATTACGCTCCGGCTTGGGATTGATTGTTGGAACCTCGGGAGATTGCAACTGCAAGCTGCAATATTGTTGGACGCGGCGTACCAAAGATGCAACTTTTGAATGATAGATGTTTCTCGAAGTTTTTGTCGTTACTATTCATATGGAGAAAAATATATTTAATAACTAAGATAGCAATGTAAAATGCTGTAACTATAAATCTTTTCTATTATATTTCATATGTTCATTAGAAGTACAAGTCACGATATAGAAATACTATGTGAGGAAATTTTTCTGAAGCGGTGGCATTGCAAGCTGCGTTCTTCAATTCTATACTGGGCACCTCGTATGGCAACAACACGTCATGTTGTGTTTCGGTATATGAGTAAAAAATTCTGTGATAAAAAAAATTATAACTTTTTCACCTCAATTTTTTTTAAATTATGGTAAACACGTCACCACAAATAAAAAAGACAAAATGAGCTTTTTTATGTTTTAAGTGTTTATTGCTCATATCTGGTGCTCATATCTAACACATACTAAAACTATTTTGACGAAACTTTTTTTATGTAGAGAACTATTCAAAAAAAAAAATACAATTTTTATCACGTTACTAGTTTGGTGTTTCCATATGAAAATTAAAAAAAAAAAATCATTCGATCATAACTTCAGTGTCTAAAACTTTAATTTTATTTCATAGTAATAAAACCTTGGTTCTCTGATAAAATTAAAATATTTCCCACTTACACCACTAGCGGTTTCATCATTCACCTGGGCGAAGCCTTAGTACAGAGCGACCGAACGGCGGGCGGACCGCCGAAGCCTCGCAATTGCGCTGCTTTGTAGTTAGTAAAAGTCCACGGGTAACCGTAATTAGTTGTGAAATTGCAGCGATGTGCACGAAGAACTTTTAGAAAAAACGTGTTCCAACCAGACTGACCGAATGTCGGTGACTTGTGTACCGCAAAAAGGACGTCTGAGTTACGAGACCTTTTTTTAAAGCCAAAAGAAAAATCCTTTATTCACGCGAACACATGTTTACAGGATTTTAATTTATATAGGTTTCAATATTAATATTATATGGTACCGCAGTTACAGTAGGTAGCAAGCAAGTCCTACCTGACTAGGGCATGCAAATATTTGTATTTGATTCTTTTGGTTTATTATAAATTTTAATATAAAAAAGGCAAAATTCATCATCATCAATCAATGCTAATAATAAATATGTAAGGGTTGGTCATGGAGTAAGTTACTTTGTTTTCAGAGATATCGTGTTTAAAGGCTCTATACATGATACTGAAACTAAATTGGCCATTTATAGAATTATGTATGTTCCTCCATAACTTAAACGAATCAACTGATTTTCATGAAACTTGGTAGATAAACATTTAGACGTACGGGACACAGGATAGGCTACTTTTTTCTTTTTCAACGCGGACGAAGTCGCGGTCGCCAGCTAGTATTAAAATAAAAGTAGCAGATCCCGACACTAGTCAGTCAAGTCCACAATTTTTCTTTGAGTTTTCCAAAACAGGTCCGTCGAGTCCCAAAGCAGTCAGATCCTTATTAAGTTCTAATCTAGCAGTTCTAATATATAATATGTTTATTTATTTTCACATTATATTTCATGTTCAATCGTCCGACATACAAGCAATTAGCCACTCAATCGTATATTGACAGTTATACACAGAATCAATTAGGTGTAGTGTAGGTACGTCAATGGTGTGTTTTTGAGAAGTCATTCATTAGTCGCACTCTGGATTCGTGACCGATTATTATCGAATAACTGTCTATCTGGAGAAGAGAACAAGCCATCAATTTCAATAAAATGAAGACGGGAGACAAAAATGCGGTGTAATCAATCACAGACACGTCATTTCGATGGACGGGAGTTTGCGCTGAGGGGAGGGTGTCCTGCTCGAACATATTTGGTAATATTTCAAATGTTTACATTGTTGCTTGAAGTGGAGAAGTTGTGAAAAATTCAATTGTCCCTTGTCACGGAGCCGGACAAGACCTGACTTTTGAAAATAAATTTTTTATCAAGATCATTTTTAAATTTGTTTCTTCAAAGCAGAAAACGAAATTATGTATTGCATAATCATCAATACTAATAATGAATCTGTAAGGGTTGGTCATGGAGTAAGTTACTTTGTTTTCAGAGATATCGTGTTTATAGGCTCTATACTTGATACTGAAACTAAATTGACGATTTTTAGAATTTTTTTCTGTATGTATGTTCCTCCATAACTCTTAAACGAATTAACTGATTTTCATGAAACTTGGTAGATAAACATTTAGACGAACGGGACACAGGATAGGCTACTTTTTTCTTTTTCAACGCGGACTAAGTCGCGGGCGCCAGCTAGTCTATAATATATATGTAATGTTGGAGCTAGTGAGAGAAAATGTGACTTTTGAAGGCGATTGTAGACACTACCAATAAGCAGACTATAACTTTGTCTCATGAAAAATGCTATTATTGTTTATGATTATGTAAATAAAATATAAAATGACATAGGCTTTAAATATATTTTTTTATCTGGCACGTATGGTGTATCGTAAAATTGCATATTAGTCCTAAACATACAGTAGGAATACTCGGTTATTGAACAAATTCGTAACAAAACTTGAAGGTTAGCCGAGAGCTATAACCAGGGGGTGGCTTTTAGGGAGTAGTTTTAGTACGATTAATGTACTTACTTTATTATTACATTTCTACAAAATTACAATGTGATACATTTAAATTCTAGAAAGCATATATTTATGTTGATGTTGACGTGAAAATGTTTGATGTTTTTGTGTGAAAAGTATTTCGAGTGCGGTATTTATTATCTGTGGTAATTAGCTTTAGTTTCGTATGCTATATTGTTTACGTTGACACGACACCAAAATAAAATGTTATCTACTATAGTTATTAACATTTCATTGTTTACATTTTGTTTACGTCTTTTGAAATGAGTAAATTGGGCCCAGAAAGACTAATCTTTATAATTAAAATCGAGTTTATATACTGTCATTGAAACTATAATGCTATGTCGATAATGGCCCAATCGTAAATATCTCCGATAGCTTTCAAATGGCGATTTACTTGTAATATTGTTCGATTTTTTTTTGTTTACGAATTGTAACAGTAATAAAAGTGATATATGTCGTGATTTATCACTGTATCCGTTTGTGATCTTTATGTGTTTGTTTTTAGATTGCGATAGTGAGATCAATTTGTTTTGTGGTTAGGTTATTTCTGAATATATGGTGAATTTTGATATATTGAATGATGTCATGCAAACGGATTTGTGCTGAGAATTTATTCAGTATAAAATTTTGTTGCATCAGAAAACGCAGTGAAAAAGAACTTGAGTAAATTTCAATAATGTAAATTTATGAAAATATGATAATATCTAACCAAGCAAGCAAAGCGATTGCTGTTTGTATAATTATACCAACTATAAGAAGTCCAAGGCAAGTCAATTATTTAAAACTTATAAAAGTACATATTTATGTCATAATATTTTTTATGACTGATAAGAAATATATTTTTAGCAACGCTGTTATTATCAGTAATCTGCAGAGGCGCTCTACAAAGAATACATAAAACGGTAGAATAGAAAGTGACATGTATGAGGAAGGCACTTAACACCAACTTAACAGTCGCAGTGTATCCACTATATTGGTACTGCGGAACAATTTTGCAACTAGTCTGAGCAAGTATATTTTTTCGATGTTATCGACCCGAGTTCTCGTCGTTGCTATCATAAAGTAGTACGCACGAGTGCGCGACCCGCCAACCGAACGTAACAACTCGAGCGAGAAATTGATTCAAAAATATACCCCCAACAAATTGAATAGTCTTGAGTGAGTAACGCCCCTTAAACGTTTCATGTGTTTTTGTGGGGGTGCACTCTATGATACAGCACATAATGAACACTATAGGTTTAAACTAGAGACACTTTTTGAAGTAAAACTCCTTTGCGCGCGATGAGAGTAAATTTTCAAGGTCGAATATTGATGCTCCCACAACTTAATTTGAATTATTTTCCTATTTAGAGGATGAAAAATGCCCTGTGATGCATGAAATGGCCTATCTGTCTAAAGGTCGCTGCATACGTATCGGGGTTCGGACGTGAACGGGGCGGAGACAGAACGTGGCATTTGGTAACCCCGGACGGGAGTTAACGTGCTTGTGAACACGGGAAGATGGATACCGAAGCGAACGGGGCGACTGTGCATACGCAGCGGAATCACGTACGGGACGTGGCCCGCACGGGGCGGGACGGTCCCGCACACGCCCCGTCTCGTCCACGCTCCCGTCATGTATATTTTACTACTGTACTTTTGTATGTAACGATATTTAAAAATTGTCCCGTTCCGTCCCGGGCGAGTAAAATCACGTTAAGTATGCATCGACCTTTAATTTGCATCCAAATCATTCCAAAGATTTTCTGTTTTCATTTTGTCACCATCATGATTATCGTCATTATCATGAACCCATGTCATACAAAGTTGGATGTAGGCCTCGCTCAAAGGATCGCCACCCACTCACGGCTCTCTACGCTTCGTATCCACCCGCTTCCTGCGATGAATTTCAGGTCATCTGCACCTGGCCGCAGGGCATCTTAGGCTGCGTTTTCCAATTCGTGGCCACCATTCGAGAACTCTTCTATCCCATTGGTTAACCGCTCTGTGACAAATGTGACCAATCCATTGCCACTTCAGCTTGCTGATTCTTTCGACAAAGTAAACAACTTTCGGTCATTTTTTTTTACTTCTTATAACTATCAAATAAGAAAAATCATTAATCTTACAAAGTTATATTAAAATTGGTTGTAATAGTACAACAGTTATAGGATTTTATTAAAATTTAGAAAGCTGAAAGTGACCTTAATGTCGCATCCATCGTTGCAGATAGTCAATATAAAATCAACTACTCTGTTGTTAATGTGATTAGTCGTAATAGAATTATCTCTTAGCAAGGCTCATTGATCTGTAATTTTATATAGTGCAGTATAAATTTATCCATATATAAACTTGCAGTGACTAGATAATATAAAATTTGTTAAAACATTCTAAAGCTATTTGGGTATATGATCATATTACATCCTAAGAAGAGAAGCATAAATTATGTTTTACAATACCTTATAATTTACCTACACATATAATTTTAAGAGAAACAATAGATAGAGCACACGTGAAAGGTGTCCATTTAAATTTATTTATATATCAACAGGGAATTGCATGCGTGTACTGAATAGATTTCAACTTGTGTTGCCTCATGTTCAAACTAAACTTTGAATACCAAGGAAACTGTACCTTGTTATATTGCGAATACGATTTAAAATAGGAATGTCTAGTTGTATTATATTGCTTACTGCACCTACAATCAACCACCCCGAAACCGATAACATATTGACAGCTCGGCCCCCAAATGCATGCCCTGATGGAATTGTTGAAGGGGACAGAGATCGATATTTCCTTTCTAAAATTATAAATGTATTTATTTCCCAAAGTTGGATTGGATTCTGAAAGAGACATTTATCACCTAGGCATTCTAGTTTTTTAGGTTTTATATTTTTTTTAAATCTGAATGTGTAAAATAAAACATAGCTTCAATCGGTAAAAATAGAATACAATATATTTTCTCAATTTTAAATACAACCTAGGAAATACACATGTACGTATTATTAACTATATGCCTATATATAGAAAATAGAATAGTTCGTGAATATGCAAAAAGATTGCGCTATTCAATATGAAGCAATAAAATTGTGCGAGTAGGTTTGATGCAATGACACACAGTATCTCTAATTTTCAATCCGAATTGTAGCTCGTACATTATTTATGGAGTTGTAGTGATTGCTAATCAAAGAATAATACATAATAAAATACAATGTATATCGTCGATGTGTATTCCAGGCTATTTTCGTCCCAAGTTATTGTTTGAACACGAACAAGTGCTGAATAGCTATAGTTATAAAACTATTAAGTACTAACATTAAAACTAATTTTGTCAAGTGAAAAACTATTTGTGTATTTGAATTTAAAATATTTAATAAGGGTAACTAAAATATGTATTTAATTAAATAGTTAAATTAAAAATTACATTAAAATTACTTTTAAATAATATTTCTACATAATTTAATTATTTAGAAAGAAATTATTTTTATTTTATTAAGAAATATTTCTTGTATAAACTATACAAACTTACTTGCACTTATATTTTGTATTGCCATTACAATAATATATAACCTTATTCGAATTAAATAAGGAAACTATTTTTTAAAAATCTTTTAATTAGATATATACGCAACTAGCGACCCATCCCTGGCTTTGCGCGGATTTAATTTATTTCTGAAAATTAGTTACACAAACCTTTCTCATTTATCGTACTTTGCCCTCTGAAAACCGAAGTTACCGAAGAAACAGACAAAGGTGGACAGCGACTTCATATAAATAAGATATAGGATATAGTAATAAGGTTATTTAAAACAAAACTTACGAACAATCAATAACTTACTAGTTTGGTAAATCGTTTTGAGATTTTTCGTCGAATTCACGTGAAAAGAATATTATCCTATTTTTAAATAGAGATGACCTTTATGTAGAGTACGATAACAAATGAACAATATGCATATTGTGGCGTAACAAATGAAATAACCTAGTTATAAATCGGTTTGAAATCGTTTCAATGAAAAGTGTCCATTCAAAAAGTACCTCTGAACACATATAAAGCTCTTCAAAACTGTCTGTCCATGTTCAATCCTGCTGTAAAACCCCTTTCATTCTCGATTCGGACAAGAACCCCTTTGGCCCCTCACAATTGCCCCGTAAGTGAAAAATGACAGCTGCACGCGTATAAAATTTTTGTGCCGACTGTACGTGTATATCAATAGAGCCTGCTCCATTGAAATGGGTCCTATACATTCGGGTATTGGAATTCGACGACAAAGGGCTGGTCAACCTTTTTATTATACGCGTTTATAGTTATAGCAAACAAAGGAAGTTCTTTGTACTTCGATATCATGTAATGAAGGGGTAGAGAGTAATATCGGAGCAAATAGGTATTCGGAAAAAATGCCTTTGTCAAGAAATTTTCACAACGGTACTTAATTCGAGTTAGAGCGATGGATTACGACCTCTGGAAATAACGTACGTAAAATAAGATTTCTAGCATAAACTAAACTAACTAAATATATTCTATATTTAATCGATAACAGGTTTTATAGTGAGAGGTAAAGTGAAAACGTATCACAATTTCTATTCCTCGCAATAGTTTGTGAATGGCTGAAAGAGGCAAAACTTTTTGTTATTAAAACGAGTTATATATGTATAGGTAATTAGAAAACATATAAAATTGGGTAAAGTACTGTCAGAATTTCAGAGAAGGTTGATAACGTACATTAAGAAGGTGAAGATGGGATTATTATTATTGGGTAACTTAGTGAACCTGGAAATAGAGACTGATACATATTTAAAAAAATATTACAATGCTTTTATTACGGTCGACTTTTCGTAAGACTAACGCACTTGCTTGTCTTTACCTGTGCGCTTAAAAGGGCAATTTTAAACTAGGCCTCCAAACCTTTGTTTGTAACACTAAGTTATCACACAGCTACGGTTCGATATAACTAGAGATAGTTTTATTTATCATCCGTAATTTTTTTTTACATCAGTATAAAATAAAGCAATTACTTAAACGCTGTGTGCTCTAAATTATTTCAATACTACAAATAAATAAATTAAAAGAACTCACTAATCTTTATTATGTTCTTTATTATGTTGTGTTTGACAGTCCAATCATTGAGTAAGGTTTTAGATTATTTAAAATCACGCTACGACCCTAAACGCCTCTTTCACAAACGTCAATTAGGCCAAACTGTCATTTAAAGTCACCGGTAACCGGGGATAATGGAGCTGATATACCTTTGTTTGTACGGTAAACGTCCCAAACATTAAATAGAAAATAATTAAAAAAAAAATCGGCTATCGAATGATGCAGTAAACCGAGTGCATAATTCAATATAACAGAAAATGATTTCTAAAAGTAACTAATCAACACTTTACATGTAGTTTGTGAAAGAGGCCCTAAGTTTTACCAATTTGATTTTACTCGTAAGTTCCAAATTATATTTCATCTAATGGCCCCAGATGTGGATGGTTTAATATTATCTCGCAATTCGTTCCTCACTATTCAATGTAATCCTCGCGAAATTGCCATTCACTGAGACCACTTGTCCGTTTATGTCAAATGTGAAGGTAATAGTAGGCTATCAATGGATTAACCTGAACGACGTTTCCAATTAAGATATATTTATTGCGGCCTTATATTACGCTTTGGTGGCTGTAATTACTCTGATAAGAGTTTAGTATCAAATAGTTCGGATATATTTGATATATAAAGATTTGATGTCTTATATTGATAACTTTGAACTGTGTGCTGTAATGAAAAAAAAAAATTATAAGTAGGTAATTTAACAAATTCTCTTGAAACAGACTAAAAACTAAAACAAAACAGGCTCGCGGAAAACGTTACTGTGGAAACAACAACGCCGCACGAACTTTTTAAAAATAATATAAGTATTAATGGCTTTAAAAGTTTTGCATTAAGAAAATTAAAAATGTCGCAAATATTAAGATGAGATGAACGAAAGCTTAAAAAGAAAAGCCACGAAGAATAAACATCAAGACTTTTGTAACTGTTAATTTTAGTGAAAATCTTAATGGTTGCTAAGTTCTTCTACACTAAACTATTCCAGTTTTGCTTGGTTTACTTACGTTAGAATAAGTAACGTAATTTGGGGTGATTGCTATACATATAAGGTAATAATAGTTACTTTAATAATACACAATTTTTCAAGATGCTGTACAAATTTTTTAGCGTTTACATATGTACTTATGTATTTAAAAACTGAAGTGCAGAGCAGTGCTGTTATTAGATGAATATTTTGATTATATAATACTATTTAAGGGTATATCTGTTTACGAGTATTGTATAGTTGGTGATGATAAAGTCGGGGAAAACTTTTAATTTTCCATTAGTATACGTTGTGACTGTGACATTGTTTCACGCAAAATTGTGAACAGATCTGCGTCAAGATAAAAGGAGAGTTCCTTTTTTTGGTTTTGAAGGTATCGTGGGAATAATCAATCAATAGTTCTACATCACACTTGAATCCATACTTCTTTTAAAAGTTGGGAAATCCCCATGGATACCCGTCAGCGTAGGGTAGGGGCTGCTGTCTCCCACCGGCTAAATCCCAACGACTTTCCATCACAGCCGTAGATGGAGAGAACCTATGCAACCCAAGGGTGGATTCAAGTTCGTGGATGATCGTGAAAAGCGTTCTTAAACAGTTGTCACCTACCGACCTGCTCCCGGTTTCGCACGGGTGCAATTTTTTTTTCTGCAAATTATATTTATACACACTTTCCTCGTTTAACGCTTTTTCCATTAGAGTAAACCCCATTAAAATCCTTTGCTTAGTTTGATACATCTAAGTGTACAGAGAGACAAACAGCGGGAAGCGACTTTATACTATTTAAATATAAAAAAATACACCAATCAAATTGAAAAGTTATTCTAACAAAATATAATTTAAGTGTTAATTTACGGGAAAAAAAAACTCGAAATTATTGGCACCCGTATTGTCGGAAATAATTTCAATGCGACAATAGAACTATTCGACAATGACAATTTTCACCTAAAAGGTGGCTTGCAGTTGACCAATTTGTATTCAGCTCGCAATGCGCCAAGGCAATGATTACAACCCACCCCGAGTCTTTATGTTAATGTAACAGTTGAAAATTCACTTGCGTTGATTTTTCTTTGGCACTTACCTTTTACAGGTGTGGTTACGGTGGCGGCTGCAAGTATTCTCCCTCTCAGAACGATTAATTTTTATTTAAGCAACTCAATGTTATGAGTTCTTTTTTTGTCTAGCGTTGAATTTATTAATTTACTAGCTGGCGCCCGCGACTTCGCCCGCGTGAAAAAAGTAGCCTATCCTGTGTCCCGGACGTCTAAATGTTTATCTAGTTTCATGAAAATCGGTTAATTCGTTTAAAAGTTATGGAGGAACATACATACATACATACATACATACATACATACATACATACATACCTACACTTACAGATTTATTATTAGTATTGATTTATAGATTATCCCTCGAGAACATTACTTTTTCTGAAAGAAAGGTATTTCTGCTGACAACGTATATACAAAATAAAAGGCGTGGAAGCGTAACAAACTCACTTTCGCATTTATAATAATAGTTGGGATTTGAAAAAAAAAAATGGTTCTACTTTATTTTTTAGTCTTATTTTTTACAGTTGGATTTTTCAAAATATTTTAATAATTTTGTGTGATTTTTTTCACGCTACGCTTATCACTATCCTCAGACTGGTTTGATTCTGTCTCTTTCCAACTTAACTTTTCTTTCCGTCATTTGCACGTGACGTGATCACGAATTCGTAACTTTTTTATCAACTTCTCGCCCCACCTTTATATCGAGCACAAAAGTGTGGATTTTCTTTCGTCGAGTTTTCTGCGGCATGTTAATTTGCGAAGTTTTCTTTGAAAAATTTATCAAATTCGTATCAAAACAGACTGTTATTACTTTCATAATAGGGTTGTTCTATGTGAGTTAGTTTGTGGAAGGATTTTATATAATAAGAGTTCTTAAGAAAAATTTGTTAGGGACAGCCTATAGTTTTACAGACATCAGTGACATAATCTAGTGTTTTAAACAGTTTTTTAAAAAACATAGTTATTTTCATCATACAAAATGAATATTAAAATAATAATACAGAACAGCTTTGCGTCACGAGAAATCTTGACGGCTGGCGAAAATCGAAAATTATAATTAAAATAGAAATTAGAATGTCGGCAAAAGGGTTTGTAATAATTATGCTTGTATATAAGCAGGACATTTTTACGGGTGGGTCTCAGACGGTCTAGAACGCAATTTGACTAGTTTGTAATGTTGCCTACAACGCAATATGCCTACCGCGTAATACGTCTAAAACTTAAAGATACTAAAACGCATAATACCCTAAACACAAAATGACAAAGACGCATTTTGCCTACTTCTGTGTTTAGTTTTTGCATGTACAATTGCAAACAGAATCTATACTCGACTCGTTGTCACACATATTGACACAGAGATAGTTTACTTATAACCGAATAGTTACTTTATTATTCTGCCAATCAGAGTGAAATGGGGGATGGAATAGAAGCATACATATATAATTTATTTTATGTATTATTAATTTTTGATAAATAATTATACTGAATGTCTACAGTAAACCAAAGCCTATTAAAATTGATAGTGGCACAAGTCGGAAGTTTCTTCCGTTTCGTGCCATCGGTGGCAGATCCAGTGGCGTACAACGCCAACAACAGTGCCGTAAATGTGAAAAAAGCGTGGAAAAAAAACTGGAAAAGCCTGCACACATTTTGCGACTTGCACATCCTGCTTGCACTACCTATTGAAAAAAAGCAATTATGTTTTTGTGTGCTCCATGGTACCTCTCATTCCAATACCTCAATTGCACAGAACAATGGTACTGACCAAGTACAACTTTTATCTCCCACCTGACGCCAGGGTGTGCTTTTACCATTTGGATGTTGAAGATTGGAATGCTGTCGTTGATTCCAACTCAGCCATAACGGATTTCAATGAAGTGCACACAACTGATATTATTTAATTACTAGCTGGCGCCCGCGACTTCGAACCCAACCCAAAAAAAGTAGCCTATCCTGTGTCCTGTACGTCTAAATGTTTCTTTCATGAAAATCAGAGTTATGGAGGAACATACATATATACATACATACATACAATACCTGCACTTACAGATTTATTATTAGTATTGAGTATTGATGATGATTGATAATAGGAAACAATAGGATACTCTGTATTTTTGCAATACTAAACTTTTGCAGTTACCTGTCCGGGCATTTTGCGTTTAAGTCGTTATACTATTTAGGAAATATACTAACTAGTCGTTTTGCGTTTTTGTCAAAATAAGAATTAGGTATTTTACATAGTAGCCATATTGCGATGTAGGCAAAACTACATCAAGTCAAATTGCGTTCTAGACCGTTTGAGACCCACCCTTTTCAGTCACTCAGTCTTCTCTTTGCTCCGGCAGAATATAGACCATTGTACTAGTACAAAGGCAAGTGCGCTGTCGACCTTGGTAGGATAAACTAGAATAAAGGTATTAAAAGTAGATAAAAAATAGGCTCTGATATTACTTATTCTCACTAATTAAAACACAACAGCACATTATGTTGTTATTTCAAGATAGTTATGCCGCAAGATGGGCCGCATAATTTGTGACTTCGTAGCGCAGTGTACACAACTGAAAAATTAAAACTTTCTCGTCACTTATTATTTGATAACTGACGTCACAATATACGAGTATATAACACGTACATTCTGAGTGTTAGTTAAAAGATAAAACAGTGGTTTTATGCGTTCCGAGCAAAACAAATAAAGGTTTATAGGGTCGGTGGGTGAGAGCACTTAACGGCAGATAGCGGAGGTGCCCTAAAATAATGCAGTCGACGTAAAAAGATTAACAGGGAATCCACTCCGGTGTCACGGACAGGGATCAAGAAATATAGTCGGGATCTTGAGACAGGAAAAACGATATGGACATTCCTTGTTTTTTTTTTTTTTTTATTTTTTTTAACGAGCGATGACAATGTTTAAGTCTTTTAATTTATTTATTTTTGAGTTTTTTTTTGTTGTGTTGATACTCGTATACGTTATTTCTTTTCCTTGTTATTATATTTCTTATAGATAAAATTTCTTACAACAATATTCATTTTATTGTTATGTCTATACATTTTCTATGGTGAGTAGGTCGAGGCAGTGGGAAGACGACGGAGGTGTAATGGGTCGTATCCTTGCGAGAATTATTTTTTGTAGTATAAAACAAAATTGCGGTGAATTAAATGTGGGTGAATTCTCGGATGTTTATTGAGATAATAATGCTTTCTAAAAAGAGTTGCCTAAGGAATTAAAAACATTATGAGTTCTACATACTATGGCTGGTTTCAGAGCTCTCCTGACGTCGGTCCTGACGATACGCACGACCGACCGCGGTAGCTATAAACGCGTGCGTACGGTCGGTCGAGCTCTGTAGCGATTTCGAATTTTCATATAAATGACGTCAGGCGAGCTCTAAAACTGGCCTTAGGCTGCGTTTCCACCAGAGATGTGCGAGGGAAATGTGTCGTGCGAGGATGTCTAGCTGTGCTGTGGACATGTGTGGGGGTTTCCACCAAAGCTGTGCGAGGAAAATGTGTCGTACGAGGATGTGTAGCGAAGCTGTGAAAGCTGTGAAAACCTCGCAACACATTCCTTCCACACATCTCTCGCTTGTTTTGTACGTACAAAAACCTCGCTCCGCTAAGCCGTTTCCACCACAGCTGTGCTGAGCGAGGCAAGATAAATGAAGCGATTCTATTGGTTCTTGAAAAGCACATCCCTCGCTACGCATCCTCGCATCCTCTCTGGTGGAAACGCAGCCTTAATTATGTGTAGGACAGACAGACGTCTAAAATTAATGGTGGTATAAAGTAATTTTATTATTAGTTACAAAGATAAAAAGCGCGGAATCTACATAAGCTTTGCTGTTTCACAATTTTAGTGCAATTTATTATATCATTACGTCATCAATCGTTGAATTGAATATTTATAAGAATATATATTTACAGGACATTGTTTGATATTTTGTCTATATTGTTTACAAATTCTGGCGGATACTGGAATTTGGTTATAATTTTTTGATTCCCTATGCCTGTTTGACTGTGTTGGATTTAAATTATGGAGAAATATTTTTTGTTAAACACAAAATATATGAAATAATTTATTATTTTAAATATGAAATATTAGTTAAAACTTGAAAAGAAAAGTTTATTTTATTAACAATATTATTATTGTTAACTTGAGTAATACTTACTAAAGTTTCCTCAAATAATAATAATAATAATGCTTATCACAAACTGAGTAAGTTCGCAAAGAAGTAAAAGATTTTCATATAAATCATGTCCCACAAAAAACGTGTCTGTTTTGATTCGACTCTTACACCGACGTGATTTGTGGCCGAACGTAATGTTTTTCCTGTTTTTTGTCTCTGCTCCCTAATCTTGTCCTACTTTTTGTTTCAGTGCCTTGAATTTGCTGAAACAAATAAAGTTTTGTCTCATTCTTATACACAAATAAATATGTAGACTAAAATGAAGAGATCGTTCCCATAGTGCATGAAGAAGTGTTTTAATTGAGTGCATAGACTAATCGCCCGAAATTATCTCGCCCGGGTCGGGCGACTTGGCAAGTTTTATTTAATTTATTATTTTTATAGATTACTCGCCCACGACGATGATTCTGTACAGATAAAGAATTGCCTATATATATCTGTCTTATAGTGAAAAAGATAAAAAATACATGTGAAATCTGTTTCAAGGTATATTTTAACACAGCATGAATTAGGTCTGGTTAAAAATATATTTTATTATATAATTAGGTCCTTGTTTATTAGATGGACCATCACCTGTTATGTACCAAGTTTTGTGAAAATTTAACATATAAACTACTTTTGCAGATTATTTTAAAATTAATGGTTATCGATGGGTTCAGTTTTTCAATATGTATATCTCATAGTCAATGGTGCGATACATTTAAATTAAATATTCCTAGCCAATTTCCTTATCCCTTCTTTAATAATTTCCTTCCCTATCCTATAGTATCCCTTACCCTTGAACCTGCTAAGGTCATTTAGCGCACTTGTAGCACATCTGGCGTTGCTTGTGTCAAAAGGCAACCGTGCCTAACCGTACCGTTACCCTATCTGACGTACTTTACATTAAAAATATTCTATTCTAGCTGGTGCCCGCGACTTCGTCCGCGTTCTCTATAGCCTATAGCCTTCCTCGATAAATGGACTATTCAATACAAAAAAGAATTTTTCAATTCGAACCAATAGTTCCTGAGATTAGCGCGTAAAACCAAACAAACAAACAAGCTGTATATATAAGTATAGATTCGAATGGTCTTTAAATTCTACTATAAGATGAATTCGAACAATCATTACCTCTATAATACATTCAACTTCTTTCAAAATTGGACCCACCTAACCAAATATACATCGTTATGTGAAAATAAGTTTAGCATACCCATTGATTTAACAAATAATTGAAAATATTTCATTTTATTAAACACATTCTATACAATCCAGTTGAAAACATTGATGCGACGGAAAACTTTACAAATCGAAAAGAAAAGCCTGGTAAACTTCTCTATTTTGTTGAATTTGTTATGAACTAGTTTGAAACGGATTTAACCCAGTCTTAACTAGTTGCTGAATACTTTTATAGATTTCGTATACATAGCTAGAAACAAATTTTGTTTTATCTTAGTTTTCCCTATGCCTATGTATTTCCAATGGGTCCCACATCAAGGTCATGTTTTATATCTTGGGAGCCATTCTTTATCTCACAATAAAATTTATTTGTTACCAAAAATAAATTTCTAAAAATTTAACAAGTATTTAAAATTAAATTATTATAATGAATATACATCTCGATAAAATGCACATGTGTAGGTATATATAATATGGTGTCTATAAAATTATGAAGTAGAGTAACTCGGTTTGAGGATATGATCAGTCTCTTCTTGTACTCTAACAGGATATATATATATTATATATGTACTTCAGTCAATGAATAGGTAAAGGGTCACAATTTCGCCAAATCCATTTAAAGGACATATAAGAAATAAAGAAACAAAGAAAAAAGAAAAAAAACATTTATTTGGTGCTTCTAAATACATAAAAAAGTAAAAAAAAATTGTACCAAAATGGTTTCCACTCATGTAGTCAGTGATCCAATGGTCAGTGGTCACTGATATAATTGGTCTTTTGTTTGTATTTTATTATTATACAACGAAATGTGAAATAATTAAGGAAGAATTATCAGATCATCATTAGATTTGCTTATAAATTCTCGTTTGAGTCTATTTTTTCCTCTTATCCCCGAGCTTACGCGACACATTATTATTTCTATATTGCACCTCTTTGCCTCTCTGTCCCTCTGTCCCTCTGTCCCCACTTTAACGAATATTTGATGGCGCCCATCTATCTCGCAGCATAATATTCTGTGTCGATGAATAATGATGTTTTGAATTTATTTCCAAGAGCTTCACTTTGACAGGATTGTTTAAGCGAAGCAATAATGGTGGGGGAAATTAAATGGGCGCTTGTAAACGTGTAATTATTAAATTTCTATGTCGTTTCAATTCATTTTATGGATATACGAAAATAATGTATAAGGTATACATAAATTGCAAGATTGGAGATTCTTTAGATGTATAAATTGGTTGACTTATATTATAGGAAGAGGATAAAACAAAAGAAAAATGATAAATTAAGAAGAGAAAAATTACTGTGTAACACGGTTGTGGAAATCTGTTTAGTGTTTTCCCATACCATTTGATCTTATGTTTGATATAATTTTGAACATGATTAATTCAAGTACTGTAAATAAATAAAATCCAAGATAATATTTTTCGAAAAAATATAGATATTCAGTATGAAATGTCTTTGCTACGTCAAATCAAAGCCATGTTGATTATTTATTTATTTAATGAAAGGGCACACTGTCTTAAAACTGGACAGTCCGTCTGGCACAAAACATTAAAGTCCTCCTTACAAAGAACTATAGTGAAATAACATCAATCTTTATATTATTATGAGGAAAAGACGCGATAGCCAAATCGCCACCATATCGTCTATTTTCAACATTGTGATTGCATTTCCCCTGGGCTTGTTTGTATCTATGATGACGGTACCATACCACCAACCAACAGTTTCTAGTACATTTAGTCTGTTTATTTGCACATAATAATAGCACGAAATCTTAAGTACGTGGTTAAGAAAAGGAAAAAAAATAACATTTCGCTTAAATTGATTAGTTCCAATTTTTTTATTGTTTATAGTTAATATGAAAATGAAACATTAAATGACTTAATTCCTGTGTTATTCTGTTAAGAAAAAAAAACGATAAAAACAAAAATTAACAAGTCAATGATCCACAATTATATGAAAAGCATAGAGTGTTACGAATTAAACTAATTTTAACTCATTGATTAGTGGATCAATTTTTAAAGATTCTTTCATCGCTTTTCACGTTTATACATTTTCAGGAATGTTAGATCTCAACAAAAATTATGAACGAAAGTTAAATTACAGCGACTGTGGACGTTTTTAAGAGTTTTATTCAATTTCTGCAGAATATTCTTATTCAAAAGGACGTTTTGTCTCGAAATGAGATAAAACAGTGGCGTTCCCTGACACTTTCTTTCATTTACCCCGTACACAAATACCTTCTTTTGAAATTAAAATGAAAACAGCGACACAGACCTTGCTTCCCGCTACCATTAGTCATCGAAATAAGCAATCATCCGAGTCTCCCCCCTTTTTAATTATGCAAAATCTGTCCCATTCATTCCGTTGCCCCTCCCCCCTCAACAGTCTCTTGTCTTAGCGGAATGGACAAAATTATTTACTTGGAAATTATGAAAAATACACAAGATGAATGACGCCATCTGTTTCTATTTCGGCTCAAAGCGAGCAGAAAGCTCCGTTTTTGTTTCGCATTGGACAGGTGCAAAGTATAAAACATTTATTTGTTTTGTAACATTACTTTTTAAGGAAAATTTTAGAAATGATACAAGTGACTGTACCATCGCTGACATTGAATCTATAGCTGGTAATAAAGATTATGCTAATGAATGCACTTAGACAGACAATTTCAATGTATAGAATAACCCTTTTAAGTTTTGGATGATTTTAGTAATATTGTGATATTAGTAATATAAAAGGCTTGAACAAATCTAGGTTCTAGGTGTTATATGTTATCATTGGAGTGTTTATCTGAAAAATATTATTATTTTCATGTCTTTTTTTCATTACATATCTATAGTATGCAAATACTGCCATTCGATTCATACATATTTCAGTAAAATTAAACACCAATTGGGGAAACAAAGATTGAAGCGTTCCACTGCGAGGCTTTGAAAAGTTTCACAAAATTATTTCGAGAGAATTTTTCGCTCAATCATAACATTCAGTCGATTATCAATTCAACCCGTTCACCGCTAGTTGGATGTCAATATTCATTTAGTCTGTGGCCACGGCGCGGGCGCGCGTGATTTGTCGCCCTCCTGCTCGACGCTCGAAAACCAAAATGTAGTACAACAAAAACAGTAGGTACGCTAACTTGACAACATTTAGACTTTTAGTCATGGCCCTATAACGGTTTCAATTTAGTTTTACCTAACTTAAATTGAAACGTTTATCAATTATCCATTATATTCTTAACATATGATACTTTTTATCCTGAAAAAATGTTAGGTCCCCGAAGGGTCGTCTAAAAATCTGAGGCTCGGCGCAAACGGGCCACCAATCACAGCAACAGCGACTTAACACACTTTTTCATGTATTTTATAGATGTGTCCGCGACTCTCCACTTGTGGTCGCTACGGGCCACACAAGACGCCGACACCCGCCACTGTCGCGCTGCTCCACCCCCGCGCAGAACCGTTAGACGTTCTACGTACGCACGTGTCACCATGGAGCACGACGCCTCAATAGATATTGATACATATCGGAAATCCATTCACGCTTCGCTATTTGGGTTATAAAATGTGGCGACTTCCGAACACCGGCGGTTACAAATGTGGCGGTAGCGCACGACAGCCACCGATGGCTGTGGTCGGTGGCCCGTTTGCGCCGAGCCTAATATATTATATAAAATTCTCGTGTCGCACTGTTAGTTGCTATACTCGTCCGAAACGGCTTAACCGATTTTGATGAAATTTTATATGTACACTTAATAGGTCTGAGAATAGGTTTTTATCTATTTTTTATATTCGGGCGAAGTCGCGGGCAGCAGCTAGTATTATATAAAAAATTGGGCGCAACCGTTGTCACAGTGATAAACTGTAATTTACCTGAACATGTTCTAGAACTTGCGTTTCATAATTTATAACTAGCTGAACCCGCTTCACTGCGGCATGCCCAATGGGCGCGTGCGGTACTGGCGTGCACAACGTCCACGCACGCACAAGAGTAAGAAGAGTGGTGCGCACTCATTAGCACACTGTGAAATTTGCAATAGTTTCGCTACTGTGTCTCCTGTTTGTGTGTTTGAAGGGACCAATCGTGAACCGAATACGAAATGGAGTGGAGTTTTCGCCGTGGGCTGTGCGCGTGTCGAAAATCGTTTCGTTACTAATTTGCAATATGTCTGTAGAGGCGACATGAATCTGAAATTAATATTATGTAATATTTTGAAATCTAAATTTGATTATTAACATGGTGAATATGATTTTCCAGAATATTATATTATATAGGTATTACACGCGCACGCGTTCGTTTTAATTTCGATATCAGCTGTGACGCCATCCCCAACAAACGAAACTCATTGCCGGCGGAGATAAACAGCCTGGCGAAAATTACTGTTGAGTTGTTTGATGTAATTCTTATCGTTGATAATGAAATTCACTATTATATTTTTGAAATATAATAGTGAATTTCATTATTATAAATTACTAGCTGTTGCCCGCGACTTAGCCCGCGTATCTTTGTAAATTATATACTGAAACCTTCCTCGAGAACCACTATCCATTGGTGAAAACAGCATGAAAATCGGTGCAGAAGTTTTTGAGTTTTTGAGTACATAAATGTAATTCAGTTTGAGCCATTTATTTAAGTAATTAAATCGTCTTGTTTCAGAGTTTTCTCAGTACATGGGCGACATGGAGGTCCAGGACTATAAGGCAATGACTGGAGGAACTGAAAGGTTAGTGGACTTATTATTTACGGATATCACAGTAGGTACAATAAACCATCGAACCGAGGAAAAGGATGTAGGTAGGCGTGACATAAACTTGAGAATTTTTGCAACTATTTTTATTTTATTTTTTGCACAATTTATTAGTTTAGCTAATAGATGATTATGATGATGAAATATTTTTTAGATATTTTTTAATTCTATTTTTTACTACACAGTAAAATATTATATTAAGCGCCTCTTTCGCCAACTACAAGGTAAAGTGCTGATTAGTTACTTTTAGAAATCATTTTCTGTTTTATCATTCGATAGCCGTTTTTTTTTATTATTTTCTATTTAATGTTTGGGACGTTTGACGGTTTAGCCTACATGACGTTTGTGAAAGAGGCGCTAATAGTTATGCTTGCTCCCGATTACCAGTCAATAAATAAAAATGTTAAAAAATAAAAATAAAAGCGTCATTGTTTCCATTTGACAGTGTTAGGTTTTTGGTAGGTATAAATAATCAATACTAATAATAAATCTGTAAGTGTGGGTATTGTATGTAACTATGTTCCTCCATAACTCTTAAACGAATTAACTGATTTTCATGAAACTTGGTAGATAAACATTGAGACGTACAGGACACAGGATAGGCTACTTTTTCTTTTTCAACGCGGACGAAGTCGCGAGCGCCAGCTAGTTGACAATATAAATAGCACAGAAGCCTATTAGAATGCGTTGCAAGCGGACGGCTGCCATCCCTCTATGAGCAGTGGATGTTTACCAATTGTGTGATGACATTATCATCAATCATTCTCAACATGAGACGTGTAACGTCGAATGTAAACATCGTCTGAAATTATCATTTCAAATATTGAAAAAATGTATTTTTGGATTTATCATTATTGCCTACATACAAAGACTTTATAAGTATATTTGGGAGCCCGTAAATTACGGCGTAGCCCGTAAATAATGGTAGTAGTACAATTCGTCCACTCGAGATTGTCCACACGAGAGAGAAAGAGAGAGAAGTGGACGAATTCGCACTGTCGCTCGCTAGTGCGAGTATGATTTAATACTACCAAAGATTTCGGGGCTTTCTGCTTGCTACGCCGCATCTATAGTTCAGATCAATGCCTACATAATTATGGAAATACAAAAACGTCTGATGAATTATTTCTTTTAATAATAATTACTCCCATGTTCGCATTCTTAAAATTTTATTAAAATCAGTACTTAAGGGCGCGTATAAAGAGAAATAGCCAATCCTAGATTTGAATTTTATCTAAGTAAAACAAAGTCCAATTTTAAAACTTTTTAAAGTTTAAAGATAGTTAAAGTTAAGGCGTAACTAGTTGACAGCCCGAACTCATCGTTGCCTGTAGCTAAAATTCATTCTGTTTCACACAGAAATTGGGCGAAAGAGAAAGACCGATGATGAGCAGTTAGAACATAGCGCGCACACATACACAATTGGACCGTATTGTGACGTTGTTAGGCAACGCACACTGCGAGATCTCGTCGAACGCGGACGTTTGCCGCGAGTGTTTTATCACTAATTTATTGTAGTACTAGTCTAGCAGCACGCCCCGGCTTCGCACGGGTATTTAACAAATAAATGACGCTTACATCGCATATTATAGTCTGGGGTGAGCGGCGACCACGCCACGCGACTTTTTTCTAATACTTACATTTTTAAACTCGTGATATCGTTCGAATGGAATGGTATAATAAAGACATTTAATTTAAACTCATACTTGTAATGTTCCTTTCAGTAGTGTTGTATATAGTGATTTTAGTATGTCTTTAGTTGGTAAGCCTTTTTAAATAAATAAATACTTATGCTGTTGCGACACTTTGTATAGATATTGATGTGTTCTGCAAAGTTTTCGCAGCGCACGCGATGTGAGGAATATTTTAAGTAATTTTTTTTACACCTTGGGTTACATTATTGGAGTTTTAGTAAGGATCTCTAATTTTTTTGAAAATTTATATAACATAGGCTATGTTCATCGCTGATAATGTAGCTTCCTAACAGTGAAAGAACTTTTCAAATCGGTTCAGTAGTTTCAAAGCGTATTCAACGCAAACAAACAAAGATTTAAATCTTTGCAAAGAAACAAACAAATTAGTATAGAAATAAGGTTAATTTTCCTGATTTTCCTGATTAGGATGTAAATAAAAGAAAAATACTTTTCATATTTATTTATTTTATAAACATTGGTATAACATAAAAATGAATGTTATATAAAATACAAACACAAAAAGTCTAAATTAGCACATATGGAGTTATTATTTTATTACTAGGTACTTCACAGAGATAATAAATATTCGTTGCGCTATTGATTTAACGTGATTGAGTAACAAATACCGATGAGTAAGATACAATACGTGATTGAATACAAATATGAACATCATCATCATCACACACTTTCGTTCGCATTTTATAATTATTATGATATGTATGCGTGGTATTGGTGCTAATTCTCTTGTCATAAAAACTAAACTATAAATTAAATTGACAGTACTAAAATTGTCATATTTGTCAGACACGGAATGAAATAGGCAGAAATACATTTTTATAAATAACCCAGTCACTGAAGACATCTTAGGTCGCAATAAATTGCACTGTCTTGATTTTTTGGGATGTTGTTAGGATAGATACCAGTAGTGTAAAACTAAGTTTGCAGTTTCGAGAGACCTGTGTGCTAACTGCACGGTGCTCGAAAAAGCTCGAAATTTTCAGACTTTTTTCAGTTTTTCTCTTATAACTTCTGAAAAGTGCATTCTATGGAAAAATCATCCTAGACACTCTTAAAGAAAATAAATTTTGCTACAATTCGAGTGTACCGCAGCTCTGTATGTCAAACAGATCTCGAGATACACTACTTCAAAAATGGGTCATTTTTCCTAAAAAGTTAGAAATTTTTGAAACAAAATATCATTTTACATGGAAAGTTATGAGAAATGAAGTTGTAGAGCATTTACTTAGTTTCAATTTGAGCACAAGTACAACTCTGTAGGGCCAATAAGTTCACTTGTTATCAAGTAAATAAGTAATAGATCCCTTTTGGAGGGGGAGACAAGTTAAATTGAGTATAATAAAATAATAATAATGTGCAAATAATATTAATGTGTAGGTTCTTATCAATATTGAAGCACAGAGGTGAAGTGGTGGAGGAACCTCACCTAATACCAACGCCAAAGGGTTTTAGTCGGTTAATGTCCGACATGACCCACAGGCCACCCCGGGTCTGTGGGTATCCATGGATGAGATTTCCCCTTGTCAAAAAGAAAAAAAAAATGCAAACTTGGTTTTACACTACTGGTATCTATCTTAACAACATCCCAAAAAATCAAAACAGTGCAATTTTTTGCGACCTAACGCGATTTTTTTGTCTTGGGTGACTGGGTTAATAGTCACATACGACAGTTTGTGATACTATGAGGTCTCACAGTGCTGACAAACGCAAAGGGACGGCCGAATCAATTCATAAACAGCACTTGAGTGATGAACGACACTATGTGTCCGTCAAAATCGACGCACAGGTAAAGTAGCCGCCGAGGCCCAAGCTATATTAGCGAACGCATTGTGTCCCGGCTTATGTCAAAAGCAAGGTTATAATCGTTGGAGTTTGAATGGTCGTCGGTTATTTCAGGTTATATTCAATTTGAAAATTATATTTGTATCAACTATGTACTTTCAACCAATGGATTACAGTAGCGAAGAGGAGTTTGATAATTATATCAGTGTAGGATTTCGAACAATAAGTACAAAAAAGTAATAGGTGGTTTTCAAAAATCCTTTCGATTACTACAGTGCGGATGAATTTAGGAGGCGGAATAGATTTTCAAAAGATAATATTGTTCTATTCGTGCTCCTGCCACTGATTAGTTAAAATCTCGACAAACTAACCAAAAGAGGCCTTCCAATACCTCCTGTTTATCAGTTACTAGTGGCCCTAAGATTTTATGCTTTTGGGAGTTTCCAGGTTATTGTACCTCTCTAATTAGGAAAAAAAATTACAAATAAACATTTGTATTATAATATGAATATAATTTATTATTTATTGTAGATAATAACGAAATACATTGACTTAAAAAAAAATGTTTCAATAAAGTATAAGCTTTATTGAAGTAAATGATTTACCATTATATTATTTACAGATGATTACTGGAGACCTTATAAAAATCAGTCAACCTACAGTCTCATAATATTAATATTTGGTCAATAAAATAATAATAAAAATCATATACCCACGCCGAAATAAAAATAAAACAAGCAACGCCAAACGAAAAATATTATACAGGCATATACAGGTTATAATATTAGTTAACATCTGTAATATCAATTGTCAAATACTAGAGTGAAGTATGCCACAACAAATTAACCAATCACAGGGCCGTTATTCAATACATAGTAAAGAACTTCTTGAATGGGATGGCTTGATATGAGTAACGCATAGCGTTCTTTGTATAGTATTGCTACTTAGACAAGTATCATTTGTGAATACGGGTGTTATACATACAAAAAAGTGTCAAAGGTAAAAATTATTCTCATAAAATTCTAAACAAGAGTATAAAAGTTTTTATACTAACTTTCAAAGTTTGAAAACTGGCGGTAACTTAAAAACCGTCAAGCTAATCAAAATAATGTAGAGAACATGTTAAAAAATTGTTAAAAAAAAAATGTTTAAAAATTTAATGTGGATAATTTTTGTTTTTGATACTTTTTGTGCTTATTAAAGTTTTCGCAAAATACTTAAAAAATCGTTAACGGGTTGAACCGTTAACCCAAACAAGTTTGAAAACTTTATTAATTTGTTTGATTCCTCCATACATTGCTTACATAGAATGTCTGTATATATACTTACAAATTTGAGATGTTACAAACAGAAGCGTCAGTTTCAATGCATCCCAGTTAGTTTGAGCCTGAATATTATAGTAGCTAAATCCTTTACAAGGGGCATGTGCTGAGGGAATAATATCTTTGAAGGAGGAAACACAAGGTTGATTATGTACGTCTGTTTGAACCACCATTTGTAGAAATGATTCTTGAGGTGACCTAAAACAAAAATATATTAGTTAAAAATATACAATTAATAAAATAAACACTATATAGACACTGGGATTTAGTTACGAATTTGAGTAGCAGTAGCAGAACATGAGGAAGAAGATGCTTTGTATGTTTCTGCTTGAACCACAATTGCTTTATATGCCTCAGGATGGTTTACATGAGGTGATCTAAAACAGGAATTATATAAATAAAAATTAGTTTTAAATTTCTAGAAAAATAGAACCTGATTTAAAATTATTTTACAAATAGCTACCCGGGGTGCATTTTTTTATGTAAAAACCTTCCCTGATTATGCCTCTATCCATGAGTGAAAACAGAATTAAAATCGGTCCAGCCGTTTTCGAGTTTTGCGCTTAGCAACACATTTTGCGAGAAGCAGTTAGGTATAAGCGTTTTTTTTTTTCTCCATTACGACGATCCTTTTGCGGTTCTGTTTCATAAAATAAAGCATATAGCTATAAAAGCAGCACATACCTATTTATTTATACTGTAAGAATTTTATTATTTATGGACCATAAATTTAAAAAAAATACTAGGACAAAATTATCTTTACAGGGATAAGAAATATTCGTTGCTCTAAGATATAATTATTATACTCTAACTATTCAAATCCATCCAGCCATTTCCGCCTGATTGAGTAATATAAGTATATATATGATAATATGATACTCATTATTATTATATTATGATAATCATTATTAATTAGTATGATTTGCATAGCGTTGCCATCTCTAAAATAACGATCATAAAATTCAGTCCAGCCGTCTCGAGTTATAAATAACTAGCTGGTGCCCGCGACTTCGTCCGCGTTCTGAATGAAAGGTACCCTATGTCCTTTCTGGTGTCCCAGACAACGTGTATTATGTATGGCCGACCAGAAAAGTGCTTTATCAGTTTCGATAACAAATTCCATTCATTTCAAAATTCGCTAAGGCTTAGGCCGGTTTCAGTGTTCTCCTGACGGTCAGTACTGACGATACGTACTACCGACCGTGCGACTGACGCGGTTGTCACTTGTATGAAAATTCACAAGTCGTTACAAAGCTCGCCGGACCGTACGCACGCGTATTGCTACCGCGGTCGGTCAGGAGAGCACTGAAACCGGCCTTAGATTTGAAATATAGGTATTGATTACTGATTGACATAATTGTCACTTTGAATTTTCAAAAGAAAACTGACCTTATTATTCTACAACATACAAATAATGTTAGGGTGATAAAGTACTTTATTTGTCGAGTTTACCTACATAATATAACAAAAATTATGTATATATTATAACAAAAATTAGATTAAATATGTAATAAAACTTACCCATTATTTTTATATTTTGTAATTTGGTACAATGTGACGAGATTGTCCAAAGAGAGTCAATGTGATATGAAAATATGAAGTCACTTGTACAACAGCCTTGCCTAACTAAATAATAAAATAATGTCTTTACGTACAAACTATGCCACGTTATAAATAACTAGATAAATATAATATTTACGATGTATTTAGTAGACTATAGACTCTAGTCTAGCTCAGTCTAGCTGACAGATGACAGAGTGTTGCCATTGCCAACCTTATACGAAGTAATATTCGGGGCCCTAATAAATCCGTATAAATTCCGTATGACTGTGTATTGTATTGTAAAAAAATATCAATTGCAAAAAAGCAACCGTTTTCATAGGATTCATTTATTAAAAACTAACTGGTGCCCGCGACTTCGTCCGCGTTGCAAGGAAATGCAGGAAATATGTGAGTGGTAACGCCAGACATAGTTATCCCTGTGACGACGGTGGCGTCGCCGCGCGACAGTGGCGCCCAATCCGTACAATATCTTTTTTTTATCCACACAATATCTTTTTATCTTTTTATGTCTTATTCTGATGTATAAGCTATATTGTTGTGAATTTCATTGAAATCCATTCAGTAGTTTTTGTGTGAGAGTAACAAACATCCATACATTCATACAAACTTGCGCATTTATAATATTAGTACCTACGGAATAAAATGATAATGTATGATTTTAAATAATAATTATAATAAATGAATAATTGATAAATTAACATCGAAATCAAAACAATGGTGCAATAGATACTTGTTAGGCAGTGTTGTCCATCAGCTGGATTATTTAGTTTCGTATTTATTTATGTACAATACTACTTATTGTATTTTTTTATATTGTATCCTTATAAAATTATTATTATTTTATATTTCTGAACATATAATTCCGCATAAATATTTGTATGTTTAAGTTACCCGTATGTGAAGTTGAAAATTAGTACATATACGGATAAATCCGTATAAATGGCAATACTGTGACTCCCTGCCCGGCCCATTCAAGGAGGATAGAGGTAACTCTTATCCTCCTTGATACCATTTATTGTGTGGGCGTGCCTTCCCTCCACTACCCGCGGGGGAAGAAAAGTCGAGTGAGATGCACATCGATTCATACCAAATATGAGGACAGAAAAAATCACAAATAGACCCTTGGGCTAACGGTTTTTATGAAAAAACTACTGCATATATCTATTTTGTGTAAAGTTATTTCAACTCTTGAATAACTAATCAATGTTTATGGGCAAAGTATTTTGGAGTTTTTGTAAACTAGAGTGACCTATTCAACCTCAAAGTTGCATTAAAACTTGTGTTAAAATATGGATTTTTCAATGATCATATCTTTTAAATTAATACTTTTTTTTAAGGATTGTATGCCTAGAAACTTAGTTAACGACAAGATAAATCGGTATCATGCTTACTTTTGTAAATTAAACATAAAACAGCGGTGTAATTAACCTTAAACGTTTGTATGTAGGAAAAGTGACTTGTAAAACCTTAAGGTTAAATATTAAATTAAAATTTTAGTAAGTTAAAATTTTATTAAGTTTGTTAATTTATTTTATATCATAAATAATCCATAGATTCTGCGTTTCTAAGGACACACAATAAAAACACTCACAGTTTGGTATCATTGAATTTCGTCATAGTTGGTGATTATATTTTTATTTTTTTTAAGAAAAATATATATAAAACATAAAGTCTGTCTGGCTTTTTAACTTTTACGATTTGCGACTTTTAATTATCTTGATTGAAAGTGCATCCCTCCGGTGCTTCACTATGAAAAACATCATCCCTCTTTAATCAAGATGAAAGCGCCATAATAGGTCTCTTGTCAAAAGGAAGCAGCAATGCTTTGATTGTGATATATCTACGTACATTATACGTATAAGCGTGTTATAAATCACTCTATTTTTGACCTTATTATTGGTGCGCTAAGGTCGCTGTCGACACAGTGACCTGTTGTAACATTGTAACTCACGAAGAAGAGCAGAAAGGTTGGCTGGCTATAGTATATTGCGTGGGAAAAAGGCTGGCCACGCAGATTTTACTCTAGATCTCTCAATATTAAAATAAATGGAACGTCTCCATAAAATATAGAGAACAATTAATATATATAACATAATTACAAATTATATACAAGCAAACTAATTTTTAAATAGTTACTTTTTTTTAAATATCAATGTATACATTTTTGACTCTTAGCCATCGCTGGATGATCTATTTTCTGTAATAAGAAGTTTGATTTAGCATTGCTTTATTGCTCAGTCCTATTATAATTCTAACACATATTATTCATATTAGAAAAGAGATATAAAGTTTCTTGCCGTGTGCTTTTCCTTGTATATTTACTATCCAAATCGGTTACATACCCAATTAACACAACGTAAAATATTAAATAGTATAATTAACATCAAACATGACCATGCACCTTGGTGCAGCATGATAAGATTTTATATTAAGAGATTTTGTATTAGTAAGAGTCTTGGTTTAGAGTCTTATTTAATTTAATATGTTTAATTTTAATATAGTGAATTTTTATTTTTTAAAACTAATTTGAAATACAATTATTCATCGGAGGTTTATATATAATTTGTAAAAACAAATGGGATAATTTAACTTTGACCAGTCCCTTAATTTTATACTTAACTAAGCCCCGTTCAAGCGTCCGACGTCATCCATCTTGTTTTTCTTTTTTTCGCCCTCCCAATTCCAACAACGTTCGTCAAAGTGCAATATCATCAAATCACTGTAAAAGAAGTTCCATGATTTGGGTGGAGGGTTAGTGGAGGGGGGATAAAATATTACAACGAGAGAGTTCGTTTCCGCCAGGACGAGTTGCTCGCTATAAGCTTTCCACTCACATTGAGCGTTGATTGTGAAGCGATGGATTGCTGTTTTAATGCTGTTTTATTGCTTGAACAAATATTGAGATTGTGAAACAAGGGATAAATATTTATAAAGTTTATTTTGTAATTATAAAATACTAGTTTTTGTCCGCGAATTTCTCCGCGTTAATATTACTTTTTAATTAATCTTTATTGCTTATATTTTTTTTTTAAGCGTAGATATGTGTATTTACATGCGATCGGTTAAGTAGTTATAAGGCATGTAAGCGTCACAAGCAACGAAATTCACTTTCTCATTTATAATATTACTAAAAAAATTTCTAAAGTAGTGTATTTACCTTCTGCAACTTTTCATTTTCTTCTTAATGTGCTAATTCTCTACGAAAGTTGGTGATCAACATGGCTATCGTAACCTTGGAAACTTCTGTGCACGAAAGAGTGAGCGAGTGGTTGCACTATTTTCTTAAATTCTTGAAAGTTGACGTTCCATTCGCTAATCACATTATATTATTATCATTATTTATTTTTGGTTGTCTATCATCAATTTGTAATTTTTAGTTATATAACCTGGTGTGGATATTATTAGTTTTGAGCTGGGCACTTTCTACGAATAATATAATTGCATTGCGTTATTTCTTAGTTACGAGTTAGTGCATTATTCTTAAACTGAGCGTCCAACGCACACACATACAATCGAGTATATATGCAATGTGTTGGCGTGATCGCGTACGTAGGGAGCTGCGCGCGCATTAACTGTGAGCATTAGCATGTTGCTGACGCGAACCCTTACATTTTTTCCCTACCCAAAGTCGTATAACGCGGCTATATAAGTTTTCACTTCAAAAACCCAAGTAGTTCTACTGCAGACTATGACAGATTTAGAGCTTTTCTTATAATAATAATTATAAAATATCTAAAGATTTCTTCCTTATAGTATAGCTTGTGTTGGAGAAATAGATCACCGCTTTTAGTGGCGGCATCTTGTGCCGAGTCACTCAAGACGTATTTCATGGTACGTCGACTCACGAAATGATATTGTCGGATATATGATTTGAGAGAGTAACAAATTTATTTGCCTTTGTATGTACTGAACATAGTTCAACAAAGTATCGATCTAAAACGATTTCATTTATCACTTTCTTTGAATTCAGATCACAATATGGCATCCTAAAAATATTTACTTACTGCTTTGTATAAAATTTATGTTTAAGTAAATATATTTATGATTTCTTTCAAATATGCATAGGTATTTTATCTCAAAATATAAACCATGATATAAAATAATGCCTATGTTACTCGCTGATAACGTGTACAGCTTTCTATAGGCGAAAGAATTTTTTTAAATAAGTACAGTCGTTTTTGAGTTTATTCATAACAAACATACAAATCTTTTCTCTTTATAATATTAATAATAGACAAAGTTGTATATAAATATTATGGTACAAGAAAGATTTTATTGTGCGTACTTATAAATGCGAAAGTTTGTATGGATGGATGTATGGATGTTTGTTACTCTTTTACGCAAAAACTACTGAACCGATCACCATGAAATTTTGCATACACGTTGTCTGGGATACCAGAAAGGACATAGGGTACCTTTCATCGTTCAACGCAGACGAAGTCGCGGACACCAGCTAGTATTGTGATATGTCTGTTATTTGCATTTGAGTCGGTAGCTTGTTCTTTTAATTTTTTTTTTTATTTAAATTTTCATTAAAAGTTACTTTGAGGAACTGCTTAAAAAGTTAATTAAATTGAAAGTAGTTTTAAAATTAAAATCCTCACTTCTAAAGTGACCGGTGATTGTATTCCCTAGGTCACAAGTTTTTATGAATTATCTATTTATTGTTACACTTTCAAAGATATTAATATAATATTAATTTAAATTAAGTTAACTTCAATAGTGAATATCAATATTAAAGTTTCGATAAAGTTGGTCGAATCAATTGAATATAAGGGGTGACTTGTTGCATTCCCTCATTAAATCAGTTAGTTCCTTACGCACGCTTGAATTGCAAGTTGAGTGGGAGAACCGAGAATGATCTCTAATGCAAAAAGTGTCATGTTTTGTTACATTTTTTTTTAATTCACTAAATTAATGCACTCATACGAACTATAGTGTAGCTTTATTTATAACTCTATATAGATAAAAGTTGTTGGATGCGAGCAAATCGGTGAATATTGGCTTCTATTACTTAGAAACGTGTTATTATTATACTAACTAGCTGACCCGGCGAACTTCGTACCGCCTAACAGTCAATAAATGTATTACCTTTTAGATAAACTTTGCTTTTTGCTTAGTTCTTTGCTCTATTAATAACACCCGGACATCACAACAACATGAGACTTGTGGGACATTAGCAGTACCACATTTATGCTTTTGCATGCATTCGGATGTAGCCAAATGAAATACTCAATAGCTTGAATATTATATTAACTGATAGAATTGACAATAATTACATTTTAAAATTAGCCTATGCTCCGGTTGAAAAACTATAGCACAATAATAATTACAAAATGTTGACAACCCCTTTTATACACAAATTTGACATGACAGTTTATTCGTTTTCATAATTTCGAATCTATTCTTGATTTTTCAAATCTTCTATGCCAGCGTTAGTCGGAGAGGTTGTATATCTGTGGAGTATCGCCACATATTCCCCCTGGCCAGACCATGACTATGGTCGATAGTAGTCCGGAAATCTGATTCGACGACCACTGCGCGACCTCTTCTCCTCAGACACGGCGTTAGGTACGACGACACGACTTGAAGATGGCTCATCGGTCAGCTCACATCTGTCTTCGTTGAGGTGCGTCGCTTCTCTCATCAGAAATGCCGGTTTCAGCCTGTCGATGGAGATGTTCTGAACCTTGCCGCGGACATCGACGGTAAAGAATTTAGGCTGCTTCTTCACTATCTTATAGGGTCCAGCGTACGGCGGTTCTAGAGAACTTCTGACATGGTCTTGACGAATGAAGACGTGTGTAGATGTATGCAGGTCTCGGGGTATGTAGAAGGGTGAATTGCTGTGCCATGTGGTAGGTTGTGGAGTCAGTTTCGCCATGTAGGAGCGAAGTCGGTTTGCGTACTCGGTGACATCTCTAACGTTGCAGTCGTTACTGGGTGAGAAGAACTGACCCGGTAGACGCAGGGGTTCACCGTAAACAAGTTCAGCTGGAGACGACTGTAGATCTTCTTTCCAGGAACTACGCATTCCCAGAAGTACTAAAGGCAAAGATTCAACCCAGCTGGATGTGTTGTGGCACATAATGGCAGACTTGAGTTGACGATGCATCCTCTCGACGATCCCGTTTGCTGCAGGATGGTAAGCAGTGGTGCGAAAGTGGCGCGCACCAATCAAGGCAGTGAGGGCCTTGAAAAGACTGCTCTCGAACTGTCGACCACGGTCCGTAGTCACTCGAGCAGGACAACCGTATCTGGCTATCCAGCCAGAGACGAGGGCAGTTGCACAGGATTCTGCTGTTATCTCCTTCAGAGGAAACGCCTCAGGCCAACGAGTAAATCTGTCGATGACTGTAAGGCAGTATCTGAAATCATAAGACAAAGGTAAGGGTCCTATGATGTCGAGGTGTATATGAGAGAACCTCGAGGAAGGAGTTTGGAAGCTGGAAAGAGGTGATTTAGTGTGACGGAAAATCTTGCTTTTCTGACACTGTAGGCATTCTCTTGTCCATTCTCTGCAGTCCTTTTTTATTCCTGGCCATACGAATCTCTGTGTGACCAGTCGCACAGTTGCAGATGCTCCGGGATGATGCAGACCATGGATCATGTCGAAAACTTGTCTACGTAGCTGAGGAGTGATATACGGTCGAGGAGTTTGAACAGAAGTATCACAGTAGACAGGTAAGTTACTCTCTATACAATTCTTCTTCTGTAGCTTCAGTGCTGAACCGTTTAGCAGGAGATTTTGCAGTTCAGGGTCTGATTCCTGATATCGTGCAAGTTTCTCGTAATCAATTGCAGTTGCAATCTCTTCCACTCGTGACAGTGCGTCAGCGACAATGTTTTCTTTCCCAGGCAAGTATCTAATGTCAGTTGTGAATTGTGAAATGAAGTCTAGGTATCTAAATTGACGTGGAGTATATGTGCTTTTGTTCGCGGAAAAAGCAAATGTCAACGGCTTGTGATCAGTGAACACGACGAACGTTCTTGCCTCCACCATGTATCGGAAGTACTTGACTGCTTCATAAATGGCTAATAATTCACGGTCGTAAGGACTATATTTCTTCTGTGAAGTAGAAAGTTTGCGTGAGAAAAAGGCTAAGGGTTTCCAGTCTTGATCAGATTTGCAACGTTGTTGGAGTACAGCACCTATAGATGCGTCTGAAGCGTCCGTGATCAACGCTAATTCTGCAGACGGATCCGGATGGTTGAGAAGGGTAGCTTCTGACAACGAAACTTTACAGTCTTCGAATGCACGTATCAGTTCCGGAGTCATTTCGATATGCTGTGATCCTTTGACTTTGGGTCCGGCGAGCAAGGCATTAAGTGGAGCTTGAACTTGTGCAGCGTTGGGCACAAATCGGCGATAAAAGTTAAGCATTCCTAAAAAACGTCGAAGTTCCTTTACAGTTTTAGGAATGGCGTACTCCTGTATAGCCTGAACCTTGGTATTCAGAGGCTTAATACCAGCTGCCGATACAGAATATCCGAGGAAAGTCACTTCTGATAGACCAAATTTGCACTTGGCTGTGTTGATCAGAATGCCGTATTTTTTAAGTCTCTCGAATAATTCACGCAGGTGTTCCTTGTGCTTCTCTGGAGAAGGTGAAAATACGATTATATCGTCAATGTACCCGTAACAGAATTCGAGACCACCCAAGACTTCGTCGATGAACCTCTGGAAAGTTTGTGCAGCATTCCGAAGTCCAAAAGTCATATACGGGAATTCGAACAATCCGAATGGTGTCGTGATTGCGGTCTTGGGTATATCCTCAGGATTGACGGGAATCTGATTGTACGCCTTCACAAGATCAAGTGTGGAGAAGACTGTAGCTCCAGCAAGCTCGTAGGTGAAGTCCTGTATATGTCGGATGGGATACCGGTCAGGAATTGTTCTGGAGTTCAGTGCTCTATAGTCACCACAAGGTCTCCAACCGTTGTCTTTCTTCTTGACCATATGCAGTGCTGAGGACCATTGACTTTCCGAACGTCTAGCAGTTCCACTTTCGAGCATGTCTTCAAATTCCTTCTTGGCTGCTTGGAATCGAACTGGATCGAGACGTCTTGGCTTGGAATAAACTGGAGGACCTTGCGTTGTACGGATGTGATGAAGAGTGTTATGTTTTGTTGTAGACTGTAAGCCTGCTGGTCTAGAAATTTCGGGATAGTCACGTAAAATATCGTGAAACTCTGTTTCTCCCGAAACTACTTTCACCGAGGAGATGCCATCTGAACTTTTGGACAGTTGGGCGTTTGCAGTTAGCGACGTAATACTGTCGATCAGGCGCTGATGTCTACAGTCCACTAGTAATCCATAGTAGCTCAAGAGATCCACTCCAATGATGGGTTTCGAAACGTCAGTTATTATGAAGTTCCACACAAAATCTCGTCTCAACCCAAGATTTAAATGAAGCCGGATTGGTCCATATGTGTTTATCACCGTACCGTTAGCAGCTACCAACTCGTACGATGTTTTGGTACAGGGCGTCTTGACTGCTGCTCGCGGAAAAACACACAAGTCGGAACCAGTGTCCACCAGGAACTGCATTTTTGATGCGCGATCAGTTACATATAGACGGCCTGTAGTGGATGATGGGCAGTCGCTGGCCGCTACTTCCGACTGCCCTTCGAGTTTCCCGACCCGAAGTTACATGGTTGTTTACATTTTCTAGCTCTGTCAGCAAATGTGTAGTGGTAATAACAGTATGGATGATTCGGTGGTGGCTGTCGTGAACGAGAGCGACTTCTTGAGCGAGTCCGACGTATATCTGCTTTCTGGCGGTAAGTGGTGCGACTATTTAGTTTGGCAGAAAGGACTGAAATCTGTTTCGCGAGCTCTGTGACTTGCGCTTCAAGATCATTTTGGACAGATGGTGTGGACTTGGATGTACTTGCCACTTGTGGACATGGAGGGACAATCTCGTGAATCTTGTCAGCTAGTTCTGCGATTTTCTCCAGGGTCAAATCGGACTGCGATGCTACAACCGTCTGAATATTGGTCGGTAATCGGCTAGACCAAATAGTGGAAAGGAAATCTTTCGGGACCGACGGACCAGCTAAATCTTGTAGATGACGCAAGAATTGTGATGGCTTACAATCTCCAAGCTCTTCATGCATCAACAACTGCTTTACTCTTTTTTCTTGAGATGCTGAAAGGCGCTTAATAAGCTCAGTCTTTAGCCTTAAATATTTATCGGACTCCGGCGGGTTAATTATAATATCCTTCACTTCAGCAACGTAGCGATGCTCCAGTTGTCCGACAACATAACTGAATTTTGTCTCGTCCGTAGTTATTCTGGAGAGCAAGAATTGGCTTTCAATTTGAGCAAACCATAGTGCAGGTTCTTCTGGCCAAAACGGAGGTACTCTGGCGTTAATCCTGACGATTTCTTGCCTATCATCGTCTGCTGAGGCCATCCTTAAATTATGCTGAAAAAACGCTCCGCTTATGGTGGCACCATATACCAAGTTTCTTCTTTCCGAATGAATCTTGCGGCTTCTATTAACTCACAACTATTCTGTGAGACGACGGCGGTCACCAATATGTGACATGGTTGTATCTGCGCGTCGTCGGTGGTCACCAATATGTGGGACATTAGCAGTACCACATTTATGCTTTTGCATGCATTCGGATGTAGCCAAATGAAATACTCAATAGCTTGAATATTATATTAACTGATAGAATTGACAATAATTACATTTTAAAATTAGCCTATGTACATAGAAAAACTCCGGTTGAAAAACTATAGCACAATAATAATTACAAAATGTTGACAACCCCTTTTATACACAAATTTGACATGACAGTTTATTCGTTTTCATAATTTCGAATCTATTCTTGATTTTTCAAATCTTCTATGCCAGCGTTAGTCGGAGAGGTTGTATATCTGTGGAGTATCGCCACAGACTAATCGATTTGACAGTTTCTAATGACAGTGAAAAAGTTATCAACAACGGTTGCTATAGGTGACACGTACGTTTCGTTTTGATTGACGTCAAATGTTTGCCAGCTGGGGACAGTGGTTTGTATGGGAAGAGAAAATTGTTGTTTTTAGTTTTTCTTCGTATTTTTTTACATTTTTTTCTCTCCATAACAACCTTCCTCAGACTTCAACAAACACAACAAAAAAGAAATCAGCCAAATCGGTCCAGCCGTTCTCGAGTTTTGCGCTTAACAACACATATTTTAATGATTATTTTTTTATTTATACAGATAGATAGATTATCTATAATAAATTAATATCAATAAGTACTAATAATAAATGTGTAAGGGTTGGTCATGGAGTAAGTTACTTTGATTTCAGAGATATCGTGTTTATATGCTCTATACATGATACTGAAACTAAATTGACCATTTTTACAATTTTTTTTCTGTATGTATGTATGTTCCTCTATAACTTAAACGAATTAAATTATTTTCATGAAACTTGGTAGATAAACATTTAGACATACGGGACACGGGATAGGCTACTTTTTTCTTTTTAACGCGGACGAAGTCGCGGGCGCCAGCTAGTTTTATAATAATAATGTATAATATACCTTAACAATAAAATCGTCACACAGGTCGACCGTCGACTTGAAGGTAGTTAGCTCCTGTCGCATATTAACACATGCAATGCCACAGGTAGTGCAAGTGCCAGACGGATGTAAGTGCATTTAGGATTTGTGTGTTTGTTTGTTTTTCACACACTTATACAGCATCTATCAAAGAAATAAAGACTGTTCCCGAACGATCAACTAAAAAATAAAAATAAAAAATATCAACGCCCGACAAAAATGTATGAGCGACAAAGATTGAATAAATGTTTTAAAACATAAGAAAAGGGGGCGCGGACGAAGTCGCGAGCAAAAACTAGTTATCTTTAAATCTTATCTACAAAAGGCGATGTGCGTATGTATGTCCCCGTATGTCTCCTATAGACTCTAAAACCGCTGAACCCATTTTGATATATTAAAAAACTAGTGTTTTTGCCCGCGACTTCGTCCGCATCCGATCGCTACCAAACTTCACTGGAACACCCGCTGGACTAATCTGAAGATTGTCTGAAAGTTTCATCAAAATCGGTTCAGCGGTTCAGAGTCTATAGGAGACAATACATACACACATCGCCTTTTATTATATAGATAGGTAACAGTACCTTTATTCGTATTAATACCGATAACTAATTTCGTAGCCTACCGTACAGAGGAGAGAACTATATTGTGTCTATAATTGTGTAAGGCTTCGTGGCACAATCCCTTTATAATGCATTTGATTGCATTAACTGCACTCCAGTAATCTTCCATATGCTGACAGTAGTTAAATTATAGACTACCTAACTTGCTTGTGAGGCGTTTTATAATGACATTAGCGATGCTATTAAAAAGCTAATGTGTTTGTGTTGATTTAATTAATCTCTTTATGTACACGCAAAGTCAAAAATGTAGCATTTTTCGTTTGGTTATAGCCTGGAAAAATCAATCTTTAAGCAACAGAACTTCAAATAGACTATAATGGTGGCAGGGTATACGCTGCGTTTCGCAGTCTTTTGGGCAAACCCCCTGACAGAAGACCACCGTGAAATAACAGCTTTATGTGCTGTTGTGTTTCGGTGAGTGAGTAAGGGATGCCATTACCCCATCCCCTCCTTATCCCTTATCTTTAATCCTTCTATGGTCCGCAGCGCACTTACAGCCCCTATGGCATTGTTTATGTTATAGGCGACGGTATCCACTTAGCACTAATATCTTATTAGTGCATCACGAATGTATTAATTGGCTTTTTCAAAGAGATGAACATCAAACAACGATGTAGTGGAAAATCTGGAAATATTTTGGAAGTAATCTTACTTATTAGAGGAATTTTGTGTTGACTTTCAACTATGCAAATGAGTTCTCCATATTCAGTATGCGAACACGGCTTTGCAATTACTCGTCACTCTCGAACAGTAGCGAATTTATACTCAAAATGTAGTTCATCTTAAAATAAAATAACTTATATATTGGCTAATAAGTGACATTAAGAATGAGCTGCATCTGTAAAATAGTTTTGGATCGATAAGCAATCAGTTGGTCCTCTCCGGTGCAGAATTACCTGAGCCCTGATTAGGTGCCGTGAAGCTCTGTTGCGAGCTAGACGGTCAATAAACTTTGTTCGTCTTAAGCTTTTCTCGATAACCATTAGCTGGTCCGATACACAACACAACTCCAGTTTGTTAAATGTTCGATTGGAGATCACGCGTATGAGATTGTCTTGGATATTAAAAATGAGATTGGTAATAAATTCAGTAGATTGATGAGCA
This sequence comes from Synanthedon formicaeformis, assembly GCA_945859745.1. Taxonomy (NCBI): domain Eukaryota; kingdom Metazoa; phylum Arthropoda; class Insecta; order Lepidoptera; family Sesiidae; genus Synanthedon; species Synanthedon formicaeformis. The sequence continues at coordinate 2,462,578 of OX243960.1, read as the reverse complement.
AAAGTGGTCCTGGTTGAAACTAAACATTATGTAATCTTTATTAGCCGAATACTTTATATTTTGCTTATTTATCTTGAAACACTCGATCAATGAAGTCGTTCAATTTGGTTAAATACTTTATAATTATGCAATATTTTGTGATAATTAGATTGAAAATCAGGATAAATCGTCGATGAAATGAGAGACGTAGATAAGAATCTCGATCGTTTATAAACTGACCGTGTGATCTCCAGCTTTATGACTGGAATGAATAATGGAATATACCTTAAATCTCTGAGGAACATTTTCAATATTATTAGAAGCGAAATTAATAGACGGTAGTACTCTCCCCATTGTTAAGTAGATTCTTTGGATGATTTGGATGATGTTGTACTTGCGCAAGAAAATAAAATATCTGTTATAACATATTATATAGTCTGAGATAGACATAAATTACAAATTTAATACAACATAGTTGGGATTTATTAACTTTGATAACGTCAAACTAAATTCAAAGTTAGAGAGACTGGCAGTCAGAGCGCAACCTCCTCAATTCGAGAGAATGATCTAAATTTTCTAAATCGTTTGTCACAAGTCACACGTTTTACTAGTCATTCCACCTTCACCCCCATTCACCAGACGCCCGCGAGCGTAATAACACAACGTGACACTCGTAATGGGGCGGGTCACGTCCCGGAAGACGGATGCAATTCTTGCAACTGCACTAAAAAAAAGAACTTAGCTTTCCTCTGTTAAAAATTACCACTTTATTCTGGAAGAGGAAAATTGAATACCTTTTAATGACACAGCTTTATATTCACATATTAAAAGTTGGAAAACGAAAACACAATACATAATATCTTAAGTGTAGACCCATTTTAAGAGTAGTAAAGTAATCAAAAAAAGAAAGTTGGCCATTGTAAACGCTCCATTTAGGTAAGATAATTGGAAAATCGTTTCAATAATTATTTTGTTTGACTTTTATTAACTTTACATATTGTTGATACACACTAGCTTATGCTTTTACAATTTTTATACAACATTATGAATCTATTGGATCTAATTACGTAATGTATTGATTACGCTAATAGTCCTATTTTGTATTTCTACAAGACCAACGTAAAGAACACAAGAAAAATAAAATACTTGTAATATGTTGTTTTATATGTACGTATAAAAACAAAAAGAAAATGAAAACATGTTGTTTTATATACCTTTGTGAATTGAATTTCTTAGTAAATTACGCTCGTATCAAAAGTAAAGCGTCTGTAAAATACCATCAAGTGAGCCGCCTGCCTGTCTGCCACCTCTTTATTGTAAAAATAAATAAATAAGTGTTTTACCTATTCTAATATAAAATAGTACCTACAACACAGCTGTTATACAAATTAATGATGCATTGGATTTTGTTGAAGCAACAAACAACAGAAATTCCGAGTCTCGTTTGCGAGCGGACCTTGTCAAAGCAGGACTACTTGTAGCAACGTCTGAGTACATTTGGAGAGCTCTTGTCAACTTTATTTATGAGAGTTGTCAATGACGGCTCTAGAGGGGGGCGGGGTCAAAACATTAATGTCTATGAATTGAGTTCTACATTATTGTAAGAAAATGAATAAATAAAGAGTGCTTACTTATTTTTTTGAGTTGGTCTAGTCTTGCCAATTTGTCTTATTTTTCATGTTAAAAAGTGCCAGACAGACTGACTAACTTGTAGTGCCTGTCCCGTAGTGATATAAGCGCAATGGACCATTACTTAAAATTACAATTTATATAAAATTGCATTTTTAATTATAAATTTTATTGACGTGCTTATTGGTCTAGTTTTCAGGGATTCCGGGTTCCATTTCCGGCAGAGCCTACATTTTTAAATGAACTTTTCAACGTCAGCTCTGGTCTAGATCTGGCCAATAGAGTCAGGGCACTTTGGGCACATTGGGCACAGAAATAGCAGCCTGTCTAATACGTATTTAAATAGTAGTACAATATTTAAAACATTTATCCAATCGTATTATTATATGTATGTATGTATATTATGTTTTTGCAGGAGCCATTCGTATGCGCTTTTATCACCGCTCTTGTTTGCTCAATGCCCGTATTCTATTTAATGTAGTCATGTCGCGTTTCTGTTTGGTCATCATCCGTTTTTCGAATCACTCGCCTTTTAATCTATCGAATGCAGCATACTGAGTAGGTAATTATTATGAAAAAAGACCACAGATATAGTCTAACGGTCCACCTAATGGCCTGTGGCTTAATATCAGCATAGAAACATGAAGCTTTTGAGTATAGCATTGCAAAAAAATATAGTTTATGGGTAGAGAAATACTAATAACTAAATAGTGTATTCCATTATACAAGTTCTTACTTGTTGCTACGCAAGCGTTTCTAATATTGGGGTTTAAAGTAATTAAAAATTAAAAAAGTAGTTAAAAATTTCGAAGATTTCATATGAAGAACAATCGGACATTAAAATTTTATATTTATTTACCTTTGATGTGGCCTTTAAATTGATTCATATTTATTGAGACCTAAAAAAAAAAAAAAAAAAAAAAAAAACAGATTCAGAACACCAAAATTAAACTTCGAACGACGTATTTGTTTCGATTTTGTTCAGTCAAAATTATAAGGACAGATTTATCAATAAAAAATAGAGATATAGACTGATCTTAAATTTTTTATTTAAAAACAAATATGAAAATAAGTGTTAAAAGTACTTGAAGTGTTGCATGATTTCATTGAATAATTTTCATAATAATTATCTCGGCCGGTTACTCTATTTTGTGCCAACACTGACCCAATTTATCTGCTAATATTAATCTCGCGTTCCAGTTAAAAGGCTGACCGTGGTTCTCTGTTAACGGTTTAATGTAATAATTTAATCAAAATATACGCTTTTATACAAATAATATCAGTGAAGTCCAAATGTTTATGACAAAAGTTTAGCTGCCCTGACCGGCGGCGTTTCGAATAATGGTCAGGGCATAATATTTTATCTTTTTTGTGTGCTCATTGAAAATGGTGGTCACCTGTTTTAATGAAGAAAAATAAATTCGCTAGGAAATTATTTTTGTGTAATCTTTTGCTAGTTTTATTTCATTTATTTATTTAGCTATTATAAATAAAAGGTATTTATCTTAATAATATTCACATACCCGTATACATTAGAATTAAATAAGTACTTTCAAATCGGCCATAAATCAATTTGGTGGTATTGGAGAAACTCACAGGTTGAGTTATCCGCACAGTGAATTCTATTCTGCTACATTAAAATGTTACAATGCATGACATACAACAATGCATACAATGCAAAATAATATTACAATGCAGCACAATAATTTGAATGAATGCAAGATATTAAGCCGCCTCGCCGGTAACCCGTTGCGATTCTTATTAAAAGTTACACCGAGTACTCATATTAATGAAACTGATCCTCAGTAGTGTGGTTTTTAATATCTGTAATGAAAGCTGCAAATATGATGGGGGGAGGAGGGTGCAAGCGCCGAGCGGGGCGCAAGCAGATTCAATTGTGAGCATTGTAACATAAAATTAGCGAGAATATTATAAGCTGTTTCGAACGTATTACGCTCGGTTAAAGCCGCGTCCTACTAGGGCCGCTCGGCCAGGCCTTGTATAGTATGTACCCGTGTAGTGTGTACAAGGCCTGGCCGAGGGGCCGGCCTGATATGGCCGTGCGGCCCTAGTGAGGACGCGGCTTTATATATATGACTACACCCCTACGTACAATAACTATTTGTCAACACAGTCATACATACATACAGAGTTAACAAATCTTTATGTTTATTATTATAAGACATCTTCATTTGTATTCAGCAATTACAGAGCATGTAAGACTTAACAATGTAGTATATGAAAAAAGAATTAATTTCAATACAAAAATATATTCATAATTTTGAATATATTAAAAATCATACTATATGTAATAAATATACATATATTAATTTAAATTATACATTTACGATGCATGAGTTACTTTTATTTTATGCTTTTAAATATATAACTTATATAATCCTCAAGTTTATTTATATTAGAATGAAATGTTTAGGTTATTGTGTTTGTTTAAATCAGAAAAAAATAAGTTTTTTTTTTTTTTTTTTTTAAACTTTAATTGGTTTAATTTTAATTTCTCCAAACTTTTAGTAAATTGTCACTCATTAATTTTGCTGTTATTTAATTAAATTCGTTGACGAGAAAATATTTATATGTAGATTTTTAGTCGTTTCTCAAAAATGTATTAAGATATTAGTTAAAGAACTAAAAAGTTTATATTCACTAATTATAAAATAAACTCTCTATATAGCGAGAGTTTTGGAATCGCTCCGCTTACGTTAGCATAACCACATGCTATTATTCATTTCACTGCCGTGCATTAGTAAATTACTCACGTCCGCGGAGCACTCTTCAAACTTGAAATTTGTCGCGAGATTTTACGCCGAACTTCATGACTAATTTGTATAATTAACACTCGCCGTCTACTCGCAGAATTAGTTATTTATGAACATTTTGTAATTCTATTAGGTGTATTGGAAATATCACTCTGTCTGCTACCATCGTAGTAAGTATTTTTTGAAATACTTATTTCATAGTGAATTATAAGAACCATTTTCTAGACATTATTCCTTAGTCATAATAAAGTGCAGAAGACGTATAAAAATACACGGTATGTACAATTACTTAATGAACAGAATGCAAAATGCAATAAGTAATAATATAATACTCGTAAAATAAATAAATGTGTCGATTTTTAGATATTTTTCCATTGTACCTACATCAATTATTAAATGTCAGTATTAACGATTTATGAAAAAAATAATTATTTGTTCTGTCTCGGTCTACGTGTATTTATGGAATGCAACGCGGAAATTAATAAATAAATATTAAAACTCACTCAAAGAAATTTAACGGTTTAATATGATAAACAAGTAATTTATACACTCTCATCATATGAAGTCTACCGATAGCCACTTTTCTTCACATGAAAATCTATCTGTGCCCTCAAATCGAAAACACATCGCCTTTAAAATTCGATTAACAAAACTCCATACCCCTCCATTTTGATGTGGAATATTTAATTTAACTCTTACTAAAAAAAGAAAGAAAAAGAAAAAGAAAATCAGACATAAATTACATTGTTATAAATCTGAAATAATAATAATATAATAGTAATAATACTTGAAATTATTGAACTTACTACTATATTATCTATTATTACTATTATTGCATTATAAGTTGCTATATTATATTTATCTATGTATCTAATTATTTAAGCTATCAATATAATATCTATGTAAATTATATAATATATACGAGTGTGTATGGCGTTCGCGTGAGTCACACGGTGCTGGCTGAAAATCAGCGCTGCAGGTGCTTTCCCAGCGTCTCAGCACAATGCTGAGCCAGTATCCGATTCACTGCCGCGAGGACACACACATCTTACCTGTCTAGCTTTAATAATTTAATTGTGTCATTTTGTTTTTTTTGTTTCTGTTTCTTATGTAATGTCATGTTAATGTCCTTCGTGCAGTGAATAAATGTCTTTCTTTCTTTCTTTCTTTCTTTCTTACTTAGGATAAATGGCTGACATTAACGCCCTTGCAAAAGTTTCAACCAATTAATTGCTTTGTAATAGCGCGCATCATGTCAGGAGGTCCACTGTTAGCCCAATGGACCTTGTATGTTGGCCCGATTCCATAAAAAGGATTATAATGTAACCACAGATTTATTATATCAAACGCCACTTGCCCATGAAACAGGGCGAGGTCGATAGGGTCGACCACGACGACGATGTCACAGTATACTAACTACACTAACGTTCAGTAGATACAGCTGTCTATTCATGCTCGTTTATTTTCTATATAAATATTTGAACCTCGATTAAACGCGAGTTTTTTCATTTAGAAATAATATTGACACAAATTGTATAGTGCTCAAGGCGTGAAGACACAGAAGCTCTGGAAAATTAATGCAAGATACAAAAATAAATATTGTAAAAATATTGATTTCATTACTATACTAATAAATCTAACCAAATCATGCTCTGTAAATTTTCTAATAACGTAAATCTTTTGTTACAGGTAATGATTGGAACATGATTGGAACTAATTTAAATGTATGTTTTCAATTACTCTGCTTTTCATCGGAATGGTAATTGTAATATTGTACTCGTACCAATATTTGAGTATTTACTTTGCATCATTAACGATTCAACAACCATTATACTGGGTTATGTCTACTCATTCATGTCATTTAGATGTATTATTACTTTATCCGCCTAGTTTATAATGGATTTTAGGCGATATTGATTGACGGTCAACAATTAGTGGTAGGTACATTAGAAATAAATATAAATGAGTCGCTAAATGTGTTGCAAAAATCGAAATCGACCGATTCGGCTAATTTTTTTTAATATTCGTTGAAGTTCGAGGAAGGTTCTTATGTAGAGAAAAAATTCGTAACAATATTTCCGGAATTCTAGCTAAAAGGTTATTAGGTACAATAAAATTTATAAATAGAACTAAACATAGCAATTTGGTTTGGTTCTATTTATAAAATGTATCTATTTTATTGTGTGTGCTAGTGTTTCTTAGCATACCAGTTTGGTTAACTATTACTTGGGTCTTATTTTCGTGTAGGCTAAAACCGTAGAAACTTGGCTACAGTTATTAAACAGCTATTAAAGGCGTTTGAGCCTAAACTCAAACGCTTTAATAATAGCCAATAAAATAGTTTTTTTTTGCAATACATCTTCCGAAACAACAGAGGGCCTAGGGCGAGTTTTACTCGATCAAACGCGTTAGCACACGTTAGCCACTAGGTGGCGCTGCTTCATTCCCATACAAATTGACGTTTACGCGTCACTGTAATCACGCTTTACAAAGGTTACTCTGTGTCACTGGGTCTACTGTGATATTAGCAAGTCCTCGTCCTTCACACGGGCCGCCCTAATGCTCTTTATGTTTTTATTCCATTAGGTTGAGGTCTCGGCGAATGTGCGGCGCGCATTACGCCCGAGGCGGTTGTCGTTAAGTCAACTTATTGCCGTAGGTAAATGCCTTTACCAGCGGCACTCGCTTTTCCAGGTTTTCTCTTATGCAATGTTCGCGATATGCTTTTATTATGTCAATAAACGAAATATGAGACAGAGCTTTTACAATATTATCTTTTCATTTCTAAGAATAACGCTTTTTTTGCAGATCAGAGCACTTTTGTTTTACGCGTAATCCTCAGATGTGTTCGAATCTGTTTCTTTATCATAAATATTACGTACTTATCATACATACATATTTTATGACTATATTTCATTTCTATATGTAAATCAAAAAGTATGTATTTAGTATGTTTGTCCTCTACGGACTCCAAAATCGCTCAACTGATTTTAATTCAGTTTTCACGTGTGGAAAGAGGGATAAACGATTAAGGCCTGAAGCGGGTCACTGATATTTTATGAAACCTTAAATTTTTTTTTTATCCATAAACGCCTGCTGTTGACTCTGTTTTACGGCTTGCTTAAAAACTTCATATTGTAGCTAGCTAGATTGTTCTTGAAAAGACTTCAGAAGAGAGATAGTTCCAAAGTTATAAATTATCTAATGGATAAATTTTCCAGTTGTCCAGAAAGTCCAAGTAACGCGAATAAATTCCACATCTATAGAGCGCACTGAGGCGGTAAAAACTGGGGGTAAGCATTAATAGAACAAGTCATCAGGGCACTCTTGTAATATTATATAATAGAAAACTTTTTAACAAAAAATAAAACCGCCGAAAAAACTGAAAAGCATAAAATAATCACTATTTACGTAATTTTTGCTTGTTTGGCACCGACTCCAAATTACTTAGGTAAAATAATAAGATTATTTTATGCTTTTCAGTTTTTTCGGCGGTTTTATTTTTTGTTAAAAAGTTTTATTTTATATTTTTTTGTGGCAATAATCTAATATTTACTACATGCTTAACTTTTAATTTTTTCACCCCCATTTTTCCACCCTTAGGGTAGGATTTTTTCGAGGTATACCCTATCCATTAAAAAAAGAATTATCAAAATCGGACCACCCTGTCAAAAGTTATGCGTCAAAATATATACGCGTCGAATTGAGAACCTCCTCCGTTTTTGTTTTTTTTTTTCGTTTTCGTCGGTTGAAAACAAATAAACTCGTAAAATATTACTTTAATCGGATTACCAAGTGTTATCATGATATTTTCCTTAACTGTTGATAATAATGATAATAATTTCTAAACGATAAATGAAATTTTAAAAAGTCAGAGGACAAAATGTTCAATTAATACGAAATCGCGTCTACAGTGTCGGCAGCTAAGCGTTTTTTTTTTTCACTGGGCTTACACTTAATATTATACATATTTCTTAGCAATAATAAGTCTACGACAGAGAACTACGACTCAATGATTTATTGTTTTAATTTAACTTATTCATAGAAGTTTAATATAACTTTGAACAAAAGCTAATGTTGATTACGTGAAAATTATTAATGAGAGTAGCTTAATTTAGTAGTATTTCGTAGCATTCGCTTTCGTAGCATTCGCTTGCGTAGCACGTTCGTAGCACTCGATCTCTCGTAGCCTCCATAATGTGGTTCATTTGTGATACGTTTTACACATAGTTTTGTTAAAGCTTTAGTTAATGATTTTATATGTATACTAACTTAATTTTCTTGGATTATCTGGGTTTCTGTGTAATTTATATCTCGGCTTTACGTCAAACTGATTGCCTTATATGCTTGATAAAGTTTATCATGGTCCTTCAAAGGTTAAGTTAAGGGTAAGTGAGTTCAAAGGTTTAATTTTCTATCCAATAACACTATAAACTAATACATCTAAAACAGCCAATATATTCGTAAATGTATAAATTTGTTTCTGCTTGATTTTGCTTGATTGGTTGCGGATTTTTTGCACATAGCAATATCTACTATCTAAACCTAGCAAATCTCACGTTCTTCGTGTACATTCATTTTCTTCATTCTTGCTGTTCATACTACCCGAAACTACAAATTATCTGAAATTTCATACTTTCGTTAAAAGGATCTTTAATCAGTTTAAAAAATATATATGCTCATGTTTTCAACTCAGGCATTAATTTAGTTTGTAACTGGCTGAACCTAGATAAATAGACAAAATAATAAAATTCAGTGTAAATAATTTCAGCTCAAGAAAAACTTAAACCAACACTTTGTATATCAGTGAGCTATAATTATTTTTTAAGTATTTTCCGAAACTTAACTAATAAACTTATTTTTAATTGAAAAAGTATAAACATACTACATAATTATAAAGTTGGTACATGGCGCTAGCAAATATGTATTCTATTGTACCCATGTGGTACTTTCCCCGACGACAGTCTAGCAACATATCGATTTAATGCTCGAATTAGTGCCGGGAATCCCAGCTGGGGCCCTATCATATTTCAATATTAAGACTCTGCCATAATGTAATATGTTATGCCTACCTACGGCACCGAACTGCTTGAAAATATATATTATTTCGATGACCTACGGTATGTATGTATATTTGATTCTATGACTAAATTAATTTTATATTTCAATGTTTTATATTTTTATAAAATAAAAAAATGATACTTTTTCAATAATTAAAGCATTCAATTAAATATTTAATTGACAAGTAATGTAAAAAATAAGACTAACCGTCCACTTGAGCATTGTTATAGGGTTTGTAAGTGGGCTTCCGACCTTGGTAGGATAATGGAAATGAGATAAGGATGTGAGAATTTTATCCTTACTCACTTACTGAAACTCGCGTTTTAAATATTCCTTCATATACATATTTTACATACATTTTTTTCATGTTATATAACAAAAAGCAGTATATTATAGTCTTGAGTACCAAAAAATCAAAAGAAGATAAAAGTTAGTTAACTTATCAACAATTTGTTTTCGACTGGGCTGAACGAACCTACTCCCGCGGGATGGCCGTAATAAAAAATATAGCCAAATGTTCCGCATACAGTTCTGATTAAAAAAAACCTCATGCCAACGGTTGGCAACGTCTGCTGATTAAAAACCAACTGGATGAGGAAAGTTTTGTATAACAGCCGGAGAGGGTTCGACGGTCGAACGATCGTTAATACTCAGATTATAGTTGTTACCGATTGGTCGGTTTTTTAATCTTCATATCATAGAGAAGGGAGAAATGTTATATGAATTTAAGACGGATGTTTCTAGTCTGTTGTTTATTTATTATAAGTAAGTCGTGAAAAATTCCAATCACACCACAGTATATACCTATAATGTGACTAAAGTCTAAAGGTCTAAGTGGTCTAAAGTCGTATTGGTTATAATAAACTACATCTTCTGATTCTAAAATTCATGAAGAAAAATAATACTAAGACTTAATAAAAACTAACATTTTTGGTTATGGATAATATGGAATTCATGCGAGTAATTAAAAAAAAATCATTAAATGATAGCAACTATTGGAAGTTTAGGTATGAATCTACTTATATTCTCCTATTACTGACACATGTTGATGAATCATATGGTATAAATTATTCAAACCGCGATTAAATTGCCTGTAACATTTGGATTTTCTAATTAATGTTAGATAATTTTAGAACATTTCGTGTTAACTGATTATCTTGTGCTAGATTCCTATATTATTATGACATATAAATTATAATATTTGAATGTGTCTTAGTATTATTGAAAGTGTATATTATTTCATTATAAAATAATCTGCTCACTTTAACGGTCTGGACATAAGTTACACAGACAGCGCGTCTTCGCCGCGAAATTTCCATAAATCAATTTCAATACAAACACCTCTTAGTGAACTCTGTCCGCGGTGATAAAGGCTATGGCGTCAGTGTTATTTCAATTTATTTCAATTTATTTCACAGAGTACACAAATAATTGGTCCCGTATAAACTGCTCAACGCTCTGAGCGATTTTTTATTGAATGAAATTAAAGTGGATATCATCAGGCCACAAGCATATACTCTCGCATCTCTTCCTTCGCTGCCAAATGATTTAGCACGTCCAAAACCTGCTGCAACAAACAAGACTGTCCCATTTCAGTCGTGGCTTTTTGTTTTTAGAATCAAAATCGTTAAAAATGTCGAATTGAGAACCTCCTCCGTTTTGGTTTTTTCGTTTTCGTCGATTGAAAAGAGCAAAATTTTACATCAAGTTTTTTAGTACAGGAAGCGAACAAGATCAAATACGTCAAGAGAAAATATCAAAAAATAATATTATATACATATAAGTACATATACGCGCCACACGAAAGTAACAGTGTTTAAGACACTAGTGTATCGCCTGCAATGTTACCACGCCTTGTTCCGTGACTCGGGTTGTGAGCGAACTGCGGTTACCAGGCGACAGTTGGAACGCAGTTATCGTGATCAAATTGAGTCAGTTTCTCAAGGAGTACCGCTGAATATAAAATACTGTAGGAAACGGGTGTTCATAAATTACGTTTTGGTAATTAAATGCTACACTGCAATTAAAATAGTTAAAATAGCTCCTAATTTTATTTATCTTACATATATAACAATGTAACAAACAAACTCTTTTCGCATTTATGATATCACTACATATTATAAAACAAAGTCCGCGATAAACTCAAAAACTACTGCAATTTTCATGCTGTTTTCACCAATGAATAGAGTGGTTCTCGAGGAAGGTTTTAGTATATAATTTACAAAGTTACGCGGGCGAAATCGCGGGCAGCAACGAGTTATTTATAAATGCATTTATAATAGTTATATTAGCTGGGATAGAAATAGTGCCGTCACCTTTATATACAAGTAAAGAAAAGGTTTATTTACATATATTTAGACCTAATATCTAAATATTAGATCTCTATACTTTGTCCGCTGCTGATAGGACAAAGTATAAGAGCTTTATCTTGGATTTTGCTAATCATACACTTTTGTATGAATTTAGTATTTATTAAAATTTATCGTTGCTGCATTTCATTACTATCAAAGAAATTACTACATTCCGAAGTAAACCCATTAATTTATTTTAATGTTTGAGTTATATAATATCGTGTGTCATTGAACAAATGACTTCCCAATTAAGATGAAGACTCAATTTTACAACTGTCTTACTTAAACATCTATTATTATCATAATATTTACTCGACCGTTTCTCGGAAAGTAGAAGGGCTCTCCCAACTGAGCTATTACCGGGCTTATTTTCTTCAATGGCATACCGCGCTAACAAGTGTTGTGCCGACGAGATCGTGAACACAAGTATCTAATTAGCAGTCTCTTCTCATTAACACATGTCATTTCTACACATTTCAAGCAGTGACAGGTCGCTTAACCTACTCAGGAAACGCGGTGACAACTTTTACATAAAACATGTAACGTTTAATTAGAACGGGACTTATACCTTTACTGCACGTTGAAGATGTAAGGAACGAGCGACTCGGTCGAGTTAATGAGACGACGCTATTTCGATGAATTCTTTTGGATCTAATGTAGGTATAGAAAAATTAGGAAAATAAAAACAGTTATGTCAGTCTATAGAAAAGCTCGTAGTACGACAGACAATAACGACAGACGCATGTTCGAATTCCGTTTGAAAATAATTCGAATCCCGTATAATTTGATAGGAAAAAGGAAATGTTAATAAAGAACTTTGCAGCTTGAAAATGCTTCACCAAAAAATTTTAGATTTTGTTTTATCTCATATACGAGTACTTAAGTATCTTTATCGTTGATTCATCTATCTATATGTCGAATTTGTAGTCAAAGTATTTGCAATTTTTAAAAATAACTTTAAATTCGGCATGTACCGTTTTTTTTAATTATTTACTCATATATAAAACAACACATTTCCAAAACAGATTATAATTATTCATAAATAAAAAGCAATCGCTATGATTTTTCTTTCATATTAGGTATCCGTTACCTTTTCACAAAGTAAATTCTAAATTGGAACCTTTTAAATAAAATAAAAAATGTTTTGAAAGTTATGTACTAAATAAATATTTTTTCAACTGATAAATATTAACTCCCTCTAAAATTTTCAGCGTCGTTAGTAGGAAAAGAAATTAAATACTAAACATTAATCATTTTTAATTTAACGAATCTTATTTCGCAGCCGAGTGAACTAGGGTAATATATTTTAGAATATGTCGAAATGAATGTCCGAAACACGTTTCGTTTGTGAAGAGGGACACGCGAAGTTTACAAGATAATTACGTTTCCGCATGGGGCCGTAATGAACAAAAGGCCTATTGTTTTATATTTTATCGCAGTGGAAGGATGAAGGTCTTCGTAATTTAGCCGCAGCCCTCAGGGCCAACAACACATGCGGGATCGTATGTGTCGGATACTACCCCCGAGTTCGTCTTGTAAGCTGCTACCTGATGTTGGGTATTGTCGACTACATAAATAACATCATATTTCATGTGTGTTTGCTGTTGATATCAAGTCGACATGTAACGGAGATACCTTTTGATGATTAATTTATTAGCGGTTGACTATGTGGTATGCATCTTAGCAAGAAGAGCTTAATTTCAATAATTAAGATGTGAGAAAGGAAGATAATTTAGTTTGGCATTTACAATGTACAGTAAACGCCTTATAGTACAGATATGCTTCGGAAATGGATAACATATAAGTAGTACCTTTAGAGCCTCCCACGATTAGGTCCCTATAACCTATATAAGCAAGGTAGCTAAGAGCACAAGATTAGAAGATAATTCTTATCCTTGATTGATTGATTTAGAAATTGAATTTGTTCCCTGAGTTATTCTTTGAACTAATCTTGGATTTATCCTGGATTAATTCTAACATTAATATATTACATTTAAGTTATGTTAAGTATTTGCTATAATTTTCTCAGAATAAACTTACCTTCTCAGAAAGTAATAACGTATTCGACTTTATCCAAGACTTAACTTGGATTAATCATATATTTTTAATAATAAATGATAATTTTGTTGTGCTAAAGTGTCATACTATATTTTTTAATTTAAGCTAACTGTACAAAAGCAGAAGCCATTTCGTTTCGGGGGATTTAGATACGATTTGCATATAGGTACACAGGTAAATATCTCGACTCCTAAGGGATCGTTCGCGGAGGGCCAACGTGGATCAACGGGACGCGAGTGTTGGTTCACACGACATAGAATAACAAAAAACACAAAATACATCATATCTATGTACTGGAACTGGTATCGTGACCATTATCATGGTTATTATCTGGAGGGTTTATCTAAAAATCAACAATGACAGCGCCACAGTTTTCGTAGCAATAAAGACGTCAGGTGACTTATATTATTTCTGAGCTGTTTTCTTTTTCAACGCGGACAAAATCGCAGGCACCAACTAGTTTTAAAGAAAACAACTGTTTCACATGTAAGGCACTTTTTCGTCAGTGTGTATAGAACTTTATGAATGATAGATGACTACTCTCTCTCTGGCACGTATATACTATGTATGGACACCACTTTCCGTTAGCAACGTCCATATATTTACCTGTGGGAACCAACGTAAGCCGGTGTAGTGCGGTTTTGCGATCCGAAAATAATTTAAACATTAAACGGGTCGGCACTGAATTCAGTTGTGTGAAACTGAGACAAACGTAATGTTGTATTTTACCGTGACGTTTCTACAACACTAAAATTTCTAACAATTCTGGCCGGTTGGTCCTAAAAGCAAAGTTTTATTGCTCTTTTGCGGTTGCCACGTATCAAATTGTTATACATATATAATTAATTTTTGAATTAATTTAGTATTGATTTAGGAATTATTTAAGACACTTAAATATCATTATTTTTATAATATAAAGTTCGCCAGGAAAGTTAAGTCCATTTGGCAGGGAGTGCCTTTGCGCCGCCTTTCACTCATTTTGCTGAATTGGTTCAGCAATTCTCGAGTTTTGCGATTTATTTATATTTATATAGATTTATTTTATATAATTATGTAGGATAACACATGAACATACAGCAAATATATTTTTCAATTACACACAAAAATAGTCAAAATAATATAAAAAAGTGTATTTAAGTCGCCAACTTCTTCTGCCAAACGCCAACGCTGCCAAACGGACTGATATGGTTTTAGCGTTAAACAAGAAAGGTTTTTTTCATAATTTGCAAAATAAAATCGCATTTTTACGAAGCCGGAGGCCGGTCGCTACTTCAATATATATTTTTTATAATTATGCGACTAGTTGATTAATTTATTTATGAGTTGCTTTGAGAGTTGATAGTAATCTATTGATTATGAAATTTCAATTTTCCTTCACTGTTTATTGAATTATACTGTTACAAAGACTAGAAAAAATTAGCATTGATTGATTGGGGCGGCAACAGGTAGAGAAGGCTTCGATCCGGAGGTTGATTGCTTCAGGCATTTTTTCCTCTATCTACAGCGCTGTTGTTTCTACAAACATTTACCTAGAACTTGTTTTAGACTGATAAATATTGAGCCTTTCTTTTTTACCTGCATAGTTTTTGTTTTGTATTCAAATCATTGGACTACAGTATGTATCATGTAATCATCAATCAATACTAATAATAAATCTAAGTGTTGGTATTGTATGCATGTATATGTTCCTCCATAACTCTTAAACGAATTAACTGATTTTCATGAAACTTGGTAGATAAACATTTAGATGTACAGAACACAGGATAGGCTACTTTTTTTCTTTTTCAACGCGGACGAAGTCACAGGCGCCAGCTAGTAATATAATGCAATTAAAATTGCACTGAATATTTACTAGACCACTCATCATTGTACAGGCGGTAGATCAGAAAAAAGAGAGACTACATAATATCTTCTTAAACTAAGAGGTTCAAACCGTTGTTGGGTGTACCTAATGCAGACTATTAAAATTTAGTTAAGCAAATAATTGAAAATGTTTACTGAAATTTCGTCTGTGATAATGAAGGTGGAGTATATTACAGTTCAAACAACAGTTTAGCGGTTGGTTTATAGTGAAAGTTGCGCGATATGAATTGAGTGCGGCGCGAATATGGAAATAGTTCTGTTAAAATTTGTACGATAGTTGCTACAACAAATAAACATGTTTAAAATCTATACTAATATATTATAAAGCTGAAAAGTTTGTTTGGTTGTATGGTTGTACGCGCTAATCTCAGGAACTACTGGTTCGAATTGAAAAATTATTTTTGTGTTGGATAGTCCATTTATCGAGGAAGGCTATAGGCTATACAGAACGTGGACGAAGTCGCGAGCACCAGCTAGTAAGTTATATTATGCGATTTTTTTTTTATAATTTGTAGATATTTACTTAATGTTTTATGGATATAAATGAAACTAAAAAAGTCTTTCCGTATTATCTCCACCGTATTTAGGTTACTGCCATGGTTGGCTTTGATTTTAAAATATAGGATACTATTAGTCAGTAAGCTGACAGCCTAATTGATGATACATGGCTACCGACGGTATAGAAAAGAAACGACACTGGAGATTCACTCATAAAAGATAATAGATAAGGAAGGGATGGACTTTGGCATCCCTTACCGAAACACAACAGCACATATTGTTTCACGGTGGTATTATGTAAGGGGGTACCCCCTTATTGTCGCCAAATGACTGCAAAACGCAGCGTACCCTACGCCTACCTCAAGAGACTTCATTTTCCAAAGTTGAATCGATCCCGGGGAGACGTTATAAATTTCAATTCATTAACCCTAAGGATAATTTGCCTTTATCTCTCTAATCTCTTTTAAAAAACAACGCCTACCTAAGATTTGTTCAGTCTCTGTAAATTCACTCGTGAGATAATACATGCTTACATCACATTTGTATGTGTAGAATGTATGCGGCTGTCATCTCTTGTTATTTATGATGGCGTTCTACATTGCCTAGATACGGAACTCGCTTCCTTTTGCGCGTTGCATGTGACGCATCGCCGGTTGAAATGTTGCCTTAACAATTATTCTGTTACGCTGTCGGTATAAGTTTTGCAAGAAGTGTAGTTGGTTTTGACTTTTATTCAATATTTATCAGCAGTCATAGCTCAGCTGTTTATCGAACTTGCAGACGCGGCATACGCAGTTTCGAAAAACAGTATAGGCAGACCCAACCAAGTCTGTGTCTGCAACTGTGAGTGTTTTTATGTTTTGATCATACATTAGAATCATTTGCTATATAACATTAAAAAAAAACACTTCTCGAGGAAATCTCTAACCCAAAAGGTTAGGAATTTCAATTGACAATCGCACTTTGAAGAATCGCCTGTATCCATACTTAAGTGTGGGTTAGTAATATTTATATGTACAAAATAAATTTGCAAATAGCAATAGTCCAGCCAGAGGAATATTTCTGTTCAGTTTAGAATTACATGCAAAGATTTTTTTTCTTTCAATCTGTCTTTTGAAAACAATAGTCATTACTGTATTACTCAGGAGTAATACAGGTCATGACTATTATTCCTGGAATAGATTAACTATCTCAAATAAACATAGATTCTTAAATTTGTTCTGGCGAAGTCCGTGCGGTTTTACGAGGACTGGTTAAAATAAGACACTGAATAATTTGAAATTTGTTAAAATTTAAAGTTATAAAATGGATAAGAAAATAAAAAGTTTATGCGTTTCAGACTAGTTTTATTTTTCTGTAGTTTTTATTAATTCCCAAAAGACCTTAGATCTTTGTCTTCAACTCGACATGGGATCATAATGTGTCAAAGAACATATTTTAACTTTTAAGAGCGTTACTATAATTTTACAGTAAAAATTAAGGTATTAATTTCATTAATAAGAAAATATATGGACAGCAGAATTATTCGGGACTAGTTGCCAACTAGTGTGATATCTTCAAAGTATTAGACGCCATGTAGTTTAATTTAATTTACAGTTTTGAAACATACTTTTATTAATAATGAAATTCAGAAATATTTTTTTCGTTGAGCCTATTTTAATGATCTTGATCTAAATATTTTTATGTGCTTACATTAATTTATGTTAATTATAAATATGTAATAACTAATTCCAAAACAAAAAAAAAAACAAACCAATTTATTTGTTTACATAATTCAAAAGTGGTTTACATAATCAACAAAACTGAAAATGAAAAATATTATGCTTTATGTTTTTTTTCTTTGTTTGTGCAGTTGACTTATTTGATTCCCACTTATAATACAAACTACGCTTAAAACCTTTTAAAGCTTGTGTAAATTTCTTTTAAATTCGAAATAAAAGAGAGTAGTTTCATAAAATGCATAAACCGCAGAGAACCATAGCATAGCATAGCATAGCATAGCATAGCATAGCATAGCATAGCCTGCAGAGAATCAGAAAATTTGGAGAAGCTGATGGTGGTTGGAAGAGCGGATGACAAGAGGTCTAGTGGAGGGTCTCCTAGCCGATGGACAGACCAAGTTGTGGCTCTTACAGGCCTTACAATTGCTAATGAGAGAGTCTGAGGACAGGGTGGAATGGAAACAGCTGGTCATCGATGCTACCAAGACATTTCAGAGCGGTCACGACTTAATTTCAGCAATGAAAAAGACTCTATCTATCTATCTAATTTCATAAAAGTTCTTACTTTTCCTGCATACAAAGTCCGCAAAGCCCTGTGTAATATAATACTCTTTTGTACACGCTTATATTTTTCGGGTTTGATGAAATATACAAAAAGTTACATGCTCATTGCGTCCACAAACGCGGACCCTAATTAGAAGCATGGGAGTTCATTTCCTCATTTTGTATCTTTGTAATATAGAAAAAGTCCAGTTCTGTAGCGAAATTATTCAAACACGGTACACGCTACAAGAGTGGAGCAAGTATGACTGAATTACAGAAACAAAAATAGTAAATTATTCTAGACTCTTCTTAAATAATTTTAAGACATTATTTTTAAATTTAGATCCATAAAAAACTGCACAGCAGTTAGTTAAAAATAGCCAATTGACAGACTTTTTACCATTTTTGATATTTTAGCAGAACCAAGAATCGTGAATTTTAACTTTATCGTGTACATTAAAGCTATTTGTTTAAAAATTGTTTATAAACAAATAGCTTAGTTTCATATTTTTGAAAAAAAAATTGTCATTCTATTGTTTAGTTATTTATGATTAAAAAAAATTCTAAATAAATTTTCTTATTGTTTATAATCGTTTTTTTTTTTCATATTTACACTATTTAAATATTTGAGAAATCATTTTTTCTTTAAAAATAGTAACTGTTTTTTTAAATTTGTTTTTGTGTTATCGTATAATATTGTGTATGTGTATTGTGTATTCCAAGGAGCATATTTTATCACTTGTACTTTTTATACTGTGTGTAAATATCAAACGGAGAGTGGATGTACCGCGTAACGAGACATTTGCATTTGAGATTCCTGTTTACGAAAATGATGAAATATTTTCAAATTGCGGTATAATATTTTTTTGTTTTTCTTTTTATGTTTGTGTACATGATACGTAACAAAAAAAAGGAAACGAAGACTTGTAAGAAGTTATAAAATATAAATTAAATATCAAATGAACCTGAATAAATTTTAATTAGATATTATAATTACGATGCTGGACATGGACCTTTAGAAATCATATATCGCTAAAGTGCTTGGTTAAAATTAAGGGGGAAATTATTTTGTAAAAAAAAAAAAAACCAAAGTTGTAACCAACTCTATCACATTAGTGAAATTGGGATTAGGAAAGTGATATTTGCAAATAAGGTTTTTGTATAATAAATTATTTGCAGAAATAAACGCTATTATGCGAAGCGGTGAGCAGGTCGCTCGTTTGAAATAAAATAAGTTTGTTATGTATTCGCACTCTAATTAGTGTTGTACTAAAGTGTATCTAATCGAATTGTAAAACGATCTAAGACATAAACTACGAAAGAATAAAGCATCTTTTGCTTATGCACTATTTGGGCACAAGTCTTGGCATGAATAATATATAACGACATATTATTATTATTTAGTAAGTATATTGTATTTCTATTAATGTCAAATTCTATTAATTCTAAAATCAAATTAGTATGTCTTGAACACTTCTATAATTCTATTATATTTAGAAACAAAACGAACCAAAATATAATTTTTACATCACATTTGAAAAAATTAAATAAAAATAGACTGAGTGCAAGTGTAGGTACCAATACTAGATTTTATGTGTATAAACACTAACTGGTGAGCTATATACTCGTACTCATTCGGTCTTGATGCAACCGGAAAAAACAACGTTTCCTTCAGCAGGGAAAAGGATGCACGCAGTATTGAGTTTATCAACTATTATTTCCTCTTCTTTTACAGTTTTCCTCTTGAACCATTTTATAACTATATGAACAAAATATTTAAAACGAGATTTTACGATGGTAAATATAAATTACTAGCTGTTGCCTACGACTACGTCTGCGTAACTTTATAAAATATACCTAGCCTATGTTACTCGCTGATCTATAGGTGGAAAAAAATTAAAATCGGTCCTGTAGTTTTTGAGTAAAAGTAACGAGGTCATCACGGATCACGTGTCGACGCTTTGCTACGTGATACCGCGTAGCTTTTTGTTTTTGAGTTTATCCATAACAAACAAAAATACACATCTAATAGCTCCTAAGGGTGGTTCCTAAGGGTTGTAGCATAATTACTGGCAAATAAGCTTTCCCAAATGCAAATCGGACTATTGCTTTCTGAGATTAGCGCGTTCAAACAAGAAACAAACACATCAGCTTTATTATATTAGTATAATATATACACTGGTATGATGTGGCTTCGGTCTATTATTAACGACCACATTATCTGTATTAACTTGAGCTTATTCTGAAAATAGATTTCACTCTATTTCCATATTCAATTTCAATCCAATCCAATCAATTTTTACATTTTGAAGTATTTTCATATTTTTGACTGTGTAAATTAAAATAAAAACTAAAATTACCTATTGTAGCACGTCTGTAAGATTTCCTACGGCTGTGATATTTTATTATTTTTTTCAGTTTCATTTGATTTGAAAAAAGTATATTATTAACAATTAAGTACAACCTACATGTAATCCAAATAGATTGTCGAGAACGGGCCATTCGAGAACCCTGTCTTGAATAATTTACGACTCATAGTCCCCGAGTAATTTGGACAAATTATAACCGGCAACGACTGGCAATTACTCGATTGCCTGACCATAACATGACAATAAAAATAAATGCAGTGAATGAACTGCAACATCCTTGTCATTCACGAAAGTAAAGTAATTCCAAGAACTATAAGTAAATGTGTTAATTATAACTATAGGCAAAACTGGTTAAGGGTTGGTTATTTATTAGTTTTTGTTTTGTTACTCTACTTACTTCTATGACTATATACAAAGAAGAGCATAAGCTAGTTTTGTAAAAAAACATGTCCAAAAAAAGAGTTGCATACATATTATACTATTATTTTCTGTCAACTTGGTAGTATTGCTTTATAGAAATTGGTTTAAAGAGGAATAAGTATATGAAATCCTTAATGAAAATGAATGAATTTATGTTATCGTAACATTTCTGTGTCCATAGAAAATGATAAAAACGCTTTTTAAATAAACTGAAAACGAAGTGGCAACCCTGACCCAATATGCAACACATCTTACTTACTGCTTTTTAACCGATACTGTGAACGTCACAAAAACGTCCCCGACAGCACGTCCGAAAATAACACCCCCATCTTTGATTTCTTGTCCCGTCTAAATTAATTGCATTTAAAACTTTCAAATGAGGGTTACTGTGTGTGATTATATTTTTTTGATTTTTAAAATTGAAATTATGTTGTAATTATACAAGGTTTGACAAAAAAATCTTTAAATATAAATTATAAATCGCGATATGTCTTACTATATCAAGGTTTTTATTTTAAAAAAAGTTGAAATATGTTTTGGTTTAGAGTGTGGTTGTATTTGTCAAGGAAAATAATTGAAAAAATATTTATCCTGTTAAAATTAGTTAAATACATCTTTCACAAAATACATCTTGGTACGTTTTCACAGCATACTATAATTACCTTAGCAGTTGCTTTAGAAAACGGTGGCATGTTCCTGACACGGGTCTAATTGATTTAGAACGTAGCGGTTTTTATATTAAAATGTCGGAAGAAACTTGTCAGCACAAGTAAACATTAGTAGTAAATTAAAAATAGTTTTTTTTTTCGAATTAACTTAATAATGTAAATCGGCATTAAATAAAGTTAAATTTAGAAATCTTTCATTATTCATGCCTTCGTATGAGTGAATTATTTTCAAAAAAAATAACATAAAAATTTCAAAAGAATAATAAGTGCAATTAAGGATATGTAGATATAAAAAAAGTTTTGAGTTTGGGAAAACTTTTATGGCCCCCTCGTACAAATTGAGAAAATCTTAGCCAACATTATGAATGTTTACATGTGTAGGTACATAATACGAGTATGTATTTGTATACATATGGAAGCATATTCGGTAGACAACGAACTGTCGACATCCGCGTACGTAATCGATCGAGGCAATCAATCACTCACGTCGGCGCGCACTGTTGCCGTTTTGCCGCCAGCTCCCGTGCGTTTTATTTGCGTATCTCGTACGTTTGCAGATGCATTATCTGACCGTATTCTACAGAGGCGTGTCTCATTACAACGTCCAATTAAAAAGTCGTCAAACAAACATTGGATGTCTTTTAGTTTTATCTGTATCTGTAGGGGCAATATTGTTTTATAAGAGTACAAGATGGTTCCCGCGACTTTGTCCGCGTCGAAAAATATCTGAGAAAAATATAATATATGAGTAAATACGACAGTGGCACCACCACTGTCACAGCGGCACCGTCACATTTTTTACATATACATATCGCTGCTTAAAAACTAAAGGACCACAAAACAAAATTACACCTTTTTTTTTACAGGAGAGCTAATCGAAAAATTTAAATTATTTTTGTCTATTTTTTTTCTCATTAGATATATATCAAATATATGCATATTATACATCGTTAGAAGCGTATTTTTAAGAAGCATTAAATTTTTTAAGTACTTTTATAATAAACTGAATACTAGAAGAGATATAAGCATATAAGTTACTTTTGAATATATAAAAAATGATCAAAATATACTAAATATGGAATAAAACAACCATAAGTCTTTTTGCAACATACAATATGAAGGATTGTGATTGTATTTTTGCAATAAAAACATTTTTGGGTTTTTTATTTTATGGGCCTTTAGTTTTTAAGGAGCGATATGTATATAACCAACCATTTGGCTTTAAATAGCCACCTTGAAATACCTTCACTCTGTGTCATTGACAGATAGAAGAGATATAAACATAATATAAGTTACTTTTGAATTTATAAAAAAATGATCAAATATACCAAATATAGAATAAAACGAACTATAAATCTTTTTGCAACATACAATCACAGTCCTTAAGAAGAGTACTTTTTCTTGGTGAAAATACCTGTATCCCTGACAAAGTGTACGTAAAATTTCATGATGATCAGTTGAGTAACAGACACACAAACACACAAAGTTACTGCCACATTTATAATATTAGTATGGAATATGGATTTTCATTTGTATATCTATATTATAAAATAAAGTCGCCGCCGTCCGCCTTGACAAACTTTTTATAACCATTTTGTTTAAGTTTCCACCTACCAAATTTATACAGAAAAAAATGTTTTGTGAGCCTCGAGGATTTGTGTTTACAAAAATAAAATACCTATAAAAGCTTTTGTTCCCAACTGTTCAGACATCACTTTTATTTATCGACTAATTAAGCATGGAATAAACAATAAAGAGATAATGGTTAAATAATTAACAGTTTCTTTCACAGTTAAATTAAGTATTAGAATATCCATTTCACAATTCTAAATATACAAACATTGCGACGAATAAATTCGTACAGGTAATCTATATTAATTAAACAAACATGAAGAGTTTATTTGTTTGAATTACCAGTCGAATTAAGAAAACTTGAGAATAATTTTTTTTGAGAAGGTTATAGGCTATTGAAAATTCCAAGAGAAACGACAAGTGCGTGCCTTTGTCAATTTAAATAAAATGGCGGTTAAAACCGCGTGACAGAGCTAGTGCATTTAATAATTGTTACACAGGTATTAAAACGTTCAGATGTATACTCCAATGGTGTGCAATTTAAAGAACTCACGAATATTTTTCAAACGTGCTCTGTGTGTGTGTTTGTGTGTGTGGTGTGTGTGTGTGTGTGTGTGTGTAATTTCGAATGTTTGCATGTATATTTGACTGAAATCGATGTCGCTATTCGGAATGAAATATTAGCAATTTCCACGTACAAAACTTATAAGGTGTCGAATATCGAAAATGTTTCCTATTCACATATTTTTTAATAAGAACATGCTGCGCACAACAAACATCAAAGTAACCTTTCAGGCACAAAGCGTTTAAAAATTATCTCGTCCTCGCTACCAGATATCGAGAGGTTCGTGAATAGAGGGAGTCGGATCAAAGCGTCCGGTTGCTACGCAACCAACGGGCGCCATTGCACAACATAAGTATTACGAGGCAGTATTGAAGCTAAAATACTGGCTGGTGCCTGCGACTTCCTACACGTTGAAAAATAAAAGATATAAGTAACGCCTAACAAAATATGTAAAGCAATAATTATAACGCCTGACATACTTTTGCCACACGAGTAAATGTGCTTTTGCCATGAGTTGGTTTTTGTTTTTAGATGGCTGATGGCTGATGCCCGCGGTTTCGCCCGCGTGAAATATTTAGACTATGTCCAGTCTGAAATTCTATTGTAACTATTGGTGAATTCTTTTTTTTAAATCGGATGAGTATAATTTTGAAGATGATGACACAAAGACTACATTATAAAATATGTTACGCGAAGCTATTTAAAATAGGTACAACATCAGTGAAAACCGCATTCAAATCTGGGATAAAACTCATAAACAAATAGATAAAATTTCTAAAAACTATTTTTTTCACTTCTGTAACGTAAGTAGAAATTGTTCAAAATGTTAAAAAAAAACGGATTACGATTTTATTATACCTACCTATGTATTGACTTCATTTGTATGTAGTCCATAGATTTCCAGAGGTTTTTCCTGTTAATTGGCATAACGATTTGATGAAATTACTTTTTCGCGGAAAATTGGTCGAGAATTTTTAGCTACTCTTTGCCGAGTTCAAGAATCAATCACCTACTGTTTTATTTGATGTACGGTGAAGAATGCGTGTCATCCGTGTAACGCAACCGGCCGACTTAATTAAACCTCTACGTGTTAATACAATATCTCCGCTTGCGAACTGTGCACTGAAGGACGCAAAGGGACACGGTGTACCATTTTATACTGGCCGCAATGTATCGTAATTCTGCTACGACTTTTTAAATATAATAATAAATTAATACTTTATTATCTTTATTGAAGAATCCAATCTAAGAATTTAGGGGAGGTTATCTTTATTGAGGAATCCAATCTAAGAATTATCACTTATTTTTTTTTCTTTTTTTCTTTTTTACTTTTCGCTTACATTTTGCCTTAGCAGGAGATATGGATATATTTAAAAATTTCAGAAACTAAAAATCTGAAAAATCTATTTTACATGACTATATTTTTTATACAAACAATGGATATTGGCATTAGAACTATGTTTCTTTTTAATGTAAATCAACTTGTCCGTGTGATTCTGATGAAGTATGAAGAATGACGATTCTGATGAAATAACTAATCTACTAAGAATTACTAAGCGAGTGCACATTATTTAGTAATATTGTTAAACCGTAGATATCAGCAGGTTCCCTGTGGGTTCCACTTAACTTAGTTACTATAAATTAGAAAAAATAAAGTAAGTAAATACTTATTCTATTAGTTTAAAAATATCAACTAAGTGTAGATAATTTTATAAATTCCGTTCAGTATGGAAAGATTTAGATTGCACTATAGCTACGATAAAAGGCTAACTCACAGTCCACTTAAACGCGGTATCCGTTATCTAAGAACATGTTTATTTTATTTTTATAGTTACATAATAATTATGTTACATTAAATTTGAATTTTATTAATTATTAATAACAAATAATGACAATAGTAAAAATACGTCCATTATGAATTATTCATTAGGGGCCAATGTGGCCCCTAATGAATAATTCATAATGGGCTCTCCATCCAGACCCTGAGTAGCGATTAGAACAAATCTATGATGCACTTTTTACGATCTTGTACACATTAAATGGAGTTACTTTTACCGCTACAAATGTCTTCTGAGCCACTACAGACTTTTAAGTAATATTATTCATAAGAGCCTGAAATATAAAACAATAAACAATTGTAATAAATGCTAACTAACCAAAGTGTGCCTCGTGTTTCTAGGGAGTTTCCTTTTTAAACATACTTATACACAATCTTAGCGTATTAAGCGAAGTACACATTATGTAGTAAATTATAGAAAAATCAAGCGAGCAACTACCTGATACTAAAAATAAACTTGTTATTAATTTTTTTTATTTATTTATTTATTTATTTATTTATTTATTTATTATACAAGGCTCCCAACGAGGCAGACATCCAACTGTAACACACTGTTCAAAATAATTAGCACAAGGCGGATGCCGCCGCAATTATAGGATTATAATTGCTTTTTTTTAGTATAATTTTTAATGTGTTTAATAAGAATCATAAAATGTGGTTGCATATTCCGTATCAAATCAACTTTTACATACTTACATACATGTGGGCTGTAATTCCCCGCTCGTTTTCATAAGAAGATAGCCCATTTATAACTGATGATCATATAGTCATTTCAAGTTACTTAAAATTGTATCTAACAATATATTATATTATTTGAATTGGAAATGAAATCTTTATTTTTCTTGATCTTGTTATCAACAAAATTAATGTTTTCATTTATATAGGTAAATTTAAGTCGTCAAATAAGCTGACTCGTTCACTTGATGGTAGGAAGACACCGTCGCCTATAACACCAGCAACGCTACCGAAACACAAAAGCACTCATGCTGTTATTTCAGGTTGGTTGATTGCCGTCAGAGGGGCTTTCTAAATGAATATGAAACACAATGTGCCCTGCCACTACTTAAGAGGAAAGCTGATAATTCATTTCTGGTATAATTTACACTCGTGCACACTCCGCCTAAGAGTAGTGAATCGCTCGAGTTATACATTATTCATCTATGGCAGCTGAGATCCACAACACCTGTCGCTCGTCTACAACAAGTAGTACACAGTATTGTGGTAGTTATTGTCGGGCATCTACTTCTGTTAGAATCAAAGTGAGATGTCTGAACGTCTCTTAAAGTAGAGCAACTTGCTGCCATTGTATGTTGAATTGACTATCATGAGATAAAAGAAATTTGTGTCAGTTGACTTATACAGACTGTCGAGTGTGTAGTATTGTGTTGCTCGAATACAAGTTACAAAACTTCTTTCAAGAAAGAAAGAAACAAGACTTTGATAAGGAGTTGATAGGGGAATGCGTTCTGGGATCTCTTACTCACACACGGAGACAACAGGTCACGTGTTTTTATTTTATGGTGGTTTTCCGTCAGAGGATAGTGTTAGTTGTTAGTGTTCTTCTTAATATTCTTAATTGGGTTTTTGAATATATATTTTTTTGTGATAAATGGAAAGATCATATATGTTTTACATAACAAAAAAAATTTTTTTCGCAATTATTCAAGTTATCAAAATAAAAATTAATTTTTGAATCCAGTACCGAAGACGCGCCGACCGTTCCGAACAAACCCGAGCGCGCGTGACGTCTAATGTTAGTTTTGTCAAGTCACAAACGCTGTACTGTTGTTCTAAAGTAGCTTTAACATTATGACGTCACAACCACTCACAACTATGGTGATCAATCGTGGAGCGTTCATAGTCACGTGGTTTTTCTTTAAATTTTATCAATTTTTAATTTTTAAGATTTTTTTTTTAAATTTTTCGCATTAAATATCAATATTATTAATAATAACGTTTTAAAATATGTACATTAAAAAAAATTAATAATTTTTTTTTTCAAATTCCCAATCAATCAATACTAATAATAAATCTGTAAGTGTAGGTATTTTATGTTTTTAGTTCCTCCATAACTCTTAAAAGAATTAACTGATTTTCATGAAACTTGGTAGATAAACATTTAGACGTACAGGACACAGGATAGGCTACTTTTTCAATGCAGACGAAGTCGCGGGCGCCAGCTAGTTCTTAATATGATGCTCTTAATACATGACACATCAAACATTACAACATTAATATTATGTGCATACAAAAAATAAAATCTTTCCTTATATTTTATTAGCTTAAATAATAATCGTTTTTGTTATGAATATATAGTGATATTTTATTTAACTATATAGGTATTAGTAAGTATTTAAGTAGTTTTTTCAAAATTTATACATTCATACCAATAGACTAAAAAGAATAAGGTCAGAATGAAAAACTATTTAATTTGTTAATGTGGCAATTTTAATAATTCCACACAGAATTTCGATCGTTTTGTCAAGAAAAATAATAATAGAAATTTGAATACGCTTCGAAACAATTAATAATAATGATCGCTTCCCCTTTCTGAATTAATCATGCCCAACTTTTAAGCCGATAAATATACATAGTCTTCTCTTTCATACGACGTTAGTCTGAGAGGGATGAAAACAGAATTAAAGGGGGGAACTGATCGATGTACAGGCATCATTAGTTTGCCTAAGTAGATATTTACTAGTACGATTTGTTCCATTAATCCTGTATAATGGGAGCTTTGGAACATTAACCGAGTGTTTCCGTGAACTTTTTCATTACATAAAGTCTAAAGGTGAAGTTTGCGTTACAATTTCCTATTATAGCTATTATTATTTTTGTGTTGATTACAAAGCATTTTAATAATCTTTTCAATGGATGCCATGTTACATGAGAGGCAGAAATATTAATTATTTTTAAAATTTTATACCTACAATAAATAAAATTTAAGATGTTAATAATTGAAAATACACATTATAAGAGTTTAACATTTTGGGAATATACCTACACTATATAATAGCTCAAATTGTATTTATAAATATTCTGTATATATTTTCATTCAGTGTCCGGAACCGAAAACAGCGCTACGAGCGTGTCGTTAATCAATTATTTTCGACGTGAATTTAATAAAATATGTGCCGTCGATACCGTTAACAATATTAGGTATTATTACGCTTGGTGCACGCTGAGCGTTAATTCTGAAAATTAAATTTTTGAATTACTTTTTTAATAATTTTCTCGAATATGCGCGTACACAACACCCAAATATGCACGTAGACACAACACAGAATAGCTTGAATGTCTGAGAGATATCCCTCGTTTTAAATGTTATGTGAGTTTCATTAAAAATCGGCAATAGATGGCGCTAAATAATGCTTTATATAACGCGTTAAAAATTGCAACAGCATATCCGCATATTATATAATATGTAAAATGTCCGCATGTTTGAAATTAAGTGCTTGTATATAATTTGAACGACTTGTTGCTAATTCATCATAATGAGAAAGTCAGTCAACATGTAATTCGAGAAAGTGCTGGCTGTAATGTTTGCCTTAGCACGCTCCGATTCGAGTGTCGCGAGCTGTCAAATATGATATTTCACAAGCCGTGTGTATGCATTTCATGTTTCGGGATACGTAGTTGGTATAATTTAATATTTGGCAGCAATTATTGTGCGACTGTTCCTCGATTCCAGGCCGTTGGTTAAAACATAGTCACTAACGTGGATGGAAAATTGTATGAAATAAACTTTTTTTAAATGAAATAGGGAAGTCAATTCATATTGAAAATGGCTGACTGACCGGAAGGCTGATAAATCTACTCGTATGTACTGTATTTAAATTTGTCTATAAGTACCACTAAAAGTTTATATTTGTTTTAATTTTCAATATGACCATAGTAATTTAAAAAATTACAATTCTCTAAAAATAATTCTACACTTGCTACTTCACCCGTGCCCCTTTTTCTCAAAATATATGAGTAATATTTTATTAAATCCTTCTCATATATTTCTGCTGATTTTTCTTCTGTACTTCTTTGTTCTGTACTTTTTCGGGATAAAATGTTGCCTATGTCCTTTTTTTGTATCCCTGGCAACGCGTATGCAAAATTTCATGGCGATCGTTTGAGTAGTTATTAGGGTATGAAAGCGTAACAAACAAACAAAATAACGTTCGCATTTATAATTTCAGTTAGAATTGTATGTAGATTTAATAACTGTTGTAACAGTTAGAATATTTATTATCATTCAAAATAAAAAATAATTTTAAATCCGATAATTCCAAATTATAGGTAATTGATACAATTTAAATTCTTTGAAATTCAGAGAGTGGATTCGAATGTAATATGTTTAATATATTATAATAGAAAAATAAAGTACCTGTTAGTACACTCAGAAACACAAAAAAGACAATAATTTTGTCTAGATGTAAAAATTTATTCATAGCTTAATAAGAAGTCATTTCATTTCTAGTTTATAAAACACAAATCACGCCTCAAAGAAATTAACTCCTCCAGGATCGAGTCAATTGATAAACGCGAGATCACGGCACATGAGATTTGTATAACATGGGGCGCGGAGGGGATGCGAAACAAAGAAAAGCCCTGTAGGGCGGGCGGGGGCACGCTAGGCGGGCGGCAGTATCGCCCGAGCTTTCGGCGCCGAAGGGCGGCTTTACCAACTCGGCGTAACGTGAGCGTGATCATTTTCGCGTCTATGTGACAGTGATCAGTTATTATCATATTATACGTATTTTAAGAATCACAGTAAGTAAGGAGGGTCGAGTTATTTGGTGTGGTAATTAAGCGATATTTCACGTCCGCAAAGCGAAACCGGTAGTACGGCTTACATACGAGAGGCTGTGTGTAATGTTACCATGGCCGGTCTGTCACAAACGCTCAATGGTAAGTCATTGTTTTGATTCCTAAATAAATATTGTTATAAGATGTACATACCTTTGCATGTGTCTCGTAGCATGTGAGGAAGCCGGTTTAACATTTAAAATAAGTGAACTAACTGGTAACCTTTTGCACTTAATATGTTTTTACAATTAAGAAGACAAGTGTTCTCTTCTCTTTCTCTGACGCTTGGATTCCAAACCAAGTAAGAAGATATGTTAGGTCCTATCTTATTTTTATTTTTTTTATTTATTTTACAAGTTGAGTTACTTGGAAAATTGTACTTATCATATTATTATTATAAAACGAAGTAACAATACATTAAAAACTGGAAATGTTTTACATAGTCTTATGTAAACAGCGACTGTGAAATATTTGAAATGCCTGCATACATTTGAATAAGGATCACCTTAATGCCCTTGCAATAAGGCGGGCTTATCGCACCGGCGTACTTAAGTCGTACATCATTCAGACTTAGCTTAACCTACTGCGGTTTCAGAGACACATTCTTGTTTTGATTTCCTATTTTGTTTTTAGGATATGGAACCGTTGAGAAATAGTTTATATGCGAATAATAAAAATATGTAACTATGTACTAGTACGTCTCACAGAGAGGCGTTATCACAGAGACTGTAAAACTATTTTTATAAAACAATACCTTTGCCCGCGACTTCGTCCGCGCCCCTTATTTCTTAGATGTAGAAACATATTTTAATCAATCTTTATTGCTCATTTCATTTATGCATCAGGAGTTGAATTTTTATTTTTAGACTAGGTGGTGCCCGCAACTTCATCCGCGTTGAAAAAGAAAAAAGTAGCCTATCCTGTGTCCTGTTTGTCTAAACGTTTCATGTCTAAACGCCAACCAAGTTTCATGAAAATAAGTTAATTTGGTTAAGAGTTATTTAGGAACATACATACAAAACCTACACTTATAGATTTATTATTAGTATTAATGATCTCTCTTAAACAGTACTTTTTTTCTAGATGAAATATGTCCTTTTCTGTAACCATGACATGTAAACAACTTTTTATTTTGACCCGCTGAGTAGTTAAGGCGCAAAAGCGTAACAAACAAACTCATTTTATCATTCATAATAATAGTCAGGATAAAATTAGGATAATATTAGTTTAGATACTCGTAGTACCTATTGTTATATATTCAAACCTAGTGAAAAACATGATGAATATATCCAGTGAATCCATTTTAGCAGCCAAGTTGACGGTTCATTCGCTACCTTGCCTACGAGTATTAACACAAGCTGCAAGTGCGCTGCCGACCTTGGTAGAATAAAGGATAGGGAGGGGATACGGAAATGGGCTTTAGCATCCATTCTAACAGCTAAACACAACGGTGTTTCGTTGTGTGTTATTTCACGGTGGATCTTCTGTAAGGGGCTGCCTAGTTTATAGGTGGGAACGTAATGTGCCCTACCATTACTAAGTCTCGGTCAAAAACTAGTTAATTATAATAAATGTAAAATCAGCGTCAAGACTTTAGACTTATTTATTTATTTAACCATTAAGTAAACAAATATAATAAATAACAATAACAGTTACAAATGGCTGTAATATTACATGCTATTAAAAGTAAAACAGAAAAAAAAGCCAAAATAGTGTTATGGCAAAAATTAAAGATTTTTTTTACTATTTTTTGTTACTTTCAGATATACAGAATAATTTTCGGGACTATTTTAATTGTTTTCTCAGTTAAGTATTGGATTTTTATCATTATTCTTATTTACGTCGCCACAGTGTATAAAATTACGATGATTATTAATATGTTAAAAAGAAGTAGGTGTTACTTAGTTAATTACTGATTATTTCAGTTATTTCAGTTCTTATTCAGTGTTTATTTCAGTTCTTGTAAAAAAATATTTTACTGGTATAGTATAGATACTATAACTACATCGAAACACGAAAAAAATAAGGGCAGCATCAATTCAACATCAAGTCGAAAAAAATCACAAAGGCACAGTATTCGTAGGACGAATATAAAAAAGAAGATTGAAGCATAAAAAAAAAGGAGAACTCGTTTTAATATGAAAACGTAACGTCGCGTGTAATTCGATAATTACCGCCTTTCCATAAATAAATTCACCGATAAAATCGTTTCGAGAAATTACACATAATTATGTCACGTTTAATATGTTAATTTGTTTCGCAATCATTTTATAAATTAACGTTTATTATAATCCAATGTGACGCTGTGACTTTTGATGTCATCTGTAATAAACAGTTGACGTGTAAAGTGTAAAGTTACAAAAAAGTAAAGTCTATTTATTAAGATTCGTAAAATTTCTACATTTTTATTTTATTTTATTATACAACTGTTTAATAGGCTGCAGACAAAAAATCAGCTGATTAGTAATAATGTTTATGACCTCGTTAGATTGATATATTGGGAGTGGTTTTTTGGGAGGGATGGGATTACTACCCAGCTGATTTTTTGTCTGCAGCTTAGTAAACATTTGTATAATAAAATGGCCACATAGTCCTACAAATTGAGTCTTACGCTTTCCTAATCCTACGCTTGGAAGTTGTTTACGGCTGCGCACTACTTTAGCTACCTCTATCGAGAATTTTCGCAAAGGAAAAAGGTGGACGCCGAACCGAAGCTACTCACGAAGTTTCAGCCTTTTAGTAATCAGAAAAAAAATCAAGTGAGGGATACTGGACTAATTGTATACGCCTGCTATTAAATATAATCTGTATACTAGTTGAACTAAAATATACAATTTATTTTTTTATTACTCATGTTATCTGTACACTATTACGTTAGTTATATTTTATGCAATTTAATAAAT
Organism: Synanthedon formicaeformis; assembly: GCA_945859745.1. NCBI lineage: Eukaryota > Metazoa > Arthropoda > Insecta > Lepidoptera > Sesiidae > Synanthedon > Synanthedon formicaeformis. The sequence continues at coordinate 2,428,970 of OX243960.1, read as the reverse complement.
TAATAAATAATATTCTTCAATAGATCGTTATTCAATTAGCAAATTGCAGAATGTTACATCATTTCTCCCACAACTATAATGGCACATTATCTGAATACCACATTTGCACTATGCCACATTAACACAATATCACACATTCTCAACATATAATAAACTTGCTGCATAATATTGAGGAACAAGTAAATATACTTTAATATTAGGTTGTCCTATAAGTTTTCAAAGTGAATTTTTGTAAGTAATATCGCCGGTTCAACTGCATTTTATGATATTTTTTAAAGCTGAATCAATATTTTATCTGTATACGAGTAATATTTTTGTCACTTCGTAATATTAAATAAAATTGCGTCACATTAAAACTTTGTTTTACAGAACTTTTTTATTGTTTTTACTAAATCTCTACGTATATATATAAAAATTACGTGTCACATATTTGTGCACGATGAACTCCTAAAATACCGAACCAATTTTGATAAGACGTCGTAACTATATGCAATTTGGTCCAACTTAAAAGATAATCACAAGCGGGTCACAAGTATTCCTATATATTATACTGTACATATTATTGGACAGGACACAACATAGTACGTAGAGCCGATGGCCGCTGGGGCCGAAAGGTTCTCGAATGAAGGCTACAGAGAGGCAAGCGTAGCGTAGGACGTCCACCCACAAGGTGGATAGACGATTGGCCGCGGATTTGGAGTGGATCAAGGCAACTTCTGATCGGTGCTATTGGAAAATTATAGATTCCTTGATCTTTATTCCTTCAGTAGTTGGCAGCGCACTGTGGCGTTACCTGTATTGTAGGCGACGGTAGCCACCTACCATCAAGTGGACCTTCAGTCAATCTATCTGACGACCTTAACATTAAAAAAAACACATTCGTTGAAGAGACATTACGGAAGAAAGAGAATATTCAAATAGTCTGCACTGCCTGTTTTTTGGATGGGTTTTAAAACGAGCATATGGGCACCCGCCCATATGCTCGTTTTAAACTCATAATCCATTTGAAATATTTTATATTCTCTTTTAATACAACGCATGACTACATTCATTAGGGCGTAGCGTCGCGGACTGCGGTTTTTTGTCCCACGCCACCATTAATTGTTCTTTAATGAGACCGTTTCCCAATGGGAGTAGCGGTTGCACGGTACGCTTGCTTGTGTTGTGTTGTGTCGTGATATAATTTACCAGCGAAACAATCTGGGGACAGATTGACCGGGCGTTTTAAGGAATATTAAAATTGCAACGCTTAAGTGATTGCGAGTGAAAAATTACCTACTTGTTGAACTCTTGTACTTAACTCTTGGAAAAAATTAAAAATAATTTTCTCCTGCTACAATGGACACAGATTAAAAAATATATAAGTATAGTAAAGTTAGAACGGCTTAACATAATATATAATGTAATTTTGTTATTTAACTGTATTTATAGGGATATTTATGTTAAAGTCGACACAGACAGGCTGATAGTACACTTGATGGTAGATGGCTACCGTCGCCTATAATACAAGCAACGCCATAGGTGCTGCAAGTGCACTGCCGACCACATAAAAACTAAAGATAAAGGATAAGAGATAAGGAAGGGATGAGGTAATGGGCTTTGGCATCCCTTACTCATTCACCGAAACACAACAGCACTTATTTTACTCTGGTCTTCTGTATATGGGTTACTGCCATTGGACGAGCTGCCCAAATGACTGCAAAACGGAGTTTATCCGTTTATTATTCGAATCCTTCGAATATTTTTTTTTTCAATAATTGAACAATATTTGCTTAATTTTTTCTATGTAACTAGAGAAACACGTCATTCTTTTTTTTTTGTAAATTTTAAAATGCAAAAGTAAGTTTTTTTTTGTCCTTAAGGGCAGGTGTACATTAAAATATTCCTATATTACATTTGGAAAATTATTATAATACAATGTCTAATTTATCCAGGAACGTCAGAAAGTGTAATCCTTTGATGGGCTGTGATCGTACCCTCGTCAAACAGTTAAAATTTGAAGGCCTAAACGCATCCGCCTATATTGTGGAAGCTAGTGAAGTTGTAATAATTATGTTATTTACTATCGATGTTTTCAATAATGAAAACTATTAAAAAAAAGTGAAGATCCACAAATAGGCGTGTCTTTCTACAGCCGTTTACGCATAAATTTTTCATACAAATAGAAAAACACCACGTAAACATATTTCTCGTCAACTAGTCGGAAGTTCATTGGCCTTGTTTTTCAGTACACGCACAGTAATTAAAAATAGCGCGAATGACATCGGGCACCAGTTATCAAAGGTTTTATTGCGTGGCTCGGCGGACATGTCGTAAATTTCGACAAATTATAAATGGTCACATAATAATGTAATATTTTATTCAATTTTCTTATTTATGTCCAGTTCTGGAGCTAGACAGAAATATGTCTGAATGTCTGAAGTCAAAATATCTAAACACATTTGAATAAAAAATATGGCAAAAATGTCTGGCGACAATAAGAACATATGCGTTGTTCTTTTTTGATGGGCGTTGAAAATCATTTAAATCACAAAAGCAAGAACCCTTTTTTCCATTCATACTCCTTCATCTTGGCTTTGCTTGTACTCCTATGTAGTGCAATATTTAGAGCAATGGGGTCGATTAGGCCAAATCAATTGGGATCAGACAACGTAACTGCTACCCTTAAAATAAGAACTGATGTTAAACTGCTGAAAAAAGCCAAAAGCTGTCGTGCTCTTATTGGATCTAACCAAAAACATATTCATGCTACTCGCACTAGACAGGTTTTAAAATATGTCCGCATGTCGGCACAATAAACAAGTAGATACGTGTCGATACGAAAGAACTTCTCGATCAATTTATCGAGACGAATGTCTCCTAACAAGCCTTTATGGCATAGAGAGAACGTGTGCATGTGGGGTGGTAATTAGGCTAATTAATTCGTACTAACAGGAAGAAACCTGTCTACTTGTCTGTTTCGTCTTCACGTGAAAACAACGAAATTTATTTTTTACTAAAATTGTGCATGAAGATATTTATGCTTTCTAGGATAACTTTTAACAAAATGAAGCTGCAGGAAAAAAAAATAACAATGTTTTTATCATATCATTTTGAGAATCTGTCATTTTGACAAATAAATTAGTCAAATTTCAAAAAATTATTATTTAATATTATACAATTCTATATTGTTATGTTTACGATATCAATTATAAAAAAGTCGATGATATTTGTGAAATTTTTATACCAGGTAACAAATAAAAATAAACTGTACTGTAAAAACTACTGTACTGTATTTACTGTAAAAATAAAAGGACTTCCGGCCTTTATTATTGTAAATTTTAAATAAAGATCTTTATTAGTATATGTATTTTTTTTTTTGGTTCAATATTTTAAAATTTCACTATTTTTTGTAAAACAGTAAACAACAGTTAAAAAGGAAATATCGCAGCGTATTTTGTTTTGGTACACGCGTATCTTGTAAAATCTTCAAGTTTTGTAAATACTGCTCATTGTATATAAAAAACAAGCCACATTAACGTTTTGTTTTGTATGAAAAAAAGAAAAAGAAAATGGCACTTGAAAAATGAAAATGAACGAAACAGATTACCTACGTAGTACGCAGACTAGTAAGTGTCTGAAGAGGTTCCTTAGATATACTTCCTATTGTGTCACAACCTCTTGTGATAAAATACTCTATTTGTACAAACAATAGCTATCTATTGAATTCCAGGAGCTTAATCCTAAATCCGGAACATCAAAGAATCGATCTAAACAACGTGAAGGAAATACGCAATTCTCGGTTATATAATTGAATTCGTACGCTTTTCAACATCAGTTTCACTTAAATTTACCGATTAATTTGTAATTATAAATGGTGGCTTCTAAATTGCTTAGACTGTAGCTTAATACATACCTATTTACTTATTATTAATGTTAATTACTAGTAATCTGATTCCTTTTAATACTTATTATATACAACAATACATTACTATTTTAGTATAAAATACGTATTTAATTTATTTATTTTATAAATACGTATTTAATTCATAAAGATATACTAAAACAGATTCATAAGACATAATAATTGATCCAAAAATTTGATCTTGCATGCATGAGCACAATATAACATGTAACGCGATTTTTAATATGAGTTTTACATACATTTTTTATTTTTATGTATTTTTAGGTGATACTAAATTTCACTATGCATATAATATCTACAGTAAAATGATAATTTAGGTGAACAGTTAGACAGGAACAGGACAGTGAATAGCGCGATATGTTTTAACTGCTATTTAGAACTTTGATTATAAATAAATATTTCTTTAATAACCTCAAAACTGTCATGTAATTGTTAACTTTGACATTTTTGTCAGTGCTTGTCGAGTCAATTAAGTAGCAAACTGACGCAAGTTCTGACATTGATTTCAATTAATTAGAAGAGTATACAAATCCTACACAGACCGCAAAACTTGTGGCACGTATATAAGATGTAAACCTTAAAGGTTTTTGCGTTATCAATTTACGACTTTTTACAGAAGTCTCAAGTGCTACTCAGGTAGTTTAATGTGTATTAGGTTTTTTATAAACGCCTGTTGTATCAAGTCAGGTACTTTCTTTTTAAATTCTATTTAAACTTTTTGAATTAAAATTATTTTTAAATTATACTCAAATTATTTTTAGAAATTTTAAATAACATTTCTGTTTACATTTAAACATTAACTTGTAATTATTGTCCAGTGTTACGAAATGTCTAGCAATTGACAAGTATATACATAGACCAAAAGGCGTTAAATGAAGGTACGATCTAATTATTACAAACAATTCAATTTAAAAAAATTAAGCACTCTCGAAGTCATATTGCAAACATTTCCTTTGCTATTTTTTTATTTCAAATATCAGTCGATATCCCATAAAGTTTGCCAACATGGAGTTCTTTATTTGCGCGCTACACCAGTTTTCAACTTTTTTAATTTGGCTTCCCCATCTGACTCGCATAGTCCAGTCTGTTTGGAAGGGGATTAAAAAGTATTTTTACATGGGATAAAATACATTTATTAAAAATATAGAAAGGTTTGATCCCTTTTACAAAATACCGTGCCATCCATTAAATTATCAGAATTTGAACAGTTTCGCTTCGGATAACGAGTACAAAAATAGCTTAATCGTTCTAATAATAGCTCCAAGCAATGTTAAGCACGTATAATAAGTAAAAATTATTTTTTCCTCAATGTCTGTCTTATAAATACTCACTCGAAAAAAAAACCTCTAAATTCATTAAAATACAAATTAAATGCGTCCAGGAAAATTAACTACCAAATAAAAATTTGAGATATTTAGTGGAAACTTTTTGGTCTCATTTTTTTTTATGTTAAGCTCTACAGACAGGCCGACGGTCCACTTTATGGTAGGTGGCTACCGTAGTAAAATAGGCTTGATAGTAAAATCTTACCTATATAATAAACTAATTGTGTTTATTGCGTTGTCGTCGCTGTCGTGCCAAGAGCCAATAGCTCTAGCTAGACAGCTCGCGGTTACCTTTGAGCTTGTCATTCTATTGCTAACCACATATTGTGATTCTGTGTAAATCCAGCTTGTTGATTCACACGTTGTTGTGTTTTTTTTTTGTCTTATGGAATGAATTCTCCTATAGAAGAGGTATTTTCTCACGCTGCATTCTTCGATGAGGCACATTCTCTTTAAATAAAATTTTAATTTTATTTTTTTATATATTATTTGTGTCATTTATCTCACCCGTGACACTTCCCCTGAGAGAAGTTGTGAAACGGATAGAGTGAAGGCGTATACTTAGTGCACACTGCCATGAACGAATTTCAGAGACCACGACCTTCAGCATTGAAGTCGACGATTGAGATTTTATAGGTACTTATACTAGCTGACCGAGCAAACGTTACAAACACTGTGTCACGAGAATTTTATATATATAAAAGCTTTCAGTGGATATTTCGCATCGTTTTCTCCCACGTTACCGTGTAATAGACACCGCATTCCTGATTTAATTCGATCGATAGCAATTAAACCGAATGAGTGCCAATAAAAGTCTGGGCTGGGGTTATAAATTGATCAATTTGTGGGAGCGCAGCCAATGTATCCGGCGCGGCGTGCGCCGTTCTAAACATATCAACTTTACACTTACACTTAAACAACCGCACCCTGGACACCCTGGACACTGTACATTTGTTATCTTAAATTGTTTGTACTATCGCGGTCAAGGGAGCAGTCCCACCGTAAGGAACAATTTCGTGTGCACATTTTGTATTTATCTTTGTTCCTACTTCAAATACCTACTCGTATTATAACATTTACGTTACTATGACAACCTCAATTCAACGTTAGACAAATTTGTATGAAAAGTGGGTCTGCTCCATTGACCGCGATAGTAAATTCCACATACACATACAATAAAAAAAAATAACTTTTTTTACTGTTTTTTTTTTATTGTAAAATCTTAATTGAATTAATTATTTAAATAAACTAATTAATTGATTAATTGATTTTTCTAAAAATTAAATTACAATTAATTTATGAAATAACTTGGAAATTGGAAAAATCGATTTATTAATGCCAATGGTCCCTGAACACGACAAAAAAAAAAATTTGCGATGTAAATACTATGTTAACTAGTTTTATATGAATATTATATATAACTACTTTTTATAATTTTAATAATGTCTAAGTATTTCAACGCGGAACGAATGCTAAATATAATAATTATTATGACGTCTCTCGGCGTAGCGATGATTCTACGCTGATTTGTGAAAATTCAGTCGTGGCTAATTTAAACTCGATTATTGAAAGTTCGAGATGTTGTTCACTGTTTTAAACTATATAAAACTCGGCGATCGAAGTTATATATCCACTCCAATTGCTGAATCCAGTCGCTCGTGAACCACTTTGGCGGAACATAGTCCTGATTTAACACTCGGAATGAGGACCACAGTTCTAAAAGTGCATCTGCACCCCGCTCCCGTACTTTATGGCCCATTAGATGCGTCCGCGGGAAATCGTCATTTGCATAAGCGGCTTGGCTCTCTACACATAGTAATTGGGATCACATGAATGTGACCACCGTAAAGAGAGCCACCTGCCCTCCCGTGCTCGTTCTCTCTTACGCCCTGCGAGGTGTAAGTGGGATGTTCGTTACGGAGCCAGTTAGATTGGTCTGTCCGGTAAAGGTTTAAGTTGGCTGGTAGTACTGTTTGCCCTGCACTTAGGCACGCGTTGCCTCAGCTTTTAATCGAAGTGCGAAATTTCAATCTGATTTAAATTCGTATTGTTCTTGAAGTAAACTACGTAGAGACCCCATTTGAAATGAGTGCAACAAGATATTTGCATTTAATTGCAAAGTGCTGTTTCTATTTCCATTCCGTTACAAGTTTATGTCATTAACTACTTAAGAAGATAATAAGAGTATTTTAAATATTTTTAATCGTAGCTATTTTAAAAATCGGCTTAAAATTGGATTGCCTTGTTTAAAGTGTTAAAGAAATAAACTTATAACTATGTATCGCAAGTTGACGGTGTTCCTGATTCCTAATTTTCTGTAATTAAATAATATGTGACGAACTTGTGTAAAGAACTTGTGTAAATTTAAACTTCGCTAATTCTAGCTTTAAACTTAAACGGTTAAGCTTATACAAACATTGACAAGTCCGTTGGTCGAGTTGTTAATGTGAGGTCTCTGACTGTGTAACGAAAATGTCTTTCGTTTACAGAAGTGGCATCGATATATATAACCCTCAAAATGGTACTCGTATATTAGCATCAGTATCGGAAATCCGAAGGGGTATGCATATGATTTGATTAATAATATTGAATCTGCTGTAAGTAAATGTTTTGTTTATTTTTTGGAATTTTCATCCTTTTAGTACTTAGGTACCTACGTCAAAACACAACTGCACTTGACTGAGTGTTTTATGTAATGAATCTTTATTACTAAAAAAAACTTTTGTTTCATTCTCAATGGTAAATAACTAATAGCAAAGTTTGCAATAAAGATCACGTACAAACAGATTCCTTGGTTTTATTCCCAGCGAAATATCGCCTGTTGCACGATCGGTTCCGGATCTGTTTGCATTGAGAAATAAATACGAGTATATAGTCTGTCGAGTCATACACTATAGTGTATTTGTTTATCTCTAGTAACGTTTGTACCTTTAATTATTGATTAGATAATTAAACAATAATTGACGTTACAACATTCATATATAGACTTTAACACTGTGTTAACACAAACACTAATATACCGGCTTTAGCATATTATTACTCGTATACTTACTAGAGTACAATTGCAGTATGCACTAATGAGAGACGATATTAATCACTGGTCAGCGACAGATACACTTTCAGCTTATAATTAGCTAACGGCAAATGTTTAAGTGTGATTATAACAATTTGACGCTGAGTTTCATTGCAATTAAAAGTTTTCGACTAATTATATTTTATTGGCTAATAAATTTCCAAACATATATATTTTTTTAATACTGCCATAATAACTTAAATATAATGTGAATGTAAAAATTAAATTTAAAACCATTCATTTAACACACAATTTAAAAATATTTCTAATATAAATTGGTATACTCGTACCTATTACACTACGAGTTTTTCACTAGTTTTCCACCGCCCTAATTCGGAATGTCGATTCAATGCGGGGAAAAAAATGCAGTCTGAATCACATGGAGTTTTTATTTTTAAATAACAAATTATAGTTTTTTTCATTTAATTTAATAACACAACTTTTTAATTTATTTATTTTCAACTTTTAGACATATATGTATGTAATTCCTAAAGGTTGTTTTTTTTCTATAAACATGTTCAGTGATATGAACATATTCAGTGATATGTTAAGTAAGTACTAGATTGAACACTCCCTACGATGTCTTGCTAAATTCATGTTCCAACGCGGAAGGTGCGCGGGGGTTGGCGGGGGACGGCGCGGCAGTAGTGTCAAGGTCAATACGTCAAGTCGTAGACAACTGAATATTAACATGGCCGACCCGATAAGCACGTCGGTTTTAACAAATTAAATATTAACCTATTAAACGTTTCAATATTAATAAAACTTACCTATGGAACGTCACACCAGAAGTTTTACCAATATTTTTTGTTCTATTTTTGCAATATCTCATCACACAAGACGGCATTTTTATTAGTTTTGAAAATAATAACGCGCCTAATCTCTACGAGCGCGTATGACAGACTGTGAACGGGTAGGTCGTCGGAACTCCAATCACTTGGAACACTCATCGCGTCTTGAGTGTTCCATCTAGTACGTAGTACTTAACATATCACTGGTTATGTTTGCATAAGTCTGTAGGGTAGGTCTGTATGTTATGAAATGTAAAACGACAATCTTTTTTTTTTTTCATTTTAGCATTCCTATCAAATTTTCCCTTGAATAGTAAATTTTATTATATGGGAGTAATGAAATTTAAGTTTTTTTTTGCTTTCAAGGTATGAGATATTCACCAATAAATACATGTTTTCCCAACGCTTTTCTTTACATGCAATAGCCGAGTGGATACGAGTTCACATTCGCAGACATTCCGATAAGCCGCAGCGGAAAATTTAATAAACCAGAGGGGTCCCGTGTGTCGAAATTTACATTTAAAGTACCAATTATTTGACGTCATTAGCACCCCTGGCGATCATAAAACGCACCCAACGCTTTCGCAACCGCCCTCGCCATTGACATTATAAATTACTATAAAATAACGATTTTTAATCTGGACTGCGCTCTAATTGTACAACTGTACATTAGAATTTATAACATTCTGTTATACACTTGTTAATTGGATTTTTTTTACGTTATTCAATGTTCAAACAATAAAAATTTATAAACGCTAAAGGAGTTTGTTTGCTTGTCCGATTATCACGAAATTTTATACCTATTCATGCTTGTCCAACTTGCCATTGTCCAACTCAATGGCAGTTAAAGTGACATAGCTGCCTAACTGCTGCAATTACTTCAATCCCCCCATTTGTGGGAACCGCGTCTGTGTGTTTCTAACTAGAGAGTTGAAACGGTCTATTTATAAAACGTACCTAATTGACAAAACTTTCTAATTAACACCACATAAATGTAAACTATCTTGATCAAAATTTATTGCTTCAATAAAATGTATAGGAATCGAGCAACTTCGCAATCTAAATCAAAATTCAACCAGCGCCATTGTTCGGTACGCCAGCGATGAGTAAGCCAAATGGGTTGTTAAACGCCGCATTATGCAAAAACGGTACCATTAGTATTTAAGTTCTATCCACACTTGGCAAAGAATTCACGCGCCTATTATCATTAGGTACCACTTTGAGCCAAGTTTGTGCAATCTCTTTTCAAATTATTCAAACGATTAACAAAGAAAGTAATATAACAGCCGAGTGATGACGAATGAATTTTCACAGTTATATTATGTTTTTGAATGTTAGTAGTGCTAGTTAAGAAAAAATAACACTGTAATAATAGAAATAATAGAATTTAATTAGAAATAATAGTCTTCTACTATTTTATATAGTTAACTAGCTGACCCGGCAAAAGATGTTTTCCAAAAAGACATTTTTTTGTCGTAGGCCACTCTTATCACTTGGTATAAAAAATAGTTTACGACCTATTCTCAGACCTATCAAATATATTAAAAAAAAATCTTAAAAATCGGTCAAGCCATTTCGGAGGAGTGTGGTTACAAACACTGTGACACGAAAATTTTATATATAGTTATTTAGAAGAAATGGATATGGTAATGGAGCCCATCATCATATCCCTCCTTTGTCCCTTATCCCTAATACTTCTATAGTCGACAGCGCAACTGGACCGTTAGCCTGTCTGTAGACCTTAACATAAAAAAGTAAGACAGTATGGGATAACTCTGTAAATAATAATAATCTAGTATAACCCCGTAGCAAATGTTACCGCCCTATATAATATGCTTATACAAGTTTGGGTCATAAAGAATAATCCGCTTCAACACAATCATCTCTGTGAATGCTTTGTCGCTTCATTCTAATTAATCTTAACTGCTTCGCTAAACATAATCCGAAATCGTATAATTGCGCGCCCGCTCAGACGTTCAAAGGTGATTTGAATAATACCAATATTATCAAAGTTATTGACAGTCGATACACTGCACACATAACAGCAGTATGTTAACTTTTTACTTTCTTAAATTTCATATTGAATCTTAAACGCGGTTGCTTGCTTAATGCCATTCTTAATCTTTAATAATTTTTAATCAGACACAAATTGTATAGTCCTAAAAGCCACAATTAAGTGTAGTAGAATATCTTACGGAACCCTAATTTGATAAAAAACGTTAAAAAATATGTTGAACTGAACGCTGAACTGAATTCATAAATTTAAAGAATAATAATATTCATCTGCGTATGAAAAAGAAATAATTAAAACTTCGTAATAAATGAAATACTTTGCTTCACTTTTATTATACCGATTTACAATCCTCAATTTCAATATATACATTACTTTGTCTTTTTTATCGCTTTAATAAAAACGCATGAAAATGTCCTAGCATTTATGTTCTGGTCTTAAAATTCACTGTGCTCAAGCCTACTTTAGATTTAAGTTAGTAATTGAACTTGACTTCAATACAGACCGCATTTGAAAGACATTTAATTTGAATAGATTATTACGCTTTTAGTTGAACAAAGGTGGCTCTTTGATCCCTTTATATGGGGTGGATTATTCTATAAAAATAAAATCTATATTCAAACAGGAAATATAATATAATTATCTACTTTCAGATGGTACAGATGTTAGTGTAATTAAAAAATAACACTAAGCGCCTCTTTCACCGTCTGTCAAGTAGGCTAACTGTCATTTAAAGTCACCGGTAACCGGGGATAATGGAGCTGATATACCTTTACTTAGTTAAATAGCTACAGTAGTTTCGGAGCTACAGTAAATTTTGAAAATCCGCCCTCTGTATCTTTATAATATTAATAAATTACACAAACTTACTAAAAATGAAATATTATACTGCTTGAGACCAAGAAAATAGCTTCTATATGATTTTTTTATTTGGATATGTAAAATTTCGTATTCTTAACATTATTCTGCTGACTTATAATATAAAAGGATTCTCGTATGCAAGACGCGAACAATATCAGCGCTTGCCCTTTAACGGTACTCCCCCAATTTATATGTGATTCAAAGAAGCACGCGTCACGCGGCAGCTCGCCGAACCATGTAAAAAAGGAAAATCAATTACTTCGAAATGGCAACCACGCAGTGACGAGTGACCAAAATAAAATGAACCACCCCGCCTCCTTTGTACCTATACAAAAAACTTCGTCCCAAAGGACGATGCACTTATAACGAAAAGGTCCAGTTATAATTGGGTGCTCTGCGGCAGCCCTTCTCATAGCACAATATGTTGTCTCGTCCCTTTAGAATCGATCTCTAATTAGCGATATGTGCTCGTCGATCGTTAGATCACTATTTTTGTTGGTACTTTTTGCGATACATCGAATGGATGATTATGGGAATCGAGCACATTCTTTGATGGAAGGGACAAGATAATGAACTGGAATTTAATAATTGGAGTGGTCTGTTACCTTGCGTGTTTTCCTTATGAGTCCTAATAATTAAGTCGACTTGCCTATGAATGTATACGACTTTCAAAGGCGAGTCGCTGACAAACTAAAAGACTCGCTTTATTTACTTTTATTTATAAAGGGAAAAGCAAATATTCATTGATGACAATTTTGTTTAATAATTTTGAAATAGTAATAAGGTTGCATTGCGGTGTTCTCACAAGACGTTTCTGCATGTGTTTCCTTTACTATATAGTAAACATGTATTATTGCAACACTCTTAAGAATTATTGCAACACTTTACCAGTAAATACGTTCATTATAAATTCAAAAGAGATTTATTTTAATCTTACATCCAACACCTGTTCTGCATTTGTGGCCCGAAAATAATATAGGAAGCATAACGATTTAATGCATTTTGATGGGCGCACAACGCTTGCCAGGGAATTCCAACGGTCAAGTATATTACTCTGGAAGAAACATAATACATACCTAACTTCTCTTCATAAACATCACTTTGTGATGGCATCCCTAACAACTATCTCGTTTCTTTCCTATTTCAGTTTTCAAAGTATCTTCAACTTTCTAAGTGAATTAATTATTTATATTTTATTAAAAACTAGCTGGCGCCCGCGACTTCGTCTGCGTTGAAAAAGAAAAAAGTAGCCTATCCTGTGTCCCGTACGTCTAAATGTTTATCTACCAAGTTTCATGAAAATCAGTTGATTCGTTTAAGAGTTATGGAGGAACATACATACGTACATACATACAGAAAAAAATTGTAAAAATGGTCAATTTAGTTTCAGTATCATGTATAGAGCCTATAAACACGATATCTATGAAAACAAAGTAACTTACTCCATGACCAACCCTTACAGATTTTATTATTAGTATTGATGATTGTGGCAGGCAGTATAAAAGTTCAGACGTAGCATGCGCCTGTATTGTTTTATTAGTGAGTGTCCGTGCCACGACTTCGTATAACAACACAGAGAAAATGAGCCTCCCGGCGCACAATGTCACTTTCGCACAGTGTCACTTTCGCACAATGTCACTTTCGCACAGTGTCACTTTCGCACAGTGTCACTTTCGCACAATGTCACTTTCGCAAAATGTCACTTTCGCAAAATGTCACGTTCGCGAATATCAGCGAATCAGTTTCATATTCACTACATTGAAGTAACGATTGAAAAGAAGGTGACTTAATTTCAATTAATTGTTAATATTATTTCATGGTTCGCGAAAGTGTATATAAGCCAATTTAATTTTATAAATGCATCACGCATCTGATGTAATACCAAATTAGCTCACTGATAGTATTGAGTTATTCATTGTTTATTTAAAGTCGTTTCAAAGTCAAAGTAAATATTGAATTTTCAAACTAATTTCTAAAGACTCGATCGAGTTCCATCGGTCGCTGTGTTTTTTTCCATTATGAGTTTCATTTGAAAGCATAACCGCATGAAATTCGTTTTAACGGGTTAATACAAGCTTATGGGAATTCGAAATCGCACACTGTTATTATTCATAACTGAATCTATAAATAATTTAATAAGTTCGACTCACTGAAATCCTTATCGTTTAAATCAAAAACTTACGATTGTTTTCATTGTTATTCGTTAAATATAATATTGAAATTTTTGCGTTTGAGATACCGGATATATCCATGAAGATTTCCCAACGTTAAGAAAAAGTTTTTAAGGTGGGTTAAGCAGTTTTGCACTACCATTACAAAATCAATTTTGAAAAAATGGTGTAAATCAATAAATTGTAATTCATTTGTACACGGATTTTTAAATGATTTGTATTAATTGACTATATTAATACACTACTTAAAACTACTGAGTATAGAAAGCGGAAATTTGTAACATAGGTTTATTAATTTTATAACGTAAGCAACAGTTCAGAAGGATTAACTGTGAAGCCAGGATAGATTCGTTCGATATATTTATAGATTAAGAAAATTTAAATATCTTAACTGACCGGTCTTGTTATGTGTATATAAGTTTTGTAAATATTTGCTACTACCCAATATCCTAAATATACAGTAAAGCGGATAAAGGTTCTATTAGTAAAATTGTAAAGAGAACAGTAAAACCTACAACGAAACTAACTGTTATTCCAGTGAACTTGTTGAGCGAAAAATTAACGCAACGAGTGTAAACAATGAAGTAGACCTTTGATGTTACAAAGGGCTCAGTTCATTTGGAAGCATCACACATTTAATCTCACGCCTACCTACACGCGAATAGAACAACAAACATAGTAATGCCACTGAAGTGACACGACTGTGCAATTTATAAGTAACAAGTGGCCCGCTCCCGGCTTCGCCCGGATACCCACTAAAAACTATCCTATCTTTTAAGTTAGACCAAATTACACATAGTTACGAAGTTTTATCAAATGCGGTTCAGTAGCCGTTAGTTCATCGGCGTCAAACATATGACTATTAAGAGCCATTGATCCTAGAAAAATATATCTTTATTAATAATATTTACCCAAAAAAAACAGTCCTTTAAAAAATTTTGATTCCAAGTCTCATAAAAGAATTTTACCAACTAAATGTTGAAATTCCGTTGAAATACTGTTGGTATAGTATAAAATTGAATAAAACAATTGTATGTTTACACTGAACACATTCGACGATAGAATATAGATTGTAGTTGTTATTTTGCGCGAGAGCGTTCAGAGAAATAATCTATATTGTTTGTGTACTTTCCTCGGTGTGATGTGCGCAAACAGTGTTTAGTTTGGGCGCGGGATAATGTGTTGTCTTGTTGTGCTCGTTTTGTGGAGGAGGACTGAGGCGTAGAAGGCACCTGTTGCCTCGAGTTTCGGTGTGGGAAAACCTAATTCACTTCGAGATGAAATAAATATAGCGCTTGACGCTTCTTTTGATGGAAAACTGAGACTCGAGTGTGTGTGTATTTATGTGTGTGTGTGTGTGTGTTATTTGGTGAGTTTATACTGCTTCAATGCGAGTAAATTGAAATGTCACTAGAAGTACATTCGGTCGACTTTGGAAAAGTTCTCGGCGTTGTGTAGCGAAATGTTAGTGGAATTTTGAACGGGAGTACTTCACTGCAATTGCGATAACTGTCAAATAAGTGCAGTAAATAATGCTAGAGTTTTGGTGAACTTAAGCGACTTGCTCCGGTGATGTAATGAGCATTGAAGCGTATACGCTGTCTGAAAACATCCCAAAATTGCCTATAGCCCTGAAGCGTGTACACGAAAAACAAGAACACCCTTTGTTTATACTCGATTAGAGTATTTGGGACATTAAGTAAACAGAGGTTTCGTATTAACATGTCGATATAATATTTTATTTAACACTAGCTGGCGCCCGCAACTTCGTGCGCTGTGTAGTTCGTTTTTTTTTAATCCCACAGTAACATAATATTTTTCAATGATAAAAAGTATTCTACGAGTATAGTTAAATCATCAATACATATTTGACTAATACATTTAGATCTTATGGTTAACTCGTAATATACAAAATAACTTGTAACAATGACTGATAGAGATATTTTATCTATATTAATATTATAAAGAGAAAATATTTGTAATGAATAAACTCAAAAACTTCTAGACCAATTTTGAAAATTCTTTCACCTATAGAAAGCCACAATATCACCGAGTAACATAGGCTAAATGTTATAAAAGTAATACATAAATACTGGTAATTTGATGTAGTCGTAATGATATATAATAATTAAAACATGTCTGGTACAAGTGATCACAATTTGTATTTCAATATTATTAAACTTTTTCCATAAATCCTTTATGGGGTTCGCTATTACATTTTAATGTGTCTATTTATTGTTTCAGGTATGTTTCATTACAACGATACAACATGTTCATACTCGTTTAAAAAAAAATCATGTGAGTACGTATTATATGAGTACAAATGAAATTATAAACATGTCAGTTTATTATATAACGATGTCATGTTATGATTATGAATTTTTCTTACTGCTGAAGTTATTCGGCTGAAAATATTTCAATGTCTAATATTATTTAGAGGTTTTTTTTTTTGCTTGTAATTTTAATACTCATTGCTCTCGTAGAATTGTATACACTGCAAAATAAAATTTACAAACATATTAAACAAAACAAAATAAAATATACGTGTTTCGTTTGAATATTTTTAGAATTTTAATCAAAATCCTCATGCTCTAGTGTCAGTGTTACGAGCAAAACTGGAAACGAATTTATGTCAATGTCTGCAAACGGAAATAGAAAGTGGACCGACCGGCTGGAAATAGGTGTGTGCAGCTTCAAAAATAACGTTTGATAGCTCTAGTACGTATCTACTGGCAAATGGCTCGCGTTCGTATTAGGTAACAGGTCAATATTTTCTATATAGGCGCAGTCCGCGTAACATTTTGTTCGTGTACCTTACTCGAACATTTTACAAATTAATGCTTGTCGATGTTTAAAGGAATTATTACTCCAAACAAATTAATGGTTTCATTCACTCACTGCAAACACTCGAAGTGCGTTCAAACATCGTAAAAAGAACAGTGTATTTACATAATATTTTTTAGGAATTTATCAGTCAATAAATTTCATCTATTAAAGGTATTACTTTTAAAAGGTAAAATGTCGCGTGAGATAATCATATCGCTGCTTAAAAACTAGAGGGCCACAAATCAAAATTACACTTTTTACAGGAGAGCTACTCGAAAAAAAAATTTTTTTTGTCTATTTTTTCTTATTAGATATATATCAAATATTTGCATATTATACATCGTTAGAAGCGTATTTTTAAGTAGCATTGAATGTGTAATAAACTGAATACTAGAAGAGATATAAGCATATAAGTTACTTTTGAATATATAAAAAATGATCAAAATATACTAAATATGGAATAAAACAACCATAAGTATTTTTGCAACATACAATACAAATGATTGTGATTGTATTTTTGCAATAAAAGCATTTTTGGATTTTTTTGTTTTATGGCCCTTTAGTTTTTAAGTAGTGATATGATTATCATAAATTATGAACAAGATTTAGAGAATTTCGGATGCAAATTTTTACTTTTCTCGTAGATCATGGAGATATATTTAAACACTAGCTAGTGCCAGCGACTTCATCCGCGTATAAAAGGACTAATCCAAAACAAAAAGAATTTTCAATTCGAACCAGTAGTTCCTGAGATTAGCGCATACAACCAAACAAACAAAAAAACTCTTCAGCTTTATATATTGGTATCTACCAATATATAAAGCTCAAGAGTTTGTTTGTTTAACGTTATATAACATAATATATATAACGTATGTTTAATTGTATATGAAATCCCTGTATATGAAACTAATTTCATAAAATTAATTTCAATAGGCCGCTGGTCAACGATGGATCCGGTCCTTTTGGAAAATTATTATGGAGCTATTTCCAGCAGTGGACATGTTTCATAATGTGAATTCAGTGTAAAAGTAACGAAGGATATGTGGTTGTCGTACAAAACATCAAGCTTACAAATAGCTGTAATGTACCAAAATATAAACGTCTAATGTTGTATTAAAATCGGCGCTGAATGAAAATACTTTACCGACGAAATATGCTCTGTAAAATGGCCCGCCATACATTTATAGTCCAACAAATTGGTCGTGAAAATTTATTGATCGCACTTGCCTTCTAGACTGCTGTTGTCTTATCGCTCGTGGAAAAATTTATTGTTAGCGCTTGTATCTTTGTTTCATAGTTTTAAAACGCCTTATTGTTTTGAAAGTGTAGTGACTTATGTGATTCCTCAAACTGTGAACATATGCAATATGAAATACATGTTACATTTAATCTTATATTTAACCTAACCTTTTTTTATTTTATTTTTATGGAGGGAAAATGAAGAGTGTATCAATAAGAAACAATCACTTTTAGTAACAAATATTCATTTAATTATTAAAATTGTTCTAAAGAAATTGTTACATATGAAAACTTTCAGTTCAGTGAAGAATATTTTTTTTGTGATTGTAGGTAATTGAAATATGATATGTCACATCGTGTAAATATTCTATTCTGTGATCTGACAAACATATTGAGTGTAACACGTTTACCAAGACGGACGGGACCGTTAAAATAATACATATTAGAGCATAAAATGGTTTTTATGATATCCAAAAATAATAATAAATTACGAATTCGTTTACAATTACTTATAATTTTGTAATACAATGACAATCGTTATAAATAACCAATACTGCAAAAAATTTTAACCGGATTGAGTTAATCAATCAAAATCAACGTTTGAATAAAATTATTTTATTCCAAATATAATTGTATGCTGAGTTCCATGCCTTAAGGATTCAAACATATTGACAAACTTTCACAATTATAATATTTGGGAGACTAACAAATGACTCTTTAAATAATACTCACTCATACAAAAAAACTGAACTGTTATACTAAATATATATTAAATAATATTGAAAAGTGTTTAAATTATAACTAATTAAGTTATTTAATATACATAACTTTAAATGTTGTCTGTAAGATGGTAGATAAATTAAATATGCCTGTACACGTTAGCATCAGACTGGATGCGGAAATATCGCCAGTGGCACCCTCTACCCGCCGGAAGCTGCGCGAGCGCCGCCGGCCGCTTCCGGCGCGGCCTCGTTACGCCGCTTTGTGTGAATATACTACAAGCGGCAAAGGAAAAAAATTACACAGTAGAGAAACTACAATATTTCTTAGATAATATCTAAAATATATTGTTATTTTTATTATGACATATTATGTTAACATTTATTTTGTTTACAAAATAAGGAGATGTAAATAGTTATTTATAAGATATTACTTTTTATACTATATTTTAATTTTTTTTTACACTACATAATATATTAGTTAATGAAGAGCAACTCCCTTTAGTTATTCTAGAAACTACGGAAGCAGTAGATGCATAATAAACAATTTTCTTTGCACAGTTTGGTGACGGTGTATATCTGTGCCACAATTTGTATATTTGGTATGCTTTGTGTAAAGCGTAGAACCTGCTACGCCGCTACGTACATTGCTACGACACTACGACGACGCTACGAAACCCGACAAGCAATGATATAACACTTATGACGTGTCTGATTTGAACGCTTAGCATGTGATTTCAGCTCATTCCTCACTCTGTTTGTTGTATGCAAACTCCACGAGAATTCCAGTTAAATGATTGCATGATTCATTAATTTGATAAGGAATTTCTGTATCTGCATGCATCGAATGTGATAACATTATAATGAACCCAACAGTGTTATTGAGAACTTTGGGCATTTTAGCGATACCTTCAAAAATTTTAAAACAAAATTTCATGCTTTTTTCTCAAGTGGATAAGAAATTACTTATAATTTTTTTTTCTTAATCTACAAAACCAACTTCTTGGGTTTCTATGTACGCATGTTCATGGTTTTATATGTTGTAGTTGTCTATAATTAGTCCATAAACCAGATGTAGTTCATCAATTACATACTATGTAATTCAAGTATTAGTGCTGTTGGCGTCTGTAAAACAAGACAAAACAAAAATAAATATAATAATTTTAATTATCCTGTGTCCACTAAGCTTAGTATACTGTGGATTTTACTTATCATTGAAGAATGATAAGATGATGGCTGGCCATAGAAATAGTTGGATATAGAATTTAAAAAATATATATACTTAAACCACAAAATAAATTAAACCTATATATTTAATTATCTTTCATTAATAAATTACAGCTTAGTGTTTAGCTTCTAAGATTTCAAACTGTAAGTTGTGTTTAAACTTTTTAACGAGTATTTTAACGAATTCAATCCTGAATTTGTTCCGTACACAGTGGCTAGTAAAAAATTTTAAAGCAACAAGCATTCGAAATAAAATAGATCAAAAAGTTTTTCATAGCCCGGTATCACGCACAGTTCTCTCGAAACACTTTTTTCCATGCGACGCGTACAATCGGTGTATTTTTGTTTCCTTTCCAGCAAGTTACGCCGGTAACTCGCGTACGCCAATTCGTTCCGCGGCACGCGTCATGTGAGATATTAGCTGCTCGTTTGTTCCTTTTTCGAAAAGTCCTATTCGATGTGTTTGTTAATTTTTTTTTTTTAAATGAAAACCTGTTTAGGCGCGTTTTGCTGAGAAGTGAACGTAAGTAAACCGTCACGCTCGGGACGGTGACGCTGAATCGGCTTTACTCTGCTCCACTAGGCATCTGGCGCGCTCGGATTGCTAAATCGTAATGATGCTTATAATTTTAAAGTTAGAAAATTAAATTGCAAATTAAAATTGTAATTTTAGAAGCAAACACCCATTTTTTCAGTTTGAATTTGCTATAATTAGTGGAGTTTTATTAAATGTAAAAAGGAAATTTTTCATATTTAATTTGTGTGTGTATTGAATATGTGTCACAAAAATGACAGTGAATAGAGCAATTAATTATTATTTAATCTAATAATAAATTCCTACTAAATTTTATGTCAAATTTAGTTCAATGTTTGTTAAAGAATTCTTTGTCGAGTTCTAAACCGTTATTTTTTTAAGGGCGTATTTTTTTAGCATAAACAAAGCTATTATTATTATCTTGGGTTCGCACGCGACGCAACGGGTGTGACAAATGAAAAATGTTCATATACATACGTAATTTTTATTTGTATAAATAAACCTTATAGAGTTGCTTCGAGGCGTAATAACCATACACTTAGATTACTGTAGCAGGATATAAAATGATGATGTGTTGTGATGAAGTGGTGTGATGATGCACTTGATTATTAATCAATTAAGATTAATGGAAAATTAATTATTAATCAAGTTATTTTATTTTATAACTAAAATATTGTTAGTTTATTAACCGACGAAAACGAAAAAACAAAAACGGAGGAGGTTCTCAATTCGACGCGTATATATTTTTATTTTATTTTTATTTTATATATGATCACGCATAACTTTTGACAGGGTGGTCCGATTTTGATAATTCTTTTTTTAATGCATAGGGTATACCTCGAAGTTGGTCTCGTATAATTTTGGAAAATAATTCCTACCCTAAGGGTGGGAAAATGGGGGTGGGAAAATTAAAAATTAAGCATGTAGTAAATATTAAATAATAGCCACAAAAGAATATAAAATAAAACTTTGTAACAAAAAATAAAACCGCCGAAAAAACTGAAAAGTGATAATTTTGAGTCGGCGCCAAACAAGCAAAAATTACGCGGCGGCGACTCAAAATTACTTAGGTAAAATAAAATAAGATTATTTTATGCTTTTCAGTTTTTTCGGCGGTTTTATTTTATAAATTTTAATGTATTTAAAACTCTTGATTTTAATATTTTTAAACTTTTAGATGTTATATACAATTTTTTTTTACAATTTTTTTTGAGGTAATTTAGATATTTTTTTATGTAGCGGACGGCAAGCAAGCTTAGTGGAATATGAGATTATGAGAATATATTTATGATATTGGGCTATAGAATCCCTTTCACTGAATGCGTGTTATTTTTTCACAATAATCTTCTGTAAAAGGCTGGTAACTGACACCAGACGGGCTACCCAGTTTATAACTAAGAAATTGTGATTTGCCAATTCTAAAATTATGTTATGACTAGCTGGCACCCGCGACTTCGTCCGCGTTGAAAAAGAAAAAAGTAGCCTATCCTGTGTGTCCTGTACGTCTAAATGTTTATCTACCAAGTTTTATGAAAATCAGTTGATTCGTTTAAGAGTTATAGAGGAACATACATACGTACAATACCTACACTTAACAAATTTACTATCAGTATTGATGAAACGTAAATGATAAATCAGCATTAGGATTGAAAAGTTCCCTCCTATCAATTATTTATTCGTCAAAAGGGATCAATTGGTGTTATAGCTACACCAATGTATCGATCGTCAACTGTACTGTAACTTGCTTGATTGAGTATGCAAAACACGCTCAGTACAGTCGCTTCAATAACATTGATGAATAGGGATTTACTACGTACCTGAATGGATGGTAGCTTCTGTTCGAATGAGGGGTTAATGATGTTGCAGCTTAAATCGATAGTTGCTATATATAGGGTTTCATTAAATTCAATGAAAAGAAAGGTAAAGAAACTTTGTTGTTTAAAATATGATTGCCCATATTCTCTCATTAATTAAGGGCCGACGATGTGACAATGATGTGAACACACCTTATCAGCATAACATTCTCATTTACTCTCACATGTCTGACTTGAGAAGATAAATTGATTTCGATACGCGACACACTGGAAAAAATATCACTATAACCATTCAATAAATAAAAATATAAATATTATGTAATATTATCAAATTTATTGTTATTTATTCACATTGACAATAATTCTCCTCAACAACGGATCGCCATAAAAAAATTACGAGACAAAAACTAAATATCAATGTTTGTTTGAATTTCAAACCCTTTTACAAATATTGTCTGTTGAATTAAAAAGGTACTACTTTTAGCTCGTTTTATTTACATTTTTATTGTATTGTTTACAAAAAAAAAGTCTTATTCGTGCTCCATTTTTGTTAAAAGCAGTTTAAACATTGCAAGCAGCATGTAAGTTTTTCTTATGGGTGGGTCATCAAACAGTTTTATACTTAAACGTCATCACTACACACATAGAAAACAACCATGCAATAAAAGCACTTGTGCACTGTAAATAAAAGCACTGTTTTGTGGTATAACTACGGGATATCCATACATAATCCATAAATAAGGGTATGGATAAGTCCATACCCTTATTTTTAGCAATAAATATTAAAATAAATAATAAATTATATAAAATTTCATTAATACTAAGTTAGGTGTTTTCAAAATTCTACTTTAATGAAAGTTCATAATAACGAAAGTTTACTTAGGATTAAGTAATAAATATATCGTTTGCTTGTAATGGCCATATCAATCGCTATGCGATCGTTTCTCTATTGTTTCCTGTATCTTGAGGCGACTATAGTAATCTAACAATAAATGTAGCGTCAGTTTTATACGCGTCATATTCTTGAGTTTTCATACACTCGTGGCCAAAACAAAATTAAAACTAGCAAGTTTTGTAGCAAACAAACGCATCAACACTCGAATGACATCGAGAGTTTCACTTTTACTTTTTTATCGTTTAACAAGGAAAATGTCTCAGCCCTCCTCGATGTCGTATATTACACCTATAATTTACAAGAACGGGAAGTAATAAAACTTAATGCAAACGCGTCGACTCGACGATGTTTGTCGAAATCCAAGCGAGAGCTGTAAAACACGACCAGTAGTTTAGACCTCCGCATTTCGTAGGCTTCGCCCTGCTCTCCTCATTGTTTAATAAGAGGCTGAGGGGGTGAGGTGGTTCTTTATATTTTTGACTGTAAAACCTTTATATGTAATAGGGTAAACACATTAGCCGA
This sequence comes from Synanthedon formicaeformis, assembly GCA_945859745.1. Taxonomy (NCBI): domain Eukaryota; kingdom Metazoa; phylum Arthropoda; class Insecta; order Lepidoptera; family Sesiidae; genus Synanthedon; species Synanthedon formicaeformis. Next base: position 2,405,057 of record OX243960.1, on the reverse strand, counting down.
GACGCGGTTTTGCGTTGAATCACAACACCTGCACTCTCCTTGTGTGGAATTTATAGAGCAAACTTTCACATAAGATAACGTTAATGATTAAATTTGTTCATGAAGAAGAGCAGCAATAATGTTGACGGTCCGCTCGATTGCATGTGACTCGTCACTTCTTAGTATGCCAGGGGAGATTCAATACCCATGTGCCGCTAAGGTCAGGGGTAAGTGATCAAGAGGTATGAGCTCCGTACTCTTTTTCTTATGCATTGAAACATAAAATAGCACGAATACTTCTGGCACTTCACTGTGTCGTTTTGTAAGGATTTGATTACTGCTGCCACATAGAGTGTACAATTCGTGACTGTGTAACGTAGTGATCTGTCACTACTAACCTACTAACAAAGATATAGAGATGGAGAAATTTTTTAACAAGTATGAAAAAATCTTGTGGACCCGAAGGTTTAAAAAGGTAAAATATAGAATTACAAAGAAGATTTTAAAGGTAATATGTGTTATTGTCAAACATTGTTGTTAGTTATTTTTTGTCTGCAAATTATTCAATTTCCCAACTTTATATGTCTCCCCAATCTAAGAACCCTTCTTTACATGCATTTAGCCCGGTCATAGGAAGTGTCGGATTTTTCTTCAAGTGACCAATGACGGTACCCTATGCATGCTTCTATGCTGCCTTTTTTTGCCGGGTTAGCTGATTATAAATATAAACACTTATTAAAAAAAAAAAAAAAACAAAGTATGTAACAATATACACATCCATAAATCGAAACATCCAAGAAAGACCGTTAGTAGTTGAGATAGTGGACAAGTTATGTGGATGCCATTATTTACGCCAGCTCCGTGCTCTGGGACAAGTGTGCTCTCAATGCACAGATTTAAAATAACTGGATACACTTTTCTTCTAACTTCTCAAAAATTTTAGTACACAGAACAGAATTTAAGGAGAAGTTCAAGAGTAGTTGGAGGTTAGGGCTTATCTTAAGATACGGCAGATATCAACTATTATAATTTATCATTTAGATGCGAAGTGGCTTAGAAATATTGAGTAGAATTTATCTTAATAGTCAGATATTAAGAACTTCACTTGTGCAGCGGGAGTTACGAATGATTTAGTAACAAATATACAAACATATTCACAGCCTGCTATTAGTCATCTTAATGAGTATATTGTATTTGTTTTATTACTACTATGTATAACGATAAGAGACTTATTATGTACTAGTTGGCGCCCGCGACTTCGTCCGCGTTGAAAGAAAAAGTAGCCTATCCTGTGTCCCGTACGTCTAAATGTTTATCTACCAAGTTTCATGAAAATCAGTTGATTCGTTTAAGAGTTATAGAGGAACATACATACTTACATACATACATACAGAAAAAAATTCTAAAAATCATCAATTTAGTTTCAGTATCATGTATAGAGCCTATAAACTCGATATCTCTGAAAACAAAGTAACTTACTCCATGACCAACCCTTACAGATTTATTATTAGTATTGATAACTGCCGCTGATAGTTCTTTTTGGAAACTATCTGTTAAATTTACACTAAACTTAAAACATATTTCCTCATGCTTGTAAAAGTTATTGTTAATATCGATCAGTCCAGTCGTTAAATTAAATTCACATATATATGGACCGTCATATATATGGCGTAGCGGTGAATGGGGATCCGAGGACAAGGCCTCACTGTGAGCTCGTACCTACACATTACCACTGATGGTGGATTCCGGGGGGGGGGGGGGGGGGGTTTAGTGGGTATTCCTGGTGATAAGTCCCTTCACCGGGCGAGTCCCACACTCAAATATCATCTAAAAAAAGTTTGCCTGTTATCCTTTTCATAAAAATACCTATATGAAGATTTAATAAAATTTCGCATGCATCACTCTCTTAATCTTTACAAGTCGTTTCCTGGTTTAGCTTTAATTAATTAATAATAATAAATTTAGTACGAGTAGTGTACGAGTACTTAAAAAAATCATATCTCTGATACACATAATATACAAACGTGTCTGTAATTCTGTATTGAGATTGTATCTTCTCTTGCTGCTCTAGTTCAATGTGAATGTCCACCCCAACCGTACATTCGGATTTGGTGACCGGGCTGCGAGGCGTTGTTCGTTATGCACCGCCACGCGCCCACTCGTGTCCCCTGCGGCGGCGGTATTTTTGACATGCCCATACTTCGCCATTTCAATACGAATATTTTCGCCATTTGAAACATCGATTTGGTCGCCTTATAAGCGCCAAAAGGTGTACGATTTATTATTAATGTGTTTTCAAAATTGATGCTCATTTTTTTTTTGTTGTGTATTTTTTATTTATAGGTCTAATGTTCTTTACGTGTTGATGTCATTTCAATGTAACTTAACTCTTGACGAGAAATATTTATGAAATCTACTGTAGCTTTAATTATTGTGAGTTAGAATAATCTGCTAAACTATTAGATAATCTCCGTAAAATCTTCTATAATTTTGCCCTCTTGAAAAAAAGAAAAGGTCGCGGACGAAGTTGCGGGCGAAAGCTAGTTTTACAATAATTTATTAGATAGATTTGCTTCGTTTAAATGTTTAAAGTACACCCAACATATCTCGCAGGTATGTAAGTACATAGTGGGCAGGCTAAACTTTTAAACGTTCCCTGTTGTGCAAGCGACAGGGCGTCCACGCTGTTGACGGGTCCATTATGTTTTACTACAGTTTGATTTGGGCACGGAGCCGTTGTGCAAAGTGTGAAGTTTGAGGTCCCGGTTTGTAGTCAGCGGCGTTGACGAGAAGGTAATGGATAGGAAGTTGTGCCTTTTGTTTGGCTGTAATCGTGAATTTTAAAGCGACCAGTGTGGCGGTTGATGGATAGATTTGTTAACGACTAATGTTATTTATTTACTCATGTCATTTAAATTGTAGTACAACTTAGTACTTTTATAATGAGACAGTTTGAATGTCTGGATTTTTAGATATTTTTTCTCAATAACCATTGAAATACTACAATGGAATTTGCGTCACAAATGCCAAAGCGGCACATGAAAAGAACGCCTTTGACAGAATCATGGCGGACTCTTGCCTTCACGCGTCAATAGTAAAAGGTAGTAACGATCAACTTCTACTATTTCATTTTAAACTCTAATGGGTTGAAGTAAAGTCACATTTTCTTTAAGTTACGTACTTATTATTATGTTTGTTTTGTTTTAAATGACAGTTCATGCTCTACGCATATGTCACTTTTAAATGTTCTATAAAATTGTAGTGTTTTTGACATGCCCATACTTCGCCATTTCAATACGAATATTTTCGCCATTTGAAACATCGATTTGGTCGCCTTATAAGCGCCAAAAGGTGTACGATTTATTATTAATGTGTTTTCAAAATTGATGCTCATTTTTTTTTTGTTGTGTATTTTTTATTTATAGGTCTAATGTTCTTTACGTGTTGATGTCATTTCAATGTAACTTAACTCTTGACGAGAAATATTTATGAAATCTACTGTAGCTTTAATTATTGTGAGTTAGAATAATCTGCTAAACTATTAGATAATCTCCGTAAAATCTTCTATAATTTTGCCCTCTTGAAAAAAAGAAAAGGTCGCGGACGAAGTTGCGGGCGAAAGCTAGTTTTACAATAATTTATTAGATAGATTTGCTTCGTTTAAATGTTTAAAGTACACCCAACATATCTCGCAGGTATGTAAGTACATAGTGGGCAGGCTAAACTTTTAAACGTTCCCTGTTGTGCAAGCGACAGGGCGTCCACGCTGTTGACGGGTCCATTATGTTTTACTACAGTTTGATTTGGGCACGGAGCCGTTGTGCAAAGTGTGAAGTTTGAGGTCCCGGTTTGTAGTCAGCGGCGTTGACGAGAAGGTAATGGATAGGAAGTTGTGCCTTTTGTTTGGCTGTAATCGTGAATTTTAAAGCGACCAGTGTGGCGGTTGATGGATAGATTTGTTAACGACTAATGTTATTTATTTACTCATGTCATTTAAATTGTAGTACAACTTAGTACTTTTATAATGAGACAGTTTGAATGTCTGGATTTTTAGATATTTTTTCTCAATAACCATTGAAATACTACAATGGAATTTGCGTCACAAATGCCAAAGCGGCACATGAAAAGAACGCCTTTGACAGAATCATGGCGGACTCTTGCCTTCACGCGTCAATAGTAAAAGGTAGTAACGATCAACTTCTACTATTTCATTTTAAACTCTAATGGGTTGAAGTAAAGTCACATTTTCTTTAAGTTACGTACTTATTATTATGTTTGTTTTGTTTTAAATGACAGTTCATGCTCTACGCATATGTCACTTTTAAATGTTCTATAAAATTGTAGTGTTTTGTATGGCACGCATGTTCCATGTTGTAGTAGTTTGATGTCAATAACACATAAACGGAAATCAATATTTGATAATTTTCACTCTCACACGTAATATTTCTACGAATGATTTGACATATTGTAATATCTTAAAAAAAAAAAACAAGGCTGTCCAATGATTACCTTCATTTTCTTAGAGCACGCGTCGCTCGTAGCTCGGGGCCATCTTTCGCCCCCTCAACACAATTTATTTCGCCTCATCAAAACGTCAACACGTTGACGTGTATTTTAGGGATTTTAATCGTGCCCCGGTAGGGCCGCGGGCTACGCTCGCGCCCTCTATGCAAATTACTCTGTCCCCGTTATTTCTAGTAATTGTTTTCGTAGAAAATTGACACGTACCCAACGGTTTAGATCGAAGCGTGTGCACTGTCGTAATTATATTTTTGACATTGTGAAACTGGATCCATTAGTGAAATAGTGGACAGTCCCTTCTGAGTGCAGAATCACCCAGTGTGCTGTTAAGTTTCTTGTACCTAACAATCTAGTATCAAAAGTGAAGTAAAACCCCTGGTATCTAGTATTTTTTATACACGATCATCAAGTGGAACGTCAGCTTGCCTTTTTCCACTTATAAAAAAATATTACGATTTCAGATAAATTCTCTTTAGCTTATTCTCGAAACTTTTTTATAAAATTTATATAAGTGGGGGCAGTTCCGAAGACAGTTCTGAACAAACTTTATGGTCCCAATTTATGTAAACAATTTATTACACACGGAAATCATTAACTTTTGCCTGTTTTCGATATTGTACCTACCTGTATAAAAATATGTACAGACAAAACTGTTCAGTATATTTATCTACTATTTTTTTCTTTTGTTTAGTATATGCAAACGATGCATTTATTATTAATCTTTACATAAGCAAGTTTAAATATGATACTAATATGTCTAGAACATGAGACTTCAAAATTACTTTTGAAAATATTGAAATTTTAGGTAGTATATAACATAACCCTTTAAAATCAGCACACAAAACTGTAAATTCGCGGCGAGAACCGCTATTAGATAATATTCTTAATTCAATTGTAATTGCAACCTCCAATGCTCTTTTAAATATATAAAAGAGATTATTCCAAATTAGCCTAGATTAGAAGTATCGTTAGGGTGCTATTAGCTCTACAAGGTTTGACCTTCTTAGGGAATTAATTGTGGTGTAGTGGATTAAGAACCGGCGCGGATTCTTGCCAGGCCTATCAACTCGAAACCTGTAAGTGTGTCTCGTTTCCCTCACTCACGTAAACAGCGCGTACAAATTGTTAATCCACCCTCCAAGCCAATGCCCCACTTACTACCCTCGGGAGAGGCGAAAGTATAACGGATATAATTATTTTGGTGTTAGATTCGACATCAATTATTCATAACATCCAGCGGTCTAGGCGGTGTAACGAGCAACAAATGGATCCCCATTGCGGTTCGTGCGGACTCCGCGCCGCGTTTTCCCATGGGGCATGACTCTCAACGCCCGTCTTCAAATTGGCTTCTAGCTATCAATCGTGAAACTATTGTGTACATTATCACATGTACACATTTCACGTGCAAATTTAACATAATACATCTCTGCTAATAAAGTTGTTATTAAAGTTGTTAGAAAATTGTTTGGTTTCTTGAATACCTATATATTTTTTTCGGCAGGCAGACCCCTCAGGGTGACAACGACAACTTCCTAAAATGTCTTCAAAATAGACAATTTCTGAAAATGACAATTTCCACAAAAGCTCACATGCTGTTATTTCCTGGTCGTCTTTTGTAAAGCCTGTGTGTTATAGCTTTTAGCTATTATATTAGCTATATTAGTTATTGTAGAAAAATATAAAAACAACCTGCCTTCCATCAAATATACGTTTTTAAATATAAGTAGACACTTTTATTCGCTTAACTACATTAAATATTTCCATGGAAACTTTCCATTTAGAGCAATTATAAAAAGTATAAGTGCCTAGTTTGCTATATCACCTGCTCAACGCCCAAAAGATTTTGATGAATCACTGCCCTAGTATAAAAGGGAATACCCATTATTCGTCACAAAAGTTCGCAGTTTCCATTGAAGAAGTTTAACGCAGCAGCTCCTTTTGAGACCCATTATTTGCGTACATACAGTTCTCCAGGTCTCTCCTCGTTTAAAAAAAGTCCCCGTGAAGGCGAAATCGCGGCCTTTGATCTCTCCTGAAACGGAATAGAAACCCCCTAACGTGAGTAAAAATGCTCGAGTTCGGCATTGGTAGGGTTGTCTCTAATAATAAATAATTGTTTCACATATGGATTGACAAAAAATAATAATAAAATTAAAAATTGACGAATTCACTGCACTATTCTCGTACAAAACAAATTTATAAGGACAAGAATCAATAAATAAGTTTTAATTTGTATTCAAAGACGTCAAACTCACAATTTCTTTATCATTACTATCTTTGCATGACATTTCTAGGACGCTACAAAATGGTTAGTCGTTAAAATTTTATTGATATACACCTTAAACGGCGTTGAAAAAGTTATAGTTTACCTTGAAATTTATAAAGCTAGTTATTTCTTTACTAAGCCAAACATTAGCAAAAAGTTGATTTATCAGAATATGTCGAACTTTATTGTAGCAAAAAAAATATTGAATGTTTTATATAACTAAACACTATGTTAAATCGTTAACCGTACAGGTTCAGCTTAAATATATTAAAAATAACTAAATTACGACGACGTAAACACAGCTAATTTGGAACATAGGAATCAAATTGGCCAAATATTTCAATCCACTAGTTAAGAATAGACAAAATCCAGTTGTCTAAATTTTAGAAAGTTTAATGTCGATATATTTTGTAGACAATAGATATATCTAAATAATATATCGACAGGTATAAATTCTGTAAATATTTCTAGCTGTGTAAAATTGCTCAAAACTTAAGGTTAGGCCTTAAATTTGTTTTAGGAAAAATAATTTAATCTGAATTTTTCCAAGTTGCATACTTTGCAAAATAATGCAAAAAGAATAATACTTTTTACCGATATCTTAGTAAAATAATTTACTGAAAATAGAAGGTTTTGAAAACCCTAGTAATAGTATAGAGAGAGAGGGAGAGAGCAATTTGAGAGAAAGTACACGGCTATAATAGACGTCCTCCGATGCGTACTCATGACGCGATATTTTTATGTACAATCTTCCAAGTAATGAAGTTGACAAGACACGCTTGTAGTGATACTTATACGTATTCTATATAGTAAATATTTCTGTATGTTCCCTCGTAAAATATATAAAATGTTCCATCGAATGACACATTATATTTTAAATACAAAATTCGAACATGCGAAAGTAAACTAAGTAAATTAAGATTTCTGCTTTCGTCTGATAACATCTTTAATATCAAAATGAATAACGACTTTTTTATTTCATCAAAGTTAGTAATATGGAGCTCGCTTTTTTTTGGGTAAATTGATTGTTTTATACACGTGATACATGAAATTTTGATTATTTTATACTCTAACAAAGAGAAAAAATTATATTATGTCGTTTTCATTGGATATAAAGATAATTTTCCTAATGGAAATAATTATCGCGTCTACAAAATGAAGTTCATTCAAATGTTAAAGATGTAAGGAATTAAGTCAGTTTTGCTTTTTAACCCAATGGGAAAAGGAGGCTGGAAGGCTCCAGTGGAACTTTATTGTACAGGAGCCTCCCCATTCAAAGGAGAGATATTAATCTCACCGGATAACTTATAATTTTCCAGAACTTACCGATACCGGAGTGGTCACTAAATATTTCTCAGGGGTGTTGTAAACGTACATTCACAGACGTTGAGTATTCAACTTGGTAGCTTTCAATATTACAAAAAGGGATATATACTTATTTAGATATTATATAACCAAAATTCTCTGAAATAAGAGAATTTCCATAAAAATTAAGAATCGATAAAAATCCTGAACCCACATTCGTACAGTGGGATAAGGGACTGGCGAATACATATTATGTGTCATATATTGATAATTTCTACATACCTTTACATACTTGTGTAATTATTTTAAAAAAATCGATTAATTACTCGTACAAGCTATATGTGTAGTAACATAAGTTTTAAACACGTGTTGAGCTTTTAGAATCTTAAGATTCTAAGTATTCTAAGATTTCTTTATAATTTGTGCCTGAATTATTCTGATCTATGCAAGTTTAATTATACATTTGCTCGTCCCAATTAGCATTGAAAATTACGAAAAAGAAATGCTTTTCTCCAAAATGCTACCAATGTACGAGTTAAAAGTTGTCACGGTAGACGTATAACGAGACCGAGCAATCATCACAATGAAAGGGAAACGCGGAACGCTGAGAGCACTCGTCTGAATGTTGTTCTCGTCTCGCTTCACGGAAGTCTATGGGATACGCGCACAGTATAAAAGAAATGTAGTATTACAACTTACTGCTTAATGAGAAATTCATTTTCAATCTTGATGGATTATTAGAAGAGAAATAGCTTTCGGGCGTGTTTTCTTTAGTACTACAGCTAGAAGTGTTTAATGAGTATTTGTAAATAATAATAAAGCGTATTAGAATAAGGGCCTCTTTCTCAAACTACAAGTAATGTTTTGATTAGTTACTTATAAAAATAATTTTCTGTTTTATTGAATTATTCACTCGATTTACTGCATCATTCGATAGCCGATTTCTTTTTATTATTTTCTATTTAAAGTTTGGGACGTTTACCGTACAAACAAAGGTATATCAGCTCCATTATCCCCGGTTAGCGGTGGTTAGCATTAAAAATGTAATAGACCAGCAATCCTTAAGCATTATCTAACAAGTACTTCTATTATTTTTGATCTAATTTTGTATTTTTATAGGTCACCGACTAGAAATAATATTTGGTTTAGTTCACTGATCTTGAGCTGCTTCGTATGCGTAGATTTCACCGGCGGCGATAAGACACGGACTCTAAAGCACTTCTTGTTGGAGTCCAGGCTCTCACTTCTAATCACATCAGAGAAGCAAATACTCAGAGTTCAATAAATGACGTGTTTAATACAGTGGGATTAAAATTGGAGGTTCGACTGATAGCGTCCCGATAAGGAAAGAATACGACAGTTCGGTACGTGACCAATAGCAAAAGAAGCTGAACACCGCTAGCGCCATTTGTTATTAAAATTTAATAGTACCTACATAATTATTTACCGTAAATCTATGAACGTATTCATTGCTTATCTGGATAAATTGTTGGAACTACATTGGATAATTTGTTTCATAGAATTATTGCATCGGTTTTCAGTAATAAAAGTATAGTTTACCTACTGCATTATTTGTGCACGGTGGTACAGGTAGCAACTGAATAGATGGAAGTGTGCAGTCTTTTTTTTAATTTGTACGTATTGTGTTCGCCCTCAAATTGAGATACGGGTCGGAAAATAAATTTTTGTTGCGAAAACTTTGGTTTGCGGATAAAAATTTTCCATAAAGATGTTCATTAAATGAGAACCTGGAGAAAGTCCATTATTACTTATGTAAACTTCAAATGTAGTGTAAGCCTTGTGATATGCTTTTAAACTTTGTATGTTATTTCGTTTGTGTGCTGTGAATATGTCAGGAAATGTCAGATTTTGTCAGTATTTCATGGTTTTCATGCTGTGCTGGGACTATCGCGACTGGTAAATCTTCTTTGTGTCACCGTAACTTACATTTGAAACTGACGTGCATCTATATATCTTTTATTGTTTTCAATGGTTATTTTTTCAATCGTTTAAAAATGTCAGTTAACATTTTACTTCACCTATATTATTAAGTACTCGTAACCCGCTCCCGGTTTCACCCGGGTTTTAATTTTTTATATACACAAACCTATCTCGTTTTTCCCTCTTTCCAATAAGTGAAAAGAGAATCAAAAATCGGTTGAGCGGTTTTAGAGGGATAAACGTAACTTACATTGTTTTTTATTACATAGATAGATAAATCCATCTATATTATTATATATTAGATAGATCCATCTATATTATTATCTATTGTAGGTCTGTTTAAGGTCTGTATTGACAATTCAATGCAACATTGAAACTATTACCTATATAAATATTATTCGGCGTGCCAAGAAAAGTTAGAAGCAGCGTGTTTGACTATAAGCTATAAGTACCTATGTGATTTCAGCCTATCCTTAAGGATAGGTTGAAATCGCATAGGTACTATTATAATAACATAGGTACTATGCTATTAATAGCATGTATATAATTGAATTATTATTGAAAGTTATGTTCAAATCTTTTGAATACTTAAAAAAAAAGTTATACAAGTTTTCACTCTAATAGTGCGTGTTGTTTAAGAAAATATAAAGATTGCAAACTACTTACTCCCATAATTGGTACTTGGTAATTGTGCACTCACAATCTACTACTATTGTACTAGTACAACATATTACTATTGTATACGAAATTGTACTAGTAGATCAAAACGTTGATATTCTTTTCGTTAAATAATGACGGTCGCGATTTTGTTAAATATAAGAACAAACAAGAGAGTCCTTTTGATACTCGCGGTTAAAATGAGGCAAGACACGCTTCCTCTGCGAAATGTAAATAATTTAGAGGACAGTCCTTTGAGTCATAGCGAGCCATTAAATTTGGTCCGTTTGTTAAGCTAATTTGGCGAGTTGCTCTTGGGAATATTTTTTTAAAGAGAATGCAAAGGGAATTGCTTCGTATAGTGGATGTAAATTATTAATGCCAGTAAATGTGTATAACATTTTGCACACCAACACTAAACAGTATAGCATGAGTGCAAAATTGTTTTATGTAAATTTGTTTAGACAAATTATGTTTTATTGAGGTATGTACGGTACTGAAAACGTGCAACAATATAGTGGTTTTCTAAAACTTAAGGCTAAACAATATACTTCGTGTGACATTGTTTTACAATATGTAAATTATGGATCGTATATGTTTTAAAAGTAACATTTGCTATGCGACATTCGTTGCTGTATCAAAATTATACTCAATTGTGTATGTATAAAAAAATTGTGTCATGATAGACAGACAGATTGACGGTCCAGTTGATGGTAGATGATTACCGTCGCCTATAACACAAGTAATGCCACAGGTGCTGCATTTCGGGGCGACATAATAAAAATTAAAATAAAAAAACATTACTCTATTATCAAGGTATACAGTTAAACTTTTCCACGTAGTTAATGCCATGACATGACCATAACTTAAGCCATGGACATAATAAACACGATTATGTAGGTATGTATGTATGTATGAATTAACTGATTCTCATGAAACTTGATAGATAAACATTTAGACGTACAGGACACAGGATAGGCTACTTATTTCTTTTTCAACGCGGACGAAGTCGCGGGCGCCAGCTAGTAGATAAGATAATACGAGTATATATATACCAATAAACATTGGTACATATTATAAATAATTCGTATTCTTTTTGATATTTATATCACACAATTCATTGTGTTTACACACATATAATATACTAGAAACGGGTTACGAGAATAATCCAAGCTTATCGGATTCCCACCCTGAAGGCCTTTTCAGCTAGTATTTTCGGGCTTATAATAATTTCATGGCTAACCCAGTACCGAGAGTATGTAATCGTAAAACTCCCTCTCAGTATTCAACATACGTGCGGTCAGTCAAACGTCTGCTTTTAAATACACCGTCCGCAGGCTTCCGTCTCATACATACGAAATAAGCACTGTACTGTCCGGTCACCGTACAATATAGACAAATTATTCAGTAGGATATGTACGTATTAAGAGTAAAGATTTTTTTTTGGTAATGAATTATTATAACCGTTGTAATCAATACTAATAATAAAACTGTAAGTAAAGGGTTGGTCATGGAGTAAGTTACTTTGTTTTCAGAGATATCGTGTTTATAGGCTCTATACATGATACTGAAACTAAATTGACCATTTTTAGAATTTTTTTTCTGTATGCATGTATGTATTTTCCTCCATAACTCTTAAACGAATTAACTGATTTTCATGAAACTTGATAGATAAACATTTAGACGTACAGGACACAGGATAGGCTACTTTTTTCTTTTTCAACGCGGACGAAGTCGCAGGCACCAGCTAGTATTAAATAATATTAAAATCTATACAGCACTAAAGTATTTTTAAGCAGTTGTAATCGTATCATCAAATTATATTATATTGCTGAGATAAAAAGACATAATTTATCAGTATGCCAAGACTCATCAAAGAACATTAAGCATTTTTTTAATTAAAATTCGGCAGGCAGGCTGACGGTCCACTTAATAGTAGGTGGCTACCGTCGCGCGTCGCCTCAAGCAACGCCATAGTTGCTGCAAGTGCGCTGCCAACCTTAGTAAGAAAGATAAAGGTAAAGAGAATTCGCAGGCCATAAGGAAATGGGTAATTTGGGGATAAAATCTTGTTGTACTCTCCTTTTTTCTCTCTCTCTCCGTCTCTCTCTTTATCTGAGTATAACTGAATATATGTATAAATACGTTTGAGTGTGCGCAAATGCTCTTGTGCCTCTAGACTACCAATTAGATAATTTGAAAAAGACTTCATTCTGTCTCTCGACTGTGTACGGTTACGTCGTCTGGCCTATTTCTGTTCCGAATGAGAGACATTTTGGTTTGTGAGTGCAAGTTGAAAACGCTCGGATTGTTTTCCGTGTTTACTTTCAAAACACTAGCTGTTGAACAGAATGTAGCTACTAACTTTAGGGAGGGTTCGAGCTAAATTTATTTAGCAAACAAAGGTTGTAATTTTAATGTAAGGTTGTGTTGGTTATAATAAAAAAATTTCAAACCATTTATAAACATACGCGTATGAATGGTGTGGATAACGTACACGTGATTGATTTTCGGTTATCACACATAAAACTTGTAAGGTGTTAGAGAATCTTAATTCTACTATTGTGTAAACGGCTATGCGAGCTAATATCACGTTCGTCTGAAAGTAATTTAATGAGATTCAAACTTTACTACACACCTGAATAGTCTTCGATATACTCTGCATTGATGAAGCAGGGCAGTTATCCAGTCATAAACTTAAATAACTTATTCCCTTCTGAAGTCGCATTTCGCATAAAGTATTCTTGTGATTATCGTTCGTATTCGTTTGATATATTCGTATTCTTGTGATTATCAGAGCCCATTTCGCTATCCTCATCACCTATTCTCACATAAAGTTGTTGGTGTTATTTTTGTTTCTGTTTCAACACTAACATAAATAAAATCTATTAGCACGACTGTCGCTTTAAGAAATAAAGTGGAAAATTGACAGTGTAACGATAAACTTTAAAGAAATATTTAATAATAAATGAGTACGAAGAGATGAGGTTCATCAGTGTTTTTTTTTTTCACACAAACCCTACGTGTGCATGCATTTTTAATCTCCCATTAGATCTGTAAGAGGTTGTGGACGTTTGTTTTATTTCACGCCAGCGGTGACTGTTTTAGTGAAAAAATTTTGCATGACCCTGCAATGCAAGAACTATAGGATTCCTTTGTATTAGTAACACTATCGACATTCAAATCAAATCAAATCAAATCAAATCATTTATTTGCATGTACATGGGTGTAAAAACCAGATGCCATAGATGAATCAACGTCCCAGCATGTACTACCACATTTGGCGTGCAAAATAATATAAGTATGTTAACTCAGTATGAGTTCACCGTAATGACTTTGCCGTACGAGCCAATAATTTTACTTCTTTGGAATTTAAAGAAATTTATTGGGCAGTTCACCTCACAACGCCTCTACCTGTAAAAAAAATCACAACTATTTTTACTAGTATTACAGAGATTCATAATTATGGCCTTTGCTAAAATGTTAATTCAGAACATAACCTATCTGATTAATAAAAAAAATTCATCAAAAGATTTTTTGCGTAATTTATTAACAAATATTAAGTATGCGATAGATATCTTCATGGATCGTGATACAGATATTATTAAAAATAAGTACTTTGGTACAATTTCATCTTTTTAATAAAGTGGCCAACCTAACCCATATACATCACATCTAGGAGCATTAATTTTTTCATCTCTTTGATTTATTTATTGAACTTCACTGTATATAAAATAATGTACGACCGGAACGAGTGACATGAAATTTAATTAGCCGTCAAGAGCTCACGAGATTTGCCACGCTTTTAACCTTGTCGTATATTTAATTATGAAACTTTTAATTGCAAATTTCTGAACGATTGGTGTTCATTATAAAATGTTTAATATTAATGTTGAAATATTGTACATGATAAACCGCAATTTGATTTCTTTTTATATGCACGATAAATGCCTTTATTTTTGCTATATATGTATATTAAATAGCCACCCTGAAATACCTTCACTCTGTGTCATTGACAGTCTTCCCCTAACTTTTAACCTTCTATATTTTTCTATATCTTATCAAGGTCGTATTGGAAAACGTGTTAAGTGGCTCTTCATTGTCTCTGCTTTCTTTTCATTGAAAATCAAAATATAAGCATCATTAGATAAATAATAATTTATTATTAAAATGTGCTACTAAAACCATTTATAAGACCTTAAATTTAGTAAGAGAATGAAGAGATATTAGTGTGCATGCAACATATTATCTCCATATATCTGCTGTGTTCTCTATACGAGAAGTTATGGGCCATAATCAACCATGCTAGGCCCTCCGAATTTTCAGGATATTACATGTTTCGAAGTTAGTGATTTTCCTGTTACATTTACACATTTTCGCTGAATTTTCCTTTAGCATCAGTGCAAATTAATCGTTATTTTTATTTCATGCATGAAATTAAAAAGAAAAGTGGAATTGCCGAACTGAATTCGAACTATTTTTCATGTTAAGCTCGACAGACAGGCTGACGGTCCACCTTCGCCTATAACACTACGAACGCCTATAACACATAATTATGTAATATGATATGATTAAGGATAAGAATTAGAAAGGGATAAAGAAAATGTGCCTTTTGTCCGGTGGACTTATATGAAAAATTATTGCTTCTTTTAGTCCAGAAAACCAGTTGAGTAAAAGTATCATACTTAATAATTAACTGTATACCTACTCTAGGAAGTAGAAATTCTTCCACCTTACAAGAATGTATTAAACAGATCTAAGATATATTCGCGCTGGTAATATCTTAAGAATTTCAATAGACATTTAATTTTCTCCTCGCTGAATAATTTCAAAGCCAATAGACAGTTCTGGGTTGAACTTTAATAATACAGAAGCACATGAATAGGGGAGTATGAACAAAGGTTGCAATTACCACACAATTGCTGTCACATTTTTAATTAATTTTTCGCGAACAATGGCAAAGCGAATGTGTGGTGGACGCAGTATTTTTTTTTAAATCGAAAGTCGTTCAATTTAAAAGCTATATAATGGAAACATAACGTGTCACCTAGTTCGATGGGAAACATGAACTATATATTTTTATATAGATAATTCAAATTCATTTATTTTAAGGTAACTAGACCCATATTATTTTACATTTTTATACATTAGTTATTAATATTTATCTAAACAGTTGTTAATTAAATTAAATAAAATCGATTTTTTTATATATATCTAATATATACTAACAATAATAACATATGATACAAGATGAAAAAAAAAGAAAAATATTATAAGTAAATGCCTAAAAAACTACCACCAACATGTCTATTAACGTCTATTAAATAAATAAATGAACATATTCTAAGTTATGTATGATCAGTCTAAACTGAAAATATTCACTGGCCTTCGTGCGTATTAAAAAGTAATAAATAATTCATAAAGTCCCATTTGGGTGGATCTTCAAAATTTGGTTAACTTGATGGTAACAGCAATTTTCACATATTTACGTCTATTTTATCCATTATTGGCGACTACTAGGCGATAATATAAAGTCCATGTAATTAGGTCACTCATTTTGATTTACATCACAATGTTTTTTATTTCTGAAAATTGCTTCTTTCTACTCCAAATATCAGTCCCTAGCCATGTAAGATCTCCCAAATTTAGCAAGCATTTCATTGTCAGTCTAATTCTATATTATAATATATTATGATTTAAGTGACTTAAACACGTTTAATATTACATTACTGACCTTTTCATTGTGATTTAATTATTAATAACAATAATAATAATTTTTTATCAAATTATTTCAAGTCAAAAAGTGTAAGCGTTAAAAATTAGGCCATAAGTTAACCAAATTTTGAAGATCCACCCATTTGTGAAAAAACCACATTAAATTCCGTTGCATAGTTTAAATGATTTAAGCGTACATTCATAGAGACAGACCTTGAACCTACACATGAATCATTGAATTGTGTACCTTTTAGTGTAGTAAAAAAGTGCTATAACTATTCTATTGCTTTCTTAAAAATTGCGCGCCGCGTCGCTTTCAGGTGTGAACTGACCCTTAAGGGATGCAAGAACCCTATCCCGTCTTTATCTCTTATTCCTGAAATCAAAGTCGCCAACACGTTTGCAGCCATTTTCGGTCAACTTGTCTGTTGTTTGTTGTGTGTTGTGGTTGGTTGTTGTTGTTGTTGTTTGTTGTTGTTGTTGTTGTTTATATTAAAAAGAAAATATTAATAATTAACCCACCTTGATTTTTTTTTTCACCACACTTGTTATTGTTGTTGTTATCAAGAAATGATATATACCGATGATAGGATTAAAACAACACGCACCCTTCCACTACACTTCAAACTTTGAAAGAAAGCATAAATCATAAACACTTTAACCAGTATTAGAATCAATATAAATGGCGCGAAAGGTGATTTATGTATTTGAACGGCGCTAACATGCGGTCGAAGGAGCATGCATGAATAACAATTATAGCGTTCCAGAACTTTCCAGACGACATGTTTTACACGAGACATACGTGGGGCGAGTGCTAACACTCAAAACGTAGAAACGGCCGAAAAGCCAAAAGGCATTCCAAAGTTAGAATCAATTTATGAGATAAACATCACTCGATTCCAGACCTCGCCTCCGATGATAGGATTCATAAAAACAATGAGTATTTCAATTTAAAGTTTCCAATTGAATTGTGCTAAAGTAATGAATCGTTTCAAGATTGTTTAGGTTCAATATGAAATTTTAACATTGCTTCAATGTTATAACCGCTACTTACCCGTGGTACTACCGGTGATACTACTGGTAGTACCAATTAAGGGGAATATTTTTTGCCCGTAGTACTACTATTCTGTCTGGTAGTACCACGGGAGATTTATTTTTACCTGTGGTACTACTTATGAATTAAATATTTAACATATAAATATTACAAAACTGCCTCCGTTTTTTTTAAATAAACCCTGATTGAAAAATCTTATTTACTGTACTTTATTTACTTACTCAGTTTTATTTCTCGCTATTCTGCGGCAACATAATCACCATTCTAAGCGCCTCTTTCACAAAAGTCAAGTAGGCCAAACTGTCATTTAAAGTCACCGGTAACCGGGGATAATGGAGCTGATATACCTTTGTTTGTACGGTAAACGCGTCAAACATTAAATAGAAAATAATAAAAAAAAAAATCGGCTATCGAATGATGCAGTAAACCGAGTGCATAATTCAATATAACAGAAAATGATTTCTAAAAGTAACTAATCAACACCTTACTTCTACTTGGTGAAAGAGGCCCTAAGACAAATATCGCCCTAAATTTTGTAATATTTATATGTTAAATATTTAATTCATAAGTAGTACCACAGGTAAAAATAAATCTCCCGTGGTACTACCAGACAGCATGGTAGTACTACGGGCAAAAAATATTCCCCTTGGTACTACCAGTAGTATCACCGGTAGTACCACGGATAAGTAGCGGTTATAACAATGTTGTTTTTTTTTTTAATGATAAAATTTAAAAAAAAACTACTTCTTTCTGATGGCACATCCACCATTTTACAGAACTTGTGTGACGTGTTACACAAAATGAACAGCTGATGCTAGAACCCATTTACCCAAGCTCTTGCTATTTTTTCCTCTTACTTTTTCTAACCTAGGTGTTACGGACTACATATCACACCTTCGGTAAGTTAAGGTCATAACTTACTTTTTTTAAAACGAGTTAAACTTAAAATATATGCAAAAATGTCTTAAAACATTATTAAATTAAAAAATATTTACAAAAGTATGGGGCTTATTTGATGAAGAATTGTTTGAAAGCAATATAAGCAGAAGAATACGATATTGAATGCAAAAAAAAAAAAACTTTAAATGGCTCTCCTGTAAAATTACAAAAAGTGCAGTTATGCCCTTATCTTGCCGAAGGTGCGATATGATTATATCATCAATCATCAATACTAATAATAAATATGTAAGTGTAGGTATTGTATGTATGTATGTATGTTCCTCCATAACTCTTAAACGAATTAACTGATTATCATGAAACTTGGTAAATAAAGATTTACACGTACAGGACACAGGATAGGCTACATTTTTCTTTTTCAACGCGGACGAAGTTGCAGGCACCAGCTATTACTTTATAAACGTGCTTAAAGACGACACTATTGCGTACTGCTAAAACTATTGTAAAAAATTATTAAAAGTCATTAAAAGTTGTCTGCTCATTAAAAAAAAGATTATTTGTTCTACTCTGAATTTATTCTAATTTAATTTACATTTTAATTAAGTATCTTTGTTACAAGAAAACCGTTCCCAAGAAAAGATTATGAATGAGTCTGTAAATAGATAGACGAGAGGAGAAAATTTTCCTAGAAGTCACAACAAAACATGGATGAGCAAATAACCGGATAAACCAAGCTGTAGTGACTACAGTGCGTGGGCACCTTACTAATTTATTTTTATTTTGTCGACGATCATATATAACAACTTTTACGTTTCAATTAAGTACCCTTTTTTTAATGATTAAAGTAAATTTTGTTAAATCATTATCTTGTTGAATCTACGCAAATGAATCTATGTAATAAACGTATTTAAATAAGTAAGTTAATATTTTCAATATCTTCAAAATAACTTAGCTTTGGACGACTTCTGTGTTTAGATGAGCAGTTTATTTGCCAATATTAATTTTATCACATTATAGCAAAGATTTTTTTATGTCTTTGCTAAGAAAAATTTTATCTCTAGCTTCTCTTGATCTCTCATAAAAATGTGTCTGGTAAGCAAATATAATTTGTTAAAAAATATTTTTTATAAATTTAAAGTATTTTTTTTTATGCGGAAATGAGACCTTTTATTTGATGGCATACTTTAAATATTGACTGGCCGTTTTGATCAAAGACCAATAAAGTGTCTGAGATGAAATAGCAGCTCATCAAATTAATTACGACCTTAGAGATAAAACTGACAACTGACTTAAAAAGTTTCCGTTGAACGCTCAATTAAACACAAAGGCTCAGTCCGTTTCAACATTCTATAGGAAATTGATTGTAATTGACGCTCGCCAAATTGATTTGAACTCAGCAAAGTCCGTGCCTAATGAATATGCAAAAGGAATTTGTGATCAAAAATAAATTGTCTTAATATTATTGTGTTTTGCGCATAGGACCATCAAACTACTACAACATGGAACCCGCGTGCCATACAAAACACTACGAATTTTATGGAACATTTAAAAGTGACATATGCGTAGAGCATGAATTGTCATTTAAATTAAAACAAACATAATAATAAGTACGTAATTTAAAGAAAATGTGACTTTACGTCAACCGTTTGGCCGTTTTGGCATTTGTGACGAACGTGAACATCTCTTTTTGAACGCTTATTTAATTGTGAGCAGTGATAATAAAATATATTCACATGAAATCTAAAAATTATAAACATTGCAGTATCACTGAAACTGTTATCATTAAAATGGAACAGGGCATCTCATCTTTCGCATTTATAATATCAGTAATTAACTACCGTGGTTATATTAATGATGACCTAGAAATTAATAAAATAAAACCGCACCAATACAATGAAAATTCAAAATGGATACAAAAATAAATAGATAAATTTTGCTTAATAATTTTAGCCAAATTTTACTTAATAATGTTAGTTAAACAGTTAAATTGTGACTTTGTATTCGTATTTGTGTCGGTTGTTACTTGTTACTCTTGAAGGAACAAGAACTATGTGTGATTAATGGAGTCGACGTCATAGCATGAGAGTAATTGTTTTCGGCTTTCCAACTGTTGTCAATTTAATATATTGATGGGTTTAACTTATGAAGTACTGACGGAACTATCAATTAGGGGCGAGAGTTTCTAGTAAAATATGTGTGTGACAATCACTTGAAGTTCAATTTTTTTAATCATTAATGATATCTTTTGTTACAAATAACAATTTTTCAATTTTTTTTTCTTTATTATCAAAAGATTCATAGGGGTCTACAAAATTTTAATTATTCTGAAGATACAATTATTTATTTATCTAAATAAATTTTACAAGTATTTATAGAATGACAAAACCTATAAATTAAATTTAAATTTCCAAAAAAAAAAAATATAAATAATAATTATAAAATTCAATGTCAATCTGCATTTTATCAGCAATATATAAAATAGTTTGCTACGCTATAGTAGTAGTTGTAGGTAACGATTTAGTATACAATTATGTTTTGAATTTGGTTGCAGACAATTATTGTTGAGCATCGATTTTATATATAGTTTTGTGAAAAAATTACGATATTTTTGTGAAATATTACTAACAAATTAGATACTCATATGCTTTTAGATAAATAATATCCAATGGCCGGTCACTACACAATATACCTACATACTAATTTATCTCAACTTAGCATTACCTATAGTTCGGCTCCTGTTCACTGTTATGACGATATAAAGTCATACACAAGCTATTACGTAAATGCACACAGTATATCTAGCACGTTTTACGCAAACATCCGGAAAACATAAAGCAGGAAGTTTATCGGCTATGTAATCAGAACGGCCGAGCTTTCCGTCCGCGAGTTCTTCCCTTCCCTAATACGAAACGAACCTTCCACCAATTCGTCTCACCGAGTAACCGGTCGGTGTGTTATGAGAAGTTAAACGCGCAATTTGCATGGAAATTATATCGCGTCCGCTTGTTCATGGGAAATTTTCCTAATTAAAACGCCTTCGGTGCGGGGATTCAGTTCCAATTAAAAGTTCTCCCACTACCCAAGTCCTTGTGAGCAGCAATTGTGTCGCGATTGATAATAATTTAATGGTACACAGCAATATTGTCTTCCAGTGTTGATGTGATAATGCTACAATTCAATATTAAAATGCGTCAAAATTATACATATACAAATATTATTAATGGGAAAGTGTGTGAGGATGGATATAACAAATAGTTACTCTATCACGCAAAAACGGCTCAATGGATTTGTATGTTTGGCGAACAGAATATTAACAGAATACCTGGATTAACATATAGAATTTTTTTATATTGGAAAAAATGTTATAATAAATTAGGAGCCACCGTCGTGACAGCAATAAAAACGTAGGCAAGTCGCGGACATCGTATAGTGTTATTATTAACTTAGTTGTATAACACGTGTACATTATTTAATATTTTCATTTAATTCGGCATTATTTAATTAATCTGATTTCTTATTTACTTTTAAGTTTAATAATTTTTTTTTGTTCCTTTGCTCTATTTTTGTAGGTGATGCTACGCTACGCTTTTGGAATGTGCGTTACTATAACTTTAGTTTGTTTATACTGTATAATATAACTTGTGTTCGTATCCCAAATGGGTCTGTGGTGCCTCCACAGTATAGATAGATAGATAGAGTCGGCTTCTTCATTCCACCCTGTCCTCAGCCTTTCTCAAAGCCTTCGCAACTGTAAGGCCTGTGTATCCCAAATATAAATACATATCAATACTAATAATAAATCTGTTAGTGTAGTGTAGGTATTGTATGTATGTATGTTCCTCCATAGCTCTTAAACTAATTAAACGAAGAACGAATTCTTAAATAAATATTTAGACGTACAGAAAATAGGATAGGCTACTTTTTTCTTTTTCAACGCGGACGAAGTCGCGGGCGGCAGCTAGTAATAATATAAAATATTCAAAGTTATCTCAATTATCTACTATTATGGTTCCTTGAATACTATTATTGCTACTATTTCTTAATTTTATCATACACAACGGATAACTAATTGAAAAAAAAAAACTCCTATTCAACATTCTTAGTAAGTAATAATGAGATGTTTTATGAAACTAAATCTAAAGAGAGAAGTAGCATTTGTCTGGAGAAACGGAACTGTTATAATGTTTACATTTTCACGAGTACATTTTCTTTAAGAGGCTTCTCATTTTTCTTCACGCTTGAGGCTCCGCAATAAAATAGTTGCTAAATTATCATTTGTCCCTAGAGATCCACGTGCTATACGACTCCCAAAAACTACCCCTCAGAGATTACCTTTGACGCAATAAATTCATTACTCTAGATCCTTGGGTTTCTGGAAAAAATTCTCAAAGTAGGTACAACTATTATTTTAGTTATCTATACTACTATGGTATACTGATATAATACACGTATGATAAAGAGAGCTTACTTTTACAGATGTTTCAGTTGGCTGTGTTAAAAGTGTAAATGAAATATCTTAATTTTGGTAAAACATAATATTAATCAATAAGAAGCTGTAGGTTGTACGCTCCGCTCGGCTACCGATACGGTAGAAGTTAATAGCCTAGCGGTTCGCCCCCGGCTTAGCATGGATTTATAATTTTACAAATTATAAAAACCTTCCTCCTTTAACGCTCTTTCTAGAAGTAAAAACCACATTAAAATCCAATGCGTAGATTAAAAGAGGGAAGCGACTTTGTTTTATACTACTAGTATGTAACGATGATCTCTAGATCTAATGATCTAAACACCGTGAGAAATTCCACATGTTCTAGTAGGCTAGGATAGATTATAAAAGTCATTGCTCATAGTGCAAGAGTTTCTTGGAGAAACCTATTTGATAGACGAGCTAAAAACCTCTTTAGATGTTATTGTAAATATATACGAGCCAGTAAGTTTTGATACTTTGGTTACTCATTAAAAGTTATAAAGTACTGATACTTCAATTATAATCAAAAAATAATAATAATATTTCGAAAGGAGTTCTCAAAACATATGTTTGAATATTATTTATTGAAAGCTTAGAGTCTTCACAAATAACGGGATTATTCCAGTGCTATAAACATGCAATTAATTTCATTTTTAACTTTTCGTTTGAGCTGCTTTTAAACTATCTAACTTCTCTCAACCATTTTACTGTTGAGTAAACTACAAGTTAAACAAATTTCTTAACTTGCGGTTTTATAAATCTCATCTACGCCGATTTATGGTTGGAATTATTATTTTCCATAAAAATTCCCTCTTTTTATTTTTGGTTTTGAATTAAAATCGAATGCCATTGATTTTTCTCTTCAAGAAAAACATGAAAATATTTTACTAATATCTAGTAGGTATGTCGTTTGATATTACAGGCAAATAAATAATCTAAAAGAAAGTTATATTATTTTTTTCTTTTGATGGTTTCAAAATATAATCATGTAATCGTTTATTTTCTTGTTTCCTTGTAGAATTCATAAATAATTATCAATTTATTTAAATTTATTTATGCCAAGATTGTGACCGATTTGCAGACAGTCTCCTTCGGATTAATAATTTTGCACGAAAGATTAGGAAGGAAATATGGAAATGGAGAGGAAAATATAAGAGAGGAGATGTACATGATTATATAGGCACAAGACTGAGCTCTGGCATCTCTGACCTAACGCACCGATTCACAAAGTCAACAACAACAACAAAATATTTCACCTATAAATGCTACATTATCACTGAATAATATAGACTATAATTTTAAAAAAATCACGCAGACAACATCGTGTGCAACAAGCTAGTCATAATTAAAATTCAGAGGTACCTGTCTCTAGAAAAATCATTGGACGAAACTTGAAGAACAGATAATTAGCGAACAAAGAACGATTCGGAGCACGAAGGGAGAAGTCGAGAGCGCAAAACAAAACTCAACTCGATCTAACGAATCTCCCTACTTACTTGTTAGCTTTAGTACTTAGCAGAATATTCATAGACAGTAGCCGTGAAAGAAGCTGAGTGCCTCGCGCAAGACCGTGTAGACTCGGCGTCGATATCTCGAATTAATTGAATAAAACTCTCTATACTTATTGAGAAAGTGAGCGTATCTCGCGGGCCACCCGAGCTCTTCATGAATATGGATTTCTGTCTAAGTGTTCTCAGCTTTGTAAAAGGTTCCAGTTATTAAGTCGACGGCCATTAAGCAGGAGAGCGCGCCAGCGTTTCGTCTTTATTTTATTGTATCGCAATAATTATCGGCGTATACAAACACCGATACAAACAGCTTAAGTAAACATAAAGAGAGAAAGTTTTTATGTTTGTAATACATAAACTCAAAAACAACTGAACCGATTTTAAAAATCCCTTCACCTATAGAAAGCTACTTGTACGTTATCGGCGAGTAAGATACGCTATATCATTTAATAAGTTAAATTAAAATTAAAAAAGTAATAAACTAGTAGTTTTATAAAATAAGTTAGAATTGTAACTAGAAAATTAACTGTTACCATAAAGTTAGCGTCGCATTTCCAAAACGGGGCGATACGAAATCATTAAATCTTTTCACCTGACTCAACATTGTTTTGAAGAAGCACCACCGCAATGCGCACAGCAAACTTTTTCTTAACCTGCACACCCCTATTGGGAATTAATCGACAAGAAATTTTTATGCATCACTATCGGCGTCCCCCTCGCTCTTGCAAATAAAGTGCGAGAAGAAAAATGCGATTTATAAAAATGGAAAAAGAGACGCTCCATTGTTTGGATGCAAGCCAGAAGTTGTCGAATTTATGTAAAAGATGGAAATTGAGGTGAGAAATGACAAGGTAGCGGCATCTGCGTTTTTGTAAAGGTGAACCTTGAAAGTTTCCAGCTTGAGGCAGGAGCTTTGTCTGACACGTTTTATCCTGTTAGATTACACTGTGAGATATTTCTTCTTAATGTTTGATTTGTAATACTCAAGCTTTGTTTCAGTTGATAATATTATAGAAAATTATTTAATAAATAGTTAATAAAATCGCAAGTGTAACATTATCAACTTAAAGTTGTACTGTAAGACCCATTAGCTTTTTTTTTAATGAATGGTTTTAAATATTTGGAAGTGTAAAATATTTTTCACAATCAAATGAAATTATCTGTATTTTCTTCAACCATAGTTTTGTATAGCAAAAGAACTCACCATTGACCGAAACTTCTCAATAAAAGTGTGAGTCTAAATAATTATGTTTGTTTTTAATTAAAATATTACAATGTAATAGACAAGGTTACAAGCACGCTGGAACATCAGCTTATCGTATATAAACCATGTTTAAAATATAGATAAATCAATATTTTCAAACTAAAACTATTTACCCACTCTGTATGAAGTGTTCACAAATAAATATTATATTTCTTTGAAGAAATCTAATGGCCCCACTGCGAAGACTTTCGAGCAAAACAAAGGAGGACCGCCCCTAGTTCTTACATCTGCCGTCAATGTTTTCACATTGGAGCTTATTAAAATTTTACGCTTCCAACTTCCGAAAGTGTACGGGGAATATTAAGTAATAATTTCAAATTCCTGCGACATCGGAATAGGTAGCTTGACTCTGATTAAAACTGAACGGTGTAATTTAATATTTATTTGACTAATTAAATTCAAAAACAGAGGTATAATTATTATTTGAAAATTTAATTTGTTCATTGTTAAGTCGGAAAAATAATTATTATGATTATAAGCTTTTCCTTCAGTCAGACGCACTGTATGTCTGTCCAATGGGCATCTCACAGGCTCGTAAACGCACTCCCGAAATGCCTACTTCCTCGCCCACGGCTTTAGTAATACTGACGTAGCGCTACGAGTTATTGTTTATAACAAAAAATATGAATTATTTTATTTAGCAAAATTGTAAACAATTTTCCAACACAAAAAGATTATTTGGTTTGATCTTCATGCATGTTAAGATATATTATTTTTTATGTCATGTCTGACGGCTACTATACAACCCAAGGGATAGGGTTATGGGCTCTGGCATCCCATACAACCACGTTCAAATGTTATAGTTAACTTTAGTGCTGTATTTATTATTATTATTTTTAATAATAACGAGGGTGAAATATTTATTATTCAATTTTTAGTTCTACCGCTCTCTTACATTTAAAATACCACAGCTCACAAGTTACAATCTCTCATTGCTACTTTATTTCTCGCAGTCTACGGATATGTGCTACGGGCTACGGGGACTTTCTAAGGTAATTTTGTCGAGACAAGGGTAATTTAGGGCGACACAACGTTACTCGTGTGAGAGGAATGTTTTCGTTTATTTTGTAATGCAAAAATAATTATATATAATTTAATTCATAGATACAAAAAAATTTAAACCTCCATAATACCTCAGTGGTTGGGTCGGCGATGCACCACTACACAATAATTATGTTATTATTACTATTAATATAACTTTTTATTTGTATGAAACCGATTGATAGGTTGCTATTAGATCATAAAACGCCAATTTTCATCTAACGTTTTCATAGAGATTGTAATAATAGAGTTTTTTAAATTAAAATATTTCGCTTATACATTGTTAAATGAATGCATTGGTCAACGTTTTCTTAATTGTAAGTTAAACTCCTTAAGTGCCTAACATAAAATGTGCAGTGTTTGTATCACTAATCCCGTTGTCGCACTCCGGGGAAAACTTCTGCGTAATGAGCAGTTTAATATTAAGCGAGTTAGAGGCATGCCGTGATATTGCTTACGTGTTGTGGGCCACGAAATCGGCGATTCATGGATAGTTTTGTGTATAATTTATTACAATAGAATATTAAAAATAAACGTTCTTATTTTAGACTACAATTTTCATTACAAAATAACCCTATGTAAAACTGTGCATATATTTTAAAAATAATCTCCATCCATATCTTTGTATATAATATGTTTTGCTACTTTGATGCTTACGTATAAATAGTGTAATATATAAAAAGTCTACCACGTCATCGAAAAATAACACATAGAATACTTTTTAACTAAGCTCAGTGATCATCAATAGATGGCGCAAGCAACATTTTATTACTGTGGTGGTAATAAAATACATTTTATTATCTGACTCAATATTGATTACATTTTGCAATAAGTTTAAAAGAGGAGTTTGATATCAATAGTTTATTTCGTAAATAAAAATTAACACGAAATTATTAAGAAAAAAATAATAATAATATTACACTTTTCAAACAAGTAAATTGTATAAACACAAAAAAGTCTAGTTATGAAGAAGCATTCATTAAAATTGAGTGCTCTTGAACATTTTGTAATGAATGACGAAAAAATTCGCTCCACTAATGGCCCCTCCCACCTTATGTCACGTATCCGGACGGGATTTATGTCGTGCTTCCACCGGAACTCGTATTGGTGTCGATACTAATTTGATAAGGTTTTACCTCGCTATTACCTCCGCACGATTACGGCTCACCAGCCATAAATGGGAGCAGTTTTATCTCTAACGGCATCCAACTTTAGTTATGAAAGATTCGGTTTGGTAGTAGGTGTTCTACTTAGTTTAGTAAGTTTAGTAAGTAATGTATATAGTTTACTAGCCTTGATTTTATTATTTAATACTCTGTCTTAATAACATAACATAATACATAACAACATATTATTAAGATAATAACTTTTATCTAAATGAAAAATTTGATTATTGTACTAAAATTTTACGGATAAAAAATTGTCTTCTTATTATGTTTGAAATAATATACATACAATTGATATCGTTATGAAAAAAGCATACAAAATGAATCATAGTGGAATTTGTTTACAAATTATGAAATATTTTCTGGAACTGAAAACGTATATGACTTTGGGCACAGTAAAAATTACTAGAAATTATTTTAAATGTTTTGTCGATTGTACGGCGAGTCCCCGCAACGGCGCACCTGCGTTTTATTTACGTCCTCACCTGCGCGTTTATCACGATCGGCCCGTGTCACGTGACCATTTTCCTGCAACAATGGACGAACGAAAAGGCTGCCACTTACCGGAGGCCCATTGTTCGGAAAGATTAATTTGTACCATTCGACGACGCGACACAGCGGACATTATGGCCATACAGTACTGATTTTTTTACGGCAATAATAAAAAAATATATATGAAATAATCCAAGAGGTTTAAATTTCATTTGCGAAGACTTAAAAAAAAGTTTTAAGATGAAAAACAAATACTCATTATATTATATTAAATTAATTATATAATAATAAAAAAATATTATTATTTATTCACGTTACTCAGACCCAATGTGTTAGTAACATTGGATCTCCAGTATATAAACAAAACATTTTTTTTTATAATTTAAGACTTGCCTTAAAGATTTCGAGAGCCACATACACCATTGAGCATGTGGCTCTAATGCCACATGCATGCAAAAAGCACCACCTATCTGCTATCACAGCCAATACGCTATTAGAAGGTTAGACGCGATTAGAAATTAGAAAGAGGTTTTTGTTAACATTTCACATTTTATAACACATTATAAATAGCATGTATAGCTGAATTTATAAATAGCAATAATTAAGGAAGGGTGTAAAATTTACACGGCGCCGTGTAAACTCCTTATATTGAACCTGAGTCGTAGTCTCTTAGTTCTTACTGTTCTTATTCAACGTTGCACCGCCGCCGCGCCGTGCCATCCGATATTCCGCACGGCCTGACGCAGAAAAAGAAAAGTAATGTCTGAAATAAGGGGGGGGTCTGTCATCTTTGCAATGTAGAGGAATGCTCGGTTATTAGGCATAAGCGAAGGGAGGGGAGACGGCGGATGGATATTGTAAAGGCTCGCGCATATTGTTGAAAAACATTGGTATGCGGAGATGAGTTTAGATTTCAATATAGCAGCAGCATTCCTGTTGAGCTTTTCCCGCTCTGAACGGCTTCATTAAGCTGAATTATTAGAAGTTGCTTTTGCATCGCGAAAATTTATAAACTTTTATAAAAGTCTTATATCTTCATTTATATAAAATTCTCGTGTCATACATAGTGTTAGTTGCCGTACTCCTCCGAAACGGCTTAATCGATTTTGGTGAAATTTTACATGTACACTTGGTAGGTCTGAGAATAGGTTTTTATCTATTTTTTTATACGCGGGCGAAGATGCGGGCAGCAGCTAGTAATAATATAAATAAATATATGATAATATTGCAAGTTTGCATTAAAATAAATTTTTAATACAGATAGAAACACGAATTTGTTTAATTTAAAGATTTCTAAGATAATATATTTTTCTTAATATAAAAGAAAAAAGTTTAAAAACAATTAAAATTAAAACAGAAAAAAGGAGGGTTTATTCTGCCCCCAAACGGATTGCCCAAATGAAATGCAGTGTACCGTACGACTGTCTGCCTATTCTAACTAAGACCACCGAAGACTTAAAATAACATAGTTTTTGCTGTTGTGTTTTCTATGAGTAATTAATGGTTGCCATTGGCAAATTTTAAATAATTTCCCACATATTCCTAGAATTATTTCAAGTAAAATTTATCTAAAATTATCTAAAGTTTTCAAATTTAGATTCAATGGAAGTGGTTCTGAACCGCAATGTATACACAGTGGCAAGTTACAATGAAGCCGCTGTGCCAAGTTTCATAATCGTCGAGGAATCCGTCACGTACGTTGGTAGCGAGTTAATAACGGGCAAGTGTCGCCTTAGCGACGAACGCGCGACGCAGACTTCGGACCAGACTCATAATTGCCAAACAATGAACGGGAAACTGCAAAAGTACAATCACCAAGAACTTGGTGCTGTTTATAACAACAGTAAGGGTCTAAGCTTGACTTAAATTAGCATTTGTTTGTTAACTTTAAAGATTTCCAAGTTGAATAATTTGTTTTTGAAATAGGAAAGTAATTAAAATTTATTATTTTAACTCACATACCCATAATTTTTGTTCGGAATATCGATCGATGTAGTTGTTTAACTGTCATACATCGATTGATTTGGCATTAGTAATATCTACAGCTATAGATCTAGTTGTACTGTCTACCGCAGTGGATTTTATGGCACCAAACTACAACTATAGGTGATGTCCTATTTAATATTAGACCAATATGAACAATTTCAATGCCGGCTCGATTGCCTCGACCGAGTTTCTCAAAGATAAATATGTCGAAAATTATATCAAATGTATTGTGTCCACACATGGACATCACAAGTCTTTGTCAAAAGAGTCATTACAAATTTAAAGCTTACGTTGATATACGATAAAGTCGAGAATTATCGAGAATTATCTCATACGAATACGAAGCATTACAACCGCAAATGTTGATTAACTTGTTAAAACAAAACCGAATATATCGCGGCTTAATATGATGTTTTCATTACCGACTCTAAAATGCATTTTCATACATGTGATCTCATTTAATCCTTTACGTGTCCGACAGTGCAACGCGACAACAATACTAGTCGATTCAGTATACATCGATACGTACACGATCGGATTGAACGGATCAGTCTTGTTGATTGGATCGCGATCCTCCACTTGTTTTGTAGGCCGTTGCTCACGTATTCGTGTGTCCATACGCTTTTTCGTTGTCTATTTGTGACGTCATTGTCTCGATTGGATAGTTCATGAATGTCCTCTCTATACTAAAATGCTACTCAGGTGAATTTTATTTCATGTACTTGTACCTAGATATTTTCACTCACAATGTTAACTTCTTATCGGGTTCTGATTAACACAGCCTAAGTAATCTTGACCGAATGGTTAAGACGTTGCAAAGATAATATTATTTCGATGCTAAGTAAGACGCTATTCGAAATTCAAAATCAAGTATTGTTTGAAATTAATTGTGACCCTATTGTGTTCATAAATTTTCTCTATGGCGTCTACTTTTATCAGAAAAGAGTAGATTTCTTCAAAATCGAAATTAAAAATATTTAATTACACTTGCATGCCTTTTGATATTTTATTTATCGTTGGTAGACACTAAATGTAAATTAGGTTCCATGTTTTAATAAAATTTTGTAATAATTTATTTACCTGTGCTACCTGGCATGATCGGCTATATGTTAAGGTCAGAATTTAATTTATCTTATGTGAAATTCTAAGATATTTCATGAATAATAGAGTTTCTATTTATGAATCGCAAACATAAATAAGAGTAAGTCCTCTTAATGTTAGCGGTATACATCACTTTATTAAAATTATTATGGAACTATAAGACAGTTTTGATGTTAGGACTATATGGTTATGGTACTCTTAAATGAAGTTATGACAATGATTATTCTTGTGGCATAATACACTGGAATGCTTAGGAGTCACTTACTAACTCATTTCATACTATGTACTTGATCATTTTTATCTTTATCTATTCTATAGTATGGACGTTACATAAAAATAAAATCTTGTACTGCCAGCACAATACTTACTTTACACGAAGAGTTACAAAAGTGTGAAAAATATATGAAGCTCATATAAGCTATATAAGCGTGTCTAAACACGTGATAAGATTTAGACCCATTTTTAAATCATTAAGTTTTGAAATAATCTGTTTGTAATAATCCGAATTGATAATCATTTGCAAATCTATAACCCAAAATAATTATGAAAACATATAAGTACGATTATTCTTACATGCGAATATAAAACAATACCACATTCCAGGACATCGTTCTTCGTGCCCCTAAAGCTTTTCGTGGTAAAAATGTGTAATTTGTATTAGTTTATAAAAAAAAGTACCTGCCATTTACAAATTGACACAGGGAATCCCGGAAGTTTTACAGAATACCCATCGAGTTTAAAAAAAGAAAGAAAAAAGTTTGACGCGACACGCGCAAGAAAGTTTACAAATTTTTCTTTAACCAACAACAATCTCCCACCGTGCCTTATACTTGCACAAGTTGGGAACAATCGGTAATCCTCACGTGTGCAGAAAGAAACGAAGTTTGGCGCCCGGTGCCACATTTAAAACTTTGCCATATAGCTTTCAGGGCGTACCTTGAAATATTTTTTATTATCTTTGTTTTTATTATATGAAGTCAAACAATATTATTAAGAAAACTGTAAAAAAATTAAAAAGTAACTTTTTTTTTTATTTGAACTAATAATCTTTACACTTAAATACTTACACTTTTTTATATTTTCAGTTCACAGTTTATAATTTTGGACTTCACCTTGCAACTACATTATGCATTAGATGTTAAAATATTTATTATAATACTATTTATTATTTCATTAGTGACTAGCCCATACCTTTCTGTGTATGTAAAAATTCAAGATGATCGGTCGAGTAGTTGAGTGATGAAAGCGTAACAAACAAACTCACTTTTCCATTTATAATATTAG
Organism: Synanthedon formicaeformis; assembly: GCA_945859745.1. Taxonomy (NCBI): domain Eukaryota; kingdom Metazoa; phylum Arthropoda; class Insecta; order Lepidoptera; family Sesiidae; genus Synanthedon; species Synanthedon formicaeformis. Next base: position 2,372,412 of record OX243960.1, on the reverse strand, counting down.
TTATGATGCCATATTGATTTAATAATATTATCTTGTTTTGCTTTTAATTATTCAACTATTCATTATTTTTTCCAAGTTGTTCTCCGGTATCACCCCTCTCACGTCACAACTTAATACTCTGTCAGGAGATGCAAATTCAAAACTCTGCAAACTTTTTTAAAACATTATGCATGCTGTCTAGTCAAGTATCAATTTTTATAAATATGCATGTCGCGCTGGCATGGTGTAAATAGAGGATCAAAGTTTTTTAACCCGTGAGGTGAATATTAACACAAAATATTATGTTCTCATATAAACATTTTCCTTCGTCATTTCTTTATAATTAATATAGTCACACTATGTTATTACTTAGAAGGCTGCTCAAAACTAAATATTTTTAGTATTATTTTTTTATTTCAATATGTGCTCTTTTGTTTCAATGCTTGAGTGTAGATCCTGTACCTGTTTAGGCGCCCATAACTTCTTTGTCAATATCTAATTTGGTACTATCGTTACAAATTCAAATTGAATAAAATTCTTTTTGTTTTTTTTTTAATAATTTTAAAAGAAAGCACGTTTCTTAAAATAAATCAAGTCTGATAGAATAGAAACAGAAAAAAAAATGTTCAATCAGAATATTTCGCAGATAGCACCCACTCCAGACAGTTTTGGATATAATGTACGACAGAACCGTTGTGTGATCTCATTGAACGGCTTGAGGAAGGATCTGCTGAGATGCACATAATATAGATTAAACAGAAGTGTTTCTTTCCATTAAAACATTTTATTTTTATCTAAAAAGATCTATAATTTTAATATCTATCGTTCGATATATATTAAACTAGATTTTTTTTCTAGCCAACTTGATTTCAGTTTATATAGGCACGTATATAAACTGGTTATACCAAGGTTAATAATAAACATACTGTTATTTTAAATCTATTGCAGCTATACCTAATTTAATATTTAATCTTGATATCTTGATATATTATTTTTTTTAGATTAAATTAAATATTTCGACTACCGTTTGTACCTTATATGGTGAACGCGTACCGAATCGCGATAAACACATTCTGATCCTTTATTGAGTGACGCGTTTGGGTCAGGGTTCGAATCCGTTTCAATTTGTTTGGAAGCACTTTATGTGGGTTCTGTCGCGATCTACATAACGATTAGTATAATTAAATTAGTTTTGAACTCTTTTTGGATATAAAGTTTTAGTATAATTTATCAATTTAATATCTAAACTGAATGTGTGGGGGATTGAGTACATTGTTATAAATATTTCCGTAAGTATTATTTTTTAACATTAGATGTTAACTTTTGGAGACTAAAAATAAAAATATGAGACCGACCGGAAGTGAGGCTAGATGTAAACTTCAATTGAATATATTGGTAGATGCATATTCCTTAACAAAATAGAGCTCAAATTGCAGGGGATTGTAGGTACGCTGTGGACCCTTCAAGAATTTGTTCACAGCATGCTGGAAGATGCCCATATAGTAGCTAAGCGGAAACACCTCAGAAGGGAGTTGTTATAGTATATACTTTATATACTTTGGCAGGTTTTTCATTATTTCAAAAGTTATTTACCAAATCGGAGCTGGTATTTCAAATCTCGTATGTAGAGAAGACGCAGTATTTGTCGTTTCAAAAGCGACATAGTTGAGTGGCAAACAAAGAATCCTACATTAAGCTAAGTACACACCGGAGCGTTAATCCGAGCCGCTTGTAATGCACCCGAGCGTCGAAAAGTTGAGCTATCCGCGCACCGCTCCGCCCTCTTGATATTAAACCGGTTTAGAGCGGTTTATACTGGCTTTATTATATTAGCGCTCTAATAAAACCTAAACAGTAAGGAATGTTGTTGATATTGTTAAACGTTTTTAAACTTTTTAGTGTTTTGGTGTTTTATGTAAAACGTTTATGTTACAGATCATAATAATTATTGTCATCATAATATACGTTTTAACTTTGCGTACTTTGTTAACATCAGTTTTATTTTTATTATTTTATTTTTCAGTTTCTACGTTTTCAGTCCTACACTTATTAGATAAACATTCGATAGTTTGTCAGGATATTTGTTGCTCTTTCACGCAAATGAAACTTTTCAGTTATAAAGTTATCAAAATAACGGATCGACTATAATTCATAAAGATAAGCGGATGAAGTCATGAACAAAAGCTTGTAAGAGTATTTGTTAGTTGTACTATGGATGTTTTTTATTTTGTTAACGTAAGCACGAAACATACTTAAATTAATTTAAAGAAAGAAATTAAAAGAATGATTCTGAAGAATTATGGGGAGGCCTATCTACAGCATGTACTTCCTACTCCTGATATAATGTTGATGGTGTTGCCTTAGGGAAAAGGTAGAACGACGCACTGTCTTGTGTAGTTAAAATAATGTTTTCTAGTCACAATTATTATTTGTTTTCGCTGAATTAAATTCTATAAGCCACAGAAAGTCACGAATGAATTTACAGTGACGATCAAACTATATAACCGCGTTAATAAGTTTGCATACGGTTTGCGAGACAGTATTGTTTGGCGCGTCGTCGCTTCACTCGTGATTTTGGCTGTTTAATTAGAAGCGTTGTGTTGAGATATTAATCTAAGTGTACCGTTGTGTACGCGGCATTATCGTTGTGGATTTGTTTTATTGCCTAGAGGATTTACCACACTTTATCGACAGTACACCGGTGTAAAGCTGCGGTGACACGTTTTGGTTCAAACTAACTACATTTTATCTGAACATATTATATTTTAGTAGTGGCTGGGCACTGCGTTCCGCAATCATAAAATAGTCCATTTGGTGGCAGGAACCATGGCTTTACAGGTGATAACTGTAAAATAAAACTTCGTTTTGTATTTCATTAAGTGAGTAAGAGTACCTACATTATCCTATCAAGAGCATCAGTTCATTTGTATAACCTCTTAACGTTACTTGGATCGTCAACCTACCTGCCATAAAGAAAAACTTTTATTACATAAGTGTATTATGTCATATATATATTTAATCATTTCATATGTAGTTTTATTTATTCCTAATTGTGCAAATTTTTCGAAAAAAATTGAATCTGTACGAAGCCGGGGACGGCCCGACTCTGTACTAATATATGTTACACTTTCAGTGTGTTCTTGACAAGAAGAGCTTAAGGTGATTCTAAGAGCCGATGGATTTTGCGCGAGTAGGCGGAGCTAAGATGTAGCCCCCGCACCACCCGTACTTAGAGATTGCGTGAAACGAGTCAAAGACTAAATAAAGTAGAGTGGTAACATTTGATATTGAACATATTATGCCTAACTTCACAAAGCATTTTTGAGGTGCGTCAGCAAAAAAATGGTTAACTTTTATTTATTTATATATTTTAATAGTATATTTTATTTACAATTCTAGTTTTGTATCATATGGCGTGTAAATAGACAGCTAATATTTACTGAAACCAACTATGACATATTTAGCATCTGCTAAATATGTCATAGTTACATGATAAGTAATGACCGGTTTTATCAAAAAACATAATTATGGATTCCATGTTAATTTTATATTGGATATTAAAAATTAGAAGTAAAATTGAATAATTCTCAGAGAGTTCTTTTTAAGGGAGTTGTCGAGATTAACATTTTAACAAAATAAATGATTAAAATCGGTTCTTAATCAGCGGGGATATAGCGTAAAATATAAAAAATATATAGGTATGTAATAAATTTATCAAAAAAGCTTATTTTAATACTAAATATGAAAACACAAATTAGAAATTGAAATTCATTTATTGTGATCTTTGCTTCCAAAGTTTTTGTTCATCCATATTCATAATATGCACATGTTTCCACGCCACCAGTGAGGTAGTGTGTATTTAGCGCGTTTTTTTTACGTGGTTTCCCCGGTAGGCCTATTCCACGATCTATTGTGACTTAGACCTGAAAAACTATGTGTGTTGTGGGGAAATCTTTAGAATCATTTGGAAAGTTTTTAGGGTATTTGAAGACTAAATTCGTTAGGAATGTGTAAGTTTTGTAAAAATATAGTTTTTATGGTGAGGAAATCCATTTACAAATAATTCTATAAAGATTTTATTTAAAACGTAAATTTGTTTATATTGTATATATGTAAATATTGATTTACAACATAAAAATATGTACAATATTATAATATAGCTGTCCAAATTATTAAAAATGTCTGCACAACAAACTATTAACTTCACTTCAAAACAGTGTCGTATCTGTTTATCACCTGCTCAATGATAAAAACTATTCGAAGCCGGCGCTGCGACGAGACGCACAACCTCCCCGTACGACGTTCAGCGCTACACTGCCGCCCGTCGCCCGCGCACGGACCCGCTAAATCTTTGTTTAGGTAAAATAAGATAAATATGGATAATGACTTGAAAAACTATTATATTAGGTCATTAATTGTACAGTATATAGGTCTAATCCATACCAAAATTTAAAAAAAAGAATCATGTAAATATTCCTTGTCGTTTAAAAGAAGATACAAGTTTTCAGCCAAAAACGACTTCCATTTAGATTTTTTTTTCACATAGTAGTTAAACAGTTTGACCAGTATTATTTGTACCTTATATAGATAAAATATCAATAAAAAGCATATATTTTTTTCGGAAATTTATGTTGATTTATGAAAGAGGAGTTAGCCTCTGAATATCCCGTTTTGGCTCTTAGTATCGCCTTAAATAAGCTGCCTTGTAAACTTGGCTCCGTTATTACCAATTTCCAGGAGATTTTACCGCGAACTCGTAACTGGCGTAACCTAAGATCTACTCGTAGAGATCTATTGCACCACGATCGAGATCTCTGTTTTACCTCTCCTTTGTATTCTTGTATTTTTTACGTATTTGTAAATTTATTTGTTTTTAAATAAAAATTGGTTAAGAAAGTCGCCGGGATGCTTTAAATGAGACAGCAATAGGCACAATGAGTATTATAAAATCAATTTTCATCTTAAACATTGTACATAATTTGTTATTTTCCTTTACTGTACGTATTTGAGTTAGTGCTTTTTCGTCGTCAAACAATTTTTTTTCCTTATTTTTAAATCAATCGCGGTTTCTTTAGATTTATTTCTCTTCTCCCTTACAGCCCACGTTGATGTATTACCCCTGTATAAATTATAACTTTTTGAACATTGACATTATGTGAAAATTGACTCTATTGGATTATTTTTAATGTTTACATTTCTTTGTTTCAGGTACACTACTCATTTGGATGTTTTCTAAAAGATCCCACTCAGTGTTAGTAATAAAAATATATATCAACAAATGTCTTTCATTTGTACAAATTGCAAGTGAAGTTACAAAATAAATTGTGGCTGCAGGACGCGCCCACTAGTATATTATCTCGTTAGTGAGAATGGACCATGATGCGAGGTCATTACGGAAACCTAATGTAAAAGTGTATGGTCACAGTTTATGTAGCGTAGATACTTTATACAGGGGGATAGTGTTTTGTGGGACCCAATTTGTTTGTTAGAACTCTAAGGGCCTCTTTCACAAACTACATGTAAAGTGTTGATTAGTTACTTTTAGAAATCATTTTCTGTTATATTGAATTATGCACTCGGTTTACTGCATCATTCGATAGCCGTTTTTTTTAAATTATTTTCTATTTAATGTTTGGGACGTTTACCGTACAAACAAAGGTATATCAGCTCCATTATCCCCGGTTACCGGTGACTTTAAATGACAGTTTGGCCTACTTGACGTTTGTGAAAGAGGCGCTAAGAGAGTTGTTTATAAATTAAAAAAAATGAAATATTTAGACTTAGGCAAAAATTGTTTTTATTATTTAGTATTATTAGGTGTTTATAACTAATATAATATCGATTATGTATTTGTGATAAAATCTATTATCTTTTACACATTAGTCTGAAAACCGATAAAAATTCTAAAAACTATTTCTTTTGTCCTTGGTAACCTGCTTTTGTTTCTGCTATCGACGTTAGTAACATATAATACAACGTATACATTTTTTTTTTTATATTTGATGTACAGACACAGCTCGTTTACTATTTTATTATATTATGTACCTATTGATGATGATGATAAGGCGAAAATTCTGAATAGCCTTTTCTAACATGTTTGTAAAACGATTTTCTTTTTTATGTTTAGTAGATATTGACGAACTTTAGTTCTATTAATTAAAAAAAAACGTTGGAAACAGTCAGGTTTTTGTTAATATACTTACGTAAGAACGTAAGAAAAAAAAGCGTCAAGTACAAATAAAACTTTATACAAAAGCAGCTCCTGATCACTTAACGCTTTTTAAATAAAGTTTGTTTAGAATTTCGAAACCAGAATGAGTTAGTGGCGATAGAACTTACTTGAAGTGCAACTCTTTAACCGGATAAGCCAGGTTTGTTATGGGGCAAGAAAAAGAAACTGTTTTTGTTTCTCTTATAAAAGTAACAAAGTTTTTTCGTTTGTAAACCGATTAGAATGTTACAATACTGTGCATTTCAATTATTATACTTTAGAAAATATGAGCAATTTTAAAATACAGTGCGCTACGATATGGGATTGAAAGTGGATTTTTTGCCACTTATTAAAAAATGAGATATCTCACAACCCCGTTTGAAGATAAAAGCCGTCGCGCAGGTGCGCGTGTAACTTTCACAACTTGCCACTTAAATTATTACTGGCAACTTGTAAGTCTGGCCAACTTTGAGACTCGGATGAGAGGGGCAATAGAAAGTTTTCATTTCGCCTGTCAAATTTGCGCATAGGCTATTGCGGTTCGAGCTAAAAAAAGATTGATGGCTCAAAAGAAGGCAAATGGATGACTGTTTTCTCGTGGATTTCTGAAGCTAAATTCAATTTGCATTTTCGACGCTCATATTTATAGGAATGTACTTTTCTGGCTCGTCTGCAAATTTTTACTTGCTGCCTATGGCATTACACTAGCTGTGCCCTGCTATTTCACACGCCTTTAATTTAATAGATATAAAAATCTCTCTCTGTGTCTTTCTCCCTCTATTCTCTCCATTAGCAATGATCGGTTATCGGTGACGGAGTTACCGTACTTTCTGACTTTTTTCTTGACTCCTAAGAGTTGTACGTTAAGTGAGCTATAACCTCCCTCAAACATTTCGATGCATTTTTTTCAAATAAATCCACTATATTAACGCGTACAAACAAAAGAAAAAACTTTTAAGTTGTATTATATATTAGTATATTTAATTTCACTAAGTTGCATGGTAGTTGTCAATAAAGACAAGTAACACTAATGGCCAAGTTACACTAATAGCCGTGGGTGCAATAAAAATTGGCTAAAGGAAAGCCAACCCACCTGCCAAGCGTCACGAGTATTGGCAAAATCTGGATAGTGGACGGACATTTATATGCACTGATAGGATACAGGGTGAGAGGAATATGCACTGTATTTTAACTGATATAAAATGAGATAATCGACCAAGTTTGCCTTAAGATTTTTACATTAAATGCAGAAGTAACACTGCGTATTATACTGTGCCTTTTCTATTGCCACCGACGCGCCCTCCCATAAATCGTGCGACTGCTGTCGTTTCCTACGACAATAAATCTAACCATTCACTAATACACCGCATTCAAATGTAGCGAAGAGGGCACAGAAAATCCCGCATACGACTCGAGATCCGAGACGCTTTTCACCTTGAGAGCTGTGCGTAACGTACGATCGCATTTATCTCGCAGCGTATTTGGAAAGGGGTCGCTGTGTGTACCGTGAATTCTTTCAACGCACGTCAATAGATTGCGAAAGTAATTGATAGGCAAAGGTTTAAGTGTATAATGCCAATGCTACTGGCTGTGTTCGACAAAGTAGATCGATACAAGTTTAGGTAATGGAAAAACGTTTGAAGATATCGTTTCGAGAGGAGAATATTCCAAGTGAAAAGGTGGAAACCATTTGTCTTTGGCAACAAAAGTTTTTATTATGTTTACTTGATTTTTTGTGGTGACAGTCTGTAGCTCGGGGATTTTTCGCATAACCTAATGGATGGTAGTACTTGCCGCACATATCCGTGAAAATTTCCATTTAGCTGAACGTCAGAACCTGCTTGTTAATCCGAAAGGGATACCGCGTTGAATTTCAGGAATGGTAAGATCCTAACATGTCCCTTACGATCACCCTGGAATGAAGACCAGGGTCGCAATGGCCTGCGATAAACCTGTCACCAGCTTGCTGGACTATCGAAAATGACGATGAAAACTTTATTTCATTAAAAAAAAAATCTCTACTCTAGCTTTAAAAAAACCACATGTCTATTCAGGAAATATGTATATGTAACTTAATCTTTATGAATATTTTTGATTTAAAAATCAAATCAATTTTATTATTTAAAATTTCTTTTGAACTACAGGTGCTCTGTGAAATAATTTGATTTAAAAGAAAACATTATTACCACTAGATACTGGCATAACAGATAAACGGTTTCGAAAAAAGTTAAAAAGACACTTTTCATTGCACAGAAACGGTTTCATTTCGTTAATGAAAAATTGGTGTACGTTTAGTGAAGTTATTGGGTATTTAAATAATAACATACCTACCCCGAACGTTGTACAAGCCAGCGACGGCGACGGGGCCAAATTTATTAAAGCGCCTCCCGCCCAAATTACTTCCCTAATACAACACGATTGCACCAATCTATTTGACACGAAACGCGCTGCCGCCTATCTATATAAAAAATATTAGGACGCCTCACGATCGATATTAATATCGACATGGATTCTAAAAAGAGATCATAATTTTTAAGTTTATTTTTTCTGTATTATTGATTTTATGACTAAAAACTCGCATTTAGAGTTAATAATTTATGTTAATTTAATAACCTTATGCGAACAATTCTTGTATACGAGTATATTTAATATGTATAGTTGTATACTCAATTTATTTTGCGAATGTTGGAAATGGTAGAGCCATTTAGATGAAATTTTCGTTCAGGTCCACGACGCGAAATCTTAAAATGTTGATTTGTAGGAATTTACTTTTGGATTCTATCTATCCTATATAATTTTATTTTTAAAGATGTTCTATTTGTGTTTCTCTGTAGTAACGATTTTTGTAATGATGCATATCGACGTAAGAAATACTCCATGTGTAGGTACTAGGTAATTATTTAAAATAATTTATTTATTTATTCCATCAAAATCAATGTTACCACTGAAATACAATAGGTCGTTCTTACATCAAATTTTGGACAAGTGTGAAGTGTCAAGGCTTTAGAAAATAAAACAAGCAGTCCTAAAAAAACATAATTATCTCTGAATCATAAGTTAATACGAGTAAATAGCTAACAATGGATGCATATATTATATAAAAAAGAGAGTTTGATAAGAGAGTAAGGAGAGTAAGGTACCTAATTGTTTCACCGTTCAAAGTGTGATTAAATATCCCCGACTGACAGTTTGCTCTTGTTACAAAAGCGTCTCTTGATAAGAGCAGTTTTGCAGACTAACTAAGTAATCCATGTATATAACTATAATGCTCTAACCAGGAGCAGCATATCAGTTCTCTTGGGAAATCAAATAACAACCTTAACGTCTATTATTGATTTCCATTTTTATTTTATTTTATTATTATTTGATATGATTATTACTGACAATTTTATTTATTTACTAAAATTTTAAATAAAAATTATTCTAAGTTTTAATAATTACTTATTATCACTACATCACTACATATTATAAAAAAAAACTCCTCCGCCGCGTCTGTCTGTCTGTTCGCGATAAACTCAAAAACTACTGCACCGATTTTCGTGTTGTTTTCACCAATGGTTCTCGAGGAAGGTTTTGGTATAAAATTTGAATCCTTGCGAAGCCGGGAACAGGCCGCTAGTATAAAATATTATAATGATATTAATATTTACAATCCGCTAAAATTTTAACAAAAATAATTTATCTTTTTGTAGTTATGTACAATTAACTCAGAGGCTTTTGTTAACAGGACACTGAACGATCGCATCATTGATTATAATGAATCCTTAAAGTAAGATAAAAGTAAATTTTACAAGAAATATTCCAACCTCGTCATAAAATCTAAAATAAATTTAAATATGGCAACATCAAACCGCAGTCTGTTTTGTATCAGATTTATTGCATATCTGTGGCGTCTTTGTACTGGGTTGAGACCTCGCCTTTCGATATCTTCACTTTGTACAAAGCAACGTTTAAATTAACAAAATGCTAATAAACTCTCAAGAGTTTGGTAATTAAATTTGTACGCCTTGGATGTTTTAGAATCGGTCCTTTGTTTCATTAGACATTTTGTTTCGAACTGTAATCGGGGTGGGCCTTGAAGAATCGAAGGCTTCAGAGGTAGATTTATAAGTTATTTTGAAGGATATTATAAATAACTTAAGTCAGATGAACAAAAAACAATAAAGAGTTATTTTTATATATATATGGGAACTATATAAAATATAAATAAAATATACTGTATATTTTATAATATCAAGATCAAGTAACATCAAGAATGTCGCCTAGCTATTATTTATGGTAATCTTCTGTAATGTGGCAATTATTGATTCTTTTCTTCACAGATTTCTTTCACTAAACGAAGTCACAAATACCCTAGCAATATTTACAAAAAATAAATAATTACATAAATTTACAATCAAGAATAAAAAATAATTATTCAAGCCATATTTTGTATACACAGAAAAAGTGGCAATAAATATCTTTTGTACGTTTCAGAAAATGTAACAATTTTTAAGAAAACAGAAGCCGTCATGTCGGCCTTTGTTCGATTCCATAGTCGGTAAATTACAGTGTTTTTAGTAAGAGGGCCCGGTGAAATTTGTTTTGCGCAACCCAGAAACGTCGGGACCAACTCGTTTGCAATAATTAAATTCCGTCGCTATGGCGTAGTAGGATTCCTTTTATTTTATTATTATTTATTGGTGATACTTCCCGAGGGCGACGGAAGTGGTTGCGGTGCGTTTTATGCGAATGATAATTTAACATTAACAGTGCTTAAAATTATCTTTCTGTAATATTTAACAGAGTAAAGATAATATATATATATACACTTTCCAGCTATTAGTTGATGTAAATGACTTTCTATTGTGCTAATATTACAGTTAGTATTAGAGTAACACACCATAGAACAGAATATTATTGTAATACTGTGGAAAAACGTAACGATAACGTCTCCCTTGACCGGGTGGCTGACTCTTTGGAAGAGAGTTTTAGAAAACTGTGTGTTATTACGTACAAGTAAACTTTTACATCAAAAATTCCGATTAATTAAAAGAAATACGTTTTTCATTGTTCTTTGGTAATATTTATTTCTGAAATGAAAACCGCTTTCAGACTTCTTCCTGACCACGCAGCAGCTTTTGTGCGCTTACTACAGTTTTTTACTAGAGTTTACTACAGTTTTTCTTTCAATCAGTTCTTTTAATACTCTTTCTAAAGTTTATTCTCAATTTTTTTATTGTTTACTAAAAAAATCATTGTATCATTGTTATCCTCATCCATGAATGCATGTACGTACGTGTCTAATATAATCCCGGAACAACAAAATGAAATTAAACTATAGAAACAGGTAGGCTTCACATAGCGTTGAGCCGCGTCACGATGACAAAGGAATATGCGCCCGGAGTTATGACCCTCTGGGCTCCCTTTTGTTTGGTTAATGTCCTCGTTTTTTATTACTCTTTTCCAATTTTTTAGCGCGGGAAAAGGCCAGGTGGCGAGCTTTAGACGTTCTGTTTACGCGTCAAGGTGTCGCACATAATTGAGAGAATGATTTGTACTATTATTACAGAAAATTATCATTTAATTCCTACATAGAAGATGTTAAGAAGAGAAGATGTATACCGACTTATAATCTAAACATAATATTAGATTTATAAGTTGCACGTCAGCAGCACGTCTGAGCCCATTTAGTATCCATATCGCCACCTCGTCCGTAACTTTAACTTTTCAATGCAACGCAACGCAAAAAGTATAAATTGTTTTTTTTCAACAGTTTAATTACAAGCTGTCGACTTTTCCTTAATTATAATATAATAACTTTTATGGTTTTTAAAATTTTAAAATACATCCTATAGCTAATAATTATGGACGAAGTCCAAGGATTTTAAATGTTGATATTACCGCAAGCTCTTTAAAAGTGTAGAATTTTAATGTCAATTCAATAAATGTAAGATACTCGTATCATTGAGTATTTGAAAAATACACAATAAATAAATTAATTAAAGAAACGTACTTCAAATTTTTTTAAATTTATTTCTCTTTATTTTTATCTAATGTGGATGCCTTAAATGCTACACTAGGTAACGTGCAATCGGCTTTGTTGTGCAGAAAAATAAATCAAAATCATGACGTTAAAAAGTAACAGAAATATGTTTACAATGTGTTACTTTTTCCAAACGTTTTATTTTATTACCAGCTGGTGCCCGCGACTTCGTCCGCGTTGAAAAAGAAAAAAAGTACCCTATCCTGTGTCCTGTACGTTTAAATGTTTATCTAGCAAGTTTCATGAAAATCAGTTCATTCGTTTAAGAGTTATGGAGGAACATACATACATACATACATACATACATACATACATACATACATACATACATACATACATACATACAGAAAAAAATTGTAAAAATGGTCAATTTAGTTTCAGTATCATGTATAGAGCCTATAAACACGATATCTTTGAAAACAAAGTAAATTACTCCATGACCGACCCTTACAGATTTATTATTAGTATTGATTGATGATTTATGATAACAATCATGAAATCATATTCCTTCTAAAGATATATTTTTATAAGGGATATTTTCATAACACAGTTTTCCTGAAAAATAAAACCGAATCGATTCAATATCGAATTGCAAACCGGACGTTGCATAAACCGCACGGTCAATTGAATTGTAATCGGATTATAAAACGATTATTGTACGTGTGGCTTTATTGGTGTTCCAGTTATGTGGGATAGTGGAACGCGAGCCTATTGAATGCTGCGGGAATACGACTAGAAGGCTTCCTGGATATCTGAATTATCTCAGTTATATTATGACTCGGATATACTACCTATATATTAAGGTTCATATCCTGTTAATTTTGAATAACTTCAAAGATAATTATTTTAAAAGTGACGCCGCCATTTGCATTGAACACAAAATAATTAAAGTTATAAACTAATCTCTGACTTTCTATTGAGCCCAAACACGCTATAATTTTATTATCAGCTAAAGGTTGCTGAGGAGTTGGGTTATCCGCAGACTACTTATTTGATGCTGCAGCATCAGGTCATGGTTACAATGACATGAAAATACCACCGAATCATAAGTATGTAAATGAGGCTAAGTTTGTTTGCGATCTAATCTTTTAGCTCATATAACAATTAACAAGCTCCAGATTTTCTATTCAAATATATTTTGAACTAGTTTAAGATTACGAAAAAATTCGTTTAAGAGTTATGGAGGAACATACAAATATACAATACCTACACTTACAAATTTATTATTAGTACTAGCTGGCGCCCGCCACTTCGTCCGCGTTGAGAAAGAAAAAGTAGCCTATTTTGTGTCCTGTACGTCTAAATGTTTATCTACCAAGTTTCATGAAAATCAGTTAACTCGTTTAAGAGTTATAGAGGAATATACATACATACATACATACATACATACATACACATACATACATACATACATACATACATACATACATACATACATACATACATACATACATACATACATACATACATACATACATACATACATACATACATACATACATACATACATACATACATACATACATACATACACGATAGAGCCTATAAACACGATATCTCTGAAAACAAAGTAACTTACTTCATGACCGACCCTTACAGATTTATTATTAGTATTGATTGTTTGATTGATAAATAATATTTGTTTTTAATTCCGTAAATTTGCATTCAATACAAACTATTATAAGCACGTTAATGCTTATTTAATATTTGGATTCTATTTTAGCCAATAGCAGTTAATATTTCAAATCTCTGATGCTCAAGTTTTTTGCAAAATAAGTGTAAAGCGATATTCATAAACCTATTTAAGCCATGGTTATCTACAAAAATATATCTACAATTTTGTATTTTATTTTTTATATTATTTAATTACGCAAACTAGAAAGGTTTGCGTATATATTTTGCAGGAAAAAAATGCATCCGTGAAAACCCAGAGATTATGATAAGCTTGAACAATATTGATTTAAAAAAAGCAATGATGCAATGATGAAGCTTCAGCCCCATCGAAATAATATATCCTTGTAAGTTCGCTGTTCAGCCTTCACAGTTAAATAATATTATGACTGAAATTTGTAATTTTACTTTTTAACTTATTGTGGTTATTCATACTACGAAAAATTTGTTCAATATCGACTACCTACACCAAATTACAAACACCTGTTTGTAAAATAAACCATCCAACTTGCCGATCGAGAAACTGGTAAGCCTCAATTATATTATACGCCAGAGCTGGAGCTTAATAGTAATTTATGTTGGTGCGGCATTACTGTGATTACAAAATAACTTATTAAGCTTTAGATATATTTTTATACTAGCTGGTGCCCGCGACTTCGTCCGTGTTGAAAAAGAAAAAAGTAGCCTATCCTGTGTCCCGTACGTCTATATGTTTATATACCAAGTTTCATGAAAATCAGTTAATTCGTTTAAGAGTTATGGAGGAACATACATAGTTACATACATACAGAAAAAAATTCTAAAAATGGTCAATTTAGTTTCAGTATCATGTATAGAGCCTATAAACACGATATCTCTGTAAAACAAAGTAACTTACTCCATGACCAACCCTTACAGATTTATTATTAGTATTGATCGATGATGATTAAGGTCGATAGACAGGCTGACGGTCCACTTGATGGTTTAGGCTACCGTCGCCTATAACACAATAAGTAACGGCACATAATATGTTGCAAGTGCGCTGCCAACCATAGCAGGTTAAGGATGAGGTATTGGGAATGAGGATTGATGGGCTCTGGCATCCCTTACACACTCAATGAAACTCCCTTATACATACTTTTGCAAGTGTTCATTAAAAACTCATTGTATTTCTGTGTTAAATCTATACCAATATATAAAGTTGAAGAGTTTGTTTAGTTGTACGCGCTAATCTCAGGAACTACTGGTCCGAATTGAAAAATTATTTTTGTTTTGGATAGTCCATTTATCGAGGAAGGCTTTAGGCCATTTAACATTTTGAACGCGGACGAAGTCGCGGGCACCATCTACATAGTTTATTAATATATGCTGTGATAATTTCTCAAACCAAAGTGTTCGGCAACCTTCAGTCGAGTCTCATAGTATGTCACTATTATTATTCTATTATAACATCGAAGGAATAGAGGAGGGAGCACACGTTAATTTTATATAGAGCGGATGCAGAAGTAAGTTCACAAAGGCTTTTATAGGCATCGTTCCGCTCAACCAAGGCAGGAACACGGGCCGACAGACACGACCAACGTTGCGTGCAACGGTCCACGCGTTGGAGCGTGCCAGTTTTAACACAAGAATAATTACAGTGTTGCCACAACTTGAATCTATTGGCAGATGATGTACAAAAATAGAATTTATAATGAAATTAAGTAATAAGTCATCAATACTAATAATAAATCTGTTAGGGTCGGTCATGGAGTAATTTACTTTGTTTTCAGAGATATCGTGTTTATAGGCTCTACACATGATACTGAAACTAAATTGACGATTTTTAGAATTTTTTCTATATGTATGTATAATTAACTGATTTTCATGAAACTTGATAGATAAACATTTAGACGTACGAGACACAGGATAGGCTACTTTTTTCTTTTTTAACGCGGACGAAGTCGCGGGCGCCAGCTAGTTCTTCAATAAGTTAAGATGGTAACTTAATATATTGATCATTAGTTAATTTTTACTTATTTAGACCTAACTTTAAAAAAAAATTGTACAGCCATCACATCTGGCGACATCCCTTACCAAAGGGTAAAGGGGTGAATAAATATTTCGAAATCGATTATTTCCGGTGTTCAAAAAATATGAAACGCGTTACCAAGTTTCTCAACGCTTACTTTCGCTGTATTGGTCCAAATTTGAGGGAAAGAAGAATAAGAAAGATGAAAAGTTTCAAAATAATTAACAAATGCCTATTAAATAAATATAAATTTGTGGTTAAAGGCTCTTTATCTTTGTTCAATACATCAATTTTAAAGTATTCTGTCATCACACTGTCACAGTATGTAATTGGGGCTTTTTCCTATGAATTCAAAAAGACTACTTTAATTGACTAAGGAAGCTACGTTTTCTTCCCCTAAAATTGCTAATACAAAAAATACGGTCGAAACCACAGCCACAGCACAAAAGATAATTTTAGAGTTTCATCTTCCTCCATTATAATTTTTTTTAATTTTTTTAAAATGTTATCATAAATATTACGGTGGAACACCGGTGCGCCAACTTTGGCCCGTGACGAAGCACCTCAGTTTTATATCCTATTAAAATTTCCTTAACGTAAAAGTTTGAGCTGTATTTTTTTTTTCTACTCAAACAGAGCCAGCACCGGAGGAAGGTTTGGCCTCCGTCGAAATTTATTATGATCTATTGATTCTCCAAGATTCCCTGCTCTTCATAAAGCTGTCTCCCCATCCCACTCCACTTTGCTAACTCTCCGGGAATTATGTCGCAACTTGTGCCCACAGTTTTAATAACATCAGTATATATATACATACATAGGTCCACATAAAATAAATTATATAACATAAATCTTAAGATAACTCAATCGGAAAGTGATCCTAATTTTTACTAATGATACTAATTTTACCATATTGTTAATTTATATAGATAGAAATAAATTAATATATGTAGATATATTATACACTTGTAAGTGCTAATTTTCTTTGAGTGATTAATAATAATTATAGATGTTCTGTTGTATCTGGATATATCTGTACATTTTGTGTATAGTCTGTTTAACCGCTAATTTCTTATAAAAAAAAAACAACGGATTTTGATAAATAAGGAATGTTTGTGTATATAATTTGCAGAAAAAATGCATCCGTGCGAAATCGGGGGCGTTTCGCTGATAATAATACGAACTGCTTACGATCGTAAATGTTTACGATCATGATTAGAATCAGTGTTATCACTATATTTTTATATAAATTTTATGTTTTTGTCATCAGACTTTATTCGTCTTATATTTATGGAGTCTTCAGGGCAGTGACTTGACATTAGCCACTGTTTAAGATCCGTACTGTGCCGATACCTTCGTATAAAGTTATTTTACTACTCGGCTAAGAGTTTAACGAAGGTACGAGGCGAAGTATATAAAAGGAAATTGTGTGTCTCATTGAGTGTTTCAACTTTGCTATATTGGTTTGTTTCATTTCACAAGTCTGTTTGAAGGAAATTAATATGTCTCAACTTCGATAATTACTAGTTGAAAGTACCTATTTTACTGTCTACATTTTTTATTTTGTTTTTGCAAACAATATTGTTCATGAGGCTGCAAATATATTAGTGCGCGTGAAATATTTTCAAGATCTAATAAAAATCTTGATATTAAAGTGTGAAACTGTATTACAAAGGCTCACGAATACACATAATTATCAAAGAAGTGAATAAAGATGTAAAATATATTAAAATATTCTTTATAGCATAGACAAAAATGTCAACTCTTTGATATCGCCAATTATTTTAACTTTCCTTTAACATATCATTTTTTATATTTCCGCTTTATAACGAAATTATACAACATTTTCTAATAATTATCCTAGTATTTTCTATTTCGACAGACTATTTCATGAAAGTACTAGATAAGTACTAGATTTTTGCCAATCAATTTTTTTTCACTCGATTGTAATTAATTAAATACACCCTCGAATCAATTATACTCACTATTTTATTTATTTATTTTTTTATTCTAGAAAAACATGCAAACGAAAAGTCAAATTTTTTTATTTTTTTCATAATTCGATTAGTTAAAAAAATCTCAAGTTTAAAAAGGGAAACTTTGTATTGGACATTTTTTTTATTGCGCGGTGCCTACTACATGCAGGATAATAACATCGTCAAAATATACTTTTTACGCTCGAGATGCACATAAAAGTGAGTGAGAGCACGTGTTAGCGTACGTGAGTGAGGACATTTTTAAGCCCCCTCCCTCCATCAAGACGTTTCCTGTGTTACGTGGCGAGAGAAACCCTTTAAGGCGACAGTGAGACGGGCCGTTTGTCATACTTGCTTTATGTATTCCCAGGACCAAATTGAAAATATAACAAAAAAAATCTCCAAGCGATTTATTTAAAGGGGATGTTTTTAAAAAAATTCAAAACATTATTCAATCGATACAGAACGAGATAAGATAGTAACAAATCTTCAATTAAGTAGAACTCATAATAATATGTTAAGTTAAATAAGTAAAAAATGTATACACTATACCTAATCCACTTTATTTATTTCAATTTTGATAGATAACTTTATTCAGGATTTGTTCGTTTTATTGCCATAGATATCAACGGTAATATACTATTATTAAGAGCTAGGCCCAACCTTCATTAATTGCATATTATTAAAGGAACTTCATAAATCAATTCTAACCAAATATCTATTAAAAAGATTATTGTATTTTAATACTTATAATACTTTTGCTATTAGATTTTGTGATATTGATATTGGCTATTGTGTGCGTGGGATGTTACTTTTTTAAATTAGATCTCATACCTATTTGGTTTTGAGATAAAAACGTAGTCTTAAAGGCTTCCAAAAGTCCCAAAGATTTATTGCTGAGAGACCTCCAAAAATGTATTCATTAAAACTGGTCACGAATCGGAACCATCCGCCGATTCGCATTACATTTCCACTTTCCACTAAACGACGGAACGGAATCGAATGGAACATTACGATTGATATATAACGCGCGTTTTAAAAATGAATTTAAATTCATCAGGCCAAACGCTTATAGATAGCCACAAATCTCCGTTATAGTGATATATAGGTGCACTATTTCACCATTTCTTACTACCTGGTGGGCGGTGGGAGTGTTCACGGTATATGTAATCAACAGTATAAAAACTTTATATTGTTCAAGATTTTTCATATTTAAAATATTTATAAGTCGACCACACACATCTTGCTCATTTGTTCAGTAGTTGTTAGGAGCGGTCGTGGTTATGAAATGTCTGAATCTGACAAGTTGAGTCTGGGCCTCCGCGAGACCTCCATCTATCTCTTATCACTGGCACTACGAGTACACTCAGTGAAAAAGTGCCTCACATTTAGGTAAAAGTTATATGAAGTTTTTCATTTCAGCGGTGGGGTGAGCGTCTATAGGCGTTCAAAATTTTGTAGGCGCTGTATTTTAAAAAATCCTCCATATAATCGTCAGATTAAGAATCAGCACGATTAGGAATTTAGGCTGAACCGGCTGTATGAAAATCTGACCCGCTCGAGTATTACAAAATGAGAATCGTCAAAAATATTTTTTGCATTTTCAAAAGGCTGCCACGAGCTTGCGTTACAACCGAATCGTCTGAATTTTAAATGGGAGCTTAGTTTAGGTTCACTTAACATCCCCTCTGAAAATCTGACGCGCTCGAGTTGTATTTAAAATTTTACCCCCACCCCTGCCAACCTCACCAACCAAACCGTCAGATTAAGACATATCCGTTATCGGAGACACGTGGGGTATATAAATTGGCAATATCTGACGCGCTCGAGTTAATCCAAAAATCCCCTCTAGGGCTCCCCTACCATTATAAATACAGAAATTAATATATATTTTTTATCTCAGATTAAATTTTAGTAGTTTTATTTGGCTATAATTGATGCTATGGAACTTAATTAACTAGTCTTGGTCGCTTTGCCGCACCAATAAAGTTGATGTGGTGGCGCCTATCAAAAATAATATCTAATTCGCGGCTTCCGTGGGGAATTGGTGGACTGTATAAAGGATTTGTTTACCAAGCTTAATATACTTCGTATTCGTAGACTTCACCAAGGTGTAGGCGTGTAATTACCGCAGACTCTTTACCGCTTCCTTAGGGAATTCAGTCTCTGATAGGGAGCGTAGCCCTCTCCACGCTAGATTGCTGTATCGAGGCACCGAAGTCGTGTCATAACGTCCCCGCGACCCCGACCCTGGCTGGTAGGAATCCGGCATAACCCCGTTGTGTCCCCTACAGTGCCGGATATCCAAGAGGATTTCGCAACGTTAAATAAAAGGGAATTCAGGCTCTGATTGCCACTCGATAAATAATTTGTTTTCAAATTTAGATAGATAGATGCTATTTAGCTTTAGCTATTTAGCTAATTTCCCCCTACACATTTAACATTAACAACTTTCCCATTATATTAATATATGATTTACATTTTATATGAGCCCCTGTAATTTAATCTATAGATTACATTCTTTTTAATTGAATATTTGCCTGTTCATTACGCGTTCACATAAAAAATCTACTTGAGAAGCTTTCTTAAGCATCGATAATCACATAAGTCTACTTAACTTTAGAGGCTACTATAAGTCAATAGCACTGACTCGGTAAGTTCTGCTGATAATTGTCGCCTGGTTGGGATTCCTCAGTTATTTTTTAGTAAACTCGCATAGACTGTCCAATGTACTGTCACAGTGGATGAATAATCAGAGAGCAATTCATTTGTTTTGTCAAGATGACGTACTTTATTTCTTACGCTGTGGCACATAGGTTGGTCTCGGATACCCACTTGAATTATATTGTTATTTTACCTCGTCGAGGAATCGATCGCGTGACCGCCCCACTCCGCACCAGCCAGCGCGGGCCCATCTTCTTATCTAAATATAGGTACATCATCAACTTATATAATGTAACTTACCGTAACTTAAGTTGTTGCTGTATTAATTTATAATTTGTATTTTTATATTAGAATAAAATTAAGTATAAAATTTTGTGTTCGCATTATGTTCTTGTAGCGAAGAAATGTTTAGGAATTATGTTTGGTGCAAATAATATTATCTCAAAAAAGTAGGTATCGATATAAAACCTAATGAATCACATGAATTGGTGAAATATTTTTTAAATCGATTCAATTCAATTCAATTCAATTATTTAGTGCGAAACCATAATGTACAAAGATGTTATAATATAAAAATAAAGACCAGTGTTATGGACCCTGTTGGGCATGCAACATAAATCGGATGTGTAGTTCCGAATATGCAAACATACAAATAAACATAAAAACTTTACTTCTCTATTACATTAGTATAGATAAATATTTGACTAGGTATAATGAAATTTGTTTGTTTATTTATTGTATTTATGATTTGGATGTATTTGCTCCAATGGCAGAGGTTATTGCTGCAAAATAACGCCTGACGTCACTCATTAATTAACATTTACGGTACACTTATTACGTACGCTCAACAAACAGCCGGCGTGCAATCAAACGAAAATTATACCATATACCTACCCGCCAACCGACCTACCCACATGTTGACAAGTTATCATTAATTATTCATTAATCCACTAACCGACTACTAAGAGGTTTGTTATGTGACAAGTACTGTTTATTTTAGCTATTAGTTTAATTTAATCCGACACTTTTTTGTAACTTTTTGTTGTTTTTTATTGGTTAAAAAAATGCAATTCAATAGTTATAACTCCTTACGGGATTTTCTTGTAGGTATAGTCATTATTATATCACTAGCTCTGCCCTCGACTTTGTACGCGCTGTAGTTTGTTTTTTGAAAATCCTACAGGAATCTAACATTTTTCCAGGATATAAAGTATCCTATATGTTAATCTAGGTATTAAGCTATGCAGCTGAATCCGTTTCCGTTCACCTGTTTTTGCGTGATTGATTAACATCTAAACATACAATGTAACAAACATAATAAAATATAAAAAAAATCATGGCATCATGGGCAAATTAGTAGCTCAAACTTTTTGTAAGATGACTTACACTCAAACTGAAAATACACGTAATAGGAGAATACATTTCTCTTGAATATTCAACAAAGCGGGCTGAATCGTGGTTTATTAAAAGAAATATAGCCGCTGTAATGAAATTAAATATGGCGAAAAAAAAAACGAATATAAAGAGACAGCGTCGTCGTTCAAAATAAGAAATCACATCCCTTGACCTTTTCCCCCTGTTATGGAGGCGTTTTTTTCCCAGTTTTTCCTCTAATAGGTCATAAAAGCGGGAAAAGGAAAATAATATGACTTTTCCCTGTACAAAAGCGGTTAACCTTTAGTACGAGCTTTCGGAAACTGATATTATTTTGTCGTGTGGATTAGGATTGTCTCAGTATAATTTCTGTTTATATACTAGTACATCGAAAAAGAAAGTATGATATTGACGTGTAACTATAGTCATTTCTAAGATTTTTATTTATCAAAGAGGAAATAGCATTTGTCGCTTTTTGTAATGTTTTATTAAATTTAACAGTCTCGTAACTTTTCCTTTTTATTTTTACTCAAGTAACTTATTTCATATCGAAATAAGAAAACATAAAATAAATATAAGGAAATAAAAAACGATTTATCGTATGTAAAATATAAGGAAAAAAAAACATTTAAAAAATCCAACACTAAACATAATCAATTTCGTAATTAACTAAAGATAATCGAAAAAACAAAAGTTTTTCCGGAAAATTAAAATTATTAAAGAAGAAAAAAGTTAATATAATATTAAATTGAACTACTAATTTATTTTATAATATAAATTATTCCACAATACATTTAGGAACATAAATATTTATACTTAAAAAATTAGAATAATAAGATAAGTAAGTAACAATAATTTTACTTTTTCATTTCAAAAAAGGCATCTCTTTTTCAAGTGTGTATTAAGCCTTACCTAATGTAGGTACTTAATAGTATTTATTACTTAATGTGTTAAAAACCTATTAAGTAGGTAAAAGGTTTTCAAGGATTATTTATGACTTAAATGTAACTCGATATTATATTGTCACCGCCCGTCGTCAACTTTGTTCACGAGTCTCAGCTGGGCGGCGCGTTTCAATTCTGCTGATGGATAGTCCCAGATAAATGTTATCATCAATTCTCTCTAGTTTAGTTTGAAACTCTATTATTTCATAGCAATTAAATTGAATAATGAAAAAGTTCGTTAATAATAAAAAGGTAGTTTCAATATTTTGTTAGTATCCACAGTGGCTTTTAGCAGATTACTACTCTGCTACGTTTGTTTGGTTCATTTAAAATTAAATTCTAACTGTAACTTCTCTTTTGTTTCAGGTGGTTATAGCGCATTTACCTACGTAGCGAGTTCAACACAATAAGTACGGAATATTCAGATTTACATAATTAAGGGATATTATTTTAACTCAAAATTGATTTAAAAAATAATTAGATAGATTTTTTTTTTATAAAAATGCTAAAGGATACAAATGAAAATAATTTTAAACTTAGGGCTGTCGACACGACTAACACGGATTCGATTTCAGGTTAAGTCTATAACTAATCAGTTGCAGTCTGTAGGAAGAATAGCATGTCCTACCAATAAGTAATGGAGACGAGTGGTTGACTGTAAGCGCTACGTATTCTTTGAAACATTTTTTTAAAATAAATTTCCATAGCGTTATAATATAAAAAAGTTGGTTGAACTCTGCATGCATTGCATTCGGTACCGTTTAACCATAGTGACGTTTGCCATAAAATGTAATTAAAGTGGAGTGCATCCAACATCACAGTTTCGCCTCCCTCCCCGGCCCGCACTCGATTGGTGAACCCTCTGTATACTTAATTAATCTATTCGGTTGGGAAGGTTTATTTGCCGTGTGCTTCCCGCAAAGTTCACACTTCAATAGAGTAGGTAACGAGACAGAGAAGAGAGACTTGGTGCGACTGGAATCCAACTTGTAAGTGTGTCTTAGAGACATTGGAAACTGAATTCTCCAAAGTTAGTTACAAGACATAAATTTCCGTATTCAATAAGAACGTACTAAGTTGTATAGAAAAAGTTGTTTAAAGTAATTAAAATACCAGCTGTTAAGAACGTGGCTACACTCGTTTTAAGTAGGTACACATTAGGTACAACATAATTATCGTCACATGTTTATTCACAACATGATCTATTCACAAATCAATTAATATAAAGTAATATATCCACTAAATTATACTATTATACAGATAGATTGGATCTCTAAAAATGCTAAGATGGCCAAGGGTATACTTTTTGTTTATTTTTTTATTCCATATATATATTTTTTTAAATAATGTGTGAAGTAAATTTAAATATACATACGAACGATTCATAATAAGAATATGTTTCAGTTGATTTTTTTTTTAATTTTTCAAGCATACTTGCATTGAGTAAATTTCATTAAATTCATTATTATTTTATTTTATTTGTTTTTTTTTATTTAAATCCTTTTACCTTTGAACATATTTTTGGGTATTTTTTTTAAATTATCGCTTTCCTCTCTCGCTTAATAAATGTCATGAATATCAAATACAATTGAATAAATAATGCCGAACAGTGCTTATTAGATATTTCACCCCAAGCTTTGGTTCAATTCCATAATATCTTCTCCCGGATGGGGGATACTCGCACACATTATTTTAATACTTTCCCTTAATTTATATTTTAATACACACAAACAGACATACACAGTGTCCTGCGAAGCTTTTACGTAGGTAGTCCAAACATTAGTATTAAATACATATATTCAAATAACACTAACAATTGAAAATACTGTCGTAGTGATGTAAAAGGTTACCTTGCTATTTTTTTTTTTTTTTTCAATTTAATTCAATACTTTTTTTTTCTAAAAAAAAAAATCTGTTTAGGCGTGTGTTTTAGCGTCTGTTTGGGTATTGTGTTAATTCTGAGGTTTAGGCCCCGACTCGGATTCGAACTTGCGTCTGCAGTCTGCGTCAGCCGAACGTTCATACTATTCAGCTATGACTTTTTGTAAAATTACATGAATTATTTAAGTGGCTAGCTATCGTTTTTGTATGCCGAGTGTACATAACAGAGTGTGTCGTGTTACACAGGGGTCCGAATACACACAAATTATACCCCACGGGGCTACCGAAGTAATTACTATAATTCGTTGGCGCGAATCTCTCTGTGCTTACAGCGGGGGGTGCCTATTACAATTTACTATTGGCATTGTACTTGTAGTAATAATTTCTACCGAAAAAAAGTACTTTGATCCCCGATTAGGTTGATTAGTTATTTAATCAATATTAAAATTTAAATAAAAATTTAAAATTTAAAATAAATTAAATTTAAAATAAAATTTAAATAATTACATTTTTTAAACTAAGAGAATTTAAAGTAAAATTTAAAATACTAATATTTTAAATTTTACTTGATACTGGAATTTGATACTGGATCACGGCCCACTTAATTGCATGCGGTGCCTGCGTTGCCTAAAAACTCAAAATCATCAGAGGACCGATTAACATGATGTTATAGATATAACGTTTTTATTGCCACAAGTTAGCTATTTTTAAAAAAGTTTTGCAAGCCATTCTTTGACTTTAATTATTAAGTTAAGTAACTTTTCTGCTAACTGCTGGATTCCCTTGCATAAATCTCTTGAAGAAAAGAGTAAAACTTACTCCATCTATCTCCTCCTATCAAATTAACCTTCAATGAGCCTTCAGTTTCTACTATAAAATAATAAAATAGATGATTGAAAGGAAATAACCTTGCGAAAGTAGATCACTATATGATATAGACAATGAAAGAAAATAGATTCGAAAACGAACTGGCATTGTCATCGCATTGATACTCGTATATGTGAGAAGCCTACTAACTCGATACGATTTATCATGAAGCCATAGAACGAGGTACTGATTAATTAACCAGTAACGCAATATAACACAAGGGGGCTCAGAATCACTAGCAAACTATAACAACCGCGAAATTTCATCTAGGAGCCCTTTTCGAGAGTACAATCTCTCTTTATAAGGGATCGTACTCATTACATTCCCCAATTTTATTAATGACCGTAGTATTAGTTATATTTTATTGGACAAATGTGCGTTTTTATTTGGTAGATTTTAGTGGAAAAATATTTTTAAATATCATTTTCGGAGAAAGGGGATAAAAGATTTAATTAAAAAAATGCTAAGGCCGGTTTCAGTGCTGTCCTGACGGTCAGTCCTTACAATACGCACTACCGACCGCGGTAGCAATACGCGTGCAAGTATGGTCAGGCGAGCTCTGTAACGACTTGTAAATTTTCATACAAATGACAAGAGCCTCGGTCGCACGATTGGTTGAGTGTATCGTCAGGACTGACCGTCAGGAGAGCACTGTAACCGGCCTAAGAAAACTTCATGTTTTCTTAGTCCTATATAAATAGAGATAATCTTATATAAATAGAGAATATATAGAGATAGATTGTCTCATTAAAGTTTAGTCATTTTAATCATCAACACTTTCTAGAACTTGAAAGAAAAACTTAAGAAAATTTATTACGGTGAAGTAGGTACTTAAACATCATTCCTACATTGAAGTCCTAACTTTACTCTTAGGTAATACGGTTAAACGATTGTGATTGCCAAAGATTAGTGAAACGCTTTTTGGCAGTGAGCAACCCTCAATTATTTTCGCTTTAGTTTAGATGACACCTAAGTTTAGTGGAAAAGGTCAAAATAGTTATTCTTGTGTGAAGGTTGCGTTTCACCGTACTCCGCCTCAGTAGGAGAAGTAAATAATGGCAAGAAAATGTAGTTGTTCAGTTTGAGTGTGTATAATATACTTTAGATCACCTCTAAGCGCACTCGGGTAACGTAATAGCACATTGTGCAGACGAAGCGCTCTCACATTTCTTACATCATTAACTTTACGTAACACACAAGAGTCAGTGTAGGGTGTCTTTTGAAAATTCTACACTGAATATAAATAAAGGAGAGGTAATGGTGAAATTAGATACTACATCAAATTGGATGTCAATTTTTGAAAGCTCAATAAGTTAAATAAAGATAGTACCGCTGTGTACTGTGTATACCATTAATGGGACTGTCAACATTACGGCACAAAGATACATAGAAAAATGTTCTAGTTTTATATGCAGGTGTGTACAAATTTAAACTTTAAAGGTTAGTAAGTAATGTCGAATTTAGTGTAATACAAGTTATCTGTAAATTTAATTTTGTTTGGAGATGTGAAGTTAACGTTTTAGATGACAAATAACAGCGGATATTATCTTATGTCTCCCACTTTATAAGACTTAAAGACAACTCAAGTATAAAGAGTCTTGGAATAGGTTTCAAATAAGCAATATTAAGACAGGAGTATGTGTGCGACACTCGTACATTAAAAACTGATAACCGTTTTTATTTTATGTGTGTATTACACATAAAATAAAAACGGTTATCAGTTTGACCAGGTTTAATTAACATGACCAGTTTCTGTGATGGAAAAATATCTAATCATCATATTCATCATATCATTTACGGTGGTTTTCAGTAAAGGGGTGGCAACTGCTGCAGGACGAGTTGTCCAAATGACTGTGAAACGCAATGTGTCCTGCCACTACTTGAAGTTTGTAATTTTATAAATGCCAGTGATTTGTTAAAGACAGGATGCGCCCTTACCATACTACTAGTGACAAAAAAATGGTCCTCCAATTTGCACATCTAGTTACTAAAAATAATTTGTTTTCATTGCCATCTAAATACGTATTTTTATTTCTTATTGGCGTATTCTGTTATTGTAAAGTGTTCTCATCGGTTGGTTGGACATATCACTGGTATTAGGCATTTTCGTATCTTTCTACGCACAGAATGGTGCCAATTTCCGATTTTGACACCGGCGCGTCGGTGCCACGTACTAGGAGCGTTAGCCTTGTCCTTAGCCTTAGCTTCGTTAGCCACGAAGCAATATAGAAGTTATTGATAAATGCGAAAACATGCTTAGTTTCCTTATGAAAATTAGTCCATAATACTTTATTCAGTGTTACATTTCACTATATTGATATTATCTTTATCGTTAAAAACTATAAGGTGTCTATTCCTTCAGTATGACGAGTCTACTAAAGTATGAAATTTAAATGTAATGTATATTTTTAGTTTTGTTTTATTGTTAACGGTTGTACATAAGGACTTAGGATAAGTTCTGCTCTGTTGTGAGACTTCGATGAATTTATGATGAGTGTAACTGTTGAAGAACTTCGCTGCTCGAATGTTCCACGAAATTTTTCTCACGGAAAAACGGAAAAAGGAAAAATATTCCCTTGCACTGAAAAGCAGTAAGCGAAACGATAAGTGGCATAACAATGGGTATAGAGAAGTAAAAACCAATGCATGTAACCGTCGAGCGTCGGAGTCTTAATTGACAGACGGAGTGAGAGTTCCATCCGTACTGCGATATGGGAGTATTGGTTGGTATATATTCTATTTAAGAGATATGCATATAACATGACTTTCCTTTGAGCAGTAGTTCGTCTAACTTTGAATAAATATTTCAAAGCGATCCGCTCGTTATTTTTGGAACATGTTTATAAATCTAACTTTTAATAAAAAAGTATTTAGGGATACAATGTGTTGTTTATCAAGTCTTTATTTATTACATTCGTAAAAATAAAAAATATGAAAGTGACATTTCGGTACACATGAGGAAGGTTTTTCAAAATCAATTCCAGTTTACTTTTTTATATATTATATTTTATTAAGGGCAGGCAGGCTGACGGTCCACTTGATGGTAGTGGCTAAGTACCATCAAGTGGCCTAAGGATACAAACAACACCAAAGGGGGGAACTTTACTTCCCATCAATGTCACCAGCGTACTTTCAACTCTGTGTTTCCAATCGAAACCGGCCTATACGAACGGTATTTTTTTTTTATTTTTTTTTTTTTTAATATTATTATTATTTTTTATTTATTTATTTTTTTATTTTTTTAAGTGGAACTTCAGCCTATCTGCCGTTTTTAGCATATTCTTTTTTATGCCGAGAGAGCTAGGATTAATCATTGAAGACTTAATCATGATTGGTTTAAACATATTATATACCACAATTTGCTTTCGTAATCATTTAAAAAGCAACGCGTTGTCACGTGACAACCACGCAGCTTTTTGTAATCAATTTTTGTTGTAATAATTATCTGCATTCTTTACTATAATTAACAAAAAAATCTCAAGTTTCGATTACTATGCTATTTTTCACACAGCATGGGCACGGTGACGTTTGGTACTTGAAAAAAATAAATCTGAATAATTACGTGCCTACGTGAAATGTGAAAAATGCTATAGTTTTCAATGGCGACTGAAAAAAAACTTAGTTAATAATACATATTTAATTGGCGTGTGTATCAAAATAATTAAGACGTTCGACCACTCCGATTAAAATACACTCAATATAAATTTTGATCAATCTCGAACATTTTCAAAGTAAAGTACTTAAAGTATTATTATTAATCGCTTGAAGCAATTTCTGAAGTCCCCTTTGGAGGATTGTGTTTAAATTATACTTTATCGATATTACCTTCTCAGGTAGCGAAATTACGTGAAATTATTTATAATATCTGATACATCAAATTATTAAATTGGAATAAATTTTGTTTGTGGTTTACTTTTCATTTGTGTATTTTCGTTTAAGACTTGATTTCTATTGAATTTTTATTTAATGCCATTCTTTTAAAATTCTTTCTAAAAATAGACGTAAAACAAATTTATTTTACTACAATTAATGCCTGAGTAACAGTGACATGTTAAGTAAATCACTGCTGAGTAAGCGTAGCGTACAGAAATACAATAATGCCTAAATACCTACATTGTGTATTATTCCTATTAACAAACAAAAGTTAAAAGAACATGATATGCATACGATTAAACACAATAAATGTTTGACAGTTTTTTTTAATAAGAAGCTAAACAAACATAGGACACAAAAAGTATAGGTATCAATTTCGTTCCACAACAGAAGCATATAGCACATTGAAACATTATTCAAGCGGAATACAGACAGAGAGCAACCAAAACTACCAGAAGTTTATTTTCAATTCTGACAACAATGTGCTGTTTTTCTCGCAAACTACCCACTTAAATATAATGCGGGCGCGAACGATAGGGTGTTTTTATACCTGTACACGGGGTACACAAGTCTTAAACTTTTGCGAGTGGATATTTTTATTTGATTAAAAAGTCTAAATATAAAAATTTATACGATTTTTAGTGTAATAATGTGCTTATGCAAATAAACATTTTTCATATTATAATAGAGTTAAACGTCTCGTCACTTGTTCGTTAATTAAAACATAAAAAATTGAGGAATATTTAATTTAATAAATTACGTGAAATTTTAGTAATATTTAAAGGATTTATAAAGTAGGTACTAACCAATGACTTCTATATTACTTCGTAAGGACAAGGCTAACGCTCCTAGTACGTGGCACCGACGCGCCGGTGTCAAAATCGGAAATTGGCACCAATGACGGTTGTTCATTCTGTGCGTAGAAAGATACAAAAATGCCTATTAAGTACCAGTGATATGTCCAATCAACCATTTAGAACACTTTACAATTACAGAATACGCCAATAAGAAATAAAAATACGTATTAAGATGGCAATGAAAAACAAATTATTTTTAGTAGATGTGAAAATTGGAGGACCATTTTTTTGTCACTAGTAGTATGGTAAGGGCGCATCCTGTCTTGTTTAACATATCACTGGTACTAACAAACTGTGTCTAATTGATTAATGGTTTTTTTTTTTTGTAAATAAAATTCAATAAAGACATAGGTCATCATCATTGATAGTCATTCATATTTGTCAGTCAGTCGTATGTGCCAAGATTATATTGTAATTATAACCCAATATGGTAACAATGTTCTCTTTATACTTGGACCCATCGTCACTGTTCTCTAGCGATAGTATTTTATTTAGAAATATTGTTTCGGGACATGTGCGAGGCTCCGATAGACATTTACATCTATACGCATGCTCTAAATGAACACGGATATATCTCAGGTATTGGAGTTAAGGGGAGGAAATAAAGAGCGGTTTAAGGCACCCTCCTTTGTCACAATAAGCTGTGATACTATCGATTTAAAAAAAAACGAATGGATACGTCATCGTATTGCGATGTTACATGGGGTGGAGTAATGACAAATTATGTCGGGGATATTGTGTTTTAAAATAAATAAAATATGATCCAATGTTTTCGTTATTTGAAATGTAAATCGAAACGTGAAATTGAATAAAATACATGATTGTACTTACTCGAAATGCCATTAGCTTAAGCCCGCGGAGTCAACTTTGTTTAAAACAGTAATACAATAATGCAACGCAATCCAAGTACATTTAAATATGTAAAGTGACATTTTTGAGGGATTTTTTTCAAATGGCTCTATAAATTTTGGCTCTACATATTTTTTGGTACTGAGCGATTTTTTTTTCTATGTACTAAAATTCTATGGATCGTGTTGTTTTAGAGTTAAGAGCGATAAGTAGTCTGACTGTATATTACCACAGATAGCTGCCATGTCAAATATTTTTTAAACAAAATTAATTTGATTGTGTTTAATGCCTGTTTTACAAGCAGATGTAAGTAAATTGTCATTTTTTTAAATAAATGTAAACTAAGAATGCAAAAATAAATAAATGTAAACTACTCTTAAAATCGGCTGGAATATTCTTTGTCGAGGAAACGAAACTTCGTAAAGGACCCTCGGTTGCGAACTCGAACGAGACGTGAATTTTGAGTGCCGTGATTTTGTCAGGTGCAGAGAGGGCTCATTAGGGCCGAGGGATGTCTTCAAGAGACCACTTTTACATTTATAAATAAAGCTAAATTAAAAATTGTTGGACGGGGGGACCC
Source organism: Synanthedon formicaeformis (assembly GCA_945859745.1). NCBI lineage: Eukaryota > Metazoa > Arthropoda > Insecta > Lepidoptera > Sesiidae > Synanthedon > Synanthedon formicaeformis. Next base: position 2,340,674 of record OX243960.1, on the reverse strand, counting down.
CTTTTGTAGCAATAGTCACGGACGCACGCTATTTTCGAATTTGTATTATTATTATGTCTCGATGGGATACAGATATTACCGTGAATTAACCAAATACGGTAAATTAGATTTGATATACTTTACTCATGCGTCGAAACACAATAGCACAAATGCTGTTATCTCAGCTTGGTCTTCTGTAGTGTATGTTAGTGATGTGTATACGAGAAATAAAAACAATCATTTTATTGCAATTATAGGAATTTTCCCTTCATTTTTGTCCTATTTAACATAACTTTACTTAGTATTATTATTACTATTTACAAAAAAAGTTGAGAAATTATCGATAATAGTATTTACATAGAATATTTTATCTCCTTCAAGTCCATTTTATGTGCAACCATAACACATAATGTTAAGTCTTTTGACAAACGAGGAGACAATTTGGTGATTTTTAATTTTTGAAGTTTATACTTAACAACCAACAATATTTGTAGTAATTGTTACTTACATACAATTATTTAGTTCTATTAACGTCTGAACGCTACTCACCACCACTGTGTAACCGTCAACTGGCAACTACAGTGTAAACCGGCTTTTAAAAGTTTATCGTAAAATGTATTAAACTTTTTTTTTGTTTCGTATCACACTAAAATTATAAAGTTTTGTGTGATTAGGTATTGTAATTTATGTACTGAGTTTATGTTAGCAAAGGTGGATGCCTAGTTACACACCATCAATTATGCGTTTTACGTGACCGCGGCAGACCGTGTAATTTATAATGATGCCCACTTGACCTGTTAATCCGGACCGTGATCGCACCGTATTTACTGACGAGGGTGAAAGTGATTAATACTTCTATTATATAAAAGAGGCGCCGCTATTAGAGAAAACGTAAGGCAAAAGAAATTAGAGGCAAATAGTTTTTGCCGCGTTTAGGGCTTTTATTTTTTCACCTGTGACCAATTTTTGTAAGTTTTACTTTATTAGTTATTACGAAAATGTACAAAAAGTATGTGCATAGGTACTTAATTCGTCTTTTATATATAAAAATTTGGCAGTAAACATGCATCAACTCAGACGCCTTCTCCCAGGCGATGACAGCCAGTTAAGTTCGGGGCGTGTTAGTACCCTCGGACACCCAGTGAGCGGTCATAGACTCTTGGTTGAAATTTTATCTCTCTCTTAACAATTTCGCGCAACTGTTATTAAAAAAAAACACGATTACTATTTGAAAAAGAACGTCTTCTCTGTCTAGGGGTTTACAATTAAAAAATTTCGAATTTGTAATATTTAATATGCATAATGTTATATTTCTATTATGTTGATTTTTTGTCCTGTGTAAGCTCTATTACTTAAATTTTTGATTTGTCAAATTGTGCCACATTTGTTCACACAAATGAGTATTTACCATGCCACAGGATCACCACAAAATTGTTTGAAAAATATCTACATCTAAATATGCTCATGTTCTTCTACAATCTCCACTTTCAAAGAATCTCTACACTGTCAATGTTAATATAAGTCTAAGGGCCTCTTTCACCAACTACAAGTAAAGTGTTGATTAGTTACTTTTAGAAATAATTTTATGTTTTATTAAATTATGCACTCGGATTAGTGCATCCTTAGATAGGTGATTTTTTTTTATTATTTTCTTTTTAATGTTTGGAATTTTTACCGTACAAACAAAGGTATATCAGCTAAATTTTTCCCGGTGACAGGTGACTTTAAATGTTGGTTAGCCTACTTGACAGATGGTGAAAGAGGCCCTAAGAGTCCCCGCAGTCTATACGGTAGCTGCATGAATATCAAGAGTGTAACTACGAGTCTACTTGTATTTGCAAGTGAGTGTAAACACCGCTCAAAGAATTCAGTTAACACAAAGTATTTAACTGAAAAATTAACAATTATTTTCAGTTTATGTTAACCTCAATTAAACCGTTGGTTTTCATAATACCCTTTCGCCAGATGCCCCACTTAAAGTTCGGCCGGTATAAGTAAATAAATGAATGAGTTCGTTAAAGTTCGTTACCCCCTGTTAGAGGATGATTGTAACACGTACTTCCGGCTGGCGCAGTCAGCTGTGGAGGCTTGATACAACTGGTACCGGGATTTTAAACTATTACACTACGCACATGTAAAGTTTTCATACAAAATAAATTCTTTTGTATTTTACACAAAGTTGTGAAATTGATTTTTTGTAAATTATATTAACGACAATTTTGAATTTGCAATGTGTATGCTCGTATCAGAGCTCCATTGAAACTTAGATTTATAGCTTATAGAAAGTCGAGTTAAATAAGTTAAGTTTTCAGATAAAGACTTGTGGGTTTGTCAAGGAAATCAGGTTTTTTTAAGGAAATCTTAAAAATTTAAATATTATATATAATTATTTATTTCTAAAGAATTTATTCTTCAGTTCTTATTCTTACTTATTCTTACTTATATTCTTGTAAATAGGAAGATTAGAAATGTACTCAATTAAGGAAAGTAGGAAAGAAGGAAATTATCATCGAAGTGACAAACCCTTAGATCTCATGAGAATTATGGCCAAATATGAAATTTCTTGAAACATAAATATTTATAAAAATATATATAAAAAGGAGTAGAAATAATTAATCTGGTGTGAGTATATCACGTGCTCAATGGCTACGGCGTAGCGCCGTAGCTCGTAGAGGCGGCCAACCGTTAACTGGTACCGTCGTAAATAACGACCGGGCTATAATAAATGAATAATTAACATAACGATGGCCTCGTCGTATGCGTTTATTGATTGTTTTTCTCTATCTATAAGAGATTCTTTTTCAAGGTGTAATCTTATTTATACTTAGATAGCTGGTTTGTTTTTTGATGACAATTTACGGTTTTAAACGGTTTTTAATTAGATTAATTAAAAGATATCTGTAAAATGGTTTGAATTGAAATATTTTCTAAGATATGTAGGTGACAGCAGGATTCCTTACTATATATTTTTTTTGTTTTTATAGTGATTCATATTATTAATTTTAAAGGACACATTAAATCGAAAACATTGATAACATTGTATATGGTTGTCGTTTGGATACTTGTTTTATTTGTTGGTAAATAACGAGATGAATAACTAGATCGTTTCCGAATGCTCTTGTTGTGCCATGTTACATACTGTAATTGGCATAGTCATTAGAACGGCCCACGTAACGTGACAGTATTACAACGCGTAACTGATTCACGTTACATTTTGCGTCACATCTGCACAGAGAGGGCTAATTTGAGTTCGGGTTTCAATGGTCTACAGCAACACAACACCGCACACACAGCGTACCTAGAATAGATATACTGAACAAAGAATTGAAGAGCTATAAATATTTTTTTATAGCTCTTCAACTATATATAGTTGTTTATTACCTATCTGAGTTCATAATGCGCTTAAATTACCACATTAAAATAATTTATTAAAATAATTTCTTGTTTAATTTTTAAACAAGAAAGTAATTTAATTGAATATTTAAATTGTTTTTTAAAATTATCTTCCACCTAAGTCTTCAAACGCTACACGCTACTACTACTATTACTATATTTTTTTCATTAATCCCTATCTACCAGTGGGATACTTTTTCACATTTTATCTTCATTGTTTGAAATTTTAAAAATGTTATACTGTCACGTTGACCAATGTTTAAGTTTAAGCTCTCTTTATTTACTAATACAATTACAAAGTAGACATATAATAGCAAAATTTGATAGTATTTAATTTTCTATATAAAACGTTGCTTCCGGTCTTTATTTCAGCCGAAAAATACTTAGTTTATATGCTCATAAAATTTTATATAAAATTTATAACGTCATAAGTGTTTCCAGCTTTAATTAGTATATAACTTTATTTTTTTCTTTCAATTTGAGAACCATATAATACAACGAACTTTTATTTTTACCCTATTTAGAGAAGTGAACAATTTGAGAGCGTACCTATAATCAACCGCTCATTTGATGTGGAAAGTGTCTGATAAGCTTGTACTAAATTTTGTTTAAAGAGTGTGCGGTGTTGGTACAAATTTCTTTATTAAATATTTTTATACAAATGGATTTATAATTATTAAGCTTTTAACACTTTAAAAAAGTCATTAGTAGTGACAGGCTAGGGTCCTCTAGGTAGAAGTGGCACTTTATATGCAGCTAAATTTAATTGGGTAATTTAATTAATTAAAATTAATCAATGAAAGAAGACATTGAGTTTAATTTTGGCGAGTAAATATGGGATAACTGAGCTTACAACATCTTATCCTTTACTCATTCTGTCAGAGTCGGTCATTGGTGCAGTATATTCTGTGGGTGTGTGAATCAATTTTGGAAAAAATAGCCAAGCCAAAAAATTAGTTCAAGCAGGACATACTGCTTATTTCAGTCATAAACTGGGCAGCTCATCTGGTGGCAGCAACCAAGTTCTGACAGAATACCACAAAAAAAAATAACAGCTCGTGTGCGGTTGTGTTTTGGTGAGTAATAGAGGAATGCAAAAGGCCTAATACAGGCCTCCTTGTCAATACTAATAATAAATCTGTAAGTTTAAAAGTGTTCTTTTTGATAAAAGACTGTAATCACCTATCATCAGTCTCAGTAGAGCCTGATTTAAAAACCTAATTATTTCAAAACCTAAACGACGAGCCCGTTGGGTGAGTGGTGTGCGCTCTGTTCCAGGCTACCGATTCGAGTTTCGCCAGGGTCGCAGTTTTGGTTAAAACAGTAGTGAAATCACTTGTTATTCTGTTGATTTTTTAGTATAAATGAACTGTAGCAAGTGCATAAATTACTCGTTTGAATTTTCGGCGGTTGCTCTGTGCATCACACACCATCTCGCGACTTCCCATCGATCGCCTCCCAACCTCATAAATCGTGATGCTCGGCTACAGTAGACAAAACAGCGATTAATACCGCCGTTAAACTAACGACAGGCCATTCGTTTTCGGCCATATTACAATACCGCGCCGGTAGTGCACGCTTCGCGGTATGCAACCGTTATAAATTTAGTACTAAATAGTGCAACACAAATGGGGAATGTCCAATTGAAATTGTTGTAACCATTTATTGTTTTTATTTTCAAATCCTGTCTCAACAGTGACGAGTCTATTGGTCTCCTCGGTTTCAGTTTTTAAGCCTAAATTCAACCCCATTGGGTTCCACTTTCAAAATAAACTTTGCTGAGTGCTTTTCGATCTGGGTAGCTCGAGTTCTGCGTCCAGCCAGAGCTGTTGTTATTTCCGCACTCCAAAAGTTACTTATGATATTCTATAATAGATTTAGTTGACTGTATATTATGTATCTTATTTTTTTCCCTCAAAATTATTTTTATGTTTCTCAAGTGATAACCTAATAAACAATACTAATAATAAATCTGTAAGTGTAGGTATTGTATGTATGCATGTATGTTCCTCCATAACTCTTAAACGAATTAACTGATTTTCATGAAACTTGGTAGATAAACATTTAGACGTACAGATATGCTACTTTTTTTTCTTTTTCAACGCGGACGAAGTCGCGGGCGCCAGCTAGTAAGCAATAAGCTTCGCAGCTCCAAACTCGGCAAGGTGGTCAGTAACTACGAACTAACAGCAAACCACCTTAAAACCACAGCTTTTATAAGTACTGTGGCATCCTTTCCTATTACTGTAGTATTGTTAGTGTATACTTAGTATTGTATACTTACTCTAGTACTGTACGAGTATTCTGTGTGTGAGTATGGATGCTCTGGCCTATACCTCTAACCCCAAAATTTTACGTAGTATCTATTAATTTCTTAAACTTTTTCACAATATCCTATAGAATGAGCTTTCTTCTTATCCGTAACGCATTCACATAAAATAAAAGTGCACTAAAGTAAGTGCATGGGGAGGCAAGATTGCATGTGTCCAAGAATAGCCTTTACCTACACTGTTTGCATTTGACATAAAGAAAAAGTGAGACTGCATTTCTATTTTGCCGACATGTATTATGTCTATGCAATACGTTTCCATTGCTACGAGTATGCATGGAATGTGCAATTTTAATAAACCATTTCGCTTTACCGACTTAACATCGTAATGCCCAACAGAACTATAAAAGTTTGTACAAAACTGAAAAAAGTCGTACAACAATACACATAAAAATACGGTCCATAAAGTCTGACAGGCGTATTCAAATTTTTATATGGCAGGTAACCGAGAACAGAAGGACGATAAAATGTGAATAATTTTAGATTTTGAATATTGTGTTTACTATTGTTTACACTGTGGTCAACGATTTAGTTCGCGTGTGCGTGTAGTTTGCCAGTTCGCAAGTCCAAGCTGAGGGCAGCTAAAATGGAGTCACGCTAATTTAAGCCCTCTAAATACAGAGTGGTGAAAGAACAATTTTAGTAGTAAATACATAATTAATTGGAAATTCAAGAGCATCATTTTGTGGGAGAAAAACCGTCACATAAATATTGACACTAAGCGCCTCTTTCACAAACGTCAAGTAGGCCAAATTGTCATTTAAAGTCACCGGTAACCGGGGATAATGGAGCTGATATAACTTTGTTTGTACCTACGGTAAGCGTCCCAAACATTAAATAGACAATAATAAAAAAAATCGGCTATCGAATGATGCAGTAAACCGAGTGCATAATTCAATATAACAGAAAATGATTTCTAAAAGTAACTAATCAACACTTTACTTTATAAAAATTATAATTATGTTAATCTGAGATAAATTACATTACCATAAATTTTCATTAAAATAGGTTCAATATTTTTTTGCGTCAAACTACATATAAACTTTAAAATATTAGCATAGAACATAAAATAATAGTGTTAGTCACTACATATTATTATAAAACAAAGTCCTCCGCCGCGTCTATCTGTCTGTCTGTCTGTTCGCGATAAACTCAAAAACTACTGAACCAATTTTCATCCTGTTTTCTCCAATGGATAGAGTGGTTCTCGAGGAAGGTTTTGGTATATAATTTGCAGTTACGCAGGCGAAGTCGCGGGCAGCAGTTAGTAAAATATAAAACATAAATTATTGTTAATATAAGCTTTATTTATTACATTATACAGGTTGACTTTGGGACTCCATTACTTACAGTTTTTAGGGCATCTCAGGTTAATATAAAAAAGTTTAAAAAAAAGTAAAGGCGACAGTTTATTGGCGTTTAAATAACACTCAGTGTGCAAGAGAACTATGTTAAGATTTAAGTGACCTCTGCAGCGACACATAAGTGCACGTGCGAACAGGGTTCAACGACATGTGTAACGTGTCCGGAAATGTCCTGCCCGTCGCCAACAGCTTAATTCTCTTCACAACGCCATTGGCGCGTTAACTGTAACCGATTCAGCTTAGATTATCACGGAAAATGTTTACAATAGTGAAACGAGTTTTAATGTAAGACTGCCTCCGCCGTTTACTACATTTTTATATTATTTCGTTGGACTATTTCAAAATAATTAACTTATGAGTATATAAATTTATGACATAATTTAACCTGCAAGGTTACTATGAGGAAAGTTAGTTTGTCCAAAGCAATTTTCCTTGTTTCATAAAAAAATTCCCCAATTTATCGATTTCATCGATCAATGTAATATACATTACCTAGGATATAAGTATAGACTGTGCCTGTCGACAAAAAACATGTCGTCTAGTCTTTGAAAAGACTTCTTTCAAAAATATCGATGTTCAACGGTTCAATAAGTCGTTTAAACAGTTTTGGGCGAGCTTAAAGGGTGACGTAAAATTAGTGAAAGGTACAACAAGTTGAGCAAAAAGTCGAGCACTCAGAGTTGAGCGGAGGAGAGTGCTCAAGTCGAGGTGAAAGTTTGCAAACAATGCAGATTCGAACTCCGCCAAGACCTTTCGGAATTGTCACTTTATTATTTCTCTCGAGTGTTGCCTTCGCAGAGTCCGCCCCGCGTTTGTCGCCTCTTTTTATTGCCTTGTCACGTTTTTGTGACGGCGCAATAAAAAAATCTTTTGTAACTTTCAACTACGTTTGGAGTAACAAGCTCCTCCTTGGTTGACAGTGATTATTTATTTACTGTTCCAACTCTTATAAAGTTCCGAGTGTGCAAGTAGCTTTTGCTCTTGTCAACACAGGTACGCTCACGCTATGCGATATTTAATCAAACACGGTATATTTACTTGTTAATAGGAAATTGGATAGTTTTGGCAGTAGGTTCTTCTAACATTTTTTTTAATATTCATTTATTCAAAATTTATACAGATTAAAAAAATCTTAGAAATGAGCTGCCTTAAAATAATTTGTGTGAATTTGTGTCATTTCTAATTTAACAGAATATACCCCTAGATGTAATCAAAAAAGGCCTAAAACCCGAATTAAATAAATTTTATACTGAATAACCAGTATACAATATATTTTATTTAATTCGGTGGCGTTAACCTTCAAAGCGACAACATAAACGGCGCAAAGCGTCAATAACAATTTACGATCGGCGAAGAAGTTCGCAAAGAAGTGCAAACCGGCAATAAGAGCCGGCCGGTCGTCGCGCGAACAGTCGTTCTGGACAAATTGTCACTCGCCCGCCCGTAGCCATTCAGCGACGACTGCTACAGAATAGGACCGTTAAAGCAACGAACTTTCGCCATAACCATTATCGCAGCGCCGCGCCCTTTGCACGAGCGGGACGCAACTCGCCCAAGTTGAAGTTATGCCGTCTCTTAAACTGTACAAAGTTTCGTCAGTAGCGTTACCTAGCGCCTGTGTAATTATGGAAAATGTTGTTTCAATGCAACTGTATTATTTATTTATTATACAAGGCCCCCAACGAGGCAGACATCCAACTGTAACACACTGTTCAAAATAATTAGCACAAGGCGGATGCCGCCGCAATTATAGGAAGCTCAGCATGCACCAATTTTACTATTTTACATTTATGTTTACATTTTACATTTTAAATGTTTACATTTTACAATTTTACAATTATGTTTTACTAACTCTTGCCTGTGGACGGCATAGTGAAGCTGGTAAAAAATTGCCTTCGCCGTGTACATAAACGGTTACACGCACACAAATGCAATAAAACTACGCCTCGACCTATTAAAATATTTACTAGTGAAAAGACCATATTTTGTAGTGAAGCGGTGTAATAACCACTTTCAGGCAGGTGGCTACCGTCGCTTGTTAACAAGGGCAACATGATAGGAAAGCAAGTGCGCTGCCGATCTAGAATGGTGTGGTGTATAGAGCCTATAAACACGATATCTCTGAAAACAAAGTAACTTACTCCATGACCGAGCCTTACAGATTTATTATTAGTAATGATGTTAAATAAACAAAATTCATTATAATAAATAAATAAATAAATCGAAACTTAATATATACCGTCCAATATAATATAATATAACACCGTGCATATATCACAAACGTTTTGTATTGCGAAAATTTTAAATAATCCTCTATTTTTTTTTATCACATTTTATTCATGTTATTTATTTACAGTCATTTAATAAAACAATCATTGAACGATCACCTGATCCTTAGAACAAGTCTCGTGTGAGAAGACCTTTACGCAATCCGCTCGTGCCTCGCGCCAAGTGTGTTCACATTCCCGTTTCTCTCTGTTAAGATTTTTATACGTCCTCTCAGTCCGTTTATTACTTAAAAGAGTAATTCGGTAGGACGAATCTACATAATGCGGAGGAAAAAACAACTTGTTTTCTACGTTTTTTTTTCTATTTTAAGGCTCTTGCTTTGATGCCGTAATGTGAACTGTTGTAAGACGTAAAAAATGTTTTATTTATACGGACTACGACGGGCTGTTTTTTTTTTAAATCCTTGTATTTTTATTTATGTTTTGGTCGGCAGGCAAGTTGAGACGGTCTACTTGATGCTAAGTGGCTAAGTCACCTAATAAAGTAAACAACGCCGTGATATTGGAAGTATGTTGCTATCATTGCTTCGATAAAGGATAAAGGGATTCATAGAGGACTGGGAAATGAGTTTTGGAATCCCTTCACTGAAATATTATACAAAAGCATACCTGCTATTGTTTCATATTTAACTGCCGACGTAAGTGTACCTTGCCATATAACAATAATATTATATCATTAGACTTCTTCGCCGTAAATACTAGGTAAAAGTCAATTTTTGATATTTTTGTTCATTTGTATAAGTTATATTAGAATAGTATCGTAATAGATCTCTCTTCGATATTAGTCGACTCCAGTTCGATATTCACAAAAACATTGTCCAGAGCGAAAAATAGTAAATTATAGATATGGTGGATTATTATAGAATATTCCTTTCTTCTCTGTGGAATATTTCGTATGCTAACTTTCCCAATTTTACCCGAAAAAGGTAGGCGTTGTAGATATTAGTTGAGACACAAAACTTCTTAGCACCAGAAAACATTACGTGAGATACAGGTACAGTGCGTCTATATGTATCCCTCAGTGTGTTAATTATATTAGAATATAGAAAGGATAACTTCCGTCAATATGGATAAAACTTCTTTAAAATCAGTTAAAAGCGTTACACTGCTCCAGTCTATCACTGTAGCAAAGTTAAAGACTGCAAACACTTAACGGAAAAGCAACGCAAACATAAAATGCGTTAAAGGTATCCGTAAAATAAGGTCTTCGCTCTTAACAAAGCCACAGTATTGTGAATTCAGTAATGTTACTTGTGCTTTGCAACTTCACATAAATTTTGTTAGAAAATACTTAATAAATTTTAAAAATGTATAATAGAAGTGTATGGTAATACTGTACGTACAAGTGGCCTATAATGGACAATCTCTATTTTCAAAATTTATTATCAATACTAATAATAAATCTGTAAGGGTCGGTCATGGAGTAAGTTACTTTGTTTTCAGAGATATCGTGTTTATAGGCTCTATACATGATACTGAAACTAAATTGACCATTTTTACAATTTTTTTCTGTATGTATGTATGTATGTATGTATGTATGTATGTATGTATGTATGTATGTATGTATGTATGTATGTATGTATGTATGTATGTATGTATGTATGTCGAATTAACTGATTTTCATGAAACTTGGTAGATAAACATTTAGACGTAGATTTAGAGGCTTCTTTTTTCTTTTTCAACACGGACGAAGTCCCGGGCACCAGCTAGTATTTGTATAAAATTGTATACCTCTTGTTTATGGTGGTGTGAGTGCAGACGGGCTTGTGCGAGTGTCGTTAATCCTCAGCCTGGGACAGCAAACAATAAGGCCCGGCAATTAATACGGCCATTATACTAACGAGACCCACTATCCGCGGATCGGCCGATTAGATACACAGACAAAGGGGAAGTTGCCTTTAGTGATCTGCGGGGAATGGACGGAGCGGGCTTTTTTTATTATAATCATCTGCATTAGTGCTACGCAGTGGATAAGCTAACCGATCTGGTGACCAATCTGGTTTGATTCGTAATTACAAAATTAATGTAGCAATATTGATCTCAGATACAGTTTATTAAGATTCTAACTAAGATTACTTACTTGGTAGTGGCTGTCTACTATAGTTTTTAACTGTGAAGCCCTAATGGCAATAGTAAGCACTTGTGAAGTTGTGTTTCGGTGTATGATGACTGTAGTCTTCTGTTAGAGTGTGATAACTGCTGCCAACTTTGTGACTGCAAATACAGTGTGTCTTGCCACATAATACTTTTTTTGCTAATTAACAATGCTATTCTAACAACCTTTACGTTGTCAATAATCAAGCCTCAAGTGGGCAAATTGTCATTGAACACGTCAAACTAAGAATGGGCTTATCTGGTGCCCTTTATAGGTCTTACCGAACCAACCTTCAAAGGTAACCGAAGTACTTGATCCATTCAACGGAATCCGTAGACGATCCGTTAAGCGGGTTTTTTTTTTCTTTGAAAAAAAAAAAGCAAGAAGTATAGACAGTGTTCATTCTAAATCGTTTACGAATTTCAATTTAAAAATGCGTGCCTCTGAAATTGATCCTGACCTTTTAACTTGAAGGGATTTGTAATTAATAATTGCATATACAACTAAACCTAAATAAGGACGAATTTAGGGTTGTCACCTTTATAAAATGTTTAAAACAAAATCGTCAAATCCTTTTCGCTTCTTCATTATGTAACATGTATTCAATAAAAAAAAAATAGTTTTGACCCAAAAATCTACAAATGCAAAGTCTAAAAAATTATAAGTTCTTTGAGTTTTCATTCCATTATTTGAGAAAATTATATTAGTTTCAAAATTTCATTGAATACATTGACAACGCTTAAAACATTTTCTCAGCTGTTAATTTATTCTAGCGATTTAGGATTTCTAGCGAATTCTCAAGCTATGGAACATGTACTGTACGGAACACAAAGGATGAACTGATAGATAAACGCCAACTAATTGAGATTTAGTTTTTAACATTTAGGTTTATTAATAACAAGCTGGCCCTCGTGACTTCGTCAGCGTTGAAAAAGAAAAGAGTAGCCTATCCTGTGTCCTGTACGTCTAAATGTTTATCTACTAAGTTTCATGAAAATAAGTTAATTCGTTTAAGAGTTATGGAGGAACATCCATAAATACAATACCTACACTTACATTTATTATTAGTATTGATTGATAATAATAATGAGGGTCGTGGGTAGACACTGGGTTCAGGCAGCTTATGATCAGTCCTACTGGAAGTTCATAAAGGTGGCCTATGTCCAGCAGTGGACGAGCTGAGACGATGATGATTTAAAATAGCAATTATTCATATATTATTAATACAAACAAGTGACAACCCTAACGGTCCGAATGAAGAAGGGGGATGAATAAAAAATGTATATTGAAAGAGCTGGAAAGGCCGGGGCACCCTTTAGCCTCCTTAATTAACGGTTCTCTAATTAAAATTCCATTCATTTGACCGGAAAAAATGCTCCTTATCGTCGGAAAATATCGCGCCCCACTGTCTTATACTTCGTTGCATATTTTTGTTAACATTTTCTCAACTTTTGAAAGCATTTTAAACATTTCATTAAACATTCGAACCTCGTTTCCTTGATATTATTTTTTTGTTAGCTATCTAGCTATGTGGTTATTTTGTATCTACTGAGCACCAACAAGTAGAGATGAAGGTTTAAAGACTAGAAATTCTAAGAAATGCTTATTTATGTTGTGAAGTAAACAAGATAAGTCCGCATCTACGCTAGACACTACTTAAGGAATAAGGAGTACTCAATACTTGAACGTCTCTATTGTGTATTACAGTAACTAAACGGATACATAGCATAATGTGCAGATCGCAAAATGTGCAGATTGGATTTTTATAGTTCCCTGGAAGAGTACCGTCAAACGGGGTTAAATCGACAGGTTTTTGAGGGTTTTTATTGTTCCTACGACGCGTTTCTGCAATATTTAATATTTTTTTTAATCTCTATAGTATAAGTATAGTCCTTTTCGTCTATGCAGTCCAATGTTCAGTTTTTTTTGTTGGTGTCAAAGTTACCCAGATTGAGGGGCGTTTTCGACATACTAAATTTATCTGAACATTCGACATACTAATTTCCTAGAATCTCCTATCCTTCTTTTTTTTCTTTATCAACCTTTGATAATTCGCTTGGTGGTCAACTGGGCCCGCACTGAGCCCACGGGCTCAGTCTACCATTACTTAAATCCACCTCAGTTATAACCTAAAGTGTGCTTTTATCGGAGAATCAAACCTACTTTTTACTTTTTATCTTTTTATAGCCTCATGAAAAAGCTAGCGGTGCCCGCAGGTTTCACCCGACGTATAATTTGAAAAAAGTCGCATAGACCACGTGTCTGAGTCACCAATCGTTGACAAACACATTTGGACCCTTCTTGGTGATGCTCGGTTCTTATGGCTTCCCTTTCTGCGCTTAGATTTAATTTTAATTTTACAATTTTGGCTTCCAAATAACATGAGGTTAAAACCTTTTTGTCAAGATTTTTTGAAATTCAACTTTTACTTATGTAGTTCCCCGACATTAATAGGGCGTTCAAACAAAAAAAAAGAACAAATTCTTTAGCTTTATTATATTCGTATTAGTATAGATAATACCTGTGTGTGACCTATTAGTAGGGTATACGTATTGCCGACCAAGTAAAGTGCTCGTACCCAGTGAGGTATCCAACTCGGCGAGCGCCCGTTCCGTCTAACGAGATATCATTTCACGCGTATTTATCGCGAAACATACGCAATCCCCGTGAGAGCGACTTGTATCCACATTAATCCGGCGCTCAGCTCTCGAACTATCCCGGACAATAACAAATAATTACTGCCGTTTTAACAAACGAGCGAGGCAGTGAGGAGAGTCTGATAACGGCTGAAAGGTATTTTTCTCTTTCCGGCGGTAGCGTTGCGTTTAAAGACGTGGTACACGCGATTATTACGAACAGTAATTTTGAAGCAAACACCACATATTTTTTTTCTGTATTTCCATTCCGCGTTACTTATTATAATAGCTTGAATTGGTGAAAAAAAAATTTTTTTTTAAGTGAACTTATTCAAGCGAAAAGTTATTACATGAAAAAGCTATAAAACAACTTATAGCTTTTTCATGTAGTACAACTTATATAAAACATATAAAACAACTTAACTTGTGACATATTTGTATTGTTTTGTTAACGAATATTATTGTAAACAAAATAAACTCTAATCACTGAGAACTAATCACTAACAGTTAGTATTACAATTAAATAATAACTTAAAATAATAATAATTTGTGCCAATCATTTTTAAATTACGTAACAGACTGTTACAATACAGATTGAAAAGGATGTTTTAAAATTTCTAAATTAAAATTTTAAACTGACAAAATCTCTGTAAAGATGTTGAAATATTTCTGAAGAAACATTTTTAAGAACACGTAGATTTATTCCTTGTGAATTTTTAATAAATAATACATTTATTATTTAATAAAAAATCATATAAAAAATTAACGTTGCCCTTTAAGTGGTATACTTGACGTAAATTACGAGTATTAGCGCCTCTTTCACCAACTACAAGTAAAGTGTTGATTAGTTACTTTTAGAAATCATTTTCTGTTTTATTGTGTTATGCACTCACTTTACTGCATCATTATCGATAGGCGATTTTTTTTTTAATTTTCTGTTTAATGTTTGGGACGCTTACCGTACAAACAAAGGTATATCAGCTAAATTATTCCCAGTGACAGATGACTTTAAATGACGGTTTAGCCTACTTGACGTTGGTGAAAGAGGCGCTTAATGTATAATATCACCTGTGCTTACACAACCCATTGATTGGTTTGTATAAGGGTATATTAACGAAAGTTTCTTTTCGTACAATAATCGTTTCGTCTAGGTAAACAAATTAACCAACTTTTATACTCTCTCATTGATTTCCTCCTCCCACCTGAACAGGAACAAATAACTCAATTAATTTAGTTAATCTCGTTGCCAACTTTGACGAATGAGCTCTAACAACGGCAAATTGAAGGCCTTCCTTATAGACGTCGGAAATTCGACAACAATCAACTAAACAATATATTTCTTTAATATATTTTTTTAAGTTAATTACGAATTTTTGTGCGCTACGGAAGGTATCCACTGCTGGCCTTTAAAGGAAAGGAGAAAGGACTCAATAATTTTATATTCACGCAAAAAAATACATCAATCCTGATATGTCACAATATTCTTCTGTTAATGATAATTAATGATTAATGATTATATGTAAAAAATGTATGTATATTATTTGTTATCTTTAGATTTATTCGTGTGTGTCATGTGTATGCAAATAAATGTTTTCTATTCTATTCTATTCTATTCTAATGATAAATTATTTATTGATATACACTTATACAGCAAAACTATAGATAGATTTTGTTACAGTTTTCATAAACTGTGATGACGTATTTTTCGAAAAAAATTCAGAAGATTAATATTTCAATTAATCATAAACATAAACATTGGATATTACATAAACATTGGATATTTATATTTTATTAAATAAAAATATATATTATTTATCAAAACGAATTACTCTACACCGTAAAGTTGATGATAGTGAGTTTTCCTCGAAACTTTATCAATTTTCGGGAAAGCGCTCGTCGCGGCCGTTCACGTAAGCACTTATAATAATATTGTAAGTAACTTTATTAACCCGATTGAGATCTTACACGGATGGAATAGAGTCTATATTGGTTTGAAAAATTTTAAATTGACAAACTTTTCAATGAGCTTCAGTTCATTTCGCCTAGTTAGAAGTGTAAGCCGATATATAGTGGGCGCAGCTTTAAAGACTCCGTGTTATCGCAAACTGATATTTTCAACTTTTTTTTTCTATATCGAGGTAATATGAGGCTACAAATTTGCTTTGAAAACAAACTATTAGGACAATAGACTTTGCTTGTTGAGAAAAATACAGAAATAGATAAACAAAATTTATTTAAATTTACTAAAAGCACGTTCGAATAAATTAAATATCATGAAATAGTATTTTGGTATCTCGATGGAAAGTGAGGATGAAATATAATTATCACTTTATCTAACGCTAAACGCAATCATCGCCATAACTCATGGTCTGATCGTCATTATGATGATGCTAGAAATTCTAGTTATTTCCTTACGGCCTGCATTTCTTGAGAAACTAGCAATCTTCGGACTAAAGTGTTCTTATTTTTGAAACGAAAATAATATTACCTAACCATTTGTTTGTATACCTACTTGAGCCGCTTCCACAGATTCAGAAGAATCACCCACGATCTAAATCCCCTGCCTCAGTTTAATTACAACCGCACTCTTCACAATAATTGTACTCCATAAATATAATTATAAGGAAAATAAAATATATAAAAGTGTTCAGCACAAAATTTTCCTCCAAACAAATCTAATTCCACACAAAAATACTCGGAAAATACCAAACAGTACTCGAAACTGTTAGAACAAAATCAACGAAGCAAACACTACTTTTACGGAGAAAGGGTAGGTACACTTAAGTTTTTTTAGGTTGCGATCGGCTACACGGAGCCTTGCGGACATACGAAGAATATGAAACGAATGGCCTTACCTTATTTATGCATTTGTTATAAGACTTCATCAGCAATACTTTTTGTCTTTAATGCAATAATGTATTTAAGAAAAGAAATGATAAATTTTAATGACAAAAATATAATTTTTCTTTCATATCGAACTAGCACCCCGCCTTGGGCTTCGCACAAGTGCAATTTTTTTCTGAAAGTTATATACACAAACCTTCCCCATTTCCACATCACAACCACCGTAGTCGCGCCTCAGCAGGCAGCGCCACAGTAGTACTTCTTCAAGCGTGTAATTTGAAGGCACACTTATAGACGACAGTAGTCACCTACCATTAAGTGAGATTTTTTTTTCAAATATGTGCCCAATGACTTTTATATTACTTCGTAAGGACAAGGCTAACGCTTCTAGTACGTGGCACCGACGCGCCGGTGTCAAAATCGGAAATTGACACCAATGACGGGTGTTCATTCTGTGCGTAGAAAGATACGAAAATGCCTACTTACCAGTGATATGTCCAACCAACCAATGAGAACACTTTACAATAACAGAATACGCCAATAAGAAATAAAAATACGTATTTAGATGGCAATGAAAACAAATTATTTTTGTAACTAGATGTGCAAATTTTAGGACCGTTTTTTTTTTTCACTAGTAGTATGGTAAGGGAGCATCCTGTCTTGT
Source organism: Synanthedon formicaeformis (assembly GCA_945859745.1). NCBI lineage: Eukaryota > Metazoa > Arthropoda > Insecta > Lepidoptera > Sesiidae > Synanthedon > Synanthedon formicaeformis. Next base: position 2,323,082 of record OX243960.1, on the reverse strand, counting down.
TTAACATATCACTGTATGTGCCTCGGTCTTTCTCTTTACAAAAGTAGTAAAGAAGTAAAGATTGTGAATTTTAGATAATATCAAAGGAAAGAAATTATTTAAGACTCTCCCAGCTGGAAGAAAAGAATGTTTAAAAGAATTTAAAAGAATGTAATTCAAGTGAAGCTATTAATTTTATATCGGTCTCCATCCGAAACTAGAACAGCGGGTTCGGGGAATAAAAGTTAAACAAACGTGGGGGGCAAGTTTTAATAAGATTCCGTGGAAACCACATCGGAGACTGTTTGTCCACTTGCCGACTGCATATTTGAAACGTGAATTTTTATTATTATTGCTTCAAAGCTTTTTGCGGTATTGCGCTACACGGTGCATTGAACCTGAAAATTGTGTACCCCTCTTCAATGAGAGTTGTTCATAACTGAAATACTTATTAGATGGAAATGCTTGAAAAGTTTTATTACGCGTTTGGTTCGCGTGAATATCATTAGAAATGTGTTTGTAGATAATAAAAGCTCAACTCTTACAAGTAACTTTCCCACTTACAACGTCGTTAAGTGCGTCTAAAACACAAGCAACAAGGGACGCCCTCAAATGTTTATCATCGGCCATCAGCGACTCGACAACAAACCGCTAAGTCGTAAACTCTCAATTAGCCCTCAAACATAATTAATCAACAAGTCACGTGTTTAACATCCAATTTGTACCCAACTTTTCCCGACAAACCTCTCTCTCCCACTATCGTCTAGTGCGACTTTTTGCCGCTCCGGTCGCGTCAGCAAATCCTCCCGGAGGTTGTCATTTAATCCCTGACAGGGGACGAACGGGAAAGAGGCTGGGGAGAGAGGGTCCAAGGTAACTTTGCTTGCCACTTAAAACTCACGTTGCTACTTTTTTTTGTAAGTACACTAGCAATTACCATCGGAGAGTTATTTCGTATAATAATAAATTGTCACTCGCAATATTTGAATTTTATAATTTGTTTACCCAATATATATGCTCACTAGCGGTTGCAAGTGACCTCTCTTTATAATATTAGTATAAAATAATTAATTGAATTCACTCATTAACACAATTTTGATGAAATCATGGGTGTTTGGAGAATATCTATTATCTTCGATAAGGTATTTAAGTAGATACTTATAATAAATCAAATATTTTTGTGGCTTAAGGCATCATTATCTTGGTTAAATTGTTAACATACAGATATGGATAAAAAATACTAGATTAGACAATTAATAATTATACATATATTAATAATTTAGGTTGTATTTACAAAAAATCAAACGATCAAAAAGAAAATGTAAAATTTGTATAAAAAAGAGGTGTTATTATAATTATGTGTTCTTTACTTACTTAATTTGAATTATATAAATTCAAGACAAGAAGTAAACATCGGATGCATCATACAACTAAAAGTGAATTCCTAAAGCAAACTACACCGCCTCAGTAACAGTTGTCCACTAACGAACAGTTAACTTTGGACAATAGTTTAACCACAGTTTATTACAACATGGTACGCTCGAGTCGTTACAGTTGTACAATTACGCGTTTAGTGTTAAACCGGCTAATTTTTAAATATGTATGCATTATATTTTCTACTGAGTCATATAAATATAACTTAAACTTATATGTATATTTTAATTCTTTAACATATAGAAAAAACGTGTGACAGTGGAAGAGCCAGAAAAAAAATTACTTAAAGAACAACCAATATTTGAGTAGTAGGTAAAGCTATTAGGTTTCTGATTTAATGTTCGGGTTTGATTCCTAGCACGGTCAAACATGGGGACAAACTTTCCAAAGTTGGCCTGGTCTGGGTGTAATGAGTTTCCATCTGGTATGTTGTTTAGTTCTAGTAATGTGAGCCCTGAGCTTCGTTGAAGCCGTGTCAATACGTTTATACAATATTACAATTATTTCCAAATATTTATATCAAACTTGAATGAACGCCGGGCTAACCACTCGGTAGGAGGTGCTCGGAATACAAAATCTGACATACATTTTGAATTTTTCTTTTATATTAAGATCAGCAGTAAGTGGTTCCGTTGCCTATTTCAGGTACTATTATTATTATACAATCAGAGCTGGTAATATTTATGAATAGTGCTAAAAGGATATTATAACCTTTGATTATATTTGAAGCATTTCGTTTAAGCAGTATTATGAAAAGCGTCACCGTCCTTTTTCTAGAGAGAAATATTTTTTTCTGTGATTAGACCTTGTTATCACTTATTGATTATCACTTGTTCTAAGTATCAACGAGAATATCAAGATGACTACGTGTCTTAAAAGTAGCATACAGTATATGCTGGTATAGTACATATTATATACGGCTGAGGACTGTTCTATAGAATAATCATCAATATTAATAATAATAAATCTGTAAGGATTGGTCATGGAGTAAGTCACTTTGTTTTCAGAGATATCGTGTTTATACTGAGATACTGAAACAAAATTGACTATTTTTAGAATTTTTTTCTGTATGTATGTATGTATGTATATAAGTATGTATGTTCCTCCATAACTCTTAAACGAATTAACCGATTTTCATGAAACTTGGTAGATAAACATTTAGACGTACAGGACACAGAATAGGCTATTTTTTTTTTCTTTTTCAATGCGGACGAAGTCGCGGGCACCAGCTAGTATTAATTAATATATTTACTGTAGGTTCATACAAGCTAATACAGATATCAAAGTATTAATTTAAATAAAAAATTGTTTGTTGGGCCAACGACTAAACAAAGCTGACCCACAAAAAGTCCAAAGATCCGTTTATAATATTGCAGCCTGTATTTCCATGAAGCGACATCATTCCAAGCCGCAATATGGCCGACAGGTGCGCGAGTTGAAATTGTTTCGACGTCCAATGTAAATATTAGTTAATTAAGTGTAAACCAAGAGAAGCTGTTAACTCACCCCGCACCTACGGAACTGTTTGAGTTGAGATCAAGTTTAAAAACCAGTGCCAACACTCCCCCCCACCAAGCCTTAACCCTATGACTCGTTCGAATGGGGATTTAATTTCGCGGGAGCAACTGACTTTTTCGAACTATCTCGATCTGATAAAAGTGATTCACGTCTTTTTTTTTTTTAATTATTCCGTTCTTATTTTCAAGAGTGGAATTAAAAGTTCTCTCATCTTCTCATGCTCAGAGAGCAATCCGTTTGTTATACTAGTACTTTATAGTTAGTTAGTTAGATGGTGCTGAGTTAGTGTATCCTTATCCATAATTATTATCTATACTAGCTGGCGCCCGCGAATTCGTCCGCGTTAAAAAAGAAAAAAGTAGCCTATCCTGTGTCCTGTACGACTCAATGTTTATCTACCAAGTTTCATGAAAATCAGTTAATTCGTTTAAGAGTTATGGAGGAACATACATACATACATACATACATACATACATACATACATACATACATACATACATACATACATACATACATACATACATACATACATACATACATACATACATACATACATACATACATACATACATACATACATACATACATACATACATACATACATACATACATACATACATACATACATACATACATACATACATACATACATACATACATACATACATACATACATACATACATACATACATACATACATACATACATACATACATACATACATACATACATACATACATACATACATACATACATACATACATACATACATACATACATACATACAGAAAAAAATTCTAAAAATCGTGAATTTAGTTTCAGTATCATGTATAAAAGCTATAAACACGATATCTCTGAAAACAAAGTAACTTACTCCATGACCAACCCTTACAGATTTATTATTTATTAGTATTGATAACAAAGTCCTCCGCCGCGTCTGTCTCAAAATTATCTCAAAAACTACTGAACGGATATTTTCATGCGATTTTCACTAATGAAAAGAGTGTTAAACGGGAAAGGTTTACTAGGTGACGGCATCTCCACTGTATTTTAGTATAATAGGGATGCATATATATGTATATGCCTGTTAGATGACTGACTTCGCATGTTTCTGGAAAATTTCTACGATTCTAGCATATATTTCTAGCTTTTTCGGGATGTTTTTCTTCACGGTAAATATACTTGCACGCTTAGTGTAAATTCACCACAATTGTGTGTAATTCGTAAATTATGAAAAATACTGTTTCCAAACAAAATAATGACAATGTATTATGTGTTATATGGTTTTCACTAATCGAAAGAGGTTTGCCTATATTGCCGGATAAAAAGGCGAAGCCTTAGTCGCTACAGAATTAATATTCAAATACCGATACTCTAGCCGATATCCATAATAATAATATGATGTCGATTATGAGTCCATTAAGTTTGCGGCCAACAGTCAGCTGGATTATTTCATGGCTCCGATCCAATATTTTACAAGTTTGATCGTTTGATTATTGTAGGGTTCAATGTATTGTAACTTTATTTGTTATAATATGAGGATGACGTTTATGTAATTTAACACGGATTTCATAAAAGTTGCCATTTTTTTTTTTCTTTTTTTTTTAATTATCTCGTTGACGTGAGAAGCACACACTGTCAATATTATTAAATTTATGAATTTGTTTTTATGTTCTTGAACGGTCTATTAATGAAATATCATATTTGACCTGTAAAATTAGAATCCTAAATTCATTCCATCTAGAATCCCATTGTCCATTGTAATAATTTTTGGCCAAAACCTTGACAATATCTAATATAAATACGTACGCACAAAACAGATAATTAGTAGAGGTTGAATTCAATCTCGACCGACACGGCTTTGCTGTATTAACATTACTTACTTTGCAAGTGACGAGGAAGGAAGAGAAATATTGGGATGTGAAATACAGTAAGAAATCTATATTTCGGTTCAATATATTCGTTAATCGAATATTTTGAACTTTAAAATAGAACAATAAAAAGGGAGAAAATTATATTTATAAAAACTAAAAATTAAAATTATGTTTTAAAGTAGGATTTTAAGAAAAAAGAAAATTGTTGTATGAAATTTACGCATAAATTTCTCATTCGTCTTGACACAGATTTAGTCATTGTCATTATCTTGACAGTGGATACCTACGGACTGCTCCTGAGGGGTCCTTAGGAAAATTGTGAGGAGGCATGTAATAATTCGTAATTTCATATACTTTCCGACCACAATGGTTACCAATATAAACGCTTGGAAGTCCACCGGTTTGTTTGCTAGAAACGCTTGTGCGTCTCATTCCGACGTCGAATGAGTTCAGCTACGTAACGTTCACACATTGCGATTGTGCCGGCGGCAGGAAAACATTGCGGGTAGGAAATTACGTTTCCGCAGCAAACGTACGACGGCAAAGGTCGACGGGTGTTCCTAATTTGCTGAATAATTGCGGAGGCGACGAGCCACCGACAAAGTTATACCACGTTGCACGGGGGCGGTGGCTGCGAGCGATCTAACAGGTACCAACACCTATGACGTTAAAATAAATGGTGGATCTGCGGAAACTAGATTTGTGTGAGCCGACTTCGGCGTTACCTTGTTTGCAGAGTAGGTCACCGATTCAGTACAGCGGGTGTAATAATCTAAATACAACGAAGTGGAATATTTGAATAAAAATGTCTTGTACTGGAGACAGATTCGTTTCAATACGCTATAAGCCCGGGATTTATACAATTGAGTTTTTCACTTTACACAATTGAGTTGTAAAAGGCACATGCAATAGGTTAACGTGAATTCAATAGTGTGATTTGGTCTCTGCATAAAATGGATGTCAATGGCAACTGAGCAATTTGATTGGTAACTCAGTCATAATCTTTCTATGGTCGGCAACGCACTTGCAGCGTTAGAACTAGCGCATACAATATATTCTTATAAACATGATACACAACAAAATAATTGTTCAACTAAAAGTTGTATGTATGCGCTTGGCCTTACTTATGTTATAGGCGACGGTAGCCATCTATCAACAAGTCGACCTTAACGTTAATAAAAATCAATTCAAATCGATTGAATCGATAGTTAAAACTATAGTTGTGTACATATTGTTGATTAATTAGAAAATAGTTGTTAATCAGGGAAGAATAAACGCTTATAAATTCTTAGTCTTCCCAGGAACAAAGAATTGGCAGTAAGCCAATCGGCTAGTGAAAAAGCGACAAAATATTGCATTCCTGTTGATACTTTGTCTAATGATTATCATAAAATACTTCACAGAACATAAACTTTGGAAGTTAATTTGTTTCATCCGTCCCTATTGCGGCTAAACTTAACTATCAGACTGTCTGATACAGTTAAACAACGGCGCGACTTTGAAAACGTTGAAATTCAAAACAAAATAACTCTTCAAGGGAACAAGGGGAAAGTTGGACGAATGAAAATTAATGAAATTCCCCTCAACAACGACGGTCGGTTTACAAAGCCTGTGTCCGAGACCAAACAGCTGAGTGCGCTACAACGAAATGCATTAAATGGATGTGATTATAATTATATTTATTACTATCTGGCGCCCGCGACTTCGTCCGCGTTGAAAAAGAAAAAAGTAGTCTATCCTGTGTCCCGCATGTCTAAATGTTTATCTACCAAGTTTCATGAAAACCAGTTGATTCGTTTAAGAGTTATGGAGGAACATACATACTCACATACATACATACATACAGAAAAAAATTGTAAAAATGGTCAATTTAGTTTCAGTATCATGTATAGAGCCTATAAACACGATATCTCTGAAAACAAAGTAACTTACTCCATGACCAACCCTTACAGATTTATTATTAGTATTGATTACGGGTGATTATGATTTTAAATTTTTTACAGCTATGTACTATACAGGTTTTAGTCAAAGTAACTAGTTACAATATGGGCTTCTTCAAGCAAGCTGTAAAATAATTCTTACAGGGTCTGGCAACGCACCAGAAATTATTTCATTTTCATTTTATTAAATTTCAGTAAATTTATTTTATTTTATACCCAATAGATTTACACTTAATGTTAGACTTATGAACATATATCCGAAATAATTTTCCTGTAAGATAATAGCTCATATTTGGTGTTTATTTTTAATATTTCCACCAACTTTAAGTAGCTGTGATGTGTAAGCTTAGTTACCTTTCTAAGGTATGTTCTTAGTTCTTATCATTACGTTTTCTTTTTATACACCTAAAATTTCATCTATATTTTAATTGATGTAATTAATGTCTTGCTCCAAATATAGATATATGATATTTACTTGTAACAAGTTAAGGCCTGTTGTGGCCCAACTTTTAATTAACATTTCCAGTTAATCTATAGCTTGACCTCGATGCCTTCACTGCTCTGCTGCACTCCTCTTGCCACAGCCAACTTTACTACTATATAAGTTGGTGCACAACTGACCCAGTACCGGGAACAGTTTAATACACAAATAATTACTAGAGATAAGTTTTAAAGCCGAAGTGTCGCTCGAGTTTGGGAAAGAATTAGCTTTGTACTGCGCTCTCGGTTGAACATTAATGTATCAGTTGATGAAGAGTTTCCGATAGCGAGTTTAATAGTGCAAAGATAACTAACGATTGCAGAAATCTAATATGATTATCTACTTAACTGTATAAGGCATTGTACGACCACTTTTCGTTTTTCTGTCATGATCGAAAGCAGATTTACAACCTCTAGGCGTGTTAAAATAGATAATACAGTTAAGCGAAAGTAGCCACGTTCTATCGAGTGGATAGTTAGCCTGATTTTCTGATTAGCCTAATGTAGCTAAATATATATACCGGGTGTCCCAAAACTATGCGACATGAAGGGAAAGTACCTTAAATATCGTAGATACTATATTTTGCTGAAAGAAGATTTTATGTTATTTTTAAAAGTTAGAAATACTTGCATTCAAAGATTTTCTAAAATTTTGCATAGTCGTCGGCAATAAATAATATTCTTGAAATTTGAATCAAGCATTTTATGTTATTCCTTTCTTTTATGATACTATGTTACTTAAGAAGAATTATTATTTTTTGTCCATTACTAACTTTTAAAAATGACAGTCTGCTTTCAGCAAAATATCCTATCTACGTTATTTAAGATACTTTCCCTTCATGTCGCATAGTCTTGGGATGCCCTGTATGTATATGCCTGTTAAATTATATCTGTTAATTATGCCTGTTAATAAATTATTGGCTAAATATAATATATATCCCAAGTACTCCTGCACGGGGTACGACGTATGCCAAAAATCAGAATTAGAGTTCGTGACACTGTCAACTTAGCGTGTTTGGTATGAAGGCAAATATTCTTTCCATTTACGTTTCATGTACAGGGCATTGCGGATCTGCCTGTCGATGCCACGATTGCCTTTCGCAATAAACTATAAAACGTAAAAACAGCTCTTTCCCAGAAGCTAAGGCTAGTAATTCAAGCTAACTATTTGAGTCTGACAATAATGAGCTGTAATTCTTATGGACTTACATACTTGGAATGTTTAAACGTGCTTCGTAACTGTTTTCCTGATTAAATTCTTCCTTATATTATTAACATGCACTCGTTGATACATACTTTTGTAATGGTTTTCAAAATTCAATATTCAAAAACATTTTATTGGAAATTATGATTTACAAAACTTCACAGGCGTCGCATCTCTTGTACTCGTATTCTCTTTTTTTAATAAAGAAATAATATCTTATCCATTATGCTGAGTTAGAGCAATCGTAGACTAGACGTCATTATCCTCTAAATAATCATATATCTTGTAATAAGCCTTAGAACTTAACTTTAACTTCAAAATTACTTTTTTTATGTTAAGATCATCAGACAGGCTGACAGACAGACAGGTCCACTTGATGGTAATATACAATGGCGAGATGTCTTCATCTCGCCTTCCCTTATAAATATCTTTCTATATCTTCTATATTCGCCACTTATGAATATCATTCTAGATATCGATACCTTAATTCGCAAAACGAATAACTCCACTTTTGGTTGAAAATGACTTTTTGATACGGGAGAAACTTAATGACAATTAGAATTTTATTTTTAAAAGGTCTATCGGTTAATACGAGCCATAATTTCCAATGTGAAATTGTCTTTTTTTTTCTCGTATCATATAAAAAAAAATATAACGTTTTTATTCTCCCCTGTAAAGTTTGCCTCAGAGGAGTTATTTGGTTTGCGAATTAAGGTATCGATATATTCATATCTTTCTGCCTGTTATCAATTTATCTGAAAAAAGTCTTTGTGTTTCCAAATAAAAAGGTCAAACGCCAAAATCAAAAGTTTTCGTATGAAAGCCACAAATATATTTGTGAAGCGAAGCAATAATAACGAGGAATAAACAGAAACATTTGGCACGGGAGCCACTGCTGCTACGGATTAAGTGGCGAATTATGATGATAGAATTAATATTACTGGCTATAAACGAAACTAATGTCAAATGCAAGATAACTCCCGACCCTCGGAACTTTTTCGTTTATGATTTCAACTTATTTTCGTGCGAGAAAATTAAATGCCTATAACTAAACTAAAAAACAATAAGGGCCTCTTTCACCATCTGTCAAGTAGGCTAACCGAACCGTCATTTAAAGTCACCTGTAACCGAACCTGTAAGTCTCAAGCATTAAAAACAAAATAATAAAAAAAAATCGCCTATCGAAGGATGCACTAAACCGAGTGCATAAAAGTAACGTATCAACACTTTACTTGTAGTTGGTGAAAGAAGCCCTAAGTTCAACCGCTACTTGAACTATTCGAACTTGCGACACAAAATTAAGTATTGTAATTGATTCATAATTCCGTAACATTTGTGTTACGATACTATAGAACTTGATACCTAACTTTTAAAAAACTGAAAATAATTATATAATTACGTCATCAGTGCAGTTGCAATTACAATAATTTTCTTTCATAATTTAAACTTATTTAATTGGTGGTTAAACTTTTTGATTATTAATAATATTAAACTAATATAATTGACTAATAATATTGACCTTTTAAATAATTATTACCTTTCACATAGATATACAAAAAAAATACATGTTTCAATTTCAAATATCTTCTGAAAGATATAATGTTAGAGGTAACTTGATTGCGTAATTTATTATACTGCTTAGAAGATAACACCGTTACAGAGCGAAAATGTATTTTTGTCATAAATATAATGTTGTTTTGTCGCGAGGTTATGAAATACCATTAGTGCGCTTAATGGGTCTTTCGCCTTTGCCATGTAAATAACTTATGTTAACAATGCACAAAGTAAATTACAGCCACTATTTATAAATCTTTAAAAAAAAAACAAGATATTTAATATCACATGGGTATTGTCTTATTTTATTCTTTACTGGTAAAAAACAGAAATTTCCTTTCCGCTAATCAAGCAGTCGTTGCAATGATTATTTCGTCAGGTGTCAATAAAATATAATCCGCCTATTGAGCGTGGTTGATTCAGAATTTTCCATATATCGAAAAATCTCATTTGAAACACACAATTTTGCTTACGCTTTACGGGCGCTGAAATATCGCAAAAAAAAACCACACAGAAACATAACAAGAATTTGTTCAACAGCTCTTGCGAAGACGGCAGGTTATCGCTGCCAAAAAAGTGTGAAAACAATTGAGTAAAATAAAAATTGAAAGATTAATCAAGTGAAATGTAGTGATGAAAAAATGTTTAGAACATGCCTGATGCGGACAGGACGCTGACCCGAATTGAACAGTGAACAAAGTAAACAATTGGATTGGTGTGCATGTATGTGTGTGAGTGTTAAAGTGACAACGTCAGGTGGCAATGAGGCGGGGGGCGGGGTTGCCCCCGCGCCTCTTATCAGCAGATAAGGAGTCGGGGCCCGTGGTCTGGGCATACGTTGTGAAGGCTTCAGTGTGACCAGGCTGCTTGGAAAAAAGCGGCCGCCGCCCGCCATGCTGCATTCTCTAAACGCACTCGCCGGGAAGATATCACCGGGCGGCGGCCTAGACTCGAACGCCAACAGACACTCGCATCCGAACAGAAACCACAAGAACACATCGCCATCATCGCCGTACTCAAAGCCGAAGTAAGTGTCTTAGACGTAGATTATACAGATCCTTCTAGAAAATTATGTACTGGCTCACTCGATGAGGCAATAAGCGTAATATTAAATTGATATTAGAAATAATTAAATTGCCTCACACAAATGAATAGAATCAGTATTTCCACGCTTGCACCGCTTATCATATACACACATACGATCTCGGCTATCTAACAGATACGAAGTGTTTTACTATAAAAAGTAGGATTGTTTGCTTAGATACTTGCGGCCATTTTCTATTGTATCAGCGGTTACAGATTGGTTACCGTGTACGAGCTTCAACCAATAACTTCTGTCTCTATCTCTGATAATCTGTCGTCTATACGATGTCGTCGGTAAACGAGGTCGATATTTAGATAGGTTATCGTGTGTTAAGATTTTATAGGATTAAACTAAACGTACTTACATAGACTTTTAAACTTAAATGACAGCAGCGTTGTCTTTTCCATGATAAGTTACTGTTTTTTGCAATAAACTAGGTTCAAGTATCAATTTTATTTATCTCATCATAATCTAAGTTTAAGAGTAAGCTCTCTTTCTTGGAGATATCACCACACTTTCTTCTTGTCCGGTGTCAAACGTCAAGACAGTCTTCATTGGACCTGTATAGGTCTTTCTTTTGTATTATTTTTTGAAGTTTTAACTTCTATAATAATATTAGCTATTATTTTCCCATTTCGGTTCCTCTCCGCTCTTGCTGTTCTTCAAATGTGTAAGCTGTCAAGATTCCTTTCTAATTTAATTATTCTCTTTCATTCTCCTCCTAATATTATGTATCAAATTTCTGGAACATATTTCCAGATTTCTGCAGTTAAAAAGTCTATAAGCAATGGTGTAAACCATTGGAAGCCACTTCTCAACAAAATTGTAGATATATGATCGTAATTACCTTATAAAAGAGAACTGATCAGAAATCCAAAGGTGGAAATATTTTCATTGTGTAAATAAGACTCTTTACCATGAACCTATTTGTTCATGGTAAAGAATACTGAAAATGAGAATATAATCAAAATAAATATGAACTTTTGGCGACAAACATCTCCAATGAGTATTTTGCTGAAAATAGAACATTGTTCCTTAGACATACTCGTACCTATGTTACTCATACCTATGTATGGATGCATGTACGTTGTGTTGTATCAGTTAGATGGAATGTCCAGTTATGATATCATAACTGTGGCGTCATATAATATCGGTATAATATTGGTATAATATCGGTGTCAGTATAACTCGTCACACACAAGACATGTAAATAGGGGAGGGCTTATCTCCCACAATATTTAACAGGCGCAATTTGGTATCAATTTTATGAGTTTCATTTTTGTTTTCAAGTGTTAAGAAACTATTTTTAAAACAAAAAAGCTTTTCATATTTTAATTCATTTCTATTGGTATTGCAAATTAATAATACCGCTAGAAAAAAGATATTTAATGAATTAATGAGTATTGGCCCATGTTATTGCAGTGCACTGTTATCTCTAATCAGTGAGGAGGTATAGGCTATATATAATACGAGTATACCTTACTGTTATGTACTATTAATAACTTCTATATTATTATTAACCTACGCGTTGTCAAATCATAGGGATTGACAAAACTTAAAAATCAAAAATCAAGAGAAAACTTTCTCTCTTTTTAAACACGTCAATCAAACAAGGCAGCCATTTCATAAAACCTATTTAGCGAACATGTCCTGCTGCACACAGTCAAAGGCTATGGACTAATCGCGAAAAATACCAAGAGCGTCTTGCTAGTTCTCCCATACCTCACATTGTTCAGGCGCACAGACGACAAGGCCGATAAGGCCATACCATACCGACACGTCCTACGCTGCGCTCGCGCAGGTCCGTGGCCTCCACTCGAGAACCCTACGGCCCCAGTCACCCTATGTCCCCTATGTCGGCAACTTTCATTCGCCTACGGATCTACTCATTCCCTATTCGATCTTGCAGTATAACCCCATCTTGTCTGATTGCTCATATATTTTTGTCAGGCGTTAAATATTTAATTTTTATTCAAATGATACCTAATAAGTTAATGATAATAATATTAGTTATATTCAAATAATAATATTAGATATCATCATCATAAACTTTAAATAGTTGTCAATCTAATGTCTAAGCAATGAGATAGTTATTTTTATATACTTTCAATTTGCGACTTTTTATAGTGAAAAATTTAGCAACAAAAGTAAAAGCTGTCTTCACGTCATGAAACATTAAATATGAAACATTGAATAATAATCTACTGACTTATGCAATATTTCATCTCTCAGACGGTTATGTAAATAGATTCGTTTACATTTTGCATGGTAAATAAATTATATGATTATTACATTGTAATAATACTAATATTATTGTAAATATCGCAAAAGTTTGTGAGGACCTATGGATGAATGTATGTATGTATGGATGTTTTTTACTCTTTTATTTGAATGAAATTTGGCACACAGTTTATTACTTGTGTTTCCATACAAAATACTTTTTATCCTGAAAATATAAAAAAATGTGTGCCACTGTCATCACAGCGATAAAGATGTCATGTGCTATATTACTCATTTTTTTTTTCTCAACGCGGACGAAGTCATGGGCTTGTAAATTAATATACCTAGAATTAATATACTCGGGCTATCAAATTAACTATTATATTGCCCTACTGTATTTAATCGAGATCCTATTTATTTAATTTGGAAAAATGGAGTGGTATGTATGTATATATGTCATCGTTTAATATCAACGAATATTTACACCGATTTCAAGTTGATATTTCTCTCAGAACTTAAATGTTTGAGGAGTATGAAATCTACTTCAATGTGGCTATACTAGCTTGTTCCCGTGACTTCGTCCGCCAGCGTAATGCCTGACACCTTTAGTGCTGTTATACTTTTGCCAAGTGTTGTTACTTTTAGATGATCCCTCGGGAACAGAAATTATTTTTCTGGATGGAGGTTACCGTATATCCTTTTCTATATCACTGAAAACTTATACGCTTGTCTGTTAAGGTAATAGACAAATAGACCGAGTTATTTCTCATTTATAAAAATCAAATCCGGTAATAGGATTCCAGTTTTATTATGTTTTTGATGTTCACGAGCACATCTTAGGCTAACTGTCATAACATTATGGAACTTCAACAGACAATTTTTTCCTATTTAAAATTAGTAAATTAATAAAATAAAAAAATTGAGGTGTTAATTAACAACTTCAATATACATAACGTATATACAAGATTATAATTTTATTGTTAACTTCATGTTGAAGCAATCCTTATCTAAAACAGTAAAGTATCGATCGATTAGCGATAACGGCGGTTGATAACGAACCTATTTATTGATCACAAAAAAATGTTTCAACAAGTACCTACTACAAGATTTATTCATGTCAAATACATAATTTTGAAACGTTATGAAATCAAAATACTTGACTAGCGCAATGTCGTTAAATTGTAATCTCCTAGCAAAAAAAAATCTATAATTACAAATAAATAATATTTCAGTCTATGTATTTGTATTATAAATTCCTAATCCAGGATTCAGTTTACCACGAAGAATATTGCCTAGACTAATATTATGTCACTGAAGATTGCTAACCCTCTTTAAGACCTTTTTAAACTTTCCGAGTTTGAATGGTATCTTTATTTCTAATCCAAACATTAAACTGAAAACGGTCAAAGACGTGCCGGAATTCCAAATTCGCAGCAGTTCCATACAAAAATATTTTCTCTACGCAATATTTTTTTATTGGGCTAATATTTTAATTTGATTAAATTTGATGAAATCATTTGTACCTAATAACAAAGTTAAAAAGAGAGAACGTGTTTTTAAATTATCACTTGCACAATAACTCAGTTAAAAAAATGGGGTTCATTTATTCACGTGTGTTTTACATGAATAAGTGAACTTTAGCAGTTCTTTGAGCACATTTAATAAACTATAATTATATGGATCAAATATAATACATATATACCAAAAAAAACTTTAGATAGATAGATCTTTTAGATAGATACGTAGCCACAGCATCAAACTGTATCCTCTGATTTTGTTATGGTCCCTTTTCTGAAATGGCTCCCCACTCTATGAGCAAATTTAAAGACGTAAGAAAAATAATGCATACCTGAATTAAACATATTGTCTCAATATGTCTATGTGGGTAGAATCGTGAAATATCTACAAATTATTCATTATAAATACTAGAATCTAGGAGGGTAGAATTGAGTAAGTTTTATTTGTACCTGCTTTACTTTTAACACAGTTAGAACGCGACACGCGAGACCCTATTTGATCGAGTTTGATAAGAGATAAAAGCGTTGTTATCAAGAAAATGTATTCCCTTATCAGTGATAACGATATGCCTAACAAGTGCGCCGAATTAAACTTTTGGAAGCGGTTTTATTTTGGTATGAGGTAAATATTTTATAACTTGTCTCAATAAATTATCCAATAATTTGTAAATTTTGGATGCAAAGTTGGCTCTGGTCTAAGTGTGCAGAGTTTTGCCTCTGTCAGTTGTATGGCTGTATATCGCACAACTATTGCAAAACAAACACATTTGCTAATTGTCATTATTGCGGAAAAAATTAAATTAACTTTGATGTTCTCTTAAAAATCAAAATTTTATATTGGTGTTTATTTTTATTCATTAAAAGGCTTATTTTTATTAAAGGGGATAAAAAAACCTTTTTTTTTTTTTAAATAATTTATGAACATATATAATTTATTTAAAAAAAAAAATTGTAAACACTACTTGTTAGAGAGAATTTTTTTTAATGTTAGTCATCGCGTAAAACGTGTCATCAATGATAACAAACTGATAACAAGATATGTGTACATAGTACCAAATCAATATTTTATGGGAACTGTTTTTTTTTTATGGACCAGCGTTATAAAAATGTCTTGAATCTATAGATATACAAATGTTATGTTGGTTTGTGTATGCTTCAAAAAATCGAAAAGTCGAAAACTAGCCTTGAAATTTTTCTGACAATGTTCTATGTTCATCTTATATACTTCTTATCAAAAATAGTAAATGTATATCCAAGAAATTTAATCTATACCTACTAATATGTATATATAAGAAGTAAGTAAGGTATCTTGGACTTGGAACCTTCTACATGTAATACTTTTTGTTGTTATATTAATTTGTTATAAATTACTAGCAACATCTCCTCTTGCATTTGTATGAATGCAATTTTTGATGCAATTTATACTAGCGAAACCTTGTTCGTTTGTTAATTACTCTTTCCAGGAAGAATTAGTAAAACCGTGAATTAAGTAAATCCGATACGGTTTTACTAATTCATGGTTAATCATGGTTTAGATGACAAAGGCGGACAACAACTATATTTTATAATATGATGTAGATCTATATAGATTTAAGTAACCATTATTAGACTGATAGAACTCCTTGATTATAAACTTTATTATTGAAGTACCATAAAATGGTCCTACTTTGCTCCAATATTTGCTCCAAAAAAGGGAATTATGAATATTGTTCACACTATTAATTATGAAATATACTCAGATGTATTATTTTAAAGAATAATAATATGTTATCTAACATATTTTTAAAGTTAAATCAACGTAATGAAGTTGCACCGATTTAGACATATTAAGCGATAAAACATTTAAAAAAATTGGAGCATAATTAACCCTATAGGAGCAAAGTAGGAAAATTTTACCGGTAGCTATAAGCAAAATAAACGTTAAACGAGGAAGGTTTGTGTACATATAAAATTTGCAGAAAAAATTGCATCAGTGCGAAGGTGAGAGGTCAATAATAAATACTCTTTCGCAGTGGTCTTTTGTAAACGCCCTCCATTTTATGACTGCGAAATGTAGTTGTGACGTGCCACTATACTTACTTAAACGAATGCATTTTGTTTCAGTGGGATGAACATGAACATAAACAATAACAGCACAAGCATCAACAACAACAACAACAACAATGAAGTGAAACCCGAAGTACCAGACCCCGATTACATTAAGGTATTATAAAGTCTTTGTTTGACATTCTCTATTTAAATAGTGTTTCTTGATGTATTCGGGAGCATATATATTATGTATTCGTCAGTTTTCACTTTTTATTTTAGGTTGTAGCCAGAGTCGTTTAGTTCTGGCATTAACTAACGTGTTAATTATGAGTTTCCAGTCATTGATATAATACATTGATTATTATTTATTGAATGATTCATTTAATACATCCAATTAAGCATTATTATATTGGCTTGACTAATATTTGTACCTGCTTTTCTGTTTTATGGACTTTTACCTCTGTTTGAATTTTATCTAGGTAATTTTTTATTTATAGTGATCCATGATTCGTATGCATTTTCATGTATGTGTGCCCTCTTAAAATGGATATTATGTTGCAACTAGTTTTGAATAACTCTTGCCTTGCAGCTGTCTATCTGTCTATCTGCGTTTCGCAGTTGTAAACTAGACATTCTATCTTGCGGCATAAGAGAAAATTACCGCAAAGTAACAGCACGTGTGTTCTTTTGTATTCTGTAAAAAAAAAGATAACAGAACTCATTCCCTTGTCACCACGATCTCCCTTTTCAGCTATCCTCTCACGGTAGTCAGTGCACTAGCACTCTTTAGTGTCGCCACTAGGAGTGTTTCTGACATTAAGTAGATTGCCGGCCTGTCTGCCACCTTTCACGTACCCGACACTGTTTGACATAGCGAAATAGTTACCTCTGTCTTTTTTCGGCTTCTGTTATACTAAAATTTAATAGTCACTGACTAAACTTTTCAGATGTTCGTGGGTCAGGTGCCTCGAAGTATGGACGAGAACGACCTCAGGTTGATGTTTGAAGAGTTTGGACGAGTACATCAGATCAACGTGCTCAGAGACAAAATCACCGGGACCAGCAAAGGTTGGTCATTTGTTTTAAAATTATCACTGTATCTTGCAGCTGCAGTAAATTGTTATAATTTTACTAGCCTGAAGCCGGTACCTAAGATTGCTCCTGTTGATTATTCACTTAGGATTTAAACAACCGAAATGTCTTTGGTGCAATAATTATGAGGAATAGAAACGCTTGCTTAGCTGAACATAAGCTAAGTTACATTAGGGATTCTACTGTAATCTGCTGGGGCTATAAATGAGGATGTACAAAAATCTCCTAACTTTTACACTGAAGCCATCTTAGTCTTAATCTTAAGGCAATCTAAAGATCTTAAACCTCTAGTGACCTGAAGGCAATCTTTATATAGGTATCTATAACTCATTCTATTTAGACCTGTCAATTATTGTTATATTTCTGAAATTGGTTTGACACCATTGGCTTAATTTTTTTAAAGAATTTATTTCACCTGGCATATCGAGGTAATAGCATTTTAATGGACATTTTTTATTAACACTCGTCACAATTTAATTTAATTTTCGTTAAGAACGCTGAGCTTCCTTTTAAGGAAGACTTTTATGACGATTATCATGGTACCTAACTCATTTCTTGTCTTTAGTTTTTAATTTATCAAGTAATATCATAATGGGCTTACATATTTATATGGTTTGATCAATATTCTAATTTACACGACTTAAGTTCAGTTATTATCGTTTCTATAGACTTACTTACCACATGGTTTTCTATTTATGAAAAAAAAATCGGCTTTTTTTTTAATAGCTGTTGAGATAATTTTAAGAATATACACGAAACATTTGTTTTATATCATGTAAGCAAACATTTCTAAACGTTCCACTACAACGTTGTTTTGTCACACAAAGGCTCAGTCACTGCTATTCCATGTTGACATTTTTGTTTGCATTGTTGACGTCTTTTGTATGAAAACGCTTCTTTTTGTCGAGTTTTGTGCAAAATATATGTAAAAAAAAATATTCTTCTACTCCAGTTTACACTAGCTATTTAATGTATTCTTACATAATTAGAATATAAAAAAACCTAATAAAACATGCCTTTTGATATTTTTTTAATTCAGAGTTCAAAATAATAGTATTTGATAGGTTTCTTTGTATTATAATATTTTTAAAGGTTAGATGATGTGATTAGTTAATATTAAATTTTATTGAGTAAGAAAAACGTGAATAAAGACTAGCAAAAATGCAAAAATAGTAATTACCAATACTAACCTCTTATAAATAAATAAAAATCTACAAGCATATCAGAAAATCAATTAGAAAAAAACTAGCTTTTAAACTCGAGTTGGAGTCTTATTTTTTAATTATAAAAATGTGTAAAAAGTCCAGTCCATATATAATATTTAAATATGGATCCAAGCTAAGCCAATAATCCAAGCTAATTTAAATATTATATATGTGCCCATAACGCTTGTTTCAGTACATTTGATTTTCTTCTTAAATATATATAGGAGTTTTCCTAAATATTTAACGGGGGTTTTAAATGAACCATATCAATTTGACATTTTAGAAATTTTGCTTAATAACTATTCATTACTGTCATACTAGTAAGCTAGTATTGACATGTATTTGTTCTATACTATTTATACTATACTTACGTATAATAGGCGATACACTCGAAAGTATGTCAAACTTTCGAGTCAAACTTTAGGTCTCACAGGAACACTTGTACCAATTAATCTTATTACATAATTACGTTTGGAAAAAAATCTATTAACGTGATTTTTTTTTTTTGAGATCTGTCTCAGTTCGATTCTCGGCAGGGTCAACTTTCGAACTGAACTTTTCAAAATTGGCTCTGGTCAGACCAGGAAAGTAGTAGCAGGGTAAATGCAAAGGCATTTAGCACTCATTTGGGCAGTCCGTGTGGAGGCAGTAATCACACCCTCTTACAGAAGACCACCGTGAAATTATAGCATGTGTGCTGTTGTGTTTCCGTGGGTGAGTGAGGGATGCCAGAGCCCATTTCACTATTCCTTCTTCATTCTTATCTTTAATCAGATATGGTTTGCAGCGCACTTGCGTACCAGTTACGTTGCTTGTATTATGGGCTACGGTAGCCACTTACCTTCAAGTTGACCGTCACCATGTCTGTAATGTATGCAAAAAAGTATATATATCCTTTTTAGTCGGTCGCTTCAATTAATATTTATCCGTACTAATCCGTACTAATATTATAAATGTGAAAAATTGTATGGATATGTGGATGTATGTAAGTTTGTCACTCTTTCACGCAAAAACTACAGAACCAATCACCGTGAAATTTTGCATACACGTTGTCTGGGACACCAGACAGGACATAGGGTAACTTTCATCGTTCAGCGCGGACGATGTTGCGGGCAACAGCTAGTATTAATATAAATATAATGTACCTCGTATACACTTTAGATTATTTTATGTTATTATTTGTTACCTGTTTAGTTTTAGCGAGAGTTTCTATGTACAGTCGGCCGCATAAGTCGATTAACACATTCAAAATTGGAAAACAACTTTACACTCAACTTGCTTATTTAATTACTTACTTACTAAAGCTTTTTACTATCGTTTGTACGTGAAGTTTATTTTGTTCTCTAGACGTGACCACGACTTATGGCGCATTGAGTGTTCAGTTGTTTTGCACTTTTGAATGTGTTAATCGACTTATGCGGCCGACTGTACAAACTTGGGTCCCTGTCTCTAAATCCTCATGTCGCATCTATGTTTACTAGAAAGCTATGAAAGTCAATGTATAACGTAACGTAGGTATATATGTATATGCCTAATGTTTTGTTTGTGTGCGTCGTGTATATGTAAGTGTGCGCTTTTGTTCCAGGCTGCTGTTTTGTGACGTTTTTTACTCGCAAAGCGGCGTTGAAAGCTCAAGACGCTTTACACAATATCAAAACGTTGAGCGGGGTAAGTGCGTTTTTAAATGTTCTCTTGGCTAAACTGTTTTGTGTTTGACACTCGTAACATTAGAGTTTTGATCGTGTGATGTAATATTAAAACCTACCTACGTAGAACTGATATCCTTTTATGTTCAAAATGTGTATGTGTACTAGGTGTACTATGACGTCGCGCAAATACGAAAATGATTTAACTATGATTTCTTAACAAACTATGATTATGATATGATTATGATTATGATGGCTGTTTAAACTATGATTTCTGCAGCAAAATATGCATATACTCGTATAAAAAATTAATGTGACAATTGTGAATTACTTTTTAAAAAGTCTACGAAGACAATATTTTACAATTTACAGGTTGCAATACAAAACAAATCTATTCTTCAATGAAATGGTTACTTAGTAAACAGTAAGGACCTCTTTCACCAACTACAAGTAAAGTGTTGATTAGTTACTTTTAGAAATCATTTTATGTTTTATTAAATTATTGAAATTGCACTCGGTTTAGTGCATCCTTCGATAGGCGTTTTTTTTTATTATTTTCTTTTTAAAGTTTGGGGCTTTTACTGTACAAACGAAGGTATATCAGCTCAATTGTCCCCGATGACTGGTGACTTTAAATGACGGTTAGCCTACTTGACAGATAAGTATAAGTAAAGTGTTGATTAGTTACTTTTAGGAATCATTTTCTGTTTTATTGAATTATATACTCTGTTTACTACATCATTCGATAGGCGATTTTTTTTTATTATTTTCTATTTAATGTTTGGGACGTTTACCGTACAAACAAAGGTATATCAGCTAAATTATTCCCGGTGACAGGTGACTTTAAGTGACGGTTTAGCCTACTTGACGTTGGTGAAAGAGGCGCTTAGGCTCGTAAGTGCTTTGCGAATTAACTACTCAACCGATCATCATGAAATTTCACTTATACATGTTTTCAGGGATACAGAAAAATACCTTTGACCCCGATGTTTATATAACATGTTTATATACATGCATAACAGTGCGTATCATAAATAGCCCTATATATTTCAAAATTACCATTTTTATTTCTTTAATAAACTCAATTATTAACTTAAAGTAAATAAGATTTAATTTAAAATAATATAATTTGATTTTTTTTTTCTTAAAATATATTCCTTATTTACACAATCAATTCTAATACAAGTCCATTTTTAAAATGTCCTAGCATCAGATTCATTGGTGTACCTAACTGTACAGTTTTCTTAACTCTAAATAACAAAGTCTCGCTGTAAGTATTTTCAAACTATACTACATTGACTTTACCCTCAATATTGTAAAATATAATAATTATAGTCGCCTCTTTCTCTCGGTCATAGAAATGATCACGGTAGATGTTAAGCTCACCAGCTTTTTGAACACACTGAAAATCGTTTGAAGGGGAAATTACGAATAGGTAACATGAAAATGCTTTAGCGTGTCTCAGTTTGCAACGTTAATTGGAAGCTTCCTTGATCGGTGTACGATAAAGTGGCTGGCCAATTAAAGGGGGAGGGGGGACGCTTGACGTTCAGACAACTGAACTTCTACGGCGAGCCCAACGAGCCTCTAAATAAAATATTGACAGATTACAAGCAATGACTCAATTTTGTTACTTTCATTTTTCTTGTGTAATTTTTTTTTTTTTTTGGGCGCCGACACGCTGACTGTCCAGTCGATTATTTATTACTAGTTGGCGCCCGCGACTATGTCCGCGTTGAAAAAGAAAAAGTAGCCTATCCTGTGTCCCGTACGTCTAAATGTTTATCTATACCAAGTTTCATGAAAATCAGTTAATTCGTTTAAGAGTTATAGAGGAACATACATACATACATATACAGAAAAAAATTCAAAAAATCATCAATTTAGTTTCAGTATCATGTATAGAGCCTATAAACACGATAGGTATTTCTGAAAGCAAAGTAACTTACTCCGTGACCGACCCTTACAGATTTATTATTAGTATTGATTAGTGCCTATCGTCACCTATTAACACAAGCAACGCCACCGGTGTTGCAAGTGTATGGATATGGAGAAAAATTAGGAAATAAGTTCTGGTATCTTCATGAACCTGATGTCACACTTTAATATTCCCATTCAAAATTCAAACTTTCAAAACGTGAATTGTAAGACAATTTGTTTTATTTAATTAAGTTATATGGGAGATTTTTTTTATATTAGAAAGGGTGGCATACAGGCTGAGTACTTGTATTCGCACTTGTATGTGCAATGTCAACAACGTAGCTTTTATTCCACTTACTAGTTGGCGCTAAAATTCTAAAAATTCTAAAAATCGTCAATTTAGTTTCAGTATCATGTATAGAGCCTATAAACACGATATCTCTGAAAACAAAGTAAATTACTCCATGACCGACCCTTACAGATTTATTATTAGTATTTTTATTGATCATCGCTACATTTTAATTGAAGTCGATATTAATAATTGTTGTTATTGTATCGTACCTGTTGCGAATTCAATCGTCAAGTCTCATCTAACAAAGCGAGAGCGGGGGTAGGGCAAACATCCCGGCGAACGTTCGATTCTCGAGTCCCCCAATTGTTACGGAACACAATCGAATTACCGATTCTTTCGGAGGGCGCGTGCCATTCCCTCCGCGTCTCGTCTTCATCTCAACGATAATTCAATTCGATTATATTATCGGGGTTTTCTCTGTCGATTGATTCCCGAACGTTATTCGCTTGGAGTGCGGCAGGTGGGACGGCAAACGTTCCAGCGAAATTGGCACAAATATTTGTCCAAGGAAAATCTATAGTTTGCCGTGCCATTTTTCAGCCGAGTTTCAGGTACCTACTTACATAAAGGGTCTTTTATGGTGTGCCCTATATCTCTTAATGTGTTTACCTCCGACCCGACCTTGCGGTAGATATTTGTGTGAATATTTATTATTTATGTTGTTAAAATTAACAATGTTTCTGCCAATTTGATTTATTATTTGCTATCGTAAAAAGCCCAAACTGAAAACTTAACTTTGTAGAACCTATATATTGATTATTCAATTTCAATTTCAAAACCTTTATTTACTAAAAGAGTACAATTTATATATAATAAAAACTTTAAAACTAAATTCGTTCGTGCACAGCAGTCCTCTATTTAGCTTGTCCTTTTGACAAGATTATTATAAGAAGATTATTATATATTGATTATAAGAAAGTGTAAAACGTTTTGTCCGTTTTATGTTGGTTTTATGCATCAATGAATGTTACTCAAAACAAAAGATCAATGTAAACCCCTTATAATTATATTCGTTGATAGAGAAACTGTTTGATATACAATTTAGAATACTAACTATTACAATTCGATACCGAGTTAGGAAAATTATATGTGTAACCTCCGTCCATCCCAAGCTCCGTCGGGTCGGACACGGACGAGGCACCGACAGAACTATGCGGAAAATCTTGTTCAAGACATTACGGTAGACAAGTTGGGGGATTGCTTGGAACCCGGGCAGTTTTTGGGATACGGCGGCTTGTGTTACGTTTAATAGACTTAGTTATCGGACCGCAACTTAATGTTCAAAGGGAAATGAAAAACTATTGGCAACATTCGGTTTTCCATATTATTAAAAACAGATATCATCATCAATCAATATATATCAATACTAATAATAAATCTGTAAGGGTCGGTCATGGAGTAATTTACTTTGTTTTCAGAGATATCGTGTTTATAGGCTCTATACATGATACTGAAACTAAATTGACCATTTTTAGAATTTTTTTTCTGTATGTATGTATGTATGGTCCTCCATAACTCTTAAACGAATTAACGGATTTTCATGAAACTTGGTAGATAAACATTTCGACGTACAGGACACAGGATAGGCTACTTTTTTTCTTTTTCAAAGCGGACGAAGTCGCGGGCGCCGGCTAGTTGTATAAAATACGAACAGACTCATCGTAGCGTTAGTTTTGCATCTCGTTCTACTGTATTTTAAATGTATATTGCTACTCTTTCATTTTCATTAGTCTTACAATAAATTAAAATAACTCCACAATTACAAAAATAACAGCATATAATTTTAGTTACAGTAGTAAAATTACAAACAGGATCTGAAAGTTAGTATGGGATTTTTATGGTTTATCTAAGATGGTAATTATTAAAAAATCCAATTTTTTTAAATTGCTGTGTATAATTATTGAATACTTTTAATTTACTTCGGAAGGAATAACCACATTTAGAGTTTTAATACTATATTATGAAATAATAGATACCTTTTTAATATCAACGAAAGACATTTTCTTTCTAGTAAAACTAGTGGGAAATATTTTCAGTGCTTAATGTACCGTCACCAGTAAAGTCCATTGGTCCGGTAGCCGGCGAACTTTGATCGATAGTCCCGGATTTATGATCGAGTTGCCCCGGTCTTAAGTAATTGACTGGCTCCATTAGTGGGGTAAGGTTTTTAGGGTACCGTCGGGAGTTGGAAAGTTTTCCCAACTGTTAATACTTGCACGGAGTTACGCAGTCGTGAAATATTAAATTAAAAATGTATGATATCTTTTCGTACCTAATGAATTAGTTCACAAGATTTGTTAAATCGCTATCCGCGTTTGTTTGTTCGTTTGATTCTTCCAAAATATGGCTACTTATTTTTAATTTAGCTTTTTCTTCCTGAGAGTTAATGTGTGTATTTATTTATTTCAAGTTAAATCATAAGTAACAAAGATGATTTCACGTTCTATAATCAAATCCAAAAAGAAGTTTTTTGTGTTTTCATATGCCTTATCTACTGACTGAACCTTATTTATTCTAGCATTTATTTCTGACGTACAATCTCCTTTTGTAAAACAAACATCTGGGGTGAGTGTATAGTGTAAAATAAACATTATCCTGAAACAGTTTGAAATATTAATATTATCTTCAAAAGAATCTTGAGTTATATGTACGAGTATGTGTAGAACCATAGCATACGTTTTACCTACAATAAAAATATTTACTATTTGGGATATAGTTGGGTTACGGAACCCTCAGTTAAGTAATCGTTTTATTCTTTTCATATATTTTTTTCATTTCCTAAGCAATGGCTAGATAATAAATCACCGCTCAAGCTGTTCGATATATTAGAAGAGTTTATTCGATAGTTAAGTTGACAGCGTAAATATATGTCGCTAATGTTTTGTCATTAGATTCGTGATATTTAGAAATGTTTTATGTAACAAGAAATCTTGCGTGTTTTAAGGGTTGTTATTTTTAATTAAATTTAGTTTTTTTTCCTAACATGTAAAGTTGGATTGAATTCTTACATCTAAATTGACTTATGTTCCGAAAATCTAAATTGAATTGAATAGTTGAAGCTACGAAAATGTTAGAACCTAAAAGAAGATATATTTTGGGTTAATTTTGGGTAATAATTTAGGTTTTTAGCACAACTAAATCTCCACTCGCAAATTCTAAATTGACATCCTTAGAATTTTTGTGTTTTGGACATTAGAATTTTAGATTTTTTTGCGTGGCGCCACCACGGCGATGTGGCGCTTAATTTTTTTTAATCTTAAATGATCCCTCGGGAACCGAACATACATCCAGAATAAAAAGTATCCTTTATGTTAATCCAGGTACTTAATAAACTATCTGTATGCCATATTCGCTTCGCTTCATACTCGTAATATTAGTAGGATAATTTCATATATCTGCTTATGTTTAAACCGATAATATTTAATAATTAGAGATTATTATAACAGTAATTTATTACAATAACGAGTGAATCGTGTAACTCCCGATGTAACAATTAATGCCAAAGAGTGATCCCGGTGTTGGTTATAACAACAACAAATGTTTCCATTAAACAACAGTTTAGTATTGTAAGGGCCGGCGAGGGCTGGCCCTTGTAATTATATGAGCAATTACATATATGTGCGCGGTGTTACACAATTAGTCAATTAGCAATCTTGTCACGTTTGTGGCAACCCTAGCACGAAGGGTGAACGACCTCAGGTGATAAGATAATAAACATGGCACAAGAAAAGTAGGTGAATAATTGGTAGTTTCACGTTTCTTAGTTTTTTATTATTTTTTTTTGTTATATAAATATTAAACTATTTTGAAGGTTCAAGGCA
Organism: Synanthedon formicaeformis; assembly: GCA_945859745.1. Lineage (NCBI taxonomy): Eukaryota > Metazoa > Arthropoda > Insecta > Lepidoptera > Sesiidae > Synanthedon > Synanthedon formicaeformis. The sequence continues at coordinate 2,296,214 of OX243960.1, read as the reverse complement.
ACTACCTACATAAGTCTTCACCGCACCGGTGTGAGCTATACAAGGAGTAAAAAATAGTTTTTTCAAGACTCCACAAAACATTCAGTTTACTTTTCAATTGGTTATAAATATAATGAAATGTATTATTTTAAGGCGATATAAATTGTTTACAAATTAAATTAAAATCCGTTTGTTTTGTAAAATTACCATTAAAAGGCATAAGTTTTTCCTTCATAATTTAAGCTAAGACGCCACCTTTTTTTATTTAATTAAAAAAAAGTATGTGGATCTGTCACATAGTGTTTTCTTATAGATTTCATTTTACCGAAAGCAATGTACCGAATGAAACGAGTATTTTAAATGAAAAATAACAGAGATTACGACTTTACGAATGAAGCACGAACAGCGTCTACGATTTTTTTAATTTTTTGCTTCCCACAAACCTTAAGAATTTTATGAGATTCTCGTATTTTTTAATTTTGCCCAAAGGAAATATGCGTGCAATACGAAATGAATAAGCCAGATAAACGCAAGTTATAAATGTTAAATCGTTACGTAGTTATGTCAGATTAAATATTGTCGTAAATTGAAAAGTTTGTTACTTCCTTTCTTCTGAGTGGAGTGGATTAAAGTACTTATGGGCAACATTAGCAAAGTTCTGATCTCATTCGTTGTACCAAATAGCTATAAATACAGGTTTATTTAATACTCCTTGTTGTTTAAACATTAAGTCTGAGATTAGGCCCAGTGAGCGGATAACTGTCCGACGACTCAATATCAATAATGTCTTGAAAATTAGCGGCGAAATGACTACTCAAGCGATCGTTTTGAAATTTTGCATACATGTTGTCAGGAGTCATCGAAATACTACAATGGAATTTGCGTCACAAATGCCAAAGCGGCACATAAAAAGAACGCCTTTGACAGAATCATGGCGGACTCTTGCCTTCACGCGTCAATGGTAAAAGGTAGTAACGATCAACTTCTACTATTTCATTTTAAACTCTAATGGGTTGACGTAAAGTCACATTTTCTTTAAATTACGTACTTATTATGCTTATTATGTTATTATTTTGTTAAATGACAGTTCATGCTCTACGCATATGTCACTTTTAAATGTTCCATAAAATTCGTAGTGTTTTGTATGGCACGCGGGTTCCATGTTGTAGTAGTTTGATGTCAGGAGTAGATACTTTTTTTCTGGATGAGTTATTCATCTAAAAAAAATACTGTTCCCGAGGGACAGGACTTTTTTTTGGTATAATGTTTCTAATTAAAAATAATGGTAAGTGTATTTATAAAAAATGGTAGTTAATTATAAGAATCCTTTCCTTTTCTCAATCTCCGAAATTTTCCATTAAAACACAGCTAAAAGTTAGTTCTTTATTATTTAAGTAAAGAAATGGGGCCCTAAAGGGAAGTTATTGCTGCTCGGAGGCCATAAAAATAACGAAAGCTGTAAATCAAAAGGAAGGCGAGCAAAGTATGTTAATTGTTAAAAAAAAGCTTTCAACTTAATCCTAATAATGTATGTTTGAACAAAACTTTGGCAAAGTTTGATTTAATAATGTTAGAAGTTTCTTAATGGCCGTCCATTACAATGGGGGAACTTACTTATTATAATCTAGGGAAACAAAATATCTTAGGTCATTCTTAAGCAAAGAAGAGTTCATTTCTGTCTCTAAACCCGTAATTTTTATATTTTTCACAAAGTATATTTTTTAGCTAATTTATATAAAAAAATATTTTTACAGCAAAATAGAATTTAAATTCACGTGCAAATTTAATTGTACTTCTGCGTGTGTGGTTACTCCAATATTTGTATAGAAAATATATCGTAATATGCCTTGCTATAATTTATATTTATACTAGCTGGTGCCCGCGACTTCGTCCGCGTTCAAAATGTTATATAGCCTAAAGCCTTCCTCGATGAATAGACTACACAACACAAAAAGATTTTTTCAATTCAAACCAGTAGTTCCTAAGATTGATGTGTTCAACCAAACAAACTATTTAGCTTTATAATATTATTATATACTAGCTGGCGCCCGCGACTTCGTCCGCGTTGAAAAAGAAAAAGTAGCCTATCCTGTGTCCCGTACGTCTAAATATTTATCTACCAAGTTTCATGAAAATCAGTTAATTCGTTTAAGAGTTATGGAGGAACATACATACATACAGAAAAAAATTCTAAAAATGGTCAATTTAGTTTCAGTATCATGTATAGAGCCTATAAACACGATATCTCTGAAAACAAAGTAAATTACTCCATGACCGACCCTTACAGATTTATTATTAGTATTGATATATTATAGCTACGTGTGTGACGGGCTTTAGGTAGGTACGTCAGTGCAAAATGGGGGCGGATCTTCTAGTGGAACATAAAATTGAACGCACCATAAGTCACTAAGCCAGCCGATGACGGACTAACCCGACTCCACGGGAAATCCGAAATCAATAGTAATTAACTAAACACAGTCTTCCTCCTAGCATATTCTTTATCCTAGCAATGTGAGCAGAGTATTTATTTGACTAGTTATTACCAAGTGAACCATTATCCTGGTTGTCGTAAAAAGAAAACTAAAATTCATAAAGTCGTGTTCTGACCTCTCATTAGATCAGGACACTCATTTAGAACAGTCCAATCGTGATAATTGCTGCATATTATTTTCTGCAGGGATTATCAAATCAAAGTCATTAGGGTAAATCCATGTAACATGAGTGACCATTATTTAATTCTCTAAAAAAATGCGTGTTTCTAAAACCATTAATTTTGCTAATGATCTCATATGTAAGACATTTAATAAAAACGGATTTGATTTTTAATATTCTTATTTAATTTAAACGGAACAGAATTTTTATTGGGTACATACTAGCCTAAAAGCTAATGTCACCAAAGGTAACGTGAGTTACCAACAATTTTTATTGAAACTAAAAAAAACTAAACCTAGAAAATTCAAAATAAAACGAGACCCACATTTTATGCTTTATAACAACGAAATTTCCATCAAGGGGGTAGTTGATATAATTATAAATATGGTATGCTAGCTTTCTTAGCTTCAATAGGGAAGTAAAAATGTAACATGAGTTACCATGTAATTACCATGTAATTGAGTGCGAAGAAGGTTTCATTTATTTTGTTAGGTAATAAAATTAAATAAACGTCGATAAAATCTTAACAACATTCAATAGCTAATCAATAAAAGTTTTTGTTTTCTTTTGTATGTATAAATAAAATAAAAAAATTTGGCTAAACTAGTTAGTTTTATACTTAATGTGAAGAAAATAATGTGTTCAACAATACTGAATGTTTATGAAATGAAAATTAACCAAAGAAGCGAGAACTCAATTTTTATTTATAATTTTTCGACACTGAACCCTAAAAGACGGCGAAAGCAATTCCGCACCTATTTTCCCGTCTTCGTAAAATCGTTTACGAAAAAAAAAAAATTAAATTCGCGAGCGCGAACCGGTTCATGGTGGATTAAACTTTTCTAATTTCGTCAGGTGGCATCGAATTTGTAACTGTATTGTCGCTTGAAATGAACAATTTGAGCTCGCCCAGTCAGCTGAAGATTAAGCAGAGACCTCGCGGTAATACGAATAACGGAACTGGAAATTGGACCGTAATATTTCATAAAACCCCTCCCCGTCAGTGGCCACCCACTATCTTCGCCGAGTCGTTGGGCCGAAACCGAGCCGTTATCGGGGGCCACGCATGCCCTGGCAAACTCGCTCACTGATATGTTTATTAAGGGCCGGTCGAGTTCAAAACTTTGGCCAGTCAAGATTGTACGCTTTGTATCCATTGTATAGTTATGCAGATTGTTTAACTTCTGATATCTCCACCTCAGTACGAGTACTGATGATTGCACACAAGGTTTAACTATTATATGAACTATTAGCTGTTGAACGCGATTTCGTCCGCGTAACTTTATAAAATGTACGTCTAAATGTTTATGTATCAGGTTTCATGGAAATCAGTTAATTCGTTTAAGAGTCATGGTGGAACATACATACATACAATACTACACTTACAGATTTATTATTAGTATTGATTGATGATTGATAGGTGAAAGAATTTTTAAAATCGGTCCAGTAGTTTTATTCATTACAAAGATACAATATTCTCTCTTTATAATATTAGTACATATTAAGTAGTATAAGACGTCATATTTTTATTTTTCGACTCGGGCGTCAGCTATTATTATATTGTATAAAATTTGCCCACCATGGTTACCTTGTGTCTATCCGTTCTTTTGGTTTATTTATTTAGAATTCCACTTTAGAATTCAGTACATGAAGCAGCAATTTATATTCAAGAGTTTATAACTTCGATGTGATTGTCTTTTGTTTTACCTGACATCTGCCCCAGTATTGCTCGCAAAGATGTGAAACGTTTATTTGAGACTGTTCAAATGAAATTATTTAGATCTTAAGCCGAGTTCAAAAGTTACATTGTGAGACTCTTCAAATTAAAACGATTATAATTACAAAGTGATTATGACATCGCGCTCGAATTTGCTTCTCTTAAGACTAATAATAATAATAAGGCTCTCACTAGATAGCTGGGTCAAGGGACAATTAATACAGAAGGCGGTACTTCTTGACAGGACACGAATTGTCAGGAGGTTCCTCACTCTGCAGTCCTAACCACCGGTATCTCGGACCTTGCCCCGCTACCAGCGGTCGGCTAATTTTAAGTTTTAAAAAAAAAATTATATGTATTATAAAAAAAATAATAAAAAGATAAAATAAATAAGTGACCAATAGGAACAGAGAATTTTACGTAGTCACTTTTAGCGGTTCATAATCCAGCAATATTGATGTGATGCGCCGCCACAAAATGTCAGCAGAAATAAAGTAATTGGTTAGCTTCGAGCACGCGATCGTTTAAGCTGAAACTATCTGCACAGCGTATTATAGTAAGTAAGTACAGGTTTTATGTGGAAAATCTGTGGCGTATACGTACAGTGTTCATATATTATGCGTTTGGGTACTAAATCAGCGCTTATAGTATGTAGAAACTACACACAAATGCACTAGTTAACAGTAAGACAGGATATTACCACAAAGGTTACCTTGCGTCTAAATTTTTAAATAGGAATCTCGTGACAAGTTTCATCTAAATCCATTTAGTTTAGACCCGATGGAGTAACAAACATTCAATAAACAAAAACTCAAATTTTTCTTTTAGTTTGATGCTCAGCCTTACTACATTTTCAACTCATTTTGGATGGTAAGGGCCCAAGTAACCAGCCATATGCCAGTACTGGGAGGTGTTAAAAGCTCCCAGTACGGCTGGTTGCCATATGAGTGAATATCAAAAAAATTGTACGTAACACAAAAGAAACACAATGGAATATTAACATTTCTGTAACACAAAGGAATATAAAGGTGCATTATACCAACAGTGTATTTGCTTACGGACATCATTTTATTTTTTACATTTTGTATTTTAATTTGACTTGAATAAATGTATTTTATACTAATCAACATTTGACATGACGCAAAACTATAAAGTTTAACACATTATGTAGAATAGTTAAGGTAGTGAGGTATTTAAAAAATAAACAAAAATAAAATAGTTTAAAAATCTTATTTATATTATCACTAATTAAAAATCTTAAAGAAAACAATCTAAAATGCAACATTTTGCAAGTAAAAACAATAGTAGTTTCTCCGGATTTTCTTGACTCAACTTTTGTCGATATCTTCATTGTCTCTCTGCTCCAGAAAGCACAAATTGTAACTATGGTTCTATCACGTAAATACACCAATAGAGGTAATTATATAATTTTTCACATTAAAAACGGAAAAGAAAATGCCAACATAGATTTTTTAAACATAAATGAAAAAGTATATATTTAGTTAGGTAATGTAAACTGGTCTAAGTCTATTGATGTTTTTATATTTTTCGTTTTAGTTCGGTAAGTTTTTGAAGTTCATATTTCTTATATAAAAAAATTCTTTTTCTTTTTTATATTTAAGGCTTTTTAGTGCAGAGTCTATACATGGGCAATTTCGTACTGTGCTCCTCACGGTGTTTTTCTTTACAGTAAGTAAGAGCGATAAGTTAACGAAAAAATATGCAATCGAATGGCGAAAACAGCTTTCAAATCGGATCAGTAGTTCTTTATAAAATCGCGAAGATATATAAAGATTTATAAACGAGAACCAACTTTTTTTTAGTCGGTTTAAAATAAAAAAAAAAACATTACAAAATTATCATGAATTAATGGATCACAATGAATTTTTATTCATATAAATTTAATATTTTGAATGTAGAAATATACAACGTAAATATATTCAGACTACAACGTACATTTTAAAACGAAAAAATGTGTCACACGAAAGAAACATAATGGAATATAAAAATTGCCAATGTGTATGCACCCTTTTTTTGTGTGGCGTCACCCAATGGAAGCAAAATATAGCCTATCAAAACAAAAAACCACGCGCTACAAACAAAGTAAAAAGATTTTCACAATTCTTGTCTATCACACGATTTACTTATTACAAATAGTATCATAAGATAATATGTCTGTAGTAAAATCATTAAACTTACCTGAGATATTGCGTAACACAAGTAAATATTTTACAATGCAACAAAACGGTAACCTTACAATTCAAAGCAATACAGCAAAAGTAAGGTGGCTGACGTTTTGTTTTGTGAGGTTGAGTGGTAAATCGAGTGTTTCCGGATGTAAAAAAATAGGGATGCGTTTCGAAAGTGTATAACAGGACACATAATATCGTCACACAACGGTCGTCACACAAGGTAATGAAATATGGAGACATCAGTTTTACTTCAGTTTTCTTATTTATTACAACGTTTCTAAAGAAATAAAAAGGTTTCTTATGCACAGTGACCGTTTTCCAAGTACACTTTATATAAAAAAACTGTGTTCGATGGATTATGAAAAAGTTATAATTTTTTTCTTTTAAAAGTACCACGGGAGACACTACTTTTTTGTATGACAAAAAAAAACTTCACTTCATTAGATTTGGTTTTTATTGTATTCCTTTGGACTAATTCAGTTGATCTGGTATTTATATACCAAAGAATGAATATTGAAGCGCCTTTTTAAAAAATACGGCTTATTTATTCACCATAGGATTTTTTACACCCGTATTAATATGGGGACATTGAGCTTTTTCAAAATGTACAATTTTTTTGATATCGCCTCATATGCCAGTACTGCTAAAATGCATTTCTTGTCATAAATATCAGGTGCCATGTCCCAAAGTTGAAGATGTCAGAATTGAACTAATACTTAGGCTTGGATAGTCTCCGCGACGTATTTAAAGTAAGACGCGAAGTCAATTTGAATTTTATTTAATTACATTAGGATCTTTTTATCAGTGCAAGAGGTATCGGAAGATTAAAAATTTAAAAGTTCACCCTGCCTGCCGGTCGTGTAGAACAAAGTAATAAAGACCGCAGTATCGACTGACCCGTACACTCGAGGAAATTGAAAGGTCGACCCGGACCGACCCGGAACCTTTCAGCTACTCAACAGTACTTCCAAAAAATACAGTGAAGAATCTGCATACATTACAACCTATGTATTTTTATAACTAAATGAAGTTGACCATTTTCCAGCCTTATCAAAAAAAACCAAAGATGGTATAAACTTTGCTATTGTCTATTAGTTAACTTATCATTACAGGGTTAATTTGTGGTAAAATAGGTAAAGTATAAATATAAAAAATATATATAAGTATATGATTATTATTATTATTATTATTTTCTAAATTATTAGGCAACACTCACATTTTTCTTAAAACTGAAATAAGTGAAATAAACTGTAACTAAAGGCCCAACAGATGTTCACTTCGTTGGATGGATTTACTACAAAATTCTGTGTCTAATGTTAATCTTCATGAATTACTATTTTTAAGTCAGTTGTTTTAAATAACATTTGGTTTGTTTAAAATAAATACGAAATACATTATACCTATATATTTTTAAAATATAAATTTCATTAGTAGGTATTAAAATGTCAAACCTTCCTCTCAAAGGACTTTATTTTATAAAAGTCGGCTTAAACGGATTTAATGGATTAAATTGTACACAATTTCTGTAAAAAGGTTGTTTTGTAAAACATCTGATATATTATAGAAACAGATTTTTCTATATCCATACCATATATGTATATACTATATTCATATCTATACTATTATACATAAAGTTGAGGAGTTTGTTTGTTTGGTTGTACGCGCTAATCTCAGGAACTACTGGTTCGAATTAAAAAAAAATGTGTTGGATAGTGTTGGAAAAAAAGTCGCGGGCACCAGCTAGTTGTAAAATATAATCGCTGTCTGCGCTGTTTTGTTGCTAACTTCTCTTAAATTGATTTTAAATCGGTTTTCAGTAATGAAAAAAGCGATAAACAATAACTATGCGAAACCTGAAGCGGGTCGCTAGTGCATTCATAAATTGACAACTAACCAAGCTCCTCTACTGCTCCGTCTGAATAATATGCGCCGACATTGTCTTATCCGGCCATACATCATCTCGCGTACCCTGTCGATGCGGTAGCGATAACCAATATTGAGCCGTTTTGTTTTAATGTAATTGTCACCTTCTTGTCTATGGAAATGTATGTTCCATTATATATTATGTTCTTGTATAGCGTTGTTGTCAAACGAAAATCTGCTATGTGCTAATAGGATACTTTTGAGATGTTGACTAAAAGGGTTGTTCAGGGCCTAAAAAAAGTATAAATATTTTATTTAGAAATCTAAATAAAATATTAATATTAAGGGACTTACAACATGCCCTCTCAATAAAATCACAGTATTTTACTTTAGAAAAATTTTATAATTTTAATTGCATAGCACACACAGTGCTATTGGTTTCAGCCGCGTCCATATTTGGTCCATATTGGAGCCGTGATATGGTGGTGTTCTTGCAAAGAAAAAACAAAAATTTGTTATTTTATTTAAAACGACAACATTCGTTCACTTTTTACGATAGGAAAATAGTCTATTTCGATACCTAATTTACTCCGAATATGATGGATGGCGATGGTCACTACGATAGCGACATGTCGAGGAAATGGGAACGTGTGAAAAATATTATGAAATTTATATTTACATTTTATGCAATGTTCATAATTACATATTTAGGGCCCATGTTAAATTTTAATTACTTCGCTTCATTGTAAAATTGTTAAGAAAAATACATTAGTGGTTAATAAAGGTTATGAAAATAAAAACAATTTTGTACTGAATTTGTTCACAAATATTTTTTTTTGTAAAATGTTTGCATAAAAAAATGCATGCAATAAATTCATAACTTTTATAAGATATTAAAAGGAAATAGGAAAATGAGCTCTGGCATTGCTACCCCAAAACACAAGAGCACATGTGCTGCTTATTTCACACAGTTTTATCCAGTCTGTTTTATTCAATCTTATTTGGAACCTTCTCCAATATTTCTGTAATATTTTTACCTGTACATGAAGGAACATTTATATAGAAACGCAACTCTTTACGTATGATGGGTCAAAATCCCGCACGGTGTCATAAGTGAAATGAAAAATAAAAGTAATCTACCTTTGATCATTATGACTACCTATATTATCTTCAATCTGTTGTAATCCTTCTGGTTCATTTAGTGCTGGTACACACTAGGCATTTTGAAGCGCGCGCTTTACTAACGCGCGCTTTGAAAACTATGAAGTTCTAACCTTCTAACGCACGCCAAGCGCTCAATGTGTACTCGCTCTAAGAACTTCATAGTTCTCAAAGCGCGCGTTAGCAAAGCGCGCGCTTCAAAACGCCTAGTGTGTACCAGCTCTTAGAGTTTTCCTTCACAATAGTCTTGCTCTTGTACTGTTGTAAAAGATCTGTCCATTTACATTTTTACTTTTATTCAAAACCGGGATCAGCTGACCTGAACGTCGTCGTTTCTATCAAATTTGATTGGAATGTTTGAATTCAGAGAAACTTTAGATGGGAAAAAGAAAATGGGATTTTTACGATTATCTGGACAATTTTTTTCAATTTTTGTCGTCATCCGATTTGGTCAAGCCGTTCTCGAATTTTGCGCTTAGCAACACATTTAGCCTTCCATTTATATTTTTATCTTCTAATTATGTATATCTTAAAATGGATATGTTCAAAACCGCGCTATCGATTTTTGTTATTTTTTTATTGTTGAAAATTTCTTTACTGAACCGAAATTTTATGAAATATGACATTCTGAACACTTTATAACGTATACGTATAAGAATTAGTTTTAATATAGCAAGAGACCGCCGACAACGTCTTGACCCGTACGGAAGTATGATCGATGACCGGCGAAGTGGGCCGGATAAGACAATGTACCGGAAGGAACGACCGTACCGCGGCCCGACCTGCGACGACGCGACAGCAAAATGGCCACCGGGACGGGAAACGGTCGGTTTATGACCCTAAATAATGAACCCTGTGGAATAGCGGCTCGCTTTCTTGGTAATTGATTGTCCACTATTGCCCACATTCGCCGATGCCGACGCAGTTTAGAAATTATTATTTTTTATATATATATTTTACTAGGTGACCCGACTAGGCAAAAGCTATTTTAAAATGCTTGAATTGTCAGCTAGGAACTTTGGATAGAAAAAGAGATTAGGGGTGTTTTTTTGTTTTTCTGTGCATTTTATTTATTTATTTTTCTTCATATGAACCTTTTCGAACTTCAATGAATATTTGAAAGGAAAATAACAGAATTGGACCATCAGACCATAACAGAGTGTTAATGCGACGGTAGCCCTCTACCATCAAGTGGACCGTCAGCCTGTCTGTCGCACTTAACATGAAAAAAATTCTTATTAAAGAGTGATTAGCTACTAGAGCCTGCGCCTATGGCTCACCTACAATACTAAAACAATAATTCGTACGAGTATAGTAATCCAGGGATCCAACGACCGTACACATCTGAAAGTTTATATTAGTAATACAATGTAAGATGTATTCCAATCCAATACAACTAGGGTCCACATTCGACAGAGAACATACCACCTATATTCTGCTGATTCAAAATGTCCTATTTCAATTTCCATCGTTCACTATCGCAGTCGGACCGCGATCGCAAAGATATGATTCTATCAAAGTTTCCAACGAGTTTCGATCAGATTATATTGGAGTGTTCGCGTATTGTGCATTGGCTTTGCAACGTATCTACTTGAAACGGAATTATATTATTGGAATTATTGAAATTGCATTACAATAAACGAAAAATTATAATATTATAGATACGAGTATAATATGGTGTTGTTGTAACAATTTTGATTGCACAATGTTCACATTAAGAATTGATATTATTTTTTAAAATTTGAGTAATTAAAAGTAAGTAATAAAATTTAATGAATTATATTAATTAATTTTATAATTCTATATGTTATAGTATTAATTTATTAATTATTAAGAGCCTGTCGTAGATATATTGTTCTTGTTATTATTGTATTATTTATAGAATACTAACGATCTGTTCCCGGTTTCAAATGGTTACAATTTTATTCTGAAAATTATATAAACACAAACCTTACTCGCCTATAGCTCTTTCCATTAGTGAAAACCGCATCAAAATCTTAGTTTGGGTGATTTAGATTTAGAAGGTTAGCGGAATTTTATAATAAATTATTATAATAAATTCTGTATAGATAAATAAACGTTTCCCTTTGAAATGACAATTTTTTATTTATTTACATATTCATAATTTTAACAATTTTAAGGCTAATAATATATTATGATAACACATTATTACTGAGGTTTAATAATGTGTTATCATTTGTAATTATTACTAAAATCTAACTATGTAGGTACTATTAATTACAATTTAAAAAATTCTACTTTAATTTGAATTTAATATTTTTAATCGTTATATTGTTACATAGATCTGAAGGTAGGCTGTTAATAAGGTGTGGGACAATGTAAGACAATTGCCCTACTGTAAAAATGAAAAGTAAATATAATATTCAGTAAGTTGAGAACGATGGAGGATGTTCTAGAATTTTATTATGTACACACGTCCGACGTTGTGGCCTTTTGCTTACAGGCCGGGAATGGATTACTTGCACTCCTGCATGCCAATACGTCTGTTGCAATGAAAAATATATTTTATTTATTCAATTCAAGCCGTCTTTCTAGACTTGTTCGAAATTTGGTCCAGTGCGGTGTGCAATATAGAAGATATTATAGGGTACTTTTTGAAATAGGGACGAATTGTGTATATCGTGTAATACCCTAAATAAAACATTAAAGTTACTTTTTTAAATATATTCATATAACCCTTCAATTTTAATATGAAACTTGTAAAGTTCCTGCTTGAAAACTTTTGTATCGTATTTATTTCAGCAGGAACATAGAGAACTACACTTCACTAACCGTACACGCCATCTTGTTCAATGCCAGCATAAAACTAAATCTAATATAACAGAAGCGCCATCTAGTTTGGATATAAAGTACCTACCTATTATCACATATACACATATGGAGACATAATCCTATGCTTCAACCCAATTTATAAAATAATTCGGCTTTATAGTTTATTAATAGCTGGTGCCTGCGACTTCGTATGCGTTGAAAAAGAAAAAAATAGCCTATCCTGTGTCCCGTACGCCTAAATGTTTATCTACCAAGTTTCATGAAAATTAGTTAATTCGTTTAAGAGTTATGGAGGAACATACATACATACAATACTTACACTTACAGATTTATTATTATTATTGATTTTATGTGCCAGATTGCCAGATTTCATAAAAAATTCGTTTAGCAGATTACATTGATTGAGTAACGTTTGAGTTCACACTAAAAACTATATTTAAGTAAATATTATTATCGTTTAGAGACATTGAAACATTTAAAAATAGTTTTCCTAAAAAGTCGTGAAAACCGATCGTTAGCCAAAAAAAAAAATAGTAACATATAAACAGACAGAAACGAATGGCGACTTTTCTCGGTGAGTAAGATCAAGTAAACATGGAATTTCAATATATTCCGAACAATAAGTTGGTACATCCAGAGTGACTTAGGGCAAACATAGCTCCCGGCACATGCCTCGCCAGCCTTTTGTGCTGACCGTACACTGGTATTTGAGCAAAGCGAAGACATTTTCAAAAGGTTCCGTACAAACAGACTCGTCTTGAAAACATGGGGACAATATCTCCTTGTCTGATATTAGAATGTCTACGCGAAACGGTCAAATATATATATATATATATTATACATTATGCACAATGGGCTGTGTTTTCTTATTGCGAATACCTGCAGCTGACTGGTGAAATAAGTTCTCAGCACTGGTAACATTGTATTGTGTTGCCATCGCATTTTTTTTTATATAATGGTGAATACTTGGCACTCAATCGGGGAAATGAGACGTCTTATTTCTTAAGACTACTTCTACTTCTTAAGAGTCAGTATTCTTAAACTCTTAAAAATTTCTTAAACAAAATTTTGACAAATATTGTTATTAATTCCCATGATCGTAGTGACCCTATCCCAATTCGTATGAACGCACATCTTTACATAGTACTTACAATTACAATTTAATGTTGCAAAATAATATTAGGTATATCTGTCATACTTTCATCTAAAAACCTCTCATAGAACATAATGCACTTAGCATGTGATAATCCATAATTTATTCAAAAATTATTATACATTTTATACAAATTGTCTGTAGGTAAGTAAGTATAATGTTTCGCTTATATCTTACTTGAGTTTTTGTTGTTCCAATTTCCGAGTTTCACTCAATAATCTCGATCTAGAAAGTCAAGTTTTACAATAAGCACCGGCCCACAGTAGAATTACTTATTCAGTAATTCTACTGTGGGCCGGTGCTTATTGTCTTCTTATCTTCACGCTCTCTCGCCTTTTCCCTTTGAAACACACCGAGGCTATACATACAGTTCCTCGTGCCCTACAATCTTGTGTTTACAAATATTTGGATGAAACGAATCCAAACAAGAAGATCTAGAGCAGTGCCGTCTCTATAATGTCGTACCTACGTCAATAAAATTTATTGGGTCATAATAAAATTGGGTGGATCATTGTAGAGGGACATGAAAATTGGGTAAAACTCACTGCTCAAATGGTAATGTCGCAGGAATTGTTATTTCCACACCATTGTCGCAGTTTGCAAGCCGATCACGTCACAGAATAAGGAAATATATTCAAGGACATTTTACTTTGGATAAGGAGCAGAAATGGTTAAGTATTGGATAGTTGGGAATGGGATGTGTAACAGATGTGAAAAAACTACTTTGGAATATTCTACAGTAACAATTGAAATTCAGTAACTAAATCAATGAAAAACATTTTTGTTTTAAATAGTAGCTTTTTTGTAATACGTACTTACATACATTAATTTATTAAAATTATATATATACTATACTTTTCAATATATTATTTTTCAATAGAATTATTTTTTTTAAACATTCAAACATGGTTAAATTGCGAAACGTGCCTAAATATATATTTTTAAGGTATTTTTATACTAAAATACGGAATTAAATTGCGAATTTCAAAATTTGCAAAATTGCAAATAAAAGCCGGTATTATCCATCAAAATTGTATCAACTCGTTAAACTTTCCCTTTGAAACGCCTCGTTAATTCCGTGAAAGTGACTGCTACTGCCATCTATGAAATACAATAGAAAACACTTCTAATTTTACACGGTACAGAAAACGTAGTAGTGAATAATCCTCTTTGCCGTGCATGTAATCTCAATAATACTTCAGTTAGAAGAGTTTTATTACAGGACTGTGACTTCAAAACTATAATCCGTTACACGCGAACGCAACTTTTTTCTTGTCCATACGGACTACAGTATACCAGCGTAAAAAAAATATAGCAAAAATGTCATTGCTGCTAAAAATGTTTAAAATTACTCCGCCGAGCCACTCAATCGGACGTATCCGGCCGTGAATGTCGGGCTTTACGCAAAAAGGCTTCGTTGGCAACTTTTAAAAGTTCGTTCTCGTCGTTCGCTCCATTAGTTTGGGGCGATTTTTCCCTTTTCCCCGACCCTCGCAACATTTCACGGATATAGACCAAGAATGAAAACAATAGCGCACCAGGTATAACGCTGATTTTCTGTAATAAAAAAATTGTTAAAATAATTATTTTTAACAATGTATTATATAAACTAGTAGCTGTTGCACGCGACTTCGCCTGCGTAACTTTACATAGCCTATGTTTTTTTTTCGCTGATTATGTGTAGCTTTATATATATATAAAAAGAAAATTAAAATCGGTTAAGTACTTTTTTGAGTTAATTCATTACAAACAAAAATACACTTCTTTTCTCCTTATAATATTAGTATAGATATTGAAATAAAGGCACCTATAACTTATTAACTGATCGGGACCCAAAATGTGCAGCCTCCTTTAATATCTCACTGTTATACAAGTAGTTAATTAAAAGTTTCAACTCGTTAGCAATTGTATTTATTGCAATTATAAATTGCACGTGCAATGCGAACGTAGGTATAGGTAGTTTAAAAATAAATTAGGTGTATGAACAATAGGCCAAGACCGTCCGAGCCAACGTCTCATTAGCAATGTTTGTTGTGTATGTCATTTTGCTGCTCGTATCGAGCAGGAGTTATCGGTGAGGCGAATAAACTAATTAGCTCGTAAAAACTACTGGTTAAGTACCTTAACTGGTAATACTAGAAGAAAATTAGATCAACAAACAAACTGAATTTATTATCATTTTTATAAAAAACTAGCTGCTGCCCGCGACTTCACCCGCGTAACTTTGTAAATTATATACTAAAACCTTCGTAGAGAACCACTCTATCCATTGGTACAGTAGTTTTTGAGTTTATCGCGAACAGGCAGACATATAATCCTAAAACTTTATTTGTATAAACAATATTATATGTTTCTTTAGACAATGCTCTGAAAATATAGAATGGTATAAAATGAATTTGTTTACGGTATTGTAAATATTAAAAAAAAATCATACTAAACAATATTGATGTCGAACCTAAAAAACGATGATCGAACCTTTCGTATGATTTCATATTAACAGTGGAAGAAAAATCAAAGCTAATTCAGATTTGACAAGTTACAATGGTTAACGATCGTTTAAGAAAAGAGGAAATCTAACGCCCAGGGGAGTGATGGGGTGGTTTAAATCAAAGAACCTTTTAGGCTTATTATACGGGCTTCTTTTCTGTATGATAAAGATTGTCCATTGTTAAAACGAGGCTTTCAAGGCGTTCATCACAATGGCACAACAGTAAAATAAAAAAAACGTACAGCTATTGGTTAGATTATACCTTAGCAATAACTCGGTGCTTGTTACTACACATTTCATAAAAAAAAAACTTGTGAACGAATTTTGCTTCTCCGTAACACACACCTTCCGCTACGGAAAGTTGCCCAAACAATGAAATTTTAATATAATAGGAAGTCATTTTAAGTGAATTAGGTATAAATAGTAAGATTATACCTAATCCACTTAATTTTTTATAACTAAAAAGAAAAATATCATTTCCTTTAATTAAAGGAAAAAAATAAATTAAATATGGACACATAATAATTATTTGTTAAAGTGCTGATTTGATATAGAGTCTTTGTATTTCATTAAAGATTTTATTTGTTACTAGCTGTTACTAGTTGAAAAAGTAGCCTATCCTGTGTCCCGTACGTCTAAATGTTTATCTACCAAGTTTAATGAAAATCAGTTAATTCGTTTAAGAGTTATGGAGGAACATACATACTTACATACATACAAAAAAAAATTCTAAAAATCGTTAATTTAGTTTCAGTATCATGTATAGAGCCTATAAACACGACATCTCTGAACACAAAGTAACTTACTCCATGATCAACCCTTACAGATTTATTATTAGTATTGATTGATAATTTATGTAATTATAAAATACTTTTGTTAAATCAGTACAAAATGAATCATAAAATTAAAGAAATACACCCAACAGAGGTGTACGATGAGCTCGAGACTATTGCAGATTTCAAAGAGCTCCAGGGGGCTATTGTAGTTAGAACCCTTCAAACTAGTACGTTGCTAACGAGCGGAATACCAAATTAAAAAAATCAATGAAAACAAATAATTGAAGTAAATGTGACCCCGTCTGATTGAAGGTTCGATCCTCTTGTTCGCTTTTATTCGTCGGCTCAAGTGCCCTCCGACGACTTTGGCCCAATTCCACACAAAGTATCACACGAGACTATGAGAGGAGGAAATAAAACTCGCTATTGTGACTTCGGTAATTTCCCTCGACAGAAAAGTTTTCCCACTTCTCCCCTCTTTAGTTATTACGTATCAAATGTACTTATCCGGAGTCGGAGCGTATTTTATTTATATGAGAAAGTTCACAAAAAGTGTACAGTTTCACGGAGTATACGTTACTTATAATTTTTTTTTAGTTTAATCACACAAATTGAGAGTTAAGCCAATTTTGAAATTTGATATTTAACTTTATAAATTAACATTTAAAACTCTATTTATAAATGAATGACAAGTATTGCAAACGCCTAGAGGGCTTGTAATTACTTTAAAAAAGTATTTAAAATATTATTTTCTTCGTTTTCATTATTGAAAGATGTAAATTACCCATTTTAACATTAAAATTAAAAATATATTACTTGATGTGTTTCGTTATTGTGCTAATATCTATTCCGTAGCAACTAGTGAACGTTTTGAGATGTGAACCATATAATACAATGAAAAATATGTATCCCCATATTCACATCAAAAAATTACAAATTTTAATTGAAACTCTATGACTAAACTCGATCACTTTTAAAGAAATCAGTTTTTCTTTAATCAGTAATAAATTTTATTTCCTTTTTGCTTTAGTAATTTTGAGAACAACCTCCTTTGTTACTCCTCTTCGTAACTCCTACGTGTCTCCGATTAAATTTATTTCGTAAGAAAATATTCAACGCCTCCGTTTGATTAAGATTGAAGCGCGCACCTAAATCGCACGTGACAAATTGTACAGTTTGTACACTGTTTGTCCATGCTGTCCCAGCCGGTGATTGATGATCACTTACAGCTAATTAGATAAGGGATGCTCCCGTTCTGCTTGGCAACAAACTATCGCAGTAATGTTGTTAAACAGAAGCTATTCTTAATAAAATTTTAAATTTAAATATTTATTTAAACATGAGGTGTTAAAAGAGATTCATAAGTAGATGGCTAATTAGATAAGGGATGCTCCCGTTCTGCTTGGCAACAAACTATCGCAGTAAGGTTGTTAAACAGAAGCTATTCTTAATAAAATTTTAAATTTAAATAAATGCACATGAGGTGTTAAAAGAGATTCATAAGGTTTTTTTTTTTTGGATTGTTAAACTGTAGATAACAAATTCAATTTCAACAAGTACCGGACAAGATTAGGATGTTCCAAAACACCCTACATGAATATAATGAAGCCTTAATCTGCTCTTTGATTGTAAGTGTGAATTCGTCTACTAGATGGGTTTAAAAATGAAAGAAAAAATATATTTATTAAAAAATTTAAGTGAAAGAAGTCAGTTCTGATTTTCTATAATTTTTATTTACCAGTATCATAAAATTTTCTCTCAATTATACAGCTCAAAAACTGCTCAAAAGAAGTAACTTATTTCTACTTTGTAAAAACTAGTATTTATTATTAGATTAGATTATTATTAGATATTATAGATTAAGAAAGATGCTGTAACATTTTATCTGTACTATTATATAAAGCTGAAGAGTTTGTTTGTTTGTTTGGTTGTAGGCGCTAATCTCAGGAACTACTGGTTCGAATTGAAAAATTCTTTTTGTGTTAGAGCCTGCAAACTGAGTGAGATTTGATCAACTTTCCCTATACAAAAAAAAAAATTAAATCCTCGAAGTAATCCTCTTAAAATCAATAATATTATAGGTATGTTGACATTAATAATGTTAACAATAACATTATACCAAATGCAATATCATTGTTAAAGTGTTGTTTACATTGGAGTGTGTATACAAAATGTATACAGGTACGGTTGTTGAGAGAAAAATGAGCTTATGTCCTGTTTACACTAACTCCGGTGTAATATAAACGTGCCTTTACTTTAACGCTCTAATCTACCTAATAAGGCCCATGATTCATGTCCATATTATGTGGAGTTTATTGTTTCGCGCCACGTGTTCGGCTAATTGCTGACGACGAACTTACCCGAATTAATGTTCAATTTATTGCTAATATCGCACATTGAATTATTAACAGCTAGGCGCACACATTAGCACCGAATGTATATAATATTAACTGGTCATAATCACTGCTTAAAAACTAAAGGGCCATAAAACGAAAAAATCCAAAAATGTTTTTATTGCAAAAATACAATCACAATTCACATTGTATGTTGCAAAAAGATGTATGGTTGTTTTATTCCATATTTAGTATATTTTGATCATTTTTTATATATTCAAAAGTAACTTATGTGCTTATATCTCTTCTAGTATTCAGTTTATTATAAAACTACTTAAAACATTTAATGCTACTTAAAATACGCTTCTAACGATGTATAATATGCATATGTTTTATATATATCTAATAAGGAAAAAAATAGACAAAAAATTATTATTATTTTTTCGATTAGCGCTCCTGTAAAAAGTATAATTTTGATTTGTGGCCCTTTAGTTTTTAAGCAGCGATAAGTAATCATAAAAAGTTAAATTGGTTTATGTTTGCTTCAAAAACTCGCGAATGGTTAGACCGATTTTAATTCGGTTTTCACTATATAGAAAGTGGGATAAACAAGGAAGATTTTTATAATATATAGAAATTTGCACTTGTATGTAAGTACCTATAGTGTATATGTAATAATATGTTTACAACTTCTTTTCTTTTTGTATAACTGTTGACTGTATTTAATATACAGTAACTTAATATAAATTCTGTATTAATTCTGTATTCTTTATTATGTTATTATCATAACATATTACAAAATTAAATTAAAATAATCTATTATGACGGATTATATATAAAATAAAGACATAGTCTGTCAGTATATTAAACTATAGAACTAACTTACCTTATTACTCCCCCATCTATTTTTTTATGAATTAAAATTTTTGAAATAAATACCAAAAACAAAGATATGTAATTTAATCTGAATATATAAACAACGAAACTTCTGTAAGTTGACATTATAACATACTCCGTGCTTTACTCTATTATAAGCCGTTGTTTCTCTCCGTCACATCGCCCAAAATAAATTAGGTGACGACTGATAAGCTACTCGGCAAATGCTCTACACAACAGGTACACAACACGTACCTACACATGTGTGTCCCATGCTTTGAAAGTGTTATCCATCGAAATACTACAATGGAATTTGCGTCATAAATGCCAAAGCGGCACATAAAAAGAACGCCTATGACAGAATCATGGCGGACTCTTGCCTTCATGCGTCAATGGTAAAAGGTAGTAACGATCAACTTCTACTATTTCATTTTAAACTCTAATGGGTTGACGTAAAGTCTTATTTTCTTTAAATTACGTACTTATTATTATGTTTGTTTTGTTTTAAATGACAGTTCATGCTCTACGCATATGTCACTTTTAAATGTTCCATAAAATTCGTAGTGTTTTGTATGGCACGCGATTTCCATGTTGTAGTAGTTTGATGGTGTTAACGCAAAAAAAAATGTTTCTTTTTTAGTTTATACGAAGAGCACTTCGATGCTAATGTATACACACATTTTCATTTGGCATGAAATGATTCTTAGGTTTTAGATATTAACGTAGGTAATTATTTATATAGAAGATCGCGTCGTGTCTTGCAGCTCATATATTATAGGCAGGACGGGATTAACCCATATCGGGGTCCCTAGGTTAAAATATTGAAACAAAAAAAAACATTATTTTACAGATTATTTTAAAAGAATTGTAATACTTTTAATTTTAGAAAAAACTATTTCAAGAGAGTTTCTGAAGGGAACAAGTCAAAATTCATAATTATTAGATGAATACCTATACGTGTTTTTTGATAAATTTAAAAAATTAATTTCCGGAAAATTTATTGATTACACTAGCGTTCGACTCTCGACTTTGCACGGATAAAATTTTATTTTTCAAATTTATCGCTCTTTTTACTAGTCAAAACCGTATCAAAATTCGTTGGGTGGTTAGGAAGTTGTTAGCGAAAAACTTTTGCGTTAATCAAAAACAAAATATTTTTTCAGCGACAATTTATAATTTTTTTTATCGCTTTCTTTGAAGGATTCATTTAAACATTATTTGGTATCGACCTCAACGAAATATTGAACGAAACGAAACGAAACTGTGAGCTCAGGCTCTTTATTTACATGTCGCGTTGCGCGTGCGACACATGCAATCGTCACAAAAATATTTAAATTATTCGTAAACACGGCCCGACGGTCGCGAGAGCTGTAAACACTGCGATCACATCCTACGACTACTTGAAGACAATCAAACTGAACATAAATAAATATGTGCTGTTCACATTCCACGCAAAACAAACTTCCAATAGAAATTTCTGTTTTAAAAATTCCACAGTGGGTCAGACGGGAACTGTGGATCCAACGGGCACTTCTATACAGGAGGCAAAATTTGCGGGTCCAAAGGGTCCGAAGCCTCTATAACAATAGAACGAAGCTGCTCTCGGCGGTTCCACGTGCAGCTTTTATTAATTAAATTAAACTACTGACAAATGAAACTATAATACTGCTGAGTTCCACCAAAATTTGAGCATCCCTTTTGGCGGAATTCTAGGAGTAGCCCTACAAACTAAAATAAACTACAACGCGATGCCTATATGCAGGTAATGTAGGCAAACACCTATAGGGACCAAAAATGCTTCCGTCCCTTTTTACTGCTTCTTTTCTAAGAGTAACAATGATTTTATCATATACAAGATCCTAAACATAGGGTTTTTTATCGCTATTCCTAAACCTAACCTAACTCGTTTAGAAAATCTTTTTCTCAGACCATATTCACTTATTGCGTATTTTTTCTGTAATCCTGTAATTATGATTCTATTTTAGTTTATTAAGGCACTAATTTATACTTTTGTTGTTACAGATGCACCACCCCATACAAATGAAGCCGGCTGACAGCGAAAACAGAAATGGTAAGCGATATTGTAATGAAAGTTATTTTATTTTATTTGGAAATATTTTCAATAGTTTTATGTTTGACAATTACACATTAATAGTTTGATATTAAAAGCAAAGAACGTATAACCGGCAATGAGAAAAGTTGAAAAGTAGACTAGAGTTAAGATAACTCGACAAACTCTATCGTAAGAGCAATTCTATACTTTGCTACGCAGCCATAATTTTATACTATTTACGGTTATTACATATACAATATACCTAATTAGCTTTTAGTTTAATAGTAATTATAATAAATATCATTATTACTGTCCACAAGGTGACCGCCATGTTGGACGTCGACAATCATAGTCCCGCTGATTGCTGTTTCAGCAAACAGTCTGAAGCCTTCCAAGCCTTCATTCTTTTTTTTATTTAATAATAATTATGTAATGCCGACCCTATACTCCACAAATAAAGTCCTTATCCGTGATAACGATCGAAAACCAACTACAATTTTATTATACATTCAATACAAATTGGATGTCTCTGCTCCAGTCCTTCTTGGCAAGTAATACAACTTGGCTAATGGTTTTCGAGTCTTAACTAGAATTCCAGTTTAAACTATTACTCTATCGATTCTATTACATATTTTGAATATATAAACAAAGGATTATTTGAATTTAAGATTTAAAATATAAATTAATCGTAATAGTCGAAATTTAAAAATTAATAGTCGAATAAGTCGTAAATGAATAAGTCGTAAAAAAAATTATTCGACAAAAAAGATAGGAAATTCATTCATCTACTATAAAGGTGATTTTGTGCATTTAGGGTCAGTACGTGATACTGAACCTATTTAAAAAAACAAATAAGAGTAGTAATTTAGTGCAGAAGAAAATTCTCTATTACCTGTTAGTATTTATTGACTGAAGATAAAGTACAGAATACAATATGCAAATAGGCGGACGCGTCGCGTCCCTGCTTCAATATGAATTGACCCTTACATAACAGCCCGTTCACACATGCTCTCCGTATTTACAGTAGCCTTTTTCACGAATACGACAAAAAAATATGCTCTGTTCACACATAGGCACTGTAACGTTCAGCGTATCCGTCGTTACTGGATGAAAGCTATACGAAGCTATGAAAGTTATACGGATACGTTTATTTTTTATGTTCCGTCATCCAGTATTCGATGACAAAACGGAATGTCATAATTTGTCGTACCGGTATTTTCTACTGTATCCAGAATACTGTGTCGTGTGTGAAGTCGCTCATACAACTCTATACGCTATGGATTAAATAAAACGTATTCGATAAAACGGACCAGTAAAACGGAGAGCATGTGTGAACGGGCTGTAAGAGTGGTCAGCGCTTATGATAGCTAGTTATGCATGCTAGCATGTGCATAAACATGTGCATTGTGTCGAAGTTGAATACTAACGTCTAAGCTAGTCCGAGCCTTTATCTTAGACACTAGTTTCTTCCAGTGACAACAATTCCACTTATAGTAAAGTTTAGTAATTTATTTATTTATTTTTACTTAATTGCAAAACAAATACCTACATAGTTCAGTAAAACTTTAGGTACTGGAAAATTATATTTCCATATTTTATTCAAATAATATACCTTGAAAATAAATTTATTGAGTGGAAGTTCGATTGAAATATTTCTGTAATGTTTCTTCATTCGTTTGACAAGCGACAACCATTTTGTACCCGAAAGCGGTTATAGCCGTATCTTGCTTGTATAACTATCTTGCGAATTTTCTTAAGCGATCTTTCCTATCGTAAATCATTCTGCGTACAAGAAAACAATTGTTTCGCTCGACTATAAACGATCTTTTACACAAATTAATCAAGCCCACTGCCAAATTAATGAATCCCTTGTAATGAACAAAATAGAGCTTAATTTTGATTGATCGCTAAATTAAGTTATTTGGAATACGTATAGTGAGAACTGTTGTGTTCCCTTTTGACAAATATTGGGAAATAAATTTAAATATACCATTTCTTAGTTATAGAACTCATTTCGTTTTCTGTCATTATTATTATCATTTTATACCACCGCTAAGTTTATTGTTTTGTAAGTTTCTTTCTGTCTTAATAAGGCAAAAACCGTGCACCACGTTTGATGGGAACAAAGGCTCAGATTAAATAAGTTACTGTGGACAAAGGTATCTAAAGAAGCGGCTCTTAGGTACACCCCTTGGACTCCTAAATACATAGATATTTGAATAAATTAATTAATTTAATAGTTAATTAATATTAAGTACCATTTACTTATTGAGTATCTGACTACAAATGCAAATTATACGAAATAGCCGTAACTAATTAAAAAAATTATAAATGTACACACAATTTTTCGTCACCTTGTATTTAAGATCATATTTACTAGGTATTTATTCTTTAATACAAGGATTCATGCGTTATTAATTCGTTTTCGTGTAGTGGTTGATTAAAAAACGATAAGAAGTCTTGTTTCAGCGCTAATATGCATTCTAATGTACCTTACTTAATGGTGATTTGATCACACTTAACATTACACGAATTATAGACTCAACTCAAATGAATTACCATACAACACTTTAATGCCACAGATCCAATGCAACCAGTGTTACCTAAAATTTTAAAAACCACATCATAATAAATTGAGGTCGCAGTGATCAATGGGGCAGGTGGCGTTAAACGGCAGTTACCACACTCCGTTACGGAAGACCATCGTAAAATAACAGCATGTGTGTATTCTTGGGATTCAGGGAGTGACTATAGGTCGCCGAAACCTCGCACGTATCCTATCTCCTCCTCAAATCCTTTATCCTGTTCAGGTTAGCAACGCACTTGTGGCGTTGCTTGTACCGAAAGATATTTATAAAGTTCCTTCATACTGATAGATAAGACTTCAAAAACATAAAAATTTCTACACTTTCATACCTTAGGTAGATTTTCTTTAAGATTTTTTTTTATATATGTAATCACGTCAACTAGAAGTTAAGCTGTCTCTCGAAGTAATCGAACTATAAGAAATTTCAGTTGTTTCAGCGGTTAGCCATTAAAAATTAACATATTGATACAGAGTATATATTGGAAAGATTGATTATGTTTAATAAATTTTCTCTGAAGGAGATATTTTTTTAATCGACTTGACGCGAATAAAAATAGCTAGTCATCAAATAAATATTAGATAGTCACTTGATTTTAAATATGGGTCGATTAAGACTTAAACAATGACTACATCCTATTAGACAGTAAACTCAGTCATTTTTGTTGTACAAACATGATTGTTCATTCTTCTTCGAAGGTCAACCCGCGCCACCGGTATCGCTCGTTCACAGTCATTTAGTTTACGTTAAGATTAGCGTGTTGTTCGCGATGAATCAATTAGTGTATCCTGACCGAGACAGGCCCGTAATCAATCTGTGTCTTGAACACTGACATGGGGTATTAATTCACTAGGCGTTGTTATCTTTTAGTTGCTCACCGAAAAAGTAAGCACACCTTAAAAAGGGCACTTCTGCCACGCAAATTTCAACGCGCCAATAATGTTTCTTCCCTTGACGTACAAGTTCTAGTTCACAAGTTGAAATTGGCGTGTTAATTCTCGATGAAGCTCCAAAAATATGAATATCGCTCATGTGAATAGGAATGATGTCTAGAAAAATTTTTTTTTTTTTTACCAGTAGGTACTTACTTGAACAATTGCAAAAGTTATAAACAAATTAAGTTATAAGTTATAAGTTGCGGACAAAATATAATATACCTAATAATATACATCCAAGTTGGCAAAATAAATATTGGTATTTGTGGAGTCAATAAAGGTTAACTATATTATTATATTTATATACTTAATTAATTATTTATTAGGTTTTTGTTACAATGACTATAGATAATTATTTATTTATTATTTCACAAAAATAAAAATCTTCGAAATAACTAAAAAAAGACCACGTTTACTTTTCACAATGTGTTCATAGAATATTAATAAATTGTTCAAGGACTGCATTCAAACGCATGACAAATCGATTCGCAGCTCTCTCGAGTTACCTTAATTTATTATGTATTATACACACGTATTATGTATGTATGTAGTAGCCTTTCAATGTGACAACGCAAACCTACACATTCAAATCGTATGCTGTATTCTATTTATACGATGATCGAATATATTGGATGGCGATTCGATTGCCATCAATCTGCCGAGCCAATGCGTCTCGCATCGCTTTACTAGGGATTCTATTCCACCACGCACTCTTCTTAAAAGAAGAAGTAGAAAAATTACGACTGTAGTAAATTTTTAACCGTCGTCGGTGGAGCCTGGAGACACCGTCAACCCGCCTGCCATTTTCAGTACGACTATAGACAAAGAAAAAATACGAATTAACTGTGGAGTTACGAATTAGTCTGATAATAATTATGTTGTGGTGCCATTAGCAAAGGCGAAACGGGTATTTTCACTTTATTTCGACTTTTTCCTGCTTCTTAACATTGCTTCTCGGAAGAAGAAGATGCGCAAGTTAGTTGGGAAATACCACTAGTCGCCAGGTGCAGTGGTGTAATGACCGTCAAGTGTCAAAAAACCTTAAAAATAAATTAAAAATCCCACCCTTTTTCTTGAGTATGATAGGTAATTAATCTCCAACTAGAATAGTAATATATGTACATGAGTCCTCCTTATTAAATTTATTAATAATTCTTTCTTCTAGGGAGGCATTCTTTTTTTGTTGTTCACAATACGTTCTACTGAACCACTTTTTTCTAGCACCATTATGAACTATAATGAAAATATGAAAATTAGAGTATTGAGCGTTTGCGGAGACAATGAATGAGCGATCATAGTCATCTGAAATGAAGCCGTAGCGCCTGTAATAAATAGTGTCTGTGACGGTGGCAGGACGGAACTCATTAGCGAAGGGGCCTAGGGCGGTGAGGGGTGGAGGGCGGGCAGCGGAGCAGAGGTGACACAAGACCGCGAAGAATGACTGATCGTCCGTCAGCGCGCGCGCACCTACAATATACGTGTACAAAATACGCTAGTTGTGTGCCGGCCGCGGTTCAATGCAGACGCGTCATGTCGTGAAGTGCAGTGAGTGAGGTGTAGTGTTGTGAAGGATGCGTGGCGAGGCGGGCGGTGCTCGCGGCAAATCGGGCGGGGGCAGGAACAGCACTAACTATCCGCCCATCAGCTCCGCCTACTGGCTGCCGCCTTCGAACCCGACCCCGTACCACGTGCCAGGTTTGCATCGAACCCTACCTATCTCAATTGGGAAATCCGTTACAGGAACACGTTCGCAAGAAATACGACTAGAGGTCGTGAACAGTGTTCGAAATTTGACCATAAACAAAACAGTATAGACATATTTCATAGGTAGTAGTGTCAAACATATATGCTCGTGTGTCAATCACGCGTATTTAATTGATTTAATGTATTTCTAATGCATATTTTCTAGAAACACTAGCTGCTACCCGCGACTACGCCCATGTAACTTTGTAAATTATATACTAAAAACCTTCCTCGAGAACCACTCTATCTACTGGTGAAAACAGCATGATAATCGGTGCAGTAATTTTTGAGTTTATCGTGAACAGACAGACGCGACGGAGGACTTTGTTTTATTATGTAGTGATTAGCTTTCTCCAGTCCTTTTTCATGTAAACTTCAAGTCTACGAAATTTCACTCCCCTCCGTCCGCGCGATTTTCTTAAAAAGGGAATCAAAGTTTTAGCTTCACGTATTAATATATAGATTAGATATCAACATATTCGCGTTTGTCATGCCTGTAAAATCAAACCGATTTTGAGTTTACACGAAAAGAATTTTTGGTTGAAAATGTGCCCACACATTTTTGTCTTTCCATGTGTTTTTTCGTGTTTCAATACGAAATCGAAAGCGGCTCTGACATTGACCGATATGCACTCGGAAAAACAATACTGAAGCCGACTCGCGCGACACTCGATCCGCGTGAAATGTGGCGAGAACACAATAATTTTATTAATTCGAATCGATATTTACCACGTAATTATCAAAGTGATTGGGTTTTAATTTGAAATTTAATCGTACTTGAATAGTTAGATACGAAATGGACATGCCTAATAAATGCGGAAAATATTATTATTTCGTAACTAATATAAGTAGGTCAATCGGATTTTAAAATGTTTCATTGTATGTATGTCATCGGTACATAGTAGAATTGGGCAGATCATATTTCTGTTAAAACTGAGAGGGTCGCCTCACTCCGCTCCGCTTCGCTCCGCTCCTCATCGCACCTATTTTTGACTTTTGGTGAAAGATTTTTGATTTCATACTTTACGATCTGCCCAATTCTACGGATCTGCCCACGACATGTATAATATTTGATTGAAGTCATTTTCTTCTTGCGGTGCCTCTTCAACTTATTGGCGATCAGCCTGGAACAATCCTCTCTGTTTTTGTTCTTGTAACAGATTATTTGCATTGCTCTCAGATTCAGATTCAGATTGCATGATTTTCAGCCACGACACATTACTCACAATTTATAAATACTTACTTAAATACATGTAACTATCTATTTACGTAAATTATTGGTAAAATTGTATTATAATTTAAATGACAAATAGTCATAAATTGATACGAGTCCAGAAGCCAATAGAAAATATTAAAGAGTCAAAGTATCCTTAACTTGTTGAACCCATATTTTATCTCCCTAAAGATAACTTATAGACTTCAAGTCTCATCTGCACCGCTTAAGGCTTATCGTGCTCTTATAACTAAGTAATTGTCAGTAGATTAAAGTTTTGACACCACCTTAGTTAGTAGAGCTTGTGCCATAGTGCTGCCAACTTTAGTAGATCCCATTCTCTTATCCTTTCCTAACCCCTTATACTGTGGTCGGCAGAGTGCACTTGCAACACCTGTGGCGTTGCTTGTGTTATAGTAGCTACTATCAAGTGGACCGTCAGCCAGTATGCTCGAGCTTAATATAAAAAAGGATAAGGTTAATGGGCTCTGGCATACTTTACTCACCCACTGAAACTCTCGTGCTTCTATTTCGCGGTGGTCTCTGTTTGAGGGTGTATACTGCTGTCAGACGGGCTGCTCAATTTGTAAGAGCGTAACGCAGTGTACCATGCCACTAATATGACATTTCATTTTCAAAGTGGGCTCTGCCGGGAATCGAACCCGGAACCAGACCGCTAACCTTAACTAGGTACTCAACCATTTCATTGGGTGTACGCGTAGAAAATTTTTAAATACATTTTTTTATTTGCTATTACATTACTAAAATAATGAAATTATGTTCAAAGCACTTACGATAGAGACTGTACGAAACTAGTTAATACTTTTTTTTTTGTTTGCCTATTGTACAATCGGCGCGTCGATTGTCGCCGACCAAAATAAATCGTTTGTTTGTTTCATCGTTTTTCGTAAAGAGTATACAGAGACGTCTAGTCGGACCATCTATTCGTTTGTTAAATGAGGATTTGTTAAATTTAACCAATAGGTACTCAACGATACTCCTCGGCTGATATAAATGCATCGAATTTCTCACTAACTACTTCATCTAGCAATTTATAGAGCTGAAACTTTGAAATTATTACGAGTAACTATTAACACTCGGTTGCATGGATCCTCTGGCAGTGATCCCTGCAGCGAAAGCGATCTCCTGTGTCGTTACTTCTATTTACAAGTGAGGATAGTCACCTATCATCAGCCTGACTGCCTCCTTTTCTCACAGTAAACATGAAATCTGATATTTTTTCATAATAAAATGGGTTTCACGTAATCTGACAGTCCACTTGATGATAGCTTCCAAAAAAAGACTCTGTACTCTGTTAAACAAGTCCAATGACGAAGCGAATGATTAGCGAAGCGGAATTACCTCAGAACTTTGGGTGAATACTGCATCTGTGATCCGCAAAGTACGGTGATAAAACTCGTTGTAGGCATTAATTTAGTTTTGATTAATTGATACAAACAAACTCAACAGAGCACTCACTGCTATATCATAGCTGGTAGAATTATAGTTTCGATTGAATTAATATAGAATAATAATTATTACATACCAAGTAAACGTGTGATAATGTTCTTCAATATAATGGAATAACAATCACGTAATGTTGCATACTTTTTACTGAGAAATGTCCGTGTAACCGCCGCCTCAACGTTCGCCCAGATCTTTATCGTTCACGAGCGGCGTAAGCGCACCTCTGTTTGAACAAGTGTATTCAAGTTGTCTTTCCACCTCACATTACTTACAACGACATTACTCAACTCACAACTGTATCTATACAATATACATAAAAGTCTAAACAGACTTCGACTATTTTATAATATCAATACTAATAATAAATCTGTAAGGGTCGGTCATGGAGTAATTTGCTTTGTTTTCAGAGATATCGTGTTTTTAGGCTTTATACATGATACTAAAACTAAATTGACCATTTTTAGAATGTATGTATGTTCCTCAATAACTCTTAAACGAGTTAACTGATTTTCATGAAACTTAGTAGATAAACATATAGACGTACGGGACACAAGATAGGCTACTTTTTCTTTTTCAACGCGGACGAAGTCGCGGGCGCCAGCTAGTTTATAATATATAGCGCAGAAACCTGCGCTAAATTTCTTTTAAACCATCCAACGAATTTTCATACGAAAATCACTAATGGACGATTTGTAAGATTTGCAAAAAAAATGCATCATTGCGATGCCGGGGGCCAGTTATAATAATGGGAATCTAATAATAAAAAATCGTATAAATTAAGAATAAGTAACCATTTTATCTGTATAGGTATGTAACTATACATTGTACAACTATATCCCTTTAACATTTTGGTTACATGTAATATTTTGTTGCTAAATTCACTCTCTTGTGTTGTATTACTCTAATTTTTTGTCACACTTCATACCTTGTTGAGTCATTGTTATGACATTGTAGGTAAATATTTATTATGTAGTTAGTCGCTCTTTCTTAAAATTAAAATGACAGATTTAATATTTACATTAAAAATTAAAACAAAAACTTATCACTCAAATGTCTAATAATTAATCAAATCAAATGTTTTTTAATATACTTAATAGAAACTTCATTTATAAGTTTCATTACTTACTTATTCATTACTTATTACTTATTCATTATTCATTACTTGTTTATAAAATTATAATATAATAAAAAAATGTATGTGATTTACCTAAAGTCGACATAAGCTTAAAAAACACTCGGTGAAAACGCCGATTACCTTGATAGGACAAGGCAAGAATAAAGATGTAGGCTCTAAATTTTACGAAAAATTTCAAATAGTTAACAAATAGTTACTAAACAATTTTACTAATATTTAAATTTTTTTATCTTCCACATGTCACATTGATAAGATTGTTCGGTTGATTTGAATAACCAAAAATGTTTAATTGGATATTTGTTGTCATTTGAACCATAAATCTTTAATGAACATTGACTGCATTAGTTACTTTTTAAATGTTTAAAAAAATTTTTTTTTCATTAAATAATATTATTATAATCACGTCACACAAGTGCTGTTGTATAAACATAACATACCTACACACACATTGAGAGAATAAATATGCGGTTGACATGCACACTTGTAAACGAGGCATTGTTTAATTACACCGACTAACAGAGGCTGTCTGTGACTCACACGCTGACATTCAGCAGACGGCTACGGCACGAAGACAATAGGTACCCAATTACTACTGCTAAGCAATCGCAGGAAATATTAAATAGTTATGCAGTTTGCTAATGGCAAAATTTGTCAGTTATTTGAAACTCGATATTCTTTTGAGTTTCAATTTTGAAATCGGCTGCGATAGCTGAGTATGGCAATTACCTAGAACCATCGATGCCTAGAACAGAGTGGGATGCAGACAATTGTTCGAGTCTCAATCAGGACCGTTCCTTTTCTTTAACGGTAAAGGAAAATAATGTGACAATTTTTAAAAACAGTCAAGTCACCGAGTGTATAAAAGCTCTGTGGCGCGATCGTCGTCCATATCGTTAAGCTTTCACTCGTTTTTGCTTGATTGAGTAACAAACTTTCGCATTTATAATATCACTAGTGACCCGCTCCAGGCATCCCCCGAGGTACAATTTTATATATACAAACCTTTCCCGTTTAATCCTCTTTCCATGTGTGAAAACCCAACTAAAATCGGTCAAACAATTTTTGATTTTTTGAAGAGTACACAAACAAATTTGACGTTTGTAGTTATGTATATAAATGTATATTATTTATATTTTTATATTTAAAGATTAGGATTAAGATATGCATATAATATATATAAATTGTTACTAAAGCATACTTAGTGCACAAAAACTATTCGTTGTTCAACAGGACCTACAGTCTCAGATTAAATAAGTTACTATCGTAACTACAGTACAAAACGGGACTCGTAGTATTATGACATTATGACAAGTAAAGTCGGGGTAAAAAAAGGTTCGTCACCTTAAAGTCGACATTTGCTTGCACCACGGCAATTATCAGTCATGCCAAAATTTCATTTGAAACGTCTGTCAGTTGTCTGCTTAGTGCTTCAATTTCAAAAGGTACTAAGAGTCTACGTCTTGATAAAGGAATGAATTTTATTTGAAGACTGACGAAGGTTTTCGTACCCTGACTGTACTTTGGGTATTTGGAAGGAGCGATTTACCTCAAACATAAACTCTATCGTAAACTAAATGTCACTATAATTTCCGTCAAATATTCCGCTATGTGTCGCCAAAAACCGCGCAATGAACGTGTCGTGTGACGTCCTCTCCAATGACGTATATATCAGACGATATCGCGTTCAATGGACGTAGTAATACGACGCGACGTAGCACCGCTCGCATCCGCCGAGCCGTGAACGCATAACAGTTTGCTACAGAGCAAAATGTCGATCCCATAAAGCCTCCCAGCTTTGTTCCAGTGATACGGACATCGTAGGGTTGGAGAAATGTATATTTTCTATTTTGATTCTTTTCTGTGAATAACTAATAATTATAACAGTTTGTTTTTTTTACAAGCCTTAAAATTAAAGCAACGGACATCGTAGGGTTGGAGAAATGTATATTTTCTATTTTGATTCTTTTCTGTGAATAACTAATAATTATAACAGTTTTTTTTTTTTTACAAGCCTTAAAATAAAAGCAGTGAGGTTTGAAGATACCTACATGCTTATATTTTATATTTAACTAGGTTTTGCCCGCGACTTCGTCCGCGTCCGATCCGCGCTACCAAACTTCATACGATCACCCGCTGGACTAATCTGAATATTGTCTGAAAATTTCATTACCTTTTATATATCGATTTTTAAGTACCTATTATATTAATATTTTCTCATAGTTAATATGTTCTGTTCAGGGTTATGTTTTTGTTCAGGGTCAAAGTACTGTAGGTTTACTTACTTATTACATACGTAGTGTCAAAGTGTATTTATTTTAATAAATGTAATGTAATTATATACTTAAATAAAACTTTTCTACAGTCCTACTCCATTTATTAACTAAGTGTACCACACTTCTCTGTTCGCGCAATCTTCTTAAAGGGAGATCCAAATATTTTAATTAATATTCCAAATATTGAGTTTTTAAACTGGGATTTCCTATTTTTATTCAGTGTCATTGGGTATAAAAAAGTTGATATTTATCCTGTATTATGTTGTACGGAAGAATGATGGTAGATTACTGTTACATATATTTACTAAAAGTAATTTCCCTAATCATAGTAATTGTTGTTTTGAGGAAAAAAAGCTGCAAAATTATAATAAAATTTTGTAATTGTAATTAAAAATTACATGAATTTTATGATATTTTTGAATTAAATCTGAATAATATAATATATTGTAAAATAATAAATATTTAACTCGTATTTTATGTAGTTTGAGTTATTGCGATTTAAACCATACTGAATACATCTTCGAATACCAATTCAAAATTCTTTTTGTATAATAATATGTACAAAGCTTACAAATTAATTGTAATAGTTTTCCTATTCGGTTATTTACTCTTGAAATGCCTAATGTTAGTCTGTCTTATTATTTTTGTCTTTATAATTTTATTATTTCATAACATTTTTATTAGCAAACCATTACTACAGTCAAATAACTATGAGAAGTAGAAAGAAAAAAATATTGAACTATTATGTCATTGATTCTTGCTTAAAAATCAAAAAACAACAATTTAACTTTTAAATTACGTTATATATATATATATTTTAACCGTCAGTAGGTACCTTCATCATTACCAACAGTCGATCTCCTAAACACAGTTGTCATTATTATACCACTTGTCCTCTATTATTTTCACAGCGTGTGGGTACAGTAAGCGGAACTTGTCGTGCAATAACTATTCGATATTCGATCTTATTCCAAACGCGTAAAGGAGTAAACGCACTCGATCGATTCGCACGCCGTACCTCTTAACCGCAAACGTATTAATAGCACGATCATTAGCTTTATTTCAGATCTCATATTCCTGTGTGCTGACACTAACTATGTTGTAGAATTCTAGTGAATCCGAAGTCCCAGTGCTAGATTTTTAGTGTGAGAATAAAATGGGCAATTTTTATAACTAAGAGCAAAGATTTAACTAAGATGAGTATATTGTGGACAAAACTTTATAGATATTTAAAATTTTAATTTTTCCTACCTTAAAAAATATTATAAATTAGACAGTGAGTTTATTTGTTCGTTTTTTACGATTTTACTCCGTGTGTAAGTAGCGGTAATTTTTTTTTTATTTGATTTGTGGAGATTTTTCTAAAATATGATGCATATACTGTTTGGTATTTGTTGTAACAATTTGTGGCAACCCTATAGCTCCAGTACTAGCACTCTCAGTGGAATCTAGTGCGCATCTATTGCATATTCACTGGTAGCCAATATTGCAGGGTTGGCGCAACGACAATCTGTTTACATATTTATACGCTGTTGGGATTGGGAACAACAGTAACTGTTTATTTTAATTATTCACATCGTTATTTCGCCACGTGATTGCGAGAAAATACTATTTTATGTTAAAATACATATTTCTAGGGACATATTTTAGAAAATTTAATATACATAGTCCATAGTCTATAAAATGTGATAAGTTTTCATCCAGTTTTTCTGTAGCTACTTTTTAACGCTTGGCAAGTTACTGAAAATTAACTTTTCACCCAAAAGTTTTTCATTTCTTTTTTAACTTAGTGTTTTCATAATTTTTATTACCAAAAAATTTTTAATTTTAAGTGTTTAAATTTAACTCAACACGCTTGGTTTGCACTGAAATAGTTACGCCTAAGGCGACCTTTCACAGTTGCTTGTCGACTGCAGGCGTCGTCGGAACTATCTCGTGATCCTTATCACTTGTGCTTCCGTCCGTTTACATTCCGCGGATAAAACCCGCGGGAGGCATCCTCAACAGAGGCCGAAACGCCTTATCTGGGCCCCGGCATTGCCTCGTTAATGTTGTTCGTGTACGAGTCGCCTCATTTCGATTGCATCATTATGCATCACTATTGAGGTCAACCGTTAGTTGGTATAGGTAACCGAGTAAGTTAAACTTTACTTGAGTAAAATAATTAGACAAGGCGTGTTCTGGCTATTTCAGAATTATGTAAAAATAGAGCTGTTTTGACATCTGTCACGAGATTAACTATTGATTATTTAAGCATATAATTTATTTCGTAATACATACATGTATAAAAAATAACGCAGTAAGTAGTATTAATTTATAAGCGTATATTTGAAAATTTTGATGGTGTTCTGTAACTTATATTACCTACTTAGCTATGATGTCCCCACTCTATAACATGTTGACACACTACACACGAGAAATATTTACTCCATACTGTACACGGATGGAGCGAGAAATGAAATTTAGAAGTATGGATACAATGGCGATGAAGTTTACTTTGACAGTAGCTTTAAGAAAATATTCAGAAGGGGTGCGAGATTGATTTAGAACTACTCGGCTTTTGTGTGACGTGGAATAAAACGGGTAGTGTGAGGTTTTTTTTTATTGAATACATTTATAGATATATGTGTACATGTATATACATGTTTAAAAAAAGAAAGAGAAAAAATATTGCTCAATATTTGCGACATTTTGAGAATTATAAATATAAATATTGTGTATCTATATGTATGTTTATTATATCTATAGATACCTAATACATATTATAAAATAATATGTCACCGTCCGTCTCTGTCTATTTCTCCACTAACTTCATAAATATGACCCAAGTGATTTGATGCGGTTTTCACTAATGGAAAGAGCGATAAACGAAGTGATAAATGGTTTGTGTGTATAATTTGCTAAAAAAAATTGCAGCGTGCGACGCCTGACGCGGGTTGCTAGTTACTTAATATATTATTTTAACTTAATGTATTACTTGTAGATGTACTTTGTCCGCACTTTTAAGTAGGTAGCCATATGGCCTTGTATATTGTTTCCCAATATGGAGACTTGTCTTTTGTTTGTATTACGAATTAGAGAGTTCCTAGGTTCAGAATTATAGAAGCGATTAGTTTGAATAACTACTAGTCTGGACATAAAATATACTTTAAATGCTACTAAAATACCTGAACACTATTTTGTTAAAAATGATTCATTTAGTAACTTGTATGGTCACAGGAATAGAAAAGTCTTTAAACCATAGCAAGTTGTTTTCTTGACATCTGCAAAAAATTAAGATATAAAAGGAAAGGGTTGTGTTTAAAAAAATCCGTCCGTACCTTCCGATCGTCACAATGGGTTTGACGAAAACAGTTGAAAATTTCGCAATAAAATATGCATAATGTGTCAACAATGCCGCATTCGTTAACATTCCATTATTTATTGGAATCGATACTCGATGTGCATTCGAAGTTGCTACGAAGAGTTGGATGACATTTTTTTGCAATATTTATCGACTATACACATCGCAAAAGCACGACGAAATATCAAAGATGGGAAAGAAATATCGTCAGAGTAGAAAAACTAGTGTAACTCCATTGTTATTAAAGTTCCTATGGTTGTAGTTTTGCGCGTAGATCAACATTTGAATCATCGTTCGTCCGCGTTTAAAAAGAAAATAGTAGCCCATCCTGTGTCCTGTGTTATCTACATACATATACATACATACATACATACATACATACATACATACATACATACATACATACATACATACATACATACATACATACATACATACATACATACATACATACATACATACATACATACATACATACATACATACATACATACATACATACATACATACATACATACATACATACATACATACATACATACATACATACATACATACAGAAAAAAAAAACTAAAAATCGTCGATTTAGTTTTAGTATCATGTATAGAGCCTATAAACACGATATCTCTGAAAACAGAGTAACTTACTCCATGACCAACCCTTACAGATTTATGTCAACTGGCGCGGAAAATCGCCCTTAATTAGACTGTGTAATAAAGATGTACGTACTATAAATTATAAATATTAGGTACGTCTAAAGTATATAGAGCCAAAGGTTCTCGTTGCGTTGGTGCACTCTTTGTGAATCCATGTAAAATTGAATAATGTATGCAGCGTAAACATATCGCTGACACGGAAATGCAGCGGTTGAAATTATTTTAAAATTATGCAACGTTGTCATGCGGCAATGATTTATTACTATTAACTTTGATGAATGCGCGCTCTTTAATATGTCGCGTTCGGAATAATTGCGAGTTATCGGTTTCGAATAAACGAATTGCAATTGTTGAATTCCATTTATAAAGTATCCATCGAAATAATATATAAAGTATCGTGTATGATGAAATCGGTTTTCTCGGTAATGCTCGGTTTTCGTGTGGCGGCCGAAATTGATCAGCCAGCTTCTCTGCAACGCCCGCCCGCCCTAAATACTTCTTGTGCACTTAGCGTTTTTTCTCGTTTTTTTTGCTTTTTATTCGACTCCTGAGGGTAAACACTATTGTGTAAGTATAAGTACACCCTATAAGAGTATAATTTATTATATACATACGCGAGGTATAGTTCGCGCATTGTATTAAGGTCAGTAAACGAAACTAGTGGGGGAAATCGGCGCATGTGTACAATTGCGCACAAAATTGCTATGAGAAATGATTTTTTTTTCTTACTTGGTATTTTTTTGCCCCTTACTAACTTAACATTACAGGCAGTGTTGATATTCCTTCCATTAGATCATCGTGCGATGTCGAAGAAGGAGGTTTTTTATGCAATTTTTATTACTAATACGATAAAACAATCTGTACGCAACAGTACCCAAGAGAGCGCGAACGCAGTGCGGGAGGGGAAGAGCGACTGGTCCACCAATAACGTGTCGGCGCCGACGCGCTCCCGCCCCCCTCGCTCCTCCGCCCGCCAAACAGACTTAAAATTGAATACTGCGCATACCCCTCTACTTTTGCCGAGAAGTCTTTATCCGCCGCGAGAACTATACTATGTAATCAAAGATTTAAATCGAGAGATGCGGCATTACTAGCGAAAGTGTGTTACAAAAAACAACATACATTATACTAAAGACAAAGTATAAAATACATATACTTTTGTCTAAACACACTTTTAAACACAGACAACACATTCATTATTTCAAACGTGAATGTGACGATAGCGACGCTCTCAACAAGCGACCGTCACTCACTGTAGCTGGCGTGCAACTGTAGTTGGGTGTAGCGCCTGCGCTAAACCCATTGTTTCGAATTTTTGGTGTGTTTTTAGTATGGCGCGAGGAGATTACGCCGCATCTTCGATTTAAATATTTGTTTGTAATATACCTAATAATGTTATCGTATAAGTCGTAAAATAAAAAATATGTAAATAAATTGTTAATAGGTATAAAATAATAAAAATAATTATAAAACTGAGCACTTCAATAACGCTTCTTTTATATCGGCTGAATGGCTAAAAAAGATTGGTGTCTCTTTTTTAAGTTTTAATTTTAATTTATTTCAAAATAAAATAATTTATTTTGTGTACATTTATACAGTCCTAATAAATAAATTATTTTATGCTTTTTTTTTTCTAAAGAACTTAATAAAAATAATAGAAACGGTCCATCTCAGTGATAGTACTCGGTAAATCCTAAATTAACTACCAACCACGCGTTGGTTTTGGTTTCTGTTATTTTGCATACCTCACTAGACTGTTCCGCGTTACTGCTAGAACAGGCTGATTTATCGTTTACACTTTGTACCTGTGATTATATAAGCACAGTGTTGCCGTGTCGTGTCGTCTCCACACGCTCACTTTTAACTTTTAACTTAAAACTTAACTTAAAGTGTTAAAAATTAAACTCAAACAAGGAAAGTGAATCTGTGCACACTCGGTAAGCTTACTAACGGTTAGTAATGAATTCTTATAATTACATTGAGACGATTTTAGCTATTTTTGCACTTCCTCTCCCTGGTGAGAAGTTCCGGAAATTAGATCAAACCCCCTCTATGCTTGCTAATGTTGCTAATGTATTTTTGCTTAGTTATTTTAAATAATATAATAAAAAATATAATAAAAATATATATGTTTTTATATTTTCGGGAGTTGGCTCTGGCATGGTGGCATAGCATAATCGCCAAACGCCAAACGACTGATGATACTGTAAATATTACCTCACGGTAACGTAATTCAATGCAAGCAACAATTTGACTTCTACCGGCCAAAGGGATTTCGTTGTTTACCCATTCAGTTCATCAAGGAAATCAATCATAGCACGTTTGCAGTTACGTAAATCGAACTATGACACCTTAACTACATGATAATATGGCGCAAATTAGAATGGTTGAAAGGGAAGTGTGACTATTTATTTATACTTGTGTATTGAGTGTGTGTGTGTGTGTGTGCAATGCATTTAACACTATTCTACTCCTCAGTACTGTTATGTACGCTGCCGTCGGTAAGCATTAGGCAAACCAATGGGCCATATTAGTATAATCGATACCATAAATTTTTATGGGGATATTATTTGTTTTGACTTTATTTATAGTCATTATTAACTATTACTTATCTAGGAAGATTTTTATGAAATAATATTTTAACGTTTTTTGCTATTAATGGAAGATCTTTCAGGAAAGACTAGAATGTGTTTCGGTGAGTGAGAAAGGATCCAAAGCCTATTACCATATTCCCTTCTTTCCCTGTCATCTCGACCGCGCCCTATCATAAATCGTATTGCGTTACTTACCTTTATAGGCGACGGTATCCAGATCCACCTATCAACAAGTTTATTTTATTGTAATAAACATTTTATTGAGACGAAGTTCTTAAGAAAACAAAATAAGCAATAAATAAATGAAAGATAAGTTGATTACTTCTAATTCAAGTTTCAATCTCTAAAAGTTCTTTAAAATTGTAACTAACTTTCAAGACTTACTTATTTAAGTAGATAAGTAGATAAATATTTACTTTCTGTGAAAGTTTTACCTAATAATTGTCACAAGCTAAGACTCTTAATTCATAATTTAATCATTATGATTTTCAAATGTGTCTATTTTTCTTTTATAAACATATTAATACCTAATTTAACTTAAAAGCGAAATTTGACGTTTCGCCCCAGTTTTCTCGGTAAATACCAATAAATAGTAGGTACTGTGTTGTGTGCCACTAACGTGCCGGTTCAGTCTTTTGTTGACTTTGTGACTTGTGTAGTCGCCAGTACATAATAAGTACTTAGCCTCAATAATAAGGCGAGGCATGCACGAACACTTGACAAGGCTACGCTAATTGTCGCAGAAGGATCGCTCATATTATATACGTTTGCCTTTTGCGGCCTACTTTGTGCTTAGCCTCAACAAAACAATAAGTTCAATTGTAATGCACTGCAACTATTAAATTATCATATTCTATAGGCGAAAAGGTCGAACCGATGATCAAGCTTCAGAATTTTAAATAGCTTCGCTTCACGCATTTTCTGACATAACGGACTTGTTTAACTTTGAATAATAAAGGGTGACATTTAGGCTGATTATGCACTTGATAGTAGCTAATTAAACCTTTTTATTTTGCATCACTAAAACTATAACCAAAACTAGCTAAAGACATTCATCACAAATATTTAGTTCACTTTTTTATATATACGAGTATTTTAGTTTATATTCATTAAAAAACATTTGAAGTAGAATTATTTTTTGAAAATCTGTGTAAGTAGGCTTCTTTACAAAAAAAAAAACTTTTATATTTTAACTGATTTATCAACAGGAAGTGATTTAAAAAAATATATAAAACTACACTGGTAAATTTTAAACTTCAAACTAAAATTTATATCCATTTGTAAACAATCGTATATTTTTTATGTCAAGTTTAGATTTTTAAACATCTAAACTTATGCATTCGAAGGATCATATTGCATATAAACGAGCGAGACCCATTTTGATTTTTATCTGTAATGGAGAAGCCTATTATGTATGTAGGTATGACGTTTTTTGTGCTTTAAAAAAAAACAAAAACACCGGTTTGCTTGTGTGGCGTGCATCAAGCAATTGTTTAAATAAACTGTGCATTAACGGTTAACCTAGTAAAGTGTGAGGTCATAAAAAAAAATCTAAGTAAACTCAAGCAAAGGTCACTGTGACGAGCGTTGTAGGCTAATAGTGAAATCTGCGAAAAATCAACAACAACGTTACGCTCGAACGCTCGTATAAACCGTCCGCGTTGGACGGCGTCCATTGAATTTTTCATTGCCTTGCAATTTATAATTGTTTGAATGAAACACTCGATGGTCTCGCCGATACCGTTAAATCGTTTAGTCTAGTGAGTTGTGTTTCTTAATAGCAGCCTTGCTGAAGAATTACCGTGACAGCCTTCTGATTGGGTTAAGGA
This sequence comes from Synanthedon formicaeformis, assembly GCA_945859745.1. NCBI lineage: Eukaryota > Metazoa > Arthropoda > Insecta > Lepidoptera > Sesiidae > Synanthedon > Synanthedon formicaeformis. The sequence continues at coordinate 2,254,405 of OX243960.1, read as the reverse complement.
TAAGCAATTGATTTTAACTGTTTATTGCATTGTTTATTGTTCATACTGTTATTATTGTTATTCTATTTTTACTCTCTCGTTTCTATCGCGTTAATAATAAACGTGTTTCCCTGAGTGCACATGCATTTACTTCTTACGTAGCTAGTTCTTTATTAGTTAGTTGGCACAGTAAGCCATACTTAATATTAGAAATGTGAAAGTAACTGTCTATCTCTTACCTTTTATACACCTTAACTACTCAATCAATCTTCAAGAAATTTTGCATACACATTGTCAGAGACATAGGGGTACTTTTCATCCAAAAAAGTACTGTTTCCGAGGGATCATCAAATCAAATTCATATTTTCTCGTATGTTTTACGTTTTATTTTTCAAGTACTTTTAGTAGTTAATAAGATACAGTGATTATTTGCTGTAACATCAAAGGAATATCGCGCGAGGAAAACCTGCGTGTGTAAAAAAGAGTATGTAATATTACATAATCAACAAAATTTAAATTCAATGCGTCTATCTCGCTTGCATGAGAAGCTTACTCGTATAATTATGGGTAAACATTATTATTTGCTTGACGAGCATACTTATTATGTTTAATCTACGAGTATATTTGCAATTAAAAAAGAAACAAGTAACAGATAAATTTTATAAAAAAAAATTAAGTTTATAAAAAACGTGAATATTATAGGAATGGAATGGAATAGATTAATACTATAGGTTGTTATACCAATTAATATAGTATTGAAACGTTACAGCTTTTAGTCATTATCATCTTAGAAGTGGGACATCCCTCCCAAAAATTATCAAATAGGACCGCTCAGAAGTAGCTATCGTTGACCCGCGACCCTTATTAAATTAGGTTGTCAGTCCATCCTGTTTGTGGGTGGACGTCCCACAAGATCTCCTTCCGAACTCGAGAACCTTCCGGCTCTAGCCGGAACTCCAGTTAACTTAATACTTATTAATAACTTGAAGCTATTGATAAATTTTGCTAATAAATAAAGCTATAATTATAATAAATTTATGGTAAAGTTGCTACAAACAAATCGTATTATTTTTCTCATTTTTGTAATAATTTTTTGGTAAATGAATCATAATTGCTATCCCAGAAACACAATGTGTTGTGTTCGCTTTTTGTTTTTCTAAATATAAACGAGAATCTTCAAAGTTTCTTTAACATGAACTTTTTTTATTTCTTAATAAACTTAACGGTAACTTTAACGTATTAATATGGACGTTAACGTACTTGAAATTAAGTCAATATAACTATATCCATATTATATTTCAATTGAAATTAAAATATGAACTTTTCTAAATAGAAAGTTAAAAGAAAAGTATAGTTTTAGAATAAGTTATTTCTATCTGAATACACCATGTTATATCTCCATATAATTATTATTTTACAAATAATACTGAAGTTTTTAACAAACGAATGCGGTACTATACGGTACTATCATCGTAATGAAATACATCAACAATATTCTATTCTATGCTTATATGATACGATAACTAAGGCCGTTCAATTTGTCTGCCAATATAATATTACACAAATATAGCTTGTGGACGCTGCGTAATCGAAGCAACGAGTAGTTGAGGAATGCAATTAATGCAGTTACTACGATGGCTCCATTGCTATTGCCGAGTGAAGGTCTTGGCTGTACGAGTATCCTTCCTTCCTTATATAATAGTACAATATTTATATATCTACTTGCGTCAGTTCTTATTTAATACATTTTTAAAGTAACTTTACACTTTATTATTTATAAAGTGCACTTAACTGTTATATTATATAAGTAGATGATATATATTTGTAAAACATTTATATTTTACATTGATATTGTAGTTATTTATAAACATTCCTCTTTAAATTTTATGAGACATATAGGCAATAGGACGTATACAAACATATAAATGTTCGTAAACGAACACTGAACAGTGTCTATAGGTAATTAGGTATACATGTAATATTAAAAAAAAATTATCCTGGATAAAAAGTTTTTTTTTCATGGGAAATTCGAATGGAAGAAGCAAATATCAACAGGTCTATGTAGAGGTTAGTCTGTGATCCCGCAGAGACGGGGAGGTAGGTGGAGAATGGGGTATTATCGAAGGCATTCTGTATTAGGTACCCCGAACTGTCCCAAGGCACGGAATCAAATGAACCGATAAGTAAACGAACGTTATTATGTGCATAAATTTACTGTAATACGGTTAAATTTATTCCGGAAACGATAGCGCTTCGGATATGTACCTATGTGGCCCCTTGTTTTCTTTTTTTTTTTTTCGATCCGCGCAATAGTAGAGTGAGCCCCTTCTTGTGCAATGTTTTACGAATAAATTGAAATTTTCATTGTGCAATTCGCGGCCATTGAAGTAATTTTTGAACAATATTGTTATTGAAAACAATTTTCCTAAATCCATACAATGCCATCTTTGTGGTAGCAGTAGGCCTTCTTAGGAACCGATTCCGTCCTGACCCATTTGGTTCGCTCCGCTGACGAAACAAGCGATTCTCACATAAGGGGACAGTAACCGCCCCCTCACAGAAGAACCGTGAAATAACAGCATATATGCTGTTGTGTTTCGATTAGTAAGGGATTCCCATTTTCTATATCCGCTTCCAATAATTCCTCTCATATATTTTTGTCAGGCATTGAATTTCTTATTGTTATTTTTAAATGATCCATCGGGATGTGTGCTTTTTTGGTGCCCTATTTCCTGACAACGTGTAGGCGAAATTTCAGGATGATCGCTTGAGTAGTTAAGGCGTGAAAGCGTAACAAATAAACTCACTATCACATTAATAATAGTCTTTATTAATGTGATAGTGATAGGAATATAATGTATTGCGTTTACTATATACGTTTGACGTCAGTCAATTAAGTAATCGTCGCATTAACATCCCAATAAACGGTGCCAGACGTTCTTAGCTATAAATAGGTATATTATTATGCATTAAGCAAAGTGACGATGATAATTGAATGATCGGTTGAACGTCATCAGGTAATGGGTTACTGTCATTAGTTACGATTGTATTATCTAATGATTAGTACCTACTGGAATAATTGTCACCTATACCATAGACTAACTGTACTTATGTAATAAACGACAAATGCTTTTTTTACTCACATATTCGACATCATGCTAGAATTCGAACTTAGGATCACGTCTGTCAATATTGTATATCATATACCTAATACTGTATAAAGTTATCTCTCTCTCTCTCTCTCTTCGTATGCTTCTTCAATCCTGAAGGGTAGCCGTCAACTTCCTGAACCGGTCCCTGTCAAAAGCCAACTGGGATACCTCCTTCGATCGAGGAATCCCAGTCGACTCTCGCATATTTCTGGGCCACGACTTTCTCCTTCGCCCAGCGCGTCTCTTCCCTTCCACCTTATTACCCATCATAATTAATTATTGGAGCAGACATCTATCGTATATACCTAGTTAAAGAAACCACCAAATATAAATTGATTACCTATACTATGAAAACTGATATAGTTTAGTTTGTTACATTATCGCAGTGTCACCCTATTACACGCGAGTCCGTAACATAATGCACACGGGGGCAATAATTCACTATTTCCTACCCCTCTCACCCCTACCAGCCCCCCGCGCCTCACAGCTTAATATCGGCAATAACGTAACTTTTTCGTTTGCCCCTCTGTAATTTCCCAGTCCTGAATTATGACATGAATCATGGTCAACGTTCACGTTTTTTCGGCGGGGAAATGCAAAATTTTTATTTATCGACGACGCGGTTCACGAATTTCGCAATATTATTCTTACATACTTTTACGTACTAAATTTTATAACACTTAGGGCTCTCTTTATTATTATGAAGGTTACTAAAACAAATCTAGAATTCTTTGACATGAAATAGCATATATCTTCTTTTCATACATCTAAAAATGGATGTCTGAGTATAATGTATCAATTTGAATTTTTTATGTCTGAAATATTCACGTATTTCAGATTAATATATGGTTTGCGCTGATCTCAAAAGCTACTCAAAAAGGAGTTAGGTTTTTATATTATATGATTTGCAGAAAAAGATTACACCCGTTCGAATCCGGGAGCGGGGATAGCTAGTTATGTACAATATGCTTTAATTGTGTAATAATTAAACTGCTATAGGTTTTTAGTCCATTAGCTCTATTCACTAAAAAAAACAGATGAATACTAAAACGCTCAGTTTGTGAGTGGCAAAAAAAACTGAGTCCGAATCCGCGTGTTAGCAGTGAAATCGGTGTGACTTTGCTCCTTGTACCATGTAAACTACTGGTTAACATTTGAGATTGAGATCTACGCTTCCGAGCCGACCATTAAATTGCCACCACACGAACCACTAATAACGTTACGCGAACACCATTTCGAATAATACCAGTAATCTGGTGTATTTGGCGCCGTTTTGCTGCCAGCTTAGCACTTCAGGGCTAAAAATAAGTAATGAAATAAATAAAATTGATACCTATTTTTTTTTTCATAGCAACCATTAACTCTTAAAATAATCTTATAATCTGTATTTTTAAGCTGTTAATTATGCAACGGATTCACTATCAATTATAGATATTTTTCTGGAAACTTAGTAATAAGAATAGTCATATTTAACCATATATCAAACGTATATATATTCGTAGTAGTTAAACCGAATATTGCCGAAATAAAAGTGACCCCAATATTCAACCTCATTTTAAAGCATTTAGGTTGACTACATTCTTTGTTGTTATAATTAGTTATATAAATAAATTATATTATATAAAGTTTAGGTTAATTTTAAGGTTAATGTTATTATATTTATAAATTTTTGAGTTTAATTAATCAATGCTTAATTTATTAGTCGTCAAAATTTGTAATGTGTGTAATTGTATTTTTGTTAACATGACAGCTAAGCTAAAATTATTCAATGTAATATAAAATTTTTCTTTAAATGATTCCAGTTTTCCTTTTTAAATAATAGGTACAAAAAATGTAAGTTTTTGTAGTAGCAATATTTAATTAAATTTAAATATTAAAAACTCTACATACTTTGTTTTTATTATTAATGATAAACTTCTAAATAAAATCATCTGCAGTCTGAAGACACCTTAATATTCACAGATGTGATTCGTCAGACGACACGCGGTCTTACCTCACACTGTCATCAGATCAAATTTTAACAAAGATAAAGCTTTCCGCTCGTTTAATCTCTAATGTCTAGATAGTAGAGTGTTGAATTAGCTAATGGGAGTGCATAGTTTTTTTTTTATGTAAAATAATCATGGCACAACATTCCACCACGTTTTAGGAACAGCGGTAACTCGCATAACATTATTTTGGTTGGAAAATATAAACAATTTTATTAAATCTATTATATTATGTACGTTATGTTAAAGCATCACGTTTTTTTATTTTGTTATAAGCAAAATTACGGTTGATACATTAGTTACTATTTATATTTACTGTATTTACCTAACTTTTACATACTGAACACTCAACTTACTTACTTATTTACTTACTTACTGAAGCTTTTTACGATCGTTTGTAAGTGAAGTTTATTTTGTTCTCTAGTCGTGACAACAACTTATGGTGCGTTGAGTGTTCAGTTGTTTTGCACTTTTGAATGTGTTAATCGACTTTTGCGGCCGACTGTACTTATCAAGTACTTATAGTAAAATAACTTAGTATATAAATACCTATTTTGAGTCATTAGATTATCCTTTAATTCTCTTTCAGTCTAACTAATGCATAAAACAGTCATTGTTCATTTTAGTAAAATGTGCACACTTCGATATTTAGTTTAAAATATTAAGACCAATATAGTCCATGTAATGTAATGTAATGTAGAGTAAGTCCGTTAAAATCGATGGTTAAAATAAATGTCTACTAGAATATAAAATAAACAAAAAAATAAAGGAAGTTAAGATAAATGGAACGTGATGCGCGCCAATAAAACAATATTATAAAACCGTTTGATACCAAATTAGCATTGATAGACGGGCAATATGACGATTGACGAGCGAATTGGCATGTTCTGCGTTTAGTAGTATTATAAAGGCGTCATTACACTGCACCACTTCTTTATTACAATGCTATCCCGCGGTTTTATCGGCGTATTTTTTTAAGATATAAAACAAGTCCTGACTTAGCGACATAGGCTGTTCCACAATGACTACATCTGAATTGAATTATGAAAAACTAAGTTCTAAATAGTTAGAGGCATTTCGCTATCCACTGTAACTAAAGTATGTACGTAATAACATTCCCAAGGACATTATTACAGGCATAAAATTTTCCTATGTTTTAGTCCTAGAAATTGACTATCTATCTATTGTACAAAATATATTTTAAAACCACCTAATGATACAATGAAAATCAATTTAACCAAGTAATGTGACTGTAAAAAAATATGACTAAGAGTGATATATGTGTCGTTCATTGTAAAAGTTGTGTAACTCCCTATTTTTAAAACCATCTTTTCTTGCCTAATGGTATTACATTTAGTCAAAACTTTCAATATAAAAGTGCCTCCAATATAACCTCCAATAGTTGCATTAAAATCCCATAGATGAAAACAATGAATGAATGCGTATATTTTTTTCCTACATTATAATTCGCAAAAAGCTCGTTATTCTAAAATTCATTTACAAGGAGATAGTTCACTTTTACAATGAACGACACATATATGCATCCAAAAATGTTTGTAACATAGATATAGATGACTTATCTTAAGTTGGGCCAATACGAAGTGTAAGGACAACTTAATACCACGAGGCCCCATAGTACAGTCGTATAAAAGTCGACCGCCCTCGCCTTCGCACGGAGGTAATTTTTTTTCCATAAATACGAACAATTCCATACTCTCTCCATTAGCGAAAACCTTATGTAAATCAGTTCGGTGGTTTAGAAGTAACGGTGAAACAGACAGAAGCGGACAGCAACTTTAAAACATTAAAGTTAAATAGCGACATAAGAATATAATATATAATAGATAGAGATCGATTTTTTAAAGGTGCTTGTACACTGTGGCGTACGCCAGCCACACGTACGATTACTATCAAATCTATGTCGCTATCGTATGCTGTACTCGGAATTGATGTTGCTTGATTCGCCGCTACGACGCCGAATCGAATCGACACTGACATTAGTCTATTACACGATGCCAATAGGTACAATATTCATTGACCGATACTTTATTGGCATTATTTTAGCGACTCGACATGCAATTTTTTTTCTGTTAATTATATGCTCAAATCTTATTTGTTTATCGCACTTTACGTTAGTGAAAACCAGACAGAGGTGGACTTCAAACTTGATTTTATTATATGCATATATAAATAAAGATAAAAAGCGTTGAAAAAAAATGATTGACTCGACTGTTAATAATAAAAACGTAATATTTCATATAAAAAATTGTATAGTTACCTACTATGTAAAAATTTGTGTACTTGACTACAATTTCGTATACACTGGAATAGAGCATAATAGAATAGAATAGATATTTATTAAGAACTAGCTGGTGCTCGCGACTTCGCCCGCGTAACTTTGTAAATTATATACTAAAACCTTCCTCAAGAACCACTCTTTCCACTGGTGAAAATAGCATGAAAATCGGTGCAGTAGTTTTTGAGTTTATCACGATCAGACAGACAGACAGACGCGGCGGAGGATTTTGTTTATAATATGTTATGATTAACATCACTAATTACATAAATGCATTTATCGAAACTATTCCACTCTTACTCTCCTCACAAAGAACAAAAACACATCTGAAAAAAAAATTAACAAAAAAAACCGACTTCAAACCTTCTCATGGACGCCATTGTCAGAACTGGACCAAATTGAAATGGGACCACACGGGAAGCACCAGCTTTCAAATAAAAAAAAAGAATCATCAAAATCGTTTCACCCAGTCGAAAGTTATGAGGTAACAACAAACATTAAAAAAATACAATCAAATTGAGAACCTCCTCCTTTTTTGGAAGACGGTTGAAAATGGAAAATATTTAAAAAGTTATGTGAAATAATATAATAATTTACAATAATTCAATAATGAAAATAATTAATTCAATGTTCATTACGCGCCGACATTAATAAATGTCAGTGTCGTATCGGTGTTGGGTCGCCATTTCCACAACTCAGTTGTTGTGGAAATGACAACTCAGACCAAGCATAAAACAGACCAGCATACAACATGGTTGAACTATTATAAAAAGAATATATCAAAATACAGTACCTGAACCGTTTACGTGTATCATTGTGTATTTAATTTTGATATTTAGATCAAAGCTAAGACCAGATACGCAACAGTGGTCTTGCGGCTATAAAAACCGCCCATTATGAAATACACAACTTAAACGTCCACTTTAACAAGGCATAAAACAATCTATTGACTGTTTGTAACCGTCGTTAATAGAGTCACTAAATTCGCATAACAACCCCATCCATTAGATATAGAACATATGTAGCATTGTTTGTTGTTCAAGCTTGTCCATTGTCTCTAAATAAATTATAAAAAAAAAACAGCGCATGACGCATCGGTCATTAGCTGACTCCGGCTGAAATAGTTCTGCCGTTATATGTAGAGCTTTGAAGTCGCTACGTACGAATGTTCTGAAACGGTTGGTATTTAGGACTCTCGCGCACGGCCGTCCGGACGTGCGTCCGATCGCATTATTAACATACTTTCTAATTGGCTTCGAACGTCGCATTAATTGAATAGTTTAAATTGTGACATTCATTGAATACCAATTATAATAGTGTTTTAAAAGTTAAAAGTCTCCTGTTTCTATTTAAATTCCTCGATGGACTCTGAAAAGTTTGCTTCTAACTTTTTTATGTTGACAACAGCAAATTGCAAAACCATTTATTATTATAAAAACTTACATCATTTAAGTAATGAAAGTCTCGTCCTAAAATTTCTAAAGCTAAGCCAAACCGCGAACAATGCTAACTTATTTATCTAGCGTAGTTTTCGAGTTCAGCGAGCCATACTATACCTGAGTATGCAAACTGAAATATTTGGATTTTTATCAAAAGTATGTTAAAGATGTGTATTGGCATAAGATAATAGATATTGCTAAAGATATGGTTTAGCGGTTTTATAGATCATTTTTGAAAAGCTTAACATTACGCGATGTGTACAATGACTTCACTCAATTTTGTTTTTTCATGACTGCCAACAAATATACGATACGGTACAAAATAGTGCAATCAGTCAAGTTCTAACTGCCCTTTATAATAATTTAAAATTAAAAAGTTAATTTAAAGATTAAAAGTTAATTTCAAACGTACATACTTTCTGTATCTTTGCCAAATCGAATAAGTAATTCGGTCGCGATTACATGATAATCGCGCGACCAGTCTCCGGTGTGTAGCCGTGCTAATAACAGGTACAGGTGGTTCATGTTATATTGGTCCGTTGTATAAATAGTGGATGTCAGTTAGCGTCCGAATGCCGATGCAGTACTAATGTGGTCCGGTGTCAATCGTCAAACGGGACAAACAATACTCACTATTTGCGTGGTAGAGCTGTTTCAGAAATGGACTACTTTCTAAAATCGTCTATACATTACATGTACATATTTACACAGTCGTCTATGTAATGTAATTTTACTGTCTACTTCTTAAAGAAGTAATATTTCCTGATTGTATTTTTTTTAGTTTCAAAACATGTTTAAATTGAAAAGAAAATTAAGAAGTGATTATTTTCAAATAATATTTTCATTTTCCATTCATTTTCTTAAAATAAATATTTTTCGCTTTTTTTATATGATAAAGTCTACAGATAGACTGACAATCTATTTGAGGGTAGGTGGTAATACCGTCCCTATAACAGAAGTAACACCACAGGTGCTGCAAGAGCGCTGGCCACCATAGAAGAATTATTATTAATGGTAAGGGAATATGAAGGAATCCTTTGCACGGTCTCTGTTCCTTGCTGGAATATTTTTCAATTGTTTTATCTTTCAATCGTCTTCCCACTTTCTGAACTTCTCTAACAAATTCTTTTTGTATTTTGAGATAAGTAGGTACGTTACACATTATGATCCCGTTCGATTTCTAGTATATGGGAGTAACTAGGTAATGAAAAAAAAATTCAGAAACATGAAACAAACTCCTGTGGGACGTAGTATAATATATTGTAGACTTCCTTTTACCATTAAATAGAGAATTGAATAAAAAATACAAAAAGTAACATTTCATTTGACACAATATTTGGACGTGAACCGTCAAGCCGCCTGACGGCTCGACTGACAGTTTTCCACGAACTTTGTTTCTTAAACAATTCAATTCAATATAGACTTCGAAATATTGAAATTAAATTTTAATAAAATGAAAAAATGTTAAGCTAAAAACGCCTCTGTAACGAACCGTTATATATTTCTTCTGTGCGTGTGTATATCAATGAACTCCTCCTAAAAACGGCTGGACCGATTTTAATTCTGTCTTCACTTATGGATAAAGGGATAATCAAGAATGGTTTGTATGTAAAAAAAATTGGTCGCGGACGAAGTCGCGGGTACCCACTAGCACCTGTAGCGTTGCTTGTGTAATATAATATAGATGACGGTAGCCACCTACCATCAATTGAACCGTCAGCCGGTTTGTCGCGACCTTCATATTAAAAGAAATATGTATTTTACTCTATCAGAAAAAAAAACGGTGTGATTTTATATACCTAGGTATAACATTTTCCGAAATGGAAGTTCGGAATATTTTAATCCCTGTTTGACCACGCACTATATCGGCTATCTGTTTGATTAATACTGATTAATTAATATTAATCAGAAAAAAATTCGGTGTGATTTTATATACCTAGGAATAACATTTTCCGAAATGGAAGTTCGGAATATTTTAATCCCTGTTTGACCACGCACTATATCGGCTATCTGTTTGATTAATACTGATTAATTAATATTAATCAGAAAAAAATTCGGTGTGATTTTATATACCTAGGAATAACATTTTCCAAAATGGAAGTTCGGAATATTTTAATCCCTGTTTGACCACGCACTATCTATCGGCTATCCGTTTGATTAATACCATCTGTCCACTAGGTATTCATCTATCAATCAACGTCCCAACACCAGACACGCCCATCTTGGCAATAATACACATTTTGATCGAGCGACACCCCTAGAAACCGTTGGACGAACGCTGACCGCTACACATAAAAGGTTATTGAAGGATTGGCTGAGAAAGGGCCCGACGCTCTTTTTCAAGAAATTCCATTTTCAAAAATTTTTCATTGTCATAATGTTCATGTGACATTTTAATACCCATCGATATTTTTTTCCCGTATCCGATCCAATTATCCGATGGATTCACTTAAAATTTTCAGACAATATTTCATTTTAACAGAAGAGAGTTTTATTTACTTTTTATTTGGAAGTTACAAAGGAAACGAATAAAAAAATTAGCTGCAATGAAACGTAGCTGGGTTCAACTAGCAATACTAGCAAATACCAAAAAGCAATAATAAAATTGTAGAAACCTTGCATGAAAATGATGATATCTCTAGAATCCCACCGGTCGGTCCAATAGATTTTTTGAGTCTTTTCTATGATTGATTTTTTAATCCAATTATCAAGTTATGTTCATTCAAAATATACAAATAGGTATATACAAATAAACTTTTCAATAAAAATAAAATTTTCGATAAAAATTCGACTTAAATAACTTGTTGTTACTAAGCTGAAACAGGCACTGATCACGAGCTAAAAAAATATAGTCACAGTTAAACTTCCAATTTTAACACGACATCTAAAACCAAACTAAGTTTAGACCAAAACCTAATTGACTCAGTGCGGCCCTAAAAAACGCGAGTTCCAAAGTTTTTACGCGAGTAAAAAAAATTAATTAATTATATTTTGTAAATTGACAATTTTAAATTATATTTACATCATTTACATACGTAATGTAATAATAAATATTTATATTAAGTACAATATTATAATATTTGCTTGCATTGCTATTAGCATTCATTCCCCTACCCTTTATGCTTTTTGCTTAGCTTGTATCATATCATTGACAGCCATATCATATCATTTTTATCACTTTTATAGGCAATAGGCGCGGGGAACCTACCATCAAGTAAATCATCATTCTTCGCCTGACCTTTACATAGAAAAGAATGACATTTTAATAACTTTAAAATTACATCTGTATAATCTTGTGTCATTAGGCGAGGGTGTGTTATTCATGTATGGCTACATTCGTCTTTTAAACGCTTCAAGTTTTATGATGATGTGATATGGGATCTCAACTCAGTGCTTCGGTCAAATCAAATTAGCCACTTGACTTTCAGATGATACCACCAGTATCTTTCATCATTTACAATCAATCGTATGGAATGCCGGTTGTTTACAAATAAAACATTCCTTTGTTACATTAATAAAACTAAGTTTCTTTATCATATACAATAGATTTTTCATTGTTTTTAAATTTGTTGATTATTATTTGTACCATTAACTTCAATTCATTACTTAATATTTAACAAAACATTAAGTTGCCCTAAACACTATATTGTAAAAATAAAATTTAAAATAATAAGCGGTATTTATTGTCAGTGTTAAAAATAGGATTATAAATATCACTAGTAAAAAATAAATGAGTAAACTTCACGATTTTCTTATCAGTTTTCTGATTGCCTCCTCACTGTTGAAGCAAATTTACAGACATATTCACTTCAAAACTTTTCGTAGTGATTGCAAATTCATCCTGTGTAAAGACATCGCTGGTTTAGTAGCTGCACAAATAGCGTCAGGGCGGTAGCAGTTTCGTAGTGATTGCAAATTCATCCTGTGTAAAGACATCGCTGGTTTAGTAGCTGCACAAATAGCGTCAGGGCGGTAGCAGTCATTTGCGGGCCGCGTCACTGACTTAATAGAAACTTCCCGCGATCCGATTAGTGGTACCGTCTCTCTGCGCCTTTACTCCAATAGGTAATACGTTTGGCACAAGTGACTTTAAACTATGACCGGCACGATTACCTGTAGGTACTTTAAAATACTCCATTGCATAGATTAATCTATATTTTAGTTATTCAAAAATTGTTTGATAATATTTTGCTGTCTGTGCTTTACTTATATAATTGATAAGTTTCGTGGCAACAGAACAGGGAATGTATAATGTATATTTATCCTCGTTTAAAAGGCGAATTTTTTGTAGGTATTTTAAAAAATATTAGTTTGCTATTTTTATTTTTTTTTAAATTTCAATAGGCTAGTAATTTCTCTTACTTGTGATAATAAGTGATTTTTGTATTCTTACTTCTATCTCATTTTTTATGGAGATGGATTTTCTATTGTGTCTTGAGCCTATTTTCATTTTAAACCTTTGAACTGACTGCTTACCTATTAAATGATTTAAAATTTAAATCAATTTTAATAAATTGTGTTACGAGTATACTACAAATAGTTTTCAATTAGATATTATTAGACATTGCGTCTTTATTTTTTTCATATATTCGTCTATTATCTCAAAGTTAGTTGTATTTGCACGGATGCAAATAATCTATCTACACTAAGATTATAAAGAAAAAAGATTTTTATTTTTGTTCTCAATGAATTTAATTTAATAAAATTTTTGATCGATTTTGAAAATTCTTTCACCTGTATTTAAAGTTTTAAGCGAACGATGTCGCGTGCAATAGCTAGTATATTACTCGTATATGATCCCAACTTTCACACAAACCTTTCATTAAGTTTTCATAAATCACTCGCAAAAATGTTAATAAATCTGTAAAGGTTTGTACTCGTATGTGTTAAAAATAACGTGTCTATTAACTGTGTATACTAGTTTCAATGTGCACAAAAATAACTAACTATTAATAAATCAGACAAAGTGTGCTCTAGCGCTTCCCGGTGACGTATTTTTGTTTCCACATGATTTGTGATTTGTTTTCGGTCTACGCGTCCGCGTTTTGAAACTTTTGTGAAGTTTTTCACGCATTTAATAACTCGTACATACGTGTATATTATGCGCAATTTTATTTGATTTAATTAATTTAATATAGTAAGTGCTTTCTTCATATTATTCGAAGGGACAGTTCGCAAAGTAAATATATTAAGCATCAATGTACTTATATTAAGTCTCTTCGATCTTTGCCCGTAAAATTCGCTCGGTTGTTGATAATTTTACAAATATCGTCTTTGTTAATCTTCTTCGCACAGTCATTTTGCCACATAAAAAATAATAAAAACACTCTAAATCCCTTACATGGTTTAATGTATCTCAAAAAAGCAATTTCAATTAAAATATAACATTTTTACAGGATAAAAATTATCCTACATGTTAATTCAGGTAATCATCAATACATTAATGAAAACTGCATTTAAGGCGGTTAAGCGGTTTCTGAGAAAAAATGAAAATTAACATTTCATTCCAAGTGTACTTAGTCGAATTTTAAAAATTATTATTACACATCGTTATTTTAAATAGGTTTATTTTTGAGAGCGTTATAATTACTTAATTTGTAGTTCAAATTTAATTGACGGGGTTATTTGAATTGTCTATTTTGATTCGAAAATTTACGTAGAATTTACTTCCTACGTTGATTTAATGTAAATAAAATTAATTAGGTATTTCGATTGAATTTAATTATTTATTCGATTTCGACGAGCCCGTTAGGTGAGTCGTTAGGGTGATTGCCTTTACGCTCTGTCTCATGGGTCCCGGATTCGAATCCCGGCAGGGTCAACTTTGAAAATGAACACCACAGTTGACTGACCACCGCAAAATATTACAATGTGTGCTGTTGTGTTTTGGTGAGTGAGTAAGGGATGCCAGAGCCCATTTAACTATGCCTTCCTTAACAACACTTGCACATGCACCACATTTCGCAGCCGCACTTTGCAATCAAAAGCACCTAAAAATATAATATACTGTAGGACAATAGGTATTATTATTATTATTATTCGCTAGTGGCTATTCCTGTCTGCTAGAGAACCAGTATCACTACGTCCATTGCTGAAATATTGTGATCGCCACGTAAACTAAAGCTCTCTACCTATACCTACCACGTTGAGAAACTGTAGTACTTTTTTGATAGAGGCAATAGGTAGGACAATAGGTAAGTTTGTATGTGATTCTTTCTCGAAATGTAAGTACCCATATAGCTCCGTTGGTCGACACGGATTTCTATCGGCTACCCTCCGGGTTATTGATCCTCGTTAGTTAATATGCGATGCGCACGCGCAACGTCCGCCCGGTGCGTCGGCGACGCGCGTGACTTTACCTCTGTACGGGTTCAATTCGAAAACACAATACCTACCTTCTGCTTTGAAAAAAAGACGAGGAGCTCAACCTTTTTTTTTTTAAGCAACGCTAAATATCAAAGCCCCTTTTGAATGTCCATTCTAAATATTAGTCGAAAGACCTTACTTAGACCATGCCAGATGAGTACTTCGCGTTTCCTTGAAATCTTCAATTCAAATTCATTCAAACAAGTGATCTTGTTTTGGACGAGATCAATCAATACTAATAATAAATTTGTAAGGGTTGGTCATGGAGTAAGTTACTTTGTTTTCAGAGATATCGTGTTTATATCTCTGATATCTCTATGATACTGAAACTAAATTGACGATTTATAGAATATTTTTCTGTATGTTCCTCCGTAACTTAAACGAATTAACTGATTTTCTTGAAACTTGGTAGATAAATATTTAGACGTACAGGACACAGGATAGGCTACTTTTTTTCTTTTTCAACGCGGACGAAGTCGGTGGCACCAGCTAGTAGAAAAATAAAAATAATAACTAAAGTAATTTTATTTATCAAAGCAGTCACTCACTTTTCTTAAGTGCAAAATCGCGTAATGACTAAATATAGCTTCTAATAACATTCCTAGGCATATATATGCATAACTATGTAAACTTAGGTATCAGAACGGAAAATAATATTATATATTTTTCATTAAACATTGCCGATTAGATAACAGTAGGTACTTTTATTCATTGTTATGTGTTTTTATGACGATATATTAAATACTTTTCATTTTTATTTCAGGTAAGAATACAAAACGGTATACCTACTTGGATATTGTTTGCTGTATGTGAGTACGTCTAGAATAAAAAGTTATTAATTTTCAATACATCACTTCATATTATAAAACAAAGACCTTCGCCGCGTCTCTCTGTCTGTCTGTTTGCGATAAACTCAAAAACTACTGCACCGATTTTCAAGCTGTTTTCACGAATGAATAGAGTGGTTCTCGAGGAAGGTTTTAGTATATAATTTACAAGGTTACGCGGGCGAAGTCGCGGGCAGCAGCTAGTATATTAATATATTAGTATATTATATATTAGTATATTAGTATATTAGTATATAGTATATAAAACAAAGTAGCAGAGACAAACTCTGCCTGTTTCTCCTTTTACATCTTCTAACTAAACAATCCAGCAAATTATGATATAGTTTTCACTAATTGAAAGAGCTATAACAGGCCCACAGCCTGTCTTTAACTCTCACAAATGATTTAGGTATATGTCCATTACCTAATGTAGCATTTATGCCATTATTGTTTTTATAGTCCTAAATGAAAATTAAAACGGGATAGTTTTATATGATTTAAAACGCAGGTGGTCTATGGTAGCAACTTGTCTAATTGTATGTGCTGTCTAAGTATGTATATGGTTTAAAACGCATGTGGTCTATAATAGCAACTCGTCTAACGACACGGGCTGTCTAAAATTCCATATGACTTAAAACGCAGGCGGTCTATCTATGATAGCAATTCGTTTACAATTTTTAATTTTATACCAAAAGCATAAGAGGCGATTTGCAGTTTTGATAATGTCTATGTTTAGACAAACTACGAATTAGACGAGTTACAATATAAACGAATTACAATTAAGACGTCTTAATAAAATTAGGACGTCTAACAACATTAGACCTAAATGATTTTTAGGGCCTCTTTCACGAACTACAAGTAAAATCATTTTCTGTTATATTGAATTATGCACTCGGTTTACTGCATCATTCGATAGCCGATTTTTTTTTAATTATTTTCTATTTAATGTTTGGGACGTTTACCGTACAAACAAAGATATATCAGCTAAATTATTCCCGGTTACCGATCACTTTAAATGACAGTTTCGCGCGAATAGGCGAAATATGAATAGGCCTAATGAAATAGGCGCTTAGACGAGTTGCTACCGTAGACCATCTGCGTTTTAAACCATATGAGACTATAATATCCCTTAAAAATAGCATTTGATAATAATTATGCGCTGTGAAAAGTACGAGTATAATACTTGAAGCGATCCCTGGGACTCATAGTAAAATGTGAAATGAATGAAATGAACGGGAGTCGTCTTCAATTCGGATTGGCAGGCGGAGCGATTATGCCAACGAGCGAGTAAACCTATTTTGCATTTGACTCGCCGTTAAATTGCCTTAATGTGGACTTAATTTGCACTTCCGCGTCGACACTGCGTCCGCTCAAAATCCGCATCGGATACGTGTGCTTTGGGGGTTCTCATACGAGTATATTACACATTCGGCGCAAGACACACACATACTGAAACAAAATGAAAGGACTGACTGGTTAGTTCAATAAATTAACATTCGTGTCTCGATGTTTTAAAAAAAAACTGTTGCCATTGTAAATCTAAAAACCGTCTCATTTCACATACTTATAATACAAGGAGTAAAATTTTTAAAAATCCTTAATTTATCCTTTTAAAATCCTTTTAAAATTTTTAAAAAGACAGACGCGGCGGAGGACTTTCTTTCATAATATGTAAATATTATGAAAGAAAGTCCTCCGCCGCGTCTGTCTGTCTGTCTGTCTGTTCGCAATAACTACTGCACCAATTTTCATGCTGTTTTCACCAATGTATAGAGTGGTTCTCGAGGATGGTTTAAGTATATAATTTACAAAGTTACGCGGGCGAAGTCGCGGGCAGCAGCTAGTTAAATATAAAAATTAACTACTTATATGTACTAAATAAAATATTAATAAAGATATATTAATAATTGAAATAAATATATAAAATATGTATTTCGTATTCAGAATGGCGGCATTTTTATTTTCATCATTGACAAAAATGTAAATTGAATTAATACAAAGTTCTCATTTTATTTAAAAACTCATACATACATACATACAGAAAAAAATTCTAAAAATGGTCAATTTAGTTTCAGTATCATGTATAAAGCCTATAAACACGATATCTCTGAAAACAAAGTAACTTACTCCATGACCAACCCTTACAGATTTATTATTAGTATTGATTTAAAAATACACGGTTTTTTGCCAGCTATCTATACCGCGGCTTATTCTGTAGAAAAAAAAAGTATAAAAAAGTATTTTTTTATAATTTATAATAGAATGGTACCTACTTCTAATGACCTTGACTAAAAGGTAATATTTAACAACCCTGTATTCTGATGTATTTATGCCGGCTATAACGTCATTCAACTTGTGTAGTCAGCGCAGCGATTCATGGTTCGAGCGTCTCGCGGAGTCACAAATCAGTAGCGGTTAGGGCTGTCACGCAACGAATGAACCACACTGTCGTTGCGGCTTCACTTTAGTCAATTTGATTGACGCGTATGTGTCGCACACCGCGTCGAGCGAGACGTTGAAATAAAATATTTTTTTTAAATATTTTACTTGTCATTTATTTCAAGTTTTATTTTCCTTTAAATAATTTTAAATGTCTTATCTTTATTTCTGTAATTTTGAATATTTCGCTACATTTATTGCGAATATTTTATAGCAAATTAGATTTTTTTTCTGAAATTCCTGTCATTAATTAGTTCATTGCTTTATTTGTACATTTTTATACATACTGCATACATATATTGTATGTCTTTTCATTAAAAAGTAACGACATATTGTTTAAATTAATGTAAATTGATTCACTCGCTCAAAATTTCTCGTTTACTTACAAACATAGATATCATCTTTTGTAACTAATGCAGTTTTGAAACACCAAACACTCATATTATACAAAAAAATTCACCACTTTCTGGGTTATGTAAAGTAGAGCAACTTATCATTCAAATGAAAACTAAGCATCGCCGTGGGCGAAACACACCTTAAATCAAGAATGCTTCGGGTTGAGTACATAATCTTCCTTTATAGACACAAAATAAAACGATCACTGATAGCAACCTAATAAGAAAAAGCTAAATGAAACTAACTCCGTATAGAGCTATGGTAAGTATAACAGTAAATGAACTCTAAAGAACTGTGACGTTTGACATTCAAAAAGTATAAGGCAGATTAAAGAATATTTTTTTATTTTAGTTAGTATTTTATACAGTGTGTTTATTTTTTGTTTTTAATCCGTCAAACAAAATGAACGAAGCCGTCACGCAAGAAGTTTTTACTGCACACATGAAAAGCCATTATTTTCCTAATATACATATATATTTTTAGCTACAATAAATGTAACAAGTCGACATAGTGACAACCCTATATCGGAAGTAATAGTGCAAGAGCGCGTTATTCTCCAAGAATCGTACATTTCAAATTGATTGCCTATTGGTGGAGAGGTGACAATCTTTTGTTCGCGCGCATTTATCTACGATTAAGGTTAATGTACAGACAATTTGACTTACGGCCGAAATTAATAATGTATCTAAAATCCGATCTTGAAAACAATCTCCAGTTTGTTCCCATCGGCCGATCGATCTCCGATCTGTGTGCCAATATTAATTTGTGTGTATGCGATTGGAAACTAAGGATAGATCGGTAGGCAATCCATTCCCTCCCACGCCGTTCCTTTTCATGCTAACTATTAAAATTTTACTTTCGAGACAATTTAAATTTCTTTATTTTTATGCATATTTAAAATGTGAAAATAATGAATTACCTACAATTACAAGATAAAGTAATTATAGTTCAATTTATTTTTATTTATTTATAAGCGTACTACATAATTTTGTTTTTAATAATAATATACATTCATTCGTTTTTTCTGAATAGTAAAGGAACGAATGGCATGACACTTGACAGTTGACAATTCAATGTTTGTTGTGTTCAATTTTTATTATTGTTAATAAATAGTGGAATAATTTAATAGTTAACTAAAATGAATTCAGAAACAGTAGTAAATTATATTTCTTTAATGCGTCACTGTTCTTTGGGGCGCTTGCATTTCTTGTTATTTTTGCGGTGTGATGAAGTTTTTATTGTTTTTATTTTAGATCAAGATGAAACCACTTACAAAAGATGAAACGAAAAATTTGTTATCCTTTATTGAGCATAGCAAAATTATAAACAATAAAACTAGCAATGCCTGTACCAACAAATTAAAAAATGAAGAATGACGTCGAATCTACGACGCATTTAACGCCCAAAACTCAACGTGTCGCCGTACTCCACAACAACTATACGATTGAAATGGGACAATTTAATAATTTTATTTATTATTAATACAATTAATAAAAATATTTTAAATTCTTGTTTGTTTATCTTATATATTTTTTTAATGTTAAGGTCGACAGACAGGCTGACGGTCCACTTGATGGTAGGTGGCTACCGTCGCCTATAACTCAAGTAACGCCATAAGTGCTACAAGTGCGCTGCCGACCATAGAAGGATTAAGGATAAGGGATAAGGGAGGGTGGTGGGGTAATGGGCTCTGGCATCCCTTACTCACTCACCGAAACACAACAGCACATAATGCTGTTATTTCACGGTGGTATTCTGTAAGGTGGTGGTTACTGCCGCCAGACGGGCTGCCCAAATGACTGCGAAACGCAGTGTGCCCCTACCACTACTTTTAAATCCAGACCAGAGTCAATTTTGAAAATTATATTAAAATTTCCAAAGTTAACCCCGCCGGGAATCGAACCCGGGGCCCCTGAGACGTAAGGCAAGCACCCTTGCCATTCGTCCAACGGGCTCGTCAATTATAATCCGTGATATTAATCCGTGAAATTCGTGGGATTGCAAATCTAGATCGATTACGCTATGTCAAAATGTACGGATTGAATATTGAGACACCCAAACTGTCAATTACGAACAGAGGTCGATCTTTAATGTGAGATCTGTCCTCCCAAAGATAGTTTCATGTTTTAGATTGAAATATAAATCCGTGGATACGTTATTGACACACTTCACACACAAAAAAGATTGATTTTTCAATTCTAGATGGGTAAAAACGGATCAGGATAGGTTATTAATTTCGGCCTTTAATCGGATTATTATTGATTTTAAAAAATTCCATTTAATGGATAATTGGTCTTTGTCGTCATTAGGAGGTGACAGAGAAAAGAGGTGACAGGTGAAGAAAATATAATATTTATTTAAATTATTTGCATTGTCATGCATACACTACAGACCCGTCCCCGGCTTTTTTTCTGCAAATTATATACTTTTTTTTCTGCAAATTATAATATACACAAAACTTTATCGTTTATTGATTTTTCCGTTGGTGAGCACCATATTAAAATCTGTTAGTATTGGCTGAAACAGAAACAGTCAGAAGCGGACGGACATAATATAAATATTCAAATGTAATATGTAAACTCACCGGATCAAAATTTAACTGTCTACCCATCTATTCGTCAGAACTCTCGTTTAAATTAGAAATGCTTAAGCGATTGTTATATGTCAAGTGGGTGCTATACCTAACAATAATTTAAGTGCCTACTTATACTCTCGTTTCTGTCTTTAAAATTGGGACAGAAATGTTTTTTTTTTGCAACTTAGTCGTAATTTCATATTCTTGGGTGCTTTCACTTTACTATTTTGATTTTCGTTTTAGATTATTCAAAATTGTTAAAATTTATAAAAAGACGATATTCCAAAATATTGGTGTTGATTTGAGTGGTGTGACGACAATTTAAGCTATGAGTAGGATTGGTTTGACTGTGTAGGATGGGTTTGGGTGGATATACTTATTTGCTTGGACGCTGTTTGAGTATACTTATATCCTTCCTAACACGTAAAAAGTGGCATCCAGTGAATGTATAATAATTACAAAATAACACATTTGTACACACTAATACTTGTGTAACACACAGGTAGGTTACACTATCTATATCGTTATTATATACTATAATATATATTCGATACGAGCATGCAAGAAAGAGTTACCATGCTCACTTATTTGACTGACGCCCACCATGATAGCTCCAGTTTCTTTTTATTAAGTATTTGAACTTTAAACAATAATATACGTCACACGGATCATAATATTTATAAAATTAATAAACTCCACACACACACACACACACACACACACAAACACACACACACACATTTTAATGCGGTAAAAAGAAGCGCGGTTTCAAAATTATCGTTGCCATTCATGGAAAACGGCAAAGAGACACGAGGTCATATTTTATGTAGTGTAGGTATACTGTAGGTACACATAGCAAAAACAGGCAGATTGAAAAGAAAATAGGAACAATACTCGTATACATAATTTTGTCTTGTCACACACACTTATTTATTTTTGTATTTATTTATTTGATACACTAGCAGCTTTTAGCGTCTTAAATGCACTCTTATTTCTCGCGGAGATCACTGCTTTAGCAGACTGTTCTTAAACATCGATGGTTCTATGACATAACCACTCTGTTGGTAGAATAGAAAGTGAGAAAGTGGTAGAATACGTTTAAATTATGAATTTTCGTACATATTTTTAGAAAAAAAATAATTGCATCCATTTTTTTTCCACTAACTTCTTCTAAACAACCCATTGGATTTTGATACGAATTTCACCAAAGGAAAATGTAATAAATAAAAAAAAGTTTGTGTTGGTATATAATTTGCAGAAAAAGCTTGCATGAATATTATTTTATTCAGTCCACAACGGGCCTTAGAATCCACGACTCAAAAACGATGTAAAAATGAAAATCTTGATTGCATGTATTCAAAGAAAACTCCGCACCTCAAACTTTATAATAGATAAGTATTGTTCAGTGTGAGAGCCTTGACCCTATTTTGACACTAGTTGTGTGGCGCCACTAAAATTTTTTTTATCTGAACAATGACGAAAGTACATACAGACTGTTTAAAAAATGACCTTTGGCAGTTATTTAACTCCTAAAAGATCTTTAGTTAAATAATACTGGGCTTATAACCCTCATCTAATCTTACGGAGTTATGACATTTTAATACTTACTTTATATCAATTATTTATTTATATACTTGTCGGTATGATTGTGTTTTATTTGAGGTGCAACACGTGCATTTGAGGGTTGTGCGTGTAACGAAACGTCTGGCATCGGTTCGGGGGTGTGTGGAGAGTGCTGCGCGGGCGGTGGCACTCAGGAGTCGGGAGCACGCTCCAATGGGAATCGCATGGCCTAGAGGGATCGTGGCACTTCATTCCTTCGGCTTTTAGTTAACTACTGTTACTTCGTTCGTAGTAGTGATAGACTGTCGATAACAATAAGATTAGATGTCAGTGATACTCCCGATGTCGTCCTAATTATGTGTAAACAAATAAGTACAGACTCTCACGCCGGCCGTTCGGACGACATCAGAAGTGGGATACAGCCCACCATGATGGATGAAAAGATGGAAAACAAGATCCGCAACCGGGACGGCAACCGGAACTATAGCACAAACATTGCACTGAAAATAAACTACGCATGTCGACTCAACACATACAATGCGTATGGCAAGACAAGATGGCGGCCGTGCCGCGCCGTCACAACAAAAAGTGGCGAAGTCCGGGCGAAGTGACAAAAAAAATGTATACCGTGCTAGCTAACGTTCGACGCAATTCGACAATAAGTGAAGTTGTTGTGGAAGTGATATTCGGGTTGACCGATATTCGTTTTAATAATTTCAAAAAGACAATATTACGCTTCACGGTAGCTATGTTAGAGTGTTGTTATACGATACGAGTGAAACAAAAACGTGACAAGTTTCAAGTAAAGTTAAATGCATCAAAGAAGATTGTTCGCTGCCACTGTGAAGAGCGGGGCCATGTGGAAGCCTCACTGCCCTGCTGCTTTTATAGCGACACTGGGCAGTGGCCCTGTATATGTATTGTAACATAAAGGAGGTAAAAAACTGTGCAAAGCGCACAGTTACGCAAGTAAGGTCTTTTTATTATTTCTACTTGGGGTTGCAATATTTCGTGTAAGACGAAGCGTTTGTCTATTAATAAGAGAGTTTAATCAGTGAATGAATAGTGAGTTGTAGTCAGTAACGTAACTATGGTTGTAGTGTAGTAGTACCTAGTTGAATTGTAGTAGTGAATCGTTATTGGTGATGGTAAAATGATTTTATTAGATGATGGTAATATTAAAAAGAAAAAATCATTGAGGTAAAGTCGCGGTATAACAAGGTTAATTGATAGTTAACATTTGCTTTCTTTCACTGGAGCAGTTGTTAGTAATATTCAAAGATTTTATTACAATGTAGTGTACCAACATTCAATTTCAAACAAGGCAGAGTATTGTACTGTGGCGTTCGCCGTGGGCTGGTTGACTGACGAATCAAATAGATTGACGTAGATCAACTTTTTATAATTTTGGACTGTAATTGAGTGAGGTGTCACTGTCATCTGTCTGAGCCATATTTCAATTCAATTATGTTGTTTATGTTGTTATTGTCAGTATGTCAGTAGTGAAAATATAACAATAATAACGAATTTCTATGTTAAATAACATTAAAATTTACAGTTTTGGGCTAGATAAGTGGTTGAGAATTTGAGATAAACAATTTTAGTGGATTAACAGGTGTGTGTAACAATTCAGAGCATTTTTGTTTAAAAAAAACATTAATAATCTACGGACTTATTAATTGAAATAGGACTTGGATGCCGTCTGATTCCGATAACTCGAAGCTATTAAAACAAGAGCCCGTGGACAATGTATGATGTGATTGTCTTGTATGATACCTATTGACTTTATCACATTATGTTTTTGTCGCTAGGAGAGTGACTGTTGTGAAGCTGGATGCTGTAGCAATTGTGATGTCGCTGGTGAAGGTGGCAGTCACAGTGTGTTTAAGTGGTAGTCACAGAGAGCGCTATGTAATGTGGTATAGACAATAGTGAACCCGTACGTAGAAACTAAAAATAAGTGTTTGTGTTGGTTTGATAATAATTACCTTACTCGAGTTATTGTGATTCAAGACCGGTTTCTATTGTGATAGGCTTTGGTAAAATAAAACAGTAATTGTAATACAAATTACAAAATATAAGACTTGTTCGTACTAGAGATAAAAGGATTCAGGAATCTTTATGAAATAAAATGCAAGCGAAATGCATCGGACCGAGAGCCTACTCCAAAATTTAAGATTTACCTCAAATTCAAATTTAAATCATTTAGCTTTCAATATCAACTTGATTTATGGATATAGTACGATTCAGTAGGAATACAGCCGTGTAATTCTATGTTTGGTGATAATTATTGTGTTTTTGAGATTTTAGTGAACGCAATCAAAACATTTAGATTGTAAACTTATTTAAAGTAGGTATTAGAAATAGACCGTTATAAACTTCAAAACGTTAATAGCTTCTAAGGATCGGGCATTGTTAAAGGAAGTGGCAGGAAGCATGCATTAATGAGACTTTATTAGCGAGAGATTACATAGAGCAAGGTTACTAGTCAAGAGTTTAAGAATTTAGTCGGGGGTGAAGTGTCGGACAAAAGAGGGGATTGGTCATCAGAGAATCAGAGAGGGAGAAGGAAGGTGTGCAGTGGTAGCCCTCGGGGCTAGCCGTGCGGTGAGCAACTTGTGAGGAAACGGTAGCGGTGCGCGCTGGTAACTCGCGGAGTTAGCCAGGCGGCATGCGTTACGCGTTGAGTTTTGAGAGCTGTGTTGGTGTTGTGACGCCGAATGCTGTACTCCCGTCACTGGCCGCAAGCCCCTGGCCTGCCGCACTCTATATGGGTGTTGGTCCCCAGGTGGTGGTGCGGAGCTGTGGTGGGTGCAGTAAGGGGCGATGTTGAGTTGAGAGGCTTAAGGGGCGATACGAAATTGAGAAATAGATGCTGGGTTAAGGGGCGGTGTGACATTGAGAGATAGTAGATTATGACATTACGAGATACATATTGAGTTTGTGGATTTCTGAAGCTCTGGAAAAGTGAACTTTGCTCTATGTAGGCTCTTACACGTTGGTGATGAGTAATATGGGGTGTATTGAGCGTGGAGTAACGTTATGTTTTCTTTTAGATTAACGCACGAGGGCGTGCGTATGTCAGGAAGGCCGTGTCGGTATGATTGTGTTTTATTTGAGGTGCAACACGTGCATTTGAGGGTTGTGCGTGTAACGAAACGTCTGGCATCGGTTCGGGGGTGTGTGGAGAGTGCTGCGCGGGCGGTGGCACTCAGGAGTCGGGAGCACGCTCCAATGGGAATCGCATGGCCTAGAGGGATCGTGGCACTTCATTCCTTCGGCTTTTAGTTAACTACTGTTACTTCGTTCGTAGTAGTGATAGACTGTCGATAACAATAAGATTAGATGTCAGTGATACTCCCGATGTCGTCCTAATTGTGAATAACAGAGAGTTATAGACTCTCACGCCGGCCATTCGGACGACATACTTATATCATTTTTGCGTTTGATTCATGGGTCTTCGCGCTATGACCCTTAGAAGCTGAATAAAAAGAAAAACGTCAAAAAGAACACTCAGCGAAATCAGACGTGCAAGAGAATTAAAAAAGTTTATAAAAATGTCAAGAGAACAGAGAAATTCCTAAGCAACCACTTGTGGGTCTCTTTCACTACTAAAGTGGCCTAAATGTTTTTGTAACCGAACTTACTTATCGTCTATTGTAATAAAGATCGAACTCTAAAACACAGCTACGCACGATTCTAAAGAATGTATACATTCGTGCATAGAAATTAATATTAACAGTAGAAACATTCCTGTCTTACAGTGACATTACAGTCAGTATGTACAGACGTTATGTGTATGACTGTATGTATAATATTGTAAAGGTAAGGTACGTTCAATGGATTGACAGTCTTAGCTGTGGTCTTAACTAATAATATTGTAATAGTGAGAGATGATTATGAATGTGTGCGTTTAAAGGTTAATTTTGAATGCATAATGTTATTTTGTTACACAAATTATGCTGATTATCAATATTGTTATAAAATAGATGATGAAATCATGAATATAGGTTTGTATAGAGAGATATGCATTATATACATCTACTTTAATTAGCTCTGGATTTTTTAAATATTTGAAAGTATTAATATTATTTTTTTATTTTTAATGCACAAACATTTACTTACTAAAATTTTGTGGCAGTATTAATGTTCTTACTTTTAGACTCTTACTTTCTATTCTTATATGTATATAGAATCCAACTACCAAACAATAACTCAATCGTCTTACATAAAATACCTACTTACTTCATCTATACTAATATATACTTAAAGCTGAAGAGTTTTTTTGTTTGTTTGTTTGTTTAGTTGGTTGTACCCGCTAATCTCAGGAACTAAGTACTGGTTCGAATTGAAATTTTTTGTGTTTTGTGTGTTTTTTTTGTGTTGAATAGTACATTTCGCTGCTTAAAAATTAAAGGGCCACAAATCAAAATTACACTTTTTACAGGAGAGCTAATCTAAAAAAATTAAATTAATTTCTATTAATTAATGTCTATTTTTTTCTTATGAGATATATTAAATATATGCATATTATACATCGTTAGAAGCGTATTTTTAAGTAACATTAAATGTTTTAAGTACTTTTATAATAAACTGAATACTAGAAGAGATATAAGCATATGTTACTTTTGAATATATAAAAAATGATCAAAATATACTAAATATGGAATAAAACAACCATAAGTCTTTTTGCGACATACAATATGAAGAATTGTGATTGTATTTTTGCAATAAAAACATTTTTGGATTTTTTTGTTTTATGGCCCTTTAGTTTTTATGCAGCGATTTATTGAGGAAGGCTATAGGGAACGCGGACGAAGTCGCGGGCACCAGCTAGTTAGAATATAAAAATATTTACGTCAAAAGATAGCACTTAGATTATAACAAATCTGAATCACAACATTATACCTGGCACGATGTCAATTATAGATGACCACGAAATTTCTGTAGTGTGTGTTATCTACAGCTAATTGAAAATGTAAAGCGCGCACTCAAAACGTACCTTAACGTAGCATTTGTAATCATGCCGAACTAAACATTTGTGTACACATCACTGTGTGTAAAAGTTTTGCGTGTATGTGTGCGCCGAGTATGTCACACAGGACTTAAAACAATGCAGCTGTTATGTTCGCTTAGCACCTCGGTTAAAGTGATGCGACACTGATACATTCTCCTTAGAGGGCCATAGATAGGGTTCGAATACAAATGTGTTTTGGCTATATAATGTGCTAGTGTGTACAGCCCTTTATTATCATACTAACTACCCTCGGCTCTTTGCTGATTGTAATCTCTATAGGAGACATTCAGTTTGCGGTTGGATAATGTTCTTTTACAAATGTGAAGATTTTTTGATGAAGATTCAATACATACACATTTCCCATTAGTTGTAATAACGCAGTTTCTCGTATACTCCTGTACGGATTTTGCAGGTTCAAATCCCGGTCAAGTCTAGAATTTTCTTGAATTTCGAAAAATCTTGCTATAACAAGCCGTCTTCGTCGTAGACCTGGAAAGTTCTTCCAATCAAGAATATTTTTTGTATTTAAAAGATGAATTATACCAGGTGAGTATTAACTAATCCGGGGCGCATCGGTGTATTTTATCATAAAAATTATTACCTATTGTTGCCTTTCCTGTAGACCACGGTAGATAATAGTAGTAATAATACTCCACATAGTTGGAACACTTATTTATTTGTTCTTGCTTATATATACATATCTATTTGTTACAAAAATACCGACTAGGTAAATCAATCGTCTTCACGCTATCACGACCTAGCGCAGAATGGCGGTCGCTCCCGCTCGTTGGTAGGTATTACCATTATTAATTTTCTAACAGACGGCCATTCTGTTCTAGGAATGTCCTCATTCCGGAGCCAAGCTCGGTCATCCGGATTGAGTGAGTAGGTCCTCATACTTAGTTCGGGGTAAGAAGAAAAATATATGGGTTCGAGATACAATATTGAGTAAGAGTTGAGTAAAATGTTAACAATGAATAATAATAGCTATGTACATAATTTTCAAATATACGTCAGTTAGAAATACATCACATAATAAGAAGGAATAATAATAGCTATGTAGGTACATAATTTTCAGATATATATATCTGTTGGAAATACTGTGTAACATAATAAAAATGAATAGTAACAGATATGTATATAATTTTCAGATCTACATCAGTTTGAAATACATCACTATGTAACAATAACAATGAATAATAACAGATATGTACATAATTCTTAGATCTACATCCGTTTGAAATACATAGTGAATAATGCTGAATATATTTTTGTATAAATAAATTATTATTATTGGGTTTGCAATGCACATAAACTTTATATTCTATATATTTATTAATAGCAATATGATATAGATTCAAGCTAAGTTATAATTTCCAGATGTTACACAAAATACCAAACAAAACATTCTGATATTCTGAATGCAGAGCTTATCTTAATTAGTCATTAAATATAAAATAATCTGTAAGTACTACAGTACCTTGCAAGCGACTTGCTTAACAATCACATTGGGTCGCTTGTTAAGACATATTGTAATTGTAAATTTATATATATTAATAAAAATTTAGGGAAATATCAATACCACCAAGTACTAAAATGTTTAAGTAATAAAATAAATTTAGAGGTAGACTATGATGACTATTGTGACACATATTGAATGTAAAAAGAATCTGAAGATACTTATTAAAACTACTTACAATGAATATTGTCTAAAATCATACGCTAAGACTCAACAATTACAAAAGCCACCCTCAAATTAATTAATTAATTAATTAGAGATCTATTTATTGGAAAATTCTGGTTTTTATTTCAGACTAGTGTCTAGTTATTAGTCATATTATATCAAACTATATTTAATTAATTACATACAACGAGGTAATGCGACTGCATGCTGACTAGCATGCCTAGGACCCTGCCAAAGGGACCGATACTCTTTTTTTATATTAATATAATGTGTAAATAAATATAACTATTAGGATTAAGTTATTTTAAATGAGCTTTAGCAGTTTAAAATATACAGAGTACTGCAATATGTACTTAAATCGTACTTAGGTACTTTACAAAAGCATTAATCACATTATATCAAATTCAATCAAATTATTTACCTTAATTACATAAATGCCTCTCAGCATAATTATTTATGATTTTAGGTGCTAAACGTCTTTATTCTATAGAAGAAAAGCTTTTCTGGTTAGGTACATTATAACTACTTAAAAATTGGATTGTTATGCATATTTCTAGATTTAACTCGCTTACATTCTACTATTTGACACATTTGACACTCCACTATTACAAACAATAAAACTAACATTTGGCATTAAATCACTGTAGTTCAAGGGGACGTCGTGGAACTAATATGTAGAGCTACCGTTTGTCACTCACAGGGTACGCTCAACTCTCTTCTCAATTCGAGTATGGCTACCGTTTGCCTCCTGAGAGACCCGGCCTGCCCATTACCCAACTATAGCCGCTTAGCCACCATCTTTACTGCTCGCTATCGCTGCCCATCCGAGGCTCTTCATAATTCTATTATGGCTACCGCTTGCCGCCCGAGGGACACGGCCTGCCCATGCTACCGTTTGCCACTCGATGGACACGGCCTGCTCATGCTACCGTTTGCCACCAGAGGGACACGGCCTGCCGGGATAAAATTGCATCGTTTTCATTATCAATAGTCATAGCAGCTGATGCCCGTCCCGATCAACACCAGACTGCTCTCACTTCGCATCTAAGCTCTGTATCTGTAAATATAGGTATAGGAAAATAGATTTTGGAATTTAGGATTGATAGTTCAACTTCGCCTTTGACCTTTGACCCAAATGTTCCAGCCTCATTACTAGTACTGGTCTCGTTATCACTGGTTATCAATGATGATGACTGACATGTCACCCACGCCTTGCATTTATCTGCTGAAATATATTTTTGTATTGCCTATCTACAGGAACGCCCTTCAATATTCTGTCTTTGTCTAAAATTATAGTTATTTTTTTTTTAGGGACCCCAAAGTTTAGCTGCCAGCTTCTTGCTTTTCTCTTTTTTTAGAATAGAATATCATTAGAGAACATTTACTTTGCATTCACCTGACATACACGAATACATTCAAAATAACAAAACAAAAATTAAATATATACAAATCTCTCCCATTTAAGTGAGAATACACAACCAAAATCCCATTGAATATGTGCCATTGCTCAGCATAGGCTGAAGCAAACCATAGCGCCGATCCCACGCCAGTCCCACTTGACAGATTCTCGCCGTCAGAACACGCGTCGCCACTGCAGTACTGTGACTCGTAGGAATTTAAAGTCATAGCTCTGTTTAGCCTGCAACTAATCATATTTAAAAATAACAGTACACTACCCTCCATCAGGTTGTCTTTGGTTATTGCTCACATCACAAAGTTAATCACTTGGCTCAAGACCTCATTCTCCTTTTGTCTCAATTAGTAACACAGTATATTCAATTTTGGAAGCAGATTTAGACATGAGAACAAAAGAAATATAATTCTGACACTTAAGGTGATACAACTCAGCCTTCCTCCATACAAACGTAGAATGATCATTACTCCGCTGTTTTATGTTTAATTTACAAAAGTAAGCATGGTACCGATTTATCTTGTCGTTAACTAGGTTCGTTTACATACAAATTTAAAAAACATTAATTTAAAAGATATGATCCTTGAAAAATCCATATTTTACCAACAAGTCTTGATGCAACTTTGTGGGTAAATAGGTCACTCTAGTGTACAAAAACTCCAAAGTACTTTGAATATAAACATCGATCAATAACTAGATAATTCAAGAGTTCAAATAACTTTACACGAAATAGATATATGCAGTAGCTCTGTCAAAAAGAGCATATGCCCTAGGGTCTGCTTATAATTCCTTTTTGGTACGAATCATTGCGTATCCCATTCGTGCTGTGTGAGACGGAACGAATTCTAGCCACGCGCACCGATGTTTTCGAGCCGCCGACCAGTTTGCACTTAAAAGTCAAGTATTGGAAGCTACCACAGCGTGCTGTTGTTTGGCAAAAATTTACCGAGGACATTCAAGGGAACATTCAATGTATCTGTCGGATGTCTGCTACAAAGAGAGGATCACGCCAATTCAATTTTTGAAACAAATACTCAGGTCTGTTAGTATCAGCCACTTCGAAGATTAGCGTTGCATAGTAAAGTTATTGCCTGACATTCATATGCCAAATGATATATTTATTTAAGAAAGGTGTTATGTGCGATCTAAGAGGCACCTTCACGCAGAAACGCAAATAGGAATTTTGCACTCGTTGAATTAATTTGTATAATTTCTTAAATAACAAGTTACCATATTCAACCAAACAATAATTCAACTTGGATGAAATAATCGTTTCACAAAGTTTAAGTTTAAACACAAATCAACACAGATAAGACATCTATAATTTTATACAAGACTTTCAAAAGGCAAAAGCAGTTTTGAACTAGTTCAAGCACTTGTTTCTCAAAAAGGTAAATTACCGACCATCATAACTCCGGGGTTGCGCGCTAATCTAATTTTTTTTTTTTTTTGCCTAGGCAATTCAGTGACCGCCTGTATTTTGTTTGTTCCATCCAGGCCTCAAAGGCGGATATGAAGATCTGATATCCAAGATCCTATTTAAAATTTTAAAACAAAGGAAGCACTTCCTCAGTATTTCCTCTAGCTATTAGTGATATCCGTATCCGTATCCATTTCTTTTTTGGCGGATCTTGTATGGATCTTTTATCTTATTAATTTTCAATTCATAGATGAAATTCTAATTAATTATTAGGTGATTAGGTAGCAATAAAAATTATTAAATTCCATTGAGATGTTATTATTATTTTAAATTCTTAAAATGAAATATTTGGCACCTTTATATTGCAAACATTTATCGTAGTGAGTTACCATACCAATAGTACATATTAAGGGTACTAAATAAACTATCTTTATAATCACAAATCTTTGTGACAAGCTTATTAAAATAATGAAATCTATATACATAAAAGAAAGTCGTATTAGTTATACCACAGGTATATCTCGAAAACGGCTAGACCGATTTTTATAATCTTTATTTGAGTAGCAGAATAACCATTAAAATATCAAAAATTAACGTAAATAAATAAAACAATAACCAGATAATCACTTTAGAAATAAATTGTACTTTCGAATCGACAGAAACTGCCAAATCGATTGGTCTCATGTTGTTGTGATGTGCGGGTGTTATTAATAAATATTATCCAACAATGATTTTATAATGAGAAAACCAAAACTTAAATCTTCGTAACATTCCAAATTCTAATTAAATGTAGAATTAATGCACAATGCAAATCGAAACATCTCCTGCCTGTCACGCAAAACTTCAAGTGGCGGGCGTCAACCATCGCTTCAAGATCACGCGCACCTACACCGATTGAGTATGAAAGTTAAAATCCGTATCCGGATCCGTATCCGCGGATATACATTTTTAACGATACGGCTCATCACTATTAGCTTCTTAACGCCATCGTTATTTTTCTTTGGCACGAGTAAGTACAATAGGGCTGGCGTACGTGGAATAAGAGTTTCTATTATTATCCAGTCACTCGTCTACCATTTTCCTGACTACATTCCGTTCGCTGTAGGGAAGACGATACGGTTCGAAGAAACTGTTGGCGGTATATTCTGTTGTTGTCCTTATTTAACTTAAATTATTAATTCATCAAATAACTAATTAATCAATTAATTGTTTAACTTTAGGGCCAATATTTAGCCCAATATTTAGTATGAGCCAGGGTGATTCGTTCCTGTTTTTTTTCTTGCCTTACAAACAAAATTAACGGCAACCCGGAAAGATATACAATAATAATTTGTATACACTGTAGCGTCGCGAATTTAACATTAACCTTCATACAAGCGTTTCCAGGTATAACCAATGTCTTCTTCTTTTTCGGCTTCACTCTTGACAGAGTGGTCGTGGCCATCACTTCAGGTGTTGGTGGCAAGCCTCACAATACGCCGCCATTCCTCTCTGATGGCCGCCTTCCTCGTGCATCCCTGCAGTGAGCCATTCAACGCAGCTTTTATTTGATCCGTCCATCTCATAGGCGATCTTCCCCGCGGCCTGGTACCCTCAACCCTTCCCTGGACCACAAGTCGCTCAATAGCCACCTCCCCTCGGCGGCAGACATGGCCAAAGAACGTGAGGATACGGGACTGTACCAAAGATGACAAGCGCTGCTTGATGCCGAGTTCTCGAAGTATAGACTCGTTGGTACGGAATTCAGTCCACGATACTCCGAGCATTCTCCTCCAGCACCACAACCAATGTACCGGTGATATTATCCGAAGTGTACGTTTTATATAATTTGAGCCTTCTAAAACGACATCTTCAAACTTACTTACGCTCAAGTCCCGACTCGTCGTAGTATAAAACTAACTCCGAATGAGTCTTACATACGGTAACCGATGTTAATTCCGTAAAGGATTGACCCACTTCGTCAGTCTCATCCGTCGTGAGAAGCTCGTCCCTCACCGCCGAAGCTTCAATGTCAGCCTGAACAGCCTCAACACCCAAAGTTACCAAAACCCGACCCGACTGAAGAAGTAGGACTTTTGAGGGTTACTTATCAACCCCTTATCAAGACTTAGATTTGGATTTTTTTTTTCTTTAACTACCCTCTCTTTGATCAGAGTACACTGACTACCAAAATCAATGTATCTGGACTTCTCTAACTCCGTTAAGCTTAATAGTTTTCATGGAAATACGTCGCAGATACAGTAGCTGTGACGGACGCTTAAAACTAGACCCTTGTCGACTATTATTTATCAAAAATGCTGTTAATATTGCACATGTACCTTAATATTAATAATAGTACCTTTAATATTTAATATTGACAGTCTTTCTTTGTCGTGGTAGAATTTTTTACTTATACCTACAGCTAGTGATTACTAAATATAAAATAATTTGACATTTGAAAAACTATGTATCTTTTCCATAGGAAGTACTTTTAAATAGTTCTGTCATGATCATCACATTTGAAATTACGAGTGTAGGAGTATAATAGCTAGTATACGTGTACTGTATCAAGCGGCGACATGTGATTCCACAAAATAGCACAATTATTATGTTTTTTTTTTTTTTTTACCCTATCACTTTAATTATCAGTGGAAGTCAAGTGTAAGTAATAACTAGGTAATACGTACCCACCTATTTAAGACATCCAAATAAGTAAGGTATTTTACGAAACGAAACGGATATTAGTATTTTAAGTAAACTTTTTATGAATTCCAATAAGTAAACTTAAGTCTATTAATTTGTAAATGTCTTTTATTTTTATGTAAATGAAGTGCATAAGTAGATTAACTCGTACTGAACAGTCAACAAAAGCATATTTTTTTGTTTATACGAGTATAACGCTTCACCCATAATTACAGATAAAAGAAACATGCAAATGTTCCATGCGAAACTCATAGGTAAAATATACGTACCTAACTGAATTCAGGCTACAACGTATCTCGTATAGATATTCATACCAGTCAATTTATAATATTAATAAAAACAATACAATGTTATTAAAAATTAAATTAAATAAAAGTATATTATTACATCATCATACTAAAATAATAATACGATATTAACTTCATTGTAGTCTCAGTCGTACATACGTACGACATTAATTGTTATTATGCACGTAGGTAGATAGAATTTCGTTAACAAAAAAAATTACAAGTACATACCTCAAGGGCCGCTGAGTACTTACCGCACTTCTGATTTGTTGCCTTTCCTGTAGACCACGGTAGATAATAGTAGTAATAATACTCCACATAGTTGGAACACTTATTTATTTGTTCTTGCTTATATATACATATCTATTTGTTACAAAAATACCGACTAGGTAAATCAATCGTCTTCACGCTATCACGACCTAGCGCAGAATGGCGGTCGCTCCCGCTCGTTGGTAGGTATTACCATTATTAATTTTCTAACACTATTTTTCAAATATTCTTCTTACTTTATTACAAATTTATAATTCTATTTTTTATAAATCCTGAAAACATCCGGATTGTCTCCAAAATGAAATGAACCTTTAAAAAATGTTTATTACATTTTTTATTTGTTTTTGGCGTCCTTACATTATTTATCCTTATATCCTTATTTATTGTTATGTATTACATAATTTTGTGTACTTGTTCTTAAATGGTAAGAAGAAATGGTTTACAATCGTGAGTTGTTACCTTTATTAATAGACATAATATATTTGTTACATTGTAGCAAACATAATTTTATGTTTTCTATTGCCGTGAGATGCTAGACTCTTCTATTCATAACTAACCTAACTAATTTTGTAGAGGCGTAAATAAACATTGATTATTTGGCAATGATAGAATAGCAGTGACAGACTGCTACTCGTATACAGAACAGTGGGAGTTACAATACCTTCGTCAGTTTTACAGACTACAATAATTTGTTATTGATGCGATGGCGGATATAGCACATACTCGTTTTTAATATAAATACAATTTTTTTTTTATTTAAATAAATTTTACAATAATTAGTACTATTCATTTTATTTCTTTAAAAAACAATATTAAATAATAAATATGGACTTGAACACGTCAATAATTTAATTTAATTTAATTTCGGGATTGGTCGAAGCATTTACTACATCTTATTATATATTCAGTTAACTAGTCTACGAGCGATATTCTGTTTTGTTTGAAATGAAAGGTATGTATGGGGGGTATGACTATAATTGCCCTGGTGCAAGCAAATGTCGACTTTATGGTGACGAACCTTTTCATGTCGCGACTTTACATTTAGGTTTCCTAAACAAAGTTAATATATATATATATATATATATATATATACCTTATCACCTAAAATGTCACTGAGCAGTAATGTAATTAAATTTCCTGTTTATCATTCGCCTATCGTTCACTTGTTCATTCATTATTATTTGGGTAAATGACTTCATAGATATCCCAAACATATTGTGTATTATTTAGTTTAATTCAATCGAGAAATACATCGACCAACTACCATCAAAACTTGAAAGTTTCCGACACTAATTGGCATCAAATAAGAAGTCTGTACAGGTGGCGATGGATTGCAAGAGAAGTTCGAGGCATAAGACAAAGAGGAAGAGATAATTTGTAGGGGGCGGTAGATAATTTGTAGGGGATTAAAATACACCTGGTAACTTGCAACCTTTGAGTGTTTAATATTAAACGGAAGATATACTTGCATATATAGGCTCTTATGAACAGAATGTCAGTAGGGTCATAGTAAGGTGGAGGCATCTTTTTAAACAATACTGCATATTTATAATAACGCTACTCATTTTGATCGCTATCAAATTGATCGCAAAAGCTTACTAAATAATGTTTCAAGTAATGTCAATATTCGTGCAGGCTTCATGTTTTGACAAGTTATTTATTTTATTTTAATAAGAAAGATTATATGCATGGTGTATGGCCGTGGTGTGTCTGTGTGAGTGTGTGTCTTGCTGCTTCTGTTTATTTATCGTATGTTTAATAAGTTAAAAATAAATTTATCGATTGATTGAAAAATATTTGTAATAATATAATATTTTGGAGTAAGTTACTTTGTTTTCAGAGATATCGTGTTTATAGGGTATAATATAGCCTATAAACACTATGTGTTTATAGGTGTTTATACACGATACTGAAACTAAATTGACCATTTTTACAATTTTTTTTTGTATGTATGTAAGTATGTATGTTCCTCCATAACTCTTAAACGAATCAACTGATTTTCATGAAACTTGGTAGATAAACATTTAGACGTACGGGACACAGGAGAGGCTACTTTTTTTTTTTTTCAACGCGGACGAAGTCGCTGGCGCCAGCTAGTATAATATAAAATATTATATTATCTTTATAAGTACATAATTAAGTATTGTACCTATAGACAATGATAAAAAACTTCAGAATGAAATTGTTCAGACAATTTTAATATGCTATTATAGTCATTTCGATTTACGAATGGTTTGGTTGAACGTTTTCTTAATGGGCGTGGGTCCTAGCCATATTTCAGCGTAAATAGAATGTTCTCTTGAAACCGCGTGAAACGAAATCTACCCGAAAGCGGGGACAAATGATAAAATATTTAAAGGGCTTCGTGCCGCAAAACCGAGCGCATCTCAACGACTAATTAATATTAAATCGAATTTACTTCGGGAGACGGAGGTTAACCGAGACATTCTACGCAAAACGTTTGGCTGTTCTACGTAAACTTATATTCCGTGAAGTATAAGAGTTCTACATATAATCATGTAAAGGTTGGTCATGGAGTAAGTTACTTTGTTTTCAGAGATATCGTGTTTATAGGCTCTCTATACATGATACTGAAACTATATTGACCATTTTTAGAATTTTTTTCTGTATGTATGTATGTATGTATGTATATACATGTATGTATGTATGTACTTTTTTCTTTTTCAACGCGGACGAAGTCGCGGGCGCCAGCTAGTAATAATAATAAAACCTCTTCATAATCCCAGGCTCCACTACTTAGATTAAGTGAGGTCGGTTTATCTTGTGGGTGGACGTCCTACGTTACGCTCCACTCAAGAACTTTCCAGCCCCAGAGGTCATTATTGTAACATAATAATTATCCATTACTAAAGTACTGCAAAGTTTCATAAGAATCCGTCAGTAGGCAAAAAACATCCACATAAACACCCT
This sequence comes from Synanthedon formicaeformis, assembly GCA_945859745.1. Taxonomy (NCBI): domain Eukaryota; kingdom Metazoa; phylum Arthropoda; class Insecta; order Lepidoptera; family Sesiidae; genus Synanthedon; species Synanthedon formicaeformis. The sequence continues at coordinate 2,215,683 of OX243960.1, read as the reverse complement.
CACAAACTTTAGAATTTGTAATAGTAATAATAGAATATTTTTTTATATTGTTAAACTGTTATGAGACATTAAAAAATTACATATAATTGTCCAAAATCGCAGAGCTTTCCTCTCGCTTAGTGAAAACTTGTCTGCTATTATAATATTATCTTTGTACTTAAATCTTTCTTTAATTTAAAATTAGTAAATAAATAATTAACGCAAACAAAAGCTTTTCTCTGCAAAAGGCTTTTTTAAACGTGTAAAATAGGTGAAGTAAAATCTTCAAGAAATTCATATGAAATTTTACAGAAATTCGTATTTTTTTTTTTTTATGTTAAGGTCGACAGACAGGCTGACGGTCCACTTGATGGTAGGTGGCTACCGTCGCATATAACACAATCAACGCCATAAGTGCTACAAGTACGCTGTAGACCATAGGATTAAGGATAAGGGATAAGGAAGGGATGGGGTAATGGGCACTGGCAACCCTTACTCACTCACCGAAACACAACAGCACGTAAATGCTGTTATTTCACGGTGGTATTTTGTAAGGCGGTGGTTACTGCCGCCAGACGGGCTGCCCAAATGACTGCGAAACGCAGTGGTATCATTTTATATCATTAATTGGTATCATTCTGGAAATATTTATTGCGAAATAATGTAATAATCGTAGCAGATATGATATAATAAACACGTAACTGGCGTGTATAATACCCCGTTGATAGGTTTCCCGTGCGAGAGGTACGAGATAATACGAATCTATCCCACGGGTAGGATATATTTGTAGCATTCGACGATGTTGTATTGTATGTTCGCAGTAGGAATACAGTCATGTAGGTAATCCTATTACTGGTTGCGTCCTACAAGTGGTATGTTGATGTAATAGGGAGACTTTGGGATCACTAGCAAAACTTTTATATTTTAATTTTAATTTTAAACGAATATATTTAAAAAAATATTATATGCCTCTTTAACTCGCTCTGTAAAAACCCATTTTCGCATTAATATTTATTTACATTTAATCAACATCCTAAAAAATAAGTTTCAATCTTCTAGCTTTAAAAATGACGATACTTCCATACAACCTCTTATCTCCCCTTTCAACCCCTTACAACCCTTTTTTTCGAATTAAAAAGTAGCCTATGTCCTTTCTCAGGCTCTAGACTACCTGTGTACCAAATTTCATTTAAATCGGTTTAGAAGTTTTAGCTTGAAAGCGAGATAGACAGACGGACAGAGTTACTTTCGCATTTATAACATTAGTAATAACTAATAAGTATTATATGGGTTCATTTTGTCAGATTAGGCTCTTTAAAAGACTATTATTTTTATTACGCAAAAAGTATGACTGATGACATTCGCAACATCATGTTTGGAAGTAAAGTCAAGCATTTCCCAAAAATGCTTTAATTGTACCCTCAAACGTTCCTTTACCGCTTATATAAACAGTTGGATGATATTTTTCGCTTCAGTTAAATATATTATAATAAATTGCAATTAACAATACCCCACTTCTGTTCGCATTTCATATTGAAAATAATATTTTGTCTTAGCAGTGACATTGTTGAAACTTGATTACGATTTCATAAGATTTTTTTATACTGAAAATAGTAAGTTGCAATTTCGATTTATTAACTGAAATGTACATTCTATTTCCAATTCTATTTTCTTGTAAATAAGGTGTGAATTGTATGTAGTTTATTTTTATTGGCGCAGTTCAGAGGGTTCAGTACTGGTCGAACTGTAACAACGTAGATGCACTAATTGCATCAAAAACGACGGACTGTTCGTTCTACGTCGGGTGTGGGGTTATTGTGAGCGTTTTAATTCATATCAAAAATAATTGTATCATAAATTACTTTATGTTTGCGATCATAGCATAATAATGTGAATATTATAATCATTAATGTAATAATCAATATATAATATAGTTGCCGCTTTAATATTTTAATGCATTTGATTGAATTGTCAGCTATAAGTGTAAAAAGTTTATCTTTGATTTGTGTCATTGGCTAATAGATTTGTGTCATGGAATATTAAGTAAAATTAATAAGCTATTCCAGGTATAAAATTCCTAAATAACTAATGTACCATGTGTATTTGATAAAAATATTTTTTAATGTCGAAGGGGTTACGAAATAGTTTACATTGTAGGTGTAGTTATCAAAATCAAAACGCCCTCCGCTCCGCTACATGTGAGTCGGCCGACGATAGAAACGATCGGAGCGACTCGATCCCCAATTAAGCCCCTCTCGATACCTGGAATTATCTGGCGGATGCGTATCGATTCGATAGTCTCACTCGGATCGCCGGTGATCCCAAATATTGACACTTGATATCCGTTGACGCGACACAGAGCGGGCAGATATCGCAGCAACAGCGAGTTGGGACCGTTTGTTTACACGATCGTTGTTTGTTTTGCTGTGCTGACGTCTTTTTATTTCCACACAACATGTGCTGTCAAAAAATACCGCGAATATTTCATCAAATAATTGGTATAATTTTTTTGTAAACGCGCGTGCTGAAGTTATACCGAAAATATTTAGGAACGAAATATGGAATAGTTATTTTGAAATATAAGGCTATAGACTACAGTAATTACACCTGTTTTTTTTTTACTTTTAAAAATAGTTCTTATGTCGAACCCACATAATTAAGATGAGACAGAATATACAGAATATATTAAGTTGAGATAATATTTGTGATCTCGGTCTACTTCTGCAAATGGGCCAATATCAAGGCGAAGTCGTCATGATCCCATTTGCAAGTTGTAAATAGTAGAATTATTGTTAGGTAAAGTGAATTCCTACAAAGTTATACTATATTATATAATGTAACCTATTTGCGCACAATTCACTCAGAACGGGAGCAATGGTGCCATAATGTCAAGTGAAATGGAAAGCTGTGATGTCACTGTTTAATTTTCTCACGCGTTTTACTTCACGCGTGACACACTGCACCGTAAATTTGACAATATAAATTTTAATTAAATCTTACCTTGGTTCAACTTTGAAAGACAATTAAGTGATTTATTTACCGAGAAATAAATTAGACAATATCTTTCCTATGCGAGAAACATTGAAAATTTGCTCATTGTTACAAAATATATTAATCATCAATACTAATAATAAATCTGTAAGTGTAGGTATTGTATTATATGTGTTTATGTTCCTCCATAACTCTTAAACGAATTACCTAACTGATTTTCATGAAACATGGTAGATAAACATTTAGACGTACAGGACACAGGATAGACTACTTTTTTCTTTTTCAACGCGGACGCCAGCTAGTATTTAATAAAAGCTTAATTATAAAGAATAAAAAAAAACAGGACGAAGCTATCAGCGCACTACAACTTTGGAAATCTCCAGGAAATTTATTAGATGATTAAGTATTCCGCAATGACTTGTTTGGAAGTGATTGTGTGTGATGATTAATGATTGAATAGAATGAAACAGTATGTAACTCGACCTACTTTTGATCAGCAATATTTATTATACTTTTATATGCTTGTGTGCTCTTGTTTGATTAAAAAGTACATTAATATAAAAACAATTTTATCAATGTTTTCCAATTTACACAGCAGTGTGTCACCGTATGACTGGTATGAGGAGTGAGTCGGTCTGAGTATCGCGATCGCAACGAAACGACTCGACCGAACACAATGCGCGGCTATTGTGTGAATTTGTGTGTTCATTTACAACGATTTTATTATGTCCTTCCATTTTGAAATGTCTGCAATGAGCAGCGCGAATAAATACCCCGCTACGACCAGTATTAAAATGGACGAGAAATTTCTGGACATGTCAAATGAAATCTTTGTATTTCTATACTCAAATAGAATTTGTTTCATGAATAACAATATTTTACGCTACTGGTGTTGTGATCACTGTTTTGCTATCCTAAACAGGCTTTAGGATTACTTGTCATTAGAATTCCTTGCAAAAATCCCCCAGGGGATCCCTATGAATTGTCCGTTTCATAGGAATTCCCAAGGGAAATCAACATATGTAACCTAACCTCAGTAGGTTTAGTAAGATACGGCTCTTCATAAAAGCTACTGTAACACTGAATCGAATTATCATTATACATTTTAGACTATATAAGTATATATAGGTACTATCACCATATACTATTTCTATGCACTATCTTCATAAATCTATCATAGATCATTATTATACTAGAAACTCGAAACGCATTTTTAACTAAAAATTCAAAAATATCCAACAGTCTAATATGTGATATTATAATTTATAAAACTACGTGATATTTTATTTAATACGCACGTAGGTACTTCGAATAAGAAAAAATCCGAGAATGCTATATTACGAGTCGATATTATTATTATTATACTAGCGACCCGCTCCCGCGTCCGCTCGCTACCAAACTTGACAGGATTACCCTGAACTAATCTGAAGATTGTCTGAAAGTTTCATCAAAATCGGTTCAGCGGTTTTGGAGTCCATAGAGAGCATACACACACACACATCGACTGATAATAGTTATATTTAATTATTTTAATTTATGTTCCTATTTTTGTAACCTAAGGTTACGGTTTAATTTCTTAGAGAGGATCATGATTAAGCATGCTCATAGTGAGTCCAATAGACGAAGTTTCTTCGGCAGTATCTTCTGAACGGAATCAAGTAGAACATCCGAGCTTTTAAATAGACACTACGTTTTCACGTTCAGACGTGAAAACGTCTGAAATTCCACACGCTCAGGCGTGTGGATTTTCCTAACCATACCTGATTAAATATTAATGACTATCCTCATAAGAAACAGTATTGCGTTAAAATGTTTTTTCATACGTTAACGTCGATAAGCAGGCGACGACGTTCTACTTATCATCGCCTATAAACACAAACAACGCCATAATGGATTGCATATGCTCGGCAAACTTTGATAGAACTTATAGGATAAAGTATAAGCAGTGAATAGGGGAATAAGCTATTTCATCTCGTATTCACTCACGATGATTGTATTTAGTAAATGACTGGCAGTGTACCAAATTGTAATGTTACTTAGAATTATATTATTACATAATCTATACCTATAGAAACCTATAGAAGCCCTAACGGATTTTTGATACCTATATTATATGTAAAAAAATCCATCCGCGCGAACACCCAGGAGCTGGTCACTAATAATAATAATAATAATAATATAATAATAATAGCCTTTTATTTCCATATCTCTCTAAAAATATAAATGTAGGGTACAATTAAAGTTAGTGAAGTGTTAGTATTTAATTTTGTAAATTCTTATAATGTAATTGTTAGTGTTTTGTTAGTTTTTCTTCTGAATTATGAAATATGGATCCCTTTTTGGGTAAAGGCCTCCTCCATCTTTTTCCACGATTCTCTATTTAATCCAGCAGTCATCCAGTCTTTCCCAGCGATTTGGACAATTTCATCAGTCCACCGGCTATACGGTCTGCCAACATTCCTTTTGCCTGGTGGTCCTTTCCATCGAGTGGTTTGAATTGTCCATCTGTTGTCGTTGATACGTGAAATGTGACCCGCCCATTTCCATTTTAGTTTGAGGGCATGAGTAAGAGCATCAGTGAGCTTGGTTTTTTGCCTGATTAAATCGCTTCGTACTTTGTTAATTTTTCTTATTTTTAGTATGCTCCTTTCTATTGCTCTTTGCGTGGATCTGATTTTTTGTTTAACTTTATTTGTAAACATCCATGTTTGGCATCCATACAATAAACAAGGTAGAAGACATGTGTCAAACACCACTTTTTTTAAATTTAGACTAAAGTTTCCTTTCATTATTTCTTTCAGTGACCAATACTTTTTCCAGGTTACAATCGCTCTACGTTCAATTTCTTCCTCATTGCTTGTTTTTGTAAATGATACTTTTTTTCCTAAATAGATATAGCTCTCGACATATTCTATGTTGACCCCCGAAACTTGGATGGGTATTTCGTAGGTATTAGTCATTAGTTTTGTCTTATTTGCATTCATTTGCAAGCCAACTTTTGAACTTTCTTTGTTAAGGGTGCGAATCATTTCTTCGAGTTCTTCTGATTCTTCTGATAGCAATACAATGTCGTCTGCAAACTGAAAATGGCTTAGGTAGTGGTCGTCTATTTTTATTCCTGTAGTTTTCCATTCTAGATTTTTAAATATGTTCTCCAGCACAGCTATAAATAGTTTTGGTGACAAGGGGTCGCCTTGTCTAACTCCCCGTTCTATGGTGATCTTACTTCCTCTAGTCTCTAGTTTTACTTTGCTGTTGCTGTTAGCATATATATTTCTTATTATGTTGATGTACTTCCTATCTACTTTGAAATGTTCCAGCGCTTTCCAGATTGCATCGTGGCTTATGCTGTCAAATGCTTTAGTATAGTCTATAAAGGCTATATACAATGGCCTATTGAATTCCTTGTATTTGCTAATGACCTGTTCTAGAGCCTGTATATGGTCAATCGTGCTGAAGCCTAAGCGGAAGCCTGCCTGTGCTATTGTTAAGGAGTCATCGATTTTTTGTGTGATTCGTTTAAGTAATAGCGAAGAGAATAGTTTGTACAAACTTGCTAGAAGACTGATTGGTCGATAGTTGCCTATATCTAGTGGATTTCCTTTTTTGTAAAGAAGTATTATGTCTGAGGTACACCACTGTTCAGGTACTGATTCCGTGTCTACTATCATATTAAATAGGTGGGTGATAGGGTTGAGCAGTATCGGCGCTCCTAGTTTGATAGCTTCATTGTTGATCCCATCAGGTCCGGGGCTTTTTTCTGGTTTTAGATTTTTAATTTGTTTAAGTACTTCTAGTTCGCTTATTGATTCAATTGTGTTCGATTCGTCGTCGTCGTTAATGTCAATATGTTGCAGTTCGGTGTTATCTTTGCTACTTTTTCTGTAAAGTTCTTGATAGAAAGATGTTGCATATTCTATTATATCTTTCCTTGATTTGGTTTCTGACGTTTGGTTTTGAAGTTTAGGAATCCAGGTTTTCTTTAAGTTTAGTTCTTTAAGTGCTCGTTTTGTACTTCTAAATTTTGTTAAGTTTTTTGTTATCACCTTTTGCCTGTATTTTTTATAGTCTTTTTTGATTGCTTTATTTGTTGTTTTAAATAATTTACTTAGCTCCATTCTAGTTGTTTTGTCTTTTTTGTTAGTCCTTATTAGCTCTGTCCTTCTTTTTATTAGTTGTTCTGTACTTTCACTTATTATTTTTTTACTCTTCTTTCTATTTAATTCTACTTTAGTTTTTAAGCTAAGTTTTATGCTTTCTTCCAAAATATTGTAATATTCTTGTACACTCAGGTGGTCCAGTTTAGTTTCTGTTAAATTGGAATTAACATGTGACGTAAGACGGTTGAGATAGTTGCTTATTTCTTTTTCACTTTCCGGGAGTTTTGGCTTAGGGTGGAAGTTTTTTCTACTTTTCTTTGGTGGTTTTATAAGACATGTTGCTCGTACCATTCTATGGTCCGAGGGGAATTTTATATTGTTGAGCACTTCAATATTGTTAATTAGTTGTGGTTTGTTTGTCAATATGAAATCGATTTCATTCTTAGTCTTTAGGTCAGGCGATTTCCAGGTCCATCTTCTACTTGCTCTTTTCTGAAAAAAGGTATTCATTATTGATAAATTGTTTTCAAATGCAAATTCTAAAAGCTTTTCTCCTCTGTCATTTCTCTCGCCATAGCCATATTGACCCATAACAGGGTATTCTTCAGTTTTTGGTATTCCTACTTTTGCGTTAAAGTCACCTATTATAAACACGATCTCATGTGTTAGGGCGTGTGCTTTTTCGATGTCTTCATAAAATGCTTGAATATCCTCTTCACTTGCCTTTTCTGTGGGAGCGTACGTCTGAATTATGGATATAATGAGTTCCGAGAATTTTAACTGCAGTAGGGCTACTCGTTCTGAGATTCCAGCAAAGTTTGTAATTTTATCCTTTAGGTACTTTTTTATCAAGAAGCCTACTCCATTTAATCCTTTCTTTTGTCCGATGTAGCAAAGTATAAAATCTTCATATTCCTCAATATTACATCCCATTCTCCGTACTTCTGAAAGTCCTATAATATCGCAGTTTATATTCTCAAGGGCGCTTGTTAGTTCCAAATATTTCTCAGTTGAAGATAAGGATTTTACGTTGTAAGTACATATTTTTAGGAATTTTTCGTTTTTGTTTTCGTCTTTATCGTTTGTCTTTTTGTTTTTGTTTCTTTTGTTGTTGTTACTTTTATTTGTATCATTGCTGTCTATACTCGTGTTGTTGTTGCTGTTTTCGTCGTTTTCATTGTTGTTTTTGTTGTTATGGAATTGGATGGTTTTGTCTTTATTTTTGTTGTTGTTTTTGTTGTTATTGAATTTTATGTTCTTGTCTGTATTTTTGTTTTTGTTGTTTTTGTTATTGTTTTTGTCAGGTGGAGGGTGGTGGTCTACTTTCCCACGAGGACCAGTCGGCTTGGGAAATGTTGTTTTGTTGTTTGATTGTTGCCTTTTTGTTGTTGTTTTCCGGTGTCTGATGTCGTTATCCTATTTATTGTTCTGGGTTGCTGGGCTGAGTGATGTAAGAGAGTTGCTTCTCATCATATCAAAGGCGTTGATCCTGTTGGTTTTAGGTGTTTTCAATACTGTAGCGTGTTGTTTCCGCGGCTGCTGGTCGGAGGCTTCTGGTGACAGAAGCGACGAGCCTCTTTTTCTACTTTCTTTTCCATGGTTTCCTTCTTTAACTATTAACTTGTCGTACTTTATGATGGCGTAATTGCCCCTCTTTCTTTCCTCAATAAGTTTTTCTTTGAGCTCCTTTCTTTTTTCTAAGATCTCCTTGGGGTAGTCTTCAGTAACATATGCATCTTTCAGTTTGTTTTTGTTTGTCATTATTTCTTTTTTCTTCCAACTATTGATAAATGACACCAATATTGGTCTACCTTTACTACTTGCATTCCTCTTTCCAATACGGTAAACAGTGTTGATGTCCCTGCTTTCGAGAGAAATCTTCATATCTGTTTTTATTTTTTCTTTTGTTATTTCCATAAGCTCTGAGGGGGATTTCTCTTGCTCTTTCAATCCAAACATAAGGACATTATTTGATCTTTTATTTTTCTCGAGTTCGTTTATTTTTTCTTTTAATTTTTGATTTTCTAACTTCAAATCCTCGAGTTCTCGCGATATTGGGAGAAGTCTTTCATCCATTTGTGAAATAATCATTTGTGTCTGATTTTGCATTTCAATTTTCATCTTGTTAAACAGGTCCTGAAGATTGTCCAATTTGTCCATTGTTTGTTTGTGTGCTACAGCAGAACGGTGAGGTGGAATCTATTCGGTTTAATGCTAACTTGGTTGGACGTACTAGATATATTAAACAAATAGACTAAATTAGTAGATATATTTATCTGTTAATAAAGATCCTGCCTGCTGCTCTTGACTTGATGGCTAGTCTTTTAAAGACGCTATTTAAAATTATATTGAAGCGAAAGGCATAAAAATCGAAACAATAATTTGCCAAAATTGCGTGAGGATTCGATCTGCGTCCCCTCAGCTCGGAACGGAAGCTATACCAGTCACACAACCGCTAAGCCAACCAAGACGTCAAGTGAATCATTGAAATTCTCGTACATATAACACGGATTCTTGCACAATAATAATGTATGTGGGTACAGATGAAATTTTTATAATATGAGATTCACTAAATAGTTTCGATTTCACTGTTTTTTAAATACACAGTTTTTCTTGTATATTATTATTATTTTTATTAAATTACGAATAAGACAGTAAAAAGGAACCCGCACAGCATTCACTTTGTCTTCACTAGTAATGAAATCTCCGTTATGCTCACATTCAAGTTTACATTCAAGTTCACAATTTTTTAAATTTCATGAGAACGCATTAATTTCTTGCTTAACAAACATTTGTACTGCTCAGTCACTTAAATACGCACATTTTCAAAACGTTTACTCAGTCAATAAGTTTCAATAATTATTTTTAAATTATGAAAATAACGGGACGTTTTATTATCACGTCCTACCTCATGCACCAGCGGGTAGATACATTGAGAGCTGGTCACTATAGTTATTAATATGCAATATAGTTATTATTAATAAAAGTTTCAACAAAATCCATAAAGTAGTTTTTGAGTTAATAACTTAATAAGTAACAAACATGCATGTATCTCTCCTCAATTCGTCACAGACTTTTGCATTAATAATATAAGTAGGATTCGTAATCTTCTTTAGAAATAGAAAATCACAAACCTCCTTTAATGTCACAGAGAAATTATTACAGTCACAAATTCGGCTACCTATGTTTTCATCTAAAATAACAAATATCCCTTTCGCGTGGTTAAAATTATGTGGCGTTCGCGTTCCGTAACAAAGACTACGTAAAATATTTCATTTCCCCAACAAAGAAAGCCACTCATACTCGTATGTAAACACGTATCACACAAATGTTTGAATAACGAATAATAAACAAAAAAATATAGATAAGACCGAAAAATGATGACATTTGTTGGGAATTCTCTTGACGCCGACTCTCATTGCGTAAAGGCGTGCGCACAGTGTTAGCGGGAATTAACTTTTGAGGGTGACATACTGAAAAATTTACATCTTTACTTTGTTCTATATCTAAACTAACGCATCAATTGTTCAATTCTGAATTCTATGTGCATATTAATTCTATAAAGCTACTATTAGTCTATAAAGGCGTTAATTAGTCCATAAAATAATTGCTCACTTTGTGGACATGTAGCCAAATTACATTTTCATGACTTACAATATCACAATTTTATTTTCACCTTACATTTTTCATTTTCACAATACCTACTGAAATGTTTACTGATAGTAATATAATTTATGATTCGTCAACCCGCTGATAATGAGAGCACACAATCACCCACTCTCACAGCCGCGTGTTTCACATTCAAATTTATTCAATTTTACCAAGCGATCCGAGTGGAAATGAAACGTCTTTGGGAACACTTCCTACTCTATTAGCATTCGGTGCCTTCCATTGTTATAGTTGGAAGTTATCGACACCCATTCAGACGAAAACTTGAAATGAAAACGACTCGAACACAGGCTATGATGGACATTGTATTTCCGAGACGAGATGCTATCGAATTGTTTATTCGATTTCGTGTTTTGTCATGCGAATAGATACCAACATTGTCGGCATGTTTACATAAATACAGTTTGTATAAATACATAGAGAATTATAAAAATTTCATGTAAATATTATTGTACAATATGAAGCCTTCAAATCTAAATGTAAATATGAATGTAAAAATTAGAACCTACTAAAACTGAGGGATACTTATACTAAGGTGGATTAATTTTTATATCTGAAATGAATGACCAAATATTTTGGAAGTAATTAGCCTCGACTATAGTCAGAACCGTAAAATTAATGAAGTTTTACAATTATTCTGTAACACACGGGAGAATAAAGTGGGGGTGGCTTTTACAACTTCCCCCTGTAGCAGCGGAATCGGTTGAAAAGCGAGCGCATATAATAAAGTCTCGTCAAATAAGTACTCGAGATAAACAAGGCGCTGCCGAAGCGTCGTCGTACGTCCTCATAGAGAACAATGCCACACGGAATTTGCCTGTATTTGCCCGGTAATTTCGGAAACTCGTATATCGCCTAGCGTCTCTCTCACTACACGAGTGTAGAGTGGAACGCGAAGCGCGGTAGCGGAATTTGTGGGAAATTTTTCACCACATCTTACCGCGCGCATCTTGTGTGTACGCGGTGCATTTATAGTTAAGACAGTCTGAACTTTGCGATCGTGGCATAATGTGAAAAGAGAGAAATTCTTTAAAAAATTATTTATTAAAGAGATTGTGTAGAATTTATCTGACTGTTTATATCATTAGTTCATCCGTTGCGTAACAAATTACGCGAAAAATTCTGGTGTGGCTTTTAATGATCATTTAGAAAAAAAAATATTCTCGATGATGTCAAAGTCTTAATAAAATACAAATTAACAGAAATGGATTGAAGCCAACGAGTTGTGTCATATGACATCACACACAATACGCAATGCGTAGTGTGTGTTTAGCTTGTGTTATTTCTAGTGTGTTTCATTGAATTCGTTGAATAAATTTAAAATAAATAAACAGAAAATGTAACTACACGTTAATTATTTCGCTGATCACTGTAATTTCTCTCTCCAATAATTAGATCACTTTCCAACACAACTAAAAATTACTAGAATTTTTTTTATTAAATTTTAGGCTTATTTATTTATTTAAAAAACCCTACAGCAATAACAACACGCATTTCAAACATAATTACTGACTACATTGCCACTTTCGGGGTTTCGTTATCATTAACTAACACATATTTTAATTTAAAAATCAAATCAATATTAAATTCTAAATGATAAAAGATGATCTGTGTAAGGAGTTATGTGTGTGTTTCTGTATATGTGTGTGTGACTATTTGTTCTTCAGCGTATTCACGACAATAATATGCCCTTGAAAGATATTTTCGGCAGGTGGAAAATATTAAATATTTTTCTAAAATAATATTTTAATAATAATATCGTATGTAGGTATATAATGTCATATGATTATATTAAAATATATAAATTCCGAATACACATTTTTTAAACACATTTTTTTTTAATTTATTTCGAAAGCATTTGATGTTGTGAAGGTTTTAGGTAAAGTAGCATAAAAATTTGGAATTTGTGTTAATTGTTTCAATTGTAGGTTTCCATGTTTTAAGCAAACGATTATGCAGGCGCTAACTAACGTGCGTCAATAACACAACTCGCTAATTAGAGTTTATTTGCCGGCATATTACATTTGAACGTGCTTAATTGCCGTTATAGTGGAAGTCACAAATTAAACAAAGGTTAAAACAACTCAGCGACACGACGTTAATGGCTTTTGTCAATTTCACCAGCTAAGTATCATAGCTGCTTGTTTGATAGGGGAAATTTAGAATGTATGTGAGAGTCGGAAACATATAAATGTTTTTATATGTTGTGAGATGGACAGGTGGTTTTGATGGACCCTCGCCTGCAGACCTGTGCGATTTTTTTTTATGTTAAGGTTCGTCAAACACAAACAGGCTCACAGTCCATGGTATGGTGGTAGTTAGGTGACTGTAACACAAGCAACGCCACAGGTGCGAGCCGTTGGATGACGAGCCCGTTGGATGAGTGGCAAGGGTGCTTGCCTAACGTCTCAGGGGCCCCGGGTTCGATTCCCGGCGGGGTCAACTTTGGAAATTTTAATATAATTTTCAAAATTGATTCTAGTCTGGATTTGAAAAGTAGTGGTAGGGCACACTACATTTCGTAGTCTTTTGGCAGTAAATACAGAATACCATAGTTAAATAAAGCATTATATGTATTGTTGTGTTTTGGTGAGTGAGTAAGGGATGCCAGAGCCCATTACCCCATCCCTCCCTTATCCCTTTTCCTTAATCCTATGGTCGGCAGCGCACTTGTAGCACTTACGGCGTTGCTTGTGTTATAGGCGACGGTATCCACCTACCATCAAGTGGACCGTCAGCCTGTCTGTCGACCTTAACATAAAGAAAAAGGTGCTGCAAGTATGCTACCTACCATAGAAGGATTAAGCATAGCAAGAGATAATAAAATGACCTCTGGCATCCCTTACTCACGGTGGTTTTCTGTAAGGGGTGGTTACTGCCGCGAGACGGGCTCCCCAAACAATAAAAAATGGGAAACTATTTTTTTTATATTTTACAAAAAAAAATCAATAAACCGATAAAATATGTTTCAGAAGTCTCAAAGATATAATATTTGTAAGTACATATCGAATGGAAACAAATTAATATGTATCGCCCGCATTATTCGGCGTCTCGTGACCTGTCTAGAGCAACGTCTCGGGAGTAAGCAAATCGCATCAAATCTAAGGCAGTTATGGTAGTTTGTGGTAGTTTCAGACTACGTTACGTCTGGTTTGATATCAATTAACAGAAGACTTAGCATGTATACGTGTAGTTTCAATTGAAACTTACAAATCCTCCGGTTAGGAATGTTAAACTAGGCACATCTAGGCGTGTCAATTTTTTGGTGTTGTACATTTGATATTTATCTTATAGATTAATTATCTTTATAGACTTTTACCTAGTATTTCTAGTTAGTCAAACGCAATAAAATTAAATTTATCTATCATTGTTTTTATGGGGAATAACCTGGCAAGAGATTACCATAGTTGCTCATCCTCACATAATAGTATTAAAAAAAATTAAATTTTCGTATTTTTTTTGTATTATGTATTTTTTTAACGTAATATATGTCAGTTGCGTCGGCTCGATACAAATGCTTACATGTGGACCCCATTGCATCATCTTAGCATCTAATGTGATGCCTAGAGAGGTCATGCCAGATGTGTGTCGAAGCCTTCGACTCAGGTGTGAAATATGCCGACACGATTTTCTCAACAAACAAAACAGAATATCTATAATGGACAGTAAAGTTTATTTATCGTGAACATAATTATCGTGATACGTTTAGTAGCACTTATTGAATTTTTAACCTAGCAAATTACTATGCAGTCACGTTTATGAACAATGTAATAAATATTTATCTATTTTTTTTTATGTAAGTAAGTCAAAAGAAAAGATAAATTTCAATTTTAACAAAACTCTGCACGCCAATTTTATAAGACAATTTTTAATCCTTTAGCTGCCAGAGTCGGATTTATCCGACAATTATTTTCGTGTCCATTTCGCCAGAGCCGTATATACTTATACGACAAATTCCTCTAAGTACTTGTTTAGATGTTTTTTTTCCTGATGCTTCCTGTTTAAATAAATATCGGTTTACGAGTCAAGAGTCAAAACCTTTCGTATAATACGATTTATTTGATAGTTTTACATACACAGTGTGTTTCACTTACGTTTTTCTTAAATTACAATTAAATAAATTTCTAAACGCAATTTACACTTGTTTTAGATTTTTAGAAATGTTAAATAGCTATATCATTATATTTTATTTTACACTGGATTTTCTTTTATAACTGAATTTTTTGCAATAGGGTCACATAGAAGAATATTTCTTTCGATCTTTAGTCAATCTTGGTTTAGAATTCAAAAAAGTTTGAAACAAATACTTACAGACCTACATTATAATGTTTATTTAAACTCACCAGCCATTAGAATTAAGTACAAAAAAAAATACAAACACAGTAGAAACTGTCTAGCGATAATAAAACTCTTTACTAGAGCTCTGTTTAGTCGCAGGTAATTATTTTAAATTACCAAAGTTACGCGTCACACGAAGAAGATGAACAGTGGAGTTGTTTTCTTTTTATTTTGTAATTGTGTGTGATGGACAAGCAATTTCAAAATTTTCAACCAACTTTCAATAGTAAATTAACTAATTGAATACAAAATTTGATATTTTTTCTTTTTAAAGATAAATTACCGTAGATTCGGGTTACTTTAGCTCTAGGGGGTAACTTTGGCTCAAAACAAAAAAAGTTTGAATTACCCGCTTCTTTGCAGATATGACAGTAAACAAAAAAGTTCGCTTTAGAGATGGTGCTAGTGGCGCTTGTTTTTTGTTGGTTGCACGAGTATTTCCTTGGTTCAAACTTTTTTTGTTTTGAGCCAAAAGTTACCCCCTAGAGCTAAAGTAACCCGAATCATTGTCAGTCAAAAAGTTATGAGCAAAAACATTGAATAAATGTGTTAACACCTAAGAAAAAGAGCCGAGGACGAAGTTGTGGGCAAAAGCTAGTCGAGTTGCTGGCAAAAGGTAGTTTAATCAACCTTCAGGTGTGTATCATTTTCGAGTATATGTAAGGGTGATACGAGCAGATACGAGTAAAACAATAGGTAGGTATTGTATGGAGACACAGAGCACGAAATGTACAGAGATCTTTGCAAAATGCTTTTGTCCCATTGCTAAAATGCTAAGTGTCTATACTGTGTACAAGTAACAAGGACATACCCCCCCCCCCCCGTCCCTGTACTCGTGTATCTTTCCCCTCTTCCCTCCCCCTCTTCCCGGATCCCCCCACAGTCAGGAGGTTATGTAAATTGTTTAACGAACGATGCCGTTACGGAGACTATGGGGCACTTAAGGCGTTAGCATTTTAAAGCGTTATTTGTGCTAAGTACACAATTACCTCCGCATTTAAACTGATTACGCAGCCGTGTTTAAGTGAGGATTCACTTTAAATATTCCAATTAGTAGTTAGTAGGTGTTTTACGAGCGCCCGAAGCGAGCGTTTTGTTTTGTCGGCCAATAACAGCTTCTATTCATCGAGACTCCGGGCTCTATGAGTTTATTATTCCTGCATTTATCGTTAGGTACCTATTGAAGTGACGTGAATCTATTGCGTCATTGCCTGGTTACTTAGAACCGAATGCACGTGCAATGGTTGATGTAATAATAAATCTGTACCTAATATTAAACGAGGAACTCCTTTAATAATTTTATACCACAAACTATTGTAAATACACATCAAAAGAATAACACGAGACATATTATTACATGTTTTTTTTTTCTGAATTAAAATATGACAAGTAAAAATCCTTAAGTTACATAATAAGTATTATAAAACAAATCCACCGCCGCGTCTGTCTCTATGTATGTCTGTATGTCGCGATAATCTCAAAAATTACTAAACGTATTTTCATGTGGTTTTCACTAATGGAAAGACCGTTAAACGAGAAAGGTTCTTATAAATAATTTGCAGAAAAATAAAATTATAATTACATCCTTACTAATATTATAAATGTGAATGTGAGTTTGTTTGTTTGTTTGTTACGCTTTCACGCAAAAACTACTGAACCAATCACCTTGAAATTTTGCATACACGTTGTTTGGGACACCAGAAAGGACATAGGGGTACCATTCATCCAGAACGCGGAGGAAGTCGCGGGCACCAGCTAGTATTTGAATAAATGCAACACAAAAAATATACTATTTTTTCTTTTTATTTTTACCACTGAATGGGGAGTTTTCTAAATGAAATAAGTGAGAATTGATTGGTTCCTTGTGCTGTGAGTATAAATATCAAAAAAGTAAAGTTGGATGGAATCACTTTTTTGATTGGCCAATTATACTTTTTTGACATACACTCACAGCACAATCAATTAATTAATTAATTAATTAATCAATTCTCACTTTTTTTTTTCGAAAACTATTAATTCGTGGTTGTTATTACGCCGCAACGCAAATTTCCAGTTAGATCTAATTTTCACGTTTTTTGTCGAGTTTTGGGAATATGGTAGAAATGTAGCTGCAGGTGGTCAACCCGAACCAGCTAAATTTTGAAAGTAGTCTATGAGAAAAATGTCTGGGAACCTCTGTTTTAGACAAACTCTCCCCTAAGATAGTAGAA
This sequence comes from Synanthedon formicaeformis, assembly GCA_945859745.1. Taxonomy (NCBI): domain Eukaryota; kingdom Metazoa; phylum Arthropoda; class Insecta; order Lepidoptera; family Sesiidae; genus Synanthedon; species Synanthedon formicaeformis. Next base: position 2,198,396 of record OX243960.1, on the reverse strand, counting down.
AGTAGCGCGTTCAGCAGTTGAGTGGTGGTAGTAAAAAGCGCTGATGAGTTAGTTAAAGAAGTGCCATTAAGCACGTTTTCGCTCACCGCACAAATGGCAAACATAAAACGCACATTAACCGAACAAGTTTGCCTGCATTCATGTTAACAATACAGCCAGTGAAATGAAGCCCGACAGAATACGGCGACTTGTTACGTTGCCCGCATGAGATATTTTCACGCGTGTTGATCTCGAATTTAAACATTCACCCTGGGTACAAAGCGGAGCGTTGAAAATTAGGGGTAGCTCGCGAGTGCGGTGTGGGTATGGCCTCATAAACAGCGGCCACTTCTCGTAAGTATTATTCATTGGACGCTGTAGAAACTGCCTTCGCGCCGCCGCCGTCCCGTACGTTCATTATCTATGGCTATATTGGCTATACATATTTTATAAAAAGCAGTCGTTGTCCCCTGTCTCTCCGCTAATTCATTCTAGACCACTCGAAAATTTTTGATAAGGTTTTCATTTATAGAAACAGCAATAAAGGAGAAAGGTGTATGTGTATAATTTACAGAAAAAATAATACATACATTTCACTTAATTAAATTTGTGTGCTTACACGGTTCACGCTGAAAAAAACCTTAATTCATTTTAATTTATTTTGATTTTCTAATACTGTCCTTTATCCGTGAAATGCAAAGGCTCATACTAGAGTAAGAAAACTATTCTAAAATATAATATTAGTACTCTAAGTACGATTTACACTAACCCAAGTTTGGTAATAATAACTTGAAGACTAGTTTGAATATTGTTTAATTATATCATTTAGATTGACAATTTGAATCGCGTTTTATGGAGATTGTTACTGAACAAACCATGGTATTCAAAACAAGTTAAACAAATTAATCAAAGCAAGCAAACTTCGAATTACATTATAATTACCTTCAACTTATCTTAATACGAAGTTACATATTTCTTTACTAATTGACTCGAGCCCACTTTGACCATACCTCGTCCGTTTTTCATCGCGGCCCGTCGAGGAACCTTGCAACATTTTCATGCTAATCTCAGCGCGAGCGTGCTGATTTTGCGGGCATGAAATATTTGTAACAGACGGCCTTACTTCGTACCTTTTCAATTTCGCTAGGCCCCCACTCCTTCGGGGATTGGAAGCGGAGGCTGAATTTACGCGTAATGTACACACATCGCAATGTACCCTAAACGCGTGCTACAGTTCACACATGTACAATTCGTTTTAGCGATTTATGAACCTGACGCCTTTTCAATATAGACTTTTAAAGAGCTGAAATATTTTTGCTTTGATGTTTACACTTGCTGACACAAAAGTCTGAATCTGCATCAATACATAATAAATTATGTTACGTAGTATTATATTACTTTCCACTACTGGATTTCAATGTCACGAGTTATGGCAATTGTCCACGCTAGCCTACTCGAATCTACAGATTTTTAGAAAGATGTTTCTAATATTACTTAATTAATTATTATTAAGTAATGTATGCAATAGGTAGATTCCTGGACAAATTGTAAGTTGTTTTGTTAAGAGTAATAACTATTGTGTGTGTGTGACCTCCAGTCTGGTGAGAAGTTTTTCCACGCATACTTAGAAAACGAATTTTTATTATTATTTTTTAAAATATTTTTGAGACAGACAACCAATCACCATACAATTACCTACACATATGTGATAGTCATTGCCTTTATTTTGTGCAGCTACGTACGTTTTATCTGAAATGATCGGTATGCATGCCGGCAAAAATGGTTTATGGGCGGGCGAGTTAAGGCTGGCGGGAGTGTCGCTCGTAAATCCAGTGTTAACCGCTCACTCACTCTTGGACTACATATTTCAAGATTGCACAAACAACTACATTTGACTTTGACGATATCTGTGCACTGCACTCGTCTCTTATGCAGATTTGTGGTGCATGTCACAATACGCTGAATGTTTGCGATAAAACTGTCAAACTAAATCACCAACTTGGTCATGCGAACCTAATCGTTTTGATTCATCAGCTTTTGCGTTGTCTATACGTTCAAATATACATGTATCTTCTCTTGTTCACAGAACGTAAATTGTTCGTGGGTATGCTGAACAAGAAATTATCTGAAAATGATGTGAGAGCGCTATTCGCTGGACACGGAGCCATAGAAGAATGTACCGTATTGAGAGACGCCCAGGGGCAGAGTAAAGGATGTGCATTTGTCACGTTTGTCTCGAAACAGGCCGCCATTGCTGCTATTAAGGTATTTTTTTACGTTCAATAAGAAGAAGAGAAAGTGGCAGGCAGGCTCGACCTATTCGAGCACCTTCCAATTTTTTCTTGCCAATTTTAATTGAACATAATTATATTTTTCCTATAACTTTTTTATAGTTTCTTTATGCAGCGAAATCCCATATTATATAGCTCCAGCTCGAAATCCATAAACCTTGTGGTTAGTTTCACTATTCTATAAGAAGTAACACTCAATAAATTTCTTTGGTGCTTGACATTTTCAGTCACTGCATCACAGTCAAACGATGGATGGGTGTTCGGCGCCGTTGGTTGTTAAATTCGCCGACACTCAGAAGGAGAAGGAACAAAAGAAACTTCAAGCCATGCAAGCGAGTTTGTGGGGACTGACTACGCCCGTCGCACCGACTGCCTACCTCGCGTCGGAAGCTGCATTGTCGCCGGCGACGCAGCTTCAATTGTTGCAGCAGTTGCAGGCCGTTGGGCTGCAGCAACAGCTGCTTCAAGGTCAAGGATCTACGCTGCTGCAAGGTGCCGACGCTTGTTAGCGTGTTGTAGTTATAACCTAGACTCCTATCCGTGCTTCATGCACGTACGAAGGTCGCGACGGAAAGAAAAAAAATAACCAGTAGTAACCCAAATACTACCTACCTACCTACGTATCGCTTATTTCGCAAATTCTATTCACACCAACATGAGTGAAGATAGTCAAATATAGGAATTAAATTAATCATTTATGCAAATTTTGACCAATGATATTTATTCATTTAGTTTAAATTATGTTTCACACATGCACCCAACAAACCACCACATCCGAAAATCCATCCCACTTTATGTTCGTCCTCGTCCAACTTTTATTTACATTATTTTTTTCTTTCCAATTAGGTGTTAACTATCAGGATATCGCTTTCAATGGCGCAGGGTTGACTGGCACCGCCGTGAGCGGGGTCGGTGGAGTGACAGGGGCTGCCGAGCAGCTGGGTGGACTTCTGGCACCTGTCTCGGTACAGAACTTGGCCGCTCTGGCCGCCATGACGCAGCCGGTGGTGACGCAGGCGGCACCTTTAGCCCCCGCCACAGCGCCTCAACCCGCCGCGCCGGCTTTGTGTATGTATTATTAAAATTCCCAACTACCCGAGCCCACTGATTTCCCGGGAGGTTTTTTGAGCTTGCAATCTGTAATTGTAGTGACATTTAAGCGTCGGTCCACACAGAAAGGCGACGCGTCGCGTTCGTTTTAGAGCGTTTACAGATTATCTGATACGATATCGAGGCCTTTCACATTGTCCGCTCCCCATAGGCTACCGGACGATAAAGTTTATATGTGTACTATACGATCTACATAGTATGTGTGCACAGAGCCATTCTAAAATGATTCTTGATAATGTTTGTTAGATGAATAAGCAAATAATTGAAATAATTGAATTGAACACTCTTAAGATAGAGCAATGCAATGTAGAACTTATTTACTACACATAAACATTTAGAGTTACATATAGTTTACAATACAGACATACAGTTTAGTAAGTACATGCGCGCCGCGATAGGCAGCGAGAAGCATCGCCTACTCACTGAACTGTATACCTTTTTGTGTAGTAAATTAGTGCTATATTAAATTGCTACCTTAAAATGTGCGCGCAGCGCCGCGTCTCGGTGTGGGCTGACCCTTAAGCCAACGTTAAAAGCCAATCGAATGAAGCAAATATTAGCGAGCACTATTGAATGACATTATAAATTACATACCTGCCTCGGAAATTTGGTTTTCGGTAAAGTTTTGAAAGGTTTTTGTTTTTAATTTCAAATAAAATAAAATATTTAATCTTTTGAAGCCGAATACATTAAGAATATAAATTGCCATACCCTTGTATGGTAAAATAAATTTAAATTAAATGTGCTAATAAATTAATATCTTACTACTGTCAAGAAAATTGTGTAAAGAGTCCGCTAAGTCTGTTCGTTGTATCCTTTTTTTAACTAATTCTATACTACGTAAAAGCCAGCTCGCACACATTATCACGCCAGTATTAGTCCGGGAGGTGGCAACGTCGGGAAAAAAAGCATTTTAGGTCAGCTGATTCTTTGATATGTCGTCTCTCTTGCCCTTTCGGTTAGGATCTGGGCAGTCTGGCTAGCGGTAGCAGTTGCGTTTACCTGTGCGCATCCTATTTGTGCAGGTAATATACTGACTTTTAAAATCATTTTATGAAGGTTCAATTTGCATATTTTAGCTTTAGATAAGTTTAACAAACATCAATCTCTTATTGCCAGACATTTTTATCGTTGCTAATAATGAGCCAGACGCGAATTTTGATTTCATTTTTATTAAAAAATTAAGTTATTTCAGAATGTCTGTCATTTTAATATTATGTTGTTTAAGTATGAACAGACCTAAAAATAATTTGCCAGACATTAATTCAGTTGCTAAACCATGAATCAGAACGATTAAAGTCCTGAAAACTCTTACAGTATGATTCTACTCTTACAGTATGAATTGGACTTATGTAAACTGTTTATCTATATATACATACAATAGATATACAATTGCGTAAGTTCAATATTTTTTAAATTAGGGATATTATTTTTATTAGCATTTAGAAAATTTTAACATAAAAAAAAATTGAAATGAGATAGAATTAGATAGCAGGAAATCAAACAACATTATTGAAAATTTAAAAGTTTTTTTTTTTATTTGAAATACTCTTGTCGCTATGATACACTGAGAAAATTTTACTTTAACATTTTGGCTCGTTTAAAGGCAGATTATTTAAAATTAACTAAAACTCGTTTAAGAATATATAAGCGCAGTTGGTTATAATCTAACACGTCAACATTGTTATGGATACTTGGTTATTTTTAACATTGCACTTAATAATTTTTAAACAAAATTGTTAGCATTCTGAACCAATTCAGACTTGTTTAAATTTTAATACTTAATATTGTTAAATCTAACCAAGTTATGTATGTAATTTTAAATATGTTTAAAAAGGGTTAAAATTAACCCTTTTTTTGGTTAAAATTAACCAATATATCTCTGTTACCACCTACAACGTAATCGGTTACAAATAGCCATTGATATTTTGTTGTTATTAAATAAGTGCGATTGTAAATTTTACCATGACACATTTGCTAATCTTTACAAACAGCTTACTAAATATTAACCAAGTAAAAATACTTAGCAAAGCAAAATGGGTTACCTATAAGTGAAAACGAATCATTCATTTCGTCCAAATCTTTCTAGCGTGATAGTCATTGCGTCTCCTATTTAATAAACTGGTATTGCCTAAAAAAAAATTATAATTTACAAATATTCCTAATGGATGACGATGTCAACAACCTTTTAATTGCATGGAAATTAGAAGAATACATAGAAGTATGTAAAGATGAGTGAAAAACCTACATTTTTATCTACCTAGATATAGTTACAACTAAGTTAACTCTACACCATATTATTATAATTTACTAGTTATGTTATTATTGCAGTGAATTTTGCGTTTCTCTTAATTTAAAATTCTTAATTTTCTCACAAGAAAAGATTATTAACCAAATAAGAAATACCTATAATATAAAAAAAAACAAAAGAATTATGTTACATGTCACCTGTTTGACATCATATAAGTAATTACTAAATTCTTATTTTAGATATTTTTTGACTTTATTAATTATATTGTAAAAATTAATAGCCAATTTATTAAAATTAAAATTAAAAATAAATTAAAATTAAAATTAAATTATAAATTGTAAAAAGCCAATTTTATACTCACATGCCGAGACCGCCCATCGGCGGCATAGCAGAGGTTACAAACCTTATAGTAAATTAACGGATATTAGAATAACAACTATTTCACATAGTACTACTATGATAACTTTGATAAACAAGACAACTAGATAGAAGGTCTCTAAGTAAACACGGAACATTTTTTATTGCTTTTGTTCAAACATTAAAACTAAAACAGAAATGAGTCATACGGATACAAGAGATTTTTTTTCATCAAAACAATTATCATTTATGGATGATACCTACAAGTAGATACAAAAGATTGCCGACGCACCTGCATTTTGTTTTGTTGAATTTTTATATATACTAATATTATAAAGAGGAAAGATTTGTTTGTTTGTATTGAATAGGCTCCGAAACTACTGGACCGATTTGAAAAATTCTTTCACTGGTGGGAAGCTATATTATCAGCGAGTGTTATAGGCTATATTTTATAAAGTTACGCGGACGAAGTCGCGTGCAACAGCTAGTGTTCTATTAAAAAACTATAATTAGGAAATATAAAACGGTATTAATTTTCATTTATAAAATATCAATATCGACGTCGATATATCGAGGAAAAATTTCAATATATCTAATTAAAAATATCGATACTTTTTCAACAAACCTACGGGCTCGTAGATCGTGGCCAACGCGATGCCTAGCCCGACAGCCTGAGATTAGCACGTACAACCAAACAAACAAACTCTTCAGCTTTACATATTGGTATAGATAATTTAAACATTGTACCTAACAATTTTATATAATAATAATTATCATCACGCGTTAATCCTTCATTTAATGAATGAATCGTGGTAATGAACGATAGCCATAGCTCATTAAGTTTTCGTAGTAATACTGAGTATAAAGTAAAAAAAAAAGTACTTAAATAGTTTTTACTGAGTATTTACTCTGGCTTGAGTAATACTACAGTGCTTACCCATCTATAGCTGAGAGCACTCAACTGTCTCTCTCTGACCAGTAGAATCATATTGTAAGAGTTTTCAGGACTTTAATCGTTCTGATTCATGGTTTAGCAACTGAATTAATGTCTGGCAAATTATTTTTAGGTCTGTTTATACTTAAACAACATAATATTAAAATGACAGACATTCTGAAATAACTTAATTTTTTAATAAAAATGAAATCAAAATTCGCGTCTGGCTCATTATTAGCAACCATAAAAATGTCTGGCAATAAGAGATTGATGTTTGTTAAACTTATCTTAAGCTAAAATATGCAAATTGAACCTTCATAAAATGATTTTAAAAGTCAGTATATTACCCGCACAAATAGGATGCGCACAGGCAAACGCAACCGCTACCGCTAGCCAGACTGCCCAGATCCTAACCGAAAGGGCAAGAGAGACGACATATCAAAAAACCAGCTGACCTGAAATTCTCTTTCGAAAACGTTGCCACCTCTTATACTATATCAACCAGCACTAAACGAGAGTAAGATTTTTTTTAAAAATCTGTGTAATAAGTATTTTGTTGTTTCAAAACTAACTAATACTTCATTATTATATTTTACTCATGTCAGTAGTAATAAAATAAATTATACAAAAATTGAGTAGTGGTCGACCACTACTCAATTTCGTACTACTCATTGATCGGGTTCGAACCCGCGACCGTTTGATTAACAGCTAGGTTTACTAGCCACTAGACCAAACGTGTTGTCAAAGCTGTGTGTGTTAAGCTGAATAGAGTACAATAAAATGAGTCACAATTGCTGGCTGAATATCTATGTCCAAAAACCCTAATTGCAGTGTAGAACATCGGATTTATACAAAGCGAGAGACGTGAATTGACGATCCTTTTTGTCCGAAAAACTTACTTTGTCCTCTTTCAGGTTGGACATAAATTATTGAGAGAAATTAAAAGGTTATTAACGATGAACATTTTTCACACTTCAGGTCTTCTCGGGAAGACTAACATCACAGGTAAAAGAAAGAAAAAAAAATTGAAAATCCGTGTGTTTTGTTTTTTTATTTCATGGAATGATTTTCTTGTCTTTTGGCTTCTTGGACATTGTGTAATTAATGCTACAGATGTGCTTTGTATTATTAACTGCACTGTAAGAATTTTATTGTGTTATAAAATATATATACAAATATGTATATAACCTAGGTGTAATGAGTATGTACCTAGGTGTATTGTAACTAGATCAGAAGGAAACGTCTCGCATTTGCTATTTGCTAGTCATTCGCATGCTAATTGATTTGTAGGTTTAAGTTTTGTTACTAGTGCATCGTTTCGTTTAGTAGGTTCTATTTTCAAATAGCAGTTTCATTGGGTTCGATTCACATATTCTAGAACTCTGAATATACATCTAATCTACAGTCTAGACTAAAAATGTCTCGAATATAAATGGTCACCGCAGACAGAATGTCTCATTTGCTTTCGATGGGTCCGAGGCAAAATAAAAATGTTGGCTTATAAACTACCGATAACATCAAAAAGACTTCTTTGTATATTAGCCTTTGTTAGGGTATTTTTTCTTAGGATGTGGTAGTGACATTTTGATCTTTAGACATTGTACAAAAATGACGTAGACCTTTTTAAGTTTAGACTTTCTGCCTGCGACAGACATTTTGTTTACCATGTCATTCATTCACAATGTGTGAACCGAACCAATTTCATGTATTCATACGTATAAAACAAATGTTTATAAGAATCTTATGTACAAAGAAAGAAATTTTATTTATTATTATCGATCTGCTCTCGTCTTTATCGTTCGTAAGTAAAAACGGTTCCTAAATAAGGTGTTCTCAAATAACATTCACTAGATATACCAACATCATCTCTAGATAATAAAAATATTAGTGAATGAAAAATCTACGTTTAAAAATATGTGGGAGCAATTTCTAATAGATGTGTTAAATTTTTACGGTTACGGTAAGGTTACGGTTTAGTTTAAAAAGTATTCAAGACATTGCACAAAATCGTTTTCATGAAATGATTGTATTCAAATATTAAGCAACCGTGAAAATAAGAACAAGTTTCGGTATTTAATTAAGGGCTGTTAGAGCCGATTTTTTCTTATATATTCCCTATACCTTCCCAATACATCGCTTGTGTTATAGGCAACGTCAGTGTATCTTAGAAAAATAGTGTAGTGTTTGTCTTTCTAATTTACTAATTCATAAAATTAAAATAACTTAATTATACTGTTTGTTTTTCTAATAAAAACAAGCAAATAAAGTAGACATTTATAGCTACTCGTATTGAAATTATCATCTCTTTGTCCTCATTCGAAGGCAATAGTCTATACCTACCTATTGTGTGGAGGAAAATTGATAACTATGCAAACATGTGATCGACCAAGGACAAAACATGTCATTATTGCAAGGCGCATCTGTTGTACACAAAACGTCTACAGGCTTGGTTTGATGTTGCATTGTGAATATAAGTGGAATAGTTGCATCTATTAGCTATGCTTGTATTATAAATATAGTGACGGCTATGTTTTTTTGGCAAAACGGCTGAAAAAGTCCATAAAAAATCAGCTTTGTATCGACATGTCTTAGGATGGTCTTACTACCAAATATACTTATACAGTCTTTGTCTTAGGACAGTTATTTGCTCGCAAAGATTTTACCAAAATATCAAAGTCTCGAGTTGCATTTTAAGGTGGATTGAAATATGTTTAATAATATAATTATAAAAGATGACTAATATAATCTATGACTATTTTTTTTTTCTATGGGCTGTGTACCATCTGCGCCATAAATTTGATTCATATATATAACTAGATGGTGCCCGCGACTTCGCCCGCGTAACTTTGTAAATTATATCCTAAAACCTTCCTTGAGAACCACTCTATCCATTGGTGAAAACAGGATGAAAATCGGTGCAGTAGTTTTTGAGTTTATCGCGAACAGACAGACAGACAGACGCGGCGGAGGAATTTTATAATAATTATGTAAGGATTATTATTTACTAGCGATCCGCTTCCGGCTTCGCCCGGGGTGCTATTTATATATAAAAAAATCTTCCCCTTTTTTTATTTATTTTTTTTTTTTTTATTTTTTTTATTTATTAAGGATTATTATTTACTAGCGATCCGCTTCCGGCTTCGCCCGGGGTGCAATTTTTATATAAAAAATCTTCCCCGTTTATCCCTCTTTCCTGAATTTATTCTTCTGAATTCTTTCCTAAAAGCTGAATTGAAATCGGTCTACCCATTATTGAGTTTTTCACGCGTACACAAACCAACAACATTTTTATATATAAAAAGATATTTATAAGCTAAAACGAAGATTACTTATGGTTCGTATGCCAAGCCGTTGAACCATTTATGGAACCAACTCTGCTTCGTCTTATGGAGAGTTTAGGAGTTTTGAGAGCTAAACTTAGGCCAAATACTTACACAAGTTGAAATGTGAATTATTATATCTCCTTAAATGAAATTAATATAAAGATAATTAAGTTTTAATAATAATAAGATTGTTTTAATTCCGGTACAGATAAATCAGGCATAGAGGCATCTAGCGCGCATTTTATTAAATGATATTAATATTGTTTTAATATTTTTTAGAGAATACGATGATGCAATGCAATGAGCATATTCTATAAAAAATTGTGTTTTTTATTATTTATAGTAAAATATTTGTATTTTTGTTTGTAGTGAATAAACTCAAAAAGCTTCAGCTTCAGCTGAACCGATTTTAAAAATTCTTTCACCTACATATAGAAAGCTACATTATAATACAGTAAGTTTTCAATATACATAATTTTACTGATCAAAAAATCTAAACACTACAACCCACCTCGGCAACAGTACCTACTTCAGTGAGCGCCCGCAAACTGAGATTTAACAAATTTTCGTACAAACATACAGAGATAAAATCCTCAGCCATTGGCGTAAGTAATCCCCACAAAAATGTATGCAACAAGTTCCAGTTACTTCCTAACTTTTGTATAACATGTATTCTCGGTTATGAGGTTTTATGATTGAAACTATCAGGGACAAAAATAAACGGACCAATAGTCAATAGGCAACGCATGAATGTGCTAATACTTTAACTAAATATTACTTATTTGTTTCTTAAGTTTTCGTGTGTGACGTGTACATGTATAATTATGCTGGTCGTTGAGGTATTTTTTTGGTTTTACATAACAAAGCATCTGTTTGAATATGTAATGGCATTGTTTTAAACGCTACCTACTTAATTTTCATACATTAGCGTAATAATAAATATATTATGTCCTTAGTGTTGAAGTAAGTTTATTATGAAATTATTATATGTTATTAACTAAAATCAGCACATAAATTTATTATTCCATTGGCTGGTTTTTACCTATACGAAGTAAATGAACTACGTAGGTACCTACACTACGTCGCATTGTACCACTTTTTAATGAAATGTAACGCAAAAAAACTAATATTGTAAAACTTAATTCGTATGTACCTACAAAACATTAAATTTTAACTTAATCAGTGTTTTTATTAAGTTATTTAACTTTAGTATAAATGAAGATATTTTTATCTTCTAATAATTTTAATAAAATAATATAATACTACTAATAAATTTAATATTACCATTAATAATCTTTTTTTATCATCATCTCTATCTGTATCATATAATACCTCTCAAAAAGTATAAAATATTGAATGTAATAAGGCATTGAAGGCGTTATTACATAAGATCGATAGCTATCGGTACAACGAAGTAAGTAAATGAAGTCAACGAGTTTGAAGTTTTCATAAAATACTTACTATTTCAGGGTCAACAGCGGAGCCTTTAAGTTCGGCGTACGCAGCGCAGTTCGGCAGTGCGTATGCTGCGGCGCCCCTGGGGTCCGTGCTTGGTTCGGCTGCGGCCGCAGCGGCAGGGAAGCAGATTGAAGGTATTTACTAAAACTAGCTGCGCTCGTCCGACTACGCCCCCGTAGTGGCAGGGCACAACGCAGTCATAAATTGACTCCAAGTGTCCACAGCTTTACAATCCATACAGTTGGGCAACGCCTTTGATGTCGGGCGACGCCGCCACTCACGCGCGGGTGTGCTAGGGTTGTCACAATATGGAGAATCCGCCACCGCTCACAACTCAAAGGCATGTATAATTCCCGGCATCTAAGTTGGCAAGAATGGCGAGATGCGCAGAAGTCGTTTTTTGGAACTGATCGGGTATCAAGCGGGGCAAAGGGGCAAGATAACATAGATCCGACCGCGCGATTGGTTCGCCCTTGCACATGTCCCGCTCACTCATTCGTACACTTGCGTAAGTTTTATCTCACGTGCGCAAACTTTCTCCCACTACGTTAAAATCTTGCCAAGTTATGTGCCGGTCACTATACGCGCCAGCCTTCGTCGTACATTCGTTACCCAACTGTATGGATTGTAAAGCTGTGAAGTGTCCGTCCCTTTTACAGAAGACCATAGTGAAATAGCATTATTAGAAGTTAACGAAACAACAAAAAAATATAAATAAAATCAAGTCAATCCTATCATGCCGATTGAACTATTGGGCGATGAATGATGGTGTACCTACGCCTTGAATTTATTGGGATAATAATTAGGGGACAATATTTTTAGTATATTGGACAAAATTTTGTTATACTCCAAGGTGTGCTCTGAAACGTTTCAGGTCCGGAAGGCGGAAACCTCTTCATTTACCACCTGCCGCAAGAGTTCACCGACACTGATCTAGCGTCGACGTTCCTGCCTTTCGGTCACGTGATATCGGCCAAAGTGTTCATAGACAAACAGACGAACCTGTCAAAGTGTTTCGGCTTCGTGTCGTACGACAACGCGGCCTCCGCTCAGGCCGCCATCCAAGCGATGAACGGCTTTCAAATAGGTACAAAGAGACTCAAAGTTCAATTGAAACGCTCCAAGGAACTGTCGAGACCGTACTAGGATTATACCGGAACGTTTCTAGTGAAAATATTAAAAAGAGAAAAGAACTACACTAGCGATGATGAGGTTGTACAGTTTCTGAACGTAAGTTGTGATGTAACCGGTGCACTAGAACCGCGATGGAAGCGTTAGGTCCGTTGTAAGCGTAAACACGCACTAGGCGGCCAGGTCGCGGCGACCAGGCCGCCTTGTGCGCGTTTACGCTAAGATGCAAAACTCTGTGCACAGTTGTTAACTAATAAGTATATTGTATAAGGTTAAGGTTTGTGTCAAAGGTTTTGTCGTTTCCAAAGTATTCCCCAAATCTTTTTTTTTTATTATTATTATAGTAATGATTTTATTTTAACCGTGCCTATATGTAAGAAGTTTAATAGTCGTTTCGCGGGCGAAGTGAACGCGTTTTAAATTCAAATGCAATTCTATGGGACCGCGCACATTGGAAGAAGACACGGCAAAGTATTTCAATTTTTTCATAGAATTTTATAAGTGTATCAAAATAATTCAAATTTCATTGTAATGTGCTAGGACAACAATCGGCCCGCTTCGGCACTCCACAGGAGAAAAACACAATGGAATTTGTATAATATAATATATTTTTAAATATAAAACACTCTAAAGTTGAAAGTTGTATGAAACAAATTTAAATACTATACCGTGCAGTCCTCCAATGAGCGCCGGCCCTAACACGCCAAAGAGTCGATAAATGTTAAAATTAATTGGGGCTTGTATTTTTGAATTGCTTTGTCAAATGAATACAGTATCGTGTGTGGAAGTATCGTGTGTGGAAATATTTTTTATTATATTATATAATATGTTATCTGGTGTTTTAAACATACCGCATAGTATTTTTTATTAGTTCAACATTTTTTTTAATTCTAATTTTTTTTGCGCAAATATTAGCAACGCCGCCGCCGTAGTGTCGTTTGTTATGTTTAATTTATGTTACCACTTGATGAATAGGTGTTTGTGTATTTACAATATACATTGATGTGGCCATTGTCAGTTGAACAGTATGTTAGTCATTTTTTGTTTAAAAAACGTGTTAGTATAACGAAGAGATCTCAAAGTGATCAGTGTATTTATTTGTTTGTTGACATATGCATAGGTAGATATACCTAACTTGTACTTAATTTTATTGTTAAGGGCCTTAATCAAATATTTATATTTATATTTTAGGCCCAAACGTAAATGTGCATGGAATATTTTATATCTTTGAATGTCCGGCGTCTACGCAGCAGTAATAGAAACAAGGGCTACAGTACTTTCGCTACGCGTAGAAAGTTGTCGTAGCATTTCTCGTAGAAGAACCAAGGCGTCTACGCTACGAGTAATTTGCTACGCTCTTAATGGGACCTTAACAATTTCGCTACGCATATAAAATTTTAAATGCGTAGCAAAAAATTTTTTAAGATTTTACGCTTAATTTGATATAATATATAAAGTTATAGATTATATCAAATTAAATGAAAAAAATGAAAGAATTATAAGATATAAAATGTTCAATATTTTGACTAAATTTTCTTAAAGACCTACTATTTGTTGTTCTTGTAATTAAATGTAACTCCTAACTGTAACCAAATGTAATTGTTTTTTATATACATCGAACACTGGCCCTTTAGTCAAAAAATTTCGTTAGATTTAAGTATTTAATTGTGTAATTAGAATATTTTCGTAAAGTAAGTTACTTCTCTGTCATATCTAAATTGTATCACTGTCTTGAAATATATTTTGCCACAGACTTGTATGTTAACTGGCACGTCATATTTTCCTTTCATTAATATATTTAATTTAGTTGTTAAAAATAAGTAAGTAGATGTTAAAAATTATTTCCTTCAAACTGAAATATATTTATTTATTAACACTAAACGCTCAAGAGAATACAAATTATAAGCACCACCTTTACAAATGTCTATTGGCACTGTGACTACACACTTTAATTAAACTTTTAAGAGGTGGGTACTCGTAAAATTTATCGTGTTTGTGACTGCGAATGTTGTGTCAACGGTCAGTATGTGAGGACGAGCGATGCGATGCGGACGTGTCTTACGCGCGCATTGCTTAACACGTTCCATTGAAACATAATGATATTGTACACCGTGCGTAGATATCGCCCATCTTTGTGTTAACAAATCTTTCCTAATACATTGACCAATCATTGAAAATGTGTTACCTACTTTATGTGTAAAAGAACTGAGATAGACTATCATATAATTATATACTTTATTTAAATTTACTTGACTATAAATATAAAATATTTTAAAGATATATAAAAAAGAACGGTTTTATTGTTTAGTCTAATTTAGTCATTTGGTGTTGAAGCAAAGACAATATTTAGACTGAAAAGTTCCCTAAATGTTTTGTGCTGTAATTGTGATTCAGTCGTGTATACATTGTTTTGTTAGATTATATAAAATAGTCCGACAAGATTGCTTCTGTTTTTCTTTTTTCTTTTTACAGATGTTTTGCTAATACCTTCAATTCGACTTTAAAAAAAATGTTAACCCTATCCTGTTCTGGACGCGGTGATTTTAAAAGCTTTTTTTTTTGTATCTCCGGATACAAACTAGGTAATGTAAAAAGTTGACCTAGTTACGGTTTTTTACCTAATAGATTTTCTAGATATTTAGAGGGGAGTCCTTATTGTTGTTGTAAAGAAAAAAAAACATAAATGTGATCCGTAAAACCTCTGTGCATTGAAAAAATCCGCTCAAAATATTAACCATTGCGTATTCCGTAAATCTTAATATCATGAAGATGTGATAAAAAAAATCTATTAAGTATACACATTTAGACATTTTAAAATGGGCATATTTTTCACCTTTACAGATGTGAGCGGTTTTATATAAGAAAATAGTTTTTTAAACGAGAGTTCTACTTAATTTTATTTAAATTTACGAAGTGAAAGTAGATTATGTGGAAATGCGTAAGAAAATAGTGTAAATGAAAATTTTAGTAATTACTTTCTTTTGAAAAGCAGCCCACATTTGTGTACTTTTTGACAAACACGGTACTACTTTCCTTCAACAAATTGTTTGACAAAACAACAGAGTTTTGTTTAAAATTTTCTACACCTAAGTATCTATGAAGACAAATTTACAAATATGTAATTTTAGATTTGATTTCCGTGTGAACGAAAAGAGACAGAGTTACAGATAAAGTTTTTTTTAGTGTCACTTTTAATCAATAAACTTGATTTTTGATAATTTTTGCTAACATCGCTTTAGTTTTTCTACTCTTATATTATCGATAAATTCTTACAATATATGACAAATTTTACTTGTTTTATAGGAGAATAGATACTACAATATCATATAGATTTTGTTTTGGCTCAAAAGAGCATTAAAAAAAATACTTGGTTATCTTACCTCAAGAATCGTAACTCTGTCGCTTTTTAGAAATTTTTAAACGTTTAAACCAGCAGATGTTAATTCGAGTCACGGTATTAACCAATCGCCCAGATGTCCTATAAAATGCAATTTTTTTTTTCACAAATTTTTGCACCACTATTTAGTATAACACAGTATAAAAAATATTTTTAACTGTTTTATACAACACCCCTTTTGTTGATATGAATGTAAATAAATGTCGTTAAAATTTATATTTTTTATTCAATCATCCTTACATATCATAAAACAGTCCTCGGCCGCGACTGTCTGTTCGCGACAAACTCAAAAACTATGTACTGCGCCGATTTTCATGCTGTTTTCACTAATGGATAGAGTGGTTCTCGAGGAAGGTTTTAGTATATAATTTACAGTTTCGCGGGCGAAGTCGCGGGCAACAGCTGTACCTTATATAAACTATTGTTACGACCGAACATTCTCGAAGCGTTTGTTTATCATAAACAAACAGCGTGTTGTTGTTTATCATGAGACCTGGGCGTATGGAAATTTCCATACGTAGAAGGAAGCCCTCCTGTCTCGGAGAAAACTGTTCCTTATGTTCGCGACATAAGGTTCACATTCTCTTAAGCCAGAAAGTTGTTTACGATGTTTGTTTTTTTATGACTTGTTTACTTGTGTACGAGCTTGTTTACCTTAAAGTTTCTAGTGTTTTCCAAAAACATCGCGGCTGACTGCGCGTGTATAAATACGGGTGCCATCGCTCGAGTGGGACAGTTCTGCGACAACAAGCGATACGAAAACAACTCTTGGGAGCTTTTGCGAAGATATTTGCGACAGTGCATTGTTGACACATAGAGTGAATTATTTACGACTTTTGGCAAGTTTTACGGTTTAATTGGAAAAGCTCTGATATTTTGGAAGTCATCTTGGTCTGCGTAATAAATCGTGTTCTTACAACCCTAAACGGCATTTTAACTCACCCCGCACGTAACAACTGGTGTCAGAAGCGGAATGCCGTTAATGCCACGGGACGAAGGAACTCGTACTCCACGGACCAGGAGGCAAGTGGAGATGGATGCTGCGAGACAACGAGCACATGAGGAGCCGGAGGAAGGCACCGATGCTGATTCGCTTCCTACGGCAGTACCTACATCGAGCCCGTCGATGGACCTCGCTGCGCTGCTAGCTGCTGTACAGAGCATACAGGCTAGTCAAGAAGCCGCTCGCCGTGAACAGGAAGCCGCTCGCCGTGAACAGGAAGCCGCTCGCCGTGAACAGGAATCTGCTAGCCAAATGCTGCTTTCGAAATTGGACACAAGCCTTGAAGTCATCTGCGATAAAGTTAAAAAGGTAGAGTCCGAAGTTAAAGGGGTCTCAGTGAAAGTCGAAGGCCTGGAAGAGAGACTCGACCAAACCGACACTCGCCACCAGGCGCTCGCCGAGAAAGTGCAGAAGTTGGTGACGAGGGAGGCAGTCTTCACTGCGCCGGTACCTACACAAGGTAGGCTGGACTTGCCACGGTTTGATGGCACATCTTCCTGGACAGCCTATAAGTACCAGTTCGAAACCCTCTCTAACTGCAGCGGCTGGACTGAGGATCAAGCATTCATGGCGTTGACTCTAGCCTTAAGAGGAGACGCCCAACTGATTCTGGAGCGACTCCCTACGGAAGGAAGGTCTCTGCAAGCCCTATTGGAAGCCCTAGAGACACGGTATGGTGACAGGCATTTGGAGCACGTGTATAGGGCTCAACTACGAAATCGCATGCAGAGGCCCACGGAAACACTCCAGCAGTGGGCTGACGAAATCGAGAAATTAGTTCATCGCGCCTATATATCAACACCGAATGCAGTGGAAATAATTCTGCTCCAAGCCTTTGTGGACGGGATAAGGGATGGCGAAGTTCGCGCAGCGGTGCGATTGGGTCACCATCAGACCCTGAATAGTGCACTGGCACATGCTCTAGAAGTGGAAGCTGTGCGGCGTGACACAAGGCCATTCAAGGTCAGGGAGCTGGTAGCCGAGGAGCGAAAGCCTCGCTATGGTCCGATCTGCTATGGCTGCGGTGAAAGAGGCCACATAAGGCTGGACTGCCTAAGGAAGAAAAGAAAGGGGGTCTCAGAGATGGAGACCCAAGTTGACGAACGACAGTGGCGTGCCACAAGGCCATCCAAGGTCAGGGAGCTGGTAGTCGAGGGGCGGAAGCCTCGCTATGGTCCGACCTGCTATGACTGCAGTGAAAAAGGCCACATAAGGATAGACTGCCCAAAGAAGGAAAGAAAGAGTTTCTCTGAGATGGGGACCCAAGTTGACGAAGAGCAGTTAAAACTAAGCGTCGCCAGGGCCGAGGGGCAGGCACCGGCTGGGAGAAAGATAGCCCCTGCTATTACTGTCAGACAAGGTTCTAACGGAAAAGGTCATGGTAATACTGACGCTCTATCGAGAAGACTATGTCCTGAAAACTGTAAACACTGCAGGAAACAAGAGTCTCAGGAATCAGTAAAAAATATCCGTACCCAAGGATTAGACGACGACTGGTCTGGAGAAAATATGAGGAAGGCGCAAGAGGAAGATGACGACCTGCGATTGATCTTAGATTGGATAAAAAAAGGAGTGAAACCTGAGTGGGCGGATGTATCAGCTTCCAGTCCTGTTACAAAAAGCTATTGGGCTCAATGGGATAGTTTGACCCTGGAAGGCGGAATCTTGTGCAGGAAATGGGAGTCTAATACCGGACATCAGGTGACTGTACAGGTTGTAGTCCCTCGAAGTAAGGTATCTCCTCTACTACGTCATATCCATGATGGGGTGTCTGGTGGTCATCTTGGAGTGAAGAAAACCCTTTTGAAAGTGCGACAGCGGTTCTACTGGGTCCATTGCCGGGAAGACGTAGAAGATTGGTGTCGTAAATGCAACGCTTGCGCTTCAGTCAAGGGACCACAGACAAGAAGCAGGGGAAAACTGAAGCTCTACAATGTAGGAGCACCATGGGAACGTATCGCTATAGACGTGGCCGGACCATTTCCTGAAACTGAGGATGGGAACAAATACATCGTTGTAGTGCAAGACTATTTCAGCAAATGGCCGGAAGTGTTTGCGACCCCTAACCAAGAAGCTAAAACTGTTGCCAAGAAGCTAGTTCAGGATGTAATCTGTCGGTATGGCGTACCTCTGGAAATACACTCCGATCAGGGGAGAAATTTCGAATCAGCCCTATTTCAAGAAATGTGCAACCTTCTCGGTATACATAAGACCCGTACGACACCAGCTCATCCTCAGTCTGACGGAATGGTCGAAAGGTTTAACCAAACATTGGAAAATAATTTGGCTAAAGTAGTCGACTCACATCAGAGAGATTGGGACCAGTACATTCCTCTTTTCTTGCTGTCTTATCGCTCCGCTGTACATGATAGTACTAGTTTTACCCCTGCCAGAGTGAATTTTGGACGAGAAATAAGACTACCAGTCGATGCAATAACAGGGTCTCCGCCGAATAGCCCAAGACTTGTGACGGATTATGTCAGCGATCTTCGAGAACAGCTGGATGAAGTGCATAAGCTAGTTCGCGAGTGCAGTCTCAAGACCGGTGAAAAAATGAAAACCCGTTATGATAGGAGATCAAACATCAACGGTTTTGAAGAGGGAACTCTCGTATGGCTTCATAATCCCTTCAGGAAAAAGGGCAAAAGCCCAAAGTTGCAAGCACGATGGGAAGGACCTTACAATGTGGTTACAAAAATCAACGACGTCACCTATCGAATCAAAAAGGGGCAAAGAGGAAAACCGAAGGTCGTACACATTGACCGTTTGACAAAGTATCACGGCACGAATGATGATCGGGACGATCATAACTAAGAGGGGGGTAATGTTACGACCGAACATTCTCGAAGCGTTTGTTTATCATAAACAAACAGCGTGTTGTTGTTTATCATGAGACCTGGGCGTATGGAAATTTCCATACGTAGAAGGAAGCCCTCCTGTCTCGGAGAAAACTGTTCCTTATGTTCGCGACATAAGGTTCACATTCTCTTAAGCCAGAAAGTTGTTTACGATGTTTGTTTTTTTATGACTTGTTTACTTGTGTACGAGCTTGTTTACCTTAAAGTTTCTAGTGTTTTCCAAAAACATCGCGGCTGACTGCGCGTGTATAAATACGGGTGCCATCGCTCGAGTGGGACAGTTCTGCGACAACAAGCGATACGAAAACAACTCTTGGGAGCTTTTGCGAAGATATTTGCGACAGTGCATTGTTGACACATAGAGTGAATTATTTACGACTTTTGGCAAGTTTTACGGTTTAATTGGAAAAGCTCTGATATTTTGGAAGTCATCTTGGTCTGCGTAATAAATCGTGTTCTTACAACCCTAAACGGCATTTTAACTCACCCCGCACGTAACACTATTTACCCTAGTTAATTTATTCTAAAATGTTTTTAACATGCAACAGCCGTTGCAGAAAGATTATTAGGTTCAAATAGAAAAATACGAGTATTTTTTGAATAGACTTACTAATTCCAGTTTTTATAGGAACCTGATCCATATCTACATACTAAGGTTCAAGTAAAACTGCATTATTTGCGTTTGTGAATTGCATAATTGCAAACCTTATAATATGTACCAATCTGTGTAAAAAATGTCCGAATTTTCAAGTTTAAAATTTATAGTTATCACGGAACAGTTACAGTTAAAGTGGAGCAAAGAGATCATATACTGACAGGTGGACCACGGGCAATATACGATCAAAAAGGCATAAGTAAATCGATATGGAAACTATATTAAGGACATTTCATTGAAAGGAAAATGGTTCAGGTTCAAAATGTCCAGTGTCTAAAAGGTCTAGTGTCTCAGAATGTCTATTGTCCCGAAATGTCTAGTTTCTCAAAATGACTGGTTTTTTACAATTAAGTATAAGAAGTTCCAAAAAAATAGGAATAAAATGGATATTATATTTGACAGCAAATGGAATATACTCCTACTTGAAACATATTGAAAAGATTAAAATTATGTAGTCATTTAGTAAGAATACCGGGGTGTTAATCTATGTGTATGTTAGCAATTATGGTCTTCAAAACTGCTCAAACGATATTGAACTTTTCAGGCAATCTTCATTTTAGCCCAGCGGATGTCCTTTGGCATTATTAGGTCTTAAGGGTGTTATGTGTTTTAGTATCTTCTAGTTTTAGACGTATTACGCAGTAGCCATATTGCAATGTAGGCAACATTACAAACTAGTCAAATTGCGTTCTAGACCGTCTGAGACCAACCCCTTAATCTCCTATTTAGTAACTAATTCTATGGATTTCAGAAGACAATAAAAGAAATAAAATCCTTAAATTACTTTTATTTATTATTTAATCATTTCCCTTCTGTTCTGCCTTTGGCTTATCTTCACTCTCATCTTCAACTTTGACGTCTATCACATCATACTGTTTCGTGAAAATGGGATTAGAAGACTTAATCAGTCCATTTTCGTCGGCGTACGGAAGAATATTGCATATGAGTGGTGATTCAACGCCCAGTATATAGTGACAAGTCCTAGGCTCTAGAAGGTATAGGGAGACCTGGGCGGCACTGGACGAATTTTCTAGGCACTTCAGTTTGACCTCAGTCTGACGAGGGTTTCCAGTTTTGTCGCAAATGTCACCGCCGGAATAAAAATGCGAAATCGAGTTCCGTTGGTCTGTAAAATATGAAAACACTATTTAAAAATGTTATCGACATCCGAATATACTGTCTTTCCTTCTTTGATCGGAATTTTTTCTTTGAGGTAGACTGAGTTTTTATTGATTTCTTAGCTAACCTAACTTTGCCTTTATTACGTTAAGATTTTTGTTAGATAATCTGACTAAAAGGAGGCTACGGTCGCCATAACACAGGCGAGGCCTTATGGGTTTACCAAACTGTACACATAATGTGTAACAATGTGGGAATTTTCATTTAATTAATGAACCAAATTCAATTTATATTTGTATTGAACAAATAATTTTAAAGCCTTTCACCGGTTTAGAGCCACAATTAAAAATGGCTACTATTATAAATCTTCACTTCGTGAAGACACTTCTTCTTCATTTCTATACAGTCGTTCTCGCTGCGCTACGCTAAGAGAAAACTTGGTGATTGGTTATTGTAACGTCAAAATAAAATTTTGACCAATCACAAAGTTTTCTCTTAGCGCAGCGTAGCGTAAACGACTGTAGAAAGCATACTTGGCTAGACAGAGAGAGACAGCTGTCTGCTATCCTCGTCAGTTGACCGTACTCTCACTTATTAGCTTGGGCGCCTTCCCCTTGTTGTCGGCGATCCAGTCGAGATGCGCCTTCTCGTCGAACTCGCCGAGCAGCAGAGTGCTCCTCTTCCCTTCGAGGTCTACGTGATACTGGACCACGTGACGTCTGTTGACCGTCTATCCCTCTAGCAGGAGTTAGATTGTACTCTCACCTATTGGCTTGGGCGCCTTCCCCTTGTTGTCGGCGATCCAGTCGAGATGCGCCTTCTCGTCGAACTTGCCGAGCAGCAGAGTGCTCCTCTTCCCTTCGAGGTCTACGTGATACTGGGTCACGTGACGTCCATAGCAGAACTCGTACTTCCACCAACCGGTGCCCTTCGGACGAAAAATAACGAAATAAGAAATATGTACCTTCCAATTTTAAATGCTAGGTTCAGTTCCTAAGAAGCTAGGTTATGAAAAAAAACTCACCCCATGCAAACAGTCCTCGCCGTTGAGGAACGCCCTTACTGGCGAATCGTCTATGACTGGATGCTCCTCGACGACCGCGATCTTCGCGCCACCCTCAGTCACCTCGTCCACTTCGTTTAAAGGCTGCAGTTCAAACTTCAGATGTGTCTCGCCATCCTAAAATAACACAACACCTCTCTCTTTTATACGTTAACATTATAAAATGGGTAATGAGTAATCAAAATGGACTGTAATCTGTTTTTTTTTAACAAACAAGTACTAAAAAATTTCACTGCATTTTATTGTCGGGGTCGGGACCTACACCTTAGGCGCATTCTTATTGGATAAAAAGATTTTATGGACCAATAGCAATCCAGTGCAAATTTTTGGTACTCATTTGTTTAATAAAAAAAAACAGAGTATAGTCCTAAGAATTCACTCACAAATATCTCCGCTTATTACAATACTCAGATTTTATACTACATCCAAAATATGATTTCATTCTTTTAAATGATGTTTTCGTCCAAAAATATACTTTATTTTCAATAAAGTTTCTGTAATTTCAGTTTCAAATGGTGACACTATGAAATGACTTTTAAGATCCAATGGCTATTATAATAGCCATTGTTATTTTTCTTTATATATATTTTTGTTTTTTTTTTAATGCTAATATTTTAATTTTCTTAAACTATTAGGTTTTATGAATTTTTAACATTAAGAAGGATTCACTTCTAAAACTAATAAAATTTCAGAATGCAAGTCTTTAATTAAAAAATGTAACTATCGTATTTTATTTTGATTAATCAAAACTAAGTTAGCATTCAAAACAAGCAAAAATTAATAATAAAAATTTTCACAATTAAAATGCAAATGAAAACTACATCACACTTACCTTTTCAATTTTTTCAACTTTCAACACGGCTAGCATCTCTTTAAGGTCTCTATCCTTATCCTGCTAATTAAATTAATTAAAAGAAATATTAAAAGCGAAACTCAAACACTCTAAAAGCGCAACTCTAAAAACTACACGATAACAATACAAAGGTGGCTGCTAAAAGGTAAATAAATTATAAATTAAACACTCGTGTTTTAGAAAACACATTAAAAATACTAAAATATCTATTACAGATTAATGTGATGTACGAAAAGTTCAGTTAGCGAATTCAATTTTTTTATTTTATTTTTTAAATTAATTAATCATCGCTGACTGAACCTTTAGCAAACTGATTGGCAAATTAAATGAACACACAATGAAGCAAACAAAAAAAAAAAGCCAAATAAAACTCACACTATTAGCCAGTCTTATGCTTTGGTGTTGGAACCTAAGGGTATCGACTTCCATTTTAAGAAGACCCCTGGGTCTCTTCGGTGCGTCACCAACGGGCAGACATTCTATCGCATTCTCACTGACGTCCGCAGGTTTGAACTGTGGATGTTCGCAAAGTAGCGGCGATAATATAATAATTTCGTATTCGCATGTTGACGTCTCCTTGAATGAGTACACTTCGTGTTTACCCTGAGTGTAACAGACGTACTGTACTCTTGTGACGCGAGGTTTGCCGCTCAGATCGCAAAAAGAACCTGAAAATTTTTTATTACGTGTAACTTGAAGAGTTTATGATAAATTTACACCAAATTTATTGTATACTAGCTGGCGCCCGCGTTGAAAAAGAAAAAAAGTAGCCTATCCTGTGTCCCGTACTTCTAAATATTTATCTACCAAGTTTCATGAAAATCAGTTGATTCGTTTAAGAGTTATGGAGGAAAATACATACTTACATACATACATACATTCATACATACATACATACATACATACATACAGAAAAAAATTCTAAAAATGGTCAATTTAGTTTCAGTATCATGTATAGAGAGCCCATAAACATGATATCTCTGAAAACAAAGAAACTTACTCCATGACCAACCCTTACAGATTTACTATTAGTATTGATTTTTCTACCAACAATCTGACTAAGGGCCTCTTTCACCAACTACAAGTAAAGTGTTATCTATCAAGTAACGCTAATTGGCGAGAAAATATTACGAGTATCTTGGGTCAATTCCATTGAAATTGTCCATTGAGTAATGCTACTGTTGAGATTTTTTTTATAGACTCAACAGTTTAAGTGTTAGCAAGTAGCTTAAGTTGCTTTTGGATGAGGAACTTATTTTAATATAGTTAAGACCTCTTTCACAAACTACATGTAAAGTGTTGATTAGTTACTTTTAGAAATCATTTTCTGTTATATTGAATTATGCACTCAGTTTACTGCATCATTCAATAGCCGTTTTTTTTTATTATAATCTATTTAATGTTTGAGACGTTTACCATACAAACAAAGGTATATCAGCTCCATTATCCCCGGTTACCAGTGACTTTAAATGACAGTTTGGCCTACTTGACGTTTGTGAAACAGGCGCTTAGTCCAACAATTATATATTCATATAGTCTAACTAATGTGTATTATTTTAATGACTGTGTTCTAACATGAGTTTTGGTCGGTAAAAGTCTGGTATAACCCATTGCAAGCCCCTTATGCTGACAGGTTTTACAGCTTTTCTATCAAATCTTTTACGATTTTTTTTTAATTAATAAACATAAATATTTTCATACCATCGTCCATGACAATTTCAATTGAGGGCAAAGCAACTCTTTCCACTTTGGTTGTCTTTACTGGCAGTTTAGCCTCTTGCGCTGCCTTCATCTCATTTTCCAATTTCAAATGTTTTTCTAAATTCCAAAAGCCAAGATAATATTCTTGCACCTTTACTTGTTTCCCTGTAATTCAGAAAATATTTTTTTTTATTTTAATTAAGAAAAAAACTTAAATTAAATAGCAAAATGCTATTTCTCAAAATAAATGTATGTAACGAAATATTGTTACGAAATAGTCCTTAAATGTAAGTAAATAGTAAACAATTCCTTATGTTTACTCATGAACGAAATTCTCAAACACAATTATTAATCTCTCAGTGTGTAACGTAGTGTTACTAATTTTATTATATTACCTTATTTGTTTATTTATCTGTTTATACCTATTGATTAAACCTTTTTAAAATTAGTATTCCTTCATTTAAAAAAAATTCCGTTCTAAAATATTTGATTTTTGTTTTGCTTCGTCGCAGAGAGTGATGCGCATTCGAATTTTGACCGTGAGAGAAGGAGTTTGTCTTTTGACACTGAAAAATTTCATATTTAAATAGTATGATTTTTCAATATTAATTGTAAATTTTATTCAGTTTAATATATATAAAAACCCCGAACTTTATATGGGGTTTTTTATGCTGGATGCATAATTTCCTTGGATCCAATTTTATTCGTCTAAACGAAGTTTGGACGTTTGGAGAGAACGCTTTCTGGGTTCATTTTCTTACGGCAGGGCCAATCCACGAGACGCTCGCCGTTTTATTCTTGTGGACGTCTTCAGAGTTTATTTTCTTTTATGGATAGCGTACCAAATTCTTCGACATACAGATAAGTTTTTTTTTTCCATAGAACTGGGCACTGGGCATAGAACCACACCCTATTTAAGTTTCTTGTTTTTTTTATTTAATGTAATATATTTTTATTTGCTAACTCGATATTTTTATTTGTAGTTAGCTGGCGCCCAATTTTTATTTTTTTCCCTATAGCCATTTACGTTTCTTTTGTTTTAAAATATTTACAACGTAACAAGTGGCAAAATAGGTTATCACTAGTAAAGATTAGGAAATGTTGTATTAAGGTGGGCTTGGTGACTAAAATGTTGGTGATATAAAATAGAAAAACTTTTCAATGTGCGCCATCGGTTAATGCTGTGACAACCGATGGCGTTTATAAGAAACCACAGCCTTACTACAGTTGAAAGCTGAGACTAGTCATTACTTACCATCTCTCTCGTCATGATACTGTTTAATGTATCTACCGTGACATACTTCATAACTCCAATAGCTCTCTAATCTGTAGGAACATATGTTCTGCGAGAAGAGTGGCTTTAGAAGTTTGAGAGGTGTGGGTCCATCATATTCTTCGCTGCTGGTTGTCACATTCTTTTCTAATTCTGGCAAACGACACTCATATTGCTCTTGATCCTGTGTCTTGACTTTTATTATTTCTTTGTTCTGCAATTTATTCAAGTAGACACATCAGATTTTACCACGAAGCAAAGTGGTCATGATATGAAAATTTCAACATCAAAAAATACTTCTTTTCATTACAAGTTGAAACAGAATTAATACAAAGCAAACAGATACATTTCCTCTAAATTTTAATTAATTTAAGTATTGAAATTGATTCAACTTTGTAATATTGAAGACAAGTCTAACAATCAGTTCTAAGGATTAGATTGGTACCTGTGTGTAAGCCCTGTAAGCCTTTAATGTGTCTATTCGGTATAATATGAGGATGTATATTGGATTAATAAGTTGCATAAAATTTTCAATAATTATGTTTCATACCTTAGTGTTGTCGTCTTGGACATGATTTTCAACACTTTCTGATACACCCGGCCAGTTTATTCCAAACAGTATACTATCATCAAAACCTTTAAAATCATGTTCAATATCAATGCACAACACTAAACCTACTACTACACAAACTAAAACACATGAATATTTCCACATATTATACATCTCTTATACATATATACATTATTGTTTCGAAACAAATATTATAAAAATCTATTTCTGAATTCAAACACTGTTCATTATTTTTTATTTCATGCACGTAGAATAGTCATGAAAATTATAAAATAGCAAATATAGCAACCAAATTAGAATGTCATCATTAAAGTTGAATTGTTCTGTGAACTTTGCTCCTTGTTGGAAGAGTGTTAGACTACTTTTGAATTTAGTAGGATTATCATCAGATGATTTGGTAAGCTGTCATTAGCTAAAGTTGCCGAAAAATAATCATAGACATAGACTATTAAAAATTCTGTCAAATCAGATGTATCATGTACAATGGGTCTGACCGATGGGTTTGAAAATGACTATAAAACACACTTAATATCAGAGCTATGGTTATGTACATGTGAAAAGTTTTTGTTTCATCAAAATCGATGCAGTATTTCCGAAGTTATTGACACCGAAACTTCGGTCGCTATTCAAATTTTCAAGTTCGCCCGTGCTAAGTGGATGACGTCACAAGGGCCGATGCTAGACGCAAGTTCATAGTGAAAAGATAGATTTGTATTTTGTAATTAATTAACTCAAAAACTACTGGACCGATTTTAAAAATTCTTTCACCTATAGAAAGCTACGTTATCAGCGAATAATATAGGCCATATTTTATAAAATTACGCGGGCGAAGTCGCGTGCAACAGCTGGTAACATTATAGAGAGAGTAGATTTCTATTTTTGTTTTTTTTTTTACGAGTATAATGATTAAACTTAAAAACTACTAGACCGATTTTAAAAATTATTTCTCCTATAGAAAGCTACGTTATCAGCGAGTAACTCAAGCCATATTTTATAAAGTTGCGCAGACGAAGTCGCGTGAAAACAGCATGTTGATTATAAATTATAAAAATATTCTTAAAATGATTCTTGAGCGGGACTTACGACAAAGATTTCCTCAATACTTTCTGAAGTTATCGGGTTCAGAATATCTTAATGAAGTAGGTATCTTGCGGGTCAGTTCTTTTTGTCTACGTTTCTGTACTACAGATCATTCATTTGTTTTAACTGTCTCTCGACACCAAATGTAAATGTACGTTTTGTTGTATCAACTAGGTTGCGGTTTGCAACTTTACTTGCAACTTTGCTTTGCAAGCATATACTTGGTTGTAAATCATCCTCATATCATAAAGAGTGTAATAGGTATTTTTGTTAGTATACTAGGCAGGTAAGTATGTTTTTATAGGGAAAAAAGTGACGATGTCTTACACACACTAAAATAAAATACGTGTGTGACGGGCTTCATGGTCATCCACTTTTTATGTCTTTTCGTATCCATTGGCACTTGCCAATATGTATTTGAAAATTAATTTAGAATTAAAAAAAATATATAAATATTATTTTTAAAATTAATTAATAATAATATATACAAAATTTATTAAAAAAAATTCTTTAAATTTAATTTTTTTTTGAAAAATAATTTAGAAGGTGTGTGGATGGTTGAATTTGTACATAATATATAGGCACTATATATTATGTACAAATTATTAGTATTTATTATATGGCAAAAGTAACGGTCATTATTTAAATTTTCAAATGCTCCGGCGCCACTGACCTATAATAAGCACTGGACTTTTTGTACCATTTTGAAATTTTTGAAAATTTTGACGTATTTTTATTCCGAACCTGATAACTTCAGAAAGTATTGAGGAAATCTATGTCGTAAGTCCCGCTCAAGAATCATTTTAAGAATATTTTTATAATTCATAATCAACTTGCTGTTTTCACGCGACTTCGTCCCCGTAATTTTATAGTCTATGTTAATAGCCTATGTTACTCGCTCATAATGTAGTTTTCTATGGGTGAAAGAATTTTTAAAATCGGTCTAGTAGTTTTTAAGTTTATTCATTACAAACAAAAATAGAAATTTATTCTCTTTATAATATTACCAGCTGTTGCACGCGACTTCGCTCGCGTAACTTTATAAAATATAGCCTATGTTATTCGCTGATAACGTAGCTTTTTATAGGTGAAATAATTTTTAAAATCGGTCCAGTAGTTTTTAATTAATTACAAACAAAAATAGAAATCTACTCTCTTTATGATATTACCAGCTGTTGCACGCGACTTCGCCCGCGTAACTTTATAAAATATACCCAATGTTATTCGCTGATAACGTAGCTTTTTATAGGTGAAAGAATTTTTAAAATCGGTCCAGTAGTTTTTGAGTTAATTAATTACAAACAAAAATAGAAATCTACTCTCTTTATGATATTACCAGCTATTGCACGCGACTTCGCCCGCGTAACTTTATAAAATATACCCAATGTTATTCGCTGATAACGTAGCTTTTTACAGGTGAAAGAATTTTTAAAATCGGTCCAGTAGTTTTTGAGTTAATTAATTACAAACATACAAATATCTCTTTCTTACATCTAGAATAGGCCCTTGTGACGTCATCAACGTTCGCGAGTAGTATTAAAAAATTTGGGTGGCGCGCGTACTTTGAACGCTTATAACTCGGTCATTTTTTAAGATATCAAAAAAATAAAAACGCTGCCGTATTTGTCTAGTGAGCTATATTTGGGGGATATCATTAACTAAAATCGATGGTCAGACTCATTATTGTAAATTTGATAAAATGTCAGTGATTTATCAGATGCATTGTTTATTAAATTGGTTCTAATCAGGTAATTACTCTTTTATATAGACACCTATTTACTATCTAGTTAATTATAAATCAAAAATAGTTTAATCTTAGTTTACTTAAAAATATTTTTCATAAGCTATCGACACAAGTAGTCGTGAATTGAAACGTAGCATCAGACTGACAATCTGAGTGAGTCAATTCAAATCAGTTTTGTCAAACAAAATCAAAATGGCGTTTAGTTTTCCAGCCTTTTCTTATATTATAGCTTTAATTGTAGATGCATTTCTTATATTTTTTTCAATATTCCATGTAATAGCATTCGACGAACTCAAAACCGACTATAAAAATCCAATAGATCAATGTAACAGTTTAAATCCAGTTAGTAATTAATCATCTAGTTAACACCCTTATTTTTTTTTTGGTTTTATCTAATTTTCTTTCTTTCCAGTTGGTGTTGCCGGAATATTTGCTGCATTTATTTATAAACATACTGTTCCTGTTATCGGGAGAATGGTTTTCGTTGTTAATAAATGTACCTTTGATTTTGTATCATATACATAGGTAAGTTAGGTTATGTTGTTATGTCCTCTGAATATTAAGTAAATCAGGCGTAATATGCAAATTTTCGATGTACCGTTTCTTTCTTATATTTTTATTCGGTGATACCTTTGACTGCATTATCTTTCCGCTTCATATGGCATGAATTTTAATATAAATCGAAACACTTCATACTCATGATTTGCTATAATTCAGACGTTTATATATCATATGAAGAATTTTATCATCCCTCTATGCGTATTGTGTTGGAGTCTGGACTCTACAGACCTGTAGATTTGAGCCCTACTGTGACTTATGGAATGTAATAAATAATTTTGCTTAAACTTTTGACAACTGTTTGACCAATGAGTTTTCTTTAAATAACTTTAAAATGCATGCAAATTGTTTCACATAAAAGTCCAAACTTACATGTTTAAACTGTTTCAAATGAATATTTTCTGCCTTTTGAGCTACTTTTTAATTTTCAAAATCTTTGTGCAGGTCCAAGTGGTTATAATTAAGATTATAAACCTTTATTTGCAGATATAGAACACGGCCTGTTATGTCTGGGCCAGGTCTCTATGATCCCACAAGTATAATGAATGCAGATGTTTTGACAATTTGTCAAAGGGAAGGTTGGATCAAGCTTGCTTTTTACCTGTTGTCCTTCTTTCTATATTTGTATGGGTAAGTTTTAAATAAAATTTATATTTATACAAATATTTTTAATGGATTTAGGACAATCGGGATAGATTTATGAATAGATTGGGCAATGGCAATGATTTCTAAGTACAAACTGAAATACATCAACACAAATATCATAGATCTTATCATAGATTATATTAGATCATGGACCTAACTGTATATATATATTTTTTTTGTAAGGGCCTGAAATGGAACCCTTGAACTTTGAAATAATAATAAAAATATTCATCCTCCCTTCAAGTAGACTGTCATTATAAAAAAATCATACTAGTTTTCACTTATTTATTACATTATCAATATCAAGATTTATTATTCCAAAGGAAATTAACTAAAAATATTTCGTTTTCAGAATGATTGTGGTATTAATTGCTGCATAAACTAAACAATCAGAGTAAGTTATAATTTATTGTTACTGTAGTTGCCCTAAGATAACATCCGTCAAACGAACAATGGAGTGATGTGTACTACATGATTCTTAGTACCTATGTGTAATTATGTGAGTGAAAGTATTTTTTGATAAATTAAAACTAATAATAATATAATTATGTTTGTTTTATTTATTTTAAAGTTTAATTAAAGTATCTAGTTACCTTTTCATCATCTCAGCCGCAGGATGTCCACTGCTTGGTTATAGGCTAACGAAAAATCAACAATAGTTACCTTTTAGACTATAAATGATAAATGTGAAAGTTTATGAAGATAAATCTATTTATTACTCTTTCACACAAAATCTACTGAATGGATACTTTCGTCAGACGGGCTGCCCAAATGCAGTGGGATCTGTCACTACTTTACAAATACAGACCAGAGCCAAATTTCCAAAGATGATCCAACCAGGAATCGAACCTGAGTACCTTGAGACAGCGTTAAGCACTCGTCTATAGCTATTGCAACGCAACTTCATAGGTAAATAGTTTTTTGATACGGACTCTATCTAGTTATGTACTTTTTAAGACACATTAATTTTATGCCAAACAATTTTAGACATTGTAGGCGAAACAGTTTTCGCCTACAATGTCTAAAATTGTTACATTATTATTATTTTTTATTGCGAACTAATGCCAAACAACACAAGTGCCATTACACACTTAAATACAATAGGCAATAACTATAATAGGTATTAATAACGGTGACTGGTAAATTAGTAGATTACAAAGTAAAAAAAATATATATTTGTATAACTTAATTTCTTCCTATTATTCCACCTACAGACAGGCGCAAGAACAATTTTCATGTGTATCATTTATGTAAAAAAAATAAACTTCAAAAATCCAGAACCATTTATGTGACTTTTTTGCTATAGACTATTAAGAACTATTATTACAACGATAACTGTACCTGGGAAAAATCCGTTTTATCCCTACCATTGGGGATATATTACTAGACATAGATGGAAATTGCGGATTTCCTTATTCATTTGGTATTTAAATCTATATACAAGTAAGTACATTAACAGTCGCTTGTGTATTAAATATAATTTACTAGCGATCGCACCAGACGTTGTCCCGCCCGAACCCAATAACTCGATTGCAGCGCCACCTATCTACAAAACACAAAAATAACAATCAGTTCAGCCGTTCAGAAAAATGTAGAACAGGTAAAGTCATAAATAATGGTAAAGCTTAATTAATTACTAGCTAGGCCATTATTGTTTAAAGATTAAATTAACATCTAACTTTCCTATGTCAGGTTCGTTATCATCACTAACCTCGGTTCCTACTTACAAAGTTACCTTATTATATTTTTTACTGAATTACACGGGACGGGAGAAAAGAAAGGACGCGTAAGTACTTACATAGGTAACATACTTTACCTAACTGTAGGTATATGTACTTTGCCTATATTAAAGATGTAAAAAAGCTTTGCTACGATTTGACAAAAACAACGACAAAAAGTTGTTCGCGCTTAAAATGTACGTTGAATAACGGTTCGCTCCAATTTTATTCTTTTGTTATCAAATTTTTGCGGTTCCGTTATTCATTGGTAACATTGCGGTTCCGCAGAATACTTCTAGGGCCCATTCTTTCTAGCAAACTCTTAGTGCAATTGGTTGGTTAATAAACCTCTCTCAGTATCTCTTCAGTCCTGAAGGAGAGCGTAAAACATTTTTCCATGTTAAACTTTTTACGCTCTCGCTA
The DNA here is from genome assembly GCA_945859745.1 of Synanthedon formicaeformis. Classification (NCBI taxonomy): domain Eukaryota; kingdom Metazoa; phylum Arthropoda; class Insecta; order Lepidoptera; family Sesiidae; genus Synanthedon; species Synanthedon formicaeformis. The sequence continues at coordinate 2,164,901 of OX243960.1, read as the reverse complement.
GCGAGTGCGGTCATTATAAACTCATGCTAGACCCACCGGTCTCTGTCAACAGTTGTTCGACCAAGGAATATTCCAGTCCTCACCCGGATGTTTCTTATCAACGACTTCCTCCTTCATCATGATTAACTGAAGCAGACATCTGTCGTGACAATAAGCACGTGATCGAGATATGTGTCCAAGTTGATAAACCAATATAGGTATTTCTCCATAAATACACTTTACTGTCACAGAGGGACCTAAATTTCAGGTCTGCTTTTAAATTCTTATTAATTTCCAACCCACATGGCATGATTAAAGGGTAGGTGTCTAGGTGATGTTGTCAGTTACCTAATGTTGAATGTTCTCAAACTTTTACAGTGGTGGTCACACTTTTTCGTTTATTTTTGCATTTACAAAAATTTGCGTGTATTTTTGCATACAACATTTTTGATGGTTAAGTATAGGGTATTTAACATCACGCAGCGACTCATAGGCGCCAAGCAACAAGAAAAAAAATCAATAGCGAGGGTGCGCGTGGCTAAATGAAGAGGTGGTGACCAAGTTCGCCAGCCCGAAGAAACCCGATCATTACCGAGAGAGTCATACCTATTTCGTTTAGGTATATTAAAACTATGGGGCTAATACACTGCACCCTTTACAGAATAGAGCAATATGTGTGCACATAACATAACGAGCACACATAACATCTCTGTATAATAACATAATAATCTGTGGCTACATACGAGTATTACAGATAGGCGAAATCTATGCTTGTTCATATTTATCTAGACTTTATCCAGGGCTTAAAACTCATTAGTAAACTTAAGTACTAAATGATTTTCTTATCTCTTGGATGTAGGTAAGTAGGTATACTTAAGTAATTGTTATCAAGAAGCATGACACTAATAAGTAGATGAAATTTGTTGTGTAAGATTGTCATTGACAAATTGATAAGATATCCGTTGTTTAGGTGAATCTGCGGTCACGGTTTTATAAACGGATCAGATAGTCTATTAAAATCTCGTATGTAGGCTATATTATGTTTTTTTAAATTTATTTTTATGTTAAGGTCGACAGACAGGCTGACGGTCCACTAGATGGTAGGTGGCTACCGTCGCCTATAACGCAAGCAACGCCATAAGTGCTACAAGTGCGCTTTAGACCATAGGATTAAGGATAAGGAAGGGATGGGGTAATGGGCTCTGGCATCCCATCTATATATAATTTTAAAAACTTATTTGCTGAAGGCTTTATCGTAAGTACCTAACTAAAGCTCGCTACATTCTACCTTTTGAGAGTGTGAAAATATTTAGAATCCATACCAATATTATAAATGTAAAAGTAACTCTGTATGTCTGTCTAACAGCAATAAAATAGTCAGGCGTAATTTTTTTTCCAACCCGCACGAAGTCTTGGGCACCAGGGAAGGTTATCATTAATTTATCAGAAATAATTATAATCTTTTGTATATATTACAACATTTTTGCCCACTAAAATTTCCCACTTCATTTTCTTTTTAAATAAGTTGCTTAACTGTGTTCGGAATCTTGTTATAGGTATATTACTGGCGCCATACAGACTATGCATCAGACAGAGTTGTTTGTGCTTTTACGAATTCAATATAATATACAGGGCGTCCCAAGACTATGCGACATGCAGGGAAAGTTAGGATATTTTGCTGAAAGAATACTATGTTATTTTTAAGTTAGTCTGGGAATCGAACAATGTGAAAAAAAAATCACCCGTATTTTTATGATGCCAATCGAAAAAATGGACAAAAAATAATAATTCTTTTTAAGTAAAATAGTATCTTAAAAGAAAGGAATAATGTAAAATGTTTGATTCTTTTAAGAATATTATTTATTGCCGACGGCGACGTAATTTTTAGAAAATCTGAATGCGGTATTACTAACTTTTAAAAATATCATAGTCTTCTTTCAGCAAAATATCCTATCTACGATATTTAAAGTACTTTCCTTTCATGTCGGACGCCCTGTCTTTGGTCTTTGTCCGTCTTTGGTCTTTGTCCGAGGCACGCCTAACAACAAAGCCGCGTTGTATCACAGTGAAACCCACACATAGATCCTCTGTATTGGGGTGATTACCTATAGCCGCTAGACTGCCCCCCAGTCCAATTGATAACTGCAGAAGGCATTGTGTCTAATATCTGTCAATTAACGGTTGAACATCGAAATAATACCTATATATTCTGCGGTTGAAAACAAGAAACACAGCTTGTAATATCTAACTATCAATGCCGGATTTAGGGGTCTGGAGGCCCCCTGGCCCCAAATTATTTTCCAAATAAAATGGACAATTTTTTCAGTCGAGTTTTCCAATAAATAATTTATTGGTAGTAAATTGCAAGTGCTTATCAGGGCCATTTGAAATTTTTGATATTTTACTGATTGCCTGATTGGAATGAACAAATGTAGATCGATGATTTCTGTTAATATTTAATATAATCATGTTTGTACAAAGTACTGCAAGTAAAGCTAAAAACGCGAAAAAAAATATCAAAGGAAAAGTTGTTTACTAGTTTTTCCGAAGTCTATTGTGGGGCCCCTCTTTTCTGGTGGCCCAAGGGCTGTAGCCCCGGTTGCCCTCCCCTAAATCCGTCCCTGCTACCTATGTACACTATGTACACTGAATTCATTTTGATGTCTCCGTCGCCTCGTAACACAATGCTACAGGTGCTGCAAGTAAAGTGCGCTGCCGACTACAGTAGGATTAAGGATAAAGGATAAGGAAGGGATTGGGGTAATGGGCTCTGGCATCCCTTACTTATCCTAATCCTTAATCCTTCTATGGTCGGCAGCGCACTTGCAGCACCTATGGCGTGGGTTGTGCTATAAGCGAAGGTTACATCGATGGCGAAGGTACCATCAAATGGACCGTCAGCCTGTCTGTAGACCTTAACATATAAAAAAGGACATATAAGTACGTATTATAACTATTTTTTAAACTTACAATAATTACAGTTTTTCATAATACCTACAATAAATACAAATTGTGACTCCTACATATTATTATTAAAATATAACAATCACCTGTGTTTTAACTATTTTTGATGCAGTATAATTATGTTTATTTTAAAGTAAAAAGCATAGGTTATCGAGAATAAACTTGACCCTTCCAACGATATCGCGAATAAAATAAACTGTCAAGACGCAGACAAAATTGTCGAGCGCTGAAATGAAAATAACGTAGGTATTAAGTCGGTATGGGCGAACGATGTCGCTCTATACTGTACTATAAACTACAGTATTCCCTTGGCTGCGGAGTAAGCAGCAATGCGCGCGACAAAAACACATTGCGTTTGTATATTGACAGCGATTTTAGCGCTTTCAAGCGATGTCGACGCTGCACGCATTCTTGGACTTTTCCCACATACCGGCAAGAGTCATCATATGGTGTTCGAACCTCTGCTGCGAAGACTAGCGGAAAGAGGACACCATGTCCACGTCGTGTCTTTTTTTCCTGCGAAAAATCCGCCAGCGAATTACACTGATGTCAGTTTGGAAGGCATCGCGGCGCTGGGGGTGGAAACTATTGACATGACTTATTTCGACAAACCTAATTTAATCTTGGATATGCTTGGACTGGGGAGAGTGTATAAGCAGATTATGGAGTTCCATCCGTTGGCCGAAATGGCTTTGAATGTTTGTAGAAAATTAGTGGACTGGCAGCCTCTGAAGGAAGCCTTAACAAAGGAATATGATCTGTTGATTGTTGAGAATTTCAACAGTGATTGTATGCTCGGCCTGGCGCATGTTTATGGTTTGAAAACACCAATTGTTTCGCTACTATCGAGCGGGCTGATGCCGTGGTCATCAGAACGGATTGGAGTAAGCGATAACCCTGCTTATGTACCAGCGATAAGTTCGAATTTCGCGAAGCGTATGACTTTCTTGGAGCGTTTGGAGAACACCTTCGCTTTGGTTACACTCAAATTGTGGTTCCGTCATGCGGTACAGTTGCAAGAGCAAGCTATTATTGAGAAGCATTTTGGTAAACGGATACCGGATTTGCAGGATCTAGCACAGAACACCTCCTTGATGCTGGTCAATACCTTCCATAGTTTGTTTGGTGTAAGGCCTATGGTTCCTGGGTTGGTGGAAGTGGGTGGCATGCATTTGGATCCCACTAGGAAATTTATACCGAATGTAAGTGATATTTTATTATTTTTAAAGTAAGTTCTCAATCTTTATACATTACCAAAGAAAGCTGTGATAATTTTTTAAAAAAAAACCTTATGTTCTTTTTATTAAATGGACTGCTTAATTTAAATGGAAATTTGACTGCATTTTTAAATCATTTAAATTATATTTCATACCGCAAACCGGCTTTATACGAACGAATGTCCAATTTTTCTTTTCATAAAATTTTCGCTCGGCGCTTTCAACGAATATTTAAAAAAAAAATTGCAAGCCCGTAAAATTGAGCCAGCCGTTCTCGATTTTTGTACTTAACAACACATTTAGCGATTCTTTTATTTTTATATAGACATGTAGATTATACGAGTTTTATTAGAATTATATGTGGCGTCAAGTCAATAAAAAAAAACATGAAAATATTTGTAATAAAAATTCGCACCGATGGAACTTTTCTGCAAATCATAACACAAACCTTCCTTGTTTATCGCTCTTTTTATGAAAATGATTCGGTTTAGAAGAAGTTAGCGAAGAAAGAGACAGAAACGAACTATTAAAAATATCAAAATACTTAACTACTTACATTATTTTACATTATTGTCTTTTGATAATAATTATAATACCTAGATCTACGTACACATTTTTTTATTCAATGCCTCATATCACATTGTAATTTAAATTAAAATATGCAATAATATTATTATAAGTATGAAAAAGAAATTTACTTACGAATATAACAATTAGAGGTTTTTTTTTACTGAAACGTTTATTTACATAGGTATACTCGTACTTAGCAATTGTATGTTAAATTAACGCTACTGGTTTTCATATATATCAATTAAAACACAATGACATAAAAATATAGATTTAAATCAATAGTAATAATACTAATAATATGTATGTTCCTCCATAACTCTAACTGATTTTCATGAAACTTGGTAGATACATTTAGACGTACGGGACACAGGATAGGCTACTTTTTACTTTTTCAACGCGGACGAAGTCGCGGGCGCCATCTAGTATATCGATAAATCCGTACTAGTCCGTACTGAAATGCGAAAGTTTGTATGGATGTTTGTTACTCTTAAACGCAAAAACTACTGAACCGATCACCATGAAATGTTGCATAGGTACAGTCAAGGGCAAAAATATCTGTACGTTTCCAAAGCAGCAAAAATATCTATACAGTTGAGAGGCCAGAAATATCTATTCAATAATTCGGTCAGAAATATGTGAGCATTTAAAGGGTCAATAAGATCTAGACATTCACGTGGCCATAAATAAATGTACAATGTCAGTCAAATATATGTAGCCAAATAGGAGGGCATAAATATCTATACATGAAAGTATCATATACATGAGAACAAAACGGATGCCAAAAATATCTATACACGCAACTATTATAATATACATGAGAACAAAGAGCGTGTCAAAAATTTCTATACACGCAATTATCATATACACGAGAACAAAACGCGTGCCAAAATTATCTATACATCTATTTGATAGTCAAAACTTACCACATAGGTATGCAAATATGCATTTTATTCAATTGACATAAGTAACACACGAATTAGCATTCGCTTTAAAACTATTTTTAAGAGGCACTTCTGTTTAGGTACTGGCCACTTACTCGTACATATTTTGAAAATAATTTAATCGAATGTCAAGTTCGAAAACTCTCAACTGAACATATAACAAAATACATGATACTGAAACTAAATTGACCATTTTAAGAATTTTTTTCTGTATGTATGTATGTATGTATATATGTATGTATGTATGAATGTTCCTCCATAACTCTTAAACGAATTAGTTAACTGATTTTCATGAAACTTGGTATTTATTATAGATAAACATTTAGACGTACGGGACACAGGATAGGTTACTTTTTTCTTTTTCAACGCGGACGAAGTCGCGGGTCAAATAAACGTCAGTTTCACCACAAAGAGGAATAGAAACTAGAAAATATAGTAAAAACCTAAGTGTTCTTTTTAATGGCAAAGCCACATTCGTAAAATCACATACATTAGCGTAATCGAAAGTTTTTCGTACTAATATAGTAAAATTACTTATCTTCCGAAAAAATATCTTCCGTTTCATCGCTACATCTAGTATTAATATAATACTGACATAAATTTAGCATTAAAAAAACGCTTATATAATATTCACGAGAAAAGCCACATGAAAATCGTATATGATAGCTGTGAACGCTGTGAAGCAGAATCTAAAAAATAGGATGAAAGGTCAAACAAATGTTACGCTAATGACGTCACGACCAAAATGAAAGGGACAAACCGATTATATGACAGAATGGTACTCTTTTCGATGATTGTCATAATTCAAAATTAGAAATTCGTTTTGTTCTCATATGAATGTTAATGATAGTTTCATGTATAGATATTTATGCTCTCCTATTTGGCTACATATATTTGACTGACATTGTACATTTATTTATGGCCACGTGAACGTCTAGATCTTTTGACCCTTTAAATGCTCACATATTTCTGACCGAACTGTCGAGCATATATTTCTGACCACTCAACTGTACAAATATTTTTGCCGCTTTGGAAACGTACAGATATTTTTGCCCTTGACTGTACATGTTGTCTGGGACACCAGAAAGGACATAGGGTACCTTTAATCGTTCAACGTGGACGAAATCGCGGGCGCCAGCTAGTACGATATAAAATTAATGAAAAACTGAAAATGTATAAGTAATGATTTTTTTAAATGTACCTCTCTTGTTTACTTTTAAAAAGTTATAGTATCACAAGTAGAACGAGATTACTTTTTTCGACCGAATTATTTGTCTGATAAAAGTTTAATCAATGTTGAATTGAATCCGTGAACTAAATTTGTCACTCACTGTAGTACATTACAGTCAGTCGATATTTTCTTAGGTCAATGATCGCTTTATGTTCACAAATAACTCCGTACGTAGAACTTATTTGTGTTATTACAGTTTCAGGCGGACAAAATCTTAACTGATGAATTAGGTATTACAAATTCGGAAGCGAATTTTTGTTTGTTACGCTTTCACATCTTAATTTAACCGAAAAGAATTTAAAACCTTAACTACTCAACAGAGGACAATTTTTTTCACCGAAAAAAAAAAACAAAGTAGGTGTTCCCCAGTACTGACTCAAAAAACAACTAGAAAACATCTATGGTTAATTATTGGTTTTCTTTTTATATTATATTTAGGTATAACTTTATAAAATAATCGTATATTACCTACAGCATGTTTAAGGTTTCGTAAGCCTCTTAATAAGAACGCTGTGACCTGGCTTTGCACGAATGCAAAAACAGACAGCGACTTTCTCTATTAATAAAATCGTAAATGAGCCGTGTCTGTACATTAAATATTAAAAAAAATTGTGTACACGTTGCACCTATTTTACCAAAATAAAAAATAAAAATTAGAATTTTGCCTGTGCGCGCTGATCTCATAAATGGCTTAACCGATTTGACTGTAATTTTCACTGATTTGTAACAAGCTTCTCTAACATTTAGTGTTTGTTTTATTCCAATTGGTTTACAACCAAAAAATTTATACCGAATACCGAAATATAGCACGAAAACTGCCCGTACGAATTTTCGGGTACAGCTAGTTTTAAAAATTTATAAACAAAAATAATATATTGATTCATAGCAAAGTAGCGTGACGTTTCTCCATCTGGGTGGAACTGTCCTGATTGGAGTTTGGCACTAAATCGGTGGCCATGACCCAAAAATCTGTTAGGGAAACACCCACATTTGTTTATTTTCACTTCGTTCGAAATAACAATGTTATATTGCGTGAAATATGTGCTAACGCTTCGGGAGTATGCCACCTAATTGTCATTTTTAAGAAGACCAGCAAAAGCCGAACGATTATAGTGTATAGTTATACTGTTTAAAATGTTTCTTTAGGTATACCTACTTATAATATAGTTTGTATCGAACTAACTAATAATAATACAATCAATACCTAATCATCAATACTAATAATAAATCTGTAAGGATTGGTCATGGAGTAAGTTACTTTGTTTTCAAAGATATCAAGTTTATAGGCTCTATACATGATACTGAAACTAAATTGACCATTTTTAGAATTTTTTTTCTGTATGTATGTATGTTCCTCCATAACTCTTAAACGGATTAACTGATTTTCATGAAACTTGGTAGATAAACATTTAGACGTACGGGACACAGGATAGGCTACTTTTTTTCTTTTTCAACGCGGACGAAGTCGCGGGCGCCAGCTAGTAATTTATAATTCTGGTGTCCATAATACAAGCATTAGTTACTTACTGTGGAACTAGATGGTGCTGTGTGGAATGTATGAAAAATAAAAAAATAAATAAAAATATTAAAATATTAACTATACCCACATGTATACTACCCATATACCCATCGCCCATGCAGCTCCTTGGCCCATTTTCCGTGGAATTTATTTACCCCCAATTTTATTATAATTACTTATAATATTAATAATTAGTTATTCTTTTATAACCAGAATATATTGTTCATTTTTATTATTTGCTAAAATATTAGATTTTTGTAGGTATTAACACTTACTTAGTTACAAACTCACATAGGTATTTAAATTAGTAAATCATGCTAATAAATGCATCGACATAGCAGTAATTCTAACTATTTCTGGTTCTTAAATAGGAAATCCTATTACATTTATGCAACTTAGTGCAATGGGTGCGACAAAAAATAAAGACTACATTTACGTAGCGTCGCGACGTCTAATCATGATAATGTCTGTTATCACAAGGCGTCACACTTTTATTACTTTAATCGTGTAAGTACCGTTGCATCCATACTTCTATACTAATTTAAACATTATAAACGTGAAATACTCTGTCTGTCTGTTACCTTTTCACGCCTTCATCCGATCATCGTGAAACTGCATAACGTTGTCAGATACAGGAAAGGACATGCGGTACTTTTGCAGACAAGAAAGGACTTTTTCCGAGGGATCATCTAAAATAAAATAAAAAAAACTAACGCCTGACCAAAGGGTTTATAATAAGTAATTGGTCAGACGTTATATTGCTTTTTTTTTTAATTTTAGTGTTTCTTCGTGTGTGGGTTTTGGTGTTATTCTCGTGTTATTCTAAATATAGCCGGCTGAAAGAGAATTTAGCAGTAGATACAGTCAGACCAGGGTAATTCTATTCCAATTCATTTTTTTTGTGCTGCTAACTGAGTTGCATCTTTTAATGCAGATAGCCAGGCTTGTTGATAAATTGTGTTATAATTATTACTGTAATGTTTTAATGGCGTGAAAAAAAAATTCTAGAGAAACCTAATAAAGTTTTACAGACATTGTTATCTTGTGTGGAAATACATGTTAGATAATATAATAAATAAAGAAATAAAATCAGCATTCTTATTTGAAATGTCCCATGGAGATATTGGAAATTGGAACATCATATGTAGAGAGAAGGAAGTAATGTTACTCGTACATTATATTTTTGAAACTGCATGCGTGTTATAAATATACATACAAGATGTAGTCTCAGTGAATTTGATTGCGCGTTGTTGCACTCAGATTACCGCTCACGGCCAATTTGCTTATCATCTTCATTACTTCATGTGCTATTTCATTTTCTTGAACATATGTATGCATTTGTACTTGTAAGAAAATAAACATTAGTGGCATTGGATAGCGAAACGCAATATACGAGTACTATTGATATTGTAAATGCGCGAATGCGAAAGAGATCTATAGATGTTTGTTAAGTACTCTTTCACGGATTGTATGAAATTTGATCCACATATACTTACCTAGTTTATAAACCTGGATACTTTTTACCCTCCGGAGTAATTCACCAGATACACAATTAATCAGATTATCAACTCAATTTATTTACCTGGAAAATGTATGTTAAAATAAATCGTGGAAAAAGATGTATGTATAGGGTTAGGTGTTAGGTATATTTTTTGTTTGTAAACCTGGACGAAGTCACGGGAACCAGCTATAGTTACCCAATATTGAGTTTAGCTATCCTAAAGTGAACAGCCCATTTAACAAGACTGCTATATTTCGCTGCTTGGGTTATAATGGTAGCTAGAATAAAAAGTAGCCTGTATTTTTCCCACCAGAATGCGAAAATTTATCAAATACAGTTTAGTAGTCAGAAAAATATGACAGAAAAAATATATTTCTCATTTATAATAAACTAGCTGCTGCCCGCGACTTCGCCCGCGTAACCTTGTAAATTATGTACTAAAACCTTCCTCGATAACCACTCTATCCATTGGTGAAAACAGGATGAAAATCGGTGCAGTAGTTTTTGAGTTTATCGCGAACAGACAGACAGACAGACACGCGGAGGAGGACTTTGTTTTATATAATATGTAAGGAATATTAATGTATGAATTTTCAAGGTTTCGTTCAGGTATTGTTAAATTTTCTTATGCAAATATTTTACATAATATGACGTCTTAGCACAGAGTTTACATTATTCACTACACAAAACTGGCAAATTACGTATTCCATATCATTTAGTTTAGTTACAACAACTGCCAAGATCTTTTATTTTAAACGAATGCATTCCAGTCCTCATTGCGTTTTTGTATATGCGTGTAAAGAAAACTTTCAGTTACCAATTGTTACTCGTGACGTCACACAACAGCTCAAGTATGGTCACAATAAAGTGTCAAATGCACTGACTTGGGTAGTGAGAAAAAAAAAATTTTCATTCGTAATAATTTTTGAAGTGAGAATTTCTTTAGGCGAGTTTGGCATTTTTGAGATGGGAAAAAACCATTGAACTCGCGACCTGTAACCGACACCGACACCGACACCTCTGTTGACAACACGTAATTGTTCAAGTTTTCACTTCTGTCGGCACTCCCGGAGTGCCACTGTTTTTTTTATGTTAAGGTCGTCAGACAGGCTGACAGTCCACTTAATGGTAAGTGGTTACCGTCGCCTATAACTCAAGAAACGTCACAGGTGCTTTTATACTTTGATTGATGACTAAAATTTCTCTTATATTCCGGGAAATTCCATAATTGCTTTTTTATGAATTTTAGAAATATTATAAATCTTTTATTGTTATTTTTGTAGGTTCCTGCCACACAAGTAAATTCGGACGAAAATGCAAGTGCCCCTTAGATCCAAACCCTAAACTATCAATAAATTGAAGTCAATGGCTTTGACCATGAATCAATTTCTAGTCAATTGTCTTTAATAAATTAATAGATCCGATTCAAAGTTTAATAAAATTGGATGATTGGTATCAATTACCTAGACTTTCAAGAGTACTGTTATGCACCTAAAAAATTGACAATTAAATAGTCAATGAACTCGTAAACATCTATAGATTCTAAATTCCAAATTTGATACAGTCATGTACAATAGTCTTGCCATAAATTATATTGACAGCAAGGAATTTTTTTTTCTATTACGCGAAATATTTATTTCTGTAGTGTGCATTACACTGAAGTAATAAATGTTCTATGTAATACTAGCGGCCTGTTCCCGGCTTCGCACACATGCAAATTATATACCAAAACCTTCATCGAGAACCACTGGTTCTCATTGGTGAAAACAGCATGAAAATCGGTGCAGTAGTTTTTGAGTTTATCGCGAACAGACAGACAGACAGACGCGACGGAGGACTTTGTTTTATAAATGTGATAGATTTTTTTATGTTAAGATCCACAAACAGGCTGACAGTCAAAACATCAAGTGTGATGGTAGGTAGCCAGTGGCTACCGTCGCCATATAAAAAGAAACGTCAGAGGTTCTGTAAGTGCCTACTATAAAATATAGTTGGATAAAGGATAAGGGAATAGGGCTTAGGATTAAGGAAGGACAAATGGGGAAGTGGGGAAATGGGCTCTGGCAACCCATAGTACTCAAATGGGCTGCAATTGCACTGCCGATCATAGTATAGGATTAAAGATAAGGTTTAGGATAATGGGCTATGACATACCTTACTCACTTATCGAAACACAAAAGCACATATGCTGTTACCAAAGAACTCAAGTTCATGTTAACATTATCAATTCCTTATTCCAGTGGCTGGAGAAATTCCTAAACGAATCTGAACATGGCGTGGTGCTGTTCAGTTTTGGTTCCCTCATCAAGACTTCTACGATACCAAAACACAAAGAAGAGATCATAGTCAAAGCATTATCCAAGTTGAAGCAGAGAGTCATTTGGAAATACGAGAATCCTGATGCTGAAGCTGTGCTCGATGGAAACATTTTGAAAGTTAAATGGATTCCACAATACGAGCTGTTGCGTAAGTGTTGATAATTTATAAACTTTTAATAAATGTTTGTTGACTATATTGCAATCCTAACGAAAATTATTTTAAACTAGCAACGCGCCTCCAGCTTGAACCGCATGAAATGCGTTCAGTAGTTTTTGAGATCATCACGAACATACAGACATGCTTTGTTTTATAATATGTAAGGATATTTTCACTTTCGTGAAAAATTATCTAACTGATGGTGGAAACCACATCGAAAACCGTTGCGTGGTTTAGGAGGAGTTAGTTAGCGGTTATACAGACAGACAAACGCGGGAAGCCACTTTAAATTATACTTCAAAAGTGAAGTATAATTTGAATTTAAAAGCCACTTCAAAAAGTAAGTTAGTTTCTTTGTTACACTTCATCCGATCATCATGAAATTTTACTACTCGTTATCATCACAACATAGTATATAACAAAGTTGCTTCCCGCTGTCCGTCTGTCCCTATGTATGCTTAGATCTTTAAAACTACGCAACGGATCTTGATGCAGTTTTTTTTTAGTAGATAGGGTAATTCAAGAGGAAGGTTTTAGTATATAATTTTCAACGCGGGCGAAGTCAAAGGCACCAGCTATCTAATGTACTAAAAATAAAGATACAACCCCTGAAAACTTTATAACAGCAAAGACGTCAGGCGTTATATTGCTTTACACTTTTAGTCAGGCGCTACACATCCCTTACTATTAATGCGGGCGAAGTCGTGGGCACCAGCTAGTGAGTTAAGTATATAAAAGGAGATAGGGACCCACCTTTCATCCAGAAAAAGTAGATATTTACTATTTCCGAAGGACGTCATAACTTACTTACTACTACTAAATTCAAACCGCCTTTGAAAGTTTATTTCCAAATCTGATATTGCCGGGAGATGCTTGCTTAGACATCCCACTTGATCAATGAGCTCCTCAAAAGTTATTTCCATAAACTCTTCTAGGAAGCATCAAATTAACTAAACATAGCTCATATGCACAAGTTTTAGTAAGAAACGTGTAATATTCAATAGCTCGGGGTAATATTAAATCGTGTAGCACGCATTGCCACAAAATTTGCATGTTAGTAATGGCATTATACGGTAATAGTTTCCTCGAATTTTCCTTCATTCAATTTCTATATTTAGCTAGGTGTCTAGGCTTCACACGGATGCAATTGCATATTCATAAATCTTCTTTGTATTTAGCTCTTTTCATTAGCGATCACCGTATCAAATAATTTTGTCATGTGAACCACTTCAAGAAAGACTCGAACTCGCGTTAAATGTGAATAAAAGTGGATCCAATGAGCAGAAGTAGGATCCAAAAGCCAGAAAAATATATCCCATGGGATCCTATACGTGGGAAATGTTGTAAATTAAACTATTTAGTTAAAACCTCCTTTATTATGTCATTATTTTTTAAATATATTTTAAAATGTAAAAATAATAATAAAATGACTTCAATTTTGACTTCGAAAACCAGCGTTTGATTTCCTCAACATTTGCCAAGTGGAGGGAGGGTCCACACATGCCAGGAATAATGATAAAAAACAAATGATTTATTTATTTTTCCATATTTATTGCCGTCAAAATACAGTTCCAATGACATGGCGGTCAGAATTAGTTTAATGCGCACACTCTTTGCACTTTAGAAATCTTAATTATCAAAAAAATGTCCCCTTGAAAATTTTTCATTATATGATTATATGACATCCCTTTCAGAGTTCGCTCAATAGCATGATAGTGATATAAAATGCATATTGATGTTAACGTCAAACTTATACATCAACATTTCACTCTTATTCATTCGTGCGTTACAAATTACACATAATTGTTTTCTTCCTTGTTAAATGTAATAATACTACACTTCAAAGACAATGACATAATACATATCTATTACCTACTACTACGAGTACCTTCATATAGAAAAATAAGTTTGTTATTTGTTTGTTAACCTCTTACGCCTTAACTATTCTACCAATCATCATGAAATTTTGTATAGGTATAGTATATACTTTCAGGGATACAGAAGAGAACATAGGGTATTATTTACCTACTTGTAGTGTTGTAACAGAGGCCACCTATCATCAAATGCACCGTCGATTGTCTGGCGATCTAAATAAAATAAAAAATGATAATGGTGATATCGTATAATACCTACTTAGTTATAGATTATAATATAAAAATAAATCAATATTTACGTAATTTATCATTTACGAAATCGTTCGAACAAAGATTTGTGTCATGACTTTGCTATCATATTTACCAGTTATATTTGTAAATAACAAATTATCAACATAAAATATATTAGCATTGCAAGAAAACGAACACGTGTCTTGAGTGAGATGATGTAACAAAACATACGGGGACAGTCAGCATTAAAATTAGAATATCAATTACTTACATATAATTATACTTACATTGTTAATAAGGTGTGGTTGTACTTTGAATATATTAATATAATAGATTGGTCCATTACATTGTTTACTATCATAGGCAGATACGTTCGCATAAGGTTCGCATTTACTTCATCTTGTGATATGAATATATTTTGATCAATCCATTAAAAATAATGAGATATCAATTTTTTAGTTGTAGTTTGTTTTTAATTATTGATGTTTAATATATTTTTTATTTTAATTATTTTTATATACTTAACTAGCTGGCGCCCGCGACTTCGTCCGCGTTGAAAAAGAAAAAAATAGCCTATCCTATGTCCTGTACGTCTAAATGTTTATCTTCCAAGTTTCATGAAAATAAGTTAATTCGTTTAAGAGTTATGGAGGAACATACATACATGCAATACCTACACTTACAGATTTATTATTAGTATTGATAATAATTAATTTTAATAAATTAAAAAAATTATAATATAATGGGTCAGAAACGGTTTTTTTTTTATTTTATATAGATTCAATATGCGGAAACTAGTAAATGGTGTCAAATTAATCTGTCATTTAGTTATTAAGTAAATTTTTGCCTAAATATCACCGGTTTTCCTTGAAAATAAATAAATAAATACTATCAAAAGAATGTAACCCGCATTACTGAGATACCTATCATGTAGCTATCTGTCAGTGATAGTTTCTTTAGAATCAGTCCACTAGTTTTTAGATAATGGATAATAAACAATTTACATCTTCTTTACATATGTTTATTTATTTATTTATTTAGATTACATACAGCCATTATATATCTATTATATATATAAATTAAATACAAATAGGCCTATGGAATCATTAAAATTATTTACATTTATTTATCTATTAAGCAATTTAAAAAACAAATTAATATAAAACCAAAAAAGAAAAATAAGAGATATTCTATATGAAAAAAATAAAATATTTTTTTAAAAGTAATTCGCCAATTTTATTTTATGTTATATTAGTACCTAGAAATATAAACCTACAGATAATACCTATGTGTCTTTACAGAGCATAAAAAAGTAGTGGCCGTAATAGCTCACGGTGGCATGTCTGGGACCGTGGAAGCAGTGTCAGCAGGGAAACCCATGGTCATAGTACCCTTCTTCGGAGATCAGCCCCTGAATGGCGCTTCGGCGGAAGCAGTTGGTATCGCCAAAGTCGTGTCGTATGCAGACTTATCAGAGAAGACGCTATCGGAAGCTTTGGAGTCTGTTTTAAGTGCTGAGTGAGTCACTAATCTATACCTACTAATATACATATGTGTCGTTCATTGTAAAAGTGAATTATCTCCTTGTAACTGAATTTTAGAATAACGAGCTTTTTGCGAATTATAGTGTAGGAAAAAAAATATAAGCATTCATTCATTGTTTTCATCTATGGGATTTTAATGCAACTATTGGAGTTACTTCACTTTTATATTGAAATATATGACTAAATGTGATACCATTAGGCAAGAAACGATGGTTTTAAAAATAGGGAGTTACACCACTTTTACAATGAACAACACATAAAGCTAAAGAGTTTGTTTGTTTGGTTGGTTGTAAATAATCTCAGGAACTACTGGTTCGAATTGAAAAATTATATTTGTGTCGGTCCATTTATCGAAAAATGCTAGGTATAGACTATAGAGAACGCAGACGAAGTCGCGGGCACCAGCTGTTTTATTGATAAAATGCATCTTTACCTTACCAGTATAATATGTAGGTATAATATACCACCATAAAAGATTCTTAAATAATATTAAGGTTAGGTTAGATTTGGATAGGCAGTTTTTGGGACTAAACTAGTGAAAATAATATCTAATAATAACGCACCGATAATAATTGTGCCATTTAGAGCATGCCATAACTTTCTAAAAGCGTCCATAAATAATTATGAAACTGTTTGTTTAGTAAAATGTGAGCTAAGCTAAGAGAATATGTGTGAGGATTTACTGAATGAATTTCTTTAAGATTGATTTAATCTTAAATAAATAAATAAATATCTTCAGACATTCCACACAGCACCATCTAGTTCCACAGTAAACAACTAATGCTTGTATTATGGATACCAGACAGTTGATATACTACATAGATTACTCTTTTTTGGAAATATATACATATTATAAATACAAAACATCCATGACTCAGGTACAAAGGTAAAAATGTTACCACATATACATTTTCCCCTAACGGGATTCGAACCCGCGACCCTTTGGTTAACAGCTAGGGTTACTAGCCACTAGACCAAACGTGTCGTCAATCTTATAGATATAAGATTAAAAATTTAACTTTTATTTTCAGAACACGCTTAAACGCAAGACGTTTTGCAAAAATATGGAGAGACAGACCAGCCGAACCCATGGACACGGCTGTGTATTGGATTGAAAGGATAATCCGTTGGGGAGACCAGGACAATCTTCTTTCGCCAGCGAGAAATCTTTCTTTCATTCAATACGCACTGTTGGATGTGGCTGCGGCGTTCTTCTTCATTATAATAGTTCTAATTGTAGTCTTAAAGTTAGCTATCACGATAATTTATAGTTACATAACAGCTGGTTTTAATAAAAAGGAGAAATTATCATAATTAATTAACTTATAGCTTAAATTTTATAAAGGTATGTGGCGCAACTTATTAATCCATGTGGTCGTGTTCGAAAGTAGCCTAGATTTTTAATTTGTCTACATTTCCTATTAATATCTACATATCGCTGCTTAAATTTAAAAGTTCCAAAAATCAAAAAATGTTTCATTACAAAAATACAATCAAAATCCTTCATAATATTCTATGTTGCAAAAATACTTATGGTTGTTTTATTGCATATTTAGTATATTTTAATAATTTTATTTAATTTCAAAAGTAACTTACCTATATGCTTATATCTCCTCTAGTATTCAGTTTATGCTACTTAAAAATACGCTTCTAACGATGTATAATATGCATATTTGATATAATACTAGTATCTAATAAGAAAAAATAGACAAAAAAATACCTAATTTTTTTCAATAAAATCTCCTGTAAAAATGTTATATATTTGTAATTTTGATTTGTGGTCATTTTGAATTTAAGTAGCGATATACAAAAATTTCGTGTCACTTTGTGTGACGATAATGAACTCCTAAACTAAGTACCTACTGAACCGATTTTGATAAAACTTCGTAACTGTGTAATTTGGTCCAACTTAAAAGAAGCCGGGAGCGTGTAGCTAGTATAATATATATTATGTTGACTCTGAAATATTATCTTTTAAAATAACCACATTTTTGATGGGATGTAATAAGTACCTACTTATTGCCTAAAATTAGCCTTTAAAATGTTATAAATAACTATAGTGTGCCAATTTAATATTTGTTAATATACTTAATGATATTGCGAACATAAATATAATTTTTAACATAAGTAAATAGATGTAGGTACCTACTTAAAACGAAAATTAAGAAATACCGTATTACTTACTTACAAATAAAATCACGGCCATTTTTTAAATAATTCCTGTGGGTGCTTTAAAACAGGATTTGATACTTTAATAATATTTGTTGACTGTTATCATATTAAACTATCAAAATATGAATGATTGGTTTTTATTATAACACAGATATTTTTCACACATTTATTTGATTACCTACTTCGAATTAGGTCTTTATCTTTTTCCCAGTGTTTTTAAGGCTTAAAAAAATACTTAATCTGTGCCTCGCTTAAAAAAAATTTTACAGATAAAAACAAGATGCCTATGTTCATGAAGTCACTTAAACTGAACAAGGCAAAACAGCGCCACCTATCGATATTACAGAAAACCACTGTGAAATAACGGCATGTGTGTTTTTTGTTTCAGTGAGTGAGTTAAGAAATAAGGAATACCACTTATCAGAGCCCATTAAGGGACTGACAGATTTGCTCATTACTAGCATGCTTTCGTGCTAGTAATGAGCAAATGCTACTAAGTAGCAACTGTGTCACAACGTTGCTAGTAATTAGCATGATTATTTTTAGCATGCTCAAAAATCAACCCTTGTTTGATTTTCGAGCATGCTACCTGAGGCGCAGGTAGAAGAGGGGGTGTGCTCCGAGCATATCTGAACAGGTTTCCTTATAAGAATGCTAGTACGTTTATTTAGGAGCATGCTTAAAACTAACATGCTTATTCACCAATAAGCTTATTCGCCACCGCGAAAGTGAACAGTTGCATGAGCATGCTAGTTATGAGCATTTCTGTCAGTAGCTTTATCCCTTAATCCTAGTTAGGGAACGGGTTGGGTCTTGGCATATACTACGGTCGTTAGCCTGTCTGACGACCTAACAATAAAAACAAAGATTAATCTCTACTTCCATTAATATAACAAAGGCTAAAATTGTTTGAACATCAGGCTTAATCTCTGTAACGATCAGTCGAATTAAAAAAAACTAATGGCTCGGCAGGTGAAAAACTTGTGAAACGGCTAGTCTTCAATCAATAACTATAGAACCTTAATTAAGGAAATACGAAAGATTATATATCGCACCTTCGGCAAGACAAGTGCATGCATAACTGAACTTTTTGTAATTTTACAGGAGAGCCATTTAAATTTAATTTTTTTGCATTTAAATTTAATTTAATTCTTCTGCTTACATTGCTTTTAAACAATTCTTCATCAAATAAGCCATCCAGTCTTGTAAATATTTTTTAATTTAATAATGTTTTTAAGACATTTCTGCATATATTTTAAGTTTAACTCATTTTAAAATTTTTTGTAAGTTATGCCCTTTTCTTACCGAAGGTGCGATATGTACATAATGATAGTTTTAAGCAGATAAAAATTCGTAAGAATTTAAATAAATGTCGAATTAAAACACATGCGGTCAATTATATAAATTATGTATTTCTTGCATATTATGTACTTATTAATTAATTAATAAAAATATTGATAATAGATGAATATTATTTATATATTATGTTAGTACGTCTTTAAATTTTAAACACTGTATTGCTGAATCAAAGCAAGCCGTTTTACAACAGATTTTCTCTTATTTATAGTTTTAGGCTAAGCTTATAATTATATATTTAAAAAAACTAAGTATTTTGATCTCAGACTAGAATTTTCGTGCACGATTCTTACTTCGAAGGCTAAGATTCAAAACGAGGTATTTAAGTACCTATTGCGTATATACGAGTAATTCAACATAGATAGAACATAGATATTTAATGAAGTCCAACTTTTTGCTTTTTTCAATACCCTCTACTGCACTATTAGTAAATTGGGTGTGCTATTATAATATTCCTATATTATATATAATTATATACTTTCCTATATGTACCACCCAATGCTACATAAATAAACACACATAACTCAAATATTTTTAACAATATTTAAATATTTATCTGTTTTATTCAGTTAGCACCTTCATTGTGCCATCTATCGGAGATCTGCTTTAATAAAGCTTTCTTTAGTATCTTTTTAAAAAGGCAGGTGTACGTTATAAAAAAAAATTGATTTATGTATTGAACTGAACATCTTTACATAGTATAAAACAAAGTCGTATGTCCCTCTGTATGTGTGCTTATCTTTTAAACTAAGCAACATATTTTAATGCGGTTTTCAATAATGGAAAATGCGTTAAATGAGGAAGGTTTTTAAATATAATTTGCAGAACAAAATTCATCCAGATATTTATATATTATTTTTTTCCTTACTCCTTATTTTATTATAAAACAAAGTCCTCCGCTGTGTGTGTCTGTCTGTCTGTTAGCGATAAACTCAAAAACTACTGCACCGATTTTCATGCTGATTTCACCAATGGATAGACTGATTCTCGAAAAAGGTTTTAGTATATAATTTACAGTTACGCGTACGAAGGCGACTTCGAAGCTGCTGCCTGCGAAGGCAGCAGCTAGTAATATATAAATAAAAAACAGATATTTTAATGAGATGGCATGACCAACAGACCAGCAACAGTAATTCTTTTATATTTTTAGAAAATCCCTCGAGAATCTAATATTTAAGTGGTGTAATTAAATATTGAATGTTTATAGATGATAAATCTATACGTAGCCACAGTCTATCTGTGGGTTAGGTTAACACAGGACAGATTGCTATATTTTTTTTTTACTTAAGCAAATCATTTTCTAGTGTTCTAATTTTTAGAGGCAGTATTTGTACCATTTCTTGACATAGACTCAATTCTTTCTGCATTATGAGAGCAGCATCTTCATCGTTTGCGCAAATTTCTACAACCATCTTGTATGATTCAATACTTTTCTTCACATTTATGATTTGAATATTTTTATCTAAGGCGATCCTCTTCATACTATTTCTTCCAATGAACGCATACGCGCTGATCACAGGTTTAATCAAGTCGTGTTCAATTTTTTCAGGCAATTTTCCATTCTTATCTTTAACGGATTCAATGAAACACTCATAGTTCTCTATACTCTTGTCGCAGAGCATATTAATTTTCTTAAGCGCTTGAGGCGTCGGTCTCTCTGTATCTTTATTTATTTTTTCCAATTTAATATCTCGAATGTCCGCGTATATCTCACCCAACTCGTACCACAACTGTCTACAGTACTGCATATAATATGTTGGATTAATTTCTTTCAATAAATCCTCCAACATTGTTATACGACGTTTATGCATTTTAGCTCTCCGTTCGTCGTCTTCTTCAAAGAAAGCCAAGTAACTGTAAGACTGTGAACTATCTTGAACCAATTCTATATAGTCCGAAGCCAATGTTTCTAGTTTATAATACTCTTTAGCCTTATTAAGCCAATTCTGACAGCATAAGAATACAACACGTGCATCTTCAAATGTCAGAAGGAATTTATCAGTTATTTTATTTTCATATTTAGCAACATCAAAGTCTGGGAATATTAGTGACTTAAAATCAAAATCGCTGATGTCGTCATCTTCTAATTTTAAATTAGACATGTCTGAAAAACATAAAATAAACAGAGTTTAATACATCTTTAGCATTCATATTTTATATAAATGCTTAAGGTACCTACTTGACGATACCGTCAAGTAGAACGTCAGCCTGTCTTAACATAAAAAAAGCAAAAAACTCACCAGTTACAGATTCAAAATCATCCATGAGCCTGTCTTTAGAAGCATTCATAAGCAAAAGGCAATATTTGGCCCAACATCGTGCTACATCGGCAGATCTATGTTTAAACGTTTCCAATTTTGCCAAATACACCTCATCATCGCTCTCCATCTCTCTTAATGTCTCCTCATACTTGTCTAGAATTGTTGATGCGGCTGCTAAATGATTTCTGGATTGGAAGAAGCCATTTTTTTCAGCAAAATATTGTGACAAAGTAGCGGCATTTAATGCCCAATCAATTGATTCATAATCGTTGTACTGGATCTGTCTTCGCAGTGTTATGTGACAGTAAACGGCAGACTTGACATTATCTTTCAGAGATCCATATACTTGTGCTAAATAATAGAGGGTTAGGGTGTGAGCTTTTTCTAATAACATGAAATCGTCATCTTCACTAACATATATGGGCACTTGTAATGGCATTTGAAGGGTACATTTAAATGTCTCATACAATTCTTTTCCTTTCAACAAATATTCCTTTCCCTTAAACGGCTCATCCCGATTAGACCACAATATGCCGAGGTTATTATATACATTTAACAACGTTATAACTATCGCTGGTTCCGCACCGTTTGGTGAAAGTAAAGTTTCGGCTCTAGATAACACTCTCTCGCTAGAAGTGAGATCTTCAGTTTCCATATCAATGATACCCAAATTAAGGAGCACACACCCAAGTATAGAATCCAAGTCTAGTTTCTTTATATCTGTGTCTGAATTGACGAATGTTTCAATAGAATTAAGCATGTTTATCAATATTTCTTTCGCTCTATATTTAGAAAAATATGGGACGTTTTCTGGGTCATTTTTGCTCTCCTCATCCAAGAGTTTACGTACCTTGGAATAATTTTCTTTCAAATCATTAATAAACTCCTTAGTACTCATGTTTGCTATTTATATTTAAAATCCAACAAATAATAGGAACGTAAATATTTAGTGAAATAAATAACCTTTTTATGTTATTGTTTCATTGATTGATGCTTGCTTTCCGAATTTTGTAAAAAATTCGAACTGAACTGAGTCGACACACAGACGTCAGACACAGAGAGGTCACAGAGCAGACAGAAATAAAAATGACACACTTAGACAGACAGAGCTAAACCGTAATGTCAAAATTGTAAAATGACAAATTAACAATAAATTGTCAAATTGTCATGTGACGTGTGTGTGTGTCTGTGTGCGTGCGTGCTCATGTGCCTACCTAACTGCCTGAGCCGATGAGCCCCAAATAGTAATATATATAGGGACTAGGGAGACTGAGCACTGTATTGTGGTACACCATCAAGATCTCATCTTAGCCACAGGACGTCCACTACTGGACATAGGCCTCCCCTATAAATTTCCAATAGGACGGGTCAGAAGCAGCCTGTATCCACCGTCGATCCCCGGCCCTTATCTGCCCGTCTGTAACTTTATAATTCTTCCCAATCAGACCAGTAGTTTTTGAGTTTATTCATTACAATTTACACATAATCTTCTTTCTTATAATATTAGTAGAGATTGCGGGTCAAATTAAATAAGTCAATTCCACTATTAATTCAGTCAGGAGAAAATTTGGATGGTAGTTTTATATGAAATTGACAGGGCAATGGGTGTTGGCTCAGCTAGTTTTGTATACTTATAAAATTGTTTGTCTTTATTATCAACGCACAGCCAAAACTAAGTAAAAAGATAAATTTGGCCTTCAGAGCAAATTGTTGCTTATTTTGCCTTTTGTACATTTTGCTCTGAAGGGAAATGGACATTGCTTTAGTTTATAATGTAAGTGTCCGCTAAGAACAGATTTGAAAATTTCAACTCCATGTGAAGTATTAAATAAAATTGAATTACTGTAAAACAAATAAGAAAACGTGTAATTTGCACTGTTTATTCTTATTCTTATCTGATAGCACACATCACTATAAGTAGACTTAAATATTAGCCATTTATTCCCTTATACATAAACAGGTAAATTTAATAATTCATTATATACATTGTACTGTTTGATTCTTAACTATAAAAAAAAAAAATTAAATCATCACATAGTTTATACACCTTGGAGTCATTATGCAAGTTCAATATCATGGATAAGGGAATGAGTAGCCTCACATAAACAACAGTGCATTTCTACCCAAAAATAGCCATAGACTCGACTATTAAGAACCTAAGTCTGGTTCTTGCTCTTCTGTTGATAAATTGTGTGGGGGAGTGGTATGGGTATTTAATTGGGAGAAAACTTCTTTTTCTCCCAACGCCAGGGGGTCTGGCTGAGGTGCTGGCGATGGAGCGTAGACCATCATAGGTGACGGTGATGCAGGTCTTACGGCTCCACCACCTGTTGATTCCTGTTCTTCTAAAAACCTGTCCATATAATCCGTATGGCCAGGGTGCAGGGTGTACTTCTTTTTCTCTAGTCTCGCTTTATTAGCAAATATGTCGTGTCTCTCCGTCTTCTTCCATATATAATAGAATTGGACTAATTCACCGACTGATCGTGTCCTAACTTTATTTTGCCTTATTAAGTGAAAATCTTTGCCATAAGCCTTGAGGCCATTTTCAAAGTTCCGACACTCTTCTTCTGACCATAGACTTGCATGGGCTGGTGTTTGGGCAGAGATACGCCGCCGCCGTAAAGCCTCTTCCACACTATGCCCGCACTGCTGCAATGAAAATAATGCTTCTTCATCATCCCTAACTTGTTTACCTTTTGGAACCGCTTCCAAACCGGTTCCACAGTTCATGGTACAAACTTTTTTTATATAGTCTTCTATAACCTTTTCTTCTAAAACACTTGGGTTCCAAAGAAGTTTATCTTCATTTTCGTATGGCAATGCATCATCATAACTACATAAACCTTCTGGTATCGCAGCTTGGTAATCGCTTCCCACCATTATAGTCTTTTTCCAATCTTCCTCCTCTGGGCTGTAATCGTAATCGTCTTCTTCTTCCGAAGGTGGACGCGATCCTGATCTTAGACATCGTGTGGCTTCAGGGCTAGTAGTTTCCGTATACAATTGCTGTAATGCTGACCCAAGTTTCTCCGGTTCTTCAGGGACCACCTCGGGTATGGGTTCGGGTGCGGGTTTGTTATCCATACTCTTGTCGTAACCGTACATTGCAAGTAGTTCCTCAAGTGGCATATCACCTTCCTGTTGCAAACTATTCAGTTCTGCCTTCGGATCCTGCTGTTCACCTGCAGCGAGAGCCTCTTCTTCATCTAATGTTCTCTCGTCATCGAAATCATTTACCATCATATCGACAGTAGGCTCGAAGAGAGACTTATCGTTCCCCACATCCATACTGGCATCGTGTTCATTTACATTCGCAACAAGCGCGCAATCGGACATGACTACCAAGAGGCCAACAGTATGGGAATTGTATCACCAAAACATTATATTACAATAGTATATTACTAGCCTTTATTACGCAGCAATTAGTAATAGATAGAAAAAACAACACAATTGTCACATAATATGAAAATATTAAAGTAAATTACGGAAATACGGATAAGAAAACAAAAATATTTTGACACCAATTTGACACGAATTATAAAGCCCAAGTCACAGACAATAAAAATATTACATAGGCGAAGGGATGTCTACAGATTAAATGATTTAGTTATCGTATGTACTATGTAATAAATATTCATTGAACATAGTCTGTATTTACAGTTTACATGCAGCGATTAGCGAGCAGCTACTACTTTGGACATTGAAGTAGCAATAGCAAGCAATCGAATTCACAATACGCTAATATCATGTAACCCAGTGCTCGTCACACTTCTTTGGTTAAGGGCCACATAGAATAATGTGAGGTATCATTGCGGGCCGCACATTCGTGGATTGGGTAGTTAACACCACCAATCAATAGACGTATTTTTATAAGCTGTCAAAATGCGATTTCCCCATAGATTTTGAATGGCAAAAGCAACATTCAACTCAATTAACTATCCATTGATTTCAAAGTGACCGAATATCTTATTCAGTTAATTGAAAATAATCGGCCTTTCAGAACTATAATATAGTGTTTCTTGGTTTATACTGCCCAAATATTATATTACCAACGTATGTAGCTTTATATGGGAATTGATGTGAATACATAATATGTTTATGTACCTAATAAAAAACTAAACAAACAAATGCTAACCGCACTGAGCGGATGACTGACCGAGCGGAGCGGTAGCGGGGACAGAGCGCGGGGCGGCAGAGTCGCCGTTGCCGTGATTGTCCCCCTCCCGTAACCCGCTCACTTAGAGCGCGCTTATAGTTAATTTGCCAAATTAATTTTTAGTATTACATTGTTAAACTTTGTAGCGGGCCGCACAAAACCCGTGCGCGGGCCGCTATTTGACGACCACGGATGTAACCTATAGAATAGGAAGCGGACATAAAACAAATAAAAAGCGTTGTCGACGGGCGGCGCGAGTAAGACAGATAGACGGACGGTTGTCCTATGTGAGCTACAAGTCGGCGTCCGTTTCGCTCACGCTCAGATTGGATCATGGATTAAAAATATAAAATATATACTAAAATTAATTACTAGAAATATCTATCACGGGCTCTGTACTTTAAAAATATCCGAGGTAAATAAATTGAATGATAGCTATTCAGTTGTCTGCGGCACAAACAATAAATAATATTTCATGGACTGTGATGAGTGATCTCCTACCACTACTACTTGACTTGACACTAATTGTGTTTTGTGTTTGTCACTGTCAGTCGGCTCGGGGCTCGGTTTAGTTTAGTAGTACATTATAAAAAATATTTTCACTTTTTGTATTGTATACTTATGTGTAAATTGTATATATAAATGATACCCTTATAAAAATGAACCAGAATTACATTAGTTGCTTAAAATAAGAATAAATCATTTATCACCATGCTGCAATATCTGATTGTGTTCTTCGTATCCATTGTTCAAATATCGCACAGTTTTTCCGATGTTGGAAAATGGGATATACCATTAAGCGGAGTAAGTGTAATTACATATTTCTTTTGGTGGTGACGCTTGAAGTGTATTTTGTTTTTATTCTTTTGGAGAATGGCCTTATCATATATCGTGTCTAAAATATATATCCCAATTTATTACAATGTGCGTAAAATTTTCTGATAAGCCACATACTTCATAATCAGTGACTAATATAGTTAATATTAGCTCGTAAAGTATGAAAGGAATCTTAAAAACTTACTGACCAATTTGTTGGCGATAAAATCTCACTGGGAAATTGTAATCTTTTATGTTAAGGTCAACAGACAGGCTGACGGTACCTACATTTGATGGTATGTGGTTACTGTCACCTATAACACTAGCAATGCCACAGGCAGTGTAACCGCTCTGCCAACAATTATATAATTAAAAATGAAGAGATAGGAGAACTGGACTACTCTGGTGTCCCTTATCACTCATCAAAACAAAACAGCACAAATCGTTATTTAACAGTGGTCATCTATAAAATGGGTTGCCCAAATCACTGTAAAACTGAGTGTATCCTGTTACTACTTTACAGATAGATACCTGAGCCAATATGAAAAGATATTTTTCTAGTTGACCCTGCCAGGAATCGAACCCAATCCCCTGAGTTAGACCCTTAAGGGAAGCACCCTAATAGTATAAACGTAATGTCATTCCCCTTTTTAATTGGCACTAAATTGGACACTTTCATTATAATTACATTTTATAAATCTTTAGATTTACCCATTATGTAGTATGTGTATTTCTTTTTCAGAAGCAGTGCACATTCTCTTTAGCAAAATCACTTTTTAAAGACTCCAAAATCATAGTAGTTTGTAAGTATCAAATTGGTATTATAGCAATTATGAGCATATTAGCATAAAAAGGTCTTTATACTTTTGGAAAAGGTTCATAACTTTGTTGCATTGCTTGAAAGTCTTATACATATTTACAATGTATATTACATTATAATATCTTATATTTACACAGATAAAATTAAAAATATTATAGCATGTTACAATGCGGAAGAAATTTCTCAAAAATTAAAATTACTTCATTATGTGAAGTATACAATGAAAATTTTCTCTTTCAGTACAATGTAGTGTTACGGAGCCAACAAACATCACAGTCAATTATCAACTAAACCCAACACTCTGCTCACCAGATTATTTTCATTATTTTGAGAAGGTACAAATTGAATTAAATATTTTCTTGTAAAACTGAAACACTATGCTGATAACAGAAATTGTTATTTTTTTTTAAATTATTATTTAGATCCATGTCAATTGCATGTGACTTTGTAACAAACTTTCATTGTGAAACGTTTCAAAGTGTTTTTTACCATTTCAGAGAATAGTTGAATGTTCAAATCGTGTGGAAAGAGAAGCTTCTATAGCAAATTTCACTTCACCTGTATTATTAAATGCACAAAAACAATACACGTGTAATGGAAGGGAATTATATGTTCTCGATCCCGAAAAGAGCCTTAAAACATTAGAACAAAAACCACAAGAAACTCTCTCAACTTCGGTAAGTGCTTTTTTTATCTCATCCTACCTATAATAATATTAAAAATGCGAAAATTTGTAAGGATTTTGTATATAAAACCTACCACGAATGGTAGGTTCATACTCCTATGAACTTCAATTTAGACATTTCATTTTCGGTTTTTCATTGATGAAGCATCGAAAATGAAAGCAAAAATGAACCGTCTAATTTCGGCTTTATGAAATTTTGTTCCACAGAATACGCCAAAAAGGACACCTCTACTTGTTGTAGACAAAGAGGGAATATATATGTTGATGATGACCGCGCGAAGTGATGGCAAATACAACGCGTCGTTTCAAGTTGAAATGCTATCGCCGTCTGGATATTTGTCTGCTGCGATTTGGCCACTGTTGCCGGTAAGTGTTCTCTTCATAATAATGCAGACAAATAAATAATACTTAGGGCCACTTTTACCATCTGTCAAGTAGGCTAACCGGCATTTAAAGTCACCAGTCACCAGGGATAATGGAGCAGATATACCTTTGTCTGTATGGTAAAAGTCCCAAACATTAAAAAGGAAATAATATAAAAAAAGCCTTTCAAAGAGTGCATCATTTAATAAAACATAAAATTATTTTTAAAAGTAACTAATCAATACTTTACTTGTAGTTGGTGAAAGAGGCCATTAATAAAGTAAGAAATTTACAAAATTATAACACAAATTCCAGTTTTAGACAAAGCAACTGGCTAAAGTGGCTAAGTTCATTAGGACGGGGTTACCAGCTAAAAAATTTGCCACACTTTAATTAATACTTGCCTTATCATTAATTATCTATTATTTATTGTGGACAAACTACTAATCATAGAGTAGAGGTAAGGAGGCCCAACTCTATATACGAGAAAGAGTCCATCGAATACGCTCAATTAGGCGGTGCTGTGGTAGCATTAGCACACCAATGCTACACTTGCGCCATTCTGGTCAATTTATGATGAACCACTATTTAATGCTTTTAGCTTGCCACTTTTTAAAGTTTAACACCCATGTAAGTTTGTCCTCCTTTACCTCCACCCTCCCTCCGTACTACAAATCTTATTCAATTATGTATATGAAACCATAAAAGATGACAGCAAATTATTGAAAAGTTATCAAAATGGTGGAAGTCAGATAATATTTTTTCCAGTTTTTTGGTGTAATGTGTGGCGTGTACACGGTGTTGTGCACTATATGGTTGGTGGTGTGCGCGTTGCAATGGCGCGACTTGCTGCGCATCCAGTACTGGATCGGCGGCGTTGCGCTGCTGGGGATGATAGAGAGCGCCACCTACTACGGGGTCTATTCGGCCATCAACCGCAGCGGCGTGTTCAACACGGAGGTGTACATGTTCGCCGAATGGATCTCAGTGGGGAAGAGGGCGCTCGCCAGGATGCTAGTCATTATTGTATCGCTCGGCTTCGGGATTGTCAAGTGAGTGTCTCATCTTACGCATACTTAAATGTCTTCCATAAGACAAAGGACAAAGGGTCTGATAAGGGCGGTGGGTTATTTGATGCTCAATATTTAAAAGGTTAAGATAGGTTAAGGCTGTGAGTGGGACTCAAGCCTTATGAGGAATAATAATTGTTCTTCATTGTTTTTTGTTAACATAACTAAAGACAGTATTATAATTTTAATCTTTACATATTAACCTTGCACGGTTTCAACCTGCTGCTGTTTATGTTGAAACAATCTGATTCTTTCTATAATAATTGTGGCGACACTACATCTATATTTGTCATATTTTCTTTATTAATAAAAAAAATGTACTTGTTTTTAAGAATATTTTTAACAATTTTTCTATAATTATAAAATCGTTTGTCCTGACTGTCTATCAACGCAGAGCTAAAACTAGGTAATAAATGTGGAAAGGTCAAATTCGAAACATTTATAACATAAGCAATCCGCTAAGAAAGGACAATTGAAAATTTCCACTCCGTACGAAGCGGAAGGAATGCTACAATTGAAATAGTAACAGTGGTAACACCGTACATGTAACACCGTAGACCGCGTTTGGGCCCCGCGCTCCAGCGAGTGGTGGGCGTGGGCGTGCTGTGGGCGGTGCTGGCCGGCATTGAGGCGTGGCTGCGGCTGCACCACAAGGCGTCTGACTCCAACCGCGACCTGCTGCTCTCCGAGGCGCCTCTCTCGCTCCTCGACAGCGCCATCTGCTGGTGGGTCTTCGTCTCGTTGGCGCACACCATGAGGACCCTGCAGCTTAGGAGGTAACTTTATCCCATTAAGGTGGATTCACATCTACCAGCACGTAGCGTGACAGACACATCACACCGCAACAGGCACAGACGCCGTTAGGCAAACTAGTAAGTTATGGCTATTTTACTAGAATAAGAAGAGGAATCTGGTTGTATAGAAGAGCCAGACAGGTAAAGAAAGTTTGCTGTGCAATAAACACCATTGTACCAGTACAAACTTGTTTTGGAAAATACAAACCCTCTCCTCCTCGACTAACCGTCGAACGGCTGAACAGTGAGCCCACTCACTCAGTTAGCCATAACAGCCAGGCCTAACCAAATGCTGCGGGGCTACGGTCCCGTACATTTTATTCCACTCACTCACAGATACATCCCGTGAGATACTTTTGCAGAAATGCTGATATGTTCCGGCTCATGTCTGTACGGACGCGTTCCACTCGCGCGTGGTAAGCTTCGATCACATCTGCAGACACGTAACGTAACAGACACGTACCGTAACATGCAAGACACAGACCTAAGTATTCACATCTACGACCGCTAGTTCGCAGACGCCGTCAGACAAATTAGCGAGTAGCCGTCAGAGAAATTTATTTAAATATTCGTGAAGCGCTGTCTGTGCGTGTACGTTGGCGCATTCACACTAACCGCACATACACGCACAGACAAGAATAGACCCGCACCGGCCAGACAAAACATTCTAGCCGACAGTGCCGGTCGGTGTCGTTCCGTGTCTGTACGGTTACGCTCCGCATACTGTACGGTAAATGTGAATACTTCTATAGACAATGTATGAAACCAAACTTTTTTGTCTGTGCTGATACGTGTCTGTTACGTTACGTGTCTGCAGATGTGAACGAAGCTTTTGATGTGAATACGTCTTAAGAATGTATATTATTGTCTTTATTTGTGTCTGTCACGTACGGTGTCCACATAATATTATATAAAAACGAGGCTTTATTCGTATCAGCAAAAATGGCGGCATTGCATGCACGTGGCGGGACTATGATTTTACAATTTAGTTAAAAATGAACCTATTTCGAAGAGTTTTGGAATGTATCTAGATAAACTATTTGTTAAGACATAATTATGACACTTTAAAATTTTTATCTCCCTAATTAAAGTGGACATAATATAAATATGAAATTTTTTCTCAATTTGTGAATATAGAATATTTAGGATTTTCAGTATAAAATCACCAAAGATCATTGTTAAAAGTTTGTAAAATTAGACCTGTGGGACATCAGCAGTACCACATTTATGCTTTTGCATGCATTCGGATGTAGCCAAATGAAATAGTCAATAGCTTGAATATTATATTAACTGGTAGAATTGACAATAATTACATTCTTAAATTAGCCTATGTACATAGCAAAAGTCCGGTTGAAAAACTATAGCACAATAATCATTACAAAATGTTGACCACCCCTTTTATACACAAATTTGACATGACAGTTTATTCGTTTTCATAATTTCGAATCTTTTCTTGAATTTTCAAATCTTCTATGCCAGCGTTAGTCGAAGAGGTTGTATATCTGTGGAATATCGCCACATATTCCCCCTGGCCAGACCATGACTATGGTCGATAGTAGTCCGGAAATCTGATTCGACGACCACTGCGCGACCTCTTCTCCTCAGGCACGGCGTTAGGTACGACGGCACGACTTGAAGATGGCTCATCGGTCAGCTCACATCTGTCTTCGTTGAGGTGCGTCGCTTCTCTCATCAGAAATGCCGGTTTCAGCCTGTCGACGGAGATGTTCTGAACCTTGCCGCGGACATCGACGGTAAAGAATTTAGGCTGCTTCTTCACTATCTTATAGGGTCCAGCGTACGGCGGTTCTAGAGAACTTCTGACATGGTCTTGACGAATGAAGACGTGTGTAGATGTATGCAGGTCTCGGGGTATGTAGAAGGGTGAATTGCTGTGCCATGTGGTAGGTTGTGGAGTCAGTTTCGTCATGTAGGAGCGAAGTCGGTTTGCGTACTCGGTGACATCTCTAACGTTGCAGTCATTACTGGGTGAGAAGAACTGACCCGGTAGACGCAGGGGTTCACCGTAAACAAGTTCAGCTGGAGACGACTGTAGATCTTCTTTCCAGGAACTACGCATTCCCAGAAGTACTAAAGGCAAAGATTCAACCCAGCTGGATGTGTTGTGGCACATAATGGCAGACTTGAGTTGACGATGCATCCTCTCGACGATCCCGTTTGCTGCAGGATGGTAAGCAGTGGTGCGAAAGTGGCGCGCACCAATCAAGGCAGTGAGGGCCTTGAAAAGACTGCTCTCGAACTGTCGACCACGGTCCGTAGTCACTCGAGCAGGACAACCGTATCTGGCTATCCAGCCAGAGACGAGGGCAGTTGCACAGGACTCTGCTGTTATCTCCTTCAGGGGAAACGCCTCAGGCCAACGAGTAAACCTGTCGATGACTGTAAGGCAATATCTGAAATCATAAGACAAAGGTAAGGGTCCTATGATGTCGAGGTGTATATGAGAGAACCTCGAGGAAGGAGTTTGGAAGCTGGAAAGAGGTGATTTAGTGTGACGGAAAATCTTGCTTTTCTGACACTGTAGGCATTCTCTTGTCCATTCTCTGCAGTCCTTTTTTATTCCTGGCCATACGAATCTCTGTGTGACCAGTCGCACAGTTGCAGATGCTCCGGGATGATGCAGACCATGGATCATGTCGAAAACTTGTCTACGTAGCTGAGGAGTGATATACGGTCGAGGAGTTTGAACAGAAGTATCACAGTAGACAGGTAAGTTACTCTCTATACAATTCTTCTTCTGTAGCTTCAAGGCTGAACCGTTTAGCAAGAGGTCTTGCAGTTCAGGGTCTGATTCCTGAAATCGTACAAGTTTCTCGTAATCAATTGCAGTTGCAATCTCTTCCACTCGTGACAGTGCGTCAGCGACAATGTTTTCTTTCCCAGGCAAGTATCTAATGTCAGTTGTAAATTGTGAAATGAAGTCTAGGTATCTAAATTGACGTGGAGTACATGTGCTTTTGTTCGCGGAAAAAGCAAATGTCAACGGCTTGTGATCAGTGAACACGACGAACGTTCTTGCCTCCACCATGTATCGGAAGTACTTGACTGCTTCATAAATGGCTAATAATTCACGGTCGTAAGGACTATATTTCTTCTGTGAAGTAGAAAGTTTGCGTGAGAAAAAGGCTAAGGGTTTCCAGTCTTTATCAGATTTGCAACGTTGTTGGAGTACAGCACCTATAGATGCGTCTGAAGCGTCCGTGATCAACGCTAATTCTGCAGACGGATCCGGATGGTTGAGAAGGGTAGCTTCTGACAACGAAACTTTACAGTCTTCGAATGCTCTTATCAGTTCCGGAGTCATTTCGATATGCTGTGATCCTTTGACTTTGGGTCCGGCGAGCAAGGCATTAAGTGGAGCTTGAACTTGTGCAGCGTTGGGCACAAATCGGCGATAAAAGTTAAGCATTCCTAAAAAACGTCGAAGTTCCTTTACAGTTTTAGGAATGGCGTACTCCTGTATAGCCTGAACCTTGGTATTCAGAGGCTTAATACCAGCTGCCGATACAGAATATCCGAGGAAAGTCACTTCTGATAGACCAAATTTGCACTTGGCTGTGTTGATCAGAATGCCGTATTTTTTAAGTCTCTCGAATAATTCACGCAGGTGTTCCTTGTGCTTCTCTGGAGAAGGTGAAAATACAATTATATCGTCAATATACCCGTAACAGAATTCGAGACCACCCAAGACTTCGTCAATGAACCTCTGGAAAGTTTGTGCAGCATTCCGAAGTCCAAAAGTCATATACGGGAATTCGAACAATCCGAATGGTGTCGTGATTGCGGTCTTGGGTATATCCTCAGGATTGACAGGAATCTGATTGTACGCCTTCACAAGATCAAGTGTGGAGAAGACTGTAGCTCCAGCAAGCTCGTATGTGAAGTCCTGTATATTTCGGATGGGATACCGGTCAGGAATTGTTCTGGAGTTCAGTGCTCTATAGTCACCACAAGGTCTCCAACCGTTGTCTTTCTTCTTGACCATATGCAGCGCTGAGGACCATTGACTTTCTGAACGTCTAGCAGTTCCACTTTCGAGCATGTCTTCAAATTCCTTCTTGGCTGCTTGGAATTGTACTGGATCGAGACGTCTTGGCTTGGAATAAACTGGAGGACCTTGCGTTGTACGGATGTGATGAAGAGTGTTATGTTTTGTTGTAGACTGTAAGCCTGCTGGTCTAGTAATTTCGGGATAGTCACGTAAAATATCGTGAAACTCTGTTTCTCCCGAAACTACTTTCACCGAGGAGATGCCATCTGAACTTTTGGACAGTTGGGCGTTTGCAGTTAGCGACGTAATACTGTCGATCAGGCGCTGATGTCTACAGTCCACTAGTAATCCATAGTAGCTCAAGAGATCCACTCCAATGATGGGTTTCGAAATGTTAGCTATTATGAAGTTCCACACAAAATCTCGTCTCAACCCAAGGTTTAAATGAAGCCGGATTGGTCCATATGTGTTTATCACCGTACCGTTAGCAGCTACCAACTCGTACGATGTTTTGGTACAGGGCGTCTTGACTGCTGCTCGCGGAAAAACACACAAGTCGGAACCAGTGTCCACCAGGAACTGTATTTTTGATGCGCGATCAGTTACATATAGACGGCCTGTAGTGGATGATGGGCAGTCGCTGGCCGCTACTTCCGACTGCCCTTCGAGTTTTCCGACCCGAAGTTACATGGTTGTTTACATTTTCTGGCTTTGTCAGCAAATGTGTAGTGGTAATAACAGTATGGATGATTCGGTGGTGGCTGTCGTGAACGAGAGCGACTTCTTGAGCGAGTCCGACGTATATCTGCTTTCTGGCGGTAAGTGGTGCGACTATTTAGTTTGGCAGAAAGAACTGAAATCTGCTTCGCGAGCTCTGTGACTTGCGCTTCAAGATCATTTTGGACAGATAGTGTGGGCTTGGATGTACTTGCCACTTGTGGACATGGAGGGACAATCTCGTGAATCTTGTCAGCTAGTTCTGCGATTTTCTCCAGGGTCAAATCGGACTGCGTTGCTACAACCGTCTGAATACTGGTCGGTAATCGGCTAGACCAAATAGTGGAAAGGAAATCTTTCGGGACCGACGGACCAGCTAAATCTTGTAGATGACGCAAGAATTGTGATGGCTTCCGATTTCCAAGCTCTTCATGCATCAACAACTGCTTTACTCTTTTTTCTTGAGATGCTGAAAGGCGCTTAATAAGCTCGGTCTTTAGCCTTAAATATTTATCGGTCTCCGGCGGGTTAATTATAATGTCCTTCACTTCAGCAACGTAGCGATGCTCCAGTTGTCCGACAACATAACTGAATTTTGTCTCATCCGTAGTTATTCTGGAGAACAAGAATTGGCTTTCAATTTGGGCAAACCATAGTGCAGGTTCTTCTGGCCAAAACGGAGGTACTCTGGCGTTAATCCTGACGATTTCTTGCCTATCATCGTCTGCTGATGCCATCCTTAAATTATGCTGAAAAAACGCTCCGCTTATGGTGGCACCGTACACCAAATTTCTTTCTTCCGAATGAACTCACAACTATTCTGTGAGACGACGGCGGTCACCCATATGTGACATGGTTGTATCTGCGCGTCGTCGGTGGTCACCAATATGTGGGACATCAGCAGTACCACATTTATGCTTTTGCATGCATTCGGATGTAGCCAAATGAAATAGTCAATAGCTTGAATATTATATTAACTGGTAGAATTGACAATAATTACATTCTTAAATTAGCCTATGTACATAGCAAAAGTCCGGTTGAAAAACTATAGCACAATAATCATTACAAAATGTTGACCACCCCTTTTATACACAAATTTGACATGACAGTTTATTCGTTTTCATAATTTCGAATCTTTTCTTGAATTTTCAAATCTTCTATGCCAGCGTTAGTCGAAGAGGTTGTATATCTGTGGAATATCGCCACAGACCCTAACTATAAGGGTATAATAAAGTTAGTAGTAAATACTCTACTATGACCGTTTTTCCTATAGGATAGGATCAAGGATAATGTATTAGAAAGTGATAGAGAAATGGGAAATGGGGAAATTCAGGATATAATGTTAATATTGCTTATTAACAAGATGACATGTCAAATGTTGTACGACATAAGCGACTACTGTAAAGCTCGTTTTTTAATCTACCTCCATGAATAGGTTTTTTTTGTGTAAGCATATTGTGTTAACTTTTTCCAGAAACACAATAAAGCTATCGCTGTACAGACACTTCACAAACACGTTAATATTCGCCGTCATTTCGTCGGTGGTTTTCATGCTATACTCCATCAAGTCCTACAGGGTCTTGCCTTGTATTACTGTAAGTACCTTTTGCCTTACACATCACTACACACACCTTATCTAATGTTTTGAAAGAGTAAATTGACTAATTTTACCAGATTCCAGTAGGGGGCATCGAGAAGCGATACAAAAGTTTATTCAAGCCACAATCTATTATCTCCTTCTATGTTGTATCTATTTGACACAAAGAAAGAGACAATGTAGCATACGAGCTTGCGTATGATAATAATATTCAAGGACAAGACATCGCTGCGCTAAAGCCCAGCATAAAAAATGACCTTGCGATAACTTTGTTTACATTTGGTATCGCTTCTCAATGGCCCTAGTTTAGGTTCCTTGTCATACAAACTAAAAAAAAAAGTATTAATTTAAAAGATAATGATCCTTGAAAAATCCATATTTTAACACAAGTTTTAATGCAACTTTGAGGGTGAATAGGTCACTTGTGTACAAAAACTCCAAAATACTTTGCCTACAAACATTGATAACTTATTCAAGAGTTCAAATAACTTTATACGAAATAGATATATGCAGTAGTTTTGTCAAAAAGAGTATATGCCCAAGGGTCTGTTTATGATAATTTTTTTTGGTATGAATCATTGTGCATCTCACTCGACTGCTCTTCCCGCGCATTGTGCTTTGTGAGACAGAATGAATTTGAGCACCGATGAGTTCGAGCCGCCGACTTGTGTCACCTTTAAAAGGGTTAGGCCCTGTCCGCCCTGCGATATTTCACCGCGCTGTTTTTTTTTTCTCGCAATTCTGTAACACATTGAATCTTATACGAGTAAATCCGCACAGAGCGATAAAAATATAATTCGAATACGCGGAATATAATTCGCAAAAATAAAAACCGCGCGGTGAAATATCGCAGTGCGGACAGGGCCTTAATACGCGAATATTTGCTTTTGCTCGTTTTCCGGTTATTTCTTACCCATGAAATTGTATTGACGGTATCCCAGGAGTGGAAAGACGTGTGGATGGACGAAGCATACTGGCACATGCTCTTTGGCAGCGTGTTGGCCGCCATAATGGTGCTGTGGCGTCCCACTAACAACAACCAGCGCTACGCCTTCACCCCACTGCTGGACAATGCTGATGACGACGACGGTGAGACTTTCTTCTAACGAACGCTCGAAATAAGTGAACTAAACAAATAATTTTTGATTTAGTACACATTCGTCAGATTCCACTTTCGTCATAAATCGAAATTTATGAAAATTTAGTCTGTTCGCTTTGGTCCATGAAAACCAATAATGACACTTTAGTCAGTTTTTATATCAAATAGTGGAACAGAAGGGACCACAGTCATGTCCGTTTTTAACTTCGAGCTAGTTAAATTAAATAAATGTTTTGCTAGTTAAAACGAATGTGTACTAAATCAATATAAAAACATACCAGTGAAATTTTTACTTTTTTGTTTTTTTGTTGTTTTTGTCTTGTTGCATTTTTGGAAATGCGGAAATTTGCAAAAATGCAAAAGCTACTGAACTCTTTTTCGATGAAACTTTACACTATAAATCTTATATATACATATATAAGCAATTATTTCTAAAGAAATGCCGACGTCTTAGTATCGTGGTGGTTGTAATATAGCGTTTTTTTTGTGTATATTCGTTTCGTATGTTCATACCGACGTTGTTATGAATACAGAGGAAGAAGAACAATTCGTGAACGACGCTTATGGCGTGAAAATGCGCGGGAGCGTGGGCGGTGGGGCCACGAGCGAGGCGGGTAGCGGAGCGGGCAGCGGGGCGGGAAGCGGTGGCGACGCACTGGAGGCGGAACTGCGGTGGGTGGAAGACAACATTCCGGCCACCACTCTCCCGCTTCTCGACTCGGACGAGGAGATCATTAATACAAAGTTCGAGGTCTCCAAGATGCAATAGTATACTTAATTTATAAATAACTTAATAAATAATATATAAATCCAATAAGTAAATGTATGTGTTTTATTTAATCGGTAGCTCTATGATTCAAGAAAACAATGTGCTTATAATAACCATTCAATAGTCACTTTATTTCTGCTATTCTATTCATATAATAAAATCGTAAACGAGCCGTCTATGTACATTAAATATTTTTTGAAAAAAAAAAACCAAACCATAAGGTTTTTAAAATTCTTGTCTGTGCGTTTGTGCAGGCTTATATCATAAAAAGATTCACCGATTTAAATGCGTTTTTCACTGATGGATTGATGATTACCTGGATTATACTATAGGATACTTTTTATCCTAGACAAATATTTGATTTGATTCATCTGAGATTTTCAAAAAACTAAGCTTTTTGTTCTTGGTTGAAGTTTCCAAAGAAAGTCGTTAGCGCTTGTGGCGCCACTTCAATACTGTCCGACAAATAGAAAAGAAAATTAATACGAAATAGCTCACTAGGTAATTTCATCCTTACAAATCGCTGCTTAAAATCAAGTGCCACAAATCAAAATTACACTTTTTACATGAGAGCTAATCGAAAAAAATTATATTAGGTATTTTTTGTCTATTTTTTCTTATTAGATATATCAGCATATTAGAAGCATATTAGATCGTTAGAAGCGTATTTTTAATAAGTAGCATTAAATGTTTTAAATACTTTTATAAACTGAATACTAAAGGAACTATAAGCATATAAGTTACTTTTGTATATAAAACAACCATAAGTCTTTTTGCAACATACAATATGTAGGATTGTGATTGTATTTTTGGATTTTTTTGTTTTTAAGCAGCGATATTATAAAACAAAATCCTCCGCCGCGATGCACCGAATTTCATGCTGTTTACACTAATGGATAGTGTTTCTCGGGGAAGGTTTTTAGTATTATAATTTACAATGTTACGCGGGCGAAGTCGCGGGCAGCAGCTAGTCATGTATAAAGAAAGAAAAAAGCCAATACTTTTCTTGGTTTTTGTAATTAATTAAGACCTGGGAGCAATTACTAATACCACACTTGCAAAAGACCGCCATGAAATAACAGATTGTGTGTGAGTAAGGAAGCCCACTCTCCTATACCTTCTCAATTTTACTTTCAGAGTACATTGGGTTCCCTTGCTTGTTAGGTGCCAGGCCACCTACCATTAAGTGGACTGTCAGCCTGTCTGTCTACCTTAACATAAAAGAAATTGGATATAAATTAAAAGAAACCATGATATAAAATCTAATAAACATTTATTTGTACATGCATTATAATATAACTCGTTCTTTAGACTCGGTCTTTGGTATACAAAATATAAAAAATGGAATATGGCCACATAATACTTAAATATACTTTGGAAGTTGGATTCAGTCAGTAAAGTTTGTATGGAATTCTGAACGCCACTATAAAATAAAATATACGATTATAATCACACTTAATTCTAAATTAATAATAATTGATTTATAATTTGTGCAATTGATCTTTTTAAATGACTAATACACACATTTTTCAGTTGGAAAATTTCATGGAAGTTTGCTAGTCGTAATAATTCATAATTGATTTAATATTAAACTTTAAAATACTTAAAATATATAGCTTTATTTTGTTCATTAGCTCCTTACTAACTTGTCAATATAATCATTGTGATTATAAATTCATTTAAACATTTACAATAAAAGATAAATAAAAATAAATATGAATTATTAAGAATAATTTATATTCTTACAAAGTTTATTCTTACTGGATCTGAGATTAATTATTATTAACAGTTAATTACAAATTACAAAAAGTAATTTATAATTACAAAAAGCTTGTTTTTAGATTTTTAAATTTCCCATTAAAATATATAATTATAGGTACATAATATAAGTTTTAATGATTTACTAAAAATTACTTATATTTGGAGAATATAATGAATTTTGTTTAAATATTAGTTAAATAAATTCCTTAATTGTTATCGTAATAAAAGTCAAAATCCTCTGGCTCCTCTGGAATCTGCGGTGGGTCTTGCGGTATGTCTATGCCTTCTGCATCCAGCAGTCTAACTTTGATGTCCATAGACAACAGAGTATTTAAATCATGTTCAAATGACTTGCTAGACATTTTTTCTTTTAACAATGCATTAATGCCATCTGTCCAATAATCAAATATCTGTTCATCTGGGGCAACAAAATCCAAAGAAGTCACTTCAGCAGATTTGAGTATCAAAGAGAAAGCCAGCTGTGGATTTATTTTTCTTCCTCTCAAATCTTTCATATGCGGACAATCCTTTCCGAGGACTACACACTTTATCTCTGTCACAGAGAGCTTGTTACCTAGTTCTTCTAAAGTCGGTGTACTTTTCTCATCGCAATCACCATAATGCAACACTTTATGGTTGGGTGATAACCGAACAAACCAGAATTTGTCCTTAATCCTTTGCCCTCTTGATGAGTACTTCTTGAACCTAGTCCCACCAACCAGTACTCCGAGTCTTTGCTGTTGTATCAACTCAACTATTTCAGGAGTTATTTTCTCTTTTAACTCAACAATTGGCCTGGCAGTCGACTCCCACTCTTCTCTATTTGTCCTTTCTGTTTGCCAAATTTGAGTTATTTCCTGATATGATAATTGATTAATTCTCTGCCGGAACTTGTCGAAACTTTTCGGAGACTCTGACAAGGCTCGACTTATTTGCTCTCTAACAACACTAGAGACCTTAACAAAATCTTCAGTGGTTGCCCTCATTTCTTTCCAAGTTTTATTAAGCAGAACAATACATATGCAGAATAACTCTTCAAATGGATGGTCGTGAGTAAAGAACATGGGATGATATTTTTGTCCTTGCTCACTTGGTGGATCTCCAATGTGCAAAATATCACAGAGTTGCTTCACCAACTCGACACTAGTTTTTCCAAATGGGCACTCATGTTCATCCGCCCTACAGCTATTTTCCAAAACAATTTTTGTGTAATCCTCTGGATAATTTCTAGCAAAATACAACATACAGTCTAACGCTAAGATACCCGGGGGGACCTCATTAAAATCCTTTATAGGATCAATTTCACATTTAAATCCAAGTTTCTTTGAGTCCTTGGAGAAACTGCCAAGTTGACGCCTTGTCGTAACTTCTATATTGAAGCTATTATCGTTTTCAAATGCAATTTTCCTCAACTCCTTGATTCTCTCCTGGGACTCTTGATCCTGGGAATCAGCCCTCTGTCTCATCCTGGGTTCTAGCAGGCCAAGAGTTAGTGTCTGTAATACATAGAGTTGATGCGCCAGTTCTGTGCCGAGAGCTTCCTTAGATACATTCTTAGAGAAATCTACATTTCCAACTAAATTCTCATATATAACATTTCGAACTTGTTTTGCAGATAAAGTAGCGGCAATTGTTTTTCTTTTTGTCATGTCTGCCTTTGAAAATATAGCATTTATCAATGCTATAGCATTCTGTTGTATTATGCTGTCTTGGTGCAGATTTTGCAAGTGAGATATCAGACTAGGTATAGTGATCTCCTTTTCTACTTGAGAGCTTTTTCCGGAACTGTTTAGAACTATATTTTCTAATATAGAAAGACACGATTGGACCACCTTTGGATCTTGCAATTGAGTTTGATTGCTTACAAAACTCGCAACTCTATTTATAAATTGGTTCTCCAAGATATCCCATGATATTATACCGTGATCCATTAGTTCGACAAAAGTAACGAGGGCATACTTGAGAGAGTCTCCCTTGAATTTGCCAGATTCGATGTGATTTATTATAAGTGACAAACCTTTTTTGTTGATGAATTCAAGAGCAAATGTCAAATCACTGCTCAAAGTCGACAATTTGCATAAAGCAGACGTCTGTTCAGGTTCATTGCCTGCATTAA
The DNA here is from genome assembly GCA_945859745.1 of Synanthedon formicaeformis. Lineage (NCBI taxonomy): Eukaryota > Metazoa > Arthropoda > Insecta > Lepidoptera > Sesiidae > Synanthedon > Synanthedon formicaeformis. The sequence goes on along the minus strand of OX243960.1, from coordinate 2,122,288 downwards.
TTTTGAAGAGGATATCTTGAACAGTTTTCTCGGGGGATTGTTCTAGACGTAAAACTGAACCGTTTTTTATTTCGTTACGATTCTTCTCGGTTATATAGTTTTGATTGTTGCTTTCAGAGAATTGTAATGCGTAGTTATCGGGGTCAGGCAGACCCCAGGGTTTACAGAGCAACTGTATGATACTGGATAAAGGTTGACTCTGGTCGAATTCAATCAATTGTGGCACTTTGTCGGAAGCATTTAGCATTTCAACAGCAATCTTGAGTATTGTCGAATCTTTAGTTGCCGACGGCATTTTTATTGGCTTTGCAGACATTTAATTACCATTTGACAAAACACTACACTTTTCAACTCAATGAGTCGAAATTATTACTTTTTGTAAGGTACTATACAAATAAAATTACATTGGATTTGGAACGCCTAATCAGAATAATAATATAGCTACAAAAAAGAATAAATTCATGGACATTTACGGAAATAAAATAAGATTAAATTAAATAAATCTTGATAATATTATATTAAGAAATTTGACAGCAGCAGAAGGCTGACGTGACGTGACCGTGACGTTTTAGTCATTTCTTTTACATATTTATTTTTTAATTTTTATTTTATGGCCTAGTATCTAGACTTTAAGCCTTTCTTATGTCATTTCTCTATGCAAATTGCAGCCACAGAATAATAAATGTTTAACTGAAAATCAACCAATAAAACAAAACCAAACGAAACTCCAAAACAAGCTCCAAAGTTACGAGCAGTAAAGGGTCATTAATATTTTTGAGTCATTTTTATATTTAAAAGTTGATTCAATAAGAAATAATAAATGTAATCTTTTATTATTCCATAGATAGGTACTATATAAGGATAAATTATATATTTTTCCTGTCTATTCTATAACTATATTTAATAAAAAAGAAACCGACTTCAAACCGTTTTCTCATGGATGCCATTGTCAGAATTGGACCAAATTGAAGTGGGACCACACAGGAAGCACCAGGTTTCAAGTAAAAAAAGAAACATCAAAATCGTTTCACACAGTCGAAAGTTTTGAGGTAACAAACATAAAAAAAAGTCGAATTGAGAACTTCCTTTTTTGGAAGTCGGTTGAAAACAAAGTCGCTTCCCGTCTGTCTGTCCCTATGTATGCTTAGAACGGACGGATTCAAAATTAAAACTAAGCAACGGATTTTGATGCGGTTTTTTTTAATAGATAGAGTGATTCATGAGGAAGGTTTTAGTATATATTTTCAACGCGGGAAAAGTTGCGGGCACCAGCTTTCTACTAAAAATAAAGATACAATCCCTGAAAATTTTATAACAGCAAAGATGTCAGGTGTTATATTGCTTTACACATTTAGTCATGCGCTACACATCCCATACTTAACGCGGCCGAAGTCGCAGGCACCAGCTAGTACCTACATATAAGAGTTTAGAAAATGGTTACATAACTTTTTAACCGACTTCAAAAAAAGGGGGAGGTTCTCAATTCGACTGTATTTTTTTTTTTTTTTTTAAGTTTGTTACCTTAGAACTTTCGACTGGGTGAAACGATTTTGATGATTCTTTTTTTATTTGAAAGCTGGTGCTTCCCGTGTGGTCCCATTTCAATTTGGTCCAGTTCTGACAATGGCATCCATGAGAAAACGGTTTGGTCGTTTTTTTTTTGTTAAAAAGAGTTATTTTTAAGGTTGCTCGAATTGAAAAATTCTTTTTGTGTTGGATAGTCCATTTAACGAGGAAGGCTATAGGCTATAGAGAACGCGGACGAAGTCGCGGGCACCAGCTAGTGTATTCATACATTAATGTATATTTGACATGACTGATTTATAGCATTTAGGTAATATTTAATTCGAAAATACTCTAATATCAAACTTTAGGTAGATTATCAAGTAAGATACTTGAGACCAAACTACCTACCTAATTAGCCACCCATGTAAACATGCCCAGACAATTATCTCAATTGAACGGACACATGATCCTTACAATTGGAATTATTGTTGATCTGGTGTCCTACTTTTCTTATAAAATTAGAAGCCCCACATATCAATTTCATTGCTTATATATTGTTCTCGTTACACTTCCAGCAGCCTAGAAACTAACGTGTCACGAGAAAAATAAAACAGTCTTACAGATCTAGTATCATAGCTCAGCATGAGAAAACTAAACCTCAAGTTATGTTTATTTATTATTTTATTTTTCTGTTACAATGCGTCCGGTTTTCGCTGTGACAGAAGACCATATGGTTCAACTACTCAGGCGTCTGCTGCCGACGGCCGTTTCAAATTATCTGTAGTCGATGCAGATTCTTATATACCAGAGCAGCTTTACACAGGTTTGTCAAATACTTTTTATTAAATAATACATAGTTTTGTGGCGTCATTTTTAATTCGAGTTGTGTGTTTCCATCAAATTACTAGAAAGTCTTCAAATCGATTCAGTGACCTCAATTGGGATCTCATTATTAATTTTAGTTCAAATAAAGGAGACCGACGGTGATTCTTCATTTACGGCCTTCGTTATATCAGCAGAAGGTGACTTAAAACCAGATCCACGAAATCCACGAAGGACCATAACACAGTTTCCCGGGAACATTAGACCTCAAACTTCAGACACAGCAAAATTTAGTGATCGGTGTTTGTATTCAGTTGAACAAGCCATAAGCTCAGAGAAGTCTTCGGTTGAGGTTTACTGGCAAGCACCACCTTCTGGAAGTGGTTGTGTCACGTTGCGTGCAATGGTAGCAGAAAATGAAGAAGTTTGGTACGAAGATGGAGCACCATTAACTCAGAAAATATGTGAGGATATTAGACAACCTGATGACGTATCGCCCCAGATCCAGCTCGATTGTAAAGTGTGTGACGAGGCTAAATATGAGGTGATATATTTTATATGTATATTTTATAAGTAAGGTTGTCAGACAGGTAACAGTCCACTTTATGGTACCGTTTTTAGGTATTTTATGGTACTTTAGGTGACTAGGTGGCTACCGTCTATAACTATAACGCAAGCAACGCCACACGTACTGTAAATGCGCTGTCGACCTAGTAGGATTAAGGATCTAGAATAAGAGATAGAAAGGGGTTTATTAAATGGGCTCTGGCATCCCTTACTCACTCACTGAAACACAAAAACACAAATAGCGCTCATACTTTTATAATGGGGTGATTTACTGCTGCCATATGGGCTGCCCAAACGCATTGTGCCCTGCCAATACTCTCCAGATCCAGACCAGAATCAACTAAGTATGAAAAGTTCATTTCCAAAGATATTCCTGCCGCGAATCGAACCCGGGACCTCTGGGTCAGATCGTTAAAGCAAGCATCTAAACCCCTCGACCAAGGGGCTCGTACGATATGCTTACTATGTCTAATGAAAAGTTTTTTCTAGGTTTCGTTTTCAGGTATTTGGTCACGTAATACGCATCCTCAAATGTATCCTGAAAACGACTGGATACCTCGTTACAGTGATTTGGTTGGGGTTACTCATTCAACTGATTATACTCTCTGGATACCTGGTAGCCTAGCTAGTGACGGCATGAAGGATTTAGCCGAATATGCTAATAGCTCCCTACTTGAAACTGAGATCAGAGAAAAGGTAATTCATAAATTATTTGTTGGTAAAATATCTTAATCACGAGAGTAATATTTAAAAGCAGGGTTTTTGGTTGGTGGTAAGTAGGCTACAGTCGTCTATCAAATCAGACGGTGGGGACAAATCCACAAAAATATATTCTTGGTTCACAAGGAGAATCCAGGGTCACCACATAAATAAGTCTTAAATTATGTACTTAAATTATATTAGGATGTATCTACTTGTGAGCTCATAGAGCTGACAACATAGGCGTTTAGAAATGGTCTTCAGTTGTGGTCCCCACTAGGTGGTCAAACGATATATCTATCTATACACTGAAAGTCGGAAGCTTGGAAGTCTCTGCGGAAGCTAGGCATATACTACATTATAACCATAGAAGTGGGCGGATCTATCGGCTGTTGAAAATGATGACAGTGAGTGCAAAATTTGAAGGCTTACATAGTTAAATAATTTTGTAGATTAACGACGGAGTGAGGACTTTGTTAAAAGGTAAAGGCCATGGTTACCGCAAAATGAATTATCCCAGTTACGCGTTTGCCCGGGCCGATAAGACTAACCATCTGCTTAGCGTTGCCGTTGCCTTATATCCATCTCCTGACTGGTTTCTCGGAGTAACAAGATTTGAATTATGCCAAGAGGACGGCACTTGGCTTCAAGAACGAGAACTGAATTTGTATCCCTGGGATGCTGGCACTGACAGTGGCGTATCATATGAGGTAGGTAAAATTATTATTTAATGAAGAGAATTAATTACGCACTCACATTAAAAATAGCAATATTTTTATTTGTATTATAATAAGTACACTTTGATTCCAGTCTGCAAACATAGTCACCTTTCCGCAAGATGCTATCACTCGTGTTGAGATGAGTTCTTATGACAAAAATTCACCTTTTTACGAGACGGACATGAAAGATTTACACCCTTTCGGAAAGTTAAACGTAAAGCTCATTAGGACTTATCACAGGGACTGTGAAGAAACAACAGGTAAGTTTTCTTTATGAATAAACATTTTTTACGAATGGTGAATTCTCTCAAAAAATATACCTTATTGACATATGGCTTTGGTTGTATCTGGCTTTGTTTGGCTTTCGGCCATTTCGCTAATGTGTGGATTTTTCGATTCCCCTATTAAAAATGGGAGGAGAACCTAAGATATCCCCCTCCCCCCTGCAGAAATAAAGGATGATCGTGATGGCTGAATAGGCTCTGGTATCTTTTATTCACACATCAAAACACAACAGCACAAATATAACTACTTATTTCATAATGCAGAACCCGACATCCTCTTTGATGATTTTTTGCTTTCTGTCCTATAGTGAGAGTAGTAAAACAAGAATGCCTGCCCAGTTAATATTACGCAATGCAGTATACCAATGTGCCCTTGTAACTACTAATGTTTTAGAAGCAGACGAAGAAGAATCTTCAGATAAAGTTGAATCTGGTGGTGAAGACACATCTGAGCCTCAGCCATCCAGGTACCATAATCCAGACCTAGCTAGCGGCGACGACGGGGGGTGAGCCAAATTCCTCGTGTATGCTCATAAAACAATTACAATTGTTCATATCTGCCCTATCAAGTTTAATAATTATGCTTCTCAATTAAATTTGAATCAAATGTATAAACTTATAAAATATGCTCCACAACAAAATACCTACAGTAAAAATCATCATTATCATCTCAGCCGCAGGACGTCCACTGCTGTATTTGATCTGAGCCTTGACAAAAAAACAAAGACAAGACAAAGAAAAAAAAAACAAAATCTAATTGCCGCCAACTCAAAATAAATACAAATAAAACACTTTTATGTATAGATTTTTTGTAACAGCGAAATCTATTCTCCGTTCGTTTTAAAGTTATAATGATATCTCATCGTGAACAGTAGGTTTATATAATATTTCATCAAACTACTACAACATGGAACCCGCGTGCCATACAAAACACTACGAATTTTATGGAACATTTAAAAGTGACATATGCGTAGAGCATGAACTGTTATTTAAAACAAAACAAACATAATAATAAGTACGTAATTTAAAGAAAATGTGACTTTACGTCAACCCATTAGAGTTTAAAATGAATGAGTTTAAAATGTAGTAGAAGTTGATCGTTACTACCTTTTACCATTGACGCGTGAAGGCAAGAGTCCGCCATGATTCTGTCAAAGGCGTTCTTTTTATCTGCCGCTTTGGCATTTGTGACGCAAATTCCATTGTAGTATTTCGATGTAATATTTATATAATCATGTACCTAACCTACCATGATTGAAATGAATTTTTATATTGAATTCACGTAGTACAACAGAAGCGTCAATTGAAGTTGATCCAGAATCTCCTGAAGATTGTCCCCTGTCGCAATGGAACGAGTGGAGTGTTTGCGAAGGTGCCTGCGAGAACGGCAAGATAATAGGGTACAAATGGAGGGAAAGGTACCACTTGGTTAATGGAGAAGCCGTGGAGAAGTACGACCCTAGTGTAAGGGGGAATTCATATTTTCTACTTAAATGCATACTTAGAATCCTTGTTTTGTTAAATTTCTCGTCTCCAGATGAAATCGTCTTCGAGGGCAGAAGTGCCCCAATATTGTAAGGAACATTACGATGTCGTAGAGGAGACTGAATGCGAAGAAGAATGCGATTCAGAAGAAAATGAACCAACAGGTAACCTTTGAAATGAAAGATTTTAAAAAAATATTTTTTTGTGTTTTTTGTAATGGATGAATTCAAAAAATATTTAACTGATTTTAAAAATTATTTCACCTAAGTATAGAAAGCTATTATTATAAAAAAATTATAAAATAAAATAAAATAATTAAAAAATTATTTAAAAAATAAATTTAAAAAAGAGAGCCCTACGCTTAGGGGCTTTTTCACCAACTACAAGTAAAGTGTTGATTAGTTACTTTTAGAAATAATTTTATGTTTTATTAAATTATGCACTCGGTTTACTGCATCATTCGATAGGCGATTTTTTATTATTATTTTCTTTTCAATGTTTGGGACTATTACCGTACAAACAAAGGTACAGCTCCATTATCCCCGGTTACCGGTGACTTTAAATGACAGTTAGCCTACTTGACAGATGGTGAAAGAGGCCCTCTATTAATTACCTAAACACTTAATTTTTCTCTTCAATTTATATTATTATGTAGTTTTTTGTTCGTAAAACTATATAATGTATAGGTATTTATATCTGAACTGAAGATGAAGTTCACCCGGACAAAATCACGGGCATTGGCTATGAAAGAATAATAACTAAATAACTACTGTTAATATATCTCTTGCAATTTTTTTCTTGCTGGAAAATCCTTCGAATACTTTTTCTAGACGTAATTCCGAATCCAATGAGCTATATAGCTCATATTCTTAGGAGCTTTATCACTATTTAACACGAATTTAAGTTTGTGAACTAGACTAACCCACGTGGTTTTCTTTTCTCAGCCGAACGCAGGAAGATGAATCCAATAGCGCCTGGAAAGAGTTGGAGTTCAAAGAAGAGACATTTACCACGTGTTACACGAACAATAAATGAATAAATTGTATCTTGAAGCGTTTTTCTTTAATTTTTTTCAAAATTTACAGACATAACGTTTTCTTATCCATCTCCACATTTCCTGTTCTTCAAATAAATTCAAGAAATTTGGCACACACATTTTATTACCTGGATTAACATATACCTACCTACTTAGGATATTTTCTGAAAAATTTGAATCCTGACACATCTGCCAGCTTATCTTAGATAAAGATACGTATGAGATATTTCCTTAGGTGTTATATTATTCATTTTTCAACGCGGACGAAGTCGCGGACACCAGCTAGTCAAAAAATAAATGTCTCAAGTTGTAGTCTTGAGATGTATATGTACCTATATATAGTTACTTCTTATTCTTTGGACATAGGAGCTCACAGTTTAACGATCATCGCGGGATATGTAATTTAAAGTGTGATACCAATTTAGAGTAATTATTAATCAAGAGTGTGTCAGTCCACGTCCTCCAATTGACCATTGCATATACAACCAACTCTTGAAACTGTACTTTTTTAAATACCACTGCACATAAAATACCTAATAATGGAATTGAAAATGTTTATGGGTGAGTTAACTTTCTATAGTATATTTTATTTAATTAGCGTTGTTAAATTTTAAGAAAGAAGAAGTTTATTTCAGAATTATTATCAGTGGTGTTATTAATAAGTTTGATAACTTTACAATCATGTCATGGTTACGAAGAAGCCTGTGATCGCAGACCATTAGGTACGAAAACTGCACCGCTGGCTCCCGACAATAGATTTCTTATAGAAATTGTTGGTGTAGACGAAATGTATATTCCCGGTGAACAATACGAAGGCAAGTTTATACGTGAATATATTACGGATAAAACTTTTTAACAAAAAAATAAAACCGCCGAAAAAACTGAAAAGCATAAAATAATCTTATTATTTTACCTAAGTAATTTTGAGTCGCCGCCGCGCATCACTCTTTGCCAAACAAGCAAAAATTACGTAAAATTACAAAAATTACGTAAAAATGCTTGTTTATGCTTTTCAGTTTTTTCGGCGGTTTTATTTCTTTGTTAAAAAGTTTTATTTTATATTTTTTTTGTGGCTATAATCTAATATTTACTACATGCTTAATTTTTAATTTTCCCACCCTTAGGGTAGGAATTGTTTTCCCAAAATTATACGAGACCAACTTCGAGGTATACCCTTATCCATTAAAAAAAGAATTATCAAAATCGAACTACTTTGTAAAAAGTTATGCGTGGTTATACGCTACAATCGATGAGGGAACAATCAATCATCCCCTGTTTTCCTACCATTAGGGTTGGAATTTTTTTTCCAAATAAAATGGGTCCCCCTTTGGGGGGTGCACCCTTTCAAATAAAAAAAGAATTATCAAAATCGGACCACCCTGTCAAAAGTTATGCGTGATCATACATAAAAAATAAATAAAAAATATATACGCGTCGAATTGAGAACCTCCTCCGTTTTTATTTTTTCGTTTTCGTCGGTTGAAAATTATGTGTTTCTTTATTCGTGTAGAGGTCGTCACGCAGGTTAACGGTCCGTTTGATTGTAGGTGGCTACCGTCGCCTTTTAACAGAAGCATCGCCAAAGCTGCTGCCAAAGCGTTGCCAACCTTGTAAACTAAGTTCATTTTCAAAGTTGGCGTTGCCGAGAATCGAACTCGGGTCCCCTGAGTCAGCGCCAATCCTATATTTTAACCACTCGACCAACGGGCTCCTGAATTATTCAGATATAAGAATTTCAAAATCATTTGGAGAATTCATGTCTAAGCTCTCAAGGCATAGGCCAGACAAAATGACTTTTTAAATGCGTCAAAGTTTAATATTAATTTTTAAGTTATCATATCTTTGGTTATCATAATGTAATGTAAGTTTTAATAAGTAAGTAAGTAGAGATTATAAAACTAATATTAGAATTAGAAAATTAATAAGTATAGATTAAACCGAAGACCCTAGATTTGCGTAATAACAACTCGTTGCTTATTTACAAATAACTAAATTTTGATTCTTATAATTGCAGTTGTTTTATATTCAAGAGATATGGTGTCTCCATTTATTGCTTTCACTATATCTGTACGAGAGGATACAAAATATAACGAGAAGAATCCACGCAAGCCCATTGCCTTAGATCCTGGACAGATCTTACCATCACCGGTCGGCAATAATGACGGAGTAATTGCCAGCCCAATATGCAATAATACAGTCATACAGTCGGATATCGAACCCAAAACAATTGTTAAGGTAAAAATAGACCATACAGCTATAGACCATAACGTTTACAAAATTTAGCGTATGACGGTAGGCGAGAAAATGCGATATTTTCATGGCCTATATCTTACATAATATTATATACTAGCGACCCGCTCCCGGCTTCGCCCACGTCCAATCGCTACCAGCGGTTTTGGAGTTTGAACATACACACACACATCGCCTTTTATATAATTAAGATATTATAAATTTTGCAGGCGATTTGGAAGGCTCCCCCAAAGGAGAATAAATGTGTAACTGTTTACGCAGTACTTGCAGTAAAACCGGATGTATGGTATAGTTATGAAGGGCCTCTTTCAAAACGCGTCTGCGAAGACAGACGGAAGGCAGACGATATGCAGCCAATGCAAAATGACGACTGTAGAGTCTGTGAAGAAGCTAGGTATCAAGTAAGTTTTTTGAACAAGCCAAGCTAGCTCACAATCAGCAGGAAAGTTTTAAACTGTATTTTTTTCTCTTAGCTCACCTTCGAAGGTATGTGGTCCTACAACACTCATCCACTTATGTTCCCAAAGTCCAGGGATCTGTCTCGATTTAGTGATGTGGTCGGCGCTTCGCATAGCAAAAACTTTTACGCCTTCAAATACAACACAGAAGCCAGTGAAGGGCTTAAAATGGTCGCCGAACAGGGAAACACTACTCAATTGGAACTGGAAATCCAAAGTGAGGTAATTATTAGCATTTTTTTTTAATTTTTCTTATTTTATTACAATAACTCAAGAAAGCACGTGAATCAAAAGATCATAATTTAAAAAATGAAACAAATATTTCCCCCAGTAATCTTATTTTTTAATAACAAGCCCCCGGCTTAACACGGATGCAAATAGTTTCTTCAAACTTTATATACAAAAAAATTCGTCGTTTATCGCATTATTTATTTATGAAAACTGTATAAAAATATGTTAAGTAGTTTAGAAGAAGTTAGCGGAGAAACAGACAGAGGCGAGTGGCGACTTTATGTTATAGTACTTATGTAGGCTTGTATGATAATAATTAATTTATAATGAATTAAGTTCGATATAATTTTCGGCAATTTTTTACAAGTGTACGTAACAGGTAACAGCTAAGTCCGACACCTGACATTTTAACTTATTTTGTAATTTTTATTTGTGTTTGTTTTTTACTTTGTTTGTTTATTATTGATTATCAATTATTAATTGATTATTATTTATTCGATGGACGTGACATGTAATGTAACACTATACAATATATATTTCAATTATTTATTCCCATTTTATAGATAGATTACATTAAATTAGATTTAGGTAGTACATAGGATGTTGCTTGGAGCTTTTATTGGTGCATGCTGAGCTTCCTATAATTGCGGCGGCATCCGCCTTATGCTAATTATTTCGAACAGTGTGTTATAGTTGGATGTCTGCCTCGTTGGGGGCCTTGTATAATAAATAAATAAATAATTTGGGCAATTATTCACAAGTGTACGTAACAGCATATTGTGTACTGTTGTATTTCGGTGAGCGAGTACCTAAGGCCTTCATAATCCCCTAACCTCAATTCTCATAAAGTCAGCAGCGCACTTGCAGCACCTCTGCGGTGTTTGGGTTAATATGTGACGGTAACCAACTACCATTAAGCCTTTTTGCCTGTCTGAAGACCTTTACATTAATAAAATGATTCACAATAAAAATTTCTGTTGTTTCAGCTCGGTACAAACGTTAGAACAATTATAAAAGCCACTGGTCCTCCAAAAACAAATATGACCACGATTTCAATTTTTCGCGTAAGTCGGGAGCATCATCTCGTTACATTGGTTTCCGCTATTATACCATCCCCGGATTGGTTTCTCGGTGTTGCCAACCTAGAACTTTGCGATGCAAGTACCAATCAATGGGCAAAAGGTATAAGACTAAATCTCTATCCATTGGATGCTGGAACAGACAGTGGGATAGATTTTGAGGTATGTTACAGTTTTTTTTTATTCTTTCGACGCCAATATTTACTTTTTTGTTTTTATATTTCTAAATAATTTATTGCTGTTTTTACAGTCACCTAATGATGAGACATCTCCGCCGCAGCCAATTTCTACTGCGATTATTACCAAAGATATAGACAAGGAGAAAATTAGACCATTTGCGAGAGTCCAATTTGACTTAATCAGAACTTACAGTACACCTGACTGTTCGACGGAAACTTATTCATTGGTGACTAATGAAGGTATGTTACATATAAAAATTAGCGAATATTTTTTACTTACTTATTTTATACGTACAACTTAGTAAGTCGCTGTTTTAAGCGACTTACTTATTTTATACTAACTGGCGCCCGCGACTTCGTCCGCGTTGAAAAAGAAAAAGTAGCTTATCCTATGTCCTGTATGTCTAAATGTTTATATACCAAGTTTCATGAAAATCAGTTAATTCGTTTAAGTTATGGAGGAACATACATACATACAGAGAAAATTCTACAAATCGTTAATTTAGTTTCAGTATCAGAGATATCAGAGATATAAACACGATATCTCTGAAAACAAAGTAACTTACTCCATGACCAATTGACCAACCCTTACAGATTTATTATTAGTAGGTATTGATGATGATGTAAATACAAACGACTATTTTAAATGTACAGATTTAGATTATTCCCATTTTTAAACTAAATAATTTTTTTTTATTTTCTAGAAAATCAATCGTAAATTTAAAGAATTCTTCGATTTCAGATACATCCACAGACGAACCCACACCTCCCACAACTACAAGGTAGACTTTGTATTATTTCTTATAAGAATCTTATATATACACATAATTGTAATTAGGTATCACATAATGTAGATACCTAATTATCTTGATACTCATTGTACTCGTACCTAATTTTAATTTTTAGTGAAGAGCCAGCTACCCCCGATCCTGAATCGCCAGAGGACTGTCCAATGACGCAATGGGAAGAATGGCTGCCATGCGAAGGAGAATGTATTGATAACAAAATACAAGGTTTCAAAACACGATTTCGGTATCACATGGTTGATGGAGTACAAGTCGGGAAGTATATTGAAAATGTATGTAGTAAATTAATTCATTAATTAGACACCAAAAAGATTTTTCCTCTTAAGGAAATGATTTTTTTTTCAGGGTCCAAATGAAGAAAAAAGTGTTCCCGAGGAATGTATGGAGCATGATGTAACGGAAACTCTTGAATGTGAAGATGACTGTGATGAAACAAATACAGAAGACGGCGAAAACGGTACAGTGTTTATATTGCAAAAAAAATATGGAATTTAATATTGTGATAATGTATACCTATAGTAAATCCATTACCTTTTGTTTCAGTAGCAATGCGAAGGACATGGTAAAGAAATGGAAAGTCATTTTTAAACGCGTTTTGAAATAATACGAGTACTATCTCAAATACTGTTTCAAAATTATACTTATTTACTTGTTCATTTAATTAATTAAATTAAAAACTAATTCAGCTTTTATTTTACTTCTCCCGTTACTATTGTAGATACTTATTGTGGCCTCCGTTTTTATAGGTAAGTTTATAGACCTACAGAGATGCCATATTAGGGCTGCAGTAGGTAGTATTGGGCAATTTTATATTGGGTTATTTTGTTAAGTATTTAGTGGCTAGCTTTTCCATCATGGTTTGCAATTGTTAACATTACACATCTACCGCTATTGTCTGACCGGATCATGGGAAGCTGTAATGGATGACACTTAATCACCACATTGTACCTACTAATGCAATTTGTAAATATCGCTGACTAAAAATAATAAATAATTTTAGGTAGCTATAAAGAAACTTCTTTATATACTTAGGTAGGTTTATTCATTCTATCCAATGAATAATTTCTTAGGCCTTATCGCCTTATCTCCCTGGGATACTGGCTAGTGGATACACACGGAATCCGCTGCGTGAGAACCGCTAGTTAACCGGATTCCCGCCGCGGAATCCCGCAACTTGTATCCGCCTGTCACCCGCAGAATAAGCTGGAATCAGCTGGCGGGGAGCCAGTACGAAAATGGATGTCGTTCGTTGTAATGGCCGAATCCGAACCCGCGGACTAGATTTTACCCGCCGCGGGATCTGCCCAACCGGCAAGTGCGATACAAAACGTTGTTTTCATACAATACAATGATCACTGCGGAATTCCTAGCGGGATTCCGCTCCCCCGCCCAGAAGTGCGAAAAGGGGCTTATGAAAAAATATTTCACTTTTTGTGATCTCTACACGCCCTACTTATATATTGATGTTTGGCACTGGAACAAGGAACATATATACTCTCTAGGAAGAATATATAGCACTGGAATACCTATTGAAAAACGTTGCTTATTTATTCACACCTACATACACATGTAGTAATAATACTATATTGTAGCTTTTATAATTGTAATCTTAAGATTCTAGAAACTAAGATGAAAATCCTGGTTTGTCTGATTGATTAAGTACGTTTAAATAATACAGAATATTCGATATTAGCAAAACTTTTCCTTTGACTTATAAATTAATTTATTCCTATGACCCTCCTATGGCCCATTTAATCCATTACAACACCTTTACACTCATTTGACATTCATTACACAATACTTTACTAAGTAAAGTATAATTTTATTTATAAATTTGATGTATACTCTGTCGTGTACGAGCTTTTAACGATATTCTGTGGTTGACCAAAACCAATTAGATGAGTGACATTGGCTTTAAAATCTTAAAATATCAGGCCATAAAATTCCAAAAAAAAAAAGTTTAGTGATGAGTGACAGTGACATGCATGTCATTTTTCTTTTTGATTCTTTTTATTCTGTTTTTCTTACTGTGGTGTGGTGTCCTGCTTCTGCCTGTCCTGTATTAAAAAATCATCAAGCAAGCATAGATCATTTTCATTAATTGGTTTACTTCCTGTTTTTTAAGTTGAGAATTAAATCGAATTAAATGGTTACATACATTCTCCTTGCTTAAAAAATATTATGTTAACCAATAAAGCCAAGCCTGTATTTAAATCATTCATAAAATCCACTGCGAAGGCTATATTTGTCGCAGAAGCTTTGGCATTTGCTGTGTCATACGGTGTCTGGTACAAATTGAACTCGGATAGAGGTATTACTTGCTTAAACTATATTAAATCATTTTGTAATAAGTCATAAAATCATTCAATAAGTCATAAAATAATATTTTTTTCTATTTCTAAATTTTTCATTTACATTTAAGCCCAACAATGAGTTTGTCAGAGTCCGCGTATCACTGGTCAATTTCACTCCCAACCTCTTGGGCAAAATCTTTTTTATAATATTGTAGTATAGGTACTGAAGCACATTGCCTGTAAAAGGATACTACTTAACCCGTTCATTGCCAAGGACTACTAAAATCGCATACTGGGGGCTTAGAACTCACTACATGATTTGAAACTATTTATCGGTTTTTCTTCAAAAATACAAATAAAAATAGGAATTAATGTAAAACACAACTTATTCATTCAAAAACCACCTTGAAATGTGGAGATATATAATTCAAAAGCCGCGTCGCAAGTCTATTCTCATTTGTACGACCGACGTCTCGCCACACGAGTTCAACATATTATAACGCTGGCCATTCATATGAGACTTGAAATTGTTGGTGCGGCAATGTATTAAAGCATGAACTGGCAGCAGTACCCTCTTAGACAATATGAGTGCTTTTGTGTTTCGGTGAGTGAGTAAGGATTGCCAGAGCTCATTTACCTATTCCTTTCCTATCTCCTATCCTCATTCATACCATTGTTGGCAGTGCACTTGCTAAACCTGTGAGTCTGTGATGTTACTTGTGTTACAGGCAATTGTAGCCAACTACCATCAAGGGGACAGTAAGCCTGTCTGTGACTAACATAATTGAAATATGTTTTTTTTATTCATTACAGACTTCCGCTGGTATATGTTAAAAAATTGCAACTGGGTATTGGAAGGTTACTACGGGCTCGGAGAGAAATTGGGCGATTTGAATACTCGCGAAATAGATAATAAAATGTGGAAAAACGAAGGCAAGATTTAAGACGGTGAGATGAGCAATATTATTAAAAATGCAGTTTGGATGATCACTATCGGAGGTGTCGCTTATGCACTGTTCAAGGTGGTCAAACCTGATGATGAACTCCTCAAGAAGGTCAATATTTTATCTTCTTCGTAAATATACCTGTTGTGTGGTCACTGGTACTATTGTCAAAGTTAATCTTGACATTATGTTAAGATATTGTTTGGAATTAGTGTGTTAACAATGAGAGTATGTGTGATTTGTGTTTGGCTTTCTAATTTGTGATTTGAATGTAAAAAAAAAAAATGAATTTTCTTCAAAATTTGTTTCACCCAAGCTCCTCTCCATTATATTACAATTGCTGTTGAATTTTTGGGTATCTTTGCATGGATATATCAGTGTCCAAATATTCACAAATCATTGCCACTATTTGTCATCAAGGTTTGTACCATTTTGAAGAGAAGTTAATATTAAGTGTATTACGTCATAGTAAAAAATAGTTAAATATCATCACTATAATATAAGTATGTTAAAACTAGTCCTGTAAATGCATTAATTTCATCAATTAAATATTCTAACACATTAAATACATAATATCCTTAAGTCATTTGGTCACCCCCTCTGGCGGAAGTTCTGCAAGGGGATGGCCGTTGCAGAAGATCACCGTGAAATAACAGCATGTGTGCTGTTGTGTTTTGTTGTGGCCATTTCTCTGTCTCTTCCTAATCCCTTACCCTACTTTGATTGGCAGCACCTGTGATGTTGCTTTTATCATAAGCGACAGTAACCATCAAGTGGGACGTCAGCCTGCCTGTAAATCTATACTAATATTATAAAGAGGAAAGGTTTGGTTGTTTGATTTGAATAGGCTCTGAAACTACTGGACCGATTAGAAAAGTTCTTTCACTGTTGGGAAGCTATATTATCAGCGAGTAACATAGGCTATATTTTGTAAAGTTACGCGGACGAAGTCGCGTGCAACAGCTAGTGTGTTATAAGAAGGAAATATTTTTTAGTCATTTATTGAGTCAGTTTTAGTCAGGGACAGCCAACTTGTTGAACTTGTTGTTTCATTATTTGTTATTGTACTCTTCTGTTACAGTTGGACGAGGGATCAAAACACACAGAAGCCAGAAAATTAGCCCAACAAACAGTCGCAGTACTGAAGGACGCTGCTAATCAAAACTCTGAATTAAGTAAGAAACTTGAAGATTTAATTAAAAAGGGAAAATGAGTGATAAGAACTCTGTTTTAGAAAGACTCAGTAGGAGGGAGGCTCAGCGTATAGAAAAATTGCAAAAAGCTCACAAGGCTAGGGAAGAAGTAGATGCGTCTAATGAGAATGAAGAATTCTTTTCCGGTGCTTTCAAAGTAAAATCAGAGTACATTGAAGATTTGCTCACTCAAATACCGACTTTAGATACCACCGCTCTGCCAATGCATTTCGATACAATAAAAAGAGAGGTTAATGAATTGCAAAAATATGTGATCACATCTTCCCTTTTCCTGAAGGAGTTCAATATGCGCAAGTATTTGGGTATAGTGCAGAATATGCAGACGAAATGTTACGAGTTGGAGGATAAATATGTGCCGAGGAAAAAGTTTGGGTTCACGAGGAAAAAGCTATCCAAGTCGGATTGTCAGAAGCAGGGCTCCTTGGATGAGTTGGATACGGGGATAAGTGGCAATAAGTGGGATCAGAAACTTTTTGGTTTCGATTCTATTGAGGGCAAAGCGCTCTCTCTGGAGAATGACGAGTTGTTTCAGAGGGATGTGACTTTGCGTAATCTGAAAAATTGCACTGTAGGTCTCAAAGGTGTCATGGGCACTTTGCATATGACGAATCTGAACAACTGCACAATATTGTCCGGACCGGTGACATCGTCTGTGTTTGTCGAGAAATGCACCAATTGTAATATAATCGTCGCTTGCCAACAACTAAGGATGCACACATCTACTAAATGCGACATTTACTTGCACGTCACTAGTAAAGGCATTGTGGAAGATTGTACAGAAATACGAACCGCACCATACAACTTGCAATATGAGAATTTGGACAAACACTTGAACATGTCGTCGTTAGATAGAAATTCAAATAACTGGGACCGTTTGGACGATTTCAATTGGTTAGCGCCCGACGTTCCTTCTCCCAATTGGTCGGTTTTAGATGTGAACCAACGAATCAACAGTTGGAATGATTGTTGGGCGAAAATACCCTCTTAGGTGCACATAACAAGTCTCAATAACTTAATAAACTTTACACAACTAATATTTATAACATATAGAATAATATTCAAACAAAACTTGTATTTGCATTTTTTTTTAAAGTTATCTAAGTATACCAACATTCAAATAAAAATATTAATAAAAAAAAAGACAAAGCTAATATTCTAACCACTATAATTATATTTAAAACTATATCACATTTCCCAAATGCAAAATTATGTGATTCTAAAAATTTTTTTAACTCCTTAACTTTTGAAAATTCAAACATAGGTAACCTATATAATTTTATTATACTTTGTTTTACTTGTAAAAAAATACGATTGGGTAATTTTTTTTTTTTAAATTTTTAAATTAATTGAAATTAGTTTGGATCATGTTGACTTTTCTGTATGTACCGAATAAATTATATTGGGCAGTTAATATGTATACGCAAGGAGCACCCATTGTTTGTAATAAATTAAAATGAAACTGCTTAGTAGTTGATTAGCATTTATTAGTTTGGAATAATAAACCATTATTTACATTTATACAATTTGTGTATTCATTCTATTCATAACCCTAAACTACTATTTTTAATTTTATATTTATTAGACACTAAATTTTTTTTCGGGTATTTTCTCTGCTTTTATTTGAGAATACGAGTCGCATACACAAAAAAAAAGTTTTTTCTTGCCACAAGGAATAGAAAAAGAATTGTACTATATTGTTTTTAATCTTGACCTCAACAACTTAAAGCAGACATATTTGGGCTCAGTAGAAAGTCGGGGGTTAGTTAATAATTTTTAATCATAGCTTATGTTTTAATAACAAATAAAAAAACAGAAATAACAATAAATATTTTATTTCTACACAAAGTAATACATACAATCGAAAACGAAAAATCACAGAAATTTATAAACACAAGAAGATAGAAATAATATACTGTTACGTGCGGGGTGAGTTAAAATGCCGTTTAGGGTTGTAAGAACACGATTTATTACGCAGACCAAGATGACTTCCAAAATATCAGAGCTTTTCCAATTAAACCGTAAAACTTGCCAAAAGTCGTAAATAATTCACTCTATGTGTCAACAATGCACTGTCGCAAATATCTTCGTAAAAGCTCCCAAGAGTTGTTTTCGTATCGCTTGTTGTCGCAGAACTGTCCCACTCGAGCGATGGCACCCGTATTTATACACGCGCAGTCAGCCGCGATGTTTTTGGAAAACACTAGAAACTTTAAGGTAAACAAGCTCGTACACAAGTAAACAAGTCATAAAAAACAAACATCGTAAACAACTCTCTGGCTTAAGGGAATGTGAACCTTATGTCGCGAACATAAGGAACAGTTTTCTCTGAGACAGGAGGGCTTCCTTCTACGTATGGAAATTTCCATACGCCCAGGTCTCATGATAAACAACAACACGCTGTTTGTTTATGATAAACAAACGCTTCGAGAATGTTCGGTCGTAACATTACCCCCCTCTTAGTTATGATCGTCCCGATCATCATTCGTGCCGTGATACTTTGTCAAACGGTCAATGTGTACGACCTTCGGTTTTCCTCTTTGCCCCTTTTTGATTCGATAGGTGACGTCGTTGATTTTTGTAACCACATTGTAAGGTCCTTCCCATCGTGCTTGCAACTTTGGGCTTTTGCCCTTTTTCCTGAAGGGATTATGAAGCCATACGAGAGTTCCCTCTTCAAAACCGTTGATGTTTGATCTCCTATCATAACGGGTTTTCATTTTTTCACCAGTCTTGAGACTGCACTCGCGAACTAGCTTATGCACTTCATCCAGCTGTTCTCGAAGATCGCTGACATAATCCGTCACAAGTCTTGGGCTATTCGGCGGAGACCCTGTTATTGCATCGACTGGTAGTCTTATTTCTCGTCCAAAATTCACTCTGGCAGGGGTAAAACTAGTACTATCATGTACAGCGGAGCGATAAGACAGCAAGAAAAGAGGAATGTACTGGTCCCAGTCTCTCTGATGTGAGTCGACTACTTTAGCCAAATTATTTTCCAATGTTTGGTTAAACCTTTCGACGATTCCGTCAGACTGAGGATGAGCTGGTGTCGTACGGGTCTTATGTATACCGAGAAGGTTGCACATTTCTTGAAATAGGGCTGATTCGAAATTTCTCCCCTGATCGGAGTGTATTTCCAGAGGTACGCCATACCGACAGATTACATCCTGAACTAGCTTCTTGGCAACAGTTTTAGCTTCTTGGTTAGGGGTCGCAAACACTTCCGGCCATTTGCTGAAATAGTCTTGCACTACAACGATGTATTTGTTCCCATCCTCAGTTTCAGGAAATGGTCCGGCCACGTCTATAGCGATACGTTCCCATGGTGCTCCTACATTGTAGAGCTTCAGTTTTCCCCTACTTCTTGTCTGTGGTCCCTTGACTGAAGCGCATGCGTTGCATTTACGACACCAATCTTCTACGTCTTCCCGGCAATGGACCCAGTAGAACCGCTGTCGCACTTTCAAAAGGGTTTTCTTCACTCCAAGATGACCACCAGACACCCCATCATGGATATGACGTAGTAGAGGAGATACCTTACTTCGAGGGACTACAACCTGTACAGTCACCTGATGTCCGGTATTAGACTCCCATTTCCTGCACAAGATTCCGCCTTCCAGGGTCAAACTATCCCATTGAGCCCAATAGCTTTTTGTAACAGGACTGGAAGCTGATACATCCGCCCACTCAGGTTTCACTCCCTTTTTTATCCAATCTAAGATCAATCGCAGGTCGTCATCTTCCTCTTGCGCCTTCCTCATATTTTCTCCAGACCAGTCATCGTCTAATCCTTGGGTACGGATAATTTTTACTGATTCCTGAGACTCTTGTTTCCTGCAGTGTTTACAGATTTCAGGACATGGTCTTCTCGATAGAGCGTCAGCATTACCATGACCTTTTCCGTTAGAACCTTGTCTGACAGTAATAGCAGGGGCTATCTTTCTCCCAGCCGGTGCCTGCCCCTCGGCCCTGGCGACGCTTAGTTTTAACTGCTCTTCGTCAACTTGGGTCCCCATCTCAGAGAAACTCTTTCTTTCCTTCTTTGGGCAGTCTATCCTTATGTGGCCTTTTTCACTGCAGTCATAGCAGGTCGGACCATAGCGAGGCTTTCGCCCCTCGACTACCAGCTCCCTGACCTTGGATGGCCTTGTGGCACGCCACTGTCGTTCGTCAACTTGGGTCTCCATCTCTGAGACCCCCTTTCTTTTCTTCCTTAGGCAGTCCAGCCTTATGTGGCCTCTTTCACCGCAGCCATAGCAGATCGGACCATAGCGAGGCTTTCGCTCCTCGGCTACCAGCTCCCTGACCTTGAATGGCCTTGTGTCACGCCGCACAGCTTCCACTTCTAGAGCATGTGCCAGTGCACTATTCAGGGTCTGATGGTGACCCAATCGCACCGCTGCGCGAACTTCGCCATCCCTTATCCCGTCCACAAAGGCTTGGAGCAGAATTATTTCCACTGCATTCGGTGTTGATATATAGGCGCGATGAACTAATCTCTCGATTTCGTCAGCCCACTGCTGGAGTGTTTCCGTGGGCCTCTGCATGCGATTTCGTAGTTGAGCCCTATACACGTGCTCCAAATGCCTGTCACCATACCGTGTCTCTAGGGCTTCCAATAGGGCTTGCAGAGACCTTCCTTCCGTAGGGAGTCGCTCCAGAATCAGTTGGGCGTCTCCTCTTAAGGCAAGAGTCAACGCCATGAATGCTTGATCATCAGTCCAGCCGCTGCAGTTAGAGAGGGTTTCGAACTGGTACTTATAGGCTGTCCAAGAAGATGTGCCATCAAACCGTGGCAAGTCCAGCCTACCTTGTGTAGGTACCGGCGCAGTGAAGACTGCCTCCCTCGTCACCAACTTCTGCACTTTCTCGGCGAGCGCCTGGTGGCGAGTGTCGGTTTGGTCGAGTCTCTCTTCCAGGCCTTCGACTTTCACTGAGACCCCTTTAACTTCGGACTCTACCTTTTTAACTTTATCGCAGATGACTTCAAGGCTTGTGTCCAATTTCGAAAGCAGCATTTGGCTAGCAGATTCCTGTTCACGGCGAGCGGCTTCCTGACTGGCTTGTATGCTCTGCACAGCAGCTTCCTGTTCACGGCGAGCGGCTTCTTGACTAGCCTGTATGCTCTGTACAGCAGCTAGCAGCGCAGCGTGGTCCATCGACGGGCTCGATGTAGGTACTGCCGTAGGAAGCAAATCAGCATCGGTGCCTTCCTCCGGCTCCTCATGTGCTCGTTGTCTCGCAGCATCCATCTCCACTTGCCTCCTGGTCCGTGGAGTACGAGTTCCTTCGTCCTGTGGCATTAACGGCATCCCACTTCTGACACCAGTTGTTACGTGCGGGGTGAGTTAAAATGCCGTTTAGGGTTGTAAGAACACGATTTATTAAGCAGACCAAGATGACTTCCAAAATATCAGAGCTTTTCCAATTAAACCGTAAAACTTGCCAAAAGTCGTAAATAATTCACTCTATGTGTCAACAATGCACTGTCGCAAATATCTTCGCAAAAGCTCCCAAGAGTTGTTTTCGTATCGCTTGTTGTCGCAGAACTGTCCCACTCGAGCGATGGCACCCGTATTTATACACGCGCAGTCAGCCGCGATGTTTTTGGAAAACACTAGAAACTTTAAGGTAAACAAGCTCGTACACAAGTAAACAAGTCATAAAAAACAAACATCGTAAACAACTCTCTGGCTTAAGGGAATGTGAACCTTATGTCGCGAACATAAGGAACAGTTTTCTCTGAGACAGGAGGGCTTCCTTCTACGTATGGAAATTTCCATACGCCCAGGTCTCATGATAAACAACAACACGCTGTTTGTTTATGATAAACAAACGCTTCGAGAATGTTCGGTCGTAACATTACCTACAGTTTGTCAAAAAAGTGGCAATACTATAGTGTTGTCTCTTTCTTATCAACTACATGGTTAGAACGAGGCAACACTACAGTATTGCCACTTTTTAATTGCTACACTTTTTTGAAAAGCTGTACGCTGTTTTCTTTATAACACAAAATCATTAATTAGAATATACTTAAATTAATTAGTAAACTTTATCTTGTCGGTAATTGTTGGGATAAATTTCTAGTATAGGTCACCTACAATTACAAGCTATATGATAATTAAAAATGCTATATTATGATATTTTAGGCAAATAAGAGCGTTATTTATAAACAAATAATACTTTTTAAAAGTGTACATACTTTAACCATTAAAAATACAATTTGTAATATTTAAAATGAGTGTTCCATTAAAAATGTTGCCAACATAAAAATTACCATAAAAAGAAGGCACTGTCGCCATTTTTATCTCGGTCAATTTTTTTACATTATCACCAAGTTTTGAACTATTGAAACAAATTCCTTTTAAAAAATAATAAACTATTATAATAAAAAGGCATAAAATATATAAGGCAAACAGTTTAAAAAATGGAATTATACAAATATAGTCTAATTATTTTGTGGTACCTAAGTAATAAGTATTTATCAATCTAATATAATATCTATACATAGAATACGTAACGCAATTTTTTATTTTGGGCAAATTTCGAATCACAAGATATACAAAAACTGCATTCAAACTTTCTTAAATTACGCTCATACACTTATCAGGATTATTTAAAACACCCAATTATTTTTATTATCGTTGTTGACAATATAAAAACCTTTATTTTTTCATATATCTCATGGTTTAAGATTTGCCTTCACTGATATGCATTTGGATTGATCACCATGTATATTAAAAAAAATTAAGTATCACAAATACTTTTATTTAATTAATAAAACCGATTTTAACAAATGAATCAAATGAAATAAAAAAAATAATAAACCATGTCCACGAGAAATTTTTACAATATAAAAATTGCGGATGAAATTCTTTAGCATTTCTCATAAGTGGGCTGTATTTATTTACAAAAATATTTTATAAAAATCTCTTTGAGAACAACAGCAGTACTGATATAAAACAATTGGTTATTTTCCTATAAACTTTGTTATTTCGTTTTAAAAACTAAACATGATTGACTGGATGAAAATGAAATTTTAAAGACAAGTTTTTAAGACTTTACCTATGGTGAAATTTTATTTACTGGTTTTATTATATGTTGCCTTTTTATTAAAAAAGGAGATACAATGTCGTTCAACCAGGGTCTACTAAAGTATAACATTTTCTTTGAAAATTCCTCTTCAACGTAGGTAGCTACCGTCTCCTACAACTCAAGCATCTCCAGGAGGTGCAAGTGATGAGAAATTCATTATACGAGTTCTAAAATTAAATCTATCAAACATGAAGCTTTATTTTAACCCTTGGTTTTTTAGGAGTTTGGAGAGGTTTTTTTTTATTAGTTTTAGATTTTTTAGAGCCCCTAGCGCCTGACTCGTATTTTTTTTTTCAAGAGAAAGCAACTCAATTATTTAAAAATAAACAATATACAAGTAGAAGAATTTGTCGTATATATCTGGCTCTGGTGAAATGGACACGAAAATAATTGTCGGATAAATCCAACTCTGGCGTCTAAAGGGTTAAAGCTGAATTTAAAAGCTTATAAACAGAACCGAAAAAGAATAGAACACAACCGAATATTATGTAATAAACGTTGAGAAAACCGAAAATTAAATGCGACGTCATTAGCTTAGGCATAAATTCATTTTGTAATATTTTTTTCAAATATAAATGCCTACTTAATAATGAAAATTTGTAAATACAGGATATTGAGTTTTATACGTTTTGAATTTATTGAATTCTCATGAGAATCATGTCATAAATGAATTTCATATATTTTTAAATATTTGTACTAAATATACTAAACAAAAAATAACTATTACCTACATATAATCGTGAACAAAATACAAGATACTCAAATTGTATCCATTAGTTTAATTATTTGTTTGTGTGATCAAATTGTACTCATTAATTTTTGAAAATTTGAAAAAAGTTGACCACATTTCAATAAATGCACCGCAGAATCAATATAAAAATATGATACTCCAAAGTATCTCACATCAATATCCTGTATTCAAACAATGCAATACACTAGTACCTAATATAATACATATTATAATTATTGCTACAGATATAATTTTGACCCCCAGGTTAATTAACTACATTCTAAGTCATGAAAACGGCTTGAGATTCTATTATATTAACGAGGACTACTAATAAAATGGATGTGACATTTACACGCGTTTAAAATTAGGGATGAGCAGTATTTTTACGGTTTTTGCAATCACTACATAGGTATTATAAAACAAAGTCCTCCGCCGCGTCTCTCTGTTCGGTCTGTTCGCGATAAACTCAAAAACTACTGCAATGATTTTCATGCTGTTTTCACCAATGGATAGAGTGACTCTCGAGGAAGGTCTTAGTATATAATTGACAAAGTTACGCGGGCGAAGTCGCGGTCAGCAGGTAGTTGAATAATAATAAGAAATTAAAGAGAATATAAAATATTAGCTATTTAGTTTGGTAATCCTCAATTGACATGGAATGTTAATATTAAGTACAAATAAGTACAAATGGTACACACACATATTATTAAATATTTTGAGTTTTTTTTTTAAATAATTTTAAACAGTCAATAAATATCTTGGCAGATGTGAAAACCACAATAGAGTTACACCTATAAATTTTCAGTCTTTCGTGGAACATAATATATTTTTTTATATAAAATTGAGCAAAATAGGTTATTTGGCAACGAATTTGTTTCCCGAATAGAATGTTTATTAATAGTAGATATATTCCTATAACTGAAGGTCATGACTTGTGTAGTCCATACAAATCATAAATTACAATTTAGCAGAACATAACATCACAAATGATTATATCAAAGTGATATGTCACCGGATGTGAAAATTCACATGTCATTTAAATTTAAAACCTACAAATAAAAATTCAAAACGGGCAAAGCTTTGTTACAGGTAAAATAGAATTGGCTATTTTACATCTTGTAAATTCAATTTTACAAAAATTAATTTTCATCTTGTAAATTCTAGAATTGTATTTCAAATCTTTGAAACAAACTACAAATTGTAGATATCATATCAGAAAATAGCGTAAAAAACATAATGTCACTTTATTTTAAGCTAAATTATGTATATTTTTTGCAAACTATATGAAAAAAAAATCATAATTTTTTAAATTTTTATATGCGACCGAAACGCCCTGTGAATGGTTGCAATTCTGGTGACGTCATACGCTAGTAAACATTGCTTCCGCGGCTGATTGTAGTTCTTTACTTGTAGTTGTTTTTGTTTACTAGCGTGTGACGTCACACGTATCAAAGACCAGCGCCATTACAGAGACAGCGTTTTTAGCGCGGTTTTGGAAATTTAAACTTTAACATTGTTTTTTATTAATAATACAGTAGATCTCCCGGAAATATCTATGTAGTGTGCTTATTATGTAATATAGAATAATTTAAAACGATTTTATAAAATTAGTCAAATAGCGGATTCTCATAAAGCTGATGGAAGTAGAAAAATTAGACTTTGTGGTTACTCTCATCTGCCAGGAGATTTTAGTCAAAATTTAATTATTTTTATACCTACTTACATTAATCTATGTTACTACTAGAAAAATCCACGTTATAAACGAGGAATTCATAAACATTTGTGATGTTTTTAAAAAAATGTAGTTTTTAAAATCTTTTAAAGGTTTCTTCATAATATTAATTATTGCAAATATAAGTATGTATATATATATATATATATATATATATATATATATATATATATATATATATATATATATATATATATATATATATATATATATATATATATATATATATAATCAGCAGATTATGAATTTTAATAAATATTATAATAAAAATATTTTTTTAATTTGCAATTTATACAATATTTAAAAGTGGTAACAAAATTGAGAAAAAAATAAATAAAAAAAACCTTAAAATAAATAAAAGTTTAAACACCCAACATACATGAATGTATAACAATTTGAGTTGAAATAAAATATAATTATATATTTGAAAATCGGTAAGTATATGCAAAAATTAAAAATATCCTATTTAATTTTCTAAAAATATTTTACGTTCTACTTAACTTGTTTAAATAACATTATGATATCAGCTCAGCTGTAAAGAACTCATGAGAGGCTCAGACCAAATAAGAATTATAGACAGAATTTTGGGGACAATATAGTGAGGCCTGCTTTATAAAATACTAGCTGGTGCCTGCGACTTCGTCCGCCTATCCTGTGTCCCGTACGTCTAAATGTTTATCTACCAAGTTTTATGAAAATCAGGTAATTAGTTTAAGAGTTATGGAGGAACATACACACACACATATATACATACAGAAAAAAATTGTAAAAATGGTCAATTTAGTTTCAGTATCATGTATAGAGCCTATAAACACGATTATAATTATTAGTATTAATGTGCGAGACCGTTTACTGTATTATTATTATTTTTTATTGAAAATATTGATTTTCAAGTATACTTATGTGTGAGATGTGATTTTTTTACATATATTTTTGTTTAGTTTTTATACCCTTTCACTACGCAGTCTGGTAAATCTATACTTAATATATAAAGCTGAAGAGTTTGTATGTTTTTACGCACTAATCTCAAGAACTACTAGTGGTTCGAATTGAAAATTTTTTTTTGTGTTGGATAGGCCATTTATCGAGGAAGGCTATAGATAGGTTATAGAGAACGCGGACGAAGTCGCGGACACCAGCTAGTATTTTTAATAAGGCGATGCGTAGTATTACCGACTTCACTCTGCCGTTGAAAGGACTCCCCATCTTTAGTTCTTATTTTATCTGAGTCGAGAGGAAGAAGAGTTAATGTGACATTATCAAAACACAGGGCTGCCTCTCACCAGGGGTTCTTGTGTGTGATTGTCCACTGTTGGAAGGTGTTGTTGGGATCGCACGGCGCCAACCCTAGAGTCCTCGAATGCGGCTGAAGCGTCATACAGTGTCCGTGTAGTCGGTGTATTAGATGACTGTGTTCATCGTCGTACCTGAGAATTGGAAGTCACCAGCTCGTATTACTACATAATAATTAACAGTTGACCCTTAAGATTACATATTAAGATAAGGATTATCAGCTCTGACAATGCACATGTACAAATGACCAATTTTTATATAAAAGTATTTAAATAAATAAACAAGCTAAAGTCAAAAATTTGTATCCGCAGACTGCTTGATGCCGCAGCATCAGATCAAGGTTACCATGTCATGAAAATACTGGTAAAGTGACAGGGCAACAAATTTCAAATCTGAAAGATTCGTCAACTAAGAAATGAACTGATATATTTTGTTATTTGAAATGTCAGATTTCAAATAATAAAAAAAAAAAGTGATCAAAATCAGTTGGAAGCTACGATTCTACACATACACATCGAACTTATAACAACCCCGTTTTTGCATCGAGCGTCGGGGGTTAACATCGAGATCTTTAAGGGCGCGTATAAAGAGAAATAGCCAATCCTAGATTTGAATTCTATCTAAGTAAACAAAGTCCAATTTAAAAACTTTTTCAAAATAGATAAATACATTATAAATGAAAGTGAAGACTCGGACAGAAAACACAATATAATGAAATTTTCTCGATAGAAAAAAATCACCAAGTGAACTCTCATTTCCATCGATTTTAGTTTTATTTTCAAAATGACACACATTACAAAGCTAAAAGTGTATCAGTAATCTCACTTCACATATTATCTAAGGCTGTATGTAACAATTTTTCATTTGACATTGTAGTTTACGAATAATTGATATTTAATACTTTTGGCTCTTACAACATTTTTATTGACCGAGATGCGCCATCTTCCGTCGCATGTTGTGCGTAGTTCTACGTATTTTGTGTCACTGTCATGTCCAAGGGACCACGCGGGTGAAATTACAAATTTTGTTTGCTTTATATGCACTCTTAAGAGGTGTTAATTAATGCCCATTTCTTAAGATTACACTCAACTAAAGAGAATAGTACCTCCAAGGTCCATCGACGGTGCCAAGTCTGCAGACGGCCTGCTTGACACTCTCCGAGTCAGCCTCCACGCACCTCTCCCCTACTCCAAGCTGACCGGCTTCGTTCAAACGGAACACTTGGTTGCTACCGGTTCCATGGCAAGTTGACACACCTATAATTAATTTTACACTTTTTCATGGTCTTTTCTTTTTTTTCAGAAATTAACAATCTCGATAAAAGGTTTATACGTTTAACAGTGAAAAAAACAACAGATAAGACAAAATACTTAGAAGGCCCAGTACAAACTTGTTTTGAAACCTACAACCTGACCAGCAGACATCTCTTTAGAAGGGAGCGCTGCCCACTAAGGTCTAGCTACTACACAGCTAGACCAAATTAATATGACCCATATTTATAGACCCGTCTCGGCTTTGCATGGATACAATTTTATAATATGTAAACTCGTCAACTAAAGTGCTTTATCACCCTAAGATTGAAAATTCTTTGTATGTTTTAGAATGATAAGGGCTGTTTTCCTTTGAAAATTCAAAGTGACAATTATGTCAATCATTAATCAATACCTATTTCAAATCTAAGCCTTAGCGAATTTTGAAATGAATGGAATTTGTTATCGAAACTGATAAAGCACTTTTCTTGTCGGGCATACATAAACCCTCCTCAAAAATCTTTCTGTTAACGAAACACTTTTCTATTACACAAACTTTTATTAAAGCGCCATCTCGTAAATTTTTGTAGTACTTTTTTACCTCAAAATTTCGTTAAAGCGCTTATCGCACTATTCAATTTGAAGGAATCCAATTTAGGAAATCGGAAGGTGTAATCGCAGTTAGAACAGATTGGATCTAATTCAGATTTTAGATTCTATTATTTTCAACTCTATATCTTCGATTCAGAAATCAATTTAGTGTAGTGTGATCAACTAGTTCACTACTTAGGTTCCTAAATTGGTTTCCTTCAAATTGAATAGTGTGATAGCGGTTTAACAGGCGTCGGTTGTAATACAATTATTGTGACATTTTAACTCTAAGCCAATCTTAAAAAAATATCAGTACTATTATCGTTCAACTTACCGATATAAGCTGGAGCCGCCTTCCCCATAGTATCCAAACAAACTCCCGTCGCCTTATTCTTAACCATACCCCAGTGAATATTTGGCGGCAGCTTTGGGAATCTGTCGTAAACGTCATAAGCGACATTATCCATGAACCAGGAGAAACTCTTGCACTTCAATTTCTCCTTCAAAGCGACTTGATCCTTTATATCTCCCATGTCGAGGAACCTTGCCATCGGTTCTCTCGTGTAGAAGTACTCCTTGTGCTCATCATCGAACCAAGTCTCGATCACTCGCTTATAGTTTATAGTGATCAGACTGCCCTTTCTGTTCTTCGCTAGACTGCCGAACGAGTATGGCATGAAGGCTCGATAAACGTGTCCCACTCGCGAACAAGGCACCCATTCTATGCTACCACCGCACTGCCAAATCTTAAAACTCAACTCGAAATTCTCCCCACCCCACACCAAAAGACCGGGATCGTATGCACCAATTTCTAAGAAATATCTTCTATTTATAGCGAACAGACCGCCTGCGTGCGTTGGACTCTTGTATGGTTCCGATTTGTGTTTATGCTTATCGGCCTCTTTGTCTGGAACCTCGTTCTCCTTGTAAAGCATTCCCCATTCGAAAATGCCTCGGTAATTTGTTCCCGGCTGGTAAACCGGTCTGTATTCGAACGTTCTGTGGTCAACGCCATCAATGACCGGCACTGTCATAGTCCTGTAGTCCCTGTATATAGGGGCGAGTAGGGGCGGAAGCCAGTTGACGTTGACTTCGCAGTGAGCGTCGAGGAAGACAATGACGTCACCGGTCGCTTCTTGCGCCCCTCTAGACCTGGTCCTAATTAAACCCTCTCTTTGTACATTTCGTATCAGTCTCACTTTACCGTTCCAGCGCTTTATGTAGTCATCGAGTTTTGTTTTTAAGTCTTCTTTGTCCGAGAAGTCGTCCACCTTGAAAGAACAGTTTAGTTTTGGATATAAGCATAACAACAGCATAAAAGGTCTGTAGTGCAAATAAATTAATCAAGATTAATTCTTGTTGCTTGTTTTGCTTGTATTTTTGTTTTGTATTGTGTTTGGCAGCCATCTGTCGTGGGCCATTAGCTTGCCTACCATTCTTTAACATAACAGAAGTAACAAAAACAAACTGAAAAATCTTAAAAATGAGACAATTTCAATAAATGGTGTAATTTCAATAAAAGCAAGTGGTTTATTTTATTTCATATTGATTATATGCAAATTAAAATATTCACTGGTATCTTGACTCTTATGTATTAAATATGTAATTAAAGATTTGTTCACACTACGTCTTTTCCTAATAATTAAAGCATAATAAGAATTATGAAAAACTGATCAGTCAGAATTAATACTTACCAAAACAACTTCATGAAGTATATTTTCTGGGGAACGGTTTATAACAGAATGCACTGTTCTCATGAGCACCGAAAACCCTTCATTGTGGAAGACTATAATGACAGATGTGCTCGGCAAATCTTTCGGATAGTGCCAGTATTTGCACTCATCTAATCGTGTATCGGGTATCGATCTGAAATTTTTTTATAAGTATTTTAAAGTATTTTATGGTGGCATTAAACACTGATTCTTGCAGTTATGAAATAGGCTGAAGGCCGTGCCAAGCCTTTACAGAAGACCACAGATACATAACAGCATGTGTGCTGTTGTTTTTCAGTACATAACAAAGGTTAGGTCAAAGAGTAATCCACTATCTTGTACATTTTCTCTATGTCTATACCAATACTGCATGATTGGAAACATAGAGCCCCTTATTGCACATATTACTATGCCATTATTGCATTGTCAAAATAAGACAATGTTACCATGGTTCATTAATTTTGAGAAATGCAGAATTATGTCTTATCTAAAGTCTGATAGATAGTACATCATTTTCACTTTTATATGTATGATTTTTAAAGAATTTCACTGATATAATATTTTCGTGTTTTAAAATTTAAAATATATTACAAATATGGAAAATTGCCTGCCGATTTTATTGATACTAACAATTTAGATTTTTATATATTTATTTTAATGGCATAGATTATAGATTAAAAGTGTGTGAATTTTTACAGTACCTACATACTTTAATCAAATATCCAAGTATGTATTCAAATACTTATGTGTGGCTGTACGTACTACCGAAGTGTTGTGAACAATGAAATTATATGTTCTTAAATAATAAACACCATACCTGTTCATGGCTATATCATCAGAAGCAGCTATATTCATTCCATATTCTCCCTCAGATTCGGCTACATCATTAGCTCTATCTTGAGGCATGTGGTAGGGTTTACCTTCTTCTCCAGGACCCTTTACATTCCTCTTATCCCTGGGTTCAAAATTGCCAAGTTCTATAAATCAAAATTTTATTAGTTATTAACACTTACATAACAACTTTGCAGGCTATTGTTGTCAGTTTCTAAAGAGTACAACACAATACAACACAGCTTCATATGCATAACTACTTGTATATATGTTATGTGATTCATTCATTATGTGGAGTTGTTTACATGAAGGGTAATCTTTAGAACTATTGTGTTCACTGACTGCAAGTGCACCTCAGCCAGAAGACATTCACCACTTAACTTAAGCCTCCTAAATAGAGTTCCAGTATGTACTGTCAGAAGCAGCCTGTACCCAGTGTTTACCACATATGCCTAGCAAACTTTACATGATTTTCATTGAAACTAAATTTTAATGTATAAATAAATAAAGCATTTATTTTTGACATTTTTTTACAATATTTCTAGTTTTTTGTTAGTTACATTTTTCTTTTTTTATTATTATTCATTTTTCTTCTTACGAACCTTATTTGGTTTTCCTTTCCTAGGAAAAGGAAATTTTAATGTATACATGAGTTTTAATACATAAAAAATTAGTTTTATGGTTGTCTTTAAATCAAGTTTAATATTACTATGTATATTATGCATAGTAATATGCAGACTTATGCCTAATTTAGACCTATCCAGTAGCTGATGCCAGTCTCGCTGGTTGCCAGAGCTGGCAAAGTATTGGCTCCTTGTAAATAGTACATTTTCTTGCTAGTAACTTCAGCAGCTATCGAATATGTCTCAGCCATTTCAGAGGAAATTTTCTAAATGAGAGCAAAAACGCAGCAAACTGTCTTAGGCAGTTTAGTTGGACTAAATATACAAAGAAGTATACATGAGTAGTGTAATTGTTTAATACTATAGATATAAGGCTAAAAATGGAAACTTCGAACCAAATTATAGTATCATTACTACAATAATCAAATTAGATGTAAAAACAGGTGTCAATTCCTAAAAAAATATATTATACTGTTATACAGTAACTTTAAAGATTAATCTTACGTATCAAACAGTAATACACGAAGCAGGTACTAACTAAACAGAAAAACCGATGCGGCGCCGGTTACTACTAGAGCATATAACTGTATTCACCTATGTTTACATGGATAGTTTTTATATTGTTACTTACCAGTCAATAATGTGGGATAAACGTCACGATGAAATTTATAATAACTTGGTTGATTATCAAGCAAAACTATTTCATCTGTATCAACTATAACATTATCACTAGACCACTTGCTCAACGCGTAAATGAATATTAGAAGAATAGCGGATATTGCGCTGATGCGAATAATCCTACCGCGTCTCACGTTAGTTATTCTCATATTGTGATCCTCTTAAATTTTTAGCATAACAGTTTAATTACTGAATAAAGATTTTTATTATAAGAAAATACAATAAAAGTTAAACTGTGTCGTAAAGCTAAAGAAAGAAACCAAACCATTCACCCGACACGACGAAAAACAATAAACGGCTGGCTGACGTTATTGTGACAACGTGAAACGTCAACAATGTAGTGCGTTTGGTTTTTCCAATAGTAGTTGGATTGCGATTTCATTTTTTGTTAATCCAATGGTATTTTTTGTTCTGGTCATAATTTAAAATACAATGGAATCATTTTCAGCCTACGCACATACTAGGAAAATATTAGAAATATAAATATCTGTATAGTTCGTAAAATGTAGCTTGATTCCTGTGACAGCTGTCTTTGAAACCACGCCTATGAAGTTTCGTGTTTCATTACGAAATAATGTAGCATAATAATGTACTTTATTGTTGGGAACGCCCACTTAGTGACGTCCATAGACGTGATCGATCACGTGATCGATCGATGTGAATAAAACAAATTTAAACTAATATAAAATTTCTTTTATTTATTGTTTTGACGGTTTTTAAGTCGTTGCTTGAACTTAAGTAACAATTTAAATCCGTTCTATACCTAGTTACGATTGTCAACTTTATTTGATCTGTAACTAAATGTATTTTTAAGGCCGCCATATCAGCGTAACGATTGGGGTTGCAAACTATACTTTGGAAAAATTAGTAACAAAAAACTTTCCTTAGCTTTATGATACTATTTATTGCTTAAAATGAAGTATACAAACCTATGTGTAATGCAACGTCTTAATATTTCTATTTTATTAAAATTATGAACAGTTATTTATAAATGCACTACTATTTATTATCAATGAAGAAAATATATTGTACTAAAAATATCGATACTTATGAACAAATAAAAACATGTTGCCCAGCACTAGGTTTGTCACTCTGACATCTGTCACAGAGATCAAGCTATATTTTATGAACTATTTCTTTACTCTATACTATATTACTTACTCTGTGAAGTTTTTTTTATCTGAAGGTCTAATTGACAGTTACAATTATTTGAATTTTGAATTGAATTGAATTGTTTTGTTCATAAAAAATTAAATAGCTTAGCTGAGTGCCTCTATGTAGAAGTTTATATTTTTATTGGAATTACTAGCGCTAAACTGATAAAAATATTATTAAAATATATTGTAAAAACCCAGTTATTAAATACTTAAGTGTTATACTGTTCCTGATCGTCTGTACATAATGTCTACTATAGAAAAATTTATCAGTAATTGGAATGAAGAATTTCCTAATTACACTTTACAAGTAGCCGATCTGAAGAATCCACACTCTATGATAAAAGTGCTTTTACAAGTATTTGAAAGGTTTGGTATAAATAGTGATGCAATTACTAAGGTAAGTAAAGTACTCGTTTTGTCTATCAATTTTTATCTTCGATAGCTTTAATAATTTGTTACTTAGTAAGTATACATAGACTAGCGGTCTGTTCCCGGCTTCGCACGGATGCAAATTATATACCAAAACCTTGGGTAAATTTTAGAATCCATGGCCAAACTTTTAGAGTATTTATAGGCTTCATCAGTTAGGAATGGATGTTAGTTTTGTAGAAATATAGTTTTAATGGTGAGAAAATTCATTCACAATTAATTTTATAAACATTTTAAAACATAACCTAAAATTGGTTAGGCACAATTGTTCTGCTACAACCAGTATTCCAGTACCCAATCTAACCTATTTTCTGCAATGCAAAGTATTGTAACACATTTTGTAATCGGGTGAGCTCGCTCCGCTGCGCTCCGCTCGCATTTTCATAACATTCCTGAACCTAACCTAACCTATTTGTTTCCAGTGCAAATAGTCTTGTAACACATTTTGTAATAAGCGCACAACGTTCTGCTACAACAGAGTACTAATATTAAATAAATAAACACTATTTATTACTCTATGTCTAATATAGTAAATATTAAACAATTTCAGAATTCGTTTTAAAATGTTCATAAAATTAATTGTGAATGAATTTTCTCACCATAAAAACTATATTTTTATAAAACTAACATCTATTGCTAAATAATCACGCTTCTAAACACACTACTGGTATGTACATATTTATTTGTATTGTAAACAAAATCAGGTTATGTTTTAAAATTAATTGTGAAAAAATTAATTTTGAATGAATTTTCTCACCATAAAAACTATATTTCTACAAAACTAACATCCATTCTTAACTGATTAAGCATATAAATACTCTAAAAGTTTGGCCATGGATTCTAAAGCCAACCCAAAACCTTCCCCGAGAACCACTCTATCCATTGGTGAAACCAGCATGAAAATCGGTGCAGTAGTTTTAGAGTTTATCGCGAACAGACAGACGCGGCGGAGGACTTTGTTTTATAATATGTAGTGATAGTGATAGTTATTGTAAAGAAGTCAATATTAGAATGTAGAAAATGTAACTATGTATTTATTCCATATTCCATCAACACTTTATACTCATATTGCAACCCAGTATGTATACCTATATGGAAATTGCTGAGAATATTAATTATTTGATATATAATAGTCTTTTTACCATCACAAAGGCAGTAGGGATATTTTGTACAGGTATACAATATTATTTTATATAAAATCATTTTTAGTTTATTTTTCATAGATACCTAGACAAATTTTTAATTAGTGTGAAATATGTTATACATGGCATTATACATTTAATGTGTCAATAATATTCTGAAATATTCACCTCTTAACCACTGCAACACCAGAGATGTACTTATGATGAATGATCATTATCATTATAATAAGTACAATATCAGCCAGATATGATAAAACATGCATTCAGTGGCTGTTATTATTTCTAATAAAATATGTATTTTTTAAATGTTTATTTATAGCCTCCACCTGAAAGTGAACAAGATGATCATACCATATATTATTGGGATTTATTAACAGTGATCAATGTAACAAGGGTGATCAATCACTTCAGCGCTACTTACTTGAAAAATTCACTGTCAACAAATATAATCCAAATTCTTCAACCCACCGCCGCCTCCTCGCACCCCTTACTTCTTCTGTTATTCAATCTGATGATCTTCAATAATGACTGGCTGGCGAAAATGGAACCGAAAGAAGCAATACTATTTAGTAAAAAAAATGAGGTAAGCTCATCTAATTGTTATTGAACAATAATAATGAGATATATGAATGGGGACAAAAGTCTCCCATACAAAATTCTTAATTGATATTGAGAATGATTTCTCACATCAAAACTTACCTACAATCAATTTGTTTATGTTTTAGTTGTATTATTTTCAACTATTCAAAAATTCTAAAAACAATTTTTTTTAATGCTATCCACAGACAGCTCCTTAACGATTTTATTATACAACTAGTTGCTGTCCGCGACTTCGTCAGCGTAACTTTGTAAATTATATACTAAAACCTTCCTCGAGAACCACTCTATCTATTGGTGAAAACAGCATGAAAATCGGTGCAGTAGTTCTTGAGTTTATCGCGAACAGACAGACAACGCGCCGGAGGACTTTGTTTTATAATATGTAAGGATTATTTATATTGACTTAAATTCCATTGAGAATTCATTTTCTTTTCCAGCTTTTAAATCTTGAAGAA
Source organism: Synanthedon formicaeformis (assembly GCA_945859745.1). Taxonomy (NCBI): domain Eukaryota; kingdom Metazoa; phylum Arthropoda; class Insecta; order Lepidoptera; family Sesiidae; genus Synanthedon; species Synanthedon formicaeformis. The sequence continues at coordinate 2,085,397 of OX243960.1, read as the reverse complement.
GAAAATGCAAAATTGATGGCAGAACTCAACGACTATGCAGTGGAAAAAGCCACTAGGGCTAATACAGCAGATCAGGTATAATAATTAATGGTCATCATTTTCTTCTATGTTGGAGTCGTCAGACAGTTTGACGTACCACTTGATGGTAGGCTATCGTCGCCTTAAATGCAAATGTGTTGCCAACCATAGATAAGGATAAGGATTAGAAAAGGATACGGAAATGGCATATTTGGGTTCAATAGAAAGTCAGGGGGACTTTCTATTGAACCTAAACACGCCATTTTACAGTTTACAGCCTGTTTGTATTTCTTTTACAGTTAGAAAGCGCGGTCAAGAAACTCGAACAAGACTTTAAAGAGGGAAACGCTGCCCTCAAAAAAGAGACTTTACATATGGAAGCCGTTCTGGAAGAGAAACGGCAAAGTGAATTGGTCCTAGAGCAGAAGAGATCACAAAAAGATGAGTTACTTGCGGAGATAGCTCATAAGAAGGCTCTGAGGGTGTACAAAGCGGACGATGTGAGGTCCAAATTGGAGAAAGCCAATACTGATATGAAGGAAGCATTTGAAAAAGTCAACGCTCTGACTGCTTCGTTGGCACAGAAAGAGAACAATTTGAAAAATCTGCAAACAGTCAAACCGCAGCTGGAGTTGGGCACCAAGTTGATCAATGAGATTACCATTTTCGAAGAGGATTTCAAGTAATTTTTTTTTTAATTATTATAATCCATTATATATATAATACCCATCAAACTACTACAACATGGAACCCGCGTGCCATACAAAACACTACGAATTTTATGGAACATTTAAAAATGAACTTTCTTAAAACAAAACAAACATAATAATAAGTACGTAATTTAAAGAAAATGTGACTTTACGTCAACCCATTAGAGTTTAAAATGAAATAGTAGAAGTTGATCGTTAATACCTTTTACCATTGACGCGTGAAGGCAAGAGTCCGCCATGATTCTGTCAAAGGCGTTCTTTTTATGTGCCGCTTTGGCATTTGTGATGCAAATTCCATTGTAGTATTTCGATGATAATACCAGATAATATTATAAACGTGAAAGTGTCTGACTTGCCAATTAATGCACAGTCTACTTACTTAACGCGAGCTTGATCCCATTTATTTCGTGTGGTTTAGTAATTGAAGACGTGAGTGGATGAAGGTGTTATGTCGCATTTTTGGGTGTTTCGTTTTTTTTTTGCGTTGATGAAGGTAATATGTCCATATGAATGATTACAGACCTTAAGATCGTCGATTTAAGACTATTTTGGAAAATAAAAAGTTGAAATGGTGTTATGTGCAGTTAGTTAATTTTAAAAAGCAAAAAGTACAGAAAAGTTTACTTTTGTTAATGGAAAATGGAGCTATGTTCACTTTTTTTTTAAATTAAATTTTTTAATACAAGTGTTTCATTGCTATAATACCATTAATATTCCAGGTTGTTTACACAACTTTGCATCATAATTTAGTACAAAAATCAGTTGCGTGGCGACTTATCACAAAAATTAAAAGTAAAACTTTAACCTCGATTTATTCAAAATTGGAATATCACCTTCATCCACTCACGTCTTCAATTGTTATCACAAAGTTCGACATTGTTTTGATTTGTTTTGTTAGGGATCAGTGCGAGACGAAGAACGAGGATAAGGAGTTGGAAGCGTTGAACAAGGAAGTTGCAGAGTTGCAGAGGCAATTGGCCGAAATTCAGGCGGAACGCGAGGAACAAGCGGCCAGGAGGCGAGAGAACCAGTCTCGCAGGAACCAGATCGAAACGCGAGAGCAGAAGTGAGTTTCAATTTTTATTCATTTACTAGCTGGCGCCCGCGACTTCGTCCGCGTTCAAAAAAGAAAAAAAAATAGCCTATGCTGTGTCCCGTACGTCTAAATGTTTATCTACCAAGTTTCATGAAGCTCAGTTAATTCATTTAAGTGTTATGGATGGAGTTATAAAGAACTCATAAGAGACTCAGACCAAATAAGGATTATAGACAGAATTTTGAGGACAACATAGTGAGGCCTGTTTTATAAAATACTAGCTGGTGCCCGCGACTTCGTCTGCGTTGAAAAAGAACAAAAAATAGCCTATCCTGTGTCCCGTATGTCTGGATGTTTATCTACCAAGTTTCATGAAAATCAGTTAATTAGTTTAAGAGTTATGGAGGAACATACATACATACAGAAAAAAATTGTAAAAATGGTAAATTTAGTTTCAGTATCATGTATAGAGCCTACAAACACGATATCTCTGAAAACAAAGTAACTTACTCCATGACCAACCCTTACAGTTTATTATTAGTATTGATTTATTATTATCAAACACGTATTCACACACAATATTATCACAATGTCTGTAAATCACTAATGGTTTGTCTAGACTATTAATTCACGCCAACACAACAACAATACATTTACATTACATTTTCCTATGACAAATAAATTACATTATAATATTACTTATTTAAAATAAAATCTGATCTAGTTAAATATTTTTTACATTTTACATTACAATAACAATAACATTACAATTCACAACATACCTAACCAACTGAGTTGCATACAAGATGCAACTCAGGAATACAATGAATTTTCATAATGAAAAATGTGTCGTTCATTGTAAAAGTGAACTATCTCCTTGTAACTGAATTTTAGAATAACGAGCTTTTTGCGAATTATAGTGTAGGAAAAAAAATATAAGCATCCATTCATTGTTTTCATCTATGGGATTTTAATGCAACTATTGGAGTTACTTCACTTTTTTATTGAAAGATATGACTAAATGTGATACCATTAGGCAAGAAAATATGGTTTTAAAAATAGGGAGTTACACCACTTTTACAATGAACGACACAAATGGTCCTCTTCAACAATAAAATAAGGGTTCTAAAGTGGCCACAATGGCGCCAGTGTAGCATATCTATCTATCTATCTATCTATCTATTTATCTTTGTCTAATTTATTCGTCAATGCTAAACTAGCGCCATCTCAATTTTTAGTCTGGTTTTCGTGCATTGACTTCAATAAACCTGGACAGGTTATCCCATACAATTAATTACAAATACTTTCGACGACTTTCGTGTACCATTTTGAAGCGCCGCCGTTATTGTTTACTGCGCAATTTTGCAATGTTTATATTCTGGGACCACTTTTTTGTATTAAAAAGTGGTCCTAGATTCTGTCCTCCTTTACCTCTACCCTCCATAGTTGCGAGCAAGGAGCAAGAACTTATATAGCCTAAAGAAAATGCTTTTCTCTTTAAGTTTACAATTCTAGTTTTGGTGTTTGAATAATTTAGATTTTGAAATGCACATTTTAAAAAGCCTATAATACTTAGATTCGGAAAGCTAAAAGGACGCGCACGCATCTCCATACTACTTGCTTTGTTTTATTTGTACAACTTATGTAGCTACAAATATTCAGTAAATGAATTATTAAAAAAGAATGTAGTTATACTCCCTAACTCTGTTTTTCTTCTTTTCAGCACTTTAAAAGAAGAGGAAGAGAGATTTCAGAAACTTTTTGAATCAACAAACGCCGAACTCACCCTCAAAGACGAGCTGCTCAAAAAGGAGGACTCTTATGAGGAGCAGAGAAAAAATGATTTGGACTCTCTCGCAGAAATGAGAGACACGTTGAACAGAGAGGTATTCATTTTTTTAAATTGTAATTAAAATAAAGGGATTTAAAAAAAAACGCCATCGCATCATCTCTTAAAACTTCAATTGGAGGAAATAAATTCGGTGACATACAATAATAATATAAAGAAAAATGAAAAAAATGAAAAATAATAATATAAAGCCTGATATCTATCGCTGTGCCAAGGTGGCGCCGCCATCAGATTTTTTAAAATATTTTTAGAAAATCACTCGGGAACCTGAAATATTTTCAGCATAAAAAGTGTTCTATAAATTAAAAGTAATAAATTAGATCTTGGGCCGTCTGCGTACAAGAGTAACATAAATCCATACATATCCATTACACAAACTTTCGCATTATCATGTTAGTAGAAATCGCTGCTTAAAAACTAAAGGGCCATAAAACAAAAAAATCCAAAAACGTTTTACTGCAAAAATACATTCACAATCCTCCATATTGTATGTCCATATTTAGTATATTTTGATTATTTTTTATATATTCAAAAGTATCTTATATGCTTATATCTCTTCTAGTATTCAGTTTATTATAAAAGTACTTAAAACATATAATGCTACTTAAAAATACGCTTCTAAAAATGTATAATATCCATATATTTGATATTATATCTAATAAGAAAAAAAATAGGCAAAAAATAATTTAATTTTTTTCCATTGGCTCTCCTGTAAAAAGAGTAATTTTGATTTGTGGCCCTTTAGTTTTTAAGCAGCGAATTGTTCAAAAGTATAAGGGAAGCGATAAATTAGTTTTTGCCTACATAGTTTTCGTTTTGTTTTGTGTAAAGACAAAACTTTGGTTAAAAAATAAATAAGGTTGGAGACAGGCTCTTCAACCTTAATGATTTAAGATTTATTACAATTTTATTAATTAGTTTTTTTTTCAGTTGGATACCATAGAAGAAACTTTGTTCGCGCGCCTCCTCCAAGTGGCTAATACTATAGAAAAAAAAGTTCGCGAATCTGCTTCTTAATTTTTTATTTTCTATAAATTGTAATTGATTTTGCCCATTTCAAATTTCTTTTTTGTCTTGTACCTAACTGTTTCCGATAATAAAGAATTATGTGAATTTTTATTTTGGTTTTAATATTCCTTCCTTTCCTTTTTTGTGTGCTTTTGTGCTTCGGTGTGTGAGTAAGGGATGACAGGGCCCATTACCACTTCCCTTCCTTATCCCTTATCCTTAATCCTTCTATGGTCGGCAGCGCACTTGTAGCACTTATGACGTTATAGGAGTTATAGGCGACGGTAGCCACCTACCATCAAGTGGACCGTCAGCCTGTCTGTCGACCTTAACATAAAAAAACAAAAAATTGTGTCAGTTTGTATTTAAGCTTTAATGTCAAAAAAATATGAACGGATTTTGTTCGTGTTTGATGTGTTCTTCAGTTCGCCTTTCGCTTTCGGGTAAATATTCTAATTAGTAATCAATACTAATAATAAATCTGTAAGAGTCGGTCATGGAGTAATTTACTTTGTTTTCACAGATATCGTGTTTATAGGCTCTATACATTATACTCAAACTAAATTGACCATTTTTACAATTTTTTCTGTATGTATGTATGTAGACAACACGTTTGGTCTAGTGGCTAGTAACCCTAGCTGTTAACGAAACGGCCAAATGTATGTGTTAACATTTTACCTTTGTATGAGTCATGAATGTTTTGTATTTATAATATGTATTTATAATATAATATGTGAAAATATTTATTTATTTATTAATTTACTAGCTGACGCCGGCGACTTCGTCCGCGTTGAAAAAGAAAAAAGTAGCCTATCCTGTGTCCTGTACGTCTAAATGTTTATCTATCAAGTTTCATGAAAATCAGTTAATTCGTTTATAGAGGAACATACATAGGTACATACAATACCTACACTTACAGATTTATTATTAGTATTGATTGATCATCGTCACGTTGTAACAGTAACTCATGAAACCAGCGTTTCTAAAAGTCTCCTATTTATGTAATGAGATATTGAAGAAAATATGAATAAAGTAAAGATGATGCATTGGGGGAGGCCTTACATCTAGTAGTGGAGGGACATAGGCTGATAATGGTAATGATGATGAAGCCGGGAGCAAGACGCTAGTCAAGTATAAACTACTCTTGTCAATGTGGGTAAATATAGTTTGAAAAAAGTTAGTAAGTACCTAATCATCATGTATAAAAAAAAAATGTTTTTTTTTTCTGTGCGATTGTGCATGCTAATCTCTGAAACGGCTTAACCGATTTGAACGCGGTTTTCACTGATGTATCAAGCTTCTCGTTGTTTATTTCATTCTAATCGGTTTACAAGTCTGTCAACGCGTACTAGTTCTTCATAAATGTTGATTTTCTGTCAAGTTGACTTTAGTAAAGTATGTATTTACAAGGGTTCAGTGCCAGTGGCGTTAGGTGTGGATCTAACGCCACTGGCACTGAACCCTTGTTAAATGATTTGTTTAATGCCCATAAAGAAATCGTAAAAGTCGAATAAGTCGTAAACGGTAAGTGATAGAAAAAAAAATATTGGACAAGAAAGATAGGAAATTTATTTATCTACAATAAAGGTTAATACCATTTTGGGCCTCAAGTGCACCGTTATGGAGATATAGGCCGAAACGGTTTTTATCAAAATGGCGGCACTTCCGCCCGCCTAATTTGTAAGGATTTTGTGCATTTAGGGTCAATACATGATACTGAACCTATTTTAAAAAAGAAATAAGATTAGTAATTTAGTGCATTATGGATAAGAGTAACCGGCTCCTCTATTGCCTATATTATAAGGTCTGTTTTCCTTTGAAAATTCAAAGTGACAACTATGTCAATCAGTAATCAATTCCTATTTCAAATCTAAGCTTTAGCGAATTTTGAAATGAATGGAATTTGTTATCGAAACTGATAAAGCACTTTTCTGGTCGGTTATACCTACTGTAGTTTTTATTTCTCCTCGACTAAATCAATTTAGTTTGCGTGTCATCATGTTAGAATGTTTGACAACCGCTGCCTTATCTGCTATTGAACTCTTGTCTGCTAACATTGTAAGTAAACTGTTCTTTTTATAATCATAAACTTATGACACTATCGCAAACAATTCGATTCGTTACCCACGCGATTACTTTAAACGTGATTCTAAGACAATAACCGTAATAATTCTTTGTCAATTAAACACAATAATTAACTTCTATATAAACATTAATCAGTCTCTGAACGCACTTATTACCTAAGGCAAAAATGGAGAAGCAGACCTTTATTATAGTCATAATATTAACGGCGTATGTTTGTGAAGGAAAGCAGTTCACAAGATGCGGCTTAGCCCAAGAATTAAGGAGGCAAGGCTTTCCGGAAGATAAATTAGCAGATTGTAAGTCTTTAATATTTCCTTAAATATCTGCATTCCAATGTAAGTTAAAAACTATAAAAAATTCGGCTTTGCTTATTCTCCAAATAAGAATAAAAAACGGGGTGTTATAAGTTTCGAGCGCGCGCGCGCGTGTGTGTGTGTGTGTGTGTGTGTATGTGTGTTTGTGTGTGTGTGGCATCGCAGCTCCCAAACGGATGGATCGATTTTGATCCGGTTATTTTTTTATTGTTCTTAGCTATATGATCTGTTCAGGCGTTGAAGATCTAACGAAGTGATTTCTTAACTTCCACATTTCTCTAATCTTATTTATGTTAAATTTGTTACTGTTACCTTACCTTACCTTACTGTTACCTGGTAACCTTGACCTGATGCTTTGGCATCTAGGAGTCTGCGGGATGACGAACGTTTTTCAATTTTAGGGGTATGCTTAGTTGAGAGCGAAAGTTCCCGGAGAACCCATGTGACTGGTCGTCCGAATAGAGACGGCTCGAAGGACCATGGATTATTCCAGATTAACGATCACATATGGTGTAGTAACAGCGGAGCAGGGAACGGCTGCCATGTCTCTTGTGCTGGTTCGTATCACTTATTATTTATTACACAATACGAGTAAATATATGGTTTATTAGGTGAGTACCTACTATTGGCAACTTTATTAAGTAAAATGACAAGAACTCTTCTTCGTTTGAGTCACACTAGACTACATTGCTTAGACAGACCTACAAACTTACGTAACTATTATTTATCTATAGTCTATCTATACCTAAAGAAAGACACTAAAAGCAATTTTACAAACGCCTGTCCAAACTAATAAAGAATTTTAAAAGTAAGTAAGTAGGTACCTACTTACCTAGTAAGTAAATTGACACATTAGACATTAAATATTTTTCAAAAAAAAATTGTACACTACTTAGCTTAGCTACCTTAGGTGAAAAAAAAATTTCTTTTTAGAATTTTTGTCTGTCTATGCGCTTGTGCACGCTAATCTCAGAAACGGCTTTATTTAAATGCGGTTTTCACTAATGACATTTAGTGTTTGTTTCATTCCAAGTGGTATGTGGGCTATTCTAGAACATCGCGTGAGAGATCGCAGTCACGGCTGGTTTTTATAAAAGACTAGCTGCTGGCCGCGACTTCGCCCGCGTAACTTTGTAAATTATATACTAAAACCTACCTCGAGAACCACTCTATCCATTGGTGAAAACAGCATGAAAATCGGTGCAGTAGTTTTTGAGTTTATCGCGAACAGACAGACAGACGCGGCAGAGAACTTTGTTTTATAATATGTATGGATAAAGAGATAGGTAAAGATTAAAACATTTAAAACATTAAATAAAAAAAGTCTATAAGTAGGTATTAGTAGATAAGAAGCAACGCATGCATTGGCAATGGTCCAGAGAAAATTGCATGGTCATCAAGTACAATGAACTTCCTAGTGGCCTAAATGATTTACCCCACTTACTCGTACGGATGTTGCTATAACGATTAAAGAAATTTTGCGGGTAATTTGACTAAGCGCCTCTTTCACAAACGTCAAGTAGGCTAAACTGTCATTTAAAGTCACCGGTAACCGGGGATAATGGAGCTGATATACCTACCTTTGTTTGTACGGTAAATGTCCCAAACATTAAATAGAAAATAATAAAAAAAAAATCGGCTATCGAATGATGCAGTAAACCGAGTGCATAATTCAATATAACAGAAAATGATTTCTAAAGGTAACTAATCAACACTTTATATGTAGTTTGTGAAAGAGGCCCTAAGTAAATAAATTCCAAAAGTTTAAGTTAAGCCATATAGAATTCTTTACATATTATTTTTTGTATGAAACCACATCTATTTTAAGGAACAGTACACTTTTAAAAATTAATATGCAGAGCTTGGCACATAGACGCAAAGTTGCCAGTCTATATATCTTCTATAAGATGTACTTCGGAGAGTGTGCTCAGGGGCTTCATGAGCTCATACCGCAGATTAAATAGGCCAATATGGTTAGACCAAAAAGTGGCAAACATCTACAAAACCTGCAAGCCATAATTTTTCATAATTTTTTAATGTTAAGGCATAGAAACACAACAGCGTTAATGGAGGGATTAAGGAAGTTGTTATGGTTACTATCGCCAGTAGGACTTGTAGGTATTAAGGTAGACTACCTACTATGATTGTAGAACCCATTACCTTAGTTACCCATTACCATTACCATCAATAACTAAAAAAAAAATCATAATTTAAAAATGTGAAATACAAACAATGACCATTTCCAGTCAAAATGTTAATTTACCTTAAGAATAGCAAAATATGGTAGTATTCATAAAATAATATTGTATATTATGTAGGCTAGGCATGATTATTTTAACATCAAAAAATCTGGCATTAGAGATTTCTCGCCGCCACGTTATGGAAGTGCTCAAGATTAATAACCGGAGCTAAGCTAACGAGTTAACTAAAACCGCGTAAGGTTATGGCTAGGCCGCCCAAGGAATGTGCGCTGCCAGTACGTCGCAGCCGCGCGGGCGACCGTCCGTCGGCGCACGTTACAAGGAACACTGCCTGGGAGAAAGCGCGTGACGTCACGTGTTGAACAGATCTTCTAACGGGAAGCTAGCGATCTTAGGACAGTAGTGGCATCACACTAGAGAATACACTTCCAACTGTACTAACACTCCGCCTGTATATATGCTAGCAAGCGGCGAAACTCCGTTAGCGCGATTTAGACCCCTAATTCATTATGTCGAAAATCTTTCAATTTTAATATGAAAGTATGCTATATTACTGCATAGAAAAATCATAAAAAATATGAAGTCTTACTTACAAAAGACATTTAATGCATTAATTACATTTTTGACTACTATTTTGAGATTTTATGTTTTGGTTAATACCAAATCGTGATTGCTACCATCTGACGGCACATGCTGGAACTACAAAGTCTGTAAAGGTAGATGGCGCCAGCGTTAGAATTCAATTCTCTTTCGCTTTTCATCTTCAAAACTAGTTCCATAAAACAAAAATCCAAAAATGTTTTTATTGCAAAAATAAAATCACAATCCTTCATATTGTATATTGCAAAAAGACTTATGGTTGTTTTATTCCATATTTTTAGTATATTTTGTTTGATCTTCTAGTATTCAGTTGATTATAAAAGTAGTTAAAAACATTTAATCATCATCATCATCATCATCTCAGCCACAGGACGTCCACTGCTGGACATAGGATAGGCCTCCTCCAAAATTTTCCAATTGGACCGGACAGAAGTCGGCTCAATTAAAACATTTAAGTAACGCTACTTAAAAATACACTTCTAACGATGTATAATATGCATATATTTGATATACATAATTATATCTATTTAATAAAAAAAAATTAATAAAAAATAATTTAATTTTTTTCGATTAACTCTCTTGTAAAAAGTGTAAATTTGATTTGTAGCCCTTTAGTTTTTAAGCAGCGAAATGTAAAAGGTGATGTTTATGTTAATAGCATTTGTTTAAACTAAAAAAAAAGAAGAGACAATCCTATGGTTGGGGAGCCCAAGAGGGGATTTCTGGAGTCACTCGAGCGCGTCAGATTAAGCTATGGTAGATAAAATTACATGCTGAAAAGTGTGCATTTTAATAATCTGACGACTTGGTTGGTTGGGTTGGCAGGGGTGGGGGTAAAATTTTAAATACAACTCGAGCGCGTCAGATTTTCAGAGGGGATGTTAAATGAACCTAAACTAAGCTCCCATTTAAAATTCAGACGATTCGGATGTAACGCAAGCTCGTGGCAGCTTTTTGAAAATGCAAAAAATATTTTTGACGATTCTCATTTTGTAATACTCGAGCGCGTCAGATTTTCATACAGACTGTTCAGCCTAAAGTCCTGATCGTGCTGATTCTTAATCTGACGATTATATGGAGGATTTTTTAAAATACAGCGCCTACAAAATTTTAAATGCCTGTAGACGACGCTCACCCCACCGCTGAAATGAAAAACTTCATCCTTTTTGTCCTTTTTGTCTTCTTACCATCCAATCTTCAAAGTCCAATAGGTCCCCACGACGCTCGAGTGACTACACATTTAGCATCGTGGGCTTCCTAACCACTACCAGTAGAAGCCGAGATATCGACAATACCTGAGAAATTTTGTTGGATTTCGGGGGATAGGCACCTCTAATGACCCTCTATTTATCACAAAAAAATATTGGCTTGCCGGGAAGTTTTGTCATTTTGAATTCTAATTATCTTGGAGTAGGGTGATATCGGCAATATAAAGTTTCAATTCTGACACGCGTACTCTTTACACAGTAATTTTTTTCATACCAATATAAATCTATTAGTAAGTGGAACACTAACTAACCCAAACACACGATTGTATTATTTGTATTGTAAGGTTCGTAAACTAAGAGGTAGTTTTATTTTTGAATATATTAACTAGGTAGGTACTTAACTGTTTGGGGGTTTATGTTTGGGTATTTCAAATGAAGGTGTCTTGTTGCATTATATTGCATTGCATGCATTGCATTGCATTGCATAATATTGAAATCTATTAAATGTTTATATCTACCTAAATTTGTTCAATGATCACTGTGTCCCTTTTTGACAATCCTATGTCCCAGAGATTGCCTATACTAATACTAGTGACGCGCTCTCTGCTTCGCCCGGGTTTAAAATAAAAACTATTCTTTTAACTATCCTATCTTTTATTAAGTTTTATTAAAATCGGTTTATTAGTTTAGGAGTTCACCAAGAACAAACATGTGACACGTAACCAATACTAATAATAAATCTGTAAGGGACGGTCATGGAGTAAGTTACTTTGTTTTCAGAGATATCGTGTTTATAAGCTCTATACTCGTACATGATACTGAAACTAAATTGACCATTTTTACAATTTTTTTCTGATTTATTTATTTATAGATAAACATTTATACGTACAGAAAATACGTAGGCTACTTTTTCTTTTTTAAACGCGGACGAAGTCACGGGCGAATGCTAGTATTTAATAAAATCATTTAATCTTTACAGATGTACGAACCGACGATATAACAAAAGCGTCAGCTTGCGCGAAGAAAATATACGCTAAACAGGGATTTTGGGCTTGGTACGGATGGCAGAAACATTGCCAATCTGCATTACCAGATATTAGCTCGTGTTAGGAACTGTTGTCCTAACATTAGTCGACTATAAATTTTTGAAAATTTGAAAATACTATTTATGTTTCTACGTATAATAAAATAAATAATGTATTGTATATATATTTATGTTTAATTTGCAATCCTAATCTTCTACTATTAAACGTTTACTTTATTGCTGACGCTTACTCTCCTCAATCGGAGCACGTAATTTTTTTTACTGTTTTTTCCGATTGGAGAAACAGACTGCACTGCACATTTCTCGCCGCTATAATAATAATTGCTGTATTGTTTTATGCGTGAAGCTTTCCAACGATAGACGCATGTGCAACATACAGACAACACAGTCATTTCTTTTAACCTTATGGTATCTCGTAGACAGAAAATTAAATTTTGCTTAGGGCCTCTTTCATCAACTACATTATTAGAAATAATTTTATGCTTTATTAAATTATGCACTCGGTTTACTGCATCCTTCGATAGGTGATTTTTTTTTGTTATTGTCTTATTAATGTTTGGGATTTTTAACGTACAATCAAAGGTATATGAGCACCAACAGATGGCGAAAGAGGTCCTTATACGAGTGTAAACGCTTAGATTGACAGTGAGTGAACCTTATTGGGAAACAAAGAAAAACAAACATGGCGACCGCTTTCCGCGCATGCGCCCAAACAGTGTCTTGAAAATGGGATACTGTCAGGTTAGTTAGTTCATCGCGGCGCTCGCACTGGGATGTCCACATTCGAATGGGCGGCGCGGGATGGGCGCGCGGCGAGGCGCGCGTTGCTGACGATTCAGACTTCGAGACTCTGAAAGGTCTCCTAGCTTCAGAGACCGGATGGACATTGGAATATGAGAAGGATGGAGTCAAAGTATGGGCAGAGGACGCTGCCCACGGAGCTCTGCGGACAGTTAAGGTTTGTTATTGTCTGAATATCTGCACTATTGAGTAGGCATAGTAAATTACAATAAAAACCTCTTTTAATTTAGTAGATACGATACTATTTTCATGTCTCATTAACGATTTATTCCATATTTAAAACACGGTATCTATTTCCGAACTCAAGTATTGAATTTAATATTTAATTAGCTGCCAGTAAGTTTTAATTATCGTTTCTATAACAAGGTCGTATGAAAGCTACAAGTTGCGGTCAAAGCCACAGAACAAGGAAACACTATACAGATATTGATTTCATTTTAACATTAAAATTTCACAGCCAATGTGTTTGGAATGTAATGTGGTCTCTTTCGTTTATAGTAAGTCTGGAGTGGGAATAATAATTAGAGTTAATGTGCGAAGGTTTTAAAGGGTTGTTGGTAAATTTGACAATGTCGCTTAAGGGGAGCGAGTTTAATGACCAACATTAAGAGCTTTTAACGTTTTAGCTAGACAAGAAAGTTGTTTCATTTATAACGAAACTGGAGTGCTAACATACTCTATAACTAAACATATAACACACAAAGAAGTTATCTAAATGTTTTCATATGATATTTTAGATTTTTACTATTTTGTTAGTATAAAAAAAACAATTAAGTACTTTTAAATACCTACATTATCATCTTCCAATCAGCCGTAGGACTCCTCCATAATTTTCCAAAAGCAAAAAAAGCCTGGATCTAGATCAACTGTCGTATCGACCTGTGGCCCTTTTCAGATCGACTGTCCACCTTGTGGGTGGACGTCCCACGCTGCTCTTGCCGGTCCATGGCCTCCACTCGAGTCCGTAATCCACCGACTTATGTCGGTAACTTTCGTTTATGTACAAAAAATCAAATAGTTTCATTAGGATTTTTTCAACTAAGTACCTATTTGATTTAATTATCTTTTTAAATTATTCATTAATTTTATATTTAACTAGCTGCTGCCCGCAACTTCATCCGCGTAACTTTATAAAATAATAATACATTGGTGTCTGTGAAACCATGGAAATACACATACAAAATTTCAACCCAATCGGTCAAGCCGTTTAGTAGTTGACATACCGACAGCAGCGCAACCTACCGGGTCCAATTGTATTTTTAAATCATCCAGGAAACCGTAGAAATACCCATATAAAATTTCAACCCAATCGGTTCAGCCGTTTAGAAGTTATGTCAAAAAGATAAGTACGGAAGGATAATTCTTACTACCCGTTGTCCTATTACCCGTTTTCCCGTAGAAATGAAGCCTTTTCCCGCGGTAAAAAGTAGCCTATGTTCATCAGGGATAATGTCGGCTTTTAATGGTAAAATAATTTTTCAATACGGTCCAGTGGTTTCGGAGCCTATTCAATACAAACAAACAAACAAACAGTCAAATCTTTCCTCTTTATAATATTAGTATAGAAAACATTCCTCGAGAACCACTCTATCCATTGGTGAAAACAGCATGAAAATTGGTGCAGTAGTTTTTGAGTTTATCGCGAACAGACAGACAGACGCGGCGGAGGACTTTGTTTTATAATATGACATGTAAATGAAATAGTTCAAAGTTGGTTCCGACCTTGGTGTTAAAGTAGTGAGGTGCGTTTTGCAAATAAGACTGCAAATAAAACACCCCCAGAAGAAAGACCGTGATATAACTATGTGTTTCGGTGAGTGGGTAAGATGCTACAGCCTAATTCCCTTCCTTAAATCCATAATCCTTAACCTCAACCCTACTAAGGTCGGCAAAGCAATTAGGTAAAAACAATACACAAGTTAATAGTTGTTTAAGGCAAAAGCGCCGTTTTACATTTTATTGCTTGGAAAACTTAACATTTTTAACTTTTTAACATAACGGTTCCATTTTTTTAACTTAAATTGTCAGCATTGAAATCTGACCGTTTCGTATAACTGCCTCATAAATAAATAAATCAATACTAACTAATAATAAATATGTAAGTGTAGGTATTGTATGTATGTTCCTCCATAACTCTTAAACAAATTAACTGATTTTCACGAAACTTGGTAGATAAACATTTAGACGTACAAGACACAGGATAGGCTACTTTTTTCTTTTTCAACGCGGACGAAGTCGCGGGCGCCAGCAAGTAAATAAATAAATATCATCACACATTCCACACAGTACCATCTAGTTCCACAGTAAGCAACTAATGCTTGTATCAGTTGATATAGGTACTACATATCTTAGATTACTTTTTTTTGTAAATACATACATATTATAAATACAAAACATCCATGACTCAGGTGCGAAGGTAAAATGTCAACACATAAACATTTGCCCCTAGCGGGATTCGAACCCGCGACCGTTTGGTTAACAGCTAGGGTTACTAGCCACTAACTAGCCTCAAGTTTTGTGCAAACAATGCCAGAATGAGTTAGGTATTTTTTTTATTTTTTTTATGTTAAAGTCGACAGACAGGCTGACGGTCCACTTGATGGTAGGTGGCTACCGTCGCCTATAACTCAAGTAACGCCATAAGTGCTACAAGTGCGCTGCCGACCATAGAAGGATTAAGGATAAGGGATAAGGAAGGATTAATAAAAAATGATATAGTTATTTTGTAGATATTAGTAGTTATAGAATAGGTTCACAAAATGTGATCATGAGAATGGACACACGTCGATTATCAATGTGCATTGGTGCGGAAACTTCTATCATCAGCCTGACTAAACTTCAATACATAGTAAATTGGTTCGAAGTTTGAAAGGATCTCTATTTACTTTGTGAGCGCCTCAATTATCGTCTCTATTCCATGTAGGGTATTCTGGTTTCAGTTTCTTCGGTGTAGAAATCTTATATTAGAACTGTTCTTAGAGAAAGCTGAGAAAACGAGAAATGTAGGTAAGTTCTTTTAAACAATTTGTTGGAAATTTCACGTAAAATCTATAATATACCAGCTATTATTAATAATAGGTACACGCTCCCGGCTTCATCCGGGTTCAAAATAAAAACAATCCTATCTTTTAAGTTGGACAATATTACACATAGCTACGAAGTTTTATCAAAATGGGTTCAGTACCTAGTTTAGGAGTTCATTGGTGTCAAACATGTGACACGTAGTTTTTATTATATAAAGACTAGCTGGTGCCCGCGACTTCGTTCGCGTTGAACCAGAAATGTACCCTATGTCCTTACTGGTGTCCCAGACAACGTGTATGCAGAATTTCATGGTGATCGGTTTATTAGTTTTTGCGTGAAAGCGTAACAAACAAACAAACTCACATTCACATTTATAATATTAGTAAGGATTATAAAGAGAGAAGATTTTGTATTTTTCTATAAAATGAATAAACTCAAAAACAACTGAAACACATTCTCTTATATTGGTACACTTGTTTATGAATATATAAATTAATAATTTTTATACGAGTAATTTATGAATAAATTTTATAAAATTAATTTAGCAAAAGCATGACTTTATTTTCTCTCTCAAGCTAACGAGGATTGAATTAGTTCTGGGACTAAGTATTTCTCTGTGGTTGAAGACCACAAGTGCTTGTTTTCAAACTGACTTACTAACAAGCAGTTAAACTGCTTGTTTTCAATTAGGTATAATTGAACTATTAATATCAATAGTTCAATTATAAGCTGGAAAATTTCGAGTGTTTCCAGTAGAACATAGAAGTAAATTTAACTATGGCGTGTTTGTTGGTCATTGAAGAAAGATCTTTTACATAACTGCGTACCAATTAGAGAACTAACTCGACAACACAAAAATTATGTATAATACTTAATGGTAATGACGGAGACAGTTCAAAGGTCCAATGAACAAAGTGTTAAATCAAAGTGAAGCGTGAAAAGGGGGTACAAAAGAAAACGTATTTCCTTTTCTATTCACATGCAAATTCGTCTCCTATTGTGTACATTTGCATATTTTGCCAAAGAGTCTCCCCTTTATCACAAACGCTCCACTTGTTTGCGTATAATAATAAAGGAGGCGAACTGTTAATTTCAAATTTCGAATGTCTTATTTTCATAGACACTGCCTTCTTTAAAATGCTTTATCATCTCGCTAGAGAGTATATAGGTATGTTATGTTCCTTGCTTTATCACCTCATTATATTACACAATCGGTCAGTGCCACTTGTTTTTTGTTTGAACGCGCTAATCTCTGGAACCACCAGTCGGATATAAAAATTCCTGTTAAAAAAGTCCTAATTAAAAGTTTTATTTAAAAGACTAGCTGGCGCCCGCTACTTCGTCCGCGTTGAAAAAGAAAAAAGTAGCCTATCCTGTGTCCTGTAAGTCTAATAAAATGTTTATTTACCAAGTTTCATGAAAATCAGTTAATTCGTTTAAGAGTTATGGAGGAACACACATACATACATACATACATACATACATACATACATACATACATACATACATACATACATACATACATACAGAAAAAATTTTCTAAAAATGGTCAATTTAGTTTCAGTATCATGTATAGAGCCTATAAACACGATATCTCTGAAAACAAAGTAACTTACTCCATAACCAACCCTTACAAATTTATTATTAGTATTGATTTAAATTAAGACCATTTTTTAATGATAGGAAATTTTAAGGAAGAACGCTAAACGAAAATAAAGTTGCGAAAAAGAAAAAAAAAACACTGTCCTGTCACAATGTTCCCTTGTGAACTCGTCCTAGAAAGTAACCACCCCAACAGAAGAATATCGTGAAATAACAGCACGTAGTAATGCCACCAGTCCATTTCCTCCCTTACCTAATCCTTAATCCTACTAGGGTCCGCAGCGCATTTATAGCACCTACACCTATGGTGTTGCTTGTGTTTTAGGCGACAGTAGCGACTTAGGTACCATCATGTGGACTGTCAGCCTGTCGGACTTGCACATAAAAAAAAACACGTCTAATAAGTAAATTAAAATGCCAAATTAGCTATGCTTAAAGCAGTAGGTAGGTTCAGCGACTTTGCTGAAAATCTAAGGTGAAAGCGTCCAGACCGCAAGCTCAGGTAAAGCTCTAGGGCGTAGTCGTAATCCCGCAACTTTTGCGCATCCATTAAGAGTACACGTGAAATGCATTATAATCTCAACTTTGCACAACATGCAAGGTTTAGTGGCAATAAACGGTGAAAAATATTTTGACAAAATATTTTTAAGGTAGCTATTTAAATAAATTTTGTGACTATGCATTTAAAAAGTATAATGTCAAAGACTAGATATAAGAATTCATCTTTGTGTCGCAAACTCGCATCTTTGTGTGTTTGTGTTTGTAAATAATTGCATCTCGGGCGAAGCCGGGTGCGGGTCGCTAGTAATATGTGTCATTTGTTTCAGGTGGTCTCGGAATTCCAAGATGTTGACCCGGACGCCCTGTACGACGTCCTACACGACCCGGAGTACCGGTCCGTATGGGACACACACATGTTGGCGGCCGAGGACGCAGGACACATCAACGTCAACAATGACGTCGGTTATTATGCCAGTTAGTCACATTTTTACTCATCTTGAATTTTATACTAACATTGGTGAATACCGTCGCTTTATAACACTAGAAACGTCACGTCAATTTAGAATACACAGGTCACTTTATGGGGATAGGAGAACGGATTCTGGCCTGAATTTGCGAGTGCAATGCAGAAGGGGGGGGGGGTGCAGAGCGGTGGTGGAGAGCGGAAGACGATTGTTGCTATTTTGTTGTTATTTCCAAACAAAATAATATATTTATCTATATCTTTACTAAAATTATAAAGATACTGAATAAACACAAAGACTACTGGGACTTAAAAATTCTTTCAGCTATAGAAAGCTAAGCTGAAGCAGTTCTTTCAGCGAGTAACATGGGCTATCAACACTAATTTTAAATCTGTACCTAAAGTGTAGGTATTGTATGTATGTATGTTCCTCCAAATTTGTGTATAAGTACCTACACTTTGCAGAAAAACGCATCCATGTGAAGCCCGGGGCGGGTCGTGGGGGTCGTTTTATTATAATTTGTTATAAATAAAATTGCTAGTTTTGTTATTACTATCGCTTTCAGGCAAAAATAAAAGAATAAACGTTCGTCCATAATAAATAGCAAGAAGAGTAGGTAGGGCCACATTCTTTTGCAGACTTTCTCTCACATGCGGAATAATGTTTGAGAGAATCTATCTATGTATAGAGGCGGTAGATATGTGTACAAATATTCTGAATAGTCGACGCGCCAACGCGGACGTGATGTATTCCATGAAAACATCCGAGCCGTCTCGTCGGCACGTGAATTATGAAAATGTCAGCCATAGCAGCGAACATAAAGCCACCATACAGTACGATTCTGCATTCTGCTTTCATTATGTAATGGGAAAAATCTTTTATTTTTCCCTTATTAAGGATCTCATGATTATATCCCATGGGAATTCATAACACTCATCCAAATCTATATATGTATTTGATGTACATATTATAAAATAAAGTGGCTGTTTGCCTCTTTTCAACCGACTTCAATTCGACTGTATTTTCAACCGACTTCCAAAAAAGGAGGAGGTTCTCAATTCGACTGTTTTTTTTCTTTTTTTTATGTTTGTTACCTACCTCATAACTTTCGACTGGGTGAAACTATTTTGATGATTGTTTTTTTATTTGAAAGCTGGTGCTTCCCGTGTGGTCCCATTTCAATTTGGTCCAGTTCTGACAATGGCATCATGAGAAAATGGTTTGAAGTGAAGTCGGTTTTTTTTTGTTAAAATTTTGGATTATTTGATACGATTGACACTAATGAAAAGTGGACAACCAGGAAATTAAATACCAGGGACTTTATAAACTGTGTCAATTACTATGATTTTTATAAAAAAAGTTTCTATAAAATCCTTTACGTAATAGCTAGAGCAACTAAAAAAATCCAAACCTATGCAATGGGCTGTTCGACAATGAAAGTGCAATAAATTTAAGTTTTCTGACCAAATTTTCTCCAAACTCTTAAATGGAAGGTAATTTATATTTTCAGACTTTTCCTTGCTGACCTCATTCTAATAAATCACCTTAAAGATATAATATCGATCTGGAACAGCCGAAGCCGAACCTTGGCTGCTATCGCGCGAACAATGCGTTTTGTCTAGATTCGGCTTCCATATTATGGTTTGCTAACAACTTCGCAACTGCACAGACGCCTTTACGATCATTTTTGTCGCTTTAGCAACTGATTTTACGAGGAAAATGATCGCTCCAGCGAAAGAATAGATAAAATAAAATGATCGCTTATGCAACAGTGATATGTTAAGTACTACGTACTAGATGGAACACTCAAGACGCGATGAGTGTTCCAAGTGATTGGAGTTCCGACGTCCTACCCATTCACAGTCTGTCATACGCGCTCGTAGAGATTAGGCGCGTTATTATTTTCAAAACCAACAAAAATGCCGTCTTTTGTTATGAGATATTGCAAAAATACAACAAAAAATATTGGTAAAACTGCTGGTGTGACGTTCTATAGGTAAGTTTTATTAATATTGAAACGTTTAATAGGTTAATATTTAATTTGTTAAAACCGACGTGCTTATCGGGTCGGCCATATTAATATTCAGTTGTCTACGACTTGACGTATTGACCGTCCGCGCACCTTCCGCGTTGGAACATGAATTTAGCAAGAAATCGTAGGGAGTGCTCAATCTTGTATTTACTTAACATATCACTGTTATGTAAGAGGTATATATACATGTATACGACAGGACAGTATCTGCGTCACTGACAGGGCAATGGTCACTTCAGCAACCGAAAGCGAGCTACTATAGTTTAAGCGATAATAAATAATAAATAAATATCTTCACACATTCTACACAGCACCATCTAGTTCTAAAGTAAGCAAATAATGCTTGTATTATGGATATCAGACAGTTAATATACTACATAGATTACTATTTTTTTTTGTAAATACGTATATATTATAAATACAAAACATACATGACTCAGGTATAAAGATTGTTAACACATAACATTTTGCTCCTAGCGGGATTCGAACCCGCGACCGTTTGGTTAACAGCTCGTGTTACTAGCCACTAGACCAAATGTGTCGTCACGATAAGTATCAATGTGCGGACTGCCTACATTTCAAAGTGTTTGCCTGACAGGTTTTGTTCCCTGTGTCCACAGTGTCGTGTCCTGCTCCGCTTAAGAACCGCGACTTCGTACTGCAGAGATCCTGGCTCGATACTGGCGATGAGAAGCTGATCTTGAACCATTCAGTATATCATAAGGACTATCCGCCACGAAAAGGATACGTTAGGTAAGTTTATTTTGGCAAATTACATATTCAAATCCCATCAGTCAGAATAGCAAAGATCGGCTTTATAATGTCCTCGCAAAAACTATTTGGCTCTGCCAAGATATTAGATATTAAATTAGCATACAAGTAAGCTAAACGTAAAATATGCAGCCTTGCTTATCCTTCAGTACTTAATTAATAATTTTATTAATTTAACTGTGTTTTACCACATAATCTATCATCATCAAAATCAATCATCAATCAATACTAATCTGTAAGTGTAGATATTGTATATGTGTATATGTTTCTCCACTCTTAGAGGATAACAATTAGAGGTTTTTTTTTTACTGAAACGTTTATTTACATAGGTATACTCGTACTTAGCAATTGTATGTTAAATTAACGCTACTGGTTTTCATATATATCAATTAAACACAATGACATAAAAATATATTAGATTTAAATAAATACTAATAATACTAATAATATGTATGATCCTCTATAACTCTTAAACGAATTAACTGATTTTCATGAAACTTGGTAGATAAACATTTAGACGTAAAGGACACAGGATAGGCTACTTTTTTCTTTTTCAACACGGACGAAGTCGCGGGCGCCTGCTAGTATACTTATAAAATTGTTTGTCGTGACTGATTTTATTAATGCACAACCAAAACTACTAAGGCTGGGAATGCTGAAATTTGGAAATTAGATTTATTTTCAACCGACTTCCAAAAAAGGAGGAGGTTCTCAATTCGACAGTATTTTTATTATTTTTTAATGTTTGTTACCTCATAACTTTCGCCTGGGTGAACCGATTTTGATGATTCTTTTCTTATTAGAAAGCTGGTGCTCCCCGTGTGGTCCCATTTCAATTTGGTCCAGTTCTGACAATGGCATCCATGAGACAAGACCATGGTTTAAAGTTGGTTTATTTTTTTGTTAAAAAGAGTTATATATCGTAAAATCCGCTAAGAAATCATTTAAAAAATTTGAACCCATGTGCAAAGTAGGGTGCGAGTAGCTATAGCTAGGATAGTTAACTCCTTTTGTGTTATGGCTTAGACGTTCAACATCGTTTGGTTATGGGACGTGATTATTTAAGCAAACATTTGTTCTGAATCATAATCCGCTTTTACGATTGTTGGCCCAGATGACTCTGCAAGGTAAGCGTCCTCCTTTCCAGCGAATCTCTTTGTTATGAAATCCTGACTAAGACAAATTTCAAAGCTTGTTGAATAGCTCGTAAATATATGTATTTGCACTGTTTTTTTTTTGGAGTTTCATATACATGGGTTGAAAATTTATGGAGCAAAATCAAATGTCACATGCCACACTTTACGCGTTACAGGTTACAATATGCTTCAATACATATTAATATAATATAATACATACATTATATTAATATGTTTTATTATATTTATTAAATGATTAAATTATAAGGTGTAAACTCCAGTCGTGCGTCAGAGCTGACACACACACACACACACACACACACTTTTTTTAACGGATTCACTCGAGTGAAAAGCTAAAAAGTCAATATCCAGTGTTTTCGTGCGCTAAAAGCGTTTAGCCCTTATGGGTTTAGTCAGGCAGACAAATAAAGTTATTGTCTCCTTAATAATATCGTATAATCAAACGATTGTAGTGTATGCATTTGTTAGTATATTTAGATTCGCCACTCGAAACGATCCGATAAGATATGAAGTACGTCAATCCGTGACGAAATAACCGCGTTCTCTCCCCCCTATACAGCCTACTAAATGTTTGACAAACATTTGATGATATATTGACAAATACTAAAGTCTGTTTTTTAATCTCAGAGACAAAAATGACACATGCAAATGTCAAGTTTGCAAATAATGATACCATGTAATGTATGTATGTATGTATGTAATGCATGTCACATGTAATGTCATTTTTGTCTCTGAGATTAAAAAACAAACTTTAGGTACTATATTTCAATCGAATATAAGGCACAGTTTTTACTGCTTGTTAATTGGTTCATATCATATGTAGGTATATCAACTATATCTCTTGAAGTATAAAGTTTGGACATAGGGTAGCTAGTTTATAGAGAAAGAAACTTTTGCAGTTACCTGTCCGGCCATTTTGCTTTTAAGTCGTTATACTATTTAGGAAATATACTAACTAGTCGCTTTGCGTTGTAGTCAATATAAGATTTAGGTATTTTACATAGTAGTCAATTGTCAACTATTGTCAAACTACAACTAGTCAAATTGCGTTCTAGACCGTCTGAGACCTTTATATTTGTTATAAATGTATTTAAAAAAAATGTTTTTCATATTAATTAATAAAAAGTTTTTATATAAATTGTTATTTTCAGGGCAATATCTTTACTAACTGGGTTCGTGGTGCGGACGCGTCCACATGGCGGGAGCTGGCTGGGTTATGTCTCCCGGTCGGACCCTCGCGGTGCCTTGCCGGCGTGGTTGGTCAATAGGTAATTGTTTAACTTTATTTGTTAGTTTGGACCTCAGAGGAGTTTTATAAACTGTTACAAACTAATCAATCATCAATACTAATAATAAATCTTTAAGGGTTGGTCATGGAGTAAGTTACTTTGTTTTCAGAGATATCGTCTTTATAGGCTCTATACATGATACTGAAATTAAACTGACAATTTTTAGAATTTTTTTCTGTATGTATATGTTCCTCCATAACTCTTGAACGAATTAACTGATTTTCATGAAACTTGGTAGATAAACATTTAGACGTACAGGACACAGGATAGGCTACTTTTTTCTTTTTCAACGCGGACGAAGTGGCGGGCACCAGCTAGTAAACTATAAGAACAGTTATGAATTTATCAGGCAGTCTAGAAGCAAGGATTACTTATGATATAACATCAGAGAAACTACCACAACAAATCGGCTGTTGAGTTTTGTTGCGTAAGTTACCGGATCGCCAAGTGTACGTTTTAGGGGTACCTACTCTATAATCCTAACATAGTTGGAAATATATTTTTGATAGTGACAGAACACACAATGCTGCAATTGACGATGGTGGTAGAGAGACCTATCATTTGAACCGTCAGTCTGTCTGCCGATGTTTACATAAAAAAAAAAAAAACAATACCCACTGGTACTGCCTGTGTTCTGAAGCTTTAGTTGTTTTATGTAATTAATTATGTACTATGTACTTTTATCACTGTAATTATGTACTTTTATCACTTGTTAGTTAGCTGCAATTATTAGTCAGAAGAGAGATATGAAAGTAATAAAAACGTTGCAGGGTCACCGCACAACTGGCTCCTCGGTTGGTGAATCAACTACACTCTGCTGCGCGGCGTTATCCTGGATGGAAGGCTTTGACGGATTATCCCTACCACAAGCCTTGGAGGCATCCCGAACAGGTGCCGCCTTATCGGATCTCCATGGAGGATGTAAGACATTAACTAATTATGAATAAAAACAGAAAAATATAATAATTATGTAATTAATCTTTGTTTTGTTGACGAAAATTAGTTCTTTTTTTTAAATCAAAAGGGTTCGCAATTATGTCCAACAATCATTGTTGTTTCCTATGCTGCGGTTTCTTTGCTTGTGTAAGCAATTACAATACTATATTATTATTTTTTTAAAGGAACAACGCGATACGAAAGTATATTGTTCATTTATTTATTTACATATAATTTGATAGCTAAAGTTTCATCTTCAAGCTAATCAATAAAACAAATTTTGTGAACTGTTTTTTATCTAGTATTTTCAACGCATGTCAAAAATATATGAAAAAGATTGAATACCAAAATTTTAACACGTGGCAAAACATTATATAGATAAATCAATGAATTTATGTAATTTTCAGTGTGTAGATCCTGACGCTCCACCAGTTCCCGAAGAGCCGAAGCCGGAAACGTCTAAATCGAGACTCGTAGTGCCACCAACCAAAGAAATAGAGAGCCACAGCATCGAAGACTTGGGCGACATATCTTCAGAGTTTAGCGTAGAAGTGGAAGAGGAAGTTCCGGATCCGATTCTTGATCCGACCCGGAAGAAGGGTAAGTTCTACAAACTGGTGAAGTCGATGAAGAATCGTAGAAAAAGTGTTCAAATAGCGAAAAGCGCTGACAATATAGTTGATAAGCCGCCTGAAGACAAGGAGAAGAAGAAGGGGTTCAAGTTTCATCGCAGATTCAGTCTTAGCAGAGGCAAGGAGGATTAATATTATACTTCTATACTGATCTCAAAATTCTTTAGTATTAATCCTTTCAAAGACGAACGTTTTGAAAGAAGAAATTAAGGCAGACCTTGTTTACACTACAGTAGGTATAATACTGTTTTACCTATTGATAAAACTAAAAAAGAACAACTATGAAAGTAATCAATTTTAAAATTGTAACAATTTCAAAATTATGATTTTATCTCTCTATCTAAAATAAAACATAATAAAATTGTCTAGTCGTCCATTTTGTTTTTTGTCCTACTCTTTAAGTACTTTGTCAGACGTCAGAATATTTCTATAATCCCTGCAAATTGCTAATGCACGTGGCCGCCATTTTGGTGACGTAATCTCGTGACACACTCAGTACTTTCAGTTTTGTTTAACTGTATTTTTTAATTGCAAATTATGTCACGTGTATGTTAATAAGACTAGTTTCTTGCGCATTAGCAATTGGAATATAACATGCAAACTCTTACAATATGCAATTAAGTAAATAATTTTGCCTCTGCTAAAAATCGTTAAAATGGCTTATAGAGTCGAGAATTGCTAATATAATTAGATTTCATTAATTTAATTAATGAATTTTTTGACTAAAATCAAAGCCTTTTTTCCACGCAATCTTCGGTCGTCTTTGAGAGGATTAAATTAAGTAACATATTAAAAAATAAATTCTAATTATGTACTTTTAAATGTGTGATAAATGAAGGTTTGTGTGGTTCGAAAAGAACTTATAAATGCAACAGTATTCAAATAATAAGCAATGTTGCAAATAAGAGCTTATTTAAGACGATGTAAGAATTGAAAACGTTTCAAACAATCTTATTGTCCTAACGGTTATCAAGTAAACATCACTTTATTTAATACTAGTTGTTGTACGCGACTTCGTTAGCGTAACTTTATAAAATATGGCCTATATTACTCGCTGACAATATAGCTTCCAAACAGTGAAAGAATTTTTCAAATCGGTCCAGTAGTTTCGAAGCCTATTCAATGCAAACAAACAAACCAACAAAGATTCAAATCTTTCCTCTTTATAATATTAGTAATAGACTAGGTGGTAGGAACTTCGTCCGCGTTGAAAAATAAAAGATATAATGCATGACATACTTTTGCCTTACTTATACTTTTGGAATTTTATTTTTAGATAGCTGGTGCCCGCGGCTTCGCCCGCGTGGATTATACCCTGAAATTCTATTCTAACTATTGGTGAAAGATTTTATTTAAATCGGATGAGTAGTTTTAGTATAGATTATTAGGTAGACTCAGTGCCGTAAATACGGCGGTGCCACCGGTGCCCAGGCACAAGGCGTAGACTCTGGGGGACGCAAGAATGGCCAGACCTGGCAGGCCTATTATTTTTTCGGTTTGCTTCTGATAAGTTCCGCTGCGCCCCTAGTGCTCGATTCCAAATCTTAAGCATCAGGGTGGGCAACGCATTTGCACTAGTGAACTTACGTTTGAGTTTTAGTGAGTGAGACACAGTGGGTGGTATAATAGGCGAAGGGTCCACTTAACATCAGATAGCTCGTCTGCTTGTTTGCCCACGCCCACAGCAGTTCTTTAAATAGATTTTTCTTCCAAAATATTAGATAATTAATTGGTCCACCAACACCAAGTTCCTTTGTGCTTTATTTTATCACCCTGAATGAAATAAAGTAGGCCTATACATAGGATTGCTCGGTACCCTACCTATAATATCTAAAAAAAAAACAAGGGCGCAGTTATAGAAGCTCGCACAGGGCGCAGAAAAGGCTATTTACGGCACTGGGTAGACTTGTTTGAAATTAAAATCAACATATCATAATATACTTATTATCTATACTTATTACGCGTTAAGTTTGAGAACCGTTGGATTTGGGAAAAAATTGTTTAACGTTTTCAATTCATACTCGTAACAACAATATCATGTTGCAAAGAGAGATAATTCTTGCTAGTAGATTTTTTTAAACAATTACTTAAATATTTAAACATGTTAAGTAGCCATGTTCGTAATAAAATTAATTAAAATAATTGTTACATAAAATAATAATCTTAAGAACGTGCAATATTTATATTAAAATAAAAACTGTTCTATTGTTACTGCATGTTGATAGGTATTTTCAAATAATTACATGATTCCTGGTTATTTATATTATAATATGTATTTAAATACTATCTAATAATGTCTTAAATTTTTTATTTTATTTTATTTCTAAATATATGTGCTAAGTTCTAATTTAGGGATTAATTTTGATCTAAATTATCAATTATTTTAATGTAAAGAACTTTGAATATCCCACTTTAAACGAGACAATAAAGAATTCTTTCATCTACTTATTTATTTCTATTGGATCTCTTGAAGTAGTATACCTGTACAATGTACAGTCGAGGTACGAAAACCTTCGTCAGTTTTCAAATTCATTCTTTGATCAAGTCGTATACTCTTAGCACCTTTTGAAACTAAAGCATTAAGTGGACAATAATTAACAGACGTTTGAAATGAAATTTTGACGTTACTAATAATTGCTTCGATGCAAGCAAATGTCGACTTTAAGGTGACGAACATTTTCTTACCCCGACTGTACATGATAGAAATTTATTTTTCTCTTAATATTCCCCATGTGCAATATGTGGTCGGTTTAATAATAAAAAAATATATATTATAATAATACCTACCACTTAATAGGGGCGAATATATTTCTTGTTGTCATGGATGAATAATAAAATTTAAAACAGTTTGTTAAATATTTGTTGTGCTTATATATTCGAAAATTTTATGGTAACATAAATTGTTAAATGTATAAAATTGCTCATATTAAAGCGATTAAATTTATTTTAGTTATATAAATTTAATGATTAATTAGAACACTGTGTTCAAATTTACCTCAGTTAACTTACTTAATTACTGCTAACTTTAAATTAATTGAAGTTATTTAGAACTTCAATACTTAATACAAATACTTAACCATATTCTAAAAAAAATGCGACTTCATTGTTTGATTTTTTTGGTTTGGTCCAGTCATACCGCCGGCCGCAAAGTTGAAAGTGCTCGGAGAGTATCTACTTATTGATAGGACGAATATTACGGAATAAAGAGATAACTAAAGGGTATCTTAGTCCTTAGTCACCCCCTCGGAAACAATTTTGTCATAAACCAAATTTAATCTAGGAATTTTTAACAAGAACCTAATTTCACAACAATCCTACGACATAATACAAAGTAAATGTGAGTTGCATTATATGCAAATATCACGAGGGAGTGTCTTTTAGTGATAATTCGTGACGTCACACTTGTAAGACATGTATGATCAGATCACCACGATAAATCAACTGCATTTACTTAAGTGAGTAATACAAAATAATATTTAAGTTAATACACTTAAATTTGACTCATATATTGTAAGAAATAATGAGCACAAATTTATAAGGTTCATAAAATGCAAAAACTATTTCATTATTCTACATATATTTGTTAAAAAAACTTCATGTCAGTGTCATGTCATTACGCTCAAAAAAATAATTCGTATGAAGTTAACTAAATTATATAATATAACCTAAAAAAACCGCGAACGTGTGTTTTTTAAGTCAACGTTCGAAAATTGAGATTTGCGTAAAAAAAATACATTCGAGATGTTTTTGTCGTTGAGACGGAATGATTGGTTTGTACACAATATAATCAAGTTCAAGTTTATTTCATAGTTCAATGATTTACATTGTTGAGGGGTTGTAATTTGCGGTGACCAATTGATATTAGTTACCCAATAGTATTATTACTTGATTTTATATTTTCTTAGTCTATCTTTTTCCGTTTTTTATACTCCATTCAAAAATGGTAAAGCTAAAAGTATGTCCACAAGATGGACATATGGCATATGTCCATCTTGTGAACATACTTTGGAATCCATAATGCGTATCTTTCCAATAGATGTAGTATTTCTGGAGATTATCTTCTCCAGAACTACTTATCTATTGAATTAATTTATATAATTTAACCTATAAAATAATTATAAATTATTTAAAAAAAAATCATTCCATATTACTAGACCGACGCGTCCCGTCTTGGCGTGACAGAAATCAGGGGTTATACTCGTATACAAAATACTTGTAATATAAAGCCTATGTCAATCTGAAATAAAGTAGGTATCTTCCAGTAATGGAATTTTAAAATAGGTGAATTGGTTTCACAGATTATCCTGCACTATTAAAATAACTAACATAATTATATTTTTTAATAATGGAGTAATCTCCATTATAACATTAATAAACATTAATAATACACTGGATCGGAAAGAAAAACTGTAATATTTTCAAAAGTAGTACTTGACCTAGCTTTATGAAATGAAGACTAAATTGAAGCTAAACTAAATAAATTTTATTTTTATTTAAGCACATTAAAATATTCTTTAATTTAATGTTTATTTCATAAGGCTAGGTCAGGTACTTTTGAAGATATTGAAGATTTTCTAATCGATCCTTATTCTTTGCGGTCCAGTGTATTACTAGAGAGCCCCGGCTTCGTAAGGATATTTTTTTCTGTTATATTTATATTCACAAAAATTCCTCTTTTATTGCTCTTTCCATTAGTTAAGACTCATGTTTTCACTAAGGTTTGGAACTCCCTGTCAGCGTCTGTATCTTCGAGCTCATTTATAACCCAAAACTTTTCAAAGTTGGAGTGAATAGGTACCTTCTGGGTGAGCTCGCTCCATATAATAAGCCTCATCTTCGCTACAAGGCTGGATGCTGGCCAAGAGCAAACCCATCTCTAAAAAAAAAGCTATAAAAATCTATTGGATGGTTTAAAAGGAAAGGAAGCGGAAAAACAGACAGCGATTGTATTTTATAATATTTATTATTAGAATTTATTACAATAGATATTATTATTAGAAATCTGATTTTAATGTCGAAAATCGATTAGGATAAAATTCTCTTAAAGTAAGAGAGACATTATTTTAAGAAGATCGACAACCCTGACGAAACGAGACGAAATAATTGGAAAACTGTTCGTTATAACAATTTATAAGAGTCTGTAAAAACTGTAAATAATGCGGTTAAAAATATATTTAAATTGGGATTTTTTTTCTAAATCGCTTTGTGTTCGATAATCCATTTGAAATTGTATTGTATTGTTGTGTGGTGTTTCGATAGGGTTTTTATTGTACTTATTTCACTTAAAGGTAAGTAAGTATGTAAATTTTGCTTTTAGACGTGTAGATATATTGTCATACATCTATATCCAAATCCTAACATAGTATATATTAAAGTCGCTTTTCGCGTCCGTCTGTCTGTATCTCAAACCACGTAACAGTTTTGATACGGTTTTCTATAATGAAAAAAGCGATAAACGAGAAAATATTGCATCTGTGCGAAGCTGGACGTGGGCCTAAAAGAAGTTTTATTATATTATTTAAAAAAAAAAGATTATTATATTATATTATTTATTATATTATTTATAAAAGAAGTTTTATTTATAAGAAGTTTTATTTAGCTGGTGCCTGCGACTTCGTCCGCATTGAAAAAAAAAAGTAGCCTATCCTGCGTCCCGTCCGTCTAATTGTTTATCTACCAAGTTTCATGAAAATCAGTTAATTCGTTTAAGAGTTATGGAGGAACATACATACATACATACATACATACAGAAAAAAATTCTAAAAATCGTCAATTTAGTTTCAGTATCACGTATAAAGCCCATAAACACGATATCTCTGAAAACAAAGTAACTTACTCCATGACCAACCCTTACAGATTTATTATTAGTATTGATGAAATAAAATAAAACTTCTTTTAAAGACTTTAATGCGCCCAATGGATTTTAATGCGGCATTTACAAATGAAAAGAGCGATAAAAAAATCCAACCTTACAAAGCCGGGGGCGAGTCGCTAGTCTCTACACAGTAGACAATAAAGTAGCTTTCCTAGTCTGTCTGTATTGCTTTACGAATTTTAATGTTAGATAATTTTTCACGAAAGGTATTGGGTTTTATATCTAATAAAACCTAAGTTACTTAAGTTTACTTTCTTAGTTTTTTTGATCGATTAAAAAGGTTTTTACATAAAAATCCATCAAGAAATGAAGAAATTGTACATGTCTGTTTACTTAACAATTACATAATTATCGTTTGACGAACTCATTGAGGAATAGTGGTTGCCTTAGCGATTTGTCTATGGGTCCTGGGTTCGATTTCTGGTTCAACTTTAGACATTAACTTTTTAAAGTTCGCTCTGGTCTAGATCTAGCAAGTAGTGGTAGGGCCTTTCGTAGTCTCTTTTTTTCAGAATATGTATGAGTGAATAAAGGATACCAGAGAGCCCATTCTCCTATACTTTCCTAATCCAATATTATCCTTAATACTAGCGCACTCGCTATGTACGATGACAGTAGCCACCTACCATCAAATGGACTGTCAGTTTGTTTGAAGACCTTAGCATATTTATATATAAATTATGTTTGTTTTAATTTTTAAAACTAAAAAGTAATTGCTGATCCGTGATAAACTTGATAAATATATTTATAACTTTAAAAGACACTTGAATATTAAATAAAATAAATGATTTTCAACTAAAGTAAGGCCAACGAGACAACGCAAAGAATGTGAACGAATATGGAACGAATTTTCACGAGTGAAAGAATGTTTGAAGGGTTGTCAAGGTTGCTTCCTATACCTGAAACAGATAGCGTCGGGCGCTTGTGAAGGAAAAGGACAGATGGCCGGGTTTCTTTACATTGTTTGCGTTGTCTTCTTGGCTTTACTTTATGTAACTTTAAGAACCTATCACTTTTATATTTAAAAACAGTTCTTGGTCTCTTGGCCGTCTGCGAAAAAGAAAGGAAAATCAACATATATTAATTAAATATCATTACTTCTTCGTAACGGTTTTGTATGGATTTTAAGATCGAAATGTATTGTTGTATATCGCAAAACAATGTCTATCGTTATGTGCTCAATTTTCTGTAGTATGTTATAATTCTTAACAAATTTAATCCATTTAACAATTATATCCAAATAGTAACTTTCATAAGATACTTTAGCTGTAAAAAGCCTGGCATTTTTAAATCCTTTATATAATTTAAGCCTTAAAGCTTATAGCTGTTCATCTCTCTGTTTTAAACCGATTTCGATAGAGTTTTCACTTTTCACAGAAAGAGCGATAAAAGAGGAAGGTTTCTGTATAAAAAAGCCAGAGGCATGTCGCTTGTTGTTAATAAGTAAATCACGCTTTGTTGTTTGTTATGTTAGACAAATATTTAACTCGTGTTACAGAGTTTTGTTGTGACAATCCATTTTAATGAAAATGCGTTAAATGTTGCTTACCTACATATTTTTATTAAGTACTTATATAATAAATTACATTCTGTATGTATTCTTTTTAATATTTTTTATAATGTAATAAAAATAGAATGTAAAGATTGTTGAGATGAAATAAATAATGGTTCAAAATAATAATGTGTTTTGCTCATTTAAGTACCCTGCCTGGTGCTAGCCCATAGGCGACGGTAACCATCAAGTGAACTGTCAGCCTGTCTGCCACCCTTAATAATATGTATAAAAATTGTGCAGAACCTATGATAAAACCCACACTTATGGATTCTGGATCTCTTTCACTTGTGATCTTCTGGAATACAATACCGCATAAGAGATATGTTTTTTGAAGATGTTTAATTATAACAGTATAAGTAAAAATTGGTTAAGAAATCTTCTTCTTTTCCTTCTTCTTCCTCTTTCTTAAATGTAAAAGGCGATTTGTGTGGACTCGAAACTTTCAGATTTTCAGACAGCTAAACTTTCAGATAATCTTCAAATTAGTCCAGCGGGTAATCTTGTGAAGTTTGGTAGCGATCGGACGCGGGAGCGGGTCGCTAGTATTAAGAGTGCGTATAAAGCAAACAAAATTTGTAATTTCACCCGCGTGGCCCCTTGGACATGATAGTGACACAAAATACGTACAACTACGCACAACATGCGACGGAAGATAGCGCATCTCGCTCAATAAAAATGTTATAAGTGCCAAAAGTATTAAATATTAATTATTCGTAAACTACAATGTCAAATGAAAAATTGTTACATACAGCCTTAGATAATATGTGAAGTGAGATTACTGATACACTTTTAGCTTTGTAATGTGTGTCATTTTGAAAATAAAACTAAAATGGATGGAAATGAGAGCTCACTTGGTGATTTTTTTCTATCGAGAAAATTTCATTATATTATTTTTTCTATTACAGTCGTCACTTTCATTTATAATGTATTTATATATTTTAAAAAAATAATTAAATTAGACTTTGTTTACTTAGATAAAATTCAAATCTAGGATTGGCTATTTCTCTTTATACCCGCTCTTAAATAAAGCACTTTGAATTCTTATATACGAAATATAAAAACAATATTTCATTCTAGTCAAGTAATGCCACATGAAAAAGTAGATTCAGGTAAAAACCTTAGGTCAAAATACTCAATATAATTACTAGTTCGATCGATTCACGATAAACATTTTCATTGTGACCTTGACCAAACACTTTAAGTTCGATATTCACCGCTTAGTTAAGTTACCAGTTGGAACTCGAGAGATAAGCACGCATATTTTTTTAACAACCGTTTTAATACCTGTTCTAAGCAGTTATCTATAATACTCGTAGTTATTGTTTCTCTTTTAAGATGGGGATGAAAAGTGAAGAGGTAAGTTTTTTTTTTCAGTTTTTAAATACATACTTACATTTAGATTTAGATTTTAGAAATAATTACAAATGATAACACAAGATTAAACCTAGGTGTGTTTTTAGTGATCATTTTACATGTATTATATTATTAGCCTTAAAATTGGTAAAATACAAAAAAATAGTATAAAATAGTCGCTTCCCGCCACCTGTCCCTCTGTATGTCTACGCTTAAATCTTTTAAACTATGCAACTGATTTTAATGCGATTTTCAGTAATGGAAAGAGCGTTAAAAAAGGTATCTAATTTGTAGAGAAAATTCCGTGAGAAGCCGGGCACGGCCCGCTAGTCTATACTAATATTATAAAGAGAAAAGATTTGATTGTTTGTTTGCATTGAATAGGCTTCGAAACTACTGGACATTTGAACAATTCTTACACTGTTGTGAAGCTTTATTATCAGCAAGTTACGCAGGTGAAGCCTCGTGCAACAGCTAGTCAATACTAATAATAAATCTGTAAGGGTCGGTCTGGAGAAAGTTACTTTTTTTTTAGAAATATCGTGTTTATAGGCTCAATATATGATACTGAAACTAAATTGACGATTTTTAGAATTTTTTTCTGTATGTATGTATGTATGTATGTATGTATGTATGTATGTATGTATGTATGTATGTATGTATGTATGTATGTATGTATGTATGTATGTATGTATGTATGTATGTATGTATGTATGTATGTATGTATGTATGTATGTATGTATGTATGTATGTATGTATGTATGTATGTATGTATGTATGTATGTATGTATGTATGTATGTATGTATGTATGTATGTATGTATGTATGTATGTATGTATGTATGTATGTATGTATGTATGTATGTATGTATGTATGTATGTATGTATGTATGTATGTATGTATGTATGTATGTATGTATGTATGTATGTATGTATGTATGTATGTATGTATGTATGTATGTATGTATGTATGTATGTATGTATGTATGTATGTATGTATGTATGTTGTATGTTGTATGTATGTATGTACGTCGTACATACATACATTTAGAAGTACGGGACACAGAATAGGCTACTTTTTTCTTTTTCAACGCAGACGAAGTCGCGGGCACCAACTAGTTACTAATAATTAAAAATGCAATTTATAATGGGTCCAAGTTGCAAGTTACCCAACATGTTGGCTGCATTACCGTTCTAAATTGCTATACTTTGTAAATTAGACAAATTCCCCTTTATTCAGAGTACGTAATAAATTGAAAATGACTTGTTGATTCGAAAACAGCTGTTAACATAGAACAAATTAAATTGAACTGAATTCAATAGTTTCATTATAATTGCTTTTGTAAATGAGCAGTGTCTTTTTTGTTTTGTTTTTTAATTAAGTGTTAAAATTATTTCAAAATATATAGGATCAAATACATAGCGTGGGTTAGTGTTCTGGCAAATCATTTTGATAAATTGTTAACTAAAATTTTAATCTAGATTATTAGTTATTACTGTAATGTTGTCATAAATAAATGTCTAGACAAATCTAATAATTAGATATAAAAAAATAGATAATAAATCTTACAATAAGATAATAAATAAATAACTCTTATAAAATCACTTTTTTAATATTTTAATTCACTTTATTTTGTTAATTTAATGTATCATTGTGAACAATTTTGAATTTTGACAAGTTTTATGTCGGAATGGGTTACAAAAAAGGCTATGTTACAAATACTTATATGAGATATAATATTAAATTCCAAATTTTGTTGTTGTGTTTTTTTTGTAGTCATTAACTATTACTTACTTCCACAGTATAATTTGTTATGGAATTCTTTTTTGGGGTAGCGCTGCGGACATAAATACTATTTTCATTTTACAAAAAAGGGCCATTAGAGCCATCTATCAACTAGATCCGCAGTTTTCCCTCAGAGAAAAGTTCAAAGAAATAAAGATTTTGACTGTTGCATGTCCAGTATATTTATGAAAATTTAATTTAAGTGCATAAAAATATTAGTCAATTTAATAAAAAATGTTATGTACACAATATAAATATAAACCAGGTATAAAAATGATTTAAATTTATCATAAAACGCGACTGCACACGATAAGTAATTCTTTTATGGGTCAAGGTGTACGGTTTTATAATAAACTACCTCAAATAATCAGAGCCTTATCTATAAATAAATTTAAAACTAAACTCTCGAAAGGCATTTTATCTTGGCTTTTTTCCGAAGCCCTGGTAAATTTTAATTTACAATGACGATCATAAGAGTTTCTTGTAGAAACCTAATTGATAAATAAATATTTTGATTTGATTTTGATTTATTAGCTAGTGTTATGGAAAATGATATTTTTTTTCACCGCCATCGAATTTGCAAGTGTAGGATAAAACTAGTATACTAAGATTTCTAAGCGAAGAAGCTTTAAAATAATTCAAATATGAGTATTTTCTAAAATAATTCTAAAATAGTTCGAGTGAATGGCTTTACTTTGGTGAGCTGAGCTCGCTCCGTCATAGGCCACATCTTCGCTACCCAGCTAGATGTTGGCCAAGAGCAAACCCATCTCTAATGTGAAAAAAAATGAATTTTTTTCAGCTTACAAACACTACAGAAGCCCTTCTGCCAGATGAGATAACGAAGAGTTTGGAGAAAACTGTATCTATAGAATCGTGCCATACAATTGAGATCGAGTGTGATGGAACTGAAGTCGGTTATGGATTTGGTTAGTAAATAAAATATATAATAAATTATATTGTACTAGAGACCCGCTCCCGTCTTTGCCTGGGGTGCAATTTATATTATATTCTATCTTTTAAGTTGTACCAAATTCGGTTCAGTAGTTTAGGAGTTCATTGGCGTCAAACATTTGACACGAAATTTTTATATATATGGAGATAGATAGTAAACATTACCGTTTTCACACCTCTTTACAGAAGATCGCCGTGAAACAGCATATGTGCTGTTGTGTTTCGGTGAGTGAGTTAAAGACGCAAGGGCTTAACCCCGTCTTATCTCTTATCTTTATCCTATAAACAGCGGACTTACCACCTCTGACTAATAATAAATAATTATTGTGTTATTGGCGACTGTAACACCCTACCATCAAGTGAACCTTTAATTTTTTTACTAGCGACCCGCCTCTGGCTTTGCACGGTTGTAAATTTGCCGACCTATACACAAAAATACAATAATACAAAATTATTTTATATTTTTATGTAATGCGTTTTATGTTTAATACAAAACTAAAATAATTTTTATTATATATCGAATTATTTGACTAATTCTTAAAACATTAATTTAGCGGTTTTACAACATATAAATCATAGCAAATAGTACATCTATTTTTTAAACCCATTTTATAGGGGATGCTGTATTTGCGAGTTTCGCTGTAGCGCCTCTAGTGGTCGGTGTTTGGAGGGGAACATGGGGACTAATGGAACTACATTCGCATTTGTTCCCATACGCTCAAGTATACATACTTGGAATCGTCATACATATTTGTTTCGCTTTAGTGAGGTGAGTACTTACAGATCATAAAAAATAAAAGTAAAAATTCAACAATACTCAAAATATATGTATGAATAATAAATATTGAATAAATTTATTGCTCATATATTTTGGTCAGGCGTTATATATTTTTATTTTTAACGGTTAAGGAAAAGAGGCACGGACGGAGTTGCCGGTAAAAGCTAGTATCTTATAAAAGATATTTTGTAAAACATTTGCACATGAGCACCGCTCAGCCAAAAACTTGGACATTAAAAATTTATAATTGAAAGTCATCAAGAAGTTATATAGTGTGTGCAGAATTCAGAACTAACTGCATAAGATAAGAATCTATAAGAAAATGTAAGAACTTATAGGAATTAATAAGAACTTATAAGACCTCGTGAGAACGTTATAACTGCGTTATAACGCAGTTACAATCTTGCTACGACAAACCTAAGTAGTTATGTTAAGTTACATATCTCCACGTTTTTTTATTGTTTTACAGAGCTCAATTGTTAGCCAGATCAACTGGCGCTTGGAGGAAAAAGGGCGGTGCCGGAAGGTGGCTCTTAGAAAGGGTATTGTCTAGGATATATACGTACATCTTTATACTGTCATGTATTATGCACTGGAAAGGTGGATTCTGTCTAGTGGATATCATGGTCAAGTCAATAGTTAGTGAAAGCGATCCTCACGTGTAAGTTTAAAATGTATTATATTTGTTATTACCAAATCTAATTAAAAATTGGGATTTTTTTTATATTCCATTTACATACTAAAAATTTTAATGTAATTATAAAAAGTGAAATATGTAATATTTTATTCATTATTCTAATTTTATTAAATTCTAATAAGAATCCTAACAAAGCTTTGCGTCTGTCTGAATATCCGCTAACTTTTTCACTAATGGAAAGAGCGTTAAACGAGGATGGTTTCTGTATATGATTTGCAGAAAAAAATGCATTCGTGCGTAGCCGGAAGTGGGTCCTAGCGACCCGCTTCCGGCTTTCATAAAATATTCTTTATTGAGGAGTTTTACAGTCAGTTTAACAGATTTATTTTTGTGTAGGTAATTTATATACAATTTATAATTTCGCCACTGTTTTAAATTTGTTAGTTCATAAGAAAGATAATAATGGTTGCATATGTAAAATAACATTTTAAAAAAATACAAATTTAAATAATGAACTACTTTACTGTCGTAGATGGTCGTAGTTAGTTGTCTACGAGCAGACAAACTTAAATGTTTTTCTTCCATTTTTCTTCCAGGCCAGTACTGTACGCAGCATTCACCGCATTCTTCTATATTTGTATGTTGTGCCTTCGGTCCTCTCGGAACTTTCTCGCTCCACCTTATTTCCTCGTCACTGACGGAAAGGAAGCTACATACCTCTTCACTACGAGATTCAGAAAAACTGTAAGAAATCATTTTTTACTTCACTGAGACATACCTATTCACTACGAGATTCAGAAAAACTGTAAGAAATTATTTTTTACTTCACTGAGACATACCTATTCACTACGAGATTCAGAAAAACTGTAAGAAATTATTTTTTACTTCACTGAGACATACCTATTCACTACGCGATTCAGAAAAACTGTAAGAAATTATTTTTTACTTCACTGAGACATACCTATTCACTACGCGATTCAGAAAAACTGTAAGAAATTATTTTTTACTTCACTGAGACTTACTTTTCTCACAAATCTCCTCTTCATTGGTTGATCAATAGATAATACTGATATCTGTATTTTAGGTATCAATTTTTATAGAGCTTTTTGCAAATTATGTTTATTTATTTTATTAAAAAAAACCTATACAGAAAATAACAACACACAATTGAGACAGCATTAATAATTACATTGCCAATTATAGGCATTACAGGTTTTAACTATTGAAACATAATATTAAATTTTAAAAAATCAATTAGATTTGGTCTAAGATAGGGTGAGAGCATTTTTGTAAGGAGTTATTCTGATATATCAATTTCTGAAATGTTGACATACTGGAACGAACATGAGCGCAATCTCAAAACACTTTAGGTACTTACAATGGCTAGTGGTATAATATTTTCACTTGTGAAGGAAAATTCTGGTGTGCCTATAAGATGGACAGACAACCTAATAAGGACTGAGGATCTAGATCCAGTCAGTTTTCGACCGGTCGTACTGGAATATTTTTATGACCTAGACGACGTCCGGCCGACTCAAATAATGGCGAAAGTGCTGATTTTCACGTTACGTCAAAGATATACTAAAATGTTCACTATTATGAAAGCACAAATCATCTAAGCACAAACTAGCATTCGCTGGGTACAATTTTAAAACTTTTAGGAGATTTAAAACTTTTAGCGCTTCGTGCGAAATCGACTACAACATTTCAGTATAACAAATTTACTGAGGATATATTAAATTTATGCCAAAATAAGTATAATAGGTATTTCGTTTGATGTTAGAACACACACTGGTATTGTATGTACTATGGTACCGTAGAGCGGTCAGTTAGGAAGCGGGTACTTGATGAGCCCTAGTTCTGATTTGTTGACCATTACGTTATTAGTGCGAGGGTCACTCGGTATCCTAACTCGGCAGTACTATAACCGTCGATTCATGCGAACAACCTTCACTTTTATACGGAAAACATTGGCATATTTGTAGTTGCCGAACGAATTTGTAAAATTTATCCAAAAAATTTCAGGCAACTTATTCCGACCTGGTTGGTCTCTACAGATTTTCTGGCTGATTTTAATCAAAATTGAGATCGGAGGATTTTTTTAAATCTAAGTGTTGGAAGTGAATTTATCATTTACTTTAATTCTATTTTAAAATAAGCTATGTATTAAGATTCAATTAAGTAACTTTGTGAGTTAAATGATAAGTGCTAGTAGTGAAGCGAACGCTCAGAAATGGTACGCAAACAAACGTCACCGCGTTGATAATGCAATTACCCGTAATCTCTGGTGAGGGTCCGGTCGTACCGAGTCGGATTGGCACACTCCCGTAGCAGACATGCGCGGAAGCACAGCCGGCCTAGCCGACACTCTCGCGAGCGGATCCCGCGCTCATGCTGCCCTTCTAGAGTTCGCTGACGTGTTGTTCGCGACCGTTGTGGTGGCACCAGCCGTCGTCACCTACTGGAAGTCCACATGGACCTTAATGGACTTGTACGTCGCTCCCGAAGACCAAGTGAAGAGCGCAGCCGCCTGCGCCACGTTCGGAGTGTGCTGTGACTTCTTGTTTTGCGTTTTCCAATCGCACCTCGGCAAATATCTGAGGCCTGACAGGGGCAGGCTGACTTACTATGTCGTGTCGAGGTTGTGCACTTGTGTCGCGGGGGTGGCTTGTGTGGGAGCTTGGAGGGGTGTGTGGAACTTGCTCAATGAGTGTACAGGGGATAGTGCTAGGACGCTGATTTCTACGACTGCGGCCGCTACGTTGTCGCTCGCGGCCCTCAGATGCTTGAGAAACATTTGCGCAGCGCCTTTCGCTGTGGCGGTAGACTCGCCTCAGGACTACTTTGACGTGCCGACTATGTTCCGAACGGTTGGTGAATACAATTTATAAATCACTTATTTCCTTTGACATTGAAGATAACAAAGAAAGTGTTTATATTTAATAGTCAAGGATTTTGGCCTTGGAGGAGGCCAGCAGCTATTTAGTGATTCATAGAACATTTTCATGTTCACTTGAATTTTTTTTATGTAAAGGCCACACCACTTGATGGTAGGTGGCTACCGTCGCCAATACACACAAGCAACACGAAAAAGGAATGCAAGTGCTGACAACTTTGATAAGAAGTAAGGCATCGTAATTACAATTAATTGTTTGTACAACATACGTAATTACATTTGTAAAAACATTTGTAATTTGTTGAAAAGGCGTATTGATACTATTAAATATTACATATTGATTGAGTTTCTTTCGTAGTTTTTTTCTCTACCATAACGCCTTGTTTTGTTTCCGAAACGGTAGTCGTTTTTAATTTTGCCTTCAAAAAAGTGATCTTGTTATACCTACTATTTTTGAGAAATAAATTTAATTTGATTTGATTTGATTTGATATATACAAATTATAAATTAAAGTAGCAGTATCCCTCTGTCTGTTTCTCTAAACCACCTAACGAATAATGAAAAGAGCGATGAATAGGGAAGTTTTGTAATTATAATTTAAACCACCCGTGCGAAGCCGGGGTAGGTCACTAGTAAAATAAAAGTGACATACTTATTGAGTAGGTATGTTTATATTACTTTGTGATGTGTTTGATTACATTTATAGTAATTGATTATTCCTGTGTTTATTTATAAACGTAACAACGATAACTTCCAAGTGAGTGCAAATAGCCTTACTAATGTTTTGTATTAACTGTGTGTGAATCGAGTTATAGAATAGTGTAATTTAAACTATTTTTTTATATCTATAAAATACTGAGGAAGACCACAATAATCGTTCAATAATAATAATAATAATTTATTTATTTCAGACATATTATAGACATAGTAAATTACATAAAAAATAAACATAAATTAAACTAAGCACCTCTTTCACAAACGTCAAGTAGGCCAAACTGTCATTTAAAGTCACCTGTCACCGGGAATAATTTAGCTGATACACCTTTGTTTGTACGGTAAACGTCCCAAACATTAAATAGAAAATAATAAAAAAAATCGGCTATCGAATGATGCAGTAAACCGAGTGCATAATTCAATAAAACAGAAAAAA
Organism: Synanthedon formicaeformis; assembly: GCA_945859745.1. Classification (NCBI taxonomy): domain Eukaryota; kingdom Metazoa; phylum Arthropoda; class Insecta; order Lepidoptera; family Sesiidae; genus Synanthedon; species Synanthedon formicaeformis. The sequence continues at coordinate 2,043,131 of OX243960.1, read as the reverse complement.
AAATTAAAAGTAAAATCAACACATTACTTGTAGTTTGTGAAAGAGGCCCTATATAAACTAAACTATTTACATTTTCAAGTAAAAATAAAAATAAAAATAATAATACATAATATACAGCGTTTGCTACCACGAACCTCACTAACATAAGGGTGGGTTGTGATGATCCGACACTGATCCGATTAGTTTAACCCTTGTTTAACCATGTCAGCACATAATCACTGTCTTTCTAAATGTTGATTACTAGACCGGCCAATGTTGAGGTAATTTTAACAAAATCATTCCTATAAGAGACAAGATAAGAGATAAAACTCTGCTATCATTTCTGATTTTGCAGAAATTATTTTGGATCTTTTTTTGGATTTACAGGAGCGATACCTTTTTGCATCGCTCTTGTAAATTTGATAATGAACATTTGCTAGATCTGGATATTTTCAGTTGTCCTATAGGAGCCTATATAATAAACGAAGCCTTAAACAAGCCCTCGAAAATATAGTTGTGTAGTCTTCTTTTTGTAACGGCTAGTTTATTTATTTATATTGTATGTTATATGTTATTTGGTGTATTTATTTGTCTTTCTCTTTCTTTTTTTTTGTTTACCTTTTTGTATGTTTTCTCCCAGCTCCAATATTCTGTAGTCTTGTAACTTATAAATGTTTTAGTAATTTAGTGAAAACTTTGCTGATTTATGTTTTTCTTGTAATGTTTACCGAGATATTGTATGTTTCCCTAAAATAAATAAAATAAAAATAAAAATAGTTTCACAGCAGACAATAGAAGAAAAAAAAAGAAAGAAATTTACCTATATTTGCATAAAATGTTAGTACAATTAAGTTCCTAAGTAATAAAATAAATGTCTTTATACATATTCTGCTATAAATAAGGGCGTGCGAATGTTATTGATTTACTTATTAATATTAACAAATATTTTTTTAGGTATGGCTGACCAGAAAAGTGCTTTATTTCGATAACAAATTCTATTCATTTCAAAATTCGCTAAGGCTTAGATTTGAAATAGGTATTGATTACTGATTGACATAATTGTCACTTTGAATTTTCAAAGGAAAACAGACCTTATCATTCTACAAAATACAAAGAATGTTCAATCTTAGGGTGATAAAGCACTTTATTTGTCGAGTTTACATAATATACCAATATAGGTATATATTTTTAATGTTAAGGTGGACAGACAGGCTGACGATTCACTTGATGGTATTAGGTGGGTATCGTCGCCTATAACACAAGCAACGCCATAGTGCTGCTAGTGCTTTAATGCGGTTTTCACTAATGGAAAGAGCTTTAAACATGGAAGGTCTTAATATTTTTTAAGTCTAATTATGCACTCGGTTTACTGCATCATTTTTTATTATTATTTTCTATTTAATGTTTGGGACGTTTACCGTACAAACAAAGGTATATCAGCTCCATTATCCCCGGTTACCGGTGACTTAAAATGACAGTTTGGCCTACTTGACGTTTGTGAAAGAGGCGCTTAAAGTTTCTTGAATGATTTAATTTTTATCAATGTTTTTTTTAATAAACAAATATCAAAACAGGCTCAAGACACCGTAAAATTGATTAAGAGAACAACATATTTCTGGAAAATATCTATTGTACGGTCGGTCTTAAATTCAGTCAATTTGTGTGTGTCATGTTAGCATGCTCAAACTGCACAAGAGTGAACTTGTTCTCAGTTGCAGAGCTTACCTACGTTACATTTGTTTCTTTTTAATAATAACTTTTGTTTTAAATCTTTCCTAGTTTTAATGTACAACTCTCTCCATAACACATAGGTTAGTAATCAAACAAACAAAGCCGTTTTCTTTATTGCTGGAGGTCGTCCCCGCATAGGTCACCACCTGTTTCTATGCTTTCCTGTCCGCAGATTTCCTCACAGCCACCGTAATTGCCTGCAAAGGCATGAACCTGATCTATCCACTTTTCCAACCACCACCAACTTCTCCAGGTTTTCTGGACTATGTGTCCGAAGAATCTCTGTTCTGTTAGAAGGTGGCAGGATTATGTTTACTTATGTTATAATTTTTAAGCAGTGGCTGTTCTATGTAATATATATGTATTATCTATGTAATATATATGTGTGTGTGTATATATATTTAATATAATATATATTTAATATGTGATTTTTATAGTTTGTTTAGTTTGTAGGGAATAGTATAATTTTGTATTTATGTTATATTTTTTTTTGTATAAATGTAAAATCCATAATTGGCTGTAGGGTGTGTTTTTGTTTTTGTCAGTAATTTTTGAGAGCTGTGGATTTTGAATAAATAAATAAATAAATAAATAAATAGTCTTGCCCCAATTCCAAGCTATTTGAGGATAGAGATGTTTGTTCTCTTGGCCGTCCATGATATGCGCATATTGGTCTCTAGCAACTATAGCAACTCTACAACTCTACCAAAAGGACCGATGCTTTATATTATATAATGTGTATATATATTATAACTTGGGATTAGATTTTATTTTAAATAACTGTATAATATGTAAATGTAAAATGTCTTATTTTTAAATACATATACAAAATTAATAAGCAACTATTAATATTAATATCCTATAAGATGTCTAAAAATGTGCACTTGTTTACAGAGCAGTCGTGAGACAGTTCTGTACGTGTTGGACTGCATATTCTCCGTGAGCGTGGTCGGATCACTTGTCGTGTTCGTGTGGCGAGGATCGTGGGCTCTGCTCGACATCTTTCTCTATCCGGACGACCAAATCAAGTCCTTCTGGACTTCAATGGTGAGTCGATTTTACTTTGTTAAATTAGTTTTACAAAACAGTAGGTACTACCGCTGTACGTAAGACAAACATATTGTGTCGTTCATTGTAAAGGTGGTGTAACTCCCTATTTTTAAAACCATCTTTTCTTGCCTAATGGTATCACATTTAGTCATAACTTTCAATATAAAAGTGAAGTAACTCCAATAGTTGCATTAAAATCCCATAGATGAAAACAATGAATGAATGCTTATATTTTTTTTCCTACACTATAATTCGCAAAAAGCTCGTTATTCTGAAATTCATTTACAAGGAGATAGTTCACTTTTACAATGAACGACACACATATAAATACAGGATGTCTAATGTTTGGTTTCGATGGTGACTACGACATGCTCTTCTTGACATTAGCCTTTAAAGTCAAGATGAGGCTTTGTATAGTGATATTTTATGAATTTATTTCCCTAGAAACATTTCTTAACGTCTCTTATACTGTTTGGATTAGATATATTGTTAATTTGCTCAAACATGGTGATAAGGAAACTTAGATAACAACTAAGTACTTAATACAGTTTTCATTTTAATGATTTTACTAGATTTAACTATAAATCTAGAAATTCTATTCTAACAAACTTTATGGTCGCAATGACCGATATTATATAAAATTAATTAATAAACACGAAATCCAACATTTATTATTTATTAAAGTTTATTAAAGTTCATACGGGCCTAAGTAATGAGTAATTTGTCTATTTCTTCTTTTTAGTTATCAGCGACAACAAAAAAAAATTCTAGTAGCGACATGCATAGTTTTTCTTTTTTAGGAAAATATTTTTTGCCTTTGTGAAAAATATGTATTAGCCACAGACCACTTTCCACAAAGTAATATCTGCAACATAGTTTAGTTAGCTCATAATTAGCTGGATTCATAGATTTAGTATTACTACCGTTCCGTTAGGCTGGATTAGTTAATTGAGAATTATTGCTGGTTATGAAGTGTTCTTACAAATTGACCTTGCTAAGAATATTTGAAATATGTTTTTGATAATTTCCTTGCGACATTATTGAATGGTTATAAGTAAAATTTGAGACTCTAGAATATTGCTTTTTAATAGTACTTATGATATTTATTGGTCAGGGGTCAAGATGCGAAAGAATATATATAATATATATATAATATAGAATAATAATATAATATATAATATAGAATATATGCAATTGTAAGGAATATGAGACATGTCAGGTTTTCAGGTCCAATTGTGAAGTCAAGTCCCAATTGCTTCAAAGACCTGCACGTAACGTGCAGAATAGTTATTCGTTTGAACGATTTTAGATTTTGCATGTTTACATTTAAGGTTTACTTTACTTACATATAATGAAACGGTGATTTAAGAACTTTTTATTGCAATGTGCTCATGACCTGTATCATTTGTATCAAGTATAATAGTTTTGCCAATAGTCCAATTCCAAGAAGTCGTAGATATTATTAACGTTTACTAAGTAGTAAAGAATAATCACGATTTATGTTCGTGCCCGTTCCTACTATCTCGTATTTACTTGTATTTACTACGTAAGATATACCTATAGAGATCGAGTGATCACTTTGCTATCATGAGTGATCATCTGTTTTAATATCATAATTAAATATGAAAATGTTAGAATGTTCAATGCTATGACTTGTTAACCGTTGATCTTTGCATATTTATTAATTTAAGTAACTATCAAATTATCTTATCAATACTAATAATAAATCTGTAAGGGTTGGTCATGGAGTAAGTTACTTTGTTTTCAGAGATATCGTGTTTATAGGCTCTATACATGATACTGAAACTAAATTGACGATTTTCAGAATTTTTTTCTGTATGTATGTTCCTCCATAACTCTTAAACGAATTAACAGATTTTCATGAAACTTGGTAGATAAACATTTAGACGTACAGGACACAGGATAGGCTACTTTTTTTTTCAACGCGGATGAAGTCGCGGGCGCCAGCTAGTTACTAAATATGGCCTTGATTTTTTGGCAAGTGACAACTGTGGGAGCAAACTTTTTTGACGTGAATACGTCTTTAAATTTGCTTAAAGTATTAAAAGTATAAAGTAAGTATATAGACGGTATAGTATAAAACGGTAAACGACCCATTTTTTAACTCGGGCTCTTTATGTACCTCCAATCTGCTGCGTGACCACATCAATTACTAGCTTTTGCCCGCGACTTCATCCAAGACCCCTTTTCTTAGATATTAAAATATTTATTCAAACTTTATTACTCAAATATTTTTGTCAGGCGTTAAATTGTCACTTTTATTACAGAATAAGTACTAGTACTACAAGTAGTACTTTTATTTTTAGATGATCCCTAGGGAACTCAGTATTATATCCTTTTCTGTATCCCTGAGAACGCGTATACTTCTTTAATTCATGATGATCGGTAAAGTATAAAAGGGTAAAAACAAACATACAAACTCACTTTTGTTTTTATTATATAAGTTAGAATTTTAGACGATAACAACTCTCTTACAAAACACAACTCTCACGACAGAATCTTTAAGATGAAAAACCTCAAGTACTTGAAATCTCACGTTCAATATCAACCGTTGACATTGAAATAGATTGGACGTGGGACGAACGGTTAGGTTAGACAGAAATATGACTTTAAGGCCTCATCTACATCAGTTTAGGTATGTACTTAACTCCACAATGTAAATTATTTAATCTCATTTTATTCAATTTTATTTGCATCTAAAATGTGTTAGAAAATTGTGCTAGCAAGGCATCGAAGTCGTGTCACAACGTCCCCGCGATCCCGCCCATCAACAGCCGCCCTAGAAAGTCGTTGGGTTCTGCCGAGTATCCAAGAGGGTTTCCCAACGTTAAAAAAAAAGGGGTCACCGTGTTCATAAACAGAGCAGGCGGCCTTTTGGTGTCTTGTAACCTGCCAGAAAAGCACAGTGTAATAAAACAACACGTCTTCTTTTTAATTGTATATCTGTGTAGGTACCACAGCCACTTTATTATATGTTCATCTTATACCTTAGAGTTGACCTATTTTTATAATAAAAAGGGTAAAATTTCATGTAAGAAAACACGGTAATTAAACAATGTTAATTCAGGCATACAAATAATCATGTGCATATCGCAGTACTTAACTGAATAACTTTTCTCCAATAACTTTTCGTTAGAACTTTGTCGACAAAATCAGTAAGCTCGTTCATTTCAGTGTGAATCAATATTTTTTTTATAATAAAGGGCAGCAGCAGCATAGGTAACACCAGAAGAAAAGCGCTCCCGACCTTGACAGAATCTAACTATTTCCTTGAAAAAGCCCATGAAAATCCAACATCTCATGTGGAACTTGGTTTATGTAGTAACGAAACAAGACAAGAAGAGCATTTACCTAATTTAAGTGCAGTTCCTCTCTCGTTGCTTGGGGTAAATTAGATAATTTGCGTCGTGCGTGAGATCTATTTCTGATGCGAATTATGAGGGCAGTGACAATAACACTGACAAACTCTTAAACACTTCAATGTGGTTTCTTTTACATTTTATACGTAAGTATTTGCGAAGGATTCTGTTATTTTTTTCTATATAAATGATATGATAGGTGGCTTCCGTCGCCTATTAACACAAGCGAATAGGAGCTTCAATGCTCTGCGAATTTAGTAAGGAAAATGGGCTCTGGCATCTGGGGAGTGTCCACTCACCAAAGCATAAAAGTTCTTATTTTACAGAGATTTGTAAGAGAGTATATAGTCACAGCCGCCATACGTGTTTTCACTATTATACTATTAGGTAAAACTTGCAGACCAAAGCCAACTTTTAAGAGGTTATTTTCGAAAATTAGTCTTGCCGGAAAAAGGGGCCGGTACTTTTGTCACGGAGCGCTAAAGTAAGCACCATAGCACCATAATCACCCAACCAATGGGATGACAAAATCTGAAATATTTTTTGTTAGCAGTGCATAAGTTGTTAGCACCTTCAAGATAATTGTTCTAATTCTTTTACAGGGAGCATGAGTGTAGAATTGCACTTTTTATATTAAAAAAGTGTGACATTCAGACTGACTATCCATTTTTTGGTACCGTCACTTAGGAATGCGTGATAAACCAAGAGAATTGCACTTGCACGACTTTTTTTTCAGTACTAATGAATCTACACAATTTCTTCTCAACCCATAAAGATTTTTTAAAATTATCTCAACTTTATATTATGTCTGAACAGGGGTAAACCTACCGCTAATACTCAATTACAAAGACTTAATATTATATTGTATTGTGACAGATTGTGCAGTACGATTCTTAGTTTATCTTTTCACAAAACATTTGCATAAGAGTATAATTATTATAGTACAGGATCTTAAATGAAACAATGCTAGTAATTTCCATTACATTCTAGTTACACTTTTGAGGCAACTTCCTTATAACCCTGCTGTTGTGTTCCTACGAGTAGGTACATATCCGGATAGGAAATACTTGGAGACTGCAGTTTATCAATGTTTATGAATTTGAACGCAGTTCAGTGCAATTACCTAACTGCACACGATAAATGATTGTGTTTCTTTGCTGGGTTTCAGCCGTATATTTCCGTGGTTTTCATATCGCTTAGATACGTATTAGGTATATTTATTGATATTACTGAATTTAGTTATTTATTATTGATTAGCTGAGCCAGCATTTTTCATTTTTCAAAGCGTGCGAAACGCGTTGAAAAATGAAAATACTTATATGAATCTATAACGCCTGACATCTTTATCGCTGTGACGACTGTGGCGCCGCCTCACAGCGATGTCATTTTAGATGTTGTGTTTTTCATTTTTTAACGCGGGTAAAGTGGCGTTTGTTTATAAGACAGAGCATGTTGAAGTGTGTTTGTAAAACACATGTATGAAATAATGTTTTATTGCTATTAAATCCAACAACAAACAAATAATATTTTTATACTCTTCACGAGTATTTCTAAGTACTTCACTGAATAAATAAAATTCAGGACTTTACTGATTAAATAAAATGAAACCAAGCACGAAAATAATTTAAAAAAAACCCCGTACTCAATAATTTGTCAATATTTACAAAACGATTCATCCCATGTTGCGTCAATGATCTTAAGTTCTAACTGCAGATAATTCTTACTTTAATAAGTTGTAGATGTGTTTATCGGTTAGCGGGCGTTTCCACTGTTAAACAAATAGTCTATATTTAACATTGTTTATGAATAATTAACATTAATACCACACAATTAAAGTTTTAAACTAAAGCCGCGCTGACATTTTTTAATCTTAAAACATATAGATAAATGTATTGTTTCAGATTAGTTACGGCGCCGCATTATATTGTCTGGGGATCTTTTTAAGACAAATGCAAATATTGTTTGATATAGGGCGTTAATATTAGGCTTCAGCTCTGTCACTAAGTAGCATCGTCTGCTACAGTAGGTAATTTAGATTAACTCCTCTGCTTACTGAATCCTTTCATCGTGCAATTCCTCGCTGATGAGGTTTAGCAAATAACATTCAATAGTCGTGGAACGGTGATGAACCGTTCATTCCGGTCGAATCCCTGTTATGAAACCAATGGAAGGTCCTCAAGTAACTATATATATTAATTTGAACCCGCCAACCATGAAATGAAAATTTATGAATTTATGAAAAGGGTTACAAATTTTGTTAGACTCTAGCATGAACCTAGAAAAAACAACGGACGGAGTGCTGTCACAGTACAACTGTCAGTGAAGCACCGATGACAGCACGTTTTTGAGTGTGCGTGTGCGTTTTTACATATATGGAAAGTGATTCCTTGTCCTTTTTTATCACGTAAAGTGGTACAGGAAAACATTTCACGATGCAGGTGGCATAAGTAAATAGTTATTTTAATAAGGTACTCATTACGTATACATTAATCAACGCTAGCAGCGTAATGGCTGACGCCGAGCTTATTATGATTTGTATGTGTGGGTGTTAAAGTGTAAATAGGGTACACGTTACCGAGCTTACTACGGTGCTTCACTTTATTAGTATATGGAATTCCGTCCTTCGTTTTTTCTAAGTTCATGGTCTCTAAGTTATTAATAATAGTGACAAAATTATAAATAAAAGTTACATTTTAACAGATTGTGGGCTACTCTCTCGTCATCGCAACATTTTCCCTTCAAGCGCCTATCCGTTGGGCGGCAGCCAGGCTTCATGGCGCGCCTCGACTACTCTTAGCCGATGTCTACCATCTAATATCCTTTGTGGCTACGGTCAACGTTTGGAGAGGAGTATGGGGATTGTTGGATGTTTATTTATTCCCAGGTAAGAAGTCAACTAAAAAAAAAAACTACAAATAATTTTAAAAACTGGATCAATGTTTTTTACATTGAAAACTACCATTACCAACGTCCATTTCGTCGGTTAATGGACACTAAAAATATGACGATAACAATGTGTCTATACTAACATTCCATTTAAATATTTTCACCATAAAATAATACATACAATTACTGAAGTAATCGTTCAGATTATATCTCCTATCATCATATAATAGTTTACACATTACGACGAGCCCATTGTTCGAGTGGTTGAGGCGCTAGCTGGCCTTAGTGCTCTGTCTCAGGGGTCACGGGTTGAACTCCCGACAGAGTCAACTTTGAAAAAGATATTTGTCAAAGTTGGTTTTGAACTAGCACTGGCAAATAGTGACGGGGCACACTGCCTTTTGTAGTTATTTATTGGCAGACTTAAAGAATAACACTGTGAAATAACAGCATACCTGCTGTTGTGTTTCGTTGAGTGAGTAAGGTATGCAGAACCTACTTGCCTATCCCTTATCCCAGGACCAAGTGTTGTCCACATTTTTAAGTCACATTCCATTTAATATACCGTCTTTTCTGTTCGACTTTTGTTATTGTACTTTTGCATTATTGTATCCTCAATGCTCACACGAAGTAATATTTACAGATACACCGAAACTGAGTAACTGGTGCTCGCATATAGTCAGTCTCGCGCTGCTAATGCTGTTGAACTGTTCCAACTCGGTGATAGTGAGAGGTGTCTACATTGACGCAGAGGAGCCAGCTGGGGAATGTGTCGTGTTCCCTTGCCATTATCTCAGACTGTTCTTCCACAAGGAGAGAACCAAGAAGAGACACAAAAGGGCTTTGGCAGCGGCGGCCGCTGCTTCGAGGAAAGCTGAAGATTCTAGCGTGCCTTTACAAATGCCTGAGGATAAAGTATAGTTGTACGCCTTCTAGGCAAATGTGTTCGCGTTCCATCAATTGGGAGTTCGATTCGATCGTTCTTATAATCGATTGTTGAGTCGACTTAAGTCTTCTTGTTGTTTAGTTGTATTTAGCGATTAGACCAACAATGACATTCTGAATCTTTTCAATGAACATACTTTCAAAGTTGCATGTAAGAAATGTCATTTTTTATTTAGGTACTAGTCAATCCTCCTTAAATATTTTAACACTTCCAAAAACAATGAGGCTAGTCCAGTAACATAAAGGTAAATAATAAAACTATAAATATATTATAATCTTCACTACAATGTGAGGATGTAACCTTTGTTAGGACTTCATAAGATCGAAGATTGCATGTCCAAATAGCTGATATTAAAAACGATTAAAATCTTTGGTTAAAAACATCCCCTGAGACCGCGTGGTTCATTATATAATTTTACGTTCACAATTCACATTGTCTTTATGAATTAATATTTTTGTTTTTCACATATTTCTAATTATTTTAAAATAATCTGAAAATAATTTCCTTACATTGCCATCTATATATTGTGGAAAATTGTAAAATATGTAATTCGTATTTATGTATAAATGTGTAAAGATGTATATACCAGAATGATGACTGTATGTGTGTTGACACTTCTACTTTTTTATACTTCATAAATTACCTATAGTATATGCTTGTAAAAAATTATTGTAAAACAAATTGAAATTGAATTTTCTTCACCTGAGTACGAGCGCACGGTTATTTAATTTGATTTTCTCCGTTTATCTGCCATTCAGATTATTTTAATATTTGTATTTTCATTTAAGTCTGTTTAAATTCTGAAAGTTTCGTTGTTATTTATACATAGATCAACTCATCTTGGCCCGCGGCGCTATGTGTGATAAAACTTTTAAATATTCAACACTTCCTCTCAAGCAACCATTCGACATCATAAAACATTTAAAACTAAACCTAAACCAGACAGACACCTTTCAAACTTAATAAGGGGCAATGGTTTAGTTAAGACATCAGCTAGACATCAGTTGTTTTGAGTAGAGACATACTCTAGTTGTATGACTGTCAGCAATGCATTGACGAACGATGTTATACCGAATATCAATAATATGTTTCGTTCGTCGGTGAGCAACTGGATTATTTGCTAATGTGATGGCACTTTGGTTGTCAACAAACAACTTAACATTTGAAAAGTGCACATCTTTGACAATATAACTGACTAACCTCTTCAGAAATACAGTTTCCTTTGATGCTTCAGCTAGCGCAACGTATTCCGCTTCAGTCGACGATAAAGCCATGCAATTTTGCTTTCTGCACTCCCAGGATATCAAATTCGATCCGAGTTTAAACAAATATCCTGAATACGATTTTCTGTCCTTAATGTCGCCTCCCCTGTCACTGTCTACGTAACCTGTAATCAATGGGTTCTTAGAATTTTCATTACATTTTCGAAATGTAAGGCCTAATTCACGAGTTCCTTTTAAGTAGCGTAAAACACGCTTAGCCGCCTTCATATGTATTGACTAGCAACATGAATTATACTGAGCTAAAAAGCTCACTGCTGCTGAAATATCAGGCCTCGTGTTGCAGGCTAAATAGTATAAGTATATATGTTACAAAATGAAAAATATAAAGAAATGACAAGTTCCATGGATGATATCGAAATTTACAATGTTTTAGTGACAGAAAAGCAAAAATATTTTTCTTTTAAATAGTTTAAAAAATACAATATAAACTGAAACTATTAAAAAAGTGGTTGGAATACTCGTACATTTAAAGAGTTCGCAACACACACATATAGTGCCGCGTGCCAATATAAATGTAACTACTTATACAACTTTGATTCTGAAATATTTTTATTTTATCTTGTTACTCTCGTTTCCGCTTGAGCCATCTGAATAATCTAAGTATAAATTAATTGTACTATTTTTATTTACTAATATCCCATAGAAAAATTTCACCTCCACGAATTTAATCAAGATTTTGTTCTATCTGTTAGCCGAGTTTAATACAATTCGATGGTTTAAGCGTGATCGAGTAACAGATATCGGAACATTTTGATAAACTTTCGCATTTATTATATTTAGTATTATGTTGTTACAAATGAATTATAGGTAGGTATAGTCTAAACTAAAATTGCGGGTCTTATTTAAATTCTGTCGGTGCGATATCAAACCACAAACTTCATAGACAAGAAAAGACGAAGTAATGTAATATGTATTTTATTTTCCTTTGTAATATTCTTATGATATAAAATTTTCATAAAAATACTGAAGAAATGGAGTTAGTATATGGTTTACTTAACATTTATTTCTGCTTAACTCCCTGGTAAGTAAGTATAAATTTTATAGCACAATATTGAATTTATGTCAACGGCACTGCCCCACAATAGCATAGCATACGACATAATATTGTGGAAGGAACTAAAATTAACACTATAATTGAAGTGTCGACTTTTTTAAACTATAGCCGATTAACAAAATGTATATAATTTTCAAATCTACATATATATAGTAAAAGATCTAAATCTTGATCTGTTTTTATAAACAGAGCTATATATCTGTTTAAAAAACACGAGTCTTTTTAAACTACAGTCAATTTACAGATTTATCTCTACTTAAATAGATATAAAAGATCTGTTCATAACAATTTGTTTTTTTTCTTTATTGTAGCCGTCTAATAAAACTAATCAGTCTTCTAGAATAAGCGTAAAGCGTCACGACGTCACGCGATGAAAATAGTGGTATCAGGCAGCAGGTAGCGCGCAATTTTCGTTTAGTTTATGCTTCATCCAAACTTTCATATTTTGTTTGTCTAATTTGCAAGAGACGACATTAATTGAAACATGTACAGGGACCAGTGCGACGAGTTATTTGCATGCGGTTGTATACACAATTTTATGTAAATATTGAATAATTTTAAGTATTATCTATAGCTTTAAGGACTATTCTCGTGATTCAAGTACATAATAAATGGATGGCCATTTTATCAATTGTTTTATTTAATTATACCGCGTTCATTAATAAATGTTATAATCTCTATTTTATTTATAACTGTCGAGTTGAACGACCCAATAGTATTTTTTTAAGATGTTTCAAATGAGTGCTACGGGCATATAAGTATATATGTATGCGAGTATATAAGTAATATATAACGATGTTATAAGTTTAACGTGTGTTTGTCTGCCTTTTCCAGAATATGCCAGATTCTGGTCCAATTATTTTTGTTTGAAAACTGGCGCGATCGGGATCGTTCTTAGATAGTTCTTAGATATAATTTATGAAAATATATTCAAGCGTTTGAAGATATCAGTCCATTTCTTAGTTGACAAGGGGATTTCACTAACTTTTACATGTTTGTTTGATGTGAGTAACGGCTGCCAGAGCCCATTTCCCAGCCCGATTTTTCATCCCTAATTCTACTGTGGTCGGCCTTCCGTTAAGCGGTAGTAAGTTATCAAGCGGTTATCACACTATTCAATTTGAAGGAAACCAATTAAGGAACCTAAGTAGTGAACTAGTTGATCACACTACACTAAATTGATTTCTAAAACGAAGACATAGATTGAAAATAGATAATAAGACTCTAAAATCTAAATTGGATCCAATCTGATACTGATATTCGCAACAACCCTGGTAGTAACCACCCCGTTAAAGAAGACCACCGTGAAACAAAAGAATGTGAGTATTGATGTATTTTGGTGAGTGAGTAAGATATTCCAGAGCCTATTTCCCTACCCTTAATCCTGTTAAGGTCTGCAGCGCACTTACAGCACCTGTGACGTTGCTAAAGGTCACGGTAACCGTCTACCTTCAAGTTGGTCGTCAACCTTTCTGGCGATCTTTACATACAAAACTTACAGTATAATTAAATTTGATACATATTTGATGATAGGCCTTTCGTTCCCGAGTCGTAAACAGGTAAGATAAGGTAATTATGAGCAGTCTTTGAAGATGTCATTAAAGGTTTTTATGACTATACATTCATACAGTTGTCACAGAAATTAGAATAGTCAGAGGTAGTTGTAACTCACACATGATAGTGCTATCTTGTCGGCGACGTCTCAATGGACGTGCAAAATTATCTGTTACCGAGAAATTGTGCAATATTAAACCTTGTGCTATCTACCGAAGAGCCATCTGAATAATATTTTAAGTTTGTCAGTAGTGTACAGTACAAGGACCTTTGGGTTTCTTCCAGGACATCTATTATTGGATATTTAATTCGACGATTTATTAGGTGATTTATTAGATCTCTCTGTCAGAAAATTGATATCAATTTTTACCGCATCGCGCATGCGAAAGAGACATAACAAAACATACCTGTATTATTAGTTAAAAAAATGCTTCTTTATTCAAAATCGATTTTGCAAAATAATCACCAATTTTAAACCTAGTCTAAACACACCTAAGTGAGCTGTCATAACCCTGTCCCTGTCCTTGTACACAGTGCACAACTTTGTAAAGTTCATTTCAAAAGTTGAGAATCGAAGCCGGAACTCCTATTTCAGATCGTGGTAACCACTTGAGCAATGGGCTCCATTTACTTACAATTGGATGCTCCATAGCATTTCTATTTTGATGGAAGTGAGGCTTTGCTATAAAATTTTGAACTTCTAAAAAACAAATTACAGAATACAGTAAAAAAATTTACAGAATTACAGAATTACAGAAATTGCAGCAACTTGCAAAACCTTTTGCTTATGTCTCCAACTACCATCAAGTGGGACTGTCTGGCAACCTTTACGAAAGTAAAAGAATATTTAGAGAAATATACTGCCTAACACCTCTTCAATAGGACGAATGAAACGGTCGATAATCTGCTAAAGCAATAAATAGGTAGGTATGTTTACTTCAAGGGAATTCTTGAAAGATAAACTATTAACTCTCGCGTCAATCATATTGACGTTAATTTGCAAGCAGCTCTGCGGTAGGTAAGCAAGCAATAACTTTTATTAATGTTGTGGTAATTTAATTCAATATATTTAAACGCCTATTCATCTGTATTTATTTTCATTCTAAACTCCATTTATTGTTGTTCAATATAAATAAAGAATTATTATTTTAATGTAACAGTCCACTTGATGGTAGGTAGCTAAGTTACCTATTAACCAAAGCAACACCACCGGTGTTACAGTTATGTTGCCGACTTAAGTATTATTAAGGATAAAGAATTAAAAAATCATAGTAAAATGGGCTCTGGCATACCTTATTCACTCACCAAAAAAAAAACAGCATAAGTGTTGTTATTTCAGTGTGATCTTCTGTAACCGAACCGGTGGGTGGTTATGCCGGATTCGTACCGGCTTCCTAGCGCGACTGTTGAACGGGCGGGGTCGCGGGACGTTATTACACGACCTCGGTGCCCCGTCACGGCTGTCCAGCTCGAGGAGGGCTACTTACGCTCCCTGTCGGAACCTCGGCGTACCCGAAAGTGGAGGTACGCCAGCCATTTCGGGGACCTTACGACGGGTGGCATTCTACCCCAAGACCACCGCCCTAGTCCCGGTCAGGGCGGAAAGCTGCGGACATAGGCCAGCCGTCTGCGCTCGAGCCTTCGGTGAAGTGAAGGTAATGTAGGCGGTTTTTAGAAGAATTTAAAAAATAAATTCGTTCACATGTCAGTTTATTATAAAATCCGTTACAAATACATTTTAAAAAAGTAGAAATTTTAAACAATAAAACATAGAACAATAGTTAGATTACAGAACCATTTTGTCCACTACGAGTATTTTACCCCCCTAAATGCCCCATATATTCAATATATTGTATTCAAAAATATTTTTTGAAAAATGTATTCATATTATGTAAGTATAATTTTAGCGTTTTAAAAAAATTAAATAATTCGCTAAAAACGTATGCTAAAGTTGTTATAGTCTAATCTAGCAAGATATTCCCAGTTTGTAAGCTCACACTTCTCAATTTTAGAACCAGGAGATCCAGCTGTACTGAGCCAATCTATCCTGAAACAGAATACAATAATATTTATCAATAAGTATAAAGACTTTATATAGCAAGGCCTTAAGCCAACATTAGAAGGCTTTAGTTATACGATTAGTCCCATAGGGACTCAGACCGAAACTACCGATAGTTTGCACCTAGCTTACTTAGTTATAATTTAAGATATTTTAATATAATTGGTTTGTTTTTCACTTTAGTTATTTTTCTTTTATTTAAAGGCTACGATCGCCCAATTTTAGTGTACTATTGACATTAATAATGTAAATGATAAGGAATAAGGAAAGAATAGGGGATTGGCAGTAAGCGATCATCAGCACTCCTGCTGCAAATCGTATAGAAATAGTTTTGAGAAATTCCACTTATCTCTACCAGTAGGTGACTACCACTTAGTATCCTAGGTGGAAAACGGGCGTATATTTCCATTCGAAATTCAAAATTACTTACTCATAGAATATCAGTTACAAAAGTTACAGGGCCTCTCATCATCTCTGAGTAAAATGTCAATTAGGCTAACCAAATTTTAAGGCACCGGTAAGAAAGCGTAAGTGTCACCGACTAAAGACTAAAGAAAATGTAGCCATTTGGAAAGAACGCATGATTCCTTCGACTGTTCATAAAAAAATAAATTAGATCAGCATTCAAATTTTGGGCCTTTGCTTCGATTTTACTTCACTGAAAAAGCTTCTAATAATATTTGAAGTAAAAATATAAATTATTTCTCGCAACTTTACATACTACATGTTACATGTAAAATGTTTACATATTTTTCCTTTCAAAAATTAAATGTGTTTATTTATATAAGACGATGTACCTACTAATTGGCACGTAGCCTGACATGTTCGTCATCACAATAGCAACGATGTTGACAAAAACACATCAATTATAAGGTAGTTTATTAAGATAATTAAGTATAATTTGGAATTCTTCCAATTTATTCTAGCTGCTGCACGCGATTTCGTCCGCTTCCCAACAGTGAAAGAAGTTTTCAAATCGGTCCAGTAGTTTCAGAGCCTATTCAATGCAAACAAACAAACAAATCTTTCCTCTTTATAATTCTAGTATAGATTAATATAGGTAATATGAGTTTTTATCTACATCAATTCTGGGTCGTACATTATGCTAAACTCGACAACCAGGCTGACAACACGACGGCCCACTTGATGGTAGATGGCTTACATCGTCTATGGCACAAGCAACGCCACAGGTTGCAAGAGCGCTGCTGACCAAAATAGAAATAAGATAAGGGATTGGGAAGGTATAGGGAAAATGGGCTCTGGCATCCCTTATTACCCGAAACACAAAAGCACACTTGCTGTTATGTCACGGTGGTCCTCTGCAAGAGGGCGCCCAAATGACTGAGCAACGCAGTGTGCCCTGCCACTACTAAGCTACTATATACTATATATACTATATCTATACTATTATATAAAGCTGAAGAGTTTGTTTGGTTGAACGCGCTAATCTCAGGAACTACTGGTGCGAACTGAAAAAATATTTTTGTGTTGGATAGTCCATTTATCGAGCAAGGCTTTAGTTGGGCTATATAACATTGTGAACGCGGACGAAGTCGCGGGCACCAGCTAGTTACTATATTAATATTATAAATGCGAAAGTAACTCTATCTGCCTGTCTGTCTGCTACATTTTCACGCCTTAACTACTCAACCGATCGTCATGAAATTTTGAATTGACGTTGTCCCCGGATACAAGAAAGGACATAGTGTACCTCTACCTTTAATCCAGAAAAAGTACCTGTTCCCGAGTGTTCGTTTAAAAATATAAAGAATTGGGCGCCACTATCGCGAGGTGGCGCCACCGTCATCACGCGACGCGATAACGATGTTAGGCGTTATAACTCATATTTTCTTTTTCAACGCGGAGCGCGGACGAAGTCGCAGGCACCAGCTGGTCCTTATATATTATAAAACAAAGTCTTCCGTCGCGTCTGTCTGTATGTCTGTTCGCAATAAACTCAAAAACTACTGCACCGATTTATATGCTGTTTTCACCAATGGATAGAGTGGTTCTCAAGGAAGGTTTTAGTATATAATTTATAAAGTTACGCAGACAAAGTCGCGGGCACCAGCTAGTACATATATTTAAAAAAAAACGTGTAACTGCGTGTCGCAGAAGCAAGCACTTACATGTGGTCCAACTGTGCTTTATTCCCTTGAATCTTGCCGACGATGGTTCCCTTTTTGGAGTTCTTCACCCATCCGACAACACCCAATTGCTCCGCAATCTCCTTGCAGTATTTTGTGAAATAGCAACCTACGAATAAATATTACATTATAAAAACAAATTATAATGTTTTCTTTATGGTCCAGTATCCCTAAAAGGAATTTTTTTCTGATTACTAACAGGCTGAATCTTCGTGAGTAGCTTCAGTTTGCCGAGACGAACAACTTTTTCCTCTGCGAAAATTCTCGATAGAGGTAGCTAAAGGAGTTAGAAGCCGTAAAAAACTTCCAAGCGTGGGACTGGGAAAACCTACCATTTAATTTGTAGGACTATGCGGCCATTTTATTATACAAATGTTTACTAAGCTGCAGACAAAAAATCAGCTGGTTAGTAATAATTTTTATGACCTCATTATTATGATTTATTGGGAGTGGTTTTTTGGGGGGGGGGGATACTGGACTATTAATAAGACCTCATAGACAAAATGTCTATTGTTTCTTTAGAGAAATATTAAGTTTTCTTAATTTTCTGCACCCGCTTGGCGTGGATGCAATTTATAGATCTCGAATGCTTTTTATATGGCAAATGATAATTGCATAAAAAATTAATACGGATATTTTTAGAATTATTATTTTTATGAAAAAAATAAATAGGAATACTGACATTCGGTGTTGAGTACTGTTTTCTGTTTTCCGAAAAAAAAAAAACATTAGTTTTAAATTACATAAGTAGCTTAAGGGCCTCTTTCACTAACTAAAAGTAAAGTGTTGATTAGTTACTTTTAGAAATCATTTTCTGTTTTATTGAATTATGCACTCGGTTTACTGCATCATTCGTTTTTTTTTATTATTTTCTATTTAATGTTTGGGACGTTTACCGTACAAATAAAGTTATATCAGCTAAATTATTCCCGGTGACAGGTGACTTTACATGACGGTTTAGCCTAATTGACGTTCGTGAAATAGGCGCTTAAACTAATGTTAATAATAAACTAATGTTTAATAATAATAAGGATAATTATTGTCTGTATGTTTGTTTTAGTATATAAACCACCCATTGACACCGACCTAATTGCGTGGCCGCAGCTAATTTTATCGACGTTGATCATTACAGATCAGCTGCCGATATATTGCCCAACACAAGTTCAATACTTGTGTACACAACTTTCTACATACTATAATGTATCTACATATTATAGTGTACATACTCTCATTCTATAGATAAAACTATGTACTCGTAATACGAATATAATATATATAAAATTTCGTGTCACGTTTCTTGACGCCAATGAACTTCTAAAACTACTGAACCGAATTTGATAAAACTTCGTAACTAAACAATTTGGTCCATTTTATTTTGAACCCGGGCGAAGCCGGGAGCGTGTAGCTAGTAATACTATATTATATAGATAACTAGCTGCTGCTCGCGACTTCGCCCACGTAACTTTGTAAATTATATACTAAAAACCTTCCTCGAGAACCTATCCATTGGTGAAAACAGCATGAAATCGGTGCAGTAGTTTTTGAATTTATCGCGAACAGACAGACAGATAGAAAGACAGACAAAAGTGGCGGAGGACTTTGTTTTATAATATGTAGGTAGGGATTGAATCTGTATAGATTATTGTGTCAACTATTGAAGTAGATTGGAAGGCAAATTGAAAATCCAACTCGTAATTTTTATGAAGTTGTATATACACTGTTCTGTAAATAATTGTGGAGATATCGACAGATCATGGATTTTCAGAAAAAACGCTATTATGTTTGACCTTATTTCAAAACGCATCGTTCTTGAGGCACTGCATCCTTACCAAGTGCAACGTGTATAAAGATTGCTGCCCTTATCCTGGAATCCTTGAGACTATCCTGCAGGGATTATGTTTTACCGGAGTGAGTTAAGAAAACTTAAATAAAAACCGGAACTTTTGGCGGAACTGTGGCGCGATGTATTTACACACATTTATGCATAGGTGGCCACACGCCACTTTTTGCAAAATGTTCACAGTCGGCAGTTGGGAAATCCTTGCCTAGTGCGTGAAACAATAGTACAAGAAAATTTACTAATAAATTAAAATTTGAGTCCCTTAGGGGATTTTTTGATATAAGTTTTTAGAATATATACATATAAAAACCTGTAGAAGGGGTGAAAAAAAAAACCGCCAAATTCTACAAAAACTAAGTTACAAAAAAAGTTTCAAACAATATTTGTAGAGAATTTAGTTTTACATAAAAATGTTTTTATAACTTTTTTGTTTAAATTAAAATTAACAGAGTTATAAAATAAGGGAGGTTATAAAATAAAGAGTTGATAGGTATTTTTTTTAAAAATCACAGGGACTCAAAATTTATAAGATAATAATTTGTACATCCAACAATCCAAAATGTCTTTGTATGAAAGCGACAATCCGTGTTTATAATAATTGTTTTTACAAAGCTTACCTATAGCTTTCGGTAAACAAATTTTTGTGTATTTTTTTTTTTCTCAAAAAGCCTATTATGTACGAATGTTTGATATCAAGTTTTACTAAAAAAAAATTAATTTCAAATGACGGTCCAACGTATTATAATATTTTTGAAATAAATTGAATAATTAAGACGCCATAAGTACCCCATACCGTCTGTGACAATCATCCCCATAGAGAACTTTTTACCTTTTAAGTGACACTTCTGAGTAACTGAGTGCCTGTCCTTCAAGGTTCCTCAACAAAAAATATTGTTCAAACTTTCAAACACACCTTGGACCTGACCAAACACTTCAAACTCGACGGAAGCTAACGCAGGAAACGGATTTTGCTCTTGTGCTGCCTCCGATCCTGGTTCCGCTTCAGCCGTCTGGTTCTGCTCGGTTGGCTCGTCACCACTCATCTCGTAAACAGTATCACCGGTTAGTTTGACTAGAACTCAACCGCCCTAGCGTGTGAACGGCCGCCCGCCTAACACTGCCAATGTTACGTCTACCGAGCTCTTTTTTATTTTTAATCTTGTAACGAAACATACATGTAACAACTTGTAGATATATATATTATATACAATTACATCTACTTACATATTGTGTAAATACATCTGAAAGTTAAGCATCGCCATAACTTTATCGCCATAACTTTATCCTATAACTACATTTAGTACATTTACTAATGTAAAATTCCGCCTATCCCTAAAAAATACCAATGTACTGTTTGTATTTTTTTCCAACATGTGTATCAGTAGTAGATAATATGGTTTAAGCTCAATTAGAAAGTCGGGGGCTAGTTTTGAATTATAGCTTGTACATTTTATTGTTTATTTTATATTAAAAAAGAAACTAATAGGTAGCCATTTTGTTGTGTGTAGTATATATCAATTGTAATTAGACATCATCCTTGTTTACAGGATGGCTGAGAGAGGTAGATCCCCCCACAATAGTGGAGTGGTTCGTTCCGTTAGTTGAACCAATTACAATTATTGAACCGCTGATTGAACAATCTATGTTTCCTAATCAAGGTAGGTAGGTACCTACATATTATTCTACTACATAGATATACCTCTTAAATAGATGAATATTTAAAAAATACAACCATAGACACGAAAGAGTTATACATTCACACCTGGACAGCTTCTAAACTTACAAAGCTCAGGTACGGTAGTGTATGGAGTACCTACTGTTCAGCTAAAGACCTCTGGACGGCTCAGCTAAACATAAATTAGCAGCATTCGACTCTGTAGAACACTGTGCCAAGAAGCTCTGGTACAAACCAAGCTCCAGAGGCTATAACACCTGCACAGAATTCCCTGCCTGTCGGTTTTCTATCAGATACATTTTGAAGAGTGTGCACAGGAACTCCATGACTTAGTTCCTCCATCTCCTTTTTATCATCGAACTGCTAGGCGGTGATCATCATCTGTAGGACGCTGCTGAACATAGGACTCTCCCATATTTTCCAAAAGGACCGGTCGGAAACAGCGTCGACCAACGGCCCATATCAGATCGTCTGTCTACCTTATGGGTGGACGTCCTACGCTGCTCTGGATGGTCCGTAGCCTTCACTCAACAACCTCCCGCACCCAGCGCCCATCGTCTCTCCGTACTGTATGTCCCACTGCCCACTGACCATAACAGGCACTGCGTAGCGTAGTTACTTCACATGTGCTTAAAAGCTTACAAATTGTTACTGTGCCCTCCTGACCTGATCAAAAGCCGTTCTTATCACCTAAATCTATTAAGCATACTCATAGTTACAGTGTTTTATTTGTAAAGGCAAATAAAACACTGTAACTAATTTTTATTTTATGTTCCAGTACTGTCTATATACTCCCAAATATGTTAAAAAGGGTTTACTTGCTGCTACACATTGTTCAGGCGAACATTTAATATAACAAGAAAAATTAAACATTTTCAATGTAGGCCTACTAAGCATTTTGAGACCAAAATCAATAAAATTATGGGGAATAAACAAAGATTAAACAAAACATTCTTATTGGATGTGAACAATAAAAATTACAATAACTAAACGCCTACGTCAAATGAACAAAATGTCTTTGTCAATGTCAATTGATGTCAAATTTAATTGTTTTGAAAGCTCTCTGTCATCTGTCATGCGAATTAAACATACTTGCTAATATTTTCTACTAGTAACCACCTTATTGTTATAGAAATAAAGTTTTATTTACTATAAATAGCCATATTTTTAAAATTGTAATAAGACCTTTAAATTCACGATAAGGTCGATAAGATTCATTGGGTTGGGCTTTTTATCGTGTATCGTGATATTAATTTGTATTTGGCTCCTACCTGATGCTTGAAATATTCAGTCAAATATCATAGATGGGCTGTCCAACAAGGAAAGTTACTTAGTTAAAAAGTTTGGTCAAACCGTCAAACAAAACAATTACGTGCTTGTGCTTGTCTTTACCGGCCGACCGGCCTATGTAACATAACATAAAATAGTATTGATTGTTTTTAAATTATAATCAAATTATAATTCACAAAACTGTGTAGATTATAAATACAAAAAAAAAATGTCAGTTTGTAACAGTGGTGATCAAAATCTAGACGCGGCTGTAAAAGGATGGTTAATACGGGATAAAGTAAGTAAATAATATGTAAGATATCTTATTTTATCATCTATGTTTTATATATTTTCATTTTCAAATGACTATCATTATTAAAAAGTTAGTTAGGCAAACTTTTTTAAACTTAACACTGGTGTATGAACCTAGGCAATTTAAAAAAAATTATATAGGTACTTATTAGTATTACTAGACTGTTTCTTTTCTACTACGACTTTAAAGTAATTTAGTATTAATAAAACGTAATTTGAGTGATTGAAAAAAAAATTAAAGTAATTTACATAATAGAAATATTTGAATGCCCTTGTCAAATAGGACATACTCTGTACCCTAACTGCTGTTTATTTGTTTATGTAAGTTAGAAATCAGTTTAAAATGCCTTAGTTAATTGCCTAAAACATACTTATTTAAGATATAAGAAAGTGGTCACCAGAACAAAACAAGCCTACTAAATAAACTCTTGATTGAACTAAATAACTCTGTAAGAATTTTTTATGATATACTAGCTGGCGCCCGCGACTTCGTCCGCGTTGAAAAAGAAAAAAGTAGCCTATCCTGTGTCCTGTATGGTATAATAATCTACCAAGTTTCATAAAAATCAGTTAATTTGTTTAAGAGTTATGGAGGAACATACATACATACATACCTACTCTTACAGATTTATTATTAGTATTAATTAATTAATTTTAATAAATTTACCTGAAGTTGCTTAAAATATTTAACATAATTATAATTAAATAAACTGTTTAAATAAGAAATTATTTTTATTCTACTTTAATTTAAACTCAAGTATAAACTGATTTAAACATTTAAAACTAATTTTGAATTTGATAAATTTGTTATAGAATCCTACTACAAGAAAAGAGGTAGAGGATGATATAAAAAATGAACAATGGGACAAGTTATCGAAAACAATGCTGCATCGGCAGAAGTTTGGCACGGCTGGACTGCGTGGCCCCATGGGTGCTGGTTATATGTGCATGAATGATGTGGTGGTGCTGCAAACTGCTCAGGTAGTATACTTAGAAAAAGGAGGGCTCATTCCTATCTAACTATACTAATATTATAAAGTTGAAGTTTGTTTGTTTGTTTGGTTGAACGCGTTAAACTCAGGAACTACTGGTTCGAATTGAGAAATTCTTTTGCGTTGGATAGTCCATTTATCGAGAAAGCTAGTGAAATATATAAAGTAAGAAAGGAAATAATTAAAATGATTCTTTAATTAGTAAATAGACCTATTAAAGATATATTAGATCTATATATATTCAATAGAAGCATTAGATGGCACTCAATGGAGGTTTCATTTTATTTGGTTAATTCATTTTATTTTATTCATTTTATTTATTTTATTAACTTTAAAAAATATAGCCTGATAACGTAGCTTTCTATAGGTAAAAGAAATATTAAAACCGTTCCAGTAGTTTCGGAGCCTATTCAATGAAAACAAACAAACAAACAATCAAATCTTTCCTCTTTATAATGTTAGTATAGACTTATGGAAATTTGGAACTTTGATTGCTAATTTAAAAGCAACCAAAGTTCCAAATTCACTAAGTACCAATTTAACTTCTGAAAATTTTATTATATCTATCCAGAAATATACTGGTATTAAATTTTTTTCTACTAAAGCATCATCACAGGTGCTGCAAGTGCGCTACCGGCTATATAGTTGGATAAAGAAGGGTTATGGAAATTGTTTCTGCTGGCATCCCTTATGAGTATGGTACTCTTCTGTAAGGGGGTGGCTACTGCCAGACGGGCTGCCAAAGTGACTGCTAAATAATATGACATTAAGCGCCTCTTTCACAAACGTCAAGTAGGCCAAACTGTTATTTAATGTCACCGGAATCCGGGGATAATGGAGCTGATATACCTTTGTTTGTACGGTAAACATCCCAAACATTATATAGAAAATAATATTAAAAAATCGGCTATCGAATGATGCAGTAAACCGAGTGCATAATTCAATATAACAGAAAATGATTTTTAAAAGTGACTAATCAACACTTTACATGTAGTTTGTGAAAGAGGCCCTAATACTTCATTAATAATATGACATGTAGCTTAAAGTTGCTGAAATAGAATTAAATTAATAATATTGTTTTAGGGTTTGTGTTCATATTTGAAGAAACAATGCAACAATGATCAGTTAAAACATGGTGTGGTTGTGGGTTATGATGGTCGCCATAACAGTAAAAGGTATACTTAAAATCACTATATTTCTAGTTATTTTTAAAGTAAGTTAGTTATTTAAAGTTATTTTGATAAAAAACCTGTTTAAAATAACTATTCTTCTTATTGAAACAAAAAGTATCCGCTACCTAAAATTCAATGTCAAGGTTAATGCAATATAATGCTTAACAGTTGGCGACTTTTTGCCTCACATAAGGCAAAAAAGAACTAAACAAGGAAAAATTTTTATGACTTAAAATCTTTTGTCATTCATAACTATGTTTAAAAACGTTGGCCATTGAAAATCATAATTTGAAACCACAAAAGTGTTTCATTATTTCTTTAAACAATCTGATGGTCAACTGTAATAAGTGTTTAAATGATAAATTGGCAAAAGTACTTTATATTCGTTCCCGCTTGATTTCGTATTACACGCTTTCAATAGACTTGAATTAAAATATTTTGAACTCTGACCGCTGTTTGACCGTCGTCGGCGGCCGTTTCTTAATTTTAACAACCAACTTTATTACGTTGCTTGTAAGGCGGCTCTTCCGCAAAAATAAAATCGAATTCTAAAATGTGTTCCTAGAAATAAAAGTGTCTTATTGCCTGTTATAAAAATCGCTTCATTTTATATCATTTATCATTCGTTTATCGGCTATTGTAGTCAAACTTTTTTTTATTAAAAAAAATTAAAAAAAAAAATTATATATAAAAAATTAATCTAGGTATACTTCTAAAGTCGTTTGTCCTGACCGACTAAATCAACAAACGGTTTAGTTGTCATCTCGCACGATTTTATTTCGTAAGAAATGTGCGAAAAGCCAACTTTAAATTTCACAGACAAAATTAGAATACTGAATTTCGGAACATTGGTTTAATTTATTATAACGTAATAGTCTAACTGTTTAAGAAACTTCCCTTGTAGTCTTTCTAATCGGTCGCGATGAACCTCACAGTATAGTCGCCAAACCGAACAATCAAACTCCAGGCGGCTGCGAAATCAAACGGTTGGCCTTGTTTTTTGGGGAAAATGTTTCGACTTGTCTATGTTTTTTTGTTATTAAGCGGCGATAGCCACTTACCATCAGGTGGCCCGTCAACCTTAACAGCTTTTTTATGTAAAAGCCTTGAAGACTTTTACATAAAAAAGCTGTTAACTCAGAACATTTTCACTTTCACCTAGTGGAGGAAAGAACGTTGCCTAAACTCAACCGAAGAACTCAACCATTGGCTACAAACTGTAGGATAAATTATAATAGAAGTCTATCGTAAAAATTGTCTCACTAGTATACAAAATTTAACCACGGAGATTAAACTAAACAGTGTAATGGGCGCTATAAAATAAATGAAATTAAAAATAAACAATTGATTAATTATACTAGCTCAAAAAGTACAGTCGGGGTAAAAAAGGTTCGTCACCTTAAGGCGTAACTAGTTGACAGCCCGAACTCATCGTTGCCTGTAGCTAAAATTCATTCTGTTTCACACAGAAATTGGGCGAAAGAGAAAGACCGATGATGAGCAGTTAGAACATAGCGCGCACACATACACAATTGGACCGTATTGTGACGTTGTTAGGCAACGCACACTGCGAGATCTCGTCGAACGCGGACGTTTGCCGCGAGTGTTTTATCACTAATTTATTGTAGTACTAGTCTAGCAGCACGCCCCGGCTTCGCACGGGTATTTAACAAATAAATGACGCTTACATCGCATATTATAGTCTGGGGTGAGCGGCGACCACGCCACGCGACTTTTTTCTAATACTTACATTTTTAAACTCGTGATATCGTTCGAATGGAATGGTATAATAAAGACATTTAATTTAAACTCATACTTGTAATGTTCCTTTCAGTAGTGTTGTATATAGTGATTTTAGTATGTCTTTAGTTGGTAAGCCTTTTTAAATAAATAAATACTTATGCTGTTGCGACACTTTGTATAGATATTGATGTGTTCTGCAAAGTTTTCGCAGCGCACGCGATGTAAGGAATATTTTAAGTAATTTTTTTTACACCTTGGGTTACATTATTGGAGTTTTAGTAAGGATCTCTAATTTTTTTGAAAATTTATATAACATAGGCTATGTTCATCGCTGATAATTTAGCTTCCTAACAGTGAAAGAACTTTTCAAATCGGTTCAGTAGTTTCAAAGCGTATTCAACGCAAACAAACAAAGATTTAAATCTTTGCAAAGAAACAAACAAATTAGTATAGAAATAAGGTTAATTTTCCTGATTAGGATGTAAATAAAAGAAAAATACTTTTCATATTTATTTATTTTATAAACATTGGTATAACATAAAAATGAATGTTATATAAAATACAAACACAAAAAGTCTAAATTAGCACATATGGAGTTATTATTTTATTACTAGGTACTTCACAGAGATAATAAATATCCGTTGCGCTATTGATTTAACGTGATTGAGTAACAAATACCGATGAGTAAGATACAATACGTGATTGAATACAAATATGAACATCATCATCATCACACACTTTCGTTCGCATTTTATAATTATTATGATATGTATGCGTGGTATTGGTGCTAATTCTCTTGTCATAAAAACTAAACTATAAATTAAATTGACAGTACTAAAATTATCATATTTGTCAGACACGGAATGAAATAGGCAGAAATACATTTTTATAAATAACCCAGTCACTGAAGACATCTTAGGTCGCAATAAATTGCACTGTCTTGATTTTTTGGGATGTTGTTAGGATAGATACCAGTAGTGTAAAACTAAGTTTGCAGTTTCGAGAGACCTGTGTGCTAACTGCACGGTGCTCGAAAAAGCTCGAAATTTTCAGACTTTTTTCAGTTTTTCTCTTATAACTTCTGAAAAGTGCATTCTATGGAAAAATCATCCTAGACACTCTTAAAGAAAATAAATTTTGCTACAATTCGAGTGTACCGCAGCTCTGTATGTCAAACAGATCTCGAGATACACTACTTCAAAAATGGGTCATTTTTCCCAAAAAGTTAGAAATTTTTGAAACAAAATATCATTTTACATGGAAAGTTATGAGAAATGAAGTTGTAGAGCATTTACTTAGTTTCAATTTGAGCACAAGTACAACTCTGTAGGGCCAATAACTTCACTTGTTATCAAGTAAATAAGTAATAGATCCCTTTTGGAGGGGGAGACAAGTTAAATTGAGTATAATAAAATAATAATAATGTGCAAATAATATTAATGTGTAGGTTCTTATCAATATTGAAGTCACAGAGGTGAAGTGGTGGAGGAACCTCACCTAATACCAACGCCAAAGGGTTTTAGTCGGTTAATGTCCGACATAACCCACAGGCCACCCCGGGTCTGTGGGTATCCATGGATGAGATTTCCCCTTGTCAAAAAGAAAAAAAAATGTAAACTTGGTTTTACACTACTGGTATCTATCTTAACAACATCCCAAAAAATCAAAACAGTGCAATTTTTTGCGACCTAACGCGATTTGCTGACAAACGCAAAGGGACGGCCGAATCAATTCATAAACAGCACTTGAGTGATGAACGACACTATGTGTCCGTCAAAATCGACGCACAGGTAAAGTAGCCGCCGAGGCCCAAGCTATATTAGCGAACGCATTGTGTCCCGGCTTATGTCAAAAGCAAGGTTATAATCGTTGGAGTTTGAATGGTCGTCGGTTATTTCAGGTTATATTCAATTTGAAAATTATATTTGTATCAACTATGTACTTTCAACCAATGGATTACAGTAGCGAAGAGGAGTTTGATAATTATATCAGTGTAGGATTTCGAACAATAAGTACAAAAAAGTAATAGGTGGTTTTCAAAAATCCTTTCGATTACTACAGTGCGGATGAATTTAGGAGGCGGAATAGATTTTCAAAAGATAATATTGTTCTATTCGTGCTCCTGCCACTGATTAGTTAAAATCTCGACAAACTAACCAAAAGAGGCCTTCCAATACCTCCTGTTTATCAGTTACTAGTGGCCCTAAGATTTTATGCTTTTGGGAGTTTCCAGGTTATTGTACCTCTCTAATTAGGAAAAAAAATTACAAATAAACATTTGTATTATAATATGAATATAATTTATTATTTATTGTAGATAATAACGAAATACATTGACTTAAAAAAAATGTTTCAATAAAGTATAAGCTTTATTGAAGTAAATGATTTACCATTATATTATTTACAGATGATTACTGGAGACCTTATAAAAATCAGTCAACCTACAGTCTCGTAATATTAATATTTGGTCAATAAAATAATAATAAAAATCATATACCCACGCCGAAATAAAAATAAAACAAGCAACGCCAAACGAAAAATATTATACAGGCATATACAGGTTATAATATTAGTTAACATCTGTAATATCAATTGTCAAATACTAGAGTGAAGTATGCCACAATAAATTAACCAATCACAGGGCCGTTATTCAATACATAGTAAAGAACTTCTTGAATGGGATGGCTTGATATGAGTAACGCATAGCGTTCTTTGTATAGTATTGCTACTTAGACAAGTATCATTTGTGAATACGGGTGTTATACATACAAAAAAGTGTCAAAGGTAAAAATTATTCTCATAAAATTCTAAACAAGAGTATAAAAGTTTTTATACTAACTTTCAAAGTTTGAAAACTGGCGGTAACTTAAAAACCGTCAAGCTAATCAAAATAATGTAGAGAACATATTTTGTTTAAAAATTTAATGTGGATAATTTTTGTTTTTGATACTTTTTGTGCTTATTAAAGTTTTCGCAAAATACTTAAAAAATCGTTAACGGGTTGAACCGTTAACCCAAACAAGTTTGAAAACTTTATTAATTTGTTTGATTCCTCCATACATTGCTTACATAGAATGTCTGTATATATACTTACAAATTTGAGATGTTACAAACAGAAGCGTCAGTTTCAATGCATCCCAGTTAGTTTGAGCCTGAATATTATAGTAGCTAAATCCTTTACAAGGGGCATGTGCTGAGGGAATAATATCTTTGAAGGAGGAAACACAAGGTTGATTATGTACGTCTGTTTGAACCACCATTTGTAGAAATGATTCTTGAGGTGACCTAAAACAAAAATATATTAGTTAAAAATATACAATTAATAAAATAAACACTACATAGACACTGGGATTTAGTTACGAATTTGAGTAGCAGTAGCAGAACATGAGGAAGAAGATGCTTTGTATGTTGTTGCTTGAACCACAATTGCTTTATATGCCTCAGGATGGTTTACATGAGGTGATCTAAAACAGGAATTATATAAATAAAAATTAGTTTTAAATTTCTAGAAAAATAGAACCTGATTTAAAATTATTTTACAAATAGCTACCCGGGGTGCATTTTTTTACGTAAAAACCTTCCCTGATTATGCCTCTATCCATGAGTGAAAACAGAATTAAAATCGGTCCAGCCGTTTTCGAGTTTTGCGCTTAGCAACACATTTTGCGAGAAGCAGTTAGGTATAAGCGTTTTTTTTTTCTCCATTACGACGATCCTTTTGCGGTTCTGTTTCATAAAATAAAGCATATAGCTATAAAAGCAGCACATACCTATTTATTTATACTGTAAGAATTTTATTATTTATGGACCATAAATTTAAAAAAAATACTAGGACAAAATTATCTTTACAGGGATAAGAAATATTCGTTGCTCTAAGATATAATTATTATACTCTAACTATTCAAATCCATCCAGCCATTTCCGCCTGATTGAGTAATATAAGTATATTATGATAATGTGATACTCATTATTATTATATTATGATAATCATTATTAATTAGTATGATTTGCATAGCGTTGCCATCTCTAAAATAACGATCATAAAATTCAGTCCAGCCGTCTCGAGTTATAAATAACTAGCTGGTGCCCGCGACTTCGTCCGCGTTCTGGATGAAAGGTACCCTATGTCCTTTCTGGTGTCCCAGACAACGTGTATTATGTATGGCCGACCAGAAAAGTGCTTTATCAGTTTCGATAACAAATTCCATTCATTTCAAAATTCGCTAAGGCTTAGGCCGGTTTCAGTGTTCTCCTGACGGTCAGTACTGACGATACGTACTACCGACCGTGCGACTGACGCGGTTGTCACTTGTATGAAAATTCACAAGTCGTTACAAAGCTCGCCTGACCGTACGCACGCGTATTGCTACCGCGGTCGGTCAGGAGAGCACTGAAACCGGCCTTAGATTTGAAATATAGGTATTGATTACTGATTGACATAATTGTCACTGAATTTTCAAAAGAAAACTGACCTTATTATTCTACAACATACAAATAATGTTAGGGTGATAAAGTACTTTATTTGTCGAGTTTACCTATATAATATACCAAAAATTATGTATATATTATAACAAAAATTAGATTAAATATGTAATAAAACTTACCCATTATTTTTATATTTTGTAATTTGGTACAATGTGACGAGATTGTCCAAAGAGAGTCAATGTGATATGAAAATATGAAGTCACTTGTACAACAGCCTTGCCTAACTAAATAATAAAATAATGTCTTTACGTACAAACTATGCCACGTTATAAATAACTAGATAAATATAATATTTACGATGTATTTAGTAGACTATAGACTCTAGTCTAGCTCAGTCTAGCTGACAGATGACAGAGTGTTGCCATTGCCAACCTTATACGAAGTAATATTCGGGGCCCTAATAAATCCGTATAAATTCCGTATGACTGTGTATTGTATTGTAAAAAAATATCAATTGCAAAAAAACAACCGTTTTCATAGGATTCATTTATTAAAAACTAACTGGTGCCCGCGACTTCGTCCGCGTTGCAAGGAAATGCAGGAAATATGTGAGTGGTAACGCCAGACATAGTTATCCCTGTGACAACGGTGGCGTCGCCGCGCGACAGTGGCGCCCAATCCGTACAATATCTTTTTTTTATCCACACAATATCTTTTTATCTTTTTATGTCTTATTCTGATGTATAAGCTATATTGTTGTGAATTTCATTGAAATCCATTCAGTAGTTTTTGTGTGAGAGTAACAAACATCCATACATTCATACAAACTTGCGCATTTATAATATTAGTACCTACGGAATAAAATGATAATGTATGATTTTAAATAATAATTATAATAAATGAATAATTGATAAATTAACATCGAAATCAAAACAATGGTGCAATAGATACTTGTTAGGCAGTGTTGTCCATCAGCTGGATTATTTAGTTTCGTATTTATTTATGTACAATACTACTTATTGTATTTTTTTATATTGTATCCTTATAAAATTATTATTATTTTATATTTCTGAACATATAATTCCGCATAAATATTTGTATGTTTAAGTTACCCGTATGTGAAGTTGAAAATTAGTACATATACGGATAAATCCGTATAAATGGCAACACTGTGACTCCCTGCCCGGCCCATTCAAGGAGGATAGAGGTAACTCTTATCCTCCTTGATACCATTTATTGTGTGGGCGTGCCTTCCCTCCACTACCCGCGGGGGAAGAAAAGTCGAGTGAGATGCACATCGATTCATACCAAATATGAGGACAGAAAAAATCACAAATAGACCCTTGGGCTAACGGTTTTTATGAAAAAACTACTGCATATATCTATTTTGTGTAAAGTTATTTCAACTCTTGAATAACTAATCAATGTTTATGGGCAAAGTATTTTGGAGTTTTTGTAAACTAGAGTGACCTATTCAACCTCAAAGTTGCATTAAAACTTGTGTTAAAATATGGATTTTTCAATGATCATATCTTTTAAATTAATACTTTTTTTTAAGGATTGTATGCCTAGAAACTTAGTTAACGACAAGATAAATCGGTATCATGCTTACTTTTGTAAATTAAACATAAAACAGCGGTGTAATTAACCTTAAACGTTTGTATGTAGGAAAAGTGACTTGTAAAACCTTAAAGTCGAAATTCAAAAGGTACTAAGCGTCTACGGTTTTGATAAAGGAATGAATTTGAAAACTGACGAAGGTTTTCGTACCCCGACTTTACAATCAACTTGGTCACAAGTGTAAATTTTTCACAAGTAGCAAGTAAGATTTTATCATTAAGGTTTTTTTGCAAAGAAGATAGAATTTTGAGTATCTGAATTCTGAATTCAAATTGTCTTTTAATTCTAAGATACTGTGAGTAACCAGGAAGAGATATTTTTGCGCATGATGGCCGTCGATCGACTAATGATGGCTTATAAATCGTCTGGTCTCGCCAACATCCTAAAACCATTGTTGTATTCGACACGGAAGGTGTTGATGGCCTTAGACTTTTAGTTGGTATACATAGGCTACACGCGTAGTATACTAGGTAAGCCTTTGGTAATGTAAGAATTTTAATTAAACCATTTCAGATTCGCAGAACTAACAGCTAAAGTTTTCATAACGGCTTCAATACCTGTCCATATATTTAACGACGTGTGCCCTACACCGTTCGTGTCGTTTGCAACGATCCACTACTCGGCAGTGGCCGGGATAATGGTTACAGCGTCTCACAACCCGAGACAGGACAACGGCTATAAGGTGTACTGGCGTAATGGGTCTCAGATCATTTCGCCCGATGACGACAACATATTGGAGGAGATATCGAACTGTTTAGAGTGAGTATAATAATTCGTTCCTTATTGACCCGCCGATAACATTTTTCAGATAAGTAGATACTAGCCAACGCGTGTGGCAAGGTCGCCGTTTGTTAACACGACCTTAACGTAACAATGTTGAAATTAGCTAATATTATTGCACTTATTTATAGTGTAGGTACTAACTGGTGCCCGCGACTTAGTCCGCATTGATTAACTCGCTCAGAAATTGAAGATTGGACAGTGCCGCAGAAGACACTATTTTATGGACACGTCCTTTCATTAACCGCCATAAAAATCAATTTATTTTCAGTTGTTTGAAAAAAAAATTATGACACGATGAACAGTTGTTCTTATCGTTAAGTGATTGGTTGATAATGTTTATGCAACTGATAGCTATTATTAAAAAATAAAAGTACGTAACGTATTGACAAAGCAAAAGATATTATTAGGAACATAATATATCGATAAGGTATTACTGCTGCTGCCAAATCACCGCCACACTATCACTTGTGTTTAATTAATTATAAAACATATAAAAACTAATTATAAAAACAATGTCTGTGACTAATTTTTTCAAGCATTTCCCCTTTGTGTAAGCCATCGCAGATTTCTTTGACCTCTTTAAAAGAAAGTAAAGTAGATGTGATTGCAGGGCTTTACTGACACATATAAATAAATTGTAAATATAGCTTTTAAAAATAGAAACACATAGAAGCAAATATAAAAATATTTCAGTTTATAGAAGCTATTGAAAAATGAACCACGAATGGTTAGAACTTTCCCACCTTTAACTAGTCACATTTGAATTTTGACACATTGACTGTGTGGTTCCCGAACAGGGACCACCAAATACAACAAATTCCTAAAATGTTACAAACTATAGAAACATTTTACAGTATACCCGATGAGCATTGGGATATCGCAGACATTTACTCGGATAAATTGGTTCAATTGTGCTCCGAAGAGATATCCTTGAAGTACTATGAATACATTGAGAGCACATTGGCCTCGGATGTTCTGCAGCGGAACAAGGAAGCCAACGTGACTTGCGTTTACAGCGCAATGCACGGAGTCGGTGATAAATTTGTGGCCGAGGCCTTCAAGATTGCAAATCTTAAGGTAATTCATATAACAATATCCTTCCTTTTTTAGTCCCGACCTCTTATCTAGTAGTTACTTATCTATATAATAGTAGTAGTACTAATAAAAAGGCCAATTTGAAGTAACGTCACGCATGCTATTATTTCAGTGACTAAGTAAGGGATGGATGAACCTCTATTCCTAACTTTAACTTATTTTATCCCTGTGACACAGTCTTGACTCGTTTTAAAAATAATTACAGGTGCCAATATCTGTTCCACAACAAAGAAACCCAGATCCCGATTTTCCGACGGTGAAATTCCCCAACCCCGAAGAGCCAGAGTGCCTGGAACTCAGTAAGCGATTGGCTGAACAGAATAACGTGAAACTCGTCATAATCAACGACCCGGACGCCGATAGGCTGGCGGTGGCTGAATTCAATGAAAGGTGAAGTCAATTTATCATTCTTTATTCCCCTGTCCTCATCTTGTCCCCTGCGAAGGTGACCGTTTACCATCAATCGTCAATTGATTTCGTGGTTATTATTATTTTGAAAGACAATAGAGAAAAAATAATATTTAACCTTTAAATATCTCAACCAAATCTACATTTTTGATTTAGTACACACCCGACAGATTCCAGTTTCGTCATAAATCGAAGTTTATGAAAATTTAGTTCGCTTTGGTCGTGGCTATGACGATTTTTATAAAAATCAAGAATGTTTTCAACCACAATTTTTTTTTTTAAATATCTATTCGATATCATAGCGCATAATGGTAACTGGCTAATATAAGAACGAGAGCCAGATCTGACCATGACTTGTTTTCTACCAGCGAAAGGTCGTGGAAGGTGTTCAGCGGGAACGAGATGGGAGCACTCTTGGGCTGGTGGGAGTTGCAGCAGTACGAGAAAC
The DNA here is from genome assembly GCA_945859745.1 of Synanthedon formicaeformis. NCBI lineage: Eukaryota > Metazoa > Arthropoda > Insecta > Lepidoptera > Sesiidae > Synanthedon > Synanthedon formicaeformis. The sequence continues at coordinate 2,007,280 of OX243960.1, read as the reverse complement.
TTGGCGACGACCGCGAGGTGTACGTCATCGCCAGCGTTGTCTCCTCCAAGATGCTAAAGTCAATCGTTAAGGGCAAGGGCCACTTCGTAGAAACGCTCACGGGATTCAAATGGATGGGTAAGGATCTGTGGGAAAGATAGATCGACGTTGTTTACATACTACGAGTATATCGCTGCTTATAATCAAAAGTGCCACAAATCAAAATTACGCTTTTTTCAGAGCTAATCGAAAAAAATTAAATTATTTTTGTCTATTTTTTTCTTATTACATATATATCAAATATATGCATATTATACATAGTTAGAAGCGTATTTGTAAGTAGCATTAAATGTACTTTTATAATACTAGAGGAGATGTAAGCACATAAGTTACTTTTGAATATAAAAAATATATATCAAAATATACTAAATATTGAATAAAATAACCATAAGTCTTTTTGCAACATACAATATGAAGGATTGTGATTGTATTTTTGCAATAAAAATATTTTAGGATTTTTTTCGTTTTATAGCCCTTTAGTTTTTAAGCAGCGATATACTCGGACGCAGTCGCCAATCCACAATAATTTTGAATTTACCATATTAATTAAACCGTTTTAATTTACATACAAATTTCGCTCATTCACGTCAGTTTATCGTAATGTAATTAGTAATGTTGCATCATAGTAATGTTTTGTATTGTCTTTCACTTTCACCATAACCACATTGAATTTATTCTCACTCTGACGGTTGATGTCAAAAATCAAAGTGCGTTCTGCGCAGGCGCACGGAACGGTTCACTTGCACGCGTCGCCCAATCAGCGCGCGCATCCATGTATGGCGTAGGACACCACAGATCAATTTCTTTCATTATTGTGGTCGGTTTCTGTAGCTAAGTACTGGCAACGCTAGCAGCAGTTAAAAGGTAACGGAACAAATGGGGGATAGCACACGTCCTATTAAGTCACGGTGGTCTTTTATTAAGAGTTGGTCACTGTAAAGACAATGTTAGTAATTCCTAATGTCCATACAGAGATTACTTTGGTAATGGGTATGTATTCACAAAATGGGTCTCTGTTTTTCGTAAGATTACTCTGCCACTGCACAGAGAAGCTTAATGTGACGTGGCTTAGGTCTAAAACGGCGTGGTGGGTTCTGTTTTTCAGGCAACACGACGCTGCTGCTGCAGAAGCAGGGCAACGCTGTAGTGTTCGCCTTCGAAGAGGCCATCGGGTACATGTGCCACCCGACAGTTCCCGACAAGGACGGCGTCTCCGCCGCTGTGCACGTAAATATAACGCTTGACCACTTGTTGCGTATTACACTTTTGCCATGGGTTAGTTTTCTTAATTTTAGATGATCTCTCGTGATAAGTCCTCTTCTTCTGGATGAAAGGTACTCTATGTTCTTTCCGGTATCACCTGACAACGTGTATACATAGTTTCATGATGATCAATCGAGTAGTTAAGGCGTGAAAAGGTAACTGACAGAGTTAATTTCACATTTATAATATCGCTGCTTAAAAACTAAAAGGCCACAAATTAAAATTACACTTTTTACAGGAGAGCTAATCGAAAAAATTACTAACTATTTTTTGTCTTTTTTTTTCTTATTAGATAATATATATCAAATATATGCATATTATACATCATTAGAAGCTTATTTTTAAGTAGTATTAAATGTTTTAAGTACTTTTATAATTAACTGAATATTATAAGAGATATAAGCATATAAGTTACTTTTGAATATATAAAAAATGATCAAAATATACTAAATATGGAATACAACAACCATAAGTCTTTTTGCAACATACAATATGAAGGATTGTGATTGTATTTTTGCAATAAAAACAGATTTGGATTTTTTTTTTGTTTTATGGCCCTTTAGTTTTTAAGCAGCGATATTAGTATGAATAAAGACATGGAGATAACGCAAACGATTCATAATTTTTTTATGAATGTTTGCGCTACTAGATAAAATACGTACTAATACTAGTAAAAATACGTGTAAACTATTTAAAAAAAAATGTCGCGATCCCCTCATTATTTATGGTTGTCTCACAGTATAAACAGTTACACTTGTTCGACTGTACAATTAATCTAAACACATATAATTTTTATGTCTTTTTGATAATGTGACCTGCAAAGGATAACTTTTGGTCAGTTTCAACTTAGCATAAAATCAAGAGGGTTTGTATTGTTATTGTTAAACAGGTGTGCTCCCTTGCCTCGGAGCTGTACTCTAGCGGAAAATCTCTGCTGGACCAGCTGCAAGAGCTGTACAAGCTGTACGGGTTCCACGTCACACACAACTCTTACTACATCTGCAACGACCCTCACACCATACAGACCATATTCAGACGCATCAGGAACTACCATGGACCAGGAAAGGTGAGACCACTTTCAATTATTATAAAAGTGTTACAAAATGAATTATATAGTATAGGCTCTTGTCTTTCAATAACCTATTCAAGTTATGACTTAAGGCATTAAATTTTATTTAAAGTTTCAATATTATAATATTCAATACATAGAAGATTAGGTTAATTTTTACTCGTATTATAAAAAATGCCGATTTTTTTTAAAAACTTCTGGCAGCGACCTACACCTATGACCCTATCTACGCTCTAATAGTACATTCTACCTACTTCTTAAGTATTTCAATACTAGCAGTTAAAATTTGAGTACACCTGATCTAGACGAATTTATCTAAACATTTTCCAATGGCGTTCTTTCGCCTTTAGGACTCTAGAACATACTAAAATTTTAGTAGCTTTCTGGAGTGTTTGGAATACAACCTGATGGAAGTATTTTATTGACAGTACCCGAAAGAAGTCGGTTCGTGCAAGGTGTTGTCGGTGAGCGACTTGGCTGCCGGAATTCGCATTTCCCACCAATCCACGCCCGCCGCTGGCGACCACGACCACAGCCACCTCGGTAATTATATCTAACTAGCATAGCACCCGCACTCGGCTTCGCACGGGTGCAACTTTCTTCTGCAAAATATACATAAATGCCTTATATGTTTACGTTACGTATAACACAACTCTAAGTGACAAATGAAATACTCTTTTAAAATAATAACCTATTTTCATCAATATCCATTTCCCTATCCCTTCCCGATTCCCTTAACCCTACTGTAGTCGTCAGCACAGTTGCAGTTGCCTGGTATTGTAGGCCACGGCAGCCACCGAGTGGACCGTCAGCCTGTCTGCCATTAAAATGAATAAAATAATTACAGAGGTGCGGGGCACAGGGCTGGACCGCGAGTTCTCCGGCGGTGAGATGGTGATGTTCGTGTGCGAGGCGGAAGCCGCCACTCTCCGTCTGACCGTCCGCACGAGCGGCACCGAGCCCAAGATCAAGTACTACGCGGAGCTCGTCACCGACGCTGTCACCGCACAGTAAGTACTATTATGCCACTGATAACACTCCGTCTGACCGTCCGCACGAGCGGCACCGAGCCCAAGATCAAGTACTACGCGGAGCTCGTCACCGACGCTGTCACCGCACAGTAAGTACTATTATGCCACTGATAACACTCCGTCTGACCGTCCGCACGAGCGGCACCGAGCCCAAGATCAAGTACTACGCGGAGCTCGTCACCGACGCCGTCACCGCACAGTAAGTACTATTATGCCACTGATAACACTCCGTCTGACCGTCCGCACGAGCGGCACCGAGCCCAAGATCAAGTACTACGCGGAGCTCGTCACCGACGCTGTCACCGCACAGTAAGTACTATTATGCCACTGATAACACTCCGTCTGACCGTCCGCACGAGCGGCACCGAGCCCAAGATCAAGTACTACGCGGAGCTCGTCACCGACGCTGTCACCGCACAGTAAGTACTATTATGCCACTGATAACACTCCGTCTGACCGTCCGCACGAGCGGCACCGAGCCCAAGATCAAGTACTACGCGGAGCTCGTCACCGACGCTGTCACCGCACAGTAAGTACTATTATGCCACTGATAACACTCCGTCTGACCGTCCGCACGAGCGGCACCGAGCCCAAGATCAAGTAATACGCGGAGCTCGTCACCGCACAGTAAGTACCATTTTTTTTTTTCATTATTCTCATTATAACTCAAATCATTAGTTTCACCGCACACCATGGAACCACTAATGACACATCCCCACTCCATACTCCGAAACAAATACTCATGTTGTTTCATGCGTGGCGGATTCCGTATACGCCATACGCTATTAAGGCTAGTTCGCACTAGTGATTTCGGCTTACTTTTCATGAAGTAACTAAACGTGTTTTGTCAAGTAAATTAGTAAGTAATTTAGTCGAGTCAATCAATTTTGTTCTATTTTTTTCGGGCGTGTAGCGCGGGCGGTTCACCGGATAAATTAGTCTTCTAGCTGACTCAATTTCTGATATGGGAGACTGTAAAAAATATTAAAATTGTAAATTGTTTCATCCAAGTTAGTTAAAAATGAAAGATATAATAAATTAAATTTGTTAAAGGGACATAACAGACGAACCACTCAGAAATTACTTCTGATGTCTTTTTGATGATAATGTCTTATATTTTCTTAGTCTGTTTAATGCATTTATTAAATGATTTTTATATATAAATTTTCTTTTTAATGATAAAACTCCGACAGACGGAGTTTCACCCATTGCCCGGTCAATAAACAAGCAATAAAAGACCTTGATTCCAGGTGTTTCTTTTGTCAAACACTTGCGCTTCTTGTGATATCTTCCACTGCCAGTCGTATTGCCAATTTTATATATGCATATATATTGCTCATTGAATATTCAGCTAGTAATTTCGTAAATATCCATCAAACTACTACAACATGGAACGCGCGTGCCATACAAAACACTACCAATTTTATGGAACATTTAAAAGTGACATATGCGTAGAGCATGAACTGTCATTTATAACAAAACAAACATAATAAGTACGTAATTTAAAGAAAATGTGACTTTACGTCAACCCATTAGAGTTTAAAATGAAATAGTAGAAGTTGATCGTTACTACCTTTTACCATTGACGCGTGAAGGCAAGAGTCCGCCATGATTCTGTCAAAGGCGTTCTTTTTATGTGCCGCTTTGGCATTTGTGACGCAAATTCCATTGTAGTATTTCGATGTGAATATCTAATAATAATAAAACGTAAATTACAGAGAACAAGAGAGGAAGAAAAAAGAATTGGAGTCGTTGGTGAAAGAATTCATCGAGAAGTTGTTACAGCCCAAGGAGAATGGTCTCATCGGCTAGTTTATTTTATAATATTTTAATAATAAGCACCATATTTTTTTGCACAAAATATGCACCACTTTTTAAAGATATAATATAAATTAGAAGAATGCTAATACTATTTCACTTATGCTAAAATTCTATTTTAATTTAATTCAATGTTATTAATGTTTGTAATAAGATTAATGTTAATGATACTGTAGCTCCTACAGTATTGATAAAAATTAATATATCCAAAAATTTGTAGAAAATTTTAATACATATTATATGTATTCGTAAAGATATATGCGATATGAGCAAAAACTAAAAAAAAAGATACCTTTAAAAAAGGCACTACTTTTAAAGAAAAATCTATATATTATAGCCAAAATGACAGTACATAGTTGAATATTTTTAACATGACTGACATGAAAAATTTCAAAAAATAAATCCTGTGATCGTTATTTACTCTGAAATGACAAGTATTTTTATATATAGTTAATTTTAATATGCACCAATATTAGCACTAAAATATATATGTTTAGAAATACTATATAAAGTATGATCAGAGAAAGAGAATGTTAACAGTCTTATGGACGAAACACACGATCAATCATTTGACGTGAGTCCAAACGACTTAAATCATATGGAGCGAAGTCAAACATTGTGGCCACTCACGGTCAGTCCAGTTTTCTGTCATTTATGCGTTTGACCGGGTCGAGTGACGTTGACATGAGCTCTGATTCGGAAGCGCGGCATGATACCACGGCGTAGTAAGGAGGATAGAAATGTATTCTATCCTCCTTGGTTTCTAAACTCACGATCAGTTGGCGCGATGAGCTGACGTGACGCAACGGCGCAATTTGAAATACAGTGTTTGACATAAAGCCATCAAATTTTACCATTCACGATCAAATTTTGGCTTCACGTCAGTCCATTTGACGCGATGGACTGATCGTGTGTTTCGTCCATAAAACATTAAACTATGTACTACAACATGGAATCCGCGTTCCATACAAAACACTAGGAACTTTATGGAACACTAGTGTTTTTGCCCGTGACTTCGTCCGATCGCTACCAAAATTCACAGAAAAATTCACGCTGGACTAATTTGAAGATTGTCTGAAATTTTCATCAAAATCGGTTCAGCAGTTTTGGAGTTTATAGGAGATGTACGGGGACATACATACACATACCGCCTTTTTATATATAAAACTAGCTGCTGCCCGCGACTTCGCCCGCGTAACTTTGTAAATTATATACTAAAACCTATCCATTGGTGAAAACAGCATGAAAATCGGTGTAGTAGTTTTTGAGTTTATCGCGAACAGACAGACAGACGCGGCGGAGGACTTTGTTTTATAATATGTAGTGATTTAATAGTGACATTTGTGTAGAGCATGAACTGTCATTCAAAACCAACCAAACATATGTCATTTAAAGAAAATATAACTCTACATCAACACATTAGAGTTTAAAATGAATAGTAGAAGTTGGTCATCACTACCTTTTACCATTGACTCCGTTTTAGGCGTACTTTTTATGTGCCGCTTTGGCATTTGTGACGCAAATTCCATACTTGTAGTACTTCGATGGTCTTAAAGGTTAACTTATATTTGCTAAAATGCATAAATTCCGTTTTGTTAAAATGGATAAAAAAAAATCTTTTCCGTAATTGTACTTTTATTGGCTCACAAAGAACATTTTAGCGCTTAGCGCGTTGAAATAAAATCGAAAATCAATTATCACAACACAATATTTTTTTTATATTAATTTTACATTATAGAATATTTGATATTCTACACTTGAGTGGCTTAGATGACCCGGTTCTTACTATTTTAAGTAAATTACTTAAATCAAGTGTGTGTCACTTGGACTTTAAGACTAAGTTTTTCAATGTAACACAGTGGCGCCACTAGCGGAATAAATTGGAGAAAAAATAATATACCATTGACTTTGTTTACAGATAATTTATAATATATTATGTCATATGTCATGTATGTAATACATTGGGTGACTAAAAATAAACTATCAAATTTAAAAAAAAGTACTTGTTTTAATTTGATAATAATAAAAAAGAAACATAATAATAATAATTTATGCTTTTATTGTTTGAATATCAAAAGCCTTTAAATGGTATTTTGGCAAAGTATTTTCGTATAATACATATTAGTTATACATACATACATATACATTAAAAAAAATAAGACGCATATAAAATGTATGCAAATGTTATGACATTTTATTTTTCAATTTCTAAACTGGTTACGAAATATGTTGGCAAAGGAGGTTAAAAAATCTGCTTTCGCAACTAATTATAAACTCTGTTGATATGACAGGAAAAAAATATATATATATAGCCTTCTTATAGGACTACTATAGGACGTTATAGTGAAATCATTACAAATAACTTGAAAACATGTTGTAAGGGCTGCCGAAAGTAGTAATCGGTTTTGAGCACAATAACAAAGCGGCAAAATGGCGCGAACATGCCCCCGGCCTAAAAACCATCGGTTTTTAAAAAACTAATAAAAGAAAGCGGAAATAACATACAAAGGATAAATAAAGCGGTATATACAGCGGTTAAAACTATAGATATTAATACTAAACATAAAGCGGATAAATATGCGGTCCTACTGTGTAGGCAGCGGACATAAACGGACAACAGGTCTCTTGCAAATGCCTGCAGCCGTCCTAACAGAAACTACTCTAGTGATCCCATCTTTGCCGGGATAGGTAGCAGTGATAATGCCTAATGGCCAGTATAATGGCGGAAGGTTATCAGTCAGTATGACAACCACCGTACCTACTTCAATGGGGTTTGAGGGTGTATTCCATTTTCCTCTCGTCTGCAACAAATGAAGATACTCTGTCTTCCAGCGTTTAGCGAATGACTGCACCATTTGATCTAACAAAGCGTAACGACGCAACACATTTGGTTGCTCATCGCTGACGCGGCAAGCAGGCAAATTTTTTAGCGGGGTGGTCATCAAAAAGTGCGAAGGAGTCAGCGCGCTTGGCTCAGATGGATCTTCACCGAGTAAAGTAAGCGGGCGCGAATTAATCACACACTATTTGCGTGATAACTGTTAGCAATTCCTCGTAGGTAAGTAGTTGAGTACCGATAACCTTATATAAATGCGGTTTAAGCAAAGGGTGCTGTTGATCATACAACAGATCAGCGTTACGAAGGCGGCCACCAACTCTCAACAATCCTTCATTGTCAAGAAAAGGGGCGAGTCGACCTAATGTGGTTCGACAATTTTTGTTAGCGGTCAAGCGACTTATTTTTTCAGCGAAGCAACAGGATTGCAATTCTTTAATAACAGCGGCCTCTGCGAAGTCCATTTCATGAGCGGTAAATATATTAGAGCGCGGTAATTTCCGTATGAAACGGTAAATATAAACAATAGCGTGAAGAAGTTTCTTCCAAGACGAAATGCGGTGCGATAAAGAAATAAACAAATGCGGCGGCTAATCTTCTTGAGCGACGGCGGTAAGCGTTATGACCTTTGTTTCAGGCAAATTATTTTCAATTGATGCGGTATTTATTGCGGTGATTGGCCACTCTTGTACGTCTTTATAAAGCCAAGATGGACCAGTGAACCAACATGGATGGTTCCGTAGCTGAGCAGGAGATAAGCCACGAGACAAACAGTCGCTCGGGTTGTCTTTTCCTGTCACGTGATAAAAGTAATGAGCGGGTAAAGCGGTAAGTACTTTCGTAACACGTGTGGCCACGAAAGTTTTAAATCTATTAGGCGCGGAATGAATCCAATGTAATGCTACCATTGAATCCGAAAAACAATAAATATTTTGAATAGAATGACGCGGTTCATATGTCTCTAGAACGCGACGCATCAGTTTCGACATAAGTAAAATAGCACAGAGCTCAAGTCTGGCCACTGATACTGTGTTAAGCGGAGCGACTTTAGATTTTGCGCAAACTAAATTAATGTTAGGCGTTTTTTGCGAGCGAGTTTCCGTCTTAATATAAATGACGGCGCCGTAAGCGCGTTCGCTTGCATCGGCGAAAGCAATTAAAGAAATAATGGAATTTTTTAAAATACCTAAGTGGCGCGGGATGCGTAATTCCTGTAAAGATGGCAGTTCCTTTAAGTAACTTGCCCATGTGTTATAAATATGCGGAGGGAGTTCATCATCCCAATCTAATTTTAATATCCAAATTTGTTGTAATATTAATTTTGCGTATAAAATAGTAGGTGCAATTAAACCCATTATATCAAATTGTCGCGCAATCACGGACAATATATTGCGTTTTGTATATTGGCGGGGTTCGAGCGAAATATCAAATAAAAAACAATCACAAGCGGGATCCCATTTAAGACCCAAGACCTTAAGACTTTGGTTGGTCTCATTGAATTTTACAGTAGACGAATAGCGATGGGATTCAGGAAGAGTACTAAGCAACTCTGTGGAGTTACTAGACCATTTTACTAAATCAAAGCCCCCGGCCATAAACATCTCTAACAACTCATTTTTGAGTTGACAAGATTCCTGGTAGGTGGCTACGGAGTAGCATAAATCGTCCATATAACAATTGTTTTTTACAACCTCGGCTGCAAGCGGGTAAGATGATGCTTCATCTTGACACAATTGTTTCACTACTCTGAGCGCCAAGAACGGACTACTTCTCAATCCAAAGCAAACGCGGTTGAACTGAAAGACTTCAAGCGGGGATGACTCATCGAATCTAAATAGAAATTTTTGAAATTTTCTATCTTCTGGTCTAACCATAATTTGTAAGTACATTTGCTTTATATCTGCCATTAATGCGATTTTATAAAAACGAAAATTTAATAATATTGTAAATAAATCATTCTGTAAATTTTCTCCAATATGCAATATGTCATTTAATGATATGCTAGTGCTAGTTTTCGCACTGGCATCCATAACTATGCGGACCTTAGTGGTTGATTTGTCGTTGCGTACGACAGCGTGATGCGGAATGTAATAAGCGGGCGACTGCGGGGTGTCATTACTAAGTAAAGATATATATCCTTTATCTAAGTATTCCTTAATAATGGCATTATACTCTAAACGCAAGCGAGGCGAAGAAACGAATTTACGTTCGAGCGATATATAGCGTTTTTTAGCTACTTGGTATGAGTCACCAAGTACAGCGGGGTCACGTGAGAATGGCAAGGCGACCGTATAACGACCAGTTGTATTACGGCTAACGGTCTTCACAAATCCTTGCTCGCACTCATTATCAGCACTACTCAAAGAAGGTTTTGCTGATACCTCCTCAAGTTTCCAGAAGTTTTGAAGAAGTTCTTCAATGCGCGGTTTATCATATTCAAAAGCGGAAAATAAAGACATAAAACAATTTGTAGTTTTTTCAGCGGGAGCCGTACCCATTACGGTATAGCCAAATATTGTTTCAAAAGCGGTGGGAGTTCCCGGCAATCCGGAGATACGTCCCTGGCGGAATATTCTTGAGAAAAGCGGTGCCCCTATGAGTATTTCTATCTCATCGGGCATATAAAAATTAGGATCAGCGAGCGGTATATTATTTAAATGCGAAAACGTTGAGATATCTATTTTAATAGCGGGCAATTTATCTGTAATAGTATCAAGAACATATGCATCAAGCGGTATACAAACATTATCATTGTATTGAGAAAATAAATTAAGCGAAGTAGCACCCTTAATAGATTTAGTTGAAGAGCCAATTCCTTTAACGGTGGCGTTGAATTTTCTATCATAACTCAAGCCTAACTTTGCACAACAAGATTCAGTAATAAAGTTATTAGTTGACCCTTGGTCAATAAGTGCCCTTACACTTTTCAAATTACCTAAATTATCTTATGCGTTGACGCACACACTTGCTAGCAAACAAGTTTCAAAGCGCGCTGTATTAGTGTGCGTGTTACATAAAGAAATATTTTCATTGTGCGAATCAATAAGCGGTTGCGCATGAGATACCTTTTCCCTATCAATTTCACTTTCATTTGTCCTTTGACGCAATGAATGATCGGACGTATTCAGCGGGTGCGTTTTTGCGGGGGAGCGGGGAGGCGCTGCGTGCGGCCTAGTACCTAAAGCGTTATATTTACATAAAAGCGAGTTGTGTTTATAGTTGCAATGCTTACACAAATTCAATGATTTACATTTTCCGATGTAATGAGAAAAGCTCAGACAATTAAAACAACCATTATTCTGTTTAATAAATGCAAACCTTTTTTCTAGCGGTAAATTTTTAAATTCAAAACATTTATATAATTGTACATGATTTGTTTGTTTGCAAAATAAACAATGTTTCAATGGCGCGGCAACGAATGAATGCATAACTCGTTTACTATTGTTTCGAGCGCCATAGTGCGGCGATGCGGGCGTATGGTTGCGCGTTCGGTTCTCTGTCGAGCGCTCCATGATTTTTGACTGTTCACGTATAAATTTTACTAGATCATCATAAGATGGTATTTTCGTATCTCTCTTAAGCATTTCAAAAGCGCGGGCGGTTTCTACGTCTATCTTCTTTAAAGCGGTGTGCAATAAAATGAAATCACATAAATTCTCAATATTTAAAGCCTTTAAACTTGACACAGCGGGACAAAATTGTTCTAAAAATGCATCCATATTTTGCAACGTAGCCCTTTGAAAGGGTTTAAATTCAAACATGCGATCTAAATATGCGGAGGCTAGGCGCCTTTTATCTTCGTATTTTTCTACCAGCGTGTTCCATATTAAATTGTAATTAGCCTGATTAGGCGTAATACCAGAGCATACAGCAAGGGCGCTTCCTGTCAACTTACCCATCAAGTACTGAACTCGTTCATTATCTGTGAGGTCAGAATTCTCATGTATGGTACTCTTGAAGGTCTCGTAAAAGGTAGGCCACTTTAACGGTTCACCATCAAAGCTAACCAAATCAAGTCTAGGTAAATTAACGGTTGGTTTATTAGAAATTTGCGTGGTGCATGTCTGAACAATAGGATTCTGAGATGCTTTCAATTTGTTTGCGGCATGTTTACAACGCGAATATAAATCATCAAAGGCTGACATACTTTGATAATTTGTTTCTTGCGAGGGCTTTATACGTAACTGAGTGTCGTTAATTTCGTCTATAATTGCCTCAAACTTAGAGCGATAATCCTCCAACAAAACGGTACTGGACAAAAACATGTCTGCGGACACTTCATCCTGAAGATCACCCTTAGAATTTTTGTAAATAGTCTGCAATCGAGCGAAGATTGCATCGCGTCTGCCTGTGAGCTTCTTTAATGTTAAACTCATCTCGTCTGTACCTTCCATAGTACTTTCTTTCGACATTAGGTATGTCGTATAACGATAAGTATAATGTTTCGAAGTAAATTAATTGCGAAGAAATTCTAAAAATGCGGTAACTTAATTTATAAAGCGTTGACTGATTATAAAATAGTCAAATATGTGCGGTCAATCTATAATTTTATTTAAATAAATTGATTTATTTTCTATAAGCGGTTTAAATTATACTATGTACGTATCAATTGCAGACAATCGGAAAGCGGAATAGAAATGTTAATAATGTAATAATTGAAATCGTAAATAAATAACGATAGCGAAATCAACAAACAATAAATTAAGCGATTTTACTATTCTGAGATAGGTAGGTAGGTGTACGACAATAACAAATACCTAGCGGTTGCTTCTTTTTAACTACGAATATTACTTTTTTGTATAAGTAGGTAAGCGTAAATCTACAACTAAACAAAGAACTTCAATTTTTATTCGAGTAGGTACCTATGGATTTCTAAATGACGAAATGTAAATACGTCGGTATGCGTGAATATATTAATGATTAAATGATACAAAATATATGAGCGGGCGGGTTTGCAAGAAATATAAAGCGGGCTAATTTCAATCTAAAATTAATGCGAAAATATGTGTTCAATAATCCATGCTCAAAAAAACAAAGATTATTCAATATATGGTTGGAAAGGACCAAAAGGACGTTCATTAGTCAGACTCGAAAAGGACCAAAAAGAATGTTCAATTAATCCGGCTCGAAAAGGACCAAAAAGAATGTTCAATTAATCCGGCTCGAAGGACCAAAAAGAATGTAAGGGCTGCCGAAAGTAGTAATCGGTTTTGAGCCCAATACAAAGCGGAAGTGGACTGTATGTGCGGGGGATACACCTATTCTACTCACTTACCTCAGCAATTCGCGGAATCTTCTTTCTTCTCTGCTTCCAAGGCCTTGGATCTTCTTGCACTCACGACGCGAACCACTTTGGCACAGTTCGTAAAATAGGTGTCTAATGCGGTTGGATATTAGCGGGTTGTGAATTAGCGGAATTAATGAATTAGCGGGTAACACACAGATAATTGAACACATTCAAGCGGAGAAAGCGGATTTTACTAGTCTCAACGCTTCACGATACATTCGAGCTTCATCGTTGCTGAGAGCTAACGACTAACTAACTAATAAGATGGCGGCCGGCTTGCGGGTGTCTGATTGGTCCAAACAACTGATACGACCAATCAGAATCGTTTATCTATGAAACAATAACAAAGCGGCAAAATGGCGCGAACACATGTCACACTGCTTTGACATTTAATACATTTTTTTTCAAATTTAACATTACAATTTGCATTGTAGTCCAAATGCGACTGTACCTGTACTTTTTCATTACCATAAAGCTTTGGTTTTCTAGGATAGCGGTGCCGTCATATAGCGACCGTAATATTAGAACGCAAAAAGACGGCCGTCTTTACGGTGCCGACATGTCGGTTTCCTAGGATAGCGGTGCCGCTATCACACCATCTGTCATCTTTTCGTATCTGTATACAATATATTAAAAACAGCTTCACCGCAATCAATAAAAACGTTCAGAACCGACAAGACGGCCGTCATGCAAATGGCGGCACCGCTTTCTGACGTTACGGTGTCAATTACCGCTCTCTAGGAAACCGCGCCATTTTGTTTACATAGACAACGTTCTAGTGACGTCATTCACCGCTGTATTACGGCCGCTATATGACGGCACCGCTATCCTAGGAAACCAAAGCTTTAGGGAGAAAAATTAATTAACACTTTTACCGCTCTAGCCTAGCCCTAGCGACTGACTCGTAATTTTTTTAAAGAGAAAGCAAGTCAATTATTTAAAATAAACATTACACAAGTAGAGGAACATGTCGTATATATCCGGCTTTGGCGAAACGGATACGAAAATATTTGTCGGATAAATCCGACTCTGGCGGCTAGGGGTAGTTGATTTTTTTTTTTTTTTTAAAACTGTCTTCACTTGTTGGCGTCTTCGTCTTCTTGTTCCCCTTCAGTCCGCAAACGTTCCTTCTCTTTGATATTTTGTTCAATCAACGTGTCTAGTTCGGGACTTAACAGAATCGACAGACCAGCCGTGTGTGGTACCTTCAAATCAAAGTTTTACCTTATTAATTTAATATAATTAACCCATTTATTTAACAAAAAAAAATATTTTTTTTTAAAAATGCCGCCAAAATTATATAGTCAAAAATTGTAGTAAAAACTTCAAAATTAATAAATAAATTATTATTTGATATATTTTATCCTAAAAAAATGTAAATTACTTTTTACCAATTTTACTAGCTGTCGCCCACGACTTCGTCCGCCTATAAAAATAAAAAAATTAACACCTGAGACGACATCCTTATCGATGCAACGATATTTTTTTTATATTTTTAGACGATCTCTCGGGAACTTAATATTTTTAGGATAAAAAGAATTATGTTAATCCAAGTGACATCTGTGAGTCAAATTTCATCCAAATCTGTTCAGCCGTTTTTGCGTTATTGAAGAACAAACGACCAAACATAGAAACTTTCGCATTTATAATATTATTAGGATACACTTGCAGTTATTATATTTCAGTTATCTAACCACAAACACTTCAAGCCTTTTTTTTAAATTCAAATAAGAATCAAATTACCTCAGCAAACACAGGCTTGGCTGCTTCCCACCTCTCAATATGGTTCTCTATTATTTTCACACAAGGAGCAGCTTTCGGTATTATAACTCCCAATAATCTGAAAAAAAAAAAAATTACAGCCATTCTTTTATATTATTTATCTCTAACTATATAACCCACTCAAATTAGTCAAAACTAGATAAAAATCTCGGAATTCGAGATACCCAGCTATAAGCTCGTATAAACTTGTATTTTGACATCCTAAAAGTTCTCTCAAAACCTACATATGGTACATATGTAGACCTTAGATTTTTAATAGACGCGGACACCCTACCATATGTAGGTTTTGAGAGAACTTTTAGGATGTCAAAATACAAGTTTATACGAGTTTATAGCTGCGTATTTTAAATTCCGAGGTGAACTTCTTATTTTATTGGACTAATAGTGTTTGTTCGTTTAAACTTATAAAATTTCATCGATAAAAATATAAAAAATATATGATGAAATACTAACTCGAATAGCGGAACACAGATAGAGGTCAAGAAGTGAATCTGTAATTCTGGAATGAAGCACTTCTCTCTGTCCATAGTGACTGCGGGCAATTCGCCTCGACGTTTCTCGACATCGCCTTGCTTGAAGAATTCAGACAAAACGGCTGCCTGCAAACATTTTTTTAAAGCTATAATATCAAAACTTTTGACGAATCGTTTGGTCTAGTGACAAAAGTTACTAGCCACTGTGCTGGACTGTAGTGGCTAGTAAGGGTCAGCACGGAGTGGCGGCGAAGAGACTAATTTAGTAACAATTTAAATTCAACCTAAGGTACTCCTGAATACGACTGTATTTGGTACAATGAAATAAAATGACGGCGAGCGACTCAAAGCGCGGTCGAGAGGCGAGCGGCGACCAAATACAGTCGTATTCAGGAGCGCTTTAGGTTGAATTTAAATTGTTAACTAAATTAGTCTCTTCGCCGCCACTCCGTTCGTCGGCGCTGACCTTAACCCTAGCTGTTACGGGTTCGATTCCCGCTAGGGGCGAATGTTTATGTTTTGACATTTTACCTTTGTACCTGAGTCATGGATGTTTGTATTTATAAAAATTGTTTCTATTTATAATATTATGTATTTACAAAAAAAAAGTAATCCATGTAGTATATCAACTGTCTCGTATCCATAATACAAGCATTATTTGCTCCGTGTGGAACTAGATGGTGCTGTGTGGAATGTGTGAAGATATCAAAACTTATTGAACTTCTGATCTATTAAGATACATACTACTAACAGACGTTGTCCTGCCCGAAACCGAAAAAATATATATTCCAAGCCATTTGCAACATAGGTTTTAGTTAGCTTAATATTAATAAAAAATAATATATAAAATATTTTAAAGGTGCTGTTATTTAATTAATTATTATCAGCAAAAAGCTAACTTACCTAACCAACCTAAGAAATCTACTAGGTCAGTCAAAAAAAGTTGCTGACCAAATATGTAGATATTTTGTTGATCAAAATATTTTTCTTTTTAAAAATAATTTAGCTTAATATATTAACAGTTTATTTTAAAAAAACTGAGTAGATACCGCAGTTTTTTTGATATAGTTCCAATCTTTAAGCTGATCGCTGAGATCTGCTGCATTCATGAGCAACGCTTGTAGAGCCGCCACGTGAGCACGATTGCCCTTCTGATAGTCTGCCGATATTATTTTATACTCGTTCAAGTTCCTGTAATGTTATGAATACATATAGTCCATCAAACTACTACAACATGGAACACGCGTGCCATACAAAACACTACAAATTTTATAGAACATTTAAAAGTGACATATGTACAGAGCATGAACTGTCATTTAAAATAAAACAAACATAATAATAAGTACGTAATTTAAAGAAAATGTGACTTTACGTCAACCCATTAGAGTTTAAAATGAAATAGTAGAAGTTGATCGTTACTACCTTTTACCACTGACGCGTGAAGGCAAGAGTCCGCCATGATTCTGTCAAAGGCGTTCTTTTTATGTGCCGCTTTGGCATTTGTGACGCAAATTCCATTGTAGTATTTCGATGATATAGTCAAATGCCTCATATAATAATTGCTATAAATATTTTCCTACAATTATCCTAAACTATTTTAATTTATTATATTTGTAGCAAAGACTTTATAAGTATATTTGGGAGTATAGACACGGCGTAGCCCGTAAATAATGGTAGTAGTACAATTCGTCCACTCGAGATTGTCCACACGAGAGAGAAAGAGAGAGAAGTGGACGAATTCGCACTGTCGCTCGCTAGTGCGAGTATGATTTTAATATACTACCAAAGATTTCGGGGCTTTCTGCTTGCTACGCCGCATCTATAGTTCAGATCAATGATTTGTAGACATCTATTTATATTTGTGGGTATAATGGTAACCAAAATTAACATTAGTAGAATTAAACTAACGTACATCGTTTATAACACATTATTTTCATGCAACGTCATTTTCTGTTATGAGTGATATTGCTCCTGTATTACATCTGGCACATCATAATGTATACGGCTGCGAAACTTGTATACTCTTACCCCACCTCTACACTACTCGCGAAGTTGGCCGAGGCGAGACGAATACGAAAGTGTGGACGGGCACCTCGCCTTACCTCGAACCAGTGCCGTAAATAGCCTTTTTTGCGCCCTGTGCGAGCTTCTATAACTGCGCCCTTGTTTTTTTTTTAGATATTATAGATACCCTAGATAGAGCAATGCTATGTATAGGCCTACTTTATTTCATTCAGGGTGATAAAATAAAGCACAAAGGAACTTGGTGTTGGTGGACCAATTATCTAATATTTTGGAAGAAAAATCTATTTTTTTAAAGAACTGATGTAGGTGTGGGCAAACAAGCAGACTAGCCATCTGATGTTAAGTGGACACTTCGCCTATTATACCACCTACTGTGTCTGCCAAAAAAATTAGCTCGATGTTTTGTCTAATTTAATAGACGTTTTTGATAATACTGGCATGTAGGTACGTATATGTTGGAATCGAGCACTATAGGGGCGCAGCGGGAGCTTATCAGGAGCAAACCGAAAAAATAATAGTCCTGCCTCTTCTGTCCCAGAGTCTACGCCCTGTGCCTGAGCACCGGTGGCACTGCCCTATTTACGGCACTGCCTCGAACGAGTGTTTAGCGACGCACTTCATACTTCGGTCAACTTTCCCGAATATGTACTTCGTTGAGGAACTTCGCGAGTAGTGTGGTGGCGCAGTTAGGAAGTACGCCGGACGCTTACGCTTCGAAATGCGCTAAGTATGTTGAAAACCGTTTTTCAACATGTCAAAATGCCCCGGACCTTGATGCAAACCATCAAAAAACGTAAGATTGAATATCTTGGCCACGTGCTTGGACACGACAGATGTATTCTTTAGTTAATTATGTTGGGTAAGGTGTAAGGAAGGGAAGAGACGCGCTGGGTGAAGGAGGAAGTCTTGTTGAAACACATCTGGGAATGCTCGAGCAACTGTACCATTTGGCTCTTGAAAGAGACCGGTTTAAAAAGTTGACGGCTAACCAGAATAGGCACTTTTAGAGAGAGAGAGAGAGAGAAAGAAAGAGATATAATTTCTTCTTAACCACGCGTCATAGTTCCAAAAGACTTAATTTGTAAGGTTGAGTATCTACTTTTTGCTGACATTCAGCAAAGTAAAGTTCAAATGTGCATTATCGTACTAATAGATTTAGTACTAACTTGAAGAAATTGGCAAGATCACTGGCCAGTATGAAGTCTCGGAGCAGCATAAGAGCGCGGTCGTAATCTCGTCGGGGCAGCGACTCCAGTATGTCGCAACCTTCAGTGTTAAGAATGCACATGGCCTGCGCGAGGTGGTGGCGCTCCATAACACTGCCCTCGGACGAGTACAGGGCGGCTAGGGTCGTTTCTAAAAAAATATGTCAATATAAAAACATAATGTGCCGCAAACCGTTTTCGATTATCTCAAAAAAACAGAGCCATTCTGGCATACAATACGGCTCTGGGGCCCTAGTCAAAGTAACAGTTTAAAACGATAACGAAGTTCGTAAACAATAAACTGTATGGGATTTATTCTTTCGAGCATCCCATACATTTTATTCTTTCGAACTTCGTAATCGTTTTTAAAAAGTTACTTTGACTAAGGCCCCTGTTTTTTTGAGATAATCGAAAACGGTTTGCGGCATACACATAAGCACAAACCTAGCACATTGCTGTTTTTCTAAAAACCAAAGTGGCCATGCTAACTTCTAAGATACTCGTACCAAGACTACCAAGTTAGTGGTCTGCTTGATATTAGAAGTCTACATTGTCCTGCTAACCTTGAATAAGATCAACGATAAGGTAGCTAGGGCTAGGTTAAAGAGTTCTGGCAGCAATAGAATGTGCAGTGTAAAGAAAAATGTATTTCGCTTACGGCCTTGAATGTGAAAGCTGTTAGTGGTGCCGCGATGATCCAAGTCGTGCACAAGAGCCGATATAAAGTACATTAGCGCTTGAAGTTCCCTACGAAACCAAAAATTTTACTTAAAAAAACGCTAATCCCTCGCAAAAAAGCAACGAACCAAGAGTTTTGACATTTCATTGTGAAGTAAGAAAGGAATTTGGGGGGGGTTTGACCCCCAAAGGTCCAATAATAGATATATTTTTGTGCACTTTAGTCGACTTACGTAAAATATCCCTTGGAAACGATTTTGAAGTTAATCAAAGCGGAGTACGCCCACTGCGCGACGCTGAACCCGTGAAGCCAGTTGTGGTACGGTACATCACGATAGCCCTTCTTCACGTGTAGGACGAAACGAATGAATTTATCTCTTTTTATATTAAACCTTTGAACAAATTGTACTATTAGAAAAGCAAAATTATATTTAATTATTTATTTATTTACTGTTGTAACATGGTATACATCATAACAGGAGTAATCCTAATTCGATGTATCAGCTCCCAATCGAAGTACATTATTGAAATTTTACATTATACAAATCAATTACACAAATTATAAATTTACAAAATTTACAAAAACATGTACAAGAAAATATAAGAATACTTAATAATAAACCAAAATTACCTTCTATAAGACATCACTGCTGTCCGCGACATCGCCCGCGTAACTTTGTAAATTATATACTAAAACCTTCCTCGAGAATCACTCTATCCATTGGTGAAAACAGCATGAAAATCGGTGCAGTAATTTTTGAGTTTATCGCGAACAGACAGAAGCGACGGAGGACTTTGTTTTATAATATGTAAGGATTAGTTTGAATTTTACTATTACGTAGCCTTATAATTTGTCAGCATAAAAAAAAATAAAAAAATACATCAAAATCTCCCTAAAAATACATTTAGGTAGGTATACGTGAGAATCTTTCATTGTGATCGGTCAAACAGACTGCCAATCCACAAGTAGGTAACTAAAGAAGTTATTTACACTAAAGTATATATTTTTAAGAAAATTGCTAAGTAACAAAGGTATTTAATTTTTTTAAACTGTAAATTTAAATTGAGTTTTTTTTTGCTATAATAATACCTAAATAGTACTTAAACTTATCGTTTACTAACTGACGTAGACGTAGCTAATAACATAAGACTATACTTTTGGAAACTTTTTTTCATAAATTGTTATTAACAAAAGTATATCTCACAGTCTCTCAAATCCTAGGTCGGTAAACATCTTAATGACGTAGCAGGGCAGTTCCCTTAGCGGCAAAGCTCGCAGATTGAAATGCAAGCTCGACAGATGCGGGTGATTATGAAAGCCCGTGCACTCCGCCACTCGAGCCACTTCCGTATTGTGTACCTGAACCATACAATACCTAACATAATAGTACAAATACGTACCTAATGCCTAAAAACCTAAACTTACAAAGTATTTACGACACGTTTGGTCTAGTGGCTATAGTACGTAATCCTTGCCGTTATACAAACGGTCGCGGATTCGAATTCCTCTAGGTTTTGTATTAGGTAACATTTTACCTTTGTACTATCGCGTGCAATGGAGCAGACCCACTTTTCATACAAATTTGTCTAACGTTGAATTGAGGTTGTCATAGAAACGTAACAAAGATAAATACAAAATGTGCACACGAAATTGTTCCTTACGGTGGGACTGCTCCCTTGACCGCGATAGTATCTGAGTCATAGATGTTTGTATTTATAAAACTATTTATTAAAGCTTATCATATCAACTTATAAAGCTATTTCCGCTTATAAGTTGATATGATAAGCTTTAATTCTGTACTTGCAGAAGGACAGACAGCTGGTAGTTGTATACTCGACTTTTCATACTAGGATGTAAAGTAAAGATGAACTCGCTAAACGCTACATACCTTCATGTGATACATGACAAGTTCATTAGCAATGGAGTTTCTGATGTGCGCTTCTTGTATCTTCTGATATACTACCGAATGTACAATGCAAACTCCGCAATAAATGCTAAACGCCAAAGCCATCTCTTCGTCCATGGCGTCAAAGTACGGATCGTACACTTTGTTGATTAACATACCGACGCCAATTATTCCGGTTTGATCGCGAATCGGAAAGCAGAGAATGTTTCTGAAAAGTGTGTTTTTTTTATGTGACTTTTTTTAAGATTTTCCCCCGAGGGTTACACCACCCCCGTGGGCCATATATTTATTCACTTTTACATAACTGTGTCTTATTAATTGTATGTATATTGTGAGGGGAAAATCTCAGATACCCCTTGCGTGAGCAAAGGACCTTGTTCGTCAATTGTGCTGACGGTCCACTTGATGGTATGTGGCTACCGTCGCCTATAACGCAAGCAACGCCACATGTGGTGCAAGTGCGCTGCCGACTCGACTACAGTAGGATTTAGGATATGGACTGGAGCAATGATCTCTGGCATCCCGTTCATTCACCGAATAACAGCACACATGCTGTTATTTCACGGTGATCTTCTGTAAGGGGGTAACAGCGGCCAGACGGGCTGCCCAAATGAGTGCAAAACGTAGTTTGCCCTGCCACTACTAATTATTCAATCACTACTAGAATAATTGTTCAATCTCTTCTAGATTAAGTAAGATACTTAAGTACGAGTACCTACTTTGGTAGTCGGTGTTCTTGATGTTCTTCTATACTATCCTTACTAATATTATAAATGTGAATGTGAGTTTGTTTTTTTGTTTGTTACGCTTTCACGCAAAAACTACTGAACCGATCACCATGAAATTTTGCATACACATTGTCTGGGACACCAGAAAGGACATAGGGTACATTTCATCGTTTAACGCGGACGAAGTCGCGGCCACCAGCTAGTGTTAAATAAAAAAGTCTACATAAACTAACTTGCAGTCCACATTCGGGCAGCAGTCGATTTCGGGATCATAATTGGGATGCTCTTTCGGATTCTTAGCATTCACTAAGCATCCAGTCTTGAGCGCGAGTCCAGCGATGCCCTTGTACAGTGGCAGTCGACGTTCAGTAGGCGCATTATCACTATCCTTTTTAAATCAACATTTTTGTAAAATTTTCAAAATATTTATGAAAAATTATTATCAACATGTTTGGATGTTATGATGGCTGTAAACCGCTGAACAGACTAGAATGAAATCTTAGACATGTTCTAGTAATACAACAATTTAAAAAAATATGAATAACTATTTTTTTTTATAAAATATAAAACATACAAAAAGGAATGATTTCAAAAGTTAGTCCTACAAAATACTCTAATTATTGCAGAAGGGACGAAGTGAGTAGTGTAATTTAAATAACGGTAGTTTAAATAAATACCTAAATTATGTGCTTAAATTTCCTATACTTACATATGCGTTTTTATTTTATTTTATTTTTTTACTAGCCGGCGCCCGCGACTTCGCCCGCGTGAAAAAAGTAGCCTATCCTGTGTCCCGGACGTCTAAATGTTTCTCTACCAAGTTTCATGAAAATCGGTTAATTCGTTTAAGAGTTATAGAGGAACATACATACATACATACAATACCTACACTTACAGATTTATTATTAGTATTGATTGATGATGATTAGAGATGGGTTTGCTCTTGGCCAACAACCAACTGTGTAGCAAGGATGAGGCCTATGATGGAGCGAGCTCACATAGAAGAATAATATCCAAGTTTTCCAACCTGTTCTGAGATTGCTTCGACAAATTCCATCCGTTCCTGGTCCACCAACATCACTGAACAGTGTTCCGCTTTTGTCAACTGCTTCGCTTGTTCCATAGCTATGTGTAGAAGCGTTTTCAACGATGCAACCTAATTTATTAAATATTATGTATTACTAGCTGCTGCACGCGACTTCGCCCGCGCCACTTTATAAAATATATCCTATGTCCTATATATATATATATACCAGAAATTTACTGAATAACACTAATTTCTAATAATTAGCAGAAATTAGAAATAGGAAATACCTGTGTAAACAATCTTCTAGCAACACGAAGTAGTTGCTGACACTTTTCTTTTAGCTTGCGTTCATATTCCAAAGCAATGCATTTAGACAGAGTTGGCCAACAAAATCTGAAATTAAAAAAAAAAAAACTTTTTTCACACATCTGTCCACTTTACCTACTTGATATGATTTTCTTCTTATTATTATTAATGGATCTAGCCGTTCAGTAAAGACGAAGGCTAACCTAACATTCAAACTTTTAAAAGATTTGGTTTATTACCTATGAGTACTTAAACTTATGCCTATTGTTGTACATAGAATTAATTGAGTTTATACTTAATTGATATACTAATTGAGTTAATTGATTTAATATACTTAATTGAGTTTATAGTAGGTACGGTACACCTAAACTGTGTACTATCTATTGTTATTTTGTGTAAATAAATAAATAATAATAAAATAAATATAGTCAGTTGACATTTTAGCAGTACCTAAGTATAAACTCACAGAAAACATTCCTGTACGAGAGCTGCAACATGTTCATCAAGAATTTTAGCAGAGATGACGCAAACAATCACAGAGAACGGTTTGTCTACAATGGGAATCATCACAACGCGCTTCTTCGGCTGCTCTTTTGGGAGATGCTGAAATAAATAAATAAATAAATATAGTTTGTAACATTTTTAAACCCGTTAACGGATTGTTAGGTGGGTCATTTCAAACCTAAATGCCATTATACCTACTGTTGAAGTTTTTGGAGATTCTAGGAAAGGTTACGGTGTGAACTGACCCTTATCTTTAGAATCTTTAAAACAGAATTATTAGAAAATATTTTAGGACTCAGTTTGTAGTTTATAGGTATAGTACTCCAGACCCTACTTCATATAAAAACAATGCAAGTAAATGAAGATGATAAAAAAACATTATTTAGGTACGTTAGGCACTAAGTGATTTTGATACTTTTCAATATTTTTCTAAACATGATAGGTATTCAACAATCAATGCTATGGAATTCATATAAGAAGTCTACAAACCTTTATTTTGTTTAAAAACCTCGTTGATATAATTATTGCTCGTAAATATACGGTAAATACTTACTAGGTGCACGATTTGTTGGAAATCTGGTGGGAAATTAGCCAATAGATCAGATTGCTCCACATTAGATTTCAATAGATCCACAAATTTTTGTGGTTCCTGTAATATGGAAATACAAATTTATGACATAAAAGTTTACCGGCCGTTATTTGAAGAAGAGATTCACTGCCACTTCAAAGACATTTTATTGACACTTCAAAGTGCAAGAACTTTTTGGACAAGAAAGGCTAAACTTAATATAAGAGTATTTAATATACGAGTAAGGCTAGATAACATTTTGAACGCGGCCGAAGTCGCCGGCACCAGCTAGTAATGTTATAAAGTCTATATGTATTTCTGATTCAAGTCCTAATCAAACATTTAGAGAGGTTTCCAAATTTTACCAAACTTCGTTTACCTACATAATATCTATTATAATACTTACAATACAATATGTTATCACTAATCTTTCTTTTTGCTTTCATCTACGTTTACAAAGGTATTTTTTGGTCTCTCTAAATTAAACATAAGTATACATGTTTGGGCGTACACTCAATTTCTTCTTTCGTGTCAGCACTACGCCACCGACTGTTTCGATGGATGCTTCTACATGTTCTGCATTTACCGTCACTTGAAGCACCAGTTCCGACTCGCTCTCCTCTTTCAGCTAAATATTTAAAAAAATAATTAATACAATTTATTGTGGGATGATTTTTAGGGAGAAAAATATTTTAAACTAGCTGCTGCGCGCGACTTCGCCCGCGTTACTTTGTAAATTATATACTAAAACCTTCCTCGAGAACCACTCCATCCATTGGCAAGAATAACATGAAAATCGATGCAGTAGTTTTTGACAGACAGACGCGGCAGATGACTGTTTTATAATATGTAAGGATTCATGGTTGGGCCAAAAATTTCAAAGTGATCCTACTTTTGTTTTTTTGTCGAGCTCCTTTGTTGGAGTGGTTAAGGAGCTTGCTTTAACTCTCTGTCTCAGGGCTTGGGTTCGACTTCTGGCAGGGCCAATTTTGGAAATGTACTTTCACAGTTTACCTATGGTCTGGATCTGGTTATTAGAGACTATTAGAGACAGAGCTGACAGACGTTTCGCAATAATTTAGGCAACCCGTCTAGCGGCAGTAACAACGCCTTATAAGACCACGGTGAAATAACAGTATAATAATTTATGTGCTGTGTTTTGGCGAGTTAATAAGAGATGCAATATACCCATTTTCATATTTCTTCTTAATCCTACTAAGGTCGGCAGCGCACTTGCATCACTCATGTAAGTAGATACATCCAAGATTTAACTATACAAAAGTTTTGATGTCTACTATAAATTTGCCCGAAGAAGTTATGCTATTAATACGGTAGGACCAAAGATTTAAATCAGAGATGCGCTCTTGCCGCTTCGGCCGCCGACGAAACCAATGCTACGAAACCAGTTTCTGACACATCTGCATTTGTGGGAAAGGGATTTTTTGTATTTTGTTAACACAGGCGTTATTTCGTAGAAGGAAAAATTCTTGTCACGTAACTGGTTACGTAGCGTTGGTTTCGTAGGCGGCCGAAGGGGCCCTTGCCATACTTCAGGTGGGGCCGAAAATGTGTCATCGCTGGGAAAAGTGAGCTCACTCCTCCCAGTCGCTTGTAGAAAGCAGTGAACGGTTCACGTTGCATACAGACATTACGAGGACAGTTTTCAGAAGCACAGGGCGCATCTATGATTTAAATCTTTGGGTAGGACTATAAAATAACAACAATAATTTTATTGTTAACCAATTAAAACATTTGTGAGTTTTAATGTGAAAGGAATACCTACTTTGATTAAACAATAGGTATGTTACTAACATAGTTGTTCAATTTCACTTGTAAGTTTGCACAACAGTAATCGGTTAAATCCAATACTAAATCTAAAATTTTTCCGGGATCACTATACTGAATGCTCTTACGCCTGAGATTTTTCTTTGGCGTGGACATCTTGTTTCTTTTATGCCCCAAATTAAAAATTAATGTGTATTTTTAAGTATCTCCTTCTTCGTGTAATAGAATTATTTATTTATTCTTTTTTCTCCTCTCCGCGATGTTGATGACAAATATTTTGATGGACCAGTGGCATTTAGTAGAAAAGTTTAGCATTAAAAAGTTTTTATAGACACTGATATACAAGTATACTTATACTTGGTTTAACTTTCACGCCTTAACTATTCATAAATGTAGTTTTATATTGGTTTGATGTTTATCCACCTCAGTGACCATCTCGCCGACTACCAGACCGGTACACCTACTGAAGGTTCCATAGATTTGTCGTCACGTGCTCCAGGGAAGATTTTCCGACCCTATGTTAAGGGACCGCAACAGATTTTTTTACATTTTCGAATTCATACTTGGATTTACTCATTAAAAAGTAGTTCTCAGCATGGAGAACAGAAGTAAGAAGGACCAACTCTATACATAAGAAAATTTCGGTCGACCACCATTAAATTATGGGTATACTAGCATTGGTGCGTAGCGCTATAGTAGCATATTATTTACGGTGGTTTCATCAAATACGCAACAAATACTCAATAAATATTCTCCTCAGCACATAACATTTAGTTTAAAATCGTTATTTCATACTAAACCCTAATGCTACACATGCGCCACCTGGGTCCATATCATGGTTGTTGCAGAACACTATATACCTACTACTCACACAACACAAATCAATTGTTCTATAATCCGCGGACCGCCATTCCAAAAAAAAACATCTTTGCTTGAAATGAAATGAAAACAGCTGACATTGCGATCTACATTAAATATTTCTAAAGAACTAGAGTAAATACTCCAAAATAATGGCTGAAATACAAACATTGGTTGAAATGGGTTTCCCAAAGGAGCGAGCGTATGTTCTTATATCTATTATTTGAGATTATTTGTAACCGCAGAGGTTAGTATTTCAATGAGTGTTTTCTGGTTTCAGTGAAAGAGCTTTGGCCGTTACTAATTACAAGGGTGTCGAGCCGGCTATGGAATGGCTCTTAGCTCATGCTGACGACCCTGAATTAGAGTCAGGACACGTAGTCGGCTCCAGTTCGGTAGCCGGTAACACTGCCGAGTCATCGACGCCAAGCGAAACTCCCGAAAACACAGAGAAGGCTGAGGCTCAATCGTTTAAGTGCGATGAATGTGGCAAATTGTTTAAAGACCAAGACGAGATGGAATATCACGCGGCGAAGACTAATCATAAAAGTTTTTCGGAGTCGACAGAAGAGAAAAAGCCGTTAACGGAAGAAGAGAAGAAAGCTCAGCTAGCTTTATTAGAGGAAAGAATGAAGCAGAAAAGGAAGGAGAGAGAGGAAAGAGACAAGGTTTATTTTATCAATTTTGGTAACTTGATATTATAATGAGAAAAATTCAATCAACTTGGTCTGATTTTTCTCGATTATTTAGTTTGTCTTAAAAATTTAGAATTCAAAGAAATTTGAACAAACTGTATTTTACAGTCATGTAGGTGTGGGTGGTTACTTCAGCAGTAGTAACCATCCCCTTAGCAGAACATCGTAAAGTAAGGGATTCCAGAGCCCATTTCCTATCCCTTCTTATCCTTAAATCCTTCTATATTGGGCAGCACATTTGCAGCACCTGTGGCATTGCTTGTGTTATAGGCGACAGTAGGCATATACCATCAGAAATTTTACCTAATAAATTATTCAGTGTTTCTTTGTTAGATAAAATGAACATTCATCATCGTCTCAGCCAGGACATCCACCACTGGACATGGCCTCCCACATAATTTTCCAAAAATATATAGTTTTGGAATTTATATAATATATCTTGTTTTATACATACAATTTTGTAGTAAATATTTTGATATTGAAAGAATGAGTTATAGACTAACCTTCAAAAATAAAATTCAAATTAAAGAAAAAGCTATAGTAAATTTTAACTAACAAAGAAACACTCTTTGTTAGATAAAATGAACATTCACCATCATCTCAGCCAGGACATCCACTGCTGGACATAGGCCTCCCCCATAATTTTCCAAAAGTATAATTATAATTTTGGAATTTGTATATTATATACCTATCTTGTTTTACACATACAATTGTGTAGTAAATAGTTTGATATTGATGGAATGACCACCTTCATGGATAAAATCAAAACCTAAAGAAAAAGCTACAATTACCAATTTCTCACATTTAGAGTCGGGAGACTAAGTAGGTAATAAAAAAAATGTATGCTATGAAAAGTGGGGTATGGTTCTTCTAGTAAACAATACATTTTACTCGTATATTAATATACATCTTGCATCTTTTAATTTCAGGCTGAAGCTTTAGAACGTGAAAGACTTCGCATTAAGTCTGGCAAAGATTTACAAGATGCCAAATTAAGACTTCAGGAGCAAGAAATGAAGAAACTTGTGGAACAACGGCGTAGAGAAAAAGTCGAGGATCAAAAAGCGAGGGAGAGGGTCAAAGCGCAGATAGAAGCCGATAGACAAGCAAGGAAGTGAGTTTCTTTATTATTATACATATAGAAAATTATTTGGTGCCCTTGACTGTGTGCAACAACGATTTTCTACAGCAAATATCTAGATTGGCTCCTCATATGGAGAAAACATGTTGCAACAAAGTGTTATGAAGTTAATGTCAGATTCTGTCCAATTAATGAGATTAATGTCAGATTCAGTTCAATTAATATGAGACTAATGTCAGATTTAGTTCAATTAATTTGAGATTAATGTCAGATTCAGTCTAAGGCGACGGTTACACATACGGTATTTAATTTACGGTGATCCGTCAATAAATAAATATGTATCGTTATATTTATTGAACGTTTAGTCTAGCGTTATTGATTGATGTCAATATTTATTAATGAATTTCTAGATTTTTAACATCTAACTGATGGACTGAACTGATGGATCACAGTAAATGCCCTACGTGTAACCGTCGCCTAATTAATATGAGATTTAATGTCTGATTCAAGGCCTCTTTCACCAACTACAAGTGTTGATTATTTACTTTTAGAAATAATTTTAAGTTTTATTAAATTATGCACTCGATTTAATGCATCCTTCGATTAGCGAATTTTTATTATTATTTTCTTTTTAATGTTTGAGACTTTTACTGTACAAACATAGGTATATAAGCTCCATTATCCCCGGTTACATGTGACTTTAAATGACAGTTATCCTACTTGACAGATGGTGAAAGAGGCCCTCAGTCCAATTAATATGAAATTTATGACAAATTGTAGTGTACTAAACGCCAAGCTGTGTCATCACATTAGACATATAGGCTATCAAATATTATTCTCTGGGCCTTAGAACAAAAAAAAGTAGAAAGAACACAAAGGGGTTTGGTAAAGTTGGCATCATTTTCAACTTTGGCGGCCACTCATAAAAGTAGCATAATTTGAAAAATCTGTTCGAAAATAGCATTTATTATTATGGAACTATACCGCTAAATAACATCGAAACTGAGATATTTGGCTTTATATATTACTTAAATCACTACTTCGTCTATATACACTACTTCGATTATAATCGTCTATGTACACTACTTCGATGTAAAAAATACATAATTTAACAGTTATTGATACAAAACGCTTCCTAGAAATAGATTCACGTTCACAAAAGTCCCAAATCGACGAATGGTTCAGCCAAACCCCTCCCTTTTTTTTTTATAACGCGAGGAAATCTGCGAATCAGATCCCCACCGACCATGGGGAGATCGGTGGGGTATGTGGGACTTCTACCCACTAAAACCCCGCGGTGTTACTTCACGCCGTCTATGGGCGGGGGTCAGGGGACGTTTAAACACGCTACGGTGTCCCCCCGCCAGACGAGGCCCGCACATTTGCGGGCTCCACCTGGATAAGGCGCGGAGTGTAACCTCCGCCCCGTGAAGAGACGGAACCCGGAAACCACTCGTTGCCCGGTGTTGTGATGACGGCGGACGACCCCATGTCCGCCGCCCCTGGGCGAAGCGGCACAGGCCGCCAATTCTCCACCTCTCGCAGCAGGCAGTCAGCGAGGGGCTTCACTCATGAAGCACCCCATAACCTCTTCTCTGCGGCACAACCTACCGCAGAGTTGGAGCCCGCTTCCACCTGAAACTCTCGGAAAACCCCTGCTCGTGTGGCCGCTCATCTCAACGACATTATGGGTGGGCGGCCCAAAGGGGGTTTCCGCCTGACATTTCCACATCAATCGCGGCAGCCCGAGACAGGCTTCACCTCGTGATATCGTCGGAAGAGTTACTAGGCCGGGTGGCGAGTCCGGGTGTTCACTCTTCCGAACGACTGCAGAGGGTGGTTACTAGGCCGGCCGCGCTACCGGGTCTTCACCACCCTCCACAAAGCCGCGATTGCAGTACTCTCCCAGACGGTCCTACCCTGCCTTAGAGCTCCGTCTTCGCGTGCGTTGCCCAACTACCACTGAGCGACAGAGCTATCCGAGAGAATCCGCCCGCTGCGACCCGCGCAGGTCTTCGTTCGCAGAACCGAGACCCATACCTCGGTCCGACGTACAAGGACCGGGGGTGCCATCTCTCACCGGCCTACACCCGCGTGGGCCGAGTACGGTTCCTCGGCTTAGCGAGCGGTGACCGGTGAAGCTCCAATGGACAGTTGGAGCCTCCAAACTGTTGCTCCGCCACGAGCTCCGATGATCGGAGCCCGCTCGGAGCACACGCACGTGGGTAGGATTGCCGAAGGTTAAGCCACTACACGGTCATGACCCACCTAGGAGGGGAGCCAAACCCCTCCCTAACCCCCCGTCGTCGCCGGCCGTCGCAACAACTTCACCATTTGACCATTGTGTTGTGTGCGTGTGTGCTTGTTTATCTCATTGAACCTTACCTAACGACTTAGCATTCTCTCCTGGATTTTGTGTGATTTTTGTGAAAATAAAGCTTGGCCTTTCTAACTGGACACTGATTTACTTCTAAATTGGATTTTATGGGTTTTGGTTTTTTAAACTGTACAGTCATGTCTTATGTATTATGTTGTATCTGTCTGTACATCATGTATCATGTATCATCTTATGTATCATGTCTGTACATCATGTATTATGTTTATATTCTCTTGGGATGAGGATTACAAGGATCTGATGCCTTATTAGGGCACTATTGTTCTTGTGTCGTAGGAAAACGGACATTAGGTTGTTGTTCCCATGTGATGTCAATAATATGGTACATGGGATGGGGAAGACACCAAGATATAGTTCCTCCGGCGCAGTTCTTGGACACTATAATAAGGAATGACATAGAAAATGAAGTTTCTGACCAAGAAAATGATGATTAGTAACTTTTTTTCATTAACTTTTAAATTAAAAAATACAAAAAATAATGTTTTTTTTTTTTTCATTTTATCGCTTGTTCTTGAAGAGCAACCAGGCGTAAAATTCGTATCTTTAAATCCTTATATCTCTCGTTCGATATAGTTTGGAGTAATTCTTTTTGCACATTATAACATATTTTTGCAAGGACTTTAAACGACAATAGTTTTTATCAATGGCCGCTAGAAAAAAAAATGATGCCAACCCTCCATACAAAGTTACCCAATCCCCTTTCGCTACTAGTCATTTATAGATTGTCACGTGAAATTATTCTGCCTTCACAGGCTGGCAGCCTCCGGTCAAGCTCCGGAGGCTTTGCCCGCACCTACCCCCGCGCCCGCGCCTGTCTCAACTCCAGCACCACAGAAGACCTACGATCAGGCAAGACTGCAGCTCCGCCTCCCGGACGGAAATGCCCTCACGCACACCTTCAACGCTAAAGAACAACTAGCAGCAGTTCGGTGAGTACCTTATCACTATAATTCACTATT
The DNA here is from genome assembly GCA_945859745.1 of Synanthedon formicaeformis. Classification (NCBI taxonomy): domain Eukaryota; kingdom Metazoa; phylum Arthropoda; class Insecta; order Lepidoptera; family Sesiidae; genus Synanthedon; species Synanthedon formicaeformis. The sequence goes on along the minus strand of OX243960.1, from coordinate 1,974,961 downwards.
AGATTATTACCCATAACTACTAGTAAATTTATTGATTTGATTTTTTTTTTTTTAACTACACATGAATATAGAAATAATATAATTAAGTTAATGTTTTAGTTAAATAAAACAAAACGTTTTATTCTATGTTTTTGTTTTTGTGGTGTATAAAGTCTGTTTACTGTATCCTCTGTATAAACTTTGTTTACCTACTAATTCGTGAAAAATGTTGTTGTTGATACATTTATGTATGTTTCTCTTTTTTTTTCTTAATAAAATAAAAATAAATGAAATGAAATGGACTGTCTACACACTCACTCACTACCCTAAATTTGATCATCTTTTTCTTTCTTTCTAATGAAGTAAGTACATATACTTATGTCGTCACTGGCAACACATAATGGTTGAAGTTGTTCCTTCATTAGCTGTGACTTTGTTAATCGTTAAATTAGTTATTTACATTATTTACAAAATAAAATTATACTTCACTCGATGCGCCCTAATTGCACCTCGTGTGATTATGAGTCTAATCAATCGGTATTTTGTATCTTAGTCTCATCAGATCCAGCCAATCAGATCACATAATTATCCATAGCAGATTACTAACTTAAAAACTGTCTTAGGGCCTCTTTCATAAACTACATGTAAAGTGTTGATTAGTTACTTTTAGAAATCATTTTCTGTTATATTGAATTATGCACACGGTTTACTGCATCAATCGATAGCCGATTTTTTTTAAATTATTTTCTATTTAATGTTTAGGACGTTTACCGTACAAACAAAGGTATATCAGCTCCATTATCCCCGGTTACCGGTGACTTTAAATGACAGTTTGGCCTATTTGACGTTTGTGAAAGAGGCGCTTAATATAATAATCAAGAATAATAAAATAACAAAAAAGACTCAATATTAATATTAATAAGGAATTGGGAAAGAATAGGGAAGTGGACTCTTTAATTAATATTGTATTTTGTTATTTTTTTTTGTTTTTTTTTTTTTACTCCGTTTAGAACGTAGAATTATCGTCTCGAAACATGATAATAATTAAAATGAAATTTATAAAAAGTTTTATAACCTTATGATAGTTACACTATCCTTAATATACATTTTCCTTGTGCTGTAACCTGTGTGATTAAATGATAAATTAACCCTTTTTAGACTATTCATCCAAATGAACTCCCAAGAGTTTGCCCGGAACGACGACTTTAAACTGATGACCACATTCCCAAGGAAGATATTCACTGTTGTCGATTACGAGACACCTCTGGAGGCCTTGGGTAAGTCTCGAGTGTAATTAATTAGCCCTATATAGTCTGCATTTCACACATTTCATAGGTCCTTTTGGACGTCATATAGCTCAGATCCATAGGACGTCCAAAAGGACCTGGATCCACCGTCGTGATATTACGAACATTATATTTGTTAGATCATTATTATCTGTCTATGCTAAGCAATATACATTTAAATAGACATTTAAATTTGTACACATGGTAAGTTTCATAAATACATTATAACAAAGTAAGTATAATAATAATAATCTTTATTTGTACAAAAACACATTTTTTTACGAACTTATACACATATTGTTAGTGAATGCAAATTTTATCATAGGAAACTATTGTTCTCTAACTCCCGAACTAATAACTAATTAATAATTAACCGAACTTATTTAATATATTTTAATGTACAGACAGAGGTATTGATTAATACAACTCTAAGGGTGGGTTGCACCATCTAACTTTAACGGTAACCATATCCAAACCAGCCGTTAAATCTTCGCTTAAGCATAATATGCGTTGCACCATTTTTACGACGGTTAAAATGACGTCATAACTTAACGATAACCTTAACCGCTCAATATTGGCCGGTTATTGTTAATGTTTCGGTTTCAGTCAACTGTGACAGTTTTGTAACAGGTGTCTTTGAATGTTGCCATATTAAAAAAAATATTACTACGACAACCTAGGAAAATTACATTATTTTATAATGGCAACCCCTTTCTTTAACTTTGACAATGACTAACAATATCATGGTGCAACAACATGTGATTGTTAATTTCTACTGTCACGATTAAAGTTACCGCTAAACTTAACTTTGACCTTAACAATAACCACGCCTACGGTGCAACCTACCCTAAAACTCATACTGGGATGGTTTACTCAAAAAAAAAATTTTTTAGTGTAATACACATGGGTGGTGATATTTTTATTGAATATAATTTAAAAAAAAATTTTTTTTTTACAGGTCTAGTACCATCGGCAGTGATTATCGTATCTAAGGGAACGTAAATTGAACATTTGAAACTTAAGTAAATAATTACTTAATGTAACTTTTCGATGTTATGTAACTTTATAAAGTAAATAATACAAAAGATTTTTTTACAAAGTACCTATCTACTAATCATTACATGATACATGTACTAGTGTGTAATTTTAATATGAAAAAAAAAAAACTGTTAAAAATATGGTCTCCCAATTTTAGGGGCGAAATTGTGAACCGCCATTTTGTTTTTGTCACAAAAATGGTTAAAATGTGCTACTATAAGAAAATTAGTTTTAATTTATATCATATTATGCATATAAATAATATTATGCTTTTAATCTTTATCACTCAGTAAAAAAAAATACATTGTTTTAAGTAACAGTTTTTCAGTTAAGTTGGTATTCCTTAAGGCTGCGATTACGAAACAAATTTCGTTCGTAACCGTTTCGTAATCGCAGCCTAACTACCCTCTACGAGTTCGATATGGCGCCAATGTATTCGATACAAAATATACCAAAAGCTAAGGTCATATCGATCGGTAAATTGTCACTGTCAGTAACGCGTCACAAAAAATTAGTGTATTTACTCTGTTATTTTCGATATTACAATATTGCAGTTTTAAAACATTAACAAAATGTCTATTATAATGTTTAGCTTCTTTGGAAAATTTCACCGTTGAGTGGGCAACACTAGGCCAGATCAAACTAGGTGATTTCTGCAATAACTGGTGTGTGTTTTTTACAATATTAAATACGCGGTATAGGTCGCGCAGCGGATTAAGACTTCTCGGCAAATGTAGAGGGGGCATGCGCAGAATACAATTTTTAGGTCTGTTTGACGGGCAGAGGAGCGTGGGGGGCGGGTGCGCGACGGTGCTGACACGTTATCAGTCGCTCTTCACCTCCCGCACTTAGTTCGCGCGTCTCGTGTCTCTTGTTTTATCTCTTGTCTCGCGTACATATTGTTTTATCGTATTAGTAATACGTCATAGTGAAAAAATGCCTAAAAAACCTTCTTCGACATCGCACTATGGAAGGAATATCAAGACTGATAAGAAAAAAAAAACATTTCCATTCGCAATTTTGTGCGCAATTGTACACATGCGCCGATAGCTGACATTAACCCCGCGTTTACACGCCTGCCAAGTCTCGACAAGCGTCCACAAACACAAGCGTGTGAACAGAGTGCCAAGAAGCCAAACTCCGGGCTAGTGTCGGTTTTTGAACACAGATCAAAGGAAGCTTGCGATGCATTTACACGTTGGTGCGTGTTTAATGTCGCTCACGAGCTCGTGCCGAAAAGGTGTTTTTTACGCTGCGCTATATACAACTGCGTATCAACCATGAGTAGTTGGTCAAACGAGGAAAATAGTTTATACATATTTTGAATAAAAATATGTCAAGCCAAACGCAACTTCAACGTCCGCCATGTTTGGCTGTCCGAAACACACTCGCAAGCGTGTAAATGGCATCCAAGCGTTTGTACAGGTTTGGAGCTTGTGGACGTTGGCCAAGCCTCGGCAGATGTGTAAATGCACCATAATATATTGCGCGACCTATAATAGTTTTATAAGATTTTTAAAGACTTAATTAAAATATTATATGAAATTAAGATATTCATGAATTGTTAAAGAATAATCTTTTTCCATGAATTGTTGAGCAAAATCTGAGCAAAAGTTTGTGTCGAAAAAGTGTCAGTTGTTATATGTAGGCGTGGGTGACGTTGACGGTTATGATTTTAATCATAGACACTAATATTATGTTAGCGTAATAGATGCAATGAGAGTGCAAGTGAGAACGCAGTCTTATGGCACGAATACAAGTGCGAAAGAGACAGCGAAATAGGAACTGTTAGAATCAGTTTGAGGGATCGGAGGGAACACATTTAAAATCAAGTACACGCAGACTTTTCTGCTTTGGTGAAGCGGGACATAAGAGTCTGTTTGTCTATTACGTTAGTGTATTAGTGTCTATGGTTTTGACAGTCGCCGTGACAACTAATGTCATTTTCTTGTTAGTTTGTATGGCCTGACTACATACTTTTTCGTCCACTTTATGGATGAATTGCAAAAAAATTGTTTCTCTTGTAACTCGTTCTTTAAAATGTTAGTTTAAAAAATCCTTAGTGTCACGTACCCACGCCTGCAAACGAAGCGAAATTTTAATTTTATTTGTTCCATAAATGATCTTTATTGATATTATTTGATTTAAAGACTTGAATAATAAAACTATGTGTAACTCTTTAAAATTATTTTATTTACATGTCTATGGAAACTTTTATTTGGAGATTTTTTCGTCGTTAATACACAATTTTACGTGATTTATTGTTTTGATTTAATTATATTTTTCGTAAAGTCTGGTTGCAGTTTTATCATAATCCAGCAGACTGTGCATGCCTCCGTCAATTTAATTTAAACGATGAATTGCGGAGCACTGTTTATAATATAGTTTTAATATTTATCTTATTACAACATATTATACCTATTTAAAAGTTTAGCAATTTTTAAATCAGCAAACTCTCTTTCACACATTTTGTAGACAGCCTCCTTAAATATGATTATAAATTAATATTAACAATATTATCCATTGCTCTGTAAATGAAATTAGATTTAAAAAAAAAAACAACATTTATTTCTAAGACATTTATTTCATTAAGTGCTACAATAATGCTTTTAGACATAGGTATACAAAAATATTTCGTCTATGTTTCAGTAAATAAATTATCATATGTTATTCTCAATTTGTGGGGTTGTAAGGGCTTGTCCTTTCTTATTAGTCTTGCGTGGGACAGAATAACCCTTTTAAGCCACTCGGTTAGGACGGCTGGTAGTTAATAATGCAACTATTGATGGTTGAAACAACAAGAAGCTTATAAAATATGATTTTTTATGAACTAATATGAGTTAAGCTAGACTAAATTTTTAAAGTCCCAAAATCCCATAAATCCCAAAAATTTAAAAGATTAAAAGTCGTTTAAAATTATTTTAATAAAGTTTTTTTTTTTTTTTTTGACAAGAGTTGAGAAATTGACTTTTAAATTGACAATATTTTCGTATTTATTAATTTTGATCAATTAAATTAGAGAATTGTTTTCGTGATACCTTATAGATCTTACGTTTCACGAGTGCCTGTAATTTTCGATTAATATTTTTAGTTGTAAATAAATTTTACTAACTACTCTTAGGCCCAACATGTCCAGAATCAGCACTCAGGCAGAACACTAGTATTCCGACAAGTAGTTATACTGACAAAATCAAAGTACTACATAATTATAATAATATATGGTATAATGTTTAATACTAAACAAAAAAAAACTTCATTTCTCAGTATACTTACAAATGTTAGTATTTAAAAGAAATTAGTCTAAAAGTTATTACACTAAAAACACAATTTAATAACTATAAAAGTAATAATTAACTAAAAAAAAAACAATGTAAAATAACAAAAAAGAAAATGTTTAAACAAAACACAGCAAATACTGTGTTGTGCATCCAATTGACATTTCATTATTTGACTACTATAGGTATATTACTTAGCCACTAAGTACGTGAAATACATAGAAAAATAAAAATATATAGTAAAAAAGTGTAAAAAAGAAAAAAAAATTGGCTAAAAAAATCCATCTCGTTAACTAATTTATTTGATAAATGTCAATGAGGTTTAATTCATATCACAATGTAAATTTTAAAGATTTAATGTAGTCGATTTTCAAGAATAAAGCGTTAATAAAACTAAATACGGACGAAGTTAGGTCAGTAATAAAATTGATATTTTATAAAGAAAATTACATGTAAAAAAACCCGAAAAAAAGAACAAAATTAACAAATAAAAAAAAGTAAAAAGATGCAACAATATTGTCTAAATGCTTAATTAATATTATGCCAATTTCCATTATTAATACATGATTTTATTAGGTAATTTAGAAATTAAGAAGTTACACACATTGCTAACTTGTCTGTGTTATTTGATTGATTCACTTTTTCTAAGTTTCTAAAAAACAATAAAAAATTAAAATAGTATAATAAAAACAGAAAAACATGATGATTCATTTAAATTTTTGTCTTGTGAATAATTCATTAGTTTCGTATAACAATAATTACAATATAATATTTAAAAATAAGTAAAAAAACAAAACTGTAAAATAGTAGTGTAAATAAAACAAAACAATAAAGAATTATGCTTTAAACCAAAATTATGCCAATTTTCATTATTTTATTAAATACATACATTAATTTTACATTATAAATAACCAATTAGGAAAAACTGTCATTAAACCAACGTTTGTCTGCAGTTTAAATGGAACCAATCTTGGTTATTGATTTTCAAAAAAAATAGTAAAAATAGCTTGTAAAAATAGTACAAAAATATAAATAAATAATTAACAATAAAAAAAAATTGTAAAATAACAATAGGTATACAAAAAATTGAACTAAAAAGTTTGTAAAAAATATATAACAGAGAAAAAAGTCTCAGATTAATACCTTATTAATATTATGCCTAAAATATTTTAAAAACTGAAAACCATGAATGGCCACCAAAATTCATTAAATATTTTGTCTACAATCCGAAATCGTTGGATTACTTAAAATTTATTTTAAAAGGTGGTATAGAAGTTGTATAAATGTATAAGTAAAAGTTTTGAAAGAAGTAAAACTGAATTTATAAATAATACACTTTAAAATGTAAAAACCAATAACATAAAACAACTTAAAAAATATAGACAAATACATAAAATTAGCTTCTTATTAGTTTAATGCCAAATTTCATTAAGTATAATTTTTAAATATAATTTGACAAACACATAATTGGATATGGCTTGTCTTAAATTAAAAAAAACTGTTGTTTGTCTTGCTAGTTTTTCAAAGATTAAAACAGTTCATTGGAAATTCATTTGAAAATTGTGTGCCTATAAAATGACTATAATATAGCAAAATAAAAAATAACATAGTATATTGAGCTAGGTAAATAAATAAAATATACAATACACAAAAACAAGTAAAAAGTTGTAAAATCATTGACAAATACATAAAACCTAGAAAAATTAAAATTATTGTCTCATCAATCCATTGTGTCAAATTTCATTATCAAATTCATTTTAGGACAACATAAAATGGATAAAAACAAATTAGCGATTGGTTTGTGAAAAAAAAATTAATACATTAAACAAACACAAAAATAAGTCACGAGAGTTACAAAAGGATGACAAATCTCAATTCATCATATTAATTACTTTAAAAAAATGGCTAATGAATTATAAAACCAAAAGATATTTTGGTAAACAAATGGATTACTTATGTAAACCATTGTAGCCATGTGAATAATTTATATAATTGTACATAAATATATTTTGGTGGTTCCTCGTTTATGTAAGTGGAATCTTTTAGATACATAACTCCCTCGTCTTTAATACAGTTTGTAAGGACAGTGTCGTTTGCGAATTGATTTCCCAATATCCCGTTACAATCTGTAAGTTCCAATTGCTTGTTAAAACAAATACGCATTTCCATTATGAAGTTCTTACCTTTCTCCTTTCTGCAAACTATCATTGGGTTGACACCAAGCCTGCTTTGTACGGCGTTATGGATATCTTCTATGTCATATGGCTTCTCATTTGTTGGCAGAATGTTTGCATCGGAGAGAATGCTAGACATCATATATTTTACAATCCACTCTAAGCCTTTTGAGAAGTATTTCACTTGAGAATTGAGAGACTCTAATACGGCTGCACAAGTGCCATGTTTGTTCCACTCGTGAGCCCATAAAGCGTAGGTTGAAGTTTCTGAAATTAATAAGGGAGATTTGTTTACTTTTTGAAGATGCATATATGTAATTGATATTGATACTAGCTTATTCCTGCATACTTCGGAATTAAGGTACCCTACATGCTTTACATAAAGTTTATGCAAAATTCACAAACTCCCCTCAGGATGGGCATGGTTCTAGTCAGAAGGGGTCTTGAAACTTGAAACCGTCACTGGTCATCATATAAACATTACATTGTTAATTACCTTTTATACTAATTAATTAAAGCCTTTGTTAACAACTCTTAAAACAAAATACTTTTTAAATACAGATTGACATAAATCAGCTACCATTATATGGTTAATACTTATATCGGCTATGTGCAACAAAATATTAGTAAAATGATAAGAAAATGCACAACGTAAAAATGGTCATAACAAACCATATGTTAAAAATGTAAATCAAATTCACCTGTCTCCACATTTGTCCATAGTTGGGTAAGATAGCTTTCAATTGGTTGTACTTCCTCAGGATCGAAGAGCCAAGATCTATTGCAAAACGCTGGGCCAATGGTGCCTAATTTTGTTGGCCAAATGCCGTGTATAGTCCAAGAATCTTGCTTAGTGGGCAATGTGCACGTATGTGACTTATTTTTTTCTTTCCACTCTTTACATATTGTCTGGGGCCAATTTTGAGTAAAAATTAGTATATCCCATGGATGATCATTTGTAAGTTCAAGTTGCACGCCATTAAAACTGCATACAAATAAAAAAAGGACACATTTATATTGGTACATATTGAATGTAGATTGATTCAAGGTAAAATGACTTTTTCTCACCTTACAAATAAAATGATCCCGATACCGTAGCCCGTTAGCATTATTTAATTTTGCATAAAAATACTGACGTGCTTTTGTTTATTGTTTATATTATATTATTACGTAAAATTACGTAGTTAAGGTTACAAAATTAATATCATTGTTCGTACTGTTGTTCGTATTGTTGTACTCGCAGGAACATTGGAGACTCAGTCACATATGCGTTTCCCCTTGCTCCCTCGATTCTGCTCCTGCTACCTAACTTAGGGTAATATAAATTGTGTATGTCATGTAGTCGTTTATACAACGCTGATTTAGTAGTAATGAGTGTAGTGAGATCATCCTCTATACCATGCGACCAAGTGTAAGGTTATTAATGAAATCATGCCTTATCCCAAATAATCCCGTATATAAACAATTAAACTAGTTGCTAGTTTAGTAAGTAGCCTTATGTGAATAATGAGTCGTGTGTTCTGATGCATAATTAGTATAGTTCAATGGAAGTATGTAAGCCTCAAAGGGTCTCAATTAGACCGCGTGGTCGACATGTATAAATTCAAGAAATAAGAGTTAATTACATGTTATGTATCAAGAATTATATGTAAAGTGATTAACTAAGTACTTAACTTTCGTCCTGGAGTCTTTCCTTATTTATTCTTGTATTAGTTTTCACTACTACGCACTTTTCACCTTTTTCCCGCGTTTGTTGAATCCGAAAAGAAAGCCTTCCACAGACAATATTGGCTTGTTAGTTTTTTAGTGGTTGTCATTATAATGTTATCATCATAGAGAGAGAAATGCCACAGAGTACGTTTGTAATTTTACTAGTCTCGATAATAAATACACCGACATAAAAGATTGGAGGCTTTCGCGGCTCGGCCTGCCGCGACACTCCCGCCCGGAAAGTTAGAAAAGTATTGAAAGGTTCTGCGTCCACTCTCGGATCTTTTCCCGAGCCCTAATGGCCGCAGCTCTCTTTGTTTTCGTGTCGTAGTCAACTAGTGACTTATTGACCTCAATGGTCTCATCCATTTCTTCCTGGACGGTCTCCTCCTTTTCGTCCTCTGGATTGATGGGAATTGTTGAGGTTTCTTCTTCTGGGTTGATCCCAGAAGTTTCTGGTATACTTTCTGTGGTATGGAGTTCCACTGGGAAATTTTTTGTTACGCTGATCGTGCGTCTTAGTTTGGGGAAAATATTTGGTTCATTGTTTAAACTTGTTTCTTCTTTATTTTTTGTGAACATGTAGGAAGAGTCTTCGTTTTCCTGCTCGCTTTGTACTTCGAGCGGATACAAATGAGCTATAGATCTGATGAGCTCTTGGTTCCCTACTTTAACTTTAACTACTCTTACTAGTCCATCGTTGCTTTTCAGGAGAGTTGTGATTCGTCCTACCTTCCAACCTTCTCGATTTTTGGAATCTCCTTTTATTTGTACTATCTGTCCTAATTTCGGTGTGTCCTTTGACGTTATTCTTGGTTCCCTTAAGGAATTTTGGTATCTTTCCCTTAAGCTTTGTAAATATTGATTGGAAAACATAATTTTAAATTCGTTTAAGATTGTTAGACCTCTCTTCCAACTTTTTATAAGATCGGTTTTTATATTTGTTTCCGTGACTGGAGAGTCATGGGAATTTAGATTTAACGACAAGCATTTGCCTAAAGATAAGAAATCGGAAGGTTTGAGAATGTATGTATTTTCTGAGTCAACACTCGTTAGTGGGCGTGAATTAATTGTAGCTTCGATTTCCTTTACTACCGTTTCTAGTTGTTTATCGTTTAATAGATGTTTCTGTAGAGTTTTCTTCATACAGTTTTTTACTATTCCGATTAGTCTTTCGTAAAAGCCGCCGAACCAAGGTGCTCGTTGGGGAATAAATCTCCATTTGATATTGTTGTTTGTGCAATACGTATCAGAAACAATTTCTGATAGGAGTTTGAAATTGGTAGCGTTATCAGATGTGATAAGCTGTGGTTTTCCTCTAGTGGATATCATTCTCCTTAGGGCAAGAAGACTTTGTTCCGCTGTAAGGTTATTAACAATTTCTAAATGTACGGCTCTTACCGCTAAGCAGGTAAATAGTGCTATCCACCTTTTATCTGTATTGTTTCCAGATTTGACTAGAATAGGGCCCAGGTAGTCTAGTCCTGTAAACGTAAATGGTTCAGAGTAGTTAACTCTTTCTGGTGGTAGCGCTGGCGTTGCCGGTAGTTTGAAAGGTCCACCTCCGTGTTTAATACATGTTGGACAGTTTTTTATTATCTTCTGGACTTGACTCTTGCCTTGAGGTATCCAGTATAGGTTTCTTATTAAACTGAGTGTGTGACTCGCACCTACGTGATGATTTTCTTTATGAATGTTAATTATAATTTTATTTGTGAATTCGCTATCTTTTGGAATGATTATTGGGTATTTTTGATCATAAGACCAGTCCGTATTTGCTAGTCTTCCCTTGCAGCGTAGTAGACCATCTTCGTCTAGAAATAGGTTTAGGTTCCTTTTTAGATCAGTGTCATGTCCTTTAATTTCTAAAGGGAAATGTTTTAGTTGTAATTTTCTTAGTTCTTCTGTTTTTTCATTCGTTGTTTTATTTGTATGATTATTTATGTTGTATTGTAATTTTTGTGTTTTATTTATTTTATTCTTCTTTGGAAGACACTCCCGGGCCAGAAATGAAGTATTTTTGATCGTTGGTGGCCAAATTTGGGGAGGTTGTAAAAGGAACTGTGGTCCTGATAACCATTTCCTTTTCTCTTCTCTACGAGTGGGTTTTGTTGCTACGTCTGCAGGATTTAAGTTTGTGGGAACATGTCTTATTATCAAGTTTTTGTTGCTTTTAATTTCTTGGACCCTTCGGTCTACAAATGGTGGTAACAACCTGTTGGAGTTACACCAGTCTATTACGATCTGGCTATCAGTCCATAATATATTGCTCCCCTCTGTTTCCAGGTCCAAGTATTTCATTACGTATTTAATTAGTCTACTACCAATTACTACGCCTAGGAGTTCTAAACGTGGTATTTTTAAGTTGTCCTGGTCTTTTACAGGTACAAGTCTTGATTTTCCAATGACGAATTGCGTTTCTCGTCCATTGGTTATGTATATTGCTGCTGAGTATGCCTTTGTGGAAGCATCTGTGAAACAGTGTAGTGTGATTTTGCCTTTTGGGTTCCTGAAATAACATCTTGGTATGGAGATTTCTTCTATGTCGTGGAATTCCTCGTGAATTTTTGACCATTCTTCTTGTAGTTTGTCTGGGAATGGTTCATCCCATCTTATTTTTTGTTTCCATAAGTTTTGTATGAACAGTTTTGTTGATAACAAGTAGGGTACCGCAAATCCGCACGGATCATAGATTGAGGCTAATGTTCTTAGAACTTCCCGTTTGGTTTTGCTTTCGCTGAATCTTTTGCCTCTCAGTTTCAAAGTATCATTGTCTAGGTTCCAGTTTAGACCTAATAACTTTATGTTACTGTCTGTGCACGCGTTGGGAATTTGCTTGATTAAGTCTTTAGAGTTCGAGCTCCATTCACGAAGATTCATTGAGATGTTGTTAAACGTTTCTTTTGAATCAGTATAGATTTGTATCGCTTCCTTTATTGTTTTTGTAGATGTTACAAGATTATCTACATATATGCTTTGAGTTAGCCTTTTAATATGTGGTTTATCTGAATTTGATAAGTGGTATTTTAAAGTTGCATTTAATAAGAATGGGCTAGCGATCACACCGAAAGGAACTCGGCAGAATCTCAAAAACAGTAAGTTTTCCTTTGTAACTGGTTTCGTTATATCTTTTAACCATAGAAATCTGGTAACATCTCGATCTTGTTTCTTTAAGGCTATTTGTAGGAAGGCCTTTTCTACGTCGGCGGAGATGCCTATTGGGTGTTGCCTGAATTTAATAATGAGGCTAGTTAATTCTTCTAACATTATTGGACCGCAGTATAGACATTGATTTAGGCTTTTGTTATCCTTTGTCTTTGATGATGCGTCATAGACAATTCTCGTTGGCTTGCCTACTTGCTGGACGCCATGATGTGGTAAGTAGTGTATCGGGTTAGACGTCTGACGTACCTGTGAGTTAGCCACAACTTCTATTATTCCGTTGTTTAGTTGTTCCTGCAATGTTTGATTGTAGGATAATATGGCTGAATGATCTAGCCGTTTTAATAGATTGACTAAACGTCCGAATGCAACTCCGAAGTTATTTGGTAGGATAGGAGGGTATTCGATCCACGGCCATCCTACTAAGTATCTATTGTTTTTGAATTCTATTGTTTCGTTGAATTTCTTCACTGCTTCATCTTCTCTGCTATTTTTGGGAGAGTCGGTAATTCCTATGGATTCTAAATTCCATAAATTCTGCAGGTGGGTATTATTTAGTGGTAAATCTGGCTGAAATAATTGTATTTCAACATTGGATTGAAAGTACGTTATCACTGCCAAGTCCTCCATGGTTCTAGAATTTACTCTTCCACTTAGTATCCAGCCTAAGTCGGAATGTACTAGATATAAATTTTCATGTATTTTAATCTTGTCATTAGACATGAGTGTGTAGTAATAGTCATTTCCTATTAGTATGTCTATTCTGTCCGACAGTGAGCCGTCATCCGCTAACATGGATTTGTTTTCCCATTTTTCTAATTCCTTTGGGTAAGGTACGCTTTGGGAGATCATGTCAACTACGTTGGCGTAAATAGATAGGGTCTTTCCCTGCTTTGTCTTTAAGATAACTTTCACTAATGCTGTGTCTAGTTCCTTGGGTTTCTTAGAACCGAAAGTAAACACCGTTAATTTGTTTTCTTCTTCTATTTCTAGCTCGAGTTTCTTGGTGATATTCTTCGTGATGTATGTTCTTTGGCTACCTGAGTCCATCAAGATTCTGCAAGCTAGAGATTTCGATTGATTTTCTTTATTGGCCTCAACTATAGCAGTCTGTAGTACAGTTTGACCTTGGTCAAATGAGTGATATGTGTTGGTTTGTGGGATGATCCTATTTCTTCTCCTTTGATCAATCATTGTTGGACAGATAGCTCTGTTGTGATCCAGTTCGCCGCAGTATGCGCAGGGTAATTTGTTTCTGCAATTTATGGAATAATGGTCATTACGAAGGCAAGTATAACATCTTCCCCCTAAGATTGTCTTTCTTTCATTCATTGTTTTGTGGACTTGACATCTATCGCTGTAATGTTCTCCTTGACAGAATATGCAACTTAATTTGTTTTTCTTCATGGGGGGAATGTTTCCTCTGTTGTTTCTCCCTTGTATAGTATTATAATCTCTTTTCCTTGTTTGCGGTCTAGTTTCTTTTTTGACTTTTGTGGTGTCTACTTCAGCTTGACGATTTATTTTGTTCCTAACCAGGTGTATAGAGTGGTTAGTTCTGTTTGCTAATGTTGTGTGATGTCGCTGGAACCCCCTTGGTTTTAGTTCAGGGTACGGTTTGGATTCATTTGGTTTTGGATTATTATGATAGTTAAACTTGTTTGTTTGGATTTTGGAATGATAATTTGTGTTTTCACGACCAAATTTGTAGCGTTGATTTTTGTTATTGACGTGGAAGGTTTCTGTTGTATAGTTTTGTTTATCTGTGTCTCTAGCTTGGGTCATTCTATTGGCTTCTTCTCTCGCCGATACAATGAATTCCAAGCGTTCTCTTAATTCTTTGACGCTGTCGTTGGTACATTTTGTTTTTACTTCATATATAAGGTCCTCAGGAAATTTTTCAATAATGGTTGTTCGCAAGTGATTGTGATTAATATCTTCTCCTAGAGATTCAAGTACTCTGAAATGTTTTTCCAATTTGGAGAGTGTTTCGCGACAATCATCTATATTTGTTCCAGCTTTCTTTATTTTATCCAGCGTCGAGTAATGAGCATCAATGATGTAAGTTTTCCTTCCATATTTTTCCTTAAGTAGGTTTATGGCTACAGTGTAGTTTTGATTTGTTGTTTCCAAACCATCAATAACGTCACTTGCTCGATCAGTAAGGGAAGTTTTTAAGTATAAGAGTTTATCGACGTCAGGTATGTCCCTATTATGGATGTTGGATGAATATTGGTCCCAGAATTGATGCCATTCTAGGATGTTTCCTCCGAAAGTAGGTAATTCAAGTTTAGGTAATTCTCCACGTGCACGTATAGTTTCTTTATTAGGTGTCCCGATCGCCTTGTGTTCCTCTAGTAAGGTTTCGATTTCGCATATCGTATCTCCTGCTTCGAGTCGCAGTGAGCATACTTCTGATATATCGTCTGGAGAGTGTTCATTGCTGAATCTGAAGTAGTTGTTTAATTCGTCACTTAGTTTTTTATCGCATTCCTTTAATTTCGAGAGACTAAATCTTATTCCGGTGATTTCGCCGTTTTCCCGATAAGTTTTTATAAGTTCCTTACATTCAACTGTAAGTGTATTTAATCTGCTGGAGAATAGGCGCAGTACTGTGAGAAGTCCTTCCTCCATTTTAACGAGTAGGTATAATTCTCGCCTTGTAAATGTTAAATTGAACATATTGCATCTGTGGTCTCACGATTTTGCTTATAATTATTTTATTTAGTTTTTAATTTTAACCGTATTCCTTTATTTGTTAGTTTAGTAAGAGGAAAGAGTTGAAAGAAAAATAAAGAAAAGAAAAAAAAATTTTCTGTTGAAGAAACTTTTTTCAGTTTCCATACTGTTTGATACTTGTACTGTGATGGCGATAATCACGGATTGTGGCAACAGATAAACTAGTCTGTTCCATAAACTTATTTGAATCTAGTAATATTGACAGTAATAGTGCACATATAATTTGTTCTGTGTCACATTTGTTCTGTGACAAGTGTCATTTACCTTTAAATATAAATATTTATTATTATATATAATTTAGATTAACATTTATACAATTTCAACAAATTGTTGTTACATAATTAGTAATTCAACATGTTTATAATAAATCCTTTGTCTCAACCTGACAATGGAACGTTGCACCGTTATTACTTTTGACTATAGTCAACATACAAGTTGTAAACAAACCATCCGGGCCTTCGGCCTCCCCGGTACAACATTTAATATGCCAAGTCAACAACTTCCTGAAATTAATTAGTTAATTATCAGGCGAATTACAGTGTGTGACGCGTGTGGACAAGTAGATATTGCGCACATAAGTACAACAAGCAAAGTGACCTCTCTGTCCACTCTTGCTGTAAACCTAGGTTTCCCCTTCAAAGTTATACTGTGATTGGATTGTTAAAGTCTGACTTGCTGTTTATATAATGTTGAATATGAAACATATCATTGTGTATGTGAATAAATGTATATTAAATTGTTTCAAATCAAATGTGTTTGTTTTTTGAGTTTTAATTAGCTTTGATGTTTTACATTTTTATGTTATTTTGTGAATTTTAAAATCTTATCTATTATGCAAGTAATTATTAAGTTGTGTTTGTTCAGAGTGTGCTGAAGGATACCAGGTTTTTTATAATCCCATTGCATTTCTACCATATCGGAAAATGTCTGTTACCGTGAAGTCTTTATGGGGTTAAGTTAATTAAAGTTAAAGTTGTATAATGTACAAAGATTAAGTTAAATTAATGATTCAAGTAATGATGACAATAAGCATTGTCAATTAAGCAATAGTGTAACTCAGCAGACTTCTGGTCATTTTCCGAATGTAGGTATGTAGAGATTACATACCCGATTAAGTTCCTTGTGTGCCTGTGTTCACCTGCCTTCAGCACATACCGACTCTGAGTTTGTGTATCTGCTTCGCTTTAGTGTACATGGTGTGTTGGTCACTTTCTCTTCCTTTGTTGTCACACCTATAAAAATAGTTCACAGCCATGACACCTTGCCGGTGCCATGGCGGTCTGGGAAGTGGGTACAACTCTTCCCTCTTAAGTACATAGTTAACACACATGAAGGTTACTGAATTAATCTATATTTCTTTATACTCGCATATGGTGTTGTGTATCAGTGTATGTTGGGCTGGTGTTTAGTGAGGAGAGAGAAAGGATGAGATAAAGGTGTAGTGCTGCCTCTGGAAGCCCGTCGTCAACCGGTGTCCTCGCTGATGAATAGAACCTATGCAGATGAACCCGATGCCGTTGCTGAAGCCTGATGCCGCCGTTGAAGAGAACCGCAGTTGATGTTAATAAGGTTTTACAGTGGGTCACGATTCAACGCCTATTCCCGAACGTACCTTGGCGCAACGAGGGGTCCATAGGTACCGGCCACAACATGATCCGACATGTATTCCGGTACCTCCCAACTCGTGCTTAATAATAAATGAGGTTTTACAGTGGGTCACGATTCAACGCCTATTCCCGAACATACCTTGGCGCAACGAGGGGTCCATAGGTACCGGCCACAACATGATCCGACATGTATTCCGGTACCTCCCAACTCGTGCTTAATAATAAATGAGGTTTTACAGTGGGTCACGATACGACGCCTATTCCCGAACATACCTTGGCGCAACGAGGGGTCCATAGGTACCGGCCACAACATGATCCGACATGTATTCCGGTACCTCCCAACTCGTGCTTAATAATAAATGAGGTTTTACAGTGGGTCACGATACGACGCCTATTCCCGAACATACCTTGGCGCAACGAGGGGTCCATAGGTACCGGCCACAACATGATCCGACATGTATTCCGGTACCTCCCAACTCGTGCTTAATAATAAGTGTCACCCTGAAGGGACTTAAGTAAGTGTCCTCTGAAAGGACTTAAGTATGCTGCGCATGGTGTACTCGCAGGAACATTGGAGACTCAGTCACATATGCGTTTCCCCTTGCTCCCTCGATTCTGCTCCTGCTACCTAACTTAGGGTAATATAAATTGTGTATGTCATGTAGTCGTTTATACAACGCTGATTTAGTAGTAATGAGTGTAGTGAGATCATCCTCTATACCATGCGACCAAGTGTAAGGTTATTAATGAAATCATGCCTTATCCCAAATAATCCCGTATATAAACAATTAAACTAGTTGCTAGTTTAGTAAGTAGCCTTATGTGAATAATGAGTCGTGTGTTCTGATGCATAATTAGTATAGTTCAATGGAAGTATGTAAGCCTCAAAGGGTCTCAATTAGACCGCGTGGTCGACATGTATAAATTCAAGAAATAAGAGTTAATTACATGTTATGTATCAAGAATTATATGTAAAGTGATTAACTAAGTACTTAACTTTCGTCCTGGAGTCTTTCCTTATTTATTCTTGTATTAGTTTTCACTACTACGCACTTTTCACCTTTTTCCCGCGTTTGTTGAATCCGAAAAGAAAGCCTTCCACAGACAATATTGGCTTGTTAGTTTTTTAGTGGTTGTCATTATAATGTTATCATCATAGAGAGAGAAATGCCACAGAGTACGTTTGTAATTTTACTAGTCTCGATAATAAATACACCGACATAAAAGATTGGAGGCTTTCGCGGCTCGGCCTGCCGCGACAATAGGCGACGGTAGCCACCTACCATCAAGTGGACCGTCAGCCTGTCTGTCGACCTTAACATTAAAAAAAATATATAAGATAAACAAACAAGAATTTAAAATATTTTTATTAATTGTATTAATAATAAATAAAATTATTAAATTGTCCCATTTCAATCGTATAGTTGTTGTGGAGTACGGCGACACGTTGAGTTTTGGGCGTTAAATGCGTCGTAGATTCGACGTCATTCTTCATTTTTTAATTTGTTGGTACAGGCATTGCTAGTTTTATTGTTTATAATTTTGCTATGCTCAATAAAGGATAAAAAAATTTCGTTTCATCTTTTGTAAGTGGTTTCATCTTGATCTAAAATAAAAACAATAAAAACTTCATCACACCGCAAAAATAACAAGAAATGCAAGCGCCCCAAAGAACAGTGACGCATTAAAGAAATATAATTTACTACTGTTTCTGAATTCATTTTAGTTAACTATTAAATTATTCCACTATTTATTAACAATAATAAAAATTGAACACAACAAACATTGAATTGTCAACTGTCAAGTGTCATGCCATTCGTTCCTTTACTATTCAGAAAAACGAATGAATGTATATTATTATTAAAAACAAAATTATGTAGTACGCTTATAAATAAATAAAAATAAATTGAACTATAATTACTTTATCTTGTAATTGTAGGTAATTCATTATTTTCACATTTTAAATATGCATAAAATTAGAAATTTAAATTGTCTCGAAAGTAAAATTTTAATAGTTAGCATGAAAAGGAACGGCGTCGGAGGGAATGGATTGCCTACCGATCTATCCTTAGTTTCCAATCGCATACACACAAATTAATATTGGCACACAGATCGGAGATCGATCGGCCGATGGGAACAAACTGGAGATTGTTTTCAAGATCGGATTTTAGATACATTATTAATTTCGGCCGTTAGCGCCTCTTTCACCAACTGTCATGTAGGCTAGCTGCTGTCATTTAAAGTCACCGGTAACCGGGGATAAATAAAGCAGAAAATTATTTCTTAAAACAAAGATTTAAAATATTATATTATTTATTCTTCTTAGCGCCTTTTTCACCAACTGTCAAGTAGGCTAACTGTCATTTAAAGTCACCGGTAACCGGGGATAATGGAGCTGATATACCTTTGTTTGTAAAATAAAAGTCCCAAATATTGAAAAGAAAAAAATATCGCCTATCGATTGATGCAGTAAACCGAGTGCATAAATCAGTAAAACAGAAAATGATTTTTATAAGTAACTAATCAACACTTTACTTGTAGTTGGTGAAAAAGACGCTTAGTATAAAATAAGGTCCATGCCTCATATTTTTTTTCGTATTTATAGAATATGTACCTATTTACACTTAAACAGTCACGAAGTGTCCAGCAAGCAATATTGATATTACTAATTAGATATTTACTATGAAAATTTCTAAATTAGTGAATTAGATTTACTAATTTAGATTTTATTTTAATTTTAATTTTAGATTTGCTACTATGTACGTGACATTTAATTTATTAACCTACTTAATTATGCATTTTAACTTTACCTACCTTTATTGTGTGCTATAGGTTGGCTATAGGTAATACATAAGCTAAAGAGTTCATAAACAATCGGTCTAAAGTCTATAGGTAAAATCCTGAGGTAAAATCGAATCTTCACTGTTTATTCAAAAGAGTTTTTAGTGATGGTAATAATAATTAATATTTAAAACACAGATATATTATTTCGATGACAAGTCCCCCAGAGAGGTTAATTTAAATTAAGAATTTAAACGTTTTTTAAAGTTATACCTATTTAGCTGGCTTGGCTGGTAATGACTTAAGGACACTGACCTAAACTTTTTGCTCTTATTTCATTATTGAATACCGTTCTCGAACTGATTCCGTGTTTTTCTTTACCCGTCACTCGCTCTGGTGCGCCAATGAAAAAAAAATACCATCGCGTGCGTCACGAAACGATGGTTAGGTATAGCCACAATTATTTATACATGATGCATTATGACTCTTGTGCAGTGTATGCTCACAAATAATCAACAAACAGGTACCTAACATATGCTAGCAATCTTAGTCTCTAAAAAAAATAGAGAGCCATAAGATAAGGCGAAGTTATATCTCAATTAAAATGAGAAATTTTGAAAATTCTGTTCTTACGAGACTTTTATGAGTCACTAAGTAAGGTTGACTGTTTTTTTATTGGTTATTAAAAGACGCATGATTATTATTTTATTATTAACTATTTTATTATTATTATTAACTAAAGTATTTGTTATAGAAAATGTATAGAAATAATAATTATAATAAGTAATTCTAGAGTAAAAAAAATAATTATTTTATTATTAATTATAGAAATCTAGTTGTTTCGCTCGCATAAAACTTGCTTTTCAATCGGTAGTGAACTAAACAGTGAGGACTTTACTTCCGGCGTAGTAACAGCACTTGTTCAAATTTCGGAAAAAAAGTATTTTATCGAAATTAATTTAACATCAAGATATCGTTATTAATTTAATATCAAAATTAAATAATAAAACTCGTAGATAACTATTCGTAGGAAGAGTTTTTGAAATATTTTCATTAACCATTAATTATAAATAAACAAATTTGACCTCTATATATAATTATTTAATATTGAAATACCTACCTATGTATGACCTATGTGGATTTTAATAATAAATATTTTTATGTTAAATTTAGTCAGCTGTTGTATTAATTAAAATTTTTTTTTGAAAAATATTTAGACACTGCTCGTTTACTATTTAATTATATATATTGATCAAAACGTCTACACGTATCGAAATAAGACGGCCTTAATTACTGGTAAATTTTTTCGCAAGTATTTTATTTACTTGTTCTGTAATCAATGGTCTGTGAAGTGTAGCTCTGCATTGGGAGCGATTAGCGCCTATCATTGCTTTACTTTATAATATAACACTTATTAGACATCAACCTTACTATGTATACCTAACCACAGTTTTTTTTTAATTTGGAACAGAAGCTAAGGTTTCTGATTTCTCCATTATTTTGTTATAAAAAAAATGTAGCGTTTGAGCTTTTTGTAATTTTTAAAATTAGCACTTTATATGGAATATTAATAATTATAATTATTTAATACACTATTTCCTAGTGAACATGGGGTAAAAAGAAAAAAAAAAAAAAAACAGTTACGTGTCAACAAATTGAATTTTTGATACTAGAGAAAACTTGCCTTCCAATTCCAAGTGACACACAAATTCGAAATTACTCAAGATTATCATTATTAATCGGAGTCGTATCGAATGCGGTCTTTTTTTGTGTGAAATTCAACACTTCACACTGATATGCCCACCGTAAAATAACATAATTTTCCTATCTCTTCCTAATTTTGTGCCATAGGTGACGGTAGCCACCTACCATCAAGAGGACCGTCAGCTTATTTGACACCTTCTCATCTATATTACTAATATTATAAAGAGGAAAGATTTATTTGTTTGTTTGTTTGTTTTAATTGAGTAGGCTCTATTATATTAAGCTACGTTATCAGGTAAAGGGAAATAAAAAAAAAAATCTAGGATCCCATGGGAGCCAAAGTAACAAAAAAGTATCCTAGTATCCCATGGGATCATAGACGTGGGAGCCAAGTGGACGGAGGGCTATACTTTATAAAGTTACGCGGACGAAATCGCATGCAACAGCTAGTAAAATATACATCTATCCAATAAAAAAATGTTTAAATAAGTGCTCGGTCGTGTTTGTTTCTATTTTAAAATGAATCTTTCATTATCCGTTTTGCTATGTAAAACATTTTTGTTTTAATTATTAACGAACCTTGGAATTGAGGTCTTCGAAGTTTTCTTAGAGATAAAGGGGCAGGGCACCTTGTTGCAAAGTCATTAGTCAGTTCAACGACACCTGCCACGGTGACCTTTCGCTCGAGATAAGCTACACCTATCTGTGTAGGCATGTAACATTTTTATATCTACTAAATAAACGCTTTGTAACTAAACGTTACACATTGTTACTAATGGCTGTCCTAATTTAGGTCAGAACTTGCGTCCTTGATATTGTCAAATGCAAAACAAAAATCACTTAGGTATACGCTCATATGTGGTCATTAAAATTATCTTGATAAATGTTTTTAATTATAATACTCGTAAATTTTTATTGCTTGTATGTATTCTATATCTAATATATTATTTTATCATTTAACTTAAAAAAAAATTGTGGGGGTACCGGGCAATCTTAATAACCCAATGAATCATGATAAGATTTTCACTAATCTATGGATCTACGTAATCTATGGAAAGAGAGATAAAGAGAGGGTTTGGGTGTATAATAGAAAATTACAAACAGGGGACGGGTTGTTAGTATTTAATAAATATTTCAACTATTTAAAATAAAATATAGGTTTTATTGTAAATATTTTACGTTATTTTACATTACGCTTGAAACATTAGCTAGGGAATTTTATTTCGTAACTTTTTATTTTATGAATTTATTGTACTTATACCTACTATTAAGAAGATTGTACTTATTGACTATGTCCAGAATTATTCGTAGGTATATTGAATTCATAGGGACCCAATGTATTTTTTTGCTGCAAATTGTATACAAAAACCTCAATCATCCATTTATGCTTTTAACTTCTAAGAACAAACTTTTAAAAAAAAATTTAATGTTTCTAACTTCTAAGAACAATGACTTTCATACAAAATCCAGGCAGTTTCAATGATAATTTCTAATCGCCGACCACCACTTACCATCAATTGAATTGCGAGCCTGCCATTATCATCTGTGCTATACGCCGTTTTTTCTTATAAAAAATATTCCAGGCCGGTCATGCTGCGCCTACTGATGTAGTTATAATTCTTAGAAGCAACTTTACAACGCTATCAAACTCGGATTAATGTGCAATATGCCGGCCATTGATCTCGATTGAATTAAAAATTAATAATGCAACAAGAAAAAGTGGTGGCGGTGTATGCGTTTTCCGGTCGGGTATGCAGTTGCAAAAAGTCAGCGCGCGCCGCGTTCAAACGCGTGACGCGTTTTTCTGACTAATTAGTGGAGTGAGGCGCGACTCGCAGTCGGTGAGCACGCGACCTTATTTACAACTAGTGTGCACTCACCTTGCTCTATGAGCCGAAGCAGCCGTGCTCAACTTGTGGCCCGTATAAGATAGGTTCGTAGACGAAGGGCGCATTGCTTCCTGCGTTCTAAAACTGGGCGACAGTACTTACATTGTTAATTTATCTAATTTAAAACACGCAGATTTATGTTGAGGATACGAAAAGGGCAAACTCAGTTTTTGGCGATACTGCACGCAAGGACTGATTTGCTTGGCAGGGCTCCTCTAACGCATGGCGCAAATAATTGACCTGTTTCATTGCACACTGAATGCATTCACTAGTGTTCACTATTTGTTATGTCTTATAAAAATTAAGTTTGTATATAATATTTTGACGAGCCCTTTGGATGAGTGGTATGAGTGCTTGCTGAACGTCTCAGGGGCCCCGGGTTCGATTCCCGTTAGGGTCAACTTTGAAAATGAACTTTTCAAAGCTGGCTTTAGAGCCAGGGCCTCCTTATAGTAGTACCACCGTGAAATAACAGCCTGAGTGCTGTTGTGTTTCGGTGACTTATCTTATCCCTTATCCTCCTTCTATGGTCGGCAATGCACTTGCAGCATCTATAGTGTTGCTTGTGTTAAGTTGTGTTATGAACGACGGTAGCCACCTACCATCAAGTGGATCGTCGGCTTATCGGAATAGTCGTATTAATAGTACAGATTTACTATCTATAGATTAGTACCAAGTACTTCATGGATTAATAGTACGTAAGCTATATTATTTTATAAACATTTGATTATTATTACAGTTAAAGGAAAACAATGATTACATTTCTAAGAACCGTACTTAAGGAGGTTACAATCGTCGCAGTGAGCACCGAATACGGTATTGGAGTTGTTTCAAAAAAGGAATGTAGTTTAAAATAGCGATGCGCGGACGCACATCACCCCGTGACGTCAGCAGGAATTCGCTAAGGAAATGAGTCACAGCGCAAGTGAGCCGCCTGAGTCACAGGGAATGTGAACGCTGATGCGGACGGGGTGAGGTGCTTTTATAACTTTCGATTTTTTTGAAACATTTTTTTAATTTTTTAATTATAAGAATTGCCTCAAGACACCCAAATGAGCTAACCCAAAACCTTCTTTGTAGCAATCCACCATAAAGATTAAAAAGGGCACACATCCTGGAGCTGGATAAAAAATTTTCATCCAGGTAAATTTAACCGAAGTAGTAAAAATTATCTCATTATTAGTAAGAGTGGTATTCTTATTGGAGGATACTCAATTTAAAAAAACATAAATAACAGATCCGATTATAGTTATTTTGACTGATTGCGGATAAAATAACAAAATTTTTTTTTTTTTTTTCAAAACACCCAGACATTCTAATGAGCCACCCAGACTACTTGATGCTGCATCATCAGGCCAAGGTTACCATTTGATGGAAATACCACCGAAGTAACAGTATCTACATAAAATTTCAATTCAATAAGTGGAAGCTAATAAGTTAAGTTAAGTTAACCCTTCGTTAACTAGAAAAAATAAGCTGATGGACTTCGAGAGACTGAATGCTTCATAAATTATAGCTATAAGAACGATCCTGATTATATCAGCTTTTAGACTGTTTTTTTAATTTTTTTCAAAAACATTTTCAACAAAAAAACGGATCGAAATCGTAATAATATGATTTATAAGATTTCCTACCTTATAATGTAAAGAACTTTTTGCAACATCCAGTCAACCGTGACCCGTTCCGCAATACGAAATTTCTTAATAAATCGATAACAATCAGAGATCTAACATATTTGGTTACTAATAACAGACAATGAACAATACATCAGTACTTACAAGTTTATAATGATGTTTTTGATTTTATTCTAAAGTTAGGCCATTGGAAAGTTACCGGTTCTGTACTTGTTAGAGTTTATACGATAGGTACTTATAACAAACAACCCTTTCAAATTTTTGTATATCTGTCTGTCTGTCTGTTTGTTTCGGATAATCTCCGAAACGGTTGGACTAATTTTGACGGGACTTTCCTTGGCAGATAGCTTATTTTATGAGAAGTTACCTAAGGCTACTTTTATTACATAGAAAAGTAAAAAAATATAATTATAATATAAGCAGTGCCAGGTTCAGTTAGTATTAACTGGTATTAACACCTCCGAGTAAAGTGTCAAGTAGACTAACCGCCATTTAAAGTCACCGGTATCGTAACAGTAAAAGAGAAAATAGAAATATTTTTCATTTTAAATTATTTTTAAACCTAGCGTTATCCGTCGATTGGAACTAGCACCTCACAACAATGCTCAACGATGCGAAACAAGAGTTTTCTTAATGTGTGGGTGACCGTTTATTTATACAAAACAAACGGAACTTTCACAGTTATATATTTATTAGCTGGTACCCGCGACTTCGTCCGCGTTGAACGATCAAAGGTACCCTATGTCCTTTCTGGTGTCCCAGACAAGGTGTATGCAAAATTTCATGTTGATCGGTTCAGTAGATTTTGCGTGAAAGCGTTACAAACAAACAAACAAACTCACATTCACATTTATAATATAAGTACGGAATTAGTACGGATTAGTACGGATATTGTAAGAATATGATTTAATTACAAAGCACCAGTCTTAAGGTATTTCTGTTCTTCTGTTCAGCACAGTCATATCTTATTAATTTGATGCTTACCTAGTGTAAAAAGGCTGCTATTGCTACCCCCTTACAGAAGATCACCGTGAAATAACAGCATGTGTGATTTTATGTTTCGGTGAGTCAGTAGGGGCCTTATCCCTTTTCAATCCCTTAAAATACAGTCTGCAGCGTACTTGCAGCACATATGATGCTACTTGTGTTATTGACGACGGTAGCCTGATGGTAGTGGCTACCGTCAGCCTGTTTTTTTGTTAGGATTTTCTAACCTGACATCAGAACAACACTGATAGACATTTTTGCTGTTTGGTTTTTTTCTTGATGTAGGTATCACTGTATCCATAGAGGTATAATTCCAAGAAGATGACTGTATCTCATAAGATGGGCAGACTAATTGTTTAAACTCGACGACATCATTCTAGCGGATTAGTTTGAGTATTATTTTAAATCGTTTTTAGGTGATCAATCAACTAGGTTACACGCGCTATCGTGACGTCACACGACGCGCCTTGCTCCTATCTACGGTGACCATGATTTCTATACAAACCACCAGGTGACGTGTCCATTTTAATAATTTCACATGTTTACAAAACAGATAACAATCAGTCCTGTGTCACCATAAAAGCTTTACGACTTTGTAATGGTCATTTTATGAAATATCTTATTACATCAGTTGAACTGCGTAACTGGATCTTAAGATAAAACAGGTTTTCTAAGAAACTAATGTATTATTGCTGTGTATCACCTGAATTATTATGTTGTAATAAAAAGCTGTAAAATGTTTATGTCTATCAAAAGCCATATTTAAAGGTTGGGCTGTGTTCGTGACTCTTGTACATTTAAATATAATTGTTGAGAAACCAAGCCACAAAGTCATCCTCGAGTCGTTCGTTGGTTCCAATCACAAGCGCAGGTCACTTCACATTCTAAAAAATATTTTATTCAATGTCTGCTGATCGCCATAAAAAGTTGTCAAAAAAGTAAAATATATCAAACTTCAAATATATTACAAATTACGTGGTTTCATTAAAACAAAAATCATGTAACATATTTTACTTCTGTTACACAAGCTATGTTACTAAAATCAAAGGAAGAATAATTCACTAATGACTGGAATGTGATTTTTAAGATTCTTCTCTCCTTTTTCTATATACTAATATTATAAAAAGAGAAGATTTGTATGTTTGTAAATGAATTAACTCCAAAAAATACTGAACATTATCAGCGCGTAACACAGGCCATATTTTTTAAAGTTACGCGGGCGAAATCGCGTGCAACTATTAATTATAAAGTGACAGACAGGTTGAAGGCTCCCTTGATAATAAATAGTTTGCTCTGTGTTTCATCGCTTAAAGACGCGAGCAACACCACAGCACAGTTCATCTGTAGCTGTAGGACAGTTCATCAGCAAAGAGCTGCAAAATGTAACAGAATGATTTTGTCTCCACTGTTTAAAATATCATGGTGTCACTACACTGAATGAACTCGTTTATTCGCGAATCGCGACTCGCTTCGCTTATTGAGGTCTCAGGCACGCGCAAAACCGCACTCTCTTGTGTACCAACCGCGTTTGTCCTTTGTAACTTTTACTTTTCACAGATGTTTTACAAAGATCGGAGACAGCCCGTTATAGAAAAAAAAATCTTGCTTAACAGTCCAAATTATACGCAATTTTTACGCATATATACCGGTTCAGATAATTTATCTCGTGAATGCTGAGTAGTCTTGACATTATTTTTTTAACTTATACTTAAGCAATAATTATTCTGTGATGGTGTTGTTCGATAAATAAAAATGAAAAAGTTTAAAACTATAAAATATGATAATAAAACTATAAATAATTTTAGTTATATGTAGAACTAAAAGTTTACTGTAATAACAACCAGAAAGATAACACAAGGAAATCAGCTTTTCATAACTGAACTTAATTCTATTAATTAAAACATATATACAACATGCCATCGCCAATACCTACTACATACTTACGTAATAATAGCAATGTAAGTTTATATAGCTTTTAGAAGAATTCTTATTAAAACATTGGAAAAGTGGTGAATTATTATTATCCATTTCAAAATTTGAGGCCATAGTTAATAATAAAGTCATTCCACCTCAAATTGTTTCAGCATTTTTAGTCAAATCATGTCGACAAAGATTTAAAACATGCTGAACATTTCACGGCCTAATACTAATGTTATGTATCTGAGCTGATGCTGATGAATTGAGCAATTGATGAGCAATTGACAATCTGTCTTATACGATCTTATAAGATAATCATAAGACTTATAAGATGTCTTATAAAATATTAATAAGTAATATAGCTAAGCACTTATTAAAATGGCAGGAACTTTTCTACGCTGTAAATAATACAAAACAATGTATCCTACTGAAGTACTAGTTGAAATCAGTTTTTTGAAAATCCCACAGAACATAAAAAATCCGAGATAAAAATACTAGCCGTGCCCGCGACATAGAATGCACTGTGGTTCCTTTCTTGAGAATCCCACGGGAACCTTATATTTTTCCAGGATTAAAAGTATCATATATTAATCCCGGTAATAAACTATCTGTGTGCCAAATTACATCCAAATCCGTTTTTTCCAAATATAAATTCCAACTTTCGCATTTAAAATATTATTAGTCTTACAAAGTTGATCTTATTCAATTGGTTTCCACAGAACAAAAAATAATTCTTTTTCTTCTTGAGTCGGCTGTCAGCTCTGAAAACTTGTACCTGTCCTGTGCCAGACGGAACCGATTTTCTGCACTTGGTGCGCCGTTACATTCCCTGATGTTACATAGTATAATTATATCTCTTCCGGCTCATTGTTAAAAGTCTTTTCAAAACAGTTCTAATTTTAAACTAGAATGTCATCAATATTTTTTTAATGATAAACGACGAAACGATACGGCATCGAACGGGTTTTTGGGTGACGCAGTATGTGTGCTCTGTGCAAGTTTGTTTAAATTTAGCAATATGGAGCGATGAACCTTGAGTTTTACATCGTTCTGCTCTCTCACTGTAGGCATACATTGACACTCAGTAGGTACTATAACATAGGTGAATCAGTACAATTTTTTTAACACAGCCTATAACACAGGCAACGCCACATTTTTTGCTGTATATGCGCTGCCGTACCACAGGATAAGGAATTGGAAAGGTATATAGGGCAATGGGCTCTAGCATCTCTTATTTACTCACCGAAACTCAAGGATGTTATTAGTTACTACCGTTCAGAAGGACTGCCTGGAAGGACTTAGAAGGACTGGAAAGTAGTGCCATGTCACTACTAGGAGCCAACATTGAAAAGGTCAATTCTAAAGAAGTCCCTGCCTGAAATCGAACCCGGGACCCCCAGGAATATAGGCAAGCACCCTAACCATAGTCAAAACGTAACTAGCTCATTGAAAAAGAGAATGAAAAATGAAAATACATCAACACTAGTTTAAGTTATAAATGCGAAAGATCTCACATTTTCAGGGCCAAACCCTAAAATAAATTTATAACAACCCAAAAAGTCGATTTTTATTTACTTTTAATTGGTTTGTAATATTTTCATTTATATTTTTTCAAAAAAAAAAACCGTCGAATGGAAGTTTACTGTCAAATAGTTAACATTCACCTCCATGTCGCCTATAGGTGTTAAAGTTGATATATATATTAATACTTTATTAATATATATTAACTTCGACCTTCCTAAAGTATAAGGGATGAGGGATAAGAGCAAAGATGCCAAATCCTCTTTGCATTGGCATCCCTTACTAAATCACCGAAACACAATGGTCAGCACATGTGCCAGGCGCTGCATGCTGCCAGTAAACGAGGTTATTACTGTGGAACGCAGTAGGTAATTACCAATTAGTGAATCGCGTTTTCGTTTAATATTTCATTTGATACGGAGAAATCTTAACTATTAAGACATACATTGCTCACTTACAAAAAACTTAATGAAGCAACCCAAATTTATTAGTGAATATGAACGATAAAAAATCACAATAATCAATACTCAAATTCTATAGAAGTATAAAATGAAATCACAACAAATATCAAGAAGATGCTAAGAACACACTTGCTAAATCCTATCCTATCCTTACTAATATTATAAATGTGAATGTGAGTTTGTTTGTTTGTTACGCTTTCACGCAAAAACAACTGAATCGAACACCATGAAATTTTGCATACACGTTGTTTGGGACACCAGAAAGGACATAGGGTACCTTTCATCTTTCAACGCGGGCACCAGCTAGTTTGTTATGTTTCTGTTACTAGAATGTTTATAATAATAAAAAACAATAGATTATAATATAATAATGAATTGGTCCCGTTTTATTTAAAGTTAAAATAAAATGAACCCTTATCTTGACGAAATTCCTTTTTTTTGGACCAAGTGTTTCGAAGCACCTTTATTTAGCGCACTGCCAAGGTTTGGAACTCCCATGCCGGCGTCTGCTAGCGACCCGCTCCCGGCTTCGCCTGGGATGCATTTTTTTTACATAAAAAACCTTCCCTGTTTATCCCTCTATCCACGAGTGAAGACAGAATTAAAATCGCTCTAGCCGTTCTCGAGTTTTGCGCTTAGCAAGACATTAGGGATTCATTTGTATTATATAGATAAGCCAAAACTTTTCAAAGTTGGAGTGAATAGGCATCTTCTGGGTGAACTCGCTCCATCATAGGCCTCATCTTCGCTACACGGCTTGATGCTGGCCAAGAGCAAACCCATCTTTAATAAAAAAAAAGTAAAGTATAGTATGATTTCAATTGGGTCAATGAGATCTTTTTTATACCTCTGTATACGATAACTCATTCTTTAGGCAACCCTATTGAGGGTTAAATGTAACCGCTTGTAAAATAAATCCAAAAAGGCCAATAGGTAGATCCTATTTTTTTTTAAAGTTAAAGTCGACAGACGGTCTAAAATCGACTTAATGGTAGGTGGCTATCGTCGCCTATAAACAAGTAACGTCACAGGTGCTGTAAGGGCGCTGCCGATCAAAGTAGGACCAAAGTAGTATTAACGATAAGGGAATGGGAAGGTATAGGGAAAATGGGCTCTGGCATCCCTTACTCACTCACCGAAACACAACAGCACACTTGATGTTATTTCACGGTGGTCTTCTGTTACTTCCGCCAGACGGGCTGGCATTGCGATAGGATAGAACTTATAGTATGGAACTGGTAAGCAGCTCCCGTTAGCATGTAAGCTCAAATGTAGCATTTTCTTGTAAAATCTTTTAGGTGTAGGAACAATTAAAAACCTGAATACAACGATAAATCGTCAGTTCCAGACCGTGTCCTAAATACGAGTTGCGAAGATGTGTGCGTTTGTGTGAGTGTATGTACACATTATGACTACACAATTGATTATATATGTGGGCGTGACAATTCTTGCAAAGATGTGAGAAGTCAGTAAGTTTTTTTTTAATGGATAAGGCGTTTTTTATGTAACGTGTTATTATTCGTATATTGTGGACAAACTTTAAAAATATATTACTATATTTTTAATTACAAATTGTAATTTTATACGCTGTAAAATTACAGCATAAGTGCTTATGAGTTTCTTATACCTTCCTTTTAACATATCCTAAACTCCTACTATGGTCGGAAGCGCATTTTTGTTATTCTAAATATAATAAAATGAAGAAAATTAAATAAAACTTCTTTTTATTCCAGGCATTTTATAGGCTTCCTATCTCTTTGTAAACTTTGCAAAATTAGGTACTTAAAAGACTTAGCTCACAAACGTTCGTCACGGTGAAATGGACTGTTGCTTTCGCAGGTCCAGAAGCCAAGAACCAAGTTTATAATACATACCAATGGTGCTTCATTACTATCATGCTGGACGTTGTTACATCGGCCACTTATAAAAACCACGGAAACATATTATATCTCCTCCATTATCCGCTTCTCGCATCCTTGAGCAGAGTCGATGAACTTATCGTGCGCGAAATTGGCGAACGCGCCACTGAGCGTTGTCCGGCGCGACTCGTACCACATCCATCGCAACTCGAATAAAACTATTCACTTACGTATACAGCGCTTCTTTAGTACGACCCAGTTTATCTTCGGACACTGTTCAGCAAGCAGTGCAGTCGTTGCACAGAAGTTACACAGTCCAAAAAAGAAGTGAAATCGAATGTTTAATGTGGACGGTCGTCACCGACACAAGGTCGCATCGCCCGACGCCCACCGCTATAAATACACGCAGACATGCAAAAATGTGCTATATAAACATTATTAAATACCCCAAATGCGTGTAAAATTTTATTTGTATCACAAAAAATGGGACAACATTCCGTGTGCTGATTTCCTTCAATAAATTCGGAAAAGTATTTCGCTATAACTCCTAGTTCGCTGATTCTATCGAAAATAAAAACTAAATAAAAATGCCTATGTCACAGAATAAGTAATAAGACAATCCATGTCTAGAAATTTAATTGTCTTTAAATTATCATACCCACAAATGAATATCTAAGGGCCTCTTTTACAAACTACATGTAAAGTGTTGATTAGTTACTTTTAGAAATCATTTTCTGTTATATTGAATTATGCACTCGGTTTACTGCATCATTCGATAGCCGATTTTTTTTATTTTCTATTTAATGTTTGGGACGTTTACCGTACAAACAAAGGTAAATCAGCTCCTTTATCCGCCGTTACCGGTGACTTTAAATGACAGTTTGGCCTATTTGACGTTTGTGAAACAGGCTTAGCTATTACTTAGCTAATGTATATTCCCTTCGGCCGCGTACGAAACCGGAGTTTCGTAACCAATTGCGAAAGAAGAAAAAAAATCTACTTTTTACGATACTAGTTACTAAGAAATAGGTTTTTTCCTTACATGATTCTGGTTGCATACTAATACTAGTGACCCACTCCCGCTTGTGTCTCTGCACTGCTGGATGTAGGCCTCTCCCAGGACTCGCTACCACGCATTGTCCCCTGTTCCTTGCATCTAGCCGTTTCCTTCGAAGCCTTTCATGTCGTCTATCCACCTAGCCCCAGGGCATCCCATGCTGCATTTTCCAATTCGTGGAAAATGCGAGAACTCGTCTGATATCCGCTTTGTGACAGATGTGACCGACCCATTGCCACTTCATTGCGGCTATATCGACAACTTTGGTTCTTCGACGAATAGAATTTCAGAATTATTCTAGTCCTATTCACTAGAGTAACTCGGATCATGTTAAATAAATATAATAAAAATTAAAATCCCTGAAAAAGAACAAAAAGTCTAGAAAAATGCTTTAGATTATCATTATATATTATTATAAAACAAAGTCCTCCGCCGCGTCTGTCTGTATGTCTGTTCGCAATAAACTCAAAAACTAGTGCACCGATTTTCATACTGTTTTCACAAATGGATAGAGTGGTTCTCGAGGAAGGTTTTAGTATATAATTTACAAAGTTACGCGGGCGAAGTCGCGGGCAGCAGCGAGTTTTTAATATATACTACAAACACTCAAAGAAAAATCTAGAAGATTCATACCTAATTAATATTGATTTCACCTTTCGCCCTATGAGTCACTGGATGGAATTTTTACACCTACGTGACTGCGTCGTATTTCATTTCTAGAGAAATCTATGGCTTTATGTGCTGTCAGTATTGTTGAACATAACCTTCGTATTTGTATTACATAACTGTATGTGCCAAATCTTATAAAACGCTATAGAAAAGTAGAAAAGTTACGAATTATATTACTTTCAAAGCAATGTTTATAATAAATCTTCAAATACCTATAACTATAACCCCATTTCAAATAACTGCTTTTTATTCCACTTCGATCCAAAACCTAACATTTATATTTCACTAGCGACCTGCGCCCGGCTTTACACGGTATTGTAATGTTTTTCTGCAAAATATACAAGTATACTCATTCTTCGTTTATCGCTCTTGCCATTAGTGAAAACCACATCAAAATCCGTTGGTTGGTTTAGAAGAAATTAGCGGAGAAACAGATAGAGGCGGCCAGCGACTTTATTTTACAACTAGCTGATGCCTGCGACTTCGTCCGCGTTGAAAAAGAAAAAGTAACTTATCCTGTGTCCCGTTCATCTAAATTTTTATCTACCAAGTTTCATGAAAATCGGTTAATTCGTTTAAGAGTTATGGAGGAACATATATACATACAATACCTACACTTGCAGATTTATTATTAGTATTGATTAGGTATCTACTAGATAAATCGCCAAGACAAACGTAAAGCACTTATACTTAGGCTTGTTTTTGTTATGGGATTAAATCCCCCACTTCTAAACGAGAGCCAACTTTGAAAAAATTCATATACCTCTACTAGGCAGGGTCCCATGTAAGCTGGCTGAATTACCTCATGTCCCATGTATGGCAAGGCTGATGTTGATCAAATTATTTTATTAATAACTAGGTTTTGCCCGTTACTTCTTCCGCGTCCGATCGCTACCAAACTTCACAGGATCACCCGCTGGACTAATCTGAAGATTGTCTGAAAATTTCATAAAAATAGGTTCATCAAAATTTCATCAAAATCGGTTTTGGAGTCCATAGGGAACATACATACATACATACATACATACACACATTGCCTTTTATATATATTATAATTATATTAATATATTATTATAAATAATATATTACGATTATC
Source organism: Synanthedon formicaeformis (assembly GCA_945859745.1). Taxonomy (NCBI): domain Eukaryota; kingdom Metazoa; phylum Arthropoda; class Insecta; order Lepidoptera; family Sesiidae; genus Synanthedon; species Synanthedon formicaeformis. Next base: position 1,940,416 of record OX243960.1, on the reverse strand, counting down.
ACTCTCTACGGAATACGTGCAGAAAAAATAGACGCATTCCAAATATAAAAAAAATTACAATACTACCAGTCCAGACAGATCATAGAACGTGATATTTGTGCTATAATGTATGTACCTACTTACCGAATGGAATTCATTGTATCTGCATATAAATAGGTTCAAAATGGTTCGCAATAGTTATCGCGTCTCCTTGCCCTCTATACGGAAGCAGACGCGTCTTTGAATTGAAGGTTATAAAAAATATATATTCATTACCTAACCAAAGTCTAACGATTTTTTAAACGGTCAGTTGCCAACTGTTTTGTGTTTGACAGCGAACCGAAGATAATATTATGTTCACTAAGGCTTAATCAAATTTAAATTACATTAAACTTTTGGTTTGCAATTAATCTAATTAATAGTTCGGTTAAAATACATAAAATAAACTTCACTTCTTTAAGCCAATTTTTCTATTTTTTTTAGAACTTCCAACCATTCTTACTGCAGTTCATGTTGGTGATAAGGTGAAATATAATTTTCTGACCTTATTTGTTATAGCTTTGTTTTAAAAAAAGGAAAATAAGGATATAATTTGTAACACAAGTAGCGTTTTGTACTAAATGTAAAACATAATAAAACCCAACATAAAAACTGTATACCTATTCAAAGTTTCAAAGAAAATAAGTAACTCCATATTGGTAATTTTCTGTAATAATTGACACTTCTTCCAACATTATAACATTTTGTCAAATTTTTAGCTCAACATACCTATAGTTTCCTTTCAAATCAACTTTCTTGTATACGTCAGTCTTGTAGGTATACTATATTAAAAAGAAAAATCCATTTTTTTACCTAAGTAAAATGTCTCTGGTAGATCTGATATTACATTTGCCTAGGCTCAGAAGGTTAGCATTGACCAACATTTAAGGTAATTGGTTCAGTGATACATCTAACCAAAGAATTTAGGCTCAACTGGCCTTTTCATTTTAATAATTAAATAACAGCGTTTCAGCATACAATATCCTTTGTGATTACCTATCACAGGTTTCAATCAAGACAATGTATGTACTCAGTCATGTTAATATAATGGTCCAACTTTTAGAAAACGTGCTAAAACTCTCAAAATAATTGTATTGACAAATATTTGAATAAAAAAAGAATAAAATTAGGCAAGGCTGTCGCTAGACTGCATAGTAATTTCGCAACGAGTATTCCAAATATTAGGGGCGATATCCAATAAATGTAATTTGTGTAATTCCAGAGAGTAGAGGCTAAAGTTGGAGAGGACACAAGGCGAAGGTCGGGTGAACGGCCTGGCGACCTCGCCGTGACACGGTCTTCAGGTAAAGAGGGCTTGTTCGCAAACTCCAAACGGATTTCAATAATATTTCAAGAGTATTTCCATCGAATATCAAACAGTGATATGTTAAACAAGAGGATGCGCCCTTACATAAATGCTGTACATAAATGCTTGTGGGCGAGTTGTCAAAGAAAAATAACTGAAACCTGTAATTTTTTTTAAAATATTTAATGTAGACAAGGCTCGTTTACGTTTTTATTATAGACTAGCTGTTGCCCGCAACTTCGTCCCCGTTCAAAATGTTATATAGCCTACAGTGATATGTTAAACAAGAGGATGCGCCCTTACCATACTACTAGTGACAAAAAAATGGTCCTCTAATTTGCACATCTAGTTACTAAAAACAATTTGTTTTCATTGCCATCTTAATACTTTTTTATTTCTTATTGGCATATTCTGTTATTGTAAAGTGTTCTCATTGGTTGGTTGGACATATCACTGGTAAATAGGCATTTTCGTATCTTTCTACGCACAGAATGAACACCCGTCATTGGTGCCAATTTCCGATTTTGACACCGGCGCATCGGTGCCACGTACTAGGAACGCCTTGTCCTATATAGAAGTCATTGATATCAAATTATCAAAAGGTAAACAATAAACAAAATTAATTAATTCCACAATTATTTCGAAAAGCTCTATATATATAAAACAATTCACACGAGAACATCAAAACGGAAAAATTCTATATTCTATATATACATAAATCAATACTAATAATAAATCTGTAAGTGTATGTGTGTATGTATGTTCCTCCATAACTCTTAAACGAATTAACTGATTTTCATGAAACATGGTAGATAAACATTTAGACGTACGGGACACAGGATAGGCTACTTTTTTCTTTTTCAACGCGGTCGAAGTCGCAGGCACCAGTTATACTTAGTATATTATAAAAAAAGTCGCAGAACTGAATGTTCTGACACCCAATGGATTTTGATAATAATGTTTATGGATTGTCATTATTACTTTATGTACCTACACTCATACATAAAGTAATCTTTATGTATGATCAAGGTGTAAAAGTTGCCCGACATTGCTCTTGATGGTAGGTATTACTTCGCTGATGTATACAAGAGTCCCGTGAGATGTAAATGTGTTGTCATCATTACAGGCTTAAAGGAAAAAAGGTAAAAGTCAGTTTACGTGATTATGGCACGGCACGGCATGGCAAAAAAAAATCCAGAACATATTTTTAACCTTATTCCCATCGAAGTATTACAAATATGGAATTTGCGTCACAAATGCCAAAGCGGCACATAAAAAGTACGCCTTAACTTGAATCATGGCGGAGTCTTACTTTTGCGCGTCAATGGTAAAAGGTACCTAGTAACGTCCAAGTTCTACTATTGATTTTAAACTTGAAAGTGTTGACGTAAAGTCACATTTTCTTTAAATGACAGATGTTTGGTTGGTTTTCAATGACAGATGATAGAGTTCGTGCTCTACCCATATATACTCGTATTATGTCCCCTTTTAAATGTTCCATAAAGTTCGTAGTGTTTTGTGTGGCGTGCGAAATCCATAGTCTTAATACATTGATGCTTATTCCAATAAATTTAGTACTCACACTCCTTTATTTTAATACCAAGAGGTCGTAGTGTCGTATCCCTTCAGCAAAAAGTATCACTAAATACCAATCAATCATTCTAACAAAATTAGCCTTTGGAATAGCCCTCTATTACAAGACCCGTAGCCTAGCGACCACTAATCTATTTGTTTACTAATTAATTAAAGTTTGTTTTTTAATCTCAGACAAAAATGACATTACATTTGACATGCATTACATACATTTCATGATATCATTATATGCAAACTTGACATTTGCATGTGTCATTTTTGTCTCTGAGATTAAAAAACAGACTTTAGGGCCTCTTTCACCATGTGTCAAGTAGGCTAACCGTCATTTAAAGTCATCGGTTACCAGCCGGGGATAATGGAGCTGATATACCTGTGTTTGTACGGTAAAAGTCCCAAACATTAAATAGAAAATAATAAAAAAAATCGCCTATCGAAGGATGCAGTAAACCGAGTGCATAATTTAATAAAACATAAAATTATTTCTAAAAGTAACTAATGAACACTTTACTCGCAGTTGGTGAAAGAGGCGCTTATTACACTAAATATTCCAAATTCCTTTGGTGAGCGAACTTTAACTGAATATTATATAGGTATTTGTTTTCTAAAAATACAATGAATAAATAATGGACAAGTCTGGTCCAAAACTCTATATTTTTCTTATTGAAATTAAAAAGAGGTATCATGAAATGATCAAAAGATGTCTTTAGAGGGATTGAGAGCGGACATCAATCGACAAATTCACTATATATCAGTCGTCGACATTCAGCGAACTGCGACGGACCCAATTCTCGAGAAAAGCTTCCAAGGTCGAATCGGTCGTGGTCGGGGGCCGGGGCCTACTGAGGGCAACCTGTCGCCAGGCACTCACCTAAGGACGGTCGAGAACGGAGCGTTTTCTTAGGGCCTCTTTCACCAACTTAATTAAATTATGCTCTCGGTTTACTGCATCCTTCGATACATTTTTTTAAATTAAGTATTAATGTTTGGGACTTTTACCGTACAAACAAAGGTATATCAGCACCATCATCCCCGGTGACTGGTGACTTTAAATGACGGTTAGCTTACTTGACATATGGTGAAAGAGGCTCTTAGATAATTATTTTGTCTTAGATAATATTTTATTTTAGATAATAACATTGCTTTAAGTGTGGCACACAAGAAATGAATCAAAACATCTAAAACTCAAAAAGCGTTGGATTTATTAAAAACTCTACTAACCGCCCTCGGCTTAGCACGGATGTCAAATTTTTCAAATCTTTTTCTTTTTCGGACTTCCATGGATATTTGAAAAAATAATTAGCCGAATTAGTCTCGATTTTATTGAGTTTTAAGCTTACCAAGAAATTTAGAAATTCATTTGTACTGCATTGTATGTGCAGATTATTATAAAATATATATCATTAAAACACCTACCTTATATGTATAAATGAACCCAGAACCACATAAAATTGTTTAAGTAATAATTTCAATTATTTAATTTATTTAGGATAGTTAATGTATATCGTGATTTGTAGCGACCAACCAAAAAATTCATTACTATTTAGTCAAGTACTCAGAAATATTAAAGAATATATTTTATTTAGTTAGTTATAAATTTTTATATATATTGAACCACTAATGGCGGTTAAAAACTGATTTATTGAAAAATACTTATCACTTACCTAGATGCAAACGAAAGTTTATATCATCATCATCATAATCTCAGCCGCAAGACGTCCACTGCTGGACATAGGCCTCCCCCAAAATGTTCTAATAGGACCGATCAGAAGCGTCTGGATCCACCGTTGATCCGCGGCCTTTATTAGGTCCTGCCCACCTTGTGGGTGGACGTCCTACGCTGCGCTTGCGGGTCCGTGGCCTCCACTCGAGACTCTTCCCGCCCCAGCGGCCGTCGGCTCTCCATACTATATGCCCTGCCCACTGCCACTTCAACTTACTGATCCGCCGGCTTATGTCGGTAACTTTCGTACGTCTACGGATCTCCTCATTTCTGATTCGATCACGTAGTGTAACGCCGAGCATAGCCCTTTCCATAGCTCGTTGAGCGACATTGAGCTTCCTTACGAGGCCCATAGTAAGACACCACGTTTCAGCGCCATATGTCATAACTGGCAACACACATTGGTCGAAGACTTTTGTCTTGAGACACTGAGGAATTTTGGACGAGAAGATGTCTCGGAGCTCGGAGAAATTCACATATTCCAAAATAACTTACTCATTTCATACAAAACTTTCTTTAAAAAAACGCTTAGTTTGTAGCCTGCCTTATGTACGTTTAGAGCGCAGACGCCGTCGTTTATAGAAGTCTGCCTTTGCCTATCTGATCCTAAATATGTGAGTCAGGAATCTTTAATAAACTTCGTCACTAACACTTAACTAATTAATATTAGATTTTTATTTTGAAAATTATATTCAGAAAGAAAGTCTCGTTCTGCAGAAATAATTTACTTGTACTTAATTAATATTTTTTTTATGTAAAGGCCGTCAGCCACTCAATGGATTTTTTAAGGTTTCCACTAATGAAAAGAGCGGCAATCGAAGATTTGTGTAAAAAAATAATGACTATTGACATATGAATGGACATAGAATATTGTTGCTGGCATAACAAGTTAAAAGTGAATACCAGTCGTAAGTCATTCACGTGTCGGGAATCGTCATAATCAACTGTATAAAGTCCAAGGACGGAAAATATAACAACATTCGAAGGAAACTATTATGTAACGTTATATAACAACGTTACGATCAAATGACACTGTTGGGGAGGCCGCACATTGGCTACTATCTTTCGCGAGCAACGGGCAAAGTCATCTAGGTTCATCTTCGTAAGGCTGGTTTTACAGTGACGCTTTCGCCAGCGCGGATGGTAAGCGTCGCGGGCCACGCGCTTTGCGTCTCTTGGATCGTTACATAGTTTAACCAACAAGCGCGGATGCCCGCGCTGACGACTGTACGAGGCAGCAAACCGCGCGACTCTAAACTCGTCGAGCGGGTCCTCCGCGTGCGTACTAACCGCGCTGGCGAAAGCGTCACTGTAAAACCAGCCATATTGTTGCTTGTGACATTTTCGCAACTGCACAGACGCTTGAACGATTCTATGAGAGAAATTGATAACCCTCCTAGTCGCTTATGCAACAGTTCTATCGTGTATAACAGGACAGTGTTTGTGCGGATGGTCGCTTTAGCAACTATCGCTAGCTAAGTGCGGCCTCCCTTATGTAACGATAATTTTATTTTTAAAAAGATAATAAAAAAAGTGCCCATAGTACACCTGTTAGGTGAACATAAGTGGACCACGGGCAATACACGAAATTTCTTACCTAATATTTTTTTTATACGGTATAGTAGTAAGAATTCTTAGTAACCATTTATATCGCTTAGTAATTAGGTATATAAAATATAAATAAAAAACATTTTGTATGTTATCTTTTAAAATCTAATTTCCAATAAATATATACAATACAATAAATCAGCAATTAATCAGCAAGCTGAAGTGGCAATGGGCCAGTCACATCTGTCTCAGAGCGATTAACCGACGAGGTAGACGAGTTCTTGAATGGACGACATGAAAGGTTTCGCGGCTGGATGCGAAGCGCAGAGGGCCGTGCGTGGTGGCGAGCTCTGGAGGGGGCTACATCCAGCAGTGGAGAGACATATATGCTGAGCTGATGATGATTATACCTAAACAAATCACAAAGAGATACAAAAAGACTTAAAAAGTATATCGACGGGTTGTATTATTATTTTTAACTAGACTAGGTGACCGAGATTCGCTCGGGCCAATGAAAGCTTCAAAGTTTACATGTAAGAAAGAAAGTCTATGAAACATTATAGAAAAAAAAAATTAAAGATTACTTGAATTAATAATTCAATAATTCAAAATATTATAAAACGAGCAAGCGGTTTTACTTTTGTAACAGTTGCATTAAAAGAACTATCTAAAACAAATTTTCGCGAAGGTAAGACCCTTACACATCGATTTCTAGACGTAAAAAACCCCTAACTCTAGATTTTCGTCAAAATCGTCGTGGCATACAAGAATTCTCATTTAGTATTATAATTTGTTAGAAATTAGACAAAATTTTCAGTCATGAAGAAATAAAACATTTGTCAAATATATAAATAATCACATAAGATCTATGGACAATAAAAACTAAACAAGTGCGTCATAACATAATACAAAACAATAAAGTAAAAACACAGTCTTATAACATAATATTAGAAAATTGTTTTTGTATGTAATTTTCAGAAAAATTGTAGCCGTGCAAAACCGGGAACGGGTCGCTAATTCTGAAATGAATTTAGCTTCCAACTTATTTCAACTGTGTTAACTTAAAGTTAAAAAGATAATAGTGACTTTAGCTTAAGTTAGAAAAGCCAGTTTTAATTGTGAGAGAGGCATCCATTGTTTTGGCCCTAACCTTAGTGAAACAAGGTCGTTGGGGAAGGTCGCCTTACGCCCTACGCGGAGGGCGACCCCCTGTGCCTACGCGGAGGCCACACGGTCACAAGGGGTGACGACAGAGAGGCAATTTTTATATTATTTCTAACCTCGAGACGCCCTCAAACGTCTCCAAGTCTATGGAGCAGCGTAGGTCATTGCTATGAAAATTATAAATTACTAGCTGGTGTTCGCGACTTCGTCCGCGTTGAAAAAGAAAAAAAAATAGCCTATCCTGTGTCCTGTACGTCTAAATGTTTATCTACCAAGTTTCATGAAAATTAGTTAATTCGTTTAAGAGTTATGGAGTAACATACATACATGCAATACCTACACTTACAGATTTATTATTAGTATTGATGATTGATAGATAGATTAAATCCCGTTGGAAACAAAATACTAAATATGTAAAAACATTAACAGAAATCTTATATTACTCCTAATCTTCTTTATTTATCTCTATATACTTATATAAAAGGCGATGTTTAATATTTAAAAAAAAAATTAAAAAAAGGCGATGTGTGTATGTATGTATGTATGTATGTACGTTCCCTATGGACTCCAAAACCGCTGACTGAACCGATTTTGATAAAATTTTAGACAATCTTCAGATAAGTCCAACGGGTAATCCTGTGAAGTTTGGTAGCGATCGGACGCGGACGAGGTCGCGGGCACATACTAGTATGTATATAAAAATCAATATAAGTTATATTGGCCTCGATGTACTCCAAAACCGCTTAACCGACTTTACTTCTTTTTTCCCTTATGAAAAGAGGGATAAACGGGAAAGGTTTGTATATATAAAAATTGCACCCCAGGTGAAGCCGGGAGCGGGTCATTAGTAATACTATAAATGCGAATGTTTGTATGTTTGTTACTCAATCATACAAAAAGGGCTGAACGGATTTCATTGAAATTTGGCACAAAGATAGTTTATCATCTGGATTAACATATAGGATATTGTTTATCCTTAAAAAATGTTAGGTTCCTGTGGATTTTCCAAAAAACTTTCTGCTCTAGTGCTCTTTTGATTAGTGAAAACCGTATGAAACACCTATTGCGTGGTAAAGGGTCGGCGCACATTGAAGGAGGGCTATTTTCATAGTATTTTGTACCTTGAGGACTTTTATAATTCAAATTTCATTCCTAATGACGAATCGGTAAAACATTATAGTTTTTGATTTTATCCATTACAAACAAACTTAGAGTCATATAAATATACATACAAAAAAACCATTTTTTTCTATATTAATGTAGATTAACTTCATTTGAATATTATCTTAATTAAATTATAATGCTTCAAATTTATTATAGAAAGGTCTGGTGGTGTCGTCAGGTTAAAGGTCAGGTCAGGATCGTAAGCAGATCCTGTGGTGGTAATCCTAATTATTGGTGAAGTTAGATTTTTCTACTGTTATAATCATGTAGGTACCTCTGACTCAATGTATTTCTTTATTCTCGCTTGGAATCGAACCAATTCTCATTTTGCGTAACTTAGATTATATAATCACGACCAATGTTCCCTGAGCCACCCTTGTATAAATAAGACATGTTGAAAAAAAAGCTCAGAAAACTACGCATAAGATTTAATCTGAGATCTGAAGAATATACTTAGTGCTACATAGGCAATGTATTCACAACGATTTATAATGCGTTTTTTATTTTGAAAGAGTAATTTGACAGGTCCTAATGTCAAATTTTAAAATAATGTTACCGGTATTTTTTCCGTATTGCTTTACTAATATCAGTTTTACTTAATAATTATAATATTTTACGGTAAAAATATTTTTCATCCTGTTTTATTGATTTAATATTAGTATTATTAATTATTAGCAGTATTAGCAAGTCGATTAGGAATGATTAAAAAAACAATTCCCAATTTATAATTCGAAGTCAAATAAACGAAAAAAAATTACATAGTGATATTATTTTGTGATAATTTTATATCACCTATGAAAATATTCTCATCATAAAAATTATAATAATCGAAAAGAATTGCGACTTATAGAACTGACTTTGCAAAAAATATAATTTAAAACGATTAGAAGCTTCTCATAGCTTTTTTAAATTTCTAAAATGAAATAGGTGAATAAAATTAAGCAACTTATATAAAAACATCAATTTGGATGAAAAACAGATCTAGGTAATATATTTTTTTTACTTACAATAAGTAAAAAGTAAAAAAAAGGGCATAAATGGTCCCTTCTCATTGAAATGCGAAGAAAGACTGTGGTTAGTACTTAAGTATATTTACTATGGTTAATGTGTGAGCGCGTTTGTGAGTTAATATAAACATTGATCTGACCCACTTTGTTTGCGATTGTTATTGTTTATTAAATGAATAAATTCATTTATTTGCAAAAAATAACTTATAGGTCGCGTTTCAAAACTGCGAGCAAGCATGCAAATAATGTAGAATTGTAAAACTGAGTAGTATGACAAAATAATGTAGAATTGTAGATAATTGAAAAATATTTACGGTTGTTTTATTCCATATTTAGTAGCACTTATTATATTTTCAAAAGTAACTTATATGCTTATATCTCTTCTAGTATTCAATTTATTATAAAAGTACATAAAAACATTTAATGCTACTTAAAAATACGTTTCTAACTATGTATAATATGCATATATTTGATATATCATCAATATTAATAATAAATCTGTAAGGGTTGGTCATGGAGTAAGTTACTTTGTTTTCAGATATATCTTGTTTATAGGCTCTATACATGATATTGAAACTAAATTGACCATTTTTAAAAAAAATTAATTAATTATTAATTAATTTTAAAAAATACCATTTTCTTTTTCAACGCGGACGAAGTCGCAGGCGTCAGCTAGTATCTAATAAGAAAAAAAATACAAAAAATTAATTTAATTTTTTTCGATGAGCTCTCCTGTAAAAAGTGTAATTTTGATTTGTGGCCCTTTAGTTTTTAAGCAGCGATTTATTATTTTATATTTTTTTTATGGAAGATTTATAACTGTAAAACAAAACTACGGAAATTTCTTGATGCTTTGTCTCCAGTGTTTATTTTGATTTTGAATTGACGTTTATGTGTGATGTTTCAGGACCTGACTGTAGTTCGCGTACCTATGGAAAAAAGTTTTCTCAGGAAAATTTAGTAGGAGTCTGAAAATATATTGGTTACAAAAAACAACTGACTGGAAGGTAATGGTGTGGTATATTTTTGGAATCAGCTCATGGCACCCTTTCATTTGATACCTCACTCGAAAGATTTCTGATGAAAAAAAAATTTCATGCAAAAAAAATGGATAAACTGGAAACTGGAAAGTATAAAATACTTACTAAGCGCCTGTTTCACAAACGTCGATTAGGCCAAACTGTCATTTAAAGTCACCGGTAACCTGGGATAATGGAGCTGATAATATACCTTTGTTTGTACGGTAAACGTCCCAAACATTAAATAGAAAATAATGATGCAGTAAACCGAGTGCATAATTCAATATAACAGAAAATGATTTCTAAAAGTAACTAATCAACACTTTACTTTATTTGTAGTTTGTGAAAGAGGCCCTAAGACTCCTACTAAACTTCCCTGAAAAAAAATGTCCAGACGCGAACTTTCCCACTGGACTATGCAGTCAGGTCTAGGAATATTACTACATAAAGTCTGTTCTTTAATCTCAGAGACAAAGAGACAAAGACTCAGAGACTACATATAGTCTGTTTTTTAATCTCAGAGACAAAAATGACACATGCAAATGTCAAGTTTGCATATAATGATACCATGTAATGTATGTAATGCATGTCACATGTAATGTCATTTTTGTCTTAGATTAAAAAACAAACTTTAGTGAGTAACACTATTTTTAAGAGGTACAAGTGAATCATTCATAGTTTAGAATTTTAGATAGTCATCCGATGCTATCTAAAGTCGAAGTAAATTTGTGCATCAGATGAGTAAGCAACACAGTGATTCATGCATTTCTTTTGTTTCACTAGCTGCTGCCCGCGACGCCGCCCGCGTAACTTTGTAAATGATATACTAAAACCTTCCTCGAGAACCACTCTATCCATTGGTAAAAACAACGTGAAAATCGGTGCAGTAGTTTTTGAGTTTATCGCGAAGAGACAGACAGACGCGGAGGAGGACTTTTGTTTTATAATATGTAAGGATAAGGATAAAGCAAGTATGATTGGTTAAGACTTTATTAAATATCTTAAAATTACAGAGCGTTATCTATAAATATCGATACTAATATAATTATAAAGCTGAAGAGTTTTTTGTTTGTTTGGTTGTACGCGCTAATCTCAGGAACTACTGGTTCGAATTGAAAAATTATTTTTGTGTTGGACAGTCCATTTATCGAGGAGGCTTTAGGCTATCAATGACTTCTATATAGGACAAGGCTAACGTTCCTAGTACGTGGCACCGATGCGTCGGTGTCAAAATCGGAAATTGGCACCAATGACGGGTGTTCATTCTGTGCGTAGAAAGATACGAAAATGCCTATTTACCAGTGATATGTCCAACCAACCAATGAGAACACTTTACAATAACAGAATACGCCAATAAGAAATAAAAAAGTATTAAGATGGCAATGAAAATAAATTATTTTTAGTAACTAGATGTTCAAATTAGAGGACCATTTTTTTTGTCACTAGTAGTATGGGAAGGGCGCATCCTCTTGTTTAACATATCACTGTAGGCTATATAACATTTTGAACGGGGACGAAGTCGCGGGCAACAGCTAGTCTATAATAAAAACGTAAACGAGCCTTGTCTACATTAAATATTTAAAAAAAAATTACAGGTTTCAGTTATTTTTCTTTGACAACTCGCCCACAAGCATTTATGTACAGTCAGTTACATAAAGGTATTAAACGAATTTTCAAACTAATATAGAGGCTAATACTAATCTGATCCCCAGGGGATTAATAATATTAATCTGGTACTTAATAGGTTTTAATTTTAATAGGTATACAATTAAAAATACAGTTTTCTTGTTCTATCTGTCGAACATCGCGTAAGCTCCTATTTACCACCAAAAATTCAAACATACCTAATATATTTTTTTCCACCTATGTACCTATGTACATATTGTTTCAGTTTCATTTACTGTTACAAGTAAATATAAATCAAAGAACATATTAATTGGGCGTATGATTTATTTATGTGGTGTTCAGTGAAGCGCGCTATGAACAGCGGTTTTCCTACAAATCAACGGGCATGTAGACCGAAGCGTTTCTATGCAACTATTCCGAGGCTAAGCGTCGAGAGAATTCAATTAGATATGTGGTTTTTTATATACCTCGGTGACGAGTTAAGAGTGGGTATAAAGCAAACAAAATTTGTAATTTCACCCGCGTGGCCCCTTAGACATGACAGTGACACAAAATACGTAGAACTACGCACAACATGCGACGGAAGATAGCGCAACTCGCTCAATAAAAATGTTATAAGTGCCAAAAGTATTAAATATTAATTATTCGTAAACTACAATGTCAAATGAAAAATTGTTACGTAGAGCATTAGATAATCTGTGAAGTCAGATTACTGATACACTTTTAGCTTTGTAATGTGTGTCATTTTGAAAATAAAACTAAAATGGATGGAAATGAGAGCTCACTTGGTGATTTTTTTCTATCGAGAAAATTTCATTATATTATGTTTTCTGTTACAGTCGTCACTTACATTTATAATGTATTTATCTATTTAAAAAAAATAATTAAATTAGACTTTGTTTACTTAGATAAAATTCAAATCTAGGATTGGCTATTTCTCTTTATACCCGCTCTTAACAACTCACTTCAGGGGCCTTAGTCAAACTAACAATTTAAAAACGATAACGAAGTTCGAAAGAATAAATGTATGGGAAGTATCACGTGATTTAGCGACGGTATATGTCAATCCCATACATTTTATTGTTTTCGAACTTCGTTATCGTCAATGTTATCGTTTCGTTATCGTTTTCAATCTCGTTTCAATTGTTACTTTGACTAGGGCCAACAGGTGATTATGTCACAGAGTAAACATATTACTCCTGTCACATTAATCTAGCAAATGTATTTACTCTGTGTTAAAAAATTTACAAAATTTATTATAATTTAATTTAATTACGTAATATTACGAACTAAACATTAATATAAAGTACAAAACAAATTCAAGGCGCATTTTCTAATATTTTAGTCCTCATATTTTAGTACAAATCAAGTTCTTATTCTATTTAAGTTGTCGTCTATAGATTAATGTTTAAGCAATTAATATACCTAATTAATTGATTAATTAATTAATTAATTGATAAATTACCTTATCAATTAATTAATTAATTTAGTTTACCTTTTAATTTTTACCGAATAATGTGGTAATTTATTATTTATAATTAGAATTGCTACTGTACAGTTAAAATTAACAACTGAAATTTAGTTACATTCCATGTGAACAATGTGACAATAATAGACAATGTGAAAAAGTATAAAAATCAAGCTTTTTGGATTAACTACTTAAAAGTACAAGCTTTATATAATTCAATTCAATGTACAATAAAAAATAATGAATTTATAAAAATTTGCAATTTTCAAATATAATGGTGAAGGGTGGTCCATGGTCCCCGTTGTACCACTGAGGAAAAACTTGCTTAGTGTAAACCCTCTTTTATCAAAAATTTACGAAACAATTTCTAAAATAAAAATAAAAATATTCATTTTACACTTGAAATATCGAAGGTGTAGTTTTACCGGCTTCACTCTGCTTCATCTATCTTTGGTTCTTATTTTATCTGAAGGTAACCTCTAAACAATAAATTATGTAAGCAAGGTTATAAAAAGTATTTTAAGTTAAGAATTTTTCTAGTAATTACCTATAACTAATAGGTGTTTTTCCGAAACTTACAAAATATAATAAAAGTTTGGAAGAGAATGATAAAATTTCTTATTAAATATCACAAGAGTAACAAAGTTTTTTAATAGGACAGCGGCGATAATATTTCTTGAAAACACGTGAAATTTTTTACTACTACTACCTAATCTTATAGGCCAGAATAATTATCTACAAGAAATATCAGTAGAATCTGCGATGAGCTTATCATACGAGTATATTGTGTTTGCTTATATACACTTATCTATATTATACATATAGTATAGGTACATACAAATACATAGTATAAAATAAGTCCATTTCTTCGCCAGCTTCTTTTAAACCACAACACACAAGACGACACGTTTGGTTTAGTGGCTAATAACCCTAGCTGTTAACCAAACGGTCGTGGGTTCGAATCCCGCTAGGGGCAAATGTTTAAGTGTTAACTTTTTACCCTTGTACCTGAGTCATGGATGTTTTGTATTTATAATATGTATGTATTTACAAAAAAATGTAATCTATGTGGTATATCAACTGTCTGGTATCCATAATACAAGCATTAGTTGCTTACTGTGGAACTAAGTGCTGTGTGGAATGTGTGTGTGTATGTGTGTGTTTTTTTTCTTACTACTACATTTAGTACACTTCTATTAACTATATTGTACTGCGATACCTATTTTTCTTTAATTATTTATTTAATGACCGCACGTCGTTACCCTGTTAATTTTACATAAAAGTACCATCCAAATTTCCAATATTTCCCGTGGATTTTCCAAAAAAATTCTTTCATACAAACCTTGTCCTGACAATTACAAACACAATAAAAAAGAAATTATCAAAATAGGTCGTGCCGTTCTCAAGTGATGCTCCATCAGACGACTAGCTGAACACATGCGCGTGGGGCGCGCGCTGTACTAGCTGGTGCCCGCGACTTCGTCCGCGTTTTCTATGGCCTATAGCCTTCCTTAGCCAGTAGTTCCTGAGATATTAGCGCGTACAACCAAACAAACAAACTCAGCTTTATATATTAGTATACATTTAATTTTTATTTTTCCATAATAAAAGTAGCCTAAATTACTCTCGTCTACATCGGTTTAGCCGTTTCGGAGATAGAAAGACAAAAAATTAAAAATTGGTTTAATTTGTTATATGTAAGTAGAGTCTATACATTGAAATATATTTTAGTAAAAAACAGTTATTTTGACATTACAAACACATAGCAGTTTTATTTTTATTATAGATTTCTTCTGTCCGTGTGTATGCTACCGAACTTCTCCTAAATGGGCACTGGCTAACTCAGCACACATACAAGACTGCAAATTATATACTAAAACCTTCCTCGAGAACAACTCTATCCATTGGTGAAAACAGCATGTAGTTTATCGCGAACAGACAGACACACACGGCGGAGGACTTTGTTTTATAATATGAAAGGGTTACCTGCTGCAATATGTGAAGGTTATATTTTTTATTATGTCAGACAGGCTGACGGTCCATTTGATGATAATATGTGTCAACCATCGCCTACACAAGCAAGTCCACAGGTGAGGTAATAGTGCGCTGCCGACCATGCAAGTATTGCAATAAAGAAAGTTATGCTCCCTACAGAGGGAAATAAGTGACACCATTAAGAGCGGGTATAAAGAGTAATAGCCAATCCTAGATTTGAATTTTATCTGAGTAAACCAAGTCTAATTTTTTTTTTTTAAATAGATAAATACATTATAAATGAAAGTGACGACTGTAACAGAAAACATAATATAATGAAATTTTCTCGATAGAAAAAAAATCACCAAGTGAGCTCTCATTTCCATCGATTTTAGTTTTATTTTCAAAATGACCCACATTACAAAGCTAAAAGTGTATCAGTAATTTTACTTCACATATTATCTAAGGCTGTATGTAACAATTTTTCATTTGACATTGTAGTTTACGAATAATTAATATTTAATACTTTTGGTACTTATAACATTTTTATTGAGCGAGATGCGCTATCTTCCGTCGCATGTTGTGCGTAGTTCTACGTATTTTGTGTCACTGCTATGTCCAAGGGGCCACGCGGGTGAAATTACAAATTTTTTTTGCTTTATACCTTAAGTGTTCTTTATGTTCACTAGCACCAATCAATAGGTGCTCCTAAGTGATATAGGGCCTTGGAGCCACCTATGGTTAAGTGACGATCTGTCTGACGACCCGTACTTACCTACTAAATATTGATGGTAGAAATTTCCTTGTAATCAAAATTTGAAGTGCAGATTCTGGGGTGATCCTTAACCAAACATTTGACTCATTGCCATAAAACGAAATGATTAGATAAAACCAATGTAATTGTTTTTCACGACTGTGTGTCATCAAGCGTAAGCAAAAAATAAAATATTGCTCACACATTTTAATCATTCTAGAAAAATAAAATTTCAAACAGGATGCTTAATGTTGATGTCTTTGAAATCGATCAAAATTATATCTATATTTATCTCTCTCTCTCTCTCAGTGCTTCTTCAGTCCTGAAGGTTGGCCGTCAACTCCTTGAACCTCTCCCAATACCAATTCACTTTAGTAATTAAATACATAATTATATATAATTATCCTTACATATTGTAAAGCAAATGTTCCTTACATATTATAAAACAAATTATAAAACAAATGTCTATCTGTTCGCGATACTCAAAAAATACTGCACCGATTTTCATGGTGTTTTCACCAATGGATAGAATGGTTCTCGAGGAATGTTTTAGTATATAATTTACAAAGTTAAGCTGGCGAATTCGCGGGCAGCAGCTAGTAATATAATAAAAAAAATACAAGTAAGCTCCAAGCATCACCATAACGAAAAAAAAAAAAGATAAAATGAAAAACTGGAAGGGTGGTAAAGTTGTGTATCTTTAATTTTATTCTTATCAGAGTAAAAAGTTTTCTTCTAAAATTGAAGTAAAATTGCTTAATTATATGAACGTATAAGACAAACACTATCAAATTATCTGATTTCTCATAGATCTGTCGTCAAATTTGTTGTGAACAATCTTAATAGACCTCACCAATAACCATCAGATAGAAATACGTCTGTAACCCTAGATTGAATTACTTAGTGAAAAGTAGCCCTGAAATCTTGGATTTAGTACACATTCGTCAGGTTCCACTTTCGTCATAAATCGAAATTTATGATAATTTAGTTCTGTCATTCTCCCAACTTGAGTGTATGTGACATTGTTTTGTACAGGGGTATAATGAACTCGACTGTACCTTGGTGGCCAAGGCCAACAAACGAAAAAAGCGATTCTAGATATTCGTATTGTGATGCTGAGTTTTTTTTTCTTTGACTGACAACCTGTTTACTATGTGTATAAGCATACGAGTGTTCAATGCTATTGTTATCTGAAGACTGACTAAGCTGATTAAGGCGTATTAAAGTGAGATCTTAAGTTAGAAAAGCTTATCGTTTGAAATATAATAATTTTATCATCATAAATACTATATTATATAAGCCATAATAAAACTAACCTCCGACATTCTATTGAGACCATTCTAATGAGCCCAAACACGCTATACTCGTATCTGCTGTAAGTTGCTGAGGAGTTGGGTATCCCGCAGACTACTTGGTGTTGCAGCATCAGTACACCAAATTTCAAATCAATCGAACCTGTGGATCTTCCCCTCTAAGCTGTTTTTAGGTTCATTTAAAAAATAAATAATAATTTAACTATGGGTACCTGAGTAGATGGTAGCGTAATCAACCTTATTATTGTTTTGTAATAATAATTATATATTATAAAACATTATATATTATAATTAATATATATTATATATATTATAAAACAAAGTCATCCGCCGCGTCTGTCTGACTGTCTGTTCGCAATAAACTCAAAAACTAAAGACCAAATGTTTGTTACAGAAATTTTATCCTAAATAATAATATAATAAAATAGCGAGTGTTTGTTTTTTAATTTTAGTTGGTTCGAGTCCCAGGCGAGGCAATCCAGTTTTAGAAAATCTATGAATGCAGTTTTGTTTCTTTTTTAAAATAAAGGAATGTCTCCTTTATGTAAAATGAGCCAACTTAAGGATTTAAGGTAGTTTCCCCTCAGAGTATATCTCTCTCAGGGTGTTGGATTAGGAATTATAGAAACAAGTATTAAAATGTTGTATAAAAAGTTGCAAAAGCTATTAAGATATTAAGATGAAAAAGGAAATAGTTTTAAGAAATGCCTTTTTTCTCATCTTAATATTTTTTTTTTATTTTTATTTATAATTTTAACAATTTTAAGGGCTAATATATAAACTAACATGTAAAATGATAACACTAAAAACCACTGAGGTTTAACTTGTATTATCATTTGTTATTAATAAATCTAACTATATACACTATTTAATTACAATTCAAAAAATATTGCTTTAACTTAAATTTAATATTTTTAATCGATATATTGTTACATAGATCTGAAGGTAGGCTATTGATAAGGTTTGGGACTATGTAAGCGGTAGTCGTATTATTTGCGCGCTGTGTACGTAACCGATTTTTTGAAATTTTTTTTAAGGATTCGTTAAAAAAAAAATTCTTTCAGTAGTGAAAAAGAAAACTGATTTGTTTATAACTTTTGCAACTTTTTATGCGCTGGAAGGAATACAATGAGCTATCGCAATTTTTAAGGAGCTTGCGGTGTTGCCAATTTGTACTTGTGTTGTGACTAAACTATAATATGTATGTAAGTAATGTCACCTTTGTGAATTTACTCAGAGGGCACGAGAACAAATCTATTATTTCTGCGACTTCGTTTAAGATATTTATGGATGTGCCTTATAGTACAATCGCGCAGAGGAACAAGTAACCGCCGTCGGTTCAAAACAAAAGTATTAAACGATAAAGACATTTTTAAATATAATTAAGGTGATTAGAAAAAGACATAATCCAACCTTTCACAATACATAACCAACTTTTTATTATCTAGTCGATATGACATTCAAAGTACTTATAGTCAATACTTATAGTCAAAATAACAAATCCATACTTACTCGCGTAATACTTTGAAACGACTTACCGTGATGAGAGACTGAGTTGACACAAAGAACCAATGCTTAAAAGTTAAAAAAGGAGGGCAAAAAATGTTTGTCGTATTAGTCGAAATGACTAACAATAGCCATTTAGGGTTAGCGTTACTTGACCATTTAGGTCAAGTAGAAAAAAATGACAGTCATCTAGGCCATTTTTAATGTGCGAAAAAAACAATGTGAGCTAGTGAAATAAATGTATTAATGAAATATCTATTTTAATAATAAAATTATTGGGAGAGGCCTATGTTCAGCAGTGGACGTCCTACGGCTGAGATGATGAATAATAATAACAACAATAATAATTAAATGGTCATGCAATACTGACATAGTGGTTATCGATCAATCCCAGTCCCGCAGGCTTATTATCTAAATACGTCTGCTGAGCAACAGGCGAAAAATTTGTGCAATATCACACTAAATCGTTAATTTTTACGCAAACCACACTAGTGTTATGAGTTATGAGCTACTTGATACGATATTGCACAAATTTTTCGCATTTTTCGCCTGTCGCTCAGCAGACGTATTTAGATAATAAGCCTGCCGGACGATGCTGTTCCACATGACGAAAGTTTCGTAAAAGCCGAGAAAGACAAACCTGGACTTGGCTCATCAGGTAAATTATTATCCTGGTAGTTGTCTCGGTGAACGGTCCTATAGCGGAGAACCCCAACCATCATCTCAAGAGACTGGATAGAGAGACAGATTCCTCAGTATTTTCTGAAGATTCCTCAATCTGCAGAGACCAGCAAGCTAATTTTTAAATTAAATATAAAAAAATTGTCCGTGAAAATTAGTAGGTGACATCTTGAAATTTATATCCAGTAAAATTAAAGTAAATGCTAAAACTAATAACTGCAGGGCTCTTCAGGAGTGGAAAGTCTCAACTGTCCGCGAAAACATTCATTATGCTGCTTATGCTACCCTGGAGGCGAGTTATTGCGGAGGCGCACCCTTTGCTCGTAATGGCTGTGAAGCAATGAGTAATATGAGTATATATGCCTCCGCAAACATACCTACCCGAAATAAATATAACGCAGCACCCTAAAGGCATATTATTGAGTGAAGAAGCCAACCCACAAATTACACACGTATAATACGACTAATGTAAATTAAGTAGTCGCAGGGCATACTGCTTTTCACAGTGAGCGAGTAAGGCTCGGCGCCCATTATCATCATCATCGACAAGGAAAAGAATCCTTCGGCATCCCTACATGCAAGCGCACACTGTGAAACTATGGCTTGGCATGCTGCAAGCTGCAACCCTCTTAGGGATCCCGAGGCGTCCTTAAGCATGCCGAAGCGTCTCGACATCGTATTTGTAGCTCGTGTTTTCTTCAGGGCAAGTTATCCCCGAGTGTTGCCTCAGCGTGCCGAAGAATGCCGAAGCATCCTCAAGCGTACCGAAGCGGTATTTTTGTTACTACGACCGTTATATATTGGAAATTTCTACTTTATTGCCATGACGCTATTTGCCACCAAAAATACTCAGCCGTACCGATACCGATAATTTGCGCCGAGCCTTAGGGATATTTCTCTATTCCTTCCTAACGGTCAGAACGCACTTGCAGCACCTGTGGCGTTGTGAACCTACCATCAGATGGGCGGTCAAAATCTCTGACGACATTTACATAAATAAGTAAGCTTTATATAGCGTTGTTTTTTACAGATCTCGTGCAACAAGCAATTCTACTAACAAGCATATTGCAACGGACAACCAGCGATCTACGTTCCCCTTTATTATCTCTCTGATCCTCAATGACCCAGTGACCCAAATATGTTAAAGCTCTTAACACTGTTCAAAGGACACCCAGTGGAATTACACATACAAACAGCATCCAGTTATTGTTACTGAAATGTGAGGTTTCTATATTTAAGGCAAAGCAGTAAAACCTGAATTTACAAATTGCTAACGTAACAATAGGTGCATTGTCAGAAGCGTTGACGTGCGAATGATTCTCAGAAATGCCTAATCCTATCGAGACCGAGGGAGCAGTTGTCTGTCTATACAAAACAAGGTCAAAATGAACGATTAGAAATTCCTATAAAGATAAATGCCGCCCACAATGTGAATCATCGGTGTGATTCGTCCCAATCATACCAATTATTGATCACTATTGTAAAATACACTAGTTAACTACGTATCATTTTTAATTCAATGGCCATGTCAACATGGCCGTGCAGTGTACGAGTACGACCTTTCTGTTTATACACGAAATTATGTTTTATACAATAACTTTTATATTTAAATATATACATTCACAACTCGCCGGCATAACTTTGTAAATTATAAACTAAAACTTTCCTCGAGAACCACTCTATCCATTGGTGAAAACAGCATGAAAATCGGTGCAGTAGTTTTTGAGTTTATCGCGAACAGACAGACAGATGCGGCGGAGGACTTTGTTTTATACAAGCTTTTTTAATATGTAAGGATAATTATATATAATTATGTATTTAATATTTAATTCGTGCAAGGCTAAAGGCCGTTTTTTATGTAAATGTAACATATTTTGGCCCAATTGATGGTATGTGGCTACCATCGCCTAACCCACAAGCAACTCCACAGATGTTGCAAGTACGCTGCCGACCTCAGTAGGATTGAGTTGCTCAATCTACTCAGTTTTCGTAAACTAGGCGATTGATTTTGATACGACTCACTAATAACAGATAATGACAATGAAATTCGAGTCGATAATTTATAACGCTTGTGGGATTTATAAAATTACAATGGCGTTAAATTTAATCATTGTCTAGACTTCGTTATGAATATCAAATTATATCAAAATAATATACACTAGCTGTGGCAACGAGTTGCTAGTTTACACTAATATTATAGAGTTAAAATTGTTTGTTTATATAAATAAAAAAGTATTTAATATGAAATTAATACTGAAACTATACTTAGATTAGATTATAAAAACAGCATGTTAATTTTTAGTGATGCCAGTGTACCTGGAATTCCTTTCAAATCCTATGGTTCAGGGTTACACCTAACATTAAGTGGACCGTCAACCTGTCTTGACGATCTTTTCATTAAAGAAAAAACTACTGTGAGTATTATTATTTCAAACCTAACAAAATAAGTTAGTTACTGTGCAGTGTTCGACATACAAATTTTGGCATTCTTGCTAATTTCTTGACGGTCATTCTCTCATCATTGGAACAGAATGTACGAAATAACAAACGACACAGATTATAAAATTTGAAAAAAAAAAAAATATAAAGCCTGTTGGAAAAAATAAGGTAATGAGCACATGAGAGTACAAATAGACTAGACTAAATATGATGAAATCTACGCAAGCGACGACGTCACTAAAAAGATTTTAAGCAATTGCTGTCAAGGTGAATGCTTGATTAATTTAAACAGCTACGGTTCTGCAAATATTAGGCAGACAAAGCACGATTTGATTTCGAATGAGGAAAACTCGCAATAATTGATGCACCTTTCGGATGGCACTTTTTTGTTATAAACAAACAGCTAAATTTAGGCGCCTTTGTCTGTCGCGTCGTCATTCGCAGGCCTCAGAGCTCGCCTGCCTGTCCAATCATGAAAAAAATTTCAATTGAATGTGTATATAGAAGTAATTGCATAAAAAAATGTCTCCACTCAACTATTGTTACTCGAATTAGTTTCACTTTAACTAGAAACCTGACACGAAACATAATTCTTTACGTTCACTTCGTTAGAGGCATTCCTGTGAGTCATCCACCCGCGACTTGTATTTTTATTGGCCGTTTGCATTATGGACATAAAGATATCATTCAATTTATTCTTTATATCACGCCTCTATTCTTTATAGAAATAAGATTGAAAATGTGTGCTGCCATTTTTGCACTCGAAAGTTAAGCAATAGACGGTTGGACGTTTTAAAATCACCTTGGTAATGACTGAGCGAGGCATAACTTGATGTCATCGTATCTGCTTAATTGTGTGATTCTCGCAAGATTCCAGTTGGATTTCATTGCGAAGGCTTTGTTGTAATGGAGAGTTAAAAATTCGCACAAGGTGTAGAGGAAAAAGGCGCCGGTAGCCGGCCGTTGAAAATGAACGCAAACCAGTTTCGGCCACTTTTGTTCAAAAGTTTCGGAAGGTTCGATGACCAATGCATATATGTGTTGGATGTAGGCTGGTATGTATGTTTGTGCGTGTGCAAATTTAGGTGCGAGGGCGAAGCCAGGGGAGGGGGTTAGGTGCAATGCCTGCAGCGGTCAACAACCGCCGTGATTAACGCATGAGTCATCATTTGGTCTCTTTGTCTCTGCGCCCACGTTTCGAATACATACCTCTCATCATCAGAGCACCTCCCGTCGACCACGTGTCAGCATTCCACCATGCGTCTTCTCGGAGCGGCACTAAAAATTAAACGTAGATCGCCGCCGACACGGTAAGTGTACTCCAACAAGCGCCTGGAACCGTCATCACCAGAGCACCTGATGAAGTACAATGGGCGTGCGGCGGTCACAAGGAGTTTTTCTTCGCTGGTATATCCCTATCCCGCAGTGGAGATGCGGCCGGAGGCACCGCGCGCTACTTCAGGTACCTGACTCGTGAGGACAGCCCTGGTGCCAGGAGTAGCGCGCGACGCCACCGCCTCTGGCTTGATTCCTATTTATAGCGCGACCGCGAGTTGAAGGAGCGTGCGTCCTCGACGACGCTCGGGAGCCGACTGCAGCTAGTCGCCATCGCTTCGTCCCCCGCGCGTCTCCAGACGTCAGCTGACCGCGGGTGCACCGGCCCTGACATTGGCGCGCCCGCGCCGCCGTACCGCGCGGGGGACGATGTCGGTGACCCCGCCCGCGGAAGCCTCCTGCTGCCTGGCGAATCTGACGCCCCCGCGGTCCTACCCCCTCCCCCCCTCCACCAACCCACACCTCTTCAGCCCCCCTCCTGTCCTTCGTGTCTGTCATCGCGGCGTGTGACACTCGGCTCAACTTTAGTCGCGTTGCGCCAAGCTCAATGATTTCAGGAGTGACTTTGACTTGTAGTAAAGCGTACGGTTCTTGTTGAATGATTTCAGCGTTTTCAAAGAAACGTGTGCACCGTACAATCCCCGTCGAGCGTCAATCCATTTGCACTAACGTCATTAATTGTCTCGTCATTAATCTAATCGAATAAATAAGAGAGGATTTTAACTGCTTCGTCATCGTTTTGTCATTATGTTTTGGTTGTTTGTAGTTCGTTAAATCTAGGTATACGCAAGTCAATTAAACAATCCAGCCGGTTAATTATCTAAGGATGATATGTCCTTCAATTTATAACCGTTAATTGAGGTGGCGCTGAACCAAGAAAGGACTTACATATTTTCAATTTATATAAATGCAATTTATGATATCTCCCACAAGCAGCCAAATATTTTGTTTTTAATATGTTACAACAAAAACAACAGACAAACAAAGATTGATTTAAATCTTTGCAGACAAAGACAAAATATATAGGTATAAGCTTGCACTAACAGGTAATAATATTGTACGCGGATGAAGCCGGGGCGCGCGATCTAGCGTTTTATAAATTAAAAGGACAGTTATAATTTAAATGTATGTCAAAATTGTTGAACATTCCATGAATCGTTTGAAAAGGTCTTGTTTGTGAACTTAAAAAAATATATAGGTATTAAATATTGCTGGCTAATAATTAAAAATGTTTGCAGCTGGAAGTAAATTGTAAATTATTTGAAAATGTTATTCAAAACCCGTTTAACTAATCTGCTCTATTTATAACTAATTCTGATCCGCGATTTCGCCCGTTTATTCTCATTGTTCGTTTAGCTCAGCAAGTGCCTGCTGTTCAAAAATAGCAACAATCTGATTCGCATGTGTTGCCACCGGCAAAGTAATTGTTTTTTTTTAAATTTGGTTTGCTAACAGATGTTCGAATATCAAAATAAATGTAGTCTAAACTACTGCTCTAATATTGATACATCGATCCTTGCGTTTAGTAGCAGTAGTGCGGTTGTATGTCCGGTTGACCGAACTAGTGCAACTTTTGGGTAGCAATAGTTCGGTTGATACAAATCACCGAACAAATGAAACTCGTAGTTCGCATGAAAAATTAATTTAAAAATTTTAAATAAAAAAAATTTAAAAAATGAAATAATTTTAAGAATAGGTTTCATTATTTTCAGGGATAATCTCTTGTTAAATAAAATAAAAAGACATTATACTACGCAGTTTTGAACTAATATTTATTTATTATGATATACAATTATGTAAAGGAATTTAATAAATTAATATTGAAAATAGTACTTAAAAGCTATTATAAAACCAATTAAGTAATATTATAATGTACAGAAAAAATCTTTGCGAAGTCGGGGGCGACCCGCTAGTCCTTACTTATATCACTACATATTATAAAACAAGGTCCTCCGCCGCATCTGTCTGTCTGTTCGCGATAAACTCAAAAACTACTGCACTGATTTTCATGCTGTTTTCACCAATGGATAGAGAAGTTCTCGAAGAACGTTTTAGTATATAATTTACAAAGTTATGTGGGAAATGTCGCGGGCAGCAGCAAATTTTGCATTTTCAGGGGTACAGAAAAAGAGAGTATAATTATAGGTGCTGTTCCCGAGTGACGCGGATGAATTCGCGGGAAAAAGCTTGTTGAAAATATTTTAAATAAATTTGGAAAATCCAAAAGTGCACGCCTCTTATTAATTGAGAAACTCCGCAGTGTGTTATTTTCAATGATAAAAAAATATATATTCCGGTTCGAAAATTTTTTTCTACCAATTTCCCTGTCACACACGGACGTCCAGGAAAGATTATTTTTAATGTTTTTATTTACTAGTTCGTTGACTATTTTAAACAAAATAATTGTCATTGAGATATATTTTATGTGCCTGACAGATTATTTGACTTGATATAAGTGCACTCATATTATACTGTAAGTGCGATATAAGTAGAAAACAACCAATTTCAGTTTCGAGAAAATTGCTTTTTTTGACATGTCGAGAGTAGAGCACTATACCTCAACGCTTCGCTTATGAGGCGTGCAATAATAAGTATGTTTCTGAATATTAACTTTAATTATTTATTTAATAATATTGTTATAATTATCTAAATAAGAAAAAATAATTCAGTCCCAAGAGCTTGTGGGTGTCGAAAACGAAAGCTCGATAGGTGAATATACTGTCCAAGAGGTCGCGGCGAGGTAACTGGGATCACATTGAACCAATGAGACAATGCCTTACGTCCAAGGGCGAAGGTACGACCTCTGAGTTTTTAGCCCTTCGCACAAACGCACACTTACTTGGACCGAAATTCCAATATAGCTGAGGTAACGTTATTTTAATTGTTAATTTTCTTTTAATGGCTTTTGTTTTTTGAGGAATATTTCTACTACGAGTATGTGTGTGTGCTATGTGATCTAAATATCTTAGATACTAAACGTATACAATATTTCGGTCAATTTCAACATTTCCCTAAGCAAATTCAACATTTTCCTTAAGAATTTGCTTATAATGTTGAATTTGCTTAGGAAAGTGTTGAAAATGTTAAAATTGACCGAAAAACTGTATATAATAAAGATGAAGTTGTTTTTTTATGATTTCACGCCTTAACTACTCAATTGATCGTCATGAAATCTTATATATATATTTTTCAGGGGTATAAAACAGAACATAGAATATCTTACAATCGTAGCACGGAATAAAAAATACGTGTTTAAAAATGGGTTATTGTAAGTTTGCCACAAAATTAATTCGCCACTAAAAAAACTATTTTTATGAAGTAAATTGCAATAAAAAAGTAATCATCATCTCAGTCGAAGGACGTCCACTTCTGGACATAGAATAGGCCTTTCTGTAGGACCTCTCAGAAGCAGACTGTATCCGGCGCCGATTCAGGCAGGATCGTGGCCCTTATTAGGTCATTGCCCATTTTGTAGGTAGACTAATACGCTACACTTGCTTGACCATTTTGGACTATTCAAGATGTCATGTAATAATGTATCATTATTTTAATGTTATTAGCATTCATGAAATACATTTTTCATACATTTGATCCGCACTCAAAAAAGACGAAACAGTTTTACATTTCTATGTAAGTAATCCAGTTATAGCTACTATTTATTTTTATTAAATAGGTATATAAACAAGGTGCGGTTTTCCTCATTAGGTTCCAAGAATCGTAACGACAGAACCTCGAGAACACTCGCATTTTGATTCACCCAAACCTTTGATTAGTTTTGCGCCTAATTGCAACTGCAAAAAACTTAAAATCCAATGACATGTTTCTAGCGTCCCTATTTAGGTTCAAGTTGTAAGGCTAATTATAATATAAATTGTTACTTCAGTTAGGCATTATGTTATCTATTTGACTGTTTATTACGAGTATTATAGCACGTCCAAAACTGTGAGCTCACCCAGAAGATGTCTATTCACTCGAACTTTGAAAAGATTTGTGTTATATGAGCTCGGATATTTTAAGGTTTTAGGTCCGAAAAACAGGGATTTCGACAAGAGCAGGATGGTAACCAGCCGTACGTCTGTATGTCAGATGGAAGAAAGGGGAAATCCAGTATGAGGTCATGCAGCTCCTGAGCGCACTCTCCGAAGATATAAAAAAACACATAGACTGGCAACTTTGCGTCTATGTGCCAAGCTCTGCAGTTTTTAAAACCTATATGTGAATAATGCCTTATGCCCTATACTTATTTTGTACCACGTTCAAAAATTTGCGCGTGCACACAGTACGTGTGTCAGATCAGAAGTAAATTTCTTTGGCCATCAAATATTTAGTAAGCGGTAATGTTATAAGAAGCGTCATGTGATAGTTTCCACTAAATAGCAGTAAGAAACAGCCTTGTGTTTTACTTATACTTTACGAGTAATATTTTCAATTGGATGAAGGTGACATGTCGCATTTTTAGGTTTTTTCGTTTTTTTGCGTTGAAGGTAATATGTCCATATGAAATATTACAGACCTTAAGATCGTTAAATACCTAAAACCTTAAATAATATTTTAGGTTTGCATTATAATTTAGTACAAAAATCAGTTCCGTGGTGACATATTATCTCAAAAATTAAAAGTAAATCTTTAACCTCGATTTATTCAAAATGGCAATTATGCGACATATCACCTTTAGCCACTCACATCTTCAAATGTATCCAACGATGCAACGAATTCGAATATACCATACGAATATACCTATATACCAAAAAATCTTTGATTCTTTAGCTATCGAGTGGTGTAATTTAATTTTGGATGTACACAATAGATAAGCTCTACTGATTTTTTTCCAGTTTTCTGAATTGCCTCCCACTATGGAAGTAAATTTAAAAACATACCTATTCACGTTTTATTTAAAGGTCGTCAAACCGGCTGATGATTTAGTTTACGGTAGTTGGTTACCGTCGCCTATAAAGACAATCAACAACACAGGTACTGCAAGTTCGCTGTCGACCTTAGTAGGGTGGATAAAAGGGATTATGAAGGGCTCTGGTATACCTTACTCAATGACGAATCCCAACAGCACACATGCTATTACTTCACGGTAGGCTTCTGTAAACCAATGCTTACTGCCAGTAGGAAACGCAGTGTGGGGTGTCACTTTATTAGGTACATATTTTAGTTAATTATTTTCTTTTAAGAGTTAATAATAAACTATATTTAATAAGTGAAAATAAATCACTAAATGTGCTGTTGCTAAGCGCAAAACTTGAAAATGGCTATGTTTTATTCCAAATTTTACTTGAATCTGATAAAGGTACCTACTTTGAAGAGAAAAATTTGAAAATTTGGCGAGAAAATAGCACTCGTGCGAAGCCGGTTGCGGTTCGCTAGTGTCAAATAATAATTTGGATTCTAAATTCAATTCTAATTTTTTTGTCACTCGTCTCTCGTCTTACGTAAGAAATTACTTACCAATATATCACAATACAAATGAACGATAAGTAAATAGATAAAATTAACGTCAGCCATTGGACCTTGGGTTCCAGGGTTCATTTAACTCTGCATTATCACATTGTGACGTCACGCGCAAATACATTTGCGTCTATGGGTGGGGAGATGAATTAACGAGTGTGTCATTATTGAGTAAAGTATTGGAAGGTTATCTATAACCAACCTTATTGCGAATAATTTGAAGTTCATATTTGACTGTCGGCGATTAATATAGTTTTAAGAATAGTAAGTAATCATAAAATACGATATGGTTGTTTAACCGCTTTTGTTTACGGTTTAAGTAAAAAGTCTGAAGCCTATTTTGCATATTGTGTCGGTGGCAATAAAAGTGCCTATCCAGCTCTGGGATAGGAACTCTAATAGACCTTTTGATGTTGTCCACGACTTCAGGAAGACACCTCGGCGAGGATAAGTGTTATGTCAGGTGGTAGGTCAGAAATTATTATTTTGAATAGTTAAAGCAGATCTAAAGAATTATTTTGTGAAACTAGAAGCATTAAAAACACAATTCAGCCATTACAAATGACTACTTATCAAACAAAGTTACGTGTATCAAATTACAACAGAGCCCATTTCTTCATAAT
This sequence comes from Synanthedon formicaeformis, assembly GCA_945859745.1. NCBI lineage: Eukaryota > Metazoa > Arthropoda > Insecta > Lepidoptera > Sesiidae > Synanthedon > Synanthedon formicaeformis. Next base: position 1,910,704 of record OX243960.1, on the reverse strand, counting down.
TCTTAATCAGTTCATAACACTATGGTTACCAGCGCACTTAGAGCACCTATGGCGTTGCTTGAGTTATAGGCGACGGTAGCCACCTACCATCAAGTGGACCGTTAGCCTGTCTGACGTCCAAAAAAGACATTCAAAAAAGAATAAATCAAAAAGATCTATTTATCATCAATAGACTTCCATAGGTAATAGCATAAGAATACAATAAGTTTCGAGTAAAGGTTGCCAGGGTTCATTCCAATATTATCCTTATTCATCTTCCCATATCCTCACAGTGTCGACAGCGAACCTGTATCCTCTCTTGGTCTTGCTTATGTTTGTATTGGAGCCAACTACCATCGAGCGTACCGTCAGCCTGCCTGCCTTCCGTCTTTACATTAAAACAGCAAATTTTGTTATTAAAATCGCTATAGATACAGTACAATTATGATTTCCTAGCAATTAATTAAATATGATTTACAAACTGGCAGTCTGATGTTCCACTTTGATAGTAGGTGGCTACGTCGGGATACAAAGCAACACCAGGGGAAACAGGTGCGGTGCCGATCCTACAAGAATACATCGCACAAGGGACTCCACTCACTGCAAGAGTCGAGGCGTAGGCGCGTAGGAGGCGACTAAGAGGCGCGCCTCTATATTTTCTATGTAATCAGGCGTAGGAAGCGCGTCGCGCGCCCCCGCGTTTATTGCAAATATTGAACGGGATGAAGATTCTGTTCATTTCGGACCTTGCGCAGTAGCGTCTTTTACAAAGAATATTGTAAAAAACTCCGCGCTCGCTGCAAGGACCAACTCATCAGAACACTGATCATAGTACAGGCAGTGGAACACACAAAGAGAGGCTACATTATGTACTATCGCGGCAAGGGAGCAGTCCCACCGTAAGGAACAATTTCGTGTGCACATTTTGTATTTATCTTTGTTCCTACTTCAAATACCTACTCGTATTTCGTATTATAACATTTACGTTACTATGACAACCTCAATTCAACGTTAGACAAAGGGGTTTGGGTAAAGTTGGCATCATTTTCAACTTTGGCGGCCACTCATAAAAGTAGCATAATTTGAAAAATCAGTTCGAAAGTAGCATTTATTATTATGGAACTATACCGCTAAATAACATCGAAGCTGAGATATTTGGCTTTATATATTACTTAAATCACTACTTCGTCTATATACACTACTTCGATTATAATCGTCTATGTTTACTACTTCGATGTAAAAAATACATAATTTAACAGTTATTGATACAAAACGCTTCCTAGAAATAGATTCACGTTCACAAAAGTCCCAAATCGACGAATGGTTCAGCCAAACCCCTCCCTAACCCCGTCGTCGCCGGCCGTCGCAACAACATTCACCATTTGACCATTGTGTTGTGTGCGTGTGTGCTTGTTTATCTCATTAAACCTTACCTAACGACTTAGCATTCTCTCCTGGACTTTGTGTGATTTTTGTTGAAAATGAAGATTGGCCTTTCTAACTGGACACTGATTTACTTCTGAATTGGATTTTATGATCCAACAAGCACGTAGCTACTATTGGTTAGGGAGCCCACGATGCTAAATGTGTAGTCACTCGAGCGTCGTGGGGACCTATTGGACTTTGAAGATTGGATGGTAAGAAGAAAAAAGGTTATATGAAGTTTTTCATTTCAGCGGTGGGGTGAGCGTCTACATGCGTTTAAAATTTTGTAGGCGCTGTATTTTAAAAAAATCCTCCATATAATCGTCACATTAAGAATCAGCACGATCAGGACTTTAGGCTGAACCGTCTGTATGAAAATCTGACGCGCTCGAGTATTACAAAATGAAAATCGTCAAAAATATTTTTTGCATTTTCAAAAAGCTACCAGAGCTTGCGTTAATCCGAATCGTCTGAATTTTAAATGGGAGCTTAGTTTAGGTTCACTTAACATCCCCTCTGAAAATCTGTCGCGTTCGAGTTGTATTTAAAATTTTACCCCCACCCCCGCCAACCCCACCAACCAAATCGTCAGATTATTAAAATGCACACTTTTCAGCATGTAATTAATCTACCATAGCTTAATCTGACGCGCTCGAGTGACTCCAGAAATCCCCTCTTGGGCTCCCCAACCATATGGAGAGCACGTTAAAAACGGGTGGTATGTTATTGAGATATATAAAAAACCAAATTCAAGGGGTTTAAAAAGCCTCAACTGTATTGACTCATGGCTTTTGAGAGGTCGAATACAATCTCGTCATTCTGGGAGGAAAATGTATTATGTTTATATTCTCTTGGGACGAGGATTACAAGGATCTGATGCATTATTAGGGCGCTATTGTTCTTGTGTCGTAGGGAAACGGACATTAGGTTGTTGTTCCCATGTGATGTCAATAATATGGTACATGAGATGGGGAAGACACCAAGATATAGTTCCTCCGGCGCAGTTCTTGGACACTATAATAAGGAATGACATAGAAAATGATGATTAGTAACTTTTTTTTCATTAGTTTTTAAATTAAAAAATACAAAAAATAATGTTTTTTTTTTTTTCATTTTATTGCTTGTTCTGGAAGAACAACCAGGCGTAAAATTCGTATCTTTAAACCCTTATATCTCTCGTTCGATATAGTTTGGAGTAATTCTTTTTGCACATTATAACATATTTTTGCAAGGACTTTAAACGACAATAGTTTTTATCAATGGCCGCTAGAAAAAAAAATGATGCCAACCCTCCATACAAAGTTACCCAATCCCCTTTGTATGAAAAGTGGGTCTGCTCCATTGACCGCGATAGTACATCCCTTGTTATACAAAGGGGTTCTATGAGCATTTGATCGTCAACAACTCAAACAATTTGACGGTGGTAAGGGGTCACAAATAACCTAAGTTGATATTTTGGTGCGCCAGGGCCATAATAGATAAAAGCAATACTACATAATAGACCAAGATCCCAGGTCCCCCAGACGTTACTTTATTTTCTGAGTAACAAAATGTGTAGGATAGAATACCTGCTAGCTTGAGCCGACGGCCAATTTACAGGTCTCAGGTGAGAAGGATCTTGGACTATAATACGTGGTCTAATCGGTGAGCCATTCTTTTAAGTTAACCTATACCTAGCTTAAAGAAAGTGTGCTATAAAGCACTCCTGGTTATTTTCTGTACCTAACTACGTACATTATTACGCCCCCACTGTCGTACACAGCTGATTCTTCAACGTGAGGAGGTATGGTCTATAAATCTAGACTCCGGCTTAACATGTCTTTGACAATTGCTGATCTTCTAGGACACACAATCTATTACAATGTTTTCTTTCACCGTTTGAGCAAATTATTGTTATATTACTCGTATTAGCTGATTGTTGCAGTCGTTACCATGCCAATTCCATATAAAAATGCCACTTAAATTCCCGATATTTCTATAACTATAACCAATTTCTATAAATTGCTATTGATTTGTTAAAATGCCAGCTAAAATTTTCATGCTATATATCTGTGCAACACAGTGGCGCCTCTGGGTAAAAAAGGCACCATTTTATTTCAGTTCCATGTTAAGTTTTAAAAATAAAACAATAAAAATTATAAAAGTAATTAATTTATTTTTATTACCATAACCATAATATTAAAAATAACGAATTTTAACATTTACATTTATTTTGTACAATCACTTCTTGCCGCGGAAAAACAAAAAAACGTATTTTTGATTTCCACATAAAATTCAATACCATTTCATTGCTAATAATAATGTAGGTATATGGGTAAATAAATAATGAAAATAGTAAAATAAATTAAAATGATATCCAATATAATATCTAACAAATTTAGATTTTTTTTATATACATTTATTTATTGACAAATATGGCCATAAACAAATCGTAATAGTCGAATAAGTCGTAAACCGTAAGTGATAGAAAAAAATTTATTGGACCAAAGGAATAGGAAATTTATTTATCTACAATAAAGGTTATTACCATTTTTGACTTCAAGTGCACGGTTACGGAGATATAGGCCGAAACGGTTTTTGTCAAAATGGCGGCACTTCCGCCAGCCTTATATTTTAAGTTTTGTGGATTTAGGGCCAGTACGTGATACTGAACCAATTTTAAAAAATAAATAAGAGTAGTAATTTAGTGCATTATGGACAAGAGTAACGGCTCCTCTATATTGTCTATACTACTTTAACAAAAAGAACATTCCCCTAATAGTTATTTTAATAATTTAAATTAGCTACCTACCATATTACATATTTTCACGATAACTACTCTAGAATTCATTCGTGATACATGATTTCAAAATATACAAATCCATTTCAACTTATTTATTAGATTACGAGTAATTCTTCGAATTTTTTTTCAATTACAGACTAATTTTGATTTCTATAAGAGTCTCTAAAAGTAAACTAGGGATGTAACAAGTCCGATTCCGAAATCGATATCGGCATCACCGATTTATTATAATATATTATTATAGTCTGTCAAAAAAGAGTAGAAATTAAAAAGTGGCAATACCATAGTGTTGTTTCTTTCCTATCAACTAATGGTTAGAACGTTACAACACTAAAGTATTGCCACTTTTTAATTTCTACACTTTTTTGAAACTGTACAATCGATATCAAACTTTGTTTTCTTAAAAAAATCTACCAAAAGTTAATTTTAATAATATCCTTATTATATGTATCGATTTATTTTATTACTTTATGTATTGATAATTACTTTCCTAATTACCACTTTGATTGCTTGATAATATTTCATATAACTATTAAATATAAGTAACGTAACTATTATAAATATATAATAAGTACACATTATTTATTTGATTTATTATCTGCTAAGCCATCGATAGAAAAAAATCAAAATCCGTATCGGTATCGTATCGGCAAAATTATGTTTCGTTACCTCCCTAATAAAAAACTAACAACATTCGAGAACACATTGACGAACTGTTGTAATATAAATCAAATCTTATATACCTAATAAATATAAATTATTATGCATTTATTTACAGTTAGAAATATTTAGTAATAGTCACAACTTCATTTTATTATTGTTATTATATTATAAACACTTCGCATACCTAAACTACAACCAGCAGACACAATCGAACTTTGAGCCTAAGGGCACTAAGGGTTAGTTCACACCGAAACGCGACGTGGTTAATACAACATAGAACTCACTGAATTGCGTACCAAATAACAAGATAAGGTACGCAGTCTTTTTATTACTTTCTGCAGGGGTTACGCTACCCCTACAGGCCTCATATTATAGGCCTTATATTGAACGAAGGGGTAGTAGCATTGGGCATTATGAATAAGTGCCTAAAGCTAACCTGCTTCTCTGCCATCTGGAACGAGCCGCGGTGGTTGTCCTCAGGAAGCCGGGGAGGGATGATTATAATCATCCTACCCTAAATGTTATAGACCGATTTGGGTACTACTTATCCTGGGCAAGGTCTTAGAAAAACTCCTGGTGCGTAGGATCAACAAGTATCTGTTGCCGAAGGCAAACCCTGACTGTACGGAGGACGCCTCTATGAGTTAGTGGAATTTAACAAACATCCCTAGACATAGAGGGGGCCTGCGACATAGAGAAGGCCTGCGACATAGAGGTGGCCTGCAACATAGAGGGGGGCTAGGAGGCCACAGCGCGTGGTAGTTGGCCTCTAAAAAATGCGCAGGGAATTTGGAGGACCTTGTGGGGTCGACTGCTTCAGAGATCGGTTTGCCGTAGTCCAATAAGCAGGTCGCTTATTTTAGATTACGACATCGAAAGACCGTGTGCGGGGTTCGTTGGAGGGGAGGGGGTCACTTTTTTGGAATGCCCTGATGAACTCGCTGCTTGATATGTTCGACTTCTTGGTGGTCCATAATCAGGCCTTCGCGGATGACATTGGCCTCGCCTTCTCCAGGATAGAAAAGGGATCGCTTCAATTTAAAGAAAACGAAGTACCTGAATGAGTGAAGCCATAAAAATAAACTAAAATTTGTGCCTGGCCAAGGTGTTATAGAAACAATATGTTAAGCGTTATATTGCTTACTTAATTTTATTTTATTTTTCAACGCGGACGAAGTCGCGGGCACCAGCTAGTATAACAATAAAACAGTTTTTGTTGTTGGTAGTCGAGAGATTTCGTACACGGACTAAAAGTCTTCGATCGTAACTTGTTTCGTATAAGAACAAAATAGTTTTCGATCGCAACTGGTTTCGTACAAGGCCGAAAAAGTAGTCGATCGTAACTGGTTGCGTAGCTCAGGTTACGTACGCGGCCGAAGGGTTTGTGACAATGCCTTTGCGTACCTATCGGCGTGTATATTCACGTCGCGTCAAGTTTTGGTGTGAACTGATGCTAACCGTGACAAAGAAAAGCTCTGAGGCAAGAATTTTATGTATTGTTCTTACCCTTGAGTGGACTCTTTCTGAATATAGTTCTATAACTTATTACTTATTAAACTCTATTCTTAAAACAATTACTATCACTCTTATTATAAATACAAATTAATATTTTCATACAGAAAAAATACATTACCTATCTTTAGGATCAAGATTGACTAAATAAATCAACAAAAAAGATTAGTACACTGAACTTTCTAGAAGAAGTGAGAAACTAAAAAATACAGTCACATTTGTTATCTAATAAAAATTGCATTTAAACCTGCATATAACGGCTCCAGATACCAAAACCGCTACCTTTATTTATAGACCAGCTGATCACAATGCAGCCTTCTAATCCATCTCTAAACCTAGATTCTAACTATATTTACACCCTAAAAATTACTTCAAAACGATCGTGTCAAAATCGAGTCAAATTCATTTAAATAATGTTGTGCTTTCCTATAATTTAAATTTATTTTCTTTCTGTGAGTGTTGTATATTGTGATTATGTCTTTAGTTGGTAAGCCTTTTTAAAATACATAAAAACAAATAAATAAATTTAAACATTACGAAATTTCAAAATACATATTCAAAATTTCACATTTCATAAAATCTTACTTAGAAAAACTAAAAGAGTCAAAATTATTTTAAACATTACTACGAAATTTTAAAATACCTATATTATTCACAATTTCTTAAATATATTCATAAATACATTAATTAAATAAAATCATAATTTCATAAAATCTTACTTACAAAAACTAAGGAGTCAAATAAATTTGAACATTACTACTACATTTTAAAATAATATACATTATTTACAATTTTATACATATGTACATTCATTCATTAAAATCATAATTTCATAAAATCTTACTTAGAAAAACTAAGGAGTCAGATTCATTTTAACATCATTGAGCAAACAATAAATAGGACGTATCATATTTACAACATAAAAAAGTTTCTACACTGCACTGATAGCTAAAATTGTAAAAAAAAAATTATTTTCGCTATGTCTGTCCCGAGATATGACCGATAGACTGTATACGCTCTAATAAGAGCCACCATATATATGATCACGTATATTCTCGCATTTGGAATGTCTTGGCGAGTGTAAAGCCGCCTTTAGAGTTACCCACCTATACAATGAAGGGAATCGTTTGCATTGAACGATTAATTAAGACCCCTAGGGCGATGTAGCCGCTAGAGCGCCCTTGCCGCGGAGCTGTTGGGGCGGCTCGGGGCCGTGCGTCAGCGGGGCGGAGCTGTGCCGGGCGGACTCCATCGCAGGCAAGCGGCGTCAACGCACCGCGCGCGCTCCGCTCTACGCGACACCTCTTCCAGCACGTCCTGAGAGCAACACACCACGTCACAACACTATATAGACAGGAGCTTCTAGCACTTATCTTCAGGGATTTTATGACCCTAAGCGCCTGTTTCACAAACGTCAAGTAGGCAAAACTGTCATTTAAAGTAACCCGTAACCGGGGATAATGGTGCCGACATACCTCTGTTTGTACGGTAAACGTCCCAAACATTAAATAGAAAATAATAATAAAAAATTCCCCTATCGTATGATACAGTAAACCGAGTGCATAATTCAATATAACAGAAAATGATTTCTAAAAGTAACTAATCAACACTTTACTTGTAGTTTGTGAAAGAGGCCCTAACTGAAACTATCGGATATCCAAAATGAAAATCTATCCGTAATCGTAACCGACTCCGATATAAATTCCGAGTTTCGAATAATTTCGAATTGGGGCGGAGTCTAAATGAGAGATAATAAACATATAGATAGGGTAATAAAAATAAAAAATAAATTTCTCAATAAAATGTCGATTTTAAGCAAATAAATATATAATAATTACTTCATATTAAGTAATTTTTTTTCAGGTTGACATTAGGCCTTGTTCTCACATAAAGGTATCCCCCTCAGCATTCGCCTATAATGTCACACTTCAGATTCGATTTTATGCATTTAGTTTAGTTGATTCCACATTGAACGCCCTTAAAAATACAAGGAAATTCTTTAATCCGCATGGGCAATTCTCCTGGATGTAGTAGATTCAAGATTTATTTCACATTTTAGTATACAAATTGCTATTATTAAATACTTCTTTATCAAGTTGTATTTAAAATGTATTGTAGATATTGTATCATTACAGGTTACATATTGCACACTCACTGATGTAATGCTCGAATCTGTAACGTTACGTTATAGGCGAATGCTCACGGTGAAGGAGCACCTTAATATTTGCTGACACTCACCTGTTTCTTTAACACAATATGCTTCCCCTTCCAATATTTCATCAGCCCCCTCTCCTGTAGAGTGGAGACAATGTCCGAGGACGCTATGGCGAGATCCTTGCTGAGATCCCGGATGCATAGAGAGGAGCCGTGTGCGGAACAAAGCCTTCGGAGCAGTGCCTCCTTCCAGTACGACCGGTACGATATTAGGCCGAGGTCGGAAAGCGGGGTCTCTGGAGAGCCCACTTTACCTTCCACTTTCGTTAGAAGGTAACCTGATTGGAGGCAATATTTCATTATTACTACCATCTAGAAAAAAATGAAATGCTAATTTTTAATGGGATGCAATAAAATTTATTTTTGGTAACTGAATTCTGTAATTTAAGTAGTGGCAGGGCCCACTGCGTTTCGCCGTCATTTTGGGTAATCACCGTGATTTATAGAAGACCACCGTGAATATTGCTTCTTTAATAGACGACGGTGGCCACCTACCATCAAGTGGAGAGTCAGAATGTCTGCCGACGTAAACTTAAAAAAAAAATGTTTATATAAAAAATAAGATGATAACTACGTTGGGCGTAATTTTAAAATAATATTTACTATAGTAAATTATGTGCCCATTTATTTTAGATACAAATTTATAATACTCCGAAATGTGTGAAAATTATGACACGACTCATATCGGTAGATAGATGAATATTCAAGGAAGTGTCTAGACTACTTTTAAACCTCTCCAACTAAACATTGAATAACAGTGCTTTAACGAATTCGAGTTCTAATTGTTAGTGTAAAATTAAAATTTTAACGATTCAAAATTCAAAACATGACGACATATTCACCATTGACGAAAACACCATTTATTACACGTCTGACATACAATTAACCCGGCCCGTACAAATTCCTAGCATATACAATTCGTCGGTTACGTCTCACGACTCCCCCCCCCTCCCCACTTCGCACGAATATACCCCCCTCCACCGCTCCGCTACGCCTCCGCCGCCCCCCAGGTGGGGGTGAGTCTAGACGCCAGACCGATCTATACTGCAGTGCATCGATCCGGGTCGGGTCGACGGCCGCTAGCGTCGCGACGCCCCCACACACTATGGGGGCCAAACAAACCACTCGTTAAGGTCCAAACTTGACCAGGTGGTCGTCGTAAGTGTTGGCAAGTAATTGATGTCTATTTTTTTTTTCTCGCACTTAACTCTAACCCCGAGGGGTTGGGTTAGGTCAGTTCGCAGCACGAATCGCTATAACCGCTATGCCTCAGATACTACCTAACTCCGTATTAGGAAATCGCGTGTCAAAACGATGTCGTGTGGCGTTTATTTTAGCTCTGGCAACCCGTAAGAATAATTTTACGCGTGTGGGAAATTTATATATAAACACAAACGAGAAATATCTCTAACTCATTAATTAGGTATTCGTTAAATCTCGAAAACTAATATATTAAATTTAATATTAAAACTGTTTGAGTAATATAGATAGGGGATTGTTAATAATAATTTTTGAAAATATAAAATTTTAACAAGGGCTCTAATACTTTTTATATGGAATCGTGGCTAGAGTAGATATAGCTTGATCAATGTATGTTAAATAAAAAACTTAATTACTGTGTCGGAAGCAAAACGAAGGGCCCAGAATATATTGTTGTTATTTTCAAAATGCAGGTACCTACTTAGTGAGCGCTATCAAAAATCTCTTGGGGCGGGCGCAGAGTACTGTTAAGTCTCATATATATGTGCCACATTATATTGTTAGTTATTTATAACATGGTGCTTACAGGTTTAAAATTTTGTACATAAGTAATAAATACAATGAATTTTCATTAATTATTCGCCTTGAAAGCCAATCTGAATTTGGATTAGGTCTTGTAACAGAATACCTACTCGTTAAACAAAATAAAATTTAAATAAACAACGCTCAAACAAATTCGTTAACAATTTAAAAAGCGTACTGAAATAAACACGAAAAATTTTCTTTCACAAATAACGAATTTAAATAATAAATGTTGGCGATAAAGTTTTTGCAAATTGCCAATTTAATCTTGATAATGTGGTGTAAAGAACTTTAAAGGTGACTTTAAAGAATTATTGAGTAGAAAATTAATAATATTAGTGATAAATTTTTGTAACTATGGAGTTCTAGAGAATTAAAAATGAAATTTTATTAAGAGCTGAGTTATAAAGGGTGTGTGATAAATAATAATATACTGATAACGAAAAAAAACTTCTGATTTATTAAAGAATCTTTGGCTTCGAACATTTTTTATAGTCATTTTAATATAATTTAAGGTTATCCTTTGGTTTTTGGTATTGTAACTTTGATTTGATGTTTTTTATATGACTATTAAGAAATATGACTAGTAAGAAAAAAACATTCGATTGTAATCGAATCGAATGTAACAAAGTTACATTCGATTGAATTGAATATTGAAATCTACTGGGCCCATTGAATTCCTAAATGAAAAAATTAATATGTGAACTAGCGCCGATCTCACTGGTGGTTAAGGTTAGCCTTGTATTAGCGCTTAGTCTCAGGTTAGATTTCAGGCAGGGCCAATTTTGGAAATGAACTTTTTAAGAGCGCACTGCGTTTCGCAACCATTTGGGTAACCCGTCTGGCAGTAACCATACCCCATTACAGAAACGGTGAGAGAGTAAGTATGCCAGAGCCCAATTCCTTATCCTCACTCCTAGGTAAGGTCGGCAGCACACATGCAGCGTTTATGACATTGCTTGTATTATATAGGCAACGGTAGCCACCTAACATCGAATGTACCGCTAGAATGTCTGACGACCTTTACATTAAAGAAAAAATAACGCTTTTAAAAAAAAAAAAAACCAACTTCAAACCGTTTTCTCGTGGATGATATTGTCAGAACTGGACCAAATTGAAATGGTACCACACGGGAAGCCCCAGCTTTCAAATAAAAAAAAAAACATAAAAAAAAACAGTCGAATTGTGAACCTCCTCCTTTTTTGGAAGTCGGTTGAGAAAAACAAAATTTCGGATTTAAAGAGTGTTTATACTCACTGAAGTCAATGAGCAGCCTTCCGTACCCCTGCCTCTGGTACGGCGGAAGAGTCAGTATGCAAGACACGTTGTAATTCAAGAAGGAATTTTTCTCCTGCACAAAATAAAATATAAAACAATATCTCACTCATACCAATTTAAAGTTAAATATGCGAACGTTTAAGTTCGGTGGCGAAATAAGTTGATAAAATAATTATATTATGTGTAGTGTGATAGTAAAAGTTTTATATAGTGTGTTAACTGCGTTTAAATAAAGGTTTGATGTGAGTCTAGAGTTCATCTTACTAAACGAGTATAATACACAATCTTATCCCTAGATGTTTATCCTAATTTAAAATTAACCCCTCTATTTTGTTAATGGCTAAATGGTAAAACCACATGAAATGGTCAATGACCATTTTGAAGAAATTGTTATAAGAATTTTTCTTATAAAATTAAAACACATTTACAATGACAATTAATTAAGCGTTCCAAACAACTATCCGAACCTTATTATGTAAAATAAAATAATTGAAGGTAAAAATAGCACTTTTTTTATACTTCAACAATTTATTATTGAACTAAAGCTAAGTTCAATAGTAATTCCTGCAACGAGAGCTATGCAATGAGATATATTATGTCAAAAGAAATCTGCAGCGGACAATCGGCGAAGATAAAGTACAGTGGCGTAGACATTAGCGTTCAGATTCGCAGTTTTACTTGTTCGGCATAGGGTACACATATAAAAATAGTCGCAGGGCGCATCCCGGAGCGAGACGGCTGCATCACAGTATCGGTTAAACGAAGTAGTGCGTCTCGAGAATATAGATGAAAAAAATCCCAATAGAAACGAGAGGAAAACAACGAAGACCACGTTTGTTTTTGTAAAATAGAATTGAAAAAGTTAAAAAGACATCCAAATTATTATATATGTCGAAGATGGGTCCGGAGATGGGTGCCATGGACCATCCTCATATATATATATTTGTAACCATATTAAATTGCACGCATGACGCCAAACTTCTTCTTTTCTTGATGTCATTTTATACCGGAGGTTAGCTCTATTATTATGCCCGGCTTGGGTCTATCCTGTATTTTTCATGAATTTTCAGCTGACGCAGATCACACATCTTACCGCGCATGATATGCCCTAACAATATACAGTTTTTTTTTTTTACTTCAATAAAAAGTAATATTTAAAAAATAATAATTCACAAATTATTCTTTTAAAATAGGTTATACATTATATAGACATTTATTTCATCAAAGCACGGAGTGTTCTTACTGCAGTGCACGCGTATACTGTGCATTAGGGCCATTGAACTCGTCTGCAACACAAATCTGATTCGGCGACGCCACCATCGGTAAACACCTACAGGGTTATACATCACATTGCTACTCAATTTATACAGAAAACTTACGCTTTGACTTGACCGAACGTGGATCTATCGTCTAAGCACAGCGAACTCTTTATCGTTATTTTCTTTCATTGCAATTCATAGAAACATCCTGAAAGTCACGAGCTTTTTCTTGGTATATGTGCATTTTTTTCTAAACAGACATCACTACGATAAATTTTTTATTCCCTTTGGCAACTTTGTTTTTTATTTGAATTTGAATTTTTTTTGAAAAAGGCAATTTATTGATAAAATCATAATGATATATTAAATATTTTATTTTAATGTTACAATTTGTGAAAAATAAATCTAGAACTGTGATATGCAAAAGTATCTCTTATGTCAAAGCCCCGTGCGACATTGTAAAATTGATATTGTACATTGTAGCCTCGGTGTAAAATAAGCTGCCGCATGTAGCATGCCACAATGTCGCACGGTGTTGCTCCGACGACTTAGGTGTATCACCGACATAATAAACAAAACCTATAAGTTTAAAAAATCGAAACAACTGGTGTCAAATATCATTGTTTAACGACCCGTTGGATGAGTCTAGGGTTCCCTGCTTGATTACCGTCAGGCAGGACCAATTATGTAAATGAACTTTTCAAACGACTGCTCGCCGTTTTCGACCTGCTCGCCGGACCGCGATGACCTCAAGACTCGGTTGACGGTGGATGGATTTGGAGGGCGGAAGACCGTGGTGTGATAGCGTTAAATTGAAAAGACCTTCATCTCGATAATTTTGTCGGACACCAAACAGTTCAGCCTAACGTAACCAATTATCAGTCGCAATTACGAAGCATGTATACAGTACAGTATGTCACTTTGAAGAGAGGTATTACTAATCTCGAACTGCTGATATCAAAATTCACTATTGCTTCACTAAATAATTCACTAAATAAGGCAGTGAACTCGAAAAAGTGCACATAGCAAATTTTAGTTTGATAACAACGACCAATTGTAATTACAAATTATATTATTTAGTATAATAAAAAATTCAACAGTCCCACCCTCCCATTAATCCGGCTTGTGCCCCCGAGTGACAATTTTACAAATGTAAACACACCGCCGGAGACGTCTAGACGTTGCACTCACACACGCACACTTTCCACATTACAAATCATGTGATGCGATTGTTGTCTGGGTGGGGAAATCCTTAACGTTAAGATTTAACAATTGTTTAAGACGAGACTTTCCGATCCGATATTCTGATAATCGCGATTGATAAAAAAATAACTTTATTGCAATGTTTGCAACACAAAATCAATATAAATGTCGTATGAAGAATGTATGAATGTGTTATTCTCACCCGCAATTTGATAAGACTTTACAGAAATAAATTAGTTTTCATCCATATCAAGAGTGTCAATAAATAATACTAATATTAAAGTGAAAGTTGCGAAAGTTTATGAGGGTTTAAGGATGCACACAAAAATGCGTGAATTGATTTTGATGAAACTTTATAGTTTCCATATAAGAATAAAACTTTTAAAGATACTTTTAAGTAAAATTAGCGAAGAAAAATTAGCAAGCATCCCGTAATATTAACGCCGTAACGCGGGCACACGACATGTCTATGACATAGTTATATTATTATCAGTTAGTTTTGCACGTGTGGACAACGTGTGTTATAAAACAGAGTTATACCTCAAGTATAAAACATTTGCGAGTGAGTCACGTTGTCACGTGTATTCGTTATGCGATCGAGACTTTTGTAAACATGTTAGGTAACATTGTATTGTTATTTAATATTGTTATGTTAAATATTGTTTAAGTGTTATAAAACAAAGTTATATAACACTAGCAACTCGCTGTCAGCTTCGCCCGGGATGCAATTTTTTATATACACGAACCTTCTTCGTTTGTCCCTTTCACAGTGTGAAAACACATTGTGAAAACCGTATCAAAATCCGTTGCGTTGTTTAGAAGTTAGGGAATATAGACAGACGCGGACAGCGAGATCAAATTATAGGTACTATGCATGTTTAGACGATTCTCCGGTAACCTAATATTTTTCTGAAACAAAAGGTATCATATCCTACAAAAGGTTTTTGCGTTATTGAGGAACAAATATCTAAACATACAAACCTTCGCATTTATAACATTAATTATTAGGATATTGAAATTAAGGAACATGGCGGACAAAGGTTTAGATGCAATACAACATTATTACGGGCGGGCTTAAGGGCACCCCCAGACGTACAAGTGGGCACTTGTCTATATCATGTGAACGAATCGCAGACATCAGTCTGTCGGCGAAGTTGGTTCGTCTGATGGTTGAATTAAGTTAATTTGACGTAGCGTACGAAGACGTAGTCCATACTGTCGTGCGTTTTAAGAAATTTACAACGAAATCTATCTATACTATCTAATATAAAACAGTTATTAATTTCACATTTATAATATTAGTATGGACCCATTTATTTCGCTTCACATATCAACTTCAATTAAGAACCCTGTGATAATGATTATAAAACTAATCTTTCAAAGATCAGTGTTATAATCACGCCAAAGGATTTGTATGAAACATGCCACACATAATATAATCCATGTCCAAGGTATCAAAATATAAGTATTTTAATTTTACTTCAACAACACACTACATAATTCTGAATTTATCACAGACGCGCAGGTAACAGCTAGTAGATGCTTATATATATTTTTAAGCTGTCCAGAAAGTGTGCAATAAATAATTAGGTGTGTAATGAGAATCTCCGTGGGCGGGGTGTGTAGCTAGCAATAAATATGGCGATAGGACAGACTACGGGGCGGGCAGGGGGAAGTCATCGACCTGTCCGTGTCTCATCTACGTTGAATCACGTTTGTTTGATACGTGCCATAAACTCTTATTGTCATACAACTTGCGGCGAGCCAAGTATTCGCCGTTGGTTAAATATTAAACGTGTCTAGATCTATTCTGGATCTAGCCAGATGCACTTCATAATATTGTAACGGGATAGGATACCTACGAGTATATAAAACAACTTGTAATCTAATGTACAATGTTCTCAGGACAAAGACACCGAGTTTACGACATGTTTACGAAATATTTTAGGCTAAACAGAGTTTCGAATTCTTGTAAGGCCTGCATCTCTTCTATATAGTGTTCTAGTGTATTTAAAATTATAACTTGTTCTAGTGTTGAAAAGAAAAGGGAGTCCGAACGTGGAACCTTCAAGACATATTAAGAAGTCCTATCAATCCTTTGTGGGATAGAATGATGATACTCGTACTAAGCCGATTTCAGGTGTTATTTTTTTTTTATTTTTAATTAATTAAATTAATTTCATTGTGGTAATAGGTACACACTGCGATCCGCAATTAGAAACAGGGCAGAACATTGACTTTGAGGGCAATAACCACCAATTAACATAAGAACATTGTGAAATAACAGCATGTGTGCTTTTGTGTTTTAGGCAAGTGAAAAAGGCATCCCCAATACCTTCATGTTTTCAATCTTGGTTGCATTCTTGCAACGTCTTGTCTGTGATATTCCATTATTAATAGGCGAAGGTACCACAAAATGGAAGGACAATCATTCCTGAAGATATAATAATCGTGCAAATACGATTTCTCTCAAGATACGTTACAATAACATTTTTTAGTTTTTATGAATTTACTTATAATTTGTAAAATGTTTTTAATTGTCACATACTTTTAGTTTAGTTAGTTTAAATTGTTAAGTTTTAATTAGTAGAGGAATTATCAATTACATACGGACTGATGTGTAGGTAGTATGTTACAAACAATTATGAAATCGTGTCAACAATGTCGTCCATTAGAGCTTCCTTGTGAAACTTTTAGCTTAGAACGTAATTACAATCGCGAGTTTCATACATTAAAAATAGCAGCACGAGATTACGGCAAAAGTGGATGCCACTACTCGACTGTACTACGGCGTAGCATGTCTACGAGCTACGTCACGTTTACGTTGAGAGGCGTAGCGCTACGAGGCTACGCTCGTAGAACATATAAATACGCATCTATAATTATATTGCATACACATACGCGCTTACTTGCGTTTCGGAACAAAAAAGCACGTTGGAAATTCATCTGTGTATGTACTGGGTTAATGATCATTTTTAAAAACACAACCACGCAAAGAATATGTACCTACTTTTTTACGCTCCTTTAATAGTATTTCATCTTCAGAGTGCTTCTCTAGATGTTTTCTTTGATGTAATTTTTTAATAGTATATTTAATATTTATACTTTGCCCGTATATGCGAATTCGCTTACCGATATTTTTAAGTTACATATGGCTTCGCACTTTAAAGAAGTAAAAGCTTATTCACGATAGTACAATTGCTGATGTTATGAAAAGGAACTCATCAATTCTCTTTAGACCTAGGGTTATTAGAAGTTGCAGTTTTTGTAAACTTAAACACCGGTTAGAACATTTAAAAAGCCATATTCAATTTAATATTAATATATAAAAATAATAATGGTAAAAGAACTAAAAATTGGTTTAGTTAACTATGATGACACTTTTTTTGTATGTACTTATGCTACAAAATGTTTAAGAGAATTAAAATAATGAACATTTTTTTAGTCGTCTAGCAAAATTCTTAGTTTCTTAAATACAGGCAGATCTAAAAATTTAATATCAACCTTTTCATGTCATCAATGTGTTGACTCCACTCGTTATGATGTATATAGAAAAGTTAATAGTTTTCAGAATACGTCCATTTTAAATGTAAAAAGTTAGAAATCGGATGAAACGTCTACTCGGGGGTCTGACTGGTACCTATAGCATACGCAGACGATTTCGTCTAGCCCGCCTCCCCAATTATCTATACAATAAATGCATTTGTTTATATGTAGACACTTGGGGAAGGCGCAAAGACCTGGCGGGGTCGACGAACTCTTCGTCAGACTAAAACCTTCTACAATTTGGTTAACTAAATCACAGTACCTGTCTTGAACACGTATATGGAATCTTTAAGATCTGTTCGCTTCATTAGAATTGTGTGTTTCTTTACATTATAGATTAAAATTAACTCTTTTTTATTGAGTGTCGAAAAATAATTCTTCTACGACAGCCATTATGACTGCTTTATTATTGTCAAATTTGGTTGCTTACACGGGCATTATAGAAATTCTGGTTGCTTACACGGGCATTATAGAAATAAGTGGTAATCACTAGGAGCTAAGTCCACAGAGTAGAGGAGATGGTCAAAATCTAAAAAATATTAGAGACCAATGAGCAGGAGGAGCGTTGTCATGGTAGAAGACCACACCGAACGAAAATTTCTCTCGGCGTTTTTCTTTAATTGCTTGACGCACTTGGGATCAATTGGGTGTAATAAGCACCTGTAATCTATTCTATTCTAATCATTATACCTTTAGGTAAATACTTATTTGATAAAAAGTATTCCTTTCACATCCCAAAAAACAGAGACCACACCCTTACCGGCTTCGGACAAACTCGAAATTGCTTTACTGGTGGTGAAGATGGGCGTATCCAGAATATTTTTCTTTTCCGGATCATAATCATGGACCCGCGTTTCGTCCATTGTTCCAAATGCTGATAAAATTCATTTGGATTACGCTCAATGATTCCACTTTGAAACTTTCAAACGGCGGTCTTTGTTTGCGTCTGTTAACATTCGAGGCACCCATCTTGCCGACACTTTTCGAACCCTACGTCTGTTAAAATTGATTGCACACTGCCGAAAGAAATGCGTAGGGTCTCTGCTGAATATTAAATTGTAATTCTTCTATTTTCTAATACAATCTTTTGTAATTTTTCCACATTTTCACCTACGATGGACGTTATAGGTCGGCCAGAGCCAGGATAATCTTTACAGTTCGATCTGCATCTCTTAAATTCATCTATTCAATAAGCAATCGTGTATCAGTCCCTAAAGTCTGTTTGGATATCATAAAAAATTTCTTTAGTAGACTTTTTTTTCAAACAGAGCTACTTGATTGATTGCCCAACCCCTATCTCAATTTTTTTCCATAATGAAATGTTTTAACCAAACCGTTTTACACAAGAATTAATTTAAACGTTTAAATTAAACAAAAAGTTAAAACAATTGAAATTCGGTTTAAAAAAGTGTCATAATGACAGATTAAAATTAAAATAAAACTGTGATTATATTATAATATTATGCAGTTCTAAAAACCTTTAACATAAAAATTATTATTCATGTGCTTTTGTTTAATTCTTATGTTTATGCTCTTGTAGTCGTTGTGGATTTTTTTAAAGGCATTAAAACTCTTACACAACTCATAAGCATGGAAACAAAAATGGAAACATTTTTTATCTGTGTGCAAGCCAATATGAACATACACAATCTAGCCGTTCCGGGATCATTTACCTCTCGGGCAGCACCGCTCCTTCGTCCGCGGTGATTGTGAAGCATGAAGTCAATATTTTTTGGACAATTTGGACAATGTAGTGTAGTTATTAAACTTCTTACTTTGGTGCAGTGTGTTACCAAGGGTCTTGTGGTTTTTTGTGTTTATTTTCGCCTATTTATTTCACATTTATATTAATAAGTCTCATTGCTGAACAGAAGCTTCATCTCAATGTAAGCAGATCATTAGCTCATTGCGGATTACGGATATGGGATTTCAGTATCTTCAAAGATAGCCCTTTAACCCTTTAGCCGCCATTCGTATTTATTCAACAATTATTTTCGTCTCCATTTCGCCAGAGCCGGATATAAACGACAAATTTTCCTCTACTTGTATATATTTATTTTTAAATCATAGTTGCTTTCTCTTAAAAAAAAATACGAGTCAGGCGCTAGGGGCACGAAAACTCCTACAAAACCAAGCGGTTAAAGGATTGTCTTCTAAAACAGGCATCGACAACATGCCGGGAATCGAACCCGGGTCCCCTGAGACAAAAGCGTTAAGGCAAGCGCCCTAACCACTCATTCACGGGTTCACGTCAAAACAATCAAAACAATAAATTAATAAATGAAAAAAAAAAAAAGTCGCAGACGAATATGCTTGCGGTTAATAAAACACACTCGCTTTATATTTCCAGTCTAGTTTGAACACAATAATTGTCTGTACCTGGGAAGCATCGGAACCTATTTTTCCTAAATTCCTCCCCTTGACGGGCGGCTTACAAGGGGGGTCCTGCATTCGGGGGGTGTGTCGGCCGGTCTCCCCGCCCGCGGGCTCGTTGGGGGGCTGGCGGCCGGTCATCGACCCACCCCAGCTGACGCTACGCCACTGAATGGCGGCTGTAGTACGCGAAAACCAACTGTTTGTGTACGACACTCTATGCAATTGGCACTGACGAATTTTTATAGCCGCGACGAACGCTTTGCTCAGGTACACCTACATATTGCGGTGATTCCATAGTTATGTTGATAAGTATTATTTAATAGTGGCTAAATAATAACCACCCCCTTACAGAATAACCACCGTGAAATAACAGCACGTTCGCTGTTCTGTTTCGGCGAGTGTGTAAGGGATGTCGGAGAATATAACACTGTAGTCGGCAGCGCACTTGCACCACATGTGGCGTTGCTTGCGTTATAGGCGACGGTAGCCACCTACCATCAAGTGGACCGTCAGCCGGTCCGTAGACTTTGAAATAAAATAAAAAAAACTTTACAAGAAGCGTCACGTGATCGTTACACTGAATTCACACATTAATCTGTCGACCTTAACATAAATAAAAATCCAAAAAATATATCTAATGGTATCTGTAAAGATTGCTTTCATATTTCAAACTTGATTGGCACCGATAAACAAGACAAACGTAAATAAAAACGTGTAAAAAAAATTACAGCGCGCTTTATTTTTAGTGATTGGTAAGTATAATATATTTTAGTGACCACTGTGAAATGACAGCACGTGTGCTGTTGAGTTTCGGTGAGTAAGGGATGCCAGAGCCCATTTCCCTATCTCTTCATAACCCCTTATCTATAATCCTGCTGTTGTCGTTAGCAAGGTCCAGCATCTGTGGGCGTTGCTTTTTTTATAAGCGAGGGTAGCCACCTACCAGCCTGACCTTAACATAAAAAAATATAAGTGATAGAAAGTACAATGTTCCGTTCCGAACAAACAATCACTGCGCCGCCCGCTACTAGAGACGGCGGTATAATAATATTGGCGCAACTCAGGGCGCATTTGGCCGCCAGTTTCTAAAGTTTCAGCCCCATTGGTTCAAAACTTTTGTTTTGAGACACTGAGGAATTTTGAACGAGAAGAAGTTTCTGAGATTCCCGAATCCACTGCCCATCCGAGCTGGATTTGACGATTCACCCTCATTCACTGCCTAATCTCGAAGTTGACTCTACCTAATTGGACTTCGACAACTTCGAGATCCATCTTTTGAGGAAATTCGGTTGAGGTCTTCGAGCATTGTGTTGAGGTGTCTTATAGACTTCGCCACGATACATTTACATACACATCTACATCTTCACACATTCCACACAGCACCATCTAGTTCCACACTAAGCAACTAATGCTTGTATTATGGATACCAGACAGTTGATATACTACATAAATTACTTTTTATTGTAAATACATACATATTATAGATACAAACAAGGTAGTAACTCAGTACAAAGGTAAATGTTAACACATAAACATTTGCCCCTAGCGGGATTCGAACCCGAGACCGTTTGGTTAACAGTTAGGGCTACTAGCCACTAGACCAATACATAAAGCTGCAGAGATTTGGTATGAGCATTATATGTAAAAAGTCTTAGAAGAAAACCAACTACGCTATAGTGTGAAGAATAGTTTCATATGATATACTGACATGTTTTTCACTCGAGTTTATTATTTATAACATTGTTATTAACAATTTTATGGAAAAAAAAAATCGCTGTTTTTTTAGTTTTTTGCTTACAAAATTGAAACTATCAGGATAATCACGATGATATTTAGTACGGTTCAATACGGTGGTAATTGAAAGGGCATCAGTCAATTGAACGAATGCGTTCGCGAAGAGAGGTTGTCGTCATATGTTGGCACATTTTATATTTTAGTAAGTTTGGGATTGTAGTTCTTATATGTCCGTCGGACGATAAAAGTATTTGGACTAAACGTAGAGCGGTTTAATTAATGTACCTTAAGTAGAGGGTGTTAACAATTCGTTAAATAATTTTGGTGACTTGGTGACTCACCTTGCTGAAGTATCCGACGATGTGGCAGCCCTCGTCGTCCGCACAGGTCATCACGTAGAAGAGGAAAGGCTCCACGTCGTAGTAGAGAGTCTTGTGGTCCAGGAAGAATTTGGCCAGAAGGCACAGCTGTTGGCAGTAATGCTTGTGCTTGCGCCCGTCCACTTGCCACACGCTCAGATTGTCTTTTCTGTATATCTGGGAGCGATATAAAATATTGCCTATAGTTTTCTATAGGTGAAAAAAAAATTAAAATCGGTCCGGTATTTTTGGAGTTTATTCACATTGAAATACTACAATGAAATTTGCGTCACAAATGCCAAAGCGGCACATAAAAAGAACGCCGTTGACAGAATCATGGCCGACTCTTGCCTTCACGCGTCAATGGTAAGAGGTAGTAATGATCAACCTCTACTATTTCATTTTAAACTCTAATGGGTTGACGTAAAGTCACATTTTCTTTAAATTACGTACTTATTATTATGTTTGTTTTGTTTTAAATGACAGTTCATGCTCTACGCATATGTCACTTTTAAATGTTCCATAAAATTCGTAGTGTTTTGTATGGCACGCGGGTTCCATGTTGTAGTAGTTTGATGTTACAAACATACAAAAATACAAAACTTTTCTCTAATTATGTACATAATATCTATAAGAAGAGAATTCCTGACGCTGCACTTTTACCTCAGCAGTGCAAATAAATGAATCGAGGTCATTTCTGACACAGCATGACGCAATACCGACGTTACTTGATGCAAACGCATTCCATAATCAGACATCGATTTGGACAATAATTATAGGTTAATTAGTTCGTTATTTAAATTGTAATTTCTTTTTCATTAAATATTTATTATCAGTATATTTGGTTTTTTTTTTATCCTCCTACTGCCGTAATTGACGCAGTCGGTAGGATACTCAAGTCAGTATGCGGCGCGACATAAAGACTTTAAAAATCGTTGCTCCTGTCAGCTCCTTAGCTACCAATTGAGCTATAAAGCCTTCATCGGGTATCCACAATCTACGTAACTGCTGCAGCTTGGCGGAGAAACTAATCATCATTGTAAGTGTATCTGAATTGCTCTCGTGTGCTTCCTTTTTATTTGTTAATCCTTACCACCTCCAAGATTTATCATCCTAGAGCTCATAGTCAACGGGATACTATATCGTCGCAGGCCCGCCCACATTAGGTTAGACTAAAATAGAACATTTGAATCAGAACCCGTCCCACGGGTTTTCCCGGAATTTGATGGGAACCCTAATGTGCTTCATTTACATTTGCGATAGAATCGTCGCCACATATAATATAAGTGCAGAACCGGGTAGCGAACTTTCAAACTTGTCACTAATATAAAGGGAATCTTAATAAATAAAATTACCAACGGCACCCCCGAAGATTGGCTAGGCATAAGGCTTAGGACCTTAATAATCAATAACTTTTCGGATAACGAGACGAGACCGCATTACATAACGACCTTTCGCTACTCAACCAAGTTAATAAGACCTCTCAACAGTTCTACGACCACTGTAAAAATTTACTGTAAGGGATTTACAACACCTTCACGCTATTTCTCGTCGGCTATTAAGCCTCGTATTCACTAGGGGACAATTGTCGCGCGATACGTGTCGCTAGAGATCACTCGACATCGCACGACAAGTCTGGCAACATTGCATGACTTGTTCCTTGTCGCCGCGTCGCTTCAGTTGAAGGACAAAAGTCATCACCCAACGTCGCCCAAATTCGCCCGACATCTCTGGCGGCACGTGTCGCGGGACATTTGTCCCCTAGTGAATACGAGGCTATACTAACCTCGTCCCCTGGCGGGTGTCGCCAGACGCACTTGGCTTGATGGCGAGAGGCGCCAGTGGCGGACTTGTGGTGGTTGAGGCAGAACTCGCAGACGAAGAGCCTCGGCACCCGCGCCGCCTCCCCGGGGTACGGCGATTGGTACCACACCTCCATCATGTACTTGCCCATCACCACGTACCTGTCACACCAACCACTTTGTTGCATCAAAAGTTTGTTGCCGATATAGGTATCTACAACTAGCTGGTGCCTGCGACTTCGTCCGCGTTGAAAAAGTAAATACATATATACGATACTAGCTGGTGCCCGCGACTTCGTCCGCAATCAAAATGTTAATATCCTAAAGCCTTCCTCGATAAATGGACTATCCAACACAAAAAGAATTTAAGCTTATTAAGGGGTACCAGAATGTTATCATTTTTGACAAATATGGTTTCATTAAAATATCGCAAATACTAGTAAAAGGATACCTTAAAAACTATGGTTATGTAACTTTGATAAACTATAAAATAATAAAATAACTTTCCCTTGTTGGCAAACAGAATTCCAAATTAAATTCATGTATAATATTCATATACATTATATGTGTGATACATGAACATTAATGTATGAAGGAAACATCGCGAGGAAACCTGGGACACTGGTCAAATAACAATTTAAAACGATAACGAATTTCGAAAGATTAAAATGTATGGGATGTATCACGTGATTTAGCGACGGCATATGTCAATGTCAATCCTATACATTTTATTGTTCTAAAGCTTCGTTATCTTTATAATTTTTTAACTTCGACTAGCCCCCCCCCCCCCCCCCCCCCCTGCCTTCCTATCTTCAAAGAAATGTGAACTCCTCCCAATCTGCACTGGGTCGGCGCGGCTGACACTCACATTGAGGAGAGCTGTGAACTTATAAGCCAAGATAAACCAACCTCGTTCCTCTATCGGTCGCGATGTCCCCCAATTCCTCTTCAATCTTGATAGCCGCGAGTGCCTGCGCCTCCCTGAACAGTTTCAGGTCGTAGTCTGGAGCGAACCCGTCCAATATTGGCTCACGATCCTCATTCGCGTCATCCGAGTTGTTTGCCGACATCTTCTCCTTTAACTCCTGGCTGCCTTTCCACTTTGATCGCATGTCCTGGGGACAATATTTTCTTCAACATTATCTCTTAAAAAAACTAGGGAGGGCCATTGAGAAGCGATACCAAATGTAAACAAAGTTACCGCATAATGCGGCAATTTTTTTATTTATTTTTGTTTATATTTATTTATATCTACTTATATCTAATCTAATTTCTTAACAAATTCATTTCGCAGCGTCTTCCTTTTTATTATTTATTTATTTATTTTGTTGACAATTTGTCTTTCGACAAAGGCCTCCTCCAAGATTCTCCACTCTTTTCTGTTTGTTGCCACTTTTGTCCATAGCTTTCCTGCCGTATGTTTCAATTCATCGTCCCATTTCATATTTTGTCTTCCCTTGTTCCTTCTGTCCAAATTACTTAAGAAGATTAAATGAAACGTTAGGTATGTGAGTTAAAATTAAAAACAAAATGTCATCCATCTGTATGCAAGTACCAGGAGTACAGAAGCGGTAAGATATGTATGGCCGACCAGAAAAGCGCTTTATCAGTTTCGATAACAAATTCCATTCATTTCAAAAATCGCTAAGGCTCTAAATTTGAAATAGGTATTGATTACTGATTGACATAATTTGTCACTGAATTTTCAAAGGAAAACAGACCTTATCATTCTACGAAACACAAAGAACGTTCAATCTAATGGACGAAATACACGATCAGTCCATCGCGTCAAATTTGACTGACGTGAAGCCAAAATTTGATCGTGAATGGTAAAAACTGATGGCTTGATGTCACTGATTCATTGATAAACACTGGATTCCAAATCGCGCCGTTGCGTCACGTCAGTTCATCGCGCCAACTGATCGTGAGTGTAGAAACCAAGGAGGATAGAATACATTTCTACCCTCCTTACTACACCGTGGTATGCCGCGCTTCCGAATCAGAGCTCATGTCAACGTCACTCGACCCGGTCAAACGCATTAATGACAGAAAATTTAACTGACCATGTGCGGGCACAATTTTTGGCGTGGCTCCATTTGATTTAAGTCCCAGGTATGGCTCCATACCCACGTCAAATGATTGATCGTGTATTTCGTTCATTAGATTTGAAATAGGTAATAATTAGTGATTGACATAAATTGTCACTTACATTTGTAACAAAATACAAAGAATGTTCAATCTTAGGGTGATACTCGTAAAGCACATTATTCGTCGAGTTTACCTTGACTTTGAGTTGGTAAGCGCGCTGCTCGATGGTGGGCTGGTGGCGCGGGCGGTGGTGCATGGCCAGCACGGCCCTTCGCCTCGCCGCCGCCGCCGCCGCTCGCTCCTCACCGCCCGCCGCGCACCGCGCCCCCGACACGTTGTGGTACACCGGGCACGCGTCGAACGTGAAGTGGCGACGCGCCTCGCCTCCTGTACAACATTCTATTGAGCCAAACTATATCTGCCACTGCCACTGACCTGTATAAGCACTGGACAGGCTGCTGTCAAATTATTTTTATGTCTATTTGAAAAACGCCACTTTGGCGCTGCAGGCTATGGAACGTAACTACATGGAACTAAAACTAGCGATGTCCGCAGACACTCGTATTATACTTATCTATGGAATAAAAATACGAAAACGTCAAAATTAGTTCTCCATACTTTCGTACGGCGGCTTTTCTAAATAATACACTAAATTATCTGCAATTTGTATGGGATAGCCAGTTCAGTTCTTATTACAGGTCAGTGATATCTGCTCATCAGATCAAGTTGACGTTTACGTGTTCTTGGTTAGACGCGTTTGATCGAGTAAAACTCGCACTGGACCCTGACAAAATATTCATTTTTTTTTGTGTGCTTAAAGTCACTGGAGTAATAACTTATACCATTTTAGGATCATATCGTATTTGATCGCCAAATAAATTTCACTTTCGCACGCGCACTCTGTACATGCGCCGTGTTTTATTCTTTACTAGCTGGCGCTCGCGACTTCGTCCGCGTTGAAAAAGAAAAAGTAGCCTATCCTGTGTCCTGTACGTCTAAATGTTTATCTACCAAGTTTCATGTCAAAATCAAAATCAAAATATTTATTTATCAATTAGGTTTCTACAAGAAACTCTTATGATCGTCATTATTAATTTAAATTTACCAGGGTTTCGGAAAAAAGCCAAGATGACGATCCTGAAGTTAATCAGATAATTCGTTTAAGAGTTATGGAGGAACATACATACATACATTCATACAGAATTTTTTTTAAAAAATCGTCAATTTAGTTTCAGTATCATGTATAGAGCCTATAAACACGGTATCTCTGAAAACAAAGTAACTTACTCCATGACCAATCCTTACAGATTTATTATTAGTATTGATTGATAAAAATTGAAACAATAAAGAGGTGAGTGTTGAGATTGGTACCGAGGTGTCCGCTGGAGTCACAGCCCCGCACAGGACAACAGCGCTCGCGAGGAAGTTCTAACTCTCCCGCCACCACCAAGCGAGGCGACCTCTGCGTCGCGACCCTCGCCGTCCTACCCTTCTTGCCGTTGCTGTTGCTCGTGCTGCCATCTTTACTCGAGTTACTGCAACATACTTATACTACTTAGGGCCTCTTTCACAAACTACAAGTAAACTGTTGATTAGTTACTTTTAGAAATCATTTTCTGTTATATTGAATTATGCACTCGGTTTACTGGATCATTCGATAGGGGATTTTTTTTATTATTATTTTCTATTTAATGTTTGGGACGTTTACCGTACAAACAAAGGTATATCAGCTCCATTATCCCCGGTTACCGGTGACTTTAAATGACAGTTTGGCCTACTTGACGTTTGTGAAACAGGCGCTTAGAGAGATTTAAACTAATCTTTGGACTCTACGGACCTGTTCTGGAAAACTTGTGGACTTGACTAACTATTCTCTAGGTGCAAACTTTTGATTTTAATTGGAATTTTGCCTTTTTTTTAAATTGCTATTTTTTCACAGATGTCAAAATTATTGGAGAAGATCTGATGGAGCCAAGACATTAATAGAGAAGAAGAAGAAAACATGCAGGGGAAAATATGGGGGCAGTGTGAAAGTGAAATACCTTTTGTCGTTGATTTTTTCATCGTCCGAATCGGTGTCAGTGTGCGTTGGCCTGGAGACAGTGGCTAATCTCGAAACCCTGGCCGAGAGTGACCTCGTCAGTTTCCGTGGGACAGCTCCTTGTGAGTTGACCTCAACCTTCGGAGTCTCTTGCTGAAATTTAGAAAATCAATGTCACATTTAAAGTTAAATTATGCAACTTAATGAGAATGGCAGAAGTAATTATATAGGCTTGAAAAAATAAAAATCCACTAGAAAAAAGTTAGGTTCCCGAGGGATTGTCTAAAATTATTTTAAAAGAAATCAGTCATTGGACTGCACGTCAGAAGTGAAAACTTAGCTTAAAAACCAGGAAGTTTAAATAGTTTATTTTTCTGACAACAGATGTCGCTGCGCCCGTCGGTAATAACGCGCTGTCGTTTCGTTCCTCAGAGCAAATTACACTTTTCATACAAGATTTCTCGAGAGTGGTTCTCGAGGAAGGTTTTAGTACATAATTTACAAAGTTATGCGGGCGAAGTCGTGGGCACCAGCTAGTTCAATATAATTCCCATATCCGCCGTACTAGTTACGGAAGTGTTAGTGAAAAGCCTTTATTTACCTTGACATTAGTAGTGGAATTTGATGGTGGCTTTGTCTTTCCAGTCTTGAGAGGTTCCTTTTTAGGGGTTGGTTCACTGTCAGTTTCAGACGATACAGACTCCACTGAAGACTGACTAGATGAGCAAGATGAGGCACTTTTATCTACAACTTTCTTGGCCGGCGGTGGACCACTAATCTTAGTACCGCTTCTGCGCTTTATATTATTAGAATTTGAGTCCTCATTTTCTGTTCTGACCGATAGTGGAGATGATTCCTTGTCGTCACTGGATTTTCTTGAACTGTGTTTACTCCCCGGAGAACCCTTCACACTCTTTGACGACTTACTGTCGGATTCAGATTCTGAACTGTTGTCGGGCGAAAATATACTCTTCTTCTTGACAATGTCAGATTTTGAATTCGTTTTAGTGTTTGTTTTAGGAACTGGCTTGGGAGTTTTGGCGCCGGTAGAGAGACGAGTTGCAAATTTTCCTTTTGCTAAGACAGATATAGCCGATTTAGGTTTTGTCGTGGACCTCCTTCTAGGCGGTGGAGGTTTAGGAGTTTCCACTTTTGGTGTCTCGTCTTCACTTGAAGATGTGATCTTAGGTACGTTTGAAAGTCTTCTCGGTTTTATTTCCTCCTTCTTCTTTACTTCATCGACATTATTAGACTTTACTGGAGATTTTGGCGCAGGCACAACCGCGGTGACCGCGGGAGTATCAGACGCAGAAGAGTCAGAATCTGAACTGCTGGATGCCGAACCTGAACTGGTAGATGAGCTTCCGCTACTGCTGGAATCTGATGTTGAACCTGAACTGCTATCCGTACTACTGTTACTCACCTGGAACCAATGTCATTGTTTTGATTTGATGTATAAAATTAATACACACATATTGTGTTTATATATGTTAAGCTCGACAGGTAGGCTGACAGTCCACTTGTTGGTAGGTTGTTACCGTTGCCTAAAACACAAGAAACACCATAGGTACTTCAAGTGCACTGTGGGACCATAGTAGGATTAAGGATTGGGATTCGTAAGGTATAGGGAAATGGGCTCTGGCATTGCCTACTCACTCACGGAAACTCAAAAGCATACGTGCTTTTATTTCATAACAACAGCATACAGTTTAAAATGCTAATGTTTAGGTACATATACTCACGTCGAGATTAGTCATTGTGTTCTTGTTGAGATATTAAGATCAAAATACAAATTTTATATAGGAAATTCGCTTTTCCTAATACAACTTATTAAATATTAAATGGGCCAAAAATCGTACTTTATTACAAAGTATTGGCTTTTAAAAATCAACATACACAGACACCGAGGTGACAGCGAGTAACACTGACAAGTCTGACAAGTGACAACTGACTGACAATCGGACAAGTCTATTGTCTATATGACACTGATTGTCTGACATGCTGACAACATAAATAATAATTACACAGTGTACTATATGTAGGGTGTGCCCAGTAGTGACAGTTTGTAAAATAAAAGGATATAGATTAGTGTAGATAGTAAACAATATAGACTTATTAAGCTCCAATTAACTGTCCTTTTAAAAATACTCATAACTAATTAACGAATGTCCTAATAGGTAGGTAATTGAAAAAAAATATGAAATACCTCTAGATAGGTAACCTGTTGAATCTAGATCAATCTGTTGAATTTGTGGAGGTCGAGCGCTCGCTAGAGAGTATAATATTATGTTTCTTGGGCGAAACTGACCTTTACTTTACTCATGTATAATTTTGATATTGTTACTCCAGCTCCTCTTGTAATAGTCTGTGTTCCATGTAGAGCAACACGTTACGGTCTCTTTTTTAATCTCAGATAAAAATGACACTTGCAAATGTCAAGTTTGCATATAATGATACCATGAAATGACATGAAATGTATGTAATGCATGTCAAATGTAATGTCATTTTTGTCTCTGAGCTCTGAGATTAAAAAACAAACTATACGACACTATACGTGACTACGACGCGTTGCCACGCGAAGACCGTGTCGCTATACGGTGCTCTAACTCCAGCTTACATTAGCACCAAATTAGCACTTAGCAGCAGTGGGAGAACGCTTTGAGAGCACTATGAATTTTTAACTTTTAATCAAAGTATCAAAAAGCGTGATTTGCCTTATTTATTGCATCAATAATAAAAAAAAATAGATATTGGGACAAAGCAGGATCTTAAATTAATGTCTCTTCTGTTAATTAACTGTTTAAAATTATATTAAAATTAATTAAAAAATATTTACTTAAATTATTTAAAAAATATTTGCCTATTATAAAAAAATATTTTAAAAAATGAATCAATCACCTATATTATGATGAAATGTGTAAGGGCCATCTAAGTACATCCTTATCCTTACATAGGTATTTGAAGTCGCTTTCTGCGTCTGTCTGTACCTATGTCTGCTAACCTCCTAAACCGCGCAACGTATTTTACTTCAGTTTTCTATTATAGAAAGAGAGATAAACGGGAAGGAAGCGCACTTGCAGCACCTATGGCGTTGCATGTGCTATAGATGACGATAGCCAACCTACCATCAAGTGGATCGTCAGCTTGTCTGGCTACTTTAACATAAAAAAATATATTAAACTAGCTGCTGCCCGCGACTTCGCCCGCGTAACTTTGTAAATTATATACTAAAACCTTCCCTGAGAACCACTCTATCCATTGAAGAAAACTAGTTTTTGAGTTTATCGTGAACAGACAGACAGACACAGACGCGGTGGAGGACTTTGTTTTATAATATGTAAG
Source organism: Synanthedon formicaeformis (assembly GCA_945859745.1). Taxonomy (NCBI): domain Eukaryota; kingdom Metazoa; phylum Arthropoda; class Insecta; order Lepidoptera; family Sesiidae; genus Synanthedon; species Synanthedon formicaeformis. Next base: position 1,879,319 of record OX243960.1, on the reverse strand, counting down.
GATAAGGATAAGATTAATTTTATAAATACAAAATAGATCATAATTTTATGTTTCAAAGTCTAAACTAAGCCACAAGTAGAGGAATTTGTCGTATATCTCCGGCTCTGACGGAATGTACACGAAAATAATTGTCGGATAAATCCGACTCTGGCGGTTAAAGGGTTTGGTAAGTAAATGAAGAATAATAATAATGAGTCGACAGATTGAGTGAACGGAGCCACTAAATACAGCACATATTATTATAATGTACATTCATTAAAATATTTTGAATGCTTATGTATATTAAGCTTCGAGAAGTTCCTAACTAGGTTAAGGGCATACCGGTAAATAAAGGTTAAGTATTGAATAAAAAATGGTTGTGAAATTTGCAATTTGTTGTTGATGATATACACTGATACTCGACCAGTTGGCATCGGCGTCTATTGAGAAGCAGATTTAAAGCTCTGTTTTATTAGTTTTTTTTTAAATTTTTGAGTTTTAACCTATAAATTAAATAAAATTGAAAAAAAAAATCAGTAAGTAAAATGTTACTAACAGAGATAATATCGTCCGTCGAAGTTTTGCTACTGCCTGCTTTTGTGAAGTTACTTCAAATGGTTTTAGCATCATTATCATTATTACAAACGGACTCTAAACAGTATCCGGAACAAGCACATATTTACAGTAAGTACAACTTTAAAGTTTCAAGTCTCACAAACGCTACAGATCTTTTGAATCCTTAACACTAGATTTCAGCATTTAGATTAGCACAGGGAAAAACTTTAATCTTAAATTCTGTGGCTTGTGTTAGAAATTCTAACTTAGAACGGTAAACACCAACCATCAAGTTGACATCAAAAAAATTATATACATAATTTTTTTTTAAATAAAAATTAATAACTGAATAGGGAAATAAAATATTATTATCTGGTTTTAAATTGTTTTATTAAGAGCGGGTATAAAGAGAAATAGCCAATCCTAGATTTGAATTTTATCTAAGTAAACAAAGTCTAATTTAATTAATTTTTTTAAATAGATAAATACATTATAAATGAAAGTGACGACTGTAACAGAAAAAATAATATAATTAAATTTTCTCGATAGAAAAAAATCACCAAGTGAGCGCTCATTTCCATCGATTTTAGTTTTATTTTCAAAATGACACACATTACAAAGCTAAAAGTGTATCAGTAATTTCACTTCACATATTATCTAAGGCTGTATGTAACAATTTTTCATTTGACATTGTAGTTTACGAATAATTAATATTTAATGGTTTTGGCACTTATAACATTTTTATTGAGCGAGATGCGCTATCTTCCGTCGCATGTTGTGCGTAGTTCTACGTATTTTGTGTCACTGTCATGTCCAAGGGGCCACGCGGGTGTAATTACTAATTTTGTTTGCTTTATACCCACTCTTAAGTAACCAAGTCAAATCCATAGTAGGTATGTGAATTAACTTTGACCAAGAGGTGATCCGAATTTCGCATGAACCAACTAATCGGTCTGCGAGTTAGTCTGAAGGTCATAAGTCATCTAACTATTTATTATTTTGGTAACTATTCAAAATCCAACTTATATAAGAGTAACCAAAATTCTCTTATCAATGAAATTAATCCATATGTAATTACTATGTGTTACAGATGGTCAAGTGTTCGATTTCGTCATAGTTGGTGCGGGTTCTGCTGGTTGTGTCCTAGCTAATAGGTTAACAGAAGATCCTAATGTGAAAGTATTGCTCATTGAAGCAGGAGACACTCCACCCATTGAATCAGTAGTAAGAAATCCCCTTTACTTAATCCTACAAAGTTAATAATTATTATACTTATCAAAGAATGGAAGCAGTATGAATACAGTACAATTAACATTCGACATACAAGGTTAAACAACGGCAAACACAGGTTCAAAGCCCGCAAGGTTTACGTCTATGACGTTTGAAAAGTGTTAGAAAATGGTTACAAATGATTACGTAGGTATTACTTGTTAAAAATCGTTGAGAAATACTTGGAATTGGAACATGTGATGTTTTTTTTTGTCTTACAAATCTATTAGCATCTGTGAACCGGTGCGGACGAAGTCGCTGGCAAAAGCAATTTTTTTTTTATTAGAGATGTTTTCTCTTGGCCAAAAACCAACAGTGTAGCAAGGATGATAGTCTGGTGGAAAAATCTCAAGACACCTGCTTTCAACTGTTAACGGCATTTAGTGAAACTTTTTGCTACCGGGTCTTTCTTTCTTCTTTCTTTCTTATAAAAGAAAACGGTCGATGACAAAAATAATCTGTATTAAATTCTCTATATTATTCATATATAAATCATTTAACAGGCATAATAGCTTTTGAAATAATGTCTGTCCAATCTATATAAATATTAATTTTTATCAACACTTTTGTATTTACAGTTAATTTATCGAAAACCAATCGAAACTGTGATAAAATACCTAAGGAGTGAATTATTCTTTATATAATTTACCTACAAAACAAGACCTAACTTACTCTCGTACGAGTATTCGTTCACGATTTTGGACAGACATTATTTCTTAAGCTATTATGCCTGTTAAATGATTTATATACGAATATCGTAGAGAATTTAATGCGGATAATTTTTGTCTTAGACGGTTTTCTTTTATCTCCAATAGAACCCGAAAAAATGAAAAAAACCGCAGATCGGGACAAGTTTGGGAAGGAAGGGGGGAAGGGAGCGGGGGAGGGGATGAAACCGGGCAGAATCGAGTTCAGCAGGGTGAAATTAGTCTAAAAAGACTGGTGGCAAAAAGTTTCACAAAATGCCGTTAACAGTGGTTTTTCAAAAAATCACCGGACTATGAGGCCTATGATGGAGCGAGCTCACCCAGAAGGTGCCTGTTCACTCGAACTTTGAAAAGATTTAGGTTATATGAGTTCGGATATACAGATTGTTATAGTATTTATATCAAAGTAGCAACATTGTTATAGTATTTATTGAATTTTTTCAGGTCCCCGGATTGCTTCAGTTAGTGGACCACTCAATAGCAGATTGGAATTTTTACACAGTTAACGATAATTATTCTAGTCAAGCACACAAAACGAAAAATGTACACATGACGAGTGGTAAAATGCTCGGAGGTTCTAGTGGTGCAAATTTTATGTTTTTTGTTCGAGGTAATAAATTAGATTTCGATGACTGGGTATCTCGAGGTAATCCTGGCTGGGATTGGGATAATGTTACAAAATATTATATCAAAAGTGAAAGACTTGAAGACAAAAGTATCTTAGAAAGCGACTCAGCGTCTTTACATGGTACTGACGGTTTACTTGGTGTAACGCGGCCTGTGTGGGCTGAAAGAACAAAAGATTATTTTGATGCCTTCAAAGAGAATGGACGTAAAATACTTTTAGATGTTAACGGATATGACCAGATTGGATATTCTGAACCAACATATACAATTGCTGATCATGTTCGTCAAAGCACAGCTCACGCTTTTCTCAAACCTATAAGAAACCGTAATAATCTATTTGTAGCTAAGAAAACATTGGGTAGAAAAGTTTTGTTTGACGGTAATAGGCGAGCAATAGGTGTAGAAGTAAAAACACATCAAAATAAAATTATAAGAGTGATGGCAACGAAAGAAGTAATAATCAGTTGTGGTGCCATAAAAAGTCCTCAAATATTAATGTTGTCAGGTATAGGACCAAGTGAGCATTTGAAAGAATTGAATATTCCCGTCCTATTGGACTCCCCTAAAGTAGGAGAAAATTTACAAGATCACATGTTAGTAATTATCCAATTGACAGGAAAGAAAGACGTTGCTGCTGTGGCAGAAAATGTTGACTTTTTCCTTAATCTTGACAAATTTCCAAATCCTTGCTTAATGGGAAATATTGCTTTGAATAAATCTCAATTATACCCTGATTATCAAGCACTTGTGCTTCCTTTTCCACCAGGCACTGTAATTTCTACTTTAGAATGTGCACACGTTCTTGAATTGGATGATCGTATTTGTAAGGCAATTGCTGACGCCGGACAAAAAAGGGAGACATTATATATAGCAATTTGCTTGATGCACCCCGAGTCCAGAGGGAGAATTAGATTAAAAAATAACAATCCAGAAGAAAAAGCTCTTATTTATAATGGTTACTATACAGTTCAAAGCGATTTAGACAAACACGCTCGCTCCATCGAAGACTTCATAACTGTAGTAAACACTACATACTTTAAGAATGTCGGTTCCCAAATCGTTAATTTCTTCATTGAACAATGTAAAGATAAAGTATTTGGAAGTCATGAGTACTGGAAATGTCATGTATTGAATACAGCTAGTTCTGAATGGCATCTAGTGGGCACAGTTGCGATGGGACCGGATGGAGTAGTCAATGAGAGGCTTCAAGTGAGAGGAATCGAAGGACTGAGAGTTGTCGATGCCAGCATAATGCCCACAATTGTTAGCGGCAATACGAACGCTCCTACAATAATGATCGCTGAGAAAGCCTCTGATATGATTAAATTAGATAACAGAATGAGTCTTTGAAAATCTCTTCTTTAACACTGATTCCCTTGAACATAGAAGAGAATCCTCGTTTTAAGGGTTTAAGATCACTTAGTTCACTATATTTGTGAATTTTAATGATGATAATAATATATTGAATTAATTAATTAATATTAATTTAGTGAATTGTCAAGAGGCATCATGTGAAAATACTTTTTCAAGTTCATCTCCAAATTTGATCTATACCTTTGTTTAGTAGGTTTACTTCATCGTTCCTTATCCTTATTAGATAAATTTTGGATAATTGTCTACTTAACTTAGGCATTCCATAAATCGCCATAACGCACATTTTAAACATCTCGTAAGTTAACCCTAAGTATATGTTTAAGATTTCCTATAGCCCTATAGGTTAAGTATATGTTTAAGTTTATTTTACTTCATTTAATTCGAATTTCCCGAGTTGTAAACTTCTTTGTAGGTAGGTTATGTCACAACGCGGGAATAATAAGGACTAAGGAGGTATAATAATTATCTAATTGTAAAACGAGTCGTATGAATAAATAATTGAAAGCATTGAAAGAAGTAAACAAGAATATAAAAATAATAGCTTTAAATGTTGTTTCTCTTTCAGGCCAGATTAGTTTTTATTACGGTAAAATTATTTAAGAGAAAATATTTTATTTAATAAAAAATATAATTTCTCTTTCAGAGCAACGCATTTCGGTTTTTTATTTCTGCAGTCTATACACAATAATACTTAATCGATACTAATAATAAATCTGTAAGTGTAGGTATTGTATGTATATATGTTCCTCCATAACTCTTAAACGAATTAACTGATTTTCATGAAACTAGATAAACATTTAGACGTACGGGACACAGGATAGGCTACTTTTTTCTTTTTCAACGCGGACGAAGTCCCGGGCGCCAGCTAGTATAACATAATATTAGAAAATTATTTTTGTATGTATTTTCAGAAAAAATGTAACCGTGCAAAATTAGAATATGTTATATATATATATATATATAACCTGACAGAGGTTATATATATAATATATTCTAACGAACTGAAAAATGAAAAGAGAAAGTGAACCCACTAATGGATTAACTAGGAAGGTTTATGTGTAAATAATGATCAGAAAAAATTGCATTCGTGCGAATCCGTGAGCGGGCGCTAGTATAGAATAAATCATAAAATAAAAATTTGCAATTGAATTTTTACATTAATTTTAAGTATTAAGCAAATTAAGTAAAATAGTTATATACTAAGATTTAAATCGAAAGATGCGGCGTAATCTCCTCGCGCCATACTAAAAACCCACCGAAAATTCTTAACAATAGGTTGGGCGCAGGCGCTCAACCCAACTACAGTTGCACGCCAGCTACAGTGAGTGACGGTCGCTTGTTGAGAGCGTCGCTATCGTCACAGTCACGTTTGAAGTAAGGAATGTGTTGTCTGTGTTTAAATGTGTTTTTAGACAAAGGTAGTATTTTATACTTTTGTCTTTAATATAATGTATGTTGTATTTTGTAACACACTTTCGCTAGTAATGCCGCATCTCTCGATTTAAATCTTTGGTTATAAATATATCTAATACATGTTTAAGGAAATATGCATTGTATTGTAATGTAATTAAGTAAATATTTATGAATAAGATTTAAAGAAAAACATCGCATTTATTGTCTTTTACGAAATGTAGATAAACCACACGTGAATGGTACATTCATTACTATAACTAGTTTTTAAGCAGGTGTTTATAACATCTGTTTAATTATTTATGTTTATAATGTGAAATTCCTTTACTTTCAGTATCAGTAATAAAAAATTCCTTTGAGTATCTGTTTGTTTTTGTTTAATTCAACGTTTTATAATAATGAAAGTGTTGTGAATGTTAAATTAATTTATTATAGTAAGTATATTCAATTATAAACATATCTACCTATATAAGGTTAATCAACAAACTCATATTCGTGTTAAATAGTGATAAAGCTCCTAAAAATATAAGCGATAGCTCATTGGATTCGGAATGACGTCTAGAAAAAAGTATTCTAAGGATTTTCCAGCACGAAAAAAATTGCAAAAGTTATTAACAATTGAAGGTAAACAAAAAAAGCCATTTCGTTTTTTTTTTTTTAATAACTCTAAGCGCCTCTTTCACAAACGTCAATTAGGCCAAACTGTCATTTAAAGTCACCGGTAACCGGGAATAATTTAGCTGATATACCTTTGTTTGTACGGTAAACGTCCCAAACATTAAATAGAAAATAATTTAAAAAAATCGGCTATCGAATGATGCAGTAAACCGAGTGCATAATTCAATAAAACAGAAAATGATTTCTAAAAGTAACTAACCAACACTTTACATGTAGTTTGTGAAAGAGGCCCTTAAACTAATAATATTTAAGAAATGGGAAAAAACATTCTTAAAGAGGAGAAAATTTCCAGTAAAAAACTCTGAACTCCTGGAATTTTATCTTTATTAGGTATTTATAATTTTAATTTTACGCTGAAAATAGAGGACCGTTTCGACATGCGCGTGCCGCCGCTAAAGTGAATGCGCCACCTAAAATAATTTTTTAGAGTAAATGTTAATCAAAAAATATGATTTATATATGTGTCGTTCATTGTAAAAGTGAACTATCTCCTTGTAACTGAATTTTAGAATAACGAGCTTTTTGCGAATTATAGTGTAGGAAAAAAATATAAGCATTCATTCATTGTTTTCATCTATGGGATTTTAATGCAACTATTGGAGTTACTTCACTTTTATATTGAAAGATATGACTAAATGTGATACCATTAGGCAAGAAAAGATGTTTTTAAAAATAGGGAGTTACACCACTTTTACAATGAACGACACATATGTATGTCTATGGATTCCAAAACCGCTGAACCAATTTTGATGAAATTTTCCAAAGAAATTTTCACACAATCTTCAGATTAGTCCAGCAGGTGATCCTGTGAAGTTTGGTAGCGATCGGACGCGGAAGAAGTCGCGGGAAAAAACACTAGTTGCAAATTTTATTATGATAATTAGTATGTCCATCAAAGGAGCTTCGTAAGTCCCATTTTTTTCTTGTCCATAATTTGTTTAATTTTTTTTTTAATATTGAAATTTATTTTTCAGTCTCATTCTGTAAGAAATCTATGCAAGTAGTTTTTTTTTTAGATTTCTGACTTTTCTAGACTTTCTAGTACTCTAACCTTAGTTGGTCGCATAGGGTCATATTGATCCTTTAAAATTGTCCTTTTTCCCAAGATTATATTAAATTTATGGATAGAGTCCTAAGGCTGTTTTGTTCTAGCCATAAATATTTAGGTAGCTGCTCTTACTGATCCGTCTCAATTTACCACTGTTAATAATAAACTATTTGTGTGCCAAAATTCATCCAAAAAAGTAACAAATATCCATATTAATAGGATATAACACATAGGGTGGCATGTATTTCCGTATGTTTCCGTAAACTTGTCTTGTTATTGTAAATTGTTATTCTAAATTTCAGCTAAACAAAGATATGACCTGGTAGTTGAAAAACAATTTTTTTTATATCAACCTAAGTACTAACTAGGTTGGTATAAAAAAAATTGTTTTTCAACTTTTACCCCAGTGGTAGTGTCTCGATTGTAGGAGTCAAAGTAAGTACCTATTCCAACATAAATATATATCCCTAATCTTTTCAAAGTTCGTCCTTGCTACTCAGCTGGTTGTTGGCCAAGAGCAAACCCATCTGTAATAAAAAAAAATAAAAAATACCGTATTTATGCTATAAGAAAGTCGGGGGGTTACTTTATAAATTTAATTATAGCTTGTGGAATTAATTTATTTGTTTTTTTCGCAGCAATTTCAAATTATGATCAATTGGAAGTTCTTAATTTCACACAATCAGTTCATTACAAATGTTAGCGTTGTAATTGATATTATTCAAAGGTTACTACTACAGAATATACTACTGATACTATGACGACACGTTTGGTCTAGTGGCTAGTAACCCAAGCTGTTAACCAAACAGTCGCGGGTTCGAATCCCGCTAGGGGCAAATATTTATGTGTTAACATTTATCTTTGTGCCTGACCTGAGTCACTGCTGTGTGGAATGTGTGGAATATTATTATTATTTTTATATCCAATTAATCATCATTATTGGATCAAAAAAATAAAAAAATCATAGCCAGTTAACTGAAATATAATATGTTATTGTAAATTTAAAAAAAAAATAAAAAAAAAATATTAAGTTACTTTGTGTCTAGAGTCTATAGGTATTATTCTAATAAAATGTTTGTAAATTTTATAGGATGGCTATAATTAGGAATTTAGTGTCTACTGTCGAGACAGGCGTTATAAGCTACGCCGTAAAAGTTTTTCAAGCTGCTCTATTCGCACTCTCGTTACTGAACCTTGGATCAAACAATTATCCAAAGCAAGCTACTGTAAATGGTACGTATAATTTGTCATTTCATTTGTCAATATCATCATCAATACCTACTAATAATAAATCTGTAAGGGTTGGTCATGGAGTAATTTACTTTGTTTTCAGAGATATAACGTTTATAGGCTCTATACATGATTCTGAAACTAAATTGACGATTTTTAAAATATTTTTCTGAATGTATGTATGTATGTTCCGCCATAACTCTAAACTAATTAAATGATTTTCATGAATCTTGGTAGATAAACATTTAGACGTACAGGACACAGGATAGGCTACTTTTTTCTTTTTCAACGCAGACTAAGTCGCGGGCGCCAGCTAGTAGGTACTTACCTAAAAATAAAAATAACTTGAATGGTATTCCAGGTGTACCTATGATTCGTTAAGGTTTTGTGTAAATTAGTTGAAATACGAGTATCACGGTTATTGTTAAAGATGTCGGAAAGCCGTCTGGAAGCTAAAAATAATTAAAAAAATGTTATATTTTTTATTTTTCAACGCGGACGAAGTCGCGGCCTAAACTGTAAATAAATTGAGATTCTTAAATCATTTTGTGGGAGAAAATTGAGCAATCCAGAAAATAGTAAGAAACTTTAAGGAGGTTTCAGGAAATGTAAACATTTTTCTGTAACACAAAAATTATGAATTTTTTGTTAGATAGGCACACTTTAAGAATCCATTATAAATATATATTTTACTAGCTGGTGCCCGCGACTTCGTCCGCGTTCTCTATAGTCTATAGCCTTTCTCGATAAATGGACTATCCAACACAAAAATATTTTTTCAATTCGAAATAGTACTTCCTGAGATTAGCGAGTACAACCAAACAAACAAACTCTTCAGCTTTATATAATAGTATATATATGTATTACAATCAACGTTGCACAATTAATTAAAATAGTTAAATAAGGGAAAGGGAATTAAAAAAGGGAAAAAATCTGCTAGACATAGCCAGCTAAGCTTAACCAAATTATATTGTCAATTTGTTTCGAGGTGTTAATATTTACTTCAATTTATTAAAAACTAGATTCATTGCCATTACATTTATGTTGTAGAATATTTTTGTCAGTAATTCTTGTGGTAATTTTACTTCTGCTTTACTTCTTACTTTCTTCCAAAGGGTTTAGTAGTTAAATAAGAAAACTTTCTATATCTTCATATTATCAATTTATTCTTTTCATTATTTTACATAGCTATTTAAACATATCAAAACATTTCAATACATATTTATCAAAACACACTTCTCAATACATTCTTACAAAACCGACTTTATAAATTTTCTCTTTACTTCTGTCAAGCAACTTCTATTTCTAATATTTTAAATTTGTTTTATTTTCAAAATATTGGCCAGTATTAAATTCAACAAATATAATAATAATAATAATAATTTATTTATTTTCGGATTACACAGATCCATAATGGTTAGTAACAATATTAACTTAAAACTATGTTAGTAAATACAATACACAATAAAATTATTATACAAACAAAAAAAAAATGCCATCATCTTATTTAATAATCCCTATAACTAATTTGACCCAAAAAGATAGTATGGGGCAGTCGCACTTGCTACATAACACTCTCAGAATGCCGTTACCGCTAGCGCGCGCTCTTTGTAACATTGAGGCGATCCGTTTGCGTCTGATGGCATAGAAATCATCAGTAGATGCCATAGCAAACATTGTGGATGCACTGCAAAAACGCGGTAACCGCAACAGCATCCTGAAAATATTATTATACTGAACACGCAGGGTGTTGTATGCCCGCTATATTTCCAACAGTAATTAAATGATATTATTTTCAGATGGGCAAAGTTTTGACTTCATTATAATCGGTGCCGGTTCCGCTGGGAGCGTGATCGCTAATCGTCTTACAGAAGACAGCAACGTGACCGCTCTTCTCATTGAAGCAGGACATAATCCAGGCGTTGAGGCAGTTGTAAGTTGGAAATAGTAATGGACGTTTCGCCCATACTTGATTTACTTTTTACATGTGAATATTAAAATGTAACGAAATCTTCGATAAACAATATTAACAAAAATGTTGTAATGAAAAAATTCTTTACAGTATAATGGAACTTTTAATTAGTTAATTAGTATCAATGCATATTAAGTACTTACTACTCGTACATTGACTAATCCTAGACTTACCAAAAAAATAAAAAATAAAATAAAAATAATTTGAAATAACCTGTAGTTATTTAAATAATTTATTTGAATTGAATTATTTCTTGTAGACAAAACATTTCAATAATTTTTTATAATTGTTTTATAAGTCCAATTCATTTCTGACAATCTTAAATCACTGAAGAAATTAACATAATATGCGGTTGTTCATATCTTTTATTTCAGATTCCTGCATTCTTTCCGTTCGTAGATTACTCGTATGCGGACTGGAATTATTACACAGTTAATGACAGTTATTCGAGTCAAGCTCATAAAACTAAAAATATTCACTTGACACGTGGCAAAATGCTTGGCGGTAGCAGTGGTGCGAACTACATGTACTATATTCGTGGTAACAAAGCTGATTTCGAAGAATGGGTCTCACTGGGCAACGAAGGATGGGACTGGGAGACAGTTTTAGCTTACTTCAAAAAGAGTGAACGTCTTAATGACAAAGAAATTATAAATAGTTTAACAGCATCATTACACGGCACTGATGGGTTACTAGGTGTCACACGGCCTCTGTGGAAAGAGAGAACCAAGCCCTACTTGGACGCCTTTGAAGAAGACGGTCGTAATATACTACAAGATACAAATGGTTATGAACAAAATGGATACTCAATGCCCCCCTATACTATTGACAATGGTATTCGTCAAAGTACAGCTGTTGCTTTTCTGAGACCAATTACACATCGAAAAAATCTATATGTTTTGAAGGATACTTTTGCAAGAAAAATATTATTTGATGATGATTTGAATGCCATCGGTGTAGAAATTAAGCTAAATGACAATTCTATAATCACCGTCAAAAATAACAAAGAAATTATATTATCAGCTGGAGCAATCAACAGTCCGACAATATTAATGCAATCTGGAATAGGACCGAAGGAACATTTAAAAGAAATGAATATAAGCGTCCTCTTAGATTCACCTCAAGTCGGAAAAAACCTGATCGACCATCCGCTCACTTTAATTCAACTGACTGTTAAGAAAGATCTCATTTCAGTAATTGAAAATGTTGAGGTTTTAACTAACTCAAACAAGTTCCCCACTCCGACTATAATGGGATTCGAGGCTCTTAACAAGTCCCAAATTTATCCTGACTATCAAGTGTTGGCATTTCCTTTTCCTGCAGCTACAATTTTATCGACTTTGATATGCAGTTACGTATTTGGTTTAGAAGATAAAATTTGCGTGGCGGTTACTAACGCAGGACAAAAACGGGAGACATTTTTCACTATACATACATTGCTACATCCGAATTCGAGAGGCGAAATTAAATTACAAAGCAATAATCCAGAAGACTATCCACTTATTTATTTGAATTATTATTCCAATGATACTGACTTGGAGACACATGCGTTAGCAGTAGAGGATTATTTGAGTATTTTAAACACAACCTATTTCAAAAGTGTTGGAGCAAAAGTTGTTGACATGAAAATAAGTCAATGTGCTGATTTAAAATTTCCCAGTCATGAATATTGGAAATGCCATATCTTGAACACTGCTTCCACTCTGTGGCATCCTGTGGGTACTTGTGCGATGGGGCCGGACGGAGTTGTTGATAGCACTCTTAAAGTTAAAGGTGTCTCCAAGTTAAGGGTAGCAGACGCTAGCATTATGCCCACAATAACAAGTGGAAACACGAATGCGCCGACAATTATGATTGGTGAAAAAGCCGCTGATATGATTAAAAAAGATAATGGAATTAATGTTTCTGATCCCTAAACGATTTTATTCAATTATTATACCACAAAAAACAAATTAAAAAAAATGAATTTCAATATATTGGTAACGATTATATTAGGTACTCATTCAAATTTATTATTACGTACCTACTCTTAAAATAATCGTCCGGTAAACTCAATCACTCATCAATTAACCTGACGAAAGGTGCGTCGCGTATAGTATAGAACTAAATAAATTAAATAAACTAAATCTTTACCAATATAATTAAGAGAAACTGTATTTTCTTTTGTAATGAATAAACTTAAAACCTACTGGACCGATATATAATGTAAAAGGTACGCGGACGAAGATTATAAAACATTCAACCTTACACAATCAACTGGAGTAATGATTACGCGGCGTACACGGCATCTTTTTCGTTTCGGTAGACCAATCGTCGAAGAAAGAAAAGATAAAGATTGATCCCAACATCTTTTCTTTCTTAGTAGACGCATAATGTGGCTGGTTAAATTTTACCTAATATACGAATGGAAGATTGAAAAAAATATATTGAGATTACAACGTATATGTACAAGTGCTTGCAAATATATATTACTTATATGGTATATAGTTATGATAATAAATTAATCTAATAATTTTACATATTACTTTGATTTGATTCCTCTTTATTTTCCAATAAATAAAAATGAATCCCTAAATGTGTTGCTAAGCGCAAAACTCGATAACGGCTGGACCGATTTTACCTCTGTCTTTACTCGTGGATAGAGGGATAATTAGGGAAGTTTTTTATGTAAAAAAATGCACCCCAAGTGAAGCCGGGAGCGGGTCGCTAGTTTTCCAATAAAAATATTTTCTACTCTATAACTTTAATGCTTTTATTATTACCACTAGTGGACCGTACTAGTCGATTACTCGTATGCGGACTGGAATTATTACACAGTTAATGACAATTATTCGAGTCAAGCTCATAAAACTAAAAATATTTACTTGACACGTGGCAAAATGCTTGGCGTGGCAGTAACAGTGGTGCTAACTATATGTACAGTCGGCCGCATAAGTCGATTAATACATTCAAAAGTGCAAAACAACGTAACACTCAACGGGTCATAAGTCGTTGTCACGACTAGAGAACAAAATACGAGTAACCTTCACGTACAAAATCAAAATCAAGGTCAAAATATTTATTTATCAATTAGGTTTCAACAAGAAACTCATGATCGTCATTATAAATTTAAATTTACCAGGGTTTCGGAAAAAAGCCAAGATGACGATCCTGAGAAGAAACCCCGAAAGAAACTCAGGATCGTAAAACAAACGATCATAAAAAGCTTCAGTAAGTAAGTAAATAATAAAGTTGAATGTTTTGTTGTTTTGCACTTTTGAATGTGTTAATCGACTTATGCGGCCGACTGTACTATGTTCGTGGGGTAACAAAGCTGATTTTGAAAAATGAGTCTCACTGGGCAATGAAGGCTGGGACTGGGAGAGAGTTTTAGCTTATTTCAAAAAGAGTGAACGTTTTAATGACAAAGAAATTATGAATAGTTCAACTACATAACACTGATGGGTTACTAGGTGTCACACGGACACTGTGGAAAGAGAGAACCTAATTGGACGCCTTTAAAGAAAACGGTCGTAAATACTACAAGATACAAATGGTTATGAACAAAATGGATACTCAATGCCCACATAGGTACACTATTGACAATGGTATTCGTCAAAGTACAGCTGTATGTTTTCTGGCAAGGACACTTTTGCAAGGAAAATATTATTTGACCATGGTTTGAATGCCACCGTTCCGAACGTGGAAAACAAATGAATTTTTAAAATACAAATGAAAATCGAAAACTTTTTCTAATTATTATTAGTTATAACAAATGTCTAGGCTTTGTCTGCCAGTATAATTTTTTTTTCTTACCAAGGAATATTTATTTCATTCTCGCTTTTTATTGAACACCCCTAGTAATAATAACAAAGAAATTATATTATAAAAAATAACAAAGAAATTATATTATCAGCTGGAGCAATCAACAGCCCGACAATATTAATGCAATCTGGAATAGGACTTTAGAATGCAGTTTCGTATTTGGTTTAGAAGATAAAATTTGCGTGGCGGTTACTAACGCAGGACAAAAACGGGAGACTCTTTTCACCATACATACATTGCTACATCCGAATTCGAGAGGCGAAATTAAATTAAAAAGCAATAATCCAGAAGACTATCCACTTATTCATTTGAATTATTATTCCAATGATACTGACTTGGAGACACATGCGTTAGCAGTTGAGGATTATTTGAGTATTTTAAACACAACATATTTCAAAAGTGTTGGATCAGAAGTAGTTGACATGAAAGTAAGTCAATGTGCTGATTTAGAATTTCCCAGTCATGAATATTGGAAATGCCATATCTTGACGTGGCGGTTACTAACGCAGGACAAAAACGGGAGACACGTTTCACCATACTTACATACTTCATACTTCACCACTTCACCATACTTATATAAACCTTGCGAAGCCGGGGGCGGGTCGCAAGAAATTCAATACATTATTAATATTCTGTGCTACATTGAATACAAGTTATAAATATCAATGTTGTGCAATTGTTCTTAAATTTAAAATAAAATAAAAAATTCATATATTCTAATATACGTAAAAATATTCTAGTTCAATGCGTTGAAGGATTCCTAATGAGTTTAACGCACGTGAATAGATAACACACGTATAAATAGGCAATGTCGCAATTTTTCACAGTAATTTTCGAAACAATGACACCATGAAAAATATACGCTACAATCTACTCTTTTGGAATATTGGAATACTCTTACACTTTAGAAATTTATCACTTTAGAATCATTTTTCGTATTTAAATTAATAAATAAAGGAATTTTATTGAAAGCCCATTGGTTGGTTATGTTGGTTTATTGTAAAATTCGCAACAAAGTGGGTCAATTCGCCCACTTTTATACATTCCATACTTTGCTGAAAGTTAACTCGCTACAATCATAAAAAATGGTTATAAATTCTCCATAGGTTAGATATGAGTTATTGTAAATTCGTCACAAGTCTCAATTTTATATTAAACTAGCTGAAGCCCGCGACTTTGTAGGCGTTGAAAAACAAAAAATATTATAAGCAATATAACGCATGACCACTTGTTGCTTTACACTTGGGGCCAGGCGTTAGTTTTTTTATTTTATTTTAGGGGATCCCTTGGGAACAATACTTTTTTCTGGATAAAAAGTACTCTATGTACTTTCCTGTATCACTGACAAAGTTTATGCAAAATTTCAGAAGTTAAGGCGTGAATAATTTTTTATAAGAAAAAAAGCATCCAGTTTAAAAAAAATCTAGAAATATTTTTTTGTGATATTCCTTGCTAACAAACATATCTAATAATCACTATATAGAGTCCTCCGCGTCTGTCTGTCTGTTCGCGATAAACTCAAAAACTACTGCATCAATTTTCATGCTGTTTTCACCAATGCATAGAGTGATTCTGGAGAAAGATTTTAGTATATAATTTACAAAGTTACTCGGGCGAAGTCGCGGGCACCAGCTAGTGTACTATAATAATCTCATTATACAATCTAATTTATGAGGTGGCCACGAATGTGTAGATAGTGAAGTTAATTATTTTAATATTTTATTTTGGTTAGATGACTGTTTACTTTTAAATCCTAATATAAATTAACTAATACTTTAAGTATCAGTGAAACCTTATACAGCTTAAACCGTATAATGTCTTATAATGTGCGTTTGCACATTATAAGACACGAACATTACACAAGAAAAATTTCTTGTCTGGTGTATCGTACACATTCATGCAAGACGTCTTATCCTCAGTGTGTAGCCACAATTTACGGAGGATTTTGGAAGGGTATAAATACTAAAAGATATAATATAACTTAGGTAAATATTTCGAAATAATCTAGATTCTATAACTATCTTTTATTTCGATGTAAGTTGAGAAACAAAAAATATATCTTCAAAAAATCTCAAAACTTGTCACAAAGTAGGTATCCCCAGTTTACGTAATAAAAAATATGATAGTTATCTTTTTCATTTTTTTCCACTATTGGCAAATCTTTGAAGTTTTCTATTTATATGGAACATGTTTCATCACAGGCGGCAGTCTTTAAATTCCTAAATTTGTATTCCTCACAAGTTTTGTCCCAAATCACAGCTCTTTCTTGTACTAGAACTATTAAATAATGTTTAATGTTTACTTTGATGGCACTCACGTTGATAAAAGTTTTAAATGGAAGTTTTTAAATTTAAATAAAAGTGTGGACACTACACGTGTTTTCGCTAACACAGCCGCGCGCAATCTGCACGCGCATACTTGTTTACATATTTTAGTAGATGACTTGCCTAAACGAGACGTCTTGCGTAGGCACGACATCGAACATGCAGCCGACAAAATGTGTAGAATGCGCGTGTCTAATTAGACATAAGATAAAATTTCTTGTAATGTGTATGGTCTCTTATAACAATCAATGCGACTGAATTTCTTATAAGACATTTCTTATGAGACACAAGAAATTTTCTTATAATGTGCAAAAGGCCTTATACCTTAACAGTTTTCTTATCTATTCACCTAAGAGCGGTTACACACTGTATCCGATAGAATAGGTATCGCAAGATGAAGACATAAATATATTATCAGAGAAATTTGGATTCTACGAGTATCGTGCTAACTGTGTTTACAACTACTAAATTCGTATCTAAAACAACTCTTTTTAACGCTAGAGTTATTTAAAAAGTAATGATAATGCTGGGGGAATATGTTACTTATTTGATGGTTGGTATTTACTACAAACACCATCAAATTATCCATCCATTGAACTTTATAACGATTTTGAAATCGATTAGTGGAGTTGTTGATAAAATGATAAAACCTACTTCCCATCGAAATAATAAATATTGCATTCAAGTATTGAATTGAATGCAATTCAAGTTGCATTCAATTCAATACTCAACCGATAATCACGAAATTTTGCATACACGTTGTTAGGGATACAAGAAAGGACATAAAATAAAGGATCATCTGAAATAAAAGGCACTAAAAGGGTAGTGAAATAAAAATGGAACATAAGAATTAGTTCTGAAGTACATAATTAAGATTTAAATAAATAAAATATTTCTTTCTGAATAGGTACTTACTTTAATTCGTACAATAGAGACACTGAAGTGAAGATTAGACAATGCCTAATTTCAGGTCATGTTTGTTGAGCTGAAATTAGGAACAATAAGGAAGATTAAGACTAAGACTCAGATGAAGAATAACACGTAGCCCGATAAATCTCATGCTAAGTTTCTTTCCACATAAAGTTTTAAGTCAGTCTAAAAAAAGTTGGAGCAACGTAGTAACGTGAAATTTTTAATGAAACTTGGATAGAATGAAATCGAAGAGTAATAATTATTAAACTATGGTAAAGATATTCTGAACCACGTGACTTTGTACAAGTGGTATAAAACATTCAAGGAAGGCGGTCTCATCCAAGGTTTTTAAATTTTAGCTGCTTTTGTCGTCCGCGTCGTCGAATTACTATCAATGTACTTAGTAAAATCAATACTAATAATAAATCTGTAAGGGTTGGTGATGGAGTAAGTTACTTTGTTTTCAGAGATATCGTATTTATAGGCTCTATACATGATACTCAAACTAAATTTACATTTTTAGATTTTTTTTCTGTATGTATGTATGTATGTATGTAAGTATGTATGTTCCTCCATAATTCTTAAACGAATCAACTGATTTTCATGAAACTTGGTAGATAAATATTTAGACGTACGGGACACAGGATAGGCTACTTTTTCTTTTTCAACGCGGACGAAGTCGCGGGCGCCAGCTAGTATTTAATATAATATTTAAAAACTATATTGCTATTGCTATTCTATTGCTCAATTACAATTACAATAATTACAAGGCTGTCAGTTAGATTCAATATAGGTACTGCAATTAAAGTTATAAGTTTCGGAAAATATGGATCTCCTTATCTAAATACAATCTTCGGTATTAAATACTAGAAGACTTAGTTGAATTATTGAAATGTAATTATGTTTTGACGAACTGAAGGATTTAAAAAACTATATAAGAAAAATAAGAAGTCTTCACCCACACACTCGTTTTAGTGTTTTTTTTACAGTTTTAGTGAATTGATAATATTCGAAATATTCGAATAGATACTGAGTTTAAGGAAAAAGAAAATAAAATAAAGTCCCAAATGACTTCCTATTCAGAAAACGATAATAGTACCCAAACCAATAATGTTGATATATTTGTATTTCCGCAAAAAAAAATTCATGAGTAAGCGTCCTTATTGTAAATTTGCAACGACTGGTGTTGGGAAGGCGCTATATAAAAATTTGATGATTTGCATCTTCACTTCAGTGTCTCGATTGTACTAGTCTAAGTAAGTACCTATTTCAATATCAAGATTTTTCTTAGGGCCTCTTTCTCGAACTAAAAGTAAAGTGTTGATTAGTTACTTTTAGAAATCATTTTCTGTTTTATTAAATTATGCACTTGGTTTACTGCATCATTCGATAGGCGATTTTTTAAAATTATTTTCTATTTAATGTTTGGGACGTTTACCGTACAAACAAAGATATATCAGCTAAATTATTCCCGGTGACAGGCTACTTTAAGTGACGGTTTAGCCTACTTGACGTTCGTGAAATAGGCGCTTATTATAATTTAAATCTTACTTACTTCAGTACTAATTTTTAAGACTCAACTTTATTGCTGAGTAATTCTATTTTCACTTTATTTTAACTTGACTTTTTTTATGTTTATGGCAGACTGGATGACTGCGAAATGCAGTGTTTCCTGCTACTACTTTAGAAATTTTGAATTTTGAATTTTTTATACTTGAATTTGTTGAATTTGTTTTTTTAGTTCAATTTAGAATTTGCAATTGGAAGTTCTTAATGGAAGCATTTCATAAAATTAAATATTATAATTTTATTAATTTATATTATTAGTGTCTACATATTGTATTTACTTTGCAAATATATGTTTTTGTTAATAATTCTAAATTTCTTTTTCATATTTTTTATATATCTCTATCTCTATCTATCGCTCCTTAAAAACTAAAGGGCCACAAATCAAAATTACACTTTTTACAGGAGAGCTAATCGAAAAAAATTAATTATTTTTAGTCTATTTTTTTCTTATTAGATATTTATCAAATATTTGCATATTATACATCGTTAGAAGCGTATTTTTAAGTAGCATTAAATGGTTTAAGTATTTTTATAATAAACTGAATACTAGAGGAGATATAGGTAAGCATATGTTACTTTTGAATAAAAATATTAAAAATTTTTTTTAGTAAATATTGAATAAAACAACCATAAGTCTTTTTGCAACATACAAGATGAAGGATTGTGATTGTATTTTTGCAATAAAAACATTTTTGGATATTTTTGTTTTATGGCCCTTTAGTTTTTAAGCAACGATATATAAAAATTACGTGTCACGTTGTTTGACGCCAATGAACACCTAAACTACTGAACCGATTTTGATAAAACTTCGTAACTATGTGTAATTTGGTCCAACTTAAAAGATAGGATAGTTTTTATTTTGAACCCGGGCGAAGCTGGGAGCGGGCCATTAGTATAAATGGGGCCCCCAAGTGTTAGATTAAGGGGAAAGGGAATGGTCTAGTACCCCTAACTTAATCTTTATTTACCTAAATGTTTTGTCAATATTATTTTAATACCAAATTTGTAAATATTATAGGATGGCTTTACTCTCGGACTTAGTGTCTACTGTCGAGACAAGCGTTATAAGCAATGCCGTAAAAATTCTTCAAGCTGCTTTTTTGGCATTCTCGTTACTGAACCTTGGATCAAACAATTATCCAGAGCAAGCTACAGTAAGCGGTAAGCGGTCATTTGCGAATAACATTACTGACAATACCTTCTATAAGGAGATGCAATATAAGATATAATGAGGAAATGCCAACGATAAAAAAACTTTCTTTTAAAGTTCTCCAGTGACCTACCCAAGAACTTAGTAACAAACTCTTAGTCTAGTTCACAAGTAAAAAAAGCTCCAAAAAATATGAGCGAAAGCTCATTGGATTCGGAATGACGTCTAGAAAAAAGTATTCGAAGGATTTTCCAGTACGAAAAAAATTTCAAGTTATTAACATTTTAAGTTGAAAAAAAAAGGCATTTCGTTTTTTACTAATAACTCTGAAACTATTAATATTTAAGAGATCAAAGAAATCGAGGAAATTTCCAATAAAAAAACTTCGAACTCCCGAATTCTCTGAAAATAGGGCACCACCTAAAATTTACCTAAAACCACCTAAAAGAGTTAAAATTTTTAGTTAATTATGGTATATTCTTTATACTTGAAAGAATAATGTTCTGTTGAAAAAAAATTGTAAAGTTCATTTTGCAACAAGTTAGGCATTTGTTAATTAACAAAATATTTATGGATCGCCGTTTTCATTGAAGACCTTCTTATATTTTCTTATTTCTTATTTCGCTTCTTGGAGCCCTTCTTATATATAATGGGATCACGTTATAAAGACATAATCCAGGAGTTGAGGCAGTTGTAAGTTGGAAATAATTAATGGATGCTTCGCCCATACTTAATTTTTACTTGTGAACTAGACTATTGTATCTATATCCAAGAACTAGTAACTCTTTTAATGTAATATTTGTAAAAGAATAGTTTTGAAGACGTAATCTTTAGAAGTTTTATGTTAAACAACTTATCATGAATACCTTTATTATATACTATCATACTTATTATATACACCATTATATACTTTATTATATACATCATTTTTGTTACATTTTAGAAAACAATTTTAAATTCGTAATGACTTAATACGAAGGAATTATTATTTTTGTTTATATAACATTTGCGTCTTACCAGCTTCTTATCAGCTTCTTATCAGCTTCGTCAGACCGAGTTAAGGCTTCTGAAGTACCAAATTGGTTTCGGCGTGTCTCACAGAATGGTTCTAGAGATTACCTAATTATCGTATTTCTTATTGTCAAATTACTTAATAAAATTTATAAATTGCAAGAACAGTATAAAGCCTTGTTATACTGTTCTTGAGCACAACTTTTCTGATAACAGTTAGATTATAAGTCCTGTCATTTAGATTATTTTATTATTATTTTTGAAATAAATGAAATTTAAATACGAAATATCAATTAATTTGTTCAATACTCTTCATAATTTAATTATAGTGTTTAATACTATAATTACATTGACTGATTGATTTACATATATACCTAAAATGTAAATCAATTGAGAATCTGAATGAAATTAAATATTTATTTTGTTACAAAGTCCCCCAACCCGTTTGTCTGTCTGTCTGTTCGCGATAAACTCAAAAACTAGTGCACCGATTTCATGCTGTTTTCACCAATGGATAGAGTGGTTCTCGAGGAAGGTTTTAGTATATAATTTACAGTTACGGGCGAAGCCTACTAGTAAGTAATTTAAATCTAAACTAAACTAAAATCTAAAAATAAAAACTAATTCTTATATGAACCATGTTCCACTAATATTATGAAGAGATTTGTATTTTTGTATACCTATTTGTAAAGAATAAAACTGCTCGATCGAATTTAAAAATTCCTTTACTTGTATAAAGCTACTCGGACGGAGTCGCGTGCAACAGCAAGTAAATTATATGAATAATCTATTATTAATCAACAACCTGTTTGATACTGTTTGCGATTCTAGTTGGAATCAAGGACTAATTTACTATATATTTTCTATACAAATATTGGAGTGACTGACCGCACACGCAGCTATCCTTACTAATATTATAAATGTGAATGTGAGTTTGTTCATTTGTTTGTTACGCTTTCACGCAAAAACTGCTGAAATTTTGCATACACGTTGTCTGGGACACCAGAAAGGACATAGGGTACCTTTCATCGTTCAACGCGGACGAAGTCGCGGGCACCAGCTAGTTATTGCATAATATTATGGTTTAGCAAGACATAAGTACTACGACCATCAATGAAATGAATGCAAAATATACTACGTGTGTGACGGATTTTATTATGTATGCAGATGGGCAAAGTTTTGACTTCATTATAATCGGTGCCGGTTCAGCTGGGAGCGTGATCGCTAATCGTCTTACAGAAGACAGCAACGTGACCGTTCTTCTCATTGAAGCAGGACATAATCCAGGAGTTGAGGCAGTTGTAAGTTGGAAATATTAATTTAATTAATTTAAAAAAAATTAATGGACCCATCGCCCATATACTATTTACATGTCTACATAAAATTAAATATATTAAAATTTAAATAAACCTTCCATAAAAAATTGACGATCATGAACAAAAATCATGTAATGAAACAGTTCGTTACAAGATAATGGGAACTCGATTCGCTTTTGCGTCTTCGTTTGAGCATAATTTTTTAATATTTAGTAGAAAAAAGTTAATTAATATTCTTCACAGTTTGTCTAGGATTATAATCGTAGACTAACTAAAGAAGTAAAAATTAAGTTTTTGTGTATTTTATTTGAATTGAATTAAGTATCTGTTTATATCTAAAAACGTAAAGACAAAATAATTCAATATAATTCTTTTTTGTTTGAACCGATCATCAAATAAAAAAATCGAGCTCAACCAATCTAGTAATCAACCAAAAAGTTCTTAGACCGTTTTTTTACCTTCGAAATGATTGTAGTTAGTTTCGATTGGCGGGCGAATAGAATAGAACTTAAACCCATTACATTTCTGACAATCTTTGATCACTCAGAAAATTAAAATAATACACTTTAAAAATTAACACTAGGTGTGTCCTCTTTTATTTCAGATTCCAGGTTTATTTCCCTTCGTAGATTACTCGTATGCGGACTGGAATTATTACTCAGTTAATGACAGTTATTCGAGTCAAGCTCATAAAACTAAAAATGTTCACATTCCACGCGGCAAAATGCTTGGCGGTAGCAGTGGTGCTAACTACATGTACTATGTTCGTGGTAACAAAGCTGATTTCGAAGAATGGGTCTCACTGGGCAACGAAGGCTGGGACTGGGAGACAGTTTTAGCTTACTTCAAAAAAAGTGAACGTTTTAATGACGAAGAAATTATGAATAGTTCAACAGCATCACTACATAGCACTGATGGGTTACTAGGCGTCACACGGCCACTTTGGAAGGAGAGAACCGAATCCTATTTGGAGGCCTTTGAAGAAGACGGTCGTAATATGCTACAAGATACAAATGGCTATGAACAAATTGGATACTCAATGCCCCCCTATACTATTGACAATGGTATTCGTCAAAGTACAGCTGTTGCTTTTCTGTCACCAATTAAAGATCGAACAAATCTATATGTTTTGAAGGACACTTTTGCAAGGAAAATATTATTTGATGATGATTTGACTGCCATCGGTGTAGAAATTAAACTATCTGACGATTCTATAATCACTGTCAAAAATAACAAAGAGATCATATTATCAGCTGGAGCAATCAACAGCCCGGCAATATTAATGCAATCTGGAATAGGACCCAAAGAACATTTAGAAGACATGAATATAAGTGTTCTCTTAGATTCACCTAAAGTCGGACAAAACCTGATTGACCATCCGTTCAGCTTAATTCAATTGGCTGCCAAGAAAGATCTCATTTCAGTAATTGAAAATGTTGAGGTTTTAACTAACCTAGACAAGTTCCCCACTCCCACTATAATCGGATTTGAGGCACTTAACAAGTCCCAAACTTATCCTGACTATCAAGTGTCAGCATTTCCTTTCCCTGCAGCTACAATTTTATCAACTTTAGAATGCAGTTTCGTATTTGGTTTAGAAGATGAAATTTGCGTGGCGGTTACTAACGCTGGACAAAAACGGGAAACACTTTTCACCATACTTACACTGCTACATCCGAATTCGAGAGGCGAAATTAAATTACAAAGCAATAATCCCGAAGACAATCCACTTATTTATTTGAACTATTATTCAAATGATACTGACTTGGAGACACATGCGTTAGCAGTAGAGGATTATTTGAGAATTTTAAACACAACATATTTCAAAAGTGTTGGAGCAGAAGTAGTTGACATGAAAGTAAGTCAATGTGCTGATTTAGAATTTCCCAGTCATGAATATTGGAAATGCCATATCTTGAACACTGCCTCTACTGTGTGGCATCCTGTGGGTACTTGTGCGATGGGGCTGGATGGAGTTGTTGATAGCACTCTTAAAGTTAAAGGTGTCTCCAAGTTAAGGGTAGCAGACGCTAGCATTATGCCCACAATAACAAGTGGAAACACGAATGCGCCGACAATTATGATTGGTGAAAAAGCCGCTGATATGATTAAAAAAGACAATGGAATTAATGTTACTAATCCCTAAACGATTTTAGTTGAATGTATTATATGTTGATGTCGTACTGTTAAAATTATCGTCCGGTAAACAACCACTTGTGGGTGAAAGATAATAAAGTCCACATATCTCCGTAGCTAATAAGCTCGGAGATGAACTACTTTCAATGAAAGACACAAAAAGTTTCCGACTCGGAAGTCGCCACAGTCTCACACTCATCAACTTAATGTTAAGCATCATGTTTGTAATGTAAATTTTGGTATATTTAAACAAAAGAAATAAAGTAATTCTATACAACTATTCACGTATTTTGTTATTATTTTGATTTAACCAATATCAATACTACTCGTAATAATAAATCTGTAAAGGTTGGTTATGGAGTAAAAGCTCCATTTACGCCGGAGCAACACCGTGCGACATTGTAGCATGCAACACGCTGTTGCCTCGGTGTAAAAAAGCCACAAGATGACACAATTAGCATACCACAATGTCGCACGGTGTTGCTCCGGCGTAAATGGGGCTTTAGTTACTTTGTTTTCAGAGATATCGTGTTTATAGGCTCTATACAGGATACTGAAACTAAATTGACGATTTTTAGAATTTTTTCTGTATGTATGTATTCTAGTTCCTACGTAACTCTTAAACGAATTAACTGATTTTCATGAAACTTGGTAGATAAACATTAGACGTACAGGACACAGGATGGGCTACTTTTTCTTTTTCAACGCGGACGAAGGCGCGGGCACCAGCTAGTACCATTATATAACCGTAAAAATCGTAAAAATTCTCATGGGCGTAGCGAGGTACGGGCAAGGGCTTGTGAAATCCAACAATACGAGATGTGATCTCTAATATAGTTTCGGCAAGAAGTGTGTTTTCTGCGAAAAATAGAAGTCTTCGAAAAATATGAGAAAGGCGTTTTCAAGATTTTTCTGCCAATAAAAATTGCAATTGTTTATTAACAAAAAACAAAAATCAGCCATTTAGATTTTTGATGATAACTCAAACACTACACTATACCTAAATGATAGCGAAAAACGCAATTTTTAAAATCATAATTGACTAAACAATAGAATGACAAAAAATTGTTTTTTTTTTTTTTTTCAAAAATATGAAACTAAGCTTTGTTTTGAAAACGAAGGTACGAAAAAAATCTTTTTAACAATAGCTTTGCTTTTTGAAAAATGCATTCAATTTTTTTCCAACGAGATTTTCTTCTTTCAAGTGTTCAGATGACACAATATTTTGTCAAATTTTTAATGTTTCGAAAAAATTATTTTCTATGTTTTCCTCGGTTTCGGGAGTTTTTTTATCAAAAAATTTAGTTATATATTTTTTGCAATATTTATTGGCAGACTTCTATTTTCCGCAGAAAACACACTTCTTCACTAGACTAGACTAATACTATTAAAAACAACGATGAAACAATATAATCTAGGATTTTTCTTTGTCTGCCCCCCTCTTCCTATATACAATCCTGGCTACGCCCTTGAAAATTCTCCACTGAATATGCCGTGAAAACAACTGAAATAATATAATTATTTAAATGAGTAATACCAAATAATATTTGTTCTGTGACTGTGTCTTTTCCGAACACTATGCTACAGTAATTTGCTACTCTATGGCGCGACTCTGTGTGCGTGTTGCGTGTGGACTGTGGTGTACTGTGTGTTGTGTACTGTGTCGTGTAGTCGTGTGTGGCGTGTGGTGTGTTTTTTTTGAGCCATTGTTTCATGTTTACTAGTTTAGTTTACGAAATCCTTTAAAAACTATGGTGTAAAAAATACAAGTTGGGATTCTTCCTATTAAATCTGAGTAATATTGTATCCAGTTACTGTGAGCATTTTAAATAATAATGTCTTCTAGTTTCGTCGAAGAAATTACCGACCAGTGCAAGGCAAGTATTTATTATAAATGGCCTAAAGTTGTGGCCTATTTTCTTTGTTTGATGCTGTTAGACACGTGACCTTGGCGCGTTTTGTCCAAATATTTTTACAGTATAATTTTAAGGAAAAAATATTGGCCCCAAAGCAATTAGAAACAGTCTACATGTAATATTTTTACCTCGCTTTTTCTGTACCTGTAATGCGTCGTAGTACTTACCGTACCTACTCAAGCTTAGCTATTCAACATTTCTTTGATACTACTTGATTGCAATTGACTTACCTATTTGATTCAAATTTCGTAAAAAAAAATTAGCATTATATGGAAAAATTGTACAAATAGTTCTGTTTTTGTTTTGTTGACGATTTCACAACATATTATTATGTACCTAGATTAAACCTACGTTACGACCTTGTTAAGGCCCAATCAAAACCTTACGAGTTGGTTTGGCTTGGCTCGTGCTTTTATACAAAAGAAGCCTTGGTTTTGGCCAAGCGAAAAATCATGACCTGAACCAAATGTCTTTTATTAGGTACCTACTACTAATAACATCCAATTTTTTATTTTTGTTAATTTAATTCAATTAGTATGAATTTATAAATAAATAAATTTTACTTTATTCTTACATATTATACAACAAAGTCCTCCGCTGCATCTCTCTGTTTGTGTGCCTGCCTGTCTGTTCGCGATGAACTCTAAAACTACTGCACTGATTTGCATGCTGTTTTCACCAATGGATAGAGTGGGTCTTGAGGAATGTTTTAG
Organism: Synanthedon formicaeformis; assembly: GCA_945859745.1. Taxonomy (NCBI): domain Eukaryota; kingdom Metazoa; phylum Arthropoda; class Insecta; order Lepidoptera; family Sesiidae; genus Synanthedon; species Synanthedon formicaeformis. The sequence continues at coordinate 1,851,619 of OX243960.1, read as the reverse complement.
TATATAATTTACAAAGTTATGCGGGCGAAGTCGCAGGCAGCAGCTAGTATGATATAATAAAATGTTAATAAAAGTTCCCTTGTCACAAATAATTTCTACTTGTAAATATTATTTTTCAAAAATAACAGTTTTTTTTTAATGTTACGGTCGACAGACAGGCTGACGGTTTACTTGATGGTTGGTGGCTACCATGGTCCATAATAAGCCATACCACAGGTGCTACAAGTGTGCTGCTGATGGTAGAAGAAAAAATAATTGAGAAGGGATAGGGCAATTAGCTCTGGCATCCATTACTCATTCACCGAAACACAAAAGCACACATGCTTTTTTCTCATGTGGTCTTCTGTATGGGGAACAGTTACTGCCTCCAGACAGGCTGCCTAAATGACTGCTAACTGAAAAAATGCCTGCCACTACTTAAAAAGGATTCACAAAGTTTATTAGATAGAATGAATTTTTGTTTATAAAATACACAAATTTTATAATAACCCTGACAAACATAATTTGATCACATTTTTTTAATGTAATCTTTCCTACATTAAATTTTTATCCCATAGTACATATAACTACTTGAAAGTAATGTTATTCAAAATTGCCGGTTCAAACACTAAGTTGTTACATAATACATATTTGTATTTTTCTTCAAGGGCTGATTTTATCTTTACATATTATAAAACAAAGTTCTCCACCGGGTCTGTCTGTCTGTCTGTTCGAAAAACTCAAAAACTACTGCACCGATTTTCATGCTGTTTTCACCAATGGATAGAGTGGTTCTCGAGAAAGGTTTTAGTGTATAATTTACAAAGTTATGAGGGCGAAGTCGTGGGCTGCAGCTAGCTTTTTATATAAGAAATACTAAAGATGGTAGGCAGACTGACAGTAGGCTGCTACCACTGCATATTATCTTGTTGACTGTCATCAATGCTGCTGAATGTAAACGGCTGCCGACCCCCATAGAATAAAGAGAAATGGACAAGTTGAGGATAGAACCATGCAATGCACTGATATAATATTATTTGAAGCATTAACATTTATATGATTCATACTGAAATTTATTTATAAATAACTAGATAAATTGACACCATGTCAAAGTAAAAGATAAGATTTCAATATCACATCTTACAAAAGAAATATATAAAAATAAAATTTAAATAGATTAGTTAGATATGTTGTAGATATATAAAAATAAGATATATTTAAGTAATTAACTGACTGTTACACAAACTACTAATAATCCTATAGTTAACTAGCTGACCAGGCAAACGTTGTTTTGCCAAAAAAAAAATTGGAGTGGGCCACCCTTATCACTTAGGGGTATAAAAAATTGTTTACGACCTATTCTGAGACCTACTAAATATACACAAAAAATCTCATAAAAATTGGTCAAGCCGTTTCGGAGGAGTTTGGTTACAAACACTGTGACACGGTGACACGATAATTTATATATTATAGAAGATGGATTTCGTTATCCCTACTCCCAGAAACATAATCCTACTTAAATTAATCTTCAGGACCTGTTCACGCAAGATGGTGTATTGCTCAAAGCATGCATTGGCCGTCCTGTCGCAGACATCAATTCAATCGGCATGCTTTGCATAGTGGAGAACCCGGATCATTCTATGAGCATTGAATGGCGCCCAAATGATTTGATAACCATTGAATCCGACACCCAAGATCAAGAGTGGGCAGTTGTTAACACTATTGGTAAGATAAAATACCATATTTCGATTATCTACCTAGATTCTGTCTACATTAGACACTCGTACAAGGAATTACTAGACTAGACTATTCGCTCGGTGAGTTATAATATTAAAAAAAAAAAAGAAATCTACAGCTTCAATAGGTTTTAATTTTAACCCGGTCGAACTAGATGGTGCTGTGTGGAGTGTGTGAGAAGATTATTAATATTAGATATTATTAATACGTATACTAATTAAAAAAAAGTTATACGTTTTCTTGTTCTTGCTTGTAATGTACTGTACTCATACTCTACTGTACTAAATAGCCATGTATGATTTCTAAATATACTAAAACAGCATGATAATTTCTGTCTGTTGTTGGATTCCAAAAGGTCCAACATCACAAAAAAAATGGGAACCCATATCCATTATTTTATTATCGCCAGGTAGAATTTACATTTTTTTTTTTATTAAAAAACACATTTTCTTTCTTTCTTACATGCATCCCTTCTTTTTTTTTAAAACACGTCTTTTAAAGCTTGCTCATATTTTTTTGTAAGTGTGAAACACTCGTCTTAATAATCTAAACCAGATTGTGATATTATTGATTAGATAGATAGGTATAAATATTCCAATTTATACCTAAATTTTAAAATTTTTGATATTTCATTTTTGTTAATTATTGTAAATGTTTTTGATTTTTAATTTAGTTATTTTGACTAACTAAGTACTTGTTTTTATTTAAAAACGCATTGTTTGTTTCAACTTAAAAGGTAGGATAGATTTTATTTTGAACCCGGGCGAAGCCGGGAGCTATTTATTTAGTTTTTAATACGGACGTGTTTTTATGTTTAACTGTACAGAATCACATATTGTGAGCGAGTTGTCTAGTGAAATTATAGGTAAAAAGCTCAGATAAAAAAGCAAACATGATAACTCGCCGGTTTGAGCGAGTTAGTAAGTCCAGCTAGTAGTCTAGTAACTTGATAAAAGAAAAAAAAAAGATGTGTGACTCACTATCCGCGCGTAATTCATCTTCTATAAACTGAGTCCAGTGGTCTCAGTTTCATTCAGGCACTCAAACATTATTCAAATGGGTAATAACTAAATAACAGTTAACGTAGCAGTGACTCATATTGTTTTTTATTTTATTGAAACAGTAATACAACAGTCAATACAAGAATAATATAAGGATAAATACATAATGTATCTTCGATCATATTGCCAATATAAACGGACTTCTTTTTTTATTTTGAAAGTATACTGTATCATCCTTTATTTTGCTTCTATCTACTCCTACCAACTTTATCTCTGAAAATTATTTTGAGGAATAGATATATTTAAATTAAACGTCGAGTGTACTCGAATTACATAGCTGATTTACATAGAATAATACGAATTACATAGAATAAATGATTTGATTTGATAGCTATAGTTTATAAATAAAAAAATATATTACATTTAAAAAAAAAAAAAAAATTTCTTTTGGATAAAGGTCGCCGTCAACGCACATTCAGTGGCAATTTTACATCGGACTATGCTGCGTTGCGAGCGCGCATCATCACCATACCACTCGCGGAACTAAAAAACTTTAGAGTGTCTCGTAACAATCAACAAGTTCAGTTCTCAACAAAGACCGGCGTGTGGCAAACGACATTCTACTTCCAACATGGCAACGCGGAGATATTTGTCGCCAACTTGAAGAATCACTTGAAAACGGCCAAAACGAGGCACGACAGGAACACGTATGTGGTGATAGAACCAAATCCCGAGTCGCAAGCCCTGAACCGGTCGTTTGCTGAATTGGACATATTCACCGAGAACACCACGGATGTGGTCTGGAATCTCGTGACGAATTTCAAACAGAGACCGTACGCCACTACAATGGAGGCTTTCTCAAAACTCACCGATATTGGTATGCCGATATTTCATTGTAATGTTTTTCATAGTAGTAGCAGGTTTATTTCACTCGCAACAAGGATTTATTGCTGGCTGCTTTTACTCCCACCATCGACATATCACCCTGGAAGTCGATGACTCCCAATAACGAGCCGATATAAAAATGCCTAATAAAATATTTATTTTGAGTTAATTATAAATAAGTAGCTGTTGCACGCGACTTCGCTCGCGCAACTTTATAAAATACTAGCTGGTGCCCGCGACTTCGTCCGCGTTGAAAAAAAAGTAGCCTATCCTGTGTCCTGTACGTCTAAATGTTTATCTACCAAGTTTCATGAAAATCAGTTAATTCGTTTAAGAGTTATGGAGGAACATACATACATACAGAAAAAAAATCTAAAAATCGTTAATTTAGTTTCAGTAAAATATATAGAGGCTATAAACACGATATCTCTGAAAACAAAGTAACTTACTCCATGACCAACCCTTACAGATTTATTATTAGTATTGACACACGCTGATAATATAGCTTTCAATAGGTGGAAGAATTTTCAAAATCAGTCCAGTAGTTTTTCGAGTTTATTCATTACAAATATATAATTTTAAATAAGCAAATGAAAATTCATTGTCATAAATTGGAATATTCTTTTCACTTTAAATCAACAATTTGAGTTAGCACTAGGACCCCAAAAGTCAAAAGGAAATGATAAGCATACATCCTACCGAATCAGTAGAGAGAACTCGAAAGACTTTAAGAAAGGAGATTTTCTAACTTTCGTCTTTTATTTTTCTAGTTTACTACAATAATGATGACACAAATGGAAAACGGGATGTCTCAGAGGAAGTGGCCGATCTGTTGACTAAGAGTATGAACGGAATTGAAGAGGCTACAACAGTAACAAAAAGTGACGAATATGAAGTTATTAACGTAAAGCCCACACTACCACCGAGACCATGTATACCCAGGTAGATGTTTATGTAGTTCTAGTTTGGTCGAAATCGCTGTAGAGACAAACCAAACTAAAAATGCGCGCCCGCTCCAGTTTGTTTACTCCCACAAGTGCAAGCACATGCAGTAGGTACATAATCCGAATTGCCCAATCTGTTGGCCAACTAGTTCACAAATGACAAGACGCGCAACAGAGCAGACGTGCTGTTCCATAGATGGCGCGCGCTCCTCGCCTTACAATTACAGAGCCTGGATTTATCATACGACTAGTTGATCTGTCAGTGTGGTTGATAATCTAAGTTCATAGTATAGTCGCCGCCGCACCCACACATGTAAAGTGTGTAGCGAAACCACTGACCTGTAATATATGGACTGGCTGTCCCATACAAATTACAGATACAATTTTGAAACGCCGCCGTACGAAAGTACGGAGAACAAATTTTTACGTTTGCATATTTTTATTCCATAGCTAAGTATAATAGTGTCTGCGGACATCACTAGTTTTAGATCCATGTACTCACGCTCTATAGCATACAGCGTCAGATTGTCGTTTTTCAAATGGACATAAAAATAATTTGACAGCAGCCTGTCCAGTGCTTATACAGGTCAGTGAGGGAAACAATAAAATTTTGTGGAGGGTCGCGCACTTTTAGTTTGGTTTATCTATACCACTCTTAAGGCCACCATTCACAGGCACTCCATTTGGCAGCGCTCCACTCCATTACGACATCGGTGGACGACATCCAAATTCTTATCATACAAAATTCACGTGGTTTTTTTACATTTATGATGAGATAATGCATGAATTTGGAGTGATGGAATGGAGCGCTGCCAAATGGAGTGCCAGTGAATGGTGGCCTTTAGGAATGCGGGGTGTGGCGGGAGGAAGGGAGGAAAGAGCACGAGTTCACATGAGAGCGGTGTTGTCGGACAAATCTTACAATATCGATTTACAACATTTTAAAAGCTCGAGAACTGCTCTATATTTATTAGTAAATATGTGAATGTTACTTCATTATATTTTTAAGCAAGGTAAAATCACAGTTTTGTTATTACGAGATATCGCACGACCCATCTCTGGATATTTTATCTCTTTTGCGTCTGAAATAGGCAAGCATGTATACAGTATTGTCTGTGGACAACTGTCAAATGTTGTGTCTTAAGAACGCCATCTTGGCTGATACTTAACCAAATTTCTAAACGTAGATTCGTAGATCATTTCATTCATACTTCATGTCGCAATTATCACTTGCTTTTTGTACTTACGTAACTTTTTCAAGGCTTTACATATATTTAAAGTTAACGAGGAGAGTTGAATACGTAAAAAAGCTTAAATAGATATATAAGAAGCGTATGAAAATACAATATGATGTATACTTATCTTCTAATGTGCCTTTTAATTATAACTGTTTGCCGTACCGAGTTATATCCCTTATCTTTTATTCTGTCAAATTTGGGATCGTGTTTGCAACCTATATGGTTTGCATTTTGCATGTTTTGGTGACGGTAACCACTTACTTTCAAGGGACATTAGCCTGCCCGCTGCATTTATAAAAATATTGATTTTCTATTTAAATGCTTTGCTTGTATTTTATTGCTTATACAGTAAAAAAAGTGCTATTTACTCATTCTGCTTGTGGTTTGGGGAAACGCCGCTTACAAGTCATCCCTTCGTTCATTCATTCATTCATTCAACTAATTATGAATTGCATGACCAGTGTTGTTGTTTACAGAGGCACACCTCTTTGTCAGGAAAAGTGGGACGGAATCCAGGATACAGAAGGCAGGGTCAACGAGGTTGACGGAGTCAAACAACTCATATTTAGAGGGGTGGGTATAAATTTTCAAAGGATTACAAATTCAAAAATATATACCCAAGTGATTTATATGTTGTTGTTAAAATTGCAGGGAATTTCAAGCGATTTAAGAAAAACAGTATGGAAATATCTACTCGACTATTATCCGTGGGATATAACGTACAGTGAATTGAGAGTTTATCAGAAGAAAAAAGCCGATGAATACTTCGCTATGAAACTCCAATGGAAATCGATGACGGCAGGTCAAGAAGCGAGATTCTCGGAGTTCAGGGATAGGAAAAGTTTGGTGGAAAAGGATGTGAACCGGACGGACAGAACGAACCCGTTCTACGCCGGAGAGACGAACGGCAATCTTGTCATGTTACAGGACATACTGATGACATACGTGATGTACAACTTCGACTTGGGATACGTTCAAGGCATGAGCGACATTTTAGCGCCCCTCCTCATATTGATGAGGAACGAAGTTGATGCGTTCTGGTGTTTCGTCGGGTTCATGGATAAAATTGTGAGTTTATAAGGTTTTATTCTTTACCTAAATGCCGGAAATAGAACTCGGGACTCTTGAGACAGAGCTTTAACCAATGGTTCATCCAATGGGCTCCTTAAAGAAAATTTTGTGAAATTTCAGTATTGCTACAAATGTGTCAGTTATAATGTACTAATCAAATTCTAATGGTAATTACCATAAATGCTAACTAACTATACAGTGTCACCAAAACTTAACGATAAGCTGGGTACAGAGTGCAGGCCAGTTTATGACAGTTTAGAAAAATATAGATACAAATTTTTATATTAGGCAATTCTTAGACCAGGTTTTTAGGTGGTGACTACAAATATTTTAACGATTTTAACGAATTCAACTTTTGTTACGTAATCCTGAATAATAGTGCTATTAATCATAGCTGCAATGAAAACCGGTGCATGACTAGTTAAAAATTTTTTTTTTTGAGTAAGCGCCTCTTTCACCAACTACAAGTAAAGTGTTGATTAGTTACTTTTAGAAATCATTTTCTGTTTTATTGAATTATGCACTCGGTTTACTGCATCATTCGATGGGCGATTTTTTTTATTATTTTCTATTTAATGTTTGGGACGTTTACCGTACAAACAAAGGTATATCAGCTAAATTATTCCCGGTGACAGGTGACTTTAAGTGACAGTTTAGCCTACTGGACGTTGGTGAAAGAGGCGCTAAAGCTTCTTAAAAATTTCATGACCCGATCCAACTGTCATGGCAAATTTTACTAAAAACTTTTAACTACGTATTTCAGCCAAGTATATTTATTATCAGCTAACTGTTTAACTAGCTCAGTTTGTTAAGTTATGTATTGAAATTTCGCTAATTTAACGCTAACGGTGTGGTCCCTTAGGTGTCCAACTTTGATATGGACCAGGCGGGCATGAAGCAGCAGTTGCAGCACTTGCAGCAGCTGCTCGTGTTCGCGGCGCCCACACTGGCCGCTCATCTGGCGCGGAAGGACGCCGACAACATGTACTTCTGCTTCCGCTGGCTGCTCGTCTGGTTCAAGAGGGAGTTCTCCAATGAAGACATCATAAGGTAAACTCCAAAACTGACACTTTAGTTCCCATACCAACTAACCATACCGCGTATTAGTTCCATGATCACACATTAGTTGTTATTGGTCGTAGCAGTAAGTACATAAGAAAAAAAATACAGGACATTTCTGAGACATAATAATATTTATGTATTATATTTATTAATTTGAATTATATTACAAGCAATTGAGGTACAAAATACTATGAAAAAATTGAAATACTTTGCCATATCGTCCTCAAATTGCGGCGACTCTAAGGATATGTAGTTTGTACTGTAACTGTTGTATATAAATTAAAAACATACGAACATTAATTTCTTCTTGCAAATAAAGATTTTATTTATTTATTTACAAATGACCGTTGCATGAAATTTACATCAAAATTGTGTTTACTTACCTACTTCTATGTCCTACAATAGCATTTAAAAAATGAGTTATTACCATTTTGACAGCCTGTCTGAATAAAACTAAGAAATGTATATTTTCAAGGAAAATCTATAATTTGACAAAAAGAGTTATTAGCCAAATTTGAAAATAATTTTCAGGTTGTGGGAGGTGCTTTGGACGGGGTTGCCTTGTCCCAATTTTCACTTATTGATATGTGTGGCGATCCTTGACGCCGAGAAAGACAACATAATAAACAGAGACTACGGATTCACTGAAGTTTTAAAGGTATTTGAATATTACAAATATTATGTTGACCTTATGACTAATATAATAAGGGGGAGATAGTAGTGTTACATTTAATTTTTAAAGTATAATTTTAGAAATAGAAGATTTTAAAAAAGCGTTAAAATATCTAATAATGTTAGCGACCCGCCCCAGGCTTCGCATGGATTTTCGCAATTTTTTCTGCAAATTATATCAAATTTTGTGTAAACCATATCAAAATCCTAGAAGCGTTCCCAAGATTTCAATTCTGACCTGACCGTCGTATATTCGCGCGCACCTTATAGTTAGAATTGTAGTTCTGATGTGTCGGTCATTCAATAAAAAGTATATTTGGACTCAACATAAAGTGGTTTAATTAATGTACCCCATCGATGTTTATGGATCTTTTCAAACAAAAAATCACTCCCTCAAAATCAGATTGATTTTTGTAGGTCAAAATCGGCCGTCATGTAGGTAGGACTCGTTGGTCGGGATTAACGAAATTAGTAGTCGGTTGTTTACTATAGTAATTTGATACTTTTGGTTGTTACTTTTGAACAAAGTGAAACAAATGTACTCAAGTACATGTGTAATTTTGCAGTGTTATTTACTATGGAAAAGGCCCATCCATAAACATCGATGATGTACCCGAAGTAGAGGGTGTTAACAAGTGTGTTCTTTAAATTTTCAGCACGTGAACGATCTTTCGATGACTCTAGACGTGGACACGATATTGAGCGCGGCCGAGGGAATATTCCATCAAATAATATCGGCACCGCATCTGACCGATCAGGTTCGGATAATTTTGGGGATGAAGCCGCTCAACAAAGTGCCACCACAGTCCGATGGGGATGAGAACTCGTCCACTCATAGCAACAACGGTAATGAGAACCAAGTTGAGAGCGTTTTCGGGCCGGACTCGGAGGAAGTTATGTATCAAATAGGCTTAGAAATGAATTTCTGAGACCAAGTAAATAATAATCTATTTGTGTAGATATCAAAAATGCATGACGCTTGCTTACTTAGGGTTGGGCCTCTTTTCAACTACAACTATTAAAGTTAAAAAAAATGTCTTTTTTTTTTAAACCAATCAATATTTCTCCAATCGTTATTTACAATAATCAGTTTGAAAATTTTCCAAGAAGCAATAATATTAACAAATTGTATATACATAAAGAATATAATGTAGTTAAAAAGAAGCCATTAGATTTCACAGTGAAAAATCACTATTTAAATAAAATAAAAAATAGTGATTTTTCACAATATGGGATCTAATTTTAAAATCTTTTTGCTTTTAATTCTTGTATTTATAGATTTGTAATATACAATAATGAAGAAAACATTTGTATTGATTCCGAAACGTTTGCTTTTATTTCATCAAATCATCAAATATATTAATTGTGAATTAATAAGGTAAAAGATCGCCAAAAAGTAACGGATACGGATCTTTTTTCTCCTTCGGATATCCGGCACATCACTAATTTTACACTCTTTAAAATAAATGTGTAATGATTCCAATAATATCAGCTAATGGAACTCAAGACTTTAGTTCCATTAATAGCTAATGGAACTAAGACTTTAGTTCCATTGATAGCTAATGTTATTGGAATCATTACACATTTATTTTAAAGCGTGTGAATAAATAAACATGGCTGTATATATTTCAATGTTTTATTGCTTTTTATTAATATCGTCGTTGTCAAAATTGAAATTTGCTATGTGCCAAAAGTATACTTTTAAGATGTTGATAAAAAAATATCAGCATCCCGGTAACCGGGGATAATGGAGCTGATATACCTTTGTTTGTACAAAATAATAAATAAATAAAATAATAAAAATAACAAAATAAAATAATAACAAAAAATGGGCTATCGATTGATGCAGTAAACCGAGTGCATAATTCAATATAACAGAAAATTATTTCTAAAAGTAACTAATCAACACTTTACATGTAGTTTGTGAAAGAGGCCCTGAGTGGTCGTATTTTGACAAATAATACGTTTTTTTTATACGATAGATAAGGCAGTGACTTCACTAAAGTGACATATGGCAGATTTTTGTTTGACAACGACGATATTTTTATATGAATGACAAGTAATATAAAAAAAAAATTGCATGCATTTTAAATGTCATTAATTAATGATTCTTTTTAAATTGTGTACTTTTTCTATATGTATATATAATAAATGCACTGCAAAATATTGCTTATATACTCGTAAATATAGGTAATTTTTATATGCTATGGCAAAGGGGTTAAAAAAATGTTGTTTTATTCCTTACAGGAGGACACGGTCGCATATGAAGGTATTGAGTTTCGAATAATAACTAAATCCGTTTGGGCCCTCCTCGCATAAAACGATTTATATTTTACAAATAAACAAATTAATTAATAAATAAATAGACTGGACAAGAGTGATACTGTTTTATATTTTTGTATATTCATATTATATATTGTCAATTAAAATAAGTGTTTTTGGCTTCTATATCAACTTTAACTAAACAGACTTGACTTTTTATATTTTAGTTTAAATTTCAAGTACTCTTTTGGCTATATATATAAATAAATAAATATATATATATATATATATATATATATATATATATATATATATATATATAAATAAATAAATATATATATATATATATATATATATAATAAATAAATAAAATAAAAGTATTTGATTTTCACAGTGAAAAAGTTAAAATTTTCATATTCATATATATAGAAAAAAAAATAAAAAAAAAAATGCAGAACTCGGTCAATAGAACTGTTCAAAAATCTTTACCATGTAAATATTTCTTGCCAAAAAGGTATTGATTGTATAAAAACAAATTCATATCACAAAATAGTTTATAAATACAAATATAATATTAGAGGCTATTTTTTGTTTTAATTTGTTACTTTTTCACAATAAAATGTTTATTAAAACTAATATCTGAAAAAAATGCCTTTGTCGAAAGATAATTTGAATCCCACCGAACAAATTTGTTACAACCTTTTATTGTAGAGGCTCACAAATTTAATACATATTATAAAACGATTTTCATAAAAACAATACTTTTATGATATTCATTAGAAAGTGGCAAAAAATTAGTTGATACATTATTATATTTCTTTATTAATTTCAAAGATTCAGAAGTGTGGATATATAAAAAAAAATCATGTCATCAATCAAATTAAAATTAGCAAAAAATGATTCGCGACAATTACTATTAAAAAGCGTTTTTGCTATAAGAATTTAATATTTTACTTTGTACTAAGAAATATATGTATTAATATTGAACAAAGTCTGTTACATAACTATTCTAGAGTTGAATAGAAGCCAAATATTGTTACAAAAATGTTATTTTTTTTTATAGATAATATGATGTGACGTAAATTTAATTATTCGTTGTTAGTTTGTAGTTTTTAATTTTTTCATATAGAACTTCATTTACTCATACATTTTTTCATTTACTATATACATATTATAGTAATCGAGTGAAATGTTGTTTCAAATAACTATTTTAGTTAAGTGCCATTAAATAAAAAAATACACTTAGATTTATTACTGTTGTGTAATTTCACATCACTATGGGTTGCACTTGATTTAAATTTTTTAATAGGTAATAAAATAATATTTGATTTAAATGAGATTTTCATTTCTTCACATAATAAATGTAATTTATAACATTTATAGCGAACTATGCAAGAATGCTTACAAAACATTTTAGAGATCAATAGAAAGATATCTTATTTTGTTTAAATATTTACTCGTAAATTGTAAATAATTAAAGAAACGTGTTTAATTTTTAATACCAATGTATTTAAATTAAATATGTTTCTTTTCTTACAGTCTCAATTCTTAGAAGTTACTTAAGAAAAAAGAAATCCTATATGCTTATACCTCAACTCTTAATCCGTTATTAGATTAGCTAGTTACTTAGCTTTATTTTATTGCATTTTTCATTGCTCTTATTTTAATTTTAATGCTTTTAATGTGTGTGGTAACCCACACGAGTAAAAGCCTCTTCCATCTCATATATATTTATTTTATTGCAATTTTCATCGCTTTTATTATATGTGATATCCCACACGGGTAAAAGCCTCTTCTATTTCCAATATATATTTTTATTTTATTACAATTTTCATTGTGTTTATTGTGTCTGGTATCCCACACGGATAAGTCTCCTTTATATATTTTTATTTTATTGCAATTTTCATCGCTTTTATTGTGTGTGATATCCCACACGGGTAAAAGCCTCTTCTATTTCCAATATATATTTTTATTTTATTACAATTTTCATTGTGTTTATTGTGTCTGGTATCCCACACGGATAAGTCTCCTTCGTCTCCTTTATATATTTTTATTTTATTGCAATTTTCATCGCTTTTATTGTGTGTGATATCCCACACGGGTAAAAGCCTCTTCTATTTCCAATATATATTTTTATTTTATTACAATTTTCATTGTGTTTATTGTGTCTGGTATCCCACACGGATAAGTCTCCTTCGTCTCCTTTATATATTTTTATTTTATTGCAATTTTCATCGCTTTTATTGTGTGTGATATCCCACACGGGTAAAAGCCTCTTCTATTTCCAATATATATTTTTATTTTATTGCAATTTAACTCCTCTGAGGCAAACTTTACAGGGGAGACTAAAAACGTTATAATTTTTTTTTGTATGATACAAGAAAAGAAAAAAGACAATTTTACATTGAAAACTATGGCTCGTATTAACCGATAGACCTTTTAAGAATTAAATTCTAATTGTCATTAAGTTTCTCCCGTATCAAAAAGTAATTTTCATTTCAACCAAAAGTGGTTATTCGTTTTGCGAATTAAGGTATCGTTATATATTTTTATTTTATTGCAATTTTCATTGTTAATTGTGTGTGGTATCCCACACGGATAAGAGTCTCTTCGATCTCCTATAATTTTAGTTTAACGTTAACCATGTTCATTAAATTCATTACTGCTTCTACATGACGTTATTAACCGTTCTTTCTGTGTCTGCCCAGACATAGAGCACTTAGTTATAAAAGTTTATAGTTAAAACCTGTAGGGGTCTGACCACTTAAGTTATACCATGTACGTTGATTTTGTTTAAGATTAAGTGTAATTGTTGTAATTTTATATTTTAAAGATGACGAAGGATCGTCATCTTGGTTTTTTTTTCGGAAACTTGGTGAATTTAAATTTGTAATGACGATCATGGAGATGAAGAGATTCTTGGAGAAACCTAATTGATAAATAAATATTTTAATTGGATTTGGTTTGTCACATAGCAAGGTATATTTTGTGTCTTGCGCTGTTCTTCTGAATAGCATCTGAAGAGCTTTCAGCTTAATGTTAATGATTGCTGTTCTTACAAATACATATAATTTAAAGCTTGAATACTTAATTATCTTTTTCATTACTAAACTGCATTTTCCTTTTAGATCATTAGACAGTTTATATTATTCTTAATATTGTCAATGAAAAAACATTCATGTGATACTATAGTTGAGTATAATTATCAATATTTCCCTTGGCTATACGAGAAGATAAGCAAATTTACTTTTCTCTTCAGACTAGTTATGTCTTATTATAATACTCATAATTCTAGATTACTAACCCCTTTTCAACTGTAATTTTTAGACTTGAAAATTTATGTTTATTTCAAAGACCAAGCACAGACATCTGAGTGTGTGATTTTAAATGAACATTCAAACCGTATCTAGTCTGATAGGCCTTGTCACACAAGTGACAATGAAAATTTTTCACTCCAGTATGGGTTAGAGAATGTCTTTGCAGCTCAGATTTTGAGAAAAATCTTTTTTCGCACGTTTCGCAACCATACTTTTTCTCCTTCAAATGATTTTTTCTAATGTGAGAACTCCTCGAACTCGATGATATGAAGGTCGCATTGCACACTTCGCATTTGTGATTTCTTGTCCTTTTGTGATTCCATAACACGTGCGAATGTAAACCGCCGGGTACTTTGAACTTTTTGGGACAGAACTTGCAACTGTACGGACGATCCTTGCTGTGAGTCAACATATGAATTCTAATGTAACCGGGTGGATATGATTTTCCACATTGGTCGCATTGTCGCAAAAGTCTATCCGATCTATCCTTAGTTTTATGTATAGAGGGGCTGCAAGAATGGGCATTTAAGTCTTTGATACTAAAGAATCCTTCCCAGCAATTTTCACAAATGTACGGTTTCAAATGTAACTTCCTGTGTAAAACTAACGAACGGAAATCTTCAAACTTCTCATTGCAATAATCACAATCTCGTCCCGTTTGCGATTTGTTGGGATGATTTTTTGTACAGTGTTCGTTTAGTGATTTTACAGAATTAAATTCTGCCTTACATTCAACGCAAAATAATGTTATTTCATCGTTTGGCGGCTGCTTAACATGTTTGACTTTTCTATGCACTTTTAAATCATTTTTAAAACTTTCCTGTTCATGATCAGAAGCAAAACTATCATTATTGAAGTCCGAATAAGAGTCTACCAAATTTGAGTCATACAATTTCTTAGCGCTTGACTCTATTAGATTCTTAAAAGAAAGTGTAATAGTTAATTGGTGAACGCAGCTTATGCATAGCTTTTTTGGGAATGGATCTTCTGGTGATATCTGAAATGGAAAATTATTTTATGTTTCCTTACATATTATAAAACAAAGTTCTCCGCCGTGTCTGTCTGTTTACGATAAACTCAAAAACGACTGCACCAATTTTCACGCTGTTTTCACCAATGGATAGAGTGGTTCTCGAGGAAGGTTTTAGTATATAATTTACAAAATTATGGGGACGAAGTCACGGGCAGAAGCTAGTTATAAAATATACTTAGTATCCTTACTTAATTTGCATAACAGGGAAACTTAAGCAAAACATAGTGAGTCAGTTAAAATACAAAGACTACAAAATATAATATGAAAGAGCTGTTTGTAGATGTATCCCCTCGTTTTTTTTATTAGAGATGGGTTTGCTCTTGGCCAACAACCAGCTGTGTAGCAAGGATGAGGCCTATGATGGAGCGAGCTCACCCAGAAGATGCCTATTCACTCTAACTTTGAAAAGATTTGGGTTATATGAGCCCAGAAATACAGACGCCGGCAGGGAGTTCCAAACCTTGGCAGTGCGCATTATAAGGCCTGGTACACACGCTAGTGCTAACGCGATCTTTGAGAACTGTGAAGTTCTAACGCAACGCCAAGTGCTCAATGTGTACTCGCTCTAAGAACTTCATAGTTCTCAAAACGCCTAGTGTGTACTAGCTCTAAAGGATGTTTTAAAGCGCTTGGTCCGAAAAAGAGAGATTTCGACAAGATTAGGATGATAACCAGCCTACGTCTGTATGTCCGATGGAAGAAATGGGAAAGTTTGTCCCTCTAGTCGGGTCATAACAGTAGCCCTAAGTTAAAAATTCCTCTTACCTTGTGGTCATAAAAATTGAGTAATATATCAGACAATCTCACATCTTCTCCTGCTATAGTTACTGTAGCGTGAACATTTCGCATTTCTTTACAATTATCAGATAAACAAGTTCGGCAACAATCTTTAAAGTTCATGGTTATAAATAATAGAAGCTTTATGACTAATATGCCTTATAAATACATATAAACAAAAAGCTCTTAAAGGGATTACTTAAGTATTAGATACTATTGATAATTATGGATAGTACCTAATCATTGTCGTAAAAATTTTGTATATTTGATTTGATAATTGATATGAAATTGAATGAATAAAATAATAAATAAATACAAATATTCAAGTCAAGACCACAGCAAAATAAAGGCAATGTATGACGTTTAATTTTCTCTATGTAGTCTGTGCAGATGTGGTTTTTTTGGAATAATCACATTTCACAAGACTAACTAAAAGATAATTTCAAAGTGCAGAAACCGTATTCATTTGATAATACAAAGATAACACGTTTTTTTAATCACTACCCTATCTACCAAAGATTTAAATCGCTATCTACTATCCTTTGACTTTCTTATTCTAAAATCAGATTAAATCCATATTAAAATCTCAAATCATTAGAAATATTTATGCATTTCTCCATTAACATAATATTAGAATTTATGCATAATACTAGAAACAGATAGGAAATAAATCATGAAAAGTTTTTATCAGAATCGTCTACCATCCAGTTCTACGTATACAACCTTGGAATATGATGCACAAACAAAACAACATTTTACTTAGTCTGTGGCTGTGGCAATATTAGTGTTTTTTTAAACGATACCATAATTTTTGTTGATCAATAATAACGATATTATAATTTTTATACTGTAATGTTATGTTCACTTGAAGACGAAACTCAAAACCCTAACAAATCTACCCTCAATCGTACTATAAAGAAACGTAAAAACAAAAATAGGAAGAAGAAGAAAAAGGTCAACGCAACTTTACAAGGCAAAGTAAGCAACGAAGAATCATTAATTCCAAATTTTCCAACTATGTCTTATTTAACCAATTTTACGTCTGCTGCAACATGGCAATTGCAACACGAGTTGAATTTTTGGAAGGCCAGAGCGAAAGCTTTCGAGTATGAAAACGGTATTCTTCGTGATATTATCAGGAATAAGGATAACATTGAAAAGAAACCTGTACAAATTAAGGACAACCCTGACGTGCCGCATGATCAAACTGTGGAAGACGATTCGACCGAACTGGTGGATGAAGAAGATGACGATGACTGCGATGAAATGGACGAGGAGTTTCTGGAATTCATAGAAGTTGGAGTGAAATTCAGAGCAGAGAGAGACAGACGGTTGAAAGCTGAAAACGCTTCCACAGTGAAAATACCACAAATTGACGCATCGGAAGACATACCCAAGAGGCAGCAAAAGCTATATGGTGAACAGTGGCGGAAAGTATCCGCTCTTGAATTGTATATGCAATCAAAATTTAATAATGCCATCGAGCAGGAAAATCCACAATATTGGCCAATTGTACCCCTTAATATTAATAGTGAATATTAGGACCCAATTTTTTATTTTCATGAAACATTGTTTTGTACCTTATTTTTATATAATTAAGTATATGAAATACAATAAAAAATGTAACCTAGGTTATATACTTTACTAATTTCACAACCTTACTTTCAAAATACAATAACTGGTCTCAAAATATCTAAATAAAGCCCAGCACGTACATGGCTATAATCTATAGATTAATATGTTAAGTGAAAACTTTGGATCTCTTTTTAAGAAAATTGCACAGACGGATTATGTAGTTAGAAAGAAAGAATATTATTCACTGCATGCGAGCGGAGCCATTGCACCCGATTTCAAGTCTGCTTCCAGATTCAAAACATTTCTCATACTGGTGACAAGACCTAAATGATTTTATAATTATAAGTGCCTGTTTCACAAACGTCAAGTAGGCCAAACTGTCATTTAAAGTCACTGGTAACCGGGGATAATGGAGCTGATATACCTTTGTTTGTACGGTAAACGTCCCAAACATTAAATAGAAAATAATAAAAAAAAATCAGCTATCGAATGATGCAGTAAACCAAGTGCATAATTCAATATTGAACAGAAAATGATTTCTAAAAGTAACTAATTAACACTTTACTTGTAGTTTGTGAAAGAGGCCCTAATAATTATTATTTATTTGTTTCAGACATGTGTCGTTCATTGTAAAAGTGAACTATCTCCTTTTAACTGAATTTTAGAATAACGAGCTTTTTGCGAATTATAGTGTAGGAAAAAAAATATAAGCATTCATTCATTGTTTTCATCTATAGGATTTTAATGCAACTATTGGAGTTACTTCACTTTTATATTGAAAGTTATGACTAAATATGATACCATTAGGCAAGAAAAGATGGTTTTAAAAATAGGGAATTACACCACTTTTACAATGAACGACACACATATTAGTCCATACATAGTAAATTACATAAAATATAAACTACCTATTTACATTTTCAAGTAAAAATAATAAGAACATAATACAGTGATCAAGCCATCATTTGCTACAATGAACCTCACTCACAAAGGTATGAGGTTCTGATGATCCGATTAGTTGAACCATGTCAGCACATAACCATTGCCTTTCATCACAAAATTATGTCATTAAAGGCCAATTATTTGCTAATTGCTAGTAAGATGTCAAGACTATTTGCAAGAATAAATAAATATACTAACACATTCCACACAGCACCATCTAGTTCCACAGTAAGCAACTAATGCTTGTGTTATTGATACCAGACAGTTGATATACTACATCTTAAGATTACTTCTTTTTTTGTAAATACATACATATTATAAATAAAAAATATCCATGACTCATGTACAAAGGTAAAACATTTGCCCCTAGCGGGATTCGAACCCGCGACAGTTTGGTTAACAGCTAGGGTTGCTAGCCACTAGACCAAACGTGTGGTCAAATTAATTAAATTGGTACTGAGTTTTTTTAGACGATTTTTTTTATTATTGCTTGTTTGTTTTATAACTTTACTAATATTATAAATAACTTTTTAACAAAAAAAAAAACCGACTTCAAATCGTTTTCTCATGGATGCCATTGTCAGAACTGGACCAAATTGAAATGGGACCACACGGGAAGCACCAGCTTTCAAATAAAAAAAAAATCTTCAAAAAATACAGTCCAATTGAGAACCTCCTCCTTTTTTGGAAGTCGGTTGAATAAAGAGGAAAGATTTGATTGTTTGTTTACATTGAATAGGCTCCGAAAATACTGGACCGATTTGAAAAATTCTTTCACAGTTGGGAAGCTATATTATCAGCGAGTAACATAGGCTAAATTTTATAAACTTTCGCGGACAAAGTCGCGTGCAACAGTTAGTTTTATTATAAAGAGAATTGCTTGAATACTTACCTACAGTTGTAGCTGTAATTTTAAATGTTCGCTGCAAATTGCTTGAATTCAGGTGAGCACAGTATGGTCATATGGCTGCTTAAAAACTGTAGCTACCTCCCAGACAAAGATTCAATAAAGCCTTGTATAAATGGATAGAGACGTGACTGTGTTATTTGCCTTAGTCGCTCAGCAGACGCATTTAGATAATAGCCGCAGTCGCAGACAGGCGAAAATGGGAAAAATTTGTGCAATATCACACTAAATCGTACAACGTAGCTCATAACACTAACTAGTGTGGTTTGCGTAAAAATTAACGATTTAGTGGGATATTGCACAAATTTTTCGCCTGTCGCTCAGCAGACTTATTTAGATAATAAGCCTGCGGAATTTGAATTGTGTTACCTTATCACGCCTTAACGATCATCATGAAATTTTGCGTACAAATCGTACAAATTTTGTGAAGAGTTTGTTTGTTTGGTTGAACGCGATAATCTCAGGAACTACTGGTTCGAATTGAAAAATTCTTTTTGTGTTGGATAGTCCATTTATCGATAAAGGCTTTAGGCTATATTACAACGTTTTGAACGCGGACGAAGTCGCGGGCAACAGCTTGTATAATTATAAACATATGAGTATGTATGAGAGAGAATCCAGACACTCAACACGCTGGCTGCAATATTTCTCTGTATCATTTACTAACCGCTAAGCGAGCTAATGCCTAGTCCTGTTATAACCTATATAAGTACATAGGTATTCTATTGATAGAACATATAATATTAAACTATTAAGTATAACTGTATTAAATTATATTATGTTAGTTAAATTATAATTAAACTTTCTAAATAAATGCACTGCAAGGAGTGTGTGTGCGCGAAACTGTTTCGTCCTGCTGTTCCGTATTTATTTATAATATTGGGAAAAAAATCATTAAATTCGGATAAAGGGTTTTGAAGTAGAAGGAAGTTTCTTGCAAAAAATTTAGATAACATTAAATTTGTTTCTGATAAAAAGTGACAACAATAAGGGCCTTATCGCTCCGCTAGTTCAGCGGGTGAACTAGCGGCCTCCGTTAGCCAGTACGAAAATTGAAAATTTTTGGCAACAAAAAATGTGAACTGACATCGTTTTCCGCGCGCCACCCGCGGACTGCACACATTTCACCCGCCGACGGAATTCCGCTCGCTGCCCGCAAGTGCGATAGGAAACGTTGTTTTCATACAATAAAATGATGACCCGGCCGACATCCACTTTCGTACTGGCCACAGACTATACAGTGATGCTAATGCTACTAGCGCATGTACTGGCTAATCGACGAGCCATAGAGTTACGAACTGTTACTGTTACAACTTTCTATAAGTACGAGGAGCGGATTCCCGCTGAACTAGCGGAGCGGATTCCCGCTCCGCCACCCGAAAGTGCGATAAGGCCACTGATCTGTATAAGCACTGGATACGCTGCTGTTAAATTATTTTTAGGTCCATTGAAAAACGCCATTTTGGCGCTGTATACTATGGAGCATAAGTACATGGAACTAAAACTAGCTATGTCCGCAGCCACTATTATACTTATCTATGGAATAAATATACGCAAACGTCAAAATTAGTTCTCCGTACTTTCGTATGGCAGCGTTTCAAAATGGTACACAAAAGTATTGTAATTTGTATGGGAGAGCCAGTCCAGGTTTATTACAGGTCAATGGATAAGGCCCTAAAAGAAAAATAAACAATGACAATATAACATAAGATTTTTTTTCAGATTATTTCTGTGTTTGAACTACTCGTTAAGGAGATCTATGCCTTCAGAGAGATCTCTTTTGCAGTTTAGCATGACTATGCCTTAAGTTAAATTTATGCCTGAATAAATATGCGTAGCTTAGCTGATCTAATACTAATCGAAAATTAGCAAAGCAACGTAGCTTGAAACTTAAAACAGTTAACTGTTTAAAAGTTTGTTAAAATTCCACTCACAATGAAAAACAACATTCGAGTCTTTGTAAATCTTATAGATCTCTAGTTATATCTATAGGTACTTCTATGCTTTATTATTCTCCTACTCTAATATTTGTAATGAATAATCTCAAAACTACTGGACCGATTTTGAAAATTGTTTCACATATAGAAATCTACATTATCGTGAGTAACATATTCTATATATTATAAAGTTACGCGGGCGAAAGATAAGCGATAGAAGCAACTGGACTAAAAATTAAAATATCTAGCAGAGTTCTAAAGAAACGAAATATGACCATTGCAGTCCTTACTCGTAATTCATGACAGAGCCATTACGTATAAGTACTGAATTTGTCTTTTATTTTATCAAGGTCGTCTGAGCAATTGCACCCCTCACTACAATAGCTATCAAAGGAACCGTCAGCCTGCCTGCTACACTACTTCATAAAAAATGCCATTTCGTTAGAGCATAATATTAGTAACATCATATGTAAGTCGGTAAGAGGATAAGTAACAAAAAGTAATTCCGTACATGTCCTTTACAGTCGTATAATGGTTCGATTTATTTTTAATTTTCAAGTGCGCATTGAAAAAGGGGATAAATTGCCTTAATACTATTATAATACGGGTTTAATTTAAAAATTCCAGTACAAAACAAACACGCTACCGTTCTCTCCGATGACAACTCCAATCCTATAAAACCTATGCGTAAACAACGAGCCGCGAAACGCATGCTGATCACATTTGGATATGACGCCGTCTAATATTTTCAAAACTTAGTGAGATTGTTTTCAAAAAACCTCTAGTATATGCCAAGACCCCTTCCAGTTTTGATGTAGTAATTCATAAACTTTAATATGGTTTTGAATCTTTTCTTGCAAACAGAAAGTAAAATAATAACAATTTGGCTCATATTTGTCTATTAATACGGCACTTGCCATGACGCCAAGAGTACATGCGTGCATACCCTATAATTACAAGTGAAAAATATATGTAAAAACAGACTACGTGACAAAACCTAACTACTGGATCGTTTTTGAAAATCGGTCAAGTAGTTTTTGAGTTTATTCATTACAAAAAAAAAATACAAATTATCTCTCTATAATATTAGTACCTATAAGTATAGACTAGCTCGACGCGCCCCAGCTTCGCCTGGGTGAAATTGGGGGATTTCGTTTAGATAAAATACACCATAAGTGGAACAATGAAGCTATCTTTATGGGAATTTTATTTATAACGATGCAGTGTTATATAGATAGATTGGCCTAAGACATTCGTCACAGTGTTTGTATAGATTAACTCTTTAATATTAAAGACTTCAACGTGATTCATAATTACAAGTGTTCATTTTTTTATCATCAGTATATTCGTAGTTTATTGAAAAGAGTAATTTTTATTTTTTATTTATTGAATTTATTGACGGATTATTCAATTTTTAACTAGTATACTTTATACCAGATTTATAAATTACTAAATGTGCCAGCAACTTCGTACGCGCTGTAGTTCATATTTGGAAAATCTCACAGGAACCTAACATTTTTCTAGGATATAAAGTATCCTATATGTTAATCCAGGTAATAAGCTATCTGTGTGCTAAATTTCATCCAAGTTTGTTCAGCGGTTTTTGCATGAATGAGTAACAAACATAAAAAATTATCAGGATTAGGATTTAGAATTATTGTACTTTTATTAAAATTCATTTAGTATGTAACAAATAAATTATATATGCAATAGTTTTTGCATGATTTTTTATACAGGACGCTTGAAAACGCTGAAATTGTAGCTACGCTGAAACACCTCAAAAGGGAGGTTATTCTAAAAGCACATGCGTCATCCGGTTTCTGCCTAACTGGACCGCAGCAGCACTATATCCAATTGTTTGGGAAAAACTCCTGTCTGTGGGAAGAAGTGGCAACTGTGGTAACTCATCATCTATACTAATATTATAAAAGGGAAATATTTGATTGTTTGCTTGAATTGAATAGTTTCCGAAACTAATGGACCGATTTGAAAAATTCTTTCACTGCTGGGAAGCAATGTTATCAGCGAGTAATAGGCTAAATTTTATAAATTTACGCAGAAGAAGTCGCGTACAACAGCTAATTGTAAATAAAGCCGGCAAAACACACACACTCCGATTCTTTTCTCAATAACTAATGTCCGCCTTCCACCGCGAGCGGAGCGGACTTCGTTTAACTCGCACGACTCTTTTTGCTCGCTGACTCCTTGCGTTCGCCTATTTGTTGGTGGAAACACAAGTATGCAGTTTTGTCGTGCGAGTTTAAACGTAGTCCTTAATGGGTCCGCTCCGTTCGCGGTTTAAGGCGGGCATAAGGAAGTATACCACCTCCATGAACGAGGCGTTGCTACATAATCTTCTGAACGCAGCGTCCCTTCGTCCAGAGAGCTACGAAATTGGCGCTCAAACGGTATGCGAACACAACCTGTTCCAAGGAGGGAGTCCCCCCACACCGTTGCAAGCACCCGCCCGCCAGTGACTTCGCTGCCTTAGGCGCGTACGGGTGATCGCTTGCGCGCCACTATATTATAACCCAAAAACACGTTTTTTTTTTCAGTGAAAAAGTTTGTGTGCATTATTTATTGTAGAGCTTTCCATTCTTACGGTGTAATCGGATTGCAGTGTAGTGTTACATGCGAATAAATTCCCCAGTGTGTTCTTGTCTTTATTTTGAGTAAAAAAAAAACATGAATTGATTATGGTTGTTAACGAAATTGTGTTGTGTTAAAAGGATTTTGGAGGTTGGTACCTTATTTCACTGTAACTTGCTCGGTTATCTAAGTTGTTTAGCTGGAAATCGTACCTACGGGACTTGAAAGTTCATGCCGCTTGCGGTCGTCTCGTAGGTTTTATAATGATGCGTATGATTTCACTACTTTTCAAACTATAAAGAAGTTTATTAGTATTTATTTTAATACACACATCTCGTTAGGCTAAGCGGCACAATCTAGTTTGTTATGAATGCTTATTTTGTTATTGGGCAAGCTCAGATAAGTAGCCATTACATAACATTAATTTTTTTTAATAGATTGCATCCTATAAAGTACAGTTATTTATTGAACACTTATAGTAGCCTTTGCCTGCGACGTCGTATGTGTATCTATATATGGATATAGTCTATGTGTTATTCTCATATATAAACTACAAGCGATCCGCTCCCAACTTCGCACGGATATATTTTTTTCTGAAAAATCAAACCTTCCTCGTTTATATCTCTTTCCATTAGTGAAAACTGTATTAAAATACTTTGCGTGGTTTAGAAGTTACCAGAGAAACAGACAGAGGCGGACAGCGATATAATTTAATTTTATAACTAGCTATTGCACGCGACTTCGTCCGTGTTGAAAAAAAAAGTAGCCTATCCTGTGTCCCGTACGTCTAAATGTTTATCTACCAAGTTTCATGAAAATCAGTTGATTCGTTTCAGAGTTATGGAGGAACATACATACATACAGAAAAAAATTGTAAAAATGGTCAATTTAGTTTCAGTATGATGTATAGAGCCTATAAACACGATATCTCTGAAAACAAAGTAAATTACTCCATGACCAACCCTTACAGATTTATTATTAGTACCTATTGATGATGTGTAAGTTTGTTTGTTTGTTACTCAATCAAATGTACCAACGGATATGGATTAAAGTATAACAGATAGTTATTACCTGGATTAACATTTAGGATACTTTTTATCCTTGAGTATGTTAGGTTCTTGTCATGTTAGGAAAAATGTCAGCGCGTACGAAGTCGCTTCACAGTCAGCTTTTATAGAAAAGTTACTGTAAAATTTTATCAAAATTAGTTTGAGGTAGCTTTTGTATTGAAGAGTAAACAAAAATCCATACAGCTATAATTATATTATGGATCTGTGTAATCCGAAAATAAATAAATTATTATTATTATTATTATTATAATTTAAAATTGCCCAACTTTTCCTGCTACTTTGTCCACTTGTTACTTGTTTCTTTGTATACGGGATATTCTGATGTATAAACTATACGTATTATACTACTTAGCGCCACTTTCACAAACGTCAAGTAGGCCAAACTGTCATTTAAAGTCACCGGTAACCGGGGATAATGGAGCTGATATACCTTTGTTTGTACGGTAAACGTCCCAAACATTAAATAGAAAATAATAAAAAAAAATCGGCTATCGAATGATGCAGTAAAACGAGTGCATAATTCGATATGACAGAAAATGATTTCTAAAAGTAAGTAATCAACACTTTACTTGTAGTTTGTGAAAGAGTTTGTGAACCTACTGTAAAATTACAACAAATCCGTTCTAGATCAGTGGTTTTTTTTTTAAAAACTACTGTTAACGGCATTTTGTGAAACTTTTTGTCACCGGGTCTTTTTAGACTAATTTGACCCTGCTGAACACGATTCTGCCCGGTGTCATCCCCTCCCCCGCTCCCTTCCCCCCCTTTCCTCCCCAAACGTGTCCCGATCTGCGGTTTTTTCAATTTATTTCGGAATCTATTAGAGATAAAAAAAAACTGTCAATGACAAAAACAATCTGCACTAAATTCTCTACAAAATGTGTATATAAATAATTTGAGAGACATAATAACTTAAGAAATAATGTGTGTCGAAACTATGTAAATTTTTATTTTTTTCAACATTTTTGTATTTGCTGTTAATTTATCCAAAAACAAACGAAGATGTGATAAAGTAGTTCAGGAGTGAATTATTCTTGATACTTTTAGCTACAAAACAAGACCTTACTTACCCTCGTACGAGTATTCGTTCACGATTTATAGGTCGTAGCGCAGACGCCGCCATGCCGCCCATGAATCTCAAGTACTTACACTATGCTCGATACATCACATAGACACGTATATACTTAAAATAACTACTTTTTATAAACATTTCGTCATCATCATCTCAGTGAAATGACTTCCACTGCTGTACTTAAAGTTTTACTGAAGAAAACGGGAGACCACGAAGAACCAGACACAAGGCTGGTAGGTAGTACAGCCTTGTGCCATCATCCACAGATGTTTGGAGGCAATCATCCCCCAATGATGTAGAAGTAAGAAAAAGTTATCAGAACCCCTCACTAATACAATAACGCCCTCAAACGGACTGTTCAAAGCGTATACTATCAGCCTTGTGTCTGTTTCTTCGTGGTTTCCGATTTTCTTTAGTAAAAATTAAAGTCCAACAGTGAAAGTCATTTGACTGAGATGATGACGATGACGAAATGTTTATAAAAATAGTTATTTTAAGTAGGTACGTGATGTATCGAGCATAGTGTAGGTACTTGAGTATCGTGCGCGGCATGGCAGCGTCTGCGCTACAACCTATAAATCGTGAACGAATACTCGTATGAGGGTAAATTAGGTCTTGTTTCGTAGGTAAATGTATGAAGAATAATTCACTTCTTAGCTATTTTATCACAGCGTCGATTGTTTTTCGATAAATTAACTGCAAATACAAAAATGTTAAAAAAAAAATATATTTGTATAGGTTGGTCAGACATTATTTCTTAAGTTATTACGCCTGTCAGATGATTTATATACGAATATTGTAGAGAATTTAATGCACATTATTTTTGTAATGGTCAGTTTTCTTATATCTCTAATAGATTCCGAAATAAATTGAAAAAACCGCAGATCGGGACACGTTTGGGGAGGAAAGGGGGGGAAGGGAGCGGGGGAGGGGATGACACCGGGCAGAATCGTGTTCAGCAGGGTCAAATTAGTTTAAAAAGTCCCGGTGACAGATAGTTTCACTGAATTCCGTTAACTGTTGAAAGCAGGCGCTTTTTGAGATTTTTCCGAAAGTCTAATGGCTGCGTCTGCGCTACGACCTATAAATCGTGAACGAATACTCGTACGAGGGTAAGTAAGGTCTTGTTTTTTAGCTAAAAGTATCAAGAATAATTCACTCCTTAACTACTTTATCACATCTTCGTTTGTTTTTGGATAAATTAACAACAAATACAAAAATGTTGAAAAAAATAAAAATTTACATAGTTTCAACACACATTACTTCTTAAGTTATTATGTCTATCAAAATATTTATATACACATTTTGTAGAGAATTTAGTGCAGATTGTTTTTGTCATTGAGAGTTTTCTTTTATCTCTAATAGATTCCGAAATAAATTGAAAAAACCGCAGATCGGGACACGTTTGGGGAGGCAAGGGGGGTAAGGGAGCGGGGGAGGGGTTGACACCGGGCAGAATCGTGATCAGCAGGGTCGAATTAGTCTAAAAAGACCCGGTGACAAAAAGTTTCACTAAATGCCGTTAACCGTTGAAAGCAGGCGTCTTTTGAGATTCCACCGCCGCTCTATTCAGTAAATTTGCTTGAACAAGTACATTGTAATTGTTCTTCCATGTACTAAAAAATAGACTTACAAAATCCTTTTTCTATTAATTAGAATAAATACTGGGTAGTAATAATAATATTTGACTGAAATTGAATCAATATTTTGAAATATTGTAAAAAATGAATTTTAATGGAGGCTTAAGTAACTGTGTAATTCTGACATAAAATTATAATGTACATAAACCTAAGTACTTACTTAGGAACAAAGTTAAACTAATTTTTATGAAATTCATAATAGTTACAGATAGTTCATACCCTAGATTACAAATATGATTATTTTTGTCTTATAAAGGTAGCGTTCCCGTGGAAAAAAATATACCTAAATATTTATTTGTTAAATTATAATAATCAATACATGTATCGGTCTATCGGTAACTAAGTGCGTGCATTTTTAGAATAATATTCCTTTTACATTCGAAACATATCTGTGCTAGTAAGACGCTTATTTGTTATGGTTAGAGTATGTTACATAAAATTACATTTTACCTCCCAAGTTTCGTTACTAATTTCACTGAAAATAAATGATTTATTCTATATATTAATAAGTGAAGCAAAACTTTGAATCTCTTTTTAAGAAAAATGCGCGGACGCGGGTGTGCTACATTTGGTACACTTAAAGGACCAGAGAAAGCTTAATATTTTTATATTTTAATACATTAAATTAATTAATATTTATAAACATTACACACTATTAGATAATAATAATATAATAATAAATATTATTACATATTCTCTCTGTGGTAGAACTCTATAGCCTATTGCGAATTGGCCGAAAAATCAAATTTTCGAAGAATTCAAATCTTCAAGGACATAAAAGTTTTTAGTACATAAATTTTTTTAGTAGCCTTTCGTAGTTATAAATTGCGCAGCCTTTCTAGCAGTAGTAACCACAGGTTCTTACAAAAGACCACCGCGATATAACAGCATGTGTTGTTGTTATGTTTCAATGTGCAAAGGATGTCAGATTTCTAATACCTTATCTTTTATCTAAGGTTGGCTGCATATTTGCAACACATATGGCTTTGCTTTGGGTAAATAGGCGACGGTAGCCAACTATCGTCAAGTGAACCATAAGCCCGCCTGCTATCTTTACATATTAAAAATCGAAACGGCACTAGTTAGTCTCAAAAGCTTTGCCGACCGTTTGAAACTTTGAAATACGAGTAACACTAAGTACCTACTTAATTCAACATCTTTACTAATATTAATGCGAAGTGAGTTTGTTTGTTTGCTTGTTACGCTTTCACGCCTTAAGTACTTTCATGATCAACATGAAATTTTGCATATAAAGAAAATATAATATACTTTTCTATAATGCTGTTAGGTTAGCCATTAAATAAATAAATAAAAATAAACAAATAAATAGGAAACCTTTTATTCAGTTAAACGTACGCAGACGCAGACGTAGCCGTAGGCAAAAATTGGTTTATAATATAACTAGCTAGTGCCCGCGACTTCGTCCGTGTTGAAAAAGAAAAAAGTAGCCTATCCTGTGCCCTGTATGTCTAAATGTTTACCTACCAAGTTTCATGAAAATCAGTTAATTCGTTTAAGAGTTACGGAGGAACATACATACATACATACATACATACAATACTTACAGATTTATTATTATTGATTGATATAATCCATAAATTATTATACATACTTCTATAGAAATAGCTACCTATAAAAGTTTAGACAATAAGAAGTGGGAAGAAAGATCAGAAAATAAAAAAATAGTCCATTTCAGGACTCTTTTTGACCTTCTTTAATTTAATTCTTTTATATTCAGGGTTGAGTAAGACGACTGGCTAGTGGCAACCCTAGTTTCATGTCTGATTGTTGTTGTCTGTATTGATGAGTACAATGCTTTTATTGATAACAATCATTATTGAATGCAAAGTAGGTCCTCTTCGTAACAGACTGCATAGAGATCAAAAGGATTACTTAAATTGATCATTGTCTATGAGTCTTCCATTTGTTTATGAATGAAAAATAATTGAGTGTTATTTTCATGTTGCTTTAATGTTATTTTTATAATTATGTATTTTATCTTATGTTATTATATTTTTATAGAGAACCTAATATGCTTTATGCATAAAAAAACAAATGGCCTATCTAAGCATCTCGAGAACGGCTTAACGAATTCGGCTATTTTTTTTAAATATATTGAAGTCCGAGGAAGGTTCTTATGAAGAAAAATTTCCAGTGCGAAGGCGGGGGCGGGAAGCCTTCTCTTATTAATATGTAATTACATTGCAACTTAATTTAAAGATCTATAGTAAAATTTTATTTTATTTCTTTTCACAGTTTTGTACAAATGTAGACAAACGTTTTTATCAATACTAATAATAAATCTGTAAGGGTTGGTCATGGAGTAAGTTACTTTGTTTTCAGAGATATCGTGTTTATAGGCTCTATTCTTGATACTGAAACTAAATTTACAATTTTTTGAATTTTTTTCTGTATGTATGTATGTTCCTCCATAACTTAAACGAATTAACTGATTTTCTTGAGCTTGGTAGATAAACATTTAGACGTACAAGACACAGGATAGGCTACTTTTTTCATTTTTAACGCTCACGAAGTCGCGGGCGCCAGCTAGTATTAAATATATTTCTGTTTAAATAATTAATTACTTAAACAATGCATTTAAAGAGAAACCTAATGGATACAAAAAAACTTTTTTTAAGCGTTGACGAATTAATTTTTAAAAATGCTGAAACGGCACGACGTGTAACTCTGTTACTCAAAACGGTTCAGAGAAAATAAACAGATTTTCTTAAAATTCCGAGTGTTAAAAAAGTGAGCAAAGAGTATAAAGGGAATCTCGGCGTAGACGCATCTCGACGCAATAACTCATTCGTCCGAGGCATAGTTTGTGTTGACGCACGAATTTTGGTATTTTTTGATGTTCGCCGCCCGTCGCATGCGCTGAATTTTTGACGCTAATTTGTTTAGAGACCACTTTTTTCAATACAACGGACACTTTTCGTATCAAAAATCGTTAATTGCACTCATTATGTATTTTTATTCTTTACTTTTCATTTTCCATTAACTCCTATTAACTTCACAGTTACACTTGTAACTTTTCGCACGCAAAATCTTCTCAATACAATAGATTTAATCGAATTAAATCAGATAAATGTTAAAAAAATGTACGAAACGTATCATTGAAATGTTTAAAATAAAATATTACTTAGTAATTTAATAAGATTATTTAAAAATTTATCGTAATTATTCCTATATTACTTTTTATTTCATTTGTAATTAAAAAGTTTATTTTCTGTTATTATAAAAACATATAAAATAAATATTATAAATAGTATTATTATATATAAAAATTTAAAATAAATATGTATTTATAGCCTATTTTCAAAGAGAATATTGTTAAAATATAAATATTTCAATAATTACTAAAAATGTACCAGTTTTAGAGTTTTCTGTAATTGTAGCATTACAACTTAAAAGAGTTAGTATAATTATGTTAGGGTACAAGAAATATACCCAAAAACCATTGATTTAAAAACCATATCATTGCCCAAAGCTAAGGTATCAGAGGACGAAAAGATTTTTGGAGATTAATATAGAAATAATTTAATCTCCTTTAATAATAATATAGTAATGAGCTGGGCAAAGGAGATCCGTTTAAATTGGACTCGAAAGGCCGCTGTTTGATTTCATACATAATAAAATCAAAGGTTTATTGCAAAGATTACGTTCACGTGACTTAGTCGGCGATGTTGTGCTTAGATCGAGAGATAAAACTGAATTTACAGCGCTTACTTTGCATTTGTATCATGCGAAAATTCTTATTAACTTGATATTGTGTGCGCTTGACTGATTTGCGTCGGCGGCGTGGCTCATAGAAAACTGAGTACGTTTCGATGTCCTCAAACGTGAAAAAAAATTCCCACACGACAGATGTATGGGCGTATAATTGACCGTTTTACGCAGGTAAGGATTTTTAAAAGACAAATTCTTATATTCTTATTTTTAAATGGCAAGCAAATACTGGATAAACGCATCAAACTGTCACAAAGGTAAATTTACTTTGGGGAAAGAAATCATAATAACTAATAATAAAATTGAGTACTATTTTTCTAAGTTTAGACACACTTCTACAAATATAATACAAAAATTTTTTTAAAGGGTACTAAGACTTTTATAGAAAATCAGAAGATTATCAGAAAATTTAATAAAAAAAAGTATTAATTAAAGTATAAGAACTATCACTCTAAACTCTGATTAAAGTGGATTACTTATTTAATAACTAACCGTTAAATAATTTGAAGATTAATTAAGCGTTAGATGTTATTCAGAATTTTATATAAACGCTCACAGATACTTATTAATTAATTACTTATTTATTTATTTATTAAGACTACATAAGGCCATTATATATCTATTATATATGTAAATTAAATACAAATAGGCATATAGAATCATATATCTACACTAACTATTATTTTGTATGTTTTCAATACTAATAATAAATCTGTAAGGGTTGGTAATGGAGTAAGTTACTTTGTTTTCAGATATCGTGTTTATAGGCTCTATACATGATACTCAAACTAAATTGACCATTTTTAGAATTTTTTCTGTATGTATGTATGTTCCTCCATAACTCTGAAACGAATCAACTGATTTTCATGAAACTTGGTAGATAAACATTTAGACGTACGGGACACAGGATAGGCTACTTTTTTCTTTTTCAACGCGGACGAAGTCGCGGGCGCCAGCTAGTTAATGAATAAATTCAAAAACTATTAGACTGATTTTGAAAATTCTTTCACCTGTAGAAGGCTAAATTATCAGCGAGTAACATAAGTTATATTTTATAGATATACGCGGGGGAAGTCGCGTGCAACAGCTAGGTTTTAATAAATTCGCTAGGAAAAATTCAACTATACCTAAGAAATAAATAATAATTGCCAGTTACATTAAAAGTAAAGCCTGAGTTACATTTTTATGAATTATTAGGTGTTGAATTAATGTGGGTTTCATAAAAAATATATTTACATATTTGATTTTGATATTGTTTCTGTCTGTCTGTGTCTATTTCTCGGCTAACTTCTTTTTTATTTCTTTTTATTTCCTTCTTTTTTTTTCTTTTGTTACGATTTTCATTAATGGAAAGAGAGTGAACTAGTAAGGTTTGCATATAATTTGCAAAAAAATTGGCACCATGCGAAGCCGGGGCCGGGTCGCTAGTATAAGACAATTAAAATCATATACAGTGTAGTATAAAAAAATATCAATTTCTATTAGACATGTACCTTTTTTTGAACCGTCAACTATTTCGATCTCATCCCATTTCAATCATTTTTTTGGGTCTGCGCGCGCGCATCTCTACCTGCGGCCCCGATAAAGGGCCCCAAAGTTTTATAACAAAGGACGCACTTGTCTAAAGCTAAAATATTATTGAGTTACGAATTGTTTGCATTACCGCCCACGGTTAAGGATTTCATATTCATAGTTTATATTCAAGGATTTCATTTACATTACTTGTGGATTCTTGAAATAATAAAAAAAAGGCATATAATCATCGAATTAATAGTTCAATGCATATAATAGTTAGACATGAACTTCTTAATGCCCGGCGTATTAAGAATACTAAAAATTTCTATAATAATATTATAAAGGGAGAATAGTTATGTGTATTTTTTTTATTTTGTTTGTAGTGAATAAACAAAAAAACTGCTAGGAATTAAAAAAAAATTCATTTATAGAAAGCAACAATATCAGAGAGTTTAGACTATGCTTATTTTATAAATTTACGCTGACGAAGTCTCAATGTTTTTTTATTTTATAAATAAATAATGCCATTCGTTGTAATTTTTGATGAACTTTATATTCAATTAACTTATCTTTATTAATCTATTTGTATCATTATGTAAATAATCGTTTTGGGAATTTTGAACCAAATAAGATTCACACAAAATATTTAATTTCCACTGAAAATAATTTATTTATTATATTTTAAAATTATATTTATACTTGAAGTATACTTAGTCCATTTTTCAATAAAGGTTTGAATAATAAAAAAACAGCATATTATCATCTTTTACATTTAAAGTAATCTAAATGCAAAACTTGAAGCTAAGTGTTATAAATTTAAAATTATTTTCAAAAGTCCATCATAGAAGGCGTGTAAGAAGCGCAAATAAGCAAGCTTATCTATGTGGAAACCGTTAAAACCACGATAAGGAACCAAATCTATATCATGGATAATACCAGAACCGGTTTCGTGATGACAAGAATACCAATTGAACTCTCTAATCACAACCGGATTCCTTTTTTTTAATACACCCACATTAGATGGAGATCAGGTTGTCCAGT
Organism: Synanthedon formicaeformis; assembly: GCA_945859745.1. Classification (NCBI taxonomy): domain Eukaryota; kingdom Metazoa; phylum Arthropoda; class Insecta; order Lepidoptera; family Sesiidae; genus Synanthedon; species Synanthedon formicaeformis. The sequence goes on along the minus strand of OX243960.1, from coordinate 1,817,621 downwards.
TGTTACATAGTGTTAATATTAAGCTGAAAAAGAATGCTATAAAAAATTAATTAAAACAAAACAACGGACTTTTGTGAACATTTTAATATACTTACTGTATCTCTGTCTGTGTCTAAAGTTTTAAGTAATGATTTTGACACTTAATAAGTAACAAGAAATCCATGTTTTATAAATATGTACTTTTATTTTATATAATATTTTTTAAATTACATATTAATTTAATAAATTTATTATTTTTAATTAATATATTTTAATTTTAAATATAGTAAGGGCCTCTTTCACCATCTGTCAAGTAGGCTAACCGTCATTTAAAGTCACCTGTCACCGAGAATAATTTAGCTGATATACCTTTGTTTGTACGGTAAAAGTCCCAAACATTAAATAGAAAATAATAAAAAAAAATCGCCGATCGAAGGACGCACTAAAACCGAGCGAATAATTTAATAAAACATAAAATTATTTTTAAAAGTAACTAATTAACACTTTACTTGTAGTTGGTGAAAGAGGCGCTAAATAATAAAATTTAAGCTTAATATTTAAATTTTATTATTTAGCGCCTCTTTCAATTAAGCGCCTTAAAATTTAAGCTTACGCTAGCATTAAAATAAGTTATTATTTAAGCGCTAACTTATTAGAGTAGCATTGAGTATAAAATATAAAAGCGAAACGGACACCTTTTTGTGTTAATGTTTTTTCAAGTCAATTAAGTGTTAACACGTCTAACAAATAATACAAAGAATTCTTTGTACAGTACGCCAACACTTTCAATTGCAATACGCGTCTAATTGCATAGATGTTATCGCACAAATGACCCGTACTCTCTTGCCGCTTTTAACATCTATTATATTCTTATTGAGTATATCTTACATAAGCTTCAAATTTGTAATGTAATTGTGCAATCATTTAAGTCTACAAAACTGTACAAATAGACAAATAATAGACAAATATTTTATAAGAGTTGCTAATGAAAGGAAAAGTAACTACGTCTAGACGTGACTAGACATGTATGATTTGTTTTTGTAACTAGTTCATCTATTTTATATCTATTTGCATCTATATATTAATAAATTTAAGCCACTTTCTGCGTCCGCCTGTCTGTATATTCGCTAAGTCTTAAATATGTAACGGATTTTGATACTACGAGTATTTAATTAAACATTATAAAAAAAGACACATACCTAACAGAAATTATTGTTTAAACTAAATTTTGATCTACTTTATCTACCTATAACACACCAATCTTCTCAATAATAAAAAAAAATCTCTAAGTTAGACTTAAGTATTGGTCGTCACTTCGCGAAAAGCCGATATTATGAAAATATTAATTTACGTTATGTTAACTTTTTTTTTTCTATTTCAGGTGTGAGTGACAATGTGTGAGCGGTAAAACGCAGCCGCGCGATGTTGCGCGCAATATTAATTTTTGTGGTCGCGGCGACTGCGACGGCCGAACATGTGCGAGAGTTCCACGTCAGAGAGAATGCACAGGCGGGCACTGTCGTCGGACACCTAGGCGATGAGCTACCGGACGCCGCACCACCGTACACCATAGTCCCTGTACCCGGTAGTGCCGTCAACGACGATCTCAGAATAGACCCCCACACAGGCGAAATCAGAACTCGAATGCCACTAGACAGAGAGAACAGGGATCACTACGCTTTAGTAGCCATCCCAGCTAGCGGCGACAACATCCGAGTAGTCATTCGTGTTCAAGACGAAAACGACAATGCTCCAACTTTCCCCACGCCCGTCATGAACGTCGAGTTCTCAGAAAATACCCCTAGAGACGTGAAAAGAAAATTAAACCCTGCTAAAGATCAGGATTTGGGTGCATATAACACTCAGCGATACAATATAGTGTCGGGCAACACCGATAATGCATTCAGACTGTCGTCTCACAGAGAACGTGACGGGGTTCTATATTTGGATTTACAAATCAATGGGTTCCTAGATAGGGAAACTACCGATCATTACGAGTTAGTTATAGAAGCTTTAGACGGCGGTTCTCCGCCATTAAGAGGGACAATGACTGTAAATATTACTATTTTAGATGTTAACGATAGCCCACCGGTTTTTGCTGAAAGTGTATATTCAGCTACAATACCTGAAAATGCGACAGTTGGTACGCCCGTTTTTAAAGTATCAGCTACCGACGCTGATTTGGGAGATAATGGTCAGGTTGAATATTCAATTAATAGACGACAGAGCGACAAAGAAAATATGTTTAGGATAGATTCGAAGACGGGCGAGATAACTGTGAACAAAGCCCTTGATTTTGAGACGAAGGAATTACACGAACTGGTTGTCGTTGCCAGAGACAAAGGTGTTCAACCGTTAGAAACTACAGCGTTCGTATCCATACGTGTTACGGATGTAAATGATAACCAACCTACGATAGACGTGATATTTCTTAGTGACGACGCTACCCCTAAAATATCTGAATCAGCTCAGCTCGACGAATTCGTAGCCAGAATATCTGTGCACGATCCAGATTCAAAAACCGAGTATGCAAACGTGAATGTTACTCTTAGTGGTGGGGAAGGTCATTTTGATTTGCGGACGCACGATAACATAATTTATTTAGTTGTAGTAGCTTTGCCTTTAGACAGGGAATCTCAATCTTCCTATACTTTGAATGTAGTCGCGACAGATAAGGGTTCTCCACCATTACACGCGTCTAGGATTATCAGTTTAAGGGTAACGGATGTGAATGACAATGCGCCGGTTTTCGCCGAAAACGAATACAAGGCAAGCGTGCCAGAAGCAGCTGCACCCGGTACTCCAGTGATTCAAGTATCTGCAATGGATGTAGATGAGGGGGAAAATTCTGAGATCCGATTTTCTTTGTTGCCAACGCCGCAGTCGGATTGGTTTTCTATTGACGAACGGTCAGGTTTGGTGACGACACGGTCCCGTGTGGACTGTGAAACGAATCCGATGCCGCGACTAACGGTGGTAGCTAGCGATCGCGGCCATCCTCCACTCTCCTCAACCGCTACGTTAGTGGTTACTGTGCTAGATGTGAACGACAATGAACCAATCTTCGACCAGTCCTTCTACAATGTCACCGTTCATGAAAACGAAGCCATCGGCAGCTGCATTCTAAAGGTATGTCTTTTATATTTTATGGTTTTAGATAAAATATACCACATGCAACCTTGTGTATTAAGGATGATAATATATCCCATTTAACAGCAATGCGAAAGGCTAGCTAAAAGGATGTATAGTCGGGGTAAGAAAAGGTTCGTCACCTTAAAGTCGACATTTGCTTGCACCAGGACAATTGTCAGTCATGCCAAAACTTCATTTCAAACGTCTGTCAGTTGTCTACTTAGTGCTTTAGTTTCAAAAGGTACTACAACTAAGAGTCTACAACTTTGATCAAGGAATGAAGGAATGAATGATGATAAGGAAGGAAGGAAGGACACTCTTACCCCCACTGTACTTATAACTATATAAAAATTGCATACAATACAAATCAATAGTTTCAAATTAAATAGAAATATAAGTGAGTTGCTTTTAAGAACTTATTTCGCTACTATACTCGTAATAATTTCTAGTGTCATATAGAACACGAAACGCATTAAGTAGGCGTCTAATAAGTTTAAACTGGGGAAAGGTGAATGTAATATAACTAGGCTTGCACAAGAACAGTTAATTCTGACTGTAAGAAGATAAGTCTTGATAATTTGTACGTCTTGTGCTAGGCTTACATGCAAAAATTGTATTTTTTACATCAACTAAGAATGTGGAAAGGAGATTCTTTTAAGATGACAATCTATTCGTAAGAGCTACTTGAATTTAACCTAAATTTCAAAATTGATTTATATTTAAAAATAGATAGCCCATTAAAGCAATTCCTATTGTCTACAGACACATTATGGAACATTTAGAAATAGGCACAGGCGGACAGCAATATAATTTTATTTTATAATTGTGTATAATATACACAGATAGATATAGTATAGATATCATTGGCATACTTTAGACTTAACTACTACTTAACTACTTGAGAAAAAAATATCATGAGAGCTTTAATGTGAAATTTAAAATTTATTACTTTTGCAAAGGTTTTCTCTAATTATTTTTATCTGTGTTCCAAAACTAAGATACCAATTGGTAATCTAGTTTAGTTATCATCGTATATATTACAATAAATCAATCACGAAAAAGAAAGTTGAGAACTTAAATTTCCGTACAAATTGATCGAAGTTGCAGTGAAAGTGTTGCTATTGCGTGTCTGTTAACACTTATCTGGATTAAATTACACTCTTTCCTATTTCGGTACTGAACTACAGCAAAATGTCAGTAATTCATCAGTCAGTACAGTCAGTCAGTCAGCTTCGAAATCACATAAGAACTGTTGTGTAAGAGATTCTTCAATGTTCATAAATCGCTCTGCTTACGAAGTTCAATGTGTAATAATAACACTTTATTTTCTATCCTAAATAACATACCTATGATCTATTCTTTTTCTATTGATCAAAAACGTAAACAAATATAGCGTCGCCATGGTCACTGGACTGTTTTAAAGATGGGATTTGTACATTAGGTATTATCTAAGAGAGTTGACTCAGTGAGTTAATCATTTAGAATTTGTTCGTATTGTTTGATTAGTTCTATATCTTGAATTGTTTGTTTACCTTTTTGATCAATGAAAAAAGAATACAATATACTAGTACTCCTATCCTCTCACGCTGTCACATATTAATAAAATTATACTAATATTTATATCTATACACAATTATCATACTAATAACGCGAAAGTTTGTTGTATGGATGTTTGTTACTCTTTAACGTGAAAACGGCTAAACAGATTTCGATGAAATTTGTCACACAGATAGTTGATCACCTGGATTAACATAAATTATACTTTTTATTCTGGAAAAATGTTAGGTTCTCGAGCGATTGTCTAAAAATATAAAACATAGTACTGTAGTCAACAGTAGCGGCGCCATCGTCGTCAAAGCGATAAAGATATCAGGCGTTATATCAGGTGTTATATTTTTTACTAGCTGGCGCCCGCGACTTCGTCCGCTTTGAAAAGGAAAAAAGTAGCCTATCCTGTGTCCTGTAAGTCTAAATGTTTATCTACCAAGTTTCATGAAAATCAGTTAATTCGTTTAAGAGTTATGGAGGTACAGAAAAAATTCTAAAAATCGTTAATTTAGTTTTAGTATCATGTATAGAGCCTATAAACACGATATCTCTGAAAACAAAGTAACTTACTCCATGACCAACCCTTACAGATTTATTATTAGTATTGATTTTTTCAACGCAGATGAACTCGCAGGCACCAAATTAAAGGTTATGAGTTATAAAAGTTATAAAATGAAATCTCTGTCTACTTCTATCTATTTTCTGCTAACTTTTTCCAAGCCTGCCAACGTGGATTTTGATGTGGTTTTCACTAATGGAAAAAGCATAAAATTGCATCCTTGAAAAGCCTGCAAAGCCAAGCAGTTCGCGTGTAAAGCTATAAATGAAATAATAGAGAATCGTTATTCTTCTATACCCAATTTTGAATGAATAAAATTTAAGTATAAAATGTTGGTCACGTCACCTCTAGCACGTTAGGCCATTGTCGATTTGTATTTTTAAACTATTATGTTAATTTATTGCCTGTAGTACTTTATTATGTTTGTATTATATTTCTTGTTATACAAACCAGTAGAATATCGTTTTGATCTGATTTTATAATGCTTATGGTATAATAAAAATAAATTTAGCATAGTTTTTTTTCACTTATTTATGCAGTGACGACGTTGAATTAGGTTTTTATACACAGATTAGGTACATACCTAATATGAAAACTGTGGCCATGATTGTAGAAAACTATTTTAAATTTTTAAACTAACAACTTCAATGTGAAAAGGAATTGTTCGTTGAATTCAAAAACAGTTATGTTTTATATAATACTAGATGGTGCCCGCGACTTCACCCGAGTTAAAAGTAAGGGATGTATAGCGCCTGACTAAATGTGTAAAGCAATATAACGCCCGAAATCTTTGCTGTTATAAAAATTTCAGGGGTTGTATTTTTATTTTTAGTAGATAGCTGGTGCCCGTGACTTCGCCCGCGTGATTTTTATATATTAAAACCTTCCTCTTGAATCAAAACCTGTTGCGTAGTTTTAAAGATCTAAGCATACATAGGGACAGACATATGGGAAGCGACTTTGTTTTATACTATATAGTGATATTTTAAATGCTTAATTTTTTTATGCTATGCTCAACACACTAGGCTCACGTTTCACTTTATGTTAGGTGGCTGCAGTCGCCTATTACACAAACAATGCCACATAGTATGTTTAAGGATAAGAATCAGGAAGGTATAGGAAAATGGGTCCTGGCTCACCAAAACACAACAGCACAAATGCTATTATTTTAAATGGGCTGCTTGACTGCGAACTGCAGCCTGCCCTGCCACTACTAAGCATTTTTGTAAAGTAAATAGTCCCTAAGTACTAAGGCTACAGTGTCCACAATAATATGAAATGAAGGAAAGTCAATCTGTCTGAAGTCGTTAATCATAAAAAGTAATTCTTGGCCTCTTTATGTGCAAAACTCAATTACGATAAAAACGAAAAATTCTTCATGGAACAATTAAAAATGTGATTTGGTTAAAGGCAATAAGGAAGCCAATGTTGAACGGTGTCCTTATAGTGTATAGTTTGCCAAATAAATTTATTAATTAACTTATCTTCCGCCATGTTTAAACACATACTCTCCGGTGTACAAGACAAGCTCGCCCCGACTACATAACCATCGTCAATTAGCTGAACAGGACAGATCAATTTTGGTTATCTTTGTACCGTTGCACCTACCACGACCACGACCGCTCGACGAATTTGTTAAAAAAGCTCAATTTTCATTAACTCTTATCTGACGAATCCGAACCGAAACTCATAACTTACGCGAGTTAATTTCTTTTAATATATTCCACCGATATTGAAGTAGTTATAAATAAAGTCCGACGCATAAATCTATCGAGTGGAGTGATGCCAGTTTGGGCGTGTGGCGAGGCGCATCGCAAATTGCGATCTAAATTGAAAATTAAACAGTGAACGTATGCGTTGGTGAGCCGAGTGTGGCGCTTTGGCCCGCGGCGGCGAGCGGCAAATCTGGTCCCCGCAGACACTCGAGGAAGCCGACATCAAATCTAACCCCAACTACTCATTTCCTTTTCTCCAATGGTCCACTGACTTAACTTGGGGGTCGGTTCAGTTAACTAGACTCTGATTAGTTAAACCTATGACTTAACTAGAGCTGAAAGAGCTTGGTTGGCGCTTTTCCCCATCAACTACTGATTTCCTTTTCTCCAATGGTCCACTGACTTAATTTGGGGTTGGTTCGGTTAACTGGACTCTGATTAGTTAAACCTATGACTTAACTAGAGCTGAAAGAGCTTGGCGCTTTTCCCCATCAACTACTGATTTCCTTTTCTCCAATGGTCCACTGACTTAACTTGGGGTTGGTTCGGTTAACTAGACTCTGATTAGTTAAACCTATGACTTAACTAGAGTTGAAAGAGCCCGACGCTTTTCCCCCCATCAACTACTCATTTCCCATTGAGCCCGTTTCTCCAATGGTTAAAAGTATTAGCCCTCTTTTTGACTTAAATTAAGGTCGGTTCGATTAACTATAGAGACTGACTATACCTCTAGGTTAACTAAAGTTAAAACCTCCTTTCACTAATGGAAAGAGCGATAAAGGAGCAAAGTATATAATTTGCAGAAAAAATGCACCCGTACGAAGCCGGTGGCGGGTCGGTAGTATTTTATAGTTTTACTGGATACTTGTCGTAAGATTAACCATTTGAAATTTCAAATGTGTTCGAAATCCAAGTATGAACTACATTGAAACACTGAACCGGCCAGAACGCTTTCGGAAATCACGAATAGGAATTTGAAACGCTCCTGTTTTAAAATGTCCAACGGTAGCATTGTGTCTCTATATAGGCTGCGGAAAATAATTCTAAAATAACCTAAAACGGTGCTGATAAACGTTAGTCAGTTTGCAGTAAACGTGTGGGAAAACAATTGTAAAGGCATTCGCATATTGTTAATATGGGCAGGGCTGTCGTTAGTGTTCAACATATTGTCAATGAAGTAATATAAGTACCTACATTCATTCCACATTTCCACGTAGAATTAAACAGAACATTTATCCCCCCCTTTTTCTCTCTTGGATAGCTGGCAGTCTCCTACACTGCCAGGCACAGACATAATTATGTCTGTACATATGTCTGTACCTGGCAGTGTAGGAGACTCTGCGGGGTTATGCCGGATTCGTACCGGCTAAAACCCAACGACGTTCTAGCGCGGCCGTTGATGGGCGGGGTCGTTATGACACGACATCGGTGCCCCGTCACGGCTATCCAGCACGGGGAGGGCTACGCTCTCTGTCAGAACCTCGGCGTACCCGAAAGTAGAGTTACGCCGGCCATCTCGAACTTTTATTCCCCTGGTGTTGCTTATCTTTGTTATGCGGACCCCCCCACCAATCAAGTTGACCGTAAGCCAACTGCAGTTTCACAAAAACAAAAACCTGCAACCTAAAATGAGCACTTATTAAACATTGCCATTTTTAAATTGAGCAAGACCAAAGTCAATTTCTAAATAGAATCATCAGGCGGTACAGTTTTGAACATTTTTCAACACCTTGCCTCGATTACACTATCACGAACCTCACGACTTTCGTTGCTGACCGTAATTTGGCATAACGCGTTCACTCTTAATGAATAGCCATTTTGGATCAAGGCTTCTTCACACACACCTACTTTTTGATCCCTGTTTAATTGTATTTACTGTTTTGAAACTTCTGTTGTTTTAAATCTCTACATAATTATTACTTACTTACTCTACGTAATTACATATTTTGACGATACACTTGTTATGTGCTATGTGTTAACATTTACCTTTGTACCTGAGTCATGGATGTTTTTTATTTATAATATGTATGTATTTACAAAAAAAAAAGTAATCTATGTAGTATATCAACTGTCTGGTATGCATAGTATAAGGCTATAGTTGCTTAATGTGGAACTAGATGGTGCTGTGTGGAATATGTGAGGATATAATTATTATAAATTTTTATAAATCTGTTTCTCCGCTTCTTCTAAACCACCCGACGGATTTTTATAATAACGTTTTCACGAATGGAAAGAGCGATCAACTAGGAAGATTTGTGTATATAATTTGCCGTAAAATCCGTGCAAAGCCATGGGCTTGTAGATTAAAGATTTTTAGAAACAGAAAAAATAGCCAATGATTGTTTGTTAGTAGCTATTTAGTTTTATATTATATTTTTTATTCTTTATTTAGAGCCTTTTCCCTAAAGGACATGTCGCCTACTGACGCTCTATATTGCCCTTTCAGTCGTCTATGTGGAATCATATATCGCTATCTCTTTCATACAAAAGCTGATTATTTGTCTCTAGCCACTGCGCCTAATGAGACGCATAAAATTACAACTAGTAAATCCAGATATTACGGTTGCTTTTCGTTTTAAAAATAGTTACATTCGAGCAAGGGTACATTTTAATAGGGTAATGTTGTAGACAGGTAGGCAATTCCTTAACTAACTTTTATAAAATAAAGACCTCTTGAGAATGAGAGTATAAAAAGGTTACGAAACTCATGTGATAATAAACATCAAACTTTAAATAATGTTTTATTGATGAATATTATATTATCTACTAAGAAAAATATATATTTTGACAAAAAACAGAAAATGCAAATAGCAAAATCACATTATTGCTAAAAATAAAAAGGCGTTTGTGCGCGTTCACAGACTAGTTCCTTGTTCGTTTTTCAAATTCAAATTTGAATGATACAGTTTCGACAACGCTTGATGCGAATCGGTCGTGATTGGTCTAATAACTTTTTATGTGTGGGTTTTAAAGGCATATTTGTAACGCTCGCGTTTTTCTAAGAAATCATACTTATATTTTTTACATACTAATAAATAGAATTGAAGTTTCTGTTTGTATTGACATAATAACTAAAATTATGTATAAAAAAAATCTGAAATTTTGTTGCCTGTCTGTTTGTTCCGGCTAATCTCCAAAACGATGGAATGATTTTGACGGGACTTTCACTGATAGATAACTGATATTATAAGGAGTAGCTAAGGCTAATGTTATTTTGAAAATAAAAATATTAAGCAATTCCACAAATAAAGTTAACTTTTAATATCCGGGATAACTTGCATTTTTATTGTTATAGTATTGCACAGCCTTTATTGTATAATATTCACAATGAAACAAAATTATCATAAACATACATAAGCAAACAGATAAAATTATAACGTACTAAAATACCAGTTATAAAAATTTTAACATTACAAATATAACACTGTATGTAGTTGAAGTTTGAACAGACGACTTAGCTAATAATTCCTGCACCATCTTCACAACCAATTGTTTATTGTTATACATTATTAATTTTATCTCATACTTATACTTATTATACATCATTGTACAAAATATTTTATCAAAAGACGACTGCCGTCCGCACCAAAATTGTACCTTTATAACCGAACGTTCTGCGTTATCTATCTCTATTCAATTCTAAATCTTAAAGCCTCCATACCTAATTTCAATTCAGTTTACGTCCAACAATTCACGTTGGTAGTGTAATGATGGTTATTTATCGCAGCTTTGTGTGCAGATTATTGTGTATATCATTACATGTGTGCATGTGGGTCAATGTGCATTCATGTGGAACCGTGCTAAAATTTATAATGGCACTATTAAAACTATTAAAACATTCATTGAGGTCACACAAAATCTAGAGCAATTTAAAGACGCAAGTTTTTTTGGGTTCAGGCATTTATGGCAATATTAGTATACTACAGGGCATCAATATTATCAGCCTGTGTCTCTCCACTGCTAGGTGTAAGCCTCTCTCAAGGCTCGCCATCACATACGGTCTTCTGTCCTACGCAGTATGGCAAAACCTTTTATTTCGTCTGTCCACCTGCTCGCAAGAGTCGCAATTTGCGCTTTCTCCATTCGAAAATACTTCTGTTCTTCTACTCCATCGGTTATCCGCTCTGCGACAGATGTGACCCGTCCATTGCCACTTTAACTTGCTAATTGAATAGCTTCCAAAGAGCATTCCAAAGAATCAAGCGCAAGGCTTCCTCGGCAATTGGTTTACTAGGTAATACCGTCGCTATCAGCTGCCTATCAGTTAAAAATACTTTTGTATTACATGAAAACTAGAAATTAATGCTTTATTTATTGTGTTTTATCAAAATTCAAAAAGCAGACAAACTTGTAGTACGCAGAATCAATATGGGTCGGCCATTTTGAATTCCATCCGTTTCCATGGTTACCGCTTGATCGCGTGCGTAGGCGCAACCCGGAGCGATATTTGTTTCAACAAGTTTTAATGTGCCGTTAAACATACGAACCTATCTGTAATATAATTGATATTAAGGCATAATCTTGTATATTCCTCACTGTTCCTCTGTTTTTACAATAATCGGTATACATTTTTAAGTAAGTATCATAATAAATCGTCACACAAGCTGACAGTCACTAATGATAGGTGGCTACCGTCTCCTATTAACACAAGCAACACCACAGGTGTTGAAAGTGCACTGATGACCTTAATAAATTTTAGGATAAGGGCTGATCCCTTATCCTTCGAGAAAGTATAAGAAAATGGGCTCTCGCTTTATTCAGTAGCAAAAAGTAAAAGCACACGTGTAGTTATTTCATACTGGTTTCCTGTAAAGGTTTTCTGTACCAGAGCGATTTGCCCAATTACTATCTATCTGCCAGTACTAAATGTCAAACAAAATTTTTGTGTTTTATCTGTTTAATTTATGCCGTTTTATGGATTTGTGAAAACCTGTCAGTACTTAAGAGAGTCATTTGCTAATCTAAATTAATTTGCTTAATCACGATTTCACCAGGATGTCTAAAAATAAATTAGACCAGGAAAAACCTAAATAGTTTGCTAAAACACTTGACGGCGACAAGTTCTCTGATGGTTTATAGTCACGCGATTGCTAATGATGTAACAGAATGAATTTATGAGGCCAAACGTGGGCTTTTGCATTGACAAACAAAATATTTGTGGCTGTATACGTCCCGTTGTCTTTGTCATTAAAAATACTAGGCATAGACAACAAATGATATTTTTATGGCGTGCTATGAAATCCACAACATTTTTTACTAGTTTTGCCACGCTGATTCGCCCACGTTAAAAGCTAAGAGTAGGTTATGTCTCTTCACAATTCAAGCTGTTAGTATAGTTAGTTTTGAACTTCTAAGAGTGAGTGCAGACTATATAACAATTATAACAAAATATTTTATACAACATATTTATATGGCATGTTTTATATGTGTGGACAACATCCCGTGACAAGGATGCACCTTAATATATTACTAGGTACATTAATATAGTTAAGTACTAGCTGGTAACCGTGACTTCGTTCGCGTTAAAAAATAATTTTTACATAGCTAGTGCCCGCGGCTTCGCCCGCGTGGAATATTTAGCCTATGTCCTTTCTGAAATTCTATTTTAACTATTGATTAAAGAATTTTTTTAATCCGATGAGTAGTTTCGTAGATTATCTCCTACTACATACAAACAAACAAACTTATAAATCAAGTATCAAATCAAATTATATAATGTGGACTTATGTAATATGTATGTTATTTAATCTGGACGCACCTTAATATTAATTATAGATGAGAATCATACAACGTTATGCAGAAACAATTCAATTTCGATTTCTGTGTATAAGTAATAACGTTTAATGAACAAAGAATGTTATTACTACTAATAAAAACGTTTGAACAACTCGTATATTATGCTTCATTTTCTTTGTTTTCTCTTTCGGCACTAACAACCATTTAATTGCTTACGTGCAAGGAGGTATCGCACGCGAACACATTCATATGTAACAATTTACATGACTTCGTCACTAAATATGTTTTTCATTACATTTAAGTATTTATTTGCAAACATTTTTGCTCTTTCTCATGCAAACTGCGATTGCTCAAGAATTTTTTTAAACTTAAAAATTACGACTTTAAAATTAAAAGACTTTTTAAAACTTTAAAATTTAAATTAATTAAAATTAAATTACTTAAAATTTTGACGAGCCCGTTGGATGAGTGGCAAGGGTGCTTGCCTAACGTCTCAGGGGCCCCGGGTTCGATTCCCGGCGGGGTCAACTTTGGAAATTTTAATATAATTTTCAAAATTGACTCTGGTCTAGATTTGAAAAGTAGTGGCAGGGCACACTGCGTTTCGCAGTCATTTGGGCAGCCCGTCTGGCGGCAGTAACCACCACCTTACAGAATACCACCGTGAAATAACAGCATTATGTGCTGTTGTGTTTCGGTGAGTGAGTAAGGATGCCAGAGCCCATTACCTCATCCCTTATCCTTAATCCTATAGTCTACAGCGCAGTAGTAGCACTTATGGCGTTGCTTGTGTTATAGGCGACGGTAGCCACCTACCATCAAGTGGACCGTCAGCCTGTCTGTCGACCTTAACATAAAAAAAACATTGATTTTATAAATTTACCAGAGCATACAAGCGTATACGAGTATTGTAGGTAAATAATCTTCTAGGTTCAAAGTTTTAAGTCTAGTTCTTAAGCCTTGAAGGTTTACTTAGTCTTCAAGGAATTTTTAAAGTGCTCGAAATAATTTTTGCAGTAGTAAGAAATGTTTTGAATAACATAAAACAACATGCTAACATAAAAGTATACTTAAATAAAAATCTATATAAATATAATACATATCATCAATACTAATAATAAATCCGTAAGTGTTGTTCATGGAGTAAGTTACTTTGTTTTCAGATATCGTGTTTATAGGCTTTATACATGATACTGAAACTAAATTTACCATTTTTAGAATTTTTTTCTGTATGTATGTATGTTCCTCCATAACTTAAACGAATTATCTGATTTTCATGAAACTTGGTAGATAAACATTTAGACGTACAGGACACAGGATAGGCTACTTTTTCTTTTTCAACGCGGACGAAGTCGCGGGCGCCAGCTAGTTATAAAATCGTTGTCACTTTTGTCTGTTTCTCAGCTAACTTATTTTAAACAGAAACCTATTTCGATACGGTTTAATTTTCACTAATTAAAACAGAAAATAATTGCATCCGTGTGAATCCGGGGTCGTTAGCAGTCTATAAATCTATAAAACGCATTAGTACACGAGCTTCTATTTCTTTATCGTGTACACATCCTTAATAAACAGCATTAATGTGTCTGTTACTTAAAATAAAACATGTATTTGCATAATACATAATAGGCAGTACTAAATGGGGTTACCAGATCATTAAAAAGCTTTTAGTCTAATCATGCTTTGTCTAGTCTAAAATAACATAAAGCGGCTGTTTTACGATCTCAAAACTAGTTATAGATTTTTAAAAGTGAACTTCTGCTACTGTGTCTTATGTGAATTTAATAAATATAATGGACACTTGACTCCTGTCAGTCACAAGGTCAGCAGTGGTTAAGTTCTGTTTCTGTTAAGTTCTGTTGTTGGTTAAGTCTATTATTAATTTAATTTTTTTTGTGTTTACATGATTTTTATGATAGAGAATTATCTATCGATACTTTAATTCGCAAAACGAATAACTCCACTTTTGGTTGAAAATGACTTTTTGATACAGGAGAAACTTAATGACAATTAGAATTTAATTTTTAAAAGGTCTTTCGATTAATACGAGCCATAATTTAAAATGTAAAATTGTCTTTTTTTCTTTTCTCGTATCATACAAAAAAAAATTATAACGTTTTTAGTCTCCCCTGTAAAGTTTGCCTCAGAGGAGTTATTTGGTTTGCGAATTAAAATATACAGGACGACAGGTGTAGGTTACCTATGATAGTAAAAAAAAATGTAAACTATTATAATGTATAACCGACTCTCTAGATAAAATTAGTTTTGTTTTAATAATTTATTTATTATTCTTTTTTGAATTTATAACCTATTCGCTAAATAACAATGATTAGATAATTTTATTTTTAATGCACCTAGTTAATAAATTTCTTAAACTATTTTTTTGTGAAATAACTTTAAATGTTTCAATGTACGAAATAAATTAATTAAATTTAAATTGAATCAAAAATGAATTCGATTAGAAGTGATATGGTTAACTATTACTATCCATGAAACTAATTTTATATTTAACATAATATTCCAATCAGCTATCAATCAGACTCAATTTCAACATTGAAAGGTTCAAAGTGTGGGAACACAGACCTGATTAACGTAAATATTTTTGAAATTATAATTAATTTCCATATAAAAAAAAAGTTGTATCATACTGTAATATGTCTTCAGCTGCTTAATTTAGAGCATTTTCTACTCCAGGGCTACCGTAAAACAGTTTCTGACAGAATTACTGTTTGATGGCTTCCTCAAATATGCGAGAAAAAGGCCAACAGTAGAGAATCTGTAATACACTATCAAAGTAGCTTCTTGGTGTGTGGTCGCAGTACCTTATAATATTTATAATGGCTTAGTCATATTAAATAACTATTTGAGAACATTTATAGTGGTTGCAATGCGTTAATTAAAATTGTTTTTTATTAAAAGCTTTTGCGGTCCTTTTTGTGATGGCCGTGGGTTCATTGCAAGCGGGGAGTAACTATAGCGAAGCGGATTCGCCGCTTAATACTTTTTCTATAAATAATTTATTCTTATCATGCGTTTTCATTCTTTTAGAGGTTTTAATGTAAATGAGTTTTAAATTATTATCCTTATACCTTATATATTTTTTAATTACATCAAAATTTTAAGAAAAAATAAATTAGCATTTCCAGATATTCTACGGTTTATGATTTTCCCTTCTTATCATTTGTATCTCTGAGGATATATGAAATAGGTACTAGTTTTCGCTTGCCATTTCTTCCGTCTTCTCTCTACATGATTTAGTTTCTTCTATCTACATCAAAAATCGTTTAGTAACATTCGCCTGAAATATTAACAAATGTCCATACATCGATTATGTTATCATTAGTGTATTAGTTAGAAATAGTTATAGAACTGCAGAATAACATGTCTACGAAAAATGCTACGGATTTCCTCAATATGTATATATATATATATTTTTACCGTTAGACCAAATGATCATTACTTCAAATCAACACATCAAATTCCAAATTCTCTCATATGTTCAGGCTAAACTGGTTTTAGAATCTTTGTCTGTTTTGGCAGTAGAACGTTAAATCCGCTGCGCTATCACTGCTTGTGTGTGTGTTTTTAACAAACGCATACACAATATAATTTTATTAAAGTGTTGACTAATACTTGCTGAAGCGTGATGTCGCAGGTGAACGCTTTCATAATGACCTTATTAATAAATTAATTTTACACATTATTTCTCCAAAAAGAAAGCTATCGCTCTTTCGCTCCCCGCTACATCTCGCTTGCACTAACGCCATACCTTAGCAGGCCATAAAAGCAGACGTTAAACCCAGCTCAATGTCTCCCGTCGATCTTAATGAAATTACCGTTTAAGTAGGACTTAAATTATGCGTAAAATGTTGACGTGGCCAATTTTATGCGAACTATGAAGATGGAAACACGATAATGTTCAATTCACTAATTTTCATAGCTGCCTTTTGCAACGACATGTAACCAATTATAATAATTTCAATTGAACTACTGAGACTTTTTGGTTTCGATAGTTCAAATAATTAATGCAATTGAACTATTGACACTAAAAAGTCCCACTTTTTAGTGGGAGTTCAACACAATTGGGAGTTCAATAGATTAATATTAATATATTTTTTTAATTAATTTTAACTCAGGAAACCTATACCTATTTAAAACATTTATACTTATTGTATTTTGAAAAAAAAAAAAAAATACATGAACAGTATAATATTTTTTCAGGATAAAAAATATGCTATATGTTAATCCTGGTTTAAACTATGTGTATAGGCTTAAGTATATAGGAGTCTATATCCGTGCAAAGCAAGAACGTGATACTAGTAAGAAACTTATTATAACATAGAGCTTCAGTCTCTAGGCGGACTTTTAAAAGTTTCACCTTTCAAAAGGTGTGATGCCCGCCCATTTGCCACCTCCGCCATCACAATACATTATCTAGACATTTTGAGATATCGTAAAAGAAGCAATTAATAAATGAGTAATTAGTTTTTGACGCGCATAAAAACCGTAAATTATATTTTACATGAAATAACTTACCTGATAAAATATGCATGATTTTGCTCTTTTTATCTTACCATGTAAGTACATAATAATTACCACTGACCTTCTCTTTGTAGAATGCTCGTATATTCCTACTTCTTTTATTTTTATTTTTATTCGTAGGTACGTTCAATTTTTATTGTTTCTTCCCTCTCGACACACTACAAACGAATAAAGTTTTAAACTTTAATTTTCATTGTAAAAACTTTGAATATTTTGACTTAAATACTTACGTCTTTAAATTTTCTTCCATACAGATTCCATATGTAGGCAATATAGATTATTGATGATGACAAAATCGGGGAATACAGTTTGATGCTGTATATACATATAAGTAGATATGTAACTTATCGTCTACATACAAAATTTAGTTCTACCTACCACTCGATGGGTAAAGGATCAAAGATTTTTTTGGTATATATAATTCGTTGGATATATACACGTATTCACGTAAAACACACGACCGTGTCCACGTTACAGCCACATCCAATTTATTATATTAACATTGTGATTAACTTTAAATATTTTAATCCATGTCACGAGAAAGCAATGACTATTGAAATTGTATTGGGCTGTTTTGAACAAAGAGTAAATAATTTTTGGAAAATGTCATTTTAATGCTATTTATTGCGATCTAAATGTACATAACATTCATACTAAAAATATAAGATTCACGATCAGTGAATACGTCACCTATAATGTGAGTTAAATAAAGAACATAAATATATCTGAAACATTGATCAAAACTGTGCGCGTTTTAAAAAATTATTTATCTGTATTATCCTGCATTGCTGATAAATAAAGTTGTTAATGTAATTAAAAAAAAATGGAACGTAAATTATGTAAATAAATCGAAACACAAGCAAAAGCGCAACTATCCAAGCGACAACACAAAAAATGAATAAAAAGGAATCGAATTTAAATTCAAAATCTCACTATTCCAGTGATCACAGAGCAACGGTGGCATTTTCATAGTCGCATTGGATATACTGGCAACATCGAGTTGTACGTACGCGCTTATTCTGTGGTCTACGCGGGCTATACGATTTGAAACGGCCGGTTAATATTGTAGTAAAAAGATAGCATTGCTCGTTGCATTCCCACAGTGGAGCGTAATCATTTTTTGCTAACTTTACTCTAGGGCTGTACAGGATTCTCTGGCTATCGGAATGTCTTTTTAATTGAAATCATTTGATAAATGTCAAGCATTTTAAGAACATAACTAGAAGGCAATAAGGGCTGGATTAAGTTATATATTAATAATCCGTTTGACGGGAATAAAATAAGATATGCTTAACTTAAATGTAATTAAGTATTTAATAAATATAAGGACGTAGCTAAAGGGACAGGTGTTGTCATCTATAAAACTTAGTAATTCAGTGTGTAGGATACAGGATGTTTATTTTGTAACACCAACTAAAACTTTAGTAAATGTATAAATGCGCTTTTTTATAGAAAGACAATAAAACTAGGTAGAAAATAAAAAAAGTATAAAAAGATAAAGAACTAGTATAGTTAAACAAAGTAAGTCAGCTTATTAAAATTACACTCTAATAGGCTGCATATACTTTCATAGTTAGTCATAGTCAATCTATCGACCACCATTTTACGACTTATGACTTATGATTATAATATAATAATCTATATATTAGCTGTTCCCCGCGCTTATTTAAAAAAATGGTTTAGTTTTTACTGAAAAATAAAAAACCACAGCTTTTTGTTATATGAGTTTAGTTTATAAATATGAAAGTAATTCTTTGTCTAGGTCTAAACCGTTGAAAGTTTTAGTAACTTAATGTTTTCAGGAAATAGCTAGTGAACAATAAAAATGGCTCACGAAATAAACTTTAAAATGAAAAGCTTACCTAAATTTTAATTTTAAATATTCGAAATTCTAACACATAGGTTAACCCTAGCTGTTAACCAAACGGTCGCGGGTTCGAATCCCGCTAGGGGCAAATGTTTTATGTGAACATTTTACCTTTGTACCTGAGTCATGGATGTTTTGTATTTATAATATGTATGTATTTACAAAAAAAAAAGTAATCTATGTATTATATCAACTGTCTGGTATCCATAATACAAGCATTACTTGCTTACTTTGGAACTAGATGGTGCTGTGTGGAATGTGTGAAGATATTTATTTATATTTATTTATTTTATAGGTATAGACTGATCAGCAAAATGGCTGTCATTCCCGTGTCCCCGCAAATAAAACGGTTTCGTTAATATGCGAGTAACTGTTGACAGTTCGCGTTATGGAGCCGGTATTTACATTAACGATTTTTGTATTATTTTTACAAGTGCACTTGTGAGCTAGTGGTAGCTGGTTTTGTGATGGTGCGCCAAGCGAATCGAACCGAATACGACGAACGCGACGATGCGCGGCTTCGAACTTGCTAAAAATAAAAGTATTGGCTACAATTAGTTGCTATAAATGTAACATGGTTAGTTTGTGACCAATTTGTGACTTACCAAATAACTATTATATAAAGTTGTTGACTAGCTGGTGCCTGCGACTACATCTGCGTGGAAAAATGAAATATATAATATAAATTAATAGGATTTTGGCCTATTAAGTTTGTTTGGTTATAGTAACAGTGCTAATAATTCTTAATGAAGTCGCCATTTTGTCTACAAATGAAACAATTTAAAATCTTCGTACTTTTCACCATTCAACTATAAATTATATCCCTCCTTTGTGAAAATAAGTCAGCAATATACTTACGCGAAAGTTACCGAAGTAACGAAGTATGTTATTAAAACGATCATAACTATCGTCTCAATTTCTTTATATTCCAGGCCAACCTTATTATTAATAAGTTGCTCGGTTCTACGCACGTGGCGCTCTGTCAGCTAGCGGCCGGGAAAGTAGACATCTTTGAAAAAAGTTGTTCAACTCGTCAAGTCGGAATTTTTAGCTTAATATTAGCTTCGAAGACTTTTACTGAGGAGTGTAAATTCATAAAGGCTTTTTTCTAGATTTTATTAATATGAATTATATACAAAATTTTGTCAAGATGTTTGTATGTATTTGGCATAAAAATGGTATAATTCCGGTATTAAGTGGGTATTAAAACATGCGACAATTTCTTATTGCAGTATTACCTACCATATATAATATATTATATATGTATACTTACTTATTAATGTTATAAAGAAAAAGAGCGGAGTTTGTAGGTACGTTTTTTTATGTGGAGAGTAATCTTCTAAACTACTTATAGGTAGGTATTTGAAAAAAAATTCACTATACTTGAAACATATTCCAGATGAATATAGGCTATTTTAGATATACTATGAAAGTCCCCCAAAGACGCGTACTTCTAGTATAAATTAATATTTTAGTTTTTTGGAAGGCTTTGGTTTTGGACTTTGGAACTATTCTCAATCAACGATAATAATTAAATAGTGTATTAGGTATTATATTATAATTCCTTAAAACCCTGGCAAACACATAGGTATATATTTAAAGACTGAAATATATTTAACTTGCTGCTGCCCGCGACTTCGCCCGCGTAACTTTGTAAATTATATACTAAAACCTTCCTCGAGAACCTTTCTATCCATTGGTGAAAATAACATGAAAATCTGTGCAGTAGTTTTTGAGTTTATCGCGAACAGATAGACAGACAGACGCGGCGGAGGACTTTGTTTTATAATATGAAGTGATTATAATATTATTAATTAAAAAATTTGTACCTACATTAATAATATTAATAGTAAAGACGTACAAAAAGAATAGATTCTAGTATACCTAACATACTCGTACATTACCTACATTACAGACAGATGTAACACTAATGAAGGGCAAGTAATTTATATTCGAATTTGTGCATTGAGCAATGCATAGTAGTCAAGATAAATAAGTTTAAATTGTAAATCGATCGATTGATTAATAAAAATGATCGCGAATCAACGATTAACTTCAACGTAACGGTTTCCTGCATTTAATCCTTATTGCACAAGAGCGCACACGCATTGATAATAAAATTCGTCCAATAAGAAGATCGAAACAAATTATCGGGTAATGTTCTCGGACAAAATTAAAGTTTCTGCTTTTATCGACAATATGATTGCGTATTACTGACTATCCGCTTTAATATGATACTACTCATTAATCTTGCTCATTGTAATTTTAATCCTACGCGCCAAGTGTTAAGGTTTTAAATCGTTCGTGTCGTCCGCGATGTATTTTTATTGGGCTAGGCTTTATTCAGTGAGATGATTGCTACGTAAAGGTAGGCGATTCTTTCGCGATATTGCGTTAAAAGGAACGTCGATTATTTGAAATTAGACGTAATAAGATTGGAAAATGGAATGGCATTTAAAATTACTTTTTAACGCATTATTATAATAAAATTTCTAGAATAATTTTTGCTCTCAATTTTTTGTCCGCAACAATTATAATTTTAAATTGTAATTAATGAGACCATGTAAGCAGGTTTGAATTCTGTAATTTTTTTAATTGACCTCAAAATCATTCTACGTATAATAATTAATAAGTATACATATTAAACACATATATATACTAACTAGCTGTGCCCGCGACATCGTCCGCGACCAATTTTTTTTTAATACAAACCATTCCTGATTATCCCTCTATCCATAAGTGAAGACAGAATTAAAATCGGTCCAGCCGTTTAGGAGGAGTTCAGTGACATACACACGCACAGAAGATATATATATATATATATATATATATATATATATATATATATATATATATATATATATATATATATATATATATATATATATATATATATCTTATATATATATATAAGATATTATAATTAGAAGACATTTTTATTTTTGTTCGTTATGAATAAACTCAAAACTAAAAAAAAATCACTAAAAAAGCTACATTATCACTAAGTAACATAGGCTATCAATACTAATAATAAATCTGTAAGTGTAGGTATTGTATGTATGTATGTATGTTCCTCCATAACTCTTAAACGAATTAACTAATTTTCATGAAACTTGGTAGATAAACATTTAGACGTACAGGACACAGGATAGGCTACTTTTTCTTTTTCAACGCGGACGAAGTCGCGGGCGCCAGCTTGTATTTTATAAAGTTACGCGGACGAAGTCGCTTACAACAGCAAGTGTATTAATAAGTTCACTGCCGGACCTTCTATACTCATCTCTGAAAGTTTTTATTGTAAGTTCATTTTTAGTGTCTACAAGTGTATTGAAATTGAGAAACTAAATTGTAGACCAAACCGGGATTCGAACCTGCCTCTGCATTAAAGGTAGCCAATTGTTAGTCTAATCACGCTACCCCTGCTTATAAGAAAATAGAAATGTCATATGAAATTGCACTTTACAATAAATTTTATCATTATTTCTCTTATTTCACAAACAGAATATTTCCGTTTCGATTAAATTCGTACTTAATGTCACATTGAATAGATTTCGCAGTTAATACGATATATAGTAAAATACACTTAAACCAAGTAGTTGTTGTTAAAGATGTAAATTGAATTTGTGATAGATATTTAAGGGCTCGTTCACACCTGAACGTCAACTTTGTACGTGCGGGCTTGTTCGACTTACTTTGAATGCTACTGACAGTTAGCATTTGATTGTCTTTTATAAATTATGCTTTGAAATGTCCAGGCGAAGTTAGTTACTTAATATGGATATTTGTGTTCATTTTGCATAGAAAATTGAGTTTTTATTACAAAATCAGAAAAAAAAAACTATTGGGACTAATGCATAATATGAGTTCTAAAATAATTAAGGCGAGGACTTAGCAGAAAAGCGTTATTTTCGTCGCCTAGTTTGACTTCTTAGAGTAAAATCACAAGTTAGATAAAAATACAGTGCACAATAGACTATATGGAAAAAAGTTTGAATCGGGCAGATTTATAAAAAAAAATGCATTTTCTGAGAAAAATTTTTTTAATAAAATACTGCTAAAAAAACTTACTGTTCACAGTAATAAAAAATTTCCGTGACAACTACTTTTGTTTTTAGGCTTATTAATTAACTTACGTTCTACACTAAAGTTTGAATCGGCTAATTTTATTTCTTTTTTCATATTTTACACAATATTTAAGAAAAAACCTTTCAATTTTATATCTGTTCAGTTATCTCCGAAGCTACAAAAATTTGTTGAGCAAAATTGCACCTTAATTCATAGAATATTAGGTTGCGCTCATTTTGGTAAAAATTGTGTTCGCTCTGAGGTTAGTCCTTGTCTTAAATCGCAGAGGACCGTGAGTGGTGGCGAGCCCTGGGAGATGCCTACATCCAGCTGATTCAGCAGTGGAGAGATACAGGCTGATGATGAAAGTTATTTAAGTATATCTCGACCAGAGATATATTAAACAAGAAAGGATGCGCCCCCAAACAATGTAAATGACGCCTTCACAATTTATCCGCACGGATACGTTTGCTTTCTTGACGTGTTAGTCGTTAAGAGAAAGAAGTTTGTTTTTGCTTACAACTTTCAACCAACCAATGATAACACTTTCTTAGTAGATGTGCAAATAAGGACAGTTTTTTGTCACTGGTAGTATGGTAAGGGCGCATCCTTTCTTTTTTAATATATCTCTGATCTCGACTAAGTCACAATTTTTAGTTAGGTTAGGTTAGTGTATATACTCGCATATATGTGTATATGACAAGTAGGTAAAGTTCAGTACAAATGGAGGCTGCAATCAATGGTTTTTATCAATACGAATAGCTAATTTTATTTATGAGTAGCGGCAGACCTTTAGCTAAATATCAAATTGCAAATGATTCCGCCATTTACGGCTAGATATCGAACATTAAGAATTATACGAATGGTCCTCCATTTAGGTGTGGTTTAGGGTTGTTGTTGCGAATTAAATTAAAACTAGTCATTTTAAGAAAAAAGGTAAATTATTTGTGCTATTACGAACTAAAATTATATTATAAACAATGACCGCAGGTAATAAATGTTTGTGTTTATTAAAATAATATGTTTGTTGAACGATTTTCTCAATTTAGCAGCTCGCAATAAAATTTGAAAATAGTTTAAAATACTGATGTTTTAAATATTTTTTTAAATTTATTATTATTCGAAATTTCTCGAAGACTCGAACAACACAAGTACATACATTATGGTGTTCGGTTAACTGCGATCAAACTTGAAAAGCAGTGCTAATATATAAAAATAATTGCAACAGCACAGAAGTTTTTCGACGAAACTCATTTCGCTGCTACGTCTTCTTTTAATAAAGGGAACCGAAGCGCAGGTGTGCGGGGAGAGGGAAATTATAGGGCTGTTCGGTTACACCCGCGCCTAATGATGGATCGACCGCGACCGCTTGCTTAATGAGAATTGTACTGGCAACCCTATGTACACGCGATATTCTATTTTCAAATTATGTTTCTTTTTTTAAATTCTTATTTCTAATCACTATTAGTGCGGTCGTGGGGACTTCATTAAGACGCTAAAAATGTTTCCATGCTTGCAAAGGTATATTATTTCGATGTAAGTTACACACTCGTATGAAAATTTAGTTGAATTAAAATGTCACTTACTGACTTCTCATTGCTAACTTTTTAAAAGGACTTGACCTGATTGCTTTGGACTTGACGGACTTGTTTTGGAAAACTAAGAAAAATTATAGACTTGACTTGTCTGACTACTCTCGGGATCTGCTACTTTTGATTTTAATTTCAATTTTGCCTTTTTTATTTTAAAAAAGACTATTACAAATTGCTATTTTTACTAATGACACTGGCAAAATAATCGGAGAAAATCTGATGGAGCCAAGACATTAAAAAAGAAGAAGAAGAACTATTATTCCCCATAGGAATAATGGAATAAGGAATATTCCCCATAAGAACACTTCCCCCATAGGACGGGCAGAGCCTAAAGTCTAAGCCTAATTTTATTTCAGAATAAAGTTGTTATTCTGAAATAAAATTTCTTATTCTTATTTATTAATAATTATTATTTATGGACATAATTTTTGACTCGTTTTTTTATTAAATTTTTCTCCTATATTATGTTTAAATTGGTTTCAATATTTCATTTTTATATCTATTCCTCTTTGATATTCTAATTTCAACTTTCATATCTATTAAATACTAATAAATGTCCACGTCTGAAAAGATAATAAATATGTGGTTGAATTTGATTTAATGGCTAAACTAATGCATCTTCCTATTTTACAACTTTTCTTAGAAGGTTACAGGCGTTTGAGTTGGTTCGAGGATAAATTCGTGTCATCGTAAACACATCCAGATAGAGTTTGGCATTGCGAATACTTAAAGTTTATTGATTCAGGATATTGTGCAGTACATTTGCTTTACAACGAACCAGTGTCACATCCGTCCTGGTTTATGTCCATCTTTATGGACACTCAATTTTACTTAAAATTTCATAATAGAAACATCGTGTGCTATATGTACGAGTATATATACCTATTATACATTCACGTGTAGGTATAATACTAAGCAGAAGTCGCCCACATGTCTTCCATTGACTTGCGCTTGCAACGCAAAGTTCGCAGTAGAGCACAGATTAATATTTATTGATTGCTTAAGAGTGCGTATAAAGCAATCAAAATTTGTAATTTCACCAGCGTGGCCCCTTGGACATGACAGTGACACAAAATACGTAGAACTACGCACTACATGCGACGGAAGATAGCGCATCTCGCTCAATAAAAATGTTATAAGTGCCAAAAGTATTAAATATTAATTATTCGTAAACTACAATGTCAAATGAAAAATTGTTACATAGAGCCTTAGATAATATGTGAAGTGAAATTACTGATACACTTTTAGCTTTGTAATGTGTGTCATTTTGAAAATAAAACTAAAATCGATGGAAATGAGAGCTCATTTGGTGATTTTTTTCTATCGAGAAAATTTCATTATATTATGTTTTTTGTTACAGTCGTCACTTTCATTTATAATGTATTTATCTATTTAAAAAAATTAATTAAATTAGACTTTGTTTACTTAGATAAAATTCAATTCTAGGATTGGCTATTTCTCTTTATACCCGCTCTTAACAGATAGTTTAAATTCATATAAACTAAAGCTTTGGTACCTACTTTATAAATTATTGGGATAATTGCAACTATATTATAAAGGCTTAATAGAAGCTTAATTGGGAGAGAAGTTTCTCTGCATGTACTTTTTAAAAATTTTGACTTTCGATCGTTGTGTATTTAGTTAAAAATAAATAGTGTACTTAAATTCTTTTTTGACGACATTTTTTTTATACAAAGTAAGTTACTTTCAATTACGAGTATATGTTTTGTCACAGTAACATGACTGTGTAAGTTAAGTTTTTAGTTTTATACTTATCAAAGAGTAAAACATCTATAGGTTATGTATACCTACGTTACATTTATGTATCATCCTAATATACATGTGTCTCGTGTGATTTGACTATTGAACATTTATGATTATTCGACGAAAACGTTAAGTCGTAACCGCTTGCATTGAAAATACGACGCCATCTTTGGTTTACGATTTGTATTTTCTTCGTACCTACATAATATTAATGGATAACATAACCCAACACCTTTGTAAGATCGTACTTGTATACTAAAATCTCTATATTTTATACGACACTAGCTGGTGCCAGCGACTTCGTCCGCGTCCAAAAATGAAAATCAATAAATAAATAAAAAATAACGCCTGACTTCTTTTTTCTGTTACAGTATTGCCAGGAGATGTATTTTATATTTTGTTATATTATATTATGATATAACAAAATTTTATATTATATTATATTTTGTATTTATATTATGATTTTGTTGATATATAAAAATTATCTAATAATATTTTCTAAATTTTCTTTTCACATTTGTCGGACTTCATATATGTAGAATATTTAAAAAAAAGACGAATTGCTTCAGCAGTTTTTCTAGAGTTTTACTCATGAAACTCATTTAACAATTCATTTTTATTTTTATTCACTATAATCCAATTTTTCTTCAACATAAAAAAAAAACCTCCACATTTGGAATTTATCGACACCCGACCACCGACCAGTAATTCACACGATATTCTGTATCAACGATATAGCTTTGCACTGTATTATCATCGGGAATAGAATCACAGTATAGTAAAATAAAACACAGTAGGTATACTGAATTGTGAATGAATGTTTTTCTCAAAAAATATCAGTTTTTTTTGGTATTTAATTAAAATAGAAGGTATTTACGGAAGACAAATAAGAGCACGAACAACCTCTTATTGTTTCTTTGCGTGATGTACCAGTACTCATTTCCCTTTTTCCATCTTGTCACTTTCCATTTTTGTCACACTTTAGCATAGCACTTGCATTCCCTTGGTTTTGTTTGATGGTAACCAACTAGTATTAAGAAAACCATAGGTCTCCTTTTGTGATACAAAAAGTATGTAATCAGTGAAACCTTGTAAAATTAAAATTTACACCATTTACCAAAATATTTGTAGATTATGTCATATGAAAATAACACTCAGTAAACTTTTATAATTATTATTTATAGGCTGAATAATAAAATAGGTGTCAAAAATATTAATTTTATTGAAAAGATAAAAATATACAACGATCCAAAAGTGATTTCATGCTAGAATGTTGCTAAAACTTTTTAAGAAAATTATCATAAAATTCAACCCTCCCACACCCCTGAGAGTTTGTAACACGCACAGCGTGAGGATAAACTATTTGAATTTTGACAGTATCTTCTTCTCTTAAAGTTACTGTGATAGAACCTTCAGTCTGGTTAGTTATGCGTTGGTGCTATCTTACAACGATAATGTCCGACACGCTTGCTTGTTTTACTTGCATTTGATACAGATTTTAGGATTTTCTTACAATACTCTAATGTAATTATTGAGAAACCCTGCTCGTTGTATCGACTACGGAAGCTATGATAAGTACGTTATATATTTTTATATGTATATTTGATTCACAAATTTGACTTGCATATACACTATTGAACACATGTAAGGCTGGCGCGCACTATATTACGAGTACTATACCTATCTATATTAGTAATAGGATATCTATATTAGTATGGTTAGTGCCGCAGTTAGTATAAAACATTATAAAAGCTTCTTCGTTAAATTCGCATAAACATATCGTACGGATATAAAGGGGCCAATGCACTCACCAAAATATAACTAACCAGCAATTAAATCATAAATTCCACATCGATACGAACCAACCAACAATCACACAACACACGAAACAAAACGAATTCGAAGAAAAAACGAGAATCGAATATGTACTGGTTACAGTGTTGCCCAGCAATCGATTTCTTAGTTGGGTACGAAATTAGTAGCGACGCCTCCTTTTTCTCTCTCGATAATACGTCCAAACATATTGTGAGGTATAACGGAAAAGAAAGAAAGTAATAATTGATTTATTAGAACCCGAAAAGTTGTCGGAGATTTTTAAACGGTGTGTTTCCGTGTTATTGGATCGGGCAATATACTCTCATTGGCAAAGCCATCTTGGCATGTTTTGGCTATGTGGCGCTCTCTATGAGTCTTGTGAGTAAGCTCGCTGTTTCTCAACCTAGGTCATCTAGGTAAACTCTGCAAGATTAAATAAGAAATGAAAAGACTCGTAGACAAACGAAAGACACCGACATAACCAGACGGATTAGTAAGTTTAAATGGCAATGGGTAGGACGCCATTGTACGTCTGCTGGATATTCTTCACTCACAAGATGGTCTGACGACCTAAAATGAGCCATTGGTCAAAAATTATCATAGTTTTTTATTTATTTATTTGGAAGCCAACACAGTATACAACAATCCATACACTTATTAACATTTAAAAAATCCTTTATAATATTGTATACTCCACTTATATTCAGATTCAGATTTAGGCTATATTCAGGCTGCTTCACCGATCCTACTAAAAATAACCAAGAATTACCGAGAAGAGCCGGTAATGCATGATTTTGGCAATTTTAGTTAAACGGTGAGTGAAACCGCGGGACAAAATTAGTAATTAATATACAAAATGCATAATATATATTCTAAAAGTGCAAGTTAAAATAGCTAGCATTGTACAAATTCTTATTGCGTGTGTGCGATAAAGATCTACGAGTATCTCGGGTCGATATTCTTTAACGTTTCATCAGCAAATATTTCACTAAATCGGTGCCCTACCCTCCTGAGATCATAGCATTGATAATATGCAAATGAACCAGTCGACGATTTAAAAAATAAAAGGGTTCACGATGGGATCGTTGCCCCCTTAAGTGACCTAAATAAGATAAGTCTAAACGACACATTGGAAGGCCGTTAGCTGTCAGTGAGTATTACGGATAATGTTGCTAGATTTAAATAAGTATTTAACTTCGCATTCAGATTATCCTCGACACTTGCCAATAATTCTTAGAGTTTAGGAGTGACAGTCGAGTCGTATCCACGCTAATCAATATTTTATTTATCGTTTCACTTTAAGTAAGAAAATTAGAATGTCCCATGAGACAAGTTTGGAGAATAACTTTTGCCCGCGACTACATCCGCGCTCCTGTTTTTTAGTTAATAAAACATTCAATCTTTATTGCACACTGGCTTTTGCACGCGTCTTGGATACTATATATTTTTATAATATATAGTGTATATTACCTGCTAAAAATGTAGCTTTCTATAGTTGGAAGAATTTTCAAAATCGGTCCACTAGTTTGGATAAATACCTCAATATATCACGCTAATCTCCGTTACTGCATAACCGATAACCGTTATCTTAATCTATAAAGATACGCGGACGAAGTTACGAGCAAAAGTTAGTGCATAATGTGTAGCGAACTAAACTGCTCTTTGATTAGTCACTAAACCTCAAATACTAATAAAGTTAGAACCTCACTTCAGCATTTATTTGTTACTTCTTTTCTCGCTCAATTTTTTGTACTATTTTTGTACTTTATTAAAAAAATACATCAACACCTAATTAGGTTTTTCTGTGGACATCGCAAATTTATTTAAAAAGTTTTGTTTTATTTATAAAGCAGTCATTCTGCGTGAAAAATCTTCTTAGCGTTTTATTTATGTCTAAAAAAAGTAACATATATCGTTTTGATCGTTATCATGATGGAAAAATCGTGTATGGAGGACAGCAAGGGTGTAGAAACTGGTTCTGAAGGTTCAACTCAAACCTTCTCTGTGTTATAAATAAATAAGCCCAATTACTTTCTATTTAAAATGCCACGATCACATGTTAAGTCACACACCAAGATCATTATTAATAATATCGATTGAATTTTTAAGAACAAATTGTCATAGCAACTATTACCCATAATATGATAATGGTGTACAAAAAAACAAAAAATACGTATTAAAACAAAATTATAGATACTTTAATCACTCCTCCATTCACAACAGTAATTTTTTTATAAATTTAAAAATTATATTTGAGCTTACCTATATCTACCTATATTGTTTAAAAATATAAATAGATAAGAAAATTTAAATGGAGAAGTTATTTTTGCAATAAAATAAAAAAGGCAAATTAAAGAAACGTCAGAGATTACAATGCTACGCTTTTTATAATTTTTTGTAAAATAATTTTTTCAAAATGTTTTTACAAATTTTTTAAATGTTTTTCCACCTTTCTTAAAATTTTATATTATATTAAATTAGATAAAAAATAATCAAATAAAATACCTATAAAAATTTGTCTATCTATTCTCGGATTGGACTCTTTTTTCGTCGTTTTTACTAGTATAATTTTATAATGTCCCTGGACCGGCATTGAATGACCAACATATTTGTGATTCAGTCCAATATAGAAATAATTGTAATGCAAAATTATCGTTTAAATAGCGATTTATATAATGATTTTATCAATCACTAAAAAATGCGCATAATAAAACTATTTTGCAATATTATATGTATTACGTAAGGTGAATTTTCAAGTTCGGTTAGTATGAGAAAACGGATTGCGAGATCTTTATCTGGCTCTTCTTATCACATTTTAAATATCATTTTTATACTGTTTATACGAAAAACACAGAATAATTCGCTTTAAAATTATTTAAATTACAAATTATAAAATAACTATAGCTGTTCCAGCGAACTTCGTGTCGCTTTAGAATAAAAACCCGTTTCATACAAAATGTATGAGAAAATGAATATTCTTCATATTTTTTGTGAATATTTCCATTGTTTTAATAGTTATTTTACTATTCAGTACAGAGACAAATTCAATAAATCCAATATTTTAAAAATCGGTCCAACCGATCTCGAGTTATGAATGGTGTATAAACAAAGGCATTTTTAGCAAATTTTTGTTGAAATATCCTTTGCAGTAGTTAAAAGATTTACTAATTTTAATAAGTTGCTCGGTTCAAAGCTAAAACTTTATTTTTAAACATAATATGGTCATGACGGTTACCATTTAAGCCAACAAATGGTTCTTTTATGTCGATACTTATGTGGATTAAGTTTTTACAAATATGTATATTGGCCGTGCATCTTCATAATATTAATTTATGTCATTAGTTACCTAAAGACGGCTTTTACCTAAATTTTTAAATTTTTTGCATTAGGAAATATCGACAGGATGTATGACTAAATACGAAAAAGAGCGATTTCATTAACGTGATATCAAAATAAAATAATATGTATTTGTGATTTAATATGTCTTTGAGGAACCAAAGGTTCTGCTTTCCTTTTATCTGCAAAAAAAACGTAATTATTAAGTATTGTCTATTTAAGATTAATTTTTTACTTAGGATTATTTATTTCTATTTTATGCAAAAAATGATGTTAATTATAATAATTTCAATATTAATTCAATACAATGTTTTTCTTTATTTTTAAAGATTTTTTTCTTCAATATGAAAACTAAAATAGCTACCCACATAAATAACAGAAACGTACACTATGTTGTTAATAGTCCTTTAGCTTTGCCTCTGATAAATAAACATGAGAATACGTCTCTAAATGGTTGAGCAGAAATGATAAAAAGCATTTGAAAAGCGACTACACTACGGGAGGCAGCCGGTTGTGTCACTGCGTGGACACCAGATTGGACAAAGTACACATAGGAACAGTGCACGAACTATTGGGAGAAAGAAAAATATATTTCTCAGCCAGTCACCGACAGATGTTGCTTTTTCAGCAGCTTATTACTAACACTATTACTATGCGCCCTATCAATAAGTTTAAATTATTAAAGGTAGAGATTATTAATTGAGGGTAGAGGTAAAGGAGGACCAACTTACATGGGTGTTAAACTGAAAAAGTGGCAAGCTAAAAGCATAAAATAGTGGTTCATAAATTGACCAGAATGACGCTAGTGTAGCATTGGTGTTTTATATGATTAGTTGGTTGCGTAGTTCATGAAATAACCCTACGAATAAATAATTCGTAGAAATAACCGTAAATAAAATACTACTAGTGCGTCACACCCCAATGCTACTACAGCGCCGCCTAATTGAGCGTATTCGACGGACACTTTTTCATGTACAGAGTCGTTCTTCCTTTACCTTTACCATCTATCAGTACTTACCACGTATCAATTTTATTATTAGGATGTCAAAGCCAAAGGGGTCTATTACAAACTCATAGTTTCTTCCAGCCAGTCATATTTACTTTACCAAATTCAATGTACCGGGCCTGAAGGAAATAAAAGCAGAGCATAAATAATCACTACGTTATAATAAAAGATCTCATCTAGAGGGAAAAATGTGTATTCTTAAATCTGTGACTCACAGAAGAAAATAATATTTTATCATTTACGACTACATACTCTGTATGCTATTGTACTGTGGAGGACT
Source organism: Synanthedon formicaeformis (assembly GCA_945859745.1). Lineage (NCBI taxonomy): Eukaryota > Metazoa > Arthropoda > Insecta > Lepidoptera > Sesiidae > Synanthedon > Synanthedon formicaeformis. Next base: position 1,784,685 of record OX243960.1, on the reverse strand, counting down.
AGTTTTTCGCTTAGTTTTACAGGCCGTCTTTAGTAATGTCAGTTGTCTATGGTCTCTAAACGTGAACATTATTATAGACAATATTTTGTTTTAACAACCTCTTATCACATGGCATTACGCGGTCGCTCCATTCATTAAATTGTTGGTTCGAATATTAAATTCCATATGAGTTTTAAAAACGCATGATTCTTCGAATTGCCACTTCAGTTTGTTGCATAATCAGTTTTATATTGTTCAACATAAATTTTATTTGTAATAAAACGCTAACGGAGTTAAACCTTAAAATGTTTGTTATTGCGTTTTCAGAGAACTTTTTTTAAATATCTATTAAAAGTATAATGAATAAATTCCAAAAAAGAATTAACGGGTCGCCATTTTGAAAAAAAGTTGCCATCAATAATATGATACTTACTTAGTAAATATCTTATCTATAATATAAATAGGAAGACATAATATTTCAGTACGTTTTTCAAATTTATTTGTGATTTTTTTATTGTATTCTATCGTAAAAATAATTAAATTTATAAATATTAAGATTTGCCTCTTGTAATTCTATTGTATTAAGATGGCATTTTTAGTTAGCGATCATAATAAAAAATGACAGTATGTAAAAAATGATAACTTCAAAATAGAAAAAAAAAAAAAAAATAGTTTTCATGTGAAGGTTTCTTCATTTTGAACAGATCGTTTTCGAATGTCACTATATTATATATGAAATTCAATTAAATAATAATAAAAAATGACGTTCTCGTGTCATGTTTGTATATCGCTGTCGTCAGACTTTCGGCAATTAATTCAAAATCTGGTTTCATTAAGAGTGGTCGCACTAAAACTTTTACGACCGAACGGTACAAAGTTTTTGATGGACCGACACACGTAATAGAGAAATGCCATCAATATGCAAAACAAGACAAATTCATTATTACAGCGAGTTTACAAATCGACATGCCGTATTACAACGCATTAAAGACTAGTTTATATCCAATGTTTATCGTTTTAGATGTAACACTATGTTTGCTAGATGATAAATATGCGCGCTTTCGCCTGGTAGCCAGATATTAAACTGCCATTATGAAGATTCTTCTATTCTGGTCAAACGTTTTAACTACATAAGTAAACTAAAATATTGGTTTAAAATGGCATGGGTCTAATTCATTAAAATTAATATGAAACATTAATTTGAAAGCTTTAATTGTAGCTTTTTTGAATTGAAACACAGAGCCCAATTGATTGTACGTACGACTTTCGTTATACTCGTAGCAGTTGCAAAAGCTTCTGTAGTTATAACCGGTTCTGTCTGTTTCTTCGCTAACTTCTTTTAAGCCATTCAATTCGATTTTAAAACCGTTTTCACTAATGAAAAAGATGATAAACAAGGAAGGTTTATGTATAGTGCTAATCCGTGAGCGGGTCTTGTTGTGGAACTAAAACTACTTGTGGAATATACATCCTCAATTTTTTTAAATATATATTTTTAATTCTCATAAACTGTTTAGCAGTTAGTTGGTATAAATTTGCCTTTTTATAAGTTGTATGTTAAATTAAAACTAAATAATTGAATTTTGAAAATTTTTTGAATTTTGAAATTTTGAAAAATTTTGAATTTAATGTCAACCGACAGGAATATTTTTTGTGTTGAAATATTTTAACTCTTATTTTTTTTTTCTCACATATCTTTATCTTGGATTATCAATCAACATCAAAGACAGTGTTGAAAGCTGAGGTCAAAAAAGTAATAAATTCAAAATTTTTATGATATTAGGATATGGCAAATTTGTATGCTGGTTGGGACTCGAACCTACTACCCGAAGCGTTTTAATTACTAAATCTATAAAACGGATAATAAAATTAATGACCAATTAAGAAAAGTTGAAAACTGGAAAATATTTTGACAGAGCTGTTATAAGCAATTCTTCAGCGATCTCTATCAGTAGGTTCTAACGCAGATTTCACTAAATTAAAATCAACATCAAACTACAACTATTAACCCAAAAATAATAGGAAGTAATTAATATAAGTCTTTATCTGCACTAAAACGTCTTCATTAGCTGGCAAACGAGCAACAAGATTATAATTACGTAAAATTCACATTTCATGTGAAACTAGCGAACAGTCCTCGGCTTGGCACAGATGAATTTTTTTCTACCAATTATAATTATGGACAAACCTCCCTAGTTTATCGATTTGTCCATTAGTGAAAACCTTATAAAATTCGTTGGACTTCGCCAGTGAAACTTTATAAAATACATATAGCCCATTGTACTGAGTGATAATGTAGTTTTCTACAGGTGAAATAATTTTCAAAATCGGTCCAGTAGTTTTTGAGTTTATTCATTACAAACATACAAATCTTCTCTTTTTATAATATTAGTAAAGATAATAACTGTACTAGCGACCTGCCATCGATTTCGCAATTGTTTTTTCTGGAAGTTATATAAACACAAATCTCTTTGGTTATAGCTCTTTTAATAACGAGAAATCCGAATCACAATCCTTTGGATGGTTTCAAAGAAGTTACAATAGAAACAGACAGAAGATGACAGCCTCTTTATATAGATGGCTTTGTATAAAGATAGATAGGGTTAGATATAGAATAGATATGCATGTAGAAAAACGATTTATAAAACGTCAAATATATATCTGTTTTTAGGAAATCCACTTCCTATACAAATTACATGCGGTGACAGACAAATTAATCAAATCGTCAACAAATGTGTGTTTAAAGTGAGACCAGTCATTAGTTAAATAAGAATGTGGTAGCATTTGGGTCAAAGAACTCGTCAAAAACTGTTGGATTTAATATTATTTATTCTGCAAAACCATCAATGATCGGTTACCCATTATTTTAATTTTAATTAATTATCAACAAGATCAGGTTAGTACCGTTAGATAAATTTATTATTATAGTTTATTTAAATGATTTTGTGTTTACACAAGCAAAATGTTTTTTCGAAGTAGAGTCTATTCAAATTAATGGGCAGTTTTTTTAGGAGCTCTTTTGTCATAGTACTGACAACCGGGTCTATTGTTGTGAAATAAAACTATCCAGGGCTCAAATTAGTAAAAAAGTAGTATTTTTTTTTCTAATCTGAGATGCAGGAGTTAAGTGGTATATGTATTTTTATATTGTATAAGTACAGAAGAATCAGATTTAATGAAACTAAAGAGTAGAGAAGGTTAAGGTAGGAAAACCTATCTGTAGTAAAAGTCAAAAACTACACGATAAATAACTTATTGGTAGGTAAAGGTAAAATTAAAAAAAATCATCAATCATCATCAATACTAATAATAAATCTGTAAGTGTAGGTATTGTATTTTCATGAACATTTTCATGAAACTTGGTACGGGACACAGGATAGGCTACTTTTTTTTTCAACACGGAAGAAGTCGCAGGCACCAGTTAGTTAATTAATAAAATCCATGACTTAATAATTTCCAAAAAGCTAACCTACCTCTAACCTCTTAGTAACCTCTTAGTACAACTTAAATATGCTTAGAATTAGTTTGAAACGGTGGTATATCCAAAATATTTTCTCAAAGCATTAGCCACATTTCAACACCACATCAACTCACGCGCACCGTCTACATTCCTTCTTACGCCGGCCATCCCGATCATTTATTTAGAAAGCCTGCTCCGTCGTCACTGAAATTTGAACTTTCTCTGCCTTAGAATAAGGTGTGTATCCCACACGTTCCCCAATGGAGGTCCGTAATTAAGGCCCATGTTACTTCAGTCGACATGATATTGTTTTTTATAGTGGAGCAGTGTATCCCATAGATTGAGGTATTTGATGGGTAATAGCGCTTCTACAAAGTTGCTTCGCGTATTCTAAAATACAAGATTAATTCCATGTTCGCTAATGGTTCGTTTTTGTCGGATGCATGAATATATTAATATTTTTTATAGTTCTATAAGGTTATTATCAGGTCTGGAGGTAAACATAAACTTTCATTGTTCTCGTGTAGAATTCACATAAAACTTTGTGTATTTTATTTTGAATTTAAAATATTTTTGTTATGGTGTACAATTACAGTTTTATTGAATCGAATGTAAAAGTATTATTTATTTGTTTCTCAAAATTTTCATTTAAAAAGATCTGAGAACATTAATATACAAAAAATAATAATTTATTGTTTATATTATGAAAAATAAATTATATAAATTAAAAAACATCTCGTGACAAAATATTTTTGCCAAATTCGTGTTATACTTTTGCCAGGCATTAATTCGGGAACATTAATATTTTTTTGGATGAAAGGTATTCTTGTGTCCTTTCTGTATCCCTGACATGGTTTGTAAAATTTAGTAAGGTATTGATAATAATCATTAACCACAGTCCATAACTTAACTAGGTATCCTTGTAAGCCACTTTCTAATGACATAATAATATGTACCTCTACAGAATTCTAAATTCAAAGACTCAAATTAACACTAAGTTTTTAGTTATGAAAATATATGTAGACAAAACAAAAAAACATTTATTAATAAAATAAAACACTAAAAACAAATATATTGGTTGGTTTTCTAAGTTACCATTTTTTTTTAATTTTTTTAAAGCTTTCTGTGTCATCAAACTAATCTTTACCCGTTTTCAAACTAAAGTTTTTATTTTGAATAAAATCACACAATTTCAGATTAAAACTAAATGTTCCGAAAATATATACGGAGCGTTTAAAATCTTGACAAGTTTTAAATAAGTCTAATTTAGTTACAATACGAAATCCCATCCACATTTTCGCCCAATATTTTAATGCAATACCACTTTATTCGGACCTCTGTATTTAACGTTACGCGTTCTAAAGAAAGGTCTTTACAAAATGGTTTCTTTTAAATAATTTGGCAATTTTAGTTTGAGCTCCAGGCTCCTACTTTTTATTCACGATTTTATACAGTTTTAACACACTGCAGTGGAGAAGGGAAGGTCAAACAAGAATTGGTGGTTGAATCAAAATTGTTAGCTTAATAGTGTACATTAATTATAGTAATTTCATTAGAAGGTACCGTTTAAAAGGTTTAATTATTGAGTATTTTTAAGGTAATTTATACAGGCACTGTTAATTGTAGCCCTTGAATGAACTTGAGACTTAGTATACTGGTTTATTTGGAAGTTTCAAATGAGATTGGAATGTTACTATTGAAGGATTAATACGATAATAATTAATATTATTCTCGTATTCCTTCAATAATTAATTAATAATTAATAAATTAATTAATATGACTTAATTTTTGGGCGCCTATGAAATTTAAAATTTACATACCTACTGATTTTGATATTGATATAAAATTTAGTAGGACTGTACAATTCATTTATATTAACCTTTCTATAATAACATGAACTGGGAAATTGTCCTACAATCCCACAACTGTTGAATGAAGTCCAACAATAAAAATCGCAAATAGCGGACTAATAATATTAGTCCATAGGCGTTAGAATTGTTAAGCATCAGTGGCTGAACATCATGAACTATTAGAATTAATTATATTTTTAGATAGTGATACCACCCGTGGTCGTGCTATCGGCTACCCGTTATCGGGTCCATCTGACCTGCGGGTTCAATAATTGTGGATTGCAATGACCACAGACGCTCAAACTGTTTACGAGAGGCAAATGGTAAGGTTTTAAATATCATTGTTGAATACTACCTTTAATAAGTGATTATTTGATGGTGCTCATCAAGTACCAGATGTTAGTAATTAGTTATAAACCACAAATTCACACTTAGAATTTTATTCACACTAACAATCAACTTTTGGAAATATTTTTGAATCGTAATTATTTTGCACGCGATGAGAGTAAACGAAGTTTCAGTGTAAAGAACACGTGACGCCTCTCGAAACGTTTTCGCATGACATCTACCACTTTCTATAATATTTGATAGCCAAAGAAGTTTTACTTCTTAATCATCCGAAACGCATGCATACTCTGTACACGCGCATGTATTTTATTTGTTAAATGTAAATGTAGATTTTGGTAACCAAATAGATAAATATCACCTTAATTTGCTGTGTTACACTAAATAAAATAAAATTGACTTAACTGAAATGCGTGTACATAGGTGATGAAATAAAAATAAAACACAATATCACAATAAAACATAACAGTTTGAGAACCGATGTCAAATCAATGTAGGTCACAGAGAGTGAGATCTATTTATTATATGAGTGATCACCGACACTGTGGCAAGGCTAGCTACTTGTGTGGTGTGAGCGATCTGACTGATACGACTGTTTTTTGCATATGTACAATCGTTAAAACAATTAAATAACATACAAGCAAGTAGAGACTATAAATTAGCGATAAACGTATTCATCTATTTGTATATTAAAGTAATCTCTTTTAGATTTCAAATCGTACTTTTAATTTTTGTTATCTTTGTGAATTGGTTTAGTTTAACAAAGTTCTTTGATTTTGTCTGTCTTAGTTTGGATTCAAATTTGCATACCGTAATTACATACCATAAAAGTTTATAGTGAACGTTTTAGTTTTGTTTAATTTTTACGAATTACAATCCTAATTAATATAATATTATAGATGAGAAAGTGACTTTGAATGTTTGTTACCTTTTCATGTAACAATTAAAAACTCACCGATCATCATGAAATTTTCCATACACATACAGAAAAGTTAGAAAAGTTCATAGGGTAACATTCATCTAGAAAAAAGTACTGTTTACGATGTTCCGATGTTGTCATTTAAAAATATATTACATAAAAATTAAAAATTAACGTCTAACAAAAATATTGAGCAATAAAGATTGAATAAATGTTGTGAGATTTAATTTAATTGAGCGGACGCAGTAGCAGGCAAAAGCTAGCAAAAAGCTACCTAAGACTATTTCAAATATATTTAATAAATTCACAGCTAAAACAAAAAAAAAAATTATGAACAATTAAATAATTGAACTTAAATATGTACTCGACTGTACCGTTATCAAATAATCTAGAACCTATATTACCAATGTTAAATAAGCCACGAATTAGTGTTAGGTATGTGTTAAGACACTGTCTCGATGCTTGAGTGAACTTGAATGCGGAACTTTGAGCTTTTGAACTTAAAAAAGACTTAAAAACAACAAACTTAGTGGACTAAAATTGTGCCTTAAATAATAAAATGCAAATAATTTTGAAATTTAAATAAATTCCTTAACATAAATCTGAATAAACTTGATCAAGCGAACAATGCTTCTGCCAATTAAGTCACTACTTAACCACTCGAGAGTGTAAATTGCTTATAATTCACCGCTAAATTGGTCCATAACAATTAGAGCTAACCTGAATCAAGATTATCTAAGTCACCATAACTTTATCTAAGTTATTATGTTGTATTTAAGTTGCAAAGACGCTTGGAATTTAAATAACAAGTTAGGCATTTTGATTGTATATTTAACTGTTAAGTTACAGATTACATGGCTCACTTGCGTTTTAAAAAGAATATTAATAAACTAGCTAAGGCCGGCTAAGGTACTGTATAACATCTACTTATATTTTATTATATATACTTAAATACTTAAATATACTTATATACTTAAATAAAAGTAGCCAAAGTTACTCCTTTTCACATCAGCTGTCTGCCAGTGGGAGTCTTGTCTAAATCGGCATATCCATTTCGGAGATTAGCAGGAACAAACAAACGAAAATTAAATTTTAAAAATTGTTTTTTTTTTTTTTTTTTTAAATTACCGTATATACTTTGATATACATTTAGTAAAAAAAATTGTTTTGATTGTTACAAATAGACACTTCAATTTTTTTTTATTAGTAAATTATAATATTAAAACGATGCCCTCTTGATCTCTTGTTCTTGTATCTCTTGATTCTTAAAATATTTTAGAATAGGAATGAAAATATAAATAATTTTAAAATTCACATTTGGTTCTAAAAATCATTTAATAATTAGTTAAAGTTTGAACACATTTTTTAAAATTTAGAATAATTCTTAATTTTAAAATTGGTTTCGCAATGAAATTTCGAATCTATAAATTTATTTATTTATTTATTTAAATCGAGTTATCTTTTCCATTTTTGATTCAAACGTTCGTAATTCGAACACAGAATACCTGTAATCAGTCGACACAGATTACTTTAGATTAAAATATTTAATATCAAAAGCATTTTGACGCAATTTGTTTCTCATGATATTGTAATCGGTATGCACTTATTATCCGTCAGAGGCCGGAATTATAACAATTATTTAACTATTGCGAAAGTTCGCTTAATAAATTTAATTTGTCAATAGCTAGTGGGCTGGTATAATTTGACAGCCGAAGGCCGGTCTAAACGTTGTATAAATTACTTTATTCTATGGAACGTTTACAGATTGGCTTTGTTGTTTCATGATATTTACTTTGAAGATTTTTAGTCTGACTAATATTTACTGTCATTATAACTATAGTGTTACATTTGAAACACGCTTTTTGCAGAAAATATTCGAGCAATAATTTTTTATTAAAAAATGTACTATGCACTTGCAGCATGGCGTGCTTGCGTTATAGGCGACCGTAGCCATCTATCATCAAGTGGACCGTCAGCCTATCTGTCAACCTTAACATTAAAAAAAAACTATAGAACTAAAAAAGTATCACAGTAAGTTGATATAAATTTATTCATCCATACATCACAAGTGAAACGGACGCGATTGGCGAAGACTTATAGATTTATAGGTGCACACATAAGTCGGCACAGATAAGCTTGATCCCAGCTCAACATCTGGTGCTGGGACGGCTTAGAATTGTGGACCTTGTTTTGTCGTACAGCCCACGTTTAGTGTGTACACTCCGATCTAAGTTTTCCGTACTGACGAAATTTTGTTTCAATTTCCACTATGTACTTTTAAGAAAACCTGCCCCTACGTGCGTTCAAGAAAACCTGCCCCTATGTGCGTTCAAGAAAACCTGCCCCTATTTTTTTTATTATTAGAGATGGGTTTACTCTTGGGCAACATCCAACTGTGTAGCGAAGGTGAGGCCTATGATTTAGCGAGCTCACCCAGAAGATGCCTATTCGCTCGAACTTTGAAAATATTTGGGTTATAAATGCGTTCAAGAAAACCTGCCCCTATGTGCGTTCAAGAAAACCAGCCCCTGTGTGCGTTCAAGAAAACCTGCTCCTATGTGCGTTCAAGAAAACCTGCCCCTATGTGCGTTCATGAAAACCTGCCCCTATGTTCGTTCAAGAAAACCTGCCCTTATGTGCGTTCAAGAAAACCTGCCCCTATGTGTGTTCAAGAAAACCAGTCCCTATGTGCGTTCAAGAAAACCTGCCCTTATGTGCGTTTATTTATGTAAAGTCAGACTGAACGGTCTACTTGATGGTGGCTACCGCTGCTTTTATAACCCAAATCATTGAAGAAAGGAATTGAAAATGACATTTCTTTACAGGTGTACTGTTATTTTTGTATATTACTAGATTAGATGTTAGTATTTTAATTTTATTTTGCAACCAGGATGACAATGCAAATGAAATTTACCATGAGATTATTTTTCTTATGATCCCTAATTTCAGCTCTACAAGCTTTGGAGCCAGAGCCAAAATCTATTGGATGGTTTGAAAAAAGTTAGCGGAGAAACTGACAGAGGCGGACAGGCACTTTATCTTAATATATCCTTACATAGAAACAAAGTCCTCCGCCGCATCTGTCTGTCTGTTCCCGATAAACTCAAAAATTACTGCACCGACTTTAATGCTGTTTTCACCAATGTATAGAGTGGTTCTCGAGGAAGGTTTTAGTATATAATTTACAAAGTTACGCGGGCGAAGTCGCGGGCAGCAGCTAGTATATGTATAGATAGATTACATATTATAAAATATTTACTTACATACCTTTCAATGTACAATATATTTATGCCTAATTGCCCCGTTCGTGTCCTATTATTGAAATTGTTGCAACTAATTGCAATTTTACATATTTATTAGAGCATTGCGCTGACTTCACCGCACCGCCCGCCGCACTGTCTACTCAGGAGGTCATGATTAGTATTTATTGCGTCATTCTTTATTTACTTACTATTGTAATGCTAAATACCATTCAGTAGCTCATTAATATAACCGGACTAAACGGAAGATACGATCTTTACTCGGTAATTGGATATTCTATCTGGGCATTTCACATTAATTTTGATGCGGACACGTCATTATGAGAGATGCGAAGTTATGTGCATGCAGAAAACGTAAATAATATTTTTGAAATAATTTGTCATCTATATTGTATTAGCTGGTGCCTGCGGCTTCGTCCGCGTTGAAAAAGAGAAAAGTAGCCTATCCTGTGTCCCGGGAGGAACATACATACGAGCTACACTTACAGATTTATTATTAGTATTGATATTGTATACATGCTTATTTTTGGAGTTAAAGCAACAGACAAGCAGACACTTCTCTTATTAGTGCCGAGGGCGTACAAGGCGATGTTGTTTACAAATATATATTTTTAATTATTCCTAAGATTTTCAATTATACATATTCAAATCATGTGATTATTTCACTAGGTGTGAAATCCACGTCAAAAATTCAATAAAAAACATATATGTAGAGTTAAATTACGAGTAAAAATACAATTGAAATCAAAATTCCATAAACTTGAATTATTTTTTGCCTTCTTGTATAATTGCAATAATTTATGTTAATTTACAAAATGAAGTCTTATGTGAAACGTGTAAAGTTCAAATTGAATTGCACGTCTCAACAAAACTTTACCGACAATTACGCCAGTAGATGTCTCCTCGGGCCCGCGTGTATGCAAATCCAGCGGGCGATGACGCTCCCTGATACAGAGCAATCATAAATACGAATTCCGAGTCTCTGTACTCGTTTGCTTTTTATGCACTTTTTGTTATGTTCTACTAGTAGCAGAGACCTCGGAGTTGTTATTTAACTATTATACCTCAATTTGAAAGCAAGTAGTCCACTTCTTAGGGTGGGTTGCACCATCTAACTTTAACGGTAACCATATCCAATCCAGCCGTTAAATCTTCGCTTAAGCATAATATGAGTTGCACCATTTTTACAACGGTTACAATGACGTCATAACTTTACGATAACCTTAACCGCTCGATATTGGCCGGTCAATGTTAATGTTTCGGTTAAGTCAACTGTGACAGTTTTGAGACAGGTGACCTTGAATGTTGCCATATTAAAAAAATATTACTATGACAACCTAGGAAAATTACATTATTTTATAATGGCAACCCCTTTAACTATGACAGTGACGAACAATATCATGGTGCAACGTGCGATTGTTAATTGCGACTGTCACCGTTAAAGTTAACGCTACCCACCCTTATTATTGTGACTAGTAGGGATGTGACTAACAGCATAGAGTAAATAGTACTTAAAATAAAATACTATTTACTCTATGCTAACAGTAACTAACAGTTTATTTTTTAGTTGACAAAAAGTGCTTGAGACTTATAAGTAGATATTAAAATCTTATTAATCTTAATAATAATATTTAAAGGACAAACTCAAAAACGACTAAACCGATTCTGAATTTTTTTTTCACCTATAGAAAACTAAATTATCAGCGGGTAACATAGCTATAATATTTTATAAATTACGCGGACGAAGTCACGTGCAACAGCTATCTTATAAAAAGAAAAGAATTTTTTTTTTGTTTGTATCTATTTTCATATATACTTTTGGATTAGTATTTATTATATTTTGAGATGATCCTTCGGTAACATTACTTTTTTCCTTGACAGAAGGTTGAATTGGTAAAAGCGTGACGAACAAACAAACGCAATTTCGCATTTCTAATATTAGGATCTGTGTTTATGTAATCTTTTTTTGCAACCGTTGTGATTTCTATCCAATAGAATAGATAAATAAATGGCGCATACGCCGTCTCGTGGACGTTCGACTATTATTTCGTATCTCATTGTAATCCTGCATAATAGCAGGTTGTTCGGTATTGCCGCCAGTAAATAGCTCTTGTGTCGGACATCAACTGATTCGATCTTAACTGTGAAGTGCTTCCAACATTCTCTGTGCCGCCGTTTTGCACGGAGGGAAGAGAGACTTATGAAAAAAAAATAACTACGCATGTTCCGTAAGATAGATTGTATATATATATATTTTAAATTTTAACACGGGGTAGCTTAGTAGTTGTGATAGAAACAAAATTGTGCGAAACCACTACCAAACCGAATTTAATAGGTTGATAAAAATTAGTACAAAAAAGTATGTTTTTTTCTTATGTAACTGTCGCCAAGCCCCAATAGGATGGCGATATATAGAGGAACATTATATAGTATAGTAACATAATATAAACGAGTATATTACTGGTACTATATAAATTTATATATATTTATAAAAAATATAAATATTATTTATATAAATTACATACGAGTAAATATTAGAAGCATTTTTTTAACGTTAAGTAAAAGCAAGATGGCAATTAATATAAAAATTAACAAGTAACATATTAAATATATTAGATAAACAAATGATTTAAAAACCTTCAAAAATTTTTAAAAAGGAAATAGTTTATTGGACTTCTGTTTCGCCATTTTGACTTATGTTTTGGTTACTTAAATTTAATTGTCATTAGCCAAACATGAGGAAACTTATCCTGCATCTAAATACATTCGTGAGCCATACTTCAAATTACTCCATACACTATTATTGACATCATAATTTAGATTATCATATTTCGACTTAGAACAGCCATAACTTTTAATGCACTTTCGGCTTTGTTACAATACCTGAAAGTGTATTTTACAGTGACTTCTATTTGATATTTAATTTGTGGCTTGCAAACCTTTGGTTGGGTCGTTTAGGCGGTTAGGGTGACCAGAATTTGCGGTTTTTTTTTTATAAAATTATTATTACAACAAAAGAAATCAGCATTTAATGACAAGGTCATTAATAACTACGTTTAAAGCTTTACGTTTTGTTATAAATGAACGGACACGACTGTAATTTTATAGCCTAATTTATTTGCGCATCTATTGTCATTTTTCTACTCTCAGGCAATATTGACTTTCAAATGTATTTTCAGCTTGCCTGTCACAAATAAAAATAATAATAGCAAGAGTTATAAACGCGGACGAAGCTTTCCACTTCGACCATCTTTATTGCTCAAGCTCATATATATTTTTTGCCAAGCATTGAATTTTTATTTCAGTTTTAAGGTGATCCCTCGGGAACAGTACTTTTTTCTGGATGAAAGGTACCCTATGTACTTTTCTGTAAAACTGACAAGTGTATGCAAAATTTCATGGTATGATCAGTTGAGTAGTTAAGGCGTGAAAACGTATTAAATAAATAAACTCTCACATTTATAATTAGCTACATACTTAGGATAACACATGGACCATTTCATTATTTGTTCTTTATATTATAAAGTCGATATCCACTTACTTTCAAACTTTGTTTTTCAGCTAGCCTGTCTCCATTTATCGTAAAAATAATTAGGAACATATTAATATAATATACCAATAACTTTACAGCTTAGCAGAAGTTTACATCTACTCATTTTTTTTGAACTTCTCTTGTCTCTTTTTTTCACTGCAGCATGGTGTCACCAATTCTGACAGTAGCTGTGGGCGTACAGGCCTCGGATTAAGATAAACTGGGTAAACATTAGGTAGATAGTTTCACGCTATTTACTAAAGTTTTGACTTCATTAATGAAAATATTCAAAGTAATTTAAAAGCGGTACACAAACACTTTGACCCCAATAACTATAGGTATTAACATAATGTACAAACCAATAAAACTGAACATTGCGTTTGTGCAGATTAAATTAATGGTATAGTTAACGCAGGGAAACGTGTTCTAATTAATGAATTTATCACAAAGTTGAATGTGCTTTGCTTGTTGTACAAGTGACAACAATTTACTTAGTTACTTAGTACTTAGAACGGGAAAACTTACGATTAGATTAGTACTTACAATTAGATGTCTGATAGAATTGATGATAAATTTCTTTTTACTTAATTTTGTCGAAGTCATGTATCCTCTTTAATCTTATCTTATGTTTTCCGAAGCCTATCTTATCTTTTCTAAATTGATTAATAAATATTTTAATTTTGATTTTAATTTCTTAACTGTTCACATATTAGGTATACTTAGCGCCTCTTTCTCAAACGTCAAGTAGGCCAAACTGTCATTTAAAGTCACCGGTAACCGGGGTAAATGGAGCTGATATACCTTTGTTTGTACGGTAAACGTCCCAAACATTAAATAGAAAATAATAAAAAAAATTCGAGTGCATAATTCAATAAAACAGAAAATTACTTTTAAAAGTAACTAATCAACACATTACTTGTAGTTTGAGAAAGAGGCCCTTAATTTCAAATAACTACATTCTATATAGTACGAAGTAAGAAGTACGATGACATAGTAAAGACATAGTTATGTATGAATGAACTCGATTGTAGGCTGGTAATTCGTGCAGTGTACCTACGGCTATGTGTTTGATTATTCGGTGTTTTTGGCTCACATTATGCCAATTCTATTTAGAGACATTTCCAATCTATATTCACAAAACAGGAGGCCAATAACTCTGCTTACATGTCGCGTACAAATTTGCATCCAATCGCGAGCATATTACGTGATACTAACGTCAAATGTTACATGAACCGTGAAATTGTACGGCCACGAAGCTGCGGGGGATCACGGACACTTGGTCTTGTAATATAGACGTAGTGTCTGTCAATCTAATAGTGGATTGACAGTCGAGGTCAATTTAGGTAATAGTTTACTTGGGTTTGATGTTAAACGTCCATTTGTCAGATCCGCCACTTACATTTGCTCGACCAGCGTTAACCTAACTACTAGCTTTTGCCCGCGGCTACGTCCAAAAAACGCATGTAATTGAAAAAATTCAAAATTGCACAGCACTCCTTTCTTCTGTCTGTCCTTTCTTTCATAAACATGATTGCTCTACTCATAATTCTTAACTTTGATCGCATTTGCGCCTTCTTTTCTTTGATAAAGCCTCTGGAAACAAATCATACAATAAAATTTAAGAGAAATCCAACACGACAATTTTAATACCAAACACAAATATCATTTTAAGTGTTAAGCGTAGTATAATAACAGCATTTTAGTGTCAAAATTTGTAAGAAGTTTCGTATTGGAACGAAATGCAATCATTAATCATAAGATATATACACAATGGTTCTTACAATGTTAATAGGACATTGTTTAATTCACAAGTAATTAGCGTTTTTCTAAATCATACAAAAGTAGCTTTATTTCGTCCAAGTACCTTTATAAAGTACTAACTCGTGCCCGCGACTTCGTCCGCGTTGAAAAAAAAAAAGCAATAAAACGCTTGATAATTTGACACTTTAGCCAGGCGGTTTTTTATTTTATTTTAGATGATGATCCCTCGGGTATAGTCCTTTTTTCTGCATGAAAGGTATCCTATGTCCTTTCTAGTGTACCAGACAACGTGTAGGCAAAATTTCATAGTGATCGGTTCAGTAGTTTTTGCGTGAAAGCGTAACAAACAAACAAACATTCACATTTATAATATTAGTAAGGAAGGATAGTCTTTATCATTTTGATACATAAAATATATTACAGTAAAGTTTCAATCAAACCAGTTTAGTAGTTTATGCGTGTAATAGAAATAAAGATATCATCAATACTAATAATAAATCTGTAAGTGTATTGTATGTTCCTCCATAACTCTTAAATTAATTAACTGATTTTCATGAAGCTTGGTAGATAAACATTTAGACGTACAGGACACAGGATAGGCTACTTTTTCTTTTTCAACGCGGACGAGTCGCGGGCGCCAGCTAGTTTATTTATATTATTAGTAGTTTATTAAAATCTGAGAAATTTGTTTACTGTCATTTATTGCCGGTTCTCATTACAAATAGTTATAGTATTTTATGTTGAAGAATTTCGATTCGAATTATGAAGTTGGCTGAATGGTATGATGATCGATTATAAAATGGTTGACGAACAATAAATAATTCCAATTTTTTCGAGGGTTCGTCGCCTGACCAAAAATATTGTTGTCTCCCGAGTTGATATTGAGATTAGGTATATTTTCACCCTTCGCATTTCAATAGCAATTAAATAAGACAAAAGAATAGATAATTGTAATAGTACAGTGTAATGTTACAAAAAAAAATGTATATATAGTTAGTGTAAAATCTAAAAAATAATCTAGCATCAAAAAAAAAAAACCTTGTCGAAAAATCGCTTTCGCTTATGACTTGTTTATGTTCTTTGGCATTATAAAACGCGGTTCTCGTACCAATCAATTTACGAATATTTTTTCTTTATTTAAATAATGATTAGTATTATAATAATGTTGTGTTTTGTTTGTTCACAGGTATGTTCCAATTCTGTAATAAGCGCGGACATGCTGTTTGGTAAAATGTTAGTAGTACTCTATTTTAATTTGTGTTGTATCTTTATCTGTTGAATTTATAACAAGATTGAAAATGAAGCGAATAAAAGAACTAAGTATAGATGTTGTGATCTTGTGAACATTCATTTCTCACATGATTTTTGTAAAATTATAATATTATATTACCAAAAATAGTACTAACCAAAAAACTCACAACACATTGCATTATAGAAGTGTGCGTAAAAATGCAACTCTTATTTAATATTCGTTTCAAAGAGAATTCGTTTCGGTGATCCAATTACTCTTTATGAGAGACTATGGGATAAACTTCATGGTTTAGTTGTCATATCGCACGATATTACTTCGTACGAAATGTGCGAAAAGCCAACTTTTAAATTAAATAATTTAATTTTTATATTGCACCATAAATTATAGTTCTAATCACAATACAATGATAAAAGGAACCACACCTGAACATTGGCTAGATAATGATGGCTATTATTTCGGGTACAATTTCATTCTAGTACAATTGAGTTCAGGTAGGTGGATAAAATTGACCAGTGGTTCTTAAACTTTTTGTTAGCGTATTATTACATTACATACACGTCGTTTTATATTGAAATTAAAAATAAGTATGTACCGAATATTTGTAATTCTTACAAGAAATTTTTATAAGAAATAATATTAACATAGAAAGTTACATATCAAATATTCGTTCATGGTAATCTCCGAAGCCGCTCAACCGTTTTCAAATATATGTACAAAATATATAATTTATTGTTTTTAAAACTTTGTTTGTTAAACTTATCAGTCCAATTATAAGGAATATACTGTTGTATAAATAACTTTGAGGACCATTGCCTAAATAGCAGGTACTGACTGGAACATTGGCTTGGCGCCATACGCTCAATTTTTTTCCCCGACGGAGTCCCTATAGTTTGACGATTTACAATAAAATTTACCTGTGCCACATATATTCCAATTGTCAATGAATGTTCTGTAACTGATACTCAAGTCTTACAACCGTCTGACATCTGTTTTATTGTATACTAGCTGGCGCCTGCGACTTCGTCCGCGTTGAAAATACATACATATTCAATACATACATACATACATACATACATACATACATACATACATACATACATACATACATACATACATACATACATACATACATACATACATACATACATACATACATACATACATACATACATACATACATACATACATACATACATACATACATACATACATACATACATACATTCATTTAAGAGTTATGGAGGAACATACATACAATACTGTAGGTATTAATATTAGTATTGATGATTGATTGATGATATAAATGATAACATAAACATAACATAAATGACAAAATTTGTGAAGAAGGACGTATGAATATTTCTTACTCTATCATGCAAAAACTACTAAACCTATTTTGATGAATTTTTACAGTAATATTTGAAAAAATTCACGGATGAAGTCTTAGATCGATAATTATTTAATAATCACTTACAATTTATTGTATGTTAGTTTCTTTTAAAATTCATCAGCGTGAGGTTATGTTGGTTTTGCTACGAATATAAAGGCATAAACATACTTGAAAGCTCATAAAGTAATAAAGCAAAGATAAATAATTAACTGCCTCAACATTGTAAAATGTTTTTATTATTGTTAATGACGACTCGCGTCAAAGGAACCGCACATTAAGGATTATAAAGTGATAAAGGGTGGGTTTTTAAAGCGGAGATTGCATGGGAATTAGCGAAAATTGCATGCAAATATTTATTGAAAGTTATCTTACCGTGTGCACAAGGCTTTGTAATCTTTTCAGGTGCTCGATTATATATCGACCTCCAACGATTTGCATTCAAATTTTTTTTTTTTACAGATTTGTTTATTATACATATATGGATGATGGATGTTAATATTTATATGACACTAGTTACCCGCTCCTATCTTCGCACCAGTCCAATTTTTTTTTGAAAATTATATATAAAAAATCCTTACTATTTTAACGCTATTTCCATTAGTGAAAAACCGCATTATAAAATCTGTTAAGTAGCTTTTGAGAACATCGCGAATCAATTTGTATAATTATCATAAAAAACTCATAATAAGGCTTAGCCACATCTTTTAAAAATCTAAATAGCCATATCATAAAAAAATCTGAAGTCCATTTCGTATAAAAATAACATTGTTCATTATTAATTTGTTTATTATTTCTTTTTATTATTTCACAAGTAATTGTCTACAAATTTGGCCTATCGTATCACAAGTTGAATTGTACTAAGGAAACCCATAGCGATAGTACCACTTTAAAAGTTCTATTCCAGGTAGGTCCCTTAAGTCAGTATTACGTATGCACTTGAGGTTGTTAGTTAATAAGTTTGTGACGCAAAACCTGCGCAGAATTAATAAAAGAATAATAAATTTGACGTCTTATACTAAATCTTTACGATAATACTAAATCTTAATGTACCTTCTGTCTTAGAGTAAAACAATCAAAGTTCCTCAGATTACTAATTCTTTCGTAGAGTAAATTAACATAAATAAATTAATTATTAAATAATTAATCAAGAAAAATATAAATTATTCCTTCCCTTCTGTGTAATTAGATTTTTCTTCCTATTTTCATTTATAAAAAGGTACTTACTCAACTTCCAAAGCAGAGAGTTTAGGATGCATTGAGAAGAGATGTGTGCTCATAAATGAGGATTTCATATGTTATATAGTATAACCTTGGTTCTCAACTTATCTAAATAATGTTATAGTTAGAATAATTATGTAATATTCAAATTTCACTTTTTCCTGGACTATTTTATTTTTGTTTTTAGTAGTTACATAAAATAAGAATGACAGGACTGACAAAAATTGATAATAACAATTGACCTCCGTTTTAGTATAAGGAAAGGGAGTAATTTAAATACGGTGTTTCGGTTATGACTATATGACTCAGTGTATAATTAGTCGAAATACCAATTCGGAATTTTCAAATTAGTGACCTAAAAATTTCTAAGAAACAATCGGTGGTTTTTGATGCTTCCTCCAACATCGGCCAAGTCCTGTTCTACTATTAAAAAAACTACGACCGCTCTATAAAAGTCATTAACTGCGAGTGAAGATAATTGATGAAGCTCGAAGATTACTACCTTAGTCTTTCATATCTGCTGCCAATCAAAACTCAACTGTCTTTCGAACGGAATAGGGTGTCCTATCAGTTGACGGCGGTAAGGAAGCCCATAATAAAAGTACGGAGATGGGCGTAGGGCCATAGGAAAGTGGGTTTTTTTTCTGTTTAGTAGTTATGAGCGAACATAGACGCTTCCCCTTCGGTATTATTATAAAATCGTCAAGTTTTAAAGCCATTGTGTGTGACGGATGATGTTTTGACTGTGTGCGTGATTATTTTCTGGTTAAAGAATTTTTACTTGGGGCCATTCGGGATCCTAATTTGGGTATATTTTTTTGTTTAAGTATACGGCATGTGAGGTTTTATGTTAGAAATTATTATGAGTAGCTCGGGTCGGTTGTTCTGTGACAATTTGTTTAATAATAGGGGCTTGGTCGTAAGCCTGTACCGTATAATGCAATACAATTTTTATCTTTATATCTTATTGAAACAAACATAGGAAAAAATATATATAATGAATTCGTTGAAAAGTATCCTTGATAATAAAAATAAAAATATTTTTACAATTTTATAAAAAAGTTAACACATAGGCTGCGATTTATAATTATTTTTTTATTAGATAATAAATTTATGTGAAATATAATTGATTTTATAATTTAATAGGTATAATTGATTTATTTCTAAAATTAGTTTGATTACGAGTATAACCATTTCATGTTCATGTAGTATAAATGTTAAAAACATCTACTGACTGTTTCCAAAATTATATTTAAAATCATTGAAATCTTATAGATTATGAACAATTATATAAATCTTACGACGAGATGCACGAAGGACCCTTAAACTTTCAAAAAAGTTTTTTGTGAAAAAAATGAAAAAATCAATTTACGAAACCATCTTTTTTCAATTTCGCGCAACAACTTCAGCTTGTTAAAAACAGTTTTTTTTCTAACCCCTCCATACATATTGGTCACGCAACACAAAAGCCTTTGTACCTGTGCATGGAGGATTTTTTCGGATGTTTCCGACGAACTAAGACCTGGCCTCGAGGTCTACGCCTAGGAATGTACAGTCGTCGACACATGTGTTGCAAAATTACATTTTATATTTATGTTTTATTTAGCGCCTCTTTCACCAACTACAAGTAAAGTGTTGATTAGTTACTTTTAGAAATAATTTTCTGTTTTATTGAATTATGCACTCGGTTTACTGCATTATCCCCGGTTACCGGTGACTTTAAATGACAGTTAGCCTACTTGACAGATGGTGAAAGAGGCGCTTAGTATACTACTAACATTTCACTACTTTATAGGATTGGATAGTTACTGCAAATTTTATTTTTTAATTATAACATAATGTAAATAATAAGTGTGGTCCGGTGTTGTTCAGTGAGGTGCGTTGTTGATTTGTCTGAAGTTTAAATTAAAACATTGTGAAAATACAGGTTCATACTATACAAATTCAACATCAACATAAGTATTTTGAATAGTATCATTGGGATAAAAGTGAAACAGTGTCGAAATCAAGTGGAATATCCGCAAAACTGATATAAAGTTAGTACCTATCTGTATCATTATCATATACAAGTATAATAATATAAATACAGATATACCCACAGAAGATAAATAATTGTTTCACCATAGACAACCAAGCATAGACAACCGATCATAGACAATTCAAGTGTTGCCACATCTTATAAAAAACACAACTTGTTAATATAACGGTTATATACCTATTGAGCAAAGAATTTGAAATGGCTACTCAGATGTCTAATGAAATGTCATTATTGTTTGAGAAAATGAAACTAGAACTAGAAAAACAAACAATAAAGATAACTGAAAATATAACAACCTCCATACTAAAAACAATTGAAGAAAGGCTGGAGCCAATATTAACAGAAAATAAATTACTAAAAATAGAAGTTGAATCACTTAATAAGAAAATCGAAAGCCTTAATAACAACCGTAGGAAAAACAATATTATAATTCATGGCCTCCCAGAATCGAAAGAAGAGAATTATGACAAATTGGTAGCATCGGTCTCAAAGACTATAAATGACTTAGATGTCCAATTAGACAAAGGGGAAATTTGCCGGGTTCAAAGATTGGGAAGAAAAGAAATGGAAGGAAAAATTAGACCAGTTCTTCTAGCAACCACAACCTTGCAAAAGAAAATAGAAATTTTGAGAAACAAAAAGAAAATGGGTACCAACACTTATATAACTCAAGACCTTTCAAAAGAAGAAATACGAAAACGTAAGGAGAGAACAAATAAAATAAATTTATCTGAGGGCGAAAAAAGGAAAAGATCAGAGTCTACAACACCAAGTCCTAATCATACTTCGAGCGACGCACCTAGTAGCAGTAGGATAGAGAAAAAAATTAGAAAAGTGGATGCATTTCAACGCATGCGTGAAAGGTCTCATTCCTACTCCGAAAAAAATACTTACAAAAACTAAACAACTAACATCGGGTACTACACAGTTACAACTTAACAATAAAAACACAACTGATTATAAAGTCCCCAATACGGCTGGTCCCCGCGGGGATGACGACCACCACCCTCCAAATATTCAAAATATTTACATCTCAACTTTGAACGTCTTATCACTTAGCACAAACGAAAAACTACAAGAACTTCATATAGCCTTAAAACAATTAAATTGGGACATTATTGGTCTTAGTGAAATAAGAAGACTAGGAGAACGTATAGAAAGTTACGAAGACTACATTTTATATCACAAAGGAGAAACTGCAGGATTATATGGAGTTGGCTTCTTAATTAAAAAATATCTCGCACACAATATACAAGAAATCATAGGAATTTCAGACCGAATTGCAATACTCAACATAAAACTAACAACTTATAAAAACATTTGGTCAATAGTTCAAGTATACTCGCCTACAGAACAAGCCAGCGATGAGGAAAAGGATAAATTTTACAGCGATCTTAATGATTCCATACTTAATTACACTCACAAAAATTTAATTGTCATGGGTGACTTTAATGGCCAAACAGGTCTAAGGCAAATTAATGAGGAAGCCATACTAGGTTTGCATAGCCATGGCAAAAGAAGTAAAAATGGAAAAAGGTTAATAAGTTTTGCTTGGGAAAATAAACTTACGGTGCTAAATAGCATATATAAGAAAAAAGAAGGAAAAAAGTGGACTTGGAGATCACCAGACGGGAAGTATGGGAACGAGATTGACTTTATCCTTACTAACCGTCCCAAATTCTTCAGAGATATAAATGTGATAGTAAATTTAAACTTCAACACCAATCACAGGATGGTTAGAGCAAATCTCAGGTATAATCAGATGAGAAACACTAGGCCAAAGATTTACATGGACATACAAAAAATCAACCAAGAACAAATGAAAGAAGTATGTAAAAGGATTGAATTGGGTGTTACTGCGATCGCAGAAGAAAAAGGCAATGTGGATCTACAAAAACAATACAACGAATTAGAACAGCTTTTACAAACTTCTATCAAAAATATAACTGAAACAAGTCGATCCAAAGGAACCTGTCTTTCTGAAGAGACAAAGGTCTTATTAGAAAAAAGGCGTAGGTTAATTAACTTACATGAAAACAGTAAATATAGAAAGGAAATATCTGAACTGAGCAAAAAAATCAATTTGGCACTGAGAAATGATAGAAAAAAACACAGAATGGAAACTATTGAAAGGCATATCTTACAAACAGGGGGGGTTAAGAAGGCAAACAAACAATTACAAGAAAAAACGGATTGGATTTTAAAGATGAAAAACAAAGAGGGTGATGAAAAAAGCCAAAGGTCAGATATACTTAGAATAGCCACTGATTTCTATAGAGAATTATTCAAATACACAAACGTAGATGAAGAAACTATCATAGATGATGACTGGACAGCACCTCCCATCCTGCCTGAAGAAATTAAAGTAGCAATTGATACACAAAAGAAAGATAAAGCGCCGGGAGTGGATGGAATAACGAACGAATTACTGATCGGGTCAAAGGAGAACATCATGCCCGTGCTTGACTTGATTTTTAATAAAATTCTGGATACGGAAATTATTCCATCCCAGTGGACAAAATCGTGTATTATACTTATTCACAAGAAAGGAGATAAGTTAAATGTCGGAAACTATAGACCTATCAGCCTCATGTCCAACTTATACAAAATCTTCGCAAAAATACTTTTGAAACGACTAGAGCGCAAACTAGATGAAAATCAACCAATAGAACAAGGAGGCTTTAGAGCTGGCTACTCAGTAATCGACCACATACACGTAGTTAAGCAGGTGTTGGAAAAATACAGAGAATACAATAAAAACTACTTTATTGCCTTTGTAGATTACACCAAAGCTTTTGACTCCTTGATTCACAGCAAAATTTGGGAAGCGTTATTAAACCAGGGCATTGAGCATAAATATATAAGAATTATTAGGAATATATATACAAATAGTTCAGCCTGTATTAAGTTAGAAAGAAAAGGAGAAAGCTTTAAAATCCAAAGAGGTGTACGCCAAGGGGACCCACTTTCGCCCAAATTATTTACTGCAGTACTAGAAGAGATTTTCAAAAGTTTGAACTGGGACAACTATGGAATCAAAATAGATGGAAGATGCCTAACAAATTTGAGGTTCGCAGACGACATTGTGCTATTTTCAAACTCCGCTCAAGAACTACACATAATGCTTAATGACCTAGCTATAGAGAGTGAGAAAGCAGGCCTAAAAATGAATATTGACAAAACCAAAATAATGACAAACGACACACCGGTGGCCATCACAATGGGACAAAACAGCATTGAATATGTCAGTGAATATATCTATTTAGGTCAAATAATAACACCTAAAAACCTCCACGATAGGGAAACTGAACAAAGAATAACAAACGGATGGAAAAGGTACTGGCAACTTAAGGAAATAATGAAAGATAAACATCTACACTACAAAGTAAAGAGTAAGACTTTTGATACTTGCATCTTGCCAGTGCTAACCTATGCGTGTCAAACATGGGCACTAACGAAGAAACAGACCAATAAACTTCAATCCTGCCAAAGAGCAATGGAGAGAAGCTTTACGGGCATAAGAAAAGTGGAAAAGAGAAAAAATGAGGAAATAAGAACTTTAACCAAGGTGCAAGATGTATCGTTAAAAATAAGGAAATTAAAATGGAGATGGACAGGACACTTAATAAGAGGACCAGACAAATGGAGTAAACTGATAACTCACTGGTACCCTAGAGAAGGCCACAGGAGCAGAGGAGGACAACATATGAGATGGGCAAATGATTTGAAAAAAACAGCAGGAAACGTATGGCCGAGGAAAACTAGTAACAGGAAAGAATGGAAATATTTGGAGGAGGCCTATGCCAAAGGGCAAACAGATAAGAAAAAATAATAACAAAATTAAATAAAAGAAAGCAAAAAAAAAGGAAAAGTTTATTATGTTATATATTGGTGTAGCTTATAACAAAACAAAAAAAAAAAAAAAAAAAAAAAAAAAAAAGATGTAAACAAAATGTAAATATATATTTATATAATGTAAACCTACTCTTATCTGAAATAAAGGCTTATAAATAAATATAAATAAATAATGTAAATAATATAATAATTCTTCACTACCGCCGCTCTCAAAAATTACATTTCTATTATCAATTATATTACCTTAAAATAAAAAAATAAAAACATGTCAACAGAATAACTAATTAACGTAAATTAACGTATCGATTTGCGAGTTATTGTGCGAGTTAGCGAGTCATTCGTAGGTCAGGACAGTCCGTTTGGTGGAAGTAACCAAAGATATAAATGAAGTAACCATCGTGAAGTAATAGCTTGTTAGTTGTTGTGTTTGGTGAATGAGTAGGGGACTCCAGGGTCTGATTCCCTATCCTATCCTAATCCTTAATCTTGTATCTCACTAAGGTATGTATCACACTTACATATTGCTTGCGTTAATTCGCAACGCCTGCTGCCAAACTTTATATAAAAGAAAAACTAGACAATGTTCACATTTTTTAGAACACTCGCGTTTTTCGATATAGCTTGCATTGTGTTGTCGTCTGTACCATGCACGTTTTGGACGTGTTAATGCGCGGCCCCATAAGGACAAAGGGTAGTATTTTTTTTAACTACTGGGGTGTGTTGTAATCTTTTATGCGTTTATGATGTTTCGTCTTATATAATGTTGCGTCTTTTAAGTATAATGTTGACGCTAAAAAGTTAAAAGATTTTAGACATCATCATATAATAAGAAAAACCTCGACTATGTAATGTATTTTTTACCAATGGTGTTTCTGTGTCCTTAGTCGATGGTAACCTACCTTCAAGTGGACCGTCATCCGTCTGCCACCCTTAATATTATCATAAAAAAGATGGCACCTTAAGAAGAATAAGAAAAATTTAGAACATCGAATCTCGAATCACTATCGAAATTATATACTTTGATTATTGAAAGATTTGAATTGTTTACGTAATTTTATCAATTTCTTGTCCGTAAATTTATCAATCAAGTGATTTCAAAGTTTGAACTTCCTACCTTTATGTTCAAAGGAAGCGTCAATCGGCACTGACGGCAAGTATTTATGGGAAATAGTCACTTGTCGCTCATTATGTGTGTTTTCACGGAGAGAATTTCACTTTCTTGTACGGCGAATAGGCGATTTGTCAACCCATTATTACACGACCATTGAATTGAGACTTCGAACAAAGTTTTTATCACATTTATTGACGTTATTAGATTTTTTCTCTGTCATATAATGACGGATTGTTGCGTTAACCTACTCGACATTTATTCCGTACTTATGAGAAACTAGCGAATCGCCCTGACTTGGCGTAGTTGTTATTTTTAATCAAAGTATTGACCCGCCCACGGCTTCATACGGTATTGTGGTGCGTTGGAATAAAGGATGAACACCACATTTTACTATTTACATTTATATAATGTTATATAATAATTTACAATATACATTATGTACAAAAGCGAGCACATTATTACAATTTATAACATGACGCGAGAAAGCCCGTGCTTTCAGTAGCTGCGTCAGATGTGCACTGTTCCATATTCGTTGTAGTCATTTTAAATAAAGAAACAGAAAAACAAAACCAAAAAGTCTGTTAAACGAGGTCGCCACAGTATGTAACTTGCATAGGTTATAACTTGCAGGAAAAAATTGCATCCTTTCGAAGTCTGGGACGGACAGCAAAAACGGGGTGTTATAAGTTTGACATGTCTATGTGTCTGTCTGTGGAAACTTACCTCCCGAACGGAAGGACCGTTTTTTTATTGTTTTTTTAAAGCTGACTTGATCGGTATCGTTTTTAGCTATGATTCATGAAGACCTGTTCACAGGTGTTTGAAGACCATGAGCCCATTATTTCCTAGCTGACGAAGTGATTTCACTAAATTCCACACGTTCAATTGATGTGAAATTTGTTATACTTTTACTTCGGTTGTATTTCCATGATATGGTAATCTTGACCTGATGCTGCAGCATCAAGTAGTCTGCTGGATACTCAACTCCTTAAGCACTTAACAAAGTCAGGGGTTAGTTTATAAATTTAAATTATAGCTTATTATTTATTTTAATTTCTATACGGGATGGCGATTGACCCCAAACCTCACCTGATGATGAGTGGAAATGAGGTCGAAGATAGAGTTCACTTCTTATTAGTAACCTAATTTTTCTGTTCTTTTAAAGTCTCCTAGTTGTATCAGGGAACACTAAAGAAGGGAGAGAATTCCCTCGCTGTACGAATAATAAAAGAAGACGCAATTTCATTAAAATTGAAACATTGCGGTCACAATTTGTCACTAAAAGATAAACCTAAATAGCCCCCCACATAGCCAGCTTGGCCTTAACAAACAGTAATTATAATAAACACTCAAAATGGACCGCAAAGACTGAAAATCCTGGACTCGCAGAAGTAATTGCTAAAGATATTTTGTGAATAGTAATAAGTACATTGTTCGTTTATTGCACTTTGTTTTGCGCTACTCGGTACAATGGTCGATGCATCACCTAAAATGCATTTTGAGATTACCACGTCACTTGGACACGGTGTTCCGACGTCAATAGAATTATTTAACATGTTTCGGTCGCTTTTAATTTAAAAGCACCGCAATTCGTTTTAAAACTTACTCGTTGGGTAATAGTATACAAAATTTATAACTTTTAAAATATTTAACACTGCATGTAATTTTCAAGTTCGAGGACGTTTCACTTAAAGTTAGTTAGATATCACTGAAACGTATCTTGCGGTTGTTAGTTTCATAAAATTTAATTAATTTTTAACGATTAAATCAAGTAAGTTAAAATCATGTAGTTACATAACTTTAAATCGTATGTACAACTATGTTTTTTTTTAAATGTTAAGGTTGTCTGTCGACTGTCAACTTGATGGTAAGTGGCTACTGTCGCCTTTAACACAAGCGCGCTGTCGGCCATAGAAGGATTAATGATAAGGGACCTAACTAATAATGACCTAATAGTTAAGTCTGTAAAATAATGGCCTCTTTCACAAACTTCGAGTAAAGTGTTGATTAGTTACTTTTAGAAATCATTTTCTGTTATATTGAATTATGCACTCGGTTTACTGCATCATTCGATAGCAGATATTTTTAAATTATTTTCTATTTAATGTTTGGGACGTTTACCGTACAAACAAAGGTATATTATCAGCTCCATTATCCCCGGTTACCGGTGACTTTAAATGACAGTTTGGCCTACTTGACGTTTGTGAAACAGGCGCTAAATGTAATGGTTATATTCTAACGTCGGACAATGCATGTCGATATCGCAATTTAGAGCCTTTTCATTTCACTTTGAAATCCTACTATTTGGTCGTAGCGCACTTACTGCACACCTGTGACGTTGCTTGTGTTATAGGCGACGGTAGCCACCTTAAAACTTTACTACCATCAAGTGGACCGTCAGCCTGTCTGTTGACTTTCATAAAATAAAAAGCTAATTGAAGATAACCTCAGTTTCTGTTCGCCAGTTAGATGTAGATTAAACAACATCCTAGGAAATTAATCTCAATAAAAATTATTTAACGTCTGCATTCGAAGGGTTGGAAAGAAAAATATTGTCCGTCCCGTTCGCAGATGTTAACTTTCCAACAAAAAGCGACACGTCATGAATAAAGTGCGGCAGCAATGATTTATAACATTCCGCGACGTATGAACCAAATATGGCGTCCGAGACAACTACGAGCTGCATAGATCTACCCTGTCATACACGTCAATAAAGAAAGCCAATGTAAAATAAGTCATTTTACGACATACAAAGTTATTACAATTTTTTTCTCTCACATCGTTATTTCATAGAAAGCCTCAGATAGTTTCTTCTATAGACTATAAATATATTTAGATAGATAGACTGATGGACTGATGACTGCCGTCCCCTATAAATACAAGCAAATATAAAAATCTTCAGGGATAAGTTTTGGCATCTTAGCTAAAGGGACACACTGTGATTAGTAGTTATAATTCGGCAGCCTGCCTGTCCCCTTGCAGAAGACCACCGTGATAAATATATAAATAAAAAATATAAATATTGTATGTAGTAGTATAATATAGTATAATAGTAAAATGCACTGTCATACTTGAAAGCGTTTTACACTTAATTTAGTATAGTAAGTTGTTTTTGCATTTGTAATATTTTGAAGCAATAATCATAATTAACAAAAACCAATGAAAGCTAATGTCGCTTAGCGTTCATTGGTTTTCTTATACTTGCTTGCTTGCTTAGCTTAGCTTAGCTTACCTTGAAAAGTCTTGAAGAGAGAGACAGCATATAAAAGTACGAATACGTTGAGGACAATAAACTAAGATGCCAAGAGATGCAAAACTGTCAACGCACATTGACAACATATACAAGAAAAAACTAGCTTTTGCCCGTGATTTCGTCTTTTCTTTGGTGTTAAAACATATATGTTATTTGTTGCTCATATATTTTTGTCAGGCATTGTTTTTTATTTTCAGATGATCCTTCGAATCAGTAAATTTGTTCTAGATCCTTGATTCTGTATATTTAGTTAAGGTGTGAAAACGTGACATACAAACAAACTCACTTTCGCATTTATAATATTTGTTTGAATTAGTATACACAACAGAATCCATAGCTTGAAAGAACACCAGTTAATCCAATTATTTGTATCTACAATAAAGATTTGTGAAGCTGTATAAAACGCAATATAACAGAATAGAATCATCGCTGCTTTCTCAACACTTGCAACGGAATGTGCTTTAATTGTGGTGAAACTTAATAGCAACTAGAATGGCAACCGTTAGTGGAAACGTAGCTGTTGATGGCGGAGTGATGTGCGAACATTTTACGCGAGCATTAATTGGATTCCGAGAGCCTTAACAAGGTGTTATGTGATTTAAGATCGGCTATAACGTAGCGTATACTATCCGCATGCATCTTATCGGAAACACTCAACTCAAGTCAACTCAAAACATTCGAGCTACACTGCCATCTTAGAGTAGTGATGAGATCACCGTATGTCGATATCACAGAATAAGAACAGAATTGTACGTAGAGTGATCTGGGGCCCTTTGTTTGGTGTTTTTTTTTTTGCAAGGGTAAATCCATCCATGGATACCCACAGGCCGATGCAATAGTTGGAGTGATCTAGGGCCCTAGCCAAGTGTATAAAGCACTGCATTCTACAGTCGTTTACGCTACACCACGCTAAGAGAAAGCCGGCGATTGGCCGTTGCAACGTCAAAGTAAACGTTTGACGTTACAAAAACCAATCACGGCCTTCTCTTAGCGTTCTTTTTCGTTTCGGAAGTACGCAACGAAGCGTTTGCATCTTGGCTAGGCCCCCAGATCTCCGGACCTCGAGATTGTAGGATGAAGAAATTTGACAAAGAAAAGATCTTCGAAATTTGGATTGCAGAATAAAGAATCTCTCAACATAAAACTGCACAGTGACTGGATAATCGAATGTCGAGATTGCACTCGCGAATTTGTACAGTGACCAGATCTCCGAATGTCGATTGTAGAATGAGAAAATTACACACTGACGACATATCCCAGTGTCTAGATTGTTGAGTGTCGAAATTGCACAGCAAAGAGATATCCGAAAATCGAATTGCAGTGCAGTGAAATTGCACAGTGACAAGATCTCAGAATGAGTAGATTGCTGGATAACAAAATCTCATAACGACGGCTTTCTCATTGTTAATACGAGTATAATGTTTTTAAAGTTTATTACTTGTGGTTTTATTAATCGATTTATTGTTTTAAAATAAAAAAAAAAACATAGTATTTGTATTTCAGACTGCGAGAAAATTTTCTTTGCAAAATTATTGCCAGTCAAAGTCACGGTTGATTTTTCAAATTACTACACTGTATACTGAGATCTAGATTTTTGTAATTATCTTAGCATCGACGTATCGGCACAATTACCTTACATACAACATAGCTAATAACATCTTTAGCCTCCTTGACCGAATTCCTGTTGATACGGAATTATGGGCTTGGAAATGTCTCAACTTATGATTGAATTATAGACAAGTTGTGACAGAATAAACAAGATATATGTTTATATAGTAATGATTAGTAATTAAACAGTGTCCCTGCATATAGGGTTGTCAACGTCGAGATTTTTTTTAACACAGAATACCTAAAGTGTATAATAATTATATTCAGAGCTTATCTTATGAACATATTTTATGAATATTATGCGCATTGTTCTTCGACCTCTATACCTAAATATATAAATAACACAAATGCAGATTCTGAGAAACACCTCAACACCAAATTTCTACTTAAGAATGGGTATAAAGCAAACAAAATTTGTAATTTCACCCGCGTGTCCCCTTGGATATGACAGTGACACAAAATACGTGGAACTACGCACAACATGCGACGGAAGATAGCGCATCTCGCTCAAAAAAAATGTTATAAGTGCCAAAAGTATTAAATATTAATTATTCGTAAACTACAATGTCAAATGAAAAATTGTTACATACAGCCTTAGATAATATGTGAAGTGAAATTACTGATACACTTTTAGCTTTGTAATGTGTGTCATTTTGAAAATAAAACTAAAATCGATGGAAATGAGCGTTCACTTGGTGATTTTTTTCTATCGAGAAAATTTAATTATATTATTTTTTCTGTTACAGTCGTCACTTTCATTTATAATGTATTTATCTATTTAAAAAAATTAATTAAATTAGACTTGGTTTACTTAGATAAAATTCAAATCTAGGATTGGCTATTTCTCTTTATACCCGCTCTTAAAATGTATTTTTTGCTATATTTATATAGAAATTATTAAAATGTAAATTTTATTGAACTGTCAACGCTACAAATAGGAAGATATTGATACTTAGTCAGTTTCTTCTAATAAAGTATACCTGTAAAAGTATCCGGTATACTTAAGTGTTTAGAAGTGATAGTCATTATTGACACTATTTTTTAATTACCATATCAGAGCAGTATCTATTATATCTCGTGAATCTAGTATGTGTAATAGGTAAACGTAGGAAACTGTGTTCCATTCGTGGCATAGTAAAAATAATGTAATGTAAATTTCATATAATACACACGGTCGTCGAGTGCAACGCATATTTCAACGAACAATTTGGTTTTTAATTTAATAAATAATATTTATTTCTGCTTCAAAATCATATTTAAATTCTGGTAACGCTTCTCTCTGATAAAAAGTCTGATATAAATGAATGTACATGGCTTATAAAATGGTTCAGAGCTCATATACTGGCCATACCGACTGCATTTGATTTACCTTTTAATAATTTTGTTATAATAAATAATTTAAATCTTAGAGTATACTTAATATGTATACTCTAAAATTTAAATACTAACAAAATAGAATTGAATCTTGCATTTATTTGTATTGTGAAACTCTAGTAAGAAGAAATGAAATGTATGTTTTAGCCTAAAATCTGTGCCAAATTCAATATACACTGTGTGTAACGGCCCCTGATTACGTTGAACTTGCATATCCAACATTTTTTAAAACATAAATAATCTTATAAATAAAAGTGATGTTCTAGATGACCGTGTGTCCCGGCGTTTGTAGGTCAATCGGCCTATGTGGTCCCATAAATCCAACTAGTAGGTACATAGTTTACTACATCTCATTACATCGAGCGAGCTCTTACTATCTGCTTGCTGATCACTGAAATTATAAACCTCGGCAACTCACCCTGTAAGTGAGGGACAGGTGAAGCGGAAAACTGTTTATTGACTTGATTTGATGACTATAAATTATACGACTATATACGACTAGCTTTAGTTCGTGACTTTGCTTGTTTTAAAACATAGTAGCCTATATCTTTTGTATGGATTGGAGACACTATGAGCTATTCTAACACGTTGTTGTCTATCTATTTCGCATGTAATCTATGTATGAATATAACTCGAAATTTAGGACACATGCAAACAGTTTTATATGATAAATACAAAAATATAAATAAATCACAACAAAGCTGATAAAACTATTACAAAGTGGGCAAAGTCGCGAACCATATTTAGTGTTTAATATTAGTCTAAATTAGCAATTCCCTTTAAAACCCCGATATTTAAGTGTGAATAACTTTTTCAATTCTCACGGAACCACACCGTCAACATTAATATGTTTGTGAAGAATAGGTGATTATTACTCTCCCATACCTTTCTTAATATTATTGTGGGAAGTGTTTATACTATGAAGTGTGGAAATGTGTCATATGAAATTGTCGTGTCTACTTTTAACGATAAAATATTTTTCTATTAAATTCATTACATTCTTGCTAAGGAATATTAAATTATGAAATTAATAGTCAAAAAAAGCATAAATCTTTGAAGAACTTTTATTGATCTTCTGTCACCTGTTTAACTCATTTATATATGTGTCGTTCATTGTAAAAGTGAACTATCTCCTTGTAACAGAATTTTAAAATAACGAGCTTTTTGCGAATTATAGTGTAGGAAAAAAAATATAAGCATTCATTCATTGTTTTCATCTATAGGATTTTAATGCAACTATTGGAGTTACTTTACTTTTATATTGAAAGTTACATCTAAATGTGATACCAAGAAAAGATGGTTTTAAAAATAGGGAGTTACACCACTTTTACAATGAACGACACATATAAGAAAAAAAAATGCCTACATATAGGGCGTACCATCATCTGATATCGTGATAATTACTCAGACAACTGTGTAAAACAATATAAGATTCAATTAATGTCTGTACTTAAGTCGGTAGCAGTGACAAAGATGATTATCTGTATGCGATGGGCGATTATATGTTAGTACGAGATGCGACTCGGCCCGCCTAGAAATAGATAGAAAGCTGCAGAGATAGGCCAGCTTTCTCTCATTTAGTAGACGGTCGGTGTAATGTTTTAGCGTATTTATGAATTGCAAAATGAATAGCCCACATTTAGGTGAGGGTCGACATTTGTGTATACATTAGAAAGTCTATTAGTTTATATGACACTTACTATACAATGTATCAGTGCATGAGTAAGGGGTGATAGATCTTATTTCATTATCCTTCCCTTGTTATAGTACCTTTTACTAAACATATCGGATTCGACAATGTACTAGCGTTTCCTTGGTAACAGCTTATATATCTATAGTAAACTATGACCAACTGGCTGATCTGGTGCATTTAAAAAAAATCTACACAAACTATTTCTGTTACGATATTATTATGATGACAAAAGAGCAATTATGACTTTAATTGTGGATTCTCCTATGTATTGTAAAATACAATTTTTAAATAGAGTAAAAAATTAATCCAACTCATTAAGAACTATCACGATTACAAAATATTTCAAAAATTTTTCAGTGTGTTAATTTTATAAATACTCGTATTTAAAACACTCAAAATAAACTAAATGATAATTATATTTTTTTTAGTTCAATACTATTTCTTATGTCAAAACTGGCAGGAAGGCTTGATGGTGAGTGACTATATATCGACGTCTATTTTAACAAGCAATGCAACTGGGATTGTTAAAGTGCTGATGACCTTTCTATAATACATTAGGAAAGAGGGATAGGTAGGAGTCGTACATCTGTTACTCCTCACAGAAACAGCATAAAAAATACAACAAAAAATCTGTTATGTTCTGTAACAGTCTGTGGCAGAGTTGAAGCTGTATATACTCGTAGCTAGACACAGACGATTATTACTCGCGAAAAATTCCCGTACAGTTACATAGCCGACGGGCAACGTGTATAAGAACGCAACTGCGAATAACATACCGGGCCCTATTGTGCCTACGTCCGATCCAAGCGATACGGCCGCGTTTCCCAGTTTACAGTTACCTACCTCTGCGCGTGTGTGGCTGTCTTCCTGGATTTCGAAATTTAAAAATTTGTATACCTCAAACGCAAACTTTATTAATACCTTAATATAGCAACTCAAATTACGACGATTTAAATATTTATAATATACTAGCTGCTGCCCGCGTAACTTTGTGTAAATTATATACTAAAACCTTCCTCGAGAACCACTCTATCCATTGGTGAAAACAGTATGAAAATCGATGCAGTAGTTTTTGAGTTTATCGCGAACAGACAGACAGACAGACAGACGCGGCGTAGGACTTTGTTTTATAATACGTAAGGATTTATATTCATAAAATTTTATTTTATATTAGCGACCCACACCCGGCTTCGCACGGATGCATTTTTTTGCAAATTATATAGGTATAAAAACTTTCGTTGTTTATCACTCTTTCTATATATCTGGTAAAAACCATGTCAAAATTTGTTAGGTCGTTTCGAGAAAGCTAGCTACAGTATTTAAAATATTTAAAATAGTGTAGCAATCTTAGCGACTAAAGTCATTTTAATTTTAAATCTACTAAACGAAAAGAGAAAATCGTTTAAAAAAAAAAATAGAAAATGTTACTAACTGTTTAATCTTATATCCACCGTAACATTTGTTAATTAACTAACAAACCAAATTTTCCAAAGACATAAATTTAAAGGCCCGTGTGCACTAGCGGTTTTAATAACGCGGCGCGCGACTTGCTAACTGTAAATTTGCGCGATCACTATCAAAGAACTATTCCCGTGCATCCTTGCCAGGGTTAAAACGGCCGGTGATATGTGACCGCGGCGTTGGGGGTTATAGTAGTACTATAACTATAGGTGTGGCATTGAATAGCTTTGTACATTCTTCTTTTGAGCTTCGTTCTATTGTATTCCATTACAAGTGTATCACTTATCGCTACAGTAACAATCACAGATTCATCTTAAGAGGTTTTCTATAGTAATAGATTCGGATTGACTAGACGTGTGTCAACCTTAAAATTTTCCTCAGTTTTGTTGTAGCAGCTGAATATACATTATTTCACTGAGAAGCTAATATTGACTGTGGAAATTTATCACAATTTTTGTCGACCCAGTCCTTTTCAAGAAAAGCTATTGTCACCATTATGAAGTTATAGTGAAGTAAGTACCTACTTTAATAGTAAAAGGGCAAATAAGTATATAAAACCCTTTCAGACCCGTCTACATGTTCTGCTTTATGAATTTGACGTTCTCAATTCCAAAATCTTTTGTCGGCCGTCCGATATTCAATCGAGGCGTACAATTCCGGACAAAATCATTTTTTGTCTTTTTGTGACTTATTTCAATTTGGATAAAAAATGTTTCCCTATTCAGATATAGTTTATCGCATTTTACAGTTATTAAAACTTCGAATTTCAAACATACATGGTTTTATAGAAATAAAATTTAGCCTATATAAAACACATATGAAAGAATTTTTTTACAATAGGTTACAGTAGTTTTAGAGATTACCGATTTTTATTTTCATCTTTTTCTTTTTATAAAATTAATATTTCTTATAGCTGATTTTGTTCGTTTTAATATGTGGAGTGCAAACTCCCAAACCGCTGCACATATTTGAAAAATTCTTTCATTACTTGAAAGATACATTATCACATAAGCTATATTTTATGTTACATTAAATCCCTTAATTTCTTTGAAAGCCGGGGCGTTTCTGTTTATTTACACATAAACAAACAAGTTTTATATATCGGTATTATTAATGTTATTGTTGCTATAGAGAATATTAAATAGGTAAATAACATTTTCTACTATTAAACGCAGTTCATTTTCTTGAAAATTACTTAATTTGAGTTCATTAAATTTAAATATGCAATAAATTCTACTAGACGCAGCACCAAGAGGAAATAGTAAACCTAGAAACGTCTCTTGAGTACCGAGATGGTAACTTCGCGAGTCAATTTTAACTTAGAAACCTAAGTTGTAGATACTCGACGTATTATAGGTAATACTTAAAACCGTTATGAGCTTAACCGTAGTTAAGTATATATTTTAAAAGTAGTTAAAAGTAAACGAACACAGAAAACACCTTTAATTATAATCCTACTAAAATATTTATGATATATTAATATTTGACATAGGTTTAATAGTGATATTTATTACGATTCCATCTCAACTAAATTGATCCAATGTACATACATATAAATATCAGGAATTTTACTGCCCGCGCTTCGCATGGATACATTTCATTTCTGAAAGTTATATCGACAAACCCTTTTCATCGCCATTCCCATTAGTGACAACCGTATCAAAAACCGTTATGTGGTTTACAAGAATTTTGCCGAGAAACAGACAGACGCGTATAGCGACTTTATTTTATATTACATACAAATATAGATTCAGAATACACCTTTTTACATGAGGTATACTCAATAGTAAACATAATAATAGCAAACATTTACCTACCAAGAATGTTTTACTGTAATAACACTTTATAAATAAATATTTATATTATTCGTATGTAATACTCATTTCATTATGTTAAGTTACCTTAAGCATATACTTTGTAAAGTAACACTTCACTTTACATTGAAACATATTCATTAAGTGCATCATAAAATTTAATGGCGACGTCTTTTAAATTTATTTTAATATTATTCCTTTTCGTTCTTTATTCCAGGCTTTGGTATTTCGCGAGTTGATTGTACTGTTTTTTTTTTTAATTTACAAGTTCAAAAGTTATAATTCATATAGTTCAAAATTCGAACTTTTTTAATTTGCCCCAATCTATAATAATACAGTGAAGCTGAAAGGGCTTTTATGTTTTTTCTGGTTTCTACATGCTAATCTTTGTCACTACCAGCAGTATTTAAAAAAATATTTTTGATCCAATACTTGAGCATAATTATAGGTTATTTGACATAAGGTTGAGACCCTTGGGAGCGAAAGAGAGAGAGAAAGAGAGAGAGAGAGAAAGAGAGAGTTTTCGGACACAGGTAGTATTTTATAATATTTGAAACCTCATGCTAGCATTAAAATCAAATAGAAATCCTAAGTTTTCAAACTTTGAATTTAAAATTATTCCTCGTTTATTAAAATTACTAAATAATTATTTATTAGTCATGAATTATTATAACAATTCTTCACACTTGCGGAAGTACTGGCAGGGCACTAGGCAGCGACAACTGCTTTCACAGTCATAAATTTAGTTAGCTCTTTTAGTGTCATAAACCATACAGAAAACCACCGTGAAATAAACGTGTGTTCCTGTACGTGAGCAAAGGGATTCTAAAGCCATGATTATATTCCTTACCTTATCTTTTCTCCTACTAAGGTCGGTAGCGCGCTTGCTTGTGACCTAATGTCTTTGCTCGTGTTAACTAATACGAACGACGGTATCCATTTTACATTAAGTGGACCGTCACCTTCCTACTTTTACATAAAAAGCACAAATTAATCTGAAGAATAGATGATTATTATTTTGTCCCCATGTGTAGTAACACAATATTATTCGGCAAGTAACAGAGACGATATAGCTCCATTTTAAAATATCGGACGCGTTGTTTCGTGTGTTAACACGCCAGTGAATTTGGGCCAGTAAGGTTTCTTTATGGCTGAGCTTTATACTAAATTTTACGTTTAGTATTATGACCTTGAAAAAGATATTTAGTCAAATTTCAAGATGGCTAAAATGTATCAGGGCAATAAACAACCCTTTACTGCAAAACAATACCAATTAAATTTTATTTTTATAGTAGGTATATATACCTTCTGTGAAAATTTATCTATGGTGACAACCACATCAAAATCTTAAAAAAGTTAGCGGATATACCTGCAGACAGACATACAAAAGTGGGTAGCGACTTAAATTTATACTACTATAAATTGATATAATACGTATTTTTCATAAACTTATATATAGAAAAACATAATTAAGATTTGAATAAATTTAAATTTTCTTGAATAAGTAGTTACAATGAAATGTTCTGATTTCAAAACTCTCTATAATCGATGTAAATAAACTGACAACGGAGGCTGGAAAGCGGGCACCGTATTCTGTAACGAATTCTTCAATACAATTGTCAAGTTACTACTAAGTTAGTATTAAGTTAACCTAGAAAGTTGTTTACTTTACAGTTATTGCCAACATTCATATTTATTTTCAAACGTTGCAATGCTATTTTTGATTGAACTTAAAATTTACTTAATCGGCAGTAATAACTTATATATAACTTAAACTGCTATTGAATATTTTTAGATACTAGTTTTGCATCTTGACCTAAATCTAAGTTAGTATCACAAAGTTGCATTCCACATTGTCAGGGAGCGAGTTAAGTCCGCATCAATAAATAGTGCCGGGTAACGGGGACTAACTAATGTGTACCAGAGTAACTAAGTATAGTTAAGTTAGGACTAAGTGATCGTGGAGTTTATAAGTGGGACGCGAATTGATGACGCTCTCAAGCTGTTTAAGATACGAAATGTTTTACTTTATCCACTTAAACGTTTGCTTGTTTAGCTACAATTAAATTTAATTTCTAAACAACTTTCAAAGACTAAGTTATTAGTAATTTTGACGAGTTATTTTATTTTGTCTCTGATTTAATTTTTTGTGAGATAAAATTTTTGAGGTAGGTACACAAAATATTTTATTGATATACCTTTAATTAATTAATTCAACTCAGTCATCAGTTTTGTTAAGTATAAACATTAATTGATCAGTAAAAAAAAATTTTTAGTGTCGTTGACAATCCGAAAAAACAGGAAATTATAAGTGGTGAATGAATGGGGCTTGGTAAAAAGTTACAATAATATCAAAAAAAACTCCTTTGTAAGGGCTAGTGTCGGCATACTCAATTCATGACTTCGAAAATCAACTTCCTACTATTAAATCGTATGATTGTGTACCTGTTATGTGA
Organism: Synanthedon formicaeformis; assembly: GCA_945859745.1. Taxonomy (NCBI): domain Eukaryota; kingdom Metazoa; phylum Arthropoda; class Insecta; order Lepidoptera; family Sesiidae; genus Synanthedon; species Synanthedon formicaeformis. The sequence continues at coordinate 1,745,056 of OX243960.1, read as the reverse complement.
TATTGTAATTTTTGAATGAAAATATTGAATAATCATGTACTGTGGACGTCAGTAGTTAAAGTAGTAGATACTAAAAATAACACTGCACACTTTCTTGAACCCCGTTGAAGTCTTTTCTATGCGTTCATCTAAACCGTTCAACGCATTTTCATACAGTTTCACTATTAAAATGTCGATAAAAAGTGTGTATAACATCGCTAGTTATACAATATGCACATTGTAATTTTATATTAATGAACTATGTTAGTAGTAATTTTGCAGTAGGTAACCCTAAACCCAAAAATCCGAAATATCCATTTTAACCGACTGAGTCAACTTACGAAACCTCCGAGGCGCTGAATCGTTTACCTCATTGACCGCAGTGTCAGGTTACGAGTTAGTTTTGTGTTGCCATGTTGAAATGGGGTATTGGTGGACGAAAAAAGTGATATCACCCTCAAAAATTCAATTTTATCTATGTTTAAATTGTAGATAGCAAATCTAACAAGGCTTTATAATAATGCCAGAAAGCTGGTAATTGTTAAAAAATATAAATACTGGCAACGTCTCATAGGTTTTTCATGTAAATTTTTCTTCCTGATATGTTGTCTTGAATATATATAAATGCTTCATATTTAAATTTTTATGTTTTAATATATTTTAAATTATTGTTTAAAAAAAACATGACTCTTAGTTATTTCTTTATTGTAAACCAATTGTGATTTCAAACTGTTTTCGTAATTTAGTCTTTATAAAACCAAGATATGGCCACAAAAGAGAACTAGCAATGCAACTCAAGCCTTACCCAAGTTAGAGTTATGTATGAGTTAAGTTGAGGAATCGCGACCCATTCGTTTTGTGTCGTTTCTATTTGGTTTTACTTAGTGGGCGTGCGTAAAGTATAGCTCAAGTTATAAGTGTAATGTGAAGTAATAACTTACGCCGCTACCGTACAAATAAGTTATTTTATGCGCTATTGTTGCAATGTTAAAATATAAAATCAGATTACATTTTTACTATTGAGCTGAACTAATCTTGAATTGAAATGAACTGGTATACCATTATTTGCATTTGTCTTAACACGATTTCTACTGAACGGGGCCATAAATACCCGAATATATTAATATAACATAATATTATTATATAATACATCCAAAATTCAATCAGATGAAGTGGGAATGGTTTAGTTTAGCTAGTGGAATGGCGTTGGACTAATCATACAGTGGAAGACTAATCTTGTAGTAAGACTACTTGTTTAATAGTAACGGGTCAGAGAGGAACTAAAAATCAATAAATAAACTTAATAAAATATCGTTCTGACCCACAGTGGGTCAGACGGGCATCACTTTTATTCAGAGGGTCAAAACTAGTGGGTCCAAAGGTTCTGAAGCCTACCGATGAACTGAGTGTAGTATGAGAGTTAGGACTTTATATTTTTTATTTTGTTTATCTACTTTTTAATTATTTTTAATTTCTTTGGAAAAAAAATTCTCGAACTCTTATCTATGACATAAAAAAATCATGAGATAAAGTAAGACAAATCTCTACATGTGTCGTTCATTGTAAAAGTGAACTATCTCCTTGTAACTGAATTTTACAATAACGAGCTTTTTGCGAATTATAGTGTAGGAAAAAAAATATAAGCATTCATTCATTGTTTTCATCTATGGGATTTTAATGCAACTATTGGAGTTACTTCACTTTTATATTGAAAGATATGACTAAATGTGATACCAATAGGCAAGAAAAGATGGTTTTAAAAATAGGGAGTTACACCACTTTTACAATGAAGGACACACATATCAATCAATATATGTATATCATCAATACTAATAATAATAATAAATCTGTAAGTGTAGGTATTGTATGTATGTATTTACGTCCATAACTCTTAAACGAATTAACTGATTTTCATAAAACTTGATAGATAAACATTTAGACGTACAGGACACAGGATTGGCTACTTTTTTCTTTTTCAACGCTGACGAAGACGCGGGCGCCAGCTAGTTATAAAACAAAGTCGCTGCCCGCCTCTGTTTTTTCTCCCCTACTTCTTCTAAACCTCACAACATATTTTTATATGCCTATGCGTAATGGAAATAGTAATAAATAAGAATATGATATAAACATACATTTAAAAAAATGCATCAGTGTGAAGCCGGGAAAGGGTCGCTAGCGCTAGATAATTTACAACCTGTAATTGTATTAAAATGCACCGATTTAATAATCCAGCTCGTTTCCGATGTTAAATTTTGATAACTATGTATTTCAAAATATAACAAATTATCTCAAATGTTTCCATTACAACATCTTCAGTCACGAATTCTTTATGTGAATACAAAATCGCTTACTACCAACCAATCCTTACATTATTATTTAACATAATTATGTGCCTTCAAGTAATAATTTAATTAATATTATTTCATTCCACATTGTGTTTCTTTACCTTATTAATAAATCTATAGAGCTTGTTATATTTTTATTGTGCCTATCTTGGTCAACAGCGTAATAGAATCCCCTCTAGAGTAGCTTGGTTAAAATATTATTTAGGGACGACGGTCACCAGCTGCCATCAGATGGACACAGTCAATCATCCGCTCGTAAAAAATGCCCATTCCAAAAATTAAAGACTATTTGAGAAATAGGTGTACTTCTACTAAAAAATAGTGCAGAGAAATTAACAAATCTTTTCTTCTACATAATAAGAAAATAATACTTTTCTTCTACATAAAAAGACTTTCTACATAAAAAATATATTTTACTCTCAAACATAAAAAAGATAATCAGTCAAGCAAAACAAACCTAGGTCTCAACACGCTATAGGCAACTAAATTATTTCTTGTTAATATCGCTATGAAAATATTGTGTTATAGTTTAGTCTCAAATAAGTCTTTATCAATCAAAAATCACACTATATTTCCGGCGAAACAAAATCTAAGTCGAGTATCTTCCTCCAGAGAGCGCTAGCGTGCGGGATAACCTGCCTCTACAACCTTTTTTTCCCATTTTTTCTAGAGCTTAAACAAATCCATCCTAACTCAGGCCTAATAAAGTCCAGAATTCAATGAACAAATGTCTCGTAACGATCAACCGCGCTCACTCTTATTTAAATAAGGTAGTCGGCGTGTGAAAGAGAACGCTATATACATAGTGATGTGTGTGCGAGAGGGTTAGAGGCTGGCGATGTTGATGCGCTTTGTAATAGAGCTGGGAAATTGTCGATAATATTTGTAAACAATATGTTTTTTTGTTTTTTTTTTTCATTTACTTGTTTTGTTTACTAAAATAGTAGTACGAAAACTACTACTTGTTTTTTGTAACTTTGTTTACTAAAAAAAAGTGTAACATTCTTATTGCGCACATTTTTAAACTGACGCATTCTATACCTAATATAATTTCCTTTAGGCCTTATATAATACTTTCCAATACAAATAAAACTCATGCAGTGGTTTTCATACTAAACCTTCCACAATTAGGATAACCTTTAAGTTCAAATGAAAATTCGATTTTTAGATGCTAAGTCATATGAACTCAAGAGTTATATGATTATTTAAAAGTAGTCCAATTTATAAATTAACCAAATTGTAATTTTAATTCAGTTCAAGTTAAAGTTTATAAGGGTCTATTTCACCATTTGTCAAGTAGGCTAACCGTCATTTAAAGTCACCGGTAACCGGGGATAATGGAGCTGATATTCCAAACATTAAAAAGAAAATAATAAAAATTAGCCTATCGAAGGATGCAGTAAACCGAGTGCATAATTTAATAAAACATAAAATTATTTCTAAAAGTAACTAATCAACACTTTACTAGTAGTTAGTGAAAGAGATGGGGCCTCTTTCACCAACTACTAGTAAAGTCTACTACAAATTATGTTAACTATAAATACTCGATAACCAAACATCGAGTTTATCCCATCCCTAGTCGCCAGATGGCGTCGACAGGCGCTGCGAGCCGACAAGTCGAATTCGGCCTGTTCGGAATTCCTCGCGTCGCCTCCACCTCGCGTGACGCATGCCCACCGTGGATGTTTAGGGATTTTAGGACTCCTGTAGGTACCTTATAGTTAATAACTATTCCAAAATAGAATTTCATAAACATTCTATTGCCTAATGGAGAACGAAAGACTTCAAGATTTAAAAAAAAAATACAATTGATATAGTCTCACAATTATGTCATACATGTTAAGGGCTTAAGGGTTAGTTCCTAGTATATAAAGAATTCAATTATTGCTCTTGCTTGACCCTTACTGGCTTCTCATTACTGTGCAGGCCATGAAACTCGCGTTTATAGTGATTTTTAAAAAGGGGACATAATACCCTTTTTGTGGAGCTATTATAAACTTTAAAATGCTTTTAATAAGCCGTGGTTGGCTCGCTAGTATATAAATTATCCTTCAGAAATTGGATATACATAACTATATTTTGTATCGTATATATACGAAGTATTTTGGACTCGAAAACATTTCTCCGAATACGTCTACAGAAGCTGAACAAATTGTTGTAATTCGTTAATATTTCAAAATTTTAATTCAATAAATTTATTAAAACAAAGCATAGGTTACAAGAGTAGCTAGTATAAAGTTTCTCATGACAATTATGCGTCTTATGTATTTAAAAAAAAAAACAGAAATTAGTTTATAGTTTAGGATAAGACCCCAGATTTAAATAAGGCGGGAGTGACGGCGAGTGTACGTGTAAATTACTCCCCTGGCTACCGTGAGGAGCCCCGAACTTTGTCGAGAAGGAATGATTGTTTTGTTCATTTGCATGTTTAGAAGTCAGAATTTGGAGGCCGTGAGAGAAATGGATTTTATTAAACTAGCTGCCCAAAGTGGTTTTACCCGTGAGGAGGTGTACGTTGAACCAAAGATTTTTAGATCACATAAGGCTTTATTATTTTTGTATGTTAGTAGTGATTATATTAGTATAGCGTATTTTATATTAGTATACCCTATCCCCTCCACTATCCTCATGCTTTTCATGCTCGCCAGAGCATTTGCAAGCTCTCATTAAACACTAAGCATCCATTAAACACAAGAAATTTATAGCATTATATGACTACACCTAGAAATATATACAAGTTTAAAATTTTAAACAATGTAATAATAATTTTGGCTTTTAGAGGGACACCAACAAAGTTAATGGATAATAATAGTTATAATAAATGTATATGTCAGACTAATGTCCATTTTTTCTCTTTTATTAATGGATTAATTAATAGTTATTTAAGTTACATATTAAGTTTAATAAAGATTAAAATGCATTATATTAAAGTTCAAAAAAGGAGACTCCTCAATTTGCATAAGAGACATCTCACCAAGTAGTTTAGCTATCAATAACATATTGTAAAATAATTTGAAAGTAAAATCATAGGGAATTGTTTTTTTATTATTATTATCGCAATTAATTTGATGTAAAAAATATTATTGTTAAATAATTAAAAAAACTTTATCATCAATACTAATAATAAATCTGTAAGTGTTGGTCAGAATTTTTTTCTGTATGTATGTAAGTATGTATGTTCCTCCATAACTCTTAAACGAATCAACTGATTTTCATGAAAATTCGAAGAAAAACATTTAGACGTACGGGACACAGGATAGGCTACTTTTTTCTTTTTCAACGCGGACGAAGTCGCAGGCACTAGCTAGTATAAGATAAAATTGAAAAAAGTAGCACCACCCTAACTTTCAGATGCACAGTTCATTAGTTCAAATAAGCCATGCGCGTCTAACAAAGGTTCAAAAGAAAAATACAGATAAATGACGCTTTTAGTTTTTTGTACTAAAACATTGGGTGAACACGAGTTGAAACCAGTAGTGGCTCTGTTTGTACAGCCATTAACACTTGAGGTACTAAAGGCCCATTCAAGGTAAGATATAGAATAATAAAAACCTTCTAACATTTCCGATGGGAAATATTGTCGTAAGGACTTTAGTGTCTTATGAAGAAACATATATAATTAATCTAAACACTGACTTGAAAGGCCAAATCTTTTTGCGAAAAGTGTTAGTAATTTTTTTTTTAGTATCTATTCCTTATTGCCATGGTTTTTACTTATTTATAATTATTGTTCTCTAAGATTTATAATATGAAAATTGCAAAAACTTAATGCTTTTTACATTTTGTTCAGAACATAATTTAAGCTTTTATTACAGAGGCATATTTATATAAATATATTAAAATATATATTAATATGAATATATAATTAGTAGCAGTTAAACGTTTGTTCGTTGCTTAAACTTTAACTTGTATAACTTTAAGATTAAGCACGTTTTTGTTGTAAAAGTTACACTAAGATTTACATTGTTTAAATTAGGTAACTAGGCGATTTCTAGTTTTTTTCATAGAAATGAACCTGTGTAAATCTTATTTCTAATCTTATCTAGAACTAGCGACCCGCTTGCGGCTTCGCACATATGCAATTTTTTTCCGTAGAACAGTATCAAAATCAAAATGGGTGGTTTAGAACAAGTTAGTGTGAAACAGACAAAAAATAACAGCTAATTTATTTTATAATATCTATAGAGACGGTATATATATAATATATTATAAGTTTTATAATATCTATAGGTATTTATTAACTTTTAACGTGCGATATCTGGCTGTAAGATCAAGAGGGCTTATTTTAAAACTAAAAATTTTAGTCATTCTAAAACTCCGAAGGTTGTAAAACGTACAGGTGAAATAAATTATTTTATTTTATTTTATGATTGAATACATTAAATAAATGTCTTATTTTTAATGTCATGTGATAAAAAAATCTGTCCAATTTGAAATCAAAACACAAAACACGTGTGACTACGGGAACACGTACGAAAATTGAGGTAAAAGTTACGATTCACAACAGTCAAAGACGCAGGATGTCGTGTCGCAGCACTAAAAATGTTTTTGTTATTAAAAATAGTTTCTAGTTACACAAGTCACGAGAGATAGCGTTTTCAATTTTTCCATTGTAAATTGAATAATCCATTTTAATGTAAATAATAATAGGTATAACTAATTTAAGTCGTCTACAATCGATAAATGTTATTTGAAAAGAATTAAGTCGCTGTTCGTTTCAAGAAGTTTCTTGTCTTGTCTAAACCATAAATTTACAGAAAAAATGCATCCTTGCAAAGGCCAGGCGGGGCTCTAGTTAAGTTAATAATAAAATTAAGTTTATTTATATGTCTATATATATTTTGTTAACAATAATTGTGAATAAATTAAAATTAGAACTTTTAAGTACACTGATGTATTATAATTTTTTAATTGTTAAGATATGAGTTATGATATCTTACTAGCATTTTCAAATCAAGGAGAATAGAATTTTAAAATTTAATAAAAAAATTATGAAAATATTTTTTTAAAACGTTTCTATTTTAAATTGTAAATTTTGAGATCCAACCCTTTAACTAAGGACATTAGCAAATAAATACCAGTATGAACTATGAATCGCCTGAATCCTTTATTTTGTACCACACGTAATGAGACAGTTCTCAGTAAAAACGTCCTATCTCACATGTTTATCGTACCACGTTCATCTTGTTTCGTGTACGGCTCGCTCCATGCAGCGTCGACTCCTTGGTAGGGGTCTGTGAGAGAATTTACCTTCAAAAGCACTAGTTATATGACTCAATCTAACGAAAATTACCTAGAGTTTTTGGAACGAACTTTAATATAAAAAAAAATGTCAGCACTAGTTGGTTATTTTATGAGCCAAGAAGGACAGAATTTGGCAATTTTATATAATAAATGTTTCTATGAAAATATTTATTGAATATTAATATTCTGACACTTCAGACATTTTGAACCTGAGCCATTGAAACCATGAAAATATTTCAAATATCTATAAAGAATATATCAGAAATTATATTCATGAATTTCAGTTCTTATGTAAATTACATCTTCTATTCACATACGAGTTATAAATTATAAATTTTGTTTCAGGTAAGCAGGTGCCGACGACCTTCCATTTACCAGATAAAGGGTATTTATGACATGTGAGGTTTTTTATAAAATTTGTGACAAAGAATCTATTTTGTTATTCAATACGTGTTACAAGTGGGAGGGGTTTAACGATATTTCATAGAAAACGTGATTTGATTTCATGAATGTCTTCTGCGCAGTTTTGAGATTTCCTTAAATTACAACATGCATTTACCTATTTATCTACATGTTGTTAGTCAATGGCGCTTGTTTATAAATGGCGCCACCGTCGTCACAGCGATGAAGATATCGTTATATTACTCGTATATTTTCTTTTTCTCGTTATAGTACGCGGATGAAGTGCCGGGACACAGCTAGTATAATACCTATGTCTTTTACGGTAAACATAAAAGCTAAAAGAAATGCTACAATTACTTTTTGTTAAATGAGTCCATAATGAAAAAGGACGATTTACAATAAAACTTTTAATAGGCAACTTTAATTACGCGGTTAATTTAAAATAAGAATGCACGAATGCTTAAATTGCCATAATAAAAATCGAATTCATTTTAATGTTCCCGGTTCCCTTTCGCATCGTGTGCTACAGAATACTTTATCTTACACATACCACAGTTTAATTTTTCAAATATCGCGTAAAGTGCTTTGTATTTCGAATTTAAGTTTTTGTCCTAAGATTCTCCTAATAAATAATAGTACACTTTTAAAACATGTCTCCTTATAATCTATTTGTTATTATTTTAAAAAGGGAACTAATCTATATTTTATTCTAAATTAACAGCGCCATCTGTTGGCGACTTAGTGAAACTTAGGGAAAATATTTTATTTTACTGTCCTGCTTTTTTATGTAAATTATTTTTCAGCTTCTTACGCAATGATATATTATGATTTTAGTTAAACAATTTATTTGCTCACTTTTCAATTTATGTATATTTTTGAAATTTGTTTCTTAACTTTTTTTAAAAATGTTAAGTCTTACCTATTAATTAATTAAAAATTAACCTATTCTTAATTAAAAAAAAAAGGTTAAGTCTTACCTATTTATAAAATCGTCTGACTGATTATCAACGCACAGCCAAAACTAAATACTAAATCTAGAAAGCTGAAATTTGGAATATAGGTTTATTTTATAAAGTAATAGTATCCGCTAAGGATTTTTTAATATTTTCAAGTGCGAAGCCGAGGGCGGGTCGCTAGTTTTTAATAATGTTACGTGAATAACCTTTTTCTTGTTGTACCATGATGATCTTCTATAATGATGTGGACTGTCGCTAGAGAAGCTTTCATAACTTTCATAGCTGAATACAAAGTGGCCTGTGCTTACAAGAAATATTCCTTGTCGTTAAATAGCTATTAGAACTATTTACACAAATGTTACGTTTGACAAAAGGATTGAACCGTGAATAAAAAGGTTCCACAGCCTACTATTGATTCAGATACAAGAGAACAGTTTTTGGAATAATTTTAAAAGATCTGCATTTAAAAAGATATCGTTCGTATTCTATTCATATATTATGTTATGTATGGAAAGTAAATACTTGTATGGAATAAAAACAAAACCGAAATGAATGTATTGGAATATCTCTCTGGAATATGATTAAGAGATTAAAAATGTCCAGACTTCAGAACAGTAAAGTACTTTTAACCCTATGCCCTATTAAGACCTACATCTTGAATTTCACTCTATATTGCTTGCCAATGGTAACCATCACAAGTAAACTTTTATGGTCAGAACTTTATCGTAAAAAGAGACGCATGCAAAAGCACTGTTACATATTCAAATATATATTTGTTTGCAATGTAGTTTGTGTTACTTATATGGGGGTTATGTTGTTTAAATAAGTAGATGTCTTAAAAATTTGTTTAATAAAAAGAACGCTTAGTAAACAAACGAAACATTCCTCTCGTTTTGTGTCTATTCAATAATTCATATTAGTGTTACGTGACATGTTTCATTAACAGGTGGCCGGTGACAGGCAAAAGCACGAAATGGCTTATTAAGAATGCAAGTCGCGAACCTTTCATATTACCGAAACTAACGTTTTTGTCGTAGCTCCCTTACTCTTGGCGCCCTGTGTGAAAATTTCATTCCTATATGTAATTAAGGGCCTCTTTCACCAACTACAAGTAAAATGTTGATTAGTTACTTTTCAAGTAACGCTAATTGGCGAGCAAATGTTACGAGTATTTTGTTTCAATTTCATTGAAATTACCCTTGAGTAATGCTACTCAAGATGATGAAACTCGTACGCTTTCTTACCGGTGACTTTAAATGGCGGTTAGCCTACTTGACACTACTCAGAGATGGTGAAGAGGCCCTAAATGTATTTTAATAACAAAACGGCGTAAAAAATTCAAGAAGAAGAAGCATTATTGTAACTGTAAACTATTTGACTTTAGGTCTACCTCAAACTTTTTTATATATTAAGGTCGTCAGATCACCTATAAAACAAGGAACCTACAGTGCTAATAGTGCGTAGCCTACCTTAATTGAAGAATAAGGAAATTGACTCTGGCATCGCATAACTCACTCACCGAAACACAACAGCACACATGCTGTTTTTCATGGTGATAAGTATTCTGTGAAACGTTGGACACTGCTGGAAAACGGGCTGCCCAATTTTAGACTGTCAAACGCAGTGTGCCTTTGAATAGTTCATTTCCAAAGATGGCTCTGTCAGGAATCGAACCTGGGACATCTGAGACGAAGCGTTAAGGCCAGTTAACAACTTATTCAAGGGGTCGGTGTCCATGAATGAACATAGGGTATATCCGAATACAAACATGAAAATATATTTAAATAGATACATTCACAGTATTCACTAGTATCCTAGTATTTATCATCATAGTTAGAATTGAAGATATTAAACATTAAACGCAGATAATTTTTGAAAATTGAAACAGTTTCGTTATCATTTGACTAAGTTTGGGCGCTTCGGTTTAGTACGAGTATAATTGATTACATTCGCCCACACACGCACGCACGCACCACACACACTAACACACACATACACGACAGATTTCTAACTAATATGATAACTATTCTTCCCAAAGAGAAGTTCAGCAAATGTTAATGTCATTGTCTCACGCCCAGTGGTCTAAATGCGATCAAATCATGAGGCCAAGGTTGAAACATTAATATTAAATGTCAACAAATCATCACAACAAATTATAATACAAACATTATTTAGATATTCATAGCCCATTATGTAATGTGATATCAGGACAGTGCGTGATGGATAGGCGAGATTTAGCAGGAGATAACAATGAGACGTGCCCACGCGTTTAACAACCGGCGACAGTGTGATTTTGATGCTTATATTTGCTTAAAACTTAGCCATTTAAAACAGTTAATTAATTAAACAAAGTGTGTGTCAGCTCCGACGCACGACTGGATTTTTCTCCTTACGAACGATAAATAAATAAATAATCAATACTAATAATAAATCTGTAAGGGTTGGTCATGGAGTAAGTAACTTTGTTTTCAGAGATATCGTGTTTATAGGCTCTATACATAATACTGAAACTAAATTGACCATTTTTAGAATTTTTTTCTGTATGTATGTATGTAAGTATGTATGTCCCTCCATAACTCTTAAACGAATAACTAATTTTCATGAAACTTTGTAGATAAACATTTAGACGTACAGGACACAGGATAGGCTCCTTTTTTCTTTTTTAAACGCGGACGAAGTCGCGGGCGCCAGCTAGTTTAATAAATATAATTAAAACATATTAATATATTATGTTAATATAATAATAATAGTAGCCGGCGCCCGCGACTTCGTCCGCGTTCAAAATGTTATATACCCCATCGCCTTTGATTATCGCGCCCTCTCGCGGTGAGTAGCCGACTTGTTGTGTCAAAGCTGTTTGTCTTAATAGTTCTGCCACTGGACGATAGATGGCGTTAATATAAATAAGAATAATATATATTTTTTAGCCTTTTAGGTTACACTAAATAGCCTAAAGGCTTCCTCGATAAATCGATTCAATTCAATTTTTCAATTCGAATATTCTTCAGCTTTATATATTGGTATAGATTATACATTATTAATATATGTTATATAATAATTATATTAATATGTATTGCAGCATATTGTAGCCTGTAACGCGTAACGTTTGACATGTGACATTTGATTTTACTTCCATAAATTTTAATAACCCGGGTTTATATATGAAATCGATTCTTAAGGAGCAAGATTCTCAAATCATATGCGATATCTACTGCTTTTACAAAATGAATTTTTTTTTTTCAAAAAACGTATTTTTTAATCAAACATTATTTCTCAAGAAAATTAATCGTATTAAGTTCGATAATATGCCTACAAGTACAATAAGAACCACGCCCCCTATATTTGTAGTTAAACTGTATCAGTTGTGACACATGACATATCGTTGACGCCTTTTTATCGAGTGATTTATAGTTACTGTGTTGTGATAATATTATTCAATGGCCTACATATTTGAAAATAAAAAGCTACAAAGTTACTGGCAGCATTTTCTATAATGTACGTTGTAACATTGTCTATTCCTGTTTTTGTGAACGTATTGCAATATAAATGTTGTTAGTGTAATGTAAAGTGCTCGCAACTTCGTACGCGCGGTAGTTCGTTTTTTGAAAATCCCACAGGAACCTGACATTTCCAGCATAAAAAGTATCAATATATATCAGTGAAAACCGAATTCAAATTGGTTAAGCCGTTTTTTAAGATTAGAGTGCACAAACGCAAAGACAAACAGACAAAAATTTTAAAAACTAATTTTTTGACCTCGGTAACACAAGTATGTACAAGTTGTTTTTTGAAAAAAAAAAATTAAGTTAGATTATTTTTAGAAAAATAATTAAGTTGGACAATGTATTTCTTTATGGTAGGTGGTATATAACATATATAACATAAGTTTGTAAATTAATTATTTATTTACAGACATTTTACATTTACATATTATACAGTTATTATTTAAAATAAAATCTAATCCTAAGTTATAATATATATACACATTATATAATATAAAGCATCGGTCCTTTTGGTAGGGTCCCAAGCATGCTGGCTGCATTACCTCGTTGTATAGCAATACTGATCTGTTGACCGAGGTAATAGCCAGCTTTAGAATCGCCGGTTATGTCGACCAAACGTTTTGATAAAAACATAACATAAGTAATATTAAGAGCAGGTAAAAAATTGGATCACCTCCCGGAGGTCTTAAAGCGACAGCTAAAGAGCCCTTATTCGACCTTGGTTAGGATTAACAACTTATTAAATAACTTGAAGATTAATTTTACAATGGTAACATATTAGTTATAATATTATTGTTGTTGATTTAACCATTGTTGCCTTAATGGAGTAAAATAAGTAGTAACTATTATTACAATCTGTGTCCATCTTGGAACTGCGTTATTTCATCTTGGAACTATGAAAAAATATATATTTTATTAACTTTTTATATAATACGAGCTTTAGCACGCGATTTCGTTCGCGTTGAAAATTAAAAAATATAAACAACAGAGTAACTATTTAAATGCTTTTTTCATTCTCCTATCCTCTATCCCTTATCCTTAATCCTACTAAGGTAGGCTGTACTTTTGCAAAACTACGGCTTTGCTTGTGTTACTAGGCAACAGAAACCATCTGCTATCAAAGGCACAGTATGTCTGCCTGCCAATTTCTACTTTAAAATATTTTTTTTTAAATTGTTTAGTAAGTCAGTCATTTTTCTTATAAGTTCGTAATTTTTAATTTTTCTTTATTTAATTATTAAAATGAGTGAACACTAGTGCAGCTCTAGATACCGATAAAAAACGTGTGTCGACTCGTTTCTTGGCGTTTTGACACAAATGCGTTGTGAGAGCCGTGAACGTATTACTGGATTTGGCTTTTAAAGCGGCCTCCGTACAGTGTCGGGTTACCTGTTCAAAAAGTATTCAATAAAAATAACCCCGCCATTAGCAATTTATTAAACATTGTATAAACGAACTCTTAATCGACTTATTTTTAACTAGTTTATTAGTAGGAGGCAATTTAAAAACTGTCTAGTTTGTTCCAACCCGTCTCTTGACAGTAGCCGCAATGCGTGTGTTTAATGTCTATAGAAAGTGATGTAACAATCCTTTTTCTTATCCTAACCATTCATCCAGTATAAATGGTACTCGTCCCTATCCTTTATCCAAATACTTTTATATCCTTTTTGTCCTTTAATTATATTATTATTAAAGTAGTTTTTCTTGTTTCGTATCTAGATGTCCGCGAGTTACGATTGCATAGAGTTTGGGAAACTCTTTCCTCAAAGCAAATGAAAGTAGGTAATATGTTCTTCTTGAAATTTTATCTAGTGAAGCCTTCATCCAACGTCAAATGGTGTAACCTTAAATTTTATAATAATAATGTTTGAACAGTTGTTCTCTTTAAATTAAAATGTAATAAAACGTTGTTACCGACTAACATTGGATCAAAAAGTATCGCAACAAACAAAAGAAGTTGTGGTTGGAAATAAGCTCGTATTGTGTCAAAATATTCAAAGTATAGAGATTATTCAGTATTAACACTTTTTACACAATTATCAAAATGTGGTCTTGAGAAAAGAATGGCTTAAATGAGTGTGTGTGTGACTTAAATGTGACGTGTTGACAGACAGATCATTGCATCACATGAATACTTGTCTTAGTAACTTATTTTTAAAGAAAAGAAAAAAAAAAGAAATACTGTTAAAGGCAATATTACACAATAATATTAATAATATTGAAGTAGTGTCAGGGCACACTGCGTTTAGCAGTAATTTGGGCAACGAGTCTGGCTGCAGTAGCCACCCCCTTACAGACCACCGTGTAGTAACAGCATGTGTGCTGTTGTGTTTCGGTGAGAGAGTAAGGGATGCCAGAGCCCATTTCCCTATACTTTTACCAGTCTCTTGTATTTAATTCTACTGTAGTCGGTAGCCACTTACCGTTAAGTGAACCGTCAGCCTGTCTGCCGACCATAACTTAATATGAAAAAATACATCTACTAATACTGGCCAAAAATCACCACCATCATCTTTAATTCATTATTAACCTTAAACTGTAATCTAAAAAGTTAAGATTACTTACTAAATATCTTATTTAACTGTGCCCTCAGTTTGCGAATGGAGAGCCATTTGTGGCACCTAAGCAATTGTACGGTATTATTTCGAATGAAGCCTGCGGTGTATAGGGCATTTATAGTCTGTGGTATTTGGGCTTGCCACAAAACATAAGCGGCAGCGTTACGAAGTGACAAGCGTTGTTTCTATTTTGTTAAAAAAAATCTATTGTAATACAGATAAGGTCATCGACATTCCAATCCAAAATACCAAGAACTAATCATACGACCTGAGAATTCTTCACTCATTGTTTGGATTCAACTATTGATAAAAATATATTGCAAATCCAGGGGTTAATGTTTTATAAGAGCCTCTTTCAACATCTGTCAAGTAGGCTAATTGTCGTTTAAAGTCACCGGTAACCGGGGATAATGGAGCTGATATACCTTTGTTTGTACGGTAAAAGTCCCAAACATTAAAAAGAAAATAATAAAAAAAAAACGCCTATCGAA
This sequence comes from Synanthedon formicaeformis, assembly GCA_945859745.1. NCBI lineage: Eukaryota > Metazoa > Arthropoda > Insecta > Lepidoptera > Sesiidae > Synanthedon > Synanthedon formicaeformis. The sequence goes on along the minus strand of OX243960.1, from coordinate 1,729,578 downwards.
GGATTCACTAAACCGAGTGCATAATTTAATAAAACATAATATTATTTCTAAAAGTAACTAATGAACACTTTACTTATTATCATTATCATTGTTATTGTAATTCAACGAGTTAAATAACTAATTATAAAAGATCTAATATTTAAATTGAATAGTAGAACTCTTTTAGTTTGTACCACACAGAATGCTCTATGTTTGTGGTATTATTTTTTCGCGTGGAATGAAATTGATGTGGAATTGTGATGAGTGCTGATTGTTTGCGGATTCCTTGGACTTCATTCGCATAAGTTGTATTTTTTTACGTATTCAAATAGTATCTTCACTTCAAAATCGATATGACCAAATTGTAGGTAAATATTTACAAATCCGTACTAATATTTTCTGTTTTTTTATATTTTTTTATACGGCTATTATGTAAGTTATGTACAGCAGTACAATGCAAAGATTATGTATTTTAATGATAACAATAGTTTCGGTTTAGTTTACCTTGTGACTTTACCTTTTTGAGGTTAGCTCCCAAATAGTCTTTAAGAACCTTAAGATTGCCGTAACTAAGAAGGAAAGAACAGCTCCCTTAAAGAGTTTTAGCTCCAGTTTTAAACCCCACAGAAACACTTCGTTAGTCAACTTCCTGTATATCTGTGTTTATCTGTATTAGGTATAAACAATTGTCAATAAAAACTATATTTGTATAAACACATATGCACGGTATGGCGACGACAACGACGCGAGTGCAAACCGACGATCGTCGAACACGCACCAATTAGCACAGAGTCGCGCCGCGGTGGACACAGCGTCATAAATCGAACACACCGTTACCGTGGGGCCACTACATTAGCGATTTTACCTTATACAGATATACCAGTCTCCAATTAACACTTTTGCCGCTAGATTAAACATTTATTTACTTATTGCAACACACATTATAGAAGTAGGTACCCAATGCGGTGTATTACATATAAATTTAATTTTAATTTGAATAAGAAAATATAAATTAAATAATAAGAATTATAAATTAATTACTCATACACATACTCATTTATTTGCTAAAAAAGCGGTACAATTGATGATTTAAATTAAGTTATACATTTCGCGCTTTTTACCAGAATCTGGCATGCAAAGTTAGTTATAGTAGAATAGTAGTTATATAAACAATAGTCAAATAATTATGTGAGATTAATACAATTAATAAAATTAATGTCAATCAATTAATACATTTCAATTAATAAAAATATTAAAAGCATATTCCATGTAGAATAAAAAATAGAGGTACTTTAAAAGAAATATAAAAATATTTGAGTTACACCCAGCCGGAATATTCAAAATACTCTCGGACAGAATAGAAACTATTTACGATTAGCCAATCTTTTAGTTTGGCCTTAAATTGCTTTATGGGTAGAATTAAAATTAAATTAATTAAAATTAATTAATTTATAATTCTTAATATAATACTTTTATTAAAATTGGTTTTCCATTACCAACTAATCTTTATTAATGTGTATTTTTTAAGTTTGAATTTCATAAACTACGTAATATTAAATGCGATCAAATCATCAGGTTAGTTAGTTTACTTCGCACTCCTAGGAAAATCATTTTAATGAACTTGACAGAAAACTTTATTTTTCTGAGATTTTTACTTAAATTTACCATAACATGCTTTGTCATTTCCATTATCAGTTAATATATTATGTATGTAATGTACACATAAATTAAGTAAATTAGTGCAATATTTTCGTAAGAATACCAACTTACCTATTATCACATGCGGATCTAGTGGCCACAATTTAGTCGGACCCCTGCCGCTTGGGAATCTCTGACGAAGATCTCGAGTTCGAAATTTAAAATTTTGCCGGCGACCATAGATTTTGAAATTCAAATTTTAAATTCCATTTTCTAGTGTTAATAGAAATAGGAATGTCATGAACCTCACTTGACCTCGGGTTGTTAATAATTATTAACTATTAATATTTTTAAATATTGATTTTCCTAACGTGTGTCTTAATGTTGTTTTTTGGTGTGAATAAAAAACTTTTTAAATAAAAAAATAATAATAATTGAAAAAGAAAAATACTTTTGATACGTCTCTATGCGTTCTAAAAGTCTAGTAGCAAACTACTAAAAAAAAAAAATTCTTCATAAAAAACTTTTTTCTTAAAAGTCATAACTAAATATATAACACTAACGGCCCATATGTATTCCAATTCATTCCTTACAAAATAAATAAATAACGCATAACTTCATCGCATATACGTTTTTTATATTTCCAAAAGATATTCATAACTTGAGGATATGTCAAACTTTGTCGCATTATTACAATAAAAATCCATTTCAATCGTTGGATGTCATTTTAATGCGATATCTGTGGCGATATTATGAGCTCCGTCACTCTGGAACCCGCTTTTGGAAAAACCATACTTTTTTTAGCTCATTATAAACTACAAACGATACTAATGAATGTAGTAAAATTTATTTTTTTGTAGTTTTATTAATTACCGAGAAAACTTCATTGATAATGTTTAAACTAAGAAATATTATTCATAATACGCTGAAAGGTTTTGGAATACGTTTTAAATTGATTGTAGTTTATTGTAGTGACGAAAAAAAACATCTTTATTCCATATTATTCAAGAAATATTCAAGAAATATAAAAAAAAAACTAAAATAACGTAGTTTTGGAAAATCAAAAAACCTACTCGGTAACTACAAACGATACTAATAAATGTAGTAAAACTTATTTTTTTGTAGTTTTATTAATTACTGAGAAAACTTCATTGATAATGTTTATACTAAGAAATATTAGTCATAATGCGCTGAAAGGTTTTGGAATACATTCTAAATTGATTGTAGTTTTTTGTAGTGAAAAAAAAAATCTTCATTCCATATTATTTAAGAAATATTCAAGAAATATAGGATATTTTTTTAATATAACGTAGTTTTGGAAAATCAATAAACCTGCTCGGAAACTACAAACGATACTAATAAATGTAGTAAAACTTATTTTTTTGTAGTTTTATTAATTACTGAGAAAACTTCATTGATAATATTTATACTAAGAAATATTAGTCATAATGCGCTGAAAGGTTTTGGAATACGTTCTAAATTGATTGTAGTTTTTTGTAGTGAAGAAAAATAAAAACATCTTCATTCCATATTATTTAAGAAATATTCAAGAAATATAGGAAAAAAAATTAAGTAACGTAGTTATGGAAAATCTAAAAACCTGTTCGGAAACTACAAACGATACTAATAAATATAGTAAAACTTTTTTTTTTGTAGTTTTATTAATTACTGAGAAAACTTCATTGATAATGTTTATACTAAGAAATATTAGTCATAATGCGCTGAAAGGTTTTGGAATACGTTCTAAATTGATTGTAGTTTTTTGTAGTGAAGAAAAAGAAATCTTCATTCCATATTATTTAAGAAATATTCAAGAAATATAAAAAAAAATCTAAAATAACGTAGTTTTGGAAAATCAAAAAACCTACTCGGTAACTACAAACGATACTAATAAATGTAGTAAAACTTATTTTTTTGTAGTTTTATTAATTACTGAGAAAACTTCATTGATAATGTTTAAACTAATAAATATTATTCATAATACGCTGAAAGGTTTTGGAATACGTTTTAAATTGATTGTAGTTTATTGTAGTGACGAAAAAAAACATCTTTATTCCATATTATTCAAGAAATATTCAAGAAATATAAAAAAAAATCTAAAATAACGTAGTTTTGGAAAATCAAAAAACCTACTCGGTAACTACAAACGATACTAATAAATGTTGTAAAACTTATTTTTTTGTAGTTTTATTAATTACTGAGAAAACTTCATTGATAATGTTTAAACTAAGAAATATTATTCATAATACGCTGAAAGGTTTTGGAATACGTTTTAAATTGATTGTAGTTTATTGTAGTGACGAAAAAAATATCTTCATTCCTTATTATTTAAGAAATATTCAAGAAATATAGGATCTTTTTTTAAAATAACGTAGTTTTGGAAAATCAATAAACCTGCTCGGAAACTACAAACGATACTAATAAATGTTGTAAAACTTATTTTTTTGTAGTTTTATTAATTACTGAGAAAACTTCATTGATAATGTTTATACTAAGAAATATTAGTCAAAATGCGCTGAAAGGTTTTGGAATACGTTCTAAATTGATTGTAGTTTTTTGTAGTGAAGAAAAAAAATCTTCATTCCATATTATTTAAGAAATATTCAAGAAATATAGGATTTTTTTTTAAAATAACGTAGTTTTGGAAAATCAATAAACCTGCTCGGAAACTACAAACGATACTAATAAATGTAGTAAAACTTATTTTTTTGTAGTTTTATTAATTACTGAGAAAACTTCATTGATAATATTTATACTAAGAAATATTAGTCATAATGCGCTGAAAGATTTTGGAATACGTTCTAAATTGATTGTAGTTTATTGTAGTGACGAAAAAAAACATCTTTATTCCATTATATTCAAGAAATATTCAAGAAATATAAAAAAAATCTAAAATAACGTGGTTTTGGAAAATCAAAAAACCTGCTCGGAAACTACAAACGATACTAATAAATGTAGTAAAATTTATTTTTTTTGTCACTACCAACGAACTTTTACAAAGAAAATCGCATCCCATAGAAAACACTACGAGAAATGTGCGTAGAGCATCAACACTGTCATCTGTAATTTAAAACCAATCAAACATCTGTCATTTAAAGAAAATGTGACGTCAACACATTGGAGTTTAAAATCAATAGTAGAACTTGGTCGTTACTACCTTTTACTATCGATGCGTGATGACAAGATAAATATTTGGAACATATTTTTAGTAGAGTAGTTATTTTTTATTATTTACTATTATTTTTTGTATTTTTAAATAAATTTATGTGTAACTATTTCTGACTTTAATTATGGTTAATGAAAGAGTATAGAATTTTTTTTATACATAATAAAATATGGATAATCCATATTTTATGATGTATAAAATTTTCTTTAAAATTTTCTTTCTATCCTGATAATAACTGAAAACAGGGGAATAAACTAGACATTTTCTGTGAAAATAATGTATATATATATATATTTTTTTTATAATAATAAATTGAATTTACACATATTATTTAACATTATATTATTTACATTTAATTCGAAATCGCTGTCGTACCTACTACTAAATATTAAAAATAACTAAGTACTTACTACTAGAAATTATAAAATAATATACAATTATATTACACTATACTTGCTGGTGCCGGCGTTCTTTAAGGGAGGAACATAAGGTCGATTTTTTTTAAATATAATATATTTATTTAATCAAAGTATGTACCATTGCTATCTATGCACTTTTGCCATCTTATAGGTAGTTCATTGATCCCTTTACTAAAAAAAAACATTCGAACGGGAATCAATTAAATATTTGAAAGCGCTTTGGACTGCACCAACGGAGTTGAATGAAGATGTTTTTTTTTCGTCACTACAATAAACTACAATCAATTTAAAACGTATTCTAAAACCTTTCAGCGTATTATGACTAATATTTCTTAGTATAAACATTATCAATGAAGTTTCCTCAGTAATTAATACAACTACAAAAAAATAAATTTTACTACATTTATTAGTATCGTTTGTAGTTTCCGAGCAGGTTTTTTGATTTTCCAAAACTACGTTATTTTAAAAAAAAATCTTATATTTCTTGAATATTTCCTAAATAATATGGAATGAAGAATGTTTTTTTTTCTTCACTACAAAAAACTACAATAAATTTAGAACGTATTCCAAAACCTTTCAGCGCATTATGACTAATATTTCTTAGTATAAACATTATCAATGAAGTTTTCTCAGTAATTAATAAAACTACAAAAAAATAAGTTTTACTACATTTATTAGTATCGTTTTTAGTTACCGAGAAGGTTTATTGATTTTCCAAAACTACGTTATTTTAAAAAAAGACCCTATATTACTTGAATATTTCTTAAATAATATGGAATGAAGATTTTTTTTTCGTCACTACAATAAACTACAATCAATTTAAAACGTATTCCAAAACCTTTCAGCGTATTATGAATAATATTTCTTAGTTTAAACATTATCAATGAAGTTTTCTCAGTAATTAATAAAAATACAAAAAAATAAGTTTTACTATATTTATTAGTATCGTTTGTAGTTTCCGAGCAGGTTTTTAGATTTTCCATAACTACGTTACTTAAATTTTTTTTTCTATATTTCTTGAATATTTCTTAAATAATATGGAATGAAGATGTTTTTATTTTTCTTCACTACAAAAAACTACAATCAATTTAGAACGTATTCCAAAACCTTTCAGCGCATTATGACTAATATTTCTTAGTATAAATATTATCAATGAAGTTTTCTCAGTAATTAATAAAACTACAAAAAAATTAGTTTTACTACATTTATTAGTATCGTTTGTAGTTTCCGAGCAGGTTTATTGATTTTCCAAAACTACGTTATTTTAAAAAAAGATCCTATATTTCTTGAATATTTCTTAAATAATATGGAATGAAGATATTTTTTTCGTCTCTACAATAAACTACAATCAATTTAAAACGTATTCCAAAACCTTTCAGCGTATTATGAATAATATTTCTTAGTTTAAACATTATCAATGAAGTTTTCTCAGTAATTAATAAAACTACAAAAAAATAAGTTTTACTACATTTATTAGTATCGTTTGTAGTTACCGAGTAGGTTTTTTGATTTTCCAAAACTACGTTATTTTAGATTTTTTTTTATATTTCTTGAATATTTCTTAAATAATATGGAATGAAGATTTCTTTTTCTTCACTACAAAAAACTACAATCAATTTAGAACGTATTCCAAAACCTTTCAGCGCATTATGACTAATATTTCTTAGTATAAACATTATCAATGAAGTTTTCTCAGTAATTAATAAAACTACAAAAAAATAAGTTTTACTATATTTATTAGTATCGTTTGTAGTTTCCGAACAGGTTTTTAGATTTTCCATAACTACGTTACTTAATTTTTTTTCCTATATTTCTTGAATATTTCTTAAATAATATGGAATGAAGATGTTTTTATTTTTCTTCACTACAAAAAACTACAATCAATTTAGAACGTATTCCAAAACCTTTCAGCGCATTATGACTAATATTTCTTAGTATAAATATTATCAATGAAGTTTTCTCAGTAATTAATAAAACTACAAAAAAATAAGTTTTACTACATTTATTAGTATCGTTTGTAGTTTCCGAGCAGGTTTATTGATTTTCCAAAACTACGTTATATTAAAAAAATATCCTATATTTCTTGAATATTTCTTAAATAATATGGAATGAAGATTTTTTTTTTACTACAAAAAACTACAATCAATTTAGAATGTATTCCAAAACCTTTCAGCGCATTATGACTAATATTTCTTAGTATAAACATTATCAATGAAGTTTTCTCAGTAATTAATAAAACTACAAATAAATAAGTTTTACTACATTTATTAGTATCGTTTGTAGTTACCGAGTAGGTTTTTTGATTTTCCAAAACTACGTTATTTTAGATTTTTTTTTTATATTTCTTGAATATTTCTTGAATAATATGGAATAAAGATGTTTTTTTTCGTCACTACAATAAACTACAATCAATTTAAACCGTATTCCAAAACCTTTCAGCGTATTATGAATAATATTTCTTAGTTTAAACATTATCAATGAAGTTTTCTCGGTAATTAATAAAACTACAAAAAAATAAATTTTACTACATTCATTAGTATCGTTTGTAGTTTATAATGAGCTAAAAAAAGTATGGTTTTTCCAAAAGCGGGTTCCAGAGTGACGGAGCTGATATTATGACCGAAATCTCTCTATCTCCCTCACACTTAAACAAAATACGGTTCTCAAACAAAATAAATTACAGGTACCAACGGGAGTTCCTTGCTTCGTATGTCAATTTTTAAGATACTTTTACTTATACCTATATATAATTGTTTGAATTTTGTTATAAGTCAAAAGCGTTCTTACCAAAACTACTAATATTTTCGCATTATTACAAGTGTATTAGTACTAGTATAACATTAGTAGTATTAGTACTAATAATAACATTATTAATAGTATCTAGTATTAGTAGTGTATAATATTAGTGACGTGCATATGCGTTCCACAGTCAATCTGGTGCGATGCCAGTAACCAGCACCTTACGGAAGACTACAGTTTAATAAGAGCTCGTCTACTGTTGTGTTTCGTTGTGTCAGAACCGATTCCTCATGTCCTTGTCTCCTATCGAGGTCAGGAGCGTATTTGCAACTCTTATGTACAGTAGCTTGTGTATACTAATCGACGGTAGCCACTTACCATCTAGTAAACCCAAAGATTTAAATCGAAGATGCGGCGTAATGGGTTTAGCGCAGGCGCTACACCCAACTACAGTTGCACGCCAGCTACAGTGAGTGACGGTCGCTTGTTGAGAGCGTCGCTATCGTCACAGTCACGTTTGAAGTAAGGAATGTGTTATCTGTGTTTAAAAGTGTGTTTAGACAAAAGTATATGTATTTTATACTTTTGTCTTTAGTATAATGTATGTTGTTTTTTGTAACACACTTTCGCTAGTAATGCCGCATCTCTCGATTTAAATCTTTGAGTAAACCCCATGCCTGACTATTTTGATGTGTGAATTGGCCCTTTACATAAAAGATGTAAATGAAAGAAAACGATGACATTTTAAATTAAAACTAATCAATTTGTGCACAGACATTTCTTTGAAAAACTTCAAATTCTACTTAATATGTAGTGATTATTATTACTTACGTACTTAATTTGAGTAGTGTCAAAGGGAGGTCTGGCCTGTATCGCACTCAATGAAATTCGAAATATTAATTCCTATTACACTTGGACCACCTCACGTCCGAACATTAGCAACATTGTTGCAAATTGAATCGTCCTGAGTTCCAACCAACCGTCTTTTTTCAATTCATTTCATTAGAAACGTACGCTTAAAGAACATTAATGCATTGCCGAAGAACACTTCTTATTGCCGAACTTAACAAAAAAAAAATTTGATGGCATTTCACCTTTTTATTATTATTAAACTTAATGTACTTCAAATAGTTACAGATATACCTATATTATTACCACATTAGGAAATATTTGGCGAAACGCCAGTAAACATAAACAGGTGTTCGATGCTGTGTTGGCTATTTTCCAAATATCGAACCTATTTGTTTGTCTGCTTGTCCTCTAACTGTCAAATGAGCATAGGAATCTATGGGAACATCTATCTTTAGTTCTCGGAGCCTGAACGTTTTACCGTTTATATACGGTCCTGCTACACCATAGTTGTCTTTGAAAAGACCAATAGCCTCTCAAGGTACTTGTTTTTTGGATTTAGCAAATAAAGTGAAGCGTCTAAGGACGTTCAATATATGTATCATTCTTAGCTTTAATATTATCCTCCAAAACTGCGTAGTTTAACACAAGACGAACCACAGACGAAAGAATTAGGTAAATATATTTATTAAATTTTTATAATTTTTTTTTATTATAATTGATAAAAACTTTCAAACAAGTTGAGGTGATGCTATAATAATGACAGGAAATTCGTTTTCCAGTCATAAACTGCGTGGACAGTCTTATAGCATCCACGCTCTTGCAAATCTAAGATTTATAAATCTTTTGTCAAATACCATTCCCTCATTCCCACTTTTTTCTGATTGAGTTTTGTCCACTTGCTTGCCTCTTGATCTTTATTTTAAAAAGTAACTGACACAGTATAAATAATAATATTTTGAACAGTGAACGAATTCACCAGGAGAAGAATTTTACACTTAGTGCATATTTTAGACAAGTGTCTTTTGAGTCTTTTATCTTTCAGTGGTGCTGTGTTAATATAAAATTTTAGATCTTTCCAAACAATCATTGCAAGCAATATATTGTAAGATATTTCGAGAGAAAGTCCGATTGAAGCATTGGTTTCGCAAATAACTTTATAAACAATGTAATAAATAAATAGTTGCTTGATGAATAATTATTGGTACATTTCATACATTTTATGGCTTGAGGCTATCTTCTAATAAGGGTCAAAGGCGATAGGTTGTGATGCTGAGCTGAGTCTAATGAGTGGAACATATTATGGAACTAGTTTCGAATCGTAAAGTTTAATCGTTCAGTACCTACCCGTCTAGTCGGAGACATATGTCAGATTTAAATTAAATTGAGAAAGGTTTGAATAAAGGACGTCATTCACAGTTTTTTCATTTGCTTTAAATTTGGACCTTATTTATAATTAATATTAATAAATAATTACACTTGATAGTATTAGATCTCCAAATTATCTAATATAACAAATCACCCATATATATATTATTTTCTCAAAGAAAGGTGGATATTTTAACTGTATATTAAAACAAACCATCATATTTTACCATTTCTGGATTTTTAATAAATCACCCCAGCGGAACGTAAGGTAAGGTAATCAAGAGAATATTTCCTCTGAATTTTAAGTTTGTAAGTTTATCGGGATACACTGTGCTTTGTCATTCAGTCAAGGTCCTGATAAGGTATAAATAGGTAGTAAGACCTACTGGGAAAAAAGAAACAGTCTTTAAATAGTGGCAGGGCACATTGTGTTTCGTTCACAGTTAAAAATTGGGCAGCCCTGCTGGCGATATAGCCAGCTCCTTACAGGAAGCCACCGTGAAACCGTAACTTCACTGTGTTCCGAGAAAAGAAAAAAATTTATGCCCGAGTTAGGAAAATATTTTAAAGATTTCAAGCAAAATGTTATTTTCACTCAACAATGAAATGAGCCATTTAATAGGTCAGAATGAATATTATTGAACTGAACTTCTGTGGTCCTTATATGTAATCGTATGTAAAAATATAGGACAAAAATTATCGTAAATCAATCAAGCAGAAAAACTAATTAAAAGCAACTGTAAAAAACCAAATTTCGTATTGCATTTAAAAACAATGCGACGAGTTTTTCGGCACAATAATACAGTACTCAGATAATAAGTGAAATATACGGTGCATTATTACGTCAAGTCGAACATCACACTACTTGTTTCTTTTATTCTGTGACATTACTTAGATAACCTTCATATTTTTACCTTTCGTATTTTTTTTCAAAAATACATTGCCTAAAGTATCAAAGCATATTTCTTTAGTCGTTTCAAATTATTTATTTACTAAATTTTATTTCAATATTATTTCCTCATTACTATATACAACTAGAACTATAGTTCCTTATCTACCGTAAGAGACTGATCATGTATCACTAAACTTGTGAAAGTATACCTATATCGTCCTATAATATATTGTATGAAAAGTTTAAAAAGCTGTTAATAGAGTCTGTAAAAAAACCTTTTTCTTCATAAATAAAAGAAAGCAAAAGAAGTATATATTTTGCTAAGAATAACAGCCCATCGAAGTTTTAAAGTTACCGATAAACTTCGAATACTATTAAGTTTCGAATTATCTACATTTTGCTCGCCGATTGGCTCGACGCAGAAGTACGCCATGTGTCAAGCAAATTATAAAGAGACCTCCCGTAATGTGGAGTCGATTTTACGACCATACTAATTGGCAATACCAAATAAACGTGGAAATATGAATGCATAAAACTCAGTGAGCACCGTTGAACGCGACCAAGCGGTTATGGACCTCGCGTTGCACTCCCATGCACTAAAAACTGTTTATCGAACTGTTATAGGATTTATGGTAATAGACACTATTTTATATATTTTGCTACGACTTAATAACTACATCAAAAATAACTAATCAAATGTACGAACGGGAGTTTTGGTGATATTTTTATTAAGGTCTACATATTAATTTTATAAAAATTTTAAAAGAAAACAGCCTTATTTTGGAAGTGAATTATTAACTTTTTGTGTATTCAGCAAATATTTTCAATATTTAATTTAATTTTGCCCTTTTGAAATTTTTTAACATACTTTTAAAATTACAAATTACATACCATCTCTATAAGGAAGAAATAATCCTTTATCTTTTTAAGTCGTACCCCACTAAGTTCATTAAGAACACATGCAGATATAAACACTATTTAAGTACAGTTAAGGACGAATTTCGTCTAAACTAAACTGTAACTATATCTAAATGAACAAATGTTCACAGTAAACCTTCCAACAACTTGTATGCGTAACTCAAAGTAAAATGGTGTTTAAACTTTATTTGCTAACGGTACGAGACTAGAAGAGCTGACTATTATTCATTGTTATGAACAGAGTGCAGTAAAAATTACACAATATATAATTTTACTTGAAATAGATACAGTCATGTACTAAAAGGATAACAATATTTTACAACTCACATGTATTTTATATGAATAGTTCAACTGGACCGATATAATATAATTTATGACTATATAAAATTTATTCTATAAAGCAAAAGATTGTATGTGTTATCACTACATAGTATAATACAAATTCGCTTCCCGTCTGTCCCTATGTAGGCTTAGATTTTTAAAACTACGCAACGGATTTTTAAGCGGTTTTTTTTTAAATAAATAGAGTGATTCAAGAGGAAGGTTCTAGTATATAATTTTCCAAGCGAGCGAAGTCGCGGGCACCAGCTAGTACATAATATTTCATAGTGGTTCTCATAATATTTCAGCAGAAGAGCTGCCACTACTTGTCAGATCCAGATCTAACTTTGAAAGTTCATTTCCAAATTTGGCCTTGCCGAGAATTTAACCCCTTTAACCACTCGACAATAAACTCTTCAAAATTTATCTTTTCCAAAAAAATTTAAAAATTGTAATTTAATTCCCGACTGTACCATTCTCGCGTTGTCATCAGTAGTCAATAAATGTTTGAGACAGAAAGTCGTAGCTTTATAATATTCTAAAGAATATATATTTTTGAGTAGGTATAAACAACATATTATTGCAAGTTTCGTTTATTACAAAAGTATTTTGACACATGCAAAATCTATCGGTAGTTAAAGAAATTGATTTTAATTTTCTAACCGGCTTTGCTTGTATGAAATTGATTTATTAGACATATGAGTAACAAGTTGCTTTACCTCTTTCTTATCATGGCATTGGAAAGTCGATACGTACAGTTTTTTATAGGAAAATCTATAACTAATGCTAAATTAACACGTTGGGTTGATTTTATTACAGAATTACGTTACGTTGGGTTGATTTTATTACAGAATTACGTTGGGTTGATTTTATTACAGAATTGATTAGGGATATACTCGCTGAGATGCATACACACACACATCGTTATACACTGAGATGCATTTTTATGTATAATACGAAAAATAGTAGTTGGATGGATAAATATTTTATAGTAACAGTAGTAATACAGCTTGAATTTGAATTTGGAAGGCAATTTTACTAAGTAACTTAATGGAATCATATCAGCTATTTTTTTTTTTAAATATTATATTAGGTACTCAATTTAAAATAGAAACTAAAATTATTATCTCGAATGTCGGAATCCACGTACTACTTGAATACAAAATTAAAATATTTGTTAAATTTAGATAAGGAATTTATTTATAGGAATATTTGTTGCATCTCGCTGAGTGGTCGGTATTACGAAATTCTTAAATCTCATATAATCCGCGTGGGCGGTTTAAACACACATTTATTCAAAACCAATCCATCGCTTGCTCAACATTCATTAAAAATGTATCAGTAGGCGTTAAAAGAGCAATCGATTGTGATTACATTCAATTCCTCCGTGACGACGGCCGACTCAATAATTCTTTAAAATTTAATTCTACAACTCGTTTTTAAATCCTCCCATACTGGTGGCTGATGTGATCAATGGGCGCACATTGCTCCGACAAATGCTACTTATTTGGTCTCGTCTCTTCTATCAAATAATAGATTAAAATAATAGATTATATCAAATAATAGATTAAATTTAGATTAAAATCTATTATTTGATATAGTTCGTAATTAAAATATGGGAATAAACTTAAAATAAACTTAACTAATTAAAACTTCAATTCATAGTATAAAACAAAGTCGCTTCCCGCTGTCTGTCTGTCCCTATGTTTGCTTAGATCTTTAAAACTACGCAACCGATTTTGATGCGGTTTTTTTTAATAGATAGAGAGATTTAAGAGGAAGGTTTTAGTATATAATTTACAAAGTCACGCGGGCAAAGTCGCGGGCAGCAGCTATTTACTAAAAATAAAGATACAACCACTGAAAATTTTATAACAGCAAAGATGAAGGCGTTATATTGCTTTACACATTTAGTCAGGCTCTACACATCCCTTACTTTTAACGCGGGCGAATTCGCGGGCACCAGCTAGTTATCGATAAAGAAAGAGTCTCGATAAAGAAGAAGAAGGAGTTTGAAGAAGAAACTTCTTGGGATCAAATCAACACAAGTACTTAATTTTATTAACTCATTACTCATACATTTAGTATGAGAACTGTGATGGCTATTAGGACACGAAACAATAAAACATATACGAGTAACACCCGGAACAAAAAAAAATTTTTTTTTTTGTAAAAAGGTTCCGAAACATTCTTGTACTTGTAGGGTCTTCTGTACGGGAGTGTTTACTGCCGATAAACGGACTGCTGTTTACGACTTGGGAACGCAATGTGACCTGTCGCTACAATGCCGCCTTTATTTATTAAATTAATGTAATTTTCTCCTTGTTCATTCAGGTTTTAAAATATACCGTCCTTTAATAACAATAGGGTTTAAATGTAGTGTATAAATATGCTTGTCACCTGTTCAACACTTGTATGTGTACGCATTACACATTCCCGCCGACCAGTCCTAAACCGAATAAATCTGTCTCCACCGGCCGTAACTAGAGGTTTTGAATTATACGCGACCGACGACCGCTAACAAGGTATATCTAGTTAGTCGGGGTAGCCAATGGCGATGTGCTAGACAAGTCACGAGTAAATCTGCATATCGGAAGTGAGTCAAATGAACTCACTTTTGTTAGTTATTATACGCCTGCGAACGACCCTGATATAGCAAAAGGCGACCTTCAATCGTTTTTAGTTTTTTTTTTACTATATCGAGGCAGAGCTTGGCCGCGATCTCACTTGATGTTAGGTGCAGATGCGGCCAAAGATGTACCACGCTTACCTAGTAAGTGCCCATTTACCCTAGACTTGAAGAGCCCGAGGTTGTACGTATATTACGGTGGCATACCCATTTCATAAGCCGGACTTGAAAACCATATGGGAATTTGTTGCTAATTTGTTGCTAATTATAGTTATAGTTGCTAATTTGTACCGAAAAAAAAAATTGTACCTCCATTAATTTACGAGAAACGACGGGTATGCTGACGTAATATTACGCTAGCATACCCATTTACGATATCTTGCACCTAGCGAGTCCATTCCAACGGCTTATTTTGTTGCTAATTTGTTGCTCTGAGATAAGCTAGTTGGATGTTAAAAAATGTCACCCCTTCAGGGGGGGTGAACTACCCCTATATATAAAAAATTGAGAATAGCGAGCTCGTTGTAACGGCTTATTTTAATGCTAATTTGTTGCTCTACGATAGGCTAGTTAGATGTTATAAAATTTCACCCCTTCAGGGGGATGACGTACTATTACGCTAGCATACCCATATACAGTATCTTGAGAAGGAAAGCACCTAGCGAGTCCATTCCAACGGCTTATTTTGTTGCTAATTTGTTGCTCTGAGATAGGCTAGTTAGATGTTAAAAAATGTCACCCCTTCAGGGGGGGTGAACTACTCCTATATATTAAAATTGAGAATAGCGAGCTCGTTGTAACAGCTTATTTTAATGCTAATTTGTTGCTCTTAATCTTAACCTTAACAGAAATAAGAGGAAATATCAGACCTTTGCTTGATAAGAATTTAATTTTTTAATAAAAAACAGAAACTGATGGCAGTGATCCATTATGTTTTTAATGTTAATGTCGTCACACAGGCTGACAGAGTCCACCTGATCGTAGGTGGCTAAAGTCGCCTATAACATAAGCAACGCGACAGTTGCTACTATTACGACCTTGAGGGAGGCTCGGCTCTACGACATTTTGTTACACTAGCCCAGAATTAAAAAAATATGTTTACACAATGTAGACTTGGAGGTGGATCTCATATAGAATTATATTCCATTCCTAAGTGTCTCGCTTTGTCTAATTTTCAGCATACCAATATTCAGGACCTAAGTAAATCAACCTTGCAAACATGTTGGAGATACTTTTCGATATATTATAGAAGAAGTATCAGGAAAATTAAACGCCAAACACAAACTGTGTCTTACTTGAATTAAATCAAAAGATGATTCGGGGTCTCTATTAGTCTTTTCCTTATGAATGTCTCAATTTTCTAGATCAAAGGCATAATTGGAAATGATAAGATATAAGAAATTGTTGCCGTACTGCTCCAACTCCTAGAAAAAGATTTAGCGCGGCCCTTGTAGGCCTCCTGCAGTGATGTTTATCGCAATAGTCGTACAGAATTAGTTGAATGAGAAAATGTCTTTATTCAAACAATTTATCTTTGCCATACGCTCTGTTTATACGAAAAGCATGCTAAAATATAACTGTGTTCGGTCCGAGGAACAATGCATTCAGCTCACACAATAAATACTCTGTTATTAGAACAAATGTCAGCTAAGAACAATATTTGGTACACGTACCGTGGCTTGTTACCTTGGCACCACATCCCTTTAGTTTGTATTATTTGCTCTGACATACGAACAGATCGTTTAAAGAACTTAAAGAACTTATGAACAATTTTGGGTATTGTTGTGAATGAAGGATGAACTTAGGGCATTTAAAAAATAAATAAATATGTAACGGATATTATTACTGTCCGCTTCAGTCCGTTTCTTGGCAAACTTCTTCGAAACCACCCAATAGCTTTTGTAGGGTTTTCACTAATGGAAAGACCAATAAACGAGGAATGTTTGTGTAAGTTCTTTCACCTCTTTCACAAACGTCAAGTAGGCTAAACTGTCATTTAAAGTCACCGGTAACCGGAGATAATGGAGCCGATATACCTTTATTTGTACGGTAAACGTCCCAAACATTAAATAGAAAATAATAAAAAAAAGTCGGCTATCGAATGATGCAGTAAACCGAGTGCATAATTCAATATAACAGAAAATGATTTCTAAAAGTAACTAATCAACACTTTACATGTAGTTTGTGAAAGAGGCCCTAAATATAATATACTTAATTTTCTGATCTGGTGCGAGTCGCTGTTACGATATAAGTTGGGTCATGTAGGTAAGCAGTTCATATAGAAACATTTTAAAATCTGCATATTCATGAAAGAGGAAAACCTAGATTATTTGGAATAACCCTAATTATCGCGTCAAGCAATTCGGTCGTTTCAAACAAAAATTTTAATAGAGATCATTACACCTTTTAATAGAGATCATTTTGCTGTTCCGCGGGCAAAAAAATTTGGGAATAAATTTTGGGACGTCCAACATATAAGACGACGATAATGATGATTACTATTAATAAAATTACATTATAATTTATTATTAAAGAATTTAACTTTCGCCTATTGTTGTCGACTTTGTGTATCGAACATATTAACACCCTCTCCCAGATATAGGCGAGATCGAGAAATACTATGATCCCATCGGATACGGCGATATAGTTACAATAGTTGTCGTTTAAAGGACAAAACCTTGTTATTTGGACGCCTACGGTCACATTTTACATTGCTCTCGGAACTTAAGGACGGAGTATAGACTTAGTATTTATCTAGACGGGCCATATTTTTCTGGCTTGTGACTTCGCCCAAAAACTCCCTTATTGTTATTATGTAGTACTCCAATAAATCAAAGGTGTCATGAGGTGTACAGAAATTTTAGGTTTGCGGAATGAGTTTTTGATTGGTTAAATGGTAACCAACACTAGGCTTTTGCCGTAATGACAACAAAGAAGTTAAAACATTTCTTCTATTGCAAAAAACCAAGGGTTAGAAAAATCTTGTGTATCGAAATTATCAGATACTTATGTAGAGAAATAGATTAATCAATACTAATAATATTATTTATACAGATACAAAGTTTGTAAATTTGGATTCTTTAAAAAGCAAGAAAGGTTTCTTTAAAAAGGCTTCTGCAAAAATAAAATGACAATTTAACTTATCTATAATCGATGCATCAGAAAAATCGTATGATTGTTGTTAAAAATTTATTAAAGGTAAAAAGTTTTAATAATGTACGCATAAAAATATATTTAATAGATAAAGCTTAGCTTGAGAATAATAACGCGTGTACGATAAAAAAGGAATATGAAACGTCCAAACGAAGCCGCAGGGCGAAATGTTACTTTAAAGATAAACGTCTGATAGTGTAGTAAGAAATTCTGACTTCTAACTTAGCGCATAACGCCGTCCATTCTATATCTTCCTAATGCCCGTTGTGTTCCCAGCGTATGTTCGCACGGACGCTGCGCGGGCGCATTATTTCACACTTATCAGCGGTCGTTCGATGGCGTTGCGTTGCGTACTCTCGCATAACTCAGACCACGCCGTGTTGCATTAAATGTTCCCATTCAGCTCTCTTTGGGAATTTTCTATTGTCCAAAAATGTTGAATATTTAGAAACATGTTTTCATGTTTTATGGAAAATTTGAATATTAAGAACGTTATAAAAAACATTTGGTTTTCTGTAAGTTCCCGGTACTGTTGCCATACGAGCCGCCCAATTACTAATGTAGTTTTCTCTGCCACTACTAAACTTTTTGGCTACAAACGCCTAGAAATACACTGTTGCTACAGCTGGTACAAGTACTTTTTCTTTACTTTTGTCTTCTGTAAGATGTCGGCTATTGCCATATAAAAAGCCCACTTTGACTGCAGAACGCAATGTGCTTTGACATTATGAAACCTTATACTTAAAACCAATATATTAAATGCCACGATAAGAGTGTATCAATAGTAGATATGACTGTACAATGTCTAGGGGGAAACCGGAAGAGAATTGACATAAACATTTCCATTTATCCATCCAGGCTAGGGTGGATTCTCGGATGCGTGGGCCGAATACGGCCTGTCGCCGCCTCTACGCTGGGGCGGTACGGTCCATGGCCCTGTATGGGGCTCCCATCTGGGTGGACCGCCTGACCGCCCGTAATAGGCCACTTTTGCGCCGCGCGCAAAGGGCCATGGCGGTCAGGATTGTGAGGGGGTACCGCACCATCTCTTTTGAGGCGGCGTGTGTACTGGCTGGCACCCCTCCGTGGGAGCTGGATGCCGAAGTGTTGGCGGTGGTGTATCATCAAGTCGCGGACGCACGATCGCGCGGCTCAGTTTTGTCATCGGAGGAGGTCGTCAGGTTGAGGAGACACTCCCAGACGATCCTCCAAAAATGGGAGGAAAGGCTGGCGGAACCCAGTGCGGGCCGCCTGACGATTGAGGCCATTCGCCCCTCCCTAGAGGGATGGCTGGCGAAGCGGCGCGGAGCCCTCACGTTCCGCCTGGTGCAGGTGCTCTCGGGGCATGGTTGCTTCGGGCGTTACCTTCACCGGGTGGCCGTGAGAGAGCCGACGGAGGAATGCCACCATTGTGGCTGCGCGGTTGACACTGCGCAGCACACTTTGGCTGAATGCCCCGAATGGGCAGAGCAGCGCGCCGCTCTGTCTCTCGTCGTGGGCTCCGATCTCTCGCTGCCGGCCGTTGTGAATTCGATGGTTGGCAGTGACCTTGCGTGGCAGGCGATGCTCACGTTCTGTGAGCACGTTATGTCGCGCAAGGAAGCGGCAGAAAGGCAGCGGGAAGAGGATCCCCTCTCCCAGCCAATCCGCCGGAGAAGGCTCGGGCGCAGGCGGGTGGCCTACATCCGCCGCCTTCCACCCTAACCGGGACCGGGGCGGTGGTCTTGGGGGAGACTGCCGCCCGTCGTAAGGTCCCCCGAGTAGGCCGGCGTACCTCCACTTTCGGGTACGCCGTGGTTCTGACAGGGAGCACAGGTCTCCCCGCGTTGGATAGCCGTGGCGGGGCACCGAAGTCGTGTAACAACGTCCCCACGACCCCGCCCATCAGCGGCCGCGACAGATAGAAAGTCGTTGGGTTTTAGCCGGTAGGAATCCGGCATAACCCCGCTGTGTCCCCTACACTGCCGGGTATCCAAGAGGATTTCCCAACGTTAAAAAAAAAAAAAAAAAAAATGGGTGGATTCTCGGATATGCATTTCCCAGTATCCCCTTTAGGGTGGATTTTTTGGGGTGGATAAACGGAATAACTGCAAATTTGCCTAGTTAGAAATAGAAAGGAATGGTTTAGAAAACTAAACCATTTCTTTCCATGACCAGCGCTGGTCGTAACACTAGAATTGTACAAAACATATTGGTCGTAAATGAAATTATTTTATGAACATAAAATGCTTACTTTAACTTACAGCCAATATTAATTGTTAATAATACTGTTGGAGCTGTCAACGGCTTAGTAAATTCCTGGCCTCGGCCTGTGTAAAACATCTTATGAACTGTGTTTTGATTTATTGCCTTATTAATGTTTGTTCCACGTTGTAATAAAACAATTGTTCGGCCATTAGACGCATCTAAATGGATTTTATGACGCATTAAGTGAGTGAAGATATTTACATATAAAATCTATGGGATATGAAGATACAAAGTTTTTTGCGTTACCCTAAAATTTTAATTCTTATAAATTTTAATTCTCACTAATGGAAGAATCCAGCGTCTAAGATACAGGCTCGGCCTAGTTTAGACGCTGGTACTCAATTGTACTGTATGTTTATAACGATTTGTGAATAAATTATTATTATTATTATTATTATTATTATTATAAAGACCATTACCGGCCAAGATAAGACATCATTTAATATTATTATGTAAGCGCTTTTGTCGAAAATTCTCGGCTACTTTATTCTTGAAAAAAAAAAAAACTAATTTATTTGAGTCCCTAATTTTTACTAGTTATCCCTTGAGAATGTTTTTTTAAACATAATGTACTTACAAATTATACAATATATAGATATTACAATATGTGTTGTAATTTTTCGAAAAATTTCTCTTTAACATTAACATTTTCGTTGTTCAAAAGAAGTATAAAGACTACAGTGCATAATGTGACAAATACATTTTTCGAAACCTTGTTTGTTTTGACTGCGACATTAGCATAAGTTTTGTTCTTAAGCATTAGCATAATAAGTGCTTTACTTAGGTAAAGCACAAAGCTAAATTATAAATTAAAATCTTGATTTTGAAACAAGAGTTTCAAAAGAATAGGCAATAATGCGTCACATTTCATTTCTATGGTAATACTAGGCTTTGGATTGAGACTTTATTTGCGTACGAGATTTTTAATTGTTTTAAGAAAACATTCATTGTACATTTTTAGTACATTCTACTAGTAAAGAGTAGTTTATATAATTTCGATTTTTAACAATACAACATAGAAAATGATTCACATGCCATGAAACTATTGTACCTGTACCTTTTTTGACCTCCCATACCCTACTATGCATCTTACATAACAGAATACAAAGCAACATTATGACAGATCGACAAAAGTGGACAAGTTTTGGTTCGTACAGTTCGTAGTCGACACTGGCAACCTTGTCGCGACCTTTAGCCCATTGTAACCTCACCCTAACAACCTGCGTGTTAAAAGCTTTCACTTCGCTTGTCGCATTTACTTGGATTTACATTTTTTTTGTCAATATAATACCAACACGACAAATATTTACTTAGTCGTTTCCATTTCTTTTAAAAAATAGTTACAACTATCTTGGAATAAGGATAACATTGCTTCTCTATTATCGGAAACATTAAATAATAAAATACAGCCAACTAACGACAAGGATTCTTGAAGTGAGAAGTTGAGTTCGTTATTTTGACACAAAATAAAAACCACACCTTGGAAATGAAAATATTACGAATGAACTACATATTAAAGGCAATCCTCTTTTGTAATGTCGGATCCAATCACTAGACTTTTCAAAGAAAATTTCATAATACGAGTCAATGGACCAAGACCACATTTGCTCTTTTACATAAGAATCTTAATAACGTTACAACTTTATTGCATTCATTACTTAATAAGTCTATTTTTTTATATAAGAGACATCAGACAGGCTCACTTTATAGTAGGTGCTACAATAGTGTGCTGCCGACCTTATTAGGATTAAGATTGAACAAGGGGATTTTTCATATGTAATAAATGATTGCGAAATACAGTGTCACTACTTAAATTTATTTATGCCATTTAATATTAATAAAGCTTTTGGCAACAAAGTTGCATTTATCTGCACCAATAAATCAGTAAGTGTATGTGTCTGCAGTTTAAGAAGCTCTCTAAACAAGCAAAATACGTGACAAACACATTATGAAGATAAATGTCGTCCTCGCAAATTGAGATGTAATGAAAAAAGTTAAAATGATTTGAACTTTTTATTTTACATTCAAACACCTAAAACTTTTTAAACTAATTTCAAAAGATGCTTTTCCATTTAAGAATTCAAGTAAAATGATAACTTCCACGCTCGTCTTTTTTTAAGTATAGGTCGGAAAGCAGTCTGAGGGGTCCACTTGTTGAATAGGTAGCAACGCCATAAGGGTAGTAAGTGCGTTGCTGATCTCTTTAGAAAAAAATCTGAAGTATCAGGAGGGGATATGAAAATGGGTTCTGGCATCCCTTATTCACTAAAACACAACTGTACACTTAAACTTACTGTTATTTCACTGTGGGTTCGCCTAACTGGGGCGACATAAATTAGGGCGAATTGTCCATTAACTCGGGTTCATAGTAAGTTACAGCCACTAGATGTTTTGGAAATATTGTTTTGAAACACTTTTTGTTTTTGTATCATATTGTATGTTTTTGATCTACAAATTACTAAAAATATTTTTTTTTTGTTTCAGGTAATCATTGAAATTGTAAACGACAATTTAGGAAGAACGTCCAAATATATATAAAAAAAAACTTTGTAAGTAATAAAGGATGTACTTAATAATATATTAAGCTTTTAATAAAATTATTAATAATTAAATTTATTCATCTTTTGTATAAGGGTTAGACTTGACCGCCATTTTTAATTATTGTAAACGGTAACACAGAGTAAACGAGGCATAACTGGAGCGTTGGTGTGAGAGGGATAGCGATACAAAGTCCTACGGAACCCGTCGCACGGTGTTTGTGTGAGATCGTGTTGAAATTCTTACATGGGACTTGAATTAAAACTTGAAAGTTTGGCCTGTTGTACCGATAGCATGCGAATCATTAGAAATTTATTTTAATTTATAGACACTCCCAACTAAGACGTCACGTTAAGAAAATGTTTGGCAAAAAATATATATACTTTAATTGACCTTAGATAGGAATTTAATGTCTTTTTGAGTATAATCTTTATGAAAGCAATAATGTTGTGCGTTTTTGATACGGCCAAACAAATCACATGATCATCATAAAATAGAGTCTAATTATACGTATTATGTGTAAAAAGAAACACAGAAAAAAGATGTATAAAACTACTTTATATGCATATTGATCGAACAAACTCCGAATTACTTAGACTGTTTAAAACAGTTATAATTTGTTTTCTGCATATCGGCAAAAATACTTATTAAAATCATATACTAAATAAATAAATTATAATAATCAACGTCTGCAAAGACATTGATGAATAAGCAATATTGGTATCAAAGAATGAATAAAGTTTTTTCGACGTAACGCCTAGAAGAGGTGACGGTATAATAAATAATTTAGTGTTTGAATTAACTTTGTACTTGTTTTAAATTCCAACATTTGACATTAATTTTTCCCCATGTATTGCTATAAAAATTATTAAAATGAGGTTATCAAACATATCATCAATATTGTGATTATATTTGACAGTTGTATATCATTCTTACTGTACTCTATATTATAGTATATAAATTAATATATCAAATCATTACAAATATGTTAAGACTTGCACACACTGTACGGTTGAAAGTCAGATTTAAATAATTGGAGCTGAACACAATTTTTAACTAAAGTTTTTTTTGTCGACCGTACCACACCTTCCAGTCCGCTAATGCCCCAAGTTAAACTGTCACTATGGGGCCTATTTAACACCATCACCTCACCATAGATCAGATAACATTATACCATGATAAGTAATGATCGATTATAGATTATAAGAGTACAAATAAAAATACATGAACGCTTCATTGTTTGGGAATTTCCGGCTCGGTCTTGTGTCTCATATTTAATTATAATGTCGTCTGATAAGATTTAATTATTCATAGTCACATTACTTACACTGTGCCACACACATTACCTATGTTTTTGTAAGTAAAGTGAACTTAATAGTCCAATATTCCTCTAAGGAATTTTTTTCAGATTACTAACAGGCTGAATCTTCGTGAGTAGCTTTAGTTTGCCGAGACGAACAACTGTTTCCTCTGCGAAATCAGCTGGTTAGTATACCCATCCCTCCAAAAAAAAAAAACACTCCCAATATATCATAATAATGAGGTCATAAAAATTATTACTAGCCAGCTGATTTTTTGTGTGCATCTTAGTAAACATTTGTATAATAAAATGGCCGCATAGTCCTACAAATTGAGTGGTACGTTTTCCCAGTCCTACGTTTGGATTTTTTTTACGGTTTCTAACTCCTTTAGCTACCTCTATCGAGAATTTTCGCAGAGGAAAAAGTTGGGCGTCTCGACAAACTGAAGCTTCTCACGAAAATTCAGCCTGTTAGTAATCAGAAAAAAATTCTTTTGAGGGATACTGGACCATAACATATTATTCGAAATTTAAATTTAAAAATGCCTACCCCAAAAAATTACTTGCAATTTTTCGTTTACTACCGATCAAGGCTTCACGTAATACCGCATATAAATTGTACGGGATTTTAGCGCCGTGTTTGAACAGAATGATAAATTCTAGTACTATTCCCCTGTTATGCACTCCGCGGCACACTGTAGGTGAACTAGGAAACTTTCTCAAACTCGAATACAACTCAAGCAACACAACACCACGCTATATTTTATACGAGCCGATATCGTTCTAATAATAATAACTATAAAATTATTCCAATACAAAACTCGGCGAAAGGCAGACCGTATCACACACTCACTGAATCTTAATACTATTCTGTAGAACAATGAAGAAGCGACCATAAAAGTGTGGGGGCACCGTCGTTATTTGAATGCGCGGATGTTCGGTCCGTAAATGAAACCAGTTAGGCTAAAATGAATTAAATGTACGTATTCAGTAAGTTGTTTGTAGACTGTTAAAGAAACGCAAACGTTCGGTATCGAATTTCATCCTTAGTTCATCAGGTGTCGCTGCCGGCGGCTTTTTGTTTTGCCCACTTTTGTTCTAAGCAGTGTGAAGTAGAGGAAGCGAGATCGTACAGAATAGGGACGTGTGTTCTTTTTTTAAATTGAAAAAAAGGCACGAGTGCTATGTTTTGGGGTTTCGATTCCTGTAGGTTTTTTTGATGTCTGGCGAAAGGTTGTCTTTTTGTTTGTTAGTTGAGAGTGAGTTTTTAGTATGGAAAACATTTAAGCATTTTTTTTAATAGGAAAAGCACCTTACTGTTGTAATTACAAGCTAAAATAAAGTTACAAGACAGACAAAAGGCAAAGAGAGAAAGCGGACTAAGATATTTATCTCCGGATAATAATCTCCGGTATATTGACATCGGATTATTTTTGAAAATTTTGAAAAACCTGTTTCCTATTTCAAAAATTCTTTACTGAAAGGTTCCATACTCCCAGCATTGACATTAACTTCCATACTCACAGATTCGATTTCCGGCAAGTTCAACTTTGGATATTAACTTTTCAAAGTTGGCTCTGGTCTAGGTATTTTAGTAGTGGTCGGGCATACTTACTGTGTTTTGCACTTATACATTGGACAGCTCGTTTATAGGTAATAACCACTCCTTTACAGAAAATTTCTATAAAATAAAAGCACATGTGCTTTTGTGATTTGACGAGCGAATAAGGGTATGCCAGATCCCACTACCCTATCCCCACCTACTCCTTAAACTCGGTGGAGCCTTTGCAACATCTGTGGCGTTGCTTGTGTTAATAGTTACCATCAACTAGACCGTTTGCCTGTCTGAAGAATTTTACATTAAAAAACTTACGTGTAAATACATTGCGCAGATATCTAAACGCGCCTTATTCCGTTCGCTTTTTGAATTTTAATGTAATCACAAAAGAAACAAATCACACAATCTATAACGAGTCATTTATGCAAATGAACGTATGCGACAGTTATCGGCAGCCAGTAAAAGAATTTAAAGAATCATCATAATACAGTGGGGTTACGTTAAAAATGCATATAAAACATGGCGGGCCAGTGAGCAACCACGAGGTGATGGCGTTGAACCCAAACCGGCCTCACTAGCTGTTTGTTACATACTATAATAAAGATTGCCTTTGCATGATCTTAATTACTATTTTCTCGGAATACTAAAAACAATTTAGAATTATGTTGCAGTCGCATTGAGAATTCGGTCTTTTTCTGAACCACCCGGTTTATCATTTCGCCACTTTTAATAGTAAGTGGCTATTGTTATCAAATATTACAGTGCGCTTTTGAACTTAATAGGATAAATGATAAGGAACAATGTGAATGTAAAGGAATAGGCTCTGGCTTTTCTTATTCAGTATTCACACATTAAAACCAAGAGCACTCGTCGTTCTCATTTCATGGTGGTCTTCTATAAGTAGGTATATAGTTACTTCCTCCAAACAACGAGCTACCAAGTTTATGACAAATATAGTATGATAACATACTAGCTGGCGCCCGCGACTTCGTCCGCGTTGAAAAAGACAAAAGTAGCCTATCCTGAGTCCTGTACGTCTAAATGTTTATCTACCAAGTTTCATGAAAATCAGGTAATTTGTTTAAGAGTTGTTGAGGAACATACATACAATACCTACACTTACAGATTTATTATTACTTTTGTATGTATTACTATACCACTTTTTTTTTTCAAAATTAATGAGTTGACAATGAATATGAAATAGGGGTTCTGTGACAATTCTCAGAAGGTCCAGCTCGATATAGCTAGGAGTCGGTTCTTGTCATTTTTTGCCAATGGCCAACTATCCATGTATGATCTATTCTATTTCTATTGATCAAAAACGTAAATAAATATAGCGTCGCCATGGTCACTGGACTGTTTTAAAGATGGGATTTGTACATTAGGCATTATCAAAGAGAGTTTACTCAGTGATTTACTCATTTAAAATTTGTTCGTATTGTTTGTTTAGTTCTATATCGTGAATTGTTTGTTTACCTTTTTGATCAATGAAAAAAGAATAAAATATAGGTAACGCCGTCAAGAAATATATTAATATTATTATAAAAAGACTTTTTAAATTGACACTCAAAAAAGATGGAACTTTAATATCAATACTTATTGCAGAATAAAACAAGCTTTAACTCATATTAACATAAAAACTTATTTTTATCACTTTTTATCGTAATCAAACTTAAGTTAACGGTCCAATTATTAAGTTAATAATACTGTATAGACCTAAATTGCCATTTATATGTATTTGCGGCAAGATCCAATTCAATTTAGTTACAATTATGAAAAGAGAAAAAATGAATTAAATTGTTAATTAATTTTTAAAAGCCTCCTACATAGGTTTTATAGCCAACATAAGACTTCAATTGCTACATAAAATAAATTTAATTCGTCTTTGCTCTCTGTGCATTTTGAAGTCGCCAATTAATGATTTCCTTTACAAATGATAGGAAAATTACTTATATCCTTATGGACGTGTTCGATCGAATTACAGCAGTGAACTGAATGTGTGGTTATATTACGATGATTAGAATGGATGGGGATCGATTACGTGTGAATGATAACAAGGATTTGTACCCTTAAACTTCATGTAATAATAGAAGGTTCCATTATGACAATAAGAATATTTAACTTATATGGATTTTGATACATCTGACTTTGAAAGTTTGAAACCGTTTGACCGATCACCTTTAAATTTAGGACACATGTTTATTTATAATTTCGCGAACGAAGGCGCAAGATACAGATAGTACAAAATAAAAACGTATAAGAATTATTTTATTATTAAATAACATTTTGAAATAAGTGTTAATACATTTTCATTTAAAACGTAGATTTACATACAATTTACTTTACTTACTACTTTACTGACGCAATTTACTTGCTTTTATATACCAACCAAGCCAAGAAACTCAATATTTTATTTAGTAATTTTAATTTATCAGAAGTAAAAACTTCGTTATCGAATCAATAAGGGCCGATCGATCTAATAAGGCCTGCTTCTGGCCGGTTCTAATAGAAAATTATGGGGGAAGGTCTCTATGTACAGCAGTAGACGGTTATGGCTGACATAATGACGATGAATTTTTTTATTTGGAACTTTTTGAAATATTTTGGTGTTTGGTGTACTACTGTTTGCTGAATTCCAGAAAATACTCAATTATGCCAAAATCTAATTTTCATCGTAACATGAAATCAACATCTATCAGAATATTGTTCGCAGAAGGCTTTAAGAGTGATTTCGAGCATTCAGAAATATATTATGTACTTATTTTATAATCATAAACTAATGTTAATGTAAAAAATGATAAGTAACATTAACAAAATAAAAATAATTGTACAAGACAAAGTTAATACACAGTTTTGTCCCTTTTTAAATTTATTTCTTTGTTTAATTGTTTGCATTTGAAGCTTTATACTTAAAATTTAGTTTAACTTTCAAACGAATGAATAAATAAATAACTACAGTTATGGTTTACCCATATTTAATGTATAAACTATTCTGTTTAAACTGATTATTACAAAATGAACTCTAAACACTAACCTTCTGCGAAATGTCGCAGTTTCAATTAGAATTTTATCAACATTGTGTAAATAGATTTTAGAAAGCATTAAGAGAAATGGGCTCGTTTAAATTTAAATGAGTAGCTACAATACTTAACCTCTCATAGAAAACGGAGATCGGTTCAGAATGGCGTCAATTAAATCTGGGGAACACAATTAACTTTGCGGGAATGTCTCGGAGCGATTATATCTCGTGACCTCAGGCTATCGGGTACAGGTACTGTGGGCCCGTACCGGCTACCGTTCGCTCAGTGTTACTGCTAGTCGTGATTTATCGTGGAAACCGTTTGTTTTGCCTGTTTTAATTAATTGATAGGCCATGGGTGGTACTCACGCCATATTCTGGACTGGTGGAGGTACCATGCAAATATATATTCATTACCCTAAATAGGTAAACTAGAAAAATCTAAAGTGCTCTTAATAGTATGAGGAAAGAAAGAACAAGGCGGCCTCAAGTATGCAAACATGGGGATAAATTAGCAATGTTTTCTTTTATCATAAAACTTATTTTTAAAATTATTATTCTTGAAATAAATTTAAGGGGGTTTACGTAATTCATTTATTTTTAAATTAGAGATGCTCTTGGCCAGCATCTAGCAGTGTAGCAAAGATGAGGCCTATAAAGGAGCGAGCTCACCCAGAAGATGCCTATACACTCGAACTTTGAAAAGATTGATATATACATAAGTATTACTAACTATTAAGTACCTCATTTACACCCGAACCAAGCCAGGGCGGGCGCATTAGTCTTATTGAATTTTGAATGCATTGAAAATTTGAAATATCTAGCACATTTCATACCTGCGAAAACATTATGAATATTTTTAAAAGTTATTTACTCAATCACGAGTAAACTGCTGAACGGGTTTTTATGGAACTTGACGCTCAGATTTTCATGTCCAGGATTAAAACTATTTAATATAACTGCTATTTAACTGCTATTTGTCCCCAATGAAGAATATGGAGAAGGGATGGGGTAATAACGGGAAGGAATGGTATTACTTTTGGTACAACACTCATTAATTATATCGTTACGCATAATGTAACTTAATTTTAAATCCTTTCTAAATTAAAATACACTAGACGGCACCGAGTCTATTTTAAACCGGATTTGATCACAATTAAAACGCGAAACGTTTCCAAAATGCCGCAGCTTAAATTTATGAATTTATTCCGGCGAATACTTTTGGAAACCGACAATAAATAGGGCCTGCTACAGACGAAAGCCCGTACAAGACATAAATACTGAGTTCGCGTGCGCCGTAACGTCGCAATTATCGGACGGCTTCGAAGAAAATTCGACTTTACGCTACGACGTTTGAGTTTAAAATCGAACAGCGTTCAGAGGGTAGATATTGTGTGCGGTTTTGTTTGGTGTGCGAAAGACAATGCCATATCGTTTTTGGGGACAAGTGGAGGTGACAGCGGTCTCCGGTTTTCGGGATTTAATTCGCGAAATTGTGCGCTCGATGAGAGAGGCGGGCAGACACCACAGTCCTGGTGATATCGTTATGCAGCCACCGGTTGCACGGTGACACTGACGGATGCTCTGTTGCGTTTATTGACGACCTTTTTTAGCGGCGTCTTCTTTTGTTGAAGGGGCTGTTCCGAGTTTAACATAATTGTACATGCACTCATATCTCTCTCCATAACCCATTAGTTAATGAAAGCGTTCCAAAGACAATATAAGAAGCATGTCCAAATTATCAAACGTTGGAAATTATATGGTACCTAAAAACATAAAGTTGTAATTACACAGTCTGCAGGACTATTTAAGACTAAATTTTATTAAAAAATAATAAGTATTACTTCTAAAAAGATGGGTACAGCCGCCATTGTGCCCTGCGAGTACTTATCTACTTGTATTATCTTCTGTAAGAAAATGCTTACTTAAGTATTCTAGATGTCACTCATAGAACTAAAACTACACGTAATATTATAAGGCATGACATGTTTTTTCCGGTTGAAATACTGTTAATTGATATTATAACACTAGATACGATTTCAGTAACTCGAGAGCACGCTTTCTATGCATGTCTTCTATTTGTATTACTCCTAGGCCAAAATACAACATATTTTTAATTCGTTCTTAGCGTTCTAGTTTAAGCAGTTTCCGTTCTTTAGATAAGCAGCATCAGATTGTAAATTATGTTAATTGTAAAACGACAGCCAAAGAAACATACCGCTTCAGCTAGAAACTTGATGAAATAATACCCTTAAACATACCTGAACCGTTTTATTGCACACGTGATACTAAACAAGTAATTTTACTCGTATTCATCGAAATATTACAATGGAATTAGCGTCACAAGTGCCAAAGGGGAACATAAAAAGAACGCCTTTGACAGAATCATGGCGGACTCTTGCCTTCACGCGTCAATGGTAAAAGGTACTAACGATCAACTTCTACTATTTCATTTTAAACTCTAACGGGTTGACGTAAAGTCACATTTTCTTTAAATTACGTACTTATTATTATGTTTGTTTTGTTATAAATGACAGTTCATGCTCTACGCATATGTCACTTTTAAATGTCCCATAAAATTCGTTGTGTTTTGTATGGTACGCGTTTTCCATGTTGTAGTATTTTTATGCTCGTATTACATAATGTTAGTAGTAACTGGGCGTACTGACAGCCCGTCTGACCGCAGTAACCTATAGGCCTTACAGAAGACCACCGTGAAATGGTTCAACGTATGTTACTCGGTTTCGGTGAATGAGTAAGAAATGCTCTATACCTTTATCACCAAGGTCGTTAATTTACTCTACTACCTGACATTGTTAGTGTTCAACTTAATTCCTATTGGAAAGTTATATAGTGGGTGCCTACGATTATGTCGACCTACCATCAAGTGGAATTGCAGCCTGCCTGCCGTATTAATTCCATAGCAACTGCACAGCCCTTATACCAATTTCGTGCTACATTAGAGATGAAAGAAGAAGTTACCGGAAACTGGGGTTTAAACAGAAGTGAAGAATGTTTAAACTGTGGTAGCATACGTAAACATGAAATGTTGCCATAACTCGCTATCTGTTTGTTTAACGCTTTATTTCGTGTTCGCATTAAGGTCGTGATTGCGTGCTCTTTTTACTCTGAAATCCTTAAATGGTACAGTCGCGAAGAAATTACATTAAAAACTAAGCAATTCTTTTTTGTTCGTTTTAATAATGTGTTTTGTATATATATTGTAAAATACTATGTAAATTATGTTGAATAAATCTTATTGTGAAATTGAAAAAAAAATATCTTTTTTTATTTAAGAATTATTTTCCCGTGAAGATTTTGTTATTAATTGTAGTTTTTTAAACCAAAATCTGTTATGTTTTTTTCCATGTGCATTTAAATATATTATCAAAATATTTAATTTTCAATTTTAGTATAAGAATTGTCATCTTGAATTATTTTTAAAAATCCCCTTTTATGATAAATAAAAATTATTACTGTCATGAAGTTTTTAGACACTAGTTATTTCCTGCGGCGTCTCACGCAGCCGTCCTCTTTGTTTATAAAAAAAAATAACAAATAAGATTACTTTTGTATTTATAATATAATAATAATAAGTGAATGGATATGAATAAATTACTGCACGTTAAGCTTATTCCCTCGAGTGTACTCGGTGATAGCCGTCCCGGATAACTGGGGTTATCTGATTGGCCGCGCCAATATTTGGTTTGAATTATGTTATTGAGTCGCAACCAGTACCCGATGTAAATAATTATTGTTGCCATCTTAAAAAATATATATTGTAATTATGCTACATGCTATCCGATCAATGGTTCTCTCGTGAAAGCTTTCCTTATTTTATTGAGTCTTTTTATTAACTCGTTCGGGCGTGCAACAATGTAACCACCCTAAAATTGTATTCAGACAGAAAGACCGCATTAAACCTTGTATTAATATGCTAATCTAACTTTAACTCCCTAATAACGAAGCCGGGGGCGGGTCGCTAGTCAAAGTATCGCTGCTTAAAAACTAAAGGGCCATAAAATAAAAAAAATCAATAATGTTTTTATTGGAAAAATACAATCACAATCCTTCATATTGTATGTTGCAAAAAGATTTATGGTTGTTTTATTCCATATTTAGTATATTTTGATCATTTTTTATATATTCAAAAGTGACTTATATGCTTATTATCTCTTCTAGTATTCAGTTTATTATAAAAGTACTTGAAACATTTAAAAGTACCTAAAAATACGCGTCTAACGATGTATCATATGCATTTATTTGATATATATCTAATAGGAAAAAAATAGACAAAAAATAATTTAATTTTTTTCGATTAGCTCTCCTGTAAAAAGTGTAATTTTGATTTGTGGCCCTTTAGTTTTTAAGCAGCGGTATATTCTCATTCCTTTAGTCTTTACTCAAATAAATTTTCTTATTGCCTAGTATTAATTTATAGAATTAAACATAATAATTACGATATGTATCTAGAATACGCAAGTTTAAAATTTATTAAGAAAAGTCCAAGTTTAATGGCGAAATAAACAATTTTATGGGAATGTTTTACTATAAAATATCATTTAGATGCGGCAATTAAATGTGAAATTGTATCATATTTTTTATTGAATGTATAAGTTTCTTGCAATTAAATCGATTATCGATTGAAAAAAATCAGTTGTACATTTAATAAAATTACTAAAATTACTAATTTAAATTTACTAATATTTTTTTTGTTCATAAACAATAAAATTAATTATAATATGTTAAATGTTAAATTTGTTGCAACCTTGTTTAATTAATTTATCAAAAACACACAATAATCTTAATAGCTATTTGTCAACTATAGGTATTTTTATGTCAAATTTAGAACTTATAGGTACAAGTTAAATTAATGTTCGCTCACTAAACTTGGTTAAAAGGTGGTCGCCAAATATTTTTTAGCAATAGTCCATACAATACATAACTCGTTGAGGCAATACCTAAGCAAAGAAAAAATGTCGGTTAGCAAAAAAATTTGGAAAAGGGAAAAAAAATCAGGAATCATATTAATTAGGTGAAGCGAAATATCCCTTATATTTCGCTTCACCTAATTATTATGATATTTAAAATTATAATAATTCTGATTACAGACAACAAATAATTCTGCATTTTTTTTTAGAAAAAAATTAAATGATAAATTAAATGTAACTTCCATATAATCGAGCAATTGAAACTGGTAAAGCGTTTTAAGCTTCACCTACACGAACTTGGATAATTGGAGCCGAGTTGAGTACAAAAGACAAGGGATTATATACGCACTATCGAGTTTTTCAGCGCGTATTTGGGTGTATCATAATTTCTTTGGAGCTTTTACCCTTTTTTTCCGTCTCGGCGGCCTGTTTTGATACGGTCAAAGATAATTCCGGCCTCTCTCGGCATTCGGAATAAATGTTCGCTACTTATTTCGTTCACCGTACCCAGTATAGGTGATGTAAGTTACTTTTTTTTTTCAACTTTTTACTCGAATTCTACTTCTTATTGAACACTTGGGGTGTCACGATACATTTTTATATTCTTGTCATTGATATATGGCAAGAAAATAAAACTATACATTAAATTTGTAGCCAACCATTTTAGTGTAAGTAATATACTTAAGTATGATAGAAATTTCCCCTATTATTTAGTTTTTAAAATCAAGTTCAAGATTTATCTTTAAATACTCTTTTTTTAAATAAATACAAATTATACAAAATTTAAGATTTCTTTATAAAGGAAAAATTAAAAAGTGATTACAGGAATGAAATTTTGATAAACAAAACATATGCATTATAAATGGCTTGCCAATCCTAAGCCATGTAAGAGCTTGAACACAAAATTTGAATTTGAACTCTTTACTAGTATTATATTTTTGAATTTGAATTTTAAATTTGAATAACTTGGAAATAACGAATAGTTTTTACCTAACATGGATACCTAACAATTAAGATTTATCGAGTATCTTAAAAAATATTGTCGATTTTTTTCTACTCTTATAAACTAATGTAAAATATATATGTTGGTGTTTACGCCAATAAAATTTATTTGTATTGAAATAATTTGGCTTAATACTTAAATAGTTTAAGTAATATAACTATTAAGTTTAAATATAATATTAATTAAACTAAAAATTAATACTTTACCTATTTAAGTAAATAAATAAAATAATTTAAGGTATTGTGGTATTGTAAGCTATTGTGAAACAATAGTAATGTGGTTTTCCAATAGATTTAGTTAATGTTAATTTCCTATCACAGTGGCGTCACCTTTCCAATATGCATGCACCCCAACAAAGAGGCACCTCATTAAACTAATTAGCAAAAAACCTTACCGTCGATCAGTGTTCCGCAGATTCCGGGTGTACCTCACACAGCACTTTTAATAGCAGAATGGAATGTCTACTCTTCATTATTGGGAAAATCATATCGTACCGAAAAATAATTGTGTATCAGACATTTTTTAATTTTCAAAAACGAATACGTATGAACTTATGGGACTTGCCATAAGTTAAGTTCTTGTTTTTGAGTCGCTTGTATCGGTGGTAAACCGTTTCAAGCAAGCGTTCGGACTAATTTGCGAGTAAGTCTAGATCAGCAACCGTTACTCCTATCTACCGTGGGCCCGTATCAAGATCCCCCAGGTGCTTGCACTAATGAAAAGCGCCTTGTCCACTTTATTAACTCTAATGTATGCAGTAGATGTGCTAGGCGATTGCAAAGCTAAATGTCAATGTTTGGTTCCAGATTTACTCTTGGAGTTGTTGTTTTTTTTTACGATCCACCTTTCTCCAGATTTCATTAAAAATGAGCGACTTGCCAGATTTAGATCAGAGCCAACTATGAAAAGGTCATTTCCAAATTGGGCCCTGCCAGAAATAGAACCCGCGTTCCCTGATACAGAGCAATCACCTGAACCACTCGACCAAGAGGCTCGTCAAAATAGTGAAGGTTGGCGAGCAGCCTGGAACAGTCCTCTCTGTTTTTTTCGTCGGAAAAGCTTAACTGCATTAGCCATGCCCTCTTACTTTTACTTAGGTTACAAATTCTAACGTCATTATATTAATGCAGACGAATCCGTGTGTATTACTAGTGTAGCATACAAATAAAAGCATAAAATACAGCATAAATTAATCTGCAAAACTGTTAACATCGGTCTGGTACGACTTCTAGCTTCTAACTCTTTAACCTTTGCTCCCACGGAGGCAATTATTTCCTCTGTCTGCTCCAATGGAGATAATCTTGTCATGTCACGGCTACACCACATAATAACATTATTATATCACATACAAATGTCATTGCATTTGTTTATATAACGTAGTATTATAGAGGGTTTAGTAGAACTGTGACTTTTTGGATTTGAAGGTTCTTATAATAGGACCAAAGATTTGTGTTTTCAACCCCAACAAGGAAAGTTCGTGGTGATAGAAGTTATTAAAGAAAACAATTATAATACTTATATTCATTTGGGATAATTTTTTTCATAGTAGTAATCAATATTTAATTAACCAACTTACCCATAGAAAAAATGTCTTTAATTCCCATAGAATCGAAGTGAATTTGTAAATAGGGGATTCAGACTCGTAAATATAAATGGTGTGTGTTTCCCTCTCGCACAGGGCCAATGGGAGAATCCTTTTCTGTAATGGCTAACATTCCCCGGCATTCCCAATTACCTCCTTATTGGGCCACGAGATATTGTACAAGGGCTTACATGTGGTTAGTTAGGGTTTAGAGTACATACGGAAGACGTGAAATAAAAATAAATGTTATCACGATTCAAGTTTATGTCATTGTTGCTCGAGAAAGAGCGAGAAAGATGTATTGAGTGAACGGGAGAGAATAAAGAGATTTTACTCTACATTTATTTTTATTGGACACGTCCATGTGCCATCTCAGATTCGAGGAATTCTCTTAATCACAATGTGTGAACTAAAGTTCTGATAGATTATTGAGACCATCGGCTGTCGATAAGGTTAGACGCATGTTCAAATCCCGGTTAATCTTCAATTTTCGTGTGGATTTAAAAAAAATGTTATATTTTTAAGGCGTATTATGAATCGGCAGGAAACATAATATCTGTATAATTCATTGAAAATTAATATGGTTTAAAGTAGGAAAATATAAAACAGTTTTAACGAATTAAAGCTTACTACACGAAAAGAAGTTCACTGAATTTGAGATAGCTTCGAAGCAACTGATTCATTTATCAATAACTAGCAACCCGCCCACGGCTTCGCACGTACACAATACACAGTACACATATACACAATCCAATCTCGTTTACTGCTCTATTCTATAGTGAAAACCGCATTAAAATCTGTTGTGGTTTGGAAGTACTTAGCGGAGAAACGACAGAGGCGGAGAGCGACTTTATTTTTATAATATTTATAAAATATAGACGCAACGCAAAATAATATTTTCATACAACAGTAAATTTACTTAATAACACCTAACAGCCCACCATGTAAAAGACCCCATAATTCCCCATGAAACAATTCCTAAATCCTCAAGCGTGACCACCATATTTGGATTTAGCTGGTGCCCGTTTGGTGTTTGGTGACAATTAAAGTTTAGCGTTTAACTATAGCGAGTATTAGCAGAATTCAATATTTAGTTGGTCGGTCTACTGTAAAATGGTTCAAGTTGCTTCTTCTTGAATGACCTTATACCCTTTTAATGTAGAGATTAATATACTCTTCAAATTTGCAAAAACCCATATAAACAAAAATGTAAGAAAATCTATTTTTCTTCATTTCAATTAGAAGTCTACATATCTCAGTATAACTTTACAAAAAAATCCTATTTTTTTTATTTTGACACTGTAAGTACAGTGTAAAAAGTTACCCTGACAGAGTGTATATGAATAAGTCTTATTGATTTTTTTTAAAACTCAAAGCTTAAGTAAAACTAAATCAATTTACCACATTAACAATGAAATAAATTAGTCATGTTTACTGTTAAATAAGAAAAAAAGTATATAATAATATAGATACGTCCGCTTTAAACGGTATCTACAGGTAATACAACTTTTATCATGTTAAGAGCTACATTTAAGGTGGGTTTTACAGCTTTTTTATGACAGCTTTCATTAGGAGCTTCGAGTTAAAAAATAAAAATAGGTAGAATTTATAATTTAAAACCTGAACTCAATTGAAACTTGAGAAGTATTCAAATAAATATTTTTCTATAAAGTAAATTTAACCTTTTGATTTTTATTTATTATTTTTAAATAATTATCTATACAAATAAACATTAAATAATTATTTATTAATACTCATTAATAATTATTTAAATATTTAAAAATACATAGTCACGATAACATAAATTATTTGAAATATCAGCACATGTGCTTTTCAGTTTCGCCACATGAAAGAGTTGCCACAGTCCACTATAGCTATTAACAATTAAAAATAACTTTAAAGCTATTAAAACAGACATATTTAATAATATTTTTAAGTCAGCCAAGATATTAAAGTTGAAAATGTCGCATTACTTCTTCCAAATTGCACTTTTTATAACACTTCAATATCCAATTTCTGTTTATTGTCGACCCACAAAGAAATAACCAATTTGCATCGCACTTATCATTTATAATCGTAAAACTTGGCTTTAATTAGGATTAATAAACATTTTATTGGCAATTTTTTAAAGAAAAACATATAGCGTACAGTGAAATTAATCGTTCTTTATTAAAAAAAGGCATGAAAATATGTTACAATTTGCCATCAGGAATGATTAAAAATACCGCCAGCGTTGAAATTCAAAGGCTATCATTTACTGTGTATTAATATTGGAGTAATTCATGTTAATAATACTATTATAAAAGCAGTAAAGTAAGAAAACCGTCGAGAACTGAATCTTTGTTCTTAAAAGAGACGTACTGGTTACCATCCTGCCTTGTCGAAATTCCTCTTTTTCGAACCTAGCGCTTTAACACATCCTTTAGAGCTAGTACACACTAGGCGTTTTGAGAACTATGAAGTTCTTAGAGCGAGTACACATTGAGCACTTGGCGTTGCGTTAGAACTTCATAGTTCTCAAAACGCCTAGTGTGTACTAGCTCTAAAGGATGTGTTAAAGCGCTTGGTTCGAAAAAGAGGAGAATCTTTGTTCTTAAAAGAGACGTACTGGTTACCATCCTGCCTTGTCGAAATTCCTCTTTTTCGAACCAAGCGCTTTAATACATCCTTTAGAGCTAGTACACACTAGGCGTTTTGAGAACTATGAAGTTCTTAGAGCGAGTACACATTGAGCACTTGGCGTTGCGTTAGAACTTCATAGTTCTCAAAGCGGGCGCTTTAAAACGCCTTGTGTGTACCAGCTCTTATAATGCGCATTGCCAAGGTTTGCAACTCCCTGCCGACATCTGTATTTCCGAGCTCATATAACCTAAATCTTTTCAAAGTTCGAGTGAATAGGCATATTCTGGGTGAGCTCGCTCCATCATAGGCCTCATCTTCGCTACACAGCTAGATGTTGGCCAAGAGCAAACATATTTCTAATAATAAAAAAGTTACTCCTAATAACATCAGCTATCTCCAGTGAAAGTCTCGTCATAATCGGTAAAGCTGTTTCGGAGATTAGCTGGAACAAACAGAAAGGAAAAATTAAAAAAAGAAATGTTTTATTTGGTATACATTTAGCAAAAAGCAATTATTTTGACATTACCAACATAAACACTTCCATTTTATTTTATTATCTAGATAACCTCCTTGTTGGTTTTATTTTTTTTGGTTTTAATTTTTTCGGGCCTTTATTTGGTTTTAAGATTTTAAAAGGTATATTCAGAAAGGATGCACAAAAAAATATCTACATCAAAGTCTAAGATAAAATGTGAGAGGAAAAGAGACACATTTTTAATGAATTCCTAGAATCGTTGACCTCGACCTCTCATTGCGTGAGTACAAATTCGCGTTTTTTTTTCAACAGACACAAAATAAGAGGTGGCAACTGATAACACTCATGAGTATCTATGTAGACATGCCAATATCTAAATTTTTTATCGTTTCAAAATTAAAAACACATTAAAACACAAACTAGGCAGTATTAAAAACGTTGCGTCATTGTGCCTCGATGACTTGTAACGTGCGTGACTCAAAAAATCTATTCGTGCCATTAAAAATTAAACTCTAATGCGATCGGTCGTTGGTTTGAAATAGTGTGCACATTGAAGCGACTTCTGCGATTGGCTGTGAGGTTGATATGACTTTTTTCATCGGTCAGGCCTTTTTATAAGCCTGGGATAGTGGTTAATGGTTGGTGCGGTAATTTGGGCTGCGGACGACGTAGGGGTTAGACGCGTTGCGGGGGACGGGGGTAATTATAGGGCCGCCTGTGTCATTGTCGGTATCTCGCAAGCAGTTCTAAT
Organism: Synanthedon formicaeformis; assembly: GCA_945859745.1. Lineage (NCBI taxonomy): Eukaryota > Metazoa > Arthropoda > Insecta > Lepidoptera > Sesiidae > Synanthedon > Synanthedon formicaeformis. Next base: position 1,689,481 of record OX243960.1, on the reverse strand, counting down.
TCTCATACTGAGATTGAATAAAAAATGTTTACGATTCCTGATGGACGAAGCAAATGACTTGGATTGGGCAGTAAGTCTTCTTCGCGCTTTTGGTGACCAAAATTGTATTATGATGATTTTTTTTCAACGATGAATGCACACAGAAATCGCACCTGCGACTTAATGGTGGTAGCAGCCGTTACTTCTTTGAAACAACCACGTAAATGGTTTTGTATAACACCATTCACTTGCTTACTTAGTTTACTTATTAGGTACTTATACTTTTGTTTACTTACTCGTAGTTATTAGAATACTAATTTCATCAAAATTTGTTCATAAATTTAGTGATGCAAACGTAAAAAATAAAACTGAGTTACATAATTTGTAATATCACGAAGAAAACGAATAAGGCTTTTAATGCAAATAAGGCTTTTAATACCGATAATTTTAATTATCGGTATATGACCGATATAGTATAGTATGTGCAAAACTTCATATACTATTTTATGTATGTTTTTAATAATAAAACAATTATTTTGGAAATTGGAGAACATTGATAATTTCTAAGACTCTATTTTGAAAGATGTCAAGAGAGTTTGTTACCTTCGTATTATGTACAGAAACTGAACTCTAGTAATCAGAAAATAATTTCTAACTCGTATGCATTAAACAACTATTTAGGTAGAACTATGTGGGTTAGAAATAGACTTAAATTAATGCGAAGTAATAATAAGTTATACACATTCACAATTAAAACATCCAATGTGTAACTACCAAACAAACGGGGTAAGACGAAGAGCAGTGGATGAACTTAGCGCATAGAAGTAACGTCGAAAGTCAAATGTAGAAAAAAATTGGTATATTTTTAGAGTTAGCATCTTCTTTGAATACTTACTTTATTAAACGGTAATTTAATATTATTACCGTTATGTTCAACTAATAGATAGCAGGAATAAAGGTAGGTATGTAATATTATAGGTAAGTTATAATAAGGAGAAATCAATATATTCTGTCATGTTCAAATTCTCTAAAATTTGTCGTCATTTACTGCTACATAGTTATATAATACATCTTAATTTCAGAGAAATATTTAAATATCTATCCGCTTTTTAATATTCAAACTCATTTCTTGACAACACGAAAAGAAGAATCAAATCTTTTATTTTTTTAAAAAACGAGGTTTCAAGGAGTTTTGGAGATGTACCAAATTTTAAATTTTTTGTATGAAATCTTGATATTTTTAGGCTAGTAATTAGGTTTCACTTAAGTAATATTTGTATAATGCAAGAAGTAGGAGTTTAAATCATAATTTTAGTTTTATGATGGTACTTTTATTAAAGTTTCTGTACAGTTCAGTCACTAGGTCATAATACTGTGGAGCTTTAACCGTCAAAAATGCCTTTGCCTTCAGCAATAAAGCTTTGAGTAATGATGATTAATCCTTACGAGTTAAACGCAGTAGTGTTGCTGTGATAAACATGATAGATGAGGGACGTTTTGTTTAGAGGTGATAGATTTATGATATTAAAAAAAACACACATAATCCACATCAGAAACTCGTCAGACTATTACAGTAATTATCACAACGACATTTCACAGAATCGTTTTTATTTTTTACATCAATTACCATATTGAAATGAAATTTTATAAAATATCTTAAAAATATTAAGGTGTTTATACACAAAATTTATTTAGGCCTTTAAAATTTATTTATCTTTTTTAACTAACTATAGGTTATTTTTTAAATTAAATATTTTAAAAATTAAAAGTATTGAAATATTGTAATCAAAAGTGATTTTTGGATGTATAATAAGAACCTAGATCCTACAAATATTATAAAAAAGAAAGTTTGTATAAAGATATGTAGCCATAAAGATGTCAGGCGTTCTTTAACTCGTATGTTTTCTTTAAAAAAATCTCTGGTGTTATATTTTTCATATTTTAATGTGGACGAAGTCGCGCATACTAGCTAGTTGGCAATAAAACATTAGAATCGTGTTCACCGAAACGAAACCGCTACGCTCTTAATGCACACACCGTTCATTATTTTCCGAAAATTTCAAATGATACACGAAATACTCCGCTAGCTATGTTAATAGGTGCCCGAATGCTGCGGCCTTATAATTTGACTCGGAATCATTACGTTTGAAACACTGGGATTCTTATAATGATGACAGGGGAAAAAACCAATAATAATGACTTGTAAAAACAGCATTGTCTAGTTGTTAATAATAAGAACATATAGAATACCTACAACTGTACCAGATTACAGCTGAGCTTACCAACCAACCAACCATTTAGATGCCCTCGAAGTTTTCAAGGTATCTGACATAAAAGTTAAAACGAAATAATATTTTTATTACAGTTTCTTTTTTTGATAAAATATGGCAGGCAGGCTGACGGTCCACTTGATGGTGTAAACGGCACTTGTTGTGTGTAAGCAACCTTAATAGGATTAAGGGAATAGAAGAATTGCTTCACTGTTGCCGTCAAATGAATATTTCTCAAATGTAGTATTGATTGACGGACAAATTAGTAAATTAATTACTGTAGGAAAACCTATTAAATGATTCGAAGTATTTAACTATGGGATCTTAGCAATTTTTCCTGAAGACAGATTACGATTAAGAAAACGAAAAAAGCCTTTGCGTGTGACGCAGCTGCTATAAAAATTGTCACAAACTCATTAGGTGCACACACAGAACTCAAAAACAATTTTGTCTCCCCGTGAATTGTTCACAAAATTACAGCGTTATCCCCTTTACTGTGTCATTATATAGAAATTAGTGGAATATTACAGCGGCATTATAACTTATAACGACTCGGCTGATCCCTTTTTTGTAAAAAAAAAAAAACGATTCGTCCGTCGATACGTAATATGTAGGTGGGAGATTAGGCCTTTGTTCTTGTGTGGTGGACAAAAAAATTCTCTGAGTAAACGTAACAAGATTGTTAGTTTGTGTGGACGTCATTATTTATTTTACTAATTCATCAAGTAAATTACTTGCTACATTACTTTTTCCTCTATAAAAGGCGGTAGACGGGCTGTAATTTATTCTAGGCGGCTACCGTTCGTCGCTTAAGAAAATAAAAACCAAATAGCACCCCGGTATACTCGTGATAAGGGGAAAGTGATAAGCTTAATATTATCACTACACCCGTCTTATAAAAGTTGACTGCATAAATACCTTATTTCTATACATTAAAAAAATATAGTTATTTTAAAAGATTTAGTAATGGCAGGCACACTGCGATCCTCGACCGTAAATAAAGCAGTTGGCAGTAGTAAAAATCCCTTTAGAGAAGATTATATCATCAATATCAATCAAAACTAATAATAAATCTGTAAGTGTAGGTATTGTATGTATCTATGTTCCTCCATAACTCTTAGACGAATAAACTGATTTTCATGAAACTTGGTAGATACACATTTAGACGTACAGGACACAGGATAGGCCACTTTTTTCTTTTTCAACGCGGACGAAGTCGCGGGCGCCAGCTTGTTAAATAATAAAATGTTCCTTGTTATGAACAAGAATAATGCAACATACTATATATACATTTTTCTATATTTTTCTTTATTTTATCTTCCTGTAAAGATAAATTACATATATCAGTGTAAAATCATTGACGACAATTATTTTTATTTTTATACATTTTTATATCTTAATTCGGATATCGCGTGAGAGCGCCTTGGTTACATTACAACGTGAAATGTGCAATGACTTCAACTGTTGTCTGTTGATATTTATTAAGCCATTTGCGTCATTATTTTGTATGACTATCTAAACTTAAGAAATGTTTAGGCAATACGCTATAATATAAGCCTTTTGGAAATTTTGGGTAATTTATATTTGATTACACCTTAAGCAATTCTATTTTTACCCAAAACTTAGTTGTTATATGTGTCGTTCATTGTAAAAGTGAACTATCTCCTTGTAACTGAATTTTAGAATAACGAGCTTTTTGGGAATTATAGTGTAGGAAAAAAAATATAAGCATTCATTCATTGTTTTCATCTATGGGATTTTAATGCAACTATTGGAGTTACTTCACTTTTATATTGAAAGTTATAACTAAATGTGATACCATTAGGCAAGAAAAGATGGTTTTAAAAATAGGGAGTTACACCACTTTTACAATGAACGACACATATTGCAAATGGCATACAGGTGAAGGTAAAATACAACTTACAACCACAGAAGAGCCGTTTGCTTGTCCGTCTCATTTTACTGTAGAAAATCTTGCTGACCGATATTAATCTGACTTACAAAAGAAATACTTTGTTTGATGTTCATTTGAACGTAAGTATAGGTTAAAATACTTTTTATTAATAATTTTTACTCTTGTTTCAGGTAAGGCTGATTTATAAAATTTGTAGAACATCACATTATAAAGAGGTAAAATTTCAAGTTATTAACTCTTCTTTCTTATATCTGCTTTTATAAGCGATGGTACAATTTTTTTTATTCAATGTGTATTTTACATTGAATAAGTTTTCATTACACATTTATGATAATGTGAAAGTTTAATCGATCGATCGATATACCGAAGGTCAATTGTAAGATTTGCTTACTTAGTTAATTTGTTTTTTTTTTTTTTATAAGGGCTGAACGTTTCACGCTACAAAAATGTAATGCCAATATTTTGAAAAAAAATTCATCAAAAAGTCGCATACCGCTATCTGAAATGCGCCACTTAATTAGTATTTTATCTTATCTTTACAAAACCAGTATTGTTTATAGCTTTGGGTAAGATATTTATGTTGTTTTGAAGTCATAAATAACATCAAACACATTTGGTTTATAAGTGACGTGCTGTCCATTATTAGTTCCATACTTTTTCGTATTCTCCATTTTTTTATGTTAAGTTTAACAGACAGGCTGTCGGCTCACTTGATGGTAGGTGGCTACAGTCACCTATGACACAAGCAACGCCATAAGTGTTGCAAGGCGTTGCCGACCTTTGAAGGATAAGGGATAAGGAAAGGATGGGGTTAACTGGGCTCTGGCATTCTTTACTCACTTACTAAAACACAACAGCACATAATAATATGCTGTTATTTCACTGTGATATTCTGTAAGAGGGCGCTTACTGCTAATAGACCTGCTGGCCAAATGCCTGCGAACGAACACATTAATTCCCAGATGCAAACCAAAGCCAACTGTGAAAAGTATATTTCTAAAGTCGGCGGGCCAACAATCAAAGTATAATTGTTGTAATTTTATATTTTGAAGATGACAAAAATAAGTATCCTAAGTCATCTTGGCTTTTTCCGATCCCGACCGAAACCCTGGTAAAATTTATAATGACGATCATACAAGTGTCTTAGAGAAACCAAATTGATAAATAAATATTTTGATTTTTGAACCCGGGACCTCTGAGATAGAGCGTTAAAACAATAGCTTACAAAGGTGGAAAAATAACTTTATTATTGTTACCACATAGCACCGAAACAAACACAAGATTACGAATTTGGTTCCGGCAATTACCTACATAAATAAATTCAGACGGTGTCTTATGGTTGTGTGGGAATGCCGGTCCGGCCAAATTTCTCGGCAATCAAACGTAAACAGGCGTGTTATACAATTGATTTTTATACAAAAATAAGTTCTTTTTTTAATTAATTCAGTTAAGGGGAATACGTAAATAGTACATTTTTTTTTTATTAATTTTACATTTATAAGGCTGGGACATACTGCGTGCTGTGTTCCAAAGATAGATTCCTAGTGTTGAGTTCATTGTGTTCCTAAGGGACGGCATCTAAATCATCGTCAACTTTAAGCTTTCCTGCCTCTCGTTATTGTATTAAAGTTAAAGATTTAGCGACTGTTTCACAAACGTCAAATGGGCCAAACTGTCATTTAAAGTCACCGGTAACCGGATAATGGAGCTGTTATACCTTTGTTTGTACGGTAAACGTCCCAAACATTAAATAGAAAATATAAAAAAAATCGGCATTCGAATGATGCAGTAAACCGAGTGCATAATTCAATATAACAGAAAATGATTTCTAAAAGTAACTAATCAACACTTAACATGTAGTTTGTGAAAGAGGCCCTTAAAGTAATTAAATAAGTAATTAATTAATAATTCAAAAAAGTGTAATAAATAGTGCTTTATAACCAAAAGTTACTTGAAGCTTTTGTTTTGTGTTCTATGCATACGAATTGTATTATAATTCTTCTAATTTTTATGAAGTGTTTTGATTTAAAGATTCGTTCAAAGTTCAAAGTTTTCGGACAAGGTATATATAATGATATGAATTACTTAATAAGTTATTCAATAAAAAATCATACACTGTCTAAGAAGCCGAATAAAAAGCTTATTCTTATTTTTGTTAGCTTCGCATTAAGTGCCGGCCTCATCAAACATAGAGGCAATTATTAGCAATTCGTTATCGTTGGGACCAAAGGTACTCATCTATAGATAAACCATTCACTCGAGAGCTTACGTTGTAAGTATTTAATTGTCTTAAATTGACTCTAATGGTATGCATCGCCACACGCCATCTTTAAAAAAATATATAGGAATTATTATGTTGTTGGCGTACGTTGGAGGCGTTTAACTTTTTATTATTGAATACAAATATAGTATTAAAATATGTATAAGATTTCATATTTACTTGAATACAAACTAAAAAAAAAAATCAAAATAGGAACTGCAATAAATGTGAATTGTTTTGTTGCATGAATAAAATCGTATTAGAAATCTATGGTGATAATTAATTTATCTATGGTAATAATGTGTATATCACCACTTGATGGACGATGGCTGTGGCTACAGTCAGCTAATGTGTGCGAGATGACTACTAAAATACATTTAAATTTAATTTAAGGTTTTTTGCACATTTCGTACGAAATAAAATCGTGCGAGATGACAACTAAACCGCTAATATGCCACAGGTCTTTCAAGTGCACTGTCGACCTTAGTAGGGTAGAGGATAAAGTAGGGAAATAGGCTTTGGCATCCCTTACTCACTCATAGGTCATAGCACAACTAAGTTGCTCTTATTGCATGGTTTTCTGGAAAGTGGTGGTTTTTAAAATTATTTTTGAATAACTGTAACTACTCTTAAAACATTATTTAGTTCTGTGTAACGTAATATCCTTGGTATTTATATAATCCGAGAAAATCAAGATGGCAGCTCCTTTGCAATCTGAGCTGTCAATTTTGACACATAGTAACTTGCTTTCATAAGATCCATGTGCTAACTATTCTGTGCTATCGTCGTGCAGACTAAAAAAAGAAATAGCGAAGAATTTTGTATAAATATAAATCCTCTGGTGGCTGTGGACGTTTTATAGAGGATATAAACGGATTGTTGTTGCTTATTCACACAGTATGAGCTGACGAGTCTCTATCTTAAATTAAGATTTCATATTATAGTACCCATCTTGATCATAAAGAAACACCTTGTCTATGGAAAAGCCATTTTATCGTAAATGTTTAATAATTAATTTTTAATACAAATACCTGTAAATAAAGGTAAAAAGGATTGAAAACCTAAAAAGTGTATTTATTTATTTAAATAAAGGCTTTTTTATTTTTATTTTATTATTTATTTTATAACCACCCTCTTACAGAAGACCATCGTGAAATAACAGTACACGTATGCTCTTGCGTTTCAGTTAGTGAGTAAGTTAAAAATTCCTTTTTAATCCGTTATCTTTGCTAGGCTATTGTAACAAAAAGTTTAATAGTGGCAGGGAAAATTAGGTCATAAATTAAACAGCTAATTTGGCACTAAATTATCTTTAATTTACAACCTTGACATAACAGCACGTGTGCTAGTATGCCAGGTATGCCAGACCTACATGACAAGCATTCCTCTCTCCTCCTCACACCTCATACCACAGAACCTTCATGTGGCGTTTCTTGTCAAGTCAGTCTTCAACTTGCGTGCATAAAGGAAAACACAAGAAATATTAAACAAATATATCAAGCGTGTAATAAACCATTCATTTTTTTCTTTCATAATATTCCAAATACCAAACAAAAAAAAACCTATTACTCGACTGGGCGAGACAACTCGCCCGCCTGTCGTGTATTTTTTACTTATATTTTTATAGACAACTCGCCCGCTAGTATAATGTACAGTCCGTTACATAGAGGTATTAAACGAATTTCTAAACTAGAATTTTATTATTTCTTACCACAGGTACTTAATAGGGTTTAATTTTAATAGGTATACAATTATAAATACAAATTTCTCTGTGATTTAATAAATATTTTAACTTCTAACATAATGTATTTTTAAACTTCGAATTCTGTCCACAAACAAATATTCCCTCGAGCATTACGATTAAAGTTTACAGCTAAAATATAATTTTATAGATGCCTCTCTATCTCTAGGCTACGAGTGGTATAAAGTTAAAACAAGCTATTAAACCAATAGCAACCTTTTAAAATGTTACGTCACCGTGTAAAAGCGTATAATTTTTCATGACACTCTTATCTAAATGCATGAGTTTACTTGACAATTACTGGCTGTAATATCAATGAAATCGTACCGGTTCTATAGAGGTATATTGTAAATAAAAATAATCTAAGTAACCCCAATAGCTATGAACGAATAATATTGAAATGTGGGCTTAACGAAGTCTTGGAGTGCACTTTAGGCGTATCTTAGGAACTCATGAATATATTTTTTTAAATTAACTCTTTTATATCTACTGCCTTCAGCGAAGGCAATTTAATATTTGAGAAGTGTTCCTGCTACTTCGATCATTTCTAAATCTGAACATGAATTTAAAATAGCAAATAGATAAAAATTAAATCTCAAACTTAAAAGCAAGTATAGTCACATAGTATGACGACACGTTTGGTCTAGTGGTTAGTAAACCTAACAATGACCTAACTGTTAACCAAACGGTCGCGGGTTCGAATCCCGCTAGGGACAAACGTCATGTTTTAACATTTACCTTTGTACCTGAATCATGAATGTTTTTATCTATAATATACTCGTATATGTATTTACGAAAAAAGTAATCTATGTAGTATATCAACTGACTGGTATCCATAATACTCTTACAAGCCTATAGTTGTTTAATGTGGAACTAGATGGTGCTGAGTGGAATGTGTAAAGATATTTATTATTTACATTATATTATTATATATGCTTGAAAGTGGAAGATAAAACTAATTTTGTGCTTTTTATTTTTTTTTCCGCTGAGACTACATGTGCCAGTACTTACCTACTCCGCAACATTATCCTGTCCTAGATAATCCTATTAAAATGTAATAAAATCACCAATTCACTATACTTTACTGACAATAAAATCGATTCTCGTTTAAGATAAGCCCGTACCAGTATTTGGCGGCAATAAAAATTGTCTAAGAAATTTTTATGGTTTTTTTATGGCCGTCCGATTGGTTTATAACAGAAACCATTTTTGATATCGATGTAAATAATACGGAAAGGTCGCGATGAAAACTAAAACGATCGTTGTGAATATTAAAATAATCGATTATGACATATGAATATTATGCAATAACATATTTTGATATGTTTTACGATTTTTAAATGGGGATAGTGTGCCTACGCGATTGGAACAAGAGGCTCATTTATAAAGGTGGTTTTCCACTGCGTCGCTATAAGAATAAAAAAATAATATAATCATATTTATTTTATTGGATTTTATAACCCTCTTTATTTCAGTATTTAATATTTATTTTCGGCAACAAAAATATAAACAAAAGTCCAGGCTTTTTTAATTTTATTATTATTTTAATTTTTTTAATTTAAGGCTTTGAGAAAATATTGGGGAGGCCTATGTTAAATCGTATTTAACAAATAACAAGTATTGGCCACGACTTGTAACTAGATGGCGCTAATATGAATACGTACAGGCGAACGTTTCTTTCATTGAGTTTTTATACATTCTAAATGTTTATTTAATAAAGATAGCTTTTAACGATTTACCTATTTGAACTCCCTTTGTTTTATTGAGTTAAACCTGGGGTCAATCAATTGGTGATTTTTGGGTGCAAGATTTGTACATGGTCCTTCGAGCCGGATTTAGGCAAGGGAAGTTGTATGTACACTTGTACCGTCTGCGCTTAGAAAAGGATAGTGGGTCGCTATCCAGCGCATTAAGCCGCAGTGGAGGGACTGCCACAGCACGGGCCAGCTTCGGTTCGAGGAGTGTATCTCCTCAAACAACCAGCAGACTTTGTGAGGGCCGAATCCACAATACAGGCGGAAGAAGAAAGCCACAGCACGAGCCAGCTTCGGATCGGGAGGGACCCTCCTCGGGCATCCAGCAGACTTCGTGAGGGCTGCCTTCATCATCGTTAACGCTGTCAAAAGGACAGCCACATTCCAAGTTGTTAGTAGCGCAACAACTGTCATCGGTGCTAGTGTCGTTTGCTGTCATCTGTCAGATTGACAGCTCGGAAGTATCAAAGTCAAGTGTCAGTGTCAAAAGTAGTGTGGCGTAAAATTTGTGACGTCAATTGTGTTGTGTCAAGGAAAAAACTGTGAGTATATTTTGAACCTTATGATTAACCGCAAATTAACTTTGAAAAATTTTGAGTAAATTTAAAATTGTGCATGAACTGTTCAGAACTTTTAAAAAATTACAAGTGTTGCATGGACTTAGAATAGTTTAAGAAAAAGTGTTCCGACGGGGAACCTATGCCCGATTTGCCGCCAATAAGTTAAAAACACTTGTAAAAATTTCATGAAGTGTTTGTACGCAAAATTTGTCGTCTTTTAATTGTATAATATTTTTATTTGTTGTTGGGTAGTTTGTAAAGTTTTTATTTTAATTGGTAAACATGGCTGAATCCCTTTTTAGAACGCAAAATGATTTAGGTACAAAAATTCTCAAGGGCAAAACCAACTTACAAAATTTGCCAAAAGAGCGTCTCACCTTTTATTATTTGGAATCCAGATTAGAAAATTTAGAAGCACAATTTAATTTATTTGTAGATACTCACCAAAAAATAGTTAGTTTAATGAATAATGACGACTACTTAAGGACTGATTACGCTAAGAATGACTTTTATTTTGAGGTTGAAGACGAATATTTATATTTTAAAACGTTTTTAAAAGAAAGTATGAGTCGTTTAAAGGTCAATACCGACAGAAATCAAGTCAATCTAAATGACATATTGAAATCTTCGCAATCAACTGCAACTGAGGGACATTTATGCTTATTTTGCTCAGATGAGCACAGGTTAACTAAGTGCAAGGAGTTTATTGGAGTGAGCGTCTTAGGCCTTAGGCCTGAACACTCAGAGTATAAGTGTACTATAGCAACTACTTGTCACATATGTGAAAAACGACACCACACTTTATTGCACTCTGAACCACCATTATTAGGTAAATCAGACAGTATATTTGAGTGTAACAAGGCTGCGGCTGTCATTAACGAAGCTGCATCGCCACCTAGAGAGTCTGAGTCGGAACTAGCAGGCAGTCCCGACTCAGAAATGCCCACTAGTTGTTTTCCAACATCTCGCCGTAAGGCTTTGTTGGCTGCCACGTCACTTAAAGAAAAAACACAGAGCAATAACGGACAGGCCATTGTTTTGAAATGCCTATTAAGTCAGGGTTTCCAGGTGTTTTTTTTCACCAAGGCAACGGTCCGATTATTATTGGGTCTTAACAAATTCAATAATTCTATACACATTTCCGAATCGATCTCAACGAATAAAATATTAGATCATGATAGGAAGGTTGGAAAAGAAATATTTACTACCACTAAGATAAAACAGGATCCAAGAAGGTACACGATCAGACTACCGTTCAAGGGAAAGGACCCAGATTTTAAGCATGGAAGATGGAAAGGTATAAAACGAAACCATGCTAAAATGCGATTTCTCCCGCTCGATATACGTTTATCATTTCTCCAAATAGATTTTTGTAAAAATTTTAAGAGGATTTGCCCTTGAGGATGGTTGGTCTATCATTCTTGTTATTGTGCGAATATCTGTATATATGTTATTGTTGAATTGATTGTTAATCTGAAATTTTGTTTTTGAAATTGTTTATGAAATTACTTGTTCATTACTTAACTTATTACTTATTGTTCATTGTTGTTGACGATTGGGTTGTTATGATTTGGGTATAGGACTTGTTTATATTTTGTATTCTCCTGTTGTTTTTTTTTTATTTTAGTTTTATATTTTTAGTTTTAGATTTTAGTTTTAGTTTTTATTTTTAGTTTTAGTTTTTTATTTTTTCGTTTTAGTTTTATTTATTCCTTTGTTTGAAAAAGATTTTCAATAGTCTGCAGCCGCATGCCCCATTGTTGTTATGGACTAGGTCCATGGGGGGCGATATGTTAAATCGTATTTAACAAATAACAAGTATTGGCCACGACTTGTAACTAGATGGCGCTAATATGAATACGTACAGGCGAACGTTTCTTTCATTGAGTTTTTATACATTCTAAATGTTTATTTAATAAAGATAGCTTTTAACGATTTACCTATTTGAACTCCCTTTGTTTTATTGAGTTAAACCTGGGGTCAATCAATTGGTGATTTTTGGGTGCAAGATTTGTACACCTATGTGCAGCAGTGGAAGAATTTCGTCTGAGATTCAGACTTATGATCTTTTATTGCATTCCAATTGATTTATTTCTTTTACCTTACAGTATACACTTTATTTACTGTAGTACCGAACATCTTTCATACTGTCCTTATAAAGTATAATGGGCCACACACGCAGGATTTTATCACGATAAAATCAGTACACTATTTACACCTCCGGTGAAAGAAAAAAAAAAGATGTCTTACAATGTTGCGACTAGCACCTGTCGCATCTAACACCTTCTATTTCCATTCAATGTGAAGTTAACAAAGTTGTTCTCGCCTGTTAAGGTATTGGTAAAAGGGATGCCGTTGAAAGCGACCTTAATGTTTTTGGCGTTAAAATTGTGCAATCTTTAATTTGTTTTTAAATTGCAAGAACAAGACTGCGTTCTTCGTGTCTACCCTTACAATATCACTCTGCTTCTTTCGTGTCGCACTCCAGGCCAGATTATTTTATATATTAATAAATATTTTAGTTCATTATTGTTTTTAATTGAATAAGTAATAATTCATAATAGGTTTTAAAGGAATACGGAAATAATAATAATAATTGTTATTATTATTTACATTATAATAATTTTTTAACGCACATCAATACTAATAATAAATCTGTAAGTGTATATAGGTATCGTATGTGTGTATGTTCCTCCATAACTCTTAAACGAATTAACTGATTTTCATGAAACTTGGTAGATAAACTTTTAGACGTACAGGACACAGGATAGGCTACTTTTTTCTTTTTCAACGCGGATGAAGTCGCGGGCGCCAGCTAGTTGAAAATAAAAGGGATTAAAATTATAGAATAACCGTTTTCCTTGCATGATTAGTCAGCATTAGGCACTACATAATCTGCTTCGCTCTTGCTTCGCTCCAGTTCTGTGACGAAGTCTTTAATTTTAAACTAGCCACTTAATACAGGAAGAAGTTTAAAGGTAAATCTCTGAATTCATTAATCCACACGACTTACCCTGTCAATGTTGAGTGACAGACCAATAAGTGAGGTCTGTGGTTGGCCATAGACCCTAAGTGGTTGATTGTACTATGATTAATTGAACATATTTATCCCGTTACTAAGTGCCGACGTACAGCGTGTAGCCTTAAACAATAATACAATGAAGTTAAAATTAACCATATTTTTTTCGGACTTTGTTTAAATTGTTTATTTATTTTAATTGTAAGAACTGAAGTCACTTTCTCCTGAGAAACAGTTAGTGATTAGTTTTTATTCGATAATTGTGGTACGTAGCCTGCTTTGTGACATTGTGGTATACTCAAACCTATATTACATATATTTTTTAAGAGAAATAACTACAAGAAAGCTGATGATGGAATGTTAGGAGATAAGACGAGAAGATGGGCCAATCGTCTTTGTGGTGTTCCTTGCTCAATAACCGAAACACAAGACACATGGTGTTATTTCAAAAAGGTAGGTATTCTGTAAGGAGCTGTACCCAGCTTATGGCTCTACAAAACAATGTTTCCTAAGCAATCTATTCCTACTTAATAATTATCTCAAATAGTGTCAGCTGCGCATTTCCATCCCTCTGTTCAGTGCGAAGGTTACTACTGCCAGGAGGGCTGTCCTGTTTATGATGCGATGTGCTCTGTTATAACTTCATTAAGTACCATTAAACATAATCAAATTTATCCTCAGGGAAAGCCAATCAAATGAGTAAGGAATGATGCTAGTAAACAAAACAGCAAAAAAAAGCAGTTACAAGTCACTCAGATAACGCTAGCTTCCCGACCCGAAAGAAACTGCACCTTTCGTTTCATATGTGGAATGACGTGGTGGACCATTCTTTCTCCCACAAGCGCCTGTAACCAGTATAGTTGAATCTAATACAGCTGTCCTTAGGAGTGATTCAAATCAAATCAAATGATTAAATCTAGGAAAATGAGAAAATTAAGTACCTAGGTACGCGTACTTAGAGAGAGAGAGAGAGAGAGAGAGAGAGAGAGAGAGAGTCACAACAGGAAGGGTACTCGTAATAGAGAGAAAACAACACAATTATTTCGCTGGTAGTATAATGGTTGTATTAATTATATTAAAGTCTAACAACATGTCCGGCCGGCTTGCAAGAAAGTATTTAAATTTTAATACTGACCACAGGTTGATAAGGTGTAAAATAAAATTATTTAACAAAAGGATTAGAGCTTTTACGAAGACTTCGAACTGTAAGGTGCAGACGATAACGGAGATATTGGATGAGGATAAAATATTGCTACAAAAGAAATTTTTAGAATCTGTAAATAAAACACTAATGATGCAATCACAATACGACAACTTTGAAAAGGAATTGAAATTATGTATGAAGAAAATTACCAGCAATCCGTTAGAAAAGAAAGTCCATCTAAGTACTTACACCAAGGAACTTCTACAAGAGAGGAAAGAAATGTACAAATTGAAAAGAACAACAGAAGTGAAACAAAAACTTGCCAAAATTAGCAAAACAATAAATAAAAACTTAAGTAATGATAGGAAGACACACAGAAATAATACATTCGAAAGATTTATTGAGAAATCTGGTGCTATAAAAAAGGCCCTCAATGTACTCAGGGAAAAGAAAGAATGGACGAGCAACCTAAGAAATAGCATAGGTAATGAATTGATCAATCGCATGGACATAATTAGAGAAGCTACTAATTTCTATAAAGGCCTGTATGCTTCGAAACAAGTCTCAAACATTTCCCAACCAGACATTGAAAATATGCCTATCGTCAATACTTACGATTCAATGGAGCCTTGTTTCGACATTCTCAAGTCGGAAATCAAATCGGCCATAATGTCGCAAAAGAACGAAAAAACTCCAGGAGATGACGGCATTACCAATGAAGTCTTAAAATCTTTTGTAGATGTTTTAGTACCCGCATTACAGGTCCTCTTTAATAATATCCTAAGATCTAGTCAGATACCTAAACAGTGGTCCAAAACGGTCATAATACTACTACATAAAAAAGGTGACAAGAAAAACTTAAATAATTATAGACCAATAAGCCTTATGTCCAACTTATATAAGGTCTTTGCAAAGATAGTGTTGAAGAGGTTAACACCAGTCATAGATGGGAACCAATCCCGTGAGCAAGCAGGTTTCCGCAGCGGATTTTCCACTATTGACCACATTCATGTGTTGGGCCAAATTTTAGAAAAGTATAGAGAATACGGAAAGAACTTATACATTTGCTTCATTGATTTCGCTAAGGCCTTTGATTCGGTGGAGCACGGCGCCATCTGGAAATCTCTAAAAGAACAGGGTGTTGAAGACTTGTATGTCAGTCTATTGCGAGATATATACTCAAAAGCTTCAGCGAGTATTCGGCTTGAGAAGGATGGACCAGAATTTCCTATCCAAAAAGGTGTCCGACAGGGGGACCCATTGTCACCAAAACTTTTTTTATCAGTCTTAGAAACTGTCTTCCGAAACTTAAAATGGGAAAATGAAGGACTAAAAATTAACGGAGAAAGTTTAAGTCATCTGAGATTTGCAGACGATGTTGTAGTTTTCGCGGAAAATCCAAGTTCATTAGAAAGAATGTTAAAAGAACTGGTCAAGGAGAGTGAAAAAGTTGGCCTTCTTATTAACCACACTAAGACGAAGGTAATGGCAAGCGATGAAGAGGCAAAAATCGTATTGAATGGTAATACAATAGAGTGCGTCAAGGAATATGTATACCTGGGGCAATCGGTAAATTTTGACAACTTGACAGAAAAAGAGGTACAAAGACGGATTTCTTTAGCTTGGGGCAAGTATTGGAGCCTAAAAGAAATTTTTAAAAACAAACACATTGACCAAAAAATTAAAAGCAAGCTATATGATGTTGCCATTCTCCCTAGCCTAACATACGGCTGCCAGACTTGGGCATTGAATTACACTGAAGAACAAAAGCTTGCAATCTGTCAACGCAAAATGGAGCGTAGTATGCTAAGCCTGAGATTGTCGGATAGGGTTAATAACGAAATAATTAGAAAACAAACAAATATACGAGACGTTCTGGGAACTATGAAATTGTTGAAATGGAGATGGGCAGGACATCTTTGTCGATTGGAGAACGAAAGATGGACCAAAATTGTAACGGAATGGGTACCTCGAGAGGAAAAAAGAAGAAGAGGAAGACCTAAAAGAAGGTGGGCAGATGTTTTTGTATCAAAATATGGACAGAAGTGGATGAGGAAGGCAAGAGACAGGAAATTATGGAGGAAATGGGGGGAGGCCTACGCCGATGAGGCGACTACATTAAAATGAAATCAATAATAATTTCATAATAAAAATGAGATGACAAAAACTTGTAAACTATAACGCTTTTATGTTTGTATAATTTAAAAAGAAATGACTGTTATCTTATGTTATTCAAATGTATTATAATGTAGAATAAATGGCTTATTATTATTATTCACTTATTTATTTTATTTTCTTAATTTTAAATTTTTTACAATATAAATTATAAACAAAAAAAAACATATATCATAAAAAACTTAAAACTAGATATCCGCTAGTAGCGGGGCTAGGCCCAAGCTACCGGTGGTTAGGGCTGCAGAGTGAGGAACCTCCTGACAATTCGTGCCGTGTTCAGAAGTACCGCCTTCTGTATCTGACCCTTGATCCAACCATCTAGCGAGAGACTCTTAAGATGTTGGTCGAGACTCTTCGCTATAAGACCGTTCGCCGATACGACTATCGGGACGATGATTGTCGAATCGACATCCCACATGGCGGTCACCTCGTGAGCCAAGTCTATGTACTTGGTAAGTTTGTCTTTCTCGGCTTTCACGAGGTTTTCGTCATGTGGGACAGTAATGTCAACAAGCATCGTCCGGCGTTGGGATCGGTCAATAACCACGATGTCAGGCTTATTGGCGACAATAGTCCTGTCCGTGATTATGGAGCGATCCCAATAGAGCGTGGCATGACCATTTTCAAGGACGGGCGCAGGCACATATTTGTAATACGGTACTTCAAATTCAACAAGGTGATATTGAAGAGCAAGTTGTTGGTGAATAATTCTGGCTACTTGGTTATGTCTGTGCAAATACTCGCCGTTAGCAAGATGAGAACAACCGGAAATAATATGTCTCAATGATTCTCCTGGACGGTGGCATGCTCGACAAATGTCGGCCGTACCGTCTTTGAGAATATATTTCCGGTAGTTTCTCGTCTTGATAACTTCATCTGCTATTGCACAGACAAAACCTTCGGTTTCCCCAAATAGGTCACCAAAACGTAGCCAGTTTATTGAAGCGAGCGGGTCTACATCGAGTCCGTTGAGGGCTCGATAGAACCGCCCGTGCAATTCCTTGCTCTTCCATACCTCCCTGCGATTCTCAGCACTCAATATTACTGGTTTGCGCCAGTTCTCGTGAGATAAGCATAGAGGAGTGAAGTGTTTGTCAACCGTCACAACATCATGATGTATCCCGCACTCGTTGTTAAGGAAATATTCCCTGAGACTGCATATTTCTCGGTTATGAAGATCCTTGGCATTCAGATAGCCTCGGCCCCCCAATTTCCGAGGAATATACAGTCTCATAACAGACGAGCGCGGGTGTAACATCCGGTATGTGGTGAGCAGTTGACGAACCCCTCTGTCCAAGGCATCTAGTTCAGTCTGCGTCCATCTTAGTATGCCAAAGGAGTAGGTTAACACGGGCATAACCCAGCTGTTGAAGGCGCGCACCTTATTACCACCCGACAAAAGACTCTTAAGTACTTTTGTCAGGCGACAAAAGAAGCGCTCCTTCACCCTCTGTTTTATGTCCCTGTCAACGATACCCAATGATTGTGACATACCAAGATACTTGTAGGTTTCGATTTCAGAGAGAGATTTAAAGGTCACTTCAGTAAGTTGTAAATTAGAAGAATTTACAACCTTGCCCCGCTGTACATGCATGACCGCACACTTATCTACACCAAACTCCATCTTTATAGAGTTGCTAAAAGTTTCTGTTATTTTCAGCAACTCTAACAGATCTTGGCGTTTGGATGCGAATAGTTTGAGATCATCCATGTACAGTAGGTGAGAAATGACCTCTCCCCCTCTCCGTAATCGATAGCCTAGTGTTGAATCCTTCAGCAATGTGCTGAGAGGATTCAAGGCTAGGCAAAACCAAAGTGGACTCAGGCTGTCGCCTTGAAAGATGCCTCGCTTTATGCTTATTTCGTCTTGCAGACCAGAGACGCTCTGTAGACTGCCTGGTTGATGAAGGACAGTGGTCCATTGCTCCATGCATATGCTTAAGAAGGATCTTAGAGTTGAATCAATTTTATACAACTCCAAAATCCTTCTCAACCACGAATGGGGCATCGAATCATAAGCCTTCTTATAGTCAATCCAAGCTGTCGACAGAGCCCCTCTGTTCCGCTTGACATTTTGACAAATGGTCATGTCTATGAGAAGGAGTTCCTTAGTACCACGGGACCCAACTCTACATCCATTCTGAGCTGGGGCCAAAATATTATTTGCAACTATGTGCGAGTTAATTTTTGTCCTCAGAATGGATGTAAGTAATTTGTACAATGTTGGTAGACATGTGATGGGTCTATAGTTTTTGGCTTCCATGGTACTACCGGATTTGTGGAGCAGGAAGGTGATGCCAGTTGTTAACAGACTAGGGAGGTCACCGAAATCAAGGGCTTTTTGAAATTGCATTGCCAAACATTCGTATGAGCATCGAAACCATTTAATCCAGAAGTTATGCAATCCGTCCGGTCCAGGACTTTTCCAGTTCTGGGCCGTACGAATAGCACAACTAACATCATCGGGGCTTATGGTAACAGCCCCCATGGGTTCGATGGATTCACACGTCTGTTTGACAATGTTTATCCAATCGCCCTCCATGTGTTCGTCGGAAACCGACCAGATGTCGCGCCAAAATTTGACCATAGCGTTTGCATCTGGAAGCTTTCCGGCTTCCACACGGTTATCGGTTCCCTCCCATTGTCTGTATACCTTCCTTTGGTCACTTTGGAAGAGGCGGTTCTGACGAAATCTATTCACGCGTTCTTTATAACGGCGTATTCTGTTTGCCCACGCATAGACTCTCTGCTTCAAGAAATCAATACGTTCCGTGACACAGGCCATGTACTCTTTAGGTCTAATGTTAGTTCCTACAAAAGCCTGAGTCACGAAACGCATGACTCGAGGTCGTTTATTACCGTTCTTGAAGCAGAGCAACTTTGCAATGAGAGTCCTAAACGTACTGATACGCTTCTCGATACGAATCTGCCACATAGGGATGCTTGAGACATCCCTCTGTGTGTGAGCATTGTCTAAAAATCTCACCTGGGCAATGCGACATACAGTGATGGCCCCACAGTATAGTATCGAGAGCGTATCAGTTATGTCTTTGCTGTCCTGTATATACTGGGACAGCAAAGCGTTTACGGCTCCCATTAAAGCAAAGTTACGTCTATTCGCAGGCAAACGTGGTAAGCGCGGTCTATACTCGCTCGTATAACGATATCTCAAAATCGTCTCTTCCAAAGCCCTCCTCAATTGCTCATTAACCTGGGTACTTACGAACCTGTTCGCATCATCTTCCTCACCGTCAACAGGGTCTATAAGCATCATCGGTTGTGGTGGTGGAACCGGTGTCGACGCCGCAGTAGGTAAGACCTGTGACGGTTCAGTTGACGCACGAACAGGTAGTGAGTCCAGGCGCAGCCTATCAAGTGCAGGCTGGTCCAACAGTTGACACCGCTGGATAGCCCGCACCTGATCCGACAATCGTTGAGCGGTGACGGTGACGGCTGGTTCAAGGGCCTGAAACAGAGAGAGCATCCTGACACGATACGCCGTCAGGTTAGTTCCCCCCTCTGTGGCCCCGTAATAGGCCCGCATGCAGTTCTCGTTCATTGCTTGAGTCCATCTCATGCGGCGCACTACACCACCGGTAGCGGGGGCCGGGCGCGAGGCGGGTTGCCTCACAGGCCCCAAGCGTGCCGGAAGTGGGGGTCGTCCTCGTCGCTTTGGTCTTCTTCGCGGCGAAGGCGACGTTGGTCCGTCCTCGTTGCTCGACGTGCTCTTATCGTCGGCGGTTAAAAATTCCTCCGCCGAGGAGCACGGAGACGACGAGACGGGCAGTGATGGTAGTCGTGCGCATCTTCCCGCTATACGTTTTCGTAGTTCCATTCAGTTCATTTTAAATTGTGTTCATTTTAAAAGGTTCTTCATCCATTTTCATAAGATTTTTGTATTTTTCATGAATGTAATTTTACTAAAATTTGACGTGTGTGTTTGACATGTCATTCATACTCTAGATTTCGCAATATAGCATTGATTTCGGATTTCTTCACTTGTAAATTATAATTTATCACCTCTATTGTACATAAATAAAACAAAAAAATATTGTAAATAATAGGAAAAATAAGCAAAACACAATAAAAACACAAAATATTGAAATGAAAATAGAGAACTACGACTGTCAGTGTCAGCGGTTTTTCAGTTTTTTTTTTTTTTTTTTTTTTTTTTTTTTTTTTTTTTTATTTTTTTTTATTATTATTATTATTATTATTATTATTATTATAATGGTTGTATTTAGATGAGAATGCCCAGTTTATGTGACCACTTTTTCCTGTACACATTTAAAGTATATGTATGTACATAATTCTATATTGTGTTGTGTTTGTTATCCATTCAACAAATGAAACAATTCGATTCGCTTATGGTGTAGTATTATCATCACGTATGGGAACTTCAAATTTACGACATAAACATTGCCTGAGCACGTTGTATAGGCTCTTAGAGTTTCTAATTTAATGTTACTCCATAAATAGTACACTGACATAGTATTGTAGGAATTCATTATAGCCAAGATCATCGATATTGAATTAAATAAAGCTGTTTTTGAGACTACAGAGAAGGGAAGACCGCTGCTAACTCTCTCAGTTTATTTACAGCTTACTTAAAGAATTATTCGTTGAGTGATTGAGGAGTAGGCATATCTAGGATACGCAGAGAATTGTTACTACGATAACGATACTGATGAAGCAATACTATAATTGTGACTAGACTACTCAAAGAATTGGCTTGCCAAATACTCTAAAAATAAAAAAAAAATCTAGAACAGATTTTAGAGTGGTCAAACCATTACTCATTACTAGGATTACTGGGATTGTAAGAATGCTAATGGTCATTAGAATACATAGAGAATCACCGTCTGATTTGCCGCTAACAGTCTGAAAACACAATACAATTCTTATATTACATGGCAACTAATGAGCGTCATTTTACGAGTGCAACTTTAAGGGCATATTGTACTAGTTAAAACCAGGAGTAAAATAACATTTTGAGACAAACGCCTGCGTCGTCGCCATGTTGCCCGGGGCACTGACTTCGCACTGTGGCGCGCGTGCCTCGGCAACTCCTGCGCATAATTGAACGGCGCGGGCGCAGCCATTGTTCACGCAAACCGTCGCCGATTCGCGCCCGTGTGATTTGTACCAACCTTGTGTGCTCATGGGTTTCGTTAAATTGTTATACATTGATTATGTTCTATACTGGGAATCTGGACCAGCTCTCGCCATTCTCTGCAGCGTGTACATTTTATTAACATTATCTAGCACCAGTGCAATCGATAATCAACTTTTCTCTAACATTAATAGAGGAAACTGACAATTTTCCATGTACATTGTGGGGATAAAAAATCTGACCACACATTATAATATTGCAAATGCATCTAAAAAGCTGCAAGGTACTAGGTACACCACCTGAGAAAAATTTCTGAATGACAGTGAAAATCTCGTCTAATATGAAGCTACTATAAAGCTTTTCTATGGGATACGAATAGAGAATTTGTTTTAATACTTAGTATTTAAATCTATACCAATATATAAAGCTGAAGTTTGTTTGTTTGTTTGGTTGTACGCGCTAATCTCATCAACTACTGGTTTTGTTGGATTTGTGTTGGATAGTCCATTTATCGAGGAAGGCTATAGGCTATAGAGAATGCTGTCGAAGTCGCGGGCACCAGCTAGTAATAGATAATTTGCAGATGTTAATTTGCTGTCGCTGTATTTTTATTACCTGTATCTATTTCTATCATATACCAGTATATTTACATGTCTCCTATCTCATTAAAATCAATTTCCGATATGTCTTTGAAGAAATTCACCTATGGGGGTATCGTTTAGCGAACTTATTGTCCGTACTCGTTTAAATCGCGCCGCATTGGGTGGTTCACAGCTTCGTAATTTTTAAACCTTAACTTTATGTGTACAATTTAAGTGGCTGCCAAAAATAATTTATCAGTGCGGTGCCCCGGTCGATTATTCACGGGTATGACAAATGGTGGTGAGCACCAATGTATATTTCACGGATTTGTGATTTGCCATTTCGTAATGTATTGCAATGGATATTGTGCGTTTTTTTATTATTTTCGACTCTGAGTGGTATACTTTTTTGAGCCCCGAGTGTAATGCTGGACTCAACGGATACTTTAATGAATGACTCATGAAATATATTGCTTAAAAATTATAAGGTACCTCTGACTAAATGTATGAGTAAGAAAATGCCTCTATTCGAATATTGTCTTAAGTGGGTCAAATATTTTCTCGCTGGAAGAGAAATCTTCCTGCTTTTGAAGCCTACAAGCTTTTTTCACAAGGATCCATCCAGCCATCCATCCATAGGTAACTAATTAGTTAGCAAACTAAGCCTTCTCAAAACTAATATATATCAATTAATGTTAAGATTAAGCCTGATATACTACAACCTGTATAGATCATTTTATTATTTTACAATGTCAAAAAATATAACTTATTTATTGACATTTGCTACTATTTAAGTTGTATGCATAAAATTTTTATCAAAATTTATGGTTAAATTTATACAGCATAATCTTGGATGGCTGGATTATGTGATAAACGTGTTAAAATATTAATGAATAATTTTTGAGACTAAGTCCATTGTGCTGCTTATGCTCTAAAAAGATATTAAAATAATGAGAAACACAAGATATTTTCATCAACTTGGACATTAATAGTATGAAGATACATTAAAAATTATCTCAGAGCAATCTTAAAATAAAATCATTAATAAAAAAAAAAACATCAAATTAACGAGAATTAATTAAAAGGTGTTGTCACTTCATTAATGATTGAATGTTTTTGCTAGTCGGTCTGTTTACACGACCATATTAATATGCAAGCTATACATAACCGGGTGCCTATTGAGTAAATGAATTATGGCCGGTATGCAAGCATCAATGGCAAACTAACACAATGTAGCCGAGTGTTAACGTATGATTTTCACAGTATCAGATCTCTCTTCTTTACGTCGCTTTATCACTCATCTTTTAAATAAATGTATCTTGTCAACAGTTTCTATGCATAGGTAAATCGGTAGAATGGTATTTAAAAACCGCAAACCTCAATCATAGAAAGTTTGAAAATAATCTTTTGACGTCATCAACGTTTTTTTAGTTTTTTAGAACTTGTAAATTATGCTATTCAAATACCGGGGCATCTAGAGTAGTGGGCACCATTTGCCCCTTCGATTATAATTAATGTCGACTCCAACTTTTTGTCTATTACTGATAATTTAGGACGAATACAAGTACAGTTAAGGCTTCCTGTATTTCTAAGAAAATTTAAATATTTTTTTAAAAATGAGCGAATTTTATTTTTGTATCTTCCATTTCTCACTTTCCCTGTTAAGGTTACGTACTGTTAAGCAGTAGTAGTGTGATGTTAGTGAGGATGAGATGAGAACACTAATTATGTTTCTATGGTGCGCGCGCGCGGGGGGTGTGGCATTCCGTTGGGCCGTTGAACTTTTTGCATAGAGTTATGTTTGATACTAGAATAGACATCCCATCTCCATAAATATATGATATTAATATGTTAATGTCATTTATGTTTTGTATTAAATGTAGGTATGTAAAATACTATTTAAGGATGAAATATTTAATTGAATTACAATTCCTAGAATAAGAATAACCAAGTTTATTTTTATTAAGCACACATGGCCACTTGAAGTTATGGAAACATTGAATTATTATTATTATTGTGCAAAAATAGTGTAAAGTTAAATCAAGAATATGAATTTTAAGTAGAGTCCTATGCGTGAGTTATAAAGGTGTCTACCCTTTTGAATATTTAATTTCCTATACTTAGCAAGATGTTTTATAGTATTTATGGAAACATGGGCCTTTCTATGTTTAAATGGCATGTTTGTCTAACGATAACTAACAGTCAACAACATCACATTAGATTTAGATATTCGATTTTCAAAATATCTAAAATTCTAAATTGTTTTTGTTCATTCTGTTCATTTATAACTCTATAAGTTCCGGCAGATGATATAGTGTATCACGCGGTGTGCGGCGCAAATGTGTTATCTACCGAGCTATTCTATTTTAGAGGCAAACACAAAACGTTCTGAATGTAAATTATTTTTTAAATCACCAATCGTAGTAGAGGTGCGTTTCGATTCACATTCTCCATTCCTATTGGTTGTTTTTTTTTTAATGTGGTGGCAGAAAGATTTTTGACACCGCAGAGAGCCGTAGACAAGGCTAGAAACTATAGTAGCAATGCTGTTTGCTAAATATACATTTGTATCTATATTATTATAATGTGTCATGTTAATATTTATGGTATGGAATTTATATATTATTTGATTGTTAATCTTTACATTGTATAAAACATAGTCGGTTCCCGACGTCTCTCTCTCTGTACGCTTAAGTATATCTTTAAACTAAGCAACGGATTTTAATGCGGTTTCCATTTCAATAATAGAAAGAGCTAGGTTTTCATATAATTTGCCGGAAAAAATATATAAAAATGTTAAGTTGGTTTATGTTTTTTTTTTTATTTTTTTTATTAGAGATGGGTTTGCTCTTGGCCAACAACCAGCTGAGTAGCAAGGATGAGGCCTAAGATGGAACGAGCTCACCCAGAAGATGCCTATTCACTCGAACTTTGAAAAGATTAGGGTTATATGAGCTCAGGAGTTCCAAACCTTGGCAGTGCGCATTATAAAGGATGTTTCAAAGGGCTTGGTCCGAAAAGGAGGGATTTCGACAAGATGAGGATGGTAGATAACCACTTGTACAACGTCTGTATGTGCGATGGAAGAAAGGGGAAGGCGGTATGAGCTCATGCAACTCCTGAACATACTCTCCGAAGTAGATCCTATAAAAGACACATTATGTATTCAAAAACTGGAGAATGGTTAGACCGATTTTAATTCGGTTTTCACACATACAAAGGGGATAAGAGGAAAAAATTGCACCCCTGGCGAATCCGGGATATATTCTAAAATAAATTTTAAAAAGTTCCAATTATTCTTCTTATAATACCTTAAAGCGCTAGAGTTAAGTTTTAATATTATAAAACAAAGTCCTCCGCCGCATCTGTCTGTCTCATGGATAGAGTGGTTCTCGAGGAAGGTTATAGTATATAATTTTCAACGCGAGCGAAGTCGCGGACACCAGCTGTGAAAAATAAAATTGAATTTTTTTAAAAGACGGAACCATTTCACATTAAGTAGACATCACTCTTTTTGTTTGTGTCACGTCTTTAATAAATAGGAATATAAAACAAAAAGGTCTTATCTATCTAACGACAAGTACACACCATTCCACTTTTTTATTCACAACGAATGACGAACGACAAAAACGTGATACCGTCTCGTTTATCTCAAAGCGTTTAAAGCGCAAATGAATTATTGTTTGAACTTCTAAAATTTATTTTAAATACACATTGTTGTTTTTTAGCATTTAATCTGAGGTTGTCGTTGTAAAATGCTTTTTAAACGGTTCCTCATAAAGATTATTTTACATCGGAAGGTATTAAAGGCAATTAGATGTCAACGTTCGCGTTGTTTAAGTGTCAAGTTTTTAGTATTTTATTATATTTATATAAGTTCAATACAGTATGCAGTAGATTTTTACGAATAACTAATATATAAATTAATATAGAACTTAGTTGAAGATAAAAATTAACAAAGATAAAAGATTAGAAGATTTTTCTAGTACATTTTTTAGATTTTTAATGTCCCTCCCCTTAAATAAGACACTAAAATAAGAGTTATATAAATTTATGAATATAATAACTATTAAAGAAATATGAAGTAATTTTATTATATAAAGGACAAATAAATATATAAAAACTTTACTTAACCCCATTATTTATATTTTTGGACAAAAACAGTTTAAATGAAAAAAAAAGTGTTCTGACGTTTAATTATGAAGTGCTCAAGTATAAGAAAAGTTGAGCACAGGAGACAATAAGAAAAACATTGAATTTTTACCAAGCTAACCATAGTTAACAAATAGTTAAATATTTTTCTGAATATTGCAAATTTAATTTTTTACATCGATAAATACCACCCGCTGTCTAATTTACATAGTTTTTAATACGCGAACATTACAGAACAACGAACGCCTATAGAACGTATCACAG
The DNA here is from genome assembly GCA_945859745.1 of Synanthedon formicaeformis. NCBI lineage: Eukaryota > Metazoa > Arthropoda > Insecta > Lepidoptera > Sesiidae > Synanthedon > Synanthedon formicaeformis. Next base: position 1,662,554 of record OX243960.1, on the reverse strand, counting down.
AAACTGGCAGAGTTTGACAATTAATCATATAATCTGGTATAGTTTGACGTCTCTATCATTGACATAATGTCAAAGTGTATAGTTGGACACATTCTTTTTGACTATTGTAATTTTTATTTGTTATCTTATAGTTAATATGGTAGACGATAGACACAGACCTGCTTGCACAAGTTTACTAAGGAGTCTCATTCAATTTTTTTATTCAAATTTGTAGAAATGTTTGTTATTTTAGTTCGCACTAATGTAATTACAATTAGCAATTATTATTTAAATGACAATGAACAATAATGTTTATTTGATTTAATTTAAAATAAAACAATATTACACTTGGGTTCTATTCCGATCAAACATCAAAATGAATTTTTTTTAAAGCCAATATGGCATAAACGATTATGTACTGTTAATGATTATTGATTAATGATGTCGGAATATATTTCTTAGGTCATTTAGTATGCCTCAGGTACTTATTACTCTCTAAAATACAGTCTTAATAGTGGCATGATACACTGCCATATGCAGTCTTGACAGCCTGTCTATCAGTAAAAACTCTCTTAAAGGTTTTTTTTTTTTAATTTTCTTACCATCACTATGTCGGCTTAATATACAACAATCAAATGCATTCAGCTCAATACTATCTAAATTGTTACTGAAATCTAAATTGTTGTTAGAAGTTAGTATATATTTGTGCAGCTGACTGTACATTTTAGCACGAGCGCAATAAATCATACAAGCGCGTTCGCGCACGTCATCTGTTGAACATTTTAATATTTGTCATTTTTTAAACTTTGCTATCAATGACTCATACTCATTGGCTGTCGATAAAAAAACATGTATAGCAACGAATTTAACACTAGGCTCACAAATTGTACTCTAAAGAAATTTACAAATGAGCTCGTACTCAATCAATAGATCAATAAATGTGTTGGTGGAGTAGTCTATATTAACATCAGATCGTTACCAAAATATAAGTCTTACTTATTTTGACGTTAACTGTCAAATTTGCTTCCATAGGAGAGGAAATTGAGAAAAGTGATGATGACAAAATACATTTCGATCTTTAATCATCTACATACAAAATTTAATTACTTACACCACTCGATAGCTAAAGGGTCAATGAGTTTTTTGGTATATTTTATATGATATATTCAAATTAGTTGAATATAAACATAATACGCTCAAAGAAAATATTACTCTTGACGTATATACACATATTCAGGTAAAACACATACAGCCACATCACATCCCATTTTTGTTTTTACCTATCTCCTGTGTATGGTCCTAATCCAAATATTTTGAAGATGATTAAATTAGAAATGATTCTATCAAATTAACACATTACCGTTATAAATATTATTTACCTACAATTTGGTTGTTTGAGTAGTCTATGATCACATACTCAAATAGAGGTCTCTATTACTTGTTTTGTTTTAACGAGCTCTTGATGCAAGCAATCCCGCTAGAATTTATCTATTGACAAGCGATGAAAAGATGATAAAATAAAAATATATAATTTAAATATTATACCAAAGAATAACGTTATATACCTTTATATTTTTTGCCATTACTATTTTTTGGATTAATACTTCTAAGTACGAGTATTAGGTAATCTAGGAAATGGTCTATCTGTGGGCCTATTCTCATCCAAATCTGTTCAATCGCTTAAAAGTCGCTTAGACGTAACAGCTTAAAAGAAGACAAAGGTCTGTCTTTCCATGCTATTTATCAATGAAGCTGTAAGCATCTTTAAAAAACCTAAGAAATTGTACGAATGTACAAATTTCCTTTTGTTCTTATCCATCTAATGAATGAAGCGAATTCTTGTGCGTCGGAATTTCGAACCAATGCATCTACAATTGAAACTACTCGAACAACGCCCATAAAATTTCAATATAGTTGCACTTAAAATTTATACGGAATCCTCAATCAGAGAGTGCTCTGAGGTTCCGAAAATACCTCTGTGTGAGAGGCGAGAAGTCGTGAAAAAAAGGAATAATTAAATTCAGTAACGAAGTCTCGACCGATCGCTATCACCGCATTAAGTTAGCAGCGAGGCCTTAATAAGGTTCTTAAAATGGTGACTTATGGTAACCTCGAATTTTAAATCAGTCTTACGTTTGAGTGTTCATGGTGATTTTTTTTGAACGCTGCACCTGGTAAGTGATATGTACACTTAAAATTGCTTTATTTAATATTTTTTTTATTTATATATTTTTTTAAATTTATTTATTTATTTATATTTAATATAACTTAGCGCCTATTTCACAAACGTCATGTAGGCCAACCTGTCATTTAAAGTCACCGGTAACCGGGGATAATGGAGCTGATATCCCTTTGTTTGTACGGTAAACGTTCCAAACATTAAAAAGAAAATAAAAAAAAAAATCGGCTATCGAATGATGCAGTAAACCAAGTTAATAATTCAATAAAACAGAAAATGGTTTCTAAAAGTAACTAATCAACACATTACTTGTAGTTGGAGAAAGAGGCCCTTAGTCTTAGTCTTAACTTAACTTAATTAGTCTTAGAGACTCATTTTTTAATCGATAATGATATAAAAGATACTAACGCAAGCAACACATGAAGGGGTCACCGGATTTCGATTTAACTTCATTTAACTTAGTCTTAGGGACTCCCACTTTAGTCGATAATGATAAAAAAGATACTTACGCAACCAACCATCTATGTATACAACCAACACATGAAGAGGTCACTGAATTTCGACTTAACTTAGTCTTAGAGAGTCCCAATTTAGTCGATAATGATACAAAAGATACTAACGCATGCAACACATGAAGAGCTCACCGAATTTCGTGCACAAAAGTAATTTGTTTTCAAAAAACCTGCGCATCTCTTTAACGTTAGTTAAGCTCAGAAAGTGGTAATTAAAAGGCGCGTACAATGCGCCGATTATAGATTGCTATAATGCGAGTGTCTGCTAACTTATTGGACGCTTGGAAAAAGCAACGTGGGATACTCCAAGTGATAAGTGCGAAGAGATAAAAGGTGCATGCGAAAAATAAACTAAATATATATTTTGTTGTTTTGTCCGGCTCGATTTATTTTGTCCTATGTTGAAGGGGAAAAGTATTGAATTTATATAAAACCATTGAAAATAATTTCCATTTCTATAATTTAATTTGAAGGAATACGACTTAATTTTGCGAAAAAAGAATAAAATATACTTACTATTTAATTTAACGTCTATACCGTTCACTTTTGCTGTAACATAAGCTATTACCTGGTATTGGGGGAGACCTACCGACTAAACCCCTTGGCGTCCTCCGCGTCCGCTATAAGGCGGAGTTGCGAGGTCGGACGAACACTCTTCCGCAACTCCACCGCGGGGGTCCGTAGCCGGACACTGCTCATTGGGACGGCGCACCCGAACTGCCAAAGTGGGCCGTGCCTCTCAGGATGAAGCGGGCGGTAGAGTCCCCATCTACCGCCCTAGTCCTGTCAGGGATCCAGGTGGCGAGCGTACGCCAGCCGCCTGCGTCCAGTTCGTCGGCGACGGAGCGGATGGGACAGGACGTCGTCCTCCCGTTCTCTCTCCGCCGCCTCCTTCTGCGAGATGACATCTTCGCAGAAGGATTGAGTCGCTCGCCAAGCGGCTCTGCTGCCGACCATAGCTTTTACTACGGCCGGCAGAGAGAAATCCAATCCAATGGTCGCAGCGAGCTCAGTTCGCTGCGCCGACCATCTAGGGCACTCCGCACATAAGCTATTACCTACTCGTTTTTTGAACATTAACATAAGCTCAAAATTAATAATAGCTAAATATTTTTCCAGCTGTAAATCGTCTTTTTTACACACCCATAAATAAAAAAGTAAAGACACGTAAATCTCTCCTATTATATTTTTCATTGGTCTTCTAAAATGCAACAAGTTCAGTACATGCCTGACAATTTGAAAGGAAAACTTGGCATCGGTTAAATTTTATTATAGTTGTCCCAATATAATATAATTCAAAAAAATTTTTCCTATTAAGAAACCCCATAGGTACTAGACTGCCTAGTATTAATCTATGGCGTATCTTGTGCTAAAAGTCATCTACAATTAAGTGGACTTTACATAAAAAGGCAAACCTGTCGTGGTTAAATGCTAAAATATAAATAATAAAACGATAAAAAAATATTAAAATCGCGTTACATATTAGACTTGAACCACCACATAATTTACCCCAAGACAGTACTGCGGCTAAAAGTGATAAACTGGCAATTCCCTTTTATCTGATTTTAATTCTTTTAAATAATTACTTTTGATCCTTCTGTGCTTAATACTCGATTAAGCGAATCCTTTTATTCATTGCGATTGCGAAATTAAAATGTAAACTGAGATTTTTGATTAGGATTCTTAATAAATTTCAATGAAAACTATTATGGTTTTCAATTTATTGTTGTGTGCAAGTTCGATGGCTGGTATCTCCTTTCACAAGCATTCATTTTGTATATTATTTATTATTGTATAAAAAGATATCTACATTTTTTTATGAATAAATCTAGATGACAAGCTGAAAGTCAACATTAACAACTGGGACTGAGAATAAATTGAGGATAAATCCTCGTTATTTTTACTGTGGTTTTCTGACAGGAAACGATCTGATCAGGTTTTGCTTGCAGTTTTGCTTGCAGAATTATATTGTGCTCTATCGCCTTAAAGTGAATTTAAGAAAGAAGCCCATTGCCTTGTACCTTAGTAAACCCTTATCCTTAATTCTACTATGGTTTTTTTCATTGAGTCAAGGCGGCGCTTGGCCTTTGAATTTGCTTGGTTGGTGGCATTTGCACTTGCGTCACCTGTGTCATTGCTTATGTTATAGGTGACGGTAGCCACATACAATCAAGTGAATCGTCAGCCTGTTTGAAGACTAAAAAAAATATAAATAATGATATTATTTACTTTTCTAAAATTTACTGTTGCTCCTTTCGATGTAGGTACAGAAGATTTGATACCTATATATCGTAGTTAGCTAAACGAAAGCTGCCTACGTCACCTGAATTTATCACTACACAAAATGAAGACAGAACTGCACAAATACCTAAAAAGAACAAAATCCGACAGTCTGACGCATTGGTCAAAAGGTCGAACAGCATATCAGAAGGAGTCATAAAACCAGGAATACTAAACTTCCTGGTTGATAATAATACAAAAAAATTAAATAGTAACAAAAATAAATAAATAAGCAATTACTCCCCCCCCCCTCATATCATATATGTACATATACAGTTTAACTAAACGAAAGTAAGAAAGTTGCATCTTCCAACCCGGCTGGTCACCGTGGAAGAGTATGACCATAACCCTCCTAAGATAAAAACAGTAACAAAAAATAATATCTAAAAAAATACAATAATAAAAAAAAGAAAGGAAAAGAACTATCTAAAATTGCCACATATTAGCAAAAAATAAAGACACATGGGCATCTTTGGGAGGAGGCCTTTACTCAACTCGAGGTCCTTGCAGAGGATAACTAACAAAAAAAAAGATAAACATTAATTAACAATCTACAAACCTATAAAATAAATCATTATAAGAAAACTAACCCGCTGAAACTAAGATACATATTAGAAATAAGTTAAAATTGTAAAAAATTATGCAAGGAATAAAAGGCTTTTTTATTTTTTTTATTTATTTATTTATTTTTTATATCGTAGTTACTTGCCTAATAGTTTGAACGTTACATGACATTATGAGCATCACCGTTTATAAGGCGCACTAACAACGTATTTATTATCTTTAATGCTACTTAAAGACTTCATTTCAACCACCTTTCTTCGGTTATGAACATTAATGGTGAACGGCCCTTCGCATCGGTTCACACGAAGAAATTATAGGAAATGATAAGACGAAAACTATTACATAATATACACTTTATAATGTTTCGCCGATACAAGCTCGGTGAAATTGTTAAGGTGTCATTACTTATATTTTAGAAGGTGGAATTTTATTTCGTGTGTGAAATAGAATAGGAAATATATTTTATTTCATAATCAATCAATACTAATAATAAATCTGTAAGGGTTGGTCATGGAGTAATTTACTTTGTTTTCAGAGATATCGTGTTTATAGGCTCTATACATGATACTGAAACTAAATTGACCATTTTTAGAATTTTTTTCTGTATGTATGTAAGTATGTATGTTCCTCCATAACTCTTAAACGAATTAACTGATTTTCATGAAGCTTGGTAGATAAATATTTAGACGTACGGGACACAGGATAGGCTACTTTTTTTTTCAACGCGGACGAAGTCGCGGGCGCCAGCTAGTTATATAATAAAATTGGCTTCATAAATCCCTCTTTTTCGGACCAATTGAAACTCCCTGCCAGCGTCTGTTTTTCTGACACATAATCCAATCTTTTCAAAGTTCGAATGAATAGTTTGGGTGAGCTCGCTCCATCATAGGACTCACCTTCGCTAAACAGGTGGATGTTGGTCAAGAGCAAACCCATTTAATAAAAAATAATAATAATAATTGAATTACTCTATTCACAGAAAGTTTCTAAGCGGCTTTAGTTATCGACCTATGTCGACATTTTGTCGATAAATGCTGCTATCGATAACGTAAGATTAGCGAGTTCACTTCTCATTTCAGTGAAAAATAAGTACTTAGGATTACTGTATACCCGTAATGACAGGGCCATAGCATATAAGATATGGTCAGATCGACCATATATTTACACATGGACTCTTTAAGTCATGCCATGTCCTATTTAAAATATCGTCTAAGTTCCTTTATCGATGTAATAAGTATTGTTTCGAAAAGAAAATACTATTTAAAACTTGGTTGGTCTAATTTTATCTGCACAATTAAAAAATTTCAAGGAGAAAACTTCTAAAAATTAAAGTATATACTTATACAATGTTTTCGAATAATGACTCTTACAAGTAAATTTTTGATACATTGGGTTACAATATTGTAAATTTTGTAGGGATCTCTATTTTTTTAAATAAAATTTAGCCTTTGTTGATTTTTATAGGTGAAAGGACTTTTAAAATCTGTTGAGTAGTGTTTGAATTTATTCATTACAAACAAACATACAACAAATCAAATTGTATTTCCTCTTCATAAAATTTGTGTAAACCGAGTAACTTTTTACCGAGTAAAGAAAAAAGTAGTCTATCCTGTATCCTGTACCTCTAAATGTTTATCTACCAAGTTTCATGAAAATCAGTTAATTTGTTTAAGAGTTATCGAGGAACATACATACATACAGAAAAAAATTCTAAAAATGCTCAATTTAGTTTCAGTATCATGTATAGAGCCTATAAACACGATATCTCTGAAACAAAGTAACTTACTCCATGACCAACCCTTACAGATTTATTATTAGTATTGATAAATAAATTATAATTAAAGAAAAATCAGAAATATGTTAAAAATTAGATAAAAAAATCTGCGACTGAAATGTTATAGAGTTCCCTGAGAGGAATACTATTAAGCTAGAGACAAAATTGAGTTTAATTTCCATATAGCACTGCTCCATCCCACAGTTAGACAATAACATAAACATTGCAGACAGATCACTGTGTCGTCCCATACGATACCTAGCCATGTTGATACGTGTGTCTGTCGTAAAGAGCACCAGGCGGGGGGTGCCTGATAAGCCAAGGATTTGCATATTGTGCCCGCTCACTTGACGACTGATTGAAGATGGACTTGGAACGGAGACGCAGCGTTCATAAATTGATCATGATGGTTTTATAGTCTGCTTTACAGATTTTTACAACTGTTATCTCTATTTCTAAAATAATCTTTTATACGTGCTGATACTCGTATGTGTAAACAATATTAGCAACTAGGTTAATTTATAAATTTAATTCCTGTAATTTTTGACGTTATAGGTACTTTTTTAAGAGCGGGTATAAAGAGAAATAGCCAATCCTAGATTTGAATTTTATCTAAGTAAACAAAGTCTAATTTAATTAATTTTTTTAAATAGATAAATACATTATAAATGAAAGTGACGACTGTAACAGAAAACATAATATAATGAAATTTTCTCGATAGAAAAAAATCACCAAGTGAGCTCTCATTTCCATCGATTTTAGTTTTATTTTCAAAATGACACACATTACAAAGCTAAAAGTGTATCAGTAATCTCACTTCACAGATTATCTAATGCTCTATGTATCAATTTTTCATTTGACATTGTAGTTTACGAATAATTAATATTTAATACTTTTGGCACTTATAACATTTTTATTGAGCGAAATGTGCTATCTTCCGTCGCATGTTGTGCGTAGTTCTACGTATTTTGTGTCACTGTCATGTCCAAGTGGCCACGCGGGTGAAATTACAAATTTTGTTTGCTTTATACGCATTCTTAAGAGATAAGTGATTGCACGATTTAAGACACCATGAAATGAGTTTCATAAGAGTATTTATTATGTACATGTCTGATATTTTACATTATCATATTAATATTGTGTTTTGTATAAAGGTTTAAAGTTATATTACATATGTATTTTTTTTTAATTCACGCCAAAAAAATTATTAACTACCTAAGTACAGTATACCTAAGTGCAAACCCTGTTTTTTGAGATATAACTTTTTAAAATTACTAATGAAATTTAACTGAAAATTAATTCATTATGTCATATATGGGTATTGAATAGATAATCTACACTCTTTCTAATAATATAAAGCTTTTTTTTATCTAACGTTTTAATCGCTTGAATTACTAGTCAAATTTTTTCATTTGATTCTTGAAGAAAGTTCTTGAAGCTATGTGACTATGACCCTTAAGAATTATGAACTTAAAGTCACTATTCTTGTATAATTTAAATGCAAGAACTACGAGTATTACTATTAAGGGCGTCAAAGTGGAATTTTTCTCTCGATCGATTCATTAAAGTCGCGAGCGGTACAATTGTTGCGAATTAAAAATCGTCGAACGTTTCCATCATAAATTAGCGACGACTACGGCTATCTCTATTGGTGAACTTGATAAGTAGCCGCGAAAGCCTACATCAGGCGCGACGGTGTCTGCATGAGATATCAGCATAACAAGTTAATTGCTCTAACTTAACCTGACACACGGACGCGAAGTTTGACGAACTATATTCTGTAACGTAATACTTAAAATTATTATTTATTATTTTTATTTATTACTAGCTGGCGCCCGCGACTTCGTCCGCGTTGAAAAAGAAAAAAGTAGCCTATCCTGTGTCCCGTACGTCTAAATGTTTATATACCAAGTTTCATGAAAATCAGTTGATTCGTTTAAGAGTTATGGAGGAACATACATACTTACATACATACATACATACTTACATACAGAAAAAAATTGTAAAAATTGTCAATTTAGTTTCAGTATTATGTATAGAGCCTATAAACACGATATCTCTGAAAACAAAGTAACTTACGTTTAAAAAATAATTAATAAAAAAATAGCTTTTAAAGAAAAGCTAAGAAAAGTTAGATAATTTTACAAAATGAAGCTCTTATAAAAGTAAACTGCTTATTACAAAGATGGCCGTGAAGAGAGTGGACACGGCCAGTGTTGCCAATGAAAAATACAATAAATACCACACATTGGTGTTACCAATTTGTTGTATTGAACTAAAGGTGGAAAAGAAATATTTTTTTATATTAATATAGCAAGGATGTTAGGAAGCTTTGGAAGAAATAAACAGGATAGAGATATATATGTGGTGCAGTTTAAATAAGGAATAAAATATTTAGAGAAATGTGTTGTTGTCTAAACGTGTGGGCACTGTGTGTATACTAAGTGTTAGCCGTGCACTTATTTAAAGCGAGACATCAGCTTTTATTTATAGCGATTCGCGATAACTTGACGTGTGGACACCATACATCACTTTCGTTGCACCGACCAGTTTTTAATCACAGATTACTTGGTGTCCTTTTGCGTAACGGACGTGATATCGCAATACATCTTCTCTTGCAGTAATGACACTTCAAGAAATACTTGAATATAACCCTTCTTGACATAATAAGGGCGGCATACAGTCTTATACTATCCACATATCTTCAGTAGGTAGTGGCAGGGTATGCTGCGTTACGCAGTTATTTGTGTAAACCGTGTGGCGGCAGTAAGGGGAACCGTGAAATAGTAGCATATGTGCTGTTTTTTATTGAGTAATGAAGGGATACCAGAGCCTCCCATTTTCCTATCTCTTCTTAGTCCCTTATAAATAAATTATAAATCCTACTTGATAGGTGACGGTATATAGCCAACTACCATCAAGACAGTGTCTGATCACCTTAACGTAAAAAACATGAAGGAAACATTTCAACTTAGATTATATCTTCACCGCTCCTGTGTAAAGCCTATGTTTAGGCTGCCTACGTTTATTAGGCTTTCACGCCTTAACTACTCAACCGATCACCGTGAAATTTTGCAAACACGCTATCAAGGTACAGAAAAGGACATAGGATATAGGACATAGGATATAGGACATAGGACCTCTCATCTAAAAAAAAATACCTTTTTTTTCATTAACAATTTTCTCATAAACGTTACGATAAAATTGTTGTAAATACATAAGTGCGATACATTGTAAATTAATTTTTAATCAAATTAAGCTACGCGTACATACCTACATACTGAAAGTTTAATCGAGTAGTTAAAGCTAGCTAAAGTAACGTTAACAAATCTGATCTTTATGTTAAAATAAACTGACAATGTTGTGTAATAAGCGCGTTTGTGTGAGTGATTAGAAATAGAGTCACATAGACTGAGTTGACATACCGTTAATACAGATTAAACTGTGATACACTCTGATGGATTGAGCTGCCAATTAGAAATATGATCTGGGGTATGGCAAAAAACCGTCTTTACTGATACATTGGTATGTAAATAGTACAGTAAATGTGTCAATTATGTTCTACTCTGTCACTGGAATTGGACAGAATTTTACACCTTTTTTTATAGGAATGACATACATACATTATTTTATAAAAGTGCTCTGATTTAAAAAAACTTTTTTCTACTTGTTTTTTATAAATATTGAAAGAAACATTTTTGGATTTATTGAAAGTTTATTTGTAAGTTTCGGGGATTGAAAAGGGTGGATGTACCTACTCGTAGTAGTATCATTGGATAAAATATATTAAAACTAGCTGTTCCACGCGACTTCGCCCGCGTAACTTTATAAAATATAACCTATGTTACTCGCTGATAACGTAGCTTTCTATAGGTGATAGAATTTTCAAAATTGGTCCAGTAGTTTTTGAGTTTATTCATTTAAGAAGATTTGTAAAACATAGGTACAAATCTTCTTTCTCTATAATATTAGTATAGCAGAATAGCGAAGGATACTCGTTAAAACAAGGATAAATACTAATAAAATATAATAAATAAATAAAAATATTCTTTATTACATAGGATCTAATTTCAAACACATAACATTTATTTTTTACAATTATCGCCGATGAGTAAGATCTAAGAAGAATCCTTCAGCTTTTTTAATATAAATTCTTGACTCACATAAGAAATAAAGGCAATTATTTTATTTGACGGTCTTGATTTTAACCCTAAAACCTAATTCTAGGAAGTCACCAGCCTCCGTGTAACTTATATTTGAGTATAAGAACACTATAGCCTCCCACCAGCAAGTAGAAAAGAAAAATATATTAAATTTAACTAGTCAATATTACAATGACAACTTCAATATTAATTTCTTAACATACCGCTGCTTAAAAACTAAAGGGCCACAAATCAAAATTACACTTTTGACAGGAGAGCTAATCGAAAAACATTTTTTTTTTCTTATTAGATATATATTAAATATATGCATATTATACATCGTTAGAAGCGTATTTTTAAGTAGCATTAAATGTTTTAAGTACTTTTATAATAAACTGAATACTAGAAGAGATATAAGCATATAAGTTACTTTTGAATATCAAAATATACTAAATATGGAATAAAACGACCATAAATCTTTTTGCAACATACAATATGAAGGATTGTGATTGTATTTTTGCAATAAAAACATTTTTGGATTTTTTATTTTATCGCTCTTTAGTTTTTAAGCAGCGATACCTATAACATCATAATCTTACCAAATCACTCGGTAGAATTTATATTTTTAGAGTAGTACAATATAATTAGTATAATTAGTAAGAAATGGACCAACCTTTATGACTTGTCATCTGTATATTAAAAAATACTTATAAGTAAGTATACTGTCAGATAGATGGCACATGTATAACCAGAATATCGTTGGTACAAACCACAATGTTGGTACCAAGAGTAGAAGCAATCATCGAACTCGTTTTTATAGCCATAAAACAGTCCGATAACTCGATGCAAACCACATCGGCACATTTGATCATTTATCTATAATTTCCGTTCGTACCTTCAATTTTTTCCGTAATAGCTTGCTTTTAAAAGCATCTTATGCCATTTAAAAACCTTGTAATTCTCATGACCAGCAACTCATTAATGAATTTATTGGTATTTCAAAATATACATACTTCTCTTTTTTTTTGCTAAAGTTTAAAGTAAATTCAAAACTTTATTTATGTACCTAAGTATTGTGCTAACTTTCTTCTTACAGCTCAGGATCGATCGATTTACTAGCGTTAGTTATATCCTTTAACAAAAAAATAAATAAAATGTTTTCTTTTGTGTCTCCGTAATTTTTTTAATCAATTCTATAGTAGATACCTTCATATTGTATTAATTTATACATAAAATTGATAACTCTGTCACTATTCTTGCATTTACATATAAAATAAGTTAAGCGTGTCTTTTGGATATGTATTTGACATTAATTAGGGCTGTAATGTTTGCAGTACTTATTGAAATTGATGCAAATGTATTCAAGCATTTTCCTTTCAACTCTATGTCAATGCCAATAAAGTATAAATTTAAATAGACATCGCGAGTTAATATTCTCACACCCGATAACAGTCTTTAATTGTGTTACAAGTACGCACTGAGCTTTATTGTGTGCAGTTAGTCTATTTTTGTTTGACGAAGTGGATCCATATCTTAGTTGAATCAATATTCGGTTGACAATGACCACCGATTGAGCGATCTGATCAAGGTATTTCTCGATAAGAGATCGGAATCGGATCGGAATCGATCGATCTGTCTCGTTATTTTCGACGTTGATTGCTTACACTTTGTTTTCATAACGGACGATCTGAACCTATTATCCATCTACTAATTCGTACATACCAATCGACTAGTTAGTTATAGATGCAAAAGTGAGTAGGTCATACCATACAGTCTTTCGCAGTCAAAAATTCCTCCTCAGGTGACCTCAAAGACCTAAGACTCCTTTCAAGAAGCACCTTGAAATAACAGCACGTATGCTGTCAGTGTTAGAGTGTTTCCCTTCTATCCCTTCTAAGACTTTATCCTACTTATTCACTACAGAGAATTTAGTAATCTTTTATCTGGGATGTGTTTTTAAGAGAAAACTTTGGTTGGTTGGACATTTTAGACTAAGACACTAAGAGAGCAATGGACTGCAAAGATTTTATCTTGAAAAAATGCATGGTTGCTGCGATATCTTATGATATAAATCTTGAAAAATGCATGGTTTCTGCGAGATAGATATGTAATTTAAAATTCTTAAAAAATTCATATTTTAAATACTACTTATTTTCTTACATTGGTTGACTATAAATCATGTTATACCTATAATATATTATTACATCATAAATAATCTGTGCCTAAGCCTCTCAGTATAGAAGTAAACAAATACAATCAAAATCCGACAGTGGTATTAAATTATGTTCAGCCTTTTATATAAAAGTTCATTCGAAAACTTAATGTCGATATGCATGGACTTCAAAAACGACATTTCAAACTTGTAACACTTCACAACCAAATTAAATTTCCACTTCTCATCGAAACGTTTATACGAAAATGCACTTTGTTACCTTGAGAAAAGGTCTGGTGGTTTATAATCGAGTGGTCTTTGTTAGTTGGACGTATGACCGCTGAAACCCGACTCTCGAGAGGTAGCCCGGGATTAAAGCAAGCCCATCGGTCTGTCTTAAAAGATCTAGTAAACGTAGCGATATGTGTTCAAATATTTGCAGTATTTGCTAGTACTTAATGCGTTCGAGTCGCTTAACATTTCCTTCGAGTAGTTTGCGACGATATAGACATATCAATACTAATAATAAATATGTAAGGGTTGGTCATGGAGTAATTTACTTTGTTTTCAGAGATATCGTGTTTATAGGCTCTATACATGATACTGAAACTAAATTGAAAATTTTTAGAATTTTTTTCTCTATGTATGTATGTATGTATGTATGTATGACGAATTAACTGATTTTCATGAAACTTGGTAGATAAACATTTAGACGTACGGGACACAGGATAGGCTACTTTTTTCTTTTTCAACGCGGACGAAGTCGCGGGCGCCAGCTAGTTAGTTAAAATACCAAACTCTCTTATTATGTGAAAAGCTTTTTTATTGGATTAGGATTTTTTTAAATAAATGTTAGGCTGATGCTTCGATAGTATCTACCTGTAGTAGAATCTAGAATCACACGGGACACCTAAGTTAACAAACTCGTTAATAAGAGTATTATATCTAACTAATGGTCTATATCAAATATATTAATTTTTAATTAACAGTTTAGTTATAATAGCTATGTGGTTTTTTTTGTTATTTAATTCGTCTATATCTGTTTTCTGTTTCAAAATTCTGATAGATTTTGAATGCGGATAAAAATTGATTTTTTTTTTCACTATTTCGGCCATAACTTTTTTGTTTTTGGACTTTTTCGAAAAATTCTTTTTGCACCTTACAGCTCTCGTGAATACGAATCCTCGTGAATCCCCTTTTGAATACCATATCTTCACGGCTCTCCGAGATATAAGGGGATCGCACTTTTTCGTAAAATCGGGGCCTAAGTATACTGAAGCGAACGAAAATACATTTCCAATGTCAAAAAACCACTTCGAGTCCATACTTCATAATTTTTGGTTAATTAGATTAGAATAGAATAGAATAGAATAGAATAGAAAACATTTATTTGCATACACATGACACACACGAATACATCTAAAGATAACAAATAAAATACATACATTTTTTACATATAAATGAGAATATATGCTTAAATAAAATCCCTATGAGTGTGCGTCATGGCATCAAAAAGGTATCTGGCTCAGCATAAGCTGATGCAAAGCACACGCCAGTCCTACTTGAAACTTCACGCCGGCGGAATGTGTGTCGTTATAACATTATTGTTGTAAAATTACATTGTAAAATTATGTCAAAAGAGATACAATAAATAATTACATTTGGCAAATTTTCAGCGGTAACACCGTTCGTTCCCGCCATGATGTGACGGGCAAAAACCTTATCCGTCGCATGCGCCCCGACTTGTCTCGAAGCTAATTGGGTGCCGCGCTCCGCTTGTCTCCTCATTGGTCGGGGGGCGGTACGTAATTATTTTAATAACCCCACCCCCCCTTTTTAATTAAAACCCACTTGCACACCATGTGCTTTTAAGAGGACAATTTTATTTCAATTTTTATACCATTTTAATAGTCTAAGTTTATGTCAATTCCCATTTTACTTTGTGACTAGTGCCGCATTTGAAATTATAACTTTTAATCATAACTTGGAATAAACTTTATGAGTTGAAAATAATAATATTAAAAATACAATGCGTATAATTTTATGGTATGTATTTTTTAAAACCTTAAATATAATTACACTATTTGAAATGGTAATTTTGAGGCCATGTTACTGGAAAATAAGATAAGTACTACCTATATTATTGTTAAATATTATTATTAGATAATATTATTGTTAAAGCTTAAATGTTAAAATACAATACACGAAAATTATCTATAGGTACAGGTAGGTATGTCTATGCTATGTGGATGTACCTACCTATAACCAAGGTTAAATTGTAGTATGGTTATGTGGAATTACCCATCGTTGTTCAAAAAATAGCCTCAAAACTAAAATAATTAGATGCTTTGGAAGTCTAAGCACGTTTTTAAATTATAATTCATCATACACTCTGCTCGGTTTTACCAAACATTTTTCAATTGATTTAAACTTGTATATAACATAGAGTAAGTAATTATCAAGGATTTTTCTTCATTTTATAATCCTGTGCCAGTTTATGGAACTTCGAGCTATGGTTGCGAACTTTTTAAAGATTTTATCTGGGAATATGTAACAAAAGTTAATATTCCCAGATATGTACCACTACTGTGGAAACATTCTCTCTCAATGACAGGGCACACTGCGTTTTGCAATCATTAATTTGGGCAGACTGTCTTACGGCAGTAAGCGCTTACAGAAGACACAGAATAAGTAATAGTACCTAATACAAGTCGTAGCGCCTCTTTCACCAACTACATGTAAAGTGTTGATTAGTTACTTTTAGAAATCATTTTCTGTTTTATTGAATTGCCCACTCGGTTTACTGCATCATTCGATAGGCGAATTTTTATTATTATTTTCTATTTAATGTTTGGGAAGTTTACCGTACAAACAAAGGTAAGTATATCAGCTAAATTATTCCCGGTGACTTTAAGTGACGGTTTAGCTTACTTGACGTTGGTGAAAGAGGCGCTTAGTAGCATACAGAAGACTAACTATGTACAACGATTTAATGTGTGCTGTTTTGTTTTGGTGAGTGAGTAAGGAACGCAAGAACCTATTCCTAATCTCTAATCCTATGGTTGGCAGCGCATTCGCAGCACATGTGACGATACTTGTAGACGACGGTAGCCATCAAGACAGTGAACTTTGTGACTTATCTGACTACATTCAAAGTTAAGCTTAACCGGGATTCAAACCTTCTCTTCCCTCTCAGTAGAAGAGCGTTCATAGTTAGCCCAGAGGAAAATTTTAATATTAGATAAACTTTGGCTAGTATCAATCCATTACAAGACATGAGAGCTTAAGACATTTACTTCTGGAAACCAAAAAAAAGTTCAAGCGGATATCAAATTACATTTCAGTACACGTCAACGGACGACCTTCGAATACAATTTTGATTCGAGTTTAAATCAAAATTGCATCTAACCGCGCTCAATAAAAAAACTAAGAACAAAAGAATCCAAAACACAGTATAATGGTGATCACGTAGCTGCATCCCAAGCGTGCGTTGTCTCTTTCCAACTTAGGATTGCAGGTTATGGAGTGAAAGAGAACGGAGAAGTAATGGCCAAACCGCAGCTTAAACTATCATTACCAGCTTTCCAACAGCGAGCACTGTGTTTTTATGTTATACAAAAAAATACATCGTTTCTTTTGAGGTAAGGATTCGGTGTTTACTTGTAATAACACAGAGTCGTCTGAGTTCTTTGATGAAAAACCTCATTGGCGGAAACCGAGGCGCAGTAATCATTGCGACCGACACTTGTAAGAAATAAAAATATTTTTTCTTTTCGTTTTGTTCTTCTTCAAACCGAAATCGGTTTTCCGAAAGAAGTGGGGACCGTTTTGATATCTTCCCGAAGTTCTTCAATGTTGTTATTAAGTATAATTTTAGCGGTTATCGGGTGAAATGATATTATATTACTTCGAAATTGAATTTCATGAGAAGTAATATTGTTTTGTTAACTTATTAGTAATAAGTTATTACAAATCGGCCCAAGGAAATTTGCCGACAGGAGTATTTTTCGTGTGTACCTACATTTTAATTTTGTCCACCTATTAGAGTATGTATAGTCAGTTAGAAAGAGTTAGAAATCAGTTAGAAATTCTTAGGCACATTTTTTTAATAAATATTTTATTTTTTTAATAATACCTTCATATAATGGGTACCTAAGATGTTTTTTCTTCTTAGCAAATCCTTTTCTAAATCCGTCGTAGATTTCAGCACATCAAGATTAATGAAAACAAGCCCTCTCACTTGTAATTTGCTGTTTTGAACGTTTCTTAAACTGATAATACAGATTCAAAAATGTATGACTTAATACTTTTTATGTCTTCTAAGGTAAGCAGACCCTCGATCTGTCCTTTTATTGCCTCATTTATTTTATTTATTTGAATCAAATAAACGAATAAATAATAAATAAATAAAATGGACATTTTGAAATGATAATAAATGAATATTATATTAACATACTAAGTTCACTTGATTTAATGCAAACCGAATATTAAATGTCATATATTACAACCCGGAGTAACATTATAGGGTCAAACCGCAGATCGTGATACGAAACTGTCTTCAAAATACGGAATGGAAAATTGTAGTAAAACACAATGCAAATATTAAATGCTTTGTGTTAGTACAGGGGATATTTTATTATCAAACTCGAATAGTGAACGGTTATGATTTTCCGTTAGTTCACAGAATGTGGTCGTATTTTGAAAGGCTGTACAGTCGGATACATAAATATGTATAAACTGGATTTTAGTTACGGCTTCGCGCACGCACGAGGACTTATAAATTTTACGAATGCGACCGCCCCGATCTTCAAGCCGGGATGTTGCACTGTCGTGGAACTATTATACGCATCAAACTACTACAACATGGAACCCGCGTGCCATACAAAACACTACGAATTTTATAGAACATTTAAAAGTGACATATGCGTAGAGCATGAACTGTCATTTATAACAAAACAAACATAATAATAAGTACGTAATTTAAAGAAAATGTAACTTTACGTCAACCCATTAGAGTTTAAAATGAAATAGTAGAAGTTGATCGTTACTACCTTTTACCATTGACGCGTGAAGGCAAGAGTCCGCCATGATTCTGTCAAAGGCGTTCTTTTTATGTGCCGCCTTGGCATTTGTGACGCAAATTCCATTGTAGTATTTCGATGGTTCGTCACAAACTTGTAAAATATTTATAAACTAGCTGCTGCCAGGGACTTCGCCCGCGTAACTTTGTAAATTATATACTAAAACCTTCCCCGAGAACCACTCTATCCATTGGTGAAAACAGAATGTAAATCGGTGCAGTGTTTTTTAGTTTATAGCGAACAGACAGACATACTTTGTTTTATAATACCTATGTAAGGATAGTTTCATTATTATTTTATATAAAAGTTAAATATTAAGGTAGGTACAATTTGATTGCGGTTTATAGCTAAAGTAGAAAATTATTATTTTCTATTATCAACAGGAAAACAGGTTTATTTGATGCTAGGTAACTTCCGTCGTCTATAATCAAAAGTAATCCTATAGGACTTGCAAGTGCGTTGAAGACCTAGATAGATAGAATAAAATTTGAACTCACTTTGCTGTGTTTCTAAAAACAAGCATTAAACATTGCATATTTGGTCTATGATCACATCACAATAGTAAGTACCTATCTATATTTTTATATAAATCAATATAAATGAATTTAACATAATATTCTCCCAATTAATGTGACAATTTATTTGTTCAACTACATATACTCGTAAATGAACTAGACTGTACACAAACCATAACATATATTTTTCATTTTTATTTTAATTTTTTCAATATAAATATTTTTGTTGTTTATTTATTTAAAATATTTTATAGAAACTTTAATATTTATCTATAATTAATTTGTTAAAAATAACAATCAGCAACATTAAACATTATTGTTATATTCAAAATAGCTTATGTACTTAAATGGTTAATATTTTTTAGAAAATAAAACATCAGAAAACAGTAGGTAAGTATTTATTATGAATATTAATTTAAATAACACTTTCGAAATACAAGATTAATAAAAAAATAAAATAATAGTCAAATTATAGAACTTCAAAATTGACGTGGGTACGATTCTGTTTATTAATATATCATGGCTACTTTCAAAGATGTTTTTTTTTTAAATTATAAATGTTTTAGATGACATATTAGTCTAGCATTAAGTATTCGTAAGGCGGCAACATTACTTGTTTCATAAATATTTCGCTCAGTATCATGGGAACTGGGAAGGAATCTCGCGGAATCGTGACCATAGATAGACGGAAGACAAACACACGTACAAATAATACACACATTCAAACAATGATATGTGAAACTGTAACATGAATTCATATTTCGAATTTTACCGTACTCAAAAGAAGACTGGAATATGAAAAAATAAAAAAATAATCAATTTTCTTGTAAAATTTAATACAAGGGATTGAATATTATTCCTTTCATTCAATATTATTCTTCATTCTTTATAAGAGATGGCTCAGAAAGAAGATGACGTCAGAAAACTCAGAAACGTATTTGTGCGAAAAACAGATTTAAAATTAGGTATTAAATTCCTAAGTACCAAATTATTATTATTAACTCACTCATTACACTGGTCATTAGAAGAAATCTATTGGTAAATCAATGTTAGCGATTTTATGGTGACAATTAATTAATATTTAATTGAAAATATGTTAACTACTTAGTATCCACTTTTTAGGATATGCTATACACAGTACACACCTTACACGGCCTAAACAAAAAAAAAATGATTTAGATATAAAGAGCGTACAACATTTCTTGTTTGTATAATAATTTGCAAAAAAATTGCTTCAGTACGAAACCGGGAGCGTATCGCTAGTGTTAAATAAAACGATTATGTTATAGCCTTATAGGTATTGCATTACAATGTTATAACCACGTTAGAACAGTAATACCATTCACCGTCATCGCTAAATGTCATAAATCTTATAGCATGGTTAACGTTGATAAGCCACGTCGAATTACCGACGTTTATTTACGTAACCATAGTTTACGGAACGTCAGAATCACGTTGAATGTGTGCTCCAATGTAAGAGTAATTTATTTTATCCGTTTTAAAATAGTCTCCAATTTAAATATTTGTGTCTAGTAGCATATTGTTGAAAAATTTTAAAAGTATAAAAATTTATTAATCAATTTATCTCTACCATCTTAATAAACTATTTAATGCCCAATATCAACAGTAAATTTTCTTTTTATAAATGAGGGCAGTAGATAATACCGGTGCAAAACTACAACTGGTGTCCGCCATTTTGAGTACGCACGAAACCGCTCAACAAAATGGCGTCCACCCATTTCGGTTATAGGAAACGCGTAGCGTATCTGTCAACACGCCGCGTCGCAAGCGGCCATTGTATGATAATCGCAACGCCGACAAAGTTAAAGGTTATGGCCACTAAGCGCAGTGATAGTGTACTGTAGGGTGACGACCATTTAAGATTGAATTGACCCTTAAAGGAACAATTGAAAAATAATTTAATAAATTCTATTTCTCAAATCGACTGGTGCATAAGTTTTAATAATAGCACAAGGTACTATTGTTTGAAAACGAAATAGGAAATATATTGTTATTTCAGCGAATACACAGAAATAGCATAAGTCTTAAACATGGATCCAAAATTATAGTATAAACACATAATAAAAAAATTACACAAAAGTAACTAAAGTATTATTAAACTTATGTCGCCTATGAAAACGCTCTTTTCGTAGCCCCATCCTAATTCTTGCGCAGGATTACATTATTCCCTTATATGATACGAAATATTAATATTATTGTTATTAGAGGAAGGTTCGTGACGAGGCGTAGATTCCAGCTCATGGCTGTTCTAACGAGAGGTGTGCAATGATTACTACATACCTTCCTACCGCTGTTACCTGTTGGACGATCCAACGCATCTATGATCTATTCTTTTTCTATTGATCAAAAAAATCGCCATGACCACTGGACTGTTTTAAAGATGGAATTTGTACATTAGGCATTATCAAAGAGAGTTGACTGAGTGATTAACTCATTTAGAATTTGATCGCATTGTTTGTTTAGTTCTATATCGTGAATTGTTTGTTTACCTTTTTGATCAATGAAAAAAGAATACAGTATAACTACCAATCAACTCTGTATTTCTAACTAACTTTTTACACTGACTATACGTGATTCCTGTTTGGATCTATAAAAAGATCTTGTAGATCAAATTATGAGCAAATAATTGTGAAGTTATTAGCTTTTGGGACAAAACCAAAACAAAACGTCATATTTATGGGTCATTCTAGTCAAGTAGGTGAATCAGGCCTTTCTTTTCCTTTGAGCAAATTCTTAAGGTTTCGCGCAGTTCTACGCTCTCGGTCTAATTAAGTAAAAATAAAGCGGTATTTATCTCATCAAGTATTTATTATTAGATTTTCATAGAGTATATTGCATACTGCTTTTATGATTGAATATGTTATAATTCACATTAACATTACTACCTACTTAATTATTGTGATCATGGATAGTGTAACTATCGATCAGTGATTTTTTTTTTACTAGTAAATTTGTTAGTAAATTTTCAGTGATATAGGTTATAAACATCCTTTTTGTGATCAAAAAGATAAAAAATCAGGTAATATATGTTTACTGTACACAAGGGGAATTAACATTTATTTTATTGATGTACAATTAAGTTAAATTTATAAGACATGTAAATAAGTGAGGACAGTACTATAAATCGAATAAGTTGAAACATTTGTAAAACTTCTTTTTAAATGGATTTTCTCCGTTTTGGCATTCAATTGTTGAAGGGTGCATTAAATATGTCAACATATTGTTATATTTAGGTATGCTAATTGTAAACTAATCCATTGTTTCATACAAACGTATGCTTTACGAGTTGGTTACCTCAAGCGATTCGCGCAGAGTATTAAATCTTATCCCTTTGTCATACGGCTCATAAATAAATAAAAATATTAAAAGTAATAATGTTGACATCCGGCGCAGCTCAGCTATACCGCCCCGCGCATGCGTGGTTGTCAATTTGATTTGCAGATGAACTTACGTCTATGGTGTGTGGTACAAGTTATAAAAGCACAGCGACTATACATAATAGGTAAGTATATTTATTAATTTTAAAGTGTAACATTAGGGCGTATTCTTAAATTATTTCAAATTATTTATTTTTTTAAATTTTTAATTTTTATTAACTCAAGACAAGTGCGCTGTCGTCCCTGAATTTATTGTTATTTTGTATATTACTGAATGTGTACTAAAAGGAAAGGAATCTGTTTAAATTCTTTTGCATTTTGAAAGAGATTTTTGGATAAAGATTTACAAAATGTGTGTGTGTGTGTGTGTGTGTGTGTGTGTGTGTGTGTGTGTCTCAGCTCCGATCCACGACTTGAGTTTACTCCTTACGAACAATAAATAAATAGGTAATTTAATTAATACGAACGAACGAATAAATGAATAATTTAGTAAATATTATATAAAATATTAATAACATTAATATATGTAATTAATATGTATTGAAGTATGTATATTGTGGCGTGTAACGCGTAACGTGTGACATGTGACATTTGATTTTACTCTCATATATTTTCATACCCCGGGCTTATACTAATATGAAATCGACTCTTAAGGAGTAAACTCCAATAAATATTTTGTTAATTGAATTTTCAACGAATAGCTGTCTGTGAAAATTCTTTCACTTGTACCACACTTTATTCTCTAAGTATTAAGGCTGACAACCGAGGCTGTATTTTGCACCGCACGCCCCACTAATAATTAATCAAACCGTTAATGAATTGCAAATTTTCTCATGTCCCTTTTTCTTATAACATCCGGCGTAACCGTCTTTCAATTTTGGCCCCCACATAGCACAGACAAATGCATCATTTAAAAAAAAGATATTCATTACACTTTATGTTGCCGCTATAACTAAATTAGTTAATTTTTCATGTTTTAATCATAGATTTTTTTAATTACTGACAATAAATACATTGTAATACATTACAACTATAGAAATATTTACACAAACTTACTTTTAAACCAAAAAAAAAATGTAATTTTTTTTATTAAAATTGAATTTGGAAATATTGAATTATATTTAAAATTGTGCCAGTAATTATAAAACAGTAAATACTTACATTAAAATAAAGAAGTCTATATATACTAATCATACTAGTTATTTATTTAAAATTTGACTAAAATATTATTATTACAATTTAAAACTTTTTTTAATTTGCTAGAGCAATAATGAAATTCTTTTTTTTTTCTTTTCAGGTAATAACAAATTGCTGTAAGCGAGTGTTTCGTGTGTATTATTCGAATGAGCGTTTTTGTAAGTTCATATTTATTATTAAGTAAATTCTATAAAGAAATATTCAATGCCACTTTATTATAATTTCAATAGCATACCAATTAGAGGCGTTTATTCACGAATACCAAAAAGTGCGTCGACATCACAAAGGTAATGACTTTATAAAGATATGCGACGCATACAAATCCAGCCAATATTCATTGTTTTATAAATAATAAATTCAATTGTTACCTCTCAGTACCTACTCGTACTTATACTAATCGAATAACCACAGTGTAGAAAGTATGTTAGTTTGAAAACCTATAAAATTTTTTGAAATGCTTTAAAATAGTTTTTCATGTAATTAATGCTTGTAAAGGCATTTAAACTTAACCCATAAAAAGCTAGTTTTTTATTTATTTTTGTGAAATAAATATGAACAAATTCTTTTTTCATTATTTATATAAAAAGAAAGGAAATTTTAACACTATTTTAAAAATATTTTTGATATAACACAGCGGTTGAAATATTTAATTTCTTATGTTATCATTAGATCATGACTTTTTAGATTTATGTTTTAAATTTAAAAAAAAAATCTTAAATTTAGAATTTAACATTTTTTTACAAAAGATTATTGATATTTTCTACACTAAATAGATTTCTGTGTATTCTACTATTATAATAGTAATTTTTTGTCTAAAACAAAATGAAAAGAAACAAAAACCCAGTAACGAATTTCATTGCAATTTTCACAAACTAACTTGTGAATTTAACTTTCTTACTTTTCTGTTCTGTTTACTGTTCCAACGGAATGACTGCCGCGTATGTGCATTGTGCTATGGTAATTCGAATGTATAATGTAGTCTCTGTATTAACGGTAAAGTGCTTACCCACTAATGCTAAGAGGAATCCATTTTTGGATCTCTATCAATTTATATTGAATTTGCTTTCGTAAACAAAAGCTTATACGGAACATTATTTATTTTTTTAAAGATTTTTATGTGTACTGGACAGGCAGACAGTGCATCTAATTGAGTACAAATCTGTGCAACGCTAAGAGGCTAACGGGTCTACGATCTCCTTAGGTGAAGGGTCGGTAGCACAGTATATTTATCCAAGAAGTTTCTTGTCAGGCTTCCTGCCAGCATTTATACCGACTTAATATTATAAATGTGAATCTGGCTCTGTCTGTCTGTCTTCCACGCCTTAACTACACAACCGTTCATGAAATTTAGCATAAACGTTGTCAGGAACGAATCACACGGACAAAGTCGCGGGCCACAGCTAATTTAATATACAATTAGAAATTTTATGATGATAAATAAATTTATGTCCATACACACACACGCTAAAATGAATCCTAATATTTTTAAACATTAATTTATAGTAGAAAACGAACATCACGTTAGCATTGAACAGAGTTGGAAAATAAAATTACAGTACCTGATTCATATGCCGCCGTCCCAAGCCAACGAATACATAATTCAGTATGAACTCCGTGTCGCCGCATAATTCTTTATTATATTATTGGCAACAATTGCTTTGTGGATAATGGCTACGGTGCGAAATACTTTATTTCATTTGAGTAGGACTAGTTAGGCTGAGCGCACGCGATCGATTTTTTGAATGTATCAATCATCAATCAATCAATACTAATAATAAATCTGTAAGGGTCGGTCATGGAGTAATTTACTTTGTTTTCAGAAATATCGTGTTTATAGGCTCTATACATCATACTGAAACTAAATTGACGATTTTTAGAATTTTTTTCTGTATGTATGTTCCTCCATAACTCTTAAACGAATTAACTGATTTTCATGAAACTTGGTAGATAAACATTTAGACGTACGGGACACAGGATAGGCTACTTTTTTTCTTTTTTAACGCGGACGAAGTCGCGGGCGCCAGCTAGTACTAATAATAAATCTGTAAGTGTAGGTATTTTATGAATGTACCTATGTATGTTCCTCCATAACTCTTAAGCGAATTAACTGATTTTCATGAAACTTGGCAGATAAACATTTAGACGTACGGGACACAGGATAGGCTACTTTTTTCTTTTGAAACGCTAACGAAGTCGCGGGCGCCAGCTAGTATACAAATATTATTGCTTGTCTTTTTCGGCTTTCACGAAGTTTTCATCATGTAGAACAGCGATATTAATACACATCTTAAGCTGTTAGGATCGGTAGAACCACGAAGTCAGGTATATTGACGACAATATTTGTCCTATGTTGTGTTTATAGGTTTATTCGACAAGGTCATGTTGAATGGCCAGTTAGCCAGAATCATCGAACCATGTTATCTACAGTTATTTTTTTGTGTCCTATAACTATAACTTAAGTAACGCCATATTATGTACTTCAAGTGTGCAATATAAACGTTGTAGTGCATAACACCATAGTAGGTTTGAGGATAAGAAATTTGGAAGCGAATGAAAAATTAGCTGTGACATCCTTTACATAGTTACCTAAACAACAGCACCCTAATACTGATATTTCACTGTAGTCTTCTATAAGAGGGTGGTTATGGATAGGACGGGCTGCCCATATGGCTGCGAAACGCATTGTGTACTGCCACTATTTAAAACATTATTATTAGAACACTGTAAAGTACCGTTGTTACTTGTGTGATTATTCGGAAAATCATCCGGTACAACCGGAGGCCGCCGCCATCAGAACAGGCTTCGGAAACGGCAATGGAAGCGTGATGGCCGTAAATAAAACGAATCGCTGTTAAAAGTTCACTTGAAGGAAACAGGTGAAACAACGGCGCTTATTGAAAAAGTCGTGATTTCACAAACAATTACAGTTTGTTTGATAACACGGCGAATGGGCAACACAGCTCATAAATATAGATTTTATATTTAGCTATAAAGGGAATCTTGAAATTAACTTCGTAACTGCTTTTGATGGTAATACTAACGGAGAACCGTGACCGTGGCCGAGTGCAATGACAACAACATTAATATTTCAACTCACCATAAACGTACCGGTGAATATTTCAAAGTTCAATATTTTTAAAGGTAAAGTTAGCAGACAGGGCGACGGTCTAATTGATAGTAGTAGGGCCTTCGATCATAAACACGAGCAGTGTCATAATGATAACGAGGACGCTGATGACCTTGAAATTTTAACGGATATACATACGATAGTGGAATGGGCCCAGTGAGATAGTATCTACGGTTGTAGCAGTCCTGATCGCTTCAGTATATATCTCTCTCTTTTCTAGTCTGTATCGTAGGAACGACTGTTCTGACTGTTTAATAAATAAATATTAATTTAATTAATTACAAATGATTTACTGGAGACATTTACTGTAGAAAACAGCGTACTCAACTATGATGTGATGATACTCCGGAGTATTTCAGATAGATGATAGGGTTTTTCGGTCGCAAGGTGGAGTTGCATGATCAAATAGCGAAACTAAAACCAATAATAACAATAATTGAGTAGTGACAGGCACCTTGCGTTTCGTAGTCGTACTCCTCCTTTACTGAAGGCTTACAAGTAATCATCTGAGTGCTAATTTGGATAATTATTGTCCAATTTATAGACATGTGTAGCAAGCAAGTAGACTTGGACCTATTAGAAAATGACTCAACTTATTTTCCAACTTTATCGGTGTTACGTAGCCCATAAAACATAAACTTGTATTGTAACATTTCAATCAATTATTTGTATAATTAAGGCAAGTTATAGCGGATTCATAAATATTAAACATTTGACAATTTTCCGACTTAAATTGCTGGTCTATAAAATATTATCAATACGTTATTATAACGCTCTAAACAGAAATGAAATATTAATAGCTAAGACTAAACACCAATTGTATGGCCTCAAAAGTAAGCCACACTAAGGCTTGTGTTATGGTATAACCATTAACGGTCAGTGGACGAAAGTTGCACACCTAGACTAAAGCCAACATTGAGAAGTTCGTTTTCAAGGTTGGCCTTGCCAAGAATCTATTCCCGGCACACTCCTAAGTCATAGTGCTATGGCAAGCACCTTAACAACTCGATCATGGGCTCCTCAATATTGAACCATTATTGAAAATTACTAAAATACATATGTAATTATGTTTGTATATTTATGGAATGGTAGATGGTCACCGTTGACTTAGTACACAAAAAACACTAGAGGGGTGAAGATGCTCTAACAAATTTGTATAATCTAAATTATAACATAATACAATAGAGTATACAATAGAGTATATTTATAGAATAGAATGTCGAGTGATGAAAACACTTTATGTAGATTTGTGTATTGGGTCTCGTCATTCTAATTCTTGAAATATTGAATATTTCAAGAATTTAGTCAAAGAGGTTTCCAAGCTAACTTGTGATGTAACTAAAACCCTGTTGCATTATTCATGGGGCAATAACATGAAGTTATATTTTACATTATATTTTGCAAACTCGTATACATAAAGTAAATGTTACAACAGAACTAACGTGAAAGTATCTATGAATTGTATCACACGATTCCCACACGGTATTTGAACACCATGAAACAAATGCAAGTAAGTAAACTTAAAACGAACAATGAAAAATCATTTGATGTTTCTTTGAAGCTTTTAAAGGGTTCCTACAAGTGGGAATGTCAAATATAAAAATAAAGATAATTTAGTTTGTTGCTACAGTCTAACTGTTGTATTCGATGCTGACCCTCTCTGCCTGGTTCTCCGCTTACTTTTTCTAAAAACAGCAACAGATTTGGATAATGTTTTCACTAGTGAAAAAGGCGATAAACGAGGAAAATTGCATCCATGCGAAAAGTGGACGGGTCGTTAGTATTAGTAATTAACATAAAATGTACCATAAAGCTTTGGATCAAAATCACAGAACAAATTACATTTTGATAGTAGTTATACTATATGAGATTTGTAATTGAGATTTTTAAAATATGTTTGTAGTTATTATATTACATTATATAACTATTTGATTTTTGTAGTTGTTTCTACTGACATAGTCATTATCTTGACACTCAAAACACTGCTTAATACATGTACTTCTCAAATGTTTTGCTTAGTTTAACTACTGCATCTAAACGTGTACCCCTATACTGCGTTCACATGGGGCCTAGTGAAAGCCCAGGTCAAAGTTGTGCAGGAAGTGTGTGCGTTGCCATGGCAACGTAGATAAATAGGTCTGGCTAATTTACGCCGCGCCTGCTGCGCAAATCATTGCTAGAAAGTGATAGTTTAACTGCTTTGTGCTCGCAAACAGTTTATTATACTTGCTTTTGAATATTTGAAATGTTCCAATGATGTAACCATCGCTGCTAACTAACATCTCCATAGTATTAAACATTTATTAACTAGAATTTACCCGTGACTATGTTCGCTATTGGTACAGTTCTTTTCATGTTATGTTTTCATTATGATGTTTTTTTAAATTATATTTTAAAAAAACATGAAAAATTACTCACAAAATAAAAATGTTCCTGATATAAGAAAACTCAAGTTTATTCAGCTTAGAATTTCAGTGAAATGTGACCTTTAACCAGACAGAAAATACACTTGAAAGTTTTTTCCTACTCAGAAGTTCCATACTAGCCTTACAAGCTGGTTTGCATACAAAAGATACTTAGCATTTTTTAAATATCTAACACGGATATTATCTAGGTTTGTGCATCTACTTACAATTTTTTGCGTACTCTACGTACATAGTGAGAATCAGAGTTTAATTGTTTAAACCACAGGCTGATATTATGTTAAATAATTTCTACATTCATTGACTCTTACAAGAACATTATAATGACAACTTTGTATGAGCGATAACATTCCGATTTCTATACGCTTTGGGAAAATCTTAAGCGACAATTAAAATAACTAGTTCACGAGCTAAGAAGAGATGTTTCAAAGAAATACTAATATGCATTATATATTTATATTAATTCGGTCTTCGCATTAGTTTGCTTTGTATATCTTACTTATTTCAATGTTTTGTTCATAAAGACATCTCGCTGCTTAAAAACTAAAGGGCCACAAATCAAAATTACACTTTCTACAGGAGAGTTAATCGAAAAAAATTAAATTACTTTTTGTCTGTTTTTTTCTTATTAGATATATATCAAATATATGCATATAATACATCGTTAGAAGCGTATTTTTAAGTAGCATTAAATTTTCTGAGTACTTATATAATTAACGGAATACTAGAGGAGATATAAGCATATAAGTTACTTTTGAATATATAAAAAATGATCAAAATATACTAAATATGGAATAAAACAACCATAAGTCTTTTTGCAATATACAATATGAAGGATTGTGATTGTATTTTTGGACTAAAATCATTTTTGGATTTTTTGTTTTATAGCCCTTTAGTTTTTAAGCATACAATTACAATTATACAAATTGACATTAACAGATATTAGATACAAAGTATAGCCTCTGTACGTTTCACTAGAAATATCGGAAGGTACCACTTAAACCTAAACTCCTAATTTTTCTGTTGCGCTGAAGACCCATTGTATAGATAGCAACTGCTCTTGGTGCTAAATAATTTTCTTCTGTGGTGATTTTATCCTAATAGAAACATGCTAGAATATTAAATTTGAAGATTGTAAGTCGCCTAAAAGAGCTTTAATGGTGAATGAGGAAACAGACCACATGAAATCTGAAGAAACTATAATATATAGACGATTAAATTTAATTTCTGGTTTTCGTGCGAGCCCTTCGTATAGATCTACGTGGGTAGATTAGTTTATTCATAATATTCAATAAATGTTCAGTCAATCTTAGATTCGAAATGACTCTGAAATAGCTCGATAGAAATCTAAATTGGTCAGGCATTTGTGAATGGAGAGCGGGAAACATTTACACAAGGCGACACTCGTAAGACAAATATCTTCTAATGAAGCTTAATTGGATTTGAAAGTGGAATTTTTGCGTAATATGTTAGTACGTGTATTTACTCTGTGTTTATAATGTGACAACTTTTCAAACATACGCTTTCCACTATCTAACTTCGCGATGATTTATCTGGGAAGTGAACATTTTTTCGTCAGCTTGATATTTTGTATTTCACATTATACTTCAATCACATTATTCAGGGGCCCCGGGTTCGATTCCCGGCGGTGACCCCGACTTTGGAAATTTTAATATAATTTTCAAAATTGACTCTGGTCTGGATTTAAAAGTAGTGGTAGGGCACACTGCGTTTCGCAGTCATTTGGGCAGCCCGTCTGGCGGCAGTAACCACCACCTTACAGAATACCACCGTGAAATAACAGCATTATGTGCTGTTGTGTTTCGGTGTCTGAGTAAGGGATGCCAGAGCCCATTACCCCTTCCCTTCCTTATCCCTTATCCTTAATCCTTCTATGGTCGGCAGCGAACTTTTAGCACTTATGGCTTTACTTGAGTTATAGGCGACGGTAGCCACCTACCATCAAGTGGACCGTCAGCCTGTCTGTCGACCTTAACATAAAAAAAACACATTTGTATGTAATATATTCTAATATTGTTAAATATGTATGTACCTATACTATATTGCTAGTAAGTTAAATATATCTATTGGAAAACTTCTGATAGCCGTATATGTATTTTTAAAAATATTGAACTATTTATTACATTAAACTCTGAACCTATTTAGTTTTTAAAGCATTTCCTTTTTCTCTCAAACCAGTCTTTCTCTTATAAGTCCTTGTAAAGATTTCTTAATAAATGCATAGTAATTGATTCATTAAATCAACTCTTATCGACACTTTGTAAGTCTTGATACTCCTTTCCTCCACATTTTTTACTCTTGTTAAATGGTTATACTTCGTTGAGATTTTTAGTAAGGATCGCTCGGAAGTAATCTTTAAATATAAGTATTTAAAAATTTCTGTAGATACTCTAACTAGCCCCACACTCCTTTTTCATCTGGGTCTATATCTTTGTAAAAGAAAGATGCGGTATCCAAAGATAAGGTAGATTCCATCCTTTCAACCGTACCTATTAAAATATTACGGGGGCTTCCAAGGTTCAGGTGGATATTCTCCATATTCTGATGCTTTTTTACTAAGAGTAAACCTTTCAGAAAGATACCCTATGAACATACTTATGCTAATGATGATGCAAGAAACATTATTTCTAATGGTTGGGGAGCCCAAGAGGGGATTTCTAGAGTCACTCGAGCGCGTCAGATTAAGCTATGGTAGATTAATTACATGCTGAAAAGTGTGCATTTTAATAATCGACGATTTGGTTGCTGGGGTTGGCGGGGGTGGGGGTAAAATTTTAAATACAACTCGAGCGCGTCAGATTTTCAGAGGGGATGTTAAGTGAACCTAAACTAAGCTCCCATTTAAAATTCAGACGATTCGGATGTAACGCAAGCTCGTGGCAGCTTTTTGAAAATGCAAAAAATATTTTTGACGATTCTCATTTTGTAATATTCGAGCGCGTCAGATTTTCATACAGACGGTTCAGCCTAAAGTCCTGATCGTGCTGATTCTTAATCTGACGATTATATGGAGGATTTTTTGAAATACAGCGCCTACAAAATTTTAAACGCCTGTAGACGCTCACCCCACCGCTGAAATGAAAAACTTCATATAACCTTTTTTTCTTCTTACCATCCAATCTTCAAAGTCCAATAGGTCCCCACGACGCTCGAGTGACTACACATTTAGCATCGTGGGCTCCCTAACCATAACCAATAATTTCTCACGTAGGTATAACAGCTAGTAGAAAGTTGCAGCAGACTGTGTTATTTCGATGGGAGAACTTGATATAAGTTTTGCGGATGGTTTCAAAACGCTTGTATATTCCCTGTTACAACATGAATTGCCTATAAACAGGTGTGTCTCTAATGTACGACTTCTTTCGCCACAGATCGTGCCGTTACTTGATGAATGACGTTACAACAAGTACTAATTGACTATAAATTATATTTTAACGAACCCGTTCGTAAAGTATTAGAATGCGTTATGATCTGTTACTTGTTTGTATGAATTTATAATTGCATTTAAACCGTTTCACTATGTAAATGGATTATTAATATCGATGACGTAATCTCGTTGTAATTTCACACTTTTGCTACTTGACTATAATGTTTTCTCACGCTTTATGGACGGGCGTTGGATCATTAAACATGACCCAATGACCAGGCATCTAAATATTGAGTATCTAAATTTAAATTCTAATTCTAATTATAATCTAATCTAAATTTAAACTTCTGTAATTTAAAAAAAATCTTGTGACAATTTGATGTTGCTACCGTTAGTATAAAGGAACTGCCGGATCCTATGTTTACAAGAACTCGGACTTGTATCTCTAAAATTAAGTATATTTTAAAATAGGTATTAATAGTAATAAGTTCAATAGAACACACCCGTCCAATTATCAATTCAAAAACTCAGTACTCGCTCAACGATTATGCAAATTGTCGATGAACAATATCACTTATGAATACCTCACATATCAGACCACCGTTAATAGGTACTAGCGGAACCCTTTCAAACCCATGCAATAAAGTGCGGACACCAACAAAACAGGCTTCGTTCGCCTCGCATATCCTTAATTACGCCTTTGATTCCATCATCATAAAATAAATAATTTTTCTCATGCCTCAACCCTTTCTACTCATCTTAATCTTGATCTCTAATTACACAGTCGTGCACTTAATTTCAATGCAAGATTACTATGTTGAAAGTTACTAATGCGATTGACTTGTTTATGCATTTAACTATTTACATATAAATAGATTTGATTAATCAACAAAGAGCTGAGTGAGCTTAACTGTAATATGTCGATAATAGCTTCGTATAGCTTCATATCTACTTATTTGTAAGATAATATAGAAAAAAAGGAGCTTTTAGCAAATAAGATGCATAGATTGGCACATCACAACCTAGATCGGCATCGCACATGCAACCTTTATGACAATATTTGCATTTTTACGTGAGAATGGAAATACGAGTATGTAATCAATATTGCTGTAGATTTGTTTGCTGTAGATACTTAAATTAACCTCTAATGATTGTAAAATTGTGGGTGCTCTGAAAAAATGTTCCAATTCATGCTTACCTCAAGTTTTTTTGAACTGTGACCCACAAATGCTATGAGTTTTTTTTTATAAACTATCCCGCGGACGAGCGAACTATGGAAAAATCTCCCTTCTGAGGTGTTTCCATCTAGCTAAAACGGGGTTCTTGAAAAAAATAAAGAAACGGCAGCGCTTGTTAAGGGGACAGTTACATCTAGCATCAAGGGGACCGTCAGCTTGCCTGCAAAAATACTAATTACTTAAATTATA
Source organism: Synanthedon formicaeformis (assembly GCA_945859745.1). Taxonomy (NCBI): domain Eukaryota; kingdom Metazoa; phylum Arthropoda; class Insecta; order Lepidoptera; family Sesiidae; genus Synanthedon; species Synanthedon formicaeformis. The sequence goes on along the minus strand of OX243960.1, from coordinate 1,628,416 downwards.
CCAATCAGTATCTATATCTGTATCACTTTTGTCGAGATCGTCATCATGATTGATTTAATTAGAAAGCTCGGTAACATAGATGTCTTTTGACCATTTACTGGATTTATGCAGTAAACGGTTTTGCATGTCTTGTCCGTTTCCTCGATGAGTGGAGCCACAGGCGGTACTCTTTGAGAAAGTTTGTTTATTGTTTCACATTTGCAAGTTAATGTGTTAAGCGTATAATGAGAGTTCGATGTTAATTTTCTATTTGTAAACGATTAGGAAGAACTAACGCGGCTAATAGTACTTCAATTCATCTTTACTATGTATGGTGCTGAAGGTTTGATAGAAGTGGGTACATCATAGAAAAATGACATACAAAAGCGACGTCTACTTGATTGTAGGTTACTCCGCCGTCTATAAACAGAAGTAAAACCTTGACAGTATGGAAATGCAACGGCATTAATGAAGGATAAGGAATAAAAAATAGCAAAATAAAAAAAATCTCTAATCCAACATAAAACTACCACTTTTCAACAAACACACCACTTTGACAAGACTACCTATATAATACTTTTTACATATATTATTATGACCAACGGTCTCCCTTATATGTGATGGTATGTCTATCACCGCTAGTCTTAGAACTCCAATGTTTGGGAAGTTTGATATCTTTTCTCATTATGTTCGACTGGCCAATAATAATTGCTAGTATTAGTTTTCTTATACAGAAATCTCATATTAAAATATTAAACTCAATGTATTCTAATATAAAATCATCTTTGAAGTGCTTTCTTTCTAACTTTCTCTCTGAAACACTTAACAAAATCAGGCCAACTGTATTGAAATTGATATAGTTTATCGTGATAGTTGTTAACAGTTTCACGACATCCTATACAAATTCAAATATAAACGTACAATTTATATTCAATGACCCACTCATCTTATCTCTTCTAAGTGCAACCAAATTGATTAATGTTTATCAATTAACCATTGATTAACAACTTTCATTACTGATAACTGCATATCTTAACAACGGAATTGCACTTGAATTTTCTTAGGGTTGTCATGTATTTGACCTATTAAAGAGTTTAATTTAGATTTTAAATTAAAGTTTAAAGACAAAAATAGAATATTAAGTGTTTTTAATGAAATAAACAAGATATACATTCGCCATCATCGCTCTTACCTTTCGTGAAAACCGTATCGAAATCCGTTAGGTGGTAAAGAAAAAATGAAAATCAGTTAGCTGAAAAACAGACCTAGGCGAAAAACGACTTCATGTATATATTATAGATAATAGGGCTTAAAAATACGACTTGATTTCGTAACATATTTATAAATATTTCTCCCATGGAGTTAAACTATATTATATTCTTCAATACGTTTTGATTGCTGATGATATTTTAAATGACAGCCCTAACATATATCAACAAGTGGCTATCTATGAAATCCAAATAAATCAAACTGTGGTTACTTGATAAATGTGTATAGTCATTACAAACATTATCGTCTACGTAGCTTGCGTAGACGACATAGTGATTGCGCAAAAACTAGGATAGTGGATTGACAGTTTTCTCATTTGAAGAAGATTGTAAAGCTTTATAGTTGAATCAAATAAATAAGTATCGTAAAGTTTGTTAGTGAATGAACTGATTTACTGAAATTTTATAATCTTATCAATATAAAAAAATTATTATTCACTTACCTACGAAGTTTGACTACCATCATAGTTATCTTAATCTTGGAAGCTGCTGCACGAAAGACAGTAGCGAGTGCTCATACTTAACTAATCTCTTAAATTCTTCAACCAGAACCAGAATGTCTTTCTCTAGCCTCTGCCAAGTTTTCCTGTATTTTTTCTTGAAACATTAATTGAAGGCCTGATATATTGCAGCTTCCTCTCCTTTATCGCTATATTCTTTTTTTTCTGCTCACGCAACTCTTCCCTCTGCACGGCCGCCTGATACATGCAATACCACAGGTTGACGATCACATCTGTAGTAGGATTAAGGATAAGCAATTTTGAAATGGGCTCAGGCATCCCTTACTCCCTCACCTAAACGTAATAGCAAACTTTTTTCACGGTTAAGAGGTGGTTACTGCACCATACGGGTTGCCAAAATGACTGCAAAACTGCCACTACTGAAGTACTATGTAAGTTAGGTAATAAGTCTATTTTTTATATTAAACATTTTAAAAGCTATTATTTGGTGATTTTTATTTGGGTTTGATATTGTATGTGCTGATCTTTAGGTTTAGTCTTGTACCGGCTTTAACCGGTATAATGGCTAAAAGGACAGAACAGTGTATAGTGAAAGGACAGAACAGGTAAGACTATTCGAATTTCATTATCCCTAACAGGTGAAATTTAATGGTGACACTTAAAGATGTGCTCTATCTCTTTACACATTACTTTCAATCAAAGCTACGTCTAGCATTAGGAGACCAACAACAGGGACATGTTAGAAACCGCCGCCGCCTTTAGCTTCGCAGTCAGCCACTTAGCCATTACTTCATTTTATTGTCTAATAAAACGCGAGCTTGACAAGTGAAAATTATATAGGCCGTAGCCTTAAAACAGGTCTATTGAACGCGAGAAATGTAATCAATTGAATCCTTTGTTTGTAGGAAATGTCTATCTATTTTCGTTAAGAGTGAAACCTCTTCCAGTTTTGACCAGGTTAGAGTCATTTTTCCATTGTGAGTTTTTGTCATTTTTGGAATTATTTAACATTAGTTAAATTATAAGTATACCTACTTATACGACCTTATAATAAACTTATAAGCTGATATTTTACGACCAAAAACGCGACTATAACATAAAACAATAAATAAAGTTCAATTTTCTACCAAGTTTCATGAAAATCAGTTAATTCGTTTAAGAGTTATGGAGGAACATACATACATACATATATACATACACTTACAGATTTATTATTAGTATTGATCAAATCATTTCCTAATTTACGTTCGCTTAACCGTAATTAGCTTAGGCATTGAAAGGACCAACCTATGTCGCTCCATAGAAATAAAAGGAATCTCGTAATATATATTATACGATTTGAAATAATACATTGTATTAAATACACAATGTGTCTTATTGCAAGAAGTAGGTCCAGATTTGCCGCAACGACAGTCGATAATGGTCTTAGATTTATATAAATGCAATTTCACTCTATCAAAATACACAGTTTACACTTCTCAATGTCTCGGAGCTATCTTACAACAGTATTGCACATAAACCAGATCGATTTCCTCGCCAATAAGTCTCTTGTTTATAATTATCGCGGAGCAATTACTTGTGTGCAAAGTGCATTCTAAAATTAACAGTAAATTAACCACTTTCTAAAATGACTGCAAGTGTCTATTAAGAGCCTATCATTTCAATGGTGATAAATGAATGCTGATTTAGACTGAGATGAATGTTGCAATGAAATTATAGTGTTTGAGTTGGTATATGGACTGTGACTGGTAAATTTATGTAAGTACTTATTTATTATCTTGTTTTTATTATTATCATACTACCGAACCAGTCTGAGTGCGTACGGATGTCTAATTTTTCAATTTTATCCAAAATTTCTCTTCATAAAAACCTCCCTCGGACAAGAATAAAAAAATATCCGAATTGGTCCAGGCGTGTTCAAGTTTTGCCCTTAGCAACATATAAGTAACGTTACTTAATCAGATAGATTTGCCAAGTTTAAAAATATGTAAAAATTAACATTAAAATTATTAATTATTGTAAGTAGGTATTATAATAGTAATAATCATTGATAAATAATTGAAAGCTTTTATGTATAGATAAATTGAAAGTTCAAAGCTTTGCCTCATTCATTCCCACGGTGTATTCTAATAAGAGTGAATAGACAATTTGTATTAGATATAAGAAAAATAGGCAGTTTCGCAAAGCACATTCTTCTAATTTAGCCAGAATAATTTTGAAAGTTTATGAATATTTTATTATTGTGACAATTTTAATTATTTATGTTTTCTCGACAATAAACGATTTGTTTATACCACTACGAGTACCTATATATTTTTTCATGAATATTTTTTTCATGGCATTGATTAGTCAACGGTAGCTTCCTAAAATCAGTTTTTCCATAAAAGTATTTCACAAAAATTTAATATTATTTTATATGGCCCGTGTCATTAAAATGTAGGTCCTAATAACCTTTTAAGCCATTGATTCGTCTATAAGCGCCAAGATAGGTCTTGCATAATCATGGTGTTCCCCAATTAGCTTGGTATTCATCGTCCTGCTGCCACCTGACGAGTTTGACCCACATAGCTCGCTTGATTTATAGCGTTCGCCGACTATTGCACAGCAACTTTGAATTTGCTTGTTGATATTTAAACTAATTCTTACACGCGAGTTCTCTTGCTATCATCGAAATAGAACCAATCTGTTGTATTTTATACTCCATTGTGTTTCCATTAGTAAGAAAAGGTTGCCAGAACACATCTACTTCAAATCCCTTATGATTTATCTTACTAAAGCCGGCAGCGTAGCGTCTAGTAAGTAGGTACTTGCACATCTTCTGTTAATAGGAGACGATATTCCTAAAAATCAAGTATAAAAATAAAATTATAAAAAATATATCAAAATGGCGGACGGACCACTTGATGATAGGAAGCTATCGTCACTTATAACACAATAAATGCCACAGGTATAGGAAAATTGTAGTGGTAGGGCACACTGCGTTTCGCAGTCATTTGGGCAGCCCGTCTGGCGGCAGTAACCACCACCTTACAGAATACCACCGTGAAATAACAGCATTATGTCCTGTTGTGTTTCGGTGTGTGAGTAAGGGATGCCAGAGCCCATTACCCCTTCCCTTCCTTATCCCTTATCCTTAATCCTTCTATGGTCGGCAGCGCACTTGTAGCACTTATGGCGTTACTTGAGTTATAGGTGACGGTAGCCACCTACCATCAAGTGGACCGTGAGCCTGTCTGTCGACCTTAACTTAAAAAATAAAAAAAAAAATAAAAAATGGGCTCTCTCATCCTGTCTGTGACTTTTCTAGTTCAACAAGTACTATAAAAAACTGCGTCAAAAGTAATTTTATTAAGACTATTTGTATACATAGTTGAAGTTTACGCAACACTTCCCGGCGACTGCGGCAGTCTTCCAACAAGTGGTTCAATGCGGTCATACCTTAACATTTACCTATTTTAGATCTATCAGGCTTCCTTATAAGCACGCAACGACCAATAAAATTATTGTTGCCAACTAAAACGCTAGCTGTACAACTAATTCGATTTATTAACTTGAAAACTGGATTAATTTATAGCTTACTGCTACAGATGTTAGTGAATTTGTTGCGTTTTATGACTAACAGTTTGCTAAAGTCAAATTTGGATACAGCTAATGTTAACAATGGTAACTGACAGTAACTAACAAACAGTTTATTATTTATTATTTGTTGATATTAACTGACGTTTACTGTTTAATAGACATTGTCTTGTACGAACTAGTAGATAAAAGTGAATGTGCCGGTTATAAGTTATTAAAAATTTACTAGGGACAAATCCAAGATTAACCACATAATCAATTTGTTGAAGATAAGCGGATAAACTTTAAAGTTTATTAAAAAAAGGTAATGAATTAAAGTTGGCTGGATACCTAATAAATGACAAAATATTGTCTTTCATGCATAGAAAATATTATAATTAACAAAGAATTGCACTTAACTTTTAAATAAAACTAGAAAATAGAAAATAGTTAAATTAGTTAGAAAAGTATAACTTGAATGAAGTTCATTGTGAAAATAATAATATGGCATTAAATGAGTGTTTATTGGCTTGTTCGAACTTATGCGGGAAAAAACATATAATGTCGTAGTCGGTGTTAATATATTTGCAATCTATGCGCTACAACAAAAAAAGTATATAAAGAAGCAGATGCCTCTTCAATTCGCCGCCAAAGTAAAGTCGACATACGAACATCACTATTGCTCCGTCTCCACCTTTCTTGTATCCGTTTTATAACTCCACTGTTATTTTCTCGGACGGCTGTCCATTCCCATTAAAAAGTATAAATTACAACACTAAACAGCACTCGTCCGTCCCTAGCGGTGTCTATCCTACAATTAAATCTAATAAAGTAAGTTCGCTACAGGTGCTGCGGACGTATCGATAACCAGTTATCGATTAATTGGACATCTATCGATACTGTCTTTTCAGTGTTTCATTTTGATTTTCTACTGCTAAACTTCGACTGAAGAGTGTAGGAGCACTAAATTTGATTTTTTTTTATGTTAAGGTCGACGGACAGGCTGACGCTCCACTTGATGGTAGGTGGCTACCGTCGCCTATAACACAAGCAACGCCATAAGTGCTACAAGTGCGCTGGCGACCACAGAAGGATTAAGGATAAGGGATAAGGGAGGGATGGGGTAATGGGCTCTGGCATCCCTTACTCACTCACCGAAACGCAACAGCACATAATGCTGTTATTTCACGGTGGTATTCTGTAAGGTGGTGGTTACTGCCGCCAGACGGGCTGCCCAAATGACTGCGAAACGCAGTGTGCCCTGCCACTACTTTTCAAATCCAGACCAGAGTCAATTTTGAAAATTATATTAAAATTTCCAAAGTTGACCCCGCCGGGAATCGAACCCGGGGCCCCTGAGACGTTAGGCAAGCACCCTTGCCACTCATCCAACGGGCTCGTCAAAGTCAAAATCCAACGGGCTAATTCAAACTTGGGTTGTGCTTAATGAATAGTCTTACAGAAGATCATGAAATAAGTTTTTTCGTGTATGAGTGATCTCAGAGATAACTGTCTTCCTAATATCTTATACTACATACACATTCGGAGACAGAACATTTTTTTAAATTGTTTCTTTGACTAGGGCCCCTGATCTTTAGGAAGGTTTTATACTTATACTACGACCCTTAGGAGACGAGCAAAAAGAAAATAAGTCGTACGGAATGTCTTAGGAAAATCGAACTGTACCAAGAGAGCGAATCAGATATTTTTTAAACTAAATGCCGAGTGAAACCGCGGGGCACAGCTAGTAATATGTATTTCTGAACAATATCTTAAAACAGCAGAGTTAACTTTGCACTTTAAGTTCCTTAACTTTATGATTGCGTTTGTGATTGATTTTCATTAGGTTTTTAAAAAGGAAATTAAGGCTTTAAAACATTTTGCTTCCTGCAATTTAAAAACAGTTTAAAGCTTTCATATTCAGAACTTATTAAACCAAAAGTACCTACAGCTTAACTGTAGCAAGAAAGGCAAGCAAACCTGTTATCAACATTATCTTGTTTACAACTTACTTGATATATTGTATGATTATCCTGTCGCTTTTAATAAATAAATGGGGCTTATGTAAATAGATATTATGTATGACTTTCCGTATAATGTAATATAATGTGTATTTGCAACAACGGTGTCGTAAAAGTTTTTACGCAATTACGTTAAAACAGTAAAATTTAGACGAGCCTTTTTCCAAATTATAAATTATCGACGAATAATGGATTTATACGATACTGTCGAACCGCCCACGGCTACGCACTGGTACAATTTTTTACTGAAAATTATATACAAAAACTTTCCTCGTTTATTGCCCTTTTCAAAAGTGAAAACCGTATTAAAATCCGTTTAGTAGTTTTTGAGATTATCATGAACATACACAGAGAGACGCGGCGGGGGAAATTGCACCCTTGCGAAGCTGGGTGCGGATCACTAATTTGTTTATTATTGTACAATTTATAATTAATCAATTTATATATTCAAATATTCATCGTTTCTCGCTGAGAAGACGTATAATATCCATTAAAGCTATAAATAAAAAAAATAAAAAATTAATAAGGATGTAAAAATTCAACTACAACTTTACTGCTTCTCAAACTGTTAACAATATTGTATAAGAGTCAGCGGTCCAGCGGTTCTCAAAGATTTATTAGCCTCTAATAATATTTTACACACCAATCGACTTGCACATTGCCATAACTCGTTCAACCTTAGTTAAACGTATCAATCTATGTCAAAACTATCTAAAAGTCACACAGTAAAGTTGACTGTGGTATACGCAGATTATTTTGTCACTGTCAATAAATAAAGGTAGATTGGTAGTAACATGAATTATGTTAGATATTGCATTGCATGGAGTTTCATACTCATTTATAATATCCAAGTCTACTTTAATAATTTTCTTATTAAATTATAACTTTGGCAATCGATAAATTCTGGGGAATTGAATGTCGATCAAAGCGACCTGTGTTTAACTTTGACTTTTTTCGTCAGAGAAACTGACTATCCATTGATGATAGATGGTTACCGTCGCCTATAAAACAAGAAATGTCATGTTGTCTACCTTAGTAAAATAAAAGAAGTAGGATATGCATCCCTTATTCACTCTCTCATCAAAACACAATAGCACATTTGCTGTCCTCTATAAATGACTACAAAACGCAGTGTGACCTTCTAATACAAATCTAGACCGGGGCCAACTTTGAAAAGCTTGCTGGTAATCGAATCTGCAACCCCTGTGACATAGCGCTAAGGCAAACATCCAAATAATTTTTAGTGATTATTTATTGTAAGGTATTGGCTAAAGAACTACTAAAAAAATAATCGTGTGTAAAAAAATAATATTATGAAAGTAACTGAGCTATATTACAGAACTATTATTCCACTTCAACACATCTACATGGATAAAAATGCAATTAAATATATCGAAATATGTAATTTTACAGTATTTCACCACTTACATATTTGCACTGAAACTTTTTTGAAGTTAATTTTGAATTGTTTCTTTCAGGTACGTTCAGTTGAGATCTTCATTTGAATAGCAGTCAGCAACAAACGATACAAAATTGATAAGTAACATCTTAATTACTTTGAAACTTAACTTAGCTTACTTAATTTCGTAACATTAAATAGTTAATTATTAAGTGAATGGAACGCAAATTTATTTAACAAACGAAGGTTTTATACTTAACACACCTATTCCATTGCAAAATAACCCTAAAGTTTATGTTGATACAGACACTTGTACTTAATAAGTGAAATCGGGACTATCTTTCATTGGTTACTTATACATTAATTAAGTTGAAAAGTTCAAGTGAAGTTGTTAGCTTGAATTTATTACTCGCGTTGGCGCCATTTTGTCAACGTGTGATGCTATCGTAACGGGTGGGACATGTGACATTTTCTTGACACCATTAGCTTGTTGAAATGGCAGTAATTTATTTAGATTAATACATTATTTTCGTATGAAACAATTTAATGCATTAATATCACTAATATATGAGAGTAATGGTGACTTTTCCAATTAACATAAAGTGAAAAAGCTATAACACAGAGTAAAGAAATAGGGGCACGAAAGGTTGTTGATAAAATAAAGAATAAGGAGGGATATGAGAACGGGCTCTGGCACTCTATTTACTTTTCTTATGTTTAGGTCGACAGACAGGCTGACGATCCACTTGATGGTAGGTGGCTACCGTTTCTGATAACACAAGCAACGGCAATGCCGTCACTACTTAGTCACAACGGGGGGCGGTTTGATCCTTATGCTGCGTACCCACTATGTTCGCGCATCAATCGTGCATCACGCACCTGCAACAAATCAAGTGTAGACGTTACGCGCATCACAACTTGTGTTCGCTAAAAAACCACCACCGCATGGAGCACAGCTTTGGTGCGTGCAACGTTGCACGCTCCAGGTGCGCGATTGGTGCGCGAACATAGTGGGTACGCACCTTTACATACGAGTATTATAAAACAAAGTCCTCCTCCGCGTCTGTCTGTCTGTTCGCGATAAAATCAAAAACTACTGCACTAATATTCATGCGAAGTCGCGGGCAGCAGCCAGTACTTTTATGTTTTATATTGGGAAATTTAATTAAAACATATAACTGACAATGGTTTTCTTTATTAAAAAAAAACTATAAAATAAAACATAATGTTTATCAATCAACAGTTTGTTCAAACGGGTCAGTTTGAATTGCATTAAATAGATAAATAATAAAAAAAAATAAGAACGCACGTCCTCAATTTGCCCGTCACACTTCTTTATGTACGCTTTCGAAAAAATACAAAAAACATGGTTGTTGTTATCACCTATTAGCATACAAAGTCCTCGGTCGTGACGAAAAAGAAGTTGCCAGTAAAAAAAAATCCATTGGCCACTACGTTCGTACTTAGAAATTTCATGTTTGGCGCCAAATGTATGCAAGATTTGCTATCTGCTAACCAACGCCGTAGAAACGTTGATCCAAGTTTAGTCGTGATGTCGTTTGTAATTCTATTTAAATGTGTTAAAAGCAATAACAATAAATATGTTATTGTCATGAGAACTTTGATTTTAAGGGTTATATAGGAATTTTATCGACGAATTTATGGACAGATAAAAGACATGAATCACTTTTAGATGTTTGATTTTTCTAATGTTGAAAAAAATTATATCTGAATTAATAAAATATATTTTCTTTAGGGCCTCTTTCACCATCTGTCAAGTAGGCTAACAGCCATTTAATGCCATCTAATTGTTTGTATGGTAAAAGTCCCAAACATTAAAAAGAAAATAATTAAAAAAAAATCGCCTATCGAAGGGTGCAGTAAACCGAGTGCATAATTTAATAAAACATAAAATGATTTCTAAAAGTAACTAATCAACACTTTACTTGTAGTTGGTGAAAGAGGCCCTTAGTTGGATAACCAGGCCGAAATTAGCGTTTACAAATAAAGCTTGTGAAACGCAATTCGTTTTGAATACCGTTTTTAATTAAGGCAAGCAACGGCCAGACCGTCAACACGCAAGGGTTTCCGCAAACGAAGCGGTTTATTGCCGACGTCATTCCATTGAAAAAGGATGATTACCAACTGCTCGTAAATCCACTGCTTACAGATTACACCTTACTTAATGTGTTTCTAAGAGAAGCAAAATAGAACAAGTTAATTAAAAAAATGGATTTTCTTTATCAGATATTTTTAAAACATAACTTCAAATCACTACTAACTTTTAAATTTTTTTAAACTTTTTTTCTAATTTTTAAAAATATAATTTTTTTTTATTCAATAACGCGTAAACCGTTGAATGAATTTAGAGAAATCTTACTTTTATCTGCGTATTTTGTTCTCATGGAACAGAGAAAATATTTAAAATTTAGATTTGAGTTTTATTATACACGGCTTACCTAATGTGTTTCAAGATACTAATAAGACGATAGATAATACACTTCTAATAGGATCGAATCATACGAGAGAGAATTTCTTGCTTAAAACAATATTTATTTATAAACTAACCTTGTGTGAAAATTAGGTATTTGTACAAACAAATATAATAGTTCATAATGTCGAAAACGCTTAAGCACGCTCAGCGTATGCGCTGCCTTAAATTCTAGAGGGCGGGAGCACATTGCCGCCTGCTCTTCCTCATCGCTAAATTTCTCGGAAACTCAACTAAAATACACCTTTTAAATATTAACTTTACATTGAACTGTGCATTCAGACCGATCGGTATTAACTTCAACTTTAATTGTAGATTACAATTTAAATTTTAAATTTTAAATTCAGTTTTAGTTCATAGAAATTTATAAATTTTAAAACTCATACATAATCATGCCTGTAACAGTTTGGGAAAATGTTCTCTGAAACTATGAAGCCTTTAGGTTTTATTAACTCTGTTGATTCAAAAATTTTGTAAATGCCGTCATAAACAAATGAGAATATAAAGTAATAATAAATATTGTAGAATAAAATATTTTGCTTTTAGCAGCCAATAAGAAGAACTATAAAAATAAATCGAATATAAAATATTTAAATGCTTGGTAACAATTGCCTTAATAATATTATGTAATTTTTAATTATTTTTTTATTAAATTCCCAAAGGACTGAGAAGACAATAGCCGGCAACACTAAAACTAACAAACCGTTTTCCAAATTCAAATTAACCTTATGACAGTCTCGTTAGAGTTGAAATTTGTAATGAATGAAATTGTATAACCAAAACGTGTGGAACACTGTACACGTTTTGGACATTGACGTAACATATTAAAATGTAAAAGTAAGCTGGACAGCCCGTTACCTTTTGACATGCAATTTTCGGGCTCTCATTTATCAAGTCCCTTAATAGATTAGGGATGTGAGTAAAGAATCGAACGTTCCCTGTTATCGATGTTAAAATTAGTGATATTTATATTTTTTTATCTTGTAAATATTTGTCAATCACAAATTTTAATAAAACATTTTGTTATTTTAAAACTTTTAAGTATGAAAAATATTTGTAGAGAATTATGAATAATATTAAATGCCAAATCATTTCGCATGTTTATTACTAGCAATAATAGCAACATGCTTTCGGTGTCATTTTTAATTTATAAATGAAATACAAAATTCTTCCTATTAGTGAAAACCGAATTAGTTGGGTCGTTTAAAAGATGTCACCGAAAAAACATGCAGAGGTAAACATCTACTTTATTTTATAATGTAATAAGCTGTTGAACGCGACTTTGCCCGCTTAACTTCATAATATTACTCGCTAATAACGCAGCTTTTTATAGGTGAAATAATTTTTTAAATGTAGTTTTTGAGTTTATTCATTACAAACATACAAAAATACGAACCTTCTCTCATTATAATATTAATATAGATATATGATATTTTTTTTGTAAAACTTATTTCTTCAACCATAATTTATGACTTGAGGAAAAACAAAAAAATTTAAATATGCATCGTATTTTTGTTTAAAGAAATTAATATTATTTATACCCTTTATTTACAATTAGTATTCAAGGCGTACGTTCTGTTAAAAATATCGATAAGATTATAATCGGAGATGTCCCATGCCTCGTCAAAATGTCGGGTGGGTTTGAAACAATTAATCTTTGTATGCAGGCCCTTGGACTTGAGGTTAAGCTTGAAGGACTGCGAATCAATTTAACAGAAGTACGTGTTGTGGAAGCGATGAGTTAACATGGCTGGCCATTGAATTTAGTTTTAATTTATTTAACAATTATATATACCTACTACTTACAACAGACATATTATACAAATTAGCTTATATAATATGCTCTTTACGCTCCCTGCCGTTTCATATTTTCTCATATTCTAACGTTGGTTTAGGACAAATATCTACTCTGGTAGAATTAATAAAATCTTATTAATCTCTTATTAAGGATCTCTTATTATTTATTATTATTCAAGTTCATTTATCATATTCATGTACTCTCTGGTGTTGCTTTTATTCTTAGGCGACCTTAGCTTTTTTTGCCAAGTAGACTGTGTCAGCCTTCCTGCCATCTTCAATAATAAATCCGTAAGAGTTGGTCGTGGAGTAAGTTACTTTGTTTTCAGAGATATCGTGTTTATAGGCTCTATACATGACACTGAAACTAAATTGACCATTTTTAGAATTTTTTTCTGTATGTATGTTCCTCCGTAACTTTTAAACGAATCAACTGATTTTCATGAAACTTGGTAGATAAAACATTTAGGCGTACAGGACACAGGATAGGCTACTCTTATCTCTTTCAACGCGGACGAAGTCGCGGGCGCCAGCTAGTTTTTAATAAAATAAAAACAGCTACTAAATTTACTTAAAAAAAACCATGTGTGAAATTTTTACATACAATTTAGATTTCGTCTTTGCTTATCTCATAATTGAATGCATACTACCATTCATTGTTGCGAGGTCTCGAGGCAGATTCATGACATCGACGTTTGACATAAGTGGTCAGCGACCCCTTGTCGTCATTCACGAAACACAAACACAATTCCTTTTTTATGTTCAACATTTAATCCCAGGTACTTTATTGGATTGTAGTCGTGTTTTTTTTTATTCAACAAATATTTGAATTATTAGTGATTTTTTTTTATTAGGACATGTCATACAGCGCCATCTATAGTTCGAAACTAAGCAGAGTTTTTACACTATAGATAACTGATTAATCTATACGTGCATTCTTTATATTTGCAAACATGGAATACATAGAAAATACTCAGAAAAAGACAAACAGACAGATCCATCCATACATAATATGTGTCTTGAGCGCGGATCGAAACCGCTATTTCTAGCACAGCAGGTAGAGCTGTTAGACATTTTGTGGGATTACCAGATACCTATGTTTATGACCAGCATATCAGCATATGGGGAAGGCCTATGTTCAGCAGTGGACGTCCTACTGTTCTGATGACGATGGTGAACATTGACGCCTTTTATTCATACAACTTTTTTATTTAAAAACAGTTTTATTTAATCAATAACAAAAAAAGGTATGAAGGATTAAGGGATATAATTAGGAAATAGGAATAGGCTCTGGCAATCCTTACACACGCCATCGCAACAACACACGTGCTGATATTTCACGACAGTCTTCTGTAAAAGGGTTAGGGTTGATTTGTGGCCCTTTAGTTTTTAAGCAGCGACATATTCGATTCTACCGCCCGACTATGTATAGCAAGCAACCCTTACTGCTCAATATTTCTTGCCATTCACAATCCAAAGGTTTTGTCAGTCACACACACAGTGTTAATTATCCAGGGTGTTAGATCATCGCATTCCGACTGTCTGTGCTCGGCCTTACTGTCATGTGTGGCAACTGCCAGGGGTAAAGACCGGTGTCAATGCCCTTGACGGACTAATCAAAGAAACTCACAAAGTATTAATATTCGGCATCTCGCTTACGCATTCACCGAATTTAATTTCGCGCCATTTTTTCCGCGCATCAACCGACCGCCATAATGCGATTCCCCATCAACATTGTTTTTTTTCTCAATAATTTCGGAAACAATTTTCTATCCTATATGATTATGGGTCATTTCGTTACAGGCACATAACTATTATTAATATATTACAAGAGATAACATTTCCAGACATTATTTTTGAGTTAAAATCATCTCGCCGTTTTATTGTTTGACGGAAGCCATCTTGGATTTCACAGTTTGTAATTAAATTGACATTTTCATTATAGACGCTTTTATAGACAGTTTGATTTCATAGCTTTACTTAGGCGTTATTTTCTACATATTTGTAATTTGTTTAATATGACTCAAGGTTTAACCTAGATATTTAAATATAATTGTTACAATTAAATACTGTAGGTACGTTGATATTCGCGTCTTTTAAGCACAGAGAGCGTGGCCAAGTTCAGCTAGTTCAAAATATAACTCTTGTCTATTTAATAAATTCAATTATTTCCCGAATCAGATCGAACAGACCAAGGTGAAAATTCCTCGTGCATTACCACACCATAAGTGTTTAGGGAGACAATAGAAAATGATCTTGACTGTATCGAATTCCTCCGTCGTCTACACAATGCAATGAGAGATAATTGATTTTTTTTTATATTTCTAACCCATCTCGTTGTCTACCGTACGGACGAACGGAGATTCTTTTGTTAGCGGTTATAATATTGCCTGCTTTCACCGCGGTACACACGACATTTGAGATCTAAACAGTCATGCTCATATCCACAAAAAGTTTGATATTAATCGGCAGACTAACTGTAACACCGTGGGGGCTTCACATTCTTTCTTATTTGACATGCTAAGGTCACTCGTAACATGATTACGGAATTGGTGGAAAAATCTCATGTTTAACTCAAGAGCTGTTATTCGTGGGTTCGCACGATTTTAATTTGGCAACTCGCTCCAGATCAATTTAAAAACAGTATTTTGTAAATAATCAGCCAGGAATTTATAATATTATCAATACTAATAATAAATGTGTAAGTGTAGGTATTGAAAGAGTATGTATGTATGTTCCTCCATAACTCTTAAACGAATTACCTGATTTTTATGAAACTTGGTAGATAAACAATTAGACATACGGGACACAGGATAGGCTACTTTTTTCTTTTTCAACGCGGACGAAGTCGCGGGCGCCAGCTAGTTTAAAATACTTACGAACTCTTCAACAGACTGTCTAAATACACGGATTATTGACTAAGCATAGACGTTGCATGAGCAACGCCCGGGAGTCGCAAGAGCTATCTTCAATTACGCAGAACAAGTAAAGACATGAGTGGATGAAGGTGATATGTCGCATAATTCCAATTTTGAATAAATCGAGGTTAAAGTTTTACTTTTATTTTTTGAGATGTCGCCACGGAACTGATTTTTGTAAATTATGATGCAAAGTTGTGTAAACAACCTAAAATATTAATGGTATGATAGCAAATAAACACTTTTACTATTTAATATAAAAAAATGTGAACATAGCTCCCTCTTCCATTAAGAAAAGTAAACTTTTCTGCACTTTTTGCTTTTTAAAATTAACTTAACATAACACCTTTTTCAACTTCTTATTTTCCAAAAATGTCTTAAATTGACGATCTTAAGGTCTGTAATCATTCATAAGGACATATTACCTTCATCAACGCAAAGAAACGAAAAAACCCAAAAATGCGACATATCACCTTCATCCACTCACGTCTTCAAGTATTTGAAACTAATAGTATAATAATTAAAGATACCATTAAATGAGAAAAATGGCACATTGCGTTCCGCAGTCATAAGATGGGCAGCTCGTCTGGTTGCAGTAGGTAACCTTCATACAGAAAACCATTGCATTTTGGTCATTGTGTAAAGGATACTAAAGTCCATTCTCCTAACCCATCTTCATGCCTAATATTTTATTCTATAGAGATCATAAAGCAACTTACACTTTGCACATGCACTTGCCTATGATGTTGCTTATGTCAAAACACGTCAATATGGCGATTAATTGGACCGTCAGTTTACCGATCTCAACATAAAAACGGAGAATGGGTCCTATCACTACTTTTCCACAAATATGTTTAATTATTTCCTTGTAATGTAAGTATATAGTGTAGGAGGCTTATTCTTCCTAACATTTAAGGTAATCTGAATAGCTCTGATTTCAACGTATTTAATGATACACACTTAAAAAAAAAACTACAATTATATTCTCAAAAGTTCCTGAATTTCAAAGTCAGCTGACTACGAGAAATGTCTTACTTAAAAGGTCAGTGTGTAGAGATATAGATCGGTAACTAGCGAAATGCTGAGAGTCCATTGAGGTCATTACCTACAGAGAGGGAACTACATGTTCACTCTGAAGCCGCACATAGTGCGGAATTTAGTGATGACCATTCTCATTCCGTTTAAAGTTATCGATACTTTCATATTATCGATAACACCCGCTTGTGTATCGTATTTCTTTGTATATTTTAAAACAAAATTGTATACATTTCACATGTGTAGACATTAGAGGTAAATACTGACTTTAAAGAGATATTTTTTTCTGCAATATACATACCCAAATCTTCCTCGTTTAGCGATTTAGTTTGTATTACTATAGATACAGTTACACATACTTACCTTGTAATGTTTTTTATGATAATTTTTATTTTCTATACGTCTGGGTTTATTTCTCTCTTTCCCACCGATCCCATAGATTGTAGATTCTTTCATTTTTATGTTAAATGCTTCACAATTCAAAGAATAAAATGATTTCGTTGCTACGTTACATATATACAAAAAGCTTATTCTTATTATCGACAAAATTACGAAAATTGCTTATTTACACCGTGCTTTACACAAAAAAGTGATAACATAATTTCGTCCGGCCGCAATTTCGTCTGTATAATTTTCATAATGTCCCATCACTAACGCGGCCACCCCGCCGTGTCAATCATAAGCCAACAAATTGTGTATGAGTCGGCAACAATTCACTGCTATTCAATAACCGCTTCGTTCAAAGCAGATGGTATCGAAAGTGCTGCTCAACAATGTTACAAGTAACGCTGAAACATTTTAAAATAAACCTTAATTTGTACGTCGATAACGCGAATCGAGTGAAATGTAGATTGTTGTATTTTAAAGGCGACTGGTTCAACGATTAGTCGGACTTTATTAAAAGAAGGCCTGCTGTGGTGATAGGGATTTGGTATAAAAATATATTCAGTGAGAAAATTTGATGTATAAAAACAGTTTAACTTTCACGGCTTCAGTACCTCTATCATGAGTTTATAATGACCGCATTATTTAAACTCATGGTACTCGTAAATGTACTGAAGTCTGAACATTTTTACAGATGATTTTCAAGAAATACATCTTACTTTTCAAAATAAAAAATAAACTTTTTTTTTTAATTTTTGAAGAATTATGTTACCTATATTATATTAAGTATGTTATTCTTGAAGAACATGTTTAAAAAGTTATGTAGGTACTAAATCAAATAACTTGCAAAGATTCCACAAGTTGATTTATGGGGTTGTATTATGTGTTCTTAAAAATTCTTAATTCCAATTAATTCTTCCGGCCAAATAGCTTACTACAAAATATTTTAAAAATCGCCTATAAAATGTCTCGTAGTTGGTCCTCATGATTAAAACTTATGACATAGTTAGATTCAATTGCTTTGAAAATCAATTTTAACGTATCTTGTATAATATCAAGTTTAAGTTTAAGTTTTATGATAACTTCATAAAAAATATCTGCAATCATTCATACTTGAAATAAATGAATACACCCCCTGTACAGAGTTTATAATACAGTTCGCATTGGAGGCTGGGCGTTAAAACAAAAACTTTTTAAAACTCTCAACGAACACGTTTACCAATTTTGAACCGCATTCCGATTTTAAAAACAACGCGTTCCGAGGCAGCGTGCCGAGTAGTGATGTCCACATTATCGATAACGCTCGCTTTCGGACTCGAGTGCAGTGCCCCAACCGACCTCTCGTAACGGTACGAACCGTCAATCTTCCATCAACCAACTTATACTTGCGGCTGTCAAACAACATTTCTAACGTCTGCATCTTAGGCCAAGGTCGAGAGTCATTCGATACACACCAAAAAGGGTTTGGCCGAAGCTTTCTAGGTGTCGGATAGTTTGACGTATCGAACTGACTGAGTTTACGTTTGAACTTTGATTTGTTTTCTGTCTCTTGTTTTTAGATGGATCAAAATGTATTACAATTCGTGCATCTATAAATATGCCAAAATACGACTTTAATTCTGGCCCGCAAGCATTCCATCCAGGTACAGTGTGGCTCAAAACTTCATCCGACTTTTAGCCTTACGACACCTTTACAATAGCCTTAAAAATAATCAATTTGACCTATAAAATTCAAATTTAAATAAATTTCAATAAGCAAAGTAATATATCTTACGTAATTTTCTTATAATCAATCTGTACATATTAGCTTAACATTAAAAGGCGATATGTGTGTATGTTCCCAATGGACTCCAAAACCGCTGAACCGATTTTGATTAAACTTTCAGACAATCTTCAGAATAGTCCAGAGGGTAATCCTGTGAAGTTTGGTAGCGATCGGACGCGGGCGAAGATGGGAGCGGGTCGCTAGTTATAAAATAAAAATCACTGTCCACCTATGTCTGTTTCTGCGTCAACTCCCTACTGATTTTGATACGGTTTTCACAAATGGCTTGTACTATTACATATTCTGTGCTAATGGAAAGAGCGATAAACGAAGAAGGTCCGTGTATACCTCAGATCATACAAACAAGATTTGTATGATGTGAGGTGTATATACATATAATTTGCAAAAAAAATGCATCCTTGCTGAGCCGTGTGATTTGTGATGTGCTAAATAAATAAGTTTTTTATTTTATTTTATTTTAGTTTGATTATCTAGATTGTTTTAATTTTAATAACATCATTTTTATTTAATGTTTGTTCATTTTTGTTAGAGTATAAAACATCTTTTCCAAGATTACTTATTGAATCCAGGATCTTTGAGATACTGATCCAATTTGTTCAGAATATTTTTTGATTAGAAATATCAATTTATTTACCATTGTAACAAGCAATAAATGATTAATATGATTATTGTCATACTTGATCACATAAGACCAAAATATTACAATATTAAAGAATCTAAAAAAAATATATCAACATGTTTCGACTGTTTGCTTACAAAATAAGAGTTGTATATTTGCGACATCGTCATAAAAATGAAAAGTCATAGATATCTATAGATACTATAGAATGACTGAACAAGTAAGTATTAGTGTAAAGGATTTGCTCAGAATAAGCTATCTCAGCAAGCAATGAGTATTGCTGTTCCCTCCTCTGACAGCCGTCCACACATTAACCTCTAGCTCTCCTTATCCAAACATCAGCCCATTGTTTTATTTGTGTCCACAACTAAACACAGCTATCACGTCGTATTTACTTAACGACTTTCTATCTTGTAATTCAAACAAATCGGACCTTGTTATAGAATATCTGAATACCCACAGAATAGCGTCAAAGTGTTGATAATAAAGCACAAATGACCGCTCCGTCCGTCGGTGTACAAGGGACGACAAGAAGTACAACGTATTCGCCCGCACATCTAGCTAAAGCTCTCTATTGACCATACGATTTGAAGTATGCGAATTACATGTTTTGCGACTTTTCGCATATAAAATGTTTGGAACATATAATTTAATGGATCCCATACGGTTATTTTTTTAATTACTTTTAATTATATTTGTTACGTTCTTTATTGGTAGGAAGTAGTGAAAAAATATTTCGTATATTGTAATAAAATTTAATTACTAATGTACTCGTATTATAGTTATTTTTCCCAATTAATAACTAAGTTCGGAACGGTAACAAAAAATTAACATACAATAAATATAATCAATCCGTCAAATTAAATAAACATTATTTATAATAAATCGATAAATAATGAAATAAAATAACACTTAATCCTGAAAGCCAAAATATATTTTATGACTTCATTTAGTGACAGCCTCTAATAACCAATAAAACCAATAAACCAAATGTCAGCAAAAACCTTTTAGTCGAGTAATAATAACTCATAGTACCCTACGTAGGAAGCGACTATCTTTAATATTTCACTTGAAAATCATTCTCAATTTACATAGTTTAGGGAAACAATGAAAACATTACTTCGTAGCTAATGAATATGCATGACGACGTCAAAGTCCTTTCTAAATAGTCGGGCAAACGACAAAGTAATCGCAATCACGATCGCACCGTGAATAGCGCGCTTTCTCCAAGCGCACAGTGTTCCGTGTGGGCCGGCCCTAGCCCAACCAACTGCGTACCGTTAAGTATATTCTCTTAATCTCAAATCGTACAGTTGTTACCGGCCTTAGACAATGTCCGATGAATAATAGCCTTGGCGTTCGCAAATGTCATGGCATGTTATGACGATTGTTCGGGAACATGCTCGCGAAACTAATTTCTGTGATGTACGACATTCATAGAGGTTGGGGGTCGGATGACTATCGGTTTAGAATGCTAAATTACAAAATAACGTACAAGCCTTATTACTTTACTTTCTATTTCTACATTGTCGTGTCAACACATGACACTGTAGATAATTGCGTATTTTTGATTCGGAGTTTGCTTATTTTATTTGTTTGGGTAATAAATCTCTAGAACGATAACGAATCATCATCATTATGAAAATATTTTATGATGTACTATCAAAAATAAAGATTTATTGATTTATCAAGCGATATGAAAAATTTTTGGAACATACTCGTACGTCTGGCTGCTACGACAAGTGCGCGGAGATGGCGGAAACTGACGGCAGCCACATACATTCGCCTAGTCGCGAAACTACTCGTTCTGGCTGCGCGCAGCCAACGGGCTGCCGTGCAATCAGGCGTATTTTATTGGCTACCGCAGTCGGAGATTTGTGGCTGCGTAGTGCGCAGGCTCCCATACACCGTCATATGTTCAATTGGCTGCCGCAGCCTGGCTGCCTAGTAGGCGATAGGCCGTATATTACTCTACTGTCATAACATTTTCGGAATATATTACATTCAAAACTATTAATCGGCTTTGTAGTTACAGTTAGTTTCTCCCCACTATATTATCTTCTTTCAAACATCTTCACATCTTCGATCAAAGTTGTATTCTTAGTAACAATAGTAAAGATCCGGGTACATTCGAATTGTTCTTTTTTATTTTTGTGGGAAATACCACTAATTAGATTTTTAATGACTCTTCATTAACTATGTAACTATTGATTAATTACAGCTAATTATAATATGTAATAATGTACCTAGTTATTACATAATATCACTACATATTATAAAACAAAGTCCTCCACCGCGTCTTTCTGTCTGCACCGATTTTGATGTTGTTTTCACCAATGGATAGAGTGGTTCTCGAGGAAGGTTTTAGTATATAATTTACAAAGTTACGCGGGCGAAGTCGCGGGCAGCAGCTAGTATTAACTATAACAACTACGGGAATATTCTAAATTCCTCGTTTGGCAAAAGTGTAATGTCAGGCGTCAACATACATATATGAGGCGTTATATTATTGCTTTAAATATTTTGTCAGGCGCTTAAATATATTTTTATATAGCTAGTATTTTTATATAGTTTAAATATATATAGCTAGTAATTTATGTAATGCTATTTATATAAGTTACTAGCTGGCGCCCGCGACTTCGTCCGCGTTGAAAAAGAAAAAAAGTAGCCTATCCTGTGTGCTGTACGTCTAAATGTTTATCTACCAAGGTTCATGAAAATCAGTTGATTCGTTTAAGAGTTATGGAGGAACATACATACTTACATACATACATACATACAGAAAAAAATTGTAAAACTGGTAAATTTAGTTTCACTATCATGTATAGAGCCTATAAACACGATATCTCTGAAAACAAAGTAACTTACTCCATGACCAACCCTTACAGATTTATTATTAGTATTGATTGATAATATAAGCTATAATATATAAGCTGTATATGATACTTAACATTTTGATTTATAAAGATACCACCCAAGTTATAGGTGGTTTGGTTCGTTACCGCAAAATTTTCAATATAGGGACGCACCTGCAAGTAATTATCGATATTTCATAAGGTACAGCCCTTTTCTTGTCGTCGCCTTTCGTTTGGCGCAGTGAAATTGTATATTTATTGCTGAACACATAGTATAAATTGATTCGCACCGTTGCTTACATTGTTCGCTATAGGGCATTCTTATTTCTTGTACATATTTAGCGAACTCCTGTCAACTTTATACGTGAGACTATAAAAAGTTCTATATTATCTCACCTTCTATAATAGGTACATAATATAGCTGTCCAATGTGGTCACAGAAAGTATATCCAACAGAGCAGATAGTCTAAAATTAGCTTAACATGTAGTCTCGCTTTTGTATTCATTTCAATTAAAAAGTCAACGTTAAAGATAGGAAGTTAAAAGTCATTTTATGTTACTAGCACAATCCAGCCAGTGGCGAATTCAATATCTGCTAGAGTTGACTAGTATTAGTAGCTGGCTAGTAGCTAGAGAACTTGCTCAATGTCATCGAGAATTATTAAGGTAATTTTGTAAGTGTGTTTTTTTTCCAGAGGGTCTTAAAGCAGTTCAGACAAATGCAGTTTAGTAGTTGTAGGGCACACTGCGTTTCGCAGTCATTTGGGCAGCCCGTCTGGCGGCAGTAACCACCACCTTACAGAATACCACCGTGAAATAACAGCATTATGTGCTGTTGTGTTTCGGTGTGTGAGTAAGGGATGCCAGAGCCCATTATCCCCCTTCCCTTCCTTATCCCTTATCCTTAATCCTTCTATGGTCGGCAGCGCACTTGTAGCATTTATGGCGTTACTTGCGTTATAGGCGACGGTAGCCACCTACCATCAAGTGGACCGTCAGCCTGTCTGTCGACCTTAACATAAAAAAAAAACAAAAAAAAAACAAATGAACATTTCTTACACTTTACACTGATTCGTCTCTCTCGAACTAATTCCGTCTTTGGATCAACTGGAACTTCAATGAAAGCCGATCCAGCATTTCCCCTTCATCCAGGAAGTATAATTTTCCGCTTCATTTCGCGACTTTAATTCGATGTTTTAATACATATCGAGCACATTCGAATTCGTAACGCCGGATGAGTTATCATCAATCACGATGAAATTGTTAATACTGCATTTACATTTCACATCACTAAGCCGATTATATCAAAAGGCGTGTCGTGATGCAATGAAAGCTTTCGTATTTGTTGGAATATTACGTTTACCTTTATTTTTAATAAACTCGCTTGTTGGTGCTCCTGAGAATGCATTTGTAACATTGGATCATCCTTATTTATCGTATTATATTTTTCTGTAATTCCTTAACTGCACACACTGTCAAACAAGAGGTTCTACCTTTTGGTATAATTTTCCATTTACATTTTATAGACACTATTCTATGTCCAATTACTAAAAGTAACTTTACACAATGCAACACCATAACTTGACTTGTAGTACGAATACAAGACTCTTGCTACATTTTAACTAATCACACAGGACGAATGCTTTGCATCCTGGGATAGTCTTTAAAGTCTAACATTTGTCTAAAACATTGTCTTTTTGCACTAAGGAATCTGAACCCTGTTAAACTGTCTGTCTTGCTGCAACCTTAATAATAGACATTAAAACATTATCTCAACAAACAATACATTACTAGAAACCTTATTTTGAAATTACCAAAGTGTACCGTTGTAAATAATATTAACACATCGCGATTGGTACTGGCGTTCGGTATTTGCCGGCATTTACAGAAATGCACGACGACGGTATTTCGGTGTTACATTGTGTGGCGCCACTGCGAGCGGGTTAATTTTAATTGTACTCAAAGTAGATTCAATTGCGTAGAATAGTATTAATAAAAATTAAGGTTTAAAAAAAAATCCAGTATTTTTTCACGGCTACATTGAAAAATACGTAAATAGTAACAGACCTCTCTTCTATGTGACGAGTTAAGTCTATCTTCATATTAAAATTAGTCATAAATTATAATTTGCTCAACTTCTATAGTTATATTGTCTACTTAGCGCCTCTTTCACAAACGTCAAGTACGCCAAACTGTCATTTAAAGTCACCGGTAACCGGAGATAATGGAGCTGATGTACCTTTGTTTGTACTGTAAACGTCCCAAACATTTAATAGAAAATAATTTTAAAAAATCGGCTATCGAATGATGCAGTAAACTGAGTGCATAATTCAATATAACAGAAAATGATTTCTAAAAGTAACTAATCAACACTTTACATGTAGTTTGTGAAAGAGGCCCTTAGTCTAAAGAATTTTAATTCAACACTAACTGCTTATAAAACTTTAACGAAATTATACTTTAGCGACCTATCTATAGAAATTATCTATAGAAATTTAAAAAATATATTTCTGAAAATCGCTGGCAGTGTGGCCACACGGAAACAGTCGAATTATGTTTCTGTTTGATTACAGTTGAAAGAGGGCTGGCATTTCGAATGTTTTGCTGAAATATTAATACGTTGAGACCTCACATGCGAATCAAAACGTAACAGTCGTTTATTTACGAAATATCCTTTCTAAAAGTGTTTTGGCTGAAAATACACAAGTATTTAATATGTATAAATTGTATATTTAATAAGCAATCGAATAGCGTATGATTTCAGCGAATAAATGTTAATACTCGTAGGCAAATAGTAACAGTTGATATAATAAAAAATTTAGCTACATTCCTATATAAATGTAGTATTTTTATTACATTTTTTTTAATTTTGATTTATCTGCATATTATATAAAATATATTTATTTTATTTTTACGATTTAAAAAGTTTAAATTGATTTTAAAGGTCTATCCTCTAAAAACTATATATTCTTTGATTCACATACATTTTTTTATCATATCATCATACGCTACGTAAGTAGCAAACGTAGCGATAAAGTGGGAAATAATATTTTTTGTTACATTTTCACCAATAAAATAATATCCCAACAATTGAAAATGCAAATTCAATTAATTTCCTGACTCCCAATGTAAAATCGTTGACCGATTGATATAGTTTGACCCGAACAACATGATTTCGCTACATTAAATTTAAAACTGTTATATAAATGTCAACCCGAGCGGCGCTGGTGCCTTAGTCTAGCGAATAATTTAATCTGTCTATACTCATAAATATTAAACACATTCCGTTTGTACTTGTTCTTGTTACGGCACAATTGATAAGATATCGCGATAATAATTATTGTGCAAAATGGTTCAAAATTAATTTAGACAATAATTTTATTACACTTCTAGAAACTAATAAATTTAGCTGTTGTGCACGATAACGGTAGCCTTTGCATTTAGATTCAAATAATTAGAGTTTTCTCCTAACTTAACTATGAATTAATTCAGGCCGTTTCATGTTCTAAATTCAAAAAGTTTTAAAACTTAGATATTTTTTTAGTACGAGTATGTGACATCGTTGAATTAAATATACGAGTATATTAAAATTCACGGTTTTGATTTTTGATCTTAAAAATTACTTTAAATCAGTCATCGCATTTGAAAATTTAATTCACATATAGACATACTTTTTATTTTATTGAAGAAATTATCAATACTAATAATAAATCTGTAAGTGTAGGTATTGTATGTATGTATGTTCCTCCATAACTCTTAAATGAATTAACTGATTTTCATGAAACTTGGTAGATAAACATTTAGACGTACCGGACATAGGATAGGCTACTTTTTGTTTACACGCGGACAAAGTTGCGGGCGCCAGCTAGTACTAAATATAAATATCTGTTTTATTTTATTTCATCGCCAGTTAAATCTCAGTATAATACTGTAAACTTTGTGTTTTAGTAAAATGAACAAAATCGCTTTCCGCTTACGTCTTGTAGCATTTAGGTTTAGAGTTTGTTGAATTGCAACGAGTGGGCTACACTGCGATGTTCGTAACAATTGGTAACAACAACGTAACCGCTCCACTATTAAATTTTATACATTTACTTGGTTGTTTTTATTTTATATTTATGAAAATATTGACTGAGAAAATGTACACCGACTGTTCGTTTAGAGCTCTTTCAATTTCAACTTCCATTTATTTATTTATTGAAAACTTCTCTAGGTGCGTTGGGAAATTTTGAGATGGGGAAAAAACCTTTGAACTCGTATTTAAGTTAATTTAAACATGTTAAGTAAACAGTTTAGGAGTGCAATTTAGATAATTATCCATACACTTTTAATTTATAGTTTTCATGTAAATAATTGCAATCTGCGTAATATATAAAAAAAAAGAAGCACGAACGAAATCGCGGACATAAGCTAGTCAGACATATCTGTTACTTGTTTGATCTCGCAGTTTTTACTGTATCTAAGAAGAAATAACAATGTAACCGCGATTAACGTTTGTTTTGATTTGACCTATATTATTTTAAATTTATTTCTTTAATTTTAATTTGACCTGAACGCATTTTTTAAATTTTTTTTTTTTCAAAATTTTGACCTGAATTTACACACACAAGATCCACAGCGGATACAGACTTCACAGCGTCCTTATTGATACACCCTTTCCATAACATTATCTATCTATGTTTTATTAATATACGCATTGACGATTCAAAGAGAACCGGCTCGCACTGAACTGGTCAACGCAAAGTTTGTTAGTCACTAGAAATAATTCCCACTGCGAGGTTTCCTTAGCAATATATTTCTTGCACGTCTTACGAGATAAGGATGTCATGAACTGAGGGGATCAAACGGTTGGCGCCTTACGGAGGTTGCATACATATTAACCGTAACATTTTAAACGCTTTAATCCTCTTTCCCGTGCTTACGAAGTTCTACTTTCATCTCTAATCGGTATAAAACAAAGTCAGTTTTTGCAAATCAACGTTTTTCTTAACTACGCAACGCTTACGTTTTCTCTGTTTGGAAAATTTCTTCCCATACTTTTTTACCTTTCATTAAATAAAAAAAAAATAGTGAAAATTTCTATATATTTGATAAATCTAAAATTACAATCTGAAGCAGATAAAAAATAAATAAATTTTGTGATAATATTTTTTCCATGTGAATTTTGTTTACTTTATACCGCACAACATGCCTTCGCATGCATGTTTTATTACTTCACATACTGAGAAACATTTTATCTCGTTTATAATCGGTTATTAAGATACTCAGTTAGATGATGACGATGCAGGCGTATAGCGGCATCTTTCTGATTATAATATATTATATCTACATATTTTATATTTTTTCATGAAGAAAACTAGGACGCTACAAAAAGCTAAAGAACAGTACTTCGCTAAAGAAGACCTGAGAAATATATATTTTTTTATTATTTAAAAAGTTGACAACTTCCCCAGTGTTTTTTTTTTTATAGATTTCAAAGTTAGTAAAACTATCAGGTGTTGTATATTAGATATTTTAATATTATTTTTATGTATTGTATATATGTACTTTTAAAATAGACATTTTTTAGGCAAGTTTTAAAAAATTAAAAATATCAGATATTTTAATATTATTTTTATGTATTGTAAATATTTTTAAATTATACATTGTTTTAGGCAAGTTTAAAAATATTAAAAATATTAGATATTTTTACATTATTTTAATGCATTGTAAATATTTTTAAATTATACATTGTTTTAGGCAAGTATTAAAAAATTAAGAATATTATATATTTTAATATTATTTTTATGTATTGTAAATATTTTTAAATTAGACATTGCTTAGGCAAGATTTAAAAAAAAAATAAAAATATTAGATATTTTAATATTATTTTTATGTAAGTATTGTAGATATTTTTAAATTGGACATTGTTTTAGGCAAGTTTTAAAAAATTAAAAACAAAATAAAATATGTATGCTTTCACCTCGTGTGTAATATATCATTATTTGAACCAATTAATACATTCATAAACCACTCCGATACACTTTTGGGACCGTGTTTATGAAGATAACGTGTTCGCTTGTTGTAAGGCGGCTTATTAGCTTGGATTGAGACAGCTTTATCTGTTATGTCAATTTTATAATAGATAATGATATCATCTTGAAGACAGCACTATTTAAATGTTTCTAAAGTATTTTTCATATGTTTTAGATTTATTTTAACTGAATTTGTTTTTGTAAATGCATTATTTGGATTGATTTGGACAATCAATAAGACATTTTTTTTATTTTATTTTAAAGAAGTTCCGATTGTTATTTCAACTGCAGCAAAAAAAGACTCACCTCCCACATTTATTGTTACGTTCAAAATTAAATTTAAAGTTGAACTATGGATACGGACCTATTATGTAAAGAGTACTATGTATATTAATCTGAAACCAGGACTGTCTAAGAGGAAAGTTTCACTAAATCCGATCAGCCGTAGCTATACACATTCGTGAGATTAAGTAACAAACATACTTAACAGAAATTCGGGTTTGATAAAGCTCTATTAAGTATTCTGAACTCAAATATTTTGATCTGGCAACACCAAACTTCACCCCAGACAGGCTTGCTTAGCTTATGACTGAGGTCCGTACTGTGCCCATACTTTATTCTTTTAATATATTTTTTAATTGTTCTAATGTCAGTTACATTTTAAGTACTAAGTTGATTTTTTCTTTTGGTGATTTGATCATTCTGGAAGTTTATTTCCATCTAAGACATAATATTGTAATAATATGTCAAACCGCGAAGCGAGACTAACAAGTATTGCGTCACCAATCACTTCGTTAAAATTCCAATAGTTATTACATTTATGTATAGCAGTATCAGAAAAGGATGTCCAACCTTTCTCCATTTTCCCGCTACGAAGTCTTCACATTGTTATACACACTTGTGTACAGCGAGTTTAGTAGGTTTACATTCTAAACAATATCATCCTACCATTTCACCAAGTAGGTTACAGTATAGTGACTTCATTCACACAATTCGCGGCAGTAAATTGTAGAATAGCTCCATTGTGTCTAGCTTTGAATCGATTTAAACATAATAGAACGAAAGGGCGTATAAAGGTGAGTGTACATGGTTCATAGGCGAAAGCCAATAAGTAAAATATTCGTATTAGAAATCAGAATTCTTACGATTGTAACTTTCTTAATACAAACATAATTTATATTATGAAGATTTCATAAATTTCAAAATATATTGGACACAAAATATATGAATATAATGTAGAGTTGAATTTATTGAAATATTCATAAATTACTAATATTCAAAATTATACAATATCAATTAACTGTTAAAATTTCATATTAACTTTCAATGGAATTTCATATTAATTCACAATAGAAATATTGAAACTTAAAGTTACTTAAAAGGAAGGACAACTTGTATCTATTTCACAAGCGTGAATTTCTCATGAAAGAAATCATCTACGGTATGTATTCTTTTTTCATTGATCAAAAAGGTAAACAAACAATTCACGATATAGAACTAAACAAACAATACGAACAAATTCTAAATGAGTTAGTCACTGAGTCAACTCTCCTTGATAATGCCTAATGTACAAATCCCATCTTTAAAACAGTCCAGTGACCATGGCGACGCTATATTTGTTTACGTTTTTGATCAATAGAAAAAGAATAGATCTTATAGATTCCGCAGTCAATGAGTACACCCCTTAACTTGCGTAATTCTAATAGAACTATATTATGTTTGCGTGGTTGCAAATATTGCAGGTGTTTGTAAGCTACAATTCCACGTCAGGTGGTTTTGTCGGCATCTGTTTTAAACTTGCAATTTGCATTAAAACTATTTATGGATCACTAACTTCTGTTGGCAAGTCGTTCTGTTCGTCTTGATAAAATATTATATATGTATATGCTTATATAATTTTTTTTGGATTTAAGAAGACTTCTTTTATTTTACTATAAAAAACTAACGGTCTACTTAATGGTCACAATTACCTAAATACAAACAGCAGCAGGAGATTTTGATCTGCCAATTAAGGATAAGCGATTAGGGTTAAAAAAGTAGGTGGATGAATTTTATTCTGGTTAACACTTAGGTACTGAAATACACCAGCAAAAATGCTGCTCTTATTACAATACTAGTTGGCGCCCGCGACTTCGTCCGCGTTGAAAAAAAAAGTAGCCTATCCTGTGTCCCGTACGTCTAAATGTTTACCTACTAAGTTTCATGAAAATCAGTTGATACGTTTAAAAGTTATAGAGGAACATACATACATACATACATATATACATACATACAGAAAAAAATTCTAAAAATCGTCAATTTAGTTTCAGTATCATGTATAGAGCCTATCTCTGAAAACAAAGTAAATTACTCCATGACCGACCCTTACAGATTTATTATTAATATTGATGTTGCTCTATATTAATGAGAGAGTGACTGTTTTCTTTATTAATTTGGTATGTAAAACGGCTATGACCACGAAGGTATTCAAAGACTTAGTGAGAAACGAAACTGAACCGTATTTATGTATTTAAAGAAAAGTCACAGTTATATTGCCAACCATCGATAATTGGTTACAAAAATAAATAAATATATATAAGTATTACAATACTCTCCCTCCCTCCCATGACATGAATAAAAAAATTAAGTTTTTTTTAATAAATTTTTGGGACTTTTACCTTATTTTCGACGATATTTAGTTTGAATAGAGCAATTAGGATTTATGGAATATAAATTTTAATTTGACAACCCTTTTTGATTTTCTGCAGACCAAAGTTATAAAACAAACATAAGCAGAATAAGAAACTTTAAACGTGTGATAATAAAATTTCAGTTTGTTGGTGCTTTATGCTAATAGAAATAAAGTTCTATTAGAAAAAAGTGGCATAAACTCGTTCGCACGTCGATTCATATTTTAAAAGGCAATAATTCATCCTTGCGCATGTGAGAATGGTTAAAAAAAACAAAAAAAGGAAAACAAAATGGCATCCACAATTCTATATTTACCTTGTAAATGTGTTTTTTACGAGCACCTTCGCTCCGCTACTGTAGGTTGAGGGTTTGGTAACAAGCGGATGCGGAAGCGGAATCATTAGTAGATACAGCACTATATAAAAAATACTTATTTTTTACAGTCAAAACATTTGTAGCGGTTAAATAAAGCGTAAAAGAAAAGTTGAGGGTGAAAACTGACATTTCTTTGTTACGGTTATTTTACTGTGGTCCTTTGTTAAACAATTATTAATTGTTACTACCGCAAGAAGGAATGCTCAGGTTGTAAACTTTGCATTGTATTTTAGAAAATAAATAAATTAAATAATTTTAGAAAAAAAAAATTATTACAAGTTTCTACTTCTTCCATAACTCCTTCAACGCGTCATATACTTCAGCATGCATATCTAAATCGCACTGCAAAAAAAAAAGAAAAACGCTTCTCTCGTCAATGAAAACACACATTATAAAGTAACTTATTTGCAATACAGAACGCTAACATAAAAGTTCATAGGCAGTTTATGTATTAATATTGAGTTTATGTTGTTTTAGAATATTTAATTGAAAAGTATATAGTATTCCTAAAATTATATCACTGATATAAATCTATTCTACCTTTTTCATTATTTGATATTTAAGTCAATAGTTTAAAATTTTATATTTTGGAATAATATTAATAAATCTTTCATTTTATCGACATGTCATAAAATTTCTATACTCATACTAAAATCTGTGCTTTCAATCAATTTAATATGTTTTCTTCAATTTATGTCGTCATAAAATCTTCATAAATAAATTTATTTCATACTGTAATACTATTTCGAAATACTGTTTTAACATTTGAAAATATCGTTTAGTTTGTTAGCATCAAATTATACTTAGTACTAACTACATATATTGAGTTATTTAATTCTAATACAGAGAATATTCTCTTGGAACTTCTTTTCATACTTTTTTGCAAATACTGTGATGTTTAAAGGAATGCAAAAAATTCTTTCGCATGTTAACGTTTGCACATAACGTTGGGAGCGGATTTCACAAAGTGATCAATTAGCATTTGGTTGCTAGAAGGCCTCTTTACAGATAGTGACTTTTTAACGGTCTAACGAGAAAATGTCTTATCTGTGTTTTACAACTTAACTCTAACTTGACAGTTCAACTTTACTAATATTTTTCAGCCTTCAGACGTATTCGTGATTTGTTGAACTAGAAGTAAGTAATAGGCTGCTTATAAAACTTTTTTTTTACTTTGTTGTAAAAAGTAAAATAATTAGTTTTAGAATTGTAGAAATAAACAAAAACATGTAAAAAAAAAAATTAATTTTTGTTTACATCTCTTGAACATTAAAAAATTTCATCTAAATTTTCCTTTTAATATGTTCATCCTTTCTTTAAATCCTTCTTTGGCAACTAAGGCTTTAGATTTTTTAAATATATTTTAATATTCTATTTAATTAATTATTTCCTAATGGTTTCTTCGTTATTATTGTGAAGTCTTGTATTGCAAGTGCAGCTAGGGATCTGAATTCTTTAACTTAAAATTTGAATTACATAGTAATTTATACACTTCTATTATGGATTTAATAGAACGTTGTCGTCTCGTCTAAACGGCTTCTTTTCGCGGCGACTGTCTGCCCTTTGAACGCAACTTTTTCCTTTTTCCCATACTCCCCGTCCGCACAACCTGACTTCGAGTTGACAAACGTTTTAAATAACTTGAGGGGCACTCGAATGCGCTATGCTAATATGTTCGCAAATAGATAGGTACTACCACAGTATAAGCATAGTACATCCTCCGACGAGCATGTCCATTTAGATAATATATACCTATGTTCAGATTTTATTTTAAATATCACGTTGTAAATACGTCATTCATATATAATTATATAAATATGTGTATTTAGTGACTGTTTATATTTGATTCGTAATATCTAAAATTATTAGTTTTATCTTCATAGATGATTTATATTTCCATAAAAGCGAATTTTCAGTTTATTGTCTCAAAAGGTTTTTTTTTTCATTAGATGACTTCATTCCAACAGTGTGTACAAGGGCTTAAGAGGCATCTAGCCCGCATTCCTTGTTGCAGAATTGTAACAAGATGAAGGCAGAGATTATAACTGGCCAATCAACGCGAAGTATTTATTTAAGACCGACAGAAAGACAGCCGAAGGGTTATATGAATGCTGGCAACCCCAGGGGGCCCTCGAATGGTACCTAGGTTGCAGGTACTTGCAAAATGCTAAGTTTATCTAAGACATAGTGTAATTATCTCTACTCACGTGTATATTTACAAATCGTATGTTCTTAAGCACGCATATCAAGTGGAACTTGAAACTTGAACTTGCCTGTATGTAGGAAGCTCTCTCTGTATTGTATCAGCCTGTATATATATTAAAAAATTCAAAAGCTGTTGCGACTATTTCTGGGCACATATCGACACCATAACTAACTAAGTACTGTTTTACATGACTATACTCGTATGTATTTTTATATTTTTTGGTGTGTTAATACGAATTTGATCTGAAGTTATAATATAGTAGGCAATAACCTCCGAAGTCGACATATTTTGTAACTAATGTCTAAAGTAATAATAAAAAAAAATCGCATTGTGTTCTGCTTATTATATGCACAAAATTTTCTCATTTATAGCTCTTTTCATAAGTGGAAACCGTGCCTATCTTATAGATACAGATAACGATACAGAAGGTTTAGATATTTCAAGCAAAACAATTTTATTTAAATCAGTTTTTTCTAATGTATTTTTTTTTTAAACTGTTGGGAAGTTGACTAGATATATCCTGTTGTCATATTGTCAACATTAGGGATTTATTCCCGAGGACAGTAATTAATGTCTCAATAGCTAGGCATTTCGTTGCGGTCACCAATCATCCTGCCAAGCTAAGTAAATATTTTAAATAAATAATAAATATCTACGTTGAGAATCGAACCCGCTATCTCGCCCTATGTGACTGGAACTATGCTAATGAGACACAGATACGTGCGGATATCGAATGGTGAAGGTTAAAATAGGCATTTGCGTTTATAAATTTAAATACGTGGACATGTTATATTCAACGGCTTCCCTGAGCTTATTCAATTATCAACTTCTAACTGATTCTAGTAGTGCTCATTTACTTGAATCATGTGTGTTCTCTGTTTAAAATAATGCTTCAAAACTAATAAAATGTTCAATCCGGAACATAGTGTATCTTTGTGCAGTTTCATCTAAATCCTTTGAATTTATGTATGTAATTGCAATCACTCACATGAAATCAAAATACAGTTAGATAAAATTGTTCATTATGTGAAGTGTACTGAATCATGTATTATCTATTAGGGCCTCGAACCCAGGACCACTAAGTCAAAGCGCCAAGGCAAGCACCTTAACCACTCGACCAGTGGACTCGTCATTACAATTTAACTGTGTTCATGAAATAAATCCCGCGATAATTTATCCCGTGAAACAAACACAAAGCTTCCCAACAAAGCGGAATATCTTTGAATTAAAATATATCTTAAAGCAATATTAAATTGGAAGTTACATTTAACCGTATTTAAAGCGATAACCCGACAAGTGTACATTCATTTAACTATTAGATAAAATCAAGTAAATGTAAATTTATGCGAGCTCTTAATTACTAAATTGTTGGGTACGTTTGTTTAGTTTCACTTTAATTTAAATTATGCTATATTTCTTTGCATTTAAATTATATTACATAATATAGATAGATATAGTATTTACTATTATGTAGATAAGATACTAAATGCATTTTTCTTGTCAAAAGGAAGTCAAATAATTTCCTTTACTTTTAAAAGGTCACATTTTCAAAAGGACAGACTTTCAGAGGGTCAGTTTTTCAAATCGTCAGACTTTTATGTTCATATTTAATTTGACAACTCATCCCAAATGTATAACTACATACATGTACTTAGCTCAGCCAATTAAAATATTTTTAATTATTTTATTCACTCAACCCAAATATAGGTTTTGAGAATCTCCTCCGTTTTTCGTTTTCGTCGGTTAAAAAACGGTTTCTTATTATCGAATAGAGTTTAATGATTTTTTTAGTATATATTGTTATACATACTCTGTTTAGTTTGACCAATAAATGTAGATATGGTTACACACGGCCACAAAGAATGAATAGCTTGTATGTACGCGAATATTACCAGCACATACCGATCTATTGCTGGGCAGTCGTTAAAGATGACAAGGTTTTATAATATGAGCAATGTCATGCAGCGTCACGACGGTTGTGCTCAGACAAATAATTATTTAATACTATCGACCCGCCCCCGGCTTTGCATGGATGCAATTTTTTTCTGCAAATCATATTAATATAATATTATACAAACTTTATTTGACATTATGTATGCATTTAGATATAGAAGTTACGTGAATAGTAAAAATTTAATATTTAATATTTACTCTTAGAATTATTTACTGTTATTTAAGTAACGTAAACGTAAAGTTTGAAGTATGATTTCGGAGCTAACTGGATTTGGGACAATAAAGAGAATACCACATAAAGAGAATTTGATCTGTAAGGAAAAACCAACAAGATTTCAGTGATAACATATAAATTTGAAAATTATATATTTTTTGATATATTTTAATAAAATTTACTAAGAATATTCAT
The DNA here is from genome assembly GCA_945859745.1 of Synanthedon formicaeformis. Lineage (NCBI taxonomy): Eukaryota > Metazoa > Arthropoda > Insecta > Lepidoptera > Sesiidae > Synanthedon > Synanthedon formicaeformis. The sequence goes on along the minus strand of OX243960.1, from coordinate 1,592,221 downwards.
TATCTACACTATATGATACTTTTACATACTTTGTTATTTTTAACAAATTATATTTTACGAACATAGAAATAGAATATCACAAAAATATTTTTCTAATTCACAATGTATTCAAAGATAAAAATGAAAACCACTTAGCGAGTGTTGAGTTCGCGACTAGGCAACTCAGGGTTACCTTATTCGTGGTTACAACTCAAGATTACAAAGTTGTAATTGACTCAAAAAAAAAATATTTCGCTTCGTACCACAAGTATTTTTTTTTTCGAGCTTTCATTTGTTAAATTATTGTGGCTGTTTATTTAGCTTATCTATATTTTACTTATATTATAAAAAGGAAAGATTTGTTTGTTTGTTTCAATTGAATAGGCACCGAAACTACTGGACCGATTTGAAAAAAAAAATCACTGTTGGGAATCTATATTATCAGCGAGTAGGTTACATTTTATAAAGCTACGCGGACGAAGTCGCGTGCAGCAGCTAGTGTTTAATTAAAATTGTACGATCATTACTTAATGTGAATATTAATGTCCGCACGAATTTTGTAATTTACTCAAACTTGGCAATTTTATATTTATTTTTTTGCTTCGGCTGAATTTATGGTCGTTGCTTAGTCGAGACGAAAGACATTTCGCATTTGGACGATTGAGTAATTACGTGGTCGTCGGCGCGCACTCGGCAATCTTCGGCTGACGCTCGGGCATTTTCGGTGTTCGCGCGCCCTGTTTTTTGCCTTGAGTCCGCGTCGGCGCGGGTAATTTTTAATTAAAATTTAGCGCATTATTAAGAAAACTATGCGCGACGTAATAGCGGTATTCCACTGTTATGGGAAACGCTTTTTTTTGTTTCTCACATTGTGTGGTGTTGCTGGTATCATTAACATTTTTATTCTGATTTATGCCGAAATAGCCAGTGTTCTTAAGGTGATGCGGTTTCAATTCGGAAATATTTTAAATTTGTAACAAAATGGAACAATAATAAAAATGGCAAATGTTTCGGCAAATATTTTTCGAAATTGTATATTTTGCCGAAACAGTAAAAAAAAGAAAATGAAAATTTTTCATATGCAATGGTTTCTGTGAAATTTTTTCAAGCTTGTGAAAAATAAACAAAAATAATATGACTGCACTTGACGGTAGGTGGTTACCACCACCTTAAACAAGCGACATCAATGGGAAACGCAAGTGCGCTTCTGACCCTAAATTGTATAAATTTAACTAGGTACTATGCTCTATTTTCAATACATTCTGACAGCTGTTAGTAAGCAAACTCAAATGTCATTGTCATTCTGGTCGAATCAACCGTGGATATTAGAGGTAAGGAGGACTAACTTATATGGGTGTTAAACTGTCAAACTAAAACTTACAAATAGTAGTTTGTAGGTTTTAGTGCTTGTGTACCATTGATGAATTGGTATGAATGAAACCACTGTAAATAAAATCTTAGTACAGCGCCACATCCCAATGCTACTACAGCGCCTCCTATTTAATGGTGGTCGACGGACACTTTCTCCTTCTGCTTCAGAGTTGGTCCTCCTCATAGCCATGGAATCAAAATATTTGTTTATTGTATGTTAATTTTTTGTTCGTTTATAAAAATATAAAGGAGAACCCCGTTTTTGGGTGCTTGATGTACAAGCCAAATGCTACAAAAAATCCTCTTTATTTTTACTTTATTACCTCGCCTAAAAAGTAGCCTCATTAACAATGGCCAAATGCAGAAAATACATGAATTTAATTTTTCCATACTTCTATTTCTTATAAATAGAATGTCTTCAAGAACGCACTTTGCTTTGAAATAGAGTACCTACTCTGTTTCGTGGAGTATGATGAATATAATCCATGATCATGATATAATAGTATTCTGTGAATATACTTTATATGTTTGATCCAAAGAACACTTGCATTTTGTTTTCTAAAATTTTATATCTTTTAGTTACGTAGTTAATTTAAAAAAAAACAGTAACATGCAAAAACGAAAATGTTCCTAAATAGTAAGTTAGTTTCATCGCAACAATATAAGATTAGAGAATTGCTCAGTATATTTTAACAATGTGTTCAAAGAAGTATTCTGTTATCCTTGCTTTACTATTCTCAATGTAATTGTAGGTTATTACATCCGCTCACAAGATGGCCGTCTTTATTTAAAGACCATTTTAAAAAAAAGAACGCGACTTTCTCAGATGCGTTAGCTGTGAACGGCTCTCGGCGGTTATTGTTTAAATTTTTAATTTCCGAACACAACTTTGATTGATCAGCGTTCAAAAACTGAGATAACGCTACACGACCCGCCCGACACCTCGTGTTTTTTTTTTGTTTGTTTACTCGGCAATGTCACCGCCCCACGCGGCTTTTATCAAGATTTCTGAACGATATTCTTTTTTTTAAATTTTCCTTTTCGATACAATGTACGCGGGAACGTTTAAGCCAAGTAATTGCTTGGTGGTATTTAAAAATGGAAATTGCGATCATTGCGCTTTATACTCTGAGCTGTAGAGACTGTATTGCCATAACCAAAATTAATAGAATATTTTTTTAATATTTATATAGGTATGCGAGCATAAGGTCAGGCATTCGGAATATTTGTCACATTGTGCACGCAATAGTGTAATTCCATTAATAGGGCGCATTACATACAGTGCTCGAATATTTTCTATGGAATTAAAAGCGAAAAGATAAATTGGCTCAACACACCAGTGCCACCTATCACGAGATCTTTAATTTATTTCTTTTATGCCCAACAAAGATACAGTACAAAAGATATAACATTTCTAAGTATTTTAGTCATAAATGATTCTATATTAAAAGCGATATCCTACTTGCAAAACAGTTAGCATTTTATTTAATTTCTTATTAACTTTGTTTGACAGTAATGTAAAAAATTTTTTTTTAAAAGAAAAAAATTATATTACCAATAAATACTCTCTTCTTATGAGGATTGCAATTGGACGAGTTAGCATTATTAATATCACTATTATTACAAACTGAAATCTGAAATAATGTGTTTTTCAAATAGTCAAAAAATTCAAGTGCAGTGCTTCCAGAGATTACCATATAAAAGTGCATTCTCTTTGTGTTTATAATCAATCAATACTAATAATAAATCTGTAAGTGTAGGAATCAACTGATTTTCATGAAGCTTTGTAGATAAACATTAACGTACGGGACACAGGATAGGCTATTTTTTTCTTTTTCAACGCGGGCGAAGTCGCGGGCGCCAGCTAGTACGTATATAAATACTAAAAAATAGGGTTCTGTTCGGCTTTCGAGTAAGCATTTTGAAAATTATTAAAGTATATACCTTACATTAAATTATTTAAGCTTTACATTTTCGCCTATAAGTGAGCTACATAGCTTAATATCGTAAAACATTGTTATTAGAACATTAAATGGACCCGCAAAAGCGCAAAAGACTGGTGCCAGTTTCTCAGCATTAAATGGGTGTTTATGAAGAGTTATCTTAAGTAACGGCCTTCCCGTTACTGTACTTGCGTCTAGATTATGCGAATAGATACAACTGGTATGCGTCGACTATTATTTTTGAAACAGAAATTGCTATGCGACCTTGTTTTATTTTATTTTATTTTGGTTTTTTATAAAGCGTAAGAAAATGTCATAATAAGATTTATATTTTTTGTCATAACAATGTCATAACAATCTCATAGAAAATGTCATAACAAGATTGCTCATGGATTTATTTTTGGATTGCAAAAGTTTAAATATATGTATTCAAAATTAAATCTTCATACTTTGTAGAATAATATGTTTTTTTTAATTAAATGTAAATGTAAATATAATAAAAATGTAAAAATATAATTAGTCTTAAATATTCTAGTTTAAAGATGTTTTTCTATAAAACTGGTAACAAGCGTAGATGGTATAAATAACCGAATAACCAAAAAATTTCTTTATAAGCCATAGAAGAAATTTTTATATTGATGAAATTATCTCTCAGAAGATCCTTTAATGCATTTTTTGTGTAATTTTAATTTTGTTAAAATTTATCTAATACGTCTCTTAAACAGCACAGCCTAAAAATGAAGTTGTATATTATAAAACATAGACTAAGGTAATTATTAACTGTTATATTGATGAAAATTATCCCTCAGAAGATCAATTTCTGTATTTTTGTGTACTTTTTTTGTTAAGATTTATCTAACACGTCTCTTAAACAGCACAGCCTAAAAATGAAGTTGTATATTATAAAACATAGACTAAGGTAATTATTAACTGTTATATTGATGAAAATTATCCCTCAGAAGATCAATTTCTGTATTTTTGTGTACTTTTTTTGTTAAGATTTATCTAACACGTCCCTTAAACAGCACAGCCTAAAAATGAAGTTCTATATTATAAAACATAGACTCTAATTATTAACTCTTATATTGATGAAAATTATCCCTCAGAAGATCAATTTCTGCATTTTTTGTGTACTTTTTTTGTTAAAATTTATCTAACACGTCCCTTAAACAGCACAGCCTATAAAATGAAGTTGTATGATATTATAAAACATAGACTATAATTATTAACTCTTATATTGATGAAAATTATCCCTCAGAAGATCAATATCTGCATTTTTTGTGTACTTTTTTTGTTAAAATTTATTTAACACGTCTCTTAAACAGCACAGCCTATAAAATGAAGGCAAGCAATGAAAGTTAGCCGTAACAAATGAAACAAATTGAAATCGCTACCCTAAGCCTCTTATTAGTATTTATCAAGGCAATTGCGTCTGACATAAACTGTGTTTAAAAGTAACAGGGAATAATGCAGTGGGCAATTCGCGTGCGGTCAATGTTTTTATTCTATAATCGTCGGCTATTTCTATAAACGACAGTCAAAATGCTCGTTTTGTGTATGATGCATCGGTATTATCAATAAGCTAGTAAATTGTTTCCTATTTTGTAATTTAAAGGCTATTTTGCTCGCCAATCATTTACTGTAAATGCTGTATTCTTTTTATGTACCCAACGTACCACGACAACGACTAAAAATATATTTAACTTCAAAGTCACTTCTTCGCACAATTCGTACGAAACAAAATTGTGCGAAACCACTACTTAACCAAAATTTTACTGGTAGTGATAAGTGGTTACCGTCGCCTATTAACATAGGTGCTGCAAGTGCGATGCTAGATCTGAGGATAAATGATTATGAATTAGAAAGGGATAGGGAAACACAACAGCACACATGCTGTTTTTTTACTCTGGTTTTGGTTACAGCTGCCAGACGGTCTGCCCAATTTGTGATTTAGAAACGCAGTTATTAATTTGTATCTTAACTAATATAATAAATGCGAAAGTATGTCGATACCTTAATTCGCAAAACGAATAACTCCACTTTTGGTTAAAAATGACTTTTTGATACAGGAGAAACTTAATAACAATTAGAATTTAATTTTTAAAAGGTCTATCGGTTAATACGACCCATAATTTCCAATGTAAAATTGTCTTTTTTCTTTTTTGTCGTATCATACAAAAAAAAATTATAACGTTTTTAGTCTCCCCTGTCAAGTTTGCCTCAGAGGAGTTATTTGGTTTGCGAATTAAGGTATCGATGTTTGTTTGTTTATTTGTTACGCTTTCACGCCCTAACTACTCAAACTATCGACATGAAATTGGTATATATACATAGTTCGGGGTACAGTACAGGACATAATATTAAGAGTGCATTTTCCCCAAGAAAAGGCTGTCCTCGATGGATGCTTAAGAATTTGCTAGAACAAGCTAGTGGTATATAAAATAATGATATAAACTTAATGAAAACTACTTGATATTTGTGACCCATGAAACGGTAAATGCTTATGTTGTGACGGCTTTTAACCGGACAAAGCCGGTTATATGAGGTTTCATATGCATAATTATTTTCTTATAAAGTAATTGAATGCTGTACCTACATTAGACAAGGGAACATGGGTGGGTTCATTCAAATATGACTTTTATTACAAGTCTTAAATAAGTCAACAGATTAACCAGTCTCCTGCTGTATCTAATTTGTAAGCTACTGTACAGCTTAGCGGCTACTTTAGAGGAAGTAACTAAGTTGGTTATTTGAATAAATCAAGTACTAGCCTTTGAACTTAAACCAGAAAGTGTAGTGTATATTAAAATTCCTTGAATTTTAATACCTTACAACTTTGATAAGTGTGAAATCATCAATATTATTATTATTACTAATAATAAATCTGTAAGGGTTGGTCATGGAGTAAGTTACTTTGTTTTCGGAGATATCGTGTTTATAGGCTCTATACATGATACTGAAACTAAATTGAGCATTTTTAGAATTAAACGAATTAACTGATTTTCATGAAACTTGGTAGATAAACATTTAGACGTACAGGACACAGGATAGGCTACTTTTTCCTTTTTAATGCGGACGAAGTCGCGGGCGCCAGCTAGTATATAATAAAAAAATGGGAACCTGACATAACAATGTAAATCAACTATTTGAAAATATTTTTGAAGGCCTAGCATTATACCTATGTCACTTGACCATCATAACCATAATGTTAGGACAATTACGGCCTACGCGGTTTATATAACTGGGCTAATAACATAATCAGTAGGATAATTGCGACGCCAGAACTGGTAATCCTTGTTTATATTTGAATAAGAATATGTACACCGAATGTACTTGGTACGGTAATGGAACTTATTTATAATACTAGTACTGCCTAATACAAATTGTAGTCATAAATAAATAAATATGTAAGTTAATAAATATAATCAAAAGTAAGCAAGAAACTATTTAATAGCTACTTGTGTGAAATAAAATATAAAAGCTTTAAAATACTCGTATTAATATTAATTTTAAATTTTAGAAACCATTTCTTTACATCTATGATAATATAAAGCTGATGTGTTTGTTTGTTCATTTAAAAAATCATCAGCCCAATTCTTGAGGATGATTATAGGCTATTTATCATCACGCTATGACCCTTAACCCTTGGGCCACGAGACCAACGCTCGAAGCGAATTCGCTCAACGCTGACGCTTGCAGCGCTAAGCGAATTCGCTGCTAGCGTTGGTTTCGTGGCCCAAGTATAAGAAGCCGGAACGAATAAAGCCGCGGGACACAGCCAGACTCTCACCTGTAAAACTTGAGTGAGTTTACTGTTCCATGTGTAACGTTGTGGTCAAAATTGTATCTATATGTAATCGCATATTAAAGTTAAACAGCTCATTGAAATGTTCAGACATTAGTGAGTATTGATTTATGATAACGGTAGTACCGTGTTAGGGACGCGTAATTAAAACCGACTGACAAACAAACGCTACTACCTACATGATTTATTGTTGCATTTTGTGTGGGTTTTACATGAAACTCTCAACGCTACGCGGAAAATTGACATTCTCGAGATTAATATCAGTGTCGTATACAGGATGTCGTATCGTCCACTAAAAACATATAGTTTAAGTTAAAAGTACTAGTTAAAAGGAGGCAATCTCATGATATTTTAAAGCTTTATAATTCCTATTAATATTATTAATTCTAAAATGAATTTGTTTGTTGTGCTTTCACGGTTGAATCACTCAATCGATTCGATCAACATACATTTATAAGCGTATTGTTAAATCCTAATGAAATTAGACACGTAATTTTTATATAAGCAATCCTTAATAATAATGCGAACGTTACTTTGTTTGTTTTTACTCAACCGATAAATATTGAAATTTTTCATACATAGTCAGGTGTGAAACATCAATAATAATAAAACAATTTGGACGACTTAGGAAAAATAAATGAATAATAAAAATTGATTAAACATGTTAGACCAACAACTAATCATCAGTATAAATGTAATAAATTTTATTCTCCTACATCCAAAAATACAAATATCTCATCTTAATCTGCGAACACATAACTTACAGATTGTAATCCAAACAATATGGTGATTAACTCCCCATACAATGTTACGCTTAATTCAATTGATCAAGATTCACCACTAGACCTAATTACATTCTGCCATAACTTATGATTATGACTTGGTAAGCCATTGTACAGCCAATGAGAGCCTGAGATGCTGGGAGCTTACAATGTGAAGTTATTAATTACACTAAATACGATGTTAATATTGCACCGCTCTGTTTCACTACGTATGTACTATCCCGAGATGCTATCATCTATATAAATTAAAAAATCGCTAAGTGTAAGCTTGCAACTCGAGAACGGGTGGACCAATTTGGCATTTTTTTAAAATATTCATTGAAGTCTTATGAAAGTTCTCAGGAAAGTTCTTATGGAGAGAAATATTGGGAAAAATACACGAAAGAACATAAAACCCCCATTTATTTTCGTATTTAAGTTGACGTAAAAGGCCTCTTCCAATCTTCCACACCTCTGTCCTGTACAATCCTTAATAATTTCCTACATTTTTTTAACATTGGGATACCCTCATTGATACCCTAGGTAGGAGACGCTGGCAGGTTCTACTAGACTCCTACGAGTTAAAACTGCTACCTCTGCTATTTCATCTTCCCATCTGCATCGTTGTTGTCCCTCTTTGGGGCCTACCAACATACAAATTAACATTACTGTATTTAAATTAACTTCCGTTTAGTGTTTAGTTAATTCTCGTGTTGCTTGTCCTGTGAAATATGCCCTCAGATTAAAACGGCCGTCCACATAAGTAATGGGAGACCAGCTGACTACCGTCTCTGGCCCGCTTTCTACACCTAACATAATGGGCAACAATTAATTATATACAATACAAACTCGGTTGTTAAGAGTAGATACGGGAAGTGAAATAACACTATTTATATTCTAGAAAAAATTTAAAGAAATACGAAATCAGTTCGAAACATCTTAAACAAATTCAATTAAGAAGCATTCCGGAATAAAATATATCCAAAAAGTGAAAGTATGGTATATTATACATTTTAATAAATATATTACATACTACATAGTATGTACATAGTACATGTTGTATACTATATAGTACAATTATATTATTTATGTACTGAAAAAGACTTTCGCAAGTTGCAAAATATTCTCTTTGTCTAATATTCTCGGGTAAATGTAATTATAAAATTATATATTTAATTTTATACTTCAAAAATAAGATGGATTATATCCATTGCCTCTTTTAGACGTACATTTAAATTTTAAATAGAAATAAAAATTAACTGTAAGACTGTAAGACAAACATACTGTAAGACGTCTTGTCGTACATGTAGACACTGCCTTAATTTATGCTGTTATCTTTAAATTTCCCCTTTATCCCCTCCTAAACCCTTATTATCCTTTATTCTTCTAAGCGAAAATAACCGTTAAAATGGACCGTCTTTTTTTTTATTAGAGATGGGTTTGCTCTTGGCCAACAACCAGCTGTGTAGCAATGATGAGGCCTTATAATTGCTACACAGCATTGATCCAAAACTTGGCCAAAAGGAATTAGTCCGAAATAGAGGTACCGACAAGATGAGGATGGTAACCAAACCGTCTGACTGCCATCAAACTTTGATCAAAACATAGTAGTCCTTATAGAAAATCAGCATAAAATTTAAACAAAGATCTGACTCCACTGTTATGAATGAACCATAATATTAATTGGCTACGTCTAGTCGTTGTCTCCCGACGTCTTTTTACGCGTTTTAAATTAAGCCATAATTCGACATTAATTCGTTTTTTAGTAATAAAATTGATGCTCGCAGACAGCCCTGGCTAAGTCCGCCATATTTGTATGGTAATGAGGTACGGACATTTTTGCTCGTTCGTTTGCATCTAATATTTTACTAGTCGGTGAGCGTCTTGTTTATTCGTTCGCTTGAATAAGACATTCTGTCTGATGAGAGTATGTTTCAGTCACTAATGATGTGGGAGATAGGGCTTTTTTGCCATTCCCAACTAAATGATGGGGACGTGATCTGAGTAGCTAACTTTGAGAACCTACACAATGTGTTATAATCATACGTGGCCATGAATATTTAACCTTTGATATTTATTCAGAGGAATTTCACTGTTTATTTGTTTAAGACGAGCTGTGATCCGAGGTTTCGTTTGACATAAAATTCGTCTTTTAGAAGTCTTAGATAAATTCTGAATACATATACATACGACATCTTACATTTTTAGTTTTTGACAGTTTTCAACTTTATCATGATTTATGTTTCGTACAATTTTATTTCTCAGTTATTTATAAGCAACTCCATAAAAAAGATATTGCATCTAAAATTCAATTAAGAATACTCCAGTAATTACATCAAACGTGAAGATATGCCTTTTAATAAACCTGTACATTGCCACACACCACAGTAATTTTAAATTACACCCGTGTAAACAAGTTGTTACATGAAAACAAATTCCTTGCAAAATGTTCTAATTAAAACGGTTTAGTAGTAAATCATCGACTTTCCGATTTCAATTAAACATCCCAATGGGTTCAACGCATTAATCATTGTAGTTAATAGAACGACCTAGACTCCGTTCCTGGGTTGCCACCTGCAGTTATTTCAACGCACAGATAATAATGTAACTCGACTGGATGTGACATGTCGTGCTAATTACATTTGAGATAAACCTACAATCATCACTATAATCACTACACTGGAAGCAAAGAACCTACCAAACCTCAGGCCAAAAAACTTACCTACCTTGTCTAGCAGACAGCTCTCTGCTAGATTCTTTAGATAGAATTTTGGTACAAAACTCAGTTTCTGTCAGAGAAAACGCAGTTTACATGGGTGAAACAGAAATTATGACCACTTGCTGTAATGTTAACAGAAAATAACGTTACTAATCTTGGAATATACGAAGTACTGCAAAGCGTGTAAGGTATAAGAGGGTATAATGGTTGCAGACCTATAGTTTTATCACAGAGGAAATAAAAATGAAATATGTCTAGCAAAGCGACGCAATATCATACATTTTTTTTATATTCTAGGTTAACAGTCCACTTTATCTATATACGTAAAAGTTTTACATTAAGTTAACAATTGTATTGTAATCTATTCTAAACATCTTAAATCTTAAATAAAATAAATCTATTTATTTATTTTTTCAGGTAAGCAATGATTTGAAAAATCTACAATCAAGTAATCAATCTGTAAGTATATTAGTATTATTAAAAGTTTGGGAGATCAAAACAAAAAGTGACGTCAGAATTATAGAAAGGTTTGTAATTGATACTATAAGTACGTAGTTGTAGCAGGCGTACTGCCTTCGGCAGTTATAAATTAGGCACTTACGGAAGACGCCAGATGCCAGAAGAAATTTCCCTATCACTGCTTAATTCCTTATTCTTAATCCTACTGAGCAGCCTGGATCCACCGTAGATCCTTTTATCAAACAAGCGGTGGATCCAGGCTGCTTCTGAAAGGTCCAGCAGGTCCGAGGGGGACAATGTCCAGCAGTGGACGTCCTACGGCTGAGATGATGAATTCTATTAAATTCGGTACTTGTAGCACGTGTAGTGTTGTTTGTGTTAATAGGATACTGTAGCCACCTCATCAAGTAGACTGTCTTTCTGTACATAAAAAAACGGTTCGTCAACTTTCGTAAGTCCAATGATTTATCATTGGTCAGCCTTAAAGAAGAAACATTTTTGTCCATTCTACAGACAGCGTACCTTAGGAGGATAATGGATAAATAAAATTAGGAACGTATAGGGAAATGGGCCTGCCATCACTTACTGACTCACTGAAGCACAATGGCATACGTGGTGTTATTTCACTGTGGTCTTGGTAAAGGCTTGGTTAACTCATACCATCACCACCCCTTCAGCTCCAGCCATTTCCAGTCAGGTTCCGCTTTAGTGCGATGTTGTATTCATTCGAAAGTTAATTCAATAAACTCATAGTACCTGCCGCTGGCCCTTTACTGATAAACCGGATTTACAATATTACTTTTTGATTAAATTAACTATTCTATGCTATTCACAGTCCTCCATATTCATTGTGCCGTTTTATTATTTTAATAGTAGCGATTGCAAAAAGTTTTAAATCAACAAGCAGATATTTGTCTACTTTTTATGATAAAAGGCTGTCTAAACTTGATTGCATTCGTCACCTAGGAAAGTAAGCAAGTATAATGCAAGTGTGGCAGACGGACTTTTGTTAGGGTTTGCGCAGACAAGGGACAGTTCTCGCGGACGTTTTTTATTATTATTTTCTATTTAATGTTTGGGACGTTTACCGTATAAACAAAGGTATATCAGCTAAATTATTCCCGGTGACAGGTGACTTTAAATGACAGTTTGGCCTACTTGACGTTTGTGAAAGAGGCGCTTAGTGTTAACTACAAGTCAGGATAGTAATAGTAAAAAATGTACATAAATTGTAAATGGTATGGCTGATTTCTCTGCCAGGTGTAATGGAAATCCTAAAGTATTTCCGTATCTTCCGACTAGGGAATGGTTTGCTATAACCTGAGGCTGTAGGATAGAGGTCTGTAGGACGTACCGTGTAATGAATAACTGTTATTAGGTACTTATCTTTAGTGAGGTCACTTCACTTCCATAAATTATATTAGAATGCATTATGTTTCTCTTTAGTAAATGCAATAAATAAGAATAAGAAAATTGGGATTGCGACATATGAAATAATTTTTATGTATTTTATAAATTTGTAAGTTTATGAGGATCGATGTATGAGGCAAGTGTGTGACTGTTTCTTACCCTTTCAAGTGGACCGTCAGCCTGTCTGCTTCTCTTAATATTATAAAAAAATCTATCCTTTCTTTACAGATTTCTATAAAACTGTATAACATAAAATATCAGAATAACACACAAGGAAAAACTAGTACCTAAGTAAGTACCATCATAATTTAAAATTAACAATTTATTTGTAGACTGGCATATTATATCATTTATATAATATAGTATAACAATAACTTTTTTACACAATTGGAATATTTGCAGTTCAAGATCTGTGTTGGAGTTTTATAAAAAAATATTTTCTTGTCAATTGATGTGACATAATGCTATTTCTAGCCCTTAATATTAAGCTGTTAAAAGATTTATTACAAAACAGAACATAAGTACAGTGTTCAGAAATCACAACCTGTTTCGCTATTAACGGAAATCTAAACGACATAACATTACACCTTAAGATTAAGACGACAGATAAATCTAGACTTTCACAGATGTATTCATAATTCCCAGATAGGTATTTAGTACTTGCTGACGACCTAGATACTGAATCGGTGGCGTTTTAACACCACGCTTGTCGCTCGAGGGAGATTGCAAGTCATTAGGTACAGTCGAGGAAAGTAGTGTAGCGAAGGACTGAATAAGCAATAATTTGTACATTTTTTTTAAAATAAGATCGGTAGGCAGGCTGACACAAGCACAAGCAGGTCTATTGACACAAGCAGCGGTATAGGTTTTGAAATTGTTCTCATAAACGTAGTTCACTAGTCCACTAGTACACTACTACACTCGTTGCTAGTAAATTTTAATACAGTAATCGAAACCAGGATTGGGAGGAAAAAGGACACATTGTCAGGCTAACGTTGCCTATAACACAGGTGTTGGAAGTGCGCTGCCGATCGATTTTAGGTAAATAGGGAAATAGGATCCTTACTCCTTCACCAAAATATGGTCTAGAATCCGTAACCGATAACTTGAAATACAACAGCACATACATCGCTGCTTAAATTCAAAAGTACCACAAATCAAAAAAATTAAAAAATGTTTTTATTGCAAAAATACAATCACAATCATTCATATTGTATGTTGCAAAAAGACTTATGGTTGTTTTATTCCATATTTAGTATATTTTGATATATTTTTTTATATTCAAAAATAACTTATATGCTTATATCTCTTCTAGTATTTAGTTTATTATGACAGTACTTAAAACATTTAATGCTAGTTAAAAATACGCTTCTAACGATGTATAATATGCATATATTTGATATATATCTAATAAGAAAAAAATAGGAAAAAAATAATTTTGCCTATTTTTTTGTAAAAAAGTGTAATTTTGATTTGTGGTACTTTTGAATTTAAGCAGCGACATGGTGCTACTATTTTATAGTAATGTGGTAATGTAATGTATGTATTGTAATGTTGTAGTTTATTTTGTTAAATGGTTTGACTAAATTGAAGACTGAAAACCTACGTCTGAAAAAATATTACTTACTCGAAGTTAAAACTATATTTTTTATTTTACATTTTCACTATAGTAGGTGGACTGTTTTTTATTATTATTTTGAATACCAATAGTGGCATAAAACTGCTTCGACATTCCCCATGATGAGCTTAAGTGAATGGTTCTGTTAATGGGTCCCAAACACATTTTTATTGCAACTGGATAAATTTTATGAGGTAAAAATCGCTAACGCGGTCCCCAATGATCTTTTTCGATAAAAATCTGTGCCACCGTTTACGACCATTTTGGACAAGTGGACGATCGTTATAAAATATACATTACGTGAAAAACTTTTTAAAACAGGCATTCAAATATGCTTAACACTCGTATAAAAATTATATATACAAATAGAATATTAAGACTGTACTAAAGTTTAAAAGACCTATGAGAAAAACCAATAATATTATACAGAGAAAAGATTTGAATTTTTGTTTAGTAATAAAAATAAACTCAAAAACCCGATTTTTATTTTTATTATTATTATTAAAGTTTCTTTCACCCATAGAAAGCTTTATTATCAACAAGTAAGTATCAATAAGCTATAATTTTAAAGTTACGCGGACGAAGTCACGTGCAACTATTTTAAAAAATTATAGAAATTTCTGATGGATTTTTGTAATTGTATGATTTTCACTCGGTAGGAAAAAATCGTTAAGTTAACTTTTTTACAAATTTATATGGTCTTGACATTTTGTATTTAAGATAAAACTAAATATACTTACAATATTCCAAAAATAATTATTTATTTCTTGGTGGATAACTCGCATTACCATCAAGTTAACCTATCTAACTCCCTATGTCACAAAAATATTATATTATCTTCATTAGTATTGTTGACTTTCTGTGGCTCGAAATAGTTCATCCTTTGTCACCAATAGTTAGAAAACCTATAGGTATAGTCTATATACCTATAACCTAACCAATCGGTGGAATACCTATACCTAACCTATTCCACGAAGGGAATAAAACGCGAATTAGCAAACCAAGTCTCCAGCACGAGCTGGTTTCGAATTCAATCAACCGCTCAAACCGCTACATGATCTAAATGCCTATCTCTAATAATAAATTTATTATATTCTATAGCGAAGTGTTATAAGATCTATTGATCAGCGATGACAGCTGAGAAATAGTCTCGACCAGTTGCAGATATTACATTATTACCAATTTATGTGTCAACCTGTTCCCCCGACTTTACCTGTCTTATGGCTTCACGTAAAATGCGCAACTAAGCAATAGTTATTGCAACTTGCAACGTCCACTCTTTGAATTGCTGCTTCAAAGTACTAACTTTAAACTGGTAACTGTAAATGCTTCCTTGCTTCGTGTATAGCCAAGGGAAATGTACTAAAGTGTACTTGCGTTTGCAAATATAGGTAACTCAGTCATTCAAATCAGTTAAATATAAGTTTAATTATATCAATTGATTAAACGTGTATCAATTAAAAAAATGTTAATTCATTTTTTTTTTACAGAAATATTAGTTTTTTCGATTTATATGTTGATATTTTATTATTCAATATTTTATTATAATGTCATGATTATAGATTCTGATATTAATTATAATATAACTAAATAAAAGATATGTCTAGCCAAAAAATCATTAAAATACATTATGTATTTTTTTTATAATTAAAATCGTCATTAACTTCACATACTTAGATACTGTTCTCATAAACAATATAATCTATATTATGATACATAGATTCAGTGTGGTCTAAGAAATGGATATTTGTTTATTAAAATTGTGTATTATTACTAAAGCGAAGTGCCATGTTGCATATGTTCGCTAAGTTGAGAAAAAGTTAATGGGATGCGACTTGCGATTGCGTTAACATAATGATCAAGTGTCGCAACGAATATAACAAAACATAGGCAGGCGTATTTGTAAGGGTTTCATTCATGACGTTAAATCCTAGTGGAACTGGTCTATGCAGGATATCGGTTGTCCACCATTAGCGTCGTCCATAACATTTCGTCAGTAACATAATGACATGTCCATGAAAATGTTTCAACATTTTTGGGTTTTTTTAATCTAATTCGTGTAACTAAATAAAGAAAAGGCCTTATTTTCTGTATTAGTCATAATTCATAATAGGTACCTACATATTATATCAATACTAATAATAAATCTGTAAGGGTTGGTCATGGAGTAAGTTACTTTGTTTTCAGAGATATCGAGTTTATAGGCTCTATACATGATACTTAAACTAAATTGACCATTTTTTGAATTTTTTTCTGTATGTATGTATGTAAGTATGTATGTTCCTCCATAACTCTTAAACGAATTAACTTATTTTCATGAAACTTGGTAGATAAACGTTTGGACGTACAGGACACAGGATAAGCTACTTTTTTTCTTTTTCAACGCGGACGAAGTCGCGGGCGCCAGCTAGTATTTCATAATATCCCAAAGCTGAGCAAAAAAAAGTAATGTAACATAATTGAATCAATATAAGTAATCATCAAAATCAAAATCAAAGCCCGACGAAAATATATGAGCAATAACAAAACATACGAGTCAGAGAAAGTCGCAGGCAAAAAGATAGTTATGAAATACAAGAAGCGATGCGGATAGATAGTGGAATAACGAGATATGAGTGTATGTTTACCTAAATAAGAGTGTATGTATAACCATAGTTATTTGTTTTTGAAGCTCTTCTAAGCAACATATCATAAGAAATAGAGTCTATTTCCCTAGACTCTAGGCCTTACCAGAATTCGAAACTCCGATACCTAATTGTAGTAATAGTAGACCTCTTAATCTTCTACTATACTCGTAGTCTAGGTATTCTATTAACGTGGACAATCAGCTTGCCTACCTTTACAAAGAATACTTTGAACCCACAGTTTGAAGTTTTGATCCTACCAAGGAAAAAAATCCCATGATACAAATGGGGACTGTGATTTTTATTTTTATTTTTTTATTTTTAAAGTACATGCTTAAAAATAAATTATATACAAAACATAATATTGTTACGTGTTGTTAGTTTAAATTAAGCTTTTTATTTATTGCTTTATAGCATATTTTTTTATAAGGCTCTATTAAACCTTAGTATTATACATGTGTATGCAAGTATATGATTAATACGCGCCGTTACCTTGTAATCTGTTCCGTCATCAATCATTAATGATTTACTTTGAAGATACTTTGGTTTCCGCGTAATTCATTAGACCTAGATAAGTCCGGCTTACTAATTATAGTGCCTTTAGATGGACTGTGTGAATGGAGATATGAATGCTTGCAGTTTGATTGGAGATGACTGAGCGATGCAATGGTAAGAAATGGTTTGAAAAACTAGGCGCTCGTATATGTACGGTTAAAGCTTACTAGTGAAATCTTTCGGCGTCACCTTTGAAGTTAACTTGTGTTTAAAAACACATATCTACTCATTAGAAGATAAACTTAACAAACAACACATATAATAATATGTAGATGATTAGCTTAAAGTAAAACATAAGTACCTACTTACACATTAAAATCCTAACTTCATTATAAATGCTAAAACGAGTTTGTTTGTTACGCTATAATCATGAAATTTTACATACACGTTATCAGGGATAGAAAAGGACATTGGGGTACTTTTTGTCCAGAAAAATTAGGTACTAATCCCGAGAGATCATCTAAAAATAAAACAAATATTCAACGCCTGACCTAAATATTATATGAACAATGAATATGTAAGTAAACGTTTTAACATAAAATAAACGGCTTGTTGTTGTTTTGCCACAGTTGTTGATTACCACATGGGTTGTTCCAAACAGTTCTACTATTAGCTCTACGATAGAACTGTTTGGACAAAAAAATTCCAACTATATAGTTCTACTGCATAGTATGACAGATTTGACTCGAATAAATTTTATGAAACAGGTACTGTCGCTATTTAATTCTTGAGATTTTTAAGTATACACTGTTTATATTTTATGTCTTTTAGGTTTCGATGGTTTAATGTGAATTCATGATAATATTCACGATTCGCAAAATTTACCAATCTTAAACACATCTGTTTCGTTAGATTCAGTATAGATACATCTATATACTACATAAATCTCTCAGTGTGAACAACTTTGTGTTTAATTGAAAATATCGATTGATAGCCGACCCTTCCTTCTTATTGACTTCAATGACTAGCGGTTTCTCTCCTGTTACTTGTTATCTAGAACTTGAATTAATGTCGATTCCGAGATAAAATATATAAAAAAATAGGTCGTCTATAACATTAACGTATATAATTAAACAGAATCGATTGGAATAATGTTATTATTTTTAAATATTAATATTAACTTTATCTAATATTATGACGACACGTTTGGTCTAGTGGTTAGGTTAGCTGTTAACCAAACGGTCGCGGGTTCGAATCCCGTTAGGGGCATATGTTTTACATTTGTACGTGAGTCATGGATTTTTTGTATTTATAACATGTATGTATTTACAAAAAAAGTAAAATATGTAGTATATCAACTGTTTGGTATCCATAATACTAGCATAAGTTGCTTACTGTGGAACTAGTTGCTGCGTGGAATGTGTGAAGATATTAAAAAAATATTAAAAAATATCTAATAGGTAACATTATACTATAAAATTCTTTCACTAATAGTTAAAATAGAATTAAAAAACAAATTAAAACATTCCAGCCAATTTCCAATAAAGTACAAATGCAAAAAACCGACCGAACTTTTTGGCTAACACATTAATTTGCTATAGCGAAATTTTCTTAATTAAAGCGAGTTCTATTAATATGTAGAATATCAAATTATTAATACACTTGTTGGTCTTCTCCTCCATGTTAGGAAACGTCTATTAAACTTTATAAATTCAAAAGAGCTCGAAGTTGCTTGACCAGGCCATTCTTTCATCTTGACTCATTTGCTCATTTTATTACATAGACTTTCTCTCCGACTATACACGAGTTTGTCGCTAAATTTACAATCAATGGCCTTTGTAACATTATTATTCATTAGCTGTTATACAAATATTATTGAGAGGTTTTATTGTTAGGTCGGCGCTGTAGGCACCCGTTGCCGACGTATGAATAATTCTTCGTTGTGCAATCTCCTTTTTACTAATGAGTCGTAGGTGTTAGTTGCCAATAGAACCGCATATATCTATCTATCCATCTGTGTATGTAAATAAAATTTAAAAAAACAATTACAAAATGAATATGCAACAAGTTAGAGTAATAAATAAATATATTTTTCTTATTATATTCCGTTTAATAATAAATATTTGCGGGAAATTATCAATATTACAATATGTGTAATTATATTTAGTGATATTAATTAAAATATTTAATTAATATTATTACATTATATTATCAGTAATATTAATATGTATTTGAAATAATAATAATACATTTAACTATACCTATACGCATTGAACATTATTACTTACAGGACATTTCGCGTTTGTGGAGGGCGTGCCATCTCTCATCCCGCGATGTAATGTTTCATTGTGTTCAATCATTAAGTGTTAAGAGTTTTGGATACGGTATAATATTTTTCTGTCGCACAGAAAAAAAAAATTGGCAATAAATTAGAAAATTTGGCGAAATGTATTTGGTAATGTTAAAGTCTATTGAAAATCGAGCTTTTAGCTAAATACGAGTATTTTAGCCAAAAGCAAGATTTAGGCTGGTTTTTTAAAAAGTAATTTTGGCTATTTTAAGAAAGTAAAGTTTACTCTGGATAGCCATTTGACATCTTTATTGGAGTAAATAAAGTGTAACTAATAGTAAATAAGTGAGTAAAAATTTTAACTATTTTTATGAAAACTACTTGGAGTGATCAAAAGAGATAATGGAACTAATTTTTTTAACCCAAATCATACAGAGATTTTCTCCGAAAACTTTGCAATTACAGTTATCATTTGTAAATCTCATGAAAATTCTATTGTTCATGGAATTTTCACTACCATAATGTTTCAATGATTAAATCAAGTTGGCGAGAGATAAGCACAATCTGAGTGTGAGTTTAATTAAGAAGCAATACCGTAAATCCACATTACATAACTGTGCTCACGAGAACGTCTGAGCATAGTTCTTTTTTAACATTGATGCAATACTCGAGCAAGCCCTACTCATTCTAATTAAGCAGCCGCCCGGAGATTTATAAGATATGGAAGCATTAGTGAGATTTATACTTAATACTAAATAATGAGATAACACTAATAGCCCGGCTGTGTCTACTTAGAGGCGGCCCTAGACTGGCTAACTTTAAAAATAACCACGGACAACGAAATATAAATAAGTTGACCGGTCGCTATTTGTTTAATTATACTCTTTTAAAAGATACATATTTAATGATTTTATTAAACTTGTTAAAAAGTGTATTGGCAAATTAAAATATACACATACTTATTTTCATTATAACTTCAAACAGAAGTGAAGCTTAAACCTTACATTTGTAACTTTTTTGTAAAAGCTGAATTCATAAAAGACAAATTGATGTGACCAAAAGGTAACCCTTATTATTTTTCATCATAATCATCTCATTATAGGATTTCCATTGCTGACATAGGCCTTCGCTAAATTTCCCAGTAGGACCGATCAGAAACAGACTGGATCCAATGTTGTGGGTGGACGTCCTCCGCTGAGTATGCTGCTCCGTAATCTATACTCAAGAACTTTTTGTCTCAAGTTCCTGTATACGTTTCACCGTTCCTGTATACGTTCCAAAATACGTCCTCGATCCAAGAACTCTTTAGATATTTGACAATTCAATTCCTAACTATTTGTGCATTATACATAAACTGTCTGTTGATAACGTGTATGAAAAAGCCCGGTAAACTAAATTATTTACAATAAAATCCGACATTAGGTATGTTAAATAACAATTATGGAACATTACTTAATACCGTATTTATCATTTAAGGGATTATTCCGATCAAGCTTGTGCAAGAGGCCAATGTCTGCACAGAAGCGCGTTCGGATATTTTATACTAATTTCGCCACGCTCACCACTTTTTATTGAATCGATCGAGCTCGTACAATACATGTAACCTTTTGTAATTTTTTCTATATGGAGTGTGTACATATGCAATATTTTGGGAGTCACAGTGATGTAGTTTAGCAATTAAAAAGACAATAAATAAGATAAAATTAAGGATAAGAAAATGTGCGCTGGTATCCCTCTAAGGACTCCTCAAAGGATTCGTGATCAAATTAAATCATCTACAATCAAGTAAATATCAGCTTATCTGCTCTCTGTACCTTAAGAGAATAAGAGTTAATATTCTCAGTAATATATAAAGTGAAATTTTAGTATATTATTTTTGCCTTTTATCTATGTGTATATACACTGTCAGCCAACCTGCCTGTTGCCCTGTACTCTGAAATTTATAAGACATTTTCTGAATCTTATATGAAGAGTAATATTAGTATGTAATATCCGAACAGACATGCGCAACTTGCAACCAGTTATGAAAATTAAAGGCATGGCGTGGGCCGCGCGTGTCGTCAGCTTGTATCACACGTTAGACCGTCTATACACGAGCATATTACCGCCTACACACCAGATTTTTTTCACCTTTTTTTTCATGTATTGGATTTCCTTTACTTTCATTCCACAATATAAAAAAAAAAAAACAAGTAAAATTTTGGTATTTCAGTATTACATATTTAGTATAATTCTTTGGGGGTATATATAACAAGTTATTTCTCTGCTTGATTCCAACCAGTCATTTTGATTTAGTACACATTCGTCAGATTCTGCTTTCGTCATAAATCGAAATTTATGAAAAATATGAAATTTAGTTCATTATTTTTAATTTTATTTAAATTTTCCTTATCATAATTTTTACTCAATGATATGATATGATCAATGATTTTCCTAAAAGATGACACTAAAGCTTGTCAATAGAAAAAGGAATAGGAAAACAAAAAGCTAGCCGTTTTATATAACTATATATTCATAACATATATGATTGCGGATGCACATGAATATATATATATATATATATATATATATATATATATATATATATATATATATATATATATATATATATATATATATATATATATATATATATATATATATATATATATATAAGCCATATATAAGCCGGGAGCGGGTCGCTAGCTTAAAATAAAATTTCAAAGTAAATAGTTCATTCAATATAATTATAGTTTAAGTGATAACAGAATTTGATATTCGCTTTATCTTATGAAACTGATTCCGTTGAGTAAATTGTGTTTTTATTAATAACAAGTCTGTTACTTAAACTCCCTGTAATGCCTTGACTTACAAGCCAATTACATCATTCAGTTTAACCGAGGTGTTTGGAATATTATATTACAATATAAATATATAAGTATTACGGTCAGTATGAACCTGGTATGAACCTGCTTAAAGTTTATTTGCGAAGGAGTTATATATCAAATAAACAGATACAATCGATGGATTATGCAAAATCTCATTCAAGACCGTTCAACTGTTTTATTAAAATGAACCAATCTATCACTTCCATGAATTGGTCACTCATTTATTTTAATGTTACTGTTGTGTTTCATTACTGTTCTGTTATACAACAGTAATTCTGTGACACTTGAGTTGAGATAAAAATTAAGGATTGTCTTTTCTCTTACGGTACAGATCAGATGGAAAATATTTTTATGCACTAAAAATAACAGGAACATTGTTATAACAGGAAACCAAAATGAGAATAATAATAATAAATCTTTTAAATGTTTCTTGGAGTCCTGGACTATTCGATCTTGGTAGAGAAAGAAGATGATGCCTTTGAGATGACTTCCATTGAGCGCATTCCATTGACTGCAGTAATTGTCTATTATATTCTTTGATTTTTGTTCCATATAATTATAAAATTTCATTCTAAATTTAAAATAACAGCATGACATATCTATACTACTTAGCGCCTGTTTCTCAAACGTCAAGTAGGCCAAAATGTCATTTAGTCACCGGTAACCGGGGAAAATGGAGCTGATATACCTTTGTTTATACGGTAAACGTCCCAAACATTAAATCAAATATAAAAAAAAATCGGCTATCGAATGATGCAGTAAACCGAGTGCATAATTCAATATAACAGAAAATGATTTCTAAAAGTAACTAATCAACACTTTACTTTTAGTTCGTGAAAGAGGCCCTTAATTAAATTAAGCTGAAGAGTTTTTTTGCTTAGTTGAACTTACTCTGAACTTACTAAACTCTACCAGTGAGATTTTAAAAGTTATGTTTGCATTTGATAGCCAAATTCTTGAGGAAGGTTATATAGGCTACCGCGAATTACCGATAAGAGCCGACATGTGCAGGCCTTAGGCAATTTAAATTATACAGTTTGTAGTTTATAAAACGGGGTTGAGAATTCATAATTTACAACAGTCACAAAGCATGTGAATAGAAATATACTTACTGAAGATAGGCAACCATAATAGAGAAGTTCTTTTATTTTCTATATATATGCAGAATAGATAAGGAATTAAATCTTCATTAAGTCACCAACAAAAAGTGTACACGACCACTAACAGAGCAACTAGAAAAAGACAAAAAATAAATCACCTCCGATAGAAGAATTTGCATATTTGACCGGTGTTCTTTTTTAAAAAAAAAACATGTTCGCACCTTAATTAATAGAGTTCGATGGACTTAGAAAATTTATAATTAACATTTTTTTTAACTTTTTAATCTATGACTATTGTGTTTTTCAAGGTTAGAACACTCATGTCTTAACTTTTAAGTAAGGTTATATTGTTTTTAAAACGCCTTCAAATCCTTGCAAAGTGCACATGTACTGAATTGTTACTTTTTTCGATTAATTAAACTGCAATTATTTGTGTCTTAATACCTACATTATAATTTTTTTTTGAAATGTTTATGATGAAATATTAATTTGTACAAAAACAGTAGGTACTACCTTAATGGTCAATTTCTATTTGATAGTTGCCTTACAATAATTTCTCGCTCGTAATCGTGTACAGTTGTACCCGCGGCTCCCACAGAACTGGTATAAACCGTAACGCGAATGGTATAATCTCATAAGCGATAGCGATAAATATATTTAAAATAGTCCTGCAATCCGAATAAAAAAATAACTTAGTTATTTTCAAAAGAGAATACCTTCTAACATTGGTTACTTGGTTGGTCCTCTAATCATAATAATATTATAAATGCAAAAGTTTGTATTTTTGTTACTCAATAATGCACTAACGGTTGAATGGATTTAGACAAAATTTGGCGCACAGATTAGATATTGTCTAAATAATTTGAATCATTTTAAATGTAACTGTAATACAACTGTTTTTGTTACAAAAAAGTGCCCACGTAAATCGCTTAGTTCTTAAAACTTGTTGCGTTTAGTAAATAGTAATTTTAGAAATGTACTCGCGTCAATTAGCAGCGGTATTTGTTGGTCTCATCGCTTTTTGAGATTCATTACTTATGTAATTTTACTATTTGAATTAAGACGCCGCACATGTGCTATGAAAACCGTTAGAGTATTTGATTATGATTTAACTAAACGGTATTTTTTTAATTTATTTATTTAAACTTATAAAAAATGCAGTCTTAATTTTTTTTAAGTTAAAAAATAGCTATAGTCTTATTTTTCAAATTTTCATTAAAGGGAATCACCACTGTAAGAATAAAATTAATTAAAAAAATAATACGATAATAATTTTTCAGACATTATGTAGTTTGCTTTTGATGGACAATAGTGACTTCTGTATGTCCCCTATTAATACTAAAGGATAAAGGATAAGTGTTGAGGTAGGTTAGATGAATTTTCATGGTGGTTACCTGTCAACATGTGGCCATTCTTCAAGTGAAATTGTATACGTACATTTTCGAAGATTCCTGAAAAAATGTATGTAAATCCTGTTTATTTATGCCTCGAAATCATTTTTATCTTTGATCTGAAACGAATAAATTCAAGTAAAACTTTACAAGTTCACAGATCAACACCTCCTTAAAAGGTTCGCGAAATCCGATACCCTTTGAGCATGCTCACACCGTAAAAATCGAGAACCCTCAATCAACAATTTTACCATGTCCCAACAACGCGGTAAAGAACGGGAAAAAATAAACAAATGGACGTCAAATGACATTTCGTTGTCCAAAACATTTTGTGTACCTAACAAACGGTACAGTCGAGGAAAATGAACGATTGGTCTCAACAATAAAACATCCCTGCCAAATGCACTTCAAAATTTGTCGTGTTTTCAACTTAAAACACCTTATTGGGATTATTGTTAAGGGATTATTGGGATTTTAGGCATAGTATTTGTGTCAAACATAATTACTGTATTAACTTTTTTATTTTTTGTATATTCTTTTCTATCTGCGTAATTTACTCATCAATGGTCAAGAAGTCGCTTTTCAATATTACGGTTTTATCCAAAGACTTTCTAGTTATCTTTGTAAGTATCACTTAGAGATAGATACATCTTTACCCTTAACTATTTGTGTACTATATGAAGCATGGCTTAATAATGGCAATTTTCTGAGCATTATCTGGCGATATGTGTTGCCAAAATCTGACAATACCATTAAAAAAACAACATTTGTAAGATTAAACTCTAAAAGAGTGATAGTTTTAACCATTTTCTTCGAAAGTACATTTGTCGGCCACAAGCAAGGTATCAGATAACTCTTCCGCCAATAAGTAGGTACATTCACATCTTGAGTCTGCTTATATGTCTCAACAAATCCACACTTCATGACTCACTCCATGAATTTTTAAATAAAATGGATAATGAAAATATCCTCAAACTGAATTTATTTTATAGTTTCTTAAATTTAGATTCCCAAATATATTTTCATCTACAACAAATATATACATATATATAAAGCTGAAGTTTGTTTGTTTGGTTGTACGCGCTAATCTCAGGAACTACTGGTTCGAATTGAAAAAATCTTTTAGTGTTTTTTTTTTTTGGATAGTCCATTTATCGAGGAAGGCTATAGGCTATAGAGAACGCGGACGAAGTCGCGGGCACCAGCTAGTTGTGTCATAAAAGGCCTGTCAAATAATCGACCGACTAACTTGTTACTGCATTTTCTAGTTTATATTATATGCTTTCCTTATCCATCTGTCTCAGGAGTCAAATCTCAGCAGGGTCAACTTTGCAAATTAAATCTGGAAACTCTTGAAAAATCTTGAAATCTCAGAAAAAATTTGGACTGGATCTTGACAGTCCAAGATTTTTGTATTTTTTTTATCAATTTGGTTTTTCATATCTGGAC
This sequence comes from Synanthedon formicaeformis, assembly GCA_945859745.1. Lineage (NCBI taxonomy): Eukaryota > Metazoa > Arthropoda > Insecta > Lepidoptera > Sesiidae > Synanthedon > Synanthedon formicaeformis. The sequence continues at coordinate 1,565,940 of OX243960.1, read as the reverse complement.
TACCAAACGGTAATAGGTATGACTTTTATTGACCCTTCTAATAACTGTTTTCATTCAGACAAGTTCTAGAATGAGAGGGACAAACTTGTATGGAGTTCTAATGGGATAGGCTATTAGCAGTAAAGGTACCAGGCCGAACTCTCTATCCTCTCAAACTGTAAGTTTTAAATAGTTGAAGCATTTTTGTAATAATTCACATGAAAACTATTGCATAAATTACACGAGAGATTTTATCTAAAATCTTCATACATTATCCGAGCATCTGTAAGATTCCAGTAGATCTTATGGAAATTTATATCAAATTATGTCACAGGTAGATTTATTGTGGAATAATATCGTTTCCTTTAAAAATACTGGTTTAGTATTGGCGACTACATTTTTCAACATGCAACACACTTAACCTGCTTTTTTAATTTGATTTTTATTAACAATATTACTATAAGCTATACAAATTCCTACTTTTAGAATGAAATGACTAACAATGTTTTTTCCCATACTTTTGTTTTTTAATTTACCATAATAAATTAATTATTACAGGTTTTGTACCTTAAGCTATCAGTATTATTCACGTTAAGCTATCAGTATTATTATATTTTAAATTATTTTTTGCCAAAAATAGGCATAATGCTGCTATCTTCCCACCTTTCATCATAATTCATCATAATCATAATCATAACGCTGGTGTTTTTATCAACACAGTATCTTCATTACATAGTATAAAACCTACCATCAAATGGACTGTCAGCCTGTCTGACTTACTTAAATTTTAAAAATATACATTCAATGTTCGTCTTCGTGTCAGAGAGTAGGAAACTGCTTCCGTACACACAAGACCCAGTTCAAGCTCAAGATCGTTCTGCAATCGTCTTGCGGTCACATTATAATTGAAGACGACATTCCCAGTAGCGCGTATTAGAATAAAATATCACATTAGTCTATATTGCGTAATTGTAAATAGAAATGAACCGTAACACCTTGATATTGAGTTCATATTGTAAATTGGCGAATGCTAAAAGGTTTGTCGCGATGTATTCTCGCGCTCTCAGATGTCATTTATCTCGAAGAGTAGGCTTTCACGTCTAGATTTATGTTATAAGGATACATAAAAAGGGACACGAGTTTCATATTACTTAAGGATGAATAGACAGGGGAGCTTTGCAAATAAACAATTATAAAATTACAAAAAGTCGGTTATTCTCAACTTTCTTGCGTTGAAACCACACACAGAAATGTAATGTGGCTTTGAAAATAGTTGTTGATACAAAGGTATTAGCGACCCGCTCCCGGCTTTGCACGTAAGCCTTTTTTCTGCAAATTATATACACAAACATTTCCGTTAGAGGTTTCGTTAGGTGGTTTAAAAGAAGTTAGAGGAGAAACAGAATATAATATGTAATTGTATTATAGATTTTTGCATATATGTACTTGTAGTAATTTTAACTTGATTGATGGTGGTTGATAATATTAATTTGCATTACTGAGAGTCATATGTAATAACTAGCTTCTGCCCGCGACTTCGTCTGCGTTGAAAAGGAAAAAGTAGCCTATTCTGTGCCCCGTATGTCTAAATGTTTATATACCAAGTTTCATGAAAATCAGTTAATTCGTTTAAGAGTTATGGAGGAACTTACATACATACAATACCTACACTTACAGATTTATTATTAGTATTGATATTGATTGATTGATTGATTGATATCAAAGGGCCTTGAATGCAGATATTTTGTATATTGGCTATTGTTGGCCACCTCCTGTCAACCTGTCTGTTGTTCTTTTTAAAAATAGTCAAATAGCCAATAATTGGTTCTCTGGAATCAGTGACTGTAGAGAATTTTCCACCTATTTCCATAAAGTCAAGAGCACTGGAGCTTGTGTGTTATCTTAAAGAAAAAAAAAAAACAGAAATAAAATACGTAATTCATTTATAACAAAATTAATTAATTTTAATTATTTCAATTAATTTCTATAAATAAAGTGGCCATTTCAATGTTAGTTTTAATGAACAAAAGACTGTGGATACCACTGAAAAGGTCAGAGATCCAGCCGATGTACAATCAATTAAAGAAATACGATACGATATGCACTTTATTTACACTACGTTTCTGAGAACATGCTTCTATAGTCAGAGTTACCGGAGTAATAATTTTAAAGCGAAATAGCCACAATTGCTGTATCATTTTAAACAAAATAAACTAAGAGAAGGACATAGCAAAGATTGAGAAACTTTCAGAATTTTCTAACTTTAGTATCATTAAATGAAAAAATGACTCAGTAGAACATAAAAAGAAAAAATAATGAGTGGGAGGAATTTTTTTTTTCATACATTCTACACAGCACCATCTGATACCAAAGCGACTAATGGTTGTATTATGGATACCAGACTATTGATATAGTACATAGATTACTTTTTTTTGTAAATGCATACATATTATAAATACAAAACATCCATGACTCAGGTACAAAGGTAAAATGTTAACACATAAACAATTGCTCGTAGCGGGATTCGAACCCGCGACTGTTAGGTTAACAGCTAGGGTTACTAGCCAAGCCACTAGACCAAACGTGTCGTCATTAATTCATAATGATCTATGATATTTTTGTGTTTTTTATGTCGCCCAGGCAGCTAGACTGCCCATTAGGATATGTTCAGGGAGAAAATAGAATGAAGAGTAGAAAATGAAATGACAAAATAGAATCACATAACTTACAATGGTCTTAAGTTCTGGAAGTTCGAAAAATTCGAGTTATATAAGTGGAATAGTTCAGTCTAATTCGATCTACTCAAGTGGAATTATGACTTGAATCTAAGACTGGCCATCACTCAGTGGAATTAGTTTGTTTCAGGTTGCTTTCAGTCTGATAGAGCACATTATCGCATACATCCAAATATACCCTTTGAATTATACGATTAAAAACAGTAAAGAAAATTTGCATTTCAAATTCAAGACCTTAAATCTTTTAAAGATGAAATATAGCCAGTGAGTCGTAATTAATCCACATAGTTGCACGACAAACAAAGGCCTTACTGATATGAGATCTGTAAACACAGCAGCGAAACACCAAATGAGGTCTCATTAAAGGTATCATCAATTAAAAGCAATTTATAAAGAAAGTGATAGCCTGAGGAATGCAGGTCACATATCCGATACATTTTTTAATTATCCAACAATTTTGTCGAAAACAATTCAAACTCTATTCCTATTTGTTTTAAGTTCCACTTTTGAATGAATAGACGAGTAAGGTGTACAACTAATGGGTCTACAAATCCTTCTGAGTGCGGCCCTGGTATTGTCCTCTCAGAAGTTTATTTGCTCCTTACACCAATGTCGCCTCCCTTACCTTTTTCCTTTTAACGCGCGGACAATTTTTAAAAGGCGTATGTTTGATACCATTATTGTGTGCCAATCAGCTTGAATTACAATGTCCTTTACCCACGGCCGAACTGAGAAGGAATCTTTATTATTTTTGTTGCAAAATCATTTATTTATACGTTTTTGTTTCGGGTAAACAAGGCAGCTGTTCGGTTTATTTAGATGAGTCGGCTTGAATGCGGTTTGTGAATTTAAATAAATTCGTATTTGATGCTTTGGATACTTACGTACTATTCTTACATGTGTAAGGATAAGGTATAGCTTCGGAGTATAAATATATTTCAATTGTTTCCCGTTGATTTATGTCAGGAGACTCCTGTTTGGCAACTTGAGCTTCTCTGACAGTTCAAAGATAAACAACGCTATTTAAAGTTATTTCAGCCAATTTTTTGTATGCATTCATGCCAGTTTTGCATAAGAGACACATCCGCGTCTCGTTATGCATGACGGTGTAAGCCATTAAAAGTATTTCATTGGCGTACGAAGATTCCATTTACTTACTTATTTATTCGAAATATCCGCTTTTCAGATTCCCAACGCTCGACATTATATTTTATTTTGTTTAACAGGCCTCTTTTTAATCTCTTGTCCAGGAACACCATTAACGTATTAATACACTGAACGATTTCGGATATAATTGAACAGTTGTTTAAGAATGACGCATTCGCAGGCGGCCTCAAAGCACTATCGAGTCCAAGTCGCTAATTGAGACGTGATAGTCAATTTTAAAGTAACACGTTTAAAAATGCGTGTTAAATACCCCTGTTGTTAGTTGAGAGTGTGCAATAAATCTCATTGTGAAGGTTCTTATCTCTCATACTGAGGTAGCCGATATACCCCCAGTCAGCTTGCTTGAAAATTTAAATTTAAAACAACTTAAGTAGGTACTTTGTGTCGGCCGCGTTCGTAATCACAAACGGTCATATTCTAAAGTGGTCGGTGGCATGACGTAGTTTTTATGTATTATTTTTGCCTTCCATACATTCATTTCTAGTATTCGCATATGCAATATTTGCTTTGGTCCTTTGATGTTTTGGTCTTTGTGGGCTTAATTTTTTAAGTATCATTTTATGGAATCATATGTATGTACGTGTTAGGTTATTATTTTTTCATAAATTCATACCTAGTTTTTTAACATTTTTAAGTACTCACTTCAATAGAATATAACTTATTAAACTATAGACTTTTTATTGCGTTAATCACAAGCGATTTTTTTGCAAATAATATACGCAAACCTTCCATGTTTATCACTCTTTATATTAGTGAAAACCGTTTAAAAATCTGTTGGGTCTTTTAGAAGAAGTTAGCAGAGAAACAAACACAGGCAGACAGCGACTTTGTTTTATAATATTAATGTATAGATAATAATTTATTTAAATGATAAAATTGACGCATCTTTTACCAAGAGTCTCTAATGTTTAAAATTTTTAACAAACTTTTCAACAAATATTTTTATTGACAAAAATATTTCAATTGGAGCAAAGTGTCACAACGAGTTCTCGAGATAAATCGAATTTGCATTACTAACATCCTTTGGATTATGCTAAATACAGTGACGCCGTGTGTGGCAACGAAACTGGCTTAGTCCTTATCAAAAATCTCTTCATTAAAGCCTAAAATACTGGGCCGTACGAACGGGCCACGGACTTCTTTCCGATCTCACTTTAATAAGGTAGGTACGAGAAATCGTCCCGAACTGCATGCATAAACCCAATGTACTGGCATCAATCAGAGTTAAAAAGGTAGCCCAATAATAATAAAGTAAGCCGAGGATCTGATTCGAGCATTGTTTCAACAAATGTGCTTCTCGGAATAAGACTGCGAGTATTTCGCAATCTCTCGGTCCAATTTCATACGAATAAATGGTTTTGAGAGCCGAATTTCGCTCTCGATTTTGCACAAATTAAGAATTTTGCATGAATTTTGCACCGCGAAAGGTAGTTATCGTCATGTGCTCAATCGTAACTTTAATAAAGTGTTTATCAATAACGCGTACAATAAATTTGGAATTTTATTAACGCTTAATAAATGAAACTGAACAAAGTTGCATGATTCGTAATCGATACATTATCATCGGAATTATCTACTGGGGAAGAGTGCACTCAAGACGAGCTTTTTGTTGAAAAGCAACTTTATTCTTATCCAGAGTTTTCCAGAATCATCCTACACTTCCCAGAACTATCCGCTGGTCATCATTGCTACTGTCTAGCTGAACTAGATAGTCTAGCTAAATTAGCTAGACGGTAATATTGACCAGAACCCAATCATCAGAACGATTAGGATGTTCAGAAGAAGTTAGCGGAGAACATTTATTATTTATGAATAACATGTAGAAGTTGAACGTTAAAATATTACGAGTACAAATGAGAACATCTATCTAAATACCTAATTTTGTTCAGCCATAATCTGTATAAATTATAATATAATATTTATATAATATAATATATAAAAAAAAAATTAAATATTATATTGCTCATTGAAAATAGCTCATTGAATGCACATGACTTTTACGTGACCTGCGAACAGTAACTTCGTAAATCAATTATAGACAAATTGTACGTACATAAACATAATTGCTGACACTACTAGTTTGAATTATATAATTGCATGCAAAGAAAAATAGACTCAAACACCAAACGATTAGTGATCAAAAATGTTTTATTGGTAATTGATAATACGACGTTTGGAATTCAAGTCCCATAAATTTATCTCGGCCACAAGAGCCGAAGCAATTAATCAAGTGGCGTTGTCACATCCGTAATATAAAAGAGATTTAAAGAGGAAAAAATGATTTCGCGCTAATTATCGGTGGTGTTTCTGTGAAGTTTTTTTGGACACTTAGCAACACCTACCGAACCCAATTATCTGCTTATTTGGTGTTTATTATACCTTACCTTTCTTCTAAGTAACTTTTAATGAAGGGCGATAGGCAGACTGACGGTCAACTTTGTTAGTAGACAAATAAACTAATGTTTGCATACAAAGTCCATCTCGGGAGTGTATAAATAAAAATAAAAAAACTATATAAATCACCTTTTTTTTATTTTTTTTTTTGCAGTGCAACTAGTAACGTAAAATAAACATAATTTGTTTCTGGCAATATTGAGAACCTTTCTGGCAATTTCCGTGTCGTTCTCGTTTGAGTGCTCATATACTCGTATTTCTTGCTCATAAATAAAATCATTATTACATAATAGGAATATATGATATTATATGTATAAAAAATTTAAACTTTCTACTGTCTTAAATATTCAAATGTATATTTAATACACTGTACGTAACAATATTATAATGCTAATAAATTTGATCAACAAAATAATTTGCAATACACAACAATTTTATTGCCAAGCAGATTAATTGGAAAATTGCAATTTGAATATCTATTCAAAACATTCATACGCAGGAGCTCATCAATAATGTGTTTATAAAGTGAAGGACCCCACAATTCGCTGATCAATTCTCGTTGCGTTGCATTAAAATAGTATTAATTAATTACGATGGTTATCCGTTAGAGGTAGGCAATTAGTCGTAGACTCTGTGGTAACCCCTTTTGATGCCGGAGAATTGATAGTGTACTTTGTTAGTTTCAAATCTAGGTGCAAAATGCAACCCTAAAGGCGGGTAACGTGACCCTTCGCTTTCAGATTGTTAGTCTTTCCTAACAAAGACATAAAAAGTCTAGATCAAGTTAAGAGAAACACAACGAAGTTCGCCATTTAAATGTGTGAATAAATTCCTTTATTTTGTAATTTCGAATAATTGTATAGAGAAAATAAGTATATGAGTAAATGTAACGCCTAACAACTTTATCGCTGTGACGACGGTGGCGCCGCCACCGCTGACGATCGTGGCTCCTCCACAATTTTTTTTTAAATTATTAGATGAACATTTTTTTCTGTGTGTCAAATTTCATCCAAATCCGTTGCCGTTTTTGAGTTATTAAGTAAAAAAAATATTATAAAAAAATCCAAACATACAAACTTTCGCATTTATAATATTATTAGGATTTAGTAATATATTTCTGATAAATTGTTTGACATTTTTTTTTAATTTCAGATGTCAGCAATCGATCCGGACTGCGGTGTGAACGCGATAGTGAATTACACCTTATCGGAAACTTCTGCTAAATCTCAATTCTCAGTAAAACCTGACACAGGAGAGCTCTGTCTCAATTCTGCCTTGGACCATGAGACTAATAGCGACTTCGAATTTCCTGTCATAGCTACTGACAGAGGTAAGTTAAATTTAAATTTGTTATAGTCATGTTATAGTATAAAAAGCAGAGAAAACCCCTAATACTCGGTTTTCGATTCTGTGAATGATGATTCAAACTCGGCGAAGGAAATACAGCGAAGGATACAGACAGAAATACTTCTTAGTTATATTATATAAAATTTACATTCTATAAAAGAGATTACGGATTACTTCGAATCGGATACGGATACTTCGATACGGATCCTAATTATAAATCACAATTTTTTCAAACACATTATTACCATGTGATTATAAATTTATTACAATTTGGTTTGGTTTACAATTTGCCTTCGTCTTACGAAGAGTCTATGTTTTGAAATAATTTTAGACATTCTCGTCCGAGGATAACAAAAAGGGGAAATTAAAGAATCCGACGAAAATTGCCTTGTTCACAATTTACACTTAGCACATAGAAATAAACGAAGGGAATTGCTCAGGAGCGGCAGTATAGCAAGTCGCAAAATAAATTCCAAAAATGTTTGCAGGCCGTTGACCGCCTCACTTGATTTATTGGGGGAGAGGCGACCAACTATTACTTCTCTTTTTGTTTCCACCACTCGAAACTTTGTAATGCCGCGTTCGCGAATGGGATTTTAAGGTTTTAAAAAGTACACACCATCGTGCTACTCTCACGTTATTATCGTTTAAAATTTCAAGGTTTTTACTAAAAGGTTAAGCAACACAATTATTAAGAAAATAAATCTGAACAGACGCGTACGCATCTCCACATAAAACTGCTGTTTTCTATGAATTTAGCCGAATAAATGTAGATACTGTCTCAGTAGATACTGCATTAGTTAGACTATTATAAAAATAACTTGAATGACACTCATTGAGTACTGATACAGGATTTTTTTTAAATTATCAAGTTAAGTTAACTTCATTTATTTTATGTATAAAGAGTATACAAAACAAGTCTTTATTTAAATATCATGTTGCCAATATCAATCAGTTCTTATACAAATATTTCCTCCAGTTCGTTTGAATATATCAGTATCTTGTCCAAGTAATTCTTCCTAAAAAGGCTCGCGTCCCAACAGATACATGTTAATATCTTCAATGTTTCTTCTTTTATATATTGGAATAGACAATCCTAGACTTAGTAAGGACTCTATTTAAATTTGAATCTGTGCAACATTCCGCGAACCGCTTGAACCGTATCGTGTGCAATCCTTTCCCATCAGTTGAATTATTATTAAACTCGTTTCCTACCTGGGGGAAGGGAAGACATGGTCTGTTTCTACAATTATTTAACTAAATATAACATAACTCATAGTTTATATTGTCAATTTAATTAATATTCTCACTGTATCTTTGACAAAGATAGAAATATAAAGAATATTTCTGTATAAAGTATCAGATTAAGTTCGAACCGCAATTAGATATTCCATAAAAAGTATAAACTGTTGATTACCTATCTATCTCTTTGAAGTAATCAAGAGAAAAGTGATTTCTATGCAAATCATGAGTGGATTCGTTATTGCTGTTTATTATAGGTTTATAAGTTTTAAAATAATAAATATCAAAAATAACAATAATTTATTACAATAATTCAAAAATAAAACAGAATTCAGTCTAAATTCTGTTCAGCTATTTTGTGATATCACAAAGTATTTTTTAATTTTAATATCAGAGCATAATACCGAACAAGGCCGAACAATTATAGTTCGCCAACATTGTACCATGAAAACACTGACATCGGCATAAATCAGGCGGCTGTCAATTAAACATAGCATTACAACTACAATCAAAGCATCAATTATTTATTTATTCGCAGGGGGCCTGACCACGACCGCTATGGTGAAGATCCAAGTCCTTGATATAAATGACAACGTACCATCCTTCACAACTAAGGACTACAATGTATCATTGAAAGAAGGTCGGATATCATCTGTGGAACCGATAGTAGCTGTGTCCGCAGTGGACGCTGACTCTGGAAAATTCGGAACAGTGACCTATAGAATTGTCCACGGCAATGAGAACGAAATATTTAGGGTAGACAGGAGCACAGGAGAGATTTTCGTTGCGAAGCCTTCTTTGGTTCAAGCTAATACCAAGTTCGATTTGGAAATTAGTGCCAACGATGGCGGTGGATTATCGAGTCCTCAAAATGGAATGGTACATGTCTCTGTGATGCCTGCTGGTGTGGGATCAGCGTTATTCGACAAGCCCAGATATAATTTTCATGTAAGAGAAGATGTCAGACGAGATACAATTGTTGGGAATTTGAAGGCAACAGTTGGTGATAGAGGTAAGATTTTTTTAAATATTTTTAATTTTAGGGTTTTTTTTTCTAGTTTGTTTCAAAGTTCGTCCATAATTTTTTTAGGAGGTAGTGACTCAATTTTAATGTATTTTTTATTGAAAAACAATAATAGACAATATTTTAGATAGAAGAGTCTCTATATATATATTTAATATCAAATACCTACAGTCCTACTCGTACATATTACATTTATCAACGAAATTTAATAATTTTAATAATTATACTACATAAATATTTATTTACTATATATACTGCAATGCAATTAAGTTTACACTTCACTATACTTCTTACTTAGGTGTTAAGTTATATTTATGAAATCTTGATTTTATTGTTTGATGATCCCCAGCGAACAGTACCTTATTAAACTGGATGAAAGGTACTCTATGTTCTTTTCTGTATCCCTCACAATGTGTATGCATAAATTAGGACGCGAAAGCGTAATAAATAAATAAATGGTAAAAAAAAACTTTTTTTTAAATATTTTATTTAAGTGCCCTAAAAAGAAGAAAATAATCTTTAAATTAAATATAAAAGCTTGTCGCGAGATTTGCATATTTTATAGGAAACATTTCTTTCATAGAATTAGGCAAGACTAAGTTAGTACACAGGTAAATCTCGCGACAAGCTTTTATATTTAATTTAAAGATCATTTTCTTCTTTTAGGGCACTTAAATAAAAGCTTGTTTTTAAAAAGTTTTTTATCATTATTTTTTTTTTAATTTTTTTAGCTATGATTGAGGACTAAAAAAGTTTAGTTTTATTAGTTTTTCGTGTTCTTCTAAGCAAGCTCTTTCATTTGATACCCATACTGTGGTATTGCAGAAAAAAAAACTAGTCCGCCATCTTGGATGCTCCGCCATATTGGAATTAGAATGACGTCACATAGCTAAGCATGTATTTGATTGTCATCCAAAGTAAGCGTGTATACCAAATTTCAGCTCAATCGGTTAAAGATAACTGATTTAAAATTCAGTTGCAAGATTCCATCCGGACAAACATACATACATACATACATTGCAAGTTAATAAAAAAAACTTGTACAATAAAATAATCACTTTCGCTTTTATAATATTAATTAGGATTGTTGTTATCTGATTTTCTGATTACTGCACTACATTTTAGTAGCAGCCCGAAGTATTTACGAATCCACTAAGTTCAACTAATGATAAAAATATTCAACCAACCCTTAAGACAAGGACCAACCCTTGCGAGCACAACCTAATGTCATATGAATTAAGGTACAATATTGCACAACAACTTTTAATTTAACTCCCAGAAGTATTCGCATGTAAGAGCACAACAGTAGAGCATTCTATAGATACCGTAGATTCTTTGGTTGAGCTCGATAAAATTCGCGTCGGTATTTGTAATTAGCATACAGATGTCCCAGAAGCAGTGTCAGAGGATCACGAACACGATAGGTCACGTTAAGTGACTGTAGTCGGTTCCAACAAAGACTTTGATTGAATCTAATACCTAGGCAAAGCTGATATGAGTCAAATAAGCAATCAACATTATCATGGACCTTAGTTTTTGTCGTGATTGTTTTAAAATTTACTCACATACAATGCTTCAGGGAATTCACTCTATTTTATAATACATAATGTTATTCTGTACAACCTTCTCTATGATCTATTCTTTTTCTATTTATCAAAAACGTAAACAAATATAGCGTCGCCATGGTCACTGGACTGTTTTTGCTTTTTTACCTTTTTGCCTTTTGTTTACCTTTTTGATCAATGAAAAAAGAATACAGCATAGGAAGATTAACGACCATCATTGCTTGCTTTCTTCTTGCTTGCTTGCTTATTCCTAATCCTACTATGGTCGGCAGCACACTTGCGGCACCTACTATGCTAGGATATAGACGAAGTAAGCCTCCTATCATCAAATGGACTCCTGTCTGACGATTTTAACATTATAAAAAAAACAAGCTGAGTTTGAATAAATAGTTACTTAGGTTGCCTCGTGCTTGCGACAACTATTTTTCTTGTCTATATAAGCAATTTGTAAAGCATTTAAAACCACCATATATTAACTAAGAACAGGTAGCCGAGACAGTGTCGCACAAATCATATGTGAATATGAATTATTAACACAAATTCTTTCTCTTTCAACTTGATGTATGAATGCGAAGTAAAATTTATTTGTATGTTCGAGATGTGTTCTTTTAGCGATTTTATCTTTAAGAATCATGTATACCTGTTAATTGCTGATTTATGCCAGTTTTTTTTTAATAGGTAATTATATTTAATTTAGATCTGATACTCGTTAGTAATTCATAAAAAAATAGGTACCAAAATAAATCGATTTCGCTTTGAAGTACTACAGTATAAATTAGTTACATTGCAAAGGATCAGCATAGTTGTAAGTACATTAAGTATGAACTACCGTTGAGTGTTCTTACCTTATAGCTTCATTTCGCTTTAACAAATTTATTGAAATCGTGCCACCAGTTGTATGGTTTAAGTTAAAAGAAAGAGAGATAGAGAGATGTTTTAACTAAGTTTTATATGTTTCAAATTTAAAAAAAAAGAGTAGCCGAAACCGATTTGGTTTAACTTATTACGTAGTTAATGACTTAATAGAATTCAAAGAAAAGTATTCAAGCTTCTCAGCTTTCAAGATAATAACTTAGTTCACATTTGCTGTTAGAAATAATTTACAAATTCAGAAATAATTATTGGAGCCGTGTTGCTTCATTAGTTGATTTATAAAATGCTGAATTTAAAGACAGATAACTGCTTACAAAACTACATATATCGATATAGTTTGTATATATTTTTAAATAAAAACATAAATATTTAGATACGATTGTACTTTGTATTGAAATTAATATTTTTATTTGAATTTTCAAACTACATATCATATTGACTAAAAATTATTTATTTATTTGTACTCATTGAATTTCAATCTAGAATTAAATTATTCTTATGACAATTTGTGCGACGTAATTCGTATTCTACTAAATGTCGCCGCTACGTGTTATGAATTAGACCATACACGAAAACATCTCAGATATCTATGCACAAATACGTAATCTCCCATTGTCTTGCCGCGATCACGATCAGGTAATATGTAATCGCTGTTATACGAACCCACATTGGGCTCGCATCTTTTATGACTTCTTAAGATCAGCTCGAAGCAGTTATGCTCCTTGATGTGAGCTTTTGATTGTGATGGTATTAAAATGTAACTTAAAATTCTGTGAAACATTTTAGTGTACACATACGATGGTGGCAACGGCCATTGGGTAGAAAACTGAAATGCTCTCCCAAAAGAAGAGAAATGCACCTGAGATTCTTAGTCTTTTCAATTTTACAGTACGATAACAAATAATAATTACGTGAATAAAATATTATCTAGATAGCCTAAAATATATATGAAAAAGTAAGTCAAATTTTTCAGTATGATTTCAGTAGGTACTTTATGAACGATATTTTAATCGTTAAATAGGAATTATTAAAAAAAATCTAACTTTAGGTAAAATATAAAAATTTGTATTGTGATTACAAATCCCCACCCTTTTTATATATTTTATTATATATAAGGAATACAAATTAATATTTCCACCCACTCATCGCAAGCGTTAAAACTGTGTGTACATCAATAAAATCTCACAGATCAATTAAATGGCCGCGTTCAATTCCAAATCTTTCTTTTTACTGTTTGTAATGCCGCTGCCGATACATTACCGACAGTGACACCGTGACCAAATCTCTCTCAAACGACATTTAACACGTAAGTTAATTAACGTCGCCACTTATTCTATAAATGAAAAAAAATATCATAAAATAATTTTACTGATGTATATGCTGTAGAAAAAGTTTCATAGTTCTCTTTTTTAAATATGTTTTACCATTGCTTCTGTCAAAGCAAGTAGGGTAATAAGTAGGGTAAGTAGGGTAATTTCAAATAGGGTGTGATTATTATTATATTAATAAAATTGTTATGTTTGAACCACCTTCTTTACTCCCCATTTTTAATACTATATCCTATTTATGTTTTTATAGCTTAAAGTAATATACCTAACAGATTTCGTCTAAATATGAATATTATTTAAAATCTAAAAAAGGTTAAAAACTTTTTTGTAATCAATACTAATAATAAATCTGTAAGTGTAGGTATCAAGTATGTTCCTCCATAACTCTTAAACGGATTAACTGATTTTCTTGAAATTTGGTAGATAAACATTCAGACGTACAGGACATAGGATAGCCTACTTTTTTCAACGCAGACGAAGTCGCGGGCGCCAGCTAGTATTGTACATAAATCAATTTATTTATTTAATGATAAATTTATTATTTGAAAACTACATTCATTGAAATCACAAATAAATGCAGATAGATACAGAAGTATACACACAGGTGCCAAAAATAAAAATGTTAACGATTCGGTGTAATAGGAGGTCCACGTAAATGGTACGACCGCGAATGGCCGAAACAATCGCTTCCCTTTATTAACATCTACCGTAAGTCATACGCGTTATGGATCCGCCCAGAGCACCGGGAATTGGCCGCATTATACACTCATACATTATACATCAACCGCGATATATAAAATATGTCGCCCGCTGTATAATACGAGTATGTTCGGTTACATTTTAGTAGCTCTCCAAAAATATATACTTTCGCGAACCTCTGCAATGTTATATTACATAACTAGCAGCCCGCCTCCGGCATTGCACCGATGAAATTAGGTTTTTGTGTAACTTCGTGTAAATTTTGATGCAGTTTTCGTGTAAATGTTGAAAACTGCATCAAAATTCGTCTCGTAATTTAGGAAAGGTTAGCGGATATACAGACAGACAGACGCGGGAACAACGACTTTAATTTCTACTATGAAAGGTTCAATGATTATTTTTATCATGTATTATGAAGAAACAAATATATTCGATCACTGCGACCTTCCCAGTTTTGAATGGGAGTGTTGTGCATGTGTCCTATATTATGCTTTATATATTGTTTTAAATAATTTCCATTAAAAAGGATATTTTAAACAGAATTTTAAACAAAACAAAACAAATAGTGTAAGATAGTGTAAGAAAAAAAGGGAAATACTCATAAAATGTATTTTCTATTTTATACATAATAGGTATCTGTTTCACCTTAAAACTTACCATCCACGCGACTGGGTTTGGTTACACTAAATTAAAAAAAACTTATGACCATCTCTGGACGCTTTTAAGGACTGCTAATGATTAATCCCATTCTTATTTAAATATATCTCCTCTATTTCCTAGGGTTACCTACTACCAGCGCGCTTAATCTCTTCCCCAATTTTATCATAAAATTCAGTAACTGTTGTAATATTTCGTTAATATAAAAAACTTATTAAATAAATCTTATTGTTTGAAAAACAATTGTATATTCCATTGAAAGTTTTAATTAAAGTGCAAAAAGCAATTTAATTAAAAGTTCGTTTGATAGGTAGGTAGGTACAATCCAGCGTCAAATATTTTACCTGATTACCTAGAATTTCTAATAATCCATTTTCATTTGAACAACAAGGTTCGCAACTCAAGCCGTAGCTAATAAAGTACGAGTGCTATCTAACTCGTCGCAACGCACCGAGTTTCACCAATATTTATACAACTGACTTACAAATCGGCTGACTGTCACACCAAATCATTTTTATGGTTACCTCTGCTTTTCAGTTGACAATTTACTGGCATGAATGGTAATTGCTTCAATATTCATGCCCTAGCTTACTGGAGTGCTATAATATAATTTTATCGTGTATTTGGTGTATATTTAATTTACAGTATAGAAAGCATTCCTGTTGTGCTGATTCTTTAAAAAATAATACCTAAAAGTATGTTTCTTAAACTGAATTCTTCAACTTATTGATCAAGACAATTTTTAGTCAAAATAGAAGCTCTTGAACTCTAGAACTTGAAACTCAACAACTAGTTTGTTGTTATAACAGGTCTTCCGCTTATCATCATAAACTGTGTGCTTTCTGATGTACAAACTATATTACTGTATAATTTCATCAAAATCCGTACTTATTTTTGTTTTATTAGTTTTTGCGTAAAAGAGTAATAAACATACATAAATCCGTCGCAAGAAACTCGCTTTTATAATTCAGTGGAGTAAAGTAAATTTAAGATTATTTCTTTCTTACAGATTATGCACTTCAATTCGATTCATAAGATTCATGTAAAAAAAATAAATGCTTCCAGTATTAATTTCATTAAAAATGGATAATAACTACCCATCTTTTAAAATGGATCGGCATGTACTGAGTGTAAAAAATATTCACTGCGGTGTAATAGCGATCCACTCAATGCGAGGTCCACGTTTATTCTGTTACAAGTTCGAGCGCTGTAAATCACTGAATTGCACACAACACCGTTATGGTACCTGCCTATGGGAAATCCATAGCCACTATTGTTAAAGATAGCGGCGTCCAAGATTCATAGTTTGAAGTAATGCGTTTATATGCAACTATTATACCTCAGTTCCTTCGAACGCATAAAATTTTAAGACAATGATTTTAGATTCCGCTTAATGCTTGCAAAATTATATTGGAAAACTATGATTACGTTCCGTTTTTAAAGGTGTTCTTCTTGCCATTCGGTTATTATCTATTAGGATAAGTTTTTCTCTAGATTGACAATACGTAATATACATACGTCTTATTTATATGTAGTGTTTCTAGTTTTTCACTTCTTGAATAAATTTTTACCAAGAGCTAATTATATTTTCAATTCTAGCAAAGCAAAGAGAAATTAAGAATGTTCCTTAACTTTTTTTTTAAATCAGAAAAATATTCATGTATTCCACAACACAGAGCTATTTAGTTATTTTTTTTTCCACAATAGTATAAAATTTTAATAAAAAAAAATTCAAAACCATCCTGTGGTTTTTCGCAGTCCAGTCTGAATTGGCTCTCTTGAAAATAAAGTAAATTCTTCACTCTTTAACAATTTATCCGTGCGGATTATCACAAGAAACTTATTTTCTAAAATAGATGGCGTATTTTTTTGCTTATGAATATTTGCTATAAACTAACTGGTTAGAATTATGAAATACATTTTCTGTACCAACTATTCGTTTTCAAGTTTACCAATCTCTACTTAATGGTTTAGTTACTTTATAACATTTCAAAGACTCATTTTGAAAGACAACAAAAGTTTTATTAAGCTAATGCCCTTTTAAATAACCAATTACATTCCCTCGATGCTCCTACTAGCTGTAATTAGCGAAATTAATAATTTTCCAAGCAATTAACCAGATCTGTGGAGCAATTACAATATCAAAAGGAAAGATATTGCAAATCAAATCTTTAGATTAAAAAGATAGCTTCAAAAATTAACTTACATTGTGTTGTTGGTGTTTGGTCCAAGTTAAAAGTTACGAGAGTATAACTAATTTTGTAATACCTGTAAGTACCAATGGACATCGCTTTGCAAACTTTTTAGTATCTTGACACTTCAAAACTGGTGCGACCCCTTTAATGCAAGACAATACCTAACCTTCATCAAAGTTTTACATCAGTGTAAATTCATCTATACGCGTAGTTCAGGTTTTGAAATTATTTTAAGTGAAAATTAAAATTAAAATTTAGATGCCTATGGTATTCCATCAGTATACCATAGTCATCTAAAAGATAGCTTCAAGATCCAAGACCCAAGGGTCATCTAAAACCCAAGTGGAAAGGAAATGAGTAAGAAATGAAAAGAATATTTTCGGCCGTCGCTTATAAGTTACAATGTTGCGTCTTCCGCCCAGCCTTGAGTTTAATTAGAAAGAGCTCCATAACATTTATGTTCAATGTTCAAACGTACGCCCATCCCAGATTTATTGCTAACTCGCCTCGAGATAAACATCCATTAATTAAAAAAATATAATATATTTATATTTGGACTGACATACGAATTTATTTTCATATTATGTCGAAGCTTGCAATAATTAACAGAAACTTCTGTATTTTGTTTCAATTTTATAAACAAATTCTTTTTAAAATTTAAAAAAAAATATTATTAGGTATATCGTTCACGAGGTTTTCATTACATGTTTAATTTGAATTAAAAATATATCATTTGATTAGATTTTTATAAGTAAGAAGTGCACTCATTACTCATTACTTACTTGGTTACAGCTGCCAGACTAACCTCCCAGTATTCCATCACACAGTGTTCTCTGCCACAATCAAACAAATAAATAACCAATAATATAACTGAATCATCACTCTACAGAAACTGCAGTACCTACTACTTTTTGGTAGTTTTTTTTTAACAATTATTTTACCTTAATTCTTATTTGCCAAAGCTAAAGAGACATCTCCTTAAGTAGTTAAATCTCAGATCAAAGTACACAGTATTTGTCAGCGTCAATGACTTCTATATTACTTCTTAAGGATAAGGCTAACGCTCCTAGTACGTGGCACCGACGCGCCGGTGTCAAAATCGGAAATTGGCACCAATGACGGGTGTTCATTCTGTGCGTAGAAAGATACGAAAATGCCTACTTACCAATGAGAACAATATTAATATGTCCAACCAACCAATGAGAACACTTTACAATAACAGAATACGCCAATAAGAAATAAAAAAAAACGTAGTAAAATGACAATGAAAACAAATTATTTTAGTAACTAGATGTGCAAATTGGAGGACCATTTTTTTGTCACTAGTAGTATGGTAAGGGCGCATCCTGTCTTGTTTAACATATCACTGGTCAGCGTTTGATACAAAATTTGTAGTCGATTTCTCGCATTGAAACAATTCTACTTACACGGTGCTGGGGAAGAAATAATGACAGATTTTAAGTCTCGTTTGTAGAATAGCACGAACATCGAGACATTGTTGCAAGGCGAAGCTGACTCTAAGAAATCTCACCATAACATCTATGAACTTTAAACATCAGGAGTCATCGCGACAATGTTGTTTTGTAGAGAAATTAACTTTAGAACTATGAAAACTTTACCGCATTGTTACGAGTGCTATTAATGTTTATATTTAGTACAGTAAAAATCGTTAAACTGCATAACAATTGTTGCACGACGTTTTAAACACAAGTGTTTGAGAACCTGTTCTTCGAGTTGTGTCATCATTGAATAAGTATAACAGTGCTAACTTTTATATTTGGTACTCATTTCTACAAAAAAAAAATCCTAAATAACATTGGCAATATTGGCATACCTATTTGTGTTAATCCAGGACATTAAGTTGCCTTTATGTTGTCCAGATCATGTAAACAATTGATTTGTGTTTGGAGTAAAAAACCTTCCAATCTCTTTTAAAAAATATTTTTGGTATTTTATAATATTATAATATATAATTATTATTTATATTTTTTTTTATATTATTTATATATTTTAATAATATAAAATTATATTATTTTTTGGCGTTGTTGACGCTAGGCTTCTAGGAAAAAAATACTGATCGACATGCAACATATTGTGCAACTAAAAAGTTGCGCGATTGTTTATCACTTAGTGTAGATACATTTGTATTTATATTAATATTGGAATTCAATTTTAATTATACAGGCTATTTTAGAGGCTTTAATATACACGCATTATTAACATTTTTACTTAATTTCATTTCGTTAAATAAAAGATATAAGTACATTGTCCTGCACTCACTATGGCTTTAATAGCGAACAACACAACCATTCACCATTTTTATCAAAGATTTAAATCGAAAGATGCGGCGTAATCTCCTCGCGCCATACTAAAAACAAACCGAAAAATCTTTACAATGGGTTGGGCGCAGGCGCTCAACCCAACTACAGTTGCACGCCAGCTACAGTGAGTGACGGTCGCTTGTTGAGAGCGTCGCTATCGTCACAGTCACGTTTGAAGTAAGGAATGTATTTGTCTGTGTTTAAAAGTGTGTTTAGACAAAAGTATATGTATTTTATACTTTTGTCTTTAGTATAATGTATGTTGTATTTTGTAACACACTTTTGCTAGTAATGCCGCATCTCTCGATTTAAATCTTTGATTTTTATCACAAGATACTTCACTTTCAACTAATTAGAAAGTGTTTTATAACAGATTTAATTACCAAAGTAAGGTTTATTTTCACAGAAAATGTGAAACTTCAACATTGTAAGTGTTTGGGCGAAACAGACTATTGGCGATATGTTGAGAGGAATCAAAGATATATTTTTTGTCTCCTTCACTCTTAAGACGTCGAATGTAAACGTGTCTCGGTCTCTGAGTATACTATTCTATAATTTTTTTATTATAGGATGGACCACACACGATTTAGAAATTTATCATAACTGACACTCGACTAATTTGTTAGCTAATGAAGTAGCCGTTAACTTTTAATGGTGTTCTAATAAAATTCACGGATGAGTTGGAACAGAGACACCTGTTAATTAATAAAATTGACCAAACAAATATGTAGTACTAAATTGAATAACTAAACTATGAATATTTATTTTTTATTTAATATTTTTAGTAATCGGTACATATCGTCAAGATAGATCTACTTAACTTAGTACTAAGCGCTTGACTCCTACTTTTTTTTAGAGAAAGCAACGCAATAATTTAAAATAAAAAACATTATACAAGTAGAGGAATTTGTCGTATATATTCGGCTCTGGCAAAATGTACACGAAAATATTTTTTTTTTTATGTTAAGGTCGACAGACAGGCTGACGGTCCACTTGATGGTAGGTGGCTACCGTCGCCTATAACACAAGCAACGCCATAAGTGCTACAAGTGCGCTGTAGACCATAGGATTAAGGATAAGGGATAAGGAAGGGATGGGGAAATGGGCTGTGGCATCCCTTACTCACTCACCGAAACACAACAGCACATAAATGCTGTTATTTCACGGTGGTATTCTGTAAGGGGGTGTAAGGGGGTACCGCCAGACGGGCTGCCCAAAATGACTGCGAAACGCAGTGTACCACTACTTAAAATTGTCGGATAATTGAGGGGCTAAAGAATTAATGTAACGTTTAGGTACCTTTAAGCATAAAAATCCAAAGGGTCGTCGCTATCCTTAAATAGGATTTATAAACCTAATTATATTATTAAATAAAAATTTCTGTTACATTATCTTTTAAAAGAGTTTTGATGTGTTATTTAACGTTTGTCTTTTGTAAGGACCCCCTTTACTGCTGTTACTGCTGGCTGACCAGTGTGTGACTGCAAAACACAGTGTGCCCTGCCAGTAAACACGCACTACTAAACACGCTAGTGGCAGTATACCTATTGTTATCTTATTGTATAATCTCTCATTATGAATGGTCTTATCTTATTGAGTAACCTGAACACGTTTACTTTAATTGGGAGAACAACACTGTGTTTTAGTATGAAACTAGCTGTTGCACGCGACTTCGCCCGCTTAACTTTGTAAATTAATATACTAAAACCTTCGTCGAGAACCACTCTTTTCATTGGTGAAAACAGCATGAAAATTGGTGCAGCAGTTTTTGAGTTTATCGCGAACAGACAGCCATATAGACGCGGCGGAGGAATTTGTTTTATAATATGTAGTGATAAAGCATAATAGGATTTGAAAATTTTGAACCTGCGCCGCGGTACAACACCAGCTGTAAAAAGTTGAAAATAATTGTGCTCGGGGAGTATTTTAAAAAAGCAGTCTAAAATTTTTCGTACAAAAACTGTCGCTTCGGATCGGTACGTTGACCTCGAGGATTTATTCATCTGCGTCCTCGAAGACCCGACTGTTTCGCATACAACGATATCTGGTGAATTTAAAACCTTCGGTATTGTAGTGTGTTGGTATCAACGATATTTTATAACAGTTGCAGAGTTAAAAGGCACAGTTTACATATGAAGGAACTAGCTGGTGCCCGCGTCTTCGTCCGCGTTGAAAAATGAAAAATATAACAGGTGAAATCCTGACATGTTTATCGCTGTGATATCACCGTCAGGTGGCGCCCATTTTTTTATATTTTAGACACACTTTCGGGAACTTATCCAAGTAATGAGAGTGATCTTCGTGTTTGTACAGTACTTATTTATTTATTTATTTTTCAAAAGGTACACCAACAGCACAAACAAAAAACTTATAATAGGTATAGGTAACACAAGGCAATTTTAAGGTATACACAGATAAATTACAAAATAGAAATTGTGACGAATGACAACATATGCATATAACAATTAGCGCCTATTTCTCAAACGTCAATTAGGCCAAACTGTCATTCAAAGTCACCGGTAACCGGGAATAATTTAGCTAATATACCTTTGTTTGTACGGTAAACGTCCCAAACATTAAATAGAAAATAATAAAAAAAAATCGGCTATCGAATGATGCAGTAAACCGAGTCCATAATTCAATATAACAGAAAATGATTTCTAAAAGTAAGTAATCAACACTTTACTCTTAGTTCGTGAAAGAGGCCCTTAATATAACATAAACTTAACTTAAATAAAATAATATAATGAGAAAAAGAGAACAAAATGAAATGAAAAGAAAAAAAAAAGAAAAAAAAACGGTAGTTAACTTGCTGTCGCCGTTATTTTTGGCAAATAGATTTTTTTTTCCCATTTGCCATGTATGTATGCACTGTATTGATGTTGCAATGTTGCAAATGTTAACCCCATTACCCCATACATAAAAATTAAATTAAATAAAGATTATATGAAACTTACTAATATAGTATACATATTACTTATTTAAGTAACATATACTAATGTACTAAGTACTAAGTACATATATAGTAATGTACTATATAGGTAACTCAAATGAATTTCTAAATGGTGTGCCACTTTATAAAGTATCGCAGCAGATTAATTATTTATAATTTGATCGCTATAGTGAACTTGGTATTTGCACACAATCCTTGGAAAACTTTACAAGTCTTAATTGAACTTAGTTCAGTTCGTGAGTGAGATTATCTCTACTGTTAATGATTTCAATTTAGAAGGGTAACATGCGAATTCGAACCCTTTATATATTCTATTGTATGTGTTTACAGTTCATTTGGAAATATTTCTACACTTTCAGCAACATAGATTCGATTTTTTTTTTTCTAAACATCCATTTTGTAGCTCAAAACCCTATTTTTCTACATATATTGACAAAATTATTAAAACCAGAAAGATATAATATAGTCTTTTTGTTGGTATACGGTGGGATAGGCTCTAGCATCTCTTTTCAGCGATACGTTGTTAAGGTTACAGAAAATGTACTGTAATGTACTGTAGTGTAATATGTACTGTACGAATCATCATCAATACTAATAATAAATCTGTAAGGGTTGGTCATGGAGTAAGTTTCTTTGTTTTCAGAGATATCGTATTTATAGGCTCTATACATGATACTGAAACTGAATTGACTATTTTTAGATTTTTTTCTGTATGTATGTAAGTATGTATGTTCCTCCATAACTCTTAAACGAATCAACTGATTTTCATGAAATTTGGTAGATATACATTTAGATGTACGGGACACAGGATAGGCTACTTTTTTTTTCAACGCGGACGAAGTCGCGGGCGCCAGCTAGTCTAAAAATAAAACTAAAATATTCAACGCCTGTCAAAAATATAAAAAGCGCGCGGACGAAGTCGCGGTCAAAGTTAGTGCTTAATTAAATATTTTTTGTTTTACTTAGACTGTTTTCTAGAACATGAATTACGTAGGTATAGATATATGATATACTTAATGCCATGAACTCATATGACATTTGAAACTTTGGTCCTAAAAATGGTCAGCGAACATTTTTCACTGTTTCTTTATTAGTCTGTAATCCTTTGCGTTTTTCGGCTTATGATAATTTAACGATCGCCATCGTAAGTATTAGAGGTCATGAATTTTGGTTTTCGCAAATTATGAGACAAGAGGTTAACTTCGAGTTTAAATCGAATTAAGTTTCTTAATCCATCTTTATTATTATTATATTATTGTGTTGTTATTTTTCTGTTGTAAACATAAATTTTTTAAAGAAATCTTTTTAAGAATTTATTACTGTAAAACTTATGTACAATAATAATAAAAAAGCATTTATTACTTGACTTTTAAAGAATTTACATTTAACAGTTAATATAATGATTAATACAAACTAACTAATACAGAATTTATGTTTAAAATTATATGAAATTGCTAGCTTTTACCCGCAACTTCGTTATATGTTATATTTTCTGAAAATGAATTTATATAGGTAATGTTTAAATTTTTTTTTTTTTCATAAAAACTGTAGTAAATTTTCCTAGTAATTAAAGAAATGTCAACTATAATTTTCCTATTAATATATCATTATATAGGTACTTTAAACATTTAAAAATATATTTAAAAAATAAGCATTAAAACGATCGAGGTAAGGGCTCAAATTTACCGAATGGTAGTTGATAAATAAACGCCTTATTTTGAGAGCTTTTAATTATTTAACTAAGACATTTATGTGGTAACAATCATAGTTAAACTCAAGAGCAATCACTACTGAAAAACAGAACTCCAAAAATAGTTGTATCAAAATAAAACCAGTACCAGTATTAAGGAGGCTATAAAATTCGCAACCGAAATAACGATTCTGTATAAAGAGGTTGAAACAAAAGGGCGTCGCGGGGTTGAGGAGGGGTTGGGGGGAGTTTGGGGGAGAACGGCAAGGGGGGCCAGAGGACAGAGGACCAGTTGCACAAACAAAGACAGTCGGGCTTGTCCGCAATTGTGACCGCGACTGTATATCAATCTCGTTGCGTCAACAACGCCCGTCCAAAACGAAAGGCGAAAAAAGCGTCCGCAAAAAGTGGACGTAAAAAATGTTGACAATGAACCCTTTAAATCGTTGTGGGAACTGCCAATTAAAAATTGATAGATATACCTTTTTCGGTAGGTCGCTTTCTCTTTGAAATTTGGTTGCATATTTAGATTTAATAGTGGTAAATGCCAAAGCAAGTTGTATTTAATCCGATAAGAGATATCCAGAAAAATCATTTATATTGGAGTTTACTCCTTAAGAATCGATTTTCATATTTAGACCGAGGTATGAAAATTTATGGGAGTGAAATCAAAAACGTTACGCGTTACAGGCTACAATATGCTTCGATGCATATTACTCTTTTATAATATGTATAATAATATTATATTAATATGTTTTAATTATATTTATTAAACTATTTATTTATTTATCGTATTTAACATTTATTAAAAAAAATCTTAATAAATGTAAGTGGTCAGTGAAGAATTTTCTTTAGGAGATGTACAACAGCCTATTTATTGACATCACGTTATTCGTTTTCTCATTAACATAATATTTACTGCTTATAAGAAGAGGTAAGCAATGTAAATATAGTAGAACTTACTTACAGTAAGTATTACGAATTCACCTCTATTTTTCAAGATATCCATGCGGAATTGGAAATTCAAAACCACGCCACGTTTCACCCATAACTCATCTCCGTCAGCTATCTAAAGAAGACATAAACGCAACTATCTTCCACGAATACCAGTAACAGAGCAAAGACAATGAGAGGACGTCGAAAGTAAAAT
Source organism: Synanthedon formicaeformis (assembly GCA_945859745.1). Taxonomy (NCBI): domain Eukaryota; kingdom Metazoa; phylum Arthropoda; class Insecta; order Lepidoptera; family Sesiidae; genus Synanthedon; species Synanthedon formicaeformis. The sequence goes on along the minus strand of OX243960.1, from coordinate 1,540,621 downwards.
GATACCGATACATAAATATTTATGGTTACCATAAATAGTGCAGCGCTCAATTTCGCTCCGGTACCAATCTGGGGAAAATTGAGACGAGTGGGCCCACTCCTATGGCTGACACACGGCTCTAAAAAATGATAAACACTGTCTATTTTTATTTAGAAAACGTTGGAAACTGTTAAAATAGTAAAATAATTAATTAAACACTTTGTGACCAATAAAATATAATATAATATTTGAAGAAAATAATTTTAAAATCATTTATTTATGACATTTTATAATAACATTATGACAACTTTTACAATGTTATATAATTATATATATGATAATAAATCTTTACTTAGTATAAAAAAATCGCTCTGTATGTACGGGTACGATAATTATAATTGATTAAACTTGTAAATGTATACAGGAACATAATTGGGACACTGCCAAAATCGCCAAGCAATATTTTGCCAGTAAATTACTTTTTTGGTTATTATTGTATTAAATAAGTTGATGTCGGTTATGTCAACCTGCTAATTAATCAACTTTATTATATTATTTTTCATTAACTTTTATTAACATAATAAATGATTAATAAACAAAATGGCTGTATGTCACGAATCAACACTAAAACACACACAGAGGCGTCTTATAAGCTCCTTTTGTAATGCTTTGAATTTGTATTGTACTTTCTTGGTTTTATTTTATACTATTACGAGTTTAAGTCTATTTATCTAGAATTCTTCTATTATTGTTATTCAGCTTTAATTAAAAGTTGTAGTGGCTAGACTACCGCTTATAAAATTTGCTTCTAACTTTTTATACAGATTTGACCTTAAATATATATATTTATTAATAGTGTATATTATTAATCAACAGGTAAACAACCGATTCGCTACAGCATTGTGTCCGGGGATCCAGATCATCATTTCACTATAGAACCACTCACCGGTACCATTAGGACTGCAGGACAATTGGATCGGGAAACCAAAGCCAGTTACTTACTGAACGTTCGAGCTGCTAACGGGGTACCTACTAGCTACGATCAAACACAGGTATGTATTTTTTTATGTAAAAGTACGTTAGACAGGTCAACGGTCATCTCAAGCAACACCGTTACATTGATACTTTGATAGGATAACGGATAAGGCATAAGGAGGAGATAGGGGAAGGAACTCAGGTATCAATTGCTCACTTACTGAAATATAACGACAAAACGTGGTTATGAATGCAGTGTACCCCACGTTTCTACTGTACTTTTTAGTACTATTTAGTACTACTGTACTTTTTAGTACTATTTAGTACTACTGTACTTTTTAGAAGGTTTTAATTTTGTTTCTTATACATATATTAAATTTCGAAAACTTTGACTACATAATATTAATATTAATTCATTTATCAGCCTTTTAATACGTTTCACTGTTATGAACACGACTCTCCTTTATTTTGGAAAATCCACTAGGCAAGTATTTACACTTCTTTCTAGTAAGAGCAAGTGGTATCTTACTTTTAAACACATTTAGTGGTACAGGCCAGGTTGCATAGTATGCTGCCTACTGTACTTAATATATTTTTATTTACTTAATGTATGTCTTTTCAAATTTCCCAGGTCCAAATAACTCTAGACGACGTCAATGACAATGCTCCCGAATTCGGCACTTCTTCGGTTCGAGTGTCAGTGGCTGAATCTGCTGCTATCGGCTCAGTTTTGTACGCCGCAAGAGCCACGGACGAGGATACTGCTAAGAATAGCCAAGTTACTTACCATCTGGTTTCAGCCACTGGACCACCGAACACTTTCGCTGTCAATGCTCAACATGGGCTAGTAACATTGTTGAGGTAAGTCACATACAAAAACATTATTCTAATTGTAGGTCCGTTGTGAGACTTGTGAGGTACTGTTCAGTACCTAATGTTAATTTTTTCAGATCAATTAAAAGTACAATAAAAAATAGTGTTAGGAATTAAAATATATAAAAATAAAAATAAATTATTATATTAGGTAATTAAAAAGATTAGTTAATAAATATGAAACAAATTAATAAATTCATAATTTTATTATACGAGTATAAATAATTTATAATATAATTTGTGTTTCTTTTACAGACCCTTGGACTACGAGAACCTCGTCCGTCACACGCTAGTCATATCAGCAAGAGATGGTGGCACTCCACCTCTGAGTTCTAATGTGACTCTCGTTGTGGACGTACAGGATGTGAATGATAATCCTCCAGTCTTCGAACACGATTCATATACAGCTAATGTTATAGAATCAGAACCAGTTAACACTAAGGTAAATAAAAAATAATAAAACTGTACTTACTTACTTGACATACCTACAATGTGCGACATTAGACATATTTTCTTTTTCATAGAATCTCCAGAAAAAAAAAACAGTAAAGTTTAGCTAGACTGGAGCATAAAGTTAATGATGACAGGCAACTGAGATCCGCAGTCCCAGTTCGTCCCTTTTTAATGCATTGCAACCATACTTATAGACAATTTCTTTTACAGATCCTAGAAATACAAGCAGTAGATAGAGACACCGGAAACAATGCAAGAATAACATATCGTATCCTATCCGACAACAACACCGAAGAACATTTCCAAGTTCAACCAACAACGGGCTGGGTTTACTTAGCTAAGCAACTGGACAGAGAAACAACAGCTAAACACAGAATGACAATTACAGCTTCTGACAATGGAATACCACCGTTATCAGCGACTGCTACTCTCGTTATAACCGTGATCGACGCTAACGATAACGATCCAATGTTCTCTAGAACTGCTTACGAGTTCCAAGTGGAAGAAAACAGAGAGGTTGGAGCGGTTGTTGGTAAAATTTCTGCAACAGACGCCGATTTGGGAGAGAATTCTGTAATAAGATACAGTTTATTTCCCTCTAACACCAGTTTCAACGTAAACCCTGTTACAGGTAAGCTGTTTTGTTTGATTTTACAACAGGAAAATTGGTTGCATCAAGTTTCATCCTTTACTCAAATCGTCCGTTAATAAGTTCACATATTTGTTCCAATAATGCAATTGTACCGTAATCCAACAGACCTCGTTCTTATTTGACCAAGGAAGAATTAAACTGCCCACCGGCAAACCACTCCGCCATTGTTTAGTTAGCCGGCACTTTTGAAAGCTAAAACTCAAAGTGTGTAGTCCCTCAAGTCCCATCGACTGAGTAAACATCATGAGCAAACAAAACCACCATAATATCTGAACGGCTTTGAAAGGAATAGGGAGCAGTTGGTATTTACTTTTGATGTTCCCATGAATGTTATTACATTTAAATTTTAAATAGTAAGCTCGTATAATCTTTTGTATTAACTACTTAATAATTAATTAAATAATTTCTGACGTCATTCATTGTAATATAATTTTAATGTAATGTCTCAACACACTCACACAAACGCTCACATTACAAACGCAATAGTTTAACCAATGAAAATTTCAAATTTTGATTTTGATTTTGAAAAAGGTAATGAACAATCTGTATTCACACATATTATTAATAATTGATTACTTATACTCGTATTAAGAATGTATTGAGGTACCTCAATCGCGTTACAGTTTCCCCACTGTGTAGTTCCATCTATCTGAATTCGGTTTATCGGCGATCAGCACGCAAGCTAGTTAGCGGATCTTTGCCCTGTCCCCACTTCATATACGGCGAAATTCGTAAATCATTCATGGCGTCTGTATGTAGTCCAATTTGGTGTTGATTGCCGATAGAGGAACCAATTCAATTCTCGCTGTGTCAACACTTCTGCTTTAATGCAACGAAGTCTTCTCAAATGCGACACATAGAGACGCCAATAACTCTTCTAAGGATAGAAAGGTCAAAATCTTAGGACCTTAGATCTTTAACTTAAATACTGTGAGATCTTTGGTAATACATTTGCGGCGTATCACATATGTACATAGATTTAAATAAAAACAATTTAAATGAGAAATCTGAAACAAATTCATAATAAAATTATTCATCCTGAGGAATTCTGGCAGATTTAGGGCTAGCTCCATATCCGCATCCGCAAAAGATCTTGGTAAACCAAGATACCAACCAAAGCAACATCTTTGGTACATAAGATTTGAGTTGTTTAGCCATTTGACTACATTTATTCTGCGCTGCCAGTATTTTTTATGGGGATTAGCCCTTTATATTATCTACCCACTCTTTAGATAGATGACTGAAAGATCAACTTTGTTCTGCTGATATTTTAGCATTTGAATTTTTATGTTTGAATTTTTAGGTATTAATAACATCATTGTTAAAACGAACGTATGTAAAATAATATTTTTTTTAATAATAACTTTTTATTTATTAACTAGCTGGCGCCCGCGACTTCGTCCGCGTTTAAAAAGAAAAAAGTAGCCTATCCTGTGTCCCGTACGTCTAAATGTTTATCTGCCAAGTTTCATGAAAATCAGTTAATTCGTTTAAGAGTTATGGTGGAACAAACATACATACATACAGAAAAAAAATTCTAAAAATGGTCAATTTAGTTTCAGTATCATGTATAGAGCCTATAAACACGATATCTCTGAAAACAAAGTAACTTACTCCATGACCAACCCTTACAGATTTATTATTAGTATTGATTATCAAATCAATAAACATGTGCATTGTAAGTTCCATTTTAAATATTTTATTATTAGGTTGAGTACTAGCGTCTAAACTAGGCCGAGCATGTAAAACCGTAGTTAACTCCAATTCAACAGAACTGTACGGTCGCGTCCATAGATCTTCATTCTGTACCTGTATAACAGATTTACAAGCTTATTAATCAATCTTTTACGGCAATTTTTAGCATAAAGGTCACAGCACTAGTCTGACCAGATATCCACTACGGGAGGCAGCGCGCTATGAATTTATGCGCGTCAATTGCAAGTTATAAACGTCGACGCTCGCGCATGCGGCATGACCTGCCATTAACCATTATTAAAATATGGCTATGTAAGAGCCATGCTATTCTCCGCGTGTTTTATTACGGCCGAGATACTGTCAACGAGCGTTTAAAACTCATACGTTACAAATGTACAGAGGTACGACGTGGGGTCCTCACTTGTTCCGAATAGACACTCAAAAATTACTCATAATAATATTGTGTCTGAATAAGTCCATTAGATATACATTGAATTATACCTAAAGTTTGTTTTTTAATCAGAGACAAAAATGACATTACATGTGACATGCATTACATACATTACATGGTATCATTATATGCAAACTTGACATTTGCATGTGTCATTTTTGTCTGAGATAAAAAAACAGACTTTATGGACCAGTTATTTAAAAGTAATTGAAGGGGGTTAGTTCACAAATATTATAATGATTATACTTTATACTTCTTCTTATGATATATCTCTCCAAGAAGTTAAGATTAGTTATTAATATTGTATAATACGGAACACAACTTTTTAATAACACAATATAAAATCTACTAATCAAAATTATTTGTGTGTGGTTCCAGCTTGAAACGTTGACAGAAACTATATAAAATATAGCACAGGTGTTTCTGCATAGATAAAAATTTAATCATGTTTATTGATAAACAAAACAGCTTCAATATCAAATTAAAACAATCACATAGTTGCTTTAGACGATAACGACTTAAACCATTCTCAAATGAATCGCGGTAAATCGTTCCCGATCAAATATTTTCAAAAACAACTCCGACCCGGCGCATTCCAGTTTTCGGAAAACGACTTTTTACAGAAATGCGCCCATCAATGTGACGCGACAGGCGACAAAATTTAAATGGTTCTTTTCCAGATGGATTTTACACTGAATAAATACGGATTGGAATTTGAGATTCACTTTTTTGAATGTTAATATTTATTTGCAAATTACATAAATAAGATATGATTTTATAGATTTGAAAATTATTTAACAATTAAATATTTTGTAATAGACTGGTTCAATCATTTCCTAAAAGCGGTTGGATATAAAATCATTTATTTCTCATTCGATTCATATAATTCGCATTCTTACATCATTATCATCAAAATGAAACCTGAGACCAGCTTCGATATTTGTGCGCGAGGAAAATAACGATGCACATTTTTTTTCTAGGGCTCCGCTTCACAGGGCTCATTACAGCGGCTCTGCTACATCTTATTATGTTGCGACATCCTTGTGTCCATATCCCCAAATTTGAACTCCACTACTATTCGTTTTAGGTTCAATTTAAAATGGATCAATTCAACAAAATCACGTTTATCGTCCTCCCAAGTTTCTGTCATCATGATTTTTAGGTTCCCGATACGGAGTGGCCCTTCTCATAATCATAGGTATTCTGCCGCTGGCGATCTGTTTTATGAATGCTTAATTTTGGGTTTGAACGTTCGCCTTAAACGGTTTGAAATTGACAAAATTCTTAGTGGTGAACTTATCAATGGGAAATTTGTATAAAACGTGCGCGGTATCTCGATTCAGATTTTGATAGCTTCGCTTTAAATAAGTATTAAATTAATTTCTATGGTTAATGCAGTAATTTTAATTACAACGAAATAACATATTCTTATTCGTATTAAATTTAAAATAGTAAAAAAATTTATAATCATACGTGTAATGTTGCGTAATTTGTAATGTGACGAAGTTTTGGGTATACTGCCAGTCTATACATGAATTAATATGACTATTGATATATGTGCATAACGGGTGGCATTTTGTTGCAGGATCAATAACAACTAGAGAAGTTCTTGATCGGGAATTTAAATCATCCTATTCCTTATTCGCTGAAGCGAAAGATCAAGGTACTCCTGCGAGGGCTAGTCGTGTGCCTATATTGATAAAAATCACAGACGTAAATGACAATTCTCCAGAAATTGTCGATCCTAGAGAAGATGTAGTCAGTGTCAGAGAAGAGCAACAGCCCGGCGCAGAAGTAGCCCGAGTCAAAGCTGTAGATAGGGATAATGGAATCAATTCTTCGGTTACCTATTCAATACTGAATGAGAGAGACTCCGACGGATATGGGGTATTTATTATCGACCCTATTTCTGGAGTAATCAGGACAAGCACAGGTATTTAAATTGTTATATAAATAGTTTATTTATTTCCTCAGTTTAGTGACAAAGATTTAATGGTTACTTAATTAATTATATTTCTTTCAGTTTTGGATCACGAAGAAAGATCAATATACAGACTGACTGTGGCAGCAACTGATGGAGGTAGCCCTCCTAAAGAAACTGTAAGACAATTAAAAGTGGAGGTTTTGGATTTAAATGACAACAGACCCACTTTTACCAGCTCAAGTTTGTCTTTTAAGGTAAATAATATAAAATATACTATTCAGTAAGTCGAAAAAAAGATTTACAGCCCAGACATGAACTACTAAGTGTTTTTAATTAGGTATACATGTAGATAATAAATAGCAATATACTGCTCTAACGGTGATGGAAACCTCGTAAGGACATCTTTGAGGATATGTGAAGTCCTCGCAACCTGAAGTGTAAATTTGTAGTCTACTGCTTTTTCCTACTCAGATTTTGGATACTAGCAGTGGAATATAATAAACTGTGTTATTCTATTGCTATAGTAATCCGATGATGATGATGCCATTTAGTAAAAGTATGTTTTTTTCTTAAATAAAATAACTTGCTTTGCAGGTAAAGGAAAATGCAAAAGTTGGTCATGTCGTTGGAACTGTAGCTTGCTGCGATAGTGACATAAGAGATAATTTGATCAATGCAGAAGAAAAACAAATTTCATATTTGTTGATGCCTTTAACAAATGATCACAGTCCTGGAACATTTGAAATAGACCGACGAACTGGTTCTTTGGTAGTGGCGAGACAGCTCGATAGAGAAATTCAAGAAGAATACAGACTGGAAGTGAGAGCGTTGGATACTTCAGCTACCAATAACCCCCAAAGCAGTGCTGTTACAGTTAAAATAGATATAGTTGACGTAAATGATAATGCTCCACATTGGCCCCAAGATCCTGTGAATATTGAAGTATCCGAAGCTACACTCATTGGTATAACGATATATAACTTTACTGCTACTGATGCCGATTCTGGAGCAAATGGAGAACTGAATTTTCATATTGTTTCTTCCCTACCTTCAACTAAAAACATGTTTACATTGGATCCACTGACAGGCTCTTTGACTCTTACTTCTTCTCTCGATTTCGAGAGTTTAAAAGAATATTGGTTAGTTATTGAAGCAACAGATATGGCCACTAATATATCTGAGAGAATGTCAACTTTGGCAACAGTACATATTTCAGTAACAGATTCAAACGATAACTCTCCAATCTTCGTATCAGCTAATAAAGTATCAATTTCTCTAAATACGCAGTCTGGAATTTTGTACCAATCGTTAGCCATTGATGCTGATTCCGGCGATAATGGTAAGATGTCTTATTACATATCAAGTGGAAATGATCATGGATATTTTTCAATGGAATATGATACAGGAAAATTAAGTTTATCCAAGAAGTTTTCCTCTGACACAACACAAATGCGTTCTGGACAGTATCGTCTTAATATAACAGCCTCAGACCATGGAGTGCCATTTCCTAGACAAACTCATATGATTCTGCAGCTAAACTTACAGGAGTCTACCAACACACCTCCTAGATTTACGGAATCATTTTACAGAGCTAACATAAGTGAAGATATTCGTCCAGGCAGTTTTGTCACAAGATTGATGGCTAAATCGTCAAGAGGCAATGCTGGTAAGTTTCACTTTTCTTCTTTTTTTATTAAACTTTTAAATGTTGCAATGGTATTCTAATTTCAATATCATACCTTTTCAGGAAACTTAACGTACACAATACCGCCTGGTGTAGGGGACGATAAGTTTGAGATAGACGATCGTAGAGGAACAATTACAGTTAAATCCAAAATTGACAGAGAAGAAAAAGATTTTTATATATTTCCAGTTTACGTAACTGACTTTAGCACTTTTCAATCGACAACTAATTTTGATGTTGCAACTGTAGCAATATATGTTCTGGATGTAAATGACAATCCACCAAATTTCAAGCCCGGTTCGTGTTACCCTCTAGCTATACCAGAGAATAACCAACTAGAAGTCATTCACACTGTCGCAGCTACCGATAAAGATATTGGAGCAAATGGGATTGTAACGTATAGCATTATTTCTGGTAATAATGGCAATAAGTTTTCAATCGATTCAACCACCGGACAACTCACTGCTAGAACTCTAGATCGAGAAACACAGTCGAAATATCATCTAACAATAACCGCTTATGACCACGGTTCTCCTGTGGCTTTACAAGGGTCTTGTAATATTACGATAATTGTTGAAGATCAAAATGATAATGATCCGGTATTTGATACTGGTCACTATTCCGCTGCGATACCAGAAGATGCACCTATAGACACCTCAGTGATAAAAGTGCGAGCTACAGACGCCGATCTGGGATTCAATAAGCGCATTATCTATTCGTTAGCTAATGAAAGTCAAGGATTATTTCGGATCGATAACAAAACTGGAATAATCTTTACTACTGGGTAAGTAGCGTGACTATTTAAATAATCCTCATTATTTTAAAATATCGAATAATCTATAAATAGGTATTTTATATATATATATTTCTTATTACAGAACTTTTGACCGTGAAAAAACAAATATCTACCATTTCGAAGCCGTAGCTACAGACGAAGGAAGATACATCGCTCGCTCCCAAAGGGTTTCAGTAGAAGTTACCATTAATGATGTCAACGACAACAAACCAATATTCACAAAATATCCTTTTAGAGAACAAGTGGGGACCCTAACTCCGCCAGGTCAAAGTTTGTTACGCGTCACCGCCTCTGATAATGACATAGGAACTAATTCGGAAATCCTCTATGAACTTGTAGATTCTAGTCATAAATTTCGCATCAGTCCGACTACTGGAGTACTCACAGCAACACAAAGTTTAGCTAGTGAGAATGGAAAACTTATACACCTTACCGTCATTGCTAAAGATAAAGGAAATCCACCACAGAGTTCAATGGGACTGATAGAGATACGCGTCGGTGATTTCTCTGATCGAACACCCACATTAAATTTCCAAAATTCAACTTACAACGTGACAATCGAAGAAAATATGCCTTACGGAACGGACGTGTTGCAAGTAACGGCTGTGAGGAGTGACGGACGCCGACAAAGGATTGTTTACGAATTCGGTAACGGCAATGATCAATACGCATTCGAAGTTGACTCGAGCACAGGCGTAATAAGAGTTAACAACTCCGCCAATTTGGATTACGAGTCGTACCCGGGGCCCAAGAGACAGCTCGTTGTCGTCGCCCGAACGGAGGGCGCTCCCGTCTTATACGGTTACTGTGAGGTGACAATAAATCTCTTGGACCAAAACGACAACGCGCCGCGATTCACACAGCAACAATACAATGCGAACGTTCTCGAAGGGAACACTAAGGGCGAGTTTGTCGTGCAGCTCGCGGCTACTGATGGCGACCGCGGAGTGAACGCTCGTATACTATACCATATTGTGGATGGCAACCACGATAACGCATTCATTATTGAACCCGCTTTCTCCGGATCGGTTAAAACAAACATTGTCCTGGATAGAGAAATTAGAGAGACGTACAAATTGACAGTGATCGCTACCGACGAAGGTGATCCTCAGATGACGGGCACCGCCACCTTGAGGATCAACGTAGTTGACGTGAACGACAATCAGCCTACGTTCCCACCGCCAAACATCATCTCAGTATCGGAAGGTTTGTTCTCAAGTTTTTGTATTCACGTATTCGCTTTTAAATTGCCGTAGGCCGGCCGTATCGGCATTTCGAAATAAATTGGTAGTACAAAAAGCATTCTACAAAGAGGGAGACATTTTACATAATTTGTATTCTGAATCCGAGGACTCGCTTTAGTTCGATTCCAGCTCTCAGATTAAACAAAGGGACTCCGTTTGGATCAATATATTATTGTTTCGTACAGTTTTCTTTAGTTTTGTGGAATTCTATTTTGCATACAAACATATTGGTATCTATATTATTTCCACATTATACTTTCGAAAACACAAAGTTTAAAAAGAAATTTATTATTTTTATTTTATTTTATACTTTACTTAATTGATTTTTAAATTTGCATTTTCCAGGAACCATAGTCGGTACCGTGCTGACATCAGTAACGGCAAACGATGTCGACACTTATCCAGCCATAAAGTACGCTGTAATTCAGGGCGACGATATGTTTTCCATCGATCGGTACAGTGGAAAAGTAGTGCTGAATAAACCACTAGACTTTGAATTTAAGAAACAACATCAAGTGAATATCACCGCATCGGACAATGAGCATCTGGCGAAAACAACGCTAACAATAAAAGTCACTGACATTAATGACAATTCGCCAGTTTTTGATGAGATCTCTTACAATCGGATATTGCCTGGTAAGTCCTTATGTATGCATTATGCCTACGTGTATGATACCTATACGACACAAAGTGTCTTATACGTTACTTTATTACCAATAGATTCTTAATATTTTGGCTTCAATCAATCAACTTCTCTTAAATGTACACAATCAACGTATTTTATAATTAATATATTGTCTAATTGGAAAAAGATGACAGAGGCCTATGGCAGTGGACGTCCTACGGCTGAGATGATGATATTGTCTAATATATGCAAGAAATATATTATTCAGGTTCAGACTCCTTACGATATTCTTTAAATAATTATATATTTTTATTTTTCAGAAGGGAACGGCGTCTTGGAAATCGGTTCAGTCCACGCAAATGATAAAGATAGTGATGAGAACGGAAAGGTCACTTACTCCATTTTACACTCTGTCAAAGGCTATTATATCGATGGCTCATCAGGAACCATATTTGTCAACTATAGTGCTCTGCCTTCAAATCAAAGGGACACACAGTTAGCTGTAGTTGCCACCGATCACGGAAAGCCTAACAAAAGTGCGATTGCATCTGTGAGAATCAGCACAGGAGCCTCGTCTGAAATAAAACCTTTTATCGGCCAGGATACTTACAGGTAAATAAATTTATATCACTGGCTAGTTTACTGGTTTCAAATTTAAAGTTTTACTCCTGCCTATTTATTCAACGATTCTCAATAGATTTTCCTATATTACGACTGTAAAGAACTTTTATAAGGTGTTCCCAATTTATTGTGTTCAAAGATAGCATTCACTTATTTATTATTTAGTTTCCATTGGTATTTTTAGCTTTGGGCCATTTCAAAAGTAGATTGTTAAATTTTATTATCAGTTTTATGATAATTAAATTACACTTCGACATAATAAGCTTTAATGCATGGCAGTTTATAAAAAAGACCACTTTTTAAGTATAAATTACGGCCACATATTATGTTATTAATGTAATTATTAATATGAAACATTTTTTACTTTCAGAATCACTGTCAGTGAAGGTACAGAAAGAGGAACATCACTTCTTCAAATAGGAGGAATTAATGATGTGTTGAAAAAGTACAATTTGCAGTTCCACATCATGTCAGGCAACGAAGGAGACATATTCGATATAAATCTAGAAGGAGCATTAATTTTAATAAACAAATTGGATAGAGAAACTCAAGATTCTTACGTACTTGGTTTGGCTGCAGTTGAGCAAGGAAAGATGCTTTCACACAATCAAAATAAAACAACAATTACCGTGTTCGTGACAGTCGCTGATGCCAATGACAATACGCCTGTGTTTTCCACGAACGACTTTGAATTAGCCATCAGTGAAGATGTTAAAGAAGGCTATACACTAGCTCAACTATCAGCAACTGACGCAGACTTATACGGTACTCCTAACTCAGTTATAACATACAATATAACATCTGGAGACGATGAAAAACTATTTTTTATTCAACCAAATACTGGCGTTCTAACTGTAAATAAAAGTTTAGATTACGACACTGGTAACACTGAATACAAACTTATCATAGTTGCATGTGATCAAGGTGTGCCGTCACTATGCAATGCTGTTTACGTTAAAGTCGGCATTATTGACGAGAACGATAATGCCCCAACATTTCCAGTAAATGAATATTTTGAAACCATTGCAGAAAACGAAAGAGCTGGTACTTCCGTGTTTACAGCTAGAGCCACGGATCTTGACAAAGGAAGATATGGAATATTAAATTACACTATAATACCAGTGTCACAAAACTACAATAGAAATGATGACTCCTGGAAAATGTTCCAAATAGATTCGTCCACAGGATTAGTAAACACAAATGCCGTATTCGATTACGAACAGAAAAATAAATACGAATTTTCTATTAAAGCTTCAGATTTAGGAGGAAAGAACTCAATTGTTAAAGTTAGAATAGATGTAGAAAGTCGAGACGAATTTTATCCACAATTTACACAAAAGACTTATAATTTTGGCATACCTAAGTCAGGCCCATTACCGGCCGGGTATATTATAGGACAAGCTACAGCTACAGATAGAGACAAAGGCATTGATGGAAGAATTGTTTACCAATTATCTACTTCCCATTCGTTTTTCAAAATAAATAGAACCACTGGTGTTATTATATTAAAGAAAAAAGTGGATTCTGTATCTAGTCTATTTGGGTCTGAGAAATCAATAAGTCTTGTAATAACAGCAAGTTCAGGGAGACAAGGTTCGTTGACAAATAAGACTGCAGTGGAAATACTGCTGGATTCTTTAGCAGTAGTTTCCGACCTGAGTCAACAGAACGATGCTTCTATAGCTACAGGAGGAGGATTATCTGACTGGGCATTGGGCTTGCTTATAGCATTCATTTTTATTATAATTATATTTGCTGCAGCATTTTTATTTTTACACATGAAAAATAAGCGACATAAAAAAGTTAACAAGCCAGGTCTTAATTCTGATGGTGTTGGTACAGCAAATAGTTACGTAGATCCAAGCGCCTTTGACACAATTCCTATAAGAAATACTGGTACTACTGGAAATCAGTTCCCTCCTCCGAAGTATGATGAGATTCCTCCTTACGGTCCACATACCACGAGCTCCAATTCAGGCGCGGCAACTACTTCAGAGCTCTCAGGTTCAGAACAATCCGGTTCTAGTGGTAGAGGTTCTGCAGAGGACGGGGAAGATGGAGAGGATGAGGAAATAAGAATGATCAATGAAGGTCCTTTACAAAGAGACTCGGGTATACATAGACAAACTGACGGAGTCGACGACGATAATCTATCAGACGTTTCCGTTCACAATACACAAGAATACTTGGCGAGACTTGGCATTGTTGATACTGGGACCGGTGGAGCATCAACATCTTCAAGAAGATGTTCAGAAAATGTTGTAAATAAAGACACAATGTTACACCATGCGGGCATCGATCCAATGCATATATTTGATGAAGATGGAGCCCATGAAAACGATATTACTAACTTAATTTATGCAAAGTTAAATGAAGTCACTGGAAGTGAGAGGGCTAGTAGTGCAGATGAGGCAAGTGCCGCCGTAGACAGAGCCATGGCTTTAGGAGCTTTTCCCAGTGCTCCTGGGGAGAACACCGCAGTACCTACTGCAGGACCCTCTATGACGGGAAGCCTTAGCTCTATAGTCCACTCTGAGGAAGAATTAACCGGAAGCTATAACTGGGACTATCTTCTGGATTGGGGACCTCAGTATCAGCCACTAGCACATGTATTTTCAGAAATAGCTCGCTTGAAAGATGACGCTGTTTCGTTACAAAGCGGAAACAGTGGTGCTTCTAGCGCCAAGAGTAAGGGTACATCAATATCCGGTGGTAAAAGCGTGCCACCTCCGCTATTAACAACAGTAGCTCCGAGAAGTTGTCCTGCGCCATCTTTATCGTGTAGACAACCGCAGCATTTACTGCCTCGTTCTCCTATTAGTCACGATGTACCTGGTGGGTTTTCTGCAGCGGCTGCTATGTCGCCATCATTTTCTCCATCTCTCTCCCCACTAGCTACTAGATCACCATCTATGTCACCTCTAGTAGGTCCAGGATTACCTCCAGCACCAGCTAATAGAAAAACTCATTCGACAATGAGAATATGATAATCTAGATTATCTTTTAGTATATTTTATATTGTGTAAATAATGATGACTGTTTACCTATAAGTATTCATAATATTTATTGTCGATGTAATCGGCTTAGTTCTTCTCATTTTGTGCATTTCTTACTAAAAAAAATCCGTTTACTATTTAGGACCGTTCTATTTCTAGAATTTCTTCATTTTAACGTAAAAATAAAACACAATTTTGATCGCTGTGCGAAATTTTGGTATTATTTATGTTGAAATATGATAGTACTAGCACGGTCCTACGTAGTTAGCGGAGACCTGAATATGCTCAAAGTGATTATAATAAACTTATACCGATTTTACGGTAAATGTACATTCGACTCTCGGGTTTTAACTTTATCTTGTATATATTAGTTTGTATATTTTAGTGCCTTGTATTATATTAAACGAAGACTGCCATGTTAAGTGTATTTTTTTTTTATTAACGAGACAGCTTTACTTTAAGCAATAAGTGTATTTTGTAGTTTAATTTTTGCGAAATAATTTGACGATCGAATTATTTATTGTAAAATAATTATATTATGATGTAATGGTAAACACTTAAATAGCATTTCTGTGTTCCAAATTTTCTTTTTTCTGTCAAAAACGTCAATAATTTCAAAATTTTCAAGTGACGCTTTGCTAAATTTTTGGTTCGTAACCATTCGTAACCGATATCAATGCAAGAATATTCTGTAGATTGGAACTTATTAGTTCCTTTAAAGTTAGATATTTAATTATTATCAGTGAATTTAACTTTGCTTTTATTAAAGCTAAGACTTGAATATTGACATATAAAAAATTGATTAAGCAATCGGTGATATAGATAGTTAAAGTTGTAACTATTAAAATTGTTAACAAACCTGTGCCTTATTTTTTGAAAACATTCTGTGCTCTGTGATTTAAAATTTTTCTTTTGTATGTTTTTTTTTTATATTATACTGTCCATATTCATTATAAATTAATTATTGTACTAAAAGTGATAATCAAATAAAATAAAATGTACATATAATTTTTGTATAAAATGTCGAAGGGTATTTACACACTAGTGACATCTAATACAAACCCAATATTTTGTTGACTTGTCAATAGTGTGTTTTTGCCTTAAGTATCACTCTCGTGATTGTTTAGATGAAAATAAAAAGTTGAATTGATAAAATGTTTTTTATTTTTATTTTTGCACCATCGATTGTATCAATGAACAAATTTTTATTAGGTAATATAAATGATATATCACAGTTGAATCTAAAACTACTAAACGTGCCCTTAAGATTAAACCTAGTAAAACAACTTACAAGTAATACAAATGTTGATACATAATAATATACCCTACGAGTATCTGTTATTTTAGACTGATTTAATTAACTTAAGTTTTTATTCTTTTTTAAAAAAGCAAAAAATTGCGTAGATAAAATTTAAACCGTTAGTCAAAAATCTATTATTATCCAATCACATTATTATTATCTAAATAGTTACTTAAATTAAAGTTAATAAGTTTAAATACAACATCAAAATCTGCTTTGTATACTTCAAAATTTTATATACATATATAAGTTTAAAAAAAATCAAAGTATAAGTACTTATTTAAATGTGGCTAAAACACCTAATATTTTATATACGTCACAAAATGGCACATTTTTTGTAAATGACTCCACCTTGAGTTAATAAAATCAGTCTAGATTTTTAAAATAACTTTATACTGTCTTCGTATGATGAGCTTAAAAAGCTTAGACAGTCCGCAAACAACAAAATGAAAATAAAAAAAAAACCTTGGAAATTGTGATTCTTGGATCTTCTCAATGAAATAGAGGTAGAGAATTATTACCTTAGTATACCTTAGGTAGTCCTATAAGGTATACTAAGGTGTAAGAAAGGGAATACTAATTTGTTACCTCATAGCTTAGGTATAGTTATAAAATACGTCTTTTCAAAAGCTATGCAAATTTGGATCTTTTTTAAATTATCGAAAAAAAAAATTACATACATATATGTCTGCAATATGATAGATATGTTATGCAGTACCCGAAATGTTTTTCTTTAAACTGTGTTTGAGAAATTCACAAAAAGAGAAATGAGATAGTTTCATATCTTCGGAATCTTCGGCACAACAGGAAATCTTCGGGCAATTGACGTGTGATATTTTACGTATACCATCAGCGAACAGCGATAGTTGATAAAAAAATTAAATGAATATCTTTAATATAAATATATCTAACTTAGGTACTAAGCAATTATGACAATTAAATTTAACTATAACTTACAATATTTATTGACCATAAATTTATATAGGTCTAAGGCCATTCACTAATGAAGTAGTTTCCCTATTGGGTTTAATAAATATTTGCATTTGAAAGAATATCAGTTATGTTCCATCAGATATTATATCCAAATATCAATTTGTTAAAAAAATTTAGTTTTTTTGAGTTTTTTTTTCGCTTGGTCATATATTTTATTTACTGTGGACTCAAGTACTCAAGAGTTAGAACTCACTTAAGTTTTTCAGCTAAGTACCTAAATTTTATAACTCCTGTCTTAAGTTACAATTTATTTTTTAAGCTAACATTTTATACAACAGTGACTACAGCGCTAATAAATTAAAAATATTGTAATTAGGCACAAAAATGAAAACACATAATTATAGTCTTTGTCAAACCAAAATCTGCTTATATGCAAAAAGCATATAACTATACTATTGTGATTTTGACAAAAAAATCCTGAAAATTTTTACATGAAAATTTATTTAAAAAAAAGTATTTTATTTGAAACTTGGTGTTATACGCAAACTTATTTAAACTGATCAATAGTTTCTTACAAGAAATATCTATAGCCTTTAGCTAGAGATAGCCATAATATGTCATCACTGGTCATATATGACATAATATATATGATATAATATGATATTATGACATAATATGTCATAATATGTCTATGACACGCTGGTCATAGATGAGTACCTATTTAATAATAATTATTAAAAATGTATTAAAAACTTATTTCTGATGACATCTCAGAGTATGATTTATAATGAGCCTCCATCTATAATTTTAATTCAAAAAACGAAACCTAAATAAGTTGAAAATTTAATTAATTTTGCGTAACTTAATTACTATACTTATTAGGTTGGCTATATGTATGTACTATTGTAATACAGTAGATAATAGATATACAGCAACTTACATAATTATAGAAATGCCTATAACATATACTCGTATATCAGCTGGGGAATTCTATTTTCTGTGGGTACATCTATAAACGTATAACATCAAAATGTTTAGTTTTTTTCTCGAATGTTTAAGAAATACTCTAAATTACCTATCCTGATTTCATAATCTATAATGCCTGCTACACGCATGTTTAAGTTTCAAAATCAACAGGATCAAATTATACTACTTTTAGTTAATATTTTGAATAAGATTTATTTGCCAAATCATATAATAGCCAGCCTTGCGGTTGTCAGGCTTCTGATCTAGCGTTTATCACATTTGGCATGTTCGGAGTACTTAACTTGAAAATAACGAACTTGAAAATTTTCAAGTTGAAATTACAAATGAAAATGAAAATAAACGCGTGTACTATAATAACCAAGTAGGTATTTTAAGATTGGCGTCATCTATGGAAAGTTCTATTGTATTGGTGGGCAAATTAATTTTATATTTATTAGATTAAGGGCCTCTTTCACAAACTACATGTAAAGTGTTGATTAGTTACTTTTAGAAATCATTTTCTAATATATTGAATTATGCACTCGGTTTACTGCATCATTCGATAGCCGATTTTTTATTATTATTTTCTATTTAATGTTTGGGACGTTTACCGTACAAGCAAAGGTATATCAGCTCCATTATCCCCGGTTACCGGTCACTTTAAATGACAGTTTGGCCTACTTGACGTTTGTGAAAGAGGGGCTTTTGATAATATACTTATGTGTAGATGTTTTAATTTATCTTTATTTAAGTTGACTTGACATTAAGTTAATTTCTCGACAGACAATTGATTTGCGTAATGTTATGTCAATTCATCAGTCTCATCAAGATCAATGAACATTTTTTTTTTCAGTCTAATTAAACCATAGATATTAATATACATTGTATTAATGTACAAATATTGGACAAGTAGGTACAACAGCTTAAATATTGAGCAATTATATTTACCTAATTATACATTTTTATATTAGGTATTTACTTACTGGTGTTACCAGACCTGAAATAAGGCCATAAAACTGTCATAGATAAAAAAAGTGAATGGTCATGACAGAAGACCTAGATTAAAATATTAGGGTTTTTATTCCACTTAAAGAATTAGAATTCAAATTTTATTAAATACGTATATGTAGAAGTATCCAAAGACATGTTTTTTATATAATTCAACACAGGACACAAGTGAACTAAATGTGAAATAGGTAGGTACTTAAAATACGTACTATTCATATTACAATACTTTAAGTATTGAATTACAATACAATATATTACCTATGTCACGTAGGTAAATGTGTAACTCAATTCGTCTTGAATAAATGAATCAATTTGAATATTTTTTTCAGTAAGTATTCATTTTTAGATTTTTGTTAATGTCTTAAAACAATTTCGTGATAATTTATTCACTCAAGACGCGTCTTTGCTTCTTCTTAAAAAAAAAATCAATATTTATTTACATATTACATATAGTTTCAATTGTTTTTCAAAAATCAAAAATTCACTGTCAATATTATTTCATAATTACGCTCAACATTAAAAGTTTATTAATTCATTAAAAATATATAAAAATGGCAAAGGCAATCAACTACCAGTTGTAATTTGATAAAATAATCAACTAGGTAGGTACTAAAATGTCAAAAATTGGTGTTAGGAGTATAACTGATCACATATTATTCCAATAAGGAAGCTCTTATTTTCTGTATTATTATAAAATTTTTATATAGTTCAAATTAATACTTTTGTATAGTTCAGTCCTTCCCTTTCTCAACCTTTTGAGTTGTAGTTTCTGTGAATTTTGTGGACAAATTCATACTTTATCATCATACCGCCAAATTCAAAGTATCATATATAAAAAAAATAAGAATTTCCCTGAAATTGCAATCATTCTAAATTAATAGGTTAAATTATGTGATTACCCCGTAGAGTTACACATATAGTTGTTGTCTAAGAGCTAAATTCGTTTCACAGGACTGTTATGGTTGCTTTGGTTGTGTAAATGCATATCGATGATGACGTCATCGGATATGACAGTTTTCTTTCCCGGTGTTGCCATACCCGCCTCAACCTCCATATTGGGTGTTGGCAATAAACCATTTGCGACTGGCTCCTGAAAATATTAGTTAATAATCAATACTAATAATAACTCTGTAAGGGAAGGTCATGGAGTAAGTTACTTTGTTTTCAGAGATATCGTGTTTATAATCTCTATACATGATACTGAAACTAAATTGACCATTTTTACAATTTTTTTCTGTATGTGTATGTATAACTTAAACGAATTTACTGATTTTCGATAGTATTGATAAAACAACTTGAAAGCAAGTAGACTAGAAGCTCCAAACATTGAGAAAATAATAAATCCAATATCACTTATCATTACATATTATAAAACAAATCTGTCTGTCTCTGCCATAAACTCAAAAACTACTGCACCGATTTTCATGCTGTTTTCACCAATGGATAGAGTGGTTCTCGAGGAAGGTTTTAGTATATAATTTACAACGTTACGCGGGCGAAGTCGCGGGCAGCAGCTAGTAAACATTAGAGGCTGTTTGTTACTTACCACTGACAAGGCATCGCACGCCATCAACTCTTTCTTGGAGAGATGTTCCACGACGGCCGCGGCGTAACAATCGCCCAGCATGTTGTTCGTCGTACGTATCCGGTCGCTGAATATCACATAATTTTAACATACAATTATTACAATCAATACTAATAATGAATCTGTAAGGGTTGGTCATGGAGTAAGTTACTTTGTTTTCAGAGATATCGTGTTTATAGGCTCTATACATGATACTTAAACTAAATTGACCATTTTTAGATTTTTTTTCTGTATATATGTATGTATGTATGTCCTCCATAACTCTTAAACGAATTAACTTATTTTCATGAAACTTGGTACATAAACATTTAGACGTACAGGACACAGGATAGGCTCCTTTTTTCATTTTCAACGCGGACGAAGTCGCAGGCACCAGCTAGTAACAGAATATACTAAAAAGTGAAAAAAAAAAACGTTAAATAAAATTACAAATAGTTTTAACTACACATCATAGGCCTCATCTTCGCTATACGGCTGGGTGCTAGCTAAGAGCAAACCCATATCTAATTTTAAAAAAAAACCAACTCATAATAACACTACAAATTTGTAATATTTGAAGAAAAATCATCTCAAAAATGCTAAAATTATATGTATTTTTTTTTTGTAAAAGTCAAGGTCGCCTATAACACAAGCAAAGTTGCGGTAAAAAGTGTTCTGTGGTTGTTAGTAGGTGATACTCGCTCTGGCATACCAACGCAACATCACTGTGGTCTGTAAGGGGGTGACTGCGCAACGCAGCGAAAAAAATATGATGTCACTAGCTGGCGCCCGCGACTTCGTCCGCGTTGAAAATGAAAAAAAGTAGCCTATCCTGTGTCCTGTACGTCTAAATTTTTATCTACCAAGTTTCATGAATATCAATTAATTCGTTTAGGAGTTATGGAGGAACATACATACAATTTAATACATTTTGATTATGTGTGTGTAAAAAATTGCAATGAAAATTTGTTCAGGAGTTACTCGGAAGGTTGTAAGTATAAAATTTGCAGGCATCCCTGCGAAGCCGCGGGCTGTTCCCTAGTGAATGTAGATAATATGAGTCAGAGATTGATGGACAACACTTTACAATACTAACACAAGCCAATCGACGGCGAAGAGGAGCGACACGTCGTGAGCGGGCGCATCGACTGCGGCCAACACCACGAGCAGTAGAACCATGGCCGCAGACGGCACCGACGCAGACGACACGGAGGCAGCTGTTGACGTCAAACTGAAACATTACACATAACGTATGGTAAGTACAAAATGTTATTTCATTTCGTTAAAAGGTAATGTCGAAAAATTAAACACGCTTACACCATAATTACTGATATATTATTATAACTAGCTGGTGTCCACGACTTCGTCCGCGTTGAAAAAGAAAAAAAGTAGCCTATCCTGTGTCCTACGATATACGTCTAAATATTTATCTACCAAGTTTCATGAAAATCAGTTAATTCGTTTAAGAGGGCACCAGTTAGTAATAAATAAAAATGTACTGTAAACTATGTACTTAATATTGACATGGTTCAGGAATATATCTTAAAAGGCACCCAGGAACTCTGTTTCATGGACCGAATCCAAGATTCAATTAGTTTTATAAATGTTATATCATAAATTGCGTGTGAAAGAAAGATTTATGAATATACAAGATTCATAGAATATAAATTAATATTTGGTGTATAGGATAAATGCGATTTTAATACTACGAGTACATATGTATCTCTATTTTAGACCAAAGGTGACAGATAAGTACTGTTTTACATTTGGTTTTAAAATGATAACCATAATATTAAACACAAATATTAAATAAATAAAATGTATTTATATTCTATCTATAGATTTTATCTATAGATTATAAAATAAGTCACTGTCTGCTTCTGTTTTTTCGCTAATTTCTTTAACGGATTTATATTAGATTAAGATACTGTTTTAAATACGAGCCAACGGATTTAGATACGGCTATCACTAATGGAAATAGCGATAAACGAGGGAGGTTTGTGTAAACAATTTGCAGAAAAAAAAGATTACTTAAGATGGTCAAAGAAAAAAATATGTAGGTATATCTATCCACCAACGTTCTTTTTTATTTGTGCTTGTTTAAAATTTGAGTGTAGTACTTTTTATCATATTTTGACGACTCTGGTGTACGATTATAACTTGAATCAACAACTTAAATAAATGTTATTTTTTGTGTAAAATAAAAAAAAAACTTACAATATAGTGGCCAACTGTGCGAATCCCAAATGAATGTTATTCATTTGACAGACGAAGACGCTCGCCGCAGCGAGGAAGAGCGCTGTGCCGTCCATGTTGATGTTACAACCGATCGGGAGGACGAACCGCGTGATGCGGGTATCTATGCGAAGCGGTCCTTCCATAGCTCGGAATGTCACGGGCAGAGCTGCCGCACTAAAAAATATTCTCATATTACAACCTTTGGCCCATAGGAGATCGAACTCGCGACCTAGCGCCTAGCACGAAGCTCTGCCAACTAAGCTATAAGTCACAGACCAAGTAATTTGACTACGGCCCGTAGCCATTTGTGCTTTCTACAGTCGTAAACGCTACGCTACGCTAAGAGAAAACTTTGTGATCGGTCAAAATTTTATTTTGACGTTACAACAACCTTCGTTTCTCTCTTCGTTTTCGAAATACGCAACGAAGCGTTTGCATCTTGGCTAGGCCCACAGGATTGTTTTACGCTAAAAATTACATTACAAACGCGAAAAATTGGATTACAATCCATTTTGTTTAATTTATTTTTATTCTTCATACCATTAGTATGGGCAGCTAATTTGCAATCCTTTTGATGTTGTTTGTGTTAATATGTAGGTATACGACGTGAGCCTATCTATAGATCAATATCACAAAAAATATACCTAATTAGATTACATAAGCAAAACATTCACATAGCGTCATATTAAGTATAGCATTACATATGGTTGAAATAATTAGATTAGATTAGATTTATTTATTGCTCAAAATATAGGTGTTACAAAAAAGTTACAAAAAGAACATCATGTCATCTTTTTATCAAAGGTGTGCAAAAATTATCGCCATTCTTTAGTGTTTAACTTATTTTTATATTGCCTTAGGTTAAGAATTAGAAAAAAAAGCTTACGTGGACGCTGTAGCAGAAGCCGTAAGCATAGCGTGAGATAATCCCCAATAGAACTTGTATGGGTTCCGTCTTAGGAACAAGAAATAAATTAACTGCATCACAACCAGTTGATAAAGGAATACACCGATAGCCACTGTCGCTATGAACCACGCCAGCTGAGACATTACTTGAGCTGAAAACATCAGATTTGGAAATTAATATAAAATTTGTATATGAACACATTGGATTCCGTACAATACAGAAGATCTTTGTAACAGTTTGGTAATAATAATGAAACACACAGAATAAGTAGTAGTAGTAGAATTATGAACAAGGTATAACCTTTATCACACTATTCAATTTGAAGAAAACCAATTTAGGAACCTAAGTAGTGAACTATAGTTAAACACACTACACTAAATTGATTTCTAAATCAGATCAGATACAGAGTTGAAAATAGATAATAGAATCTAAAGTCTAACTTGGATCCAATCTGTTCTGACTGCGATTACACCTTCATGTTTTTTAAATTCCTTCAAATTGAATAGTGTGATAGCGATTATAGGGGAATGGGTTCCGGCAAGTCTTATTCAGTCACTGAAAAACAATTACTAATTTTGTATCGAACGACGTCGTTAACTGGGAGTCCCTAACTGTTAAGTCCTGTTAAGTTCAATAGAATGAAAACAAAAGAACTTACCAACGTTACTGACGCCAAGTATTTTTCCAGCTATCACACTGCTAATGCCGATTGGCGTGAACCACATGACACCTGTCACCATTTTCATGATAACTTCAAAAATCGCCTGAAAGAAGTCAATTACGACCTGTCCCTTTTGACCTAGTGTACCCAAAAGACTTCCGAAGACAAGACAGAAGAATACAAGACCAAGGGTGTTGGTACCAGATCTGTAATGGAGAAATATTCACTTGAATGCCTTAGTTATTTTGTTCAATACCTAATGAAGCATTTGTTGCTGAATATAGCCGAATGTAAATGTTTGTTTAATTACTATACTAAGTACTTATGAAGGCATCAAAACAAACAAACACACGAGAAAATTGAAATGAATATTATTGACTTATATTATTATTTACCTGTAAGACACAACTCTAACCATAGGCACAGTATCGTTTTCAGTCAAATTTCTGACAAAAAGTGATGGAGCCTCAGTATAAACGGTATGAGCTTGCTGGAACGCAGCTTGTACTATGTTGTCTGGGAATATATTTCTGCAATAAAACATTTTGTACTCGTAAAGAAAAATTTAAAGGACACCTTAAATTATACTTGAATCATATTTTACCGAACAACAAACTTACTGACCGGCCAATGTCAAGAATACTGTCCAAAATACTGTGGTCTCTTTTACTCTCGATTGCTGCACCAAAATCCTCCCGTAACTCTGGTTGCCCAGGGTGTATGAGCATTGCCAGTAAAAGCCCCAGAAAAGCGTTAAACATGGATGTTAGAATGAAGTACAACAAAGTCCTTACTGCTATCTTCCCGCTCATCTTGGCGTTAAGACTCGCTGAACCAGCGATCAAGCTGGCGATAATTAGTGGCAATATCATAAGTTTTAAAAGCCTCATAAATAATTCTCCAGGATATGATATGATCATTAGTGCGTCAGGTCCTAAATGATAGGGTCGAAGGCCGAATCCTGGAATTTTAAGATTATTTAAATAATCATAATTATGTTATTAACTGTATATCTAAAAATCTAAAAGCATCAGAAATATTAGAAATATTAAAATTTGGTAACCTTTTGTCTAATAAAACATCAAAATTTATTATAACACTTATCAATAATCCAATATTTACTAAGTGATGCTGTTTGGCAGAAAATATACACTCACCGGTGGCGATTCCTGTTAAAACACCGGCTAAAGTGACAACCAGCATAGTGTTGTCTATAAACCATTTCTTGACTCCAGTGGGGTCGACCGGTGCTGATCGGTCTTCCGTGGTCTTAGGACCCCTATCTCCTGGGCCCATCTTCGCGAACAAGTACTCTGAAAACCGTTCACCTTTCTCCATTACAGGTGAAGTTGGAAAGAATCCGGACTTAACGTCCGATTTTGATTATCCAACCGTTCCCAACCAGCAAAATTTGACCCAATTCTCTATTTAAAAAAATACAATGATACGAATCTCCTGACGTATGTTTTTAAATTCCCATCTTATAGTATATGTATATCCAATTTGAACACAGCTGAACACAATTCGACTGGAAACTTTGCTTTTACGAATAGTAACCGAGCGGCAAATCTTCCTTTCACTTTAACTTTGACAAAAAAACGTGCTTTATTTTTTAATGATTAGTTCAGAATCAAGTGATTGCATTGCATATTTAATTTAGAATATTGGTATACGTGTATCTCTCAGCATATTTAGACCGAAGTCATAGCAACACTACCGCTCCGTTAATATCACTGACCAATAAATGTTTCAAGAAAGATTACATTCACTACAACACGCTTGCACTTGTTCTAAAAACGTCCACCATATATTGGATTACATCCATTTCGTCAAAGCCACTATCTTTTTTCAGTGAAGGCTTATTAGAGCCGCAATGAATGTGGACAAGTACGAAAAATGAAAGGGTAACCCTTCTTGGTGGAACAAGGAAGCCATGCTCCAGTGTTGCGCGCGCATCATCGATTACTTTCTATTCACTTAGTTATATTAAAAAATCTAAAAATAGATTATTAAATTGCGAGCATTATGTTTTATAACTATAGTATTTGTCTACTTATTTTGTGACGCAATTAAGAACATAACAATATTACATAAAGGTCATTAAAGACTCTCAAATGACGGTGACATGCGCAGTCAGCTCATTCGACTTCAAAGAAATTGCTTGCTCCATAAACCACGTGCATTTTTTGTACCTATTTTACCTTTGGCAGACTTAAAATGAATATTAGGATTAATTAATTAATATTAATTAACAATGCGAAAGTATGTATACCGATCATATACACGTTGTCAAGAATATAGAAAATGACATATTGTACCTACTTAATCTTGAAAAAAAGTACTGTTAAAAGGGATCACCTAAAAATAATTATAATAAATTCCACGCCCGACAATATTGCATTCTGAGCATTATTGCAGACAGGACTGACTAGAGAGTATATATGTTGGGACTGACTGTCTAATTATAAGGCAAGCGTTACTGCTATACGCAGGCCATTGACCTCACATGACATGTAATATAATTTTTTTCTTATTTTACTATAAGTTCATGTTTTACTATTAATTATTTGATGTTGATTAGTTTGATGTAATTAATTAATTAATTAATTAAATTACCTAAAATATAGTTATTTGTAATTTGTTATATTGTGGTCTTTTAATTATGAACTTAGCTATCTTGACATAAATAAATAAATAATCGGCCAAATCCATATATTTTTACTGTTATAGAAAAATATTAAAAAGTCTACAATACAAATTATTATCGAATGTGTTCACTTTTACACTAATTTTAAAAGTATGTCGGTATGATTGTGTTTTATTTGAGGTGCAACACGTGCATTTGAGGATTGTGCGTGTAACGAAACGTCTGGCATCGGTTCGGGGGTGTGTGGGGAGTGCTGCGCGGGCGGTGGCACTCAACAGTCTGGAGCACGCTCCAAGGGGAATCGCATGGCCTAGAGGGATCGTGGCACTTCATTCCTTCGGCTTTTAGTTAACTACTGTTATTTCGATCGTAGTAGTGATAGAGTGT
This sequence comes from Synanthedon formicaeformis, assembly GCA_945859745.1. Lineage (NCBI taxonomy): Eukaryota > Metazoa > Arthropoda > Insecta > Lepidoptera > Sesiidae > Synanthedon > Synanthedon formicaeformis. The sequence continues at coordinate 1,513,042 of OX243960.1, read as the reverse complement.
CGATTACAATAAGATTAGATGTCAGTGATACTCCCGATGTCGTCCTAATTATGTGTAAACAAATAAGTACAGACTCTCACGCCGGCCATTCGGACGACATCAGAAGTGGGATACAGCCCACCATGATGGATGAAAAGATGGAAAACAAGATCCGCAACCGGGACGGCAACCGGAACTATACCACGAACATTGCACTGAAAATAAACTACGCATGTCGACTCAACACATACAATGCGTATGACAAGACAAGATGGCTGCCGTGCCGCGCCGTCATAACAAAAAAATGGCGCGAAGTCCGGGCGAAGTGACAAAAAAAATGTATACCGTGCTAGCTAACGTTCGACGCAATTCGACAATAAGTGAAGTTGTGGAAGTGATATTCGTTTGAATAATTTCAAAAAGACAATATTACGCTTCACGGTAGCTATGTTAAAGTCAAAGATTGTTAAAGTGTTGTTATACGATACGAGTGAAACAAAAAGTGACAAGTCTCAAGAAACGCTGCCACTGTGAAGAGCGGGCCATGTGGAAGCCTCACTGCCCAGCTGCTTTTATAAGGGCAGTGGCCCTGGATATGTATTGTAACATAAAGGAGGTAAAAAAACTGTGCAAAGCGCACAGTTACGCAAGTAAGGTCTTTTTGTTATTTCGACTTGGGGTTGCAATATTTCGTGTAAGACGAAGCGTTTGTCTATTAATAAGAGATAAGAGAGTTTAATCAGTGAATGAATAGTGAGTTGTAGTCAGTAACGTAACTCTATGGTTGTAGTGTAGTAGTACCTAGTTGAATTGTAGTAGTGAATCGTTATTGGTGATAGTAAAATGATTTTATTAGATGATGGTAATATTAAAAAGAAAAAAATCATTGAGGTAAAGTCGCGGTATAACAAGGTTAATTGATAGTTAACATTTGCTTTCTTTCACTGGGGCAGTTGTTAGTAATATTCAAAGATTTTATTACAATGTAGTGTACCAACATTCAATTTCAAACAAGGCAGAGTATTGTACTGTGGCGTTCGCCGTGGGCTGGTTGACTGACGGATCAAATAGATTGACGTAGATCAACTTTTTATAATTTTGGACTATAATTGAGTGAGGTGTCACTGTCATCAGCTGTCTGAGCCATATTTCAAATTCAATTCAATTATGTTGTTTATGTTGTTATTGTCAGTATGTCAGTAGTGAAAATATAACAATAATAACGAATTTCTATGTTAAATAACATTAAAATTTACAGTTTTGGGCTAGATAAGTGGTTGAGAATTTGAGATAAACAATTTTAGTGGATTAACAGGTGTGTGTAACAGTTCAGAGCATTTTTGTTAGAAAAACATTAATAATCTACGGACTTATTAATCGAAATAGGACTTGGATGCCGTCTGATTCCGATAACTCGAAGCTATTAAAACAAGAGCCCGTGGACAATGTATGATGTGATTGTCTTGTATGATACCTATTGACTTTATCACATTATGTTTTTGTCGCTAGGAGAGTGACTGTTGTGAAGCTGGATGCTGTAGCAATTGTGATGTCGCTGGTGAAGGTGGCAGTCACAGTGTGTTTAAGTGGTAGTCACAGAGAGCGCTATGTAATGTGGTATAGACAATAGTGAACCCGTACGTAGAAACTAAAAATAAGCGTTTGTGTTGGTTTGATAATAATTACTTTACTCGAGTTATTGTGATTCAAGACCGGTTTCTATTGTGATAGGCTTTAGTAAAATAAAACAGTAATTGTAATACAAATTACAAAATATAAGACTTGTTCGTACTAGAGATAAAAGGGTTCAGGAATCTTTATGAAATAAAATGCAAGCAAAATGCATCGGACCGAGAGCCTACTCCAAAATTTAAGATTTACCTCAAATTCAAATTTAAATCATTTAGCTTTCAATATCAACTTGATTTATGGACATAGTACGATTCAGTAGGAATACAGCCATGTAATTCTATGTTTGGTGATATTGTTTTTGAGATTTTAGTGAACGCAATCAAAACATTTAGATTGTAAACTTATTTAAAGTAGGTATTAGAAATAGACCGTTATGAACTTCAAAATGTTAATAGCTTCTAAGGATCGGGCTTTGTTAAAGGAAGTGGCAGGAAGCATGCATTAATGAGACTTTATTAGCGAGAGATTACATAGAGCAAGGTTACTAGTCAAGAGTTTAAGAATTTAGTCGGGGGTGAAGTGTCGGACAAAAGAGGGGATTGGTCATCAGAGAATCAGAGAGGGAGAAGGAAGGTGTGCCATGGTAGCCCTCGGGGCTAGCCGTGCGGTGAGCAACTTGTGAGGAAACGGTAGCGGTGCGCGCTGGTAACTCGCGGAGTTAGCCAGGCGGCATGCGTTACGCGTTGAGTTTTGAGAGCTGTGTTGGTGTTGTGACGCCGAATGCTGTACTCCCGTCACTGGCCGCAAGCCCCTGGCCTGCCGCACTCTATATGGGTGTTGGTCCCCAGGTGGTGGTGCGGAGCTGTGGTGGGTGCAGTAAGGGGCGACATTGAGAGTTGAGAGATTTACGGGGTGATGTTGAGTTGAGAGACTTAAGGGGCGATACGAAATTGAGAAATAGATGCTGGGTTAAGGGGCGGTGTGACATTGAGAGATAGTAGATTATGACATTACGAGATACATATTGAGTTTGTGGATTTCTGAAGCTCGGGAAAAGTGAACTTTGCTCTATGTAGGCTCTTACAAGTTGGTGATGAGTAATATGGGGTGTATTGAGCGTGGAGTAACGTAATGTTTTCTTTTAGATTAACGCACGAGGGCGTGCGTATGTCAGGAAGGCCGTGTCGGTATGATTGTGTTTTATTTGAGGTGCAACACGTGCATTTGAGGATTGTGCGTGTAACGAAACGTCTGGCATCGGTTCGGGGGTGTGTGGGGAGTGCTGCGCGGGCGGTGGCACTCAACAGTCTGGAGCACGCTCCAAGGGGAATCGCATGGCCTAGAGGGATCGTGGCACTTCATTCCTTCGGCTTTTAGTTAACTACTGTTATTTCGATCGTAGTAGTGATAGAGTGTCGATTACAATAAGATTAGATGTCAGTGATACTCCCGATGTCGTCCTAATTATGTGTAAACAAATAAGTACAGACTCTCACGCCGGCCATTCGGACGACAAGTATATTTACGAAGGACATGTTCAATTTGTCATTGTCCTACAGGCCGCAATTATACCACATATTAACTGAATATGACCAACTAAAGTAGTCTCACTAAGTGGTCTCACAGAAGAGCACCGTAAAATAGCAGCATATGTGCTGTTGTGTTTCGGTGAGTGAGTAAGGGATGCCCTTCCTTATCCCTTATCCTAAATCCTCCTATGGTCGGCAGCGCACTTGGAGCATCTACAGCTTTACTTGTTTTATAAGCGACGGTAGCCATCTACCATCAAGTGGACCGTCAGCCTGTATGTCGACCGTAACATTAAAAAAAATTGTGTGTGTCAACTCCGACACACGACTGGATAAACTCCTTACGAACGGTTATAAAATTTAAATTTTCACAATTGAAACACGCCGAAAGAACATTGTTCTTTTTTTTAATAATATTGTGTAAATGGCGCAATATCTATACTATAAAACTTCAGATATTCTAAAATATTAAAAAAACTAGAACGTAACGTATTCGTGCTCGCATTCCGTGTGACAACTTTGATTTTACTCCCATAAATTTTCATACCACGGGCTTGTATATATGCAAAGTAAACTCCAAATATAGTGGCACTCCGGGAGTGCCGACAGAAGTGAAAACTTAAACAAATACGTGTGTATTTTTTGAATCGCCAGGAAAGTACATACTTATATACAGAGGTGTCGGTTACGGTAACAGTGTCGCGAGTTCAATGGTTTTTTCCCATCTCAAAAATGCCCAACACGCCTAAAGTTTTCCCTTCACAAATGCGTTTACGGATACACTTCACAACGAGCTGCTGAAATATTTTCTTATATTGTGTTAAAATGAACATTGATCTTGAATGCGACACCGGAGTGCACTATAAATAATTTTAGCACGTGCCTCTCTATAAATACGTGCCCATTCGTATTAGTATTAGGTTATTCGAGTGACAGCACCCGGCAGCGATACACTTGTGCATAGAGCTCAAATAGGTATGTTGGACAATCGGCACTGTTCGATTGTCTACTATTTCGAACCTTTTTGGCACGACCAACCGACCGTACCGGATTGTGGATTGTCAGATGACTCTGAATTCCTTAAAATAAGCAACTAATAATAAATGTGACTATAGCTTAACTAAGTATAGCCCTTTCATAAACTAGTCCACACAGAAATGAACCTATAACTTTTGGTGGTATTTCTAATTAATTTAATTTTAAGCTAAATTCTTAAGTATCCCATTTATTTATTTTACCCATTGAACCGAATCTCAATCAAGTTTTCAAGTATCAATCAAGTCCTTCTCACAATCAAGTTTTCCCTCACACAAAGACTCCTTATTTTTGATGCCACAATATTACAAGCAGTTAATCAAGCAATTATATGCCAAAAAAGGCAAATTCGAGGAATGGTTTCTGGCATTCTTAAAAATCGCACTAATATTTTACGATATTCCTTTGTAACATTTTTTTTTTTAATATTAAAGATGGGTTTGCTCTTGGCCAGCACCAAAATGAGGTCGATGATGGAGCGAGCTCACCCAGAAGATGCTACTTCCTTCATTACCGTTACTGCAAAAGTAACACAGTTTACTACCACATATAAAACTATATATACCAGAGGTACTTTTCTTTATTATACAGAGTGAAAAATTTAGAACTCTTCACTACTGTCTATATCGCATACATATTTTTGGAACGTCTGGAGACGTCTACAGTTTAATTTTACGTCGTCTAGACTGCAAGACACGAAATGGTAACAATTTAAAATCGATAAATAAAACAATACCAATAAAATCGACAATATAAAGAGACTCGAACAACAAATGCCAAGAGACACAGAGAGCGTGCCAAAAAGAATTAATAAAAATAATAATACATTTAAAAAGTTCAATAAACTAATTTAAATAACGAACGAATGAACATACATACTTAGGATATGTATGGTTACTGGTTGCCTATGCATATATTACTGGTTTTTAGTGGCTTTTTGAGTAACTAAAATCATAAACAGTTCAGCTCAGTCTTATCATAACTGCTTGTATTTTTCAAGTCACCGTGAAAAGACAACACACATATTATATTTTCATGTTTTTTTATGTTTATTTATAATTTTAATATTATAGAATAAAATAAGAGTTAATTTGTAGCAAAGGACATTTAAAACATACATAAGTATAGAATACTTTTATAGAAAGACAAACACAAACGTCCCCCGCCACAAACCGGCTCCAACTCAATGCAGGTTGTAAAAACCTGCGCTGGGGCCCTAGACAAAGTGCATTCGATTCTCATTCGATTCGATTCGCTAAATAAAAATGTATGGGATTGACATATCCCTTCGCTAAATCACGTGATACTTCCCATACATTTATTCTATCGAACTTCGTTATCGTTTTTAAAATGGCACTTTGTCTAGGGCCCTCCGTTGGTCTTCCGTTATAGCCGATGGTAAGGTTACGCACTTACTAAACAAAACATAATATACATAAAAGTTTCAAAAATAAAAGTTAAAATTAAAATAAACAAAAAATATACAAAAAAAACACTTATGGTCATACATAGCAAAACTAAAATTTTAACAATTTTGAAGGCCTCTTTCACCATCTGTCAAGTAGGCTAAATGTCATTTAAAGTCACCGGTAACCGGGGATAATGGAGCTGATATACCTTTGTTTGTAAGGTAAAAGTCCCAAACATTAAAAAGAAAATAATAAAAAAAAAATCGCCTATCGAAGGATGCAGTAAACCGAGTGCATAATTTAATAAAACATAAAATTATTTCTAAAAGTAACTAATCAACACTTTATTTGTACTTGGTGAAAGAGGCCCTAAGGCTAATAATATAATAAATGTAAAATGATAACACTAAAAACCACTGATGTTTAGACCGACAGCCGTTTTTTATGTAAAAAGATTTACATAAATTTATGTATACAAGAAATGATTGGATATTTCAATGGGGATGCATCCATTTAATCTATTGGGTCTACGTAATGAGGAGAGCCTTGAAAGATTTGAGATGTGATGGAGAACGTTTCTCTTTCCACGGTTATTAAAACCAATTATAACTGATTATTTCTCAGTCAATTGTCCACAACAGTAGTTCGGTTAACAGTCCGGTTGACCGAATTAGTGAGACTTTTTTTCCCAGTAGTCTGGTCGTACAAATCAACCGGAATTGTTACTTTGCTTACAAAATACGAGTTTACTAAGACCATTCTTAAACCACTCAACGGATTTTGAAACGGTTTTCACTAATTGAAAGAACGATAAACGGGGAAGATTTGTGCATATGATTATCAAAAAAATTGCATCCGTGCGAAGCTGCTAGCAAATAATAAACCCAATAAAAATTAATAGCTAAAAGGATAATTTTTGATTTAAAATTATATTTAATATTGCAATTGATTTTCTTATATTTTAAATACACATTAATAATTTAAACTTAACGGTTAGATACTATGAAATTTTACAAATTTAATGAGTATACGTACCCTTTATTTGTTTAATTTTGACAGTTTGTAGTGACTCCAAATCAGAGAAATGCGAAGCGCAGGAATCCTAGCATACTTTGCACACACAACAATACACGCACTTCCCATCCAAATTTAATTATAGAACCACAAACAAATCCGATTAAATTAAATTCTTATTTTAAACATTCTAGTTTTTTTTTTTTAATATCGGTGACAAAGGTTTAATTCCAAACTGCTTAAGGCGTTACATTTGAGTTTTATTATTTTTTCTGAGCGCACAGTAGCACTGCCTTCCGTCTGCATCTGGCAACTGTTGCGTGTTCATTACGATTTTCTTGGCATCGGTTTAATTAGACGTCAATGTTGTATTGAAACCGTGTCGTTTATTCAGCAAACAATAATTGATGAAAGTATATTTTACTCGCTTCCCATAACTAAGTAAGTACATTGTAATTCCCATAAGGCTAAATATAGTAGGTGCCTACATAAATATATCTAGTCTTTGTTCATTCTTTGAGAAGTTGAAATTTTGTGAAGGGTTAACTGGCTAACAAAAAATTATGAAAATAAGTTTTAATTACTTAAGCAAAACTTAAATATTGAATTAAAATTATTTTAAAAATAACTTCTTATGTATGTAGCTGTCTCTAAACACAATTAACAATAAATCGATTAACTATACATGACGAGATATGGCGCTGAATAAGTTTACTTATTCTTTTACTTACTTATTTACTTATTTTAAACGTTAGGTGTTAGGTACACAATAGTCCTTATTAAAACCTAAACTTGGAGGCTGCATAAAATTGTGATATATTTTTGCTAGAGTTTCATAAAAATAAAAATAAACTTACCATGCGGGCGACTAATCGCGCTAAAGACAGACTCCATTACAAAGCAATTCTGTTCTGTAGGTATATCAATATTTCAAGATAATATTAATTTATATAATCATAATACAAATATAAACTTCTTAGTTCAAATGCTCGCTAAAGAACAATGGGATCACTTGAACCAATAATGATAGTAGAGTATTCGTAAAATTGTGTAACATAAAATAGATTGCTTCAGCTCTGTTCAAACAAGTGTTCAGCGCTTGAAACGTTGACAATTACTGGACGAAATAACAAATAATTAAACCTTGTGAGCAATTTTAACTCAGACGAACGTCTTCATCTCTTTATTACTTTAAATGGACAGCGATTGTGAAATAATTTTTGTACCCTTTTAATAGCTCTTGCATGGAGTCTTTAATAAAAATATTTAACACTAGCTTTTGCACGCGACTTCGTCTGCTAACTTTATAAAATCTAGTCTATGTTACTCGCTGATATTGAACTTTTGTCGGCCGAACCAAAGATTTAAATCAAGAGATGCGGCATTACTAGCGAAAGTGTGTTACAAAATACAACATACATTATACTAAAGACAAATGTATAAAATACATATAACTTTGTATAAACACACTTTTAAACACAGACAACACATTCCTTACTTCAAACGTGACTGTGACGATAGCGACGCTCTCAACAAGCGACCGTCATTCACTGTAGCTGGCGTGAAACTGTAGTTGGGTTGAGCGCCTGCGCCCAACCCATTGTTAAGAATTTTCGGTGTGTTTTTAGTATGGCGCGAGGAGATTACGCCGCATCTTTCGATTTAAATCTTTGGGCCGAACATAACTTTTGTGGTAAAGTTCATTTATTAAAATTATACAATTTCAAGAGTCGATTCTCGAGCGCGTTTTGACGTTCTCGATCGATTCTCACTGTAGAAAATATTTTTTCATGGACTCCTACATTCATTTGTACGGGCCGTTCTCTCGATGTCCTTGGTTATTTTATTACGCTGTACTGTAAGTCTCTCGCGTGTGTTATTCGGTGTAGTTTTAAGCAATCTATTTTTACGTACAAAAATAAAAAAACTTATTTCACTGGTACCAGTGTGTGCAGGCACTTTTACGTGCGTGTGCAGTAGTGTGTGTATTGTACCCTGGTCCGAAAATATTCGCATCGTATCCATTCCACTTAGTCTGTATAACAAGTTCTGTGGTCCGCTCCGTACCAGTCCAATAAACGATCGATGTGCGGACTGGTACGGAGCGGATTCCGTAATTATTCTCCAGAAATAGCTTTTCTAACAGTAATAATTTTTAAAGCATTAATTATTATTAAATTTTGCTAAGGGCCTCTTTCACAAACAACAAGTAAAGTGTTGATTAGTTACTTTTAGAAATCATTTTCTGTTTTATTGAATTATGCACTCGGTTTACTGCATCATTCGATAGCCGATTTTTTTAAATTATTTTCTATTTAATATTTGGGACGTTTACCGTACAAACAAAGGTATATCAGCTAAATTATTCCCGGTGACAGGTGACTTTACATGACGGTTTGGCCTAATTGACGTTCGTGAAACAGAAAATGATTTCTAAAAGTAACTAATCAACACTTTACTTGTTGTAGTATGTAGTTTGTGAAAGAGGCCCTTAAACGTGTGCCTACTTTATGATTGCTGAAAAAAAAACTTCTTGCCTCTACTAAAACTTTTTGGAAAAACAAATAATATCATAGTCATTAAGAATTTACTACCTAGTGGTTAATAATTATCGAGTAGTTGGTAAATTAAAAGTATAGACATCGAGGGTGAATAAAAACATATACAAGTATTACTGTGATTAAATAAAATAAAAATTACTACAAAAAAAAGTTTTCAATTTTCAGTACAAAACGGCAATTTCATATTTGTAACCCCAAATATAATATTAATGTTCTTAAAATTGAAATTAGGGCAGTAAATATACCTAATCATAAATCATCTTTATAATAGGTAACTACTCCAACATAAATACGAATCACGAATCACGATAAATGGTTTGTATTGACTGCGTTGACATGTGTTTAACCAATTGACTGATTTATTTCCATCATGTATGTATAACGACAGTTATTGTAAGGAATGCAATACATAATAAGTATATCTTTAGTTTTTAAGGAGCGATATTATAAAACAACGTCCTAAGCCGCGTCTGTCTAGCTAGACAGACAGACAGACGTCTGTTCGCGATAAACTCAAAACTACTACACCGATTTACATGGTGTTTTCACCAATGGATAGAGTGGTTCTCGGGGAAGGTTTTAGTATATAATTTACAAAGTTACGCGGGCGAAGTCGCGGGCAGCAGCTAGTTTAACATAAAATTACTTTACATGTACAGCGGCATCTCATGCAGTTATTAAACTCATATCAACATCACCGCCATCTGTTAGAAATTTTATCAACTACTAACTGTCTCTACAACTAAAAATATAAATGTTATAGCTGTATTTGACAGAGGGCGCCACATGTTACATTTATTTTAAATAGCAAAAAAAGTTTATTCGCTGAAAAATCATAAAGAACATTATTATTATTGCATAATCTTCTCTAATATATAAAATTCTCGTGTCACAGTGTTAGTTGCCATACTCCTCCGAAACGGCTAAACCGATTTTGATGAAATTTTATATTATGTACACTTGGTAGGTCTGAGAATAGGTTTTTATCTATTTTTTATACGCGGGCGAAGTCGCGGGCAGCAGCTAGTATTTGTATATTTTAAGGAAAAGTAATTATTATTAAGGGTATAAGGGTCTGTCTTATGAAATTCCTATATGCGGTTATCACCATCATATAGATGATTTTGTACAGAAGGTATATAAAATTATTTTTTTATGTATCTAACTAATTAGAAAAAATATATATCTTGCAACAAAGTCGTCGAAATTGTCCGCGCCTTTCCGTTTCTTCGCTATCTACTTCTAAACCACCCAATTGTTTTTTTTTTTTCGGTTTTTCACTTTTGGAAAGAGGAATAAACGACGAAGATTTGTGTACCTATATAAAAAAATTAAGTGTGTCCCTCTCCCTGCTGTACGCTTAGATCTTTTAAACTGCACAACGGATTTTAATGCGGTTTTCACTAATGGAAAGAGCGTTGAACGAGAAAAGTTCTTATATATAATTCAACGCGAATGATGTCACCAGCACCAGCTACTATATACATATTAAAATGTAATTGTTGATAAATATGTTGCAAAATACACTGTAGGTAATATAAAAGTAAGTTGCATTTTGCATGCTTCTATAAGTATATAATATACGAGTATTAACATAGATATTAAACTACACTTCAGTGAATAGGTATAGACTCTATTTTAAGGATTTCGCCTTAAATCCCTTTCTGCAACCTTAAGCTATAACTACACACTGCAATGTCGGTTGTATAACTTGACGGTACTCAAACTAAAATTTCCATACTTTGGTCCAATTTTGCAACTAACATCGAATGCATATAGTTATAGGAAAAAAATATTTTGTGAACTTATTTATACTCACTCACGCGCTGAAACGTGGTGTCTTACTATGGGCCTCGTAAGGAAGCTCAATGTCGCTCAGCGAGCTATGGAAAGGGCTATGCTCGGGGTTACACTACGAGATCGAATCAGAAATGAGGAGATCCGTAGACATACGAAAGTTACCGACATAAGCCAGCGGATCAGTAAGTTGAAGTGGCAGTGGGCAGGGCATATAGTACGGAGAGCCGACAGCCGCTGGAGCCGGAAGGTTCTCGAGTGGAGGCCACGGAACAGCAAGCGCAGCACAGGACCTAATAAAGGCCGCGGGTCAACGGTGGATCCAGGCTGCTTCTGACCGGTCCAATTGGAGAATTTTGGGGGAGGCCTATGTCCAGCAGTGGACGTCCTGCGGCTGAGATGATGATGATGATGATGATGATGATGATGATGATGTACTCACGTGAAAGGTAAAAAAGAATTCAATGGTGTCAGTATAAAAGAATTGCTTTATGCTTATAAAAATAGTAGAACAGTTTGGGCATGTTCCATTAAAATTATTCGAGTCCAATCCGTCATACTGTTCAGTAGAACTAGTTGGAATTTTTGGTCCAAACAGTTCTATCGTAGAACTAATAGTATAACTGTTTGGAACAGCCCCCGAAATATATAACACTAAATTAAATTCAATAATATTTATTTTATATAGTTTAATAATAATATAGATAACGAGCTGACCCGGCGAACTTCGTACCGCCCCAAAATCATTGTTAAATAATATTTATTAATAACACCCGCACATCACAACAACATGAGACTAATCTCGATTTGCCAGTTTCTGTCAATTTGAGAATAGAATTTATATAGAATTAATGTGTGTGTGTGTGTGTGTGTGTTTAAATAAGAAATTTATGGACACTTTAGGCACCACTTCACAATCGAAGAATCCGTATGTCTCGTTTGATTTCACTCGGTGGATTTCAGCGATTTTCAAGTTGCTGTATTTGTGAAATTTGTGCTTGCCTCGCGAAACGTAAAAAAAAACTTCGCTCTCGCTGTAACCGGTGAACGGTTAACGTGATTTGTTCACGCCTCCATGACTACGGGTATTTCTCAAATAGGTAATACCTACGAGTACCTACATAAATTCTGTTGCAACCATTCTTTGATATACAAGTACCAACCGTAATTCTTTTAAATTTGTAAAACAGCTGAAATAAAAGTTAGAGCACATTTCGATATGGTCTTCAAATCAAAATCAAATCATTTATTTGCCTGTTCATTAGGTGTATAACTAAGACCTTACAAATAATATAATAGCGTCCCAGCTAACATAAAGTTTCTTATGTTAAGTGATGGTAACAGTGTAGGACAGCCTTTACAGTTAATACCCTGCCCAAGGAGATATCAATGATATCTCATTGACAATGATGCTACTTAAAAGTGCCAATAAAAGACAAAAATTTCAACTAGCGTTACCATAATTATTGATTTTTAAATGAACTCGATAAGTATAAAAGAATGTGTGGCTTACCTTTTCACTTTTAAAGAATATAATTGCAAATTCTAATTCACTTACTTTCAATTTCAAAATGAAATAGGTACAAACTTCACTGAACACATTGGCACTGTGCAACAAATTGTAAACAAACACGAGACCATATTGAATGCGATCAGCTCCATAACATACTTAATGCAGCGAGTGAGGAAATTTTTATGGATATTTGGGTTATTCTGAAACTTGTCAGTTATTTTTTTGCATTGTTTTAAATTGAATTGATTCTGCCGTTTGTACCAAATGCGTGAATTTTTTTTTATACTACAGTAAACAATTTTCAAGAACAAATGAAGCAAATTTTAAATAGATGAAATTTCGATTCTAGCATGTATTTGGTTTATGTTTATTTACTAGAAACCCGCTCCCGGCTTGGCACAGGTGCAATATTTTTCTGAAAAACAAAACGCAAACCTTCCTCATTTATCGCTTTTGGCGTTAGTGAAAATCGTATCAAAAATTGTTGCATAGTTTAGGAGGAGGAATACAAAGCATACAAAGCTAGACAGCCTCCTGCGGCATTATTTCCTGACATGATTAATGGATGGTTTTTAATTATAATTAGTAATTTAATAATTATAATTATTAATTTTACATCATCAACATCATCATCATCTCAGCCATAGGGTCCACTGCAGGATATCTCCTATAATTTTTCAATAAGACCGGTCAGAATGGAGGTCCTCTCCATCTTTCTTACTTCTGAATAATTTCTAATAATAATTACTATTACTAATATTAAAATACCTAGTACTATTACTAGTACTAGTAGCTTTTGTAATAAAAAAAATTATCTAAGTACTATCCAATTTTATAAAAACAAGTAAATATTATATTAATTGTTATGTGGAAGCTGGTTTGGTTTTAGAATGAGACCTCAAAAGTGAGGGGTCCCGTTAACCTCGTATGATTGCCATTGCGAAATCGAGGGCTCCCTTCCGACTCCTTTATAAATATGCATTATGGACAATGTTACGGCTAAATAAGTAACAAAACTCAATCAAATTTTATGTTTTTAGGCACATTTCCCTAGGTATTCCTTCTTTAATCTTTTATCCCTTATCCTATTATGGTTGACAACACACTGACAGCACCTGTGACGTCATAGGTGACGGTAGCCACCACCATCAAGTAGACTGGAGGCCTGTCTTACGACTTTAACATAAACAAAAAAAACTTGAATCAAAATGAATTCCAAGCGGGAGAAATGGCGGATAAGACAAATGGCGAACGACGGTTTAGTGCTCACACCCCGAAAATACATAAAAATATTGATTTATGTATAACTAAAATTGTAGTGGTTAACAATTCTTTTTCAGTATTTATTTATTTTTTAATATCTTTGTTTTTTATTTATAAAAATGTACTAACTGGTGCCCGCGTTAAGTAGATGTGTAGCGCCTGACTAAATGTGTAAAGCAATATATCGCCTGACATCTTTGTCTTTGCTGTTATAAAATTTTCAGGGGTTGTATCTTTATTTTTGTAGATAGCTGGTGCCCGCGACGAAAAATCAGTACATAGTATAAAATAATAGAATTCGAAAGAATGGACAAAAAATAGTCATTCTTCTTAAGTAACATAGTACCTTAAAAATAAGAAATAACGTAAAATGTTCGAATTAAATTTTAAAAATATTATTTATTGCCGACGACTATAGAAAATTTTAGAAATTTTTAGAAAATCTTTGAATGCAGTTTTGTTTCTTTTTAAAAATAAAGGAATGTCCCCTTTATGTAAAATGAGCTAACTTAAGGATTTAAGATCAAGGGCCCGATCGTATATAAATTTCGTGTCACGTTGTGTCTCCGGGATGAACTCCTAAACTACTGAACCAATTTTGATAAACCTTCGTAACTAGGTGTAATTTGGTCATACTTAAAAGATAGGATAGTTATTATTTTGTACCCGGGCGAAGCCGGGAGCGTGTTGCTAGTTTTAATATAAACTTCTTGAACTGTGATTCAATTTATATATTCAATTTCTGCACTATAGTCACTTCTGCTTATAATTGCGTAGCAAAGTGGAAAAGTTTATAGAACGCTTGTATTGTGGTTTGCAAGAGAAAGTAGTTCTTGAGAAATTTAAATTGACCTAGTGATCCAAGTTTAGTAGCATCAGAACTGCTTAGACATCCTTCACCGAATATTGCTTTTCCGAACCAATGCTTCGTTTCATAAGTACTTGATAATGATCGTTCCAGTTAGACTACTTCGAACACGGTGTCAAGAGTTCTTTCTTTTATATAGGGAACAGCTTAAAATTAAATAGCTAAGCTTCTTTTAAAAGGTTTAGGGCCTCTTTCACCAACTACAAGTAAAATGTTGATTAGTTACTTTTAGAAATCATTTTCTGATTTATTGAATTATGCACTCGGACTGCATCATTCGATAGGTGATTTTTTATTATTATTTTCTATTTAATGTTTTGGGCGTTTACCGTACAAACAAGGGTATATCAGCTCCATTATCCCCGGTTACCGGTGACTTTAAATGGCAGTTTGGCCTACTTGACACTTGTGAAACAGGCGCTTAGACTTTAAACTCTAACTAAATCGTGATGTAGATAACCTTTTACGAATTTTTGCTTACAACGGTGTTCAGTAGACAGGGGCCCTAGACAAGTTGCATTCGCTCCATAGCGATTCGATTCGCTAAAAATAAAATGTATGGGATTGACATATGCCTTCGCTAAATCACGTGATACTTCCCATATATTTATAACTATCGAACTTCGTTATCGTTATCGTTATGGCACTTTGTCTAGGGCCCCTGGCCACATATCAATTGATGCGGCTGTCACGGGCGGTAGCTACGCCCCGATATGACAGTATATCATTCATTGCATTCTAACCGTTCCAAGTTCCATTCAAAAAGTAATATT
Organism: Synanthedon formicaeformis; assembly: GCA_945859745.1. Taxonomy (NCBI): domain Eukaryota; kingdom Metazoa; phylum Arthropoda; class Insecta; order Lepidoptera; family Sesiidae; genus Synanthedon; species Synanthedon formicaeformis. Next base: position 1,497,669 of record OX243960.1, on the reverse strand, counting down.
AAAACTGAGTAAGTAATTGTTTTTATGATTATTTATTTATGAAAACATCGACAAATTTATTATTAGATTATTATATGTTTTAAAGGTCAATGTGATCCTAATGATAATGGTCGTAGGTAACGAGGAGTTTGGTTGTGTATACCTGCCGACCCCGATATTAAAATAAAGGTGTGGAACGAGTTCATAGAACTATGTCAATATCAATAGAAATTTAATAATTACCTACATACTTAAGAAGATTTATTGTGTAATACGGTTTTTCAAATTTATCCTTATTTCCATAAGTGAAAACCGAATTAAAGTAGGTTGACAATTTTGGAGTAGATATACAAAGAAAGCTTACTTATAAAAGAATTAAATACTTGCAATTTTTATTTATATAGATTACCTTACATAATACGTATTATAATAATGTTTAAAATGTGAAATATATGCCTAAATTATCTATACTATAATTATAACTATAATAAGTAAAGTAATTAGGTACCATCGATTCATCCCGGCTTCTTCATTACAACATACATTCTTATTATCTATACAAACAGATTGCTTTACAGAATTGCTTTGAATTCTAGTGAGTCATGTATGTATGTGACTCAAATCATTTAATACTTTAAACCATCAAGTCTTACAGATGAGTCACTGTTCAACACTCCAATTGATACATACTAATTGACCAAATATTCCTCCTTTAAAACTATATAGCTACTAGCTGTCGCACGCGACTTCGTCCGCGTAACTTTATAAAATATAACCTATGTTACTCGTTGATAATGTAGCTTTCTACAGGTAAAAGAATTTTTAAAATCAGCCTATTAGTTTTTGATTTTTTTTTTTATTATAAACATACTAAAAATACAAATCTTTTCTCTTGATAATATTAGTATAAACTAGCTGCTGCCCGCGACTTCGTCCGCTTAACTTTGTAAATTATATACTAAAACCTTCCTCGAGAACCACTCTATCCATTGGTGAAAACAGCATAAAAATCGGTGCATTAGTTTTTGAGTTTATCGCGAACAGACAGACAGACGCGACGGAGGATTTTGTTTTATAATATGTAAGGATTACTGGCTGACACCAGGGCTGTTGTTGTCAGTATGGCAGCGCATAAAATAAGGCGAACCGTGCCAGGATGCTGTCTCTGTTTCAGACCCTTGAATCAGACGTCAACAAGACAAGAACAAGAAGTTGTCGTACAAGACTGTTTAGGAAATCGGAAGGTGTAATCGCAGTTAGAACAGATTGGATCCAATTTAGATTTTAGATTCTATTATCTATTTTCAATTCTATGTCTTCGACTTAGAAATCAATTTAGTGTAGGTAGTGTGTTACTACCCTAAATTGTTACTAAACAACACTAAATCACTACTAAGTTTCCTAAATTGGATTTCTTCAAATTATTGAATAGTGAGATAGCGGTTTTAAATGCGGGCTATAAAACGGTGTCAAATGATGGCTACACTAAGTACGTTTAGACTCACATGTTAGATATTATTTAAGTAAGCAATATCTACAATATTACAAAGATGTAATGGTTGTATGTTTGTGAGATTTAAAAAAATAGAATAGAATAGGCATAGACTATTTTGTGTTTCCAATAGGCCACCAGATATATCTAAAAATAAATATGCAACACTTGGTAATAGCATAATGTCAGGCGTTATAATTATTCCTTTACATATTATATCTTTAATTTTTCAACGCGTACAAAGTCGCGGGCACCAGCTAGTTCAATGAATAAGTGTAAATAATAGTTTTAATAACCTTAAGTATAAAAATGTATGAGTCGGTGGCGTTCTTAGTTCAAAAAAACATGTTATTTATACAATTTATACAATTTATGAATTGTCATAAACTGAACGAATTTTGAGTCATAAGTAGATAAGTACATTGTAAAGCTGAGTACATAATGTTAGCACTGTCTACTTTGAATACATTAATTAAACCACTTTATGTTTAGTCCAATATTTTTATCGTTCGCGTTCGTTCAACTGAACTGATCCCCTTTCAATATCATACCACTGAATGAATCTGAACGAATGAACACCTCTTTTTGAAACGTCACAGAGCACTTTTTAATAAACTTCAGTCGATACATAGATAGCAGATGCTAACAATAATATGCAATTTACTCCATTTCTCATCTTTGCACCAGCAAAAAATACCAAATCATAAAATTACAAATTGAATAAAATTATTTGATGATAAATATATTACTGAAAACATGATAAAAAAATTGGCTGTATGAGGTGTTTTTTTTTTTATTTTTTTTTGTGTTTTCACTAGTTGAAAGAAGATATGCGAGCGAGGTTTGTGTAAGCATATAATATTTATCCAAGTGAAACCGGGGCGAGTTGTTAGTCACTATCTATAAGATATTTTTTTTATTTTTAATAATACACTTTTTCCATTGACTCTTCTCTGTGTGTCGACAACAGTGCGGGGGAAGTCCGTTTTTATCGAACGGAAACAGCATTGATAAATAAAATTATTTATAATAAACAAATACAAAATGAAAGAGTAAGGGCCTCTTTCACAAACTACATATAAAGTGTTGATTAGTTACTTTTAGAAATCATTTTCTGTTATATTGAATTATGTACTCGGTTTACTGCATCATTCGATAGCCTAATTTTTATTATTATTTTTGATTTAATGTTTGGGACGTTTACCGTGCAAACAAAGGTATATCAGCTCCATTATCCCCGGTTACCGATGACTTTAAATGACAGTTTGGCCTACTTGACGTTTGTGAAACAGGCGCTAAATAAAATATCAAATGCCACTGTTACTCTGCCGCCTACTTAAAATATGTATATAATAGGATAATTATTAATTAGTTGTAGGTAACTATTAATTTGTTTAAACTTAAATATAATTTTATATCTATTAAGTTATTAATTAATATTTTTAAGTAGTTTCATGTGAAGTAGGCTAACCGTCATTTAAAGTCACCGGTCACCGGGGTAATGGAGCTGATATACCTTTGTTTGTACGTTAAAAGTCCCAAACATTAAAAAGAAAATAATAAAAAAAAATCGCCTATCGAAGGATGCAGTAAACCGAGTGCATAATTTAATAAAACATAAAATTATTTCTTAAAGTAACATCAACACTTTACTTGTAGTTGGTGAAAAAGGCCCTTAGTAAAACCATTTTTATAAAAAGATTTAAAAATGTAGAATATAAAAAGATACATAGGTATATATTTATAAAGAAAGTTACAGTAGGTATATATATATATATATATATATATATATATATATATATATATATATATATATATATATATATATATATATATATATATATATATATATTGTTATATTCTAAAAGAGAAGATTTGTATTTTTGTATGTTTATAAAGAATAAACTCAAAATGAAGAACTTTTCTCTCTACCCACAAAATAACACGAGTCGGTAAGGTATCTATATATATATATATATATAGCAAATTTCTAATTGCCATTCCAGTATCTTAAAACAGTTATAACATTATAATTTTAAAACGAATTCTCATTACCTTATCACAATTATAAAGGGCTGTCATTATGACAATGTATAGTTATACGTTTTGTATTTTAATCAGTATTTGCGCAGACTTTGAAACAACAAGTACACAATAATAACCAATCGTTTGTCTACAAACTTAATATAAAGTTGCAACTGACTTTGTTGTGTTTGAGTTTGTTGTTAAATAAATTTTATTAAATTTAAAAAATAACAGTGATGTGATAGAAATTTTTAAATTATATTGACAGTGTCAGTTACAATGCTAGTTATATTTGTGACAGTTTTTTTAATAGTCGTATACAGTGTTGATAGCAGCGACATATATCACGAAAAAACTAAAACAACATTTCACCCCAATGTGGAAGCCACATATTTTGGGTACACAGTAATTTTGACAGATGATGGGTAAGTAAGTTTGATTATATAAATTAATGGGTGCAGTAGTTTTTGAGTTTATCGCGAACAGACAGACAGATGCGGCGGAGGGCTTTGTTTTATAATATGTAAGGATGCAAGGATTAGGAGAGAGGAAAGGAAGGAAAGGAATATGTGAAAGTGGAAAATATCTTAGAGCTTGGCTTATAGATTTTGCCTTGTTTCATCATATTAAAAATTTATGGCTGTATGTAATCTTAATAAATAAATCATAGTTGTGAACTAGTTTTTGCACGCGTCTTCGTTGGCGTAACTTTATTAAATAAGTAATGTTACTCGCTGTAGTCATCGAACTACTACAATGGAATTTGCGTCACAAATGCCGAAGCGGCACATAAAAAGAACGCCTTTGACAGAATCATGGCGGATTCTTGCCTTCACGCGTCAATGTAGTAACGATCAACTTCTACTATTTCATTTTAAACTCTAATGGGTTGACGTAAAGTCACATTTTCTTTAAATTACGTACTTATTATTATGTTTGTTTTGTTTTAAATGACAGTTCATGCTCTACGCATATGTCACTTTTAAATGTTCCATAAAATTCGTAGTGTTTTGTATGGCACGCGGGTTCCATGTTGTAGTAGTTTGATGGCTGTAGTAGTAATATCTAAGTTAACTCGAGTGCTGCCTACGGGTCGCGGGCGGCGTATCATGGGGAAATGCGACATCATATCAGGCTGCCCGGGACCGGAGAATATCCCGAGCGGTCGGGGTGCTGCCGGGTGTTAAGGCATCCCTGGGAGGTGCCCTCCCTCATGCGGGGGCATAGCGGGGGAGGGCTCTGGTGCGCTAATGCGAGCCCAGGATCCTTCTGCTGCTGTGGAAGACCGCCGCTAGGTTTTAGTGGGTATAACTCCCTCACTAGGGGGAGGGGAGTCCCACATAACCTCACCGTCCCCCCAGACGGTGTGTGTATGCGTGACGCATTCCCTAGCGTCAAAAAAAAAGGCTTGGACTGACGCTAACTCCTAAAATTATAAGCTCAGGTCATGTAAAAACGCTCATCTCTAACAGTTAAGATTTTCATGGAAAGTGTCTATCTAAAACCTGTTTTCTATCTCAACCCTTTTTCCTGTTATCCTCAATAGTCATTCATTAACAATCGACTAATTTTAGTTATTCTACGAATTACAGATTCTGTCTTGTAGAGAAACAGCATCGCTATTTCTAGCGATTATAATTGGTTATAGTTATTTGTAACATATCAATAGGGCTGACATGCCCATTGTTAGGCAAAAGTACACAAAATTTTATGATGATTAAAATTAAATTAAAATAAAATGATGATGATAAAAATAAGTTGATTATTCATTTCAGGCTTATTGTTGGTGCACCGAAGGCATCGAACCCTAGTAAGGTCTCGATTAAAGCACCTGGTAACGTATTCAATTGCGATTTGAATAATTTGGACATCAACAACATAACGTGCTCCACACTCGAAGGTGCGTCCACAGTAATTATTAATAACACATATTTTATTTCTAATATTCTTTCACATACGTCAAGTAGGCCAAACTGTAATTTAAAGTCACCGGTAACCGGGGATAATGGAGCTGATATACGTTTGTGTGTACGGTAAACAACAGGTAACAACGGTAACAACGGTAAACCGAGTGACTAATCAACACTTTAATCAAACTACATGAGTTTATGAAAGAGGCTCTTAGCTTCATTGAAAATTAGACGACACTTGGTCTAGTGGCTACTAACCCTAGCTGTTAACCAAACGGTCGCGGGTTCGAATCCCACTAGGGGCAAATGTTTACGTGTTAACATTTTACCTTTGTACTTGAGTCATGGATATTTGTATTTATAATATGTATGTATTTACAAAAAAAGTAATCTATGTAGAGAAATACCTAAATTTTTTTTGTAAAACTTATGAAAAAGAAGTCAAATAGACATAATTTGGTATTGTCTATATAATTATTTATAGATAACTTGAAGAGTTGTAGTGGGCAAATAGAATGGGTAAAGGGTTTAGTACTAAATGAAGTTAGACAATGAGATTTAACATCATCTAAACATAAAAAGCCTGTACTGTAAAAAAATTGTGTACAGTTAAATACTGTAGATTGTGGTAGCCGGTAAGAGTCCGGCATAACCCCGCAGCATCCCTTTCACTGAAGGGTATCCAATGAGGTTATTTTGGAAAAGACACTTTAGGAAGTTGTCGTTTTCGGAAGTTGTCATTTTAGGAAGTTGTCGTTGTCACCCTGTGGGAAAAAAAGTTATGCTTTCGTACCTACTACATACTTCACTTAAGGCCTCTTTCACAAACTACATGTAAAGTGTTGATTAGTTACTTTTAGAAATCATTTTCTGTTATATTGAAATATGCACTCGGTTTACTGCATCATTCGACAGGCGATTTTTTTATTATTTTCTTTTTATTGTTTGGGACTTTTACTGTACAAACAAAGGTATATCAGCTCCATTATTCCCGGTTACCGGTGATTTTTAAATGACAGCCTACTTGACAGTTGGTGAAAGAGGCGCTTAAATTAAGAATTAATTTCTTCATGAATTAAACGGCAACTTACTGAACATCTTTTCGCAATTATCTCTGAACGTCTGAATAACTATTAACTATTTTAATATGTAGTTTATGTTTAACAGGTATAGACAGATTCGCGTTTAGAAGACCAAGTAATTTCTTCAAAGATGACATGTGGCTTGGAGCGTCCATAAGTGTTGTACCTGAGGGAAGATTGCTAGTAGGTCTTTTAACTTAATTTTGCTTCATACAATAAGAAAGTTAAAAAATACAAAAGATTATCTTTTCTTATTAACAATATAAATGATTTGACGACACGTTTGGTCTAGTGGTCTACGTTTTGTATTTATAATATGTGTGTATTTACAAAAAAATAATAATCTATGTATATCAACTGTCTGGTAACTATGTTACTTACTGTGGAACTTAGATGATCCTGTGTGGAATATGTGAAAATATTTATTATTATATTTCATTTATTTATAAATAGGAACTGATATCTATTAATATATAAAGTTATTGCAGAATTTAAATGCAATAAGTTAATCGTTAATTCTTAATATCCAAATTCGCTGTGATTTTACAGATTTGTGCACCAAGATGGACTACAATGTACCAAACTAGATTCAATCTCGCAAATGGAGCTTGCTATTTACGAGGTCCCGAAATAGGAGCTGCATTATATCCATTGCAAGAAAGGAGTAAGTGTTCACCACTAAAAATATTATTCGACTTACTTGAACTTATTGAACTGCAACAATGAGCTACGAGGCCCGTATTTAGGGAGCACGTTTCAGCGCCATACGTCATTGCAATTCTTGCTGATTTTTGAAGCATTTTTGATCTGGAAATTCCCGCTGACGTCTATATTTCCGAGCTCATATAACCCAAATCGTTTCAAAGTTCGAATGAATAAGCATCTATCCTTTCTACACAGTTGGTTGTTGGCCAAGACTGTGTTAAAATATATTGTTTTTACTCTACAGAACTCCAAGCTTGGGTATCCGATGGTCACAGGAAGGAGTATGGTGAATACGGTGCTCATTTGAACTTCTTCGCTTACGGTCAAGCGGGAATGTCTGTTAAGGTTACCGAAAATATGAGCGTTATAATAGGAGCACCTGGTCTTTTACAATGGACAGGTAACAATTATCTGGATAGCTCGTATAATTTACGCCAAGGGACCCAAGTTATCCTGATTAGATGTTAAAGTACATATGAGTAACTTGGCCCAGTTACAGAAGTAATATTTTTTAGATATTAGAAAATTCAAAAAGTAAAGCTTAGTTTTTATTTTTTACTGTCATTTCTTTTTTAATTGTGTTCTCATTATTAAAATTATTTATTTATGTTACAATAAATTAGGTTCAGGAATTTTTTCATGCTTTTTATTGTAAAAATTTAGCCAGGGACGTTATTCGTGTGAAAATGTAACATTTTGTGTCGACAACTAATGTGGTAATTACTACTAACATAAATTGGTTTGTATTACAGGCGGAATTGTCCAGTACAAAATGATTGTAACAGACTATAAGACAATAATCTTCAAAGAAGAGAAAATTACTAATCTTTATCAAACAAACGAATTGGGACCGGATGATTATTTTGGTGAATAATAACTTTATAAGTTTTTTTTTTATACAAAAATTCGAGAATGGGTGACCGAACAAGGGGTAAATGGAAAGATTTTTTATAAATAAATATTGCACGCGGGCGAAGCTGGAAGCAGGTCGATAAAAACTAAGTGCCTAGTGCGAGTTTTACTCGATCAAACGCATCGAACGCATAAATGTGAATTTATATGGGAATGCAGCAGCACCACCTAGTGATTAACGTTTGATCGAGTAAAACTCCCACTAGGCACTCAAATATAAATGGGAATTCCAATAAATATCTTCATTCAATTTCATAAAATATAATGTTAGAATAGCCCAGCCGCCTGAGCGCACCCTTTGCACGGCTTCCTAGAGCGACATGGCTTCGGACCCTTTGGACCCATTAGTTTTGACCCGCTGAATAAAAATGCCTGTTGGACCTGACCCTCTGTGGGTCAGGAGCGAAAAATGGAGTGCACTCTGACACCTTTATAATAATTTAAAAATGAAAAACTTTTAAATATAGTTTTTTTTTTATATATAAACTTACATATTGAAAATAGTGCTACGTTAACTTACCTGTCTGTTATAGGTTATAGTGTTGAGTCCGGTATATTCGAATTAAATGGGACGACCCTTTATGTGGCAGGAGCTCCTCGCTCAAAATCGGGTTATGGACAGGTAATTCCATTTGCGATCACTACCAATAAGTTGACAATTCGCCCATTTGGGCTAGATAAATTTGGGCGAGTAGTCCATTAACTCAGTACGAGCAGTAATTTGTATTATAATTTCATTGCAATTAGAATATATATGTACTACTCGTACTACAGAGTGTTTCGCAAGTAAGAAATGACTTTTATATCCAAGAGAGATCCTTGTAAGACGATTTAGTACTTCATTAGCAACCTTCATTCAACACTCAATGTACAGCTATACTTATTTATAAAAAAAAATTCTTCTCAATTTTTTTCTTAGGTTTTAATATTTGATCCACCGATACGTGAAGCAGATCCCTTAAAAATTCGTGCAAAAGTTCACGGTCCCCATCTTGGGTCATATTTCGGAGCAAGCTTATGTTGCACTGACATAGACGGTGATGGAAGAACAGACCTTTTGGTGGGAGCACCTACCTTTGTGAGAGGAAATGGAGGGCTGCCTTATGATCAAGGAGCAGTCTATGTGTACATGAGTCGAGAAAATGTGAGTACTTAAATAACTTATAAGCTGATTCTTACTTAAATCACCATTTAGATAGTTAAATTAAGACCCTGATTAACCTTTTATCCATCCTAGTAATTGGTCGAGATTAAGGGCCTCTTTCACAAACTACATATAAAGTGTTGATTGGTTACTTTTAGATATCATTTTCTGTTATATTGAATTATGCACTCAGTTTACTGCACTACTTGACGTTTGAGAAAGAGGCGCTAATTCTATTAAACTTATTAATAAGGTTATACAATACAATAATAATGTTAAATTACAAAGGAAATTAAAAAATAAATGGCCCACATGGGTGAGTAACCCCGGGGAAATTGAAAAAAAATAAATTTTTTTTAATACCCTTTAGAGACAGAACAGTGTGTCACAAGCTAGGTATGAAGAAATATGAGCTATAAATCCATTATAACAAAATGACGATTTATTGGTTCGGTCAAGGGTAACAAAATTTCACAAATATAACATTAAAAGCGCCTACACACGGCCCTAAAATCGGTAGCAATATCGGTGCAGTAGTGGGGAGCCCCCTAGATTGCTCCCTTGATCGCCCCATGTGTAGGCAAATCGTAAACATAATTAGAAGCTATCTAAGGAGCTTGGGCTCCCCACCACTGCCCCGATATCGCCAACGATTTTAGGGCCGTCTTTAGGCACTTTAAGTATATTTTGTTACTTTAACAGGGATCTTCTTTTATTCTCCAACAAGCTGAATACATCACTGGCTCAGATACTAGTGGAGCTCGATTTGGGCATGCCATAGCGGATCTTGGAGACATTGATGGTGATGGATACAGAGGTACGTAATATGCAAATGTGAAAAATTAAATTAATTGTCTCTTGATTAATAATTTTTTTATTGACGATTCATCACTTTTGACCTTTTACCTTGCAAATAGTAGTCTTTGTTTATCGTTACATTTGTGCACACTAATGTAACAGTGCTTCCCGTAACATAATATAATGTTTGTTTTGTTCCAATATTGTTCAGAATTTCTTGTTTGTTTCGAAATGTTCATAATTAGGAACACCATGCGTACGAAGACACGGACAAAGCTAGTTTTGTAAATAAATTTATTTAATTCACATAAGGTGAACTCAGTTAAACAAATGGAGCACGTTACACCCAGTTCATACTATATAATGTAGGTATATTGTGCTTATCTAGGTATGTACTAAAGAAACTATTCCAAGCTCCTTTTTCATAATAATTTATCTATACTAATAATAAATCTGTAAGTGTATGTATGTATGTATATGATTCTTCAAAACTCTTAAATTTTTCATGAAACTTGGTAGATAAAAATTTAGACGTACAGGACACAGGATAGGCTGTTTTTTTCTTTTTTAACGCAGACGAAGTCGCAGGCACCACCTAGTAACTATATATGCTGAAGCACTAAAACATACAAAAGTACATATTTCAAGGAGTGACTTTCTGAATTATATGAGAATATAGTGTTTTATTTCCTTGTTTAGATATAGCAGTGGGGGCTCCATGGGAGAATGATGGCCTTGGTGCTGTTTATATATATAAGGGAAACAGAAATGGTTTAAACAAGAAGTACATTCAAAGAATCTATGCGGAAAATGCAAGAAGTTTTGGCATGTCCATATCTAAAGGACATGATGTTGATGATAATAACTGTAATGGTAAGATATTATTATTATTATGTATTTATTTCCTTTCTTAATTTTATTTTTTTTACAATATAATTCTATAGGTATATTTTTTTACAATCTCTATAATTTACGTCACGTTGTTTGACGCCAATGAACTCCTAAAGGTACTGCACCGATTTTGATGAAACTTCGTAACTATGTGTATTTTGGTCCAACTTAAAACATAGGACATTAGTTGTTATATTGAACCCGGGCGAAGCCGGGAGTGTGTAGCTAGTATAATTATATAAAAACAATAAATATTATAAAAAATAAACTTAAAACCTGTAATCCGCAGGTAGTGGGGCAATGCCCTTAAATAATTGTAATAATTGACGATAATGTTGCATTATTATTTAGCATTACTTCATGTAAGTAACTCCTTATTAAGTGTAAGTAATTAATTACAGATTTAGCAGTAGGAGCTATTGCTAGTGGCACAGCATACTTATACAGATGTGTACTTACCATGCAAGTACATGCGTCGATTCAAGTACCAGATGCTATGGATTTACCACAAAATTCTACAAATTTTACTGCCATATTTTGTGCTACATCGCCCCCAAAGATACCCTGGCTTCACATTAAAATAAGTATGATATCGATTTAATATATTCTATTAATTTTTATTCTGTTTCTTACTATTATAATAAGTATCTGATATTTTAGATCTAAAAGCAATCATAACAATTGACAGAGAAGGCAATAGAGCTGAAATTTCGGGAGATAATGAATTTTTAATGACAATAAGTCCCGGAAAGAAAGTGTGTGATGAACAAACTGTCGAAGTTAAGGTAAAATATTAATGTAAATACTATTTTTAAAGTTAGCTTTTCGCACAATTCTTACGAAACAAAATCGTGCGAGATTACTACTAAAACCTATAAAGCTTAAAAAAGCTTAATTGTAACTTTTTTGTTATTAAATATTTTAGGGTTATTTTATTTTTTGTACCATTACTTAAAAGTGCAATTATAAGTGACTCAAGTATACTGAGATAATAAAAGAAATCTTTTTATATAATAAAAACGCTAAGTTGGTCGCTTCAAAGTCTAGAAAATGGTTAGACTGATTTCGATTCGGTTTTCAAATATCGAAAGAGGGATTAACGAAAAAGATATATTTTTGTAAAAAAAATTGCATCCTAAGCGAAGAGGGGAGGGGGTCGCTAGTCTTTATATACATACTAGCTGGTTCTGGATGATAGGTACCCTATGTCCTTTCTGGTGTCCCAGAGAACGTGTATGCAAAATTTCATGGTGACCGGTTCAGTAGTTTTTGCGTGAAAGAGTAACAAACAAACAAACTCACATTCACATTTATAATATTCTAAAATACTGAACCGATTTTGATAAAATTTCGTAAATGTGTAATTTGATCCAACTTAAAAGATAGTTTTTATTTTGAACCCGGGCGAAGCCTAGCTGGCCACTAGTTTTTTATAAAAAAATGGCTTAAAATATATCTAATATTTTACATCTTTTTAAACCAATAATTCTTATTTTAATTTTACTTTACCTAATTTCTAACCAATAATTCTTTCACAGCCAAAAGCAGATCTATCAACACCAATCACAATTAAATTGGAATTGAAGCCGATGGAATTGATGAATGGTAAGTTTGATGAATGAATAGTAAAAATATACGTACGTGTATAAATTATGATTCAATTAATACCTACCTACCAAATTGTTTTTTATAAATATTTCAATTAGCATGTACTTAACTGCTTATAGAAAATTCTACAACGTTTTTGACGAATGCTGCTCGACTTTCCGAGGATTCCACTCTTCAGTCCTCATTTGACATTCAGTTAACTAGAGATTGTGGTGAAGACCTCACTTGTACGCCTTGGCTGGTAGTCACATTAGAAGCCTTCGATAAGTAAGTAATCAATACTAATAATAAATCTGTAAGGGTTGGTCATGGAGTAAGTTACTTTGTTTCCAGAGATATCGTGTTTATAGGCTCTATACATGATACTGAAACTAAATTGACCATTTTTAGAATTTTTTTCTATATGTATGTATATGTGTATATATGTATGTTCCTCCATGTATGTATGTTTGTTGATAAATAAATCAATTTATTACATAAATAGAAAATCTAGATTAATTTAGTTATATATAATTTAAACAATAAAATATATATTTTTAATTTATAACTCACCCGCTAGATTTTAGGTTTTCAATTTTTCATGTTACTTACGAAAAACATTTTTATAAACTACTCCATTATCTTAATTTTTTAACTTATTTTTCATTTTCTTATAATTTTTAATAACAATTTCTGGAAATGTATCTAGGGTATTATAATTAAAATACATACATACTCTCCAACTACGAGTATGTTTTTTTTTAAATTGGATCAGAAGACTTCAATTATTATTAGCTTTTATATGAGTCATGATATACTTAAGATAATTTACTAACTAAAGAACGATATCTATAATCCAGTTTAGTCCATACATTCCAGGATCTAATACCACTTTAGGTGTCAGAGTAACCGTCTTCAACAAAGATGAACCTGCTTACGATGCCAAAGTCAACTTGGTTCTTCCTTGCCAACCGAAGAGAGTTCCGAGCGCTTGTACTTTGGAAGTTTTAAACATGACATGTAATCTACCACAACCATTGAATAGAGGGGAAACTATAGAATTGGATATAGAAATGGAGTATGAAATGGATGCAACAAATGACATTGATTTAATAGTAAAAGCCAGTTTAGAAGATCATCTGTATAGAAAGAGCGTTGCTGATAAACCTAACGATTTGGTCATTAGAGTAAAACCTATAGCTAGTTTCGGTGTTAGCGGGTATGTATTACTTAATAACTGACGATTTTACTATGTTATAATTGAGATAAAATACTAATGTGAGGAATGTAATTTATTTTAACAGAAAACCTTTTCCCAACGACACAATAGTTGTGACGAGAGACGTTTTCAATGAAGGTGGACTCGTGAAGTTTTCTCATTACTATCAAGTGAGTTATTATAATATTTTATCAAACAAATTCTGATGAATAAGGTTCTTTTCACTGTTATGAATGCAAAATTTTTAGTCCACTCGTATAAGTTTTTGTTTAAATATCAACGGTTCTACAATAGATTGTATTGTAGAATATGGAATAAAATATTTAAATGTATAATTTTATAGATATAGAGTAACATAATGGTATAGAGTAATATAGAGGTGTTACTACCATTTTAATATACGAAGAGATGTATGTCTGGTTTACAGGTAACGAATTATGGTCCATCAGATTGGTCTTATTTACACAGTTACATCAGCTTTACAGAAGAAAATAATGTGAGTATCATGATTAAAATTTATAAGTAATTACCTACAATTTATTCGAATAATTTTGTAGTTGTCGTACCCCGTTTAACTAATAATTTTTTTATAAACATTATACAAGTAGTGGAATTTGTCGTAGATATACGGCTCTGGCGATTATTAAAATAATTCAAACCATTTACTTACTTACTTTATCACTCTGTTTGCAGGTGACACTAGCTGAAGTTATTCCTGGATGTGAAATAGACGAACAGGGATACAGTTGCAAATGGTCAATAGAAGCCAAAAGATTTAAATCTATCATTTTACAATTACATTACAATTTGAGTGAATATGGTAAGAAAACGTGTAATATGGTTACGTCTGCTTTAAATTTCAAATTCCATTGTTTATTTTGATCGATAAGAGCCATTTTGATGGCATTAACAAAGTTTTTGCTGTTTTAAAATCGCTTTAATTCCGATTGGATTTATAGATATTAAAATTTCATAACAAAAAGTACATTTAGATAAGTTAAAAATATAAAGAAGTGGTCGCTTCCACCATTCTCCAATGCCAGTATGATTTTCAAATTGATGTTTTATAAAAAAATAGTTTCCTATTAATAATTTTCATATAATTAATTTATTTCAGGGCAATATTTAAATGACAAGGGATCAATAAATGTAACTACAAGTTTAAATTTAACAGATTATAATAAGTAAGTTAAACCAATTATTATTAGAACTCAATTTTCTGAAAAAAAGACTTATTTTTTGTTCATAAAATTTACTTAATTGAGTGGAAAAACTAAACAAATGGTTCAACTTATTTTCAACTTTCAGGATACTTTACGTTAACACGACACTAATATTAGCTCCAGGCTCTCATGTGTGGCCTATGATTATAACAGGTGTGGTTACAGGACTTCTAATATTAGCAGGAATTATTTACACCTTGTATAAAGTAAGTATATATGTATAAGCCCGTGGTATAAAAATTTATGGGAGTGAAATTAAAATTATCACACGAATATAGTTACGTTCTATTTTTTGAATTGCGCCATAGTTACAGCGCCATCTATACAATATTATTTAAAAAAGAACAATGTTGTTCTTTCAGCGTGTTAGAATTAATTGTGAAAATTTTAATTTTATAATCTTCGTAAGGAGTAGACTCCAGTTGTGTGTCGGAGCTGACACACACATTTTTTTCTATTAAAGATGGGTTTTCTCTTGGCCAACATCTTATAAAAATATTAATTAAAATTATAGTAATGGAAAAGCCTTTATTTTATTAAACACAAATTTTTACATATATTGACTTCGAGCGATGGTAATGAATGGAATTCAATTTCGGACGCTTTATTGAAAAATTCAATGAAAGAGATTGTGACACACGTTGAATGTCCGTCCGTCGCGTCGTATGGTATCGGACAGGCCTCATACAGAATCGAATATTCAACAATTGAAGCTAAAGCGATTACGGATGGCGGCGAGTTCTCTTTCGAACATTTTTAATTTTTTTTTGAAATGTGACCAAGGGTTATTGGTTATGAAACTGTGGGATAGTTGTATCTTACCCACATTTATGCATTTACATAAATATTTCGGATGTCACCTATGCCAAATAAAATCCTCAATAGCTTGAATCTTATATTCACTGTTAGTATTTACAATAATTACATTTAAATTAGCCTTTTCAAAGTTGATTCTGGTCTATCAATTATCATGAAAGTGCTTAATAAAGTCATTTAAATATCTTTCAGTTTGGCTTCTTCTTACGTAAAAGTCACGAAGAACTGATGCGGCTACAAGAGCAATCGTCTTTAGAAGGCCCCAGCAGCGTCTCACTTGACCCATTAATAGATGAAGACTCTCAAACTCAAGAAGTTAATAGCGAATCGAATTGATAATGGAATGTGATATTCTTATAATAAATAATATATATTTACATAGTGTAAAATATAGTCGTTTCCTGCTGTCTGTCCCTCTGTATGTAAGCTTAGATCTTGCGACGGACTTTAATGCGGTTTTCACTAATGGAAAGAGCGTAGTTAAACGAGGAACCGTACGAAGCCAGGAGCAGGTCGCTAGTAAATTATAAAAGATAAATTGATAGTCTATATTAATTATTTTTTATTATAATTAAAAAAATACATATTTAAAAAAAAATTCTATAATAGAACTCAGTCTTCAGTCTCATTCAGTCTAAACAGACTGAATGATTCCATAAAGTGCCTTGGTATCTATCATGAATTATTATGAAAATTTGTGTTACCTATATTATAATATTAATTAAAGTAGGTGATACTTAACGCTTAAAAATATAGATAATGACTAGGTTAAAAATCCTGCGTAGCGTCCTGCATCACGCGACTGATAATATTTAAGTAAGTGTAGTTAAATTTATTTATTTGTTGTAACTCAAAATGTAATTAACCTTGTGTATCACTCCCTTGATTCAGTTGTTTAATGAGAGCTTCTTGAGATGTTGGTCGAGAATCTTTGCTATAAGACCGTTCGCCAAGATGGCGGTCACTTCGAAAACCAACTATAGAGTGTGGAAAGATAAATCGGGCCCTGGAGGGAAACTACCTTAAATCCTTAAATTGGCTTCCTTCATTTTTTAAAAATTAGTAATACTGAATTCAAAGATTTTCTAAAAATTACATGCTTCGTCTGGGAATCGAACCGACTTAAAAGTGAAAAAAAAAAAAACTCGTATTTTTATGATGTCAATCGAAAGAATGCACAAAAAATAATAATATTCTTCTTAAGTAACATAGTACTTATCTTAAAAAAAAGGAATAACGTAAAATGTTTTATTCAAATTTCAAGAATATTATTTATTGCCGACGACTATAGAAAATATAGAAAATAGAAAATATTCGACTATAGAACGATTCACATGAGGTTTTACTCAGTGTGAATCATTTTCCGTCATAACGAAAGATATGTGTTTTTATAGGTAATGGGTTCCGTCGGTGACAATTTAAAAATTTGTTAGGCCGGTTTCAGAGCTCTCCTGACCGTCGGCCCGTACGTCGGTCGCGCTTGTCATATGAAAATTTAGCAATAAAGGCGTGCGAGTCAATGAAAATTTAGCAATAGGGCGTCGGTCGAGCTCTGTAACGATTTCTAATTTTCATAGAAATGACAAGCGCGACTGACGTACGCACCGACGACGGTCGGTCGAGCTCTGAAACTGGGCTTAGAATTCCTATTAGTAAAGAAATTAGGTACTCAAGAATCATTTTTATAATGATATAAAAGAGAAAATCATTAATTAAATTGGCTTTTTTATTATTTATTTAATTTTTTATATAAAAAAGTAGTTTTTTCATATACACTTCTAAGGTAAGTATACCGTTGCTGGTATCAATAGGTGACGATAATCACTTACCATTAACTTGACCGTCAGCCAGCTTGCAAACTTATGTCAGGCGTTAAACGCGGACGACGTCGCGGGCACAAGTTAGTACTTGTATAATTCGACTATTTTAATTTGCTTCGGCCAGTACCTACTCGAGTGATTATTGTTATCATGAAAAATTCAATCAATATATGAAACGCCCTGCCTTGTTGGAAGAGTTTGCCTTTATATAAAAAAATAACAAGTTTTTCTCATTTAATAGATTCGTAACATAATCTATGTTAGTATTTAAATATGTAATTATTAAATTATCAAAATTATTTAAATATTAATTAATTAATTAAACCCTAACACTGATCTCTAAAACTGTTAGGTTCGTCTCATTGTTGGCTAACTTTTCAGTTGGACATTGCGTTTGTTTTTTTACAGACAGACAAGAGAATGAACAATACACAATGAAAAAAACAACAATGGAGAGCCTACCAATTCAATACAGGTATAAATAACGAGTGAAAATACGTTGAATATAAGCTGACTATGCAAATCCACGAGAAATGCTGTATAAATATTTTTATGTAAAATTTTAATAAAATAAACTATTTATAAAATGGAATTTCGAGGCACCTGCGTCAAATGAGGAAGAGGTCTCATTAAACCCGAGGGTAGATCCCTTGTAATGCAACCTATTTGGTTGAGGGTCGGTAAAACGGTTTTAGTTTTAATTAAAAAAAGACTGATTAAATTTTGAAGTACAGACTAAAATAGTGATTTTAGTGATAATGGAGGGCAATTTTTTTAATATCTTCGTTTATGAAATGCCCATTATGATGATTAGGAAGCAATTTGAAAGTATATGATGTCACCCCCTTACATAAGACCAACGTGATATTGTGTTTCAGTGACTGAGTAAGGGATGCTTGAGCCCATTTCCCAACCCCTTAGTGTTGCATCACCTGTAGTGTTGCTTGTATTATAGGCGACCGGTAGCCACCTACCATCAAGTGGACCATCAGCCTGTCTGCTGACCTTAACATATTGAAAAAACCAAAAATCCGGATATTTTCTAAAATATTTTCTAACAAGATTTTTTTTTTAAATTTAAAAAAAATTAATTTACTCCGATATAGTTTCATCTTCTGAGAGGAATACAAGCAATTTTGAGGTCAACCTGTTATGTTTTGAATTTTTATATGAGGTGCTTCAGGTATTATTAGGTATTAAACCAAATTCTTTATTTAATTGGAGAACATAAAGGAAAATCCTCTAAATCTTCCACTCTCCGCGATAAAAAGGATCGCTCGAAAAAATTGTATATATGTATATATTTTTACCCTTAACGAGCGATAATGACGGTCTAAAGGTAATTTCTTTGATACACCCATGTTTCCACCCTCCAATTATATTAAGGAAAGTGTTTCAACATTTACATGAGATGACAAAGACCTAAACGAAGTTTCGTCGCCTTCAATTAGGATTGTATTGGAAAGAGGACGTTTTACTACATCAAGGCATTTCCATTTCTACAACAAGTCTATTCTATGTATATACAATACATACATATCTATCTTTATATATATATTTCTTCTGTGCGTGTGTATGTCACTGAACTCCTCCTTAACGGCTGGACCGATTTTAATTCTATCTTCGCTTATGCATAGAGGGATAATCAGGAATGGTTTGTATATAAAAAAAATTGGGTCGCGGACGAAGTCGCGGGCACACACTAGTACTAATATATAAAGCTGAAGAGTTTGTTTGTTGTTAAAGAGTTGTTTGGTTGTACGCGCTAATCTCAGGCACTACTGGTTCGAATTGAAAAATTCTTTTGGTGTTGGATAGTCCATTTATCTAGGAAGGCTATATGCTAAAGAGAACACGGACGAAGTCGCGGACACTAGCTAGTCATAATATAAAACAGTCGTTGTCCGCCTCTGCCTGTTGATCGGCTAACTTGTTTCAACGGATTGACACCTTTTTTTTATTTGATTTTTTTTTTATTGATAAAGCAAACGAGGAATGTGTATTTCAAATTTTATATTTGCCAGTGTAGTAGAGAGAGTTTTAATTCATTTTTAATTAGTGTTACCAAAGATTTAAATCTTTGAGTTTTACTCTTTTTTATTACAAAAGATTGGTTTAGCTAATTGCTACAACGTTTAGTTATAACACTGTCATGTATGTCCATTCTTTTTCTATTGATCAAAAACGTAAACAAATATAGCGTCGCCATGGTCACTGGATTGTTTTAAAGATGGGATTTGTACATTAGGCATTATCAAAGAGAGTTGACTCAGTGATTTACTCATTTAGAATTTGTTCGTATTGTTTGTTTAGTTCTATATCGTGAATTGTTTGTTTACCTTTTTGATCGATGAAAAAAGAATACAATATATGTATAGTACGTGGTATGATTGGTAATTCCTAAAAAACATGACGTTTCATTTTAAAATAGAATGACAAATAAATTATGAATAATAAAATCATAACAGATTACGTTTCAACAAGAATAAGATAAGTCATGGTTTTCTTAATTAAATTAGCGTCACAGTTCGCTACGCTTCACTTTCATTTGCTTTTAAGAACGTCTTCTTACCGTACGATTCGACATGTTCTTTATTTTTGAAGTTTTCAAAGATTTATTTAAAACTAGCTGGCGCCCGCGACTTCGTCCGCGTTGAAAAAGAAAAGTAGCCTATCTTGTGTCCCGTACGTCATAATGTTTATCTACCAAGTTTCATGAAAATCAGTTGATTCGTTTAAGAGTTATGGAGGAACATACATACTTACATACATACAGAAAAAAATTGTAAAAATGGTCAATTTAGTTTCAGTATCATGTATAGAGCCTATAAACACGATATCTCTGAAAACAAAGTAACTTACTCCATGACCAACCCTTACAGATTTATTATTAGTATTGATTGATATGGCAATACACAGTCACTAGAATGATAAGGAATAAACATGGGTAAAAAATACTAATAAAAATCAGTAGTACAAGTTAGTAGTAAAACTGGAAGTCTTCAACAACGTCTTACCAGGTAGTACAATAAGTGTAATAGTAATTACGTATTTATATGTAGTAGTTTATAGTAGTAGTAAACTTATTTTCGCTAGTTAGAACATTTCTATATCATTGATTTCTATACTGGTGATTAGGTAAACTGACCACTTGAAATAGAATTCGAAGTAAATTAAGTAAATCAATATTAGTTAATTAAGAAAATAATTAGAAATATTTATATGCAAAAACACGACATAAAATACAAAGAGAATGATAAAAAATACATCTAGTTAATAAAAACAGAGTGAAAAAAATTATACATACAAATTTCGAACAAATAAAAGAAATACTGAGCGTGCGCCTCAATGGGCACATTGAATTATGAATTATGAAATGCGGATGAAGGAATTCTTACGCGTCTAATTAATAATATCACATTTATATGTTTTCATGTAATAAATTTTTAGACTTGTCAGCATACAACAGGTTTTGACTACAAATTAGAGTCAGATAGAGATTCCCCTATTAATATTAATAAATATATAAAACAGAAGAGAACTGTACCTAGGTGGGATCCCTGAGGAACTCCAGAGGGTTAATGCGAGCGACTATACGTAGTTTCGTGAAAACACGATTAAGGCTATCTAACGACGATATAACAAGAAATTTATTTGTAACGTTCTCTATAGCCTATAGCCTTCCTCGATAAATGGATTATCCAACACAAAAAGAATTTTTCAATTTGAACCAGTAGTTCCTGAGATTAGCGCGTACAACCAAACAAACAAACTCTTCAGCTTTATATATTGGTATGGATAATAAATCGTGTCGTGACTTCTAAGTAAGCCATGACAAGATAGGCCAAGCCAGCCAAGCGTTAAATTTGCGATAAGCAGCCAACGGCCTTTGTTAGCCTGACTGCTAACATCTTTGATAAAATAAGCTTATTATACAAATCTCAGAGGAACCTGCGAAAGGTGGATTTAATAAATTTCTTAATAGTCAAATTAAAATTAATGCGAAAACTTTTTCCATCTATACAAAATAATTCTAGATTTCAATAGGTAGGTATAATGAATGAATTTAAATTGTTTTTAAGAACTGCATTATAAATAATATTAATCCTAACTAATAGATTCTATTAATTTGAAAGTGAATTTGTTTGTTAAGATTCTCAGGAATATAGAAAAAAGCAAGAAAAAGGTAATATAGAAAAGGTTTATCCAGAAAAAAGTAATGTTTTCGAGGGATCATCTGAAATCCAGAATCTGAAGTCAAAATTATCCGTTTACGATCAAATATGACCTTAAAAAAAGGTAAATAGATCTTAATTGCATTGGGAAATAAATATATAATATGTTCCTAATCCGAAGCCCCTTAAATTCCAAAAATATTTCTTCATTTAATAGTGAAACGAAGGGGTTATCATAAAAATATATCGCCCATGATACGACGCTATTACGACTCGCAATATGGCCTCAACATAATCGTTTAGAAAATGCTTATTTGACTTTACGGAAGCAGCTTACGCAATATGTTTCTTTTTATATTAAACTGGAGACTATCTTCTTTTGTAATAATCGATGCTACATTTAAATATATATTTTCTGAATTATTTATGATCATCATCATGTCAGCCGTAGGCCGTCCACTGCTAGATTTACTGCCAGATTCTTGCCGATCCATGGCCTCCACTCTAGAACCTTCCGGCCCCAGCGGTCGTCGCTTCCGTACTATGTTGTGTTCTGGTTCTGCCCATTGTTACTTCAGCTTACTGATCTGCCGGGTTATGTAGGTAATTTTTCGGCTTCCGTACTATATTGTGTTCTGGTTCTGCCCACTGTTTGTTCAACTTACTGATCTGCCGGGTTATGTAGGTAATTTTTCGGCTTTTGTACTATATTGTCTTCTGGTTCTGCCCACTGTTACTTCAACTTACTGATCTGCCGGGTTATGTAGGTAATTTTTCGGCTTCCGTACTATATTGTGTTCTGGTTCTGCCCACTGTTACTTCAACTTACTGATCTGCCGGGTTATGTAGGTAATTTTTCGGCTTCCTTACTATATTGTGTTCTGGTTCTGCCCACTGTTACTTCAACTTACTGATCTGCGGGGTTATGTAGGTAATTTTCGTTCGGCTTCTTATTATTACATGAACGGAAAATTAAAGAGAACACTCTAAAGATATAACTATCCTTTATCTATACATAGAAAAACGTCTCGCACTGAGTGACTGATCTATCAATGCACAGCCTAAATTACAGCCAAACACAGTCTGCCCTGCCAGTTTTAGAAAAGAACAAATGCAATGAAACATATGCAGATTACAAGTCAAAAGTGAAAAGGAGGGTTTGACAGATACTCAAATGTTACTCTTATTGATTTGAGTGTTTATTGGTCCTTCGAGCCGGATAAAATCGAATAAAATGAATTCCAAGGAATAACAGCGTCGAAGCTATTCATCGCAAATAAAGCGGAGTACACAAAAAATGTTTAGTAATTTATCTTTTCGACGAAATTGCCCGCTTTTCGAGAGTAATCGACGTCCTTAGAAATAAGTCTTCAAATAAATCTGTGCTTAACCGATTTACGAATATCGAATTGGCTCTCCCTTTACTTAAGTGATGATCTAAACGTATTTGTATTACACAGTATTAAGATCATGCAATTAATTGACTAAAATTGTTTATTTATTTATAACAAAAAAATCATAAAAAAAATATTTTACTGTTGGGAAGCTATACTTATTATCAGCGAGTAACATCGGCTTTATTTTATAAAGTAGTTGAAGTAAAGTAAAGAAGTAGGTAACAATTAGTTGAATAAATATGGCAAAATATATTCTGCGGTTATTTGCGTTTATTTGCTGCGACCGCAGCGTGTGAACGCAAACACAGACAAACGAATCTCTCTGTGTATATGACGTTTAAATTTTACCCAATATGAAAACACAATGCAACCGCGAAAATTAATTTTGTTTTGCCTTTTTGTTGAATATTTATTTATTTATTTATTTATTTATTTATTTATTTATTTATTTATTTAATAGTTAACATTACAGCATTTAATATTTAACAAATACATATAATAGATTAAATTTTTATATAGCCTATTACAAGGTTAGGCATCTTAGAGTTATGTACAAAAAAAAGTGCTACTTAGTACCTAATTAAAAAATGATAACAATATACGAGTACATACCTACATGTATCTATAAATTATATAAACATATTATACATTATATACAAATACATAGATATAAACACATATGCGTGATGTTGTGTGTGTGTTGTGTGCGTGTGTGTGTATGAGAAAATAAAACCTGTTAATACATTTTATTAATGTGAAAGACTGAAATTACATTAGTAACTAATATAATGAAACCAGTCCTAATAACACATCAGAAAAACAGTATATTTTAAACAAATTATTTTAATTTTCTATTAAAAATTGGACCTATTACTTAAATGCATCAAACTACTACAACATGGAACCCGCGTACCATACAAAACACTACGAATTTTATGGAACATTTAAAAGTGACATATGCGTAGAGCATGAACTGTCATTTAAAACAAAACAAACATAATAATAAGTACGTAATTTAAAGAAAATGTGACTTTACGTATACCCATTAGAGTTTAAAATGAAATAGTAGAAGTTGATCGTTACTACCTTTTACCTTTGACCCGTGAAGGCAAGAGTCCGTCATGATTCTGTCAAAGGCGTTCTTTTTATGTGCCGCTTTGGCACTTGTGACGCAAATTCCATTGTAGTATTTCGATGCTTAAATGCGATACACATGATATGCGGGTGTGCATAGCTATGGTTAAAAAACTTACCTAAATATTACGATTTCAAAATGATAAACAATTTGGCATAGAATTCTTTTAATACGCATAGAGTAGAAAATACTTTCCTAATTCGAGGCTGGCTTCTGGATTTGCATTTTATTCTAGTGGTGTCTTTCGATTGCGTCTTTATTACAAAAAAGGTTCTCGTCGGTCAATATTTCCACTCGTTCTTAAAACCACAACGAAATTCATTTCATAGTTAATATTTGAAATAAAAAATGATAATATATTTTTATACACTCAGGTGAAGATATAAAAGAGGCGTAGGTAATTCTATTAAGGCCGCGTATTCGAGCCAGTGAGTGATATAACAAACACAATGTGGCTGCAAATGTCTGACGAGGGACAAATAATTTCCACCGTGAACAACCTACATACTTGTGTAGTAATATTATGTTGAATCTATAATCATACATATTGCAATATCTATGTCTAGTTATGTATCTATAAAATACACAAATCTTTCATTTTTATATTTAAGTTAAGATTGAAAATATATGGCCTTTGCAATTTTATTTCTTGAACTAAGTATTCGGAGAGTTACTATTCACAATTTATATATAATGTACAATAAACCCCTAAATTAATACCGTCGTAGAATGTAAGCAAGTGTTCTATTACATTTTGTTTTCGTGTGTAGGAGTTACTACAATTCAGTTTTTATCCAAAACACCAACATTACACGGTTATGCGCGGCTAATGGTAGGGGAGCCAAAGAGGGGATTTTTGGATTTACTCGAGCGCGTCAGATATTACCAATGTATATTCCGCACGTGTCTCCGATAACGGATATGTATTAATCTGCCGGTTTGGTTGATGGAGTTGGTGGGGGTTGGGGTAAAATTTTAAATAAAACTCGAGCACATCAGATTTTCAGAGGGGATGTTAAGTGAACATAAACTAAGCTCCCATTTAAAATTTAGACGATTCGGATGTAACGCAAGCTCGTGACAGCTTTATGAAAATGCAAAAAATATTTTTGACGAGTGCCAATTTGTAATACTCGAGCGCGTCAGATTTTCATACAGACGGTTCAGCCTGAATTCTTGATCGTGCTGATTCTTAATCTGACGATTATATGAAGGATATTTTAAAATACAGCCCCTACAAAATTTTGAACGCCTGTAGACGCTCACCCCACCGATACAATGAAAAACTTCATATAATCTTTTTTCTTCTTACGAGTATCAACCAATCTTCAAAGTCCAATAGGTCCCCACGACGTTCGAGTGCTCCACATTTAGCATCGTGGGATCCCCTACCATAAAACACAACAATTTTCTAGAGCAGCCGTAGATGGCGGGTCGCGGGGACGTTATGACACGACATCGATGCCCCGCCATAGCTATCCAACGCGGGGAGGGCTACGCTCCCTTTTTTCTTCTTAGCATGCCACCTCTTTAAGAAGGTTGGCTACCATCATGGCTATCCTGACCTTGGAAGAAGGAGCGAATGCTCAATCCAAACCACTCTCTTAGCCTTCTTCTTCAGCCAGGATGTCTTTCTTCTGCCTCTACTCCGCTTTCCCTGTAATTTCCCTTGCATCACTAACTGAAGAATACGGTATCTTTCGCCCCTCTTTACGTCCACGAAATCTGCAGCTTCCTTTCCTTTATAGTTCTCAGCACCTCTCTTAGCCACAGCCTACCTGGTTACCTTCACACTATGCATATTATCAACTGAAATATGACAAAAAATATTACACCTCTAAAGAGACCATTTCAATATTTCTCTTTATATTCATCTAAAAGGTGGTCGCATTGTGCAAAACATGAATCTTGCTTTTTTAATTCAGCTTAATTATTACAAATGGAAGAGCCATTAGCGGAGTAGCGGGAACAAAATCGCAATTATTCTCAACCAAGACAGACAGTAAAAGGGTTTCTAACCAGAAATCAAGAGGGCTAGTGGCGATTACTTGTCACGACAGAGTACTCGCTTGCCGCACGAAATTTATTCAATTATTTACCTCAGAAATAAGAACCAATTCCAAATGGGCTACAAATTGCGTTACGTGCTCCGGTAGCCCCTTCTAAGATTTTGGTTTCACTCTCCTAATAATGAGAATTAGTCTAGATTGTTGTTTAAATAGAATTTAACATTGTAGTACCTATATTAACATTCTCAATCGATCGCATTCTATATAAGACATTTTCCTTGAGTGTCAATATTAATTGATATTGACATTCATGATTATTGTTGAATTAGATTACATGTCTAGAAGGTACATTACCTTTCATCTCAGCTTAAAATTTACTCCAAATATTCATCAACCTTAATTAATGATGAATGAGAACTATTAGTTTCACTATATCCTATTTATTTTTTCATTTCTTCCCAGCGAACTTTTCTTACACATCCCCAGTTTTTCTATCCCATCTAATTATATTCATTATTTCAGTTTTCTTATACTGAAGTTGTTATCATCAATACTAATAATAAATCTGTAAGAGTTGGTCATGGAGTAAGTTACTTTGTTTTCAGAGATATCGTGTTTATAGGCTCTATACATGATACTGAAACTAAATTGACCATTTTTACAATTTTTTTCTGTATGTATGTATGTATGTATGTTCCTCCATAACTCTTAAACGAATCAACTCATTTTCATGAAACTTGTTGGATAAACATTTAGACGTACAGGACACAGGATAGGCTACTTTTTTTCTTTTTCAACGCGGACGAAGTCGCGGGCGCCAGCTAGTAATAAATAATTAAGATAAATTTAAAAAAGCAATTGTTTATTTTTTGCAAGTAATTTTTGATTAATTTTTTTTTTCTTAGAAATAATAATTATATGTGTGTTAGAGTAGTCCCAACTAATTTATATTCGCATGTCAGACCTTCGTCCGTCTCGGACAGCTTATATTCTATCAGACCCTATTTGAACGGTCCACTACGTTGCCTACTCATTTTGATAATCCACGACTCGACACGTAAGTACAATTTTATACATTAAAATTAAAACAAATAGTAAAACATCCATTTGTAAAAAAAAAGATTTACCTAATGTTAATATTTAGAGAAAAAAATACCTACGAAATCTAATTGATTTAAAGCTTGGAATGTGAATGACTTTTTGGCAAAAATATTACCTACAACATTTATTAGTAGGAAAAACTATGATTGTTATATCACAAATTCAATGTGTAGGTAATTTATGCACTCTTTGTTTACTTTAAAAACATGGTGTGATATAATTACTGAAATTGAAAGACTTTATATTAAATTATTAATATTATTACATTATTAATCTATACCAATATATAAAGCTGAAGAGTTTGTTTGTTTGGTTGTACGCGTTAATCTCAGGAACTACTGGTTCGAATTGGGAGGAGGCCTTTACTCAACTCGAGGTCCTTGCAGAGGAGAACTAAAAAAAAAGAAAAACATTAATTAACAATCTACAAACAAATAAAATAAATTAAATCATTATAAGAAAACTAACCCGCTAAAATGATTTCTATATTTATATATATATATGATTTTTACTTGTAGTTGGTGAAAGAGGCGCTAAAACTAATTAAGTTCAATATAAAAAATATCTTATGTTTAGCAGAAAAAGAACTAAATTTAACATGGCTTCTCAAAAGAATAGTTCCTACTAATCCCGTTCCTTTTATCCGTTCGAATAAAAAACATGCAAATTCCACAGCTTAGGATCCTTCAGGAATACGGGACAATTTGCATAAACCGCCAAGCTACGCAGCAATGTATTATAAATCTTATTGAAAGGGAACAAGACTGGAATACGCCAGCTTAGATAATTATTTGAAAACGAGCCGGGCGTGACAGGTGAAAGAAGTTAAATGAAATGTACTTGAATCAAACGATTTTAATTTGTTTTATTTTTGGAAAAGTATATCAATTTTAAGACATTTTTGATGATAACTTTTTCCATTTTTAATAGATTGAACCTAGGTTAAAATTCTTAAAAAAATACCAAAATTTTTGCATATATAGCAAAATCCTTGCAAAAAAGCTTCAATGGATTGATGAAATCAAATAAAATACTTTTTATGATCAGATTTGAGGCTTTAGGCTTCTTATAACCGACAGCTATTAACATATAAGCGTAAATTCCTGTATCCACCAAAAAGCGGCGGCGCCGTGACAAAGATAATCTCGTCCGCATTTGTGTAAATTATTCAGATCGTAAAATTGGATTATTCTATTACACTCTAATTCTAATTTTTGAAGTGAAAACTTCTTTAGAAGCTTTGGGCATTTTTGAGGTGGGATAAAAACCATTGAACTCGCGACACTGTCATGTAATGTAATGTGTCATTGATGTAGCTGATGTTAATTTTAAAATAATTTAATAAAAGAGCAATTTTTGAGATGGGAAAAAACCATTGAACTCGCGACACTGTCATGTAATGTAATGTAACCATTGATGTAGCTGATATTAATTTAAAATAATTTAATAAAAGAGCAATTTTTGTGATGGGAAAAAACTATTGAACTCGCGACCTGTTAGGTAATGTAATGTAACGTAATGTTTTTGTGAAGCTACGTTTTCACTTCTGACGTTCTGACGTGCAACCCTACGAATGACATGTTTTTTTTTTGTAACGGCTGGAACATTTTAAATGTTTGTAGTCCCAGTGAATAAATTATCTAAGACCATAAAATATTTTATTTTGAATGCAATCGTGGATTATGGACAAAGTCTTGATTTGATTGAGACTTCAGCGATGTCGTATCTATAATAGGTGTCAGTCCCAGTCTGTGCTCCCGAAATGCACAGTCTATCTAATTTTGGCAAAGGAAGGTTTGTGCGCGCTTCGTGTCACACACTCTGACAGACGAACAAAAAGATTGGCGAGTTCAACATTACAAATATAATTTAAAAACCACCATTTAGGGTATTCACCTAATTTGACTTCGTGCGACTTCTGGCTATTTCTCAAACTGAAATTAGCGATAAAAAGAAATCATTGCGATACCATCCCAGTCATCCATTCATACAAAAAGTTCTAGCTGTTTGTCCCTCATGATGACTTGTACTCGTATAGTTTGCCATCTAAATAATGTCATATAGCTTGTAAAACCGACATCCATTGAGGTTCAAGAGTGGCGATCATGTACCATGCAAGCAAAGTAAGTGGCAGTAATTGATATTTTTTGGGAATCTATTTACAGAAAGGATGTATATATGTATCATCATCAGTAGCGAGCATCACTGATGTTTATAACGACATTATTGTCTGCTTACACCCAGGTAAATGTATACTAAGCAATCGAAAAAATTACATGTCACAGTTATCCTTCACTACATAATTATCTGTCTGTTTGTTCGCGATATACTCTAAAACTACTGCACCGATTTTCATGGTGTTTTCACCAATGGTTAGAGTGGTTCTCGAGGAAGGTTTTAGTATATAATTTACAAAGTTACGCGGGTAAAGTCGCGGGCAGCAGCTAGTAAGCAAATAAAATATACATTTAAAAATAATTCAAAGTGAAATTGTGTATTGGCGTTTTGGAATAACCCTAACATACATTTGTAAGAGTGTCGGGAAGAGCGGATTAGGGATGCCCTTCGAATGAATACTAAACCGATATATGGTTACGTCTTATTACATGAACGCAACCCGTAACATTCGTATTTATTATGTCAATTACATATTTAAACAAGCTTAAGCTCGCGGTTTCGACTGTGAAAATAGTTTAAATTATTTAATTACGTTATTTAACTATAGTGTCGATTAGCCCATCGATTTAGTAAATATAGTATGTTTTATATTAAGCTCGACAGACAGGCTGACGGTCCACTTGATGGTATGTGGCTTCCGTCGAATGTAACACAACAACGTCACATGTGCTCTGCTGATCATAGTAGAAGTAACAAAACATTTGGTCTAGTGGCTAGTAACCCTAGCTGTTAACCAAACGGTTGCGAGTTCGAATCCATCTAGGGGCAAATGTTTATGTATTAACATTTTACCTTTGTAAAATTTGTGAAGATATTTATTACTAGCTGGTGCCCGCGACTTTTCATCGTCTATGCAATACCGTAAACCCTATTAATATTATATAAGGTGAAAGTTTGTATGTTCGTTCCTTAATAACGCAAAGACGGTTGAATGGATTTGGATGAAATTTTGCAAGTTTATTACCTGGAATAACTTTTTGTTTTGGAAAAGTTGCTCCACCGTTGTTGCAGCGATAAAAATGTCAGGAGTTTCTCAGGTTCTTTTTTTTTTTTTTTCATTTTTCATAACGGACAAAGTCGCGGGCACCAGATAATAAATAAATCTTTATTTGTATATCCTTAAATTCTGAGGGCCTCTTTCACCAACTACAAGTAAGGTGTTGATTGGTTACTTTTTCTGTTTTATTTAATTATGCACTCGGTTTACTGCATCATTCAATAGGCGATTTTTTTTTATTATTTTCTTTTTAATGTTTGGGACGTTTACCGTACAAACAAAGGTATATCAGCTCCATTATCCCCGGTTACCGGTGACTTTAAATGACAGTTAGCCTACTTGACAGATGGTGAAAGAGGCGCTAAGTATAAAACTCCGCGATGGCATATTTTATTGCTACCTGTTACGGTTAACTCACAGTAACCAATTTTATTTTATTATTTAATCTGTATTATGTATATTTTAAACTGTCCTTTCTCCGTTTTTCCGCTAACAACTTCTAAAACACCCAACGGATTTTAATACGGTTTTCACTTATGGAAAGAGGGATAAGAGAAGAGGTTTGTGTATATATAAAAAATTTGCATTCTTGGCGAAGCCGAGAGAGGCTCGCTAGTAATAAATAAAGTACATTAATATTAATATCATCAATACTAATAATAAATCTGTAAGGGTTGGTCACGGAGTAAGTTACTTTGTTTTCAGAGATATCGTGTTTATAGGCTTTATACATGATACTGAAACTAAATTGACCATTTTTAGATTTTTTTTTCTGTATGTATGTATGTATGTATGTATGTATGTATGTATGTATGTATGTATGTATGTATGTATGTATGTATGTATGTATGTATGTATGTATGTATGTATGTATGTATGTATGTATGTATGTATGTATGTATGTATGTATGTATGTATGTATGTATGTATGTATGTATGTATGTATGTATGTATGTATGTATGTATGTATGTATGTATGTATGTATGTATGTATGTATGTATGTATGTATGTATGTATGTATGTATGTATGTATGTATGTATGTATGTATGTATGTATGTATGTATGTATGTATGTATGTATGTATGTATGTATGTATGTATGTATGTATGTATGTATGTATGTATGTATGTATGTATGTATGTATGTATGTATGTATGTATGTATGTATGTATGTATGTATGTATGTATGTATGTATGTATGTATGTATGTATGTATGTATGTATGTATGTATGTATGTATGTATGTATGTATGTATGTATGTATGTATGTATGTATGTATGTATGTATGTATGTATGTATGTATGTATGTATGTATGTATGTATGTATGTATGTATGTATGTATGTATGTATGTATGTATGTATGTATGTATGTATGTATGTATGTATGTATGTATGTATGTATGTATGTATGTATGTATGTATGTATGTATGTATGTATGTATGTATGTATGTATGTATGTATGTATGTATGTATGTATGTATGTATGTATGTATGTATGTATGTATGTATGTATGTATGTATGTATGTATGTATGTATGTATGTATGTATGTATGTATGTATGTATGTATGTATGTATGTATGTATGTATGTATGTATGTATGTATGTATGTATGTATGTATGTATGTATGTATGTATGTATGTATGTATGTATGTATGTATGTATGTATGTATGTATGTATGTATGTATGTATGTATGTATGTATGTATGTATGTATGTATGTATGTATGTATGTATGTATGTATGTATGTATGTATGTTCCTCCATAACTCTTAAACGAATCAACTGATTTTCATGAAACTTGGTAGATAAACATTTAGACGTACAGGACACAGGATAGGCTACTCTTTTCTTTTTTAACGCGGACGAAGTCGCGGGCGTCAGCTAGTAACCTATATAATTATAAAAGGCGATAGGTGTGTGTATGTATGTTCCCTATGGATTCCAAAACCACTGAACCGAATTTGACGAAATTTTCAGACAATCTTCAGATTAGTCCATCGAGTAATCCTGTGAAGTTTGGTAGCGATCGGACGCGGACGAAGTCGCGAGCACCCACTAGTTAAGAAAAAATCAATATAAAGTATAATATACAATCAAAACGACCTTACAATTTAATTTAATAAAACAAATTTATCATGAAGAGGTCAATAATTCCGATAATAAATTTATAATTACTTCACTATCGCTATAAAGCAGTTTGCACGTAAGGCGTGCGGTTCCCTTTAAAACATAAAATAAAATAGAAAAGCGACAATACACTTTCGTCCTTGTTAACTGTGTGATAAGGACGAATTTTCTACAAGTGTTAACAGAAGAGGAAATATTTACCAAAATAATGTGGCTTAAGGTGTTATTGTTTGGTGTTCTTATTAGTTCAATATTAAGCGAAGATATTTTCAACGATGAATACGTTGATCCCATCATCAATTTATTATTAAACAATGAACGCAAGGAAGATTATTATGTATCTGAAGAAGATAGCGATGGTAATTATTGGTATTTTATTCTAAAAATAGTAAGTAAAGCGGTAAGTGCATACCAATATTATTTTCTAAATATCTCTGCTTAAAAACTAAAGGGCCACAAATCAAAATTACACTTTTTACAGGAGAGCTAATCGAAAAACATTAAATTATTTTTTTGTCTATTTTTTTCTTATTAGATATATATAAAATATATGCATATTATACATCGTTAGAAGCGTATCTTTAAGTAGCATTAAATGTTTTAAGTACTTTTATAATAAACTAAATACTAGAAGAGATATAAGCATATAAGTAACTTTTGAATATATAAAAAAATTATCAAAATATACTAAATATGAAATAAAACAACCATAAGTATTTTTGCAACATACAATATGAAGGATTGTGATTTTATTTATGCACTAAAAACATTTTTGGATTTTTTGTTTTATGGCCCTTTAGTTTTTAAGCAGTGATATAACAAAATAACTTCATACTAGTCAAAGATTCGAATAGGACGATGACCTTCACCCATCTGTTTAATGGTTGAAAAGTACTTTGAATCAAATTTAGTATGTTAAAAATATGTATTTCTCGAATACATATTTTCAAGATCTTAAGCTAATATGTAGTTATTTATTTTTATATTTTTATTAACAACAATCATATTTAATCAAGACATACAACTCTTAGCGCCTCTTTCACAAACGTCAAGTAGGCCAAACTGTCATTTAAAGTCACCGGTAACCGGGGATAATGGAGCTGATATACCTTTTTTGTCAAAGACTATATAAGTATATTTGGTAGAGATCAATGTTTTTTGTACGGTAAACGTCCCAAACATTAAATAGAAAATGATAAAAAAAATCGGCTATCGAATGATGTAGTAAACCGAGTGCATAATTCAATATAACAGAAAATACTTTTCTAAAAGTAACTAATCAACACTTTACATGTAGTTTGTGAAAGAGGCCCTTAAATTATAGTTTTAATATTCATATTATGACTCCTTTGTGAAATTAAGCTATAAAGACCCACATGAATTTAGTTGCTAGTTGCTTGAATTTACCTAAACAATATATGAATATATGAATTTATCTTGACATTTTGCTTTCTCCTTTATAGTCGTTTTAAAAATTCGTAAGATCTTCACAATAAAATCACACTACGTCAACAGCTATATCAGCATTTTTTTATATATATATTTCGGCAACCAACAAAAAATATGCCTACATAAAAAAAATTTTACTAACCTGTATTAGGACGTCATAAGCAACCTTTTCATATGGCCTCGTGAGGTCAAAGTCGCAAATCAATTTTATGTGATTTTAGAAATACCGGTTTTAATGGAAGGCGTTTGGAGGTGCGGTCGGTGTGATAATATAGATGAGAGCAAACCTCTGTACATTGAAATTAATGACGTCGACACCAACGTAAGAGACGAAGCTGAACTTCAAGTGGGTATCCTTGAGTTGAGAACTCAATAATTCATACTAATTCATAAAAATATGCGAAAACTGATCAATTATTCCTAATCAATAACAAATTGCGCACATCTCGTCTCCTCGTAAAAAAAAATTTTCTAACAAAAAATGTTTTTTATGAACAAAATCATTAACAGCTTCACTGCCCATTCCGCACCTGTGCGAAATGTGGACGTCATTAATAATATTCACTGACTATTTTTTATAGTTATTTTGTCATTTTTCGACACACCCACAGCCTAACATGATCTCGTAGATCCTTTCATCAGACAGGTTGATGGTTTACAAGTTGATGGTAGATGACTACCATCGCTTATAACATCAGTAACACCATAGGGCCTCCAAGTGTGATGAAGATCTTAGTAGGATGATTTGGTCCCATAAATTAAGGATAAGGTATTTGGCATCTCTTACTCATCGAAACCCAACAGCATACATACTTTTATGAAGAATAAGAATAAATAAGGGGGTTGCCAAACGAGCTGCTCCAACGCCTGCATAAAAACGACTGTGAAATGTGTCCTGCCACTTCTAAACAAATAAAATAAAAATAATAGAATAAACACACACATAGAACAAGTAGGTATAGGTGCGCTCATTAAGCTAAAAATATCTAAACTGACTTTACTTGATGTAATTTAAATATGTAAAAATTCGTTGAATTTAAAAAATATTAATAAATTTAAATCTCTTGTGGTTTTATCGCTAAAGAAATATGTCAGAATACAAAATGTATTGAATTTTGTCAGGAAAATTATAAAATATAAATGAAATACGATCATATTACCCAAAAAACCCAAAAAAAATTTTTTTTTCGCGTCAAACACCCAAAAATAAAATTCAAAAATATTCAACTTTTTTAGTACCTACGACATACTGAGTTTTCCAGTCAAAAATTAGACAGCCCGAGTGGCGTCAATGACTACTCTTTACAGAAAACTACACTGAAATAACAACAGTTCCATATATGCTTTTCTTTTTCGTTGATTAAGATATCCTTATCCTTTTAAAATCCACTTATCCTATTAAAGTCGGCAGCAAACTTACACCACTTATGGTAATGCTTGTGTCAATAGGGTGACCACCTATCATCATGTAGACTGTCACCTTTACATAAAAAAAAATGGTAGAATTTCTTCTGAAATCGTTATATCTTTATTTACAGTATGGCGTTTCTGTCGAAGGTATGCGTTGTGTGACATTGAAACCGGACAGACCTGGCATAGTACTCAAGGCATCTGGTTCCTGCAGCGGGGAAAGTGTTACTTTTATCACCTTAGTCATGAACCGATTCACAATACAAGTTTATGGTTAAAAACAATAAAAATATATTGTATTTTATTATTTCGCGAACAGTAAGACCACTCATATATTCACTCAACAAAAACATACAACAATCACAACAACGTCCGACGATTTATCGAAAGATCGGTAATGCGCAGCATCCTTTTAATATTGGTCACACGTATGGAACTCCCAGCCCCAAATATAGTATTTATACTGTCAAAATTGAAATGATAAAATGAAGTTCCCAAGATTCTTAGTTTGAGTTGATGCCGTATGCAATACTTCTCCCCCAAAAAGAAATACCTTTCAGAGCTAATGAGCTATTTGATCAAGTGGTTAAGGTGCTTGCTTTTTAGCGCTCTTTCTCTGTGTTGAATTAAGTGAACTTTTCATGGGTGGCACTGATATGGATATGGCAAATAGTCTGGCAGGGTAAGAAAGAAGAAAGAACAATTTTATTCACCCAACACAAACATAATACAAAAACAACAAAAAAGAAATTAGTAATCAGGTAAAAGATGTGTGTGTCCTCGCGGCAGTGAAACGGATATTGGCTCAGCATTGTGCTGAGATGCTAGCACCTGCAGCGCTGATTTTCAGCCAGCACCGTTTGTGACTCACTACACAAAATCGGTATACACTATACAATTACAATTACAAATAATCATTCTATACACTATTGTTTGTATAGTGTATAGAATGATTATTTGTAATTGTTTATACAACTTATTTTATACAAAATACAATCATATATAATAAATTACTTAGATATGATCAATATAATAAAATAAATAATTTAAACAATTGAAATACATAGATAAATGATAGTATTATATGAAAACTTAATAACAAATTACTTATAGATATACACAATGCAAAGCCTCAATTAACAATTGAACAACGAAAGAATATTACATATAAATAAAAATAAAATTTACTTATTTTGATTCATTTGGTGCTGGATAAAAGATTATGATTTTTGGAACGTGTTGACGTTACGTTAAATAACCTCTACGCTTACGCCTAAAGATGTACCTGCTAGGCGCTCCTTTGATGGGAGGAGGGAGATCATTCCAGCAAGGGATGCCAAATCACATACCCTATTTCAACTTGACTGTCGGCCTTTTTAATAGTGATGGGTTTGCTCTTGGTTAATATCTATCCGTGTAGCGAAGATGAGGCTTATGATGGAGCGACGCCTGAGCCTGAGTTTAGTTAGTTTAGTACTAAACTGTCAGTAACAGTTTCTAAAGTTGGCCTGCAGGCTGACAGTTCACTTGATGGTAGGTGGCTACCGTCATAAAGCAAAGCCACAAGTGCGCTGCCGACTACAGTAACTTGAAAACTTTGATTAGTTATTACGAAAGATGACCCTGCTGGGAATCGAACCCAAGAACCCTGGGACGGAACATTAAAGTACAGTAAGCTCATACAACCGACTTCAAAAAATTACCACAAATCTATTTATGAACACACAAATTATTCATTTTAAATTTCTTAGAATTTACAAGAACAAAACAGACAAAAGGAGCATGGTAATAGGTTTTAGGTAATATAAAAAAAATGTCAAGTTATTTATTACACAGTTTCACAAATGCGACATTTCAGACAAACAACAGTGTTCGCAAAAATAGTATGTTAATAGAAGTTTCCTTTGTGAATATTAATTATATTGACTACCATTTTCACGTGATTTTGTCCGTGATATTATTAATAGTCTCTACATAGTGATTGGCCGAAATGCCGACTGCTTATCAATGCATAAAGTATTGATCAGCACGCATCACAAGTACTTTTTATATTAAAGAATGGCAGTAAGGGGAATTGTTTTAAAAACTGGATTTTTATTTTTATTTTTGTTTTTAAAACTGGCCATATCATTGATGTAGTGTATTCATGATATCAAAGGTTTATTAAAAACTCCAAATAAAGAAGGAACCTATAGAAAAAATATAGTTAAACGCTGGTTATTTAATGATATGGCCAGTTTTAGCTGGCCATTTCATGAAGTGATCAATTCTATGATCTGGTCACGACATCAGCTGTCTGTTACTCTGCTAACTTTTTCTAACCACATCGAATAATATTATTTTTAGTATATCTAATTATAATTATTAGTACTTATAATAATAGAATACCTACTTATTAGAATACTTTAAAAAAATTAACTACCAATACTTCATAAAATTTATAGGAATAAAAAAATAACATACATAAGCAAACAGACAAACATGAAAGTTGTATTTTATTAATATGTATGCAAGATACTATAAACAATGACAAAGATATACTACGAACTTCAATTCAATGACAAAAAATATTTCTAAATTTAACTGTTAATTATCACTTATCGTCAAAGCGTAAATAGTGGTAATGTTTATTTGCCATTGACGCATGTTGAGCAAAGTTTTGTTTCGAGTTGAAAGGTGATGTACTAAAGTATCTCTTGTTTTATCCTTATCTAATAGCTAGGTATATTTTTTGTCTAATTTTTCCGATATTATTTATTCAAATTATATATATATATAAACATATATATATATATAAACAACTAGCTAGTGCCCCTAGGTAGCCTTCCTCGATAAATGGACTATCTAAC
Organism: Synanthedon formicaeformis; assembly: GCA_945859745.1. Classification (NCBI taxonomy): domain Eukaryota; kingdom Metazoa; phylum Arthropoda; class Insecta; order Lepidoptera; family Sesiidae; genus Synanthedon; species Synanthedon formicaeformis. Next base: position 1,459,231 of record OX243960.1, on the reverse strand, counting down.
ACAAAAAGAATTTTTCAATTCGAACCAGTAGTTCCTGAGATTAGCGCGTACAACCAAACAAACTCTTTAGCTTTATATATTGATTTCTAGATGAATGTTTTTCTAGAGGAAAAGTGCCTTATGTCCTTTCTTGTAGCCATAACAACGTATATTCAAAATTTTATGGTGATCGGTTCAGTAGTTTTCACATTCACATTTATAATATTAGTAAGGACTAGCTGGTGCCCGCAGCTTCCTCCGCGTTGAACTATGAAAGGTTTATGTACTTTCTGGTGTCCCAGACAACGTGTATGCAAAATTTCATGGTGAAAGGTTCAGTAGTTTTTGGGTGAAAGCGTAACAAACCAACTAACTAACTAACATTCACATTTATAATACTAGTATGGGAGAAAGTATAGATAATTGTTAATTGTACACATTTTTGTCATCTCAGTCTAACACTGGTTAGCCATCATCACCATCATCACCATCAGCATAATCTCAGTCTAAGTTCCCGATACAATATTTATTCTAATTTAAATAAACATTAGATAATTTTCTTATTCTACCATCAAACTACTACAACATGGAACCCGCGTGCCATATAAAACACTACGAATTTTATGGAACATTTAAAAGTGACATATGCGTAAGCTGAACTGTCATTTATAACAAAACAAACATAATAATAAGTACGTAATTTGAAGAAAATGTGACTTTACGTCAACCCATTAGAGTTTAAAATGAAATAGTAGAAGTTGATCGTCTACCTTTTACCATTGACGTGTAAAGGCAAGAGTCCGCCATGATTCTGTCAAAGGCGTTCTTTTTATGTGCCGCTTTGGCATTTGTGACGCAAATTCCATTGTAGTATTTCGATGTATTTTACATTAGTTATAAACAGTTGACATGTTTTTGCGTTCAGAGAACCGTGTTATATTTTCCTGATATTTCCTTTAAAAACCGAAATTTCTACAAATCCAATAGACCTTACTTCCTCTGCGTCATTAGTATTTCATGTGTAGGTACATTGTGTATGCGTCAATACCTTCATTGAATTTACCTGCCAATATTGAAATTTCCTGAATCACTTATACTTGATTCTCAGTTCCGGAAATATACGGAAAACTATACTTTATAAGTATAGAGTACTAGCCGTTGTCCGCGACTTCGCCCACGTTCAAAATGTTATATAGCCTGAAGCCTTTCTCGATAAATGACACAAAAAGATTTTTTCAATTCGAACCAGTAGTTCCTGAGATTAACGCGTTCAACCAAACAAACAAACTCTTCAGCTTTATATATTACTAGCTGGCGCCCGCGACTTTGTCCGCTTTGAAAAAGAAAAAGTAGCCTATCCTGTGTCCTGTACGTCTAAATGTTTATCTGCCAAGTTTCATGAAAATCAGTTAATTCGTTTAAGAGTTATGGAGGACATACATACATACAATACCTACACTTACAGATTTATTATTAGTACTGATTGATTGATTAATAGTATATGCAGTCTTGAAGTAATGGACCAACATATTTCTGTCCACAAAGTTTTCGTAAAGGTGCACGGATAATATCAAAAGATGGATTGGCAGTGCATTAGCAACATATATATAGCTTGTGTTATAGGCGACGTATTATAGCGGTATTTGAACGATCTACGCAGCCAAAAGTCAAATATACAAAATTTACCTGTGCTAGGGGACAGCTTGGAGAACAATACCCAGCGTTTACCGTCTTTTCCTCGTGCAGCCGGAATTCAATCGTCCCCGGTGTATGGGTTTGTTATCGACGTTGTTGTGCAATTAAAGAGTTTATCAGAGATTTGTTTTTTCCTTGCATTTCTACTAATTTTAGGTAATTATCTACTAATTAAAATTGAATTTCAATATTTTTAGCTATGGTTTGTATACACAAATAGGATTTTGTAATACAAATATGATTTGTAATTTTAATAGGGAATTTGTTATACTATCAAGGTAGATCCTGTCAAAATTCTTAAAGCAGTCGAAAGGTTGAAGTTTTGAGCAGTAAATAATTTAAAATTTTGCCACGGAAAGTCGCGGACAAGACAAAACAGATTGAGTTCGGACCCTCTATTAAGTAGAATTAGAAGCGTGAAAAGAAGTAAACTTAATTCTTTTTTGCCAGAAAAAATTGTTTTACTCATCCCGAATCCGAATGAACGTGGTCATTCTTCAGAAAACGAAGATGAAAATTTGTTAAACATTGTTTTAAAAAAAAAAATTTTTCAATAAAAATCTCTCCATGTAATATTAGAATCTTTGTTTCATTTACTAATATCGTTTAGAATAAATATTGACCGTAAAATAATTTTGACCGCGTAGATAGTTCAAATACCCGTATGTGCGACGGTAGCCAAATAGTTTAGAAGTCCAAATTTCAACTTTCTGAACTAGTTTTGGCTGTACCTTGATAGTCAGTCAGGACGAACGATTCTATAAGTATATTATTGATATAATCTGTATCTATTTATTGGGATATCTATATCGATATTGAAATATTCTATACTGAAATCTCCAACCAGATAATTAGAATAATTTCCATTTATACGTTTCTTGATCGTTTGTCCAGATATAACAACCTTGGTAAATATAACAGTATTATTTGCATACTTATTGACTTCTTGCAAATATAGATACAAAATGTTGTTCAAACATAATGAATCAATGTAAACCTACGGTAGTTTTCCGCTGAAGAGATGTTGTAAAGGACTTCCCTACTTACGTAAAGTTAAGTCAACGTTACGTAACTATTTAACGAGAAATACATGCGGTCTATGAAAACTCTGTTGCGATGAAGTTCGAAGGTTGGCCTTAAAATCAAAGAAATATCACCTAAACTTTAAAAAAAATACCTAAAAAGACAGAAAAAACCCGAAGGCCAACCTGCTTGCAACACACTTTTGCTAACTTCGATATAACATGCTCGTACCTACATGCACCTGCGTGAAGTTTGCATTTTTAGTATCAGATCTACATTTTTATTATTAAACTAGCTGGCGCCCGCGACTTCGTCCGCTTTGAAAAAGAAAAAAGTAGCCTATCCTGTGTCCTGTACGTCTTAATGTTTATCTACCAAGTTTTATGAAAATCAGTTAATTCGTTTAAGAGTTATGGAGGAACATACATACTTACATACTACATACAGAAAAAAATTCTAAAAATCGTCAATTTAGTATCAGTATCATGTATAGAGCCTATATACACGATATTTCTGAAAACAAAGTAAATTACTCCATGACCGACCCCTACAGATTTATTATTAGTATTGACTAGCTGGCGCCCGCGACTTCGTCCGCTTTGAAAAAGAAAAAAGTAGCCTATCCTGTGTCCTGTACGTCTAAATGTTTATCTATCAAGTGTCATGAAAATGGGTTGATTCCTTTAAGAGTTATGGAGGAACATACATACATACAGAAAAAAATTCTAAAAATGGTCAATTTAGTTTCAGTATCATGTATAGAGCCTATAAAGACGATATCTGAAAACAAAGTAACTTACTCCATGACCAACCCTTACAAATTTATTATTAGTATTGATACTTTCCAAAATCATAAGCGTTCCAGAATCCAGAGTCATGATCCTTCTGGTGACAAAACCCTAACAGAAAGTCACAGAGAAATTACAGCTTTTGTGTGGTTGTGATTCGGACAACTGCATTAGGGATGTCAGGGTCCATTCCACAACTTCCTTATACCCTACTTTTTATGACATGAATTATTATATTTTGTTTAGTCGAAATACAAGAATGTCATTTTTTATTTCCATATTATAGATCTGCGCTAAAAGAAAACTGGTCTCTTCTAGGATAATAACGCCAGATAGGGAGCTAAAAACTCTCAATCCTATACAAAAAATCTGACTACCACTTAACCTTTTTTTCACTTGACACCTCCGACAACACTATACACTGCGCTACTATCATTACTGCTTATTAGCATTAATAATAAATATTCTTATTAGCATTATTAGTTAATAATATTAGGTTATTCCCCGTGTTAATGTAATCAAACATCATTATATATCAAAATATTATCATAAGTAAGGCTGCCAAGACAACGAAATTCGACACAAAAATATGTTAATCACACGAAAGGTTCTCGAATAAAAAGCACACATATAGAGCAATGACGTCTTTTTAAATTGTACACGATACACATCACGTCATTTTATTATTAAAATAGCTGGCATTCGCGACTTCGTCCGTGTTGAAAAAGAAAAAAGTAGCCTATCCTTTGTTCGCGTTTATATATTTATCTACCAAGTTTCATGAAAATCAGTTAATTCGTTTAAGAATTATGGAGGAACATACATACATACATACATACATACATACATACATACATACATACATACATACATACATACATACATACATACATACATACATACATACATACATACATACATACATACATACATACATACATACATACATACATACATACATACATACATACATACATACATACATACATACATACATACATACATACATACATACATACATACATACATACATACATACATACATACATACATACATACATACATACATACATACATACATACATACATACATACATACATACATACATACATACATACATACATACATACATACATACATACATACATACATACATACATACATACATACATACATACATACATACATACATACATACATACATACATACATACATACATACATACATACATACATACATACATACATACATACATACATACATACATACATACATACATACATACATACATACATACATACATACATACATACATACATACATACATACATACATACATACATACATACATACATACATACATACATACATACATACATACATACATACATACATACATACATACATACATACATACATACATACATACATACATACATACATACATACATACATACATACATACATACATACATACATACATACATACATACATACATACATACATACATACATACATACATACATACATACATACATACATACATACATACATACATACATACATACATACATACATACATACATACATACATACATACATACATACATACATACATACATACATACATACATACATACATACATACATACATACATACATACATACATACATACATACATACATACATACATACATACATACATACATACATACATACATACATACATACATACACACATTCATACATTCATTCATTCATTCATACATACATACATACATACATACATACATACATACATACATACATACAGAAAAAAATTCTAAAAATCGTCAATTTAGTATCAGTATCATGTATAGAGCCTATAAACATGATATCTGAAAATAAAATAAAGTTTATTATTAGTATTGAATATTGATAATTCCACGTTGTTCTAATTTAGAATAACACAGTTTTGTAGTTAGCAAGTATATTGCGTTCGGCAGGAAAGCTAGTGAAGGTCTATTTGATAGTAAATTGCCACCATCACCTATAAACATGCACCTGCAAAGGAGTAATTATTGAATGGGCTGCCCAGTTCTAGACAGAAATATCTTGCTACAACAAAGTATTTTGAATGAATAGGACATCAGTAATCAGTTGCAATGCGTAAGCTTTCAATGAAAAAAAAAATTGTTTTCGCATATTTACTAGAAGAACAAAATTTTCCACTTTTCGTCGATGACGCCTCTCATTCGTATAACCTAACCACTTAAGAATCAATTATTTCATAAACGAAAAAGTTTTCCTGGTAAATCTATTTGTTTACGCCTGCCCCTGACACTTCATCATAATAATATTTTATTTTTTATGTACGCGACTTCATTATAATAATATTTAATTTAACTGTCTGCAGTTGCCATGAAATGTTTTTAAGACCTGTATGTGTCATAAAATATTTATGTTTTCTATGGTAATGATTCGCAGACTGGATTGGATCTCCAAGGTCCTAAGATAAGGCGTTCCATGCATTAAACGCAAGAGCACATATTATATGCTACTAGCTGCTGCCCGCGACTTCGCCCGTGTACCTTTGTAAATTATATACTAAAACCTTCCTCGAGAACCACTCTATCCATTGGTGAAAACAGCATGAAAATTGGTGCAGTAGTTTTTGAGTTTATCGCGACAACAGACAGACAGATGCGGCGGAGAACTTTGTTTCATAATATTATGTAAGGAAGGATATGTAAGGATTCTTTCGCGGTGGCTCACCGGATATACGAACACAGCGTTTTGCTGAAATAATATTAAAACAAATATTATGGCCTCATTATGAACTTAGCAGTTAAAATTATCAACTTTTATGAAATCATATCAACAAAAAATCAGAACTATCGGATTTGACGCAAGGTCTGTATTATAAGGTTATCTACTTGTCTAAAGGATAATAAATCAAACGTTACCTCAAAACAGTTTTAGCATTATCAATGACATATTTTTGTTCACAACTCTATTGTGACCTTATGTAAATTAAATCTGAGTTCAAAATCTCGAAAACTGACAATACCAATAACAGTTTATTGGGCCATTTTTTCCTCGCGGTGTTTTAAATAGACATTTTATCCTAACTAGAATAATAAATAAATATCAAGGAGATTTATCAGCTTCAAAAAATCATTTCAGAATAGAATGTTCCAATGACCTTTGATGATGTGCCACGATAATTTTTTAAATACAGATTTTTTAGATCAAAATTATATTATCTTATACAAGTAGTCACGTGACCACCGTGAAGCTTTTACAAAACATCGACAAAAAAATAAATTTATATTACCTGTTAGTTGATAAATAACTGATAAATTTATCTATGCTAATATTATAAAGAAAATTTGTATTTTTGGTTGTAAAACTCTTGGGCGGATTATTAAAATTCTTTTAAAAGTTGCGTGGGACAATTAGTTTATATAAATATGGGTTATAATTTTTGTTGGTCAATTAGTTCTTTAACACTGTGGTTATAATTAATTCGATTCTTGGTAATGTCAACTAAAGACTAAAAACTTCGATTTTTCAATGTTAGTTGGTAATAATAGGCCAATGGACGTCTCAGGATTTGGACCAGTCTGTCAACATGGACCTAATTTATATAGAACCTAATTTGTCAAGCAATATATCGCTGTGATATCACGTATTTGAATTAATGGTGAGTTTGGATCTGTTGAAAGAGCCTGACCTTCGAAGTAGTTCATATGAAGTCCTTTCAAACCAATCAGTGGTTCAGAAATAACTTGACTTTGAAGAAATATGCGATGTCCAACCGCTGTAAGCGTAATGTGGTGAACTTCTCGGAGAAATTTTAAACAGGCATAAAATATGTAAAGACTAAATAAATATTTATGTTATGAAACATTTTTAAAATATACTTATTCATGTAAAACAGTAGTAATGTTACAAAGGAATAAAGTTTTGTAAGGTTGGCACTTAATATCTGGAATGCTAGTTAACTGGTGGAACATAGAAATGTGGAACCACTTAACCTTTATTGAAAAAAAAAAATTATTAAGAGCTCGTACCCTGCGGTAAAACAAGAAATTTCTTGTAAATATTCATTGTTATAAAAATTTTTTTAGAAATGTTTTAGATTACTATTTAAAATACTAATCGGAGTTAACGTGACAAATTAACTTCACCTTGGCGGAATTCAAAAATTTATTTAAATCAATTTAGTTTTACTCACAGAAGCAGCTTCTATCTCGTACTCGTATCAATCCAGTCTCATTTTCTTGAACACGAACTGTATAAGGATGTTATTACCATAACTTAGAAAGGACTCTATGGAATAAATATTTATCTGTTTTTATTTTTTTAATATTTTAAAAACCTTTTTTTCCCCTTATTTTAGTTTTAGTTTTTTTGTATTGTTTCACTTTATGCTTGTCATTTGTTACATCGTGAAAAGCACAATCATTGTAGGTTTTTTCAAATTAATTGGTGTTATTTTTGTTTATATAACATTGTTTTTTTTTTTTTTTAAACCAAATAAAGAAATTTAAAAAATGATACCTATACAAAGTATTATATTAACTGGTTTTCCCCAAAGTACCAGCTCTCTTGTCACTAAACAAGATTTATGCCTTATTTTTATGCCTTATTTTCGCGGTGCCATTTAAAACAGCAATAGGTCATACAGTAAGTATATATGTGACCTAAGTAAAGGCCACACGATTGGTTTGTTTCAATAACAAATCTGTTTAAGTTCAACAACGTACGTTACAGAGGTATGACACCTGTGTATTTACAATTTAACTCTGTAATTACAGATGTAATTATACATACAGATTACAGATAAAATACTACAATATTAATTACAGATGTAATATTAGTAAATGTGTGAGAAACAAGGCATTAGCCTTGTTTTCGTTGTACCACTTTTTAACAGCAAATCAACATCTGACAGTGAGTATATTAGATCTAAAGGCCAAAAGATTTGTTTTTTTCTTTGGCGACATTACTACACATGTATTTATATATTTAAACTACATCTATGTACATCTTTATATACAGTTTATATTAAATTAAATAAAAATAATAATAAGAGTGTACGTTTCACAATTTACCTGCAAATTATTATTAAAACTTTTTCAGTGATACTCGTGGAGAGAAGAAAAAAAGAATGATATCAATTATACTGATAAAAAAGATGTTTCTGTTTTGTTTTTTTTTTTTTTAATTTATAAAAAAACATAAATATATGTATTTTACGAGAGATGATATTATTCACAGCTGATTAAGGTTTTTCAACCTTAAGGTCTTGGGGTCAAGGTTTTTTTCTTAAAAATATCATTTAATAATTGCAAACATGGGCTCCCAACATGTAAATTTCGGCCAGTCAGGGTATTTTTTACATATTTGTCATAATATCTTATTGCCCAGGCGGTATCTGCTAAAAATGTATAAAAAATCATTTATGTTTAGTTATGACAGATTTTTGTTGAAATCACTCCCGAAAACCGTAATAAATGATAATTTCTCTACGGACTTGCATGAAATCATAGCTTATTTTTTTATAAAACAAAACGTAAAAAAATCTAGTTTTCTTTCTATTTTCTCATATATCTCAGTAAATATTAATTGTAAAAAAAATTTTTAGGGAACAAAGAGGTTTTGAAATCAAAATTTACTTTACTTATCATATCAGAGTAATTTTTTGCAAGTATAGCAGTTCTACGATTAATATGAAAATTTAAAGAAAAATCGCAGTGTTTTCGATTTTTACCTTTATTGCAATAGTAAAAATATTTTTATTTTTACTTAGACATTTTTTGAGATAATTGAATCTATTTATTAAGATCTAATTGAATTGAAATAATTGAAAAAAAAAAAACTTTTTTTTTTTAGAATTTCTTACGTCTTGTTTATAAAAAAATTAAATTTCATGTGAACGTATCATTTCTTGACATTTTTGAGTTTATTCAACAAAAATCTATCATACTCCCAAACTTGCCCATGGAAAACAGATACAGCCTGGACTATTATTGTCATAACATACTATTGTCACCTTGAATTTTTAAATTAGATACTGTTTTGACGTCACTTTAACAGTTATACCACATATAAATGCGAGTTGTAATACGATTTGAAAGCATTTGATTTTGCACAACTGTACGAATATTAGTTCATTTTGAACGTCTGAGGTTGTGTTGTGTTAAGATAATTGAAGAAGGTAATTATAAGAAAGCTGTTAGTGGAAACTTTTAGAATATATTCTTGTTAAAAACCACAGTATATTAATGTTCATTAGTTAATCTAAGTGTGGTTATGCCCTTTTAATTAGGTATAATCGAACTTTAGTTCTCTCAGGAAAGTTGTTCCAGTTCAAAAGTTCAAAAACAGTACAAAAGGCTTAATTTTTCGATTTTTAATTTAAAAATACAAATTTTGAACAAATAAGTTGAATGACATCTTGTTTACAGGACTCTTTAGTTATAGGACCGTTTAATCTAATTAAAAACCCTTCGCGTTACAAAAAGATAATAAAAGGAGACTTTTTGGCTCAAAATATTATACCTTAAATTTCTTAAAAAAATAGTTATATTTCTTGATTTACAAAAAAAAAAAAAAAAAAAACAAATAATAAACTGGTTGTTTTTTAAAATCAATATATTTCATATATAAAGGCTTCTAGAAAAAAATATTAGTCAGCTGACATCAATTAATAATATGTAAATTATATAAACATTTGTCAGATTAAAAGTGCACTGCGCGGTTCAAAGAAAATTAATTTTATGACTCACTTTCAATATTGTAAATATGTAAACAAATATATGTACTAGCCGATGTCCACGACTTCGTTGCCGTGAACTTTATCTTAAGATATGATAGAATATGTTATACATATATATAAAATTTCATAAACAAAAAACTAACCATAAACTAACCAAAAAATTAAATGTGTAGATAAATAATAAACTAACCGCTTACGTTGCGGCATTTTTATTTACTTAGGATTTTTATATCGTTTTTGAAATTATTATTTTTTTACATTTTTATATCTTTAGTTTAACTTTTAACTTAACTATTAAACAAAATTTACATATACTTAATCAACCTTGATTACGAAACTAATATATTTACTTGGATTATTACTAATATGATATGAATGTCATCTTTCAATTCCACTTGTGTTTTGATTGACTAATTTGAATAAAAAAGTTGTTATTGTGAAATACTTAGTCATATAGCCTCGCGAACTTTTTTGTGGTTACTGAGTATTATAAACACTCAGGGTCTCTTTTATCATCTCTGAGTAAAGTGTCAAGTAGGCTAACCGCTATTTAAAGTCACCGGTCACCTTTGTTTGTACGGTAAAAGTCCCAAACATTAAAAAGAAAATAATAAAAAAATTCACCTATCGAAGGATGCACTAAACCGAGTGCATAATTTAATAAAACATAAAATTATTTCTAAAAGTAACTAGTCAACACTTTAATTGTAGTCGGTTAAAGAGGCCCTTAGCGCCTGTTTCACAAACGTCAAGTAGGCCAAACTGTCATTTAAAGTCACCGGTAACCGGGGATAATGGAGCTGATACACCTTTGTTTGTACGGTAAATGTCCCAAACATTAAATAGAAAATAATAAAAAAAAATCGGCTATCGAATGATGCAGTAAATCGAGTGCATAATTCAATAAAACAGAAAATTATTTCTAAAAGTAACTAATCAACACTTTAATTGTAGTCGGTTAAAGAGGCCCTTAGTGTATTATTTTATGTATCATTCATAGTTTTTGCAAATTTTGATACTTTGGTGTTATGTCATTATACTTTTGTTATCCGCTGATAATGTAATGGAGCTTTTTAAACATTTTTTTACAATTAATTATGAAATTTTTAAATTTATAAATTACAAATAAAACCATACAAGCATACAAAAAAAAAAAAACAAATCTTTTATATTTATGCGGAGTAAGGACATATTATGATAATGACAATATGAATTTGTTCTTTAAAATTTTTCTTTTTTTGATGATGAATAAATGAAAACAATAAATTTTAAAGTACCATTGCTCACATAGAAATAGAATATTTTGCAAAACTTCAAGATTCCTTATTTCTTATTTGCAGTTCTACAATGGCTTCATGTTTCAAAAAAGACAGTACAAAGTACGTTCCAGTCGCAGATTTTTATGTTGGAAAATCTGTGTTTATTACGGGAGGTACTGGATTCCTTGGAAAGGTATTTCTATATATTATATTATTTACAACCTTTTTAGTATACATAGACATACATAAACATTTTTAAAGCGATTTCTTTAACGTTATACAGTTTTACATTACTGAAAAAATGAATAATATTTTTTTTGTTTCGTTTGTTCGCTAAAAGTTAAAACTAAGTTTAAACAACTTTGCATGGAGTAATATACATATAAAAGTTATATTAACTCGTCTGTTAAAATGCAATATTGTGAAAAAAAAATTAAAGTCAATCAATCAGCTAGTTTTCGAGTTTTTTGAACACTAACATATGGAATCTAAATTTTTTTATATATAGTCAATACGAATTTTATATCATAGATATATTCTTATGATAAGTTATCTTTGATAATTTTAATAATAACCTTACTTCCTTTTTTAGGTTTATATTGAAAAGCTATTGTACAACTGTTCTGGTATAGAAAATATTTATGTTTTGATACGTAAGAAGAAAAATTGTGACCCCGAAGTAAGAATACAACAGATCTTGGACAATCCGGTAATTCTTTATAATAAACATTTTAACAAACGCACACATACATTTGCATCATAATATATCAAAATAAGTCTCTTTCTTTACTATATAATTGACATTATAGTCATACGTATAGTTATAGTCGACACAGAAGAGCGTGTGGTGTAGATTTTTGAATAGTCACGTGACGACGCGTTGCCACGCGACAACTGCGTCGCTTTACGAGATCTCTCTCTTTATTCTCATAGGTGATTGCAATTATAAGCTATATTGTAAAACTGCTTTTTTACTAATTCCTAAAAATGATTTTTTTTACATAATAAAAGAATTTTTTCATGACTACAATATTATAGTATACAGAAAAATTCTCAACGGATTTTGTTCTGTTCTGTTTTCATTGATGAAAAAAAGAATCTCTTTGTATTTTTCATGTATATACTCATAATTCATCAATATCTCATTTGTATCTGACGAGCAAAGACGAATTTTTGTAAAGAATGCGGTTACAATACAAGTTTTAAATTGCCATTTTTAGCCGAACTTAAACACTAAATTATACCGCTGCCTAAACCTATTATTATTATAATAATAATTATATTCTGAGCTTAAACCGTTAGATATGTTGAAATAATAATATATATTACAAAAATGTTTGCCATAAATACTTAGGGCCTCTTTCACAAACTACAAGTAAAGTGTTGATTAGTTACTTTTAGAAATCATTTTCTGTTATATTAAATTATGCACTCGGCTTACTGCATTTTTTTATTATTTTCTATTTAATGTTTGGGACGTTTACCGTACAAACAAAGGTATATCAGCTCCATTATCCCCGGTTACCTTTAAATGACAGTTTTTCCTACTTGACATTTGTGAAACAGGCGCTTAGTCTACAAAATATCCTGTACTTAATATCTTCTAATTATATAAATAAGTAATTATGGTAAATAGTAGTAATCTTAAGGTTTCGGCATAAAGAAAACAATACTTATTTACATTTTATGGCTAGATGTTATTACTAAACTCTGGATTTTTATTTCTTATTTTTCAATCATTTTTAATTTCTTTCAATTTTTATATTATAACGTTTGACCGATCAGTGTGATAGTAAGCACGTACGAGTATCTAGTATATGTATTTTTTGGCACAGCTTTTCAAAAGCTTTTCAGTTTTCAAGCTATTCAAAAGCTCACTTTTTTATTTCCAAAAGCTCAGTGTTGGTTCTATTTTTTTATTTTATTTTCAGCTTTTTCAGCGTATAAGAGAAAAGAGACCTGAAGATTTAAAGAAAATAATACCAATTGAGGGCGACGCGACTGCTCCTAATCTAGGCATTAGTATACAAAACGAGCAAATTTTAATAGATAAGGTAAATATATTAGAAATTATTATTATAAAAACCTCCAATAAATAGAAAGGATAAAATACTTTTATGTTCAAATTCACTCAAAAAAATATTCATTCAAAAAAATTTGACTAATGATTTCCCAAAGCTTAATTTCCACATAGAAATATACCAGTATGATATCATATTACGATAATCAAAAACAATTTGAAATAAATATGCAAAAATAAATATATACACTAGCTGAGTATGTCATCGTAAACATAGAAAAAGTACAATAGAATGAATATTAAGAAAGTAGAGAATCTTTCTCTTTAACGGTGTAACTCTAACAAATATGACAACAAGAAATCTTCGAAAACAATATGATAATTTCTGTTAACCTACTTCACTCGGGGACATTTACCTACGCATGTTTCTAGATTATGAAAAATGTCAAATTTAAAACAAGGACTAACCTCAGACGGAACACAATTTTTTCCAAAACAAGCGCAACCTAATCACCTATGAGTTAAGGTGCAATATTGCACAACAAATTTTTGTCGTTTCTTTAAGTCAACCGAACTGATTTAAAATTGGAATTTTTTTTAACCTTTTTAAACTTATTTAAACAAAGTCATTCACTGTATATTTTCTTTGTAACTTAATTGTGTAAAACGTTCTAAGTTATATAAATAAAACACTAATTGTAGCCTAGCAAGACATTTTTTTTACATTTATCTATTGTTGTTAGCCTGTCCGCGCCACAGTGAGGAAAAGGTGTAACAGTACAAATATAAAGATATAGTTGTCGCTAAAAAAATAGAACTGTGACACGAAAGGTATTTTGGGCAATAATTAACTTCTTTTTTTTTTTTTTCAGAAAATTATTTTTTTTGTATGAATCTGCCCAAGTCAAACTTATTTTAATTATTGTCTATAATATACTGTGTTTTTATCTAAGTTTTAATTTCACTAACGCTTTTCTGCTAAGCTCACCTTAAAATAATTTACAGGTCTCCGTAGTATTCCACACAGCTGCGACAGTAAAGTTCAATGAGGAGCTTAAAGTTGCATTCAGAATCAATCTGGAGGGCACAAAGAGAGTCATGAATCTTTGTCAACGTATGAAGAATTTGCAAGTGAGTAGTTGTTGGCTGCATGAAAATAGATTTTTAGTTATTTCTTTATTTATTTACTAGCTGATGCCCGCGACTTCGTTCGCGTTAAAAAAGAAAAAAAAGTAGCCTCATACATACATACATACATACATACATACATACATACATACATACATACATACATACATACATACATACATACATACATACATACATACATACATACATACATACATACATACATACATACATACATACATACATACATACATACATACATACATACATACATACATACATACATACATACATACATACATACATACATACATACATACATACATACATACATACATACATACATACATACATCCAGAAAAAAATTCTAAAAATGGTCAATTTAGTTTTAGTATCATGTATAAACACCTATAAACACCTATAAACACGATATCTTTGAAAATAAAGTAACTTACTCCATGACCAACCCTTACAGATTTATTATTAGTATTGATTACAGAAAAGCATACATTAAAATATTTTTTAATGTAAAAAATGTAAAATGACTTCTTTTCCGTTTTGTTCAAATGTGTAATTTTTGTTTTAGGCATTCGTTCATGTATCTACAGCATTTTCAAATCCAGACAAAAAGTTTGTAGAAGAAATTGTCTATCCTCCCCCCATGGAACTCAATGAAGTCTATAAATATCTAGAACAAGACAGCGGAGCAGAAGAAACTAAAATTATTGGTGAGTAGACAGACAACATGACTGCCGAGTTTCACATGAGATTTAGTCAAATGGGTCCTAAACGAATTCAATAGAATTGAAACTAACTTGAACTAAAATAACATTAAATCAAAATTAACCTCTTTCTGTAGGTTACGACTTTGAACAGTAAATAACATATTAAGATTTTTTTTCTGTTGTTAGAATTTTTATATGTAATAAATATATTATAATAATATAGAAATATTATAAATTGATACATTTTTTTTGTTTAAATAGATAGATAAAGTTTTGTATCTTGAGGAGACCTTCGTGGCCTTCGAAATTCTATTATTTTTTTTCTAATACATAATTCTATTTATTTCCAGGTCTTCATCCTAACACATACACATTTACAAAGGCTCTCGCTGAAACTTATGTGTTGAGAAACCATGGAAATCTACCATCGGCTATTGTCAGACCTTCAATCGGTAAGTAATAAATTTAATTACCACACATGCCCTGATATAGTGTTTGCAAGAAATATAATATGTAAGTCAAATACTTACTCGTATGTAAGTAAGTCGTATAGGCAAAAGTACATGTCATCAAATTTCAAATTAGAAGTTAGCTGTATTTTTTTAAGTTCCTATGAATAGTACTTGCAGGACACAGTCCGGATGAGTAGAAACTTTTATGGAACAAATTCCTTTCGAAGGTGTTCCCATTTGTGTACTATCGCGGTCAAGGGAGCAGTACCACCGTAAGGAACAATTTCGTGTGCACATTTTGTATTTATCTTTGTTACGTTTCTATGACGTTACTATGACAAACTCAATTCAACGTTAGACAAATTTGTATGAAAAGTGGGTCTGCTCCATTGACCGCGATAGTACAATTTGGCTTCTACAAGCATGCCGTAAAAAAAATATTGCAGGGTCGGCAGCGCACTTGTATACCTCCAGGTGTAGCTTGAGACCTTAGAGGCTACGCTCTCTGCTTTAGCAATGTAAAGCCCCCTCGACTCCTCTCCAGTGAGCAGAGTCCCTTAAGCGAATGTAAACACTTACCATCAAGGGCCTGCCATCCTCATAACATAAAAAAGTCCAAAAGGACTTAGGTTAGGTACAGTTTAGGTATTGCGACTTTTAAATCAATTTGTCAATTGAATCAATGAAATCAATTGGTTAATTTTTGACCCTTATACCCTTTCAGTTTTACCATACAAGGAAGAACCTCTGCAGGGTTGGTTGGATAACTACAACGGTGCAACTATTTTCCTTGTCGGTGGAGCGAAAGGCTTACATAGAGTTATGGCTGGAGATGGACGTAATATAGCTGGACTGATACCTGTAGATTACATCGCTAATTTATCATTAGTAGCAGCTACCAGATGTGAAAGGTACGTCTTTTCGTTATTCTTAAATTTATAATTAGTTATAGTCAGTATGGCCTAACATCAGATGGTCCACTTGATATTAGGTGGCTACCGTCGCCTATAAAACAATCTATCAATCAATCTATCTCACTTATCTAAACATACTACTGAAGACGTGAGTGGATGTCGCATTTTTGGTTTTTTTTTTGTTTTTTTTTGGGTTGACGAAGGTAATATGTCCATATGAATGATTACAGACCTTAAGATTATCGATTTAAGAAATTTTTGGAAAATAAAAAGTTGAAAAAAGTGTTAGGTACAGTTAATTATAAAAAGCAAAAGTGCAGAAATGTTTACTTTTGTTAATGGAAGAGGAAGCTATGTTCATTTTTTTTTAATTAAATAATACAAGTGTTTAATTGCTATCATACCATTAATATTTTAGGTTGTTTACACAACTTTGCATCATAATTTATACATCGATGTAATTTAGTACTACAAAAATCAGCCGTGGCGACTTAACCTCGAACTTTAACCTCGATTTATTCAAAATCGGAATTATGCGACATATCACCTTTATCCACTCATGTCTATTATCACGTCTCACGGTCTTCTGTAAGGAGTAGTTACTCCCGCTAGATTGGCTGTCCATATGATTGTGAAATGATGTGTGCCCTGCCACTACATTACAAATCAGCATCAGAGCCAACTTTGAAAAGTTCATTTCTAAAGTTGACCAAATTTGATGCTTGCTATTCTTTTTGTGAACCACAACGTGTTTGATATAAATTTAATTTTATATCATAGAGGACATGCCAATACTAAAGTATTGGCATGTCCTCTATGTTCCCTAAGTATACGTACACCACCGTGAAATAATAGGTCGTGTGAAATTGTGTTTCGGTTAGTGGCAAGGATGCATTTTTTTGCAATACCTATGGTGTTGCTAGTGATAAATAGGTAACTTTAGCCATCTACCATCAAATGGATCTCGTCAGCCTGCCTGCTGACTTTTGTATCAATACTTATAATAAATCTGTAAGGGTTGGTCATGGAGTAAGTTACTTTGTTTTCAGAGATATCGTGTTTATAGGCTCTATACATGATACTGAAACTAAATTTACCATTATTAGAATTTTTTTCCGTATGTATGTATGTATGTATGTTCCTCCATAACTCTTAAACGAATTAACTGATTTTCATGAAACTTGGTGGATAAACATTTAGACGTACAGGACACAGGATAGGCTACTTTTTTTTTCAACGCGGACGAAGTCGCGGGCGCCAGCTAGTAAATAATAAACCAATATGTTTCAGATCGGAGAGTGTTCAAGTTTACAATAGCTGTAGCAGTTCAACAAACCCGATCACCTGGGACGAATTCATAGGCAGTTATTTGAAAGAATGCAAAGCTGCTGGTACCAGTAAGTTGCAGTCATATTTTTCAAATATTTCAACAAAGTAAGTACCTATTAGTGGCAGAGCACACTGCGTTTCACAGTCATTTGGGCAGCTTGAAATAACAGCACGTATGCTGTTGTGTTTCGGTGAGTGAGTAAGGGATGCCAGAGCCCATTACCCCATCCCTTCCTTATGCGCCCTTATCCTTCCTTAGCCTTTACATCCAGAAAAAGTAGAACCACAAATAGAGTTGAATATGTGTGTCTAAATATGTATATAATAATTATTTGAATATTACTAACTCCTAATAGGCTTTACGTTTTTAATCTTGTTTGTTACAGGTACATTTTATCCCAAATTATTTTTTCTCAAATCCACATTCTTGATTAAAATATTGGTTTATATTCTCCAAATAATTCCGGCTTACTTGTGCGATTTCTGGCGTTTCATGAAAGGAAAGAAGCCAAGGTAAGATTTTCTCAATCAATTTATTATAATTTTTGAATGAAAATTACACTTGACAAAAAAACTTTTACTGTGTCGTGGGTAGCCTTAATAACTAAATGATACACATTATAAATCACAGATCCAATTATAGTTTTTGACTGATTGCGGATACCTACAAAAAAAATGATACTCATTATGCAAGAAAACTAAAAATATTCAAAACACTTTATTCAAAAAACTTTATCTAAATAAGTAAAACCGCTGAGATAACAATGTGATTATTAAAAAAATATATAAATCATCATCGTACATATTTCAATGTGTGATCACTAGGCATGTGCTGAATGCAGAACTTTAAAATATTCCTAACAGCTATTAGACCGTGTTCTCATTATTTCTAATCCACACATAAAATTCCGTCCAGGATTAGAATTTGGGTTTTTTGGCAACCAAGCTTTTCAAACAATCACCTATCGTCTAAATCATTACTGAGAGAAAGAAGAGTTGAGCACAGCTATTATACAGGGCGTCCCAAGACTATGCGACATGAAGGGAAAGTACCTTAAATATCGTAGATATTTAAGAACCTTAAATATCTGATATTTTGCTAAATGAAGATTAATGTTATTTTCGAAAGTTAGTGCATTCAAAGATCTTCTAAAAATTACGGCGTCGTCGGCAAAAAATAATATCCTAGAAATTTGAATCAAACATTTTACGTTATTGATTTCCTTTAAGATACTATGTTACTTAAGAAGAATTATTATTTTTTGTCAATTCTTTTGATTGGCATCATAAAAATACGGGTGATATTTTTTTTTCACTTAAATAGTCGGTTCAATTGTAATTTTTAGAAAATCTTTGAATGCAGTATTACTAACTTTTTAAAATAACATAAAATCTTCTTTCAGCAAAATATCGTATCTACGATATTTAAGGTAATTTCCCTTCATGTCGCATAGTCTTGGGACGCCCTGTATAATAAATCAGAATGTCTGAGAAGTCTACGATAATGTATCTCTTACTCGACACCTCTATTGTCTACATGTGATGTAAATTTACGTGTTGAAAATTTGAACTGCATTCGCTTCTTTTTTAAAGTGCATTTGTCTTTTCAGATACATAATGTTGCAAAAACGTCTCATTGCCGCGACGCAAACAACGCAGTATTTCACATCTCACTCGTGGGTTTTCGACGTAAGTCGTGCAACCGATTTGTGGGAGTCTTTATCGCTTGATGACCAAAAAACGTTCAACTACAATCCACGGGATATTAATTGGAGATTGTTCATGAAGAACTACTGTGAAGGCATAAATAAATATTTATTGACGCACAAAAATGATAGCAATAAATAATTTTGTAACTAGATACTTACTTAATAAATAAATAGATAATTTTGAATTTTTTTATTTACCTACTTCGTGTCTACTTTCAATGTCTTTGGGTCTAGGTAAAGCTACTTAAATATTCACAGACTGCAAGACAAAAACAGAAACAGTTTACTAAATACTACATAATTATGTAGACAAGTATAATTTATCAATAATCTGACATCAATTCATAATAATATGCTAATAAAATGTCTGTCTGATTTGTCTAAACGCAGTTCCAAGAAAACCAATATAATGAATCCTTGACTCACTTTCAATATTTTAAATAATTTTGTAGAAGAGATAAAATATGTAAACAAATTCATGTACAAAAATAAACAGATTTTGTTATTGCTAATTTTATGATTACTTATATTAGTTTGATGAGCGAGTGATTATAATAATACGATACATTAATGGATCAGCCTATTTTGTCCACCTATTTTGTCATAATCCTATGGCTGATATAATGATTGATGATAATATCAAAAGGTCAATGTCCTTTAAATTAATTTTAATTTTAATTTAAACTTCTTTGTCTTTAACCGTTGTCGCAAAAGTTAATTATCATATTATTATATAAATAGACTGGGTGACTGAACTTCGCTCGGGCCAAGATATAAAGTTTTTTACATGTAAGAAAGAAAGTCTATGAAACATTATAGAAAAAAAATTTAAAATGCTTGAATTAATAATTGAATTAATACCTAATTCAAAATATTATAAAACGAGCAAGCGGTATTACTTTGGTAACCGTTCCATTAAAAAAACTACCTAACAGATACCCTGACAGATCGATTTCTAGACCTAAAAAACCCCTAACCCTAAATTTTCGTCTAAATGGTTAGAGCCGTTTGCGAGGTCGTCGTGGCATACAAGAATTTAGTATTATAAGATTAAAAGATACTAGCTGCTGCCTGCGACGTCGCCCTAAGTTTGTAAATTATATACTAAAACCTTCCTCGAGAACCACTCTATCCATTGGTGAAAACAGCATTAAAATCGGTGCAATAGTTTTTGAGCTTATCGCGAACAGACAGATACACGCGGTGGAGGACTATGTTTTATAATATGTAAGGATATTATAATATATAATGTGCAGCTCAGCTAACGATGCAAGCTCACCGATCATCCGCGTTCCGAGGCAGTTTCAGATATGCAGCGACTAAGTGTTGGAACAATATTCCACCGCCAATACGGAATCAATGCACTGCTCATGGATTTAGAGTTAATCTAAAGAAATTTTTAATAAATAATCAAATAAGAGAGGAGAATTTAAGAGTAGAGAGTAGTTTTTTATAAATTCTAAACCAACCTCCTTGCTTGCTTTTTAGGTAAACTGTTTTATAACTTTTATTTTTTATAACTTATGTTCGGCAGGGAACTGGTGATTTTAAAGTAGATAATGTCGTGTCATAAGTTATTCATGCAAGCAGTAGTGTTTTTGACAATAAAATAATTCTTATTATAATTTTATTTAAATTTTAATTACTATTTATTTGATTTTAAGGGGCATATGCATGGTGTATGGCCGTGTGTGTGTTTAACCTAGGGTTCCTGCGGAAGATCAGTGCTGGCCTATACCAGCAAAATACTGAGTAGGGACCTATTTGTAACTTGTAACACATATTTTCCTTTTTTACTGTTTTTTTTTTCTGTTTCTTTGTTATGTTACTGTTACAAATAAATGTTTTTGATTTAGTGATAATATAATAAGATAAAGAAATATTGATTTCAACACAACGTCATTTGTTATTAATTCTAACAGCTATCATAGCATTGATAACAAAATAGATAAAGAAGATAATATGAACTATTGTAAATGGAATAACTTACTAGTAAATTCAGTTTACCGCCGAGTTGTTATCCGAAACGTCACTTTCGATAGTGAAACCGACAAAATATAGGTACTCGTAAGTTTTACTTTCTTAGTTATACTAAACGGGCAGTAATTAGTGGTCACTAGGCACTTGAATGTGGTGAAAGAGTTCCTTTAGTATCACGTGGACTGGTGTTTCCTATATAACTATTGCATATAATATAATAATATAATTATAAGTGTTACATATTAACATTAAGGTGTTTTATATCATCATCATCATCATCAATACTAATAATAAATCTGTAAGGGTTGGTCATGGATTAACTTACTTTATTTTCAGATTATCATGTTTATAAGCTCTATACATGATACAGAAACAAAATTGACGATTTTTAGAATTTTTTTCTGTATGTATGTATTTATGTATGTATTGTGTATGTATGTTTCTCCCTAACTCTTAAACTCTCTATCCACAGTGCTCTGTGACGTTTCAAAAAGAGGTATTCATTCATTCAGATTCATTCGGTGGTATGATATTGAAAGGGTATCATTCAGTTGAACGAACACATTCGCGAAGAGAGCTTATTGTCGTATGTCCGTGCACCTTAGTTGGAATCTTAGTTCTAATGTATCGGTCGGTCAATAAAAGTATTGGGACTCAACATAAAGTGGTTTAATTAATGTACAAGTAGTAGAGGGTGATAACAGATGGTTGTATACTGCGTTGGCTTCCTAATCACTAATAATAATAAATCTGTAAGGGTTTATTATTAAGACTAGTGCCACGAAACCTACGATTCCAATGCCTATTAATAATCCCGAAGATGTTGCTAACAGTCAGTTGCCGGCAAGCCACCGCGGAAGCAAATTACATAGTTTGTCCGGAAAAAATCCGACCACATTAAAAAAAATCAATTTATTTTTCGTTTTTTTACATTCGGTGCAGTGCACCCTTCAAAATACTCTCCCTTAAACTCCACGACCTGCTGCCACCGTTGTTTCCAGTTATGGAAGCAATTTGAAAATCCAATTTTTGGAATCGCCTTGAGTTCGCGCGTCGCATTCTGTTGTATCGTCGGAATGTCGTCAAATCTCTGCCCCTTCAGGGCTAATTTTAATTTAAGAAATAGCCAGAAGTCGCAGGAGGCTATGTCTGGACTAGGGTGGTTGGTGGAGCTGCTGGATGCCGTGTTTTTCCAAAAATTGCTGCACGAGCTGCGAGGAGTGCGCCGGAGCGTTGTCGTGATAACATTTTCACTGTTATCAAAATGCGACAAGCAAAAAAAACATCGCATAGATAAACACAGATGGCTCACAAACTATGAACCGGTCGGCCTTGTAGCTATTCAAGGAACTTCACATTCTTCACAACGAGTCAGTACACAACATACCGCCGCGTGAGCGCGTTCCGATTACTTTTGGCGGGAGATTTGAATTACGGTCGGATTTTTTCCGGACAGACCTTATGAGTGACGAGTGGTGACGAGTCTCTTTGGACAGGTAAACGATTTTTTTTTTTGCGATCGCAATTTTTTGATTTGCATTTTAAATTTGCTTTTTTTCAATTCTTCGTTTATACAGCTACAAACATGCATCTATGTTTTGTCTAAAGATTTATCGACAATTTTTTAATGATTTATTTTATGTAATAATGCTGGTTTATGTAATATGCATCGGATAGGTGTGTAATTTATATAATATAAGTAGGCATATTTTTATGTTTTAGGATGAATAATTAGAAACGAAAAAGAAGTGTTTGAATTAGTGGCAAAAGAAATTAGAAAAATAAAAAAAACTGATGATGAATGATAAATAAACGAAAATAATAAATTTTAAAGTACCACTCCTCGCATTAAAATAGAATATTTTGCCTTTAAGTTTCCCTATATTTTCTCTTTGCAGTTCTACAATGGCTTCATGTTTCAAAAAAGACAGTACAAAGTACGTTCCAGTCGCAGATTTTTATGTTGGAAAATCTGTGTTTATTACGGGAGGTACTGGATTTCTTGGAAAGGTATTTCTTTATTATTTAAAGCACCTGTTGTGATAATATCAAATTCTTAGTAGTTGATATTCATAGGCATTCTAGGCATTTAAGAGGAATTTTTTTAACGAGAGTTTAAAAAGTGACTGAGACCGTTTAAGATTTGAATGTCCATACATTCATAATTCAAAATTAGCGAAACGGCAGAATTTATAATATTTTGAAACTGGTGTTATATTGTGATCTTACATACATTAAAATAGGTAAAAGTACATTTAAAATTAATTTTTTAACCAAAAATACCGAGAATTCTTGAATGAATGATTGCGAATATTTTTGTATAATAAAAAAAAACATTCATTATTTAGAATGAATACCTTTATTTCTACCGGTTTCTTTAGCATTTATTGATGCGTAAATTGACCTAATCGTGTATAATAAATTATATATTAATATGAATTTTATATTATCGATTACGTTATTATAATGTAATTTTTATAATTAACCAACTTTTCTTTTAAGGTTTATATTGAAAAGTTATTGTACAGTTGTCCTGGTATTGAAAATATTTATATTTTGATACGTAAAAAGAAAAATTATGATCACGAAGTAAGAATACAACAGATGTTGAACAATCCGGTAAGTCTCTTTCCATCCAGACTATTCCATACTATAATAATATAATATTATAAATGTACAATAATTCTGTTTGTCTGTCTGTTACCTTTTCACACCTTAACTATATAGTCAACCAATTATAATGACATTTTGCATACACGTTGTCAGGGATACAGGATAGGACATAGGGTACCTTTCATCCAGAAAGAAAGTACTGTTTCCAAGCGATAATCTAAAATAGAATAACAAACTAACGCCTTTCCAAATTGTAATAGCAACAAAAAGAGGTCAAGAGGACGTTATATTGCTTATATATTTTTATTTATTTTTCAACGCGGACGAAGTCACGAGCTCCAACTAGTATTATAAATGTGAAAGTTTATTGATGAAATAAAGAATTTCTGAATATTTTTCATGTATATCTTATTTATATTCATGAATATCTTATTTGTATTTCACCTCTGGTTCTAATTTATTTATTTATTTAATTTTCAGCTTTTTCAGCGTATAAAAGAAGAGAGACCTGAAGATTTAAACAAAATAATTCCAATTGAGGGCGATACGACTTCTCCTAATCTAGGCATTAGCACACAAAACGAAAAAACTTTAATAGATAAGGTAAATAATCTAATTAAAACAATTGAAATCCTTCATAAAAATGTTTGTTTTTATATATTCACTTATATTTAATTTACGAATAATTATTAAAAAACAAATACATTTCGTAATCAATTATTGTATTTTAAAATCAAAACAATGAGATGTGTAAGATTATATTCAAGTACGAGTATAAGCTTAGCTATATCGTCGTGAAATAAATTATAATAGAAAAGTATTTCAATAAGGACGAATGGATAATGAAAAAACTCAAAATTGAACAATTCTTTTAATCACAAAGTCAAATAATAGTTCACCGAAACAAACACTCGGTTATCAGCAAGGTGACAGGGCTATCGAATCTCGGCTTATCTTCATTATTAGAAATATAATAATTATCAATTCATAATAGTAGGTTAGGTACACTAAGCTGAACTCTTGTCTACTGACAAAGCTACCGAAGACCACCAGGTCCATATAAATTTGGTTTTATAGGTCATTTTTCAAAATATTTATCTTTCTCTAAAAGTGCAACAAACATGACTAAAAAGTCTTCGAATACAACATGGCAAGTTCTAATAACTTAGGTACTAACTTGGTACATGTAGCAATGTCGCCAAGCCAGATAAATAGCGCAGAATTATTTCGAATTTTGAAAATCTCAAATTTAAATTTAATAACTTTTCCAGGTCTCCGTGGTATTCCATACAGCTGCAACCGTAAAATTCAATGAGGAACTTAAAGTTGCACTAGACATCAATCTAGAAGGTACAAAGAGAGTCATGAATCTTTGTCAGCGTATGAAAAATTTGCAAGTAAGTAGCTGTTGGTTGCATGAAAATAGATTTTTATTTATATATTATTATTGACTACAGAATATATGTAAGTATAGAGTGATTTTATAAGAGATTTTTTTAATGTAAAGATGCAGACAAGCCAATAGTTTACTTAATACGTTAAGGTATTTTCTTAGTTTTATTCTTTCGAACTTCGTTATCGTTTTAAATTGTTACTTTGACTAGGGCCTCTGATATGATAAAATACCAGTAAATGAACTGTTAGTCTGCCTGCTACGTTTTATCAAAAAGAAGAGAAAATAATTCACAATAAGTACTGCCTAATGTGATACGACAGAGGTAACAATGACTTTTTTTACACTTTGTTTAAATGTGTAAGCTTTTTTAGGCTTTCGTTCATGTATCTACAACATTTTCCAATCCCGACAAAATGTTCGTAGAAGAAATTGTCTATCCTCCACCAATGGAACTCAGCGAAGTCTATAAATATCTAGAACAGGAAAACGAAACAGATGTAACTAAAATTATTGGTGAGTAGACAGACACTAAACATGCCTGCCGAATTTCACATGAAATTTAGTCAAATTAAAAAATATGTACATTGACTGTATGTTTCCTGAATATAAAGGAAAAAATACATATTTTATAATTTCATTTTTCATTTATTTCTAGGTCACCATCCCAACACATACACTTTTACCAAGGCTCTGACAGAAACTTATTTGTTAAAAAATCATGGAAATCTGCCAATAGCTATTGTCAGACCTTCAATCGGTAGGTAATAAATTTAATACCACATGTGTACCGACATAATATTTTTTAAATATATATAGGTACATATGCATCAATACATAATACCTAAATCTTAGGCGCTGGCTCCATATTTTTCTTTCTATATTCAATCCCTAAGTTGATTACAGTTTTAATAGTTATGGCCCAGTTATGGCTTAGCTCTTGGTCGTCACTGACCCAAATTCAGTAAATTAGTCTCACTACAAGATTACAACTAGATTACAATGCTAATAAACCTAAAAACCAAACGCGACTAAGTATAAAACAGGATAAGAATGTCTTATCAATGTCATAAAATTTAAATTTCAAATTAGCTGTATTTTTTTAAGAAAGTTTATCTGAATCGTTCTTGTTCTAAACACCACCCCTAGGTATTGAGACCAAAGGGTCTCAAAGGTGACAATTATCTTTTCAGTTTTATCATACAAGGAAGAGCCTCTGCAGGGTTGGTTGGATAACTACAACGGTCCGACTGGTTTCCTTGTTGGTGCAGCAACAGGCTTACATAGAGCTATGGCTGGAGATGGAAGTAATATGGCGGGAGCGATACCAGTAGATTATGTCGCTAATTTATCAATAGTTGCCGCTACCAGATGTGAAAGGTATACGTCTTTTCACTATTCTCAAATTCATCATTAGTTTAAGTCACTATGGTTAAGTTAATCAATACTAATATTAAATCTGTAAGTGTATGTATGTATGTGTGTGTGTGTGTGCGTGCGTGCGTGCGTGCGTGCGTGCGTGCGTGCGTGCGTGCGTGCGTGCGTGCGTATATATGTATGTATGTATGTATGTATGTATGTATGTATGTATGTATGTATGTATGTATGTATGCTTCCCTACAGAAGACCACCGTGAAATAATAAGTGGTGTATTTGTGTTTTGGTTAGTTGTAAGGAATGCCAGAGGTAACATTTCCAAACCCTATGTTGCTAGTGTCGTATTAATAGGCCACCTGACATCAAGTGAATCTCGTCAGCCTGTCTGCAGATCTTTAAATTAAAAAATGAACCAATATGTTTCAGATCGGAAAGTGTAAAAGTTTATAACAGCTGTACTAGTTCAACAAATCCGATCACCTGGGACGAATTACATGACTCATTTATGGAAGAATGCAAGGTTGTTGGTATCCGTAAGTTGCAGTCATATAAACTACTAACTCTTGCACGCGACATCGTCCGCGTAATTTTAAAAAAAATTACTATTAATAAAAATTTAGCATTAAAAAAAATTTACTAATTAATTTATTACTCGCTTCTCAACAGTGCAAGAATTTTTCAAATCGGTCCAGTTAGTTTCGGAGCCAAACAAACAAACAAATCTTTCCTCTTCTTAATATTAGTATAGACAAATAGTGTTGTACTGTCTTTCCATTGCTGACCGTAGCGAGCGGTATTGCATTCTTTCGAGGTGCCAAGTTATTTCTATTGGTTTATAACTAAAAATTCACCTAATTCAAAATATTTACTTGAATATTAAGTGCTCATAATAGGCTTTACATTTTTGTAATCTTGTTACAGATGGATTTTATCCCAAGTTCTTTTTCCTCAAATCAACCTTCTTGATTGCGATATTGGTTTATATTCTACAAATAATTCCGGCTTACTTGTGTGATTTCTGGCGTTTAATCAAAGGAAAAAGGCCAAGGTAAAGTTTTCTTAATCACAACTCATTATCATATTAGAAAAAAAATATTTCAATTTAATTTGATTAAATATTAAAGTTTTGACTTTACAAAACCTTTACTGTCTCGTAAGTCTCGTAACCTTTACTGTCACATGGTTTAAGAAGAAAACTCTAAAAACATTATAGAGAGTGCAATAAATCAAAATCCTATCTCATACTCGATCTAAAAGACTTAAAATCTTTTAGGGTCTTTTCTTTTAGAATTTAAATTTAGCTTACACTATCTACGAGTATGAAAATATAAACTATTTGCTTCTTTTCTAGAGTGCATTTGTCATTTCAGATACATAAAGTTGCAAAAACGTCTCATTGCCGCGACGAATATATCGCAGTATATCACATCTCACTCGTGGGTTTTCGATGTGAGTCGTGCAAACGAGTTGTGGGCGACTTTATCGCCGGACGACAAAAAGTTGTTCCCCTACAATCCACGGGATGTTAATTGGAAATCGTACATCAAGAACTACTGTGAAGGCGTAAAGAAATATTTATTAACTCCTAAAAATGATAGTAATAAATAACAAATAATCGTAATGTAATATAATAACCTTAAGTATTGTTATCAAATAAAAGACCTGTTAATATTGATTATTTATTTTAATTGGAATACCTACTTCGTGTTCCCTACTTTAAATGACCTTTCATATGCATGGACCCAAGAACAATATTAGTAAAATATTAGTAACATTAACATCTGAGATTGTTAGTATACTTGCAATTAATATCTCCTACCATTGCGGGATACCTACGTTCAAACTGGTTCTTATCCTTTCTTATACAATTATAATTAATGGTTAACCCTATCGCCATCATCATCATCATCAGTATCACCATCATCGTAGTAGTCGTCAACCCATAAGATTCCACATTTTTGACATAAAGGCCACATTTTTGGCAGCGCTCCACTCCATCACATCGGTGGACGACAACCAAATTCTTGTCATACAAAATTCACGAGGTTTTTTACATTCACGATGAGATAATGCATGAATTTGGAGTGATGGAGTGGAGCGCTGCCAAATGGAGTGTCCGTGAATGGTGGCCTTGAGACTTTTTATTTGAGCGCATCCATATGTGGTCGGCAGACAGGCTGACGGCCACTCAATGGTAGTGGCTTAATGGTATAACACAAGCAACGCCATAGGTAGGTACTGTAGTGCAAGTTCGACTAAAGTAGGATTAAGGCTAAGGGATAGGGAAGGTGGGTTCTGGCATGCCTTAAAAAATTATGACTGAAAATTTGATAAAAATTGTGACATAGTGGAAATTTATACAAAAAACAAACACACACACACACACACACACACACACACACACACACACAAAACTTGATGAAAACCGCATTAAAATCGCATTAAATTAATGTCAGCGATTTTATTAAACAAAAAAAAGTTAGCACATTCTTGTAAGTAAACGATCAACGACCGCAAAAGATTAATGATACCGCCTTCGGCGCTACATTACCGTTCCTGCAAACATGTTACATTATTTATTTATTTTATCGTATTACTGTTTTGTCGTCGAAGGTCGAAGGTAACAATTATTTTTATAGTAAAAGATGGCAAACAGGTTGACAGTACACTTGTTGGCATCCTATTAATCAATATCAATATAAAGTGTGTGAAACTAGTATACAAAATTCAAGCCACTGCTCGAAATTTGATCGTATTCATTTGTTACTCGATTTAATAATAGTTGATAACTTACAGATAATCTACTTCTAAACGATATTTTAATGTAGATATGCGTAACATTGTGTTGTACTATGAAATGTGTATTATATTTGGGTAATATCGTAACCCTTGGCATAACTGCGGCGTCTGAATTCAATTCGAAGCCTCCACCTACATGCATTAGTAAAATATTTACACAGATCCAATAGAAGCCGCTTGGAGTAGGCATTTTTTATTACAATACAATCTGAGACTTTAAAATTTAATCCGCCTAAGCTCTACGCTGAATATTTCCTTATGTTTTTAGGGCTTCTTTCACAAACTATATGTAAAGTGTTGATTAGTTACTTTTAGAAATCATTTTCTGTTATATTGAATTATGCACTCGGTTTACTGCATCATTCGATAGCCTATTTTTTTTTATTATTTTCTATTTAATGTTTGGGACGTTTACCGTACGAACAAAGGTATATCAGCTCCATTATCCCCGGTTACCGGTGACTTTAAATGACGATTAGCCTACTTGACAGATGGTGAAAGAGGCGCTTAGTATAAAAAAATAAAAACTAACTGGTAAAGCGTACATTGCGTAATCGACAAATGGGCCTCATAAAACTGTAGGTATAACATTTTTTTTACTTTCGGAAATCCTCAACGTCTATTATCCCGGCAGTGATAATGGACGCTGCGGGGTTATGCGGGACTTCTACCGGCTAAACCGACTTCCTAGCGCGCGACGTGTCATAGCGACGCTATGACACGACATCGGTGCCCCGCCGCGGAAACTGTATACCTAAATATTCATCCCAACAACAACAATTACAAATTCCAAACAAGTTTAATCATAGACATCTATCTCCATTAACACAGTAATAGCAAAAATACGTTAATTACGTCAATGTAATATTGTACGTTCATATAATATTAATTATATTATTTTAACGTGTTAACGTTAAAAACTAATTTTAGTATTTAACTTATTAAAACAATAAATAAATTATAATTAATATAAAAAGATTGATGTAGTTCACTGTTGACCACTTCTTCCTTTTACAATAATATCGAGCAATAATCTCTAAACTTATTTCAACTTATGTTACAAATTTACAATATCAAGACCGTTACAACAGAACACGTGAAAAGCGCGGGACGTAGAAGGACGAGATGATGCTTTTGTATTGACGACCCGGAAAGGACTCTCCCTGGTACCTGATGTGGCTACCTGAGGACGCGGTTGCGTGGTGCGGGGTAGGGCGCGCGGGGCAGACGATCCGAACGCCCCCGAGCGCGGACGACCGGAGCCGTTGGCTGACCACGTGGTCGAGCTAAATGCTAACACGCGCGCGCGCTGGACAGAGTGGGAGCGAGACGGCGCGTTACATCCTCCCCCTCTAACCCAGGCATTACGCCCTCGATGCCGGGTTAGCCTTACGAGGTCTTCCCCTCTTACGCTTTTCCTGGACGGGAGCTTGAATGGGCCCTACGAAGGGAGTTAACAAGGACACATGGTATTTTCCCAACACAACCCCGTCACTAATGCGCTCTAAGCTGTACGTTGAGGCACCAACTACTTCTTTGATGCGATAGGGACCATCGCGGCGAGGAATGAACTTGGGGGTCTGTCCTTTGTTGGTGTCATTGGCGCCCTGGGTCTTAAGCAACACAAGATCCCCTGCTTTGTAATCAGGCGCAGGCCGGCGACTCTCGTCGGCATACCTTTTCTGAGTCGCCTGAGCCTTTTCATGGACGTCCCGTGCATCGATGAGTACATCGGACAGCGTCTTCAGGAACGGTGTCATCGTCGCAACGACGTTGTCGTTCTGAATTATTGCCCGCATGTCAGACAGGACGTCGGCGGGCGCGCGTATCTCTCGCCCGAAGTTTAAATATGCGGGTGAATGCCCCGTACTTGCAGTGACTGCGGAATTCATGGCGAATCGTATCGCCGAAAGATGAACGTCCCAGGAGCTATGGTCTTTACCTACCAGGATCGCGAGCTGGGGCTTCAGGTCGCGGTTTTTGCGTTCAACTGGGTTTGACTCCGGGTGGTAATATGACGTAAGAGCCTGCGTGATTCCTAATACATGGCACGTCTGTTGCATCACCTCGCTCACGAATTGCACGCCGTTATCGCTGATCAGCCTCCTAGGTACACCGAAACGTAAAAACACTTCGTTCACCAGGGTCTTCGCGCACTCTTCACTCGTGGCAGAAGCAAGCGCGAACAGCTCTACCCACCTGGTACAGGTATCCTCCACTATAAGGATGTGCTTGTTACCGGAGGCTGTCTCTGGGAGTGGTCCAAACAAATCCACTGCAAGGACTTCGAAGCGGCGTGACGTGGCTGGCACTTGCAGCAATCCCGCAGGTTTGCGTGTGTCGGCCTTGTATCGCTGGCAAGCCACACAATTCTTCACATATTGGGTAACGTATGCCCTCATACCGGGCCAGTAGTATTTACCAGTGAGACGTCGGAGCGTACGTTCGGCCCCGAAATGACCGGCGGTAGGTGAATCGTGGTACTCGGTCATAACAGCTCTTCGCTCGTGTTCCGGCACCACTAGGCTCGCGTCGTCGTTCTCTTCGTTCTCTGGGCCGTAGCGATATAACACTCCGTCAGCTAAAACGTAGCCTTTGTCAGCCCAGGCCCTCCCCCTAAACGGATCGTCGGATTCTATTGCCTCGACGATCTTAGATACCTCGGGGTCCTTTAGTTGATGTTCCCGGATGTCCTCGGGGGTGCGGGAAGGTAAATCTATGACGGTGAGGCACAATTCGCAATCGGTGTCCGCGGTACATGCAGGGCGTGACAGCGTGTCTGCGATTACATTTGCCCTTCCTGGTGTGTACTCGATCTTGAGGTTATATTCCTGAAGACAAAGGGCCCACCTGGCCAGGCGACCACTCGGTGATTTCAAGCTCATGAGCCACCTGAGCGGTTGGTGATCGGACTTCACTATTACCTCTGCTCCGTCGACGTAACCGCGGAACTTTGACATAGCCCACACGACGGCCAAAGCTTCTCGTTCCGTCGTGTTGTAGTTTTTCTCAGCGGCGGTGAGGAGGCGGCTAGCGTATTCGACGGGTCGCTCGTCAACACCCTCCCCCTGAAGCAAAACTGCTCCCAGTGCGTATCCGCTGCTATCAGTTCTGAGGACGAACGGCTTCGTCTCATCAGCTTGGCGCAAAATCGGCGCCGAAATTAAGAGGGCTTTGATGGTCTCAAACGCTTTTTGTTGCTCGGGTCCCCAATTCCAGGTCGACTTCTTCTTCAATAAGGAAGTCAGCGGCCGGCTGACCTCGGCGTACCCAGGCACAAAGCGTCTGAACCAACTCGAGGTTTGCAGAAAGCACTTGAGGTGTTTCACGTTCCGAGGGGGCGGCATATTAGCTATGGCAGACGTCTTCTCCGGATTCACGTGAAAGCCACCTGGTACGATAACATGGCCTAGGAATTGGACGGATTCTCTCGCCAAGCGGCTCTTCTCACGATTCACCCGCAAGTTGAACATTGCCAAGCGATCGAAAACAGCCTTCAAATCTGCAAGATGCTTCTCGAACGACTCCTCGGACAGCACTAGCAGATCATCCAAATACGCCACCAGGGTTATACCCGGGAGGTTCGACTTGAACCGGTCGATCAGCCTCTGAAAGGTAGCTCCTGAGTTACGAAGTCCCATGGGCATGCGCCTAAACCTAAAGGTGCCCAACGGCGTCGTAAAGGCGGTGAGGTCCCTGTGGTCAGGGTCAACGCTCACCTGAAAGTAGCCTGATCGCAGGTCCAACGTGGTCATGTATTTGGATGTCTTCGCGGCGTGGAGAACGTCCTCGATCCGGGGAAGTGGGTAGCGGTCAGGTTCCGTGACCGCATTCAACTTGCGATAGTCAACGCAGAGGCGAAAGCTCCCATCCTTCTTACGCACCAGGACGACGTTGGAGGCCCACGGGGACTCGCATTCCTCGATCACATCGGCGCTGATCAGCTTCTGCAACTCTTTCTCCAATGCCTCCTTCTTCGGAGGCGACAACCTGTAGGGTGGTGAAGCAAGGGGTTCCTGCTCATCGCTTACCTTAATCTTATGGGTAGCGAAATCCGTAGGAGGACCCTCAGTAGCAAACTGAGACGCTCTGCTACGTAAAAAGGCGTTGAGCGCGTCTCGGTGCTCCGGTGGCAGCTTCGTTCCTTCGTCGTCGCGTAAGGAGACGTCGGGGATGTCCGCTCGCATCAATTCCGTATTGTTCAGTGCGGCAGAGCGCACAAAAGAAAATATTTGTTCGGGGCTATCGGAAAAATACCATGCCTCCTGGGCTAACTCTAATGTCACCCCAGCATTAATGATAAAATCGCGGCCTAACAGCGTACGCGTATTTTGGCCGGGTAATATAACGAACTCGGTATCTATTCGCCTACCTTCCAAAAGTACCGGTACTGTAGCGATTAATACCTTTGTATACTGACGGGACCCGTCTGCGAGTCCGATGTTGCGTTCCGTCTCCTGAAATTGTACCCCGTCCGATCGCAAAATAGAGTACAAAGCGGGACTGGCAAGACAACACGATGCCCCGGTGTCGATGATAGCTACACCTACCTTGTCCGCGATGGTAATTGACACGGACGGCGACGACGTCACATACGACACGCGCGAAGCGTCGTCACCGGTCACGACATTAAAATCGTGTGACTTCGCGGGCACGCTTTTCCCGGTGCAAGTCTCGCATCTTGATTTTACTACGCCCGGTTGACCGCATCCATAACAACGAATAATCGGATTGGGCGTGCTACTGGTGTTTTCGCGATCGGTAGACGAGATTGATTTATTACTTTTATTGCGGCAATCGGTTACGCTATGGCCGTAAAACTTGCAAAAAGAACAACGTACGCGCCTATCGCGTTTCGGGTTTTCGCGCGAGTTACGAGTGAGTCTCGAACTGATAGTAGGGCCGCGATCGGGTGAGTTACGAGTAACTCTCGAACCGGTAGTAGGGCCGCGCTCGGGTGACCGCATGACTGTGTGCCCGCGCGCGCTGCCGCCATTTTGCGGCTGCGTACCTATCGACGGTGGCGCTAGCGCCGCTTCGTTTGACGCGGACGATGTCGGAACATTGATTTCGGAAATCTCGTCTTCGATGCCCCTCGCCTTTTCTACAAAGCCGTCTACGTCACTGATCTTATCTCTAGGTAAACGCTTCCTGACCCGGCGGTGTAATAAACCGTACATCATATCTATCTGCATGCATGGAGGCACTAAATAGGGTAACTTAGTTATCAATGAACGCACTTTACAGATAAACACTTCGGCTCTTTCAGAGTCTTTCTGTTCATTGGAAAAGATTTCCCGTAAAATCTTATGAGCCGGTTTCTGCACTCCGTACATGGCGCGTAGGCGCGCCAGGGCTTCCGACCAGGTGTTGGCGGAGGCGCGAGCGCCACGCCACCACACGGCCGCGTCGCCCGCCAGTAGCATGGGCAGGCCGCGTAGCGCGTGCTCGTCGCTGACGTCGGCGCACTCTTTAAATACCTGCACCGCATCGATGAACGCCTCCAGCACCTCCGCATCGCGCGAGCTGCCGTCGAACCGCGCGCTGCACTTGGAGAAATTGCCGGGGTTGCCGGCGTTAGACGTTGGCGTCGAAGTCGGTGGGTTACATGGGCTGCTGCCGTATGGGAGTGCCCGTAGGGTCTCCATGAGGGTCCTGTTAGTTTCCTCCTGCATTCTGGCGAAGGTTTCCATAACACCGACAAGGAATGTCTCTGAGACAGTGTTCGGTGCTGCTCCGGCGCTGCCGGCGGCCGAGGCCGCGGCGCGGGCCGGCGAAGGGGCGGGGGCGCCTCGGGCGCTCTGCTCCGCTGCCGCTGCAGGGTGATATTGGTCGGGTTCACTTGTATCGTCACTCATGATCTCGTCGCGACCTTCGTTTTCGCCCGCTTGGCTCGGGAGGTCCAAGTTGTATTGCCTGTTGCGCGTGTTAAGCGGCATGGCAACAGATAGGTAGGTATCTACTGTACACACGTGCACGGACACCAGCTTCTATCGGACACGTGGTCAAGCACGTGGTATGGATCTTAGTTCGTGTTCGAGCCGTAAGTTGAGCGCCACTATAAAAAGATTGATGTAGTTCACTGTTGACCACTTCTTCCTTTTACAATAATATCGAGCAATAATCTCTAAACTTATTTCAACTTATGTTACAAATTTACAATATCAAGACCGTTACAACAGAACACGTGAAAAGCGCGGGACGTAGAAGGACGAGATGATGCTTTTGTATTGACGACCCGGAAAGGACTCTCCCTGGTACCTGATGTGGCTACCTGAGGACGCGGTTGCGTGGTGCGGGGTAGGGCGCGCGGGGCAGACGATCCGAACGCCCCCGAGCGCGGACGACCGGAGCCGTTGACTGACCACGTGGTCGAGCTAAATGCTAACACGCGCGCGCGCTGGACAGAGTGGGAGCGAGACGGCGCGTTACATTAATTAAATAAACCTAATGTTAAGGGCCTCTTTCACCATCATTCTAATCGTCAAGTACCAAGTAGGCTAATCGTCATTTAAAGTCACCGGTCACCGGGGATGATGGAGCTGATATACCTTTGTACGTTAAAAGTTACAAATATTAAAAAGAAAATAATAATGAAAATTCGCCTATAGAAGGATGCACTAAACCGAGTGCATAATTTAATAAAACATTAAATAATTTCTAAAAGTAACTAATCAACACTTTACTTGTAGTTGGTGAAAGAGGCTCTAAGGGCGATTTTTTTTTTAATTATTTTCTTTTTAATGTTTGGGACTATTCCCGGTGACAGTTGACTTTAAATAACGGTTAGCCTACTTGACAGATGGTGAAAGAGGTGCTAAGTGTGTTTAATTAAGAGAAAACATCAAAGAGATTATTTAACTGCCAATATTTTAACTACGGTATATTATTTCATTGCTTAGCTTAGCTTATTTTATGGCTCCGTGTACAAGATTTAAATCAATTAGGGGTTGTACAGCGAATACCCCGCAGAGATTCGTTGACGCAGGCAGTTCCCCAAAAACATTATAATGTATATTTTATTGTTTTGAAAACTCATAACTAGATTAAATTTATGGACAAAAAAAGTAATCGCGAAAAGAGATAACTTCAAAATGTTTAAAAAAATAATATTCAAAGATCGTTTAGGATTGTCTTGATTTTAATAAATACTAATAAGCTGTTTCACGCGACTTCGTTTACCTCAATCATTTGGGAAGTGCCTTTAGATTATTCGAGTGTAAAATTGGGTCTAGAGTGGCATTGGGCATTGAGGCTGAGCCATATGATATGGAGCGTATGAAAAATGGTATTTTGTTAGCAACACATTTTATTTATAAAGAAGAAGATAAGTATAAGTATAGAATAGGAATTTAAATAATTCACATACCCGCCGATACTCAATTGGCGATCAAAACAACCAATACGATTTTACATTTGTTAGAAGAATATATATTTTTTTACAAGAATAAGAAGAGATTCTCTTGAAACTAGAAAAAGTCTTGAAACTGGAAAGACTAGCTTTTCAGGTTTATTTAGTAAAGACTCCACGACAGAGGAAGTAATTACAGGTAACGATCATGAAAAATACGGCCATATGTTGCGTTACAAACAGCGGCTGTTACAATTAATTTTTATATTGGTACTAGTGTTTTTTCCCGCGACTTCGTCCGCGCCTGATCACTACCAAACTTCACAGGAACACCCGCTGAACTAATCTGAAGATTGTCTAAAAGTTTCATCAAAATCCGTTCAGCGGTTTTGGAGTCTATAGGAGACATACTACATACACACATCGCCTTTTATGATTTGTACTTTTAACATTTTAACATTTTTGTTTTTAACATTTTAATTGTCTTTATGTCAAAATGTTTATGTCAAAAACCACTATGTGAACAAATTGTTCAGCATTACACTGATTCTTAGTGATTTTAAATGTTATAAAATATCTAAAATAACAACATAATGTGTGCTGTTGTATTTCGGTGAGTGAGTAAAGGATGCCAGAGCCTATTTCCCAAGCCCTTATCCTCAATCCTAATCCTTATCCTATGACCGGCAACTTATTTACAGCCCCTGTGGCGTTACTCGTGTTATAAGCGCGGTAGCCACCTACCATCAAGTGAATTGTTAGCCTGTCTGTCAGCCTTTAAACCTGCATCGGACTGAAGAGTAAAGGTTACATCTTCAGAGAAGATAATAAAGACTAAAACGGCTACCAACACAATATAACAACGTATGTTTTCAGCCAGGTATAGAGCAATTTCAACCGCTTTTATAACAACGGATTGGGGTTAGCTTGTTGCGCGTCTGGTGATGACACGGGATTGGCTCCAATTTGTATTGGAGATGAGTCTGCTGACATTTGAGTGACGCATTATTGTTTTCTAGTTAAAATGTTATATATTTAAATTTACTTTATTGCTGCGGTATTTTTAATTCATCTCAGCCGTAGAACGTCTACGCGCTAGACATAGAATTCCACAAATTTCTTGTAAGCCGTGGAGTACCGGCTCCTAACAGTATCACCCAACCCGTGAGTACTGTAAAAATCAACTACAGGAAAACAATGAAAATGTGGACAGCACCGCCCTTTGCGAAAAATTATATTATACTTCGTTCGCCAACATAAAAGCGTGGTGGAGAATTGTCAATTTCCCTCCGTAATTTACATGAAGTCGGTAGCGACCATACCGTGATAGTAGCAAGAAAAAATTATAGAATTAAATACCTCATAAAATATTACAATATTAATTTCTGTTTTTGAAACAAAAACGGCTCTAATTCCGCTTAACCGGGGGATAATTTTATTTTTGGTGTACATGTTTGCCTTTTATAATTTTTTAATCTTAGGCAATTGAATAGTAAGCTTGAAGTACAAAGCTAAATGGTTAAAAGCGCTGTCAACTTAAAACCATTATTTCCACTTCTATTCCAATAAGTAACAACCACTCTCTGGTTAGATATATATACACAGTATTTGTAATGACAGTAGATAAGAGCGTCTAGCTGCTGAAGATTAAAAATAAGTACTCGAATTCCACAAAAAACTAGTTCAAGTTTGTAAGAAGCTGAAAGTAATTATTTTAAGTCGTCTTATTGACAGTGGACTCTCTTCCCGATTAATCTTGTACAAAATGCAAATGTATGCCACCCGATTGTTAATATATACGATCGTACGATTCATATATCTTAGATTAAATAAATTCTAGTCCTCTCGGAGTAAGTTTTCATTGTGATGTTTTTCTCGTATAATTATTTGTACCTTACATTTTTTTTTTTAATTTCAAAATTCAAAATATTGTAATATTTATACTTTTATTATTTTTGTTAAAACATAATATTTGATGTGACCAGATATTATTTCGATGGATGTGATAGATTGGTGGCAGTAATTAAACTATAGAAACATGTAGGTATATGTAGTCCATTTTTTTTTCATTGATCAGAAAGGTAAACAAATATGGCGTCGCCAGGGTCACTGACCAGTTTTAGAGATGGTACTTGTACATTAGTACATGTCCCATCTCTAAAACCATAGACAATCTGTGTGATTGCTCTGTGACATCTAGTAATTGTGCAGGTTATGTGACGATTTTATCGAGTTTTTTTCCATTTTCCTCCGAAAATATGCAATAATTTTGGGTACATATCGTATAGAATATTATGTGTAGTGAGTGTAAATGAATACGTGTATATATAAATGTGTAATTAAGGTAAAAACTGGAAAATTCTATGTCGTGAATTGTTTGTTTACCTTTCTGATCAATACTTTGCGAAATGAGAATAATAGCTTTTTGTTTCAATATCTATATAACTTCTATCACTGCTTCCTTCTTTAGCCTGTGACTACTTTAAGCTCAACCGAGTCAGTCGTTCCGTAGCTCTCGTAGCCATTGCCTGCTACGCCTGCTACGCCTTCTATGTTCCGTTCGTTTCGCGCTACGAACTACGCGAAGGGAATAAACTTTGCAAATAACCCTCAACTATAACAACTTTGATTTGAAAGCTTTCTATTAATTGCACAAATTATTTGTTAAAATGTGAACTTGAGTTTCTAAGTTCGGCAAAATGTGAAGTTCCGATAAAGTCGTGTTTTATGTCGGTAAGTTCATTTTTATGTGTTAAGATTTTTGAATGGAAGCAAACAAAAAATTAAAATTGTATATAAATAAAAATAAATAGAAACGGCTCTTTATTAGGCTCATCCATGATACATAGTTGGTTGTTGGCCAAGAGCAATATAAGAAATATAATAAAGCAATTTTCAAAATTGTATAGTTTTGAATTTGAAATGTATTTTTATGTAACAAAAAGAATCTCCAATGCCTGATATACTCGTATGTCTCATTATTTGGAAGATGAATAAACGTGAAGATATTTTTCAGACTTTTGTATCATGTAGACTATCTTTGTATTTTTTTTATATATATATATTATAATATAAAGGTGGCAAACACGCTGTAGCACTATACTTTCTATTTACATCTCACTAAGTTATCATATTAATATACTAATTTAGTATTCCACTAAAACTGTAAGTGCTAAGCGAGTTGTAGATATTTAGAAGTAAAATTTATTATTCAAAAATATATTTCTTTATTCTTAGGGCCACTTTCACAAACTACAAGTAAAGTGTTGATTAGTTACTTTTGGAAATCATTTTCTGTTATATTGCATTATGCACTCGGTTTACTGCATCATTCGATAGCCGATTTTTTTATTATTATTTTCTATTTAATGTTTGGGACTTTTACCGTACAAGCAAAATTATATCAGCTCCATTATCCCCGGTTACCGGTGACTTTAAATGACAGTTTGGCCTACTTGACGTTTGTGAAACAGGCGCTAAGTCTTTGTCTATTTCGTGTGTAGATTAGAAATAATGTCCATTTGCTCTAACGGTCCGAATACCGAGTCCGGTCACTTCAGAGTGATGGCAGACTACAGCCATACCTATGTACTATTACTAATTATGTATATTTATGTTATTTATTTATTTTCTACTAACCTCACCCATCAAATTCTTCATGACTGATTGCAAATAAGCCAACAAAAAAATATATATTTAGGCGTGAAAACGTAACAAACAAACAAACTTAGTTTCGCGTTTACAATATATATTAATTAGGATGGCAGAAAAAGTGCAGTAAACTCAATCAAGTCAGACAATAACCCTAATAAGAACAATTAGATACAGTCTTAGGTACTTTTGCACGCCCTCTCAACGGCTGATGTTAAACTCGATTTACATAATAATTTATAACTGAGTGTACGCCGCTCAACACTTGGTTAACTCAATAAAAATCGTGTCGGGACTCTAATACGAAGCTCCAACTCCAATTACTTCATGCAAATTGATATCCTCCGGAATAATTAGACCCGAAGATTAATATTACAAGTTTTCCATGTCGTAAATCCAATGTTATTAATTTACAAAAGGAACCACAGGTATTAAAGGAAAGACAATATAACAATGCGTAGTATGTAAGAATTTTGAATCAGTACTTCATCTTCTTACTGTGGTATCTCCCACCGGAGTGTGCGCATGCAGCCGCTATCCTCACTATATCCACTGTACGACAATTTAGTAAAACATTTCCGATTTCTATTTGGTTAATGTATAGATTTCCTAGGAAAACAGGCTATCTATTTTAGGAATTGTACACATTTCCCAGGAAATGTATACAATGAGATTACATACTTTTCCGTTAACAAGTTAACATACAACGGCATGTTCCTCAAAGCTTAGCTCACGCCACCAGTTAAGTGAATTTAGGTAACTAATTTTGCAAATATTGATATTATATTTTTTTAGTTTTTTTTTAACAACTTATAAAAAAACAATTGCAAATTGCAGACGAGCTGATTTGCTGTTTGATAGAATTTTTCACTTTCGCCAACTTAATATTACTATTACTAATTTTACTCACTTTTACAAGATTATTTTACTTTGCAACAACACTGATCTGTAAAATTTCTTTATAGCTCTAAAATGACTGCGTCCAATAAAAAGTTTAACAAGTTGCCTAACAAATTGTTATCCCCTTCTTGACACCAATAGTTAGGGAGCAAACTAAGGTTTAAATATTTACTCAAGAATAACATTTAATTGCTATAACTTCGCGAACTTTCCGTCGGCTGTTTTACTGTGTCGTCGTCTTTACTTCGACTTGGGGGTTCTTTTTGTTTGTGTTCAGTACCGACGAGGCATCAGCTTGAGGTTATTTACCCAACTTCTCGAATCAAGACTGGGGATATTATGTAACAACTCTTTAGATGCTTTGCCACTCTGAGAATTTTTCAAACCAGTTAAGACTTAAGAAACATATTCCAGAGTTTTTAGTACACAAGTACTCACAGTGTTTTGATCGCTATTTTTTCCTATTATATGACTAGCTTTTGCCTGCGACTGCTTCCGCATAAATTTTTATTAGGTGTTAAAATATTTATTTAAACCTATATTGCTCATATATTTTTGTCAACGTTGAATTTTTATTTTTTTTTAGATGATCACTCGGGATTAGTACTATTTCTGGATGAGAAGTAGTTTTTAGATGAACTCTCAGGATTGATATTTTTTTCTAGATATAGTCGTTGTCAAGCCAAAATATTTTGAAAAGCATACTTTTCAGATATTGAATAAAGTTTTCGTGAAAAATTATATGTGAAAGTTTATTTTAGAATAAATATTTCATTTGAAACTTAAAGTTATATGTAAAATTAATTTAATCAACAAACCAAACGTAACCAAAACAATTTATTTATCTAAAACTAAACGAAAAGTAGGTCAGAATTTCGGACATTGTTTACAAGTAAAACCGTACTCAGTTTTTTATATGAAGATTTCTTCGACCGTAACTTCGGTCCCTAAACTTTTATCATTAACACTTTTGTTAGCGACCGTGTCCACTGTTTGTACAGTCGAGCACGAAATTAAACCTGTTAAAAATGCATCCGCTAGTAACGGGCCTTGTATTCTTGTGTTTGCGTTGCCAATTACTTGAGAACAGGGCGAACGAAATTATGCCTTCAAAGTGGAACTTTAAATTGAATATTTTAAATGCGTTGTTTCTTTCATGTTTGCACAAATATAATTTAAGTTGGTTTAAAGCAAATCAGAAATAAGATTTACCTTTTATTACAGGAATTTTTTTTTTATTTTTAAATTTTAAATTTTAAAGTTTTTTGAAATATTTCTTTAGTTTGACCATTCCAGTGTTAAAGTGGGTAAGTTGCTTTCCTGAACGCTCTGACTAAGGGGTCCCGGGTTCGAGTCCCGGCTAGGCAATCTTTGCAAATGAACTTTTCCAAAATAACTCTGGTCTGGGTTTGAAAAGTTTCGCCCCCATAACATTCATAACACAATACTAGCAGTTTGGAGGCCATACAATTATTGGTGTTTTTGTCTTTAAGAATTGAGTTTAATTTTTTTTAATGTAATAAGAACTTAATGTAACAATTAGCTACAAAATTAAAATGACAATATAGCTTTTGACCCTGACTTTGTTAAACGCCTACTTTTCATAGCACTCTCTTGAAAATGTCTGAAAGTAGGTATTTGTAAGTACCTACTCCAATGTACCACTCATTTAGAAGAGATGTAGTTCTATTTGATAACTTTATTCATTAAATTTTAAGATTATATAAATAATTATTTCATCTCAAAATAGAGTCACAGTCTATTTTTATTGCACTGTTTTTATATCTACTCATGAAAGACCTATTAGATTTTGTTACTACATATAAACCTCCCGAAATAATTTCTATAATTGCACTCAAATTCGGTCAGTGAGCAAACACACAAACACGGCTACATTCATTCTATTTTGTATAGGCTCTTATTACACTTTACGAGTTATTCTTGTTTCGGGTGCTTTTTAAGTTTCTTTATTACCGCAATCATTAATTAGATCCAAAATTCAGTGCAACGTTGCTGATTGCGATTGTTGATGGGTAAGCTCGTTTCGATCCGCATTGTGCTTACGGAGGCTTGATTCAATTATACTTGTCTTTTTCATTGCTCAGTCGGCAGAACGTTTCTTTTTAAAAATAAAAATTCATAATTTTATATACTTACCCATTGAAATTGGCTAATGCCCAATATAGGTCGTCATGTTAGCT
The DNA here is from genome assembly GCA_945859745.1 of Synanthedon formicaeformis. Lineage (NCBI taxonomy): Eukaryota > Metazoa > Arthropoda > Insecta > Lepidoptera > Sesiidae > Synanthedon > Synanthedon formicaeformis. Next base: position 1,415,175 of record OX243960.1, on the reverse strand, counting down.
AACTGACACAAGGTTCTATTCCTAGTTAAGTTACCTTAACTTGGTTTTGGAGTTTATGATTTTACTAGCAGATTTTTCGTGGTTCGCAACCATAGTACAAGACTTGGCCTCAGTTAAAGTAAGTTTACTTGGCTTGATATCGAAAATTGGTGTGTTTTACCCGGAAACATTTAATATTATTTTTACACTCCTAATTTCTTAATTTCTACATTATCTACACAATATTGTGAACATTAATCCGATTTTTAAAAAACATTAAGACATTGTATATTAAGACAGCTACATGACAGAAGCAGACAACTCAGAAGCATAGATGCTGTTATTACAAAGTGGACGTATAAGGGTGGGTTTCAAACGAGCTGCCCAATTCTGTAACCCAGTACTGAAAAAATCTATATTCATTTTCGATCCATAAAAGCTATAGTTTCCATGTGTTAATAAAATAGTATATCCTCGGAAGGCTGTTCATGAAATAGAGGAATTTATTCATGACATCTCCACTCGTAAAGCTTACGATGTTGATAATTTACGGGTTCGCCCGAACCCAACGGATTTATTACACAAAAATGTTTCACTTTGTTTATGGCCGATAGTAAGGGCGGTAAGGCAACAGATATAAAGCAATATAAACATACATTAAATATTATATTCGTTATGAAACCAAAACTTCTATACATATAATGCTCGGCCAGTTTATTGTACACATTTGCCAATAAAAGGTTAAGTTAAATAGATCTAATCTGTCTGAAAAAACACCTTCTCTATTTTCAGTGACTACTTTGTTCACAAACTTTAATTAAAATTATAAACTAACCTCCGACTTTCGATTGAACCCAAACTCGCTATAATAATATATGCTGTAAGTTGCTCAGGAATGGGTATCCCGCAGACTACTCGATTCTGCAGCATCAGGTCAAGGCTAAGATATTATGAATACCACTGGACCAAAATTCAATTGCATTAATAATTTATAAATAGTAAGTTTCATTTCATTGAAAAATTTCATGAAAAAATTAATGAATTTTTTATTTTATTTTTTAAGTAGGTTAATTTTAGGTTTTTATTTTAATATTAATATCTATTTTTAAAATTGATTAGGTGTTGCGCTAAAAATTTCTGATTTAAATTAAATATTACTGTAATTACTTTACTTTTTGAATGTTTAATGTATCTAATCTATTAGCAGATTTGAACTCCGGATAGTAAATCGTGAGTGGTAAGTACGTGGATATTTCATCTTAAATAGTGTTGAAGTTGGTTTGAATAAGGGTCTGCCATTATTCAAGTCCCAAACAAACAAACGAATGTCACAGAATCATTTAACTAACGGAACATGAGCTAGCCCTACCGTTTTGACAGTTGAACAAAAATATTCCTATTGCGGTGTGTATAATTGCTTATTTCTATTTCATGACTAGTGACCCGCTCCCGGCTTCGCCCATGGAGTGATGTTTATAAAAACCTTCCCTGCTTATCTCTCTTTCCATAAGTGGAAACCAAGCACGCACAGCGATTATTTTTTTATTATAAAAGCTTAATTAAATAGCAAGTTATGATTTTCTTAATCATTCTATTTTTATCCTTGAGAACTAAGTTCTTAATTATGCAATTCTGCATCTATAGTTTCCTCAAGTGCATGCAAGTAACAACATGCAGTGCTACTTACAAATTTAAATTAGTTTACTTAAACAATTAAGTATCATTTACTAAAGTAAAGTAATTTAAGTAACTAAGTAATATTGAAGTAAAGTGATTTTACTTTACTTCGCTCACAAACAAATGTTACAAAAAATATGTAAGACAATGTCATAATCAGAAATGTTTCTATACTTAACACGATTTGATTTATTTGACCCAGCATTCGTCATGAAATTTGACAACATAGTTACGAGTAAGTTGAGTTCGTAAAAACCTTCATAAGTGATCCAATTCAAAAATTTGCTTTCATTTTTATTGCAAAATTTTTTATAGGTTCGCACTGTTTGCTGGTGTCACGTAGAAAATTGCAATATAGTGTAACTGACAACTTAATTTTATGTCCAATAACATGACAGCAACGCGACTGCATTCTACACGTTCGTCGTCCCTCGACAAAAACTATGCGGTTGATTTATTAAAATACGTTCTAGCTGACATTTTAGGACTTGCTTGACGGACCTGTTTTGGAAAACTAAAAAAAATTATAGATATGACTTGACTGACTAGTCTCGGGATCTGTTACTTTTGATTTTAATTTCAATTTTGCCTTTTTTATTTAAAAAAAGACTATTACAAATTGCTATTTTTACTAATGACACTGGCAAAATCTTTGGAGAATATCTGATGGAGCCAAGACATTAAAGGAGAAGAAGAAGAAGAAATGTACTATAACTAAAGTTGTTATTCTGAAATAAAATTTCTTATTCTTATTCTTATTTTAGGTCTCACTAAAGTTTCAGATCAGGCAATATTGTGTATATTGTTATGTTGTATTTTTATGAAAACAATGAATCTTAAAATTATTTTTTTACAGTTATGATATCTTCTGCGATACAATCAATTGCTGAAACTCTTCAATGAGGAAATGTAACTTTTTTGTTTCTAAAATTTACTTAAATGGTAATTTTGCTATTTAATTTTGTTTCTTTAATTTTAAAACTTTGATTGTACCATGATATATATAAAATAATCGAATGAGTTCAGATATTTTTTGTTAATATTACTGTTAAAAGTTATCAAATACATAGCTGTGTAATTTATATGCAAATATGTACACTAACCTATGTTTAGGCTTCAAAAATATGTTGGTGTGCTTTTTTTATAAATAATAAATAAATTATAATAAATTTGGAGACATTTTTTTATATTACTATTTACGTACGATGTAAGCATAATAAACATACTGGATAGCTATATTTTGGCCTATTCTGATTTTTGGTATAATAAATATGTACTTAAATATATTTATAATTGAATTTATTAAAAAATCTAATAATAAATAAATTTCATTTATACCAAGAATTCTAAACAATGCATTATTCCAATCCCAGTAGCAGTTACAAAGTAGCAGGTATACTAAAATAGGAATACTAAGAAAAAAATCAAAGTGCACAGCTCTCCATAGTACTCGTAACAAACAATAATGTTCCTTTGTTTCTACGAATCATTATTTAATTACTTACATAAAGGCACAGAAACGTTTTAATTAAAGTCCAACAGCATTCGTTTCGTAAATTTTTTTGGCTTCCTTACATTTTAGTCTTGCAATTAACAAGTTTACACAATTGGCGCACTAAAACCTACCTTATGGATTTAATGTTAAGCATTAATTTCGCTTATTTAAATAGGTCGCTAATAAAATAGGCCAGGAGCTTGAGATCACTCGTGTACTTACAAGAGTACGGCTGGCATCGGCTAAAAGGGAGTGTAGGGCTCTCGAAATTTCTGACGCCAACATTTTTTTCCGACGCAGCAAGGCTTAGCACTCAAAGCAACTCGACGTGCTTATGCCTCGTTGACAATGAACTGAGATCGTGTGAAAATTAGATAAAGTTAGGGTCAAAAGGTTGTGCGGATATTAACAGTACTTTTGAGTCGTCTCTCCTCCTTTTCAGGCATCATTATACAAATTCTTTGATAGTATCAGATGCCAATTAAGGAGTAAAAGAGTTCGAATCGTCTTTGACTACTTTTTAATAGAAAAGTTTCAAAATTACTTTAAGATATTTTGACTTTTTTAAAACAATGAATTCTTAAATTTATTAAATATAATTTATTATAAATATATAATTATATTATAAATTATATTATATAAATTAATTAATTATAATTTAAAATTATAAATTATATTATATAAATTAATTAATTATAATTTAAAATTATAAATTATAAATTTATAAATATTAATTTATTAATAGCAATTAATTTAAATTATTTTGTAAGTTATTTTAAGTTTTAATGCAAAACTTAATTAATTTTTTCCTATCCCCATTTCCTTAATTAGTTTTTTAAACCAGGAACTTAATTAGATGACAGAGCGATATTACATATTTTTAAATACACACTCAGGATTACATAATTATGTTATACTTACATCCAGTAGAGGACGTACCGTTCGTCATTTCACCAGCTGTTCTGATGCTAACTGAATTCGAAGATAGAGCCTTGACAAAATTTAGTTTATTGCATGCACATGCAAAAAACTCAAGGATAATTTTAAATACGTGAAGTCTCTATAAGTCGTACCCAAAAAGTCGTTCATGACAAAAAATTCTCATCTTTCTCTCCTCATAGGTACATATGAATATAATATTATACGAAATCGAAGCCATTCGGTGGAAATAGTCTAAATAATTCTATTTTAAGTCTTAAAATACATAAAAACAAAGAAACAATTTTTGAGCTTTAAGCAACTCTAAGCTATGCTTAGAGCAAATGCCACAAATTAATTATATCTTAATCTCTTAATTAATGAATAAGTAAATAAAGTAGTGGGTGGTGTATAATTTAGACTTGAGAGACTTGAAAAGGTATCAAAGCTTTTCATAGTGAACATAGTTCTAGTTCTATTAAAATGAACATTTCAAAGCTTTGAGCTTTTTTAATGCCCATTGTAGCAATTCGCTAATTGGAACTAGAAAGGAACAAAACATAGACGAAGTTGTTAATTTGCACAAACGTAGAATGCAATCAACTGTCAAAATAGCCAGCTAACAAGGAAACGTAACATGTTCGCCTATTTATTTCAAGCTAAACTTCATTAATTTTTTCAATTTTTATGACCTACCTATTGAAAATTAGAAACATTAGGCGTTTCTAGTAATTCTAGACACACGTTCTGCAGTTAAGAACTGGGAGATATAATATAATTTCGATGCTGAACAGCCTAGCCTTAGCCTTTATTCCTTAGATATGTATATGTATAGATATGTATAATCACTAATTTTAGTTCCATGAATAATCGTTCTATAGCCCACAGCGCAAAAATGGCGTTTTTCAAATAGACATAAAAATAATTTGACAACAGCCTATCCAGTGGTATACAGATCAGTGTGCTCCGATTAGTAAGGAATGCCAAGGTCCATTCTATCTGTTCTTTATAATAATAAAATAATAATAAGGATATAATAAGGCTGTTGCCTTATTATATCCCTTTTAGATGTTGCTTGCGTTTTTAGACTGTAGCCACCTTCAGGTCACCTACAGTGAAGCAGACCTTATGTAACTTTGCTGATAAAAAATGTTGCATGTTACTCCTAGAACGTCAGGAGAGCACTGAAACCGACCTTAAGCTTCCGTTATTCTTTCTTAAAATATTAAATAATATATTTTATTAAAAATATGATAATAAACTTCTTCGTGTCATTGATATGTGTGAATATGTCATATGACAGCATAATGACACTATTTAATCTAATGAATGTAAATTTGAAAGTTCAGGTGTGATATAATATTATAATATAGATGTTTGTAAAAAACAATATTGGAGACACATTCATACCAATATTGTAAGCAATGGGCCTAAGCGCAGAAATAAATTTACATAAACCATCAAATGGTACGTGCATGCCAGGGGATATAGTTAACGGAGTCATAAAATGGAGTAACGATAAAGAAACTCTTTTTAATAAAATCACCGTTTCTTTGAAAGGGTACGGAATAGTAGTAGTAAAAGATAAATATAAAAAGAGAGATCAAATGCCCTCCTACCGGAACTTTGAGGAATATGTAGACATAGATAACGTTATCTACGACACTAACAAAGGATCAGTATGTTCTATAAATTCTAACGAGACCGCATTTTCGTTTAACCTACCAATGAATGTTCCCCCTTCGTTCAAGTACTCAATGTCTAAAGTGTTTGAATGCACTCATCCCTTCAGACGAGAGACAACTCTACACACTACTGACATAAAGTGCAAAATCTTTTATTATATTCGAATTAAATTCAACAGACCAGGTTTTATGAAATTGTCGAAACACTTTAAAAAGGAAATCAATGTAGTGTCAGGAATAACGCCCAATTTGCCAGCCGAACCTGTCACATATAGTGAACAGAAATCTATATTTCAATTATTACATTTATTTTCGAGTAAGAAGAATTTGGTTAATTTAAAAGCGCGCATAGAGAATGCTATACTGCCAAGTGGTGGTACTATTGAACTAAATTATGAAGTATTAAATAACAGCTACCTTGTTGTAAAGGGAGTTGAGGCTAAACTTGTGGAAATTCACACTTTCAAGCCTAATACACAGACAGCTGTAAAAATAAGTACTGAAATTCGCGGGTCTCAATCAAGAACTGATATTGTTAAATCTGGTGATACTCGAACAACTTCTATCAAAATAAATATACCAACAGATTGCAATAGCATTGAAAATTCAGATATTGTAACAAGAAAGTATGGAGTTTTTCTTAAAGCTGAACTGCCGTTGCCACATCGTGATATTGAAATAGAAATTCCAGTTCAAATAGGTGCTGTTATAGATAATGCTGATAATGATAACAATGCTGTCAATTGTGATAAAGATCAACCACCATCATATTGGGAAGCAATGGGTGAAGTTAAAGATGAAGACGACGATTGCGAACTTGGTGATGGTGATGCTAAACTCTTGGAGTTAAATAGTGTTTAGATATTCTGATCATACGAGTAATTTATACTTAATTTTTTGTTTTGTTTTGTAGTGTAACTTTTTTTGTGTGTTTACATAACATTGGTATAGTTATTATGATTTTTATGATCAGAAAGTCGTTTACATTAATAAATTAGTAGTGGCAGCCCGTCTGGCGGCAGTAACCACCACCTTACAGAATACCACCGTGAAATAACAGCATTATGTGCTGTTGTGTTTCGGTAAGTGAGTAAGGGATGCCAGAGCCCATTACCCCATCTCTTCCTTATCCCCTAACTTAAAGTTTCAATAATTCTCTAATTGCTATACACTACAAAATCTGATTATTATTATTAATAATATTATATAATAAGTTATATTAATATACAGTTTATTATTGTAAATAGTGGCTTGAAAAAATCACATAGCATTCTGATGAATTTCAAACGAAGCGAACCATAAATTTATATGTGTACTATCGCGGTCAATGGAGCAGACCCACTTTTCATACAAATTTGTCTTGAATTGAGGTTGTCATAGTAACGTAAATGTTATAATACGAGTAGGTATTTGAAGTAGGAAGTATATTTATCTTTATAAATACAAAATGTGCACACGAAATTATTGTTCCTTACGGTGGGACTGCTCCCTTGACCGCGATAGTACATTTTATACAACTTAAAACTTACTCTTAATTTTTTATTTATTTGAGTATCTAAAAAAGGACATTATATTCGTTAGTGAGTTCCTTTATTTTATCGCATGAAATAATGGAAATTGAACGGTTGATTTCTTTTATTAATGGATTTCAACAAGTGCCTGTTGTTACAAGTTTATAAGTTAATGTACCTACCTATTTTTTCTCAAGACAGTCTCAAGAAAGCTCTGTTAGAGAAATCTCAAGAAAGCCTTGAAATCAAAGCTAAAAGGTCTGAAGGACCCTCATGTCTTGAGATACATTCTTACACAAAAGCATCTCTCCAGGCCCCAATTTGACCGACATCCGTTAACAAGTTACGTCTTGAGATCAAAGCCAAGTGCGAATTTCCACACTCACAAATGTTCAGTACATATTCGTTTTAACAGGTGAAAGGGGAAATTTCAGCTCAGTCGTTGTGATCACAAATGCTTGTGACGAAACTAATAAAATTGTATATTGTGTAGTAGTACGAGTACCACTTAACAAGGAAGTTATTTCTGTTCCTTATAACAAATTAAGTGTGTTTTATGTACGTTTTATTGATGTGTAATGGAAGTTTATTTGAGAGAAAATTTATTTTCAGTATAGTTAAAAACAAATAATAAAATGCATTTGGATATGAATGGACCATAAAAAAGAAAATTTGCGCGTATATATGTTTCAAATAATATATTTATTAATTTTAACATTACATATTTTGATACAAAAAACTAAAGATTTTTTTAAAATATAGTTCCTGTAATTAGTAACAATGTATTGAGAAGTATATTCACTGTATAAGGAAACCTTTTAAAAATAGTCTTAATATTTTTCTTCGGACATTACTTCCCAATATGAAGGCGGCTCATCGGGCAACTTGACGTCTGAATTCTTATTGTTATTGTCTGGTATTCTTCCAATCACTACAGGTATATCCAAAATTTCATTAATGTGAGGTATTGGAACTTTAGCTGTTACTCTTACATTGTATTTTCTCTGTATTATTTGTTCAGTTTGAAAAGTGTAAAGTTCCGAATCCACCGGTACAACTAGCGAAAATTTCGATGATGAATTTCGTGGAATGATATCCGAGGAAACTGTGGAATCCTTTATAATTTTCTCTGAAAATGTGGTCCTGCCACAACTCGCCTTATAGGTAACATGTTCTTGTATCTCCGATTGAATTTTAACATTAACTTTTGTATCATTTGTTACAATAAAATTCAAACTAACATTAGAACCAGAAGCTAAAAGAGAATTATTGATTTCAGCTTTCAGATTTATGGCATTGTTTGCGTGAGAAAAAAATCTCGATAGTTTCTTCTGTAGACCATATATTGTTGGAGTATTTAACTGAGAAATGTCTAACTCAGAAGTATTAACATTCCCTTCAACAACCAGAGGTTTTTTGTATACTTTGTTCCTTGACAACAAGGCTCGTTTATCGAATTTTATTTGAATCAAATAATTTATTGATCCATAATAACCTTTGAAAGATGGCGGTATGTTAGTAGGTAGAGTAAATTGAAATGGTGCTTCATACAAATTGGGTTCAAGAGTGAAATGTTCATCCGACTCTTTGTTTAAAATATTGATGTGTTGAGATACATATTCTTCGCTTCCATGATAATGCGTTTCTTTGCCAAAACTTTCCTCCTTCCAGCTGCATTGACCTCTACCTAGGAGAGATATGATTATGGTTTTAATCTCTGTGGGTTTATCAACTGCATACTTAATGGTCCCAGAAACTTGCTGCCCTGGTTTATAAACACCAATTGTATTGTCTTTTAAGTTAATTTCGCACATAACACCCATTGCACTAACGTATATTTTTATACACAACTAGCAAACCGCCCCCACCTTCGCACGGATGTCAAATTTTTCCAATTTTTTCTTTTCTTAAGAACCTTCTTCGGGCTTCAGTGAATATTCAAAAAAAAATCCGAATTGGTTCATGCGTTCTCGAGTTTTGCGCTTAGGAACTCACTTAGCGATATATTTTTATTTACAATATAATAAAATAACAAAGAACGCGTCACCGCTCTCTAAGAATCGATAACGTACTAAACTGACTAGTTGATTATCTATATAGATATTTTCACTGATAAAAATTTACCTTTAGTCATTTGTGTGTCATAGATAAATGTAGTGATAAATATGTACACCTCATTTTTTGTAAAGTGGTAAAAACTAAAAATGTTTAGCGTCATAAATGTGTAAGTACATCTCTAATAAGGCACCTGTTTACAAAGGGGAATACTTATTAGACATACAAAAAAAATGTCTGATAAGAACAAAAATCAATCTAATTTTATATCGGCATAAAAACAATAACATTGACGCCAGTTATTGACATTTTTGTTTATCTGTATTGACCGATCGAAGTTCACAGATGGAGAATTTTTTATCAGAAAAGTTTAGTAGGAGTCAGTAAGTATGTTAGACTTGGGTGAATAACCGTTACCTAGTAAAATTTCCAGTTATGACATCAATTTTTTGGATGAAAAAAAAATTCTTCAGAAACCTATCGAGTGGAGTATTAAATAATACTCCATGAGCTGATTCCAAAAATGTTACATTAAATTTACATATAAATACCACACCCATCGAAATAATATATCTTTGCAATCACACCGTTACATTTCAGTCAGCTGTTTCGTATGAAGTAAAAAAACATTTTCAGAACACAATGAGTTTGGACTGATATTTTTTTTCGTCCAGTAGCATTCGGCTTCACATATATACATAATAACTATGGACATACATAACTATGGACATAATCTATTGGTTTATCTACAGCGTATTTGATGGTCTCCGAACATTCTTCTCCGGATTTGTAAATCACGCATTATGTGTGAACGTTATGCGCTTCACACATAACGTCCATTTTGGTAAAAATCACGACCAACAGACAGCACGTCAATGTCTTTATTCCTTAAGGAACAAATTCTTACTGACGTGAAGTGATAGAACACTCAAAGGAATAGTGCGAGGGAAACGAAACACTATAGATAAATAACACTGATTAAAAGTAAAATCAAGAAACTGATTAAAGTAAGTAAAATAAAGTATCGCTGTTATCGCTATTTGCATTTAGGTTTTTAGCATTTGCATTTGCATTGCGGTTTTTTTTTGTTTTATTATTATACTACCGACCCGCTTCCGGCTTTGCACGGGTGCAATATCTTCTGTCCATTATATATAAAAGCCTTCCTCGTTTTATGCTCTCTCCATTATTGAAAACTGCATGAAAATCCGTTCAGTAGTTTTTCGTGAACAGACCCAAAAACAGACAGATGTGACGGAGGACTTTGTTTTATAATATTGTAGGTATGAGAGTTTTAAAAAAAATATGAAATAGTTTAATTTTTTATTACATTTAATTTAATGTTACTGGAAAAATACAATGACGAAAAATATATATTTGTTGTTGCATATGATTATGAATAAGTTAGCCTACTTTTTCTCATCAATATCATAATCATCTTTCCCATCTCCTTCGTCACCCATCACTTCCCAGTAAGAAGGTGGAGGATCTTCACAAACATTTTCCCTTTCTTGAAAGACATTACCAATCTGTACGGGGATACGAAGTACAGCATTAGTGTGAGGCATTGGCAATCCAGCTGTTAATGTTACAAAGTACTCCCTTGATACAAGCTTAGAATGTTCTAGACTGTTATATTCGGACGGTACGTTAATCGCAACTAACATAGACTGAGTGTCGTTACTTTTAACTGCACCTGTCTTGGAATCTGTGGCGGGTACTTCACTATCCATTTCCACATTTAAATGACCAACAGGTTTGAACGTATAAACTTCTATTAGTTTGGCTTCTACGCCTTTTATATCGACGTTACTCTCATTCTTCACTTCATAGTTTATTTCAATGTTACCTCCAGTAGGAATTACAGAGTTTTCTATACATGCTTTTATATAAACTACGCTCTTATTGCTTGAAAACAATTTGGTCAGATGAAATAAAATCTTCTGCTCGCCATATACTGTGGGTTCCATTGGCAATGTAGGTGTTATCCCTGGCAAGATGGTTATTTCTTTTTTGAAGCGCTTTGCAAAAGTGAATAATCCTGGTCTACTAAATTTTATGCGTATGTAATAAAATATCCAACAACATACTTCGTTATGGATTGTGTGTTTGTAGTATTTGAATGTCGGTGGTATATTTTCGGGTAATTTAAAATTAAAATGGGTTTCATATGAGTTTATAGGGTACGTCGCACCTTTTTCGTCGTTGTGGAACACGTAATCAATGTCAACGTAATTTTCGCTTCTGGTGAATCTGTGTAGTTTATCGTCTCTTTTCTTTCTGTAGTCTATTACAATCAATCTTCCGAATCCATTTAAAGATACAGTGATGTTTTTGAAAACACTTTCCTCATCGACAGCCCACTTTAAGACACCAGACACTGTATCTCCAGGTACGTAAGCTCCATTCTCAGGTTTATATAAGTTTATTTCCGCAAATATTCCCATTTCTAAACTACTGTTATTTAAATGGTAGGCGACAATTGCACAATATAAAATATTATTTCATTAACACAACAACAAAACATCAGTGATTTCTTTATCAGTTTCAAACTAAACTATCAGTTTTTTATTATTTTGGAAGGTGAATAATACTACTAGGTACTTATTATTCAAAATATACTTCAAAGTTGTTTTGGAATAATTTTCCAACTAATGCATAAACTGTAAGCGGTGGTTACACTAACAATAAAAACCGACACGTTCAAACATGGCGATACAAACTTCGATACTAAAGATACTTTATCTTTATCGTACGATATTAATAGTATGTAGAGAGACTGCAGCGATTATTTTAAATTCAAGTTATCCGTATTGATGTAATATCTAATAGGTAATAGCTTGGTTGTGATACGCCATACTGATTTTCGCAGTCAATTTGGTAGCGGTAACCACCCTCTTACAGGAGTATAACAATTTCAGAGATTTATTTATTTACTAGCCGGTGCCCGCAACTTCGTCCGCGTTGAAAAAGAAAAAAGTAGCCTATCCTATGTCCTGTACGTCTAAATGTTTATATACCAAGTTTCATGAAAATAAGTTAATTCGTTTAAGAGTTATGGAGGAGGAATAAAATAGAAAGAAAATGAAATTTAAACAAAATTAATTACAAACAAAAAATTAGAATATTACACTTAGCGCATACATACAGACAGAAAGAGAATAATGTACGAATCAAATAATGAGATTTTTCCAACATATTAAATGCTTGCCGAGATTAACCCGCAATATTTTTTTTTGTATGTACAAAAAACTTACAAAACTCTCTCTCTCTCTCTTTATATGGAACCTACAGATTATTTGGTATAATTTCTCCTTTTTCTGAAGCCTATTTTCACGCCAATAAATTTTACTATAAATGATTTAGATATACTCGTATGTTAGTGTCAGTAATCCCACTTGAGTGAAAATATATTCTAGTTGTGTGAACACATTGGGCAAAATGAGAAAGTACGAAAATTACTACTTTCATTGCTGTTGAACAGGGCCGAATTTAATTATATATTTTTTTTTATAAGATAAATAATTAATCGTATATATTTTATGTAATGACTTCCTGCAAGCCTAGCCCAGGTTAACTTGCGTATGTTAATGTCCACAAATCTCGAAAACTAGTAGATGGATTGATTGATTTGGATTTTCATATACCTTTTAATACACAGAGAGAATAGTATTTTACACAGAGTAAATAGTACTTAACCAGTTTATACGCAGTTTTGAATCTAATCAAATAATCTGAATTTAAAGTCTCACAGATTTGAAGATACCTAATAATATTGAAAAATATTTCGTATACTTTCACCGTCCCGAAAACAAACGTTGAAATTTTCGTGTAATATTATTATTTAGTGTTCCTAAATAAACGCGTAATCTAAAATTTAAAATTTATATTAAATTCCTGAAACTTCATTCACGGAGCGTATAAAATACACCCACCTCAGGCCTCTAGGCGTCAAGGTGAAACCCCAGAGTAAATAAAAACAATATTACATTAATTGTGTTTTTCGAAAATTTACATCTTATTTATTATATGAATAAATACTTATTGGAACAAAATTAACTTTAACATGAAAAGTTTCAGCTAAATTAAATAAGCTTACATTAACTTTGTAGAATATTAGTGTACATTTATTTTAAAAAATTACTCTTAGCTGGTGCCCGCGACTTCGTCTCCGTTGAAAAATAAATAACATACAGTCGGGGTAAGAAAAGGTCACCTTAAAGCATCAAACTACTACAACATGGAACCCGCGTGCCATACAAAACACTACGAATTTATGGAACATTTAAAAGTAACATAGGCGTAGAGCATGAACTGTCATTTAAAACAAAACAAACATAATAATAAGTACGTAATTTAAAGAAAATGTGACTTTACGTCAACCCATTAGAGTTTAAAATGAAATAGTAGAAGTTCGATCGATACTACCTTTTACCATTGACGCGTGAAGGCAAGAGTCCGCCATGATTCTGTCAAAGGCGTTCTTTTTATGTGCCGCTTTGGCATTTGTGACGCAAATTCCATTGTAGTATTTCGATGCCTTAAAGTCGAAATTTGCTTGCATCAGCGCAAATGTCAGTCATGCAAAAATTTCATTTCAAACTTCTGTCAGTTGTCTGCTAGTGCTTTAGTTTCAAAAGGTACCAGTCTACGATTTTGATAAAGGAATGAATTTGAAAACTGACGAAGGTTTTCGTACCCCGACTTTGCAAGCAATAAACGCCTGACATCTGCATTGCTATTACACTTTTTCAAGGCGTTAGTATTTTTCTTTATTTGAAATTATTCTTTTACAGCTAGTTTTAAATATAATTTGAAATTTTGAAACGTATAGGTATGTTCAGGATGATATTTTTTACGAATATTATTAGTTGACTACATTGTAGACTATTTCTATATATCCTTGATTTCCTATTGAGCTTATTATGTTTATTCATAAATCCGGTCCTGTAACATACCGTGCCGTCCGCACATTTACACAAGAAATGTCGAGGAAACAAGAGCAGAGTGGGATTTACGATCCGCTGACGTAACAATATTTTGTGTTTCCTTTGTGGACATTCGTTACTTAAGCTTTTGACGCCTAATTGTTTCATATAACAGCTTTTTAGTGATATGTTTCATATAACAGCTTTTAGTGACAGAAACCACAAGGCCGAATAAGTGAAATTGTTCTATATTTATTATTTCAATATTTTTATGGTCATGCAAGAACGTGTTTGTTGCTAAACAAATGAAAACAGAAATGACTTACCTACATTATAAAACCGTTGGAAAGTTATTTAATTTTTTTTTTATAATTTTTAAACTTATTTAATGGTGACAAGGCAGGCTGGCGGCAGTATAAACACCCCCTTACATAAAAATACTGTAAGCATGTGTGCTGTTTTGTTTCGGTGAGTGAGTAAGGGATACCAGAGTCCATTTTCATATCCCTAGTACACATTAAACCCTACTATGGTTGACAGTGTACGTGCAGCACCTGTGCGTCTGTCTTGAAGATAAAAGCAATAAAAAATAATATGTATTTTGAAGTTCGTTTGTAAAGATTGTTGTTAAGGAAATAAAGTATGGAAAAACCAAATACACGTATTTTCTAATGAGTATTATTGGTAAGGAGATTACTTTTTAATTGGGAAAATCTGTTATAATGTAGATACCAACTTCTACAATAAGCCCCCGGGCGAAGATGGGGCGCATAAGTATACATACATACCTTATTTTATTATAGATTCATATTCGACTTAATTTGACTGTACTAAAAAAACATTTAGGTAATTTTTAATACAGTACCTACCTAATTTATATTTTGCAAAACTTAGATTAGATTAAATATGTACAATTTAATTACTTCGCCACCCGTTTCAACCTGTGTCAGATTTACGATGAACTTTGAATAATGGTTGTATTTGTTGTATGATTAATTAGGCTAGAATTGAGTATTTAAATTTTGAGCATTTAGGGTGAAGCGATAGTAAAAACCTGAGTTATCAACGTGAAATAACACCACATGAGTATATTTTATACCATAATCATTCTCAGCTGTAGGACGTCCATTACCGAGAAGGTAGCGTGTCTTTAAAGTTCCCTAACCCCCGACCATAGACGACGCGAGGAATAACCGTGGGTTTTTAGAGGGTAGAAGTCCCACATACCCCACCGATCTCCCCATGGTCGGTGGAGATCTGGATCGCAGATTTTTCAACGAAAAAAAAGGACGTCTATTTTACCGTACAAAGGAATGCCCATAGTTTTTCTGATTTTATTAGATCGCCAGTCCATCTTGTGAGTGGACGTCCTTATATGCTTGCCGAAGCGTTGTCTCCACTCAAGAACTTTTCCGCTCCAGTACTCATGTAACTAATACTTACCATCAATATACATATAGCACGGTCAGAAACAGTGCGATGAGATGAACAGACACAGGTTTGAGTCCCGGACAAGATTGCACTTGAGTTTTTATTTTTTGTTTAAAAATCATGATAAATTTCTCAAACTAATGAATACGTCATAGTACATTTGTATAAACTCTAATTTGTATACATTTGTATAACATTTGTATATACTAAATAGTAATTTCTGCCACACTGCTCCTCATCCAAAACTGTATTTATATTTATGGACAGTAAAATATGTTAGATTTATATTTTTTTAAATAGATTTTCGCCAGACGTTGCGTTTCAAGGTTATCTTCGCATAAAAGTCGCACATCGAACAAGATAACAAGCAAAGTTAAATAAGATAACATAATGTGAGACACTTATTGGAATGTCCATCCCTGTCCCTACGGGTAATAGACTATCTGCGCCGACAGGGGCCCAATATCGATAGAACTAGGGGTGTCTCAATAGGTATTATTTATTTTATTCAAACATTCATAGTTGAATTTCGAATCTAAATTCTCAATAGACTTCATGAGATCATGTGTCAAAAAATGAAAGCCTTAATAGTAAGTTTTTAGCTCCAGCTTTATTGCTCATAATATACATTCTTGTCAGGGGTGGAATTTTTAATTTTTTATTGGGAATCGATTTGCATATTTATATAAAGCCCGTGGTATGAAAATTTATGGGAGTAAATACAAAATGTCACGCGGAACGCGAGCACGAATGCGTTACGTTCTATTTTTTTGAATATTTTAGAGTACTAGCTGGTGCCCGCGACTTCGTCCGCGTTGAACGATGAAAGGTACCCTATGTCTTCGGCTTGTTCGAATTGTGAAAATTAAAATTTTAAAATTTTATAACCGTTTGTAAGGGGTAAACCCCAGTCGTGTGTCGGAGCTGACACACACACAAATTATAGATTTTTTAGATGATCCAGGGAAAAGTGCCCATTATGTGAGATGAAAGACACCCTATCTCCTTTTCTATATCACTGGCAATGTGTATGCAAAATTTTACAATGATCGTTAGAGTAATTAAGGCGGTAAAGCGCAACAAACAAACGAACTAAATCATTTTCGCATTTATAATATTAGTTTGAATTATGATGAACAATTTCTCGCACTATAAACATAAACATTGATAAATATCGACGCATAATTACAATTACTTTGCACACTCTTTATTAAAATATTTAAAGGTATTTAAACATTTTTTTAAACTTGTTACACGATTGTGGTGAGTGGCTAGACTAATTAAAATGTATAAAATATAGTTCGTAGTCAAAGGTTTAAAAAAAAATGTAATGTAACTCACATTTTGACAACCCTAGATTGGCCGTGTTCGGGGACAACTTTGTTATCGAGTACCGAGATTACATTCACAGATATAACTAATGGGAATGAGAAAATAATGCAATAATCGTATGTGAGTTAGAAAATATTTTATGCTTTTTGACTAAAAAAATAATACTGTGCAGAGTATGAAGATTTTATTATTAATTTTATTTTTGATTTTGATACTTTCATTAATTTTGATATGTTAAATTGAGCGTACGTGAAACATGGCTAACAAACCCAAAAACTCAACAAGCTGATGTGGATTTCCCTTTCCATATATAATTACGTAATTATTTGTTGTGACTGTTTTGTTATACTTTTTGAAAATAATATATTATAATTGTTAATTCCCTATATAGCTACATACATACATTAATATGTCTTAACTGCATAAGGTCAGATTTTGCCAGAAGATCAGAAATTATTCAATAGACCAATGTAGGTTTTTATTTGTTGGGACATGGTTATTAAAAATAGCTATAAATATTTTATTAACTTATTTGAAAAAAATTTGGTATACTTATTTCTGTCTTTTAATTGGTTTCATTTTGATTTTTATTATATTTTTAACTTTTAACTTAATTAATACAGAAAGTTCTATCGCAGTGAGCTGAGTTTTTGAAGCGTATACACAAACCAACTTAACATTTTTATATATAGGTATATAAAGAATAATAATAATTGTAAAACATACGCGTTAACCAAAAATCGATGTTTGAAACATAAGGACACATTTATTAAGCACTAGCTGGTGCCCGCGACTTCGTCCGAGTTGGAAAAGAAAAAAGTAGCCTATCCTGTGTCCTGTACGTCTAAATGTTTATCTACCAAGTGGAAAAACATACATATATACATACAGTATACATACAAACAGAAAAAAATTCTAAAAATGGTCAATTTAGTTTCAGTATCATGTACGAGTATAGAAGCCTATAAACACGGTATCTGAAAACAAAGTAACTTACTCCATGATCAACCCTTACAGATTTATTGTAAATCTGATTGATTTATGATGATGATTTTCCCTCCCTTATCAGCCAGGTCCAAGTCATATTTCCCTCCCTTATCCATCATGGAATATATAAGGGATATAGAAATGCTTTTGATAATATGCAATGATTGCCATCTAAAATAAACCGTCAACCTGTGTTATAATCACACAAAAACTCTATATTAATTTAACCTTATAATCTTTAGTTCCGATGAACAAACAAACATATCTAAAGTTTTATTATATAGGTAAGGTCCCAGCAAAAGCCTTAGTACATAAAGCAAGATTAAAAAAGTGAAAGACTCGATAAAGTTTCCATAAAGGAATACTTTGAAGTCGACAATCGAATAAGGAAAAGTTGAAATACAAAAGTTAGAAATGTTTCGAGAACCCTTTTCCTTCCCAATTTTAATAAAAATAAAAAACGTAAGCGTCACATTCCTTTATGGAGTCGAAATGAACATTTACACGCGATACGGATCATATATTCGACACGCTATTGAACGGAATATTTTTGAAGTAAAAACTTATTTAGGCACGCTGGGCATTTTCGAGATGGGAAAAACCATTGAACTCGCGACACTGTTACCGTTACCTCTGTTGACACTTATAAAAGAACACACTTATCAATACTAATAATAAATCTGTAAGGGTTGGTCATGGAGTAAGTTACTTTGTTTTCAGAAATATCGTGTTTATAGGCTCTATACATGATACTGAAACTAAATTGACCATTTTTAGAATATTTTTCTGTATGTATGTATGTAAGTATGTATATTCCTCCATAACTCTTAAACGAATTAACTGGTTTTTATGAAACTTGGTACATAAACATTTAGACGTACAGGACACAGGATAGGCTACTTTTTTCTTTTTCAACGCGGACGAAGTCTTGCACAGACGATTCAAAAAATAAACACGTCATTGCTCAAGTTTTCACTTCTGTCGGCACTCCCGGAGTGCCACTTTTTTTTTTAATAATTATTTATTCATTTTATTAATTTTTTTATAAATACAATATAATGTTTCATTTTATTTAACATTGATGTAAACACAAACTCATTAAATAACCTTAACATAATTAATTAATTTAACATTAGCGTAACATGAACTTGAAATTTACAAAAAAAAATATCTATTATTAGTTAACCTTATATTATGATCAGGATCATAGACTACATAGTTTGACGAACCGTTATTGCAGATTAGCTTTTGCTCACGGCTTCGTAGGCCTATCTTTATAAATTTTAAGGAATTCCAAATTTAGCAGTACCAAATTTTTAAAAATATCTAAATTTATCAAAAGAACATAACGTAACTTAACGCATAAGTGAATACTTTAGGAAATTTCATATGATTTTCAGGTTAGACATTAATATTTGTGCATGGCTTTGTTTCGAATTTAGCCTAAAGGTTGTGGGGTCCTTCCGAAACAATCAAAGCGATACCAGATCGAGTGTCGATCGCCTTAAGAACCGGATATTCCTAAAAGAAACTATTTCTAAGCTTCAGGATCTTTCAGCTCTTATTAACAAAAAATTATTTACATGGTTCTTTAGAATATTTTAAGATTCTAGAGGAATATTTTAATGTGCTTAAATAAAAATAAAATTTATTTAGTTTAGCTTTAATTTAGTCTTTATTTCATAAAAGCTAGGTCAGGTACTTTTGAAGATATTGAAGATTCTAACCGACCCTTTTTCTTTGCGGTCCAGTGTAGTCACACTGTTGATTAGGATACAAATGTATATGTAAGTATGGATTATTTTTTTAATCATCTACAATCTACAATACAGATTTAAAAATAATGAAATATATATGTATAAGGAGGTACATAGCTGCCGGATTATCAACCGTATCAATTTTATATAGGGCCCTCAGGCTCAGGCTCTCAGGGGCCCCGACATGTACAAGCAAAATGTCGTAAATCTCTCTTAAATTTTCATACTGTGTATAAGTATGTAATATTAAAACATCACAAATGCAATAACAAGAACATAAAATAAAAGAAAAGAAAGAAATAATCCAATCGAATGTCGACACAGTTGCGTCCTTCAACGTTACAAAAAAGGAAGAATCTAATATCAAAGTTTCTTTTTCCCTTTATTTAACATTTACACAGAACAGTTACAAACGGTTATGTGCAAATAAATGGACGGGAACGGTTCCTTTTTTGTAATCTCTTTAAACATTTACTCATGTGTCCGGACAATTTATATTTTTAAATATATCTATTATAACAGATACACGATGAAACAATACAACATATCAAACCCACACGTAATTTCTTTCAGTAACGAGCAGTGGTGAATAATATACGCGAAATCTTCGTATCCTTTTTGAAGCTGTTTTATTCTTTATCTATAGATTCTATAATGCTGTAACTATATAATTATATAACTATAGAATGGGTATTAGAAAATGTGGTTGTGATTTTCATTAATTTTGTTTATTAGTTATTGACGAACTTTACTTTTATAAGTAAAAATGAAATTTTAAAAAGCTTGGGTCAATAATGGGCGAACATAATAACCCATTAACTTATCCCTTTCCCATTCCCTTATCCTTAATTAATCCTAATATGATCGGCAGTACACTTGCAGCATCTGTGGCATTGCTTGTATTATAGGCGACGGTAGCCACCTACTACCATCGAGTGGTCCCTAAGCCTGTCAGTCGACCTTAACATGAAAAAAAAAAAAACATGTGCCCTAGGAACGCTACCGAAAACTACTTAGAAGAGCCGACATTGCCATGTCTTTGGCAATTTAAATTAAAAAGCGGATGAAACCAGGTGACGCAACTAGTTATAAAAAAAATCAGCACGTGTTTGTTAAAAATAACTTTTAAATTATTCGAGTCCAATCTGTCATACTCTGCAGTAGAACTACTTGGATTTTTTTGTCCAAACTGTTCTATCGTAGAACGAATAGTAGAACTAGTTAGACTAACACTTAAAAGTTCAATAGGTAATTTCAGTAAGATTAAAAAAAAAGTTTCAGACAGAAAGAAAATTACTTTACAAGCAAAAATACACAAAGTCGTACCTAATTAATGTTCTAATATTAACATAGCGTTGTAACAGATGTCCTCGTTCAGTTCGGATATCACGTGGCTCGGAAGTTGGCCAAGCGGAAGTCCGCTTTGATACCGGCTTACGCTCACCATATCCGGTGAAACATTTTAAAGGCTTCTCGGGAAGCTTTTAGTTTGAGCTAATTTACATTACCTCGCCCTTTAATTTATCTTCGTTATTTTAATAAAGGAATTTGAAAAGCTTTCTGTTCACACAGGCTATTACCAGGGCATATTATATAGTCCAGGAAAAGTTACCATAAAATCAAAATTTTAGTCCCTTAGTTCTAGTTCTCAAAATTTTTAAAGTTTCTAGTAGATCATGTAGTATCGATGGGTAAAATTTTTTTTATTACATTCTGAACAAGAATTGAAAAAATAAAGTGTTATTTTTTTTTAATTATACAAAAATGGTATGATTTAGTGCGCCGAGAATAAAATTTTGTTTTTTTTTTTCATTAATACTAAATTAAAAAGAGTAAAGATTTGTATTTTTGTTATGAATAAACTCAAAAAATACTGCACCGATTGAAAAATTCTTTCAACTATAAAAAGCTACATTATTTATTTATTTATTTATACCAGCGACAAAATCAGTACAGGTACCTACAAAATCAGCGAGTAACATAGGATATCATCAATCAATCAATACTAATAATAAATCTGTAAGGGTTGGTCATAGAGTAAGTTACTTTGTTTTCAGAGATATCGTGTTTATAGGCTCTATACATGATACTGAAACTAAATTGACCATTTTTACAATTTTTTTCTATATGTATGTATGTATGTATGTATGTATGTATGTATGTATGTATGTATGTATGTATGTATGTATGTATGTATGTATGTATGTATGTATGTATGTATGTATGTATGTATGTATGTATGTATGTATGTATGTATGTATGTATGTATGTATGTATGTATGTATGTATGTATGTATGTATGTATGTATGTATGTATGTATGTATGTATGTATGTATGTATGTATGTATGTATGTATGTATGTATGTATGTATGTATGTATGTTCCTCCATAAATCTTAAACTAATTAACTGATTTTCATGAAACTTGGTAGATAAATATTTAGACGTACAGGACATAGGATAGGATGATTGTTATTATTGCCCTTACGAAGCTACGAAAGCTATTATTCCCCTTTCAGTAGATTCAAGTAAACGAAAAACTTTCATTTTGTATTTTTTGTACAATTTTATAGAAATTGAAAATAAAAGAAAAGGTTTCTCGTATTGAGTGACTTATAAAAGTTACTCTATAAGACTTATACTCAATCTTCCTGGTTTGGCGATTAGAGTATAAATATATTAAAAAACTGCTAAAATTTTAACTAAATTTGTAACTCGAAGGTTTATTTGCCCAATAACTTTATTGCCTACTTAATTTTCTCGGAGGCAATAAATCGAACAATAGCCCGTTCCGATCCCCATCAAGTATATGGTTCGTAATCCGACCGAAAATACAATAAAAGGTTTATGGATGAGGAAACAATATGTATGGTTCAAGTGAAAAGTTAAATGCGGTTTTGCTGGTTAACAATGCATTGTTGAAAACTATTATTTACATAACTATTTTTTTATCAGTAAATGTGTAATTTATTTACATTAAGGGCCTCTTTCACGAACTACATGTAAAGTGTTGATTACTTACTTTTAGAAATCATTTTCTGTTATATTGAATTATGCACACGGTTTACTGCATCATTCGATGGCCGATTTTTTTTTATTATTATCTATTTAATGTTTGGAACGTTTACCGTACAAACAAAGGTTTATCAGCTAAATTATTCCCGGTTACCGGTGACTTTAAATGACAGTTTGGCCTAATTGACGTTTGTGAAATAGGCGCTTAGACTCGAAAAACGATCAAAATTTCCCAGATTTCGGAAAATTTTACTATTGTGTGAAATTTTAAAGCCTATACTTCATTATGAGGAGTTTGTATTCGGGAATAAGAGAAAATATCATAATATAATATAATATAATAAATGGATATTTATTATATATGTCGATATTGAATTCTAGGTATCTATTTTTGATAACAAGGTATTTTAATTAACAATGTATTGGTTTTATTACGACTATATACTTACTTTTCTAATTAAAGTTAAAAATCTAATTTATAAATTTAACACCGTGATATAGATTATGATTCCTAGATTAAATAAGATCAGTCGATTTTAATTTTAGCTTATGAATTGAGACATCTTTTTGAGTTTGATCCTCGCGACATACTCGTATTCTACATAGGTAATACCCGTAAAAAAATTTTGCAATAAAGTTTTTTGTGCCTATCAATTGAATTACGTTTTTGAATAATCATGAATGAGGCTTAATATTTTATGTTAGTATTAGGAAAGGACAGGGAGATGAGCTTTGGGATCCATTGCTCACTGAAACAAAATAGCACACGTTCTGCTATTTATTTTGGTCTTCTGTAAAAGTGTATTAAACGAATACGAATCGCAGTGTGCCCCTTTCTTCTTTAAAGTTTGGGAAATCCTCTTAGATATCCGGCAGTGTAGAGGACACTGTAGAGTTAAGCCTAAAACCCAAGGACTTTCTAGAGTTGTATTGTGCTTTTCAGAAATAATCTACAATCATCGCATTAGTGCTACAATGTTGTATAAAATGTGAGCACTGAGTCTCAGAAGCATAAATAAATATTTAACTCATTTCAATCAAATTAAAATTAGACTGACAAATTCACGTATCGAAAAATGTGAGAGTCGCGACAGATCGTATTGGCACGTAATGAGATGATTTAATTCAATTGGTAAATATTTTATTTTTTTCGACAACCTGGTCGTCAACCAGTTTGTGATATGTAGAGTAAGTTACAAGAGGACAGCGGGTGGAAAAGTTCTTTTTTACCCTACAAAAGAGTGTATAAGTTTTACGCACTCTTTAGTCTATAAAGTTTGTGAACCTATTTTCGCTATCTAAACACAACAATAAATCAACATAATTTTGTTATGAGTTCATTCCTCACAAAAATATCTCACTCCTGAAATTTTATTTCTTGAATTATTTGAATAGTATAAGACTGATTTTTTTATCATAAAGGGGGCCAGCTAAACTAATGTTCCACTTGATGGTATCTGGCAACTGTAGTCATAATTAAATGAATTTTAATTAAATAATTTAAATTAATTGTGATTTAAATAAATTAATTTTAATTAATTTAATTTAATTTTAATTAATTCGATTAATTTTATTCCATTTATTTGAATTAATTTAATTAATTTTAATTAAATATATAATTAATCTAGACAAATTACTGTTTTTCCATAACACAATCAAAATTTGGATCGATAGACGTGAGCTTTGGATCGTCATAGCATTAGTAATCTGTATCTGTACATTTACCTATATAGATAAAAAATAAAAAATATGTATAAAAAAATTATGCGGTTAATCTGCTCTTTACTTGTGTCATAACACAACCGGTAATGATTCCCTACGTCGCGAGGGCTCAAAGGTATATCAAAGAAAATTACCATCTCAGGAGAGTGACGCGCTATGTCTTGCAAAGTAGGAAACAGAATCTTGAGAGAGCTGATATCAAGAGTTTATTTTTTATTGTAAATGTCTGTAAATTGAATAAAACCAATATATTTCAAAGGATTTCTATTAATTACAGATATTTTTATAACTACACTAGCGACCCGCTCCCGGCTTTGCCCAGTATTCATTTGATACAAACCTTCTTTCTTTATCTCTTTCCATAAATGTAAACATTATTAAAATCGTAATAAACAATTTACAGTGAATTACTGTAAAATACTTATTTAACAAGTCTTTACCCAGATCTACACTAATATTTTAAACTAGCTGTTGCCCGCGATTTCGTTCGCTATAAAAATGTTATATAGCCTAAAGCGTTTCTCGATAAATTGACTATCCAACACAAAAAGAGATTTTCAATTCGATCCAGTTGTTCCTGAGATTAGCGCGTTCAACCAAACAAACTCTTCAGCTTTATATAATAGTATAGATTCGTATTTCATTAATGACTTACAAAAATCAAATTCGTATTCTAGAATAAATAATTGAATTACGCGTACGGTTTTAAAAAAATACGTCGAAATGCAGAGACTGATGGATGTCCAGGGCAGATAAGTGATGGGACAGAATGACTGTGTACTTTTTCAACGGTGCACAGCGAAATTGTTTTTTTTTATATATTTTTTTTTCGTTTTTACAGTAACATATGTAGCGTTGCCGTGTAGCCCGTATGTAAATATACAAATGGTGTTGTATAAATCATGTAATATGATGAAAGGGTTGACATTTGGTTAGCAAACAAAGACGGGAAAAGCTAAATAAATCAAGGCACACACTAGGTCTGGCTGTAAAAATATGATATTAATAGCTGTTACTTGCGACTTCAAAATGTTATATAGCCTAAAACCTCTCGCGATAAATGGACTATCCAACACAAAAATATTTTTTCAATTCGAACCAGTAGTTCCTGAGATAAACGCGTTCAACCAAACAAACAAACAAACGCTTCAGCTTTATTAGTATATTAAGTATTGATTAGTTACTTTTCAAGTAAAGCTTATTGGCGAGTAAATGTTACGAGTATCTTGTGTCAATTTTATTGAAATTACCCTTGAGTAATGCTACTCGAAGATGGTGAAACTCGTACGCTTTCTTACCGGTTACTTTAAATGGCAGTTAGCCTACTTGATACTATACTCAGAGATGGTAAAATTGGCCCTAAGTATACTATCTAATCTCGATATTATTAAGCTTACAGATGTAGTTTTGATCGGTCGAAGGTTGAATTAATTATTCAAATTTCAACCTTAGTCTGATCGTCTTAGACGGTTCAAGAACTGTTTAGTCAAAGGCCAAAACAAACAGTGCTAATCAGTCTAACTTAGAACTATTGGTAGACTTAACAATTATTGTGAAGTTAAACTTAGTACAACCATTTACTTTGATATAACTTTTCAATGACATATTACTAGTATTACTAAAAATGCAATAAAAAAATCATAATACATCAAAATACATTTTCGACATTCAAATTTTGTATTCCCATACATTCTTGACATTTTTGAAATAATAAAAATAATATAAAATCATACAGCAATGAATACTTCTCGTAATTATAGTTCAATGAAATTTTGTCTGTTTCCAAATGGTACCTAGTACGTACATTTAACTTAAGTCAAGTCTTGACTTGACTAAGGTCGAAAAAATGAAAAATGTCACCAATTTATCATTCGTTGAAGTCCCCCATTCATGAAAATGACTTAACGACATTTTTGAATGTACTCGAAAGAATAATAGAGCCAAGTTTGCGAATTTTCTTTGTCACATCAGCAAACATTGTATTCGGGGAAGTACCTACATTTAAATGTCAACTGAGTTGTCTAAGAAAACGTACGATGTCTTGTTCAAAATGTGGAATATTTATCGAAGACGCTGTCTAAATCATGCACTTTTAACATTTTGATTATTTTTAGTAGGATTTCAAATTTATTAAATTTTTCAATTGTTTAACAACTGAGTTTTTGAAATATTTCGAGTTTTTACTGTTTAATTGACAATATTTAACATATTGACAAGATTGACAAGATTGACAAGACATCATTGACAAGATTTTTGCATTTGAAATCTTGTTTTATTTTTCCCTGTTTTGCACGGCTGCAATTTTTTGCTAAATTTAAAAAAAAATAGTTGAATGTTCTCATTTTGTATCATATTTTTAGAACATATTTAGTTTTGAGAATATATTTAGTTATCGAAGAGAGAAATGTATAAGTTACTAAATTAATTTCGTCGGTTTACATGAAAATCCAAATGTTAAAGGATATGGAATATCTTCAAGGAAGTTCTTCATATCTGGGTTATATTATAAATGCGACAGTATGTTTATTTTTTGTTACTCTTTCACTCCTCAATTACTCAACCGAAGTATGTTTGTTTTTTGTTACTATTTCACACCTTAATTACTCAACCGATCATTATGAAATTTTGCATATCTACATAAAGGTCATTCAGTATAATTAAAATGACTTAAAAAGACATTAAAAAAGCTCGACCAACGAACATGTGTCATATGCCGCTGAAACGTGGTCTCTGACAATGGGCCTTGTAAGAAAAAATCAACTTTACTCAACGAGCTATGAATATTTATTCTTAACTAGCTGATGCCCGCGACTTTATACTCATGAAAAAAATTAAAAAAACATTATCAATATTACGCCTGACATCTTTATTGCTATTACACTTTTGCCTACCTTTCTAAATTTTAGATGATCCCTCGGGAACAGTACCTACCTTTTTCTGTATGTCCTCTCCGGTATCCCTGACAACTTGTGTGTTTCATGATAATCACTTGAGTAGAAACGCGTGAAAAGGTAACAGACAGACAGAGCTACTTTCACATTTATAATATTAGTATGGACTAGATTATTTGCTGTAAATTGTTACTAGGTCTAAGTTAATGAAGGTATACTACAAGATATATGATTAACAATGTAATCAACCGTTCAGTGTTGCCAGTTAACATGAAACATTTGTCATTATCGGGAAGTATATGTATATGAGTACTACGTAATCCTCGAGATGAGCGAAGATTAGTGTTGCTGATTAAACTTCAAAGGGGAGAGAAGATATTAACATAATAACACTACGATTTTGTATTGCAAAACGGCCAAGGTCGACTGCGCTCTATTAGATCTAAAACATCGAAACATCGAAATGGAATTTGCGTCACAAATGCCAAAGCGGCACATAAAAAGAACGCCTTCGACAGAATCATGGCGGACTCTTGCCTTCACGCATCAATGGTAAAAAGTAGTAACGATCAACTTCTACTATTTCATTTTAAACTCTAATGGGTTGACGTAAAGTCACATTTTCTTTAAATTACGTACTTATTATTATGTTTGTTTTGTTTTAAATGACAGTTCATGCTCTACGCATATGTCACTTTTAAATGTTCCATAAAATTCGTAGTGTTTTGTATGGCACGCGGGTTCCATGTTGTAGTAGTTTGATGATCTAAAACGAGTAATTAACGTAAATCTGATCGTTCGACTGCATTTAATCCACTTTGCCATTCGAAATAAATAAATAAAAAAATAACGAAATAGGCTTGAACAATGAAATTTAATATTAAAAAATAAATAAACAGAAAAAAACTGTTTTGTGATGATTGTAATTTTTATTTCTATCACACTACTGGGAAATCAGCACGAGTTTCCGATATCATTGTTTAAACAGATTTTTAAAATTTTCTTTCTTTAAAAACATGAATGCATTTTTTATGGTTTTGTAATTATTTTTCACCGCACTTTTTCACTGCTTGAACTGTGTTTTAATGCTGAAAAAAATAATTAAAATCCAGCATGGCATTGAGCACCTTTTGACAGTGATTTCTCTTTATCATAAATTCAATTTCTCGAAATTTTGTAAATTTAAACATAAAAGTTACAAAGTCTATAAAAGAAATCTCGCTTTCAGTAATATTACATTTTCATTGTAAAGGCTTTTCTCAGAGGCATTTAATTGTTTTCATAAAAGTAATTACGGAAGTGTTTAATTTTAAAAGACGTAATTAAAGATTTTTTTCATCTATGTTACTCTCTTAAGTAATGATAGTAAACCACCTCATGTCTATCCACTTTTAACTGAAAATTATATTATTCAAAATTATTCTAAATGTTATTTGGATAAAATAACATAAATATATTTTTATTTATTTAATTTAAAAGTGTATTTGATTGGATTTTACGCCTTAGGCATTATAGCCTTAGGCTATAATGTAATTGGTTATTTATGAAAAGAGCAACTAGGGGGTTTCTTGCCGAGTTCTTCCCCTTAGAAGCAGCATTCCGAACCGATGATAGTTTATAATTTTTAGGAGGATAAATGTTTTGTAAAACTTAATTAAATTTAATAAATGATTAATTATCATTGATTTACAAAAAATCATTTAAAAGAATATATTATTCATCTTTTTCCTAGTAAAATTGTTACACAAAATATTAACAATGCATTTGTTTTGTTTTCAGGGTAGTCGGCGGTGAAGCCGGCCTGGCATGAATCGCCCGCCGTGCCCCTCTTCACTCCTCTACCTATACGCACCCCTCTACGAAACTACCCTCAAATTACCCTTCATCTTGCCCATTACATTTATACTTTTTCTACCCATCCACACACAAATGGTCATCAACGATACTAAAACTAGCTTCAATAGTACGACTAACAATAATGGAACAGTTGATTTCATTATAAATAACAAAGATTACTCTGAAAATAGTGAAAATGAAGGCAACAACCTACAAAATTACACATTTTTTTATAAAGACAATGAAATAAGCGAGCTTATTACAAGTACTGTTAGTAGTAAAGAATATCAGACGCTTCTGGATAGGTCTAGAAGAAAAAACTTCACTAAGAACGATAATGCATCAGATTACAGTAATATAGAAACTGAAAATATTTTATTAGAAATCTTTAAAACGAACAATGAAACTTTTGATAACATAAACATTAATAATTTCAATGTATCAAAGGAGCAAGAAACTGACATAGTTTTAGATACTCAAATCAATGAAAATAATACTAGCGAAAAAATTCGAGTAGATGATAAGACCAGATACAATATATTCCAAGATTTCTTCACAACGGTTAATAAGAAAGTGTTTCAAGCGAATACAGTGTCAATAGACAATGAGATTTATGCAACAGAAGATAACGTTTCAAATAGTTCAGAGAATCTTGGGGAGGCTACGCGCGGATGGTTCCCTAATGAATCATTAGACTCCCATCCAACTAATGTTACATCCTCTTACGTTCCTTCAATTATGCAAACTGAACGCCCTCAATTTGTGGATGGTAAGTGAATTAAGTTTAAATTTATAGTAATAAATAACAATAAAATGAAATGTAGGATTTTCTTTCAAATAGTAAAGCGTTTGTTTTTGATTTCGTCCGTGTCCGATCGCTACCAAACTAGGATTACCCGCTGGACTAATCTGAAGATTGTCTGAAAATTTCATCAAAATTGGTTCAGCGGATTTGGAGTCCATAGGGAACACACATACATACACACATTGCCTTTTATATATATAGATTCTTATATGTATCTATATCTATACTAATATTATAAAGGGAAAAGATTTATATGTGTAATGAATAAACTCAAAAACTGGACCGATTTTGAAAATTCTTTCACCTATAGAAAGCTACATTATCAACGAGTAACATAAGCTATATTTTGTAAAGTTACACGGGCGAAGTCGCGTGCAAAAGCTAGTAATACATACAATAATCTACTTACAGCATGAAATGAACAAGCAGTGGAGAGCTTACAACTGGAATTAGGGCACCTTTTAATTACAAGTGCTACGCGGCTACGAGACGTAGAACCTGTAGCTGTATCGTCCCGCTGTGACGTCGTAGCACTCGTAGCTACGCGCTACGTGTACATGTACTTCTTACAGTTACTTACTAACTTAGAATGGAAAATTGTGAGAGCTAACTCTTTCACCATCTGTCAAGTAGGCTAACTGTCATTTAAAGTCACCGGTTACTGGGGATAATGAAGCTGATATATCTTTGTTTGTACAGTAAAAGTCCCAAACATTGAAAAGAAAATTATAAAAAAAATCGCCTATCGAATGATTCAGTAAACCGAGTGCATACGAGTAATTCAATAAAACAGAAAATTATTTCTAAAAGTAACTAATCAACACTTTACTTGTAGTTGGTGAAAGAGCCCCTTTTTCAGAAATATCTCGGATTCGATTATTAACTAACGATCCGCTTCCGTCTTCACCCGATGCAGTTTTTTGTAGGGAAATGGGCTTTGGCAGCCCTAACTCACTCACCGAAACACGCAAACTACTAGACCGGTTTGAAAAATTATTTTACTGTTGGGAAACTATATTATCAGCGAGTAACATAGACTATATTTTATTAAGTTAGGCGGGGGAAGCCGCGTGCAACAGCTAGTTAGTTATAATTAAGGAAGATTTGTTCTGGCGTTTGAAGACCATCAGCCCATTTCCTAGTTGACGAAGGGATTTCACTGACTTCGACGTGTTCGATTGATGTGAAATTTGGTATACTATTACTTCGGTAGTATTTTCATGAAATGGTAACCTTGACATGATGCTGCAGCATCAAGTTAGCATCTGCGGGATACCCAACTTCTTAGCAACTTAGAGCAGATACGAATATATGACACACGTTTGGTCTAGTGGCTAGTAACCCTATCTGTTAACCAAACGGTCGCGGATTCGAATCCCGCTAGGGGCAAATGTTTGTGTTAACATTTTACCCTTGTACCTGAGTCATGGATGTTTTGTATTTATATAATATAGATATATATTTACAAAAAATAATAATAATAATCTATGTACATAATAATAATAATAATAATAATCAACTGTCTGGTATCCACAAGCATTAATGCTAACTAGATGGTGCTGTGTGGAATGTGTGAAGATAAAAAAATATACATAATATGTATTATATAATATAATATATCATATATAGCGTGTTTGGGCTCTATAGAAAGTCTGCGAATGACTGCAAAGTCTGCAAAGATAATAAGAAAGTCTTTGTAATTCAACAAGGTTTAAACTTTCTAATAAGATTATGTAATATTAGCTGAGTTGAATCAAAGGAAGAGTGATACAATCGTACATATTTAACTTTTGACCTGATATTTGCTTAACAAAGTCCAAAAAGTTCTGAGCGGTTTTTGGAAGTTGTAAACAATGTTAATACGAGTAATACAAATCTCGTTTCGCGGACAGCATTTTAATGTAATTTCATTTTCAAATTTTATCACGCGACAACATAAATACCCGACTTGTTTTGTGTGGAAATTTTTGTACAAAATTAATAATATACGAGTAAATAAATGTACAGTCGAGGTACGAAAACCTTCGTAAGTTTTCAAATTCATTCCTTTGTCAAATCGTAGACTCTTTTAACACTACTTTTAACTAAAGCACAAAGCAGTGAAACTGGCTGCAAGCAAATTTAATGTCGACTTTAAGGTGACAAACCTTTTCTTATTCCGACTGTACACCCAGCTGCAAAATTTATAAAAAAAATGTTAAAAAAAAAATTAATACATTAAAATTCTTAGTTCATACAACACATAAATAAAAATTCTATACCTTTACGAAAAATCAATATAAAATTATTTAATATAACTAGCTGTTGCCCGCGACTTCATCCGCGTTGAACGATGAAATTTACCCTATGTCCTTTCTGGTGTCCCAGACAACGTGTATGCAAAATTTCATGGTGATTGGTTTAGTAGTTTTTGCGTGAAAGCGTAACAAACAAACAAACTACATTTATAATGTAAGGATAAGAATGAGCAATTTAACCACAAAAAAGAGATTCTACATTCGGAATTCGAAATTAGAGTTAAATCATTGTAAGGAGTAATACCTACGAGAAGTCGAGTAACCTTTGACCTTTTCTCAATGAAACAAGGGCGATGCCTCTCGACTTCGAGTGCTGACGGATATTGGATCCATGTGGTACACTTATTGAGTTTATCTTTCTGTTAAGGAATATAGCACAAAAATAGATACTACCTTTGTTTGTTGCACGTGACTTCGTCCGCGTAACTTTATAAAAGATAGCCTATGTTACTCGACAATAATATATCTTCCCAACAGTGAAATATTTTTTCAAATCGGTCCAGTAGTTTCAGAGCCAATTTAATTCAAACAAACAAACAATCAAATCTTTCCTCTTTATAATATTTAATATAGTATAGTTATGTGTATTCCGAAAGAAGAAATTAATAGTAGAAGTTATTTGAATGTTAACTAGGTATGTGTAAAATGGCTAAATTAGAGACTTTATAGCAATATTTATTTTTAATAAAGGAATTTTTTTTGTGCATTTAAGATACACAAATCTTCCTCGTTTATCGACCTTTCCATTAGTGAAAACCGTATAAAAATCCGTTTTGAAAAAGTTTTCAGAGAATCAGACAGAAGCAGGTAGAGACTATTTTATATCTATTTATAAGATATAGATGATACAGATACTATTGTTTTGGCAAATGGTCTTGACCTAAAGATAGCTAACACTTCATCGCTACATCACTACTGATTCTTGTGAATTGCCTTTATTACATTACTAGCTAGTGCCCGCGACTTCGTCCGCGTTGAAAAAGAAAATAAGTAATAACGCCTGACATCGTTATCGCTGTGACGCCTGACGCCTGGCGCCGCCAAGCGACAGTGGCGCGCAATTCTTTACATTTTTAGACGATCATTCGGGAACAGTGCCTACTTTGTTTCTGGATTAAAGGTACCCTATGTCTTTCTTGTATCCCTGACAACGTGTACGCAAAATTTCATGATGATCGATTGAATAGTTAAGGCGTGAAAAGGTAACAGACAGGCAGAGTTACTTTCGCATTTATATTATTATAGTATGGATGTTGATAGACTGGGAGCAGTCACGTTTTTTAATAGATTTTATTAGTAAGACTACAAGGACTACAAGGACAACAACAAAAAACTAAAAGACTAAAGGGTAAGACTACAAGGAGTAAATGAAATATTAAACTAATAACCTACACTTATCTAATGTTCTAGTTAAGATTAATACAATTTCTATAAAAGACAGAATCGAATCTAACGCGAAGTGCTGCCATTCGTACGTACTGTGAGGGATTACTGGATTTATGTCAAGCCAGAAGATCCCCGGGGATAATCTGTTACGATCGAAACACATTTAGTTCCAGATGGAAAAATATGTACCAGTAAAACAATAAATTGGAAGTACATCATTTCAAGATTTATTGAAGTATTTTTCAAGTTATAGGACGTCAGACAGGCTTACGGTTTACTTGATATTAGGGACATGTAGGGAGAAAATTTGACCTCTTGGACTAAGTTTCGTCGCCTGGTTCGACCTTTTAGACTAAAATTAAAACTTAGATAAAAATACAGTGCATAATAAACTATACTAGTGCTTTTGCCCGCGACTTCGTCCGCGTCCGATCGCTACCAAACTTCACAGGAACACCCGCTGCACTAATCTAAAGATTGTCTGAAAGTTTCATCAAAATGGTTCAGCGCTTTTGGAGTCTATAGGAGACATACGGGGACATACATGCACACAATATCGCTTTTATATGAATCTTTTTTTACTAAGTATACATGAATGTTTTAAGCAATTTTATGGTAAAATAAAAGTAAATTACTATCCAAAGAAAAACCTTTTGTGTCACAGTAATACTTTTTTTAATTACGCTCATACACAACCCGAAAAAATCCGAGTAAAACCCGGAATCGAACCCGGTAAAATCTCTGTAAAAAAATGACAATTATTATTACCATATTAGTTAAGTTACGGACTACGCAAAATTTCATAATGCTCGATTGAATGCTAAGGCGTGAAAGCTTAACAAGCAAACAACATCATTTTCGCATCAATAATCATTAGTATAAACGGAACATTAAGATATAACATTAGATTGAAAGCGTGATTAACGATTTATGTCAAATCAATTAACGCAAAGTGGACAAGTTATGTCGTAACTGCTCTTTGGGGCTCCTGGCCTATGTTCTGTGGTGATATTGGTGCGTGATAAAGGTAGAGTCTCAATAACAGTGGGAAAATTTAACAACAATTAATTGGAAGTTGACTTCGCCCGCGTAGCTTTATAAAATATATCCTATGTTACTCGCTGTACATGTAAATGTAAATGTAGCATTCTGTAGGTGAAAGAATTTTGAATATCGGTCTAGTTATTTTTGAGTTTATTTATTACAAACATACAAATCTTCTTGTTATTTAATATCTTGTTATATTATAATCCTTACATATTATAAAACAAAGTCCTCCGCCGCGTCTGTCTGTCTTTTCGCGATAAACTCAAAAACTACTGCACCGATTTTCATGCAGTTTTCACCAATGGATAGATTGGTTCTCGAGGAAAATTTTAGTATATAATTTACAGTTACGCGGGCGAAGTTGCGGACAGCAACTAGTATTAGTATAAAAGTATAGACTAGCGACGCGCCCTCGACTCGCACGCTGTTAAATTTTCAAAAATCCTTTCTTAGCGGATGCTTATAAATAAACCTCTATAATATAACCTAATAAAATAAACCTAAATGTTCCAAATTTTAGATTTCTAAACTTTGTAGTTTTAGCTGTGCGTTGATGGTTTTGTCTTGACAAACAATTTTATAGATTCCTATAGATCAGTGCGATTTTAAGATGAATTTCAAATATTATGGCAAGTGAAGAACCTACATAATTCCATACTGCTGATGAATAATGATGAAATATGAAAGGATGAGTAACGTTTAATACGTTGCTGGAATCCCATGTCTCTTTCTGTATAAATGTACCCGCTTTAGCTTGACCCTACCTTTAGGTGTGATCAGATTTGTGACACATACATATACAGAGAAACTTTGGATAGTGGTATATTAATTAAAGTAGGTGTAAGGGCCCTTTCACATCGTCGATTGGTGATTGAATGGCCACATCTATGTTAGTATTACAATATAACTAACAGTCTGGTTTGAAAGCGCCTCTCGTATGTTATATGTACTTTGTCTAAAAGCTTAATATTTTTGACCATAGTTTTGTTTAAATAAAACAAACTTAAACGACGAGCACACATTCTTATTAGTTCATTCATTAACAAAATCAGAAAAAAATACAAAGGAGACAAATAAAGTTAGAATTTTTTTTAGCAAATACTTACCGCCTGTTTCACAAACGTCAAGTTACTTTTAGTTACTTTTAGAAATCATTTTCTGTTATATTGAATTATGCACTCGGTTTACTGCATCATTCGATAGCCGAATTTTTTTAATTATTTTTGATTTCCTACGAATCAAAATTGATTCGTAGGAATCCTTGATTTCCTAGAAGTTTTCCTACGATGATCTCGTCTTACGAGTGTTGTAATATTATAGAAAAATTACACAATCTCAAGAACATCACCGTGACAGTACAATATTGCCGGCTGACACGGAAACGCATCACTGATACGCAACTTCCAACTTTACGACCTAATAAACAAAGTTACATTTAGTCAGAAGAATTGAAATGAAACAAAAGTGCCTCATTCTCTTGGACCTTGCAAGTGATATATTATCATAGTACCAGTTAGACTGCATAACACTTGGACCTAAGTATTTTTTTATGTCAAAGTCGGCAGACTGGCTGAGGTCCACTTGACGGTAGCCAGTTACCGTCACCTGTAACACAAGCGACGCCACAGGTTCTGCAAGTGTGCTGCCGACTACAGTAGGGTTAAGGGATAAGGAAAATGGCTCTTTCTTTCCTTACTCACTCACCGAAACACAACAGCACATGCGCTGTTATTTCACGATGGTCTTCTTTATGTAGGGACGATTTTCATACTATTTTTTCCAATTATGAACAAATGGAGCATATTCCGTACTAATATTATAAATGGTAATGTTTCTATGAATGTATGGATGTTTGTTACTCTTTCACCCAAAAACTACTGAACCGATCACAATGAAATTTTGCATACACGTTGTCTGGGACACCAGAAAGGACATAGGGTACCTTTCATCGTTCAACGCGGACGAAGTCGCGGGCACCAGCTAGTTTTACACTAAAATGACATCCGTCGGCATTAAATTGAATCCCTGCTTAAGCGAAGTTATATTTTCCCAAAGAAATCAATAGATAAATAGCTTAAATGAGACAGTAACCAGACCAATATTGTCATACTATTATTAGCTACGATCACATGGGTGATTACTACCGTGAGACGGGCTTCACAAATTACCGCGAAACGTAGTGTGCCCTGCAACTACTGTCCAGATCCACCACCACCACATTGGATGCAATGGAAATTTAGCTACGATTTAGATAAACTGTAATTTTCGCTAAGTTCTAAGTGTGCGAGGTCTAACTGTTCCTCTCCAACAATTTCCCAGAGCGATGAGAGCACGCGCTAACATCATTAACTACGCGAGTATTTAATAAAAGACATTTACTTATATTATGTGTCGCCCCTGTCTCATGTTGCGTTTTTCACGTCCCGACACATAGGCCTGAAGAAATTATTTTTTATAGCACCTTAATATGTTTTTTTATAAATAAATTCATTCGTTGCATTCAAAGGTCTGTAGACTGCATACTTTTTATTTAGAAATTCAAAATGAAAGAAGTTTATATTCTATAAAACTTTTTTTTTTTCATTTCTCAGACGTAGTTTACTGACCCAAAGTTATTTTAATGATCGTAGAAGGCTTTCAACACGTCCAACCCCACACTCTCCCTGTCAAACTAACAAATTGTTACACGGATTTTGTATTAGCATTACAATTTCTTTCAGTGCGGCCCATTTTTCTTGCTGAATTGTGTTAAAGAATATTACATACAGCAGTTGCTAGATATTCTTCGTTTAAATTTAGATTTTTTTAATTTTAACAACAGTACCTAAAAAGTTATTTTGTATATAATCTTAGTGGCGTCCTGTTGCTGAGATGACGATGATGAAAATAATCTTACTAAATATATAAATTAGTCACTTACTATCGCAATTATATAAGTATATATTTATAATTTATTATTAGTATTGATTGCTGATAGAATAAACGAAATGGATAAAATGTCAAAAGTAAAAGAGTGGCAGCGAAAAGTAATAATACGCTCTGCTCTATATTGTTTATTTTTTTAACTAATATTGGAAAATAGTATGACCACTGAACGAGTATGAAAATACAAGACAAAATAAAATAAAACGTATCGCCGAGTCATTAAAGTAATTTTTAGTTCAAAGAAAATATTTAATGGTTAGATTTAATATTACCACAAGTGAAACTTTTAAGAAAGAAGAAAAATCGGAGCACTGTTAAAACTGAAGAGGCCCTCAAACTTGGTTTCAGTGGAGACTTTTACGTAAAATGCTAATGGAGGGTGTAATTTTTTTTAAACTTGTTTGTTTAGATAAAAATCTCGCTTATTTATAATGTTTAAAAAAATCAGAATTCCCGTGTCTACATACCCGTCTGTATTTTTTTATACTATTATCCTATCTAAAATATTATAATTGCGAAAACATACTTTTCATACAAAAAAAAAGGTATTGTTCCATGGACGCGACGAGGTTGCGAGCAAAATATTTGTAATTTTATGAAGAGTTGAAGTTTTATAAGTTAGTAAGTATATAGAAGGTTATCTCTGAGATTAATAAAATTCAATCATTAATTTCAGAGATTAATCTTGCAACAATATATAAAATTCTTTCAACAATATTAAGAAGTTCAAGTTTAATTTAGAGCGAAGTCGCGGACAAATTCTAGTATTAATAAGACTAATTCGATTTCTTCAATTCTTTTCAATATGCTGGTATTATTTTCTTTCATTCTTCTTTTCTCACTAAGTAATATTTATCGTACTTAATTAAATAGAGTCCCTTGCACTCTTGCCAGGAAGTGCATAACTCAATAACTCAGGCTGCATTAGTGGATATCATTTTATATGCACAACTGACTTTAAGTGCCAAACAAATTCGGTACAATTTGTACAAATTTTATACCATTCTTCATTTTTGTAAAAGTCATTAGATAGGCTGACGGTCCACTAGATGTCAGGTGGCTACCATCTACCATCTAGGCTACCAAGTGCGCTTACGACTTTAGTAGGATTGAGGATAAGATACTCACTCACTTACCGAGACACATCACCCATGCTGCTATTTTACGGTGATCTTCTGTCAAGGGTCTTCTGTCAACTGCAGCTAGACGGCCCCTTACAAAAGACAGTATGTGTGCTTTTGTGTTTCGGTTTTCGAGTGAGGGAGTCCATTTCCCTAGGTAAATTAGGCTCTTGCATCACTTATTCGTTCAGTGCAGTTGCAGAACGCTATTTGATCACGTATGTTTACAAATCAGGAACAACCACTAGCGTTAATTCTAATTTTATGGGCGTACACAACATTAATTTGCACTGGCTTTGTGAGCGAAATATTATCCAATATGGAGTATAAACGAGCTGTTATCGCGGTTAATCGAAGTGAGGGTAGGTCATGAGTGTTACGGATTGAAGCCAGAGTGGAAATTTCCAATCTACCCTCATTGGAAATTCCTGGTGTGTTTATCCTGCGTACGCAATACTATTTTATTGATCAAATCCACATGAATAAATTATGAAAATCAGCATGATATTCAATACAGCATATTAGAGCGAGTACACATTGAGCGCTTGGCGTTGCGTTAGAACTTCATAGTTATCAAAGTGCGCGTTAAGGTGTAATTCCGCAGGATGCGGCAGACTTTTGCAATATTCACTTGTATGAGACCGATTCCGACATTACGACTGCAATTGCCGCGCGACAGGACGTGGCAATTGGCCGCAATTGCAATCGTATGTCGGAATCGGTTTTATACAAGTGAATAATACCGCAAAGTACGAGTAATGCCGTCTGTCGTCGCGGCACATGCCGTTGCCGTATTCCGCTGCCGTTTGCCGCGTCCTGCGGAATTGTACCTTTAGCAAAGCGCGCGCTTCAAAACGCCTAGTGTGTACCAGATCTTATCCTTAATCCTACTATGACCGACAGCGCACTTGTAACACCTGTGGGATTGCTAGTTTTATCAACCAGTAAGCTCCTGCCATCTTGTAGGCCG
The DNA here is from genome assembly GCA_945859745.1 of Synanthedon formicaeformis. Taxonomy (NCBI): domain Eukaryota; kingdom Metazoa; phylum Arthropoda; class Insecta; order Lepidoptera; family Sesiidae; genus Synanthedon; species Synanthedon formicaeformis. The sequence continues at coordinate 1,375,405 of OX243960.1, read as the reverse complement.
TTAACCTGTCTATCAATCTTAAAACAAAAAAAAGTATAAAAATATGTCTCTTTCCGCGTTTGTCTGTCTCTATATCCGATTACTCCTCGTCAACCATGCAACGGATTTTGATGTGGTTTTCAATAATGGAAAGAGCGAATAATGAGGAAGGTTTCTGTCTAGAATATGCAAAAAAAATTGCAATGGTGCAAAGCCGGAGGTCGCTAGTCGTAGATAAATAGAAACTGTTGGTTTATACCGATGAAGATGAACTTTAAAACGGCCAGTTAAAGCACATTCAGTTTTGTCAGTGAACCGAACGTTAACGATTCAGTGCATATGCGTTCAAGTGTATAATCTGAACGGATTATTATTATTACGTAAAAAAATATATTTAAAAATTTAAATTCACACATAGTGATATTAATATTATAAAGAGAAAAGAATTTGCAAAATCGGTCAAACTTAGTGGACCGATTTTGAAAATTCTTTCACCTATAAAAAGCTATATCAGCGAGTACATTATCCTTACTAATATTATAAATTAGTTGCGCATTTCACCATGAGTTAGATTTTTGATGGATTTTTTTATATCCATACTAATATTATAAATGTGAAATTTTTCATAGACATTGTCAGATACCGAAAAGGACATAAACCTTCCATCCAAGAAAAAAGTTAAGTTCCTGAGGGATCATATTTTTTTTTATTTTTCAAAGCGGATGAAGTCGCGGGCACTACCTTGTATTTATATAATTATTATTATTAAATCCTAATTCTGTTTTCTCCTGGACGAAGCCAGGAGCTGTTCGCTAAACATATATTTAACATCGCTTTCCGCATCTGTCTTGTCTGTTTGTATATCCGCTACGCAAGTATTTTGATGAGGTTTTCACCATCGGTTACATAATTTTCAACTATTCAACTATTGAAATCAAGTAATACTATTTTTATAAAAATGTTACCGGACAGGCAGACATCAATAATTCACTGCCACGAGGACACACACACATCTTATCTGTTTGTTTTTATTAATTGACTTGTGTCATTTTGTTTTTGTTGTTTCTGTTTCTTATGTAATGTCATGTTACATATAATGTCCTTCGTGCAGTGAATAAATCTCTTTCTTTCTTTATTTTCTTTCAATGAGATTAAACGTTTCCTATTGGCAACTACAAACACCCAAAGAGACATATAGACGTCAGTAAAATGGTCGCATATTACTTATATTAAATATTTAATATAAGTATAATGCGACCATTTTATTATTTATTTTATTTTTTGTTATTTATTTTACCCAAATATTTAAATAAAACAAATAAATCCAAATCGTTACGAAATTCATATAACATTTTTACATAATGTTTATTAATTACTCTATTAACGTCTCTGTTTAATGCGGTATGTAATTTGATTTTGAGCCTTTTAATGCGAGGCCTTTGTTAATTACTTTTTTTAATGTGTATCGTTAATATTTATACACCGATGTTCGCAACGTGCACACGCAAAGCCTCGGGTCATCTGGTTAACAAACTGTCACGACCTTTGCTCTGTGACCTGACCTATTACGTCGAGCCACTGTTTTCCAACAACCCGTTATATTTACACACTTCGTCTTGTCGCGAGTTAATTGCGAAACGCGTCTTTGTCAAATATACGCGAGGTGGCAGCACTGTGCTTGATTAGTTTTTTCTACCATAGAGTAAGTAGTTACTGGTTAAGTAACTATTTACTCTATGTTTCTACTGTGTTTCATAGGGAGATATTATCAACAGAATTTGTAAACTTTGTAGACGTTATTGGCAAAATATGAATGAATGAATATACAAACACAATATTCTGTTTATGTTTATCGATACCTACATATATTGTAAACTTTAAGACGTGAAACACAGATGTGAATTTTATAGATATTTAGTCACTTATTTGTACAGTAAGTTGTGTGGATGAGTTTCCTTCACTCCAATTGACAAAGTAACTTATGAAGTCAAAAAAAAAACGCATAAAAGGTGGTTACTGATGCCAATATTTAGTTGTAATTTTCAAAAAAAACTAATGAAATCCAATGAAAGTTAAAGTGTTCTTCATAAGAGATTCATAAATCAAATACTAAATAATTACGTCGTGCCACTGTTTTCCAACAACCCGTTATATTTTCATACTTCGTCTTGTCGCGAGTTAATTGCGAAACGCGTCTTTGTCAAATAGATACGAGGTGGCAGCACTGTGCTTGATGAGTTTTTTCTACTGTGTTTCATAGAGAGTCTGTTGATAATAGACTTTTTAGATTAACTTACTTCTTAGTGTTAAGTAGTCAGGTCTCCTTAGGTCGAGTGGCCGTGTGAAGAAATTTCAATTTACTGCTCACTATCTGATCCGACATTCGCTAGTCGTTGCCCTGTCAATTTCATATAAAAATATCATCTAAATTTCCAGTTTTCCCGTAGATTTTCCAAAAAATTGTCACACAAACCTTGTCCTGACAATTACGAACACAAAAAATATATATCAAAATTCAAAATCGGTCAGACTGTTCTATTTATCAATACTAATAATAAATCTGTAAGTGTAGGTATTGTATGTATGTTCCTCCATAAATCTAGGGCCTCTTTCACGAACTAAAAGTAAAGTGTTGATTAGTTACTTTTAGAAATCATTTTCTGTTTTTTTTTATTTTCTATTTAATGTTTGGGACGTTTACCGTACAAACAAAGGTATATCAGCTAAATTATTCCCGGTGACAGGTGACTTTAAGTGACGGTATAGCCTACTTGACGTTGGTGAAATAAGCGCTTAAACGAATTAACTGATTTTCATGAAACTTGGTAGATAAACATTTAGACGTACAGGACACAGGATAGGCTACTTTTTTTCTTTTTCAACGCGGACAAAGTCGCTGGCGCCAACTAATTTATAAAAAGTATTATGTGAGGGTTTTAATAATTGTTATCTTCTGTACAGCAATACACAATATTAACGCCAATCCTTTTTAATTAAATGGGCCTAAATCCCTTGTTCGTCGTAAAATCTTAATTTGGAAATCGATCTCTTATCAGACTACATTCATAATAAAGTGCCACTTTCACTGAAAGATCCATTTCGTATTAAGTTTACAATTAAGAAAATTAACATTTTAAGAGGGTTAATAAAATCTCGGTGCCGTTTCAATAATGCCCCATAAAACGGCCAGAGGACAAAATTAAAATTGCCAACGCTTACGAATCATCCAATAAAAAAGCAATTAACCAGGATTTTATTATCTCTATCATCGTCGTAATACTATCACAAGTTCGTACATACTTGGTAAAATATTTATGAAATTTTTATAGCTCATACATTTTTAACAGTCATTAAAGTTGTTATTTTTATTTTTAAATGATCTCTCCGCAACAGTACTTTTCTTGGATAAAAGACACCCTATGTCCTTTTCTGAGGGCGTGAATTTCATAATTGGGTATTTGAATTAATTTTTTTTTGTGATAAATGAAAAGATCATATATGTTTTATAACAAAACTATTTTCTTTTTTCGCAATAATTCAAGTTATATCAAAATAAAAATTAATTTTTGAATCCAGTACCGAAAACGCGTATACCGCTCCCGAACAAACCCGAGCGCGCGTGACGTCAAAATGTTAGCTTTGTCAAGTTACGAACGCTGTAGGTTCTAACATTTTGACGTCACAACCACACAACTATGGTGACCAATCTTGGCGCGTTCATAGTCACATGATTTTTCTTTAAATTTTAACAATTTTTAATTATTTATAATTAATAGAAAAAAAAATTAAGTTTTTTGCATTAAATATCAATATTATAAATAATAAAGTTTTAAAATACATAAAAATAGCAATATTTTTTTTCAAATTCCCAATTGGTTGAGAGATTAGAACAACAAGGCACCTGGACGACGGACTCACATCACAGCTTCTGAAAGCAAGAGAAAAACCTATACTTAAAAACCTTGCATTTTTTTTAAGTTTATTATATTAGTTTTTGTGCATAAAATTATAAAACTCTTAAAGGCATCGACTAGTCTATAAATAAATGTTAAATCATTAACATGATAATCTAATTTCTCAGTGTAACGAACACCCAGGAAAGACGTTTGCATTGTTTCAATTAATTTTTCGTTTACATTGCTCCGTATCAGCGTAGGCTCTATAATAATGCCAGTTTAATTAAAAGGGACAGCTCTAGAAATTGGTACAAATGATTCTATCGACGAACCTAATGGAACAAAAGCGTGCAACATTTGCCGACCAATTTTCCTTACAGGAAATATTCTTGGTTTAAATTTTTCTAGTGTATTAAATGATTTTTTTTTTGTTGTTTTTGCAGTATTCGGTTGCTAGTACTTTTTGTAGGCACATAAAATTTTGAGATATTTTTTTATGTGTCGAAAACGGTTTTTGAGAAGGGAAAAAACCATTAAACTCGCGACACTGTTACCGTTACTGTTGACAATTATAAACGAACACACTAATTTCAAATAAAAATAGATATTTTCAGTATAGATGAGCTACTGAGAGCTTACTCTTTTCACTAGAAGTGGGTATTATAATTTTTGTAGTAGTAGTTTATAACAATGAATAAAAAAACACTTAATTTAAAAGTATTTCCTGCACAATAAAATATTTCCTGACGATTCAAAAAATAAGCACGTAAATTCAAGTTCTCACTTCTGTCGGCACTACCGGAGTGCCACTGTTTTTTTTTTCTAAATATTCGGTGAATTCCTAGTCAGATTTCTATAAAAAAAAAATTAAAAGATGTCTACGAAGCTGGGGGAGAGTAGCTAGTAAACAATATTTGTCTATCTATATCTGAAGTAATCCATAAACAAGGATAGGGATAATTAATGTAATGTATAATCCGTGTAATACATTCCGAGCCTCTGTAAAACCCATGTTCGCTTTGTATAAAATATTCGCGGTGTCGTTTGTCATCACGTCTCGCTAGCCATATGTCCTTTTGGGTTTTATATTATGTTGTTTATAAAATATTTACTAATATAATTCCAATTTTCTGTTCTGCTGCTGACATTGAAAGTACTCATCCGCTTTAAGAGCGGGTATAAAGAGAAATAGTCAATCCTAGATTTGAATTTTATCTAAGTAAACAAAGTCTAATTTAATTAATTTTTTTAAGTAGATAAATACATTATAAATGAAAGTGACTACTGTAACAGAAAACATAATATAATGAAATTTTCTCGATAGAAAAAAATCACCAAGTGAGCTCTCATTTCCATCGATTTTAGTTTTATTTTCAAAATGACACACATTACAAAGCCAAAAGTGTATCAGTAATTTCACTTCACATATTATCTAAGGCTGTTACAATTTTTCATTTGACATTGTAGTTTACAAATAATTAATATTTAATACTTTTGGCAGTTATAACATTTTTATTGAGCGAGTTGCGCTATCTTCCGTCGCATGTTGTGCGTAGTTCTACGTATTTTGTGTCACTGTCATGTCCAAGGGGCCACGCGGGTGAAATTACAAATTTTGTTTGCTTTATACCCACTCTTAAAAAATCTTTCATCAATAGTTAGAAAAGAATTTCAGGTTGAAAATAGGCTAGAAATATCAATAAGGCACACTACTAAGTTATCTAAAAATAAATATATAACGCTTGGCAAAAGTATAGTGTCAGGCGTTGTATTTTTTATTATTTTAATGCGGACGAAATCGCGCGCACCAGCTAGTAAGTCATTCAGTGAAATGTATAGAAACAAGCAATACATTTATTAATATTACCGAAAGTTTACATAATAATACAGCTATTCAAACGACATTATACCCCATTCAGACTACAACAACCTCTAAAAAGCTTAACGTTAACGTAGATGGGTCGTAAAATGTTTAATACGAACCCAAATGCACAAAACGAAACTCACATTGAGTCGTAACGACCGCTCATATATCATATATCTGTTCAAGTGTTGCCCACGTATACGCCATTTAACAATATAGCTATTGTTGCCATTTTAAAAATAAAATAATCCATACTAATAATATTATAAATATCCATACTAAATGTATACTTATAAAGTCGTTTGTGCTGACTGAGTTGAGTATCAACATTCAGCCAAAACTACTAGGTTTAGAAAAATAATTTTTAGATTTTGTTGCCTGCTTGTCTGTGAACGCTAATCTCAAAAGCGCCTTAACGGATTTGAATGAAATTTGGCACACATATAGTTTATTACTTGGATTAACATATGGGATACTTTTTATTCTAGAATTTTTTTAAATTCCTGTGGGATTTTAAAAAAAACAAACTACAGTCGCGTACAACTACAACAAACTATAGCTTAAAATAAATTAGTTATATAATCTTTGTCATCTCTTCGCAGATCTGCCGAAGACCACGAGCAACAGAATAGTCTCAATCCTGGGTCTCTTCGAACTGTCCATTGGGGACTCTCCTAGGGTCGATGGATTATCAGAACTGGCTGCTGCAAGATTGGCTGTGGCACATGTAAACAGAAGAAACCTCTTACCTGGATACAAGCTTCATCTCATCACCAACGATACAAAGGTAAAAACGTTATCATCATCATCAATACTGATGTATTGATAATAATAATAATAATAAATCTGTAAGGGTTGGTCATGGAGTATGTTACTTTTGTTTTCAGAGATATCGTGTTTATAGGCTCTATACATGATACTGAAACTAATGACCATTTTTAGAATTTTTCTGTATGTATGTATGTATGTATGTATGTATGTATGTATGTATGTATGTATGTATGTATGTATGTATGTATGTATGTATGTATGTATGTATGTATGTATGTATGTATGTATGTATGTATGTATGTATGTATGTATGTATGTATGTATGTATGTATGTATGTATGTATGTATGTGTGTGTGTGTGTGTGTGTATGTGTGTGTATGTGTGTGTGTGTGTGTGTGTGTGTGTGTGTGTGTGTGTGTGTGTATTTTTTTTTTTACTTGAACACTGTGATGTATAATTGAAAATTCTTGTTTTGAGGGTATAACACAAAATCCTTTGCTCAAATTATTAGAGTGCCTAGTTCATACCTTATTGTCACCCAAACTATTAAAAAGATTAATTAACATTGCTTAATTAACATTTGACTATTAAATTCAGAAAGCCATTCGAAATGAACACCGAAAATTGGCTACAACTTTTAATTAACTTGCGACAAAACTTAATTGGAGCTTATTATAAACAAATGTCTAACAAACAATTTATAAAGTAGATTTTTATGTTATAAAATGGTTGTATTTGAAGGCCTGTTGAAACAATGATCTAATTCTACCTAAACTTTTTACATAGTAAAAATTATGTCTCTCTGTATATTTATTTATTTTTATTATTTATATGTATGCTCAGATCTTTTAAAATACTATGCAAAGGATTTTATTGCAGTTTTCACTAATGGAAAGCTCAAACTAAATAAGAACTATAATATATAAATATATATATATATAAAAATATATATATATATATATATATATATATATAAATAATAACAGTTTTACGCATTGAAAAATGAAAATATATAATATGAGTTATGATAAGGCCTTTATATGTAACATCTTTATAGATGTGATAAGCCACTGGTGTTAAATTTTTAAAATTTTTAGATTATCCCTCCGAAATCAACAATTTTTCAGGGTAAAAAGTATCCTATATATTACTCCAGGTAATACACTATCTGCCAAATTTATCTGTTTAGTCGTTTTTTGCGTTTTGTAGTAAGAAACAATTAAAAATTTCCCATTTTTTATATTTAGAATACAACTTTAAATAGACAAATCCTCTTTAAAGAAGAAAGATTTTGTTTGGAATTAAAATTTTAATTAATATAATTATAAAAACTAAAGTACATTAAACGCGGAATTGAAGGCTTCGTTTCGTTTTGTGTTCCAAAAAAATTTGAACACTGGTTGGCGTGACCCAGCCATTAGCGTAATCGAAAAGGTTTCCAGTATACAAATTGCTTCTCGATTTTCTGAACCCTTCTTTATTGAGGAAAATGGATTTTCCCTTGTAAAAAAATTGATACACTAATAAATAAATCAATTTCTCCATTGGAGCTGTTAATTGCCAACAATGAAGTAGTTAATTGCTTTTTCCTTTTGTTAATACGGTAGGACCTTCTCTTGGTTTAATAAAATCGCCTTTTCTAGTTCTTCTATGCTACATAATTAGTTCTTTTAAGAGCCTATTTTCCAACTCGAAAGCTTACCAATTCCATACTACGTAATTCCAAGATTACTCTATAGTAATTGGTCGTAGCAATACATATAAAAAAACATGACATTTCTGAGATATCTGAGAAGGTTTGGATGGAAACAAAAAGTGAAATGTCTAGATTTTGTGCCATGTTCGCCAAAAATGTATTTCTATGAAAAAAATCCTAGCTATAATGTACTTTCTTGGATACCCGGCATGCATTGACATGTCAGCCTATGTATGTCACCTCCTATTTTTAAAAAAAAGTTGTTTTTTAGTGTGATCCAGGAGTGGGAGTGGACCGATTCTTCCACGCACTATACACGGAGAAGGAATCAAGAATGGTGATGCTGCTTGGAACAGCTTGTTCGGAAGTAACTGAAAGTATCGCTAAAATTGTGCCCTATTGGAATATTGTTCAGGTATTTTCATAATATGATCTTATTTCTGTTTATACCTAGTTTATAATAATACTATTAATACTATTCTTACTAATATTATAAATGTGAAGGTGAGTTTGTTTGTTTGTTGTTGTTGATCACCATGAAATTTTGCATACACGTTGTCTGAGGACACCAGAAAGGACATAGGGTACCTTTCATCGTTCAACGCGGACGAAGACGCGTACAAAAGCTAGTAATAATATGTAGAGGTCCGAAAATCTCATTACACAAAATTATTTAAATTAATAATGACGATCATAAGAGTTTCTTGTAGAAACCTAATTGATAAATAAATATTTTGATTTTGATTTTGATATGCTAGATTCCCTATTGACTAGACAGAACCATTGCTACAGTGGGGACTCTATCAAGCAAACTTTGACATCTTCGCAACGGGTAGAGTACGATTTAATACCATTGGGGAACAGCTGACGCCAAAATTCTAATAAACCAATTTTCCTCTTATTGAATTGGTGACAGAGTGCAATTTGCTGTGCATCCACTGGCAGCACTAGCTCTTCAAATTGACGCAGAACTATGGATAGTGATGGGAACTTAATTAGGTTTGAAACGTTCAAACACCAACATTATAATTTCATACAAACTCACTTTCGCATTTATAATTTAGTCAAAATTTATACAAAATCTGTTCAATCTCTTTATTATATTAACTAATGGAAAAATCAAAGTAGGTAAATAAAGGTAAAGATACTAAGATACTATGTCTGAAACTACTAAATCTGAAAAATTAATTTTTAAAGTTGGCCCTTGAATAAATCTCTGAACCTTAGACTCCTTAACCAATGGGCTTATTTTTTTTTCAGACCTTTAAACTCCTTTAATTACTAAAGACAAAAAACAAATAACCATTATTAACTCATAGAAATCATAAAAATTATACGCTAAGATTAAATAATAATAAAATTTGGAAAATTTTAAATTTTATATGGGTGAGCGAACTGTGTAATAGTAACGCTTGTTACTATTATTGGCAGCTCTATGTTGACACAAATTCTGTTGTAACTTCTGCATCATTTTACTCATACTTCACGGTACTTCAGTACTTCACTATTAAGAATCAGAGCGAGCACGAGGCACTCGACGTTAGCACGTACGGGCCGATGTTTGGCTACGGTACGTTTGTTTTGCACGCCAAATCGAGTTAGCATTGCAAAGCTGTACGGTATTACTGCAAATGTAAGGTACTACCATGAATTTAACCAAACTTAAATTCATGGTAAGTATGGAAAGAGTGATATATTATACAAGAATTTCCTATATACCATATATACGAGAATATTAAGCGTAGATATAAGTAGAAGTCGCGAGCAACAATTAATCATAATCAATCAATATCAATACTAATAATAAATCTGTAAGTGTAGGTATTGCATGTATGTAGGTCCCTCCATAACTCTCAAACGAATTAACTGATTGTCATGAAACTTGGCTACTTTTTCTTTTTCAACGAGGACGAAGTCGCGGGCGCCAGCTAGTACTAGATAAATTTACTAGTTGACGTTATATTTGTAATACATATAGGTACTTAATAATATAGAAAATTCAAAACAAAAACTGCCGATAGAAGGCTTTGCTTTGTACATCCTGTCTGTACCCACTGTAGATACGTGCCAAGGGATTAGTCTATATATTATTTTGAATCAATCGAATTTGTGTTATATGTAAACACATTGATATTCTACAGACATTAGCAAATGAGTGTCTACATTCACTGTTATTGCACTAGCGGGTACCCGCGACTTCATTCGCCTCGATTCAGTTTTAACATTTTTAAAATAAGAAATTTCCTATCTCTTCAATTAAGAAATAGGGTTTAGCATAGAGAAATACAGCACACAATATGTTGTTATAACACAGTGGTCCTCTGTAAGGGGGTGGGTGATTACTACCACCCTGACTGTGAAACGCTAAGTGCTCCGCCACTACTTGTTAGATCCTGAGTCGACTATACATTTTCAAAGTTGGTCCTGGCGGGAATCGAACCCAGAATCCCTGAAATACAGCGTTAAACCGAACACCAAACCACTCGAACAAGGGGCTCGTTAAGAAACAAGTTTATATACATCCCAGCCCAACTGAGTCAGATACAATACAGAGTACACTGCAAACTCTTTCTGTAATAAAATGTCTGGATGCATTTAAGAGCTTAGATTTTGGTTTACTCTATAGGTATCCTTCGGGTCTACATCACCAGCCTTAAGCGATCGCTCCGAGTTCCCTTTGTTCTGTCGTACAGTCGCACCTGACTCATCGCATAATCCTGCCCGAATCGCTTTCATCAGGTAATTACTTATTATAATATTATTACACAATTTAACCTTGAGAACAACCCAGAATGCATCGCCTCCTTAAGCCAAAAGGTAGCCTTCAAATGGAAGCTATACTGAGATTTCTAATTACATCTAAGGAAACTTTTGCCGTGTGTTTCATTTTCCATAACATTGCAATTCGATTTGCAGAGACAGAAGATATACCGATTACAGAGTGCAGCAAGCAGGCTGACGGTCAGCTACTGTTTTAAAACTAAGATGCAGATCCTGGCACAAAGACTCAAAATTGCCAATCTATGTGTATTTGATAAGACACTTCGGAAAGTTGCTCAGGAGTTGCATGAACTCATACCGCCTTCCCCTTTCTTCCATTGTACATACAGACGTACGGCTGGTTACCATCGCCATATTGTCAAAATCCCTCCTTTTCGGATCAAGTGCTTTGGAACATCCTTTATAATGCGCACTGCCAAGGTTTGGAACTCCCTGCCTGCGTCTGTATTTCCGAGCTCATATAACCCAAACATTTTCAAATTTCGAGTGAATGAGCATCTTCAGGGTGAGCTCGCTCCATAATAGGCCTCATCTTGCTAGACACCTGATGTTGGATAAGCCATCTCTAATTAAAAAAAAACCTTCGTCTATAATCACAAGTAAAGCCATAGAGAAAAATACACTGCTGCTGACGTTAATAAGCTAAATGATATGGGTAAAGGTGGAAGGGTGCATCACTTATTCATGCATCTAAACAGAACAGAACATGGTTTTACATTTCTAAGGGATGGTTATTGCCGAACGGGCTACCTAGTGCGAGACTGTATAGAAACTCATTATTCCGTGCAACTACTAAATATTTTAATGTAATAATTATGGAAAAATTAACTTTCGATTTTCTTTTCTTTTAAAAGTACTCATTCTTTTTGTTACGAGCAATTATAACAAAGACTTATCTGTCCACTTTGTGGGTGTACAAAGTGAGTAACCTACCCTGCGCTTGCCGGTCCCTTATATTAGGGAAAAGTCTCGTTATAAAAATTTATACATATGGTCTAAAGAACTAAGTCATAAATGAACTTGTACCATTCCTATGTAGACAGTTCGGATGGGACACTGTGACGGCATTCTCTCAGAATGAAGAGGTGTACTCCTTGGCTGTGAACGAACTGGTGACCCAACTGGAAGCTGCCAACATTACGTGCACAGCCTCGATAACGTTTGCAGAGTCTGACTTCAAAGAACAGTTGCAGCAATTGAAGGTAAACCTGTAGTACTTCTTAATAAGAGATGTAGCCTCATATAACTATGTATTTTTTTTATACTATACTACTAATATTACAAAACTGAAATATTCTATTTCTATAATATTATAAAACTGAAGAGTTTGTTTGGTTGAACGCTTTAATCTCAGGAAACTACTGGTTCGAATTGAATTTTTTTTTTGTGTTGGATAGTCCATTTATAGAGGAAGGCTTTAGGCTATATAACATTTTTAACGCAGACGAAGTCGCGGGCACTAGCTAGTGTAGGATATTTTTATGCTATCAAATTTAAAAGCGGGCGAATGCACGGTATACAGCTAGTAATAAATATAAATAAGAGCAGTTACATTACGCTATCATCTTCAATTTTTATTATAATTTCAAAACCACAAATTATTTTAATTTCGAAACTAATTTCGAGTTGACTTAATGAATACCGTCTACAATTTATTCCATGTTCTCGTACCTATATTGTTTTAATCTCAACTCTTCAGACTACTTTATCTAAAACCTAATATAAAAATTCATTTTGCCAGATGGAATCCCAAGAGATTTTACCTATCAGCATAAAATATTCATACTTGAGCCATATTTTATGTAACTTACTCTGTTGATACAGTATCCTTATTGAAATATTTCTCTGTGGAAATATCTTATAATACTAAAAGAGGAATTCTTCTATGCCACGACGATCTTGTAAACGGCTCTAAAGATTTTGACGATAATCTAGGGTTACAGGTTTTTTAGGTCTAGAAATCGATCTGTCAGGGTCTTATCTTCGAGAAAATTCGTTTTAGGTAGTTTTTTTTAATGGGACGCTTGCTACAGCTAAGGCCATCTAACGCCGAGCGGGCGAACTTAATACTTTTTGCTACTTATTATTACACTACTCGATAACAGATGGCGTTTGGATCGGATACCCCGAAATCAATCTGACAGGGTCTTATCTTCGAGAAAATTCATTTTAGGTAGTTTTCTTTTTAATGGAACGGTCACAAAAGTAATACCGCTTGCTCGTTTATTTATAATATTTTCAATTATTAATTATTAATTCAAGTACCTATTCTTGAATTTTTATTTCTATAATGTTTCATAGACTTTCTTTCTTACATGTAAAAAAATTTTAACCTTTACATGTAAAATGTATAGAACGACGTCTTTGTCTGCCTTTATAATATTTTAACATTTTTTAAGTATGTCTTTGAAATTTCATAGTTCATTTTGTGCGCAACTTATAAATTCAGTGTAGATAAGAAAACGGAGCCGCTCTCCGCCTTTTCAAGTGCATTGTGTAAGTTTTCCTTTGTTTCAAACTTTTCAGTCAGAAGAATTGCTATTGTTGGAGCCTTTGTTGAATATCTACGCAATTTATTCATGTTTACCCGCTACGATCTACAAGTTAGCAATCACTACGCCTATTTAACTTGGGCGCTGCGCAACGCATGCGAAAACGTCACTGACCTGTATACCACTGGACAGTCTGTCCCATAGAAATGACAGTTAATCTTTTGTGCCATTTTGAAACTCCGCCCTCGATTGTCCCGAGAACTAATTTTGACGTTTGCGTATTTTTATGCTATAGATATGTATATGTATAGATATGTATAACACTAATTTTAGTTCCATGGACACTCGTTCTATAACCTACAGCTCCATAATGGCGTTTTTCAAATAGGCACAAAAATAAAATTTGACAGCAGCCTTTCCAATGGTATATATTACAGGTCAGTGGCAACAGTAGACACTTTTTGCTAGCGTGAAATAATAGCATGATTCGGTGAATTCCTATCCCTATCCTTATTCCTTTGACGACACATATTTGGTCTAGTGGTTAATATCCCTAGCTGTTAACCAAACGGTCGCGGGTTCGAATCCCGCTTGGGGCAAAATGTTTACGAGTTAACATTTACCTTTGTACCTGAGTCATGGATGTTTGTATCTAATATGTATGTATTTACAAAAAAAAGTAATCTTAAATCTATGTAGTATATCAACTGTCTGGTATCCATAATACAAATAGTTTCTTAGTGTGGAACTAGATGGTGCTGTGTGGAATGTGTGAAGATATATATTTTTATTTATTATTTATTTATTAGGTACTATGGTCGGCAGTGCACCGGGAAAAGAAATAATTATATTGGAAAGGAATAGAGAAATGCGCTCTAACATCCCTTACTCACTTACCGAAACACAACAGCACATGTGCTGTTTTTTCACGGTGGTCTTCTCAGAGGGTGGCTACTGCCTCCAGACGGGCTGCCCAAATTACTGCGAAATTTGATAACTTGAATTAATACCTGAACTGATTTCAATGTAATAAATAAATCCTAATTGTCAATTAATTAGTGAATAAAACTCAATATTGGAGGATATCATCAAAGGAGGTTGTTAATTTTTCGCCCAAATGAATTAAATAAATTTGATTGGATTTATTTCATCAAAAGTAATATTGAGGTCGTCGGATTACATCACTGGCTTATTCATTTATTAAAGTTTATATTAATTGCCTACATAATAAATTTATTGGCCTTTTCTTAAATTATACATTAGTTTTTCCTCGCGCTTTTTTACTACTATGATATTTAATCACTAGTCAGTTAAAAGAGAAGTAGTAGCTTCTTCTTCTTATACCAACCACCTCGCTGCTATGGAATTGTAATATTTTTTTTTGTATTTTTATTATTTACTAGCTGGCGCCCGCGACTTGGTCTGCGTCGAAAAAGAAAAAAGTAGCCTAACCTGTGTCCCGTACGTCTAAAATGTTTATCTACCAATATTCGTTTAAGCGCCTCTTTCACAAACGTCAAGTAGGCCCAACTGTCATTTAAAGTCACCGGTAACCGGGGATAATGGAGCTGACCCAAACATTAAATAAATAGAAAATAATAAAAAAATCGGCTATCGAATGATGTAGTAAACCAAGTGCATAATTCAATATAACAGAAAATGATTTATAAACGTAACTAATCAACATTTTAAATGTAGTTTGTGCAAGAGGCCCTAAGAGTTACGGAGGAACATACATACATAAAATACCTACACTTACAGATTTATTATTAGTATTGATGATAGCCTATGTTACTCCCTGATAACGTACAGCTTTCTAAAGGTGAAAGAATTTTTAATATCGTTCAAATAATTTTTGAGTTCATTCATTACAAACATTACAAATCTTCTATCTTTATAATATTATAATAATATGAATTCAATAGGGTGGGACTATTTGTGTTATCTTATAGTTAAGTAGGTAATATAGGTTTATTTTAATTTCTTGTTTCTTGTGCATTTGTTAATTTTGTCATTTTTATAATTTATGTAGGAAATTGATTTGTGTAATATAAATAATGTTTATTTTAACTTAGATTAGGAACAGATACATTGAATTAGGATTACTCCTGTAATGATGTATCATGTGTTTTGTAAATAAATAAATGAAAAAAAAAAATAGTAATATAAGTAAATTATTTTTACTAAAAATTAAGTAAAGTTCGAAAATAAATGGAATGAAATATCTATTGAAGATTTATAAAACTGAAATGCCAAAGCGAACCGTATCGAATCCCAATTTGAAAGTGCGAACGGGTGGGTCTCAATCGGTCTAGAACGCAATTTGACTTGTTATAGTTTTGCCTACATCGCAATATGGGTAGTATGTAAAATACCTAATTCTTATTTTGACAAAAACGCAAAACGACTAGTTAGTATATTTCCTAAATAGTACAACGACTTAAACGCAAAATGCCTGGACAGGTAACTGCAAAAGTTTAGTATTGCAAAAATGCAGAGTATCCTATTGTTTCCTATTATCAATCATCATCAATACTCAATACTAATAATAAATCTGTAAGTGCAGGTATTGTATGTATCTATGTAATATGTTCCTCAATAACTCTGATTTTCATGAAAGTTGGTAGATAAACATTTAGACGTACAGGACACAGGATAGGCTACTTTTTTCTTCTTCAACGCGGACGAAGTCGCGGGCGCCAGCTAGTAATTAAATAATATCAGTTGTGTGCACCTCATTGAAATCCGTTATGGCTGAGTTGGAATCAACGACAGCAGTCCAATCTTCAACATCCAAATGGTGAAGGCACACCCTGGCGTCAGGTGGGAGATAAAAGTTGTACTTGGTCAGTACCATTGCTCTGTGCAATTGAGGTATTGGAATGAGAGGTACCATGGAGCACACAAAAACATAATTGCTTTTTTTCAATAGGTAGTGCAAGCACGTCAAAGTCGTGCAAGTATGTGCAAGTCGCAAAATGTGTGCAGGCTTTTCCAGTTTTTTTCCACGCTTTTTTCACATTTACGGCACTGTTGTTGGCGTTGTACGCCACTGGATCTGCCACCGATGGCACGAAACGGTAGAAACTTCCGACTTGTGCCACTATCAATTTTAATGGGCTTTGGTTTACTGTAGACATTCAGTATAATTATTTATCAAAAATTAATAATACATAAAATAAATTATATATGTATGCTTGTATTCCATCCCCCATTTCACTTCGATTGGCAGAATAATAAAGTACCTATTCGGTTATAAGTAAACTATCTTTGTACCAATATGTGTGACAACGAGTCGAGTATAGATTCTGTTTGCAATTGTACATGCAAAAACAAAACACAGAACTAGGCAAAATGCGTCTTTGTCATTTTGTGTTTAGGGTGTTATGCGTTTTAGTATCTTTAAGTTTTAGACGTATTACGCGGTAGGCATATTGCGTTGTAGGCAACATTACAAACTAGTCAAATTGCGTTCTAGACCGTCTGAGACCCACCCGTGCGAACGTTTTCCACGCAACGTCAAATAAACCGAGAACTTTATCAAATATGCATCCAACAGATGGAAATACGCTATTCGCTATTTAATAAATTTCCACGGGAAAATTTTAGTCCAACCACATTCGGTTGAATTGCGTTTCGTTTTATATAAAGGCGTGCAATCGAAATATATTAACAAAATAAAAATTATTCCCTTTTTCATAGAAAAATTGTATAAATTACTAGCTTCTGCCCGCGACTTCGCCCGCGTAACTTTATAAATTATGTACTAAAACATTCCTCGAGAATCACTCTATCTCCTTAAAAACTAAAGGGCCATAAAACAAAAAATCCAAAAATGTTTTTATTGCAAAAATACAATCACAATCCTTCATATTGTATGTCATAAGACTTATGGTTGTTTTATTCCATATTTAGTGTATTTTGATCATTTTTTTATATATTCATAAGTAACTTATATGCTTATATCTTAAAGTACTTAAAACATTTAATGATACTTAAAAATACGCTTCTTACGATGTATAATATGCCTATATTTGATATATATCTAATAAGAAAAAAATATATAAAAAATAATTAAATTTTTTTCGTTTAGCTCTCCTGTAAAAAGTGTAGTTTTGATTTGTGGCCCTTTAGTTTTTAAGCAGCGATATGTAGTGATAATGTTACTTCTGAGTCTGAATTGAGCTAAAGCTTGTACATCGAACAGCATGGCTTTTTGTAGTACACTAGCGACCCGCTCCCGGCTTCACACGGGCGCAACTGTTTTCTGCAAATCTTATCTAATTACTTTGGATAGATCGTTGTTTTTAATAAAATAATTTGGATATTTTCATTAAAAATTAATATAAGAAAATAATTTTTATCGCCACTGTAATCTAGAATTTGATTTCAGGTTTTTATAGCCTACTTTTTAGTACCTACTACTGATTAGGTAATACCTATTTAGTAGTAAAAACAAAAAGAAATTTTTTTGCAGGCACTGGACACTCGCATCATCATAGGCAGCTTTTCTCAAGAGATGATCCCGAAAATATTTTGCGAGGTGAGTTGCTTTCGAGTGCATCTTCTTTCATACTTTTATTTTATTATTAGGTATATAGGTTTGCAAATCCTAAAAACTACAAAAATTAGAATTTCCACTATACCTTTTATCTTTAAAAAAATTGGCAAAGTATGTTTGCATATAAAAATGTCAAAATAATAATAATAATATTTACTATTATATAATAGGCTAGTATGCTCATTATTTATAAACCTATACAGTCTATATAATATTTTTTATATGGGGGTACATACAATTTGTAAATACGTAGAATGACTAAAGCTAACTCAACTTATTATACAAGCGAAGTCGCAGACAAAAACTAGTTAGATTATAAGCAACAAAAACGTTTGAGAGCGCAGGCGTTCAAGCTGGGAATGTTTGGCGCGGAGTACGCTTGGGTGGTAGCCGGCGCGCCGCCTCGTATCCGTGGTGCATCTCCATGCGCGCGCGCACATCTCGCTCGCGCCCTCGAAGGACTCATCTCGGTCACTGCGCATAGAGGCATCGTTGGCAACATCGTCTCTTATTCAGGACTGGTGAGTGACTGAAATTGAAAATTAAGCTAAAATTGCATGCCCAGCACATTTATTAATTGCTAGCTATGACCGCGAATTGATACGCGTGGTTTCGGAATAGCTCGTAACTTTTTTCTTTGTGAACCGATTGTAAACATTACATCAATGAAAATCGCATTCGAAACTGTTAAGCCGTTTCTGAGAATAGAGTGCACAAATGCACAGATAAACAACATTTTTTTACATGTTAATACATACGATTTATTATTTGTACTGGCAACATTGCGTTTCGCAGTCACAAATTCGGCATCCCATCTTAGTGTTATCCTGTGACGTTGCTTGTGTTGTAGGCGACGGTAGCCACCTACCATCAAGAGGACCGTCAGCTTACCTGCCGACATTTAAATTAATAAAATGGAAAAATCTCACTAAAATTTTGAAAAATTTTTAATGCCACGAAATATTTTTTTACCTAAATTTTGTTTTAATATCAAAATGAGAAAAAGTGCATGCTTCATAAATTTTAATAGAACTCTTCTCTTAGTAAAATGTACTTTTGCTTTTAGATATTCATGCCATTCTTCTTTTAGCTGTGCGTGGAATCCAAACAGTTGTTTGATAAGGAAAACATTAGATTTTACTGTAGTGGAAACAACGTGCAGTAAATTTTAACTATACGGCACGACTGCACGATTATCTTTAGTAACCGAAGGGTAACGACAGAAAAAAAGGTTGGCTATAAATCGCAGCTCCTGTTTCGCATTTTACTTGTGTTTAACTTGTTTTGTCCTAACTTCTTTTACGCAGTTGTCTTAGGACGTGCGGAACTGTCGATCCGTGATTTATTAGAAAACACGATAATTTAGGAAAACTACTACTCCTACTGTTATTGGCAGGTCGACACTGGATCTAGGCTGCTAATAGAAAGAGCAATAAACGAGAAAAAAAAATCTCCCTGTCTGCTCCAGTTGGTTTCTGAAATTAATTCTTCTGCACAAATTTTGATACGGTTTTCACCATTTTTGAAACAGCAATAAGAGTGAATATCAAAAAAATTGTACGTAACACAAAAGAAACACAATGGAATATTAACATTTCTGTAACACAAAGGAATATAAAGGTGCATCATACCAACAGTGTATTTGCTTACGGACATTATTTTATTTTTTACATTTTGTATTTTAATTTGACTTGAATAAATGTATTTTATACTAATCAACATTTGACATGACGCAAAACTATAAAGTTTAACACATTATGTAGAATAGTTAAGGTAGTTAGGTATTTAAAAAATAAACAAAAATAAAATAGTTTAAAAATCTTATTTATATTATCACTAATTAAAAATCTTAAAGAAAACAATCTAAAATGCAACATTTTGCAAGTAAAAACAATAGCAGTTTCTCCGGATTTTCTTGACTCAACTTTTGTCGATATCTTCATTGTCTCTCTGCTCCAGAAAGCACAAATTGTAACTATGGTTCTATCACGTAAATACACCAATAGAGATAATTATATAATTTTTCACATTAAAAACGGAAAAGAAAATGCCAAAATTGATTTTTTAAACATAAATGAAAAAGTATATATTTACTTAGGTAATGTAAACTGGTCTAAGTCTATTGATGTTTTTATATTTTTAGTTTTAGTTCGGTAAGTTTTTGAAGTTCATATTTCTTATATAAAAAAATTCTTTTTGTTTTTTTTTTATATTTAAGGCTTTTTAGTGCAGAGTCTATACATGGGCAATTTCGTACTGTGCTCCTCACGGTGTTTTTCTTTACAGTAAGTAAGAGCGATAAGTTAACGAAAAATTATGCAATCGAATGGCGAAAACAGCTTTCAAATCGGATCAGTAGTTCTTTATAAAATCGCGAAGATACATATAAACGAGAACCAACTTTTTTTAGTCGGTTTAAAATAAAAAAAAAAACATTACAAAATTATCATGAATTAATGGATCACAATGAATTTTTATTCATATAAATTTAATATTTTGAATGTAGAAATATACAACGTAAATATATTCAGACTACAACGTACATTTTAAAACGAAAAAATGTGTCACACTAAAGAAACATAATGGAATATAAAAATTGCCAATGTGTATGCACCCTTTTTTTGTGTGGCGTCACCCAATGGAAGCAAAATATAGCCTATCAAAACAAAAAACCACGCGCTACAAACAAAGTAAAAAGATTTTCACAATTCTTGTCTATTACACGATTTAGTTATTACAAATAGTATCATAAGATAATATATCTGTAGTAAAA
This sequence comes from Synanthedon formicaeformis, assembly GCA_945859745.1. Lineage (NCBI taxonomy): Eukaryota > Metazoa > Arthropoda > Insecta > Lepidoptera > Sesiidae > Synanthedon > Synanthedon formicaeformis. The sequence continues at coordinate 1,354,591 of OX243960.1, read as the reverse complement.
TCATTAAACTTACCTGAGATATTGCGTAACACAAGTAAATATTTTACAATGCAACAAAACGGTAACCTCACAAATCAAAGCAATACAGCAAAAGTAAGGTGGCTGACGTTTTGTTTTGTGAGGTTGAGTGGTAAATCGAGTGTTTCCGGATGTAAAAAAATAGGGATGCGTTTCGAAAGTGTATAACAGGACACATAATATCGTCACACAACGGTCGTCACACAAGGTAATGAAATATGGAGACATCAGTTTTACTTCAGTTTTCTTATTTATTACAACGTTTCTAAAGAAATAAAAAGGTTTCTTATGCACAGTGATCGTTTTCCAAGTACACTTTATAAAAAAAAACTGTGTTCGATGGATTATGAAAAAGTTATAATTTTTTTCTTTTAAAAGTACCACGGGAGACACTACTTTTTTGTATGACAAAAAAAAACTTCACTTCATTAGATTTGGTTTTTATTGTATTCCTTTGGACTAATTCAGTTGATCTGGTGTTTATATACCAAAGAATGAATATTGAAGCGCCTTTTTAAAAAATACGGCTTATTTATTCACCATAGGATTTTTTTACACCCGTATTAATATGGGGACATTGAGCTTTTTCAAAATGTACAATTTTTTTGATATCGCCTCATAAACGACGTAAGTTTGTTTAAGTATGTAACTTGCAGAAAGCAGTTTCACACGTGCGAATCCAGAGTGGGTCGCTTGTTTAAATCTAAATACGTATAAATGTACGAAACAATTAATAACATGTTATTATAAAACAACGTCCTCCGTCGCATCTGTCTGTCTGTTCGCGATAAACTCAAAAACTACTGCACCAATTTTCATGCTATTTTCACCAATGGATAGAGGAAGGTTTTAGTATATACATACTAGCTGGCGCCCGCGACTTCGTCAGCGTTAAAAAAGAAAAAAGTAGCCTATTCTGTGTCCTGTACGTCTACCAAGTTTCATGAAAATCAGTTAATTCGTTTAAGAGTTACGGAGGAACATACATACATACAGAAAAAAATTCTAAAAAGGTCAATTTAGTTTCAGTATCATGTATAGAGCCCATAAACACGATATCTCCGAAAACAAAGTAACTTACTCCATGACCAACCCTTACAGATTTATTATTAGTATTGATTTTACAAAGTTAGGCGGGCGAAGTCACGGGCAGCAGCTAGTAAGACTATAAATTACATTAAGTTTTGATTGCGAAAAGGATCAGGCTTCTGAACAATAAATATTTTGAAAGCCTTTCATGAAAGTGCTACTTAAGACCGAAAGGAGCTTTAGTTATCAAAAGCTTTAGTTGCTGGGCAGGTAGGTACTACCCAATAGTACTCCCTAGGAGGCAGTTTTTTCGCTTCAACTTGGAAGCTTAAAAAAGTCTTTTCTTATTTCGCGCAACCGTTGAAAGGTTGCAACCTTTATTGTTTATTTAAATAACAATGGATCTAAAATAGTATTGGTATGTTTTATTCATGATTTATTTTATTCTGTTGAACTTGTGAGCGGAAGTCACTGTTTCACAGTGAAATTGGTAGCCTGGTAACTATTATTAAATAATCATTAAAATATAATCACTTTTTAAGTAATGAAATTTTTTGTACCACATATTAAAAAAAAATACAGAAATTTAGGACGTGTTGTTGGGAGTTTCTTCGGAGCTTCTTCTTCCAGCGCTAACACATTCCGAAGCTTGGATGTAGTTTCAGACATTCAAAAAGAGAAATTTTATGTTCCTATTTTGAAATAAAATATTTTGAATTTTGAATTCAAAATATTTTATTTTGAATGAATTTATAATAAATAATGTATGCACATAACAAACGCTATGAATTTTTTATGCTTCGTTTCGAAACTCAGACGATTTGCCTCGTCTTATAAAAGAATATAGCGCATAAAGCGGCAGTACCAATCGAACCACAAAAATATTTTGTCAATACCTCAAAGAATTGGAGAATCTATACCAATATATAAAGCTGAAGAGTTTGTTTGTTGGTTGGTTGTACGCGCTAATCTCAGGAACTACTGGTTCGAATTGAAACATTCTTTTTGTGTTGGATAGTCCATTTATCTAGCCTATAGATAGGCTAGAGAACGCGGACGAAGTCACGGGCAACAACTAGTCTTGTATATAAATATAACAGAAAAAAATTGTGTGTGTCAACTCCGACACACGACTGACTCCTTACGAACGATTATAAAATTTAAATTTTCACAATTCGAACACGTCGAAAGAACATTGTTTTTTTTTTTTTTTTTTTTTTCAAATAATATTGTGGTTAGATGGCGCAATATCTCTGAAACTTCAGAGATATTCTAAAATATTCAAAAAATAGAACACATAACATAACGCATTCGTGTGACAATTCTGATTTTACTCCCATAAATTTTATATATATGCAAAAACTCCAAAAATTGTACGTAGAAAAATCGAAAACAGATTAACAAAATAACTATATTTTTAATTTTTAATACGAAACTTTATGTTTTATCAGAAAATACAGTTTTATTTGTTTGTTCCAGACAAACGATATGTTCCAACAAGCCATGGACGAAGTCGGTGTGCCTGTCTCTCCATACGCACCGCAGACGTATGACGCCGTGTGGGCAATAGCTTTAGCTCTAAGCAAGGCCGAGCTAATGTGGAGAAATCTAGAAATGTCAGATCACAACGGCACATTGCTCAAGGGAGGCGCTAAATTGGGATTGGGACATTTCGATTACGACAGGAAAGACATGGCCGTGGAGTTCTTGAACCAAATGGCCGGTTTAAGTTTCTTGGGAGTTTCGGTGAGTGATTTTTTTTTGTCATATTTTTTCACTTACCTATGTGTTTTTCTAACTTTTTTTCCTTATCAAAATATTTTCAACTACATAATTATTATATAACTGGCTTTTGCACGCGACTTCACCGGCATAACTTTATAAAATAAAAGCCTATGTTACTCGCTGCTTATATACGTAAAAGAATTTTCAAAATAGGTCCAGTAGTTATTGAGATTATTCAGTTTGTAAAACATACAAAAATGCAAATTTTCTCTCTATAGAAAAAATATCTATAGATATCTATATCTATAGTATAGACTAATATTATAAAGAGGAAAAATTTCTTTGTATGTTTGAATTGAATAGGCTCCGAAACTACTGGACCAATTTGAAAAATTCTTTCATCTATAAAAAGCTACGTTATCAGCTAGTAACATAAGCTACACTTTATAAAGTTAGACGGACGAAGCCGCGTGCAACAGCTAGTATAGAATAAGTACCTACATCTTCAGAATGTGAGTTTCGCGCAGAGAATTACCTATCGTCAAGCAACCCACATTTTCTTATTCTCGACTATTTCTCTTTTAAGTATGTAATATTTTTTTGTTGCGTTTTTATGTTTTCCAAGTCAATGTACGTACTTCATGGTAGGATTGTTAGGGGAGCCCACGATGCTAAATGTGGAGTCACTCGAGCGTCGTGGGGACCTATTGGACTTTGAAGATTGAATGATAAGAAGAAAAAAAGGTTATATGAAGTTTTTCATTTTAGCGGTGGGGTGAGCGTCTACAGGCGTTCAAAATTTTGTAGGCGCTGTATTTTAAAAATTCCTCCATATAATCGTGAGATTAAAAATCAACACGATCAGGAATTCAGACCGAACCGTCTGTATGAAAATCTGACGCGCTCGAGTTTACAAAATGGCAATCGTCAAAAATCTTTTTTGCATTTTCAAAAAGCTGCCACTTTTTACATCCGAATCGTCTGAATTTTAAATAGGAGCTTAGTTTAGGTTCACTTAACATTCCCTCTGAAAATCTGACGCACTCGAGTTGTATTTAAAATTTTATTCCAACCCCCACCAACCCCATCAACCAAACCGGCAGATTAATACATATCCGTTATTGGAGACACGTGGGAAATATACATTGGCAATATCCGATGCGCTCGAGTAAATCCAAAAATCCCCTCTTGGGCTCCCCTACCATCAGTTGTTATACATTTTTGTTATCCGACTTGTGTTTACGTCCGCACTGAGGGCACATTCGTTATACCCACGCCTTTTCTAAAGGTGTTTGGATTTTATTCTATTTTCATTTCGCTCTCAGAGCGCTCCTAAATGGGATTACCAAATTTACATAAACCATTCAAATCTCCCTTTATATAATAATTGTATCGCAATTTTTTTTTGTATTATTAGTAACAAGCTGGTGCCCGCGACTTCGTCCGCGTTCTGGACGAAAGGTACCCTATGTCCTTTTTGGTGTCCCAGGCAACGTGTATGCAAAATTTCATGGTGATCGGTTCAGTAGTTTTTGCGTGAAAGCGTAACAAACATTTATAATATTAGTAAGGATAAGGATAGCTGAACCCGGCTACGTTTCGCTACGGCATACTAAACACTGCCTTTATATTTAAACTACTAGCGGGTGCCGGTGACTTCGTTTGCATTGATAAATAAAAAAAAATACATAAGAAATATAACGCTTGACCTCTTGTTGCTATAAAACTTTGGACGGGAGTAAATTTTTTATTTTATTTTAGACTAGCTGGTGCTCGCGATTTCGCCGGCGTAACTTTGTAAATTATTCCCTTCCTCAAGAACCACTCTATCCATTGGTGAAAATAGCATGAAAATCGGTGCAGTAGTTTTTGAGTTTATCGCGAACATACATACAAAAAAGACAAACACAGCGGGAGACTTAGTTTTATAATACTGACTTTCTTGCGGTGCCTCTCCAACTAGGAAATGTTGGCGAGCAGCCTCTGTGTCTTTTGTTCTCAGGAATAATACGGATGTTATATTCTTTTATTTTTCTAAAATAAAAGTTGCTCCTTATAACATCAGCTAACTGCCAGTTAAGTTAATTTTTGTCTGATTGACCAAACAATGTTTCCAGGGTCCAGTCTCTTTTAATGGAGCGGATAGGATTGGCACATCAGCATTTTACCAAATACAAGGTAGGTAAGCTCTTCCCACAACTTCGTACGCGCGGTTTTCATACTCTTGGTATTTCGATATTCGATATAACTTAACAACGATTCACGATTAATTTAATTTTGTGTTGGTTTTAAAATCAGAGAAAACCGTATTCAAATCGGTTAAGCCGCTTCAGAGATTTTTGGCCTTTACCATATCGTGTGTTTCAGGAGGCCGTCCAAAGACGGTGGCCCTTTATGCCCACGGCAAGGAAGTCAGGTGTAGTGAATGCACCCGGCCGCAGTGGGGTGCTAGTGGGAGCGCCCCGGCCGCTAAAAGGGTGCTTGTGTTGAGGGTGGAATCGGTCTGGGGGCCAGCCAGGCTTATTGTGGCTGTACTTGCAGCAGCCGGAGTCGCTTTGGCTATTGGCTTTTTGGCGTTCAACTTGCACTACAGCAAGCGGAGGTTAGATATACATAATAGCATCCGCCTCTTCAAACCTTTGTGTTTTCTTGGTGGTTAGCGATGGCTAATTTAAAATGCGATTAGGGCTTAATAGATGAGATGATCGTTTATTTATAGCTCTGCTCTATAGCCTTTGAAAATGTGTCTTAGTTATGGTCTTAATGTTATGTCACAATGGTCTTCCATAAGCTAATTTTTGTATACAGTGTCCCAGAAAGCAACGCAAAGCGGGCACGGAGCGATAGGCTAGGTTATACCAGCTCTGGAATATACCTAGCCTAGCCCATCGCCCCGTGCTCGCTTGGCGTTGATTTCTGGGACACCCTATATATGAAAAATATCTAAAATCGATTTCATTTATAAGGAAAAAAGTTACATAGGAACTGGATATTAACTGTCTCTTGTACCGTACGTATCTTCTTCCTTAGGCGACGGTGGCCAATGGCCAACGAGTGGACTGTCGCCCTGCCTTATAATATAAAAATTTATGCCCTTACAATATAAAAATATTTTAGAATTAGAAATTAATGTGTTTACATTGTAGGTCGATAAAACTGTCTTCGCCCCGCCTGAACAACATGACGCTGATTGGTTGCGTCTTGGTATATACTGCGGTAGCCCTACTGGGCCTCGACCACGCCACCCTTCCGGCTTCTGTGCCCTTCTCGGCTATGTGTACTGTGAGTATTACAATGTTTTTTAAAGTGAAACTTTTATTCTATCGCCTCGAATATTTGTCATATGTCGCATTACAGGCGGGCGCGCAAGGGGAAAAGTGAAAGGCGCTCGGCGGAGCCAATATAGCGGCGGCCATGGCTGGCATCAGCTGGCCGTGTATCATTTATTAGTCTGCCATTCGTGCTGTCATTATGCCGCTATTATTATCATTATCGAATAATTTTCCGAAAATTTTCAGTTCAAGCCTATAATCTAATAAAAGTTTCACTTGCATCGTGGTTTCTTAAAACCACACATTCATTTATCTGTGGGTAACTTACATAATCTATATAAGAGTATATTAAATAATAATCTATTCAAACAAACGCGTGCACAGTTAACTCCTTCATTCTTTCGTTATATCTAAATACAGGTAGTTCTATAGTTAAATCTATAGTTTAATAATATCACATTCTTAGTTATAAGGGATGTGGACGGAGTCGTGGTCAAAAGCCGGTCTACTATAAATCTGAACGTGTAATAATGAAGAAATTCACATTTTTTTATAATAAATATCAACACTTATTGATAAAAAAATGCCACTAATTGATGGTCCATATAAGTTTCTACCATAGCCGTTGTGAGGAGCGTAATTGGAGTCACAAGTAGGCTGCCGAAGTGCGACTCCAATACGAGAGTACTATAAAGGGTCAAGATGAAAATCTGGAAGTAGGTTTCAGAATTTCGCATTGAAACACAACAGTATACTTACCTACATGTCCTCGGTTATCTTCTGTAAAGAGGTACCACTGCCGCCAAACATGTTTTATAATTTAACTAGATTTTTCCCGCGACTTCAACCGCACCCATTTTTCTTAGGTGTTCAAATATTTATTCAGTCTTTATTACTAATTATATTTTTGTTAATCATTGAGTATTTCATTTTTAGCAATAGAAAATAATCCAATTTTGTATTAATTTGTAGGGAAAACCTGATATAAAATTGCAAAAAAAAAAAACAAAATTGCCTAAAAACTTAATGTTTTATATGCATACGTTATATGTTTATATGTTACATGTTATATGTTTTACGAGTATCATTCAAATCTCTTTATAAACCTAATTACACTCGACTATAAATTGCATTGTCATATTATATTAGAAGTAGGGTCTCAAGTATTTTTGCAAAAATGTCTTTGACCACAACCCTCCACCATTTTTAATTTATTTTTACCTACTTAATTATCAACTTTTCATTCAATTTTTAAATGTTGCTTAGAGGTTTCCACATCCTCATTGCGCAAACAAAAGCTATAAAGCTTTATTACCTAAAATATGAGATGTATGCAAATGCTCAAATACTGCTGTGAACATAACATCAGTTCAAACGTTCTCCTAATGACTCTACATAAGCTAAACATGGTGAAATTAAATCGTAGCGGCTTAGACTTGAATATTCAAACTTGGGTACATACGAGTATTTATTCGTGTACTAGCCTATCCTGTGTCCTGTACGTCTAAATGTGTATCTACCAAGTTTCATGAAAATCAATTAATTCGTTTAGAGAGTTATGGAGGAATATACATACATTTAACCTACACTTACAGATTTATTATTAGTATACTATATACTATACTATGACACACATAAAATATAGATTTACTCTGACATTATTTTGGAATTTCAAAATAAGTTATCTATACCTACTAATATTATAAAGAGAGATTTTTTTTATAATAATTGTTATAAGCAACATTGAAACCTATAATTGATTCTATAATAAATTTTGTTATTTTATGTTCACATGTAAAACAGGCTTTTGATATCAGTAAATGTATAAAGAGTGATCGATTGTTTCTTTTTAAAATATTAATATTTTTCATTAAATATAAATATATTTTTCTCTGTCGCAACGACTGAAATATAGTATCCTTCATTACAGATGAAATTAGGAACCCACCTCTATACAATATAATTATGTAATCAAGTGGTTTTTTTTTGTTTTTCAGGGCAGGGTGTACATATTGTCGGCCGGTTTCTCACTGGCTTTCGGTTCAATGTTCGCGAAGACGTATCGAGTTCATCGCATATTCATAAGGTAGGTCACAACTGTAATATATTGCCTCAAACTGATTTAGAACTTCTTGTTGATTTAGTGGTCGATTTGTGTTTTCACAACACGAAACCGGAATACGTATTTTCTCCCAAAAGTTAAAATATATACAAAAGTTAATATATATCAAAATATATTTTGAACTAGCTGGCGCCCGCGACTTCGTTCGCGTTAAAAAGAAAAAAGTAGCCTATCCTGTGTCCTGTACGTCAAAATGTTTATCTATCAAATTTCATAAAAATCAGTTAATTCGTTTAAGACTTATGGAGGAACATATATACATACAATACCTACACTTACAGATTTATTATTAGTATTGATTAACATTACTCTTAAGCAATGAATTAATTTGCTTCGATTAGTCATAGGTATGTGACATAAAACGATTATTTGTCGTTATTACTTGTTATTGCGTATCTAATAAACGATCAATTATACCATTGACTACATAGCTAATACAATCTAACACACTTAGGTACCATTGAAGAACCAATTTACCATTAAAATTAAAACTAAACTCCTCTCGAAAGGCTATTATAAAATCAATGATTATTTAAGCGACAATGAAACCTGGACTTAAGCGATTCGGAGCTCATACTATGTTCAGTATTGTAATTATACCTATACCTACTTTGATTTTGTTTAAAATTAAGTGTAAATGTTGTAATTTTATATTTTAAACATGAAAATAAGAATAGTTTCTCGGGATCGTCATCTTGGCTTTTTTCCGAAACCATGGTAAATTTAAATTTATAATGACGATCATAAGAGTTTCTTGTAGAAACCTAATTGATAAATATTTTGATTTTGAAATGCTCATTCTTCGATAACTGCTGTCCTCAGTAACCGTAGTGGCGTTTGCAAGACTAAACTGCTGCAAGACACGCCACTGATCGCACTGGTGTGCGCTCTATTGGTGTTGGACGGTGCAGTAGTCACGCTTTGGGCGGCGCTAGATCCCATGGAACGCCACCTTAAGAATCTCACCATACATATCACCACAGCCGACCGAAGCGTTGTCTACCAACCGCAGGTAAAATTCCTGTTCATGTCGTGTGAGAACACAAAACTTACAAGTTAAGTCCATTAGGTACTTAATAACAAAAACCACAAGTTAAGTGGGAAGGGCATATTATTCTCCTAATAAATTCCTGATATGATGCAACCGATGCAAGCTATGTCTTAGGAAAATATACTTAGCATAAAAGTAAATGCAATTATTTTTTAATTACATTGGAAAAAATATTGTTTGCTTGTCGTTTGAATATGTGGTGGACATTGTATATACAACTTATGTATAACCATATTCAGCAGATAAATTATTTTGAATTTTGAATTGAACTTCTAACTTTGGAGTATATAAATGTAAAATTTATATGTTGAAAGTTTATCGAGAAGTAATATTAATATAGTACGTATACCTATACCTACTTGCAAGGAAGACAGTTAAGTCCAACACGAAAACTCATCAGCGAGTTCCACTTAAACAAACCTCAACTTTAGCCTTTCAATTCACTAAAAGTTTGTAATGTGCTAAGTCATTATAAGTTTGTAGGTACATCTACAGATTGCGGTGGGTAAATGCTCTAACTGGGTCCCCCTCTTTCAGATAGAGGTGTGCAAATCCCAAAACACAACGGGTTGGCTGTCGGCCCTCTATGTTTACAAAGGATTGCTGCTCGTCGTTGGCGTTTATATGGCCTGGGAGACTAGGAATGTGAAGATATCTGCCCTCAACGACTCCAAGTATATCGGCATCAGCGTCTATTCGGTGGTCATCACAAGCACCAGTGTGGTGGTCATCGGAACCATAATATCGGAACGGACTACGCTTGTTTACGTCACCGTCACCAGTTTGATCCTTATCACAACAACTTCGACGCTATGTTTGCTGTTCTTGCCGAAGATTATCGCCATCAGGAGGAACAGTAAGTCTTCTCACCCCTTCACGTTTCCACGATCACTTGGAAATTTGGTTTGTAGTCTTAGCGCCTCTTTCACCAACTACAAGTAAAGTGTTGATTAGTTACTTTTAGAAATAATTTTATGTTTTATTGAATTGTTCACACGGGTTAGTGCATCCATCGATAGCCGATTTTTTTAAATTATTTTCTATTTAATGTTTGGGACATTTACCGTACAAATCATCGGTAACCGGGGATAATGGGTATATCAGCTCCATTATCCCCGGTTACCGGCGGTGACTTTATATGACAGTTTGGCCTACTTGACGTTGGTTAAAGAGGCGCTTAGAAATATTAGAGCTCTTCACAGCACTCGTCATTTTACAGCCACAAAGAACACACGAATAGAGACTACATATCTTCTTACACTACTAAAGGATTTAAACCGCTATTGTATTAGGAATAAATCGTCGACAATTCGAACTATTCGATGGCGTAAAAACTAATGTAACTTTAATGAAATAAATGTGTTATCTAGTAAAATTATAGACGTTTCACAATGTATAATAATTTGACGACACGTTTGGTCTAGTGGCTATTAACCCTAGCTGTTAACCAAACCGTCGCGGGTTCGAATCCGGCTAGGGGCAAATGTTTATGTGTTAACATTTTACCTTTGTTACTGAGTCATGGATGTTTTGTATTTATAATATGTATGTAATTTAAAAAAATAATAAAATGTATCCATAATTAGTATTAGTTCTTACTGTGGAACTAGATGGTGCTGTGTGGAATGTGTGAAGATATTTATTTATTTATCTATTGTATACTAGCTGCTGTCCGCGACTTCGCCCGCGTAACTTTGTAAATTATTATACTAAAACCTTTCTCGAGAACTACTCTATCCATTGGTGAAAACAGCATGAAAATCTGTGCAGTGGTTTTTGAATTTATCGCGAACAAACAGACAGAGGCGGCGGAGGACTTTGTTTTATAATATGGGATTGTCTAACCTAACTAAATCGCTTCAAAAAAAATTTTTTTTTAGCCGAAGAGGACCCCGTGATACAAAGTATGGGGTTGAGGTTGGAGTGCAAAACGCGAAGGTTCGTAACCGACGATAAACAAGAGTTGCACTTCAGAATAGAGATCCAGAACAAAGTGTACAAGAGAGAAGTGGCAGCGCTCGACAAAGAGATCGGCAGATTGGAGAAGTTGTTGGCGGAACCTTTGGAGTCCACCACAAGTTCCAGTGTTTCCATTGCTCTAAATAAACGTGTAAGTTGATATTTTTACCTACAAAAGTTTAATTTAGTCATGAAATAGACATAGAAAATTTAGAAATATCCACATCTTTCTAAATCCAAATATTCGAAAAAAAGTTTTAAAAATGAATCAATTTTCCTGACTTAAATATATTTACGCTTTTTACTTCTCACTACTGTAACTTACTTACTTACTGTTCTTACTTTTATTTACTTCTTTTTGTTGTGAACAAATTGTCTTTTTTTAGGTAAGTGCGTAGATAATATTATTATATGTATATTAATTTTTTATTGGACTCTTTTAAGTATGTAACTGATGTAAACACATAAATGTACTTAAAATGTGCAGATTTTAAGGTATTTTCTTAACAAAAAGTAAATTTTCATTTATTTTATCCCCTTGTAATTGAATTAATTGTTTCTATTTAAATAAATAAATATGTAATTTTATTTAATTTGGTGTAGGGCTCAACAAATGTGTAACGACATACACCTGTATATAGGACTGCTTTACTGCATATAAAATGGTAACAATAAAATTAGTGATATAAAGTAGATGAGTGCGGTTTGTGTGTGCGTGTGTATTTCTAAGTAAAAGTTTGCTAAATTTCGTTTATCTTCTTTAATAAATGCTAGCTAATCATAGTAGGTACCTACTCTACAAATAAGTATGTATAATACTCGTATCTGCGTAGGCAACTCATAGGATAGGGGGCGACATCTTGTCGACAGCGTGTAATTGGCGTATAGCCGTAACGTACGCTTCGTTGCGTACTTCGGAAACGAAGAGAGAACACTAAGAGAAAGCTTGGTGATTGGTTGTTGTAACGCCGATATAAAATTTTGACCAATCACAAAGTTTTCTCTTAGCGTTCTCTCTTCGTTTCCGAAGTACGCAACGAAACGTTTGCATCTTAGCTACGGGCCCTGTTCCTAGCATATAATATTTAACTAGCTGTGTGCTATGTATGTAAAATGTGTGAATTTGTGGTAATATATTAGTAAAATAATTAGATCTGGATGGATTGAGTAGATTTTGTGACGTTCCTATCAGTTTTTTATTCTAGTTCATTAATTGTAAGGAATTGTTCGATGATTTACGGTTTACTTTACTAGTTAGTGAATTGGGAAATTTTAGATTTAAAAGAAGCAGTCAAATTGCTTATTTTTTAATTAATTATAAATAAACATAGGGAAAAATATCTACTGAAGTGTTTTCATAGAAAAGTTTCAATGTATCTAAGTAGGTACTTAGCTATTTTCCAGCGTAGATGATATATCATTCTTATGTATGTATGATTATTATGTAGTTATCAGCAAATATTTGCACAAAGTTTGGATTTTAATAATAATACGATACTTTATTTTTATACACAAACTTCACACCCGAATTCATCTTAGAAAGATCACTTTTGTCCGTCCTGAGTTTGACCTATATCTTCATTTAGACTTAGAATTTCACGCAAATAGTTGATGCATTTACAATTATTACAATTTTCAGACGGAATTAAATACAGTGGATGAGGAGAGAGCATCGAAGGACACAGACAAACGCACACCTAGTATCAGTGGAGGCCTGCCAATGTTGCTTCTGTCGGTACTTCCCCCGGTTATTCCCCGCGCTTCTTGGCCTTCAGCGGAAGCATACCGGGGTCGAAACTCAGTCAGTTTCAGTTCCCAACCGAAACTTAACTACAGGAAATCACAACCAGCCATAGACCTTTATAGCTTATGTTTGAACAAGCGAGAAGAACACCCCGGATTACTCAGTAGATTGAAAAGCTTCTTCGGCAGTAGACCTACAAGCAGAAAAGCTTCGACTATGTCTATAGCAGACCCAACAGGGCAGAGCATAGCTTCAGCTCTTAAAATGCATGTGGGAATGATCGCTGGGCTCATGCCCGGGAATAGGAAACATTCAATGGTATTGTCTTGCAACACATTGAACGTACCTAACCCAGAATTGATATTGAGGCGAGAGTCTTACGCGAAGAGTGGACCAATCATCAGAATCACAGACGATGTCGACGAACCGTCCTGCTCTAATTACACATCAGAGAGAAGTTTGTCATCGGGAGCTCAAAAATATGTCGTAGAACCCGAGACCAAGGTGAATTTCGTACTTCCGGAGACCCATACAAGAACCATTTCCCATCAGAATTCCTGTGAGAGGTTTAAAGGCTCGCCGAGATTCCCTCACAGGATTTCTCCGGCTGCGTCTAGTTTGACAACATTGGACCACAGAAGAAAAACCAGCGCCGACAGTGTCTACAGTATATCAGGAAGGACATTCGATGAGCAAAGAAGGTTTAGCCATCAGAATGTCTCAAATCAGGAAGCTAAAGGAAAAACAGTATTGGAGAGCAGATGGAAATCGACAGAGGACGCGAGGCCAGGGCCCTCTTCTAGGCAATAAGTGGAAATGGTGCCAAAATTGACATGTGTTATAATCAGACTTCCAGTCACCGAGAGTGCCAATATTTGCACTGTTTTCACACCGTTCCGTATAGTCACGAATCTAAAGTACGTTGGCCTATTTTATTACTTTAACATTGTGTGATTACATAAATATTAAATTATAGCCATCAAATTTGTGTGTGTAGATAATAGAGAATCGCATAATTTCTAAACTCTTGTATATTTATATATTAACATTTTTTTGTCGCGTGTAGGTAATCCATAACTATCACAGCCAAAGATCAAAACTATCACAGACTACTAGATAATCTTCTGCTCAATATGAGACATCAAATAATAATAATCTGTGTGACACATAGAAGATATTTGGTATAAAATATATGTAATAATTGAATGATTGTAAATGAGTAGATATTTTTGTAATCTTTTATGGATACATATAAATCAACACAAAAAGCCGAGCTTTTTGATCTTTTGGTCTCTTCTAAATATTTATTTCTCAACCTGTGGGTCAGCGACTAAGGATGACAGTACAGGCTACAACTACCCTAAGATTAGTTTTTTTATTTAATACTAGCTGGCGCCCGCGACTTCGTCTGCGTTGAAAAAGACAAAAGTCGCCTATCCTGTGTCCTGTACGTCTAAATGTTTATCTACAAAGTTTCATGAAAATCAGTTAATTCGTTTTAAGAGTTATGGAGGAACATACATACATAAATACATACCTACACATACAATACCTACACATACAGATTTATTATTAGTATTGATTATATTAATTAAAAACGGGAAATTATTAATTGCACATCAAATAAAATAATCGCCTATCAATTTATTGTCATCATTTATATACTTTTTTACATCAAATAACTTATTTCACTACAAATAAACTAAATGTATAACAAAACTAGTACTGCAGATAATTCGAATATATACATCAACACTACATTACTTTTTTTCCTCTAATGCGAGACAAATAAATTCCTTTAGGTACAAAAATACTACAATCTTATCAGAAATACTGACTGCACAGCAAATTAACTCATTCTCATAGCAAAATAACTATCCCGCCTTAATAATTCAATAAAAATTTTGAATTTAGTATTTTTGTATTTGATTTTATATTATACTCGTATTGCTGATCTCATTATGTTGTACTTGATAAATAATACAATGATAATGTCAAATAAAATGCTGTTTTATTTAGATAAACTGCTGTAAGTTATATTAAAATAGAAGCTATATTTAAAAAAAAAGAGTTAATAGGTATGATGTGCGTTAGTCATTATTAGCTGTGCATTAATAAAAAAGCGGTACATTAAGATAAATAGCGGTATGCCACGAATATAAATTGCAGTTCATTTAGTAATATTTTGAGTTGAGTATTTTAATGTGCAATCAGTAATTTTGATGTGAATTCGGATTATTTTTGTATACAAAAAGTACTTTTTTTGATATGCGTTTAAATACTACCCATTAAAAACTGGCCATTTCCCTGACCATTCCAGCAACACACTCGATTATGACCAATTTAAAAAAAATAATTAAAAAAGGTTTTTTTACTGTAATTTTTGGTCGCATTTTCAAGAAGGTTGAAAAACCACTGACTTGTGTAGCTAATAACTATATAAAAAATTGTAAACAAATTAAAAAAAGGAATATTGACACCAAAAAGTAGGCATTAGATCTCTTATTTGTTTATTCCGCTATGTAGACTATTTGTTGTAAAAATAACACGAGTATAGTATAGACTGTAGTTATTTTTTTAATTAAAACTCTTTTGCAGTATTTTATGTATACAGTAATTTTTGAACTACTAAAATTTATGTAATATCTTATAATGTTTTTATATGTAAATGTAGAGAAAATTAAGATTTGTATATAATTTAAACTTCGATATTAAAAATTAATAAGCAATAACTATGTATTATGTACTTAGATGTAATAGTTTTAAAACGCATTATAAAATTTTTAAGGTGTAATATTATTTTTTAGAAAAAAGAAATGTAATTTATGAAAATGAACTCATCTTTGAACGTTAAGAGTGGTCCTAGACAAGTGTTCAAATTTTATATTTATAAAATAAAAATCAGTATTATTTTAACAACTAGTCAATTTAGAGGATTGTGTGAAACATAATTATGACAAATATACATTTTTTAGATGTCTCTCTTTTATTTATTTTAAAGGATAAATTATTATGTAACAAATCCATAGTGAAACTATTGTTGGGGTCAGTGGCGCTAGCATAAATTCAAATGTATGCGCTCTAGAAGCAAGCTTTGTTCTATCATAGAGTTAAGTATTGCTTTACTGGCATAGAGTGGGTCAATTCATATTGGAGGAGCAACGAGGAGCAGGGACGCGACGCGCATATTTGCATATTGTATTCTGTACTTTATCTTCAGTCAATAAAACGCAATTTCATGCCGGCTCGCGGCGCCTCGCGACTGCGCGCTCCCTCTAGCAACGGTGCCGAGAAGCCACGCACTTCCACTCGCGGCCGCTCGAGACCCCGCGCGCCCTGAAGCGCAGAGAGCGAGACGCCACGAGTCGTGAGACAGTCCAGACGACGACTCTCACGTCAAAGGCAGTGATATGTTAAGTACTAGATGGAACGATCAAGACGCGATGAGTGTTCCAAGTGATTAGAGTTCCGACGTCCTCCCCGTTGACAGTCTGTCATACGCGCTCGTAGAGATTAGGCGCGTTATTATTTTCAAAACCAGTAAAAATGCCGTCTTGTGTAATGAGATATTGCAAAAATACAACAAAAAATATTGGTAAAACTGCTGGTGTTACGTTCCATAGGTAAGTTTTATTAATATTGAAACGTTTAATAGGTTAATATTTAATTTGTTAAAACCGACGTGCTTATCGGGTCGGTCATATTAATATTCAGTTGTTTGACGTATTGACCTTGACACTACTGCGGCGCCGTCTCCCGTCCGCGTTGGAACATGAATTTAGCAAGACATCGTAGGGAGTGTTCAATCTATTACTTAACATATCACTGGTCAAAGGAAGGAAGGAAAGGAACGGTGCCGCGCGCGATCTCGAGGCGCCGTGAGCAGCCACGCACCGGTGAGAGCGTCAATGCTCGCAATTGCGCGTCGCTGCTCCTCCAATATGAATTGACCCTAAATAGTACTTACTCCAGCATTTACTCCATAGATATGAACGGTAGTATCATAGATCTATGATTTACTCTATTAAGTAAAAAGTACTTATTTACTCTATGGTTCTATCTATAAAATGGATTCCAGGAAGTCCATATTGACGTCATTTGAACAGCTCCTTTTTACAAATCACCGTGAAATAACCAAATTTGTATTAATGACCAATTATGCAGTTTTTTAATAGACCTTTCTGAACCTTCCAAATTTATATAAATTCATAATAATATATAAATATAAAAAATATATAATTAAAGTTCTTGCATGTCTCTATAAACAATTTATTTCAATACTATTCTTAAACATTGCATTATATCTTACAATTAAGAAATACAGCTAACATTATGACACACTTTTTAAGAACTTTGTATCCATTTTGGCGATTCTGTCTTCGATGATCCTTCTTATGTTGGCGTTGACGCTGGGCAGTTCAGACCCTTTTCTAAAACTCAACTCCATTTTCTGCACCAAATGTATCTCTCGGGGCCAAGCCACGAAATTAGTCACTGTGCAAATGGTCGGCGAACCCATTCGACCAGTTCGACCACATCTGTGGATATAGTCCGCTGTGTACATTGGGAAATCGTAGTTTATTATGTGCTGCGTCTGAAAATTTTAAGTACATCATTAATAACATAATTAAGTAGTTAAACTGGACGACATGTCTGAAGACCTTTACGTTAACGAAAAAAAACCAGGCTCTTATTTTTTATTTCAGTTAGGACTGCACGTCAAAAGTGACGTTCCCTTTTTCCCCATCCCAAAAGTGCCCAGTGCCTAAGAAAATTACACTTCAACATTTAAACCGTCACTGAGCGTGACGACGCGATTTCCGCAAAATCAAGGCACCGCTTGGCCGCGATCTCACTTGATGTAAGGTGCAGATGCGGCCGAAGGTGGACCACGCTTGCCTAGTAAATGCCCATTTACCCTTGATTTAAAGACCCCGAGATTGTAATTTTGAGGAAACACAGACACAGACAATGAGTTCCACTCCTTAGGGTCAGCGCCGACGGGCGAAGTGGCGGCGAAGAGCAGTTACAGGTCGCAAAGCCCACTGAGCGCGCGTCACCGCGAATCTGCTCTCGCCGGCTCTTGGAGTCGATTCGTCGCGCGCCTTTCGACCGCGCTTTGAGTCGCTCGCAGTCATTTTATTTCATTGTACCAAATACAGTCGTATTCACGAGCATTTTAGGTTGAATTTAAATTGTTACTGAATTAGTCTCTTCGCTGCCACTCCGTCCGTCGGCGCTGACCCTTAGCAGTTCGGACAAGGAAGGAGGAACTGTAACGCTTCGTGCGTGACCGAGGAACATCAACCACGAAGGGATGAAACCCTCGTGTTCCGCAATTGGACGATTCCGGATGGATCAGATCGTATAGAATGGACGCACACTCTCCACAGTGCAGACGATAGAAAATCGATAGGCATGCTATGTGCCTATGTGCCTAAAGAAGTTTTCAATTCAATTGTACAATTAAAACTACATATATTGTCTCAATATACTCAATCTCATATAATAAAATAAATTGGCAGTTATTTATGATAATAAAAACTGATATATATTGACGTTTTGTATTTGAGTATTAATAATGGCATAGTCAGTCACTTTTTCATAATTTTCATTTCAACATCCAACATTAGAAAAATAAAAATCAAATAATTATTTTAAAAAAACTCACTCTAGTCGTGTCCAAGCCTCGCGATGCAATATCAGTGCACGATAATACATTAACTTTTCCTGTTATATATTTCTCAAACAGACCAGCTTTCAATGGCACCGCCATTCGTCCATTAATATTGACACATTCTATATTATTCTCATTCAGAAACATCGAGACGAAGTCACATGTGGACGTCTGATTGGAGAATATCATCACTGGACGTTTCATGTTCACATCGGCCTGAACCAACTTCAGCAGCTCTGTGGGTTTTTGAGCTTTGCCGAGTCGTAGAAACCTAGAAATTTTATTCAATCTTATTCGCATTGTCGGAGGAATGCCAGAGCCCGTTTCCCTATTCCTTTCCTAATCCTTTCCTAACCCTAATCATAATCATAAAGAGAGAGAAGAGAAGTTTTGAAATAGTTATCTTAAAATAAAAACTAATATTATTTTACCCCGAGTTTACCTCTGACCTCCTGAATCGTAATCTCACTGGTGAAAAAACACTAAAGAATTAAAAGTATAGAAAAAAACTAGTTTATACATACTTTTGAGGTACATGTGGTAAAATCCTGTGTATGTTGGATGTGGTAACAATCTTGAGTGAGTCGGAGGCCACAAAAGACTGAACAGCCTCCGGAAGCTCATGGGGCATGGTCGCACTCACCAGAGTCAACTGACACCCCACCGGTGGAGTTTGTATAGTCACTTTATATTCAATCTGTAAATGTGGAATTTTTATGATTAAGAACTCACAAAGCAACGTCTTTTCCTTTATAATTCATAAAAGTTTTTATTTTATCTTATTAGAAAAAATGCAGCAGTGTGAAATAGTAGCATAAATTATATTATTATGAAAATTCAGTCCAGTAAAGTAGTAAACAGAACCTTAATTGTCAAATCAGCTACAGTACCTACTTCAAAATGAATAATTAAGAATTGGAAACAATGTATACCCATCACAAAACTAATTTAAAAAAGTTTTAAAAAAAAATCACTCACAATTTCAACTTTATCAAGATAAACTTTATCAATTTCATCTTTGATCATTTTTGGAAACACATAATGAGCCGATGCCAGTTATTTACTTAAAATCTTATATTAAAACTAGTGGCCCGCTCCCGACTTCGCCCGGGTTCAAAATAAAAACTAAATTAATCTTCTTCTTCTTTTAAGTTAATTATCTTTTAAGTTGGACCAAATTACACATATGTAGTTAAAAAGTTTTATTAAAATCGGTTCAGTAGTTTAGTTCATCGGCGACAAACATCTGACACGATATTTTTATATACTAGCTGTTGCCCGCGACTTCGCCCGCGTAGCTTTGTAAATTATATACTAAAACCTTCCTCGAGAACCACTCTATCCATTGGTGAAAACAGCCTGAAAATCGGTGCAGTAGTTTTTGAGTTTATCGCGAACAGACAGACAGACAGACGCGGCGGAGGACTTTGTTTTATAATATGTAAGGATATAGATAGAGATTTATTTATGAACTACTTAATATATATCAGCCCAGCTAGTTCAATATGTGCAAGCAAAGCTGAAGGAATTACAAAGCTATTCTCTTAAAAAGTTAATATTAAAGCAATATAGCAACAAAACTTACTGGAAATTTCTTCATTAAATATGCTACTTTATCCATGAAACTGTCATCGAGCAATGTGTCCGCTTCATCCAAAACTATGTGATGCACTTTATTTATCTTGTAAATGCCAGTTGTTACTAGTTTGCTGAAAGCTCCCAGAGACGTCACTAACACATCGCAATACTCCACCGGCGGATCTAACATTTTCTTTTTGGTCTGTCCACCGACTAGTGTAGTAATGTTTATATTCAAATTTTCAGATATACTTTCGGCCACTTCCCCTATTTGTATTGCTGAAAAACAAAAACTTGTTTATTTATTAATCACTAGCTGCTGCCCACTCTATCCATTGGTGAAAACAGCATGAAAATCAGTGCAGTAGTTTTTGAGTTTATCGCGAACAGACAGACGGACGCGGTGGAGGACTTTGTTCTATAATATGTAGGTGTTTTGAATGGACTTCATTTTAAGAAATGAATATATTATAATTTTCTCAAGAACTAAGTCTTTAAACTAAACAAAATATAAAATGTGTAGGTAACTAATAGACTTAGGGCTGTCATTTGGTTTGTCAATAACGAGAGTTAAGCAAAATTCAACTCTTTTTATCAAGAGTTTTTGAGTTTATCCATGAAAAACAAACACAAAAATAAATTGAATCTTTACACTTTATTCTAACTATTGGTGAAAGTTTTTTTTTAAGTCAGATAAGTAATTTTAAAGTATTGAAGATACACATACAAACTTTACCTCTTTTTAATATTAGTGTTATATTAAGTATAGCTTTGCTTTAAAAGTCTTACCCAATTCTCTGCTGGGCGTTATAATGACTGCCATTGGACTATTGAATTCTTCGGTTACTACCTTTTTCCACTCCAATATGTGTTGTAAAATAGGCAAAAGATACGCCAAAGTCTTCCCGCAGCCTGTCTCGGCAGTAACCACCGTATTGTTTCCTTGCAGTATTGAAGGAATCGCCTTCGCTTGAATCGCGGTCGGCAATGAGAATTTCTTTTCCAACATAACCTCTACCAATGTTTCACATAAACCAACTTCTTGGAAACTCTTCCTGTAAATGTTCTTCTCTTCCGACTTTGTGGCATTTCCGTATATTACAAAGTAATCGCCTTTTGATTTTGGTGAATTCCATCCTTTAGAAGCTAATTTTACACCATCAAACTTGGCATAACTTTGGCCGGCGTAATGGTTGAACTCTGGTCGTTTGCACGAAATAATAGGCACTTTCTTCGGTTTGGTTTGCTGTGCACAGTAATGCCGGCAATACGTTTTATTCACTTTAAGTAATAATTGGTGTAATTTTGACATTATTAAGTGGGTATGTAATTTAAATTCATAATAAAAACCTAAAAATACTTTGTTTTTGTGTTTAGTTTAACATGTGTCAATCAAATTCTAGTTCTTTCTAGGCTAGGCAGTCATATGTCAGCTTTGACTTTGACATATAAGATTTTGTGTGAATGTCATAGTCCATAAAATAAAATAATAGTTGTTATTTGGTCTAGGTATAGACTATTTATATTAAAAAGGTAAAACTGTCAGTTACCTTTTCTACTCAACCGTGAACCGTGTAGTGCGAGTTTTACTATCAAACTACACATTGGTTAGCCACTACGTGGCGCTGCTTCATTCCCAATTTCTCATACAAATTCACGTTATTTTTCGATGAGGTTTACATGTGTTCGATGCGTTTGTTTGCGTAAAACTCGCACTACACACTCCGATCGTCATGATTGTCAGGGAAACAGGAAAGGCCATAGGATACCTCTCATCTAGAAAGAAATACTGTTCCCAAGGGATATGTATATAAATGTTAGGTATACTATTTATTTTTAAACACGGACCACAGCTATTTTAAAAATAAGAGGGAATGTACACAAATGAATAAACCATTTTTAATTAAACTGCTTATAATCAAATAAGATTTACTTAACCAAATACAATTTCCATTAATTATCTCACACTTAGATCTCACATTAACTCCATTTTCCTTTACACATTCATTTCAAACAAATGTAACATAAAAAAAATCTAACAATTCCTCGACTCCCAAATTAAATATTAAACATCAATATACTGTCGTCAAAAAAGAGTTGAAATAAAAGTGGCAGCACTGTAGTGTTGTCCCGTTCTAACCATATTGTTGATAAGAAAGAGAACACTATAGTATTGCAACTTTTTAATTTCAACTCTTTTTAGACTGACTGTAGTGTAGCTCTACTTTACAAGAAATAGTTATATAAACATTTATCGACAACAATCACAGAACAATCTGAACAATATTGATTATGTCGATGAATCAATAAGGAATCATTTTTTTAACAAGTTATTTAAGAACATACATATAGTTATTTTATTTTTTAGTATCAGCTGTCATCTCGAGTAAAAAAAAACTTAAAAATGATCTTCTCAATCAACCGCGGAATAAGAAAACATACAATATAAACGAGGCAAAAGCATCGATTTAAAAATTCCAGATACAATAATTACACATATCGGCACATTTCTTGAATGAAAATGTAAACTGCGCAGAAGCACAGAATAAATAGTAATACTACAAGTAGTAGTAGCAGAAGCCAAATTTAAGATCTTTTTATATATGTAACAAGTGATACAATTTAATTAATCTGAGATCGAACGATTTTTAAAAATTATGTTTAATTTCAATTCATATTAATTGTAATTTATGTTTTTTTTTAAACAAATTTCTTCTTGATTTATTACAAATCACTGACATAGACGACTTCGTATTACAGATAATTTTCAAAACCATACGGCAAGGGTGTTTCCCAAAATTCTTCAGATACACAGAAGATTTGTTCATAAAAAAAACACTTAGTTTTTTTTTATAAATAATATATTAGTTTTCCGAATAGCCGAATCCACAACTGCTTCGACTGGAAAAGCTTTCGCTTTGCTTTTATTGGAAGCTTTATTTGAAAAGAACACTGCAGTAATATTAAAACACATAAGGGAATGTTTAATGTTTAATTAAATATTAATTGCTATAATCCCGTGATTTTACAATAAATATTTTAAAGTACTAACAAGCAACATTATTTTACTTTAAATTAAAACAAATATATTATTGAATCAACATTTCAGCCGTAGGACTTTTATTTTATTTTTTATCAGATCGTCTGTCGCCTCCATTTGAGAACCTTCCAGATTCCAGTTTAAGAATCTCTTAATAAATATTTATACAAAATTTAATGTTACGTTAACTTATACAAAAACAATATACATTTAAAAATATAATATTGCTTTCAATAAGTGGTCCGGTGACTACGAGTTGATAGAACCAGAGAAACTATTTTGTTTCATACAGCTCTTTCACACATAAAAAATCAAAACCTGGCTATGGAGTAAGTTAATCCGTATTAATATTTGTTATGCGAAAGTTTGTATGGATGTATGTTACTCTTTCACGCAAAAACTACTGAACCGATCACCATGAAATTTTGCATACACGTTGTCTGGGACACCAGAACGGACATAGGGTACCTTTCATCGTTCAACGCGGACGAAGTCGCGGGAGCCAGCTAGTGAACAATAAAAAGGAAATATTGATGGACGCCATCTCCGCGAGCCAAGAAAATATACAAAATATAAGTACATATAATATTTTGGAAAAAAAATATTAGAACAAAAGTGAGAATAGAATAAAATGGGATAGAGAAAATATTAAAATAACTCTATTGTGACAGGATATATTATAGTCATTTCTATTGTTCCAGTGAGCATGTATTTTGTTGGAAAATTATTGTGCCGTATTTACCGAACAATTAATTCTGAGAAAAAAGCTCAGTAAACAGTTAGCTTTCTGATACAGAAGCTAGGGCCTCTGTCACAATCTCTGAGTAAAGTGTCAAGTAGGCTAACCGCCATTTAAAGTCACCGGTAAGAAAGCGTAACAGGTTTCACCATCTTCGAGTAGCATTACTCAAGAGTAATTTCAATGAAATTGACACAAGATACTCGTAACATTTACTTGCCAATAAGCTTTACCTGAAAAGTAACTAATTTACACTTTACTTGTAGTTGGTGAAAGAGGCCCTTACAGAAGCGTTCATTAATTGTCACCTGAAAATTTCAAGTAGCAATGGGTAGAAAAGTTCTCGAATGAAGGTCACGAATTGAATTTAGCTTTGTGGGAAGTCTTGTGACAGACAGACAAACAGACAGACGGCCTGAAAAGCAGTGGCAAAGACGCAGGCTGATGATGATGTATGAGGAAAATTAATTCAGGTCACCATATTACATGTATTTATTATATTATATACAAAGTTCAAAACAATTTTACATGAACAAAATAAAATAAAATTAGCGTGTAACTATTATTAACAGATCTTACAACAATCACTTAAAAAGAAACTTAAACTTCAGTGATTTTCATTTCAAAATGCTATACAGTTAATTAAAAAAATATTCTAGAAAGTGAAGAGCTTCAAAATTCAAAAGCAACACTGTAATTTTAATCATAAAATAATTAAATTATATTATAATAAACTTTTTGTTACTCTCAGTTGAATGGAGTAAAGAATTGGACTAAAATTAACCATCATCATTTAGATTTAAGATTTAATCAAACTTTAGGCGAATGCAATGTAAGACACTGAAAAAAAATTTTGACGATACTGTAAATAATAAGACGAATATTATAAATCATGAAAACATCTCAGTTAATCCGAAACACAATATTTTGTAATAAAATGTTTATAAATCAACGCCTCTCATGATATTCATAAGAAATCGAGAGTATAAACAAAAAATATATTACAATATCAACTTCAACATGTATATTCATAATTCATATGGAAAATCATATTTATAAAAAATAAACTATTTTATTAACGTACTGTTGAAGATATTTTTAAACTCATCATTACTTAAATGGTGTTTAATACAATTAAATTCTGTTATAGCGACCTTCATCAAGGGACTACAAAAATTGGTCGTAATAAACGGATAGTCATTATAAGCAATATTAATTCGTTATTAAAGGTTATTGGGCAGGAAACTGTACTTACCATTTAGTCGTTATTACCAATCTGACGTTATTTATAAGCAAAGTCGTTATATCCGGTTTCTACTGTATATAAAATTTGCTGACATATACGTTCATTATCTTCACACACGTATATAAAGAAGTTTATTTTCATTATTTTTAAGTTCAAAAAGAAAATTGGTACCGAGTAAGTAGCCTTAAGGAAAATTACATTATAACCATAGATGTACTTAAACTATGGATTTCGCACGCTATAAAAAAAAACACTACGAACTTTATGGAACATTTAAAAACTCATATAAATAACTAAAGCATAAATTTTATGTTCTAAAATGGCATTGAAAAAGTGTTAGAAAGAGATGCATATGCAGTTAGTATATTCGTAAACTATTTAACAAGATTTAAAATATACTACAAATTGTGGTTATCCTATCAGAAAATAGCATAAAATAACATATGTCACTTTATTTTAAGCTAAATTATGTATATTTTTTGCAAATTATATGAAAAAGAAATATAATTTTTGAAATTTTATCTTGGCGCTAAAACGCCCTGTGACTAGTTGCAACTCTGATGACGTCATACGCTAGCAAACATATCAGAGTAATAAATAGTGTTTATTCACTTAATATTAGTTCTGTGTCATCATTCGGTTCTGCTTGTTTACTAGCGTGTGACGTCACACGTATCAAAGACCAGCGCCATTACAGAAACAGCGTTTTTGGCGCGGTTTTGGAAATTTAAACTTTAACATTGATTTTTATTAATAATACAGTAGATCTCCCGGAAATATCAATGTAGTGTGCTTATTATGTAATATAGAATAATTTAAAACGATTTTCTAAAATTAGTCAAATAGCGGATTTAGATGTCTTTTTGATATTTTATTATAAAAAAAAACTACACCTTTCATGGGTGAGTTTTTTATCGACATACCTAAAACTAGTGACAACCTTCTAGATTACGAACATACTACTCTTATGCATATGCATCTCTTTCCAACACCTTTTCAATGCCCTTTTAGAAAAGAATCTATGCTTTAGTTATTTATCTGAGTTTAAAAGTGACATATGCATATGGTTTTAAATGACACATGAGAGAGTTCATTGTCATGTGTCATTTAAAACTAACCAAACATCTGTCATTTAAAGAAAATGTGACTTTACGTCAACGCATTAGAGTTTAAAATGAAGTTGGTCGTTATTACCTTTTACCACTAACTCCGCCATGATTCCGTATTAGGCGTACTTTTTATGTGCCGCTTTGGCATTTATTTGTCACGCAAAATCCATAGTTAGTTGTAGTAATTCGATGATTACAACACAAATTCTATTCTTATACATTTATACAGAGAAACTAACCACCACAATATAAAATAATTCAGTCTTTCAAGACGTAGAAGTTCCTTTATTTGTATCATAACAATCTATATCTATATATATAAAAGAAAGTCGTGTTAGTTACTTCACTTATAACTCAAGAACGGCTGAACCGATTTAGCTGAAAATTGGCAGGGAGGTAGTTTAGAGCCAGGAGAAGGACATAGGATACTTTTTATCCCGTTCGACATCATTCCCGTGTGACTTGACATGTAACGTCAGTCACTATAAAACGTGGTATAACAAAAAAGAAAAAAAATGACTTCAATTTTGACTTCAAGAAAACCAGCTTATCATTTCCTCAATATTTTGGTATATAAAAATAATGACATAAGTAACCAAGGAGGTTTTCAACTAAATAGTTTACAACATTAAAAAAAATTCCTATAGAAAGAAATTGTACTTTCAAATTGTCAGAAAGAGCCCTGTCAAAGACGTAATCTAGCACCTAGCAACCATTGTTGATAACTTTTTCACTGTCATTAGAAAATACAAATCAATTGTCAAATCGATTGGTCTCATGTTGTGAAACAATGCCGCGACCCAGAAGATCTAATCTTTCCCAACAAAGTCGTAATGCAATTAGGCTTCGGAACAACATTTGGAATCAATCCATTGTCGCACGAGAAGAACGAGGAAACTATAAAGCGAAAAGGCCACTGACGGACAGATAGTGACACATAAAGTTGTTCTCCCAGAAGGAGTGGTGGGGGAATTCCCGTTTGTTGCGCGTAGGTCGCGTAGGGGGTTCCTCGGTGAGTTCCAGAAAAATCTGATATCCTCGGTATCGGTTGTGGTAAAAAGTTGATGAGTGGTTCTCGGAAACGGTGAGGGATAGAAGGGTGGGGTTTGCGGAATGTCATAGAGGGTCATCGGTAGTTGCCACAGAACGACTCATCCCCCACCATACATTTTTTTTAAACTCCATACAACTCTTTTGGACTCATCCAAGTGGAATATCTGCAAAATCACCGGGGATAGATGGGCAGTCTCTTCGGGGGGGTGGTAGTTTCTCGCCAAGGTCCACCCCTCGGCACCGTCCCCCCCCCCCTCCCTACAAAAGTGGCATTTTCGGCGAAAAGGATGGCAATATCTCCAAAACCATCGAGGATAGGTGGTCGATCACTTTGGCGGATAACCATCACCCCGCGGGGTCCACCCCCCGGGATAATCGCCCTCCCCTCACTCCACCCCTTCACACCCCCCCCCATACTTTTATGGTTTGTCGGAAAAGCGATTTATTTCAACCGGAAGGAGATTTTCTAAAGCGGTCTCATTCCATCGTATAGAGGTGGCCTAGAGCACTCCAGGAAATTCCTCGATCTTCGGTCCACCGACCTGGTACAAAGATGGTGAGAGATCCTCGGAAACTATAAAGGATAGAAGGGTGGCGTTTGCGGCATGTCATAGAGGATGATCGGTAGTTGCCACAGAACAAGTCATCCCCACCCCTTTCATACATTTTTTTTACACTCCATACAACTTTTTTGGACTCATCCAAGTGGAACACCTCCTAAACCACCGGAGATAAAGGGACGGAGTCTTCGGGGGGTGGCAGTTTCTCCCAGAGGTCCACCCCTTGGGACCGTTTCCCTCCCGGAATATATATTATTATTGTTATTATTTAGTTAGACAAACTTTCCTCGTTTATCGCTCTTTCCATTAGTGAAATTCATATTAAAAACCCGTTAAGTTGAACAGACAGAAGCTGACACCGACTTTATTTTAAAATTTTATAATACAATAGCTGGTGCCCGCGTATTTCGCTGCTTAAAAACTAAAGGGCCACAAATCACTTTTTACAGGCTAATCCTAAAAATTAAATTATTTTTTGTCATTTTTTTTTTCTTAGATATAATTATTATATCAAATATATGCATATTATACATCGTTAGAAGCGTATTTTTAAGTAGCATTAAATGTACTTAGGTAGTTTTATAATAAACTGAATACTAGAAGAGATATAAGCATATAAGTTACTTTTGAATATAAAAAAATTATCAAAATATACTAAATATGGAAAACAACCATAAAAGTCTTTTTGCAACATACAATATGAAGGATTGCGATTGTATTTTTGCAATAAAAATATTTTTGGATTTTTTGTTTTACGGCCCTTAAGCAGCGATTTGTCCGCGTTGAAAAATGAAAAATATAACACCTGAGAAAACATCCGACAGTGACAACTAATTTTTTTAATATTTTTATTTTTCCAGGATATAAAGTTTAGTCGCCTATAATATGTTAATCCAGGTAATAAGCTATCTGTGTGCCGAATTTCATTCAAATCGGTTAAGCCGTTTTTTCGTGAAAGAGTAACAAACATCCGTCCATACTTTCGCATTTATAATCCTTACATATTATAAAACAAAGTCCTCCGCCGCGTCTGTCTGTATGTGTGTCTGTTCGCGATAAATTCAAAAACTACTGCACCGATTTTCATGCTGTTTTCACCAATCGATAGAGTGATGGTTCTCGAGGAAGGTTTTTAGTATATAATTTAGAAAGTTACGCGGGCGAAGTCGCGGACAGCAGCTAGTATACAATAGATAAATAAATAAATATCTTCACATATTCCACACAGCACCATCTAGTTCCATATTAAACAACTAATGTTTGTATTATGGATACAAGACAGTTTATATACTACATAGATTACTTTTTTTTTGTAAATACACATACATATTATAAATACAAAACACCCATGACTCAGGTACAAATGTAAAATGTTTAAACATTTAAACATTTGCCCCTAGCGGGATCCGAACCCGCGACCGTTTGATTAATAGCTAGGGTTACTATAGCCACTAGACCAAACGTGTCGTCGTGTATTAAGTAACTAGCTGGCGCCCGCGACTTCGTCCGCGTTTAAAAAGAAAATGTAGCCTATCCTGTGTACCGTACGTCTAAATGTTTATCTACCAAGATTCATGAAAATCAGTTGATTCGTTTAAGAGTTATGGAGGACTATATATACTTACATACATACATATAGAAAAAAATTCTAAAAAAGGTCAATTTAGTTTCAGTATCACGTATAGAGCCTATAAACACGATATCTCTGAAAACAAAGTAAATTACTCCATGACCAACCCTAACAGATTTATTATTAGTATTGATTGATGATGTCTTTTGCATTAGGTATGTATTTTGGTTAATGAGCAACTGATGCCAAACCTTATTCTCCTTAATCCTACTGTGGTCGGCAGAGCGCTAGTAGCACATGTGTTTATGTTATTGGCGACGGTAGCCATCAAGGCCTACCATCAAGTGGACCGTCTGTCTGTCTGTCTGTCGACCTTAGCATTAGAAAAAAATCCTATTAAGGTCGACACGCGACACTTCAATAAAATACTTTGAAATCTTTAAATGAATATTCCTATTTTGTCTTTAAATTTTGAGTGTAGTTAAATTTTAAAGATTACAAAAAAAAAACTATTTTTTCGCTCTCTGTTGTTACTTTAAAAAACTGTATTAGAACACTTAGGGCATATTTCACAAACTACAATTAAAGTGTTGATTAGTTACTTTTAGAAATCATTTTCTGTTTTATTGAATTATGCACTCGGTTTACTGCATCATTCGATAGCCGATTTTTTTTTTATTTTCTATTTAATGTTTGGGACGTTTACCGTACAAACAAAGGTATATATATCAGCTCCATCATCCCCGTTTACCGGTGACTTTAAATGACAGTTTGGCCTACTTGGCATTTGAGAAACAGGCGCTTAACAAAATAAAGAAACTTCAAACGAATTTTTAAACTCCTTACAATAGGGTACATACATACATAGGTACACATATTTGTACAAATTTTGGACTAGATTATGCGTGTACAGTTGCGGTCAAAATGTGTTTGCGTTTACATTCATTTACAAGTTTATATCATTTATATAAGTAATAATTAAATTTAATATTAAAAAAAAATAAAACAAAACTAAAGAAGATATAATTTATGTAAACAAACTGTCGGACGTTTGCAACATTTTTACATCTACATTAATATTATTATGTAACTCTAGCTGTTGCCCGCTACTTCGTCCGCGTTCAATTCAAAATGTTATACAGCCTTTGATTATCGCGCCCTCTCGCGGTGAGCAGCCGACTTGTTGAGTCAAAGCTGTTTGTCTTAATAGTTCTGCCACTGAACGATAGATGGCGTTAATCTAAATAATTTCAAAAAAAAAAAATTTTTTTTTTTAACCTTTTAGGTCACACTAAATATCCTAAAGCCGTCCTCGATAAATGGACTATCCAATACAAAAATAATTTTTCAATTAGAACCAGTAGTAGTTCCTGAGATTAGCGCGTACAACCAAACAAACAAACAAACTCTTCAGATTTATATATTTGTATATAGATAAATAGATTTATATATATAGATAAATGATAAAATTGTTCGAAAGGAACTTTATCAAGTTTGCACACTGCGTTACGCCAGTCATTTTGGCAACAGTAACCACAGAACAACATAATCTTATGTGAATACTAGCTCATGCCCGCGACTTCGTCCGCGTTGAACGATGAAAGGTACCCTATGTTCTTTCTGGTGTCCCAGACAACGTGTATGAAAAATTTCATTGTGATCGGTTCAGTAGTTTTTGCGTTAAAGAGTAACAAACATCCATACAAACTTTCGCATTTATAATAAATTAGTACAGAAGTACGGATTGTTATAATTATTATAAGGTGAAATAACATCCCTTCCTTATCCTTAATCGTTCCACTGTCGCCAGTGCACTATAGCAGCACCTGTGGCGTTGCTTGTGTTATTGGCGACGGTATAGCCACTTACCATCAAGTGACCGTCAGCCTTTACGTCGACCTTAACATAAAAAAAGAGGTAATAAGAAGCTTGTTGAGATAAAGGATGTGAGATAGGAGAGTATCTATATACTCAACTAGCAAATCGTAACAAATAAGGCAATATGTATAATAAAATTCTAAATAAAAAAATCTTTAAAAACATTAACAAAAAATTTGAATTTAAAAGAAAAATATTTAATAAACCCTATACGAAATATGCGCCTATACAAAAATTCTATCTTCTCGTGTAGTTTAAGTTCATGTATTTGATGTACAGTCGAGGTACGAAAACCTTAGTCAATTTTCAAATTCATTGATTTGACTGACTGATAGCTGTGACAAACGTTTGAAATGAAATTTTTGGCATGTCTGATAATATGCAAATGTCGACTTTCAGGTGACAAATCTTTTCTTACCCCGACTGTACCTACACACAGTACTCAAGATACAAAACTTAACAAATATTATTTTCCAAAAAAATTTTCTTTAATTTTTTTTTTTATGAAGTAATGTTTTAGATAAATAATTTACTCAAAGGTAAGTTAGTGCTCGTTAGTTCAACTGCCATTATTAGACAACATTATAAAGCTTTATTTATGATAAATTTAATTATGTAAGTAACTACTTTTACAAGATCAAAAACCAAAAAATAAATAAAGAGACCAAAAATAAGACAATAATAATGACATTAAAAGTACAATTGAAAACATTTTTACTATGTTTTTTTTTTAAATTTATCATATTAAGCTTTTTATAATTAAGAGCTCTATTACTTCATTTCCTCTTATGAAATATACCTTAAAAATATAGTAAATTATAATATAACTAAGTACATATATAAATCTTCTCGTGTTTTTTTTTATTCCAAACATGGGCAAAAAAATAAAATATTATTATTCCAACCAACTTATTTCCGAAATAGAGAGAATAAATTAAAAAAATATATTATTTTTTTCTTTTTCAAATAATTTTCTAATTTTAATGTTAATTTTTAATCTATAAATCTCATTAAACCACATTTGGATTTTGGACATTAACACTTTTGAACGCAACTGTACATGACTGTATACGACTGTACAACTGACTAATTAATGATATTTATACAAGGAAAGAGAGTTAATTATTGTTAACTTTGTTCTTACATGCTTGGAGGCCCTCCAACAGCTGAGTGAACTTTATACCCGCTTCTTGAAGCATTTCCCTGAAAAATACAAAACCAAATTCGTTACTTTTCTCGTTACCTGCACCTATATTTGTGTCGTTCAGTGTAAAAGTCCTATTTTTGAAACCATCTTTTCTTGCCTTATGGTATCACATTTAGTCATAACTTTCAATATAAAAGTGAAGTAACTCCAATAGTTGCATTAAAATCCCATAGATGAAAACAATGAAAACAATGCTTATATTTTTTTTCCTACACTGTAATTCGCAAAAAGCTCGTTATTCTAAAATTCAGTTACAAGGAGATAGTTCACTTTTACAATGAACGACACATTTATTATCAAATTCAAATTCAAATCATTTATTAGATGTAAGTTTTTACAAAACATTTATCTTCGTCAAAAATTATAAACTACCACCGGTTCGGAAAGCTGTTTCTAGGGGGAAGAACTCGGCAAGAAACCCCCTAGTTGCTCTTTTCATAAATCAATTTACAACATGTAACACGTAACAATACATATATATCAATCTAATAACACAATATTCAACTATATTCAACTCCAAGGACGTTCATCATTTATATAATCTAATATCCTATAATAACCCTTTTTGCACAGGGTTTTCTTAATATAAACTTTAAATTTATTCAGAGATAATTTTTGTATATTAGCAGGAAGTCTGTTGTAGAAGCGTACACATTGTCCCATAAAAGAGTTGCTAACCCTGTACAATCATCAATACTAATAATAAAAATCTGTAAGGGTTGGTCATGGAGTAAGTTACTTTGTTTTCAGGGATATCGTGTTTATAGGCTCTATTAGACATGATACTGAAACTAAATTTACGATTTTTAGAATTTTTTTTTTTGTACTTAAATGTATTATATTATTGTTTTATTTCTCCGACCCTGCGATTTCTATTTTTCATCAATTACTGTACACAGGCATTGAAGATAATAATTATGTATCGTATTACCTGCGGGTAAAACAGAACTCTTCCAAGTCTTTGAGGTCGACGTGTCGATGGTGACCGTCGATGTTGACAACGGCGAGGCTGTCCGTTAACGCTTTCTGCAAAGCCTTCGTTTTGGCTTCCGTTAAACTGTTCATTAGAGGTCTGAAAAATCACATATTTTTTTCACACTTTTAATTCACTATAATAATACATACAGTATGAAAAATAAAAAAAGAACTATATTAACTGCTTCATGGCGTCCGTTAGTTTGTTGACGTGTTCGATGAAGATGTCCAGTCGTGCCCTTGTGTCCTCTCTGCTGCCCACTTCGGGCAGGTCACTTGCCGATGACAGTTTTTCACTGGAAATCATCAATGCCAATCAATCAATCAATCAATGACACACTTACACTGGAAATCGTCAATGGCCAATCAATCAATTAATCAATCAATAACACGTTTTCACTGGAAATCATCAATGGCCAATCGATCAATTAATCAATCAATGACACACTCACTGGAAATCGTCAGTGGCCAGTCAATCAAACAATCAATGACAGGTTTTCACTGGAAATCATCAATGGGCATTCAATCAATCAATGACACGTTTTCACTAGAAATCATCAATGGCCAATCAATCAATCAATCAATGACACGTTTTCACTGGAAATCATCAATGGTCAATCAATCAATCAATGACACACTCACTGGAAATCGTCAATAGCCAATCAATCAATTAATCAATCAATGACACGTTTTCACTGGAAATCGTCAATGGCCAATCAATCAATCAATCAATGACATGTTTCTACTGGAAATCATCAATGGCCAATCATTGGCTCGATCCTATCGAGTGAAACAAAGGAGACGACGCAAACAAAGTAAACAAAACTGTCATTCATGGTAAAGGAAGCCATCTTGACAACCCTTCCAAGTGTGTTTACATTTTTTGCGTTGTCTCGTTGGCCTTGCTTTAGTATTTATTTTTTATTTTATTAATTATTGGGATAAAAAATAGAAATAAAAACAAAAATATAGAAAAAATAACACAAAAAATAAACACACATTCAATAAACATGTCCATAATAGATAGAACTTACATGTAAGAAAGTTAGAACAGTAATTAATCATCAAGACAAAAAAGAACAACAAAATATTACAACAAAAATTAAAAAAGATATTTAAGATTGTAATAATACAAAGGCTACATGTTATAATCAATATATAAAATTGTTGTGTTGGTTTGTGTGTAACGCAAAACTAGCCGATACAATATGCAATCCTCCAAGGATTCTTAATATCTTTGATAATATCTATTTTGCGTAATAATATAATCTCGATCGTGACAAAAAAAAATCGCTGTTTTTTTGGCGTCATCTGCCGAAAGCGAGGAGAGAACTAACTCGCAAACGATAACCGCTGTCACATTTAAAGTGGCAGTTAGCCGTTGTCATGGCAGCCGCTGAGTGTTGAACGTCAATGAAAGAACAGCGAAGCTAGTATAACAATATATTTGCTCACCAATAACTCGAAAAAGCTGTCCAGAGTGTTTCAAAGATGTTGATAACAGATGCCACCCCCTGAAGGGACGTACTCTGCTCCCCCTGTTGCGAGGGCCGCCCTTCCCCCGGCCCAAGGGTGATCTTCTCGACGGTGTTCTTCGCCAAGTCCAAATATTCCGGTATTATTTGACACTTCTTCGCTATCTCCAGACAGAGCTCCTTGAAACTTCTGACCTCCGACTCGAACAGTGAGTTTGGGTCTGCAATCAATTACCTAGTTTATAAGTATTATATTAAACTTGCCATCAGAGCGTACTGGATGAGTGGTTAGGGTGCTTGCCTTAACGCCTTAAGAGACAAGAAGAGAAAGAAAGTCACCCTTTTCATCGAGGGCGGAGAGGCGGTTGCGCATGTCGATGAAGAGATGGTGTATCCTGGGGAAGACGTCGCTGAAGACGGCCGTCCAGTGCTTGTGGAGGGCCATCAGCACGTCGTCCAAAGACCACGGCGGCCGCAACACCACCACGCTCTCCCACAGCTTGTTGTACATCGCCCGCATCTCGTTCTGGAACACCGACATTTTGCGCTCAGACCAACTTTTCACCGAGTTTTCTTTAAGCGAGCTTGGGCAATTTGTGAGGACAATTTGGTAGAACAGTAAATTCGACACAGACACTGTCACAGTCCTATTTAAACGAATTTGGTTTCTGCCTATTTAAACCTATTTAAACGAATCTGTCACTGTCCTATTTAAACCAAGCGAGCTTGGGCAATTTGTGAGGAGTATTTGGTAGAACAGTAAATTTGACACCGACACTGTGACAGTCCTATTTAAACCAAGCGAGCTTGGGCAATTTGTGAGGAGAATTTGGCAGGGTGGGGGTTAAGCAGTAAATTCGACACCGACACTGTTACAGTCCTATTTAAACCAAGCGAGCTTGGGTAATTTGTAAGGAGAATTTGGCAGGGGGGTTAAGCAGTAAATTCGACACTGACACCACTGTCCCCTCACGAGTAACACCAGAGGGTTTCAATGGGAAAAATAGGGAGTCTTGTATGAAAAGCGTAGTTCGAGTTGAGGAACGAAACGATAGTCAGTTATAACCAGCCGACGTCGTCGAGAAAATAAACTATATAAACATTTTTTTTTGTGGAAAAATTTCACTTCTGACGTGCAGTCCTGTGTGTGACTGACATGTTTTTTTTTTTATGTTAACGTCGACAGACACGCTGACGCTGATTAGTCCAAAGCTCCGATGTCGCTTTTGAGGTCCCTGAACCTAATGGATTAAACTAGATTCGAAAAAAAATAGTCTGAAAATAGAACATTCTGAAAATAATATAAATATCTGAAAAAGATTTCATGGTTATTGCATTCAGTACTATTCCAATATATTTACTCACCTCCAATATATTGGCCAATAAACTGTGCATAGCGCTCTTGTAATGCACCAGTTTCTCGTACAGATTACTCTTGGCGTCTTCGTTGGTGTTGCCATTTTTCACCAACAGCTCCTTCAGTTCCACCATACCAACGCACTTCACCCCATTCACAAACGCCTTGTTGCATAGATTCTTATCGTTGGACAACAGAACCTGAAGAAGAGAGTTCAAAAATGATAATCCAGCTGGATTTTCATAGACATTTAGATACTGTAAGCGAAGCCTCAGGGTAAAGCTTTTATTTTATTTTAACAAATGAGTACCGACAATTTTCACAGCATGAATTCTTAGCACTTCCGTTCCCTTTCCCATTCAGGTAACATTTGAAGACGTGAGTGGATGAAGGTGGTATGTCGCATAATTCCAATTTTGAATAAATCGAGGTTAAAGTTTTGCTTTTAATTTTTGAAATAAGTCGCCACGGAACTGATTTTTGTACTAAATTATGGTACAAAGTTGTGTAAACAACCTAAAATATTAGGAAGTTAGGAAGTAAACTTTTCTGCACTTTTTGCTTTTTTAAAATTAACTGTACATAACAACTTTTTGAACTTTTTATTTTCCAAAAATGTCTTGAATCGACGATCTTAAGGTCTGTAATAATTCATATGGACATATATTACCTTCATCGACGCAAAAAAATTAAAAAATCCAAAAATGCGACATACCACCTTCATTCACTCACGTCTTCATTTGTTACCTTCTGTATGATATGCCAAGCTGACATTTATTGCTCACAAGTGTAAATTACACTAATAATAATTAATGATATAATAATAGACTGTAACTTACCACAGATTTCCCCCTGTCAAGTTGCTGAAGACAACAGTTGAGTATCTCATCATCGGGCAACTCACAAGGGTAAATGTGAGAGTTGGAGTCGCGCAATGACTGACCTAATAACAATTTATTGCATATACATATTCACTTAACATAAACAAAGATTGGATGAAATGTTTATGTTTATTTTATGTTGACCTACTGCTGTATTATGTTCCTCATTGGTCAGTAACCGACAAATGCGTCAAAGATATTTATCAAGCATTCCCTACGTATACTATAGATAGAACCATGGCAGTACCGAGTGCACCATATACGTAAAGGCAGTCATTTTGGGATAATGTTGTAATGTGAGACCTTTGATCCTGTTGTCCTCGGGCAATGAGGTGTAGAGGTAGTCCATGGCGGCCCTGGCCCGCTTGCAGAGCACCCCGTTGCCGTTGTTGTTGTCCTTGAGCCGGTCCAACTCGTTGATCACCCGCCACGGCACCAGCAGGTGGGGCTGCCCACTGTACCCTGATCAAACAATAACCATTTATCAATATTACTTGTAAACGGTATTAGACTTTGCACACGATTTTATCCATATTACTTGGATAATGTACTACTGTTCAACTTTGTACACGATTTTATCCATATTATTTGGATAAGGTACTATTCAGCTTTGCACACAATTCTATGCATATTACTTGGATAAGGTACTATACTGTTCAACTTTGCACACAATTTTATCCATATTACTTGGATAAGGTACTACTGTTCAACTTTGCACACAATTTTATCCATATTACTTGGATAAGGTACTATTCAGCTTTGCACACAATTTTATCCATATTACTTCGATAAGGTACTATTTAGCTTTGCACACAATTATTTGGATAAGGTACTGCTATTCAACTTTGCCCACGATTTTATCCATATTACTTGGATAAGGTACTATTTAGCTTTGCACACAATTTTATCCATATTATTTGGATAAGGTACTGCTATTCAACTTTGCCCACGATTTTATCCACATTACTTGGATAAGGTACTATTGAGCTTTGCACACAACTTTATCCATATTACTTGGATAAGGTACTATTCAGCTTTGCACACAATTTTATCCATATTACCTGGATAAGGTACTGCTATTCAACTTTGCCCACGATTTTATCCACATTACTTGGATAAGGTACTATTGAGCTTTGCACACAACTTTATCCATATTACTTGGATAAGGTACTATTCAGCTTTGCACACAATTTTATCCATATTACCTGGATAAGGTACTGCTATTTAACTTTGCCCACGATTTTATCCATATTACTTGGATAAGGTACTGCTATTTAACTTTGCCCACGTAACTTTATAAAATATAGCCTATGTTACTCACTGATAATATTAGCTTCCCAACAGTAAAAGAATTTTTAAAATCAGTCCAGTAGTTTCAGAGCCTATTCAATGCAAACAAACAAACAATCAAATCTTACCTCTTTATAATATTAGTATAGACTACAGTAACTATCTACCATCATAATCTAAAAAGATAAATTTCATTTTATCTTTTTAGATTATGATAAATTTCATAAAAAGATTTATTTTCTCAATTAATCATAGTAAACGTTTTGTTTTGAATATGCAATTTAATTTTTAATTTCGACATAAATTTAATAAAAACTGTAAATGTGACAAAGCTAAATAACTAATAAACAAGCATAATTATGTCTAACAAAATACCTTTGATATGTGAATTGATGACATTCTTAATTTCACCTAGATTGTGTATAAAAATATTTGTATCCACAACTAATACGGGATCGTCTTTGTTAACTGATTTATCTATCCCTCTCGTATTTTCTGTCCTAGGAAAATTCTGTAAAAAAAAACACTCAATTACTTTAACTTAAAATTTAACGATCTCTTGAAAAAATTGAATGAAAAAGCTTTAGTTTTAATTACAATACAAATAGTTTTCATTCAAAATTTTCAATTCAAAATAGCCCATATGATTGGCATCACAGGGAATTGAAATTATCAAAAATCCTCTCTTAGTGGATAATCTATACCGATATATAAAGCTGAAGAGTTTGTTTGTTTGTACGCGCTAATCTCAGGAACTACTGGTTCGAATTGAAACATTATTTTTGTGTTGGATAGTCCATTTATCGAGGAAGGAGTCTTAGGCTATATAACATTTTTAACGCGAACGAAGTCGCTTTATAAAATAAGCCTATGTTTCAAATTTTAACTGTGCCTTGATAGTCAGAACAAACAATTTTATTTAGGAAAAAATTGCGAAATTATCAAAAATCAAAAATTTTATATTATCAAAAATATTGTGATTAATTTTGCACCCCATTCCGTCATATTATGGTCAGTAACATACTTTGAGCACCTGTGGTGTTGCTCGTGTTCAACTGTAGCCACCTCACCTACTGTCATCAAAAGCAAACCGTCAGAGTTTCTGACGACCTTAACATTAAAAAAAAGACAACTTACCTCTGAGATCGAATCAATTTCCATATTTTCTATTTGTTGGCCGCCATCATTTTGTACATTTTTAACTGAATGTACTTCATTATTCGTGCCGTTTGCCAAGTCAGTGCTTAGCCTGCTCCTAAAGGCCTCCATACGATCTTTTGCTGATGTGTAAACCGCCTCACTGCCCCTATAAGTCAGTTTCGACTTTATGGCAGTCATTAATTTGGTTGCCTCCGAAAACTGCGGAGGCGTTGATGGATGTTTAACAGAATATTCAGCGTTTTGATTACATATGCCTTGTTCTATATCAGCATAAGAATCTTTCGGTTTTAATTTATTCGTATATTCTTCTGGTAACTGAGCCTTCATTGAGGATATTATTTTGTTAGCTGCAAAGAACTGAGACTCCGTCA
The DNA here is from genome assembly GCA_945859745.1 of Synanthedon formicaeformis. NCBI lineage: Eukaryota > Metazoa > Arthropoda > Insecta > Lepidoptera > Sesiidae > Synanthedon > Synanthedon formicaeformis. The sequence continues at coordinate 1,314,504 of OX243960.1, read as the reverse complement.
GCGACGGTGCGAAATGTATGCTATCGTTGTTGGTGGGCGATAAACAATTGGTTTCTGTGCAAGACGTCTTCTGTTCTCTATTTCTTCTCGTTTCTGTCTGAGTAGTATTTGGACTTTTCTTCTGTCTACAATTTTTGTCATTATTCAATGCTTCTTCTCTAACTTCAGCATCGAGTTGAGCTCTCAACTTCATAAGTCTAGTGCTAGCAATGTTTTTAGATGGTTTACGTTTTTCTATGTGCCCATTCAAAGTCTGTCGCGATGAATTTTCGTAACGTGTGCTAGGTTTGTGCCGTGCAAATTCCTCTTGTTTTGATTTGCTTGACATAGGCTTTGAGGTAGGTTTATGTGGTATACTTATTTTTGTAGATATCGGATTCGGATTTTCTGTAATATATCAAATAGCCTCTTTAGATTCATATTAGAGATTAAATTATAATTCCTTTATATATTAATGAAAAGTATGAATAGTATGAAAAGTACTATTATTTGGAATCTGCCCAATAGTATAAAACGATCATAAAAAATTCATAAAGAAACAAAGTGTAACCTTTTTTTGCTTTCTTCTCCACATTGCCGTCTTCACAGTGAGTACTCTTCCTTTTCAAAACCTTTTTCGACTCTTCCAGCGACTTTTGATGGTCCAATTTTTGTCGTTTATTCTCTACTTTAGCTGTAACTTTTTCCACCTTGAAAATTTTTACAAAAGGATTCTGAATAGTTATTTTGATGCAAGTACATATATTATGACAAATTAACTAATAAAACCTTATAGAATTTCAGGACTAAATTAACGTATTTTAAGAAAAATATGTTGTGTAGAGTTGAAATAAATAAATACAATTAAGGAACACTTACTTGCGGACGAGTCCATGAAGATTTTCCATTTTTTTTATTGAAATAATATATTCTTCCCGAAGTCGACTTCGATTTACACAATATCCATCCATCAGGTAAACATTCAGCATTAGCTTTATCACCTTTCGAATCCATATCGAATTTATCAAAATAATGTATAGATATTTCTATAATACAAAATACAAATCACAACAAACCAAGAAATTTAGCCATATTTATTTGCGATTTTACAAATTTACAATTTACATTTTTACACCACAGATCATGAAAGAAGTCTTTGAATAATTGAGCACAGAACACTATATAATTAGAAGGAGATATATTGAGGAGAAATTAGCTTTCATTGGGTGCCATAAATAAATAATACACTATATTATAAATGTAAGTATATTATTTATGTTGTTTTTTAAAATGCTGATTATATTATAATTATTAATCATGCTAACGTATCAGACGGACATCTGTGGACATGGGTAAGAGTACTTTAACCTCGCCTGATTGGTCATAGCAAGATAGAACATGACATTTGCCCCCCCCCCCCTTTGTTTTTATTTAAGGGTCCTTGAATTTATTTTTAACTATGGATATCATCACACAATTAAAACACGGTAAATAATGGGTAGGTACACATTTATTTTTTAGGTATAGACAAACATAACATGGACTTAATATACGACTTAAATACAAACTATAACTGAAATACAACATAAAACCTATGATTAATAATGATAAACATTTCTACGCATTTAGAAAAACAACACAAAAATTACTACCACTCTCTAAAGAGTTCAACGGGATGCCACTCTTAATCTCCGGTTCTTGAAACAGCGATGGATATGCTGTTAATTTTTGAGGTTTCTTTGGAGTCACAAAACGGGCTTCAAACTGTTCGTGGCAGATGGGCGAATTCACTTGTATATTCCGTAAAGAATCATCAAGAATAGATTTGAGCCATTTTTCGAGTCTTTTTTTACACATTGGATATATCCTGGTACACAGCACTTGTAATACATACTTAATATGTATCATGTATCCAAAGATTTTTATTTATAAATAATATAAAAATGCGGAAATTAATCTACGCAACAATATAAACAACAATGAGTCTGACCATCGATTTTAGTTAATGATATCCCCCAAATATAGCTCACTAGACAAATACGGCAGTGTTTTTATTTTTTTGATATCTTAAAAAATGGCCGAGTTATAAGCGTTCAAAGTACGCGCGCCACCCAAATTTTTTAATACTACTCGCGAACGTTGATGACGTCACAAGGGCCGATTCTAGATGCAAGAAAGAGAGATTTGTATGTTTGTAATTAATTAACTCAAAAACTACTGGACTGATTTTAAAAATTCTTTCACCTATAAAAAGCTACGTTATCAGCGAATAACATTGGGTATATTTTATAAAGTTACGCGGGCGAAGTCGCGTGCAACAGCTGGTAATATCATAAAGAGAGTAGATTTCTATTTTTGTTTGTAATTAATTAACTCAAAAACTACTAGACCGATTTTAAAAATTCTTTCACCTATAAAAAGCTACGTTATCAGCGAATAACATAGGCTATATTTTATAAAGTTACGCGAGCGAAGTCGCGTGCAACAGCTAGTAATATTATAAAGAGAGTAGATTTCTATTTTTGTTTGTAATTAATAAACTTAAAAACTACTTAAAAATCTTTGTCGTAAGTCCCGCTCAAGAATCATTTTAAGAATATTTTTATAATTTATAATCAACTTGCTGTTTTCACGCGACTTCGTCCCCGATTTTTTATAATCGATTTTTTTAATTTTATAGTCTATGTTAATAGCCTATGTTACTCGCTGATAATGTAGTTTTCTATGGGTGAAAGAATTTTTAAAATCGGTCCAGTAGTTTTTGAGTTAATTAATTACAAAATACAAATCTATCTTTTTACTATGAACTTGCGTCTAGCAGCGGCCCTTGTGACGTCATCCACTTAGCACGGGCGAACTTGAAAATTTGAATAGCGACCGAAGTTTCGGTGTCAATAACTTTGGAAATACTGCATCGATTTTGATGAAACAAAAACTTTTCACATGTACATAACCATAGCTCTGATATTATGTGTGTTTTATAGTCATTTTCAAACCCATCGGTCAGACCCATTATCTTACAAAACAAATGGCTTCTCTCTTATTATAAGGGATGAAACGTCATGTTCTATCTTGCTATAACCACAGGCCATAAAATTCCTATGTAGTGATTTTTTCTTGAAGATTACCATTGTGGATTACCAGCCTCGAACCAAGTATCATACTTGACCATTGATACTTGGTCCGACCGAGTTACCAGCCGTGCTATAAAGTATCTTTCTTCTATACTTTGTGTTGACATTGACAATGACAAGTACTAATAAAGTAGTTTACCGATTATACCGCTCTGCTCAGCTCTGCTCCATGGACTCCACCCACAATTTCCACAAAGTACTGTCACTGTCACACTCTGTCTATCAGCTGTCTGGTAACCAAAGAGTATTATATTTATAATATAAAGGGGAACTGTAACCTGTGGATTTGTTATTTGGATGTTCTTTTTGGTTTTTTTTATCCATTTTTATCTTCACATTCATCACATTTAATTTGTGGTTATTGTTGCAGAATGATTTTCTTTCCATGATTTTAATGTTAATTAATAGTTAATAAGTATATTAATAAGGCGAATATCTGCAACAATTTGTGATATTAGGCATCTTTTAATCAACAGAAACCATGGAGAAAATTATAAAATTCAGTAAGACTGTACGAAATAATTGGAAGAAATCTGTTGTTGGTGTCTTCGCTTTATATTACGGGGTGTCTACAGCAAAAGAAAAATACGAGTATGTTAACATTTTACGCAGACTGCACCACGTTACCCTAAATTTCAACAAAATCTGTTCAGTACATACTTCATAGTTTTTGAGTAAAGAGTGCAAACTTTCTCATTATTAGTTATTATTCATCTAGTGTTCAAATGTGGAAAGTACAGCTTACAGACCCTGGAAACGAATGAGAAATGCTTCCAAAAGTTGTAAATATTTTAAATATTAATCTCTGTACATTTATTTAGGATCAATTAAAGAATGCTTACAATGAATATTTAAATGTTAATTTTTCTTACAGAATAAATATATTGATGCGAGCAGCGTGTCAAGAGGCTGCTAAATATGGGGACTCCTTAATACCCATGGACCGGAATCCGACAACGGTTACAGTTATTCTTAACCCAGTTGCAAACAAAAGAAATGCAAAGAAGGAATTTGAAAAATACTGTGAACCGCTTCTACATTTGGCGGGACTGCAAGTTGATGTAATACAGACTACATCGGAAGGCAACGCTAAGGAGATTGTGGAAACTTTGAGGGGGACTGAAGCCATTATTGTGGCGGGTGGAGATGGTACATTGTCAGAAACCGTTACAGGTATCATATATATTTTTTTATTTTAAGACTAGCTGACGCCCGCGACTTTGTCTGCCTTGAAAAAGAAAAAGTAGCCTATCCTGTGTCCTGTACCTCTAAGTGTTTATCTACCAAGTTTCATGAAAATCAGTTGATTCGTTTAAGAGTTATGGAGGAACATACATACATACAGAAAAAAATTGTAAAAATGGTCAATTTAGTTTCAGTATATTGTATAGAGCCTATAAACACGATATCTGAAAACAAAGTAACTTACTCCATCACCAACGCTTACAGATTTATTATTAGTATTGATAGGTTGATGGTAGGAGGCCATCGTAGCCTATATCACAAACAACACCACAGAATCTGCAAGTGCACTGCCGACAACGGTAGGATTTAGGGTTAAGGAATAGGAAAATGGGCTTTAGCATCACTTACTCATACAACAGCACTCATGCTTTTATTTCACATTGATCTTCTGTAAGGGGGGGTTACTGCTGCCATTTCTAAATGTTGAAATGTACATTTCTTAATGAAAATAAGGACCGCTCATAAGCCACTCAGCAGTTATCTCATCATCACATCATCTCAGCCATAGGACATCCACTGCTGGACATAGGCCCATAATTTTCCAATAGGACTGGTCAGAAGCAGCCTAGATCTACCATAAACTTGCAGCCTTTATCATATTGTCTGTTCGTCTTGTGGGTGAACATCCAACACTGAGCTCGCCAGTCTGTGGTCTTCCTTCCGTCGGCTTATGTCAGTAACTTTCAATAGAACTCCTTTCTGATTTGATCTTGCAGTGTAAACTCGAACATAGCCCTCTTCATAGCTCATTAAGCATGCTTACTAATTGATAATTCAATATTTATTTATTTTTCAGGTTTACTAAGAAGAAATGATGATGCAAATCAATTTCCACTCGGAGTGTTGCCCCTTGGCCGCACAAATACTATAGGAAACACATTGTTTCCTGGAGGCGAAGGTGTTGAGAAAGTTAAACAACTCATAGATGCCTCCATGGCTATAATAAAGGGGAGCACTATATGGAAAGATGCAATGAAAATTGAGCCAATACTTACGGACGATGAGGAAATTAACAAACCGATCTACGCTATGTCTTCGATTGAATGGGGAGCTTTCAGGGACACAATGGCGAAGAAAGACAAATACTGGTTCTACGGGTCCCTGAGAGAGTATGCTGCGTACGTTTTCAACGGTTACAAGGAAAGCCTGAATTGGAATTGCCTAGGCACTATTAGGTACACTAAGCCTTGCGCTGGATGCACAAATTGCTCGAGAAAACAGCCCGAGGTTAAAAGGAAATGGGCCTTCTTTATGCCAAGCGCTCACGCGTCTGCTCAGTTAGAACAAACGAGGGTAGTCAATCCGGAATGTGCATTGACTGAGGAACTATGTTTTAAAACTTGCGATTTTAAAATTAAAACGCCAAATATTGAACACAGTGAGGGGTTACCGGCTTTGAGTGTTGTTTTAGGGAAAAGTGGTTACACATATACGGAATTTGTAGCCGAAGGTTGGAACCGTTTGAAGGGTAGAAGTGAAGTGTCAAAAGTAATACCCGTCAGGACATTGGAGCTTTTGCCAAAGCAAACAGAGAAGGAGGTCATCATAGAAATAGACAAGGAGGAATTTGAAGTTAAACCGATAAAGATTACATTGCTTCCAAAGATTGTTAAATTGTTTTATAATCCAAAATTAAACTATGGTTAGAAATTGTCTTATTCGTTTATTTTTTAAACTACATATTTACTGGTAAGTAATACAAATAGTACAAATAAAAACAACAATTTGTACAGATAGTTACTGTAATACCAATATTTAAGCACATTTAACGCAATTTTCAAATTTAACATGAGCGCGTGTTTCACAAACGTCAAGTAGGCCAAACTGTCATTTAAAGTCACCGGTAACTGGGGATAATGGAGCTGATATACCTTTGTTTGTACGGTAAACGTCCCAAACATTAAATAGAAAATAATAATAAAAAATCGTCTATCGAATGATGCAGTAAACCGAGTGCAGAATTCAATATAACAGAAAATGATTTCTAAAAGTAACTAATCAACACTTTACATGTCCTGACTGTCACAAATATTATCCTCCAATTTTGCTATCACTAGTTTTTTTAATTGCCACCCATTGCAATTGCAAATTTAAAGACGCATTTACGTGAAATACGTATTTACGGTATTTATGTACTATTTTTGAAACCATATTTCGCAATTTTTATCCACTTAACCCTCTTCCACCCAAGGTGTTATTTAGTTACACTACTAACTACTACCTAACGTCGGCCATCTCGACTCCTTAGATATTTTTAAGGCGCTCCCTCACCGGGAGCATTCGCGTGTAATGTAACGTTACAGGGGCCCTAGACAAAGTGCCATAACGATAACGATAACGAAGTTCGATAGTTATAAATGTATGGGAAGTATCACGTGATTTAGCGAAGGCATATGTCAATCCCATACATTTTATTTTTAGCGAATCGAATCGCTACGGAGCGAATGCAACTTGTCTAGGGCCCCAGATTCGAGCAATCAGTGAAGGACCGAGCATTACAATACCTTGTAATGGATATGTCACCGTAAAATTGTACGAACCGTTAGTTTATAATTTATCTAGTGAGATTATAAACTGTCGACAGATTGTGAACAGACATTAAAATTTACAATCTAACGCTTACGTTTCCGTTAGTTTATAAACCGACCATGTCAAGCTGTCAGTTTATAATCTTACTGTCTCTAACCCGTCAAATTACAAACAAATGAACCAATCACTGCACAGTCTTACAATTTATCACTCGCGAAATTGTAAACTGTCCATTGATTGGTCGGCGTTATACGTGGCACGTGTTCGTGTGCATAGAGTTACAAACAAAATGAATTGCAATTATTTGTACCACTGGATCTAAATGGAACTTTCTTTTTAGTATTAACACTTTTTCGGTACCAACAGTCATTAGTCATCATAGGCTTCTATTAGTTTAATCATACTTTTAATTTTTCCATTTGTCAATTCACACTTCTTACTATTTTGCTTATGTCCACTGTGGTACCTTTGTAAATCTATAGTGAATTGTTGTTGGTCAAAAATCACAATTTGACGGCTAGTCATGGTTAGTTTACAAACTTACGGAAATTTAAGCGTTAGATTGTAAATTTTAATGTCTGTTCACAATCTGTCGACAGTTTATAATCTCACTAGATAAATTATAAACTAACGGTTCGTACAATTTTACGGTGACAGATACAATGTGTAATATTTTGATATTTTAGAAAGAAATATCCAAACCGCTTGTATTTTGCCGGTTTTGAAATAATTCATGACGTAAATAACAATGTCGAATTAATATTGTCGCACTCAGCACAATATGGAATCAACTAAATCACACGTGAATGCTCGCAAAGTCAAATCTATAATGTTACACAAAGATTTAAATCGAAAGATGCGGCGTAATCTCCTTGCGCCATACTAAAAACACACCGAAAATTCTTAACAATGGGTTGGGCGCAGGCGCTCAACCCAACTACAGTTGCACGCCAGCTACAGTGAGTGACGGTCGCTTGTTGAGAGCGTCGCTATCGTCACAGTCACGTTTGAAGTAAGGAATGTGTTGTCTGTGTTTAAAAGTGTGTTTAGACAAAGGTATATGTATTTTATACTTTTGTCTTTAGTATAATGTATGTTGTATTTTGTAACACACTTTTGCTAGTAATGCCGCATCTCTCAATTTAAATCTTTGAATGTTACATTACACGCGAATGCTCCCGTTGAGGGAGCCTCATCTTAAGATTTAAATTAAATATTACCATAATTTAAAATAAAAACACCATCACAAGTTTCAGTACTCTTATTTATATATTAAAACTTGTCATTTTATTTTTATCTATCTATACAATAAAGATATTTAACAAATATTACATATTTATTACAAATAAAATAACAGGATGTTCGCTTCAATGTCTCAAAGCTGCGAACTTGAAAAATATATTATTTCGATGTCTTATCTTAAAGTAACGATAATGACTTGTGAGCATCTTACAATATTTCATCGCTTATAGCAAAATCTGGAAAACCGCACAATATTTAGCTTTAGCTTTTCTTCCAAGCACTTAAAATATTTTACTGTAAGGTGCATTCGGCTAATAAGTACCGAAAATCGGGCTATTCCGATAAGTAAGTATAAATTACTACTAAACGCTAGTTTAAAATAATTTAAGAAAACAACAATTTTTGAGTTGGGGTAAAATCATTATTTCGTCTTGTAAAGCGTCATCGTTTTATCATAGGCATATGAAAGTAAACTTACTAGATATGATAACAAGGATCAAAATGGTTTACACCTCTGACCAATAAAATAATTTCAAATAAACATCAATTCAGTGCCGGTTTAAGAATGCGCGGGGCCCGTAGCAAATTCTATCAAGAGGCCCTTGAGGGGTTTGTATTAGGTAGGATCTTCGGTGTTAAGGTATTACGTGGATTTTACATGTTAAAAAAAGCATATTTTCTCTATCATAACTTTGTTGCCACAGCCAATCGCTAGCCGTAACCGCCAAGGGGAAGTAAAATTTTCATTTAATTTTTCCAAATTTAATATTAATTAGGAATGTAAGAAGCCTTTAATTGATCGCACAATCTGTTTATGTAACCAGACAATGTGTATGAATTAAGTGAAGAACTGTAAATAGATTTCAAATGTACTCTGAAAACAGCGTTGGGTGATTGTGTTGATAGTAGATCAGTAACAACTGTTAATGTTGATAGTGAAAATTGTCTAATGCTAAAGGTTCTACTGTGAGATTACCCAAAATAACAATACCAATTTTCTCTGGCAAATATACAGAATGGCGAACCTTTCGTGATTTGTTTACTTCTTTAATTCATAATGATAACACGTTAGATAAGGTACGAAAGCTTCATTTTTTAAAAGGTCATCTCATAGGGGAAGCCGAATTATTGTTAAGAAATATACCTACCTATTTATGAGTCTAATTATGACCATTGTTGGCCACAGCTGGAATTGTGATTCAATAATAAAAAATATTTGTCAAATTGTATTCTAAAAAGATTCATAAGTCAAAGAAATGTAGATCGTTGGAATTTTTAGACACTAAGGATCATATATTTTAAATTAATACTTTTTTTAAAGTTTGTATGCATTCGAACCTAGTAACGACAAGATAAATCAGTATCATGCTTACTTTTGTAAATTAAACATAAAACAAAGGAGTAATTAACATTCTACATTTGTATGGAGGAAAAGTGACATGTATTACCTTAATCTCATTACGTCAAAAACAAAGGTAGCACCAGTCAAACAACTCTCAATTCCACGATTGAAATTATGTGGGACAGTACTACTCGCAAAGCTCATTACCGAAGCCTCTACGATATTTAATATTCCAAGGGAGAACCTTCATGCTTGGACTGACTCGTCTATAGTTCTGGCTTGGTTGTCTAGCCATCCAAGCAGATGGAAAACATTCGTGGCTAACAGAGTGTCTGAAATTTTAACTGTGATGGATAGTGCTCAATGGTCTCATGTGCCATCAACGGAGAACCCCGCTGACTTGGCATCAAGAGGTGTGAAACCCTCAGATTTGTCATGTTCTCGTTTATGGAAACACGGTCCCATTTATTTGCAAAGGACGATAAAACATAACAAGCCAGCTGTTAGAGAAACCAGAACCAGCTTCTAGAAGAACGAGTGAAAAAGGCCTGCTACGCGGCGACCTTGGTGACAGCGGAAGACCCTTTATGGGGAAAATTTTCAACTCTTAGAAAACTAATAAGAGTTCTTGCACGGTGCAAGCGATTCGCACTTAGTGCTCTTGAAGCGACACGAGATCATTTTAAAGAACTTCTTCCTTGGCTAACACGCACCGAACTAAATGAGGTGTTGAACACGTGCATACGTCAATGCCAAGCTCATCATTTTAAAATAATGTTCAATATTTACAAAGGACCAAAACTGTAAAACAAAAAAAAAAACAAAACGGACGGAGCTGGGTTGCTACGCGTTGGAGGACGATTGCAGGAGGCAACAATCGGAGAAGCATCCAATCATTCCACGTAAATCTTATTTTTAACTGACCTGATTGTAGCTGAAGCTCATGAGAAATCTCTCCACGGTGCACCACAATTGATGTTAACTTACATCAGATCCAAATATTGGATAATTGATGCCAAAAATCTTAAGAAATTTTTCGTACGCCGTTGCGTTAATGCACTCGCTATGCTGCACGCTCTGTTCATCCATTAATGGGTCAACTGCCTGCATCCAGTCACGGTCAATCGACTTTTCTACAACAGCGATGTGGATTATGAAGGGCCCATTAACATAAGAAGCGCCAAGGGAAGAGGTCATAAGTCTTATAAAGGGTACATATGCCTTTTCGTGTGCATGGCTACGAAAGCCGTACATTTGGAAACTGTTAGTGTTCTATGTACAAACAAACTGTTTTGTGGTCTCGATTAGCGAGCTGTCAAGAGGTTAAACCTCATGTGTAATCTTAAAGCATTTTAATAAAAAGAAGTAGACGCCATTACACAAATGTTTTATTTAAAATATGGCTTCTCGAGTAAATAATATAACATGGCGCAGTCGGTATTAGAAAATTAATAAAATCGGAAGATCAGGCAAGTTTTGGTGTTTCGGTTATCGTGAAGCGATGCAAGTCATCGTAGGACAAATTAGGCTGTAGAGGGCCTGACACATCTTGACCGCCTGGTGGAATTGATGTACCAGGTTGATAGTTGTCTTCGGAGAAGAGAGGACGGCCTGTGTCGAGATTAAGAGAGCTATCAGGTCTAGCATCAGAATAGATGTCATCGGGTTTCGCTCCAAACATGGCTGTAGGGGCTTGATTTGGTGAGCTCTTTCTTCCATCGCTTCTGTCACGAAGCAATTGGTAGCTTCCTGGTAGTGCCATTAGCTTTTCCGCACAAGCCTGCTGATACGACACCTTGCCTATGAAGTAACCCACTATAACTGCTAACGTCACCTTTGGAAAGGGACCAAAACGGGCACTCGGCTTCAGGAATCCAGTTTTCATAGCAGCGTCAGTAACCGTTGCGAACAGCGTGCGTTATATCATGGTCACGATGGATAACCGAAAAATTATTAAAAAATAGTCCTATGAATTTGTACGTGTCATAGTTTTGTTTACAGAAGAGAAATCTATTTCTCGTCTGCCCCTCGTCCCATATGACGGGGCTTATATAGAGCCAGCTGGAGAATTCCAAAATCCTATTATAAAAAATAAATTTTGAATATAATAATGATATATGGCCAGGAAGTTTTGAGTTTAGAGGTGAGGTTGTAACTAAAAAGAAATATAAAATGAGCGAGAAAGCAACAATGTAATGAGAGAAGACATGTAAAAATATTATGGTAACAATGGCAACGAAATAAATAAACAAAGAGATTATGTCAAAATATATATAAATTTGCGTTTTTGAAATTGTATGATGAATAAATGGATGTAAAACGTATGAGAAAATGAAGGAAAAATTATAGCAGACATTCTTAAAATCAGGCTGTCGGTAAGACAATAAGGAAACGAAGGAAAAATGCAATTTAAATGATACGTTAATGACATGGAGGCCGAAAAATATATAATATACAGGAACTGAGGCGTTATCTAGGAGTGATAAATGATTGAACACGCTACACCGTATAGGTGAATACGCTATAAGGCAGATAATTTTACATATTACGCAAAATGGCGTCAAGAGTGAAGTTGCCACCAAATTTTTATCTACAAGAACAAAATGCAGCTACTGAGTGGAAACTGGAAAATACTACTACAAGATTATTTGGTTTCTACGGGTAGAGATGAGTCTACGGATAAAATAAAGATTTCGATTTTACGAAATTTACTGGAACCAGATGCAACTAAAATTTTGTTGACGTTGCCGAGATCTGAGACAAAGTCTTACAAAGAACTATTAGAATGCATCGATGAGTTTGTGGAGACAAGGATAAATAAAGTTTTTAATAGATATGTATTCAACAAAAAGAGTACAGGAAGAATCGGAAACTTTTGAACACTTTTTGACAACCTGTCGGCAACTTATTAGCACGTGCAACGTGCAAGGAAACAAAAAATATAGAAGATCAATTACTACGGGTTGGTCCAGGGAATTTGCGATAAAGCAACACAGGAAGCATTACTCAGAATGGAGAAACTTACTTTGGAAAAAGCGCTGGCAATATGCAATAGAGCCAGTGAGCAAAGTCGGCTGCAAGTAACGGAGATGGCTAGAGTATAAGTTAAAAAGTCCCATATAAAAAGTGTCATGTCGTGTGTGCTCTCAAATAAAGGAAGCAAAGCAAATGTTTTCCGTATCACTATTTAAATATATAAATAATAACATGGTAGCAGAGCGTGGTTTCAAAAGTAACATTGGAAAGAAATTCGAACAAAGAAAAATTACAACGCACAAGGTAAAAATGGCGGCAAGAGCCAGTGAAATTAACATACCAATATTTGATGGGTGGGGGCTGATTATAAAAACTGGAAGCTACGATTGCTAATGTTTTTACAATATAAAAAATGTAAAAAAATGTGACGATGAGAGCAAAAATAATAAACGATGGCGACTCGTGGGACAATCAAGATATCCAAGCTATTAATTAATTACATATACAGCTCGATAAGCAATAAACAATTAGAATATATTTGTGAGCTAAATACTGCCTTCGAAATTATGCAGAAGTTTGATGATGTATTTAAAAAAGTCGACCGCTTTACAAATCGTGCACCGACATAACCTTGAAAGTATCAAACTAAATCAGTATTCGGATGTGTCAATATTTTTCGACGATTTTGAAAAAGCAGTAAATGAATTAAAACAGGCAGGAGCAGGAAAAACTGAATTACATGTTAAAATCATTACCGCAAAGTTTTACAGTCACATTGGTGATTAATTGATAGATATGTTTTACCGGAAAAGGACAGAACTGTTGATTATCTAAAGAGCAAAATTAAACTAAAAAATGCGGAAAAGAAATGGACGTATTATATTGGATTCATTGAGAATATTTTTCAAAAAATAATACCTAACTCTCGGTTGATTTTTTAGGAACAATCAAAAGGCCACATCTTACATTTCGCTTGTTTAGCTGTTCCCTTGATGGTACAGTGGAAAATAAATTTTAACCGCTGTACCCTTGGCCGTAAAACCCAAACAAAATTAAACGAACAGGTGCAATTAATTAAGATAATTAAGATAAAATCTTATTAAATGCTGTCGTATGCTGCGTTGGCGCCGAAAGGTAAATAATTAGCTTGTGTATAGACACCGAGAAATTCAATTTCTAGCAATTCACTCTGGTATATATCGACAAAAAGGTGGTCAGGAACCTTATTGCAAACTCAGAACCCCAAAAAAGATTAGTATGTGTGTCCACGCCTTAAAGTGAGGCGTTTAAACTCATAACATTTTAATTTTTGAGAGAAAAACCATCTTTTTGACCACTGTGTTAGCCATAGAAAATAGTTTTAGGTAGCTAAATGTTTGAATCAATATTTTAACATTCGGCTACCAATAATATTTAACCATTTGAACTTGTTTAATAGGTAAAAGGAAGAGAAATAAAAAAGTTTCGCAACAAGTTGTCAGCATTAACTCCATCATTCTGACAGGTCACTAAAAATACAAACTACCTTCAACTCTTCCAAAATTCTTTCGTAATTACCCGAATGCATCTTACTTAAATAAAGCATGTTCCTCTTTACCCCACCTGAGTTAACATTGCATAAATAGGTGAAATTGAACATTAAGGTCACACAAGTCAGCTTTTATTCCATAAAAAAGGAAGAAAGATTATTACTCTGCTGTTTTATGTTTAACTAGCGGCCTGTTCCCGGCTTCGCACGGATGCAAATTATACACCAAAACCTTCCTCGAGAACCACTCTATCCATTGGTGAAAACAGCATGAAAATCGGCACAGCAGTTTTTGAGTTTATCACGAACAGACAGACGCGGCGGAAGACTTTGTTTTATAATATGTAAGGATTTACAAAAGTAAACATGATACATATCGATTTATTTTGTCGTTTTAACTAAATTCGTTGCTATATAAACTAGTAAAAAAATAGTATTATTAATTTAAAAATATACGATCCTTGAAAAATTCATAATATTTTAACGCAAATTTGAGGGCGAATAAGTCACTCTGGTGTTCAAAAACTCCAAATTACTTTCCACATAAACATTGGTCAATTATTAGAGAGTTCAAATAACTTTAGACGAAATAGACACATGCAGTGTATTTTCCCCAAGGGTCTGTTTGTGTCACAGCCACCGATAAGGTCGGGGACGCCGACTAGTGTAACCTTAACCCCTCGTGTGCCGAACCAAGCCGAACGCCAGCGAGCCGAATTACCGTATTGTATGCCGGAGCGTAAAGTCAATCTCAAGTGCCTTTCATTTAACTGCTATAATTTTCAACCGAAATTACACCTTATAATTAAGGACTTAAATAGAAGAAACGTAAAATATCGCGTGAAGTAGGCGCAACGCGGATTCCGCGTTCCGGCACACGAGTGGTGCAAAATTATTAACGCGGATCCACGTTCCGGCCGGCATATGAAGGGTAAGGGTCAGCGCCGACGGACGGAGTGGCGGCGAAGAGCAGTTACAGGTCGCAAAGCCCAATGAGCGCGCGACACCGCGAATCTGCTCTCGCCGGCTCTTGGAGTCGATTCGTCGCGCGCCTCTCGACCGCGCTTTGAATCGCTCGCCGTCATTTTATTTCATTGTACCAAATACAGTCGTATTCACGAGTATTTTAGGTTGAATTTAAATTGTTATTAAATTAGTCTCTTCGCTGCCACTCCGTCCGTCGGCGCTGACCCTTAAAAGTCACGAGAGTAAATGTTGCCTGGTGTACTCCCAAACAAAGATGGCCGCCGTGACGTGCACGTTGAGAGAGCGGACGAACCCTTGCTGAGGAATCTCCACGCAGTGGTCCATCAGCGGCAACAGGTCGCAGGGGACACCGTCTTTCTCGTGACTGAAATTAACACGTACATTTCTTTTTACCTAATAAAAAAAATGTTGCCCGATTGAAACGCCATCTGTGCTGTCCAACCTGCTACCCATGGATAATTGAAGTAAGAAGGACCCAGTCTATACATTAGAAAGTGTCCATTGACCACTATTAACACGTTCATTGCCGCACCAAAAATTTATTTATTTGAAAAGGCTTACCAAACCAACTAAAGACATACTGAATCACTATAGGATGAATTTAAATTATAATTAACTAGCTGGTGCCGGCGACTTCGCCCGCGTAACTGTGTAATTTATATACTAAAACCTTCCTCGAGAACCACTCTATCCATTGGTGAAAACAGCATGAAAATCGATGCAGTAGTTTTTGAGTTTATTGCGAACAGACAGACAGACGGACGCGGCGGAGGACTTTGTTTTATAATATGTAAGGACTAGCTGGTGCCCGCGATTTCGTCCGCGTTGAACGCTGAAAGGTACCCTATGTCCTTTTTGGTGTCGCAGACAACGTGTATACAAACATCCATACAAACTTTCGCATTTATAACATTAGTACGGATGTTGTGTCAATAAACTAACTTACACTGCCATCTGTTAGAAACTTGTGGAACTTTACATCCTTTGTTTAAAAAGAAAATATATATTATATATATAATCGAAATAAAAACTATCCCATCTTTTCAGTTGGATCAAATTACAGATAGTTATAAAATTTGATCAAAATCCGATATACTTTGGTACACTTACCCGAGTAACAATATTGTCTTCTTGGGAAATTTGAAGGTTTGCAGTTGACAGCTGGTAGACGTTTGCTCTGCTGCCACCACAGTGTACCCCTGGGTCTTCATTCTCAGGAGAAATGCTTTAAGCGGAGGCCCCGGACGAACTTCTTGTATGTCCACCCACCGTTCGGCTGAAACACTGACATTTTTATTTTAAAAAAATGTAGCATTTTTCTCAATGAATTCAAAACCAATTTTCACTTCACTTGTTTTTTAGAAATATCTAGTTCCATTTTATCGTTTTAATCCTTACTTATCATTTATTATATTATTTAATATTATAAATGCGAGAGTATGTCTGTCTGTCTGTCGCGCTTTCACACCAAAACTACTGAACCGATTTAAATGAAATTTGGTACACAAGTAGTCTAGAGCCTGAGAAAGGACATATCTGTTTGGTTAACAGCCAGGGTTACTAGCCGCGTCGTCAAACAATACCTAATACTTTTAGGAGGACCTGACTCTACTAAATAATCTGATGCATTGTCAATTCCACAACCAACCTCAATCCTTGAAACTGTTTATCCTGCAAGTGTCTGAGGCTGTCGACGATGTAGGTCTTGACACCAAACACTTCGCTGGTCCGCGCCATTCCACCCAAATTTGGCAATTTATCTATTAGCGAAGCGACTAATATTAATTCGCTTGTACTGATTTTCTGAAAAGGAAACCAAAATACAATCAGAAACTGTAAAGCCCCATTTACGGCCGGAGCAACACCGTGCGACATTGTAGCATGCGACACGCTGTTGCCTCAGTGTAAAGCCCCATTTACGCTGGAGCAACACCGTGCGACATTGTAGCATGCGACACGCTGTTGCCTCGGTGTAAAGGCCCATTTACGCTGAAGCAACACCGTGCGACATTGTAGCATGCAACACGCTGTTGCCTCGGTGTAAAGGCCCATTTACGCAGGAGCAACACCGTGCGACATTGTAGCATGCAACACGCTGTTGCCTCGGTGTAAAATAAGCTGCCGCATGCTACTTAAGCCAAAGTGTAGCATGCCACAATGTGGCACGGTGTTCCGACGTAAATGGGGCTTAAGAGTAACATTTTAATAGTTAGTGGAGGAACAGTTCGTCTTCCTCATGGCATATTGCTGTGAAACAATAGCACGAGTGCTGTAATGTTTCAGTACGTGAATAAGATATGCTTGAAAATTTTCTTCTCCCGAATAAAAAGTTTTTTTAAGTGTTAAGGTCGAAAGACAGGCTGACGGTCCTGTCAGCCTGTCTTTCGACCTTAACAAAAGTTAACAAAAGACCTTAACAAACCTTAATAAAAAGTTAATTTCCAAAGTTGACCCGGCCGGGAAACGAACCCGGGGCCGTTGAGACGTTAGACGAGCACACTTACCATTCATCCAACGGGCTCGTCCCTCCTATATGTTAATCCTAAATATTAAACTATCTGTGTGTCAAATTTCATCCAAATCTGTTCAGTAGCTTTTACTTTACAAACATACATACATCCTCACAAACTTTCGCATTCATATTATTAGTAGTATTTTAATGTCTTACCTTTTTGTTGTCTTCATACGCGTCTATATCGGTCATATTCTTCCAAGGTATATATTTCTTCTGTATGATACCTGTAGCATCTATGCTTTCTATACAAAAGGATACTTCGTTGATTTTCAATTTCAAATTTAAAACATCCTTTTTGGACAAATGACAGTTTGACCATTCTTTTTTCAAATCTGTACAATCTTCACTCGATAGTTCTTCGTTGAAAAAATCCCATGCATTCATTGCATCGTCTTCGTATAAACTCGAAACGAAATATTTGGGTAGAAAATAATAAATAAAGGAAGGTACTAAATGAGTTACAATATCGAATTCATTAATAAAATAATCATCAGTAATTTTAACGAAATTCTTATCATCTGAGCCTTCGTCGAATGTCTTTTCGATTATTTCCATAGTGTATGAATATTTGTTCGAGTGTTTGTTGATTTTGTACAATTTTAAACTTAAATACTGTGCATTAAGTCTCAAATTGAATGTTGGACCCATTGAGTGAGACAAAAGAGTGTCCATGACGAAATCGAACTCCTCAACATCGATTGTTCCATACAAAATTTTATGTTTGGTTATCCAGTAGAAGATTTGAAATATAGATGTCACTGGTACATTTGATGATTTCAAATCGTGCATTAAATCAGAGTTTAGTTTTAATTTCTGTAAACAAATGTCAATCATAATATTTTTGTATTACATTACAAGAGAGGACAGAATGATTATTTAAGCTATTATTATTTTATTTAAGAAGTTATTTCACGTTTTAATAATAGAATCGAACTGTATGGGTTCATCATTATAGCTCTGGATTATGATGGTGATATGATGTATTGTGATGGTGATATGATGGATTATGACGGTGAGATGATGTATTGTGATGTTGATATGATGTATTGTGATGGTGAGATGATGTATTGTGATAGTGAGATGATGTATTATGATGGTGAGATCTTGTATTATGATGGTGAGATGTTGTATTATGATGGTGAGATGATGGATAATGATGGTTGAGATGACAGATGCAGGACATCCACCCACAAAATGGACAAGACTAACTTATAAGGGCCGCAGGTAGACGCTGTCAGTCACTATTGGAAATCTATGGAGAAGACTTATGTTCAGCATTTGTGGAAGTAGATAAATTCAAAGTCTTTATAAAAAGTATGAAACAAATAAAAAAAATCTTACATTTGAATAAATATACAGCGAGATGTACCATTCCAGGGCAATTTTAATGGTGTTCTGATGTGGCAATTTCCCAAGAAAACTGGAGCACCACTTGAAACACGATTCTTGTATATTTTTCGACTTTAACAGCACAATTATAAGCATAGACTGCAATGCTGACATGAGTATTCTATGAGGTGAAGAATTACCACAATATCTCTTTTTATTTTTAAATAAGTCATCGATTTTCCTCGTGATTAATCCTTCGATGGCTTCCAGTGTTTCTGTTCGAGTTATCTTGCATAGCGTTGAAACTGACGTATACTGTATTTCATAGTTGAAAATGATGTCATTACTGAAATTAAAAATAAGTTTTCCATGGGTATGTCAATAGATTCCTGCTTCTAAAGGTAGATCATTGTAAATCCAACGATCAATAATATTGATTACTAGCTGTTGTATTGTATGCGACTTCATCTTTATATGATACTATATGACCCAGCAGACGTTCTCCTGCCCAAATTCAAAAACAAAAATGTTACCCGATTAAAACGCCACCTATATTGTCCAACCTGCTACCCAATATAAATAACAAAACATAGACATGAGATTTTATAATAATATAAAATATTAAAGATATGCAGACATATCTTTGTTTAATATGTATAATAAAAGAAATCATTAAAAACTAACCTGTATACAGTTTGAGAAACACTATAGTTGGGATCCTTAATTATAGCCATCACCAAACTTTCTACAATTCTGAAAATTAAAAAATCATCAACAATTAATAAAATTTTACTTAATGTTTACTTTGTAACTCTTTCACCCAAAAAAACCTTATATAATATTAAAAAAAATTATAAGTAGTAAGGTCATGAAAATTTGACAAAACCTAATCTTCTCACCTTTGATCTTTTCTTAGAACCGGAGAAAACAATAATATCTCGGATAAAATATAAATAATATGAGCATAATTCTCTATGGATTTCCCCTTCCATTCATTTACAAGGTAAAATAAAGGGGCGTTTCTCATCTGCCCCAAATCTACAATCCTATTGCAGTATGTTAGAAAAACATTATTGTAATTTGGATCGTTCAACAGTTCATCTTGATTAATTAGTCTAACAAACTCCTTCATGCAATCTCCATATTTATTATTTGATTTTAATTCCTCCATTTCCTTCCACAATCTCTCTATGAACTGTGTTATATTGAAATAATTTTGTTTCTCTATGAGAGGCACAATTTTATTAACAATTCTCATAACCCATTTGAGACAACCGTAGCCACCAATTTCAATAACATTTTCTATGTAACTTATTATTTTTCCCAATTGACTTTTGATAACATCGTTTTCATAATCCAGATAAATACTCAATAATTCACAGTTGCTTTCGTAAAATAAATTTTTTAACTTTCCATTGCTTTCGTCATTTTTTATATCGAGTTTACAAGAACTTAAAATTTCCATGAGTCGATTTAAATCAAGCATTTCATGTTTGCAGTGTTTTATCAAAATTTTATTATGGGACAAGTTTTTTATCAACAGCGAACTATAAATCTTTCTATTTATGTCGGTTTCATTGTCCTTCAACAGTAAAATAGATGTCTTGTATAATTGCAATAAGAAATGTAAATCTGATTCATTTGAAGAATCAAACAGAAACATTAAATCTTTTGTAAGCAATTTCATATCATCTAAATAAATGAATTTTTCATTTGCAAACAGAACCAATAAATATTGGAACAAAACTTTAGCATCATTTTTAATAACTCTAACTACATAGTCTTTAAGATACTGTTCCGATTGGTTAACCTTTTTTAGTATTTGTATTAGAAAAACAACATCTGGTAAACATAGAAGTTTATCACAATATTGTCTATTTATAACCGAAGTTATATTTTTTATCTTTCTACTAATTATGTCAGTAAACATATGAATATTTTCTTTTTTATTCTCAAAGTACATTAAACCAATGTCTATATTCACATGAGTTTGTACAACTTCATTTATAAATGCTGTTTCTTCATCAGTCTTTATGACTAAATTATCTTTTAAAAGCTTGTGAGTTATGCTATCTAACTGAAAGAAAGGAAATATGTTCAAAATATCTCTCCAATCTATATTTTTTATTATTGTCTTTAAAATGTTTAAGTGAATGGCTTTTCTTATGGGTACAACATTGCAGGGTATTAATAAAATTTCTTTGATGATTTCTAAGTTTTGAGCATTATTAAATGCTTCTTTGGAATCTGATAAAATTCGAGACAGTATATCGCTTATATGAAAAAATGGCACAGGCGACCATTTCACTAGAGGCATTGATCTCAATATGCAAAGAAATGGTGTAAATTTAAATAAACTCAAAATATTTTCTTTAATATTCTCATAATGTGTTGATATGTCATATAGATTTATGTCATTTAATGCATCAAGTAAGGTTAGGGCTTCCGATTCATTATTTATTTTTACAGTACACCTATATTTAATGCATTTAATTTTTACTTGAGTGTTGTCATGCTTTAAACCAATATTAAGAGCAGAATTTAACCAAATATCTCCAATATCAGGGACAGTTTCGAACAGTTGTAGGCACGGCAATACTATGTTACTCTGTTTTTCTTCTAAACTCTCTAAAAGAATAAAGAAGTTACTCCATTGTTTTTGAAGACTGTTTTTACTTTGTTGATCCCAATAAAATAAAACTTGATTTTCTTTTTTTATGTCTATTTTAATACATATATTCAATGCACAATCAATGGCTCTTTTTGCAAGATAGATTGCCAGTTTTCTGACAAATGGATCATCCGACATCAGTCCAAATAGAACTAAGTCCCAAAAATCAAACTGCAATATCATTTTAGACTCAATCCCCAGATCATTTGTATTGGCATTCGGCAAATAGTAGTCCGATAAAGTGCTTATAATTTTAAGGCCCGCAATTCTCTCTTGGCCCTTTAAAAGTTTTACATAATTCCAAATATTCTCTAGCACATTATATGCAATAATTCCTTTGAAAAATCTAGGTACTGTGTGTGTCAAAAAATGAGTTTTCAGAGTAACACTTGAACTGTTAAAAATTTCCTTAAGAGGTAGCTCTAAACAATATATGGCTAATTTCTCATTATTTTGTAAGACAGCATCAAGAATACTGTCGCAAATGCTCAAGTAATGCAATGTTTCCAGTGATTTAGTTCCGGTTGTGGAGTTTTCTAGACTTAAATCGATGGACGACAAAATTTGTTGTAACAAATGTTCAGACTTAGAAACTACTGTGCTCGGGTTAAGATTTAACACAATATTTATAATTGTACACAACTGGTCAATGTTTTCATTTTGAATATTTCCTAGAAGCTTTGTGGCGAATTCAAATTCTTCATCGTTGTCGCATTCCGCGTCATCTTGTGAATTTATTAGTATCTTGTATTTTAATAAGTTAATTGCATTGTTATAATGAGTGCTAGTGAGCGTTTGCTTAGACATTAAACACTTTAAGCGTGTATCTATAATTTCTTCATCTAAATCCAACAAGTCCATAAAAGATACCAAATCGTTTGTACTCATGGTGCTAGCTGTCCCGCAAAATACTATAAAAATAAAACTGCTAAATGTGTTGTGGTAACCTAACCACAAATGATATTTAAATTATATCACACATTTCAATATAATGGGTATAGTAACTGTTAAAACATTGTTTTGGAAATAATTACATCTTTCAATTAATAAATTAATCACATTAAAAAATCTGAAGAACTGAATTGAATACTGCAGAAACAAAACATCAACAACAACGCGGGAAGAATAAAATTAAAATAACAAAATAATGACAATGACATTGTCAAATATGACAATGACAAAAGCACTGATCTGTAATATAATAAAGCACTGGATAGGCTTCTGTCAAATTATTTTTATGTCTATATGAAATGGCCATTTTGGCGCTGTAGGCTATGGAGTGTAAGTACAGTCAAGGGCAAAAATATCTGTACGTTTCCAAAGTGGCAAAAATATCTGTACAGTTAAGAGGCCAGAAATATCTGTTCAACAATTCGGTCAGAAATATGCGAGCATTTAAAAGGTCAAAAAGATCTAGACGTTCTTCTTCTTCTTAGCGTGCCACTTCTCTACGAAGGTTGGCGATCATCATGGCTATTCTGACCTTGGAAGCTGCTGCGCGAAAGAGAGAGCGAGTGCTCAATCTGAACCATTCTCTTAAATTATTCAGCCAGGATGTCTTTCTTCCATCCATCTTAGCTGAAGAATACGGTATCTTTCGCCCCTCATTACGTGCCCGAAATACTGCAGCTTCCTCTTCTTTATAGTCCTCAGCACCTCCATTCCTTTTTTCATTTGACGAAATACTTCAACATTTGTGACTTTCTGCATCCATGATATGCCGAGCAGCCGCCAAATCACGAGGTACGTGTTATGCATAATCCCTACGCCCGCCAAAGCTATCCTATTTCTCCCCAATTAAACCTATGGAGCATACATCCATCCGCACATGAAGATTTGTACATCTTATCTTCAACCCGCTTCAGCATCTATTGTGCTGTGGTCCTTCAGCCGCATCTACATTTAAGTTGCTTCCGCATCCGCACCACCATCTAATTTCGAGCACAATGATGAAGTTAGCATCCAACTCTCCACTCCGTAAAATAAAACACCCCACACATAACAACGCACCAATCTCATGCGGAGTTTGAGACTGAATCGTCTGCAACATAGGATCTTTCCCATTTTCACAAAAGCACCTCTGGCCTGCCCTATGCGAACCTGAACCTCCTGCCCACTGTCCCAACGTTCATTCACATAACTGCCCAGATATTTAAACTTGTTAACACGTTCTATTGGATCATCACTCAACCACAAGAATTCATTAAGAATTCACAAGAAGAAGAAATCTAGACGTTCACGTGGCCCTAAATAAATGTACAATGTCAGTTAAATATATGTAGGCAAAAAGCATTTTTGCCCTTGACTGTACATGGAACTAAAACTAGTGATGTCCGCATGATAGGGACATTTACAGAATACATATTCCTTCGAGTTTCAAAACTCAAGCGGACACAAATAAACTCAAACAAAACAAAACGTGAATAAAAGAGGCACTATTATACTTATCTATGGATTAAAAAAACGCAAACTCAGAATTGGTTCCCGTACTTACGTACGGCGGCGCTTCAAAATGGTACACGAAAGAATTTGTATTTGATAACCCAAGGAGAATTGAGTACGGAGGACAATCTCTGAGTATTAAAAGTGTCCGTCGAAACCGATAAATTGGTGGCGCTGGTGAGGGCTAGTTTTCAACCAAAATTCAACTCGTCGCACTTCACTCCGTCAACTACTGCTACATTTATTCCATACTCTCCATACTCTCAAACTCTCACTGTTCACACTAGCGCCATCTATATTTATCGGATTTTGTTGCCACTTATTCAGTTTATCACCCATGTAAGATGGCGCTCCTTACTCAATTCTCCTTGGGATAACCCATCCAATACTTTATTAGCGTAGAGGGAGTATAGACTAGAGTAGTCATTAGAATAATAATAGTCGTGAAAACGAGACGCATTTATGCTTTATTACCTTAGAGGGAGCGAGACACATTATTGATTTTTTGTCTCTCTTTGTGTATGCGTTTTTATTGTTTGCCACAGTTGAAAGTGTGGCACACAAATCTCTTGGTGGATAATACGAGCACTTTGTTTTTGCCGATTTTCATATTTCAAGCATTTTCAAAGTTCCTGGGTATTGTGTTAGGTGTGGTACGTGTTGCTGAAAGTGGTGATAATGGTAAACTGTTGCATTTTAGGCTGTAAAAGCCGATCAGACAAAATGTTGAAAACATAACCTTTCATATGTAAGTGCTGTATTTTTTGGTTAAATGCAATAATTGTTGCATGCATGTTTAGTAAACATCTAATTTATGTTTTGTGATAAATGTTTTAGTGTTATAGATGATATTTTTATGATTTTTCTCTACGGTATGTACTATGTTTCCGTCCTTATCGAGTGTACGCTCACCGCTTCTCTAGTCTATAGTCCCTCTACGTTTATTAGAGATCAGTAGACAAAGGACAAAAAGCTCATAGCACAAAAAAGTTTCCAAAGACTTTATAGGACAAACACAATCTGTTTGAAAAACAGTTATGAAGAACATAGAGTTATTATTATAAGTAAAAGTGAAATGAATCCTACAAATTTCTCTATGTAGAATCCATCCAATCCATTTTTTCTGAATGAGAGCTATTTAACTAAGTTCTTTCCTATATCTATAATTTTGCGGATCTAGTCATTAGGATACTAATCCCTGACTACATTATATGCAAAATTTATAGGTATGCAAAGGCGTGAAAAGGTAACAGACAGGCAGACAGTTACTTTCACATATTATAATATTACTGTGGGCCAAGGGACATAATATGCTCTCTTGACTCTAGAATGGAAAATAAAACAAGTAGGTTGGTAATCTAAGAAATCTAAAATCTAAATAAACTAATTATGGTTATCTTTGTACTATTATTATTTGCTTTACTTACCTAATTGTACAATTTTTTAATACGAATAAAATTGTGAAATACTTCTTAAATGAATAGCGAAATCATAAAACTTTCTTCTATCTTTGTTTTTGTTTACTATTTTTTGACATGGCAATAAATCTTATCATATGTCTATTGTCAACAACGAAACGTTCGTACGAAAAGTAGAAAAAAAAACATGGCAATGTCCGTCGTGATACACTGCCAAATTTAAGAAAATAATATCTTCCATCTTATTTTCACAAATCTAATGGTTAATTCGTAAACTTTAATTAGATTTTAAATTTAATTAACGCGGAATAACATCTTAATATCACATCAGAACAATTCTAAAAATAGTTGTTTTTCTTTCTGCTACTACAATGGAAGATAACGCATCAAGCGATGACGAAATTAAAAATCAAACTGCTAGTCCAAAACTGGAAAAAAGAGTGAAATTAAACGATGGAAGCTCTCAAGAGAAAGGTACCGTATAATATTCTATTACATATACTTTAGAAACTACTTTAAATTATTGTTTTTTCCTCAGTAATGAGTTGTGACGTAAATTTTTTTTCAGCTTCGTCTAGCAAATCTGAAGAAGAAAATGTCGATAGCGGTGTGTCTGAAGACTCAGCCGGAAAATCTGAAAGTACCGTAAACACGGAAAACGCAACGAGCTTAACATCAACAGAAGTTCTAAACCACGTCGTCAATGCTCCAGCTCCATCTTGTAGTGCCATTATGTGGAACATAAGAGTGCCAAGAAACACACGGAACTATAGGAAAAGGAAAACCCCAGATAGGGGTGGCGGCGATAGTAATGATTCGTCTAGAGATTCTGATGATGATTCTGCGGAAGACAGTGCCCAAGCGGGAGGCTCCGGGGACAGTGGAACGGATGAAGATCATTTCGACATTCAAAGATTTATATCCACATTAAGAAATGAATCGTGTAGTGGGTAAGTTGTTTTTATTGCGTTTCAACAGTATACCTAGTCAGTAAAATAATGTTCACCCCCTGCTAACCTTTACTGACCTTTATCACTACATATTATAAAACAAAGGCCTCCACCGCGTCTGTCTGTCTGTCTGTTCGCGATAAACTCAAGAACTACTGCACCGATTTTCATGCTGTTTTCACCAATGGATAGAGTGGTTCTCGAGGAAGGTTTTAGTATATAGTTAATTTGTACGTGGACGAAGTCGCGGGCACCAGCTAGTTTAATAATATATACTGACAATATTTTCAGTAAATTACAGGTATTGAGAACCTAAAGACATCTTGTTTTATCATGTGTTAATGTTTTAGTTAATCAATGCAAAATATAGAAATTTTATTGCCACATAGGGTCATATAGAGAAAGAAAGCTGGTAGCCGGCGCCGATCTACCAGCGCTTATCGGCCCTGGTCCATTCTGGTAACAGTTACATAAAGCAAGCAGATTGAAGCGCTGACCGGCGCGTGTCAAAGATTGTTGGAACTTGTCGGCGACGTTCGGCGCTTATTCATATAAATGCCTACGCCGGTTACCTGCGTGGATCGGTTCCTATAAGCGCTGGTAGGCTGCCAGCTCACTTTCTGTATACGGCCTAAATAGGGTTTAGCATTGCAAAAACTGGTATATCTTTCTTTTAAAATGGGATAATTAATTAAATCAAATATTAAGGTCCATAGTTCCATTTGGTGTAAAAATAGCAAAAATTCAATTTAATGTAGTACAAGATTCAGTTATTTATGTTATACTACTAGCTGTTGCACGCGACTTCGTCCACATAACTTTATAAACTATAGCCTACGTTACTCGCCAGTAATATAGCTTCCCAACTGAAAGAATTTTTCAAATCGGTCCGGTAGTTTTGGAGCCTATTCAATTCAAACAAACAATCAAATCTTTCTTCATTATAATATTGGTATATATAATGATCAGTAGCAGTCTAGTCTAGTTCTAATCAGCCCTGACGTCTGGATTTAAGCCCTGACTCAATCAGTGTTCTTTCTGACTTTTTTTTTGTTCTGTTTCTAAAGGTTGTAGTGGATGTTCTAAGACCTAGATTATCAAATGCAAATTGACTGATAGTAACAGAGTACAACACATTCAAGCTCAGATTTACTATACTTAGATAACTGTTATGTAAATTACTTCTAATTATGTAAATTGTAGTCATTTGCTAACTAGTAACTGTGATAAATTAAAGAAATGCATATAATTTATTTAGATCATTTTTCCAATAGGAACCAATCCAATTACTTTTATGAGTTTTATGTTTCAATGTGACTAATATCAGGAATAATGAAATATCTGAATTCTTGGTGATGAACTACCCACATACTATTCCCAGGATAATTATATGGTCTAAAAGGTTTGCTTCTGATATAATAAAAATATATAGTGGTGGTACTAAAATTGAAAATTTCTCAATGTAAACAACACAAAAAGTCATAAATTCCCTCCTTATTAACAGGTCAAACAGCAGTGATAGTAGCTCGGAGTGCGATCATGATAGCCACGAGAGTGATGACTTAATCAATGAACAATCTGGCGACACAGACACTGATGATGATGATTTTCTCTGGTCTAAAGATAACGATGATGATAACAAGGATGAGAGTAAGAAGACTACCCCAGAGGTTTTGAACATACCGAAACCTCAACATTCGTTCATAATAGCAAAAGGTTAGTATTGCTCTATATTTTAACGAGATGACCCGGCGAACTTCGTTCAATAATATTTATTAATAACACCCGTACATCACAACAACATGAGACTAATCTCGATTTGACAGTAGAATTTATTTCTATGGTAATTTTCTGTTTATTGTTTTTATTTTTTTAAACTATATTGGTTATTCTGCTATTCGGGATTGAGACGAATCCAACAAAATAAAGATCATGAAAACCGGTCGAGCCGTTCTCGAGTTATAATTGGTGTAACTAACACGGCTTTCTTTTATGTATAAAATATAGATATGTACTTATAATTTAATGTCCATTTTATACTTAGTGTAATTAATGGACAGTAATTGATGGTCTTTAGATTTGTGAAACGCTTTAAAAAGGGTAGTATTTAATCCCACATCAGAAATATATATTTTTAAACACTACTAGTTTTCTACAAAAAATTTTAATTTCACAGCAAAGTCATATTAGACATACTCGTATATTACTTAGCATATATTTTTATTTATTGTGAGACACGTTGCCGTCTTGTGTTTAAAAAAAAACTTGGCAACAGATGTACTTTTCTAAATGGAAAGTAGTTCTACATGGAATACTTGTAGTGTGCTTATCTTTACCTAGCAGTAGACTCCTTCACAGCTTATATTTCCGTACTAATATTATTAATACGAAAGTTTGTATAGATGTAGGTATGTTTGTTACTCTTTCACAAAAAACTACTGAACCGATCACCATGAAATTTTGCATACAAGCTATCTGGGACACCATAGAGGACATAGGGTACCTTTCAATGTGGAAGAAGTCGCTGGCACCAGCTAGTATGAAATAATCTAAGGGATACAAAGTGCCATAGGAAATTTGGGTGATAATTTTAACAGTTTGTAAATGACTCTAGGGTGCCGGAGCCTTCTCCCTCATTCCATTACATTGTCGTTATACCTCTATACCTTTTTATTTTAATTTTTATTGTCCTTTATACCTTTTTTTAAATGTAAAGGACGTCAAACTATCGTAACGATCAACTTGAACTTCCTATAACACAATTAACGCAACAAGTGCTGCGAGTATGATATTAACTCTTGATATCCCTTCCTTACTCACTGAAATACAACATCACATGTGCTGTTATTACCCAGTGGGGTTCGGTAAGCATTTTTGACAAAATTGAATGTATATATTGATTGCGTATTCATTGTGTTTCAGAAATATTAAACCGTGAATTGGGATTATGCGGCAGAGCCTCTAAACAAGAAACGCTATTTGAACACAAATTCTACGGATCTCTTCATGTTGCGTCGAGACTTAAAAAGTTGCACAACTTACTCAAGCACAAGGGTTGCGTCAATTCTATTAATTTTCATCCTGAAGGTTAGTATTCTTCATTTTACTTACAATCGTTCAATATTCTAAATTAAACTTTCACAATTTGATCACGTTGTTTGACTTCACGTTGATCTCTGCAGGGAAGATAAGCTGTATCTACTGTTTCCGTCATGTACCTTATTGTTTATTCTTTAAATTTTATTAATTTTGGTAAAAAAATTAAATAAAAATTACTAATATTTATAAATTGAATTGCATATTAATATAATAATTTATGCAGTTACTAAGAAAGTTATTAAGAACTAATAAGAACAGTTATTAAGAAGTTACCAAGAACTTATAAACAGTTAATGACAAATTAATGACCATTTCATATCAAGTAAACCGACCAATTGGTTTGTTTGCAGGTGATCTGTTGGCGACCGGTTCGGACGATACCCAAGTGATCGTTTGGGATTGGGCTCGTCGCAAGGTGGTGCAGGCCATCAAGTCGGGCCACAAGTCCAACGTGTTCCAGAGCAAGTTTATGTACTTGAATGCCAGGAGCCAGCTCAATATAGCCACTTGTGCTAGAGATGGACAGGTAGCATTCTTTTTTTTTTTTTTTTTTAATTTATACCCATCTCTGTTTGGTATGATAAGGACTCGCGTGAGGGTTGTCCTTCACCAATGTGTTTACCAAGACGAAAAATGTATTATATCAGTAGTTATCTATGAGGTAATTAATCACGATTTTGTTGCCTATTAAAAATGTGCTCAGGACAGCACGTCAAAAGTGAAAACTATGCAACATTCATTACTGCTATGACTTTCGAACACTTTATGGCCACCTGATCTGTTAAGATCTTAACAAATTACGTACTACGCTGCTAATCTTAAGGAGGACTCGAACAAAATAGTGATGATATGGGGTGGTGTTTTGCAGGTGCGGCTGCTGCAGTGCCCGCCCAGCGGCGGATCGCCGACGGCGCGGCAGCGGCTGGCGTCGCACACGCGCGCCGCGCACAAGCTGCACGTGACGCCGCTGGAGCCGCACCTGGTGGTGTCGGCGGGCGAGGACGCGCAGCTGCTGGAGGCGGACGTGCGCACGGCGGTGGCCAACAAGGTGGTCACGGCCAAAGAGGGCGACACGCCCATCCCGCTCTACAGCGTGTGCGGCCACCCGCTCGAGCCGCGCGACCTGCTCGTGGCCGGTCGCGACCGCTTCGTGCGCGTCTACGACCGCCGGAAGCCCACCGAGCCCAAGGCGCTCTACTGCCCCTCCGGCATCCTCGACAAGACGGTACTAAACTTGAACTGAATAACGCTTTTGGAGTCCATAGAGGACAAATAAATACAATCACCCCTTGTTTTTCAATTTCAGTCGGACAAGAAGAAGAGGTCGAACATGCACCTGACCTGCGCCGTGTACAGCCACGACGGCAGCGAGATCCTGGCGTCTTACAACGACGAGGACATCTACCTCTTCGACGCGCGGCGAGATGCGTACAACGCCGACGAAGACCACGTGCCCGGGTACCGGCAGCGCTACAGCGGCCATCGCAACAGCGCCACCTTCAAGGGCGTGTCGTTCTGGGGCCCGCGCGGGGAGTTCGTGGCGTCGGGGTCGGACTGCGCGCACGTGTATGTGTGGGACCGCAAGTCGGGCGCGCTGGTGCAATGGCTGCTGGCGGACGCGGGCGGCGTCGTCAACTGCATCGAGGCGCACCCCAGCGCCCCCATCATGGCCACCAGCGGCCTCGATCGCGACGTCAAGCTGTGGGCCCCACTCGCCCAGCGGGACCCCGTCTTCGCAGGCCTCGAGAAGGTCAGCGAGCATTTCTTCATTTTTATTAGTACGCCTGAAATGGCATGAAACCCACCCATGTGAGTAAGGGATGCCAGAGCCCATTTCCCTGTCCCTTTCCAATCCCTCATCCTTAATCCTATAGTGTCGGCAGCGAACTTGCAACACTTGTGATGTTGCTTGAGCTATAGGCGACGACGGTAGCCTGTCTGTCGACCTTAACATTAGTCTGGTTACTTTGCTCAATCTATCGTCGGTTAGTAGGTTTCATGTGCTTTCCTGACCGGCAAGTGATAACACGCTCGTTGTCTATTATTACACACACCATATATACAGTGCATGCAAAGATCACTCAAATCAGCTGACTTATGTTTATGTTGTTTATGCAATGAACGTCTATTATGCGGTATTATTGAATATAATTATTCTACCCTACTTCTTTTGTTTTATCGCATATAAGAGATCGATTACGATTTAAACTCGGGTGTTACCCATCACCTATTTCTAGTGCCACTAAATTTATTAGGTGGTCATTGATGATTAAACTGTTTTATATAACATATTATTTTATAATCTAAAACATTTGAAGTGTTGAGTATTATGTCGTAAAATTTTAAGTGTTTTAATCATTTCCTTTTTTTAAACAGATCATCCGCGAGAACAAGGAGCCGCACATACGGAGGGCGCTGTTCAACGATTTCTTGCCGTCGCTTTACGGGTCGTGGCCGGAGCAGTCGTCGCTTCCCCACTATGCGGCCAACATCGAGTTCGAGGGGAACGCTTGTACCGCCTTTTAGCATCCTCGTTACCCGTAACCACCTTGGGTACCTACCCAAGGTACCCCGTAACCTTACGGTCTCCTGTTAACGCCACATAATGTCCCAACTCCCAGCATACCATCAGTACATATCTCAGTAGCAGTAGTCACCAAACAGTGCATGACCTGTGCTCATATGCGATTTTATACTGACACGAAGGACCACAAAAGCGTTAGGGTCAGCGCCGCCGACAGACTGAGTGGCAGCGAAGAGATTAATTTAGTAACAATTTAAATTCAACCTAAAGTGCTCCTAAATACGACTGTATTTGGTACAATGAAATAAAATGACGGCGAGCGACTCAAAAGCGCGGTCGAAAGGCGCGCGGCGACCAAATTAGTCTCTTCGCCGCCACTCCGTCGGTCCGCGCTGACCCTTAGAGCGCCGCCTGCGACGGCCAAACGACACCGTGAAGAGACCGCAATAATTGTATTTGTATATTTTTTTTTGGAATTTCATGGCTTGGTAACTAGACATTTATGCCAAGTCTTTATTTTTGTATAGTTAGCATTGTGACGTGACGTAAATAGGAGACCGCAGCCCAACATTCGCTATGTAATGGTCCCGCGAATCTCTTGTCATTTATTTATGTGCCTATTTATTCCCAATATAAGTCGCGATCAGTTCCAAATCGACACAAAGGTGAAACAATATGGCGTTCGTAACACATTTGTATATTTTGATTAACAATTATTATTTGTTGTAATTAAATATTGATCATCAAAGTTATTTTTTTGTACTAATACCTTAGAACATCCCAGAAATATTCCAACAGAAACGAAATTATTAAGACAAATTGTATGTTTTCGATTGATTCGACAGAGAATGGACCGAGCAATACCCGCATGACTACTCTAGAAAGAGAGAAAGCTATCGAGCGACCAATATCTACTCCTTCCTGTAGGTCTAGAAAAAAACTATTGGCCGCACGATCGCTTCATCTCTCTCGCACTCTCTGTCCGTATGTACATCTCTCTTTTTATGTCTATGCATTTTATTTACGGTGGCTTCAACAATTACGTAACAAACCAATCATACCGATACCAAGCGCCATTCTGGTTAATTAATGGTTTAGTTTGACAGTTTAACACCCATGGTCCAGTATCCCTCAAAGGATTTTTTTTCTGATTACTAACAGGCTGAATCTTCGTGAGTAGCTTCAGTTTGCAGAGACGAACAACTTTTTCCTTTTCGAAAATTCTCGATAGAGGTAGCTAAAGGAGTTAGAAGCCGTAAAAAACTTCACAGCGTAGGACTGGGAAAATGTACCACTCAATTTGTAGGACTATGCGGCCAATTTATTATACAACAAAAAATCAGCTGGTTAGTATACCCATCCCTCCCAAAAAACCACTCCCAATAAATCATAATAATAAGGTCATAAAAATTATTACTAATCAGCTGATTTTTTGTCTGCAGCTTAGTAAACATTTGTATAATAAATTGGCCGCATAGTCCTACAAATTGAGTGGTACGTTTTCCCAGTCCTACGCTTGGAAGTTTTTTACGGCTTCTAACTCCTTTAGCTACCTCTATCGAGAATTTTCGAAAAGGAAAAAGTTGTTCGTCTGCAAACTGAAGCTACTCACGAAGATTCAGCCTGTTAGTAATCAGAAAAAAATCCTTTGAGGGATACTGGACTAGTATATAAGTTAGTCCTCTACCTCGATTCTCTATATTAAAAACTAGCTGCTGCCCGCGACTTCGCCCGCGTAACTTTGTAAATTATATACCTACTAAAACCTTCCTCGAGAACCACTCTATCCATTGGTGAAAACAGCATGAAAATCGGTGCCATAGTTTTTGAGTTTATCGCGAACAGACAGACGCGGCAGAGGAGTTTGTTTTATAATATGTATATATATATAAAGATAAAGCGCTATGAAATTATAGAGATGTGCTAAATAATGGCACAGGATATGAATACACAACTCTCTCAGTATAATCTTTTTAAAGTACTTAGAAGTAATTTATTTTACTAAAAAAATGGCTCGCGGTTATTATTATTAGCGTTCTTTCCGACAATCACCCTTATTTTGTATCATTCAATTTATGAATAACGCAACCGTTATATACATATTAACCTTTAAAATCAAATATCTCTTAAATTTGTGATATTTAATTAAATAAAATTAAAAATTGTGAAATTTGATTTTAATATGTCTATAACGGTTGCGTTATTCATAAAGTTAATGATACAAAACAAGGGTGATTATCTTATTTTATTAAGTATACCTAGGCACTTTAGTTTAGGTTATACTTTATGCATGAAAATATTTGAATAGCCAAGTTCACTGTTCATGGAATATAATGTCTATGGCTGGTTTTAGTGTCACGCGGACCGTCAGTACGTCAGTCAGTCCGCGTATGTCCTTAGTATCGTCCTGACCGCCCCGGAGTACACTCGACTCGTGTCAACATCGCAATATCGACTCGCCATGATTGTACTCCGCCGACGCGTGCGCTCCGCGCGATACTAAAACTCTCACTACAGGCAGAGGCGCGCTAGTAGCGGTCCGCGCGGATAGCTCCGCGGCACGGACGCGCCATGCGGACGGCTGCGGAGCTGTCCGCGCGGACGGTCGTCCGTACGGATCTGTCCGCATTACTCTAAAACGCTCCCTAGCTTTAATAAATATTGGTCCGTGCGGAGCAATCCGTACTGACGGTCCGCGTGACACCAAAACCAGCCTATGGGATATGGGGTTTCACACATCAACTTTAAGTGAAATCCTAAGTGTAAATAAAATTAGTTTTTTTTTTACATCAGTTTTTGTTAATAACATGTCAGGATTCTTTTAGGATTGTAGTTGTTTTTGCTTACTTAGTGTCAGAATGGTTAATACTTTATTAATTACCTTTAGATTAGAGATGACAAAGGTGGATCTAAGCTTAGGTACATCCTTTTTTGTATTTATTTATTATTATTTTTTAAATTAAGGTCGCTTCGCGAGAGAAATGTATATTTATTTGTAATCTTTGACTAAATTAGGCTAAAAAATTGTATAATATTTGGTTTATATTCTCCAACTGATAAGGTCCAAATGTTTTAATAGAAAATATAAGGACAAGTAGACCACTTAAATTATATCAGGCATTTAATTGATTGAAAGTTAAATAAGACATATTTGAAAGTAAATAATAATTCTATTATATTAAAAAAAATGACATTAAATTTTACAAAAAAATAAATTTGATATTATTATAGTGTCATCTCGGAAAATATCCAAATATTAGTTTGGTTGGGCGTCAACGTAGGAAAATACGTAGTTTAAATAAAAATACAAATTGAATTGCAAATTTTGGGGTTTTTTTATGTTATATGTTACGCATAAGGGTCAGTTCACATCGAAACGCGACGCGAAAATGCTTAAAGATACAAGATGCTATGTAAACTAATATCCGCGCTGAGTCGAGTTACGCATCGCGACGTCGCGTACCTACTCAACCGCGTACCTTTTTGTGTAGTAAATATGTCCTCTATTATAATGCTACTTATATGATAATTATGTTACTTGGCTCAGGGAATTATGGGGCTGATATACCAATAAGAAAATATGTATAAAAAACGTATGCGCCGTGTCGCGTCACGTTTCAGTGTGAACTGACCCTTAGACTTGTGAAAATCAAATTTTGCACGTATCTAAAATTTTGGTGTGACGCCAAGTAAAATTTGACACACCCTTATTTTGTATCATTTACTTTATGAATAACGCAAATTAAAGGTTAATATGGTTTTAAGATAATAAGATTACCTAATATGATAATAAGATTTTAAGGTTTAAAATCTAATATCTCAGATATTTGATTTTAAAGGTTAATATGTCTATAACGGTTACGTTATTCATAAAGTGAATGATACAAAATAAGGGTGAATATCTATTTAACCAACAAATTGTATATCCGTTACAGTCACTTTACAGTGAAATGTCTGCAATGATAATAAATATATCAATTGCTTTACAAAACTGTTTTATTTTAGGTATAATATACACATTTAGATGTAATAGATTATAATTTTTTAGCTAATTTTGCTTCTATCAAGTTCGAGATTATACGGTTCGAGATTATACAAGATTATACAGTTATCGAAAACTGTATAATCTTGTAACATCACTTTCGCAATATTAAAAAAAATAGACAAAAATGTTTTTTCTAAAATATTGTTTAATTTGAGTGTTACTGTAGCGTACTTTTAAAATTAGAATAATTTGTTCATTGTCATGCACTAGCGATTTTTTTCTTCTTTGTTTTAATGAATTTAAAAATATCGATTTAGAAAAGAATGGAAATAAAAATTCGAGATTAAATTAAGAATCTGTATAGACCGATTCATAGGTAGACATTTAGATAGAATGTACTGAACGTTACCTATCCACAAATACTTACATACTATAATATATAAATTATAGCAAATACCAAAACTTACCTTATATAATACTAGTTTTGTCCGCGACTTCGATCGCGTCCCTTTTTCTAAAGCGTTGATACATTTAGGTATTCAACGTTTATTGTTAACTAGCTGGTGCTCGCGACTTCGTCTGCGTTCAAAATGTTATATAGCCTAAAGCTTTCCTCGATAAATGGACTATCCAAAACAAAAAGAATTTTTCAATTCAAACCAGTAGTTCCTGAGATTAGTGCGTACAACCAAACAGACTATTCAGCTTTATATAATAGTATAGATTTTCTGTCCACCTGTAAAGTGAATACATGTAGAAAAGTGAGAGAGAGAGAGAGTGCCAGTAGTTGTCTTTTACTAGAATTTTGATTGGCCCTTGAAGTTACTACAGATCTACATGAAAGAGACAAGTATTGGCCCCACGATCGTTTTCTCTCTTTCTAGACTGGTCAATTTTATGCGGGTATTCTTTGATAAAGGATACATTAGATTCAGGGTCTCGAACAAAATCACTGCGAAAAAGTGTCCACTGGATGTGAGTCCAAGCTGTGAGTGCGGTGATATTCTACTATGCCACTTTTAGTGAAGCAACCCAGAATCTAGTATATACTTTATCAAAGCGGGTATTGCTCAGTCCATTCTCCCTATGTCTATGTCTATGAGCGTACTATAATATTATGGAAAGTAGAGGTAAGGAGGACCAACTCTTAAATGAGAAAGTGTCTGTCAGATAACATTAAATATGAGGAGTCTTAGTGCTAGTGTTTTATTAAGTTGGTTTTATCCAACCAATCATTTCAAACACCAAAGCTACACAAGCGCCATCTGGCCAATTTATGAACCACTATTTAACGGTTGTAGCTTTACAGTTTTTCAGTTTAACAGGGTCGGTTTAACATACGATTTAACTTAGGTCGGTCCGCCTTCCCTATACCCTCCATGTATAATATAAATTATAGTATGTGTAATAGTTACACACTGGTCTCACTACACGGAAATATAAGGTCGTCGTATGAAAGGTGAAAAACTACGAGTTTCGTGTAATTTTGCCATTTTTGAGGTAATATATTGATGCCACTTTTATAAAAATGTATATTGCGAGAGAAAGAAGAATAAGAAAAAAAATCGGATTTTGTAGCTCGAAAGTCTATGTCAATAATTGCCCAATATAAAAAAAATGGCGTGTATTTGTTTTCTTTTATAATGTGACCTTTCATACATCAAGACCTATTAATTGACAGTGAGTACATAGGTCCCCTGACCTGTGATATTATAATGTAAATAATTAATATCTCTCATGTATATAGTATACAAATAAAGATATGTACCTAAGTATGTTATTATTATTAATGACAAAGTTTGCTCTGTGATTTTTTCGCACGTTGAGAAACCTGTGTGCCTACATTTATTTATTTGTTTAAATTATAACGCAACACAGAGTAAATTGTCTTAATAAGTTAATACACGGATTCTTTCCCTCTAAATACAATGATCTACTTATTTGACAGTGTAGAAAATTGATATCAAACAGTGAACGAAAATAATAGGGCAATATCAACCATGATTTTTTTTAAAGCATATCTGACAAAAGAAATTGATTTTAGATAATCATTTTTAAATAAAACATTTTTTAACCGACGCTATCATCTCGTCGACGATGTTCTGGATTGGCTGGATATGATGACGTCACAAGGCTACTTTCGCGTGCCTTGGTGTTGTAATTTTTAAAAATATATTTAATGTGGCCATATCGCTAAACAGCTTCAGGGACTGTTTATTTTTATATACCTACGCTTTTTCTACGCTATATGACTCCTCAGATGCTACTAAATGATCTGATTAGGTATCCTGAAACCAATCGAACATCGTTTTTTATATTCAAAGCTTAATAAGACCAACTTATCAATCATAAACACATATTGCTAAAAAATAAAAAAGTTAGGTAATGGTGCCCAAGCAATTGAAGATCTTTCATTCATTGTCAACGTGAAATTTATTTAGGCTGAGTTCATAATGTAAGTATGTTTTGTTTAAATGCATTCATTATACACACGTATAATTATATATTTATAGCCAACTAGCGGCCGGTTCACAGCTTCGCACGGATGCAAATTATATACCAAAAACCTTCCTCGAGAACCACTCTATCCATTGGTGAAAACAGCATGAAAATCGGTGCAGTAGTTTTTGAGTTTATCCAGACAGACAGACGCGGCGGAGGCCTTTGTTTTATAATATGTTGTAGTGATTGTGGAACTTGTGGAAGATAGTCGGTTGATTGATGAGCGCCATCTATTGTAGATTTATTGTAAATCAGCACATTGTTTTAGCATGAATTGAAGGATTTTTACAGATAAACAGTAGTTGGCTGTATAGGTATATTGCTTCTTGAAAAAAAAACGTAAAAATATTGAACGCATACCTATTTATTGAAGTTTGGTCAAATCTGAGAATACAAAAAAACCACGATCCATCTCAGAATTGCACGAAATCGAGCAAATTGAAACTACTCTTAGATTGTGTCACATGCTAGCAAATATAGTAAATAAATGTGGCGGGAAGTATGTATATGTACTCGTATGTTTGAGATTCTACGACGTGATCACCTTTTTTTTATGTTAAGGTAGGCAGACAGGCCACTTAATTAGTAGATGGCTATCATCGCCTATATAACACAACCAACACCATAAGTGCTGCAAGTGCGCTGCTGACTACAGAAGGATGACAAATAAACCTCTGGCAACCTTTATTTAACATGTGTGCCAAATGCTATGTGGAACAGTGGACCACATGCAAGTAAACCTCCATAATTATCTATATCTCTTACGAATTAATTTGAGACTCCGCTTGAATGCGACCACCTTCCCGAATAATTATTCTTTATCCCTTCCAAGACCATTTTATTCTGTTCTTATTAATAATCTCATGCAAATTTTAAAAAAATCTAATAAAAAAATACTACTACGCTGATGCGTTTTCAAATGATTCATGTCATCGGCCCAAGTCTCAAGTTAATTCGTACGGGATATACCTACCGTTAGTCATAAGCACCTTAAAACTCGTTGTTGCACTTATTATTTATTTATTATAAAGTTTTAAAATACAATTTATAGAAGAATACCTATAATTTAAGAATATAGTAAGAAACGATGTTGAAGGGATGGATTCTGAGAATTGAATGTCCAATTTAATATCAAATATGTAGTTTTCGTTAATCGCTAATCTGTTACATTTCGGAAGATTTAACGGAAGTTAAATTACACCGACCTCTAAAATACCCGTTTGACAAAATATTGACATTTTAAATATAACACTAGCTGCTGCCCGCGACTTCGCCCGCGTAACTTTGTAAATTATATACTAAAAAACCTTCCTCGAGAACCACTCTATCCATTGGTGAAAACAGCATGAGGAACAGTAATTTTTGAGTTTATTGCGAACAGACAGACGCGACGGAGGACTTTTTTTTATTTGTAGTGATAACATAAGTATGGCCAATTCCTATTAGGCAATAATGTAATTTATTTATAATATAAATCTTAAGCGTACATACACAAACGTTTCAAAAACTCAAGAATGGGTATAATCTCAAGAACACAAGAATGTATAAAACTCATATAAGGTTACTTATCGTCATATTAAAATTTTTACTGACATAAAATTTGCTATGCAATAATTGATGAATGAACATGAGTGGATGAAGGTGATATATCGCATAATTCTAATTTTGAATAGATCGAGGTTAGTTTTACTTTTTTTTTGTACTAAATTATGATGCAAAGTTGTGTAAACAACCTAAAATATTAATGGTATGATAGCAATTAAACACTTGTATTATTTAATTTTAAAAAAAGTAGCTCCTTCTTCCATTGACAAAAGTAAACTTTTCTTCACTTTTTGCTTTTTAAAATTAAGTGTACACAATACCTTTTTCAACTTTCTATTTTTCAAAAATGTCTTAAATAGACGATTTCAATGTCTGTAATCATTTATATGGACACATTACCTTCATCAACGCAAAAAAAAACGAAAAAATCCAAAAATGCGTCATATCACCTTCATCCACTCACGTCTTCAATTAATAATGATAAAAATGAGGTCATTACACTGTCAAACAATCTATTTAAACATTCCCGCCAATTTGAATTCACAGACTTGACAATATGTATAGTCAAGTTGACGGGAGCATTCCGTTTTACTATACAAAATTAAATATTTATGAAATTGCTTAATTTAATTCATAAATACTATATAATTGTACAAAATGTAATTACAAAATAATAATAATTAGTTTTCAAAGGGAGAGTTTGAATTTGAAGGTTTGAAGTTCAAAATTGACGTTTGGTTTGCTTCGCGCCCCGTATTGGCTGGTCCGTTGACCAATCAGAGGCACGGAACATGGAAGCTCATACAACCGGTGTCGACATCTTTACGGTGTTGCCATCTTAGACATTTTGGGGCTAGATATAGCTTTTTTACGATTGTATTTCTCCAAATTTCACTATTTAGCAATTTAGCGCTTTTCATACATAAAAACATTTTATACTATGCTTATTGAGTAAATTAAAAGGTGAACTAAATTATGACGTCAATACTCGCGATGAGGCTTAAAACCCTTAAAATATTTTTTTATCGTTATAATAAAAAAGAGTGGAAGTAAAAGCATATAGACATATTATAAATTAATTGCGTTGCAGATTCTAATCAGCCATCAGCTTCTGCTTCGACAGATATAATATTGGAAGATTCTGATGAATTTTGATCATTTACCTCATAATTTTCAACGTGAACCCAATCTCTTCATACATCATATGTGTGTTTTGTTTGTTAATTGGTTTATAAGTGAGTCATTTATATTTGAAAATTTTATTTTAAGCAAAAGTATTTGTTGCTGTTTCTCATTGCCTTTTTATTTTATTAGATTATTCAATTATTTTTTTTATTTTTATTTTTTTTATTCAATTATTTATAATTGGATTGAGTTAATGATGAAAATTTTATTTCAAACAAATGTATTTCTTTTTAGCCTTTTTAGTTTTACGTTTTAAGACTGAATTTGTAAAATCTAGCCATATTTTTGGGGCCCGCTAGCCACTTTTCAAAAATCAAGGTGGCAACACTGATCAAACTCGCTCACCCATCCAATCCAAATCCATTGCTCTGCTTGCCGGTCAGCAACTCGAACACAACTCGATTCAGTCGCGTGTCGGAGCCCGGGAGCAGTGCAAGTTAGCGAGTTCTAGTAATATAAATAATTAACACCAAAATCAGAACAATCATGAGCACCAACGACAAAAATAGTGAAGTGGCCGTGGAAAAGGTTGGCGATGAGAAGACTGGAGATGCAAAAAGTGACCTAAAAGGGACGAAAAGAGCAGCAGAGGTGAGGGCACATGTCACAAATGTATTCATATAATCGCGCGCCATTTTATCGAACGCTGTATTATGAAGCACGTTTCGTTAATTCTCCTAACCGCATTTTTTTTACAATTCCACGTGGTCGTGATAGAATTGTGAATTTACGACACGCCTTCGAAACTAAACCAACTCGAACCGGCTTATTTTTGGACATGTACTTAGAAGTCATGCACTTCACCATGCGTGAGGTAATCGATGAGTCAGTGTGATCATTTCCCCCATGAATTTAGAATCATCTATTTATCTCTGGACCCGTAGCGTCTGTATGTATAGCTTTGTTTACTCGTTTTCGATACGAAGCATGACCTTGGCGGAAAAAACATGGCGCGGGAACGGTCGCTGAAGTCCTCGTTGATATTATAATTAATACAAAAGCACTAGGTATATATGAGTCGAGTGTTACAATAATGGTGATTTTTGATGCATGAGCTATTTTAAACTTTCTCACCGCTTAAGTTCAAGATAGCATGACGCTAGACGTAACATAACATGGCCGGCGATCGTCTGTCAGTTCTTTGCCTGTCACACTCGCCGCGTAAACTGTTTGATGTTGGAATTACCATACTTTGCTTTGTTATTATTATTATATTATACATAAAACAATAATATGAAGTATTAACACAATCTGTATGTACACATGAACAAAAATACTATTGGTACATACATAGTTCTTATTTTGGTAGTTTGATACCTACGGAAACTAGTCAATGACCCGGCATTATTTGCATGCTAGTAGAGACTGATTTGTATAGATAATATTACGGTTTCTTTGTCTACTGAAATACGTGTTTCTTATAATGCATTATTCTTTGCATATACTAACAA
The DNA here is from genome assembly GCA_945859745.1 of Synanthedon formicaeformis. NCBI lineage: Eukaryota > Metazoa > Arthropoda > Insecta > Lepidoptera > Sesiidae > Synanthedon > Synanthedon formicaeformis. The sequence continues at coordinate 1,271,926 of OX243960.1, read as the reverse complement.
TAATAACAATGTTTAACGGAATAGTAAAAATTGTAGCTATTTATTTTTATTCCGTGAAGTGACAATGATATTGTTTGTCTCTGTCGCGCGAGGTAACCTATTTAATGGGTTACTACAAATACACCATCGAGCGTCTAATAAATAATACAGTTTTACGAAATGTCTATATCTGTATTCTGTCTCGTATCTTTTAATTGATTTTATTTAATAATTAGGGCATTGGGCATGTGTATATTTCTAACCGATCTGTATAAATGCATACAACGCTTAAACTACGAACGCTTAAAAATGCGCGGTGACCGCGTTCCGTGAAACTTTGCCACGGCAATATCGGCCGTATGACGCCGGCCCCGCGCTGCCGTCCCCCTACACAACTAATAACCCACGCTTCTTTATCGTTTCGAATCTTTGTCACCTGCGCTACTCATTATCTTACACGGAACGCGTCTTTTTATCCAAAACTCATCCACTTTACACAGTTTACCACATCGAAACATTCAAATTCGTTTGGCTGATGGCCAGTTATATTATTTGCTAAATGATTATTTCGATCTTGACACGTCAATCCGCTCGAGTAAGTGTCATATGCGATACGTGAATAATTGAGAAATATGCCTTTGCAATTTTAGGAAAAAGTGACAGAAGCGAAAAAGGCGCGAAAGGAAGAAAACGGCGGCGGCGGGGAGGACGAGCCTCACAGCGACGAGGAAGACTTCGAAGGAGAGGGCGAGGGGGAGGAAGATGACGACGAGGAAGTTGAGGGTGAAGAGGGTGAGGAAGACGAGGAGGAGTTAGACGAGGGAGAGGATGACGATATAGAAGGTGAGGGTTAGTAGCGCTTTAAAGTGATCTGTGTTCGGCTTGCAAATCCACAGAACAATGAAACGAGTGTTTGTTTTGTTACAGAAGAGGAAGTAGAAGAGTTATTAGGCGACGAGGAGGAGGATGACGCGTAATACGTACGCGTCAGACTTATGGACAATGTCACAGTGAAGTGTTTAGTGCTCGTGACGCCTCGGACTGGCGCGGCCTCGCCTCGCCTCAACTGTCTCCATCTAGAGCTAACTCCTTCGTTCACAAGTTATCAAACAGTTGGGAACACGCGGGGCCGACAATCGCACCCACCTAAAACGGGCGCACTTTTATTTAAAATGACACAATAATGTAAAGTTATCAAATTGATGAAACAAATCATTTTTTTTTGTATATTTTAGGTTGGATACTGAAGCTGTATCATTATTTTTCAAAACAGCTCCGCTGGCTAATAAGTGTATTTTATAAGACATAGTAGAGTGCTGTTGAATTTTTGTCATGAAATGTACAAATGTGTAATTCAAAAGTAAACTTTATTCTAAGCGAAACCCAATTCTGTATTCTAGGTTTCATACCTTAGCCCGTTCAATGGTGAAGTTGTGATATTTTTCTTTACAATAGGGACCTGCCAGTAACTTAAACAATAAAATAAGCCGCGAAGGCACTAATCATAATAATAGTTAATAAGCAAATGTAGTCACAAAGCTCAATTTGCTTCATTATCTTGTCGATGAGAGTTTGTGTGTACATAATATTTAGAATAAGTGAAAACTGTGATTTTTGTAATCCGGTAAATGTAACATAGAGTGATCGTTTCATTCAGATATGTTTCGCGTCCTCGCCGCGCCCTTGCAACTACTTTGCAACACTATGAACTTCGCAAAAAGTACTCGGAATAAATCGCGATAGAGTTTACGGAGTAGCGTCGTACAATTGAATTGATAAGGAACTCCTATCGTATAGGAGAAGTTTAATTTCACACGAGTCGGTAGAAAAAGATCACAATTTTACCATTATCTTGCATGCCTATTGCTTAGCGCGGCCGGCCGGCCGCTCTCCGCGAACGACTGATAAAGAGAGCGCGACGGCCGGTCGCGCTGCGATAATACTGAAATTATTGTCAGAATTCACACGCAATAGAGACAACCGGCCTCTAATTATTTCTGTCCACATTGTTAATTAGGATTAGCTCCGTTTCAGTTCTGTATTCCAGTGTTTCGAAGTGTAGAGTACGAGATTTTTAGGTTAGAGTGATTTTAGTAGTAGAAGGTGTTTTTTATGAAAGGGCCCTAAGGCCCGGCGTGGGGCGGGGCGAGGGGGGCTGGGGTGCGCGTCATCGTGCCCCCTCCGCCCGCGGCGTGGCCTCGTTCGATTTGCCGCGCGGATGGCGTGGGTCCCCCCCGGGAGCCCCCGCTCTCCGCTGGCGTCTGCCGCGCCTGCCCCGCACCACGCCGTGGCAACGCGTCGCGTCGCGTGGAAAATCACCCGTCGCGCGGTTTACATCGCTGGCTCGGTTGACGAACTGGGATCGTGGCGGTGGGCGACCAGCGATGTATAACGTGCGACGGCCCGTGCTAACGTACGCCGCAGGGCGTCCGGACAACTTGGTAGAGACGTCTATAGCACGAGTGTTTTTGATACTTCTCGTTGAATCCATTTTCACTCGGCCACAGATAGTTCGCGTTCGCAGTCTTTTGCAATGCGCCCCCTTGAATAAGGAGAACTAATACAGAGGCGATTGTTTTACTTTAAAAAGCCATAATTGCAAAATACTGAAGAACGTTCAAATGGAAGCATTTAGTTTTAAATGTTCCGTTGGCGTTTCGTAAACCAAAGGGAACAAGAACTTGTTTTGATTACTTAGTAACAATTTTTAACATTAAAATGAATAAATTTATCTTACAATTAAATCTTATGGTCCCGCCTTTTCATTTTGTGGTAGTTAAGTATGAGACATGTCGTCTACTGTGTGCGACTTTGTAGGTACGTCTTGAATACCTTTTTAGTACGATTTTATTTATTTGTGATGTTAATTAAAACACAATATTGATTTTCTACAATGGACGTAAAATGTAAATACAACCGATTTTAAGTAAAAAGTTATTTTGTTTTTAAGCTTTTAATTCACCCCAAGTAGGTATAGGTTCACATTTTGATAAGTAGGTACCCCTGATACCCCTCCAATAGAAAGCCGCACTGAAATACCTTCTGAAAATAAATATGCCGGAGAGTATAACAGCAAATGGTTTATTACAAATACCATTATTATTATTGTATACTAAGGATCTAGTCTAGCTGAAGGGTCGTTTGAGAATCTCCAACCCCACCCCAAATTTAACAGTTTACAAGGGGATGCTATGCTATACTATATGGGTGTACTTGTCACTTCTATAAAATGCAAGTAATAATAATGCCGGGCACATTTTTTTCTGTATGACATGACGGTGCATCCGTCCCGAGTTATAACGGTAAAATTGGATTTACCTACCTATATAATGGGCACGCGGACCTTTCCAAGAAGGTGTAGGACTACTAGCGCCATCTGTCAGACTTAAATAAAACGGTCGTCATATAATAAATCCTGAAGCTTCTCATAGATGGCGCTTACAGTTTAATTTAAAAAAATTGTAGCGGCAGTTTTTAAAATTTAATTTTAGATACTTCATTGTATTTTAAACATGTAAGTTTTAAATAATTTCAATGACTACATATTATAAACTCAAAAATTGTACCGATTTTCGTGCTGTTTTCACCAATGGATACAGTAGTTCTCGAGGAAGGTTTTAGTATAATATATAATTTATAAAGTTACGCGGGCGAAGTCGCAGGCAGCAGCTAGTTACTTAATAATAATGATGGCCCACTTGATGGTAGGTGCTGCAGGTTACACGGTTGAACTATTTATATATTTAAAATTTGGCTCGGAGTTAGATAAGCAGAACCCTGTGGTTTGAACACGCAGACGAAACAACTTGCGATAACATAGTATCTATATTTATGCCGCAACAATATTATTTATTTTGTTTATTACAAACTGTTATGATACAAGTGTTCACTGTTTTCGTAATTATTACAAATTCAAATTTAGAGGTCATTCATACCTCTAAATAGCTTTATTTTAAAACTAGCGCGCGCCCCTAACTTCGTCCGCGATGTAAAAGAAAAAAGTAGTCTATCCTGTGTCCTGTACGTCTAAATGTTTACCAAATTTCAAGAAAATCAGTTAATTTGTTTAAGAGTTATGGAGGAACATACATAAATACAATACCTACACTTACAGATTTATTATTAGTATTATTATATTACTATTGAAAATAAGTGGAAAGATATATTTTTATGACAAATAAAAAAAATTACCTATACTTACATAAAAATGTTTCGATTGAAACTGGTTATAGTTTTATTTTATTGTTTAGTATAGCCAACGAAGTATAGCACAAAGAAGGTTCAACTACCAGTTCGGTAAGTATTATATTGTTATAATAATGTACATATATGTATGTATACATAACTCATCTAACTGATTTTCATGAAACTTGGTAGATAAACATTTAGACGTACAGGACACAGGATAGGCTACTTTTTTCTTTTTCAACGCGGACGAAGTCGCAAGCATCAGCCAGTATTTAATAAATTACGTAAGTTTATTAAATATCATGAAGTTAGAAAGATGAATAGTTCTACATGTGAGTTTATAATCGGCTTTTTTTTTCAAAATCGGCCGTTTTAAGTATGAATAAACTATACCTAATGAAACAACGCCATTTTGCAAAATATTTTTTTCTCTTGTTATTTGGCGTAAAAAATTAAGTCTGAAGTCAAACCGTCCATGGGCGGTCGGCATTGTGAAGAATGACTTGGCCCGTCGATGGGCGGGCTCGGCACTGATTGGGTTAACACCATTGATGTATACATCGATGGTTATTAACACTGATACTGTGTCTGCGACTAGTTGTAGGTACTAGGTACAGATTCTGTCTCGCAGGGACAGCACCGAGCATAGGCATAGCTCTTTCTCTAGTACGCTTAGTAACTCAATCTTCTCAACAGTATAAATGTTGGCTTTGGCCAAGCATGCCAAAGTCAGTCCTAACAAATTTAAGGCCAGTGAGGCATGTCAGCCGTTAAGATACTTCGTAATTTCTCGAAAACTGCAAAGCAGTGTTGGATTTTTCGGTTTACGAGTGCAGTATAATCTATACTACAGATCATATCTGTAGGCTCGAATACCTATAATGAGATATTATAGACATAAAGGGTTACAGGATGGGTCCCAAGAGACGGTAAAAGATCCAAGGAATGTAGAAGGAAAGATGTAGAGATTTTAACAGAAAGACATACCTAACTTAGAACTTTTACAGAAGAGATTTGAAATGCGAGACCAAGGAAAGAGAAGAGGGAGAAAAGAGTAAAGGCGACTTCTACAAAAATAAAATACATAGTTGTTTAATTATTGTCAGATTTAGTATGTATAATAATAAGTAGTTAGTACACTGAAATCTTCGAGATTCACAGCGAGTTATTCGTACATTAAAATTCAATTGACTGGTACAGTATTGAACATTATAGGGCAAATTAACAAAAGAAAATCAAAGTATAAATTTACTATCCTTACATAATTATTATAAAACAAAGTACCTACTCTGCCGCGTCTGTCTGTCTGTTCGCGATAAACTCAAAAACTACTGCACCGATATTTCATACTGTTTTTACCAATGGATAGAGTAGTTCTCGAGGAAGGTTTTGGTATATAATTTACAAAGTTACGTGGGCGAAGTCGCGGGCAACAGCTAGTGAGTATTCCGCTAATATGATTCCTAATTTAGTCGGTTAATATACACGGCTCGCGGTTAGTTGGAATCTAGAGTTCATGTCATGAAGTTTCCATTCACAACTCAGCTCGCTTTTTATTTAGTTCTCCTTAAACAGTGCTTGGATATAAACGTTTTTTTTGCTGACGCTCGCACTACGTAAACAAAAACAAATCAAATTGACCTCCAATTAAAGGGTTGACAGACAAAAATAAGGTTCAAAAGTGTCTTTTTTTATTCTGAAACAGTTAAATATTGGTGACAAAATGTAACGAACTTTGTGTTAAGAACAAAATATTAATCGAGCCGGACAATAAACTCTTTTATTTAAGGGAAAATTATTTGAACACCGCAAAAAAGTCTGGTGAGTTATAATAATAAATAATTTATAATTATAATTATTTAATACACTTTATAATTATTTATTGTATATACAAGAATAGTATACGATAAAAACTAAATGCTTGGATTTGTCCAGTAAAGTGAACTGGAATTTGGTAACGTAAACAATGAAAGGAAAAGAAAATTACTTTAAAAAAATGTATTATAGTGTTGATTGTTATGGAAACTTTTTAAATTTAAAACTTAGTTTTAAAAATCTTTTATTAGGTTTTTTTTAATATCAGACAATGCAAATTGCAGGTAGGCATAAACCTTATTATATTTTAAATAAACGGTTTCATTAAAAAAGTGTGCAGACGATGGAATAATGGAATTTTTCGGTCATTTGGTAAGGTACATTTATTTTATTAGGTTCTTCCAACAACGATTTTTTTATTTAATTTCACTTAAATAAGCTGTAAATATATTTTTTTTTTCAAAAGAAAAGAATACGAAAGAAAAGAAGGCATTGTTAATTTATGGACCAAAGGTCCATCTATTCTCCTAAAAAAATTATTTTGGAATATTAGTATTTCAGGTCACTGATTTCAGGTAATGCAATGGCCGGTCTTATTTTAACCGTATCTGATTTGTTTTTTTTTTTTGTGACGAAATTTCTTTGTTTATGTATAATTTATAGATAGGCTATATAGATTTTATTGGTTATCAATATTTTACCATCACATATCGTACAACGGACAACAAACTTCGTATAATAGGTATGTAACTAAGTAGGTACCTACATAACTATGTATAGATATTATGTAGGTACTAGCTGGCGCCCGCGACTTCGTCCGCGTTACAAAGAAAAAAGTAGCCTATCCTGTGTCCCGTACGTCTAAATGTTTATCTACCAACTTTCATGTAAATTAGTTAATTCGTTTAAGAGTTATGGAGGAACATACATACTTACATACAAAAAAAATTCTAAATATCGTCAATTTAGTTTCATTATCATGTATAGAGCCTATAAACTCGATATCTCTGAAAACAAAGTAACTTACTCCATGACCAACCCTTACACATTTATTATTAGTATTGATTACTAGCTGCTACCCGTGACTTCGCCCGCGTAACTTTGTAAATTATATACTAAAACCTTCCTCGAGAACCACTCTATCCATTGGTGAAAACCATTCAGATAAAACAGCATGAAAATCGCTGCAGTAGTTTTTGAGTTTATCGCGAACACACAGACAGACGCGGCGGAGGATTTTGTTTTATAATATGTAGTGTTATGGACTAAGTAGTGTCGATATACATAATAAATATCTATAATTTATATAATACATAATTATTTTAACTATTTGAATTAATAGTTCTCAAATTCTGTGAGAATCAAATACCTATGGTACAATTCATTTGCAAGTTGCTTTGTCCATTCAGGAAGCAATAAGTTTATGCTTTTATGACGTATTCTATACCTACTTATACTCGTATTAAAAAAAACTGTCGTCAAAGAATTTACTTCTGGATTTACTTGTAAAATCTGTACTTACTATACTTTAACTTAGATTTATACTTTTGTAACTTTCAGCTTTTATTTATAACTAGTTGTTGCACGCGACCTCGCCCGCGTAATTTTATGAAGTATAAACTCTGTTACTCGTTGATAATGTAGCTTTCTATAAGTAAATCAATTTTTAAAATCGGTCCAGTAGTTTTTGAGTTTATTCATTACAAATCTTCTCTTTTTATAATATTACCTAGTATATACACCAATTATAATATGGTACTATTTATAGGCTTTTGTTATGGATAATCGTGCAATCGTACGTTTGAAGATCACCAGCTCCATTCCTAGTTGACGAAAGGATCTCACTAACTTTTATAGGTTCGATTGATTTTCCATGACATGGTAACCTTGAATTGATACCTAAATATTTCTTCTGTGCGTGTGTATGTCACTGAGGTGTTTTTCATACAAATAAAATGTGTCCCTCTGCGACTTGCCACTTTCTTATGCATAGGTATGTTAAAAATACTTATTACAAAATAAACAGTAAGTATAGGATTACTTTTAACATAGGATTACTTATCTATGTATAAAATAAAATGTTTCCTCACGCGTTTAAAAATTCGGTTAAAGTTCATGGGTGTTTAGCGGCTTATGCTTAAAAAAACATGTCGCAACAAATTAGGCATTTGAAATTATTGTTTCTGTCAACCTCTGTGGCAAGGCTGTATGGACTGGTCTGTCTTTGCCACATTTGAGATTTCATTTTAATAAAAAAAAAACGCTTTAAACTGCGAATAAAATTATTGTGTATTTTTTTTTTGCTTGAACTTGGTAAACAAGTTTGACGAGTTATTTATGCAAGATTAGATGCACTGAGTTTACAGTTGATTGTTAAAATAAACACTAGCAAATAAAAAAAAAACAGATTAGGATGCCATCAAGTATACACGCAATACACATATTACGATGACACGTTTTGTCTATCTAGATTCTAGAAGTTGCTAGTAACTAGCTGTTATTAAACTGTCGCGGGTTCGAATCCCGCTAGGGGAAAATGCTTATATGTTAACATTACCTTTAAATACCTGAGTCATGGATGTTTTGTATTTACAAATATGTATGTATTTACAAAAAAAAGTAATCTATGTAGTATATCAATTGTCTGGTACCCATAATATAAACATTAGTTGCTTAGTGTGGAACTAGATGGTGCTGTGTGGAATGTTTGAAGATATTTATTTATTTACTAGCTGGTAAAGAAAAAAGTAGCCTATCCTGTGTCCTGTACATCTTAGATGTCTATCTACCAAGTGTCATGAACATACATACATACATACATACAGAAAAAAATTCTGAAAATGGTCAATTTACTTTCAGTATTATGTATAGAGCCTATAAACCAGATATTCCTGAAAACAAAGTAACTTACTCCATCACCAACCCTTACAGATTAATTATTAGTATTGATGTATCTACTTGGAAAACGCAATAATTCCCTATTAATCTTACTATTTGATCGGCAGCGCATTTTACAGCATATTTGTGGCGTTGCTTGTGTGATAAGAATTATATAGCTATTTGTATATTATATGAAATAGAAATAGTAAATGTCGAATTTAATAAAATAAAACTAAGAGTTTGCGAACGAATGACGTGACACGTATCAAGGTCACGGCAACGAAAATAAACTTGGTGTGGCCATTGACTTCAATCACAATTGGGTTAATATGAGGTTAATAGTGTTGTTTTTGTTATTTCATAGATTTAAATTGTTTTTAATTCGAATAATGATAACTTAATCTGCAGAAAACTGTGTGGTACATGCACAGGATTACTTTTCCGTCTATGGGTCCCGTATCTATAATAGAACCTTAGGTAAAGGGTCTTTTTTTTCTTTTTCTCGGAAATATATTTTCTTTTTTTTTGGAAATGTTTTTCTTTTTCTCAGATATTTTTTCTTTTTCTCAGATATATTTTTTTCTTCTCGGAAATATTTGTAGTGGCAGGGCACCGTGTAATAGGCAGGTCGAATCTTTCCTACAAAAGACCATAGATAAATAATAATATTTGTGCTGTTGTTAGGTACGGGATTGAGGGACACCAGAGCTCATTCCCCTATGCAAATTTTATCCCTTATCCTTCATTTTAATAGTTTATTATTCCTTGTGTTATTCGTGTCTTTAGATAGCGGTAGCCACCCATCATGGGGACTGCAAGCATACCTGCCAACCTTTAATTATCTTGTAAAATAATTTGTAGCTATATATGAATTACTAGCTAGTTCCCGCGACTTCGTCCGCGTTGAACGATGAAAGGTACCCTATGTCCTTTCTGGTGTCCCAGACAACGTGTATGCAAAATTTCATGGTGTTCGGTTCAGTAGTTTTTGCGTGAAAGCGTTACAAACAAACAAACTCACATTCACATTTATAATATAAGTAAGGATTTAAGTTTGTACTGTTGTAACTAAGTACATATTTTTTTTCGTTTTTTGATCTTTCCATTAGTGAAAACCATATTAATAAAGACACGTTGGGTGGTTTAGATGAAGTTAGCATGTAAACAGATTGAATTGCCAATTATTGCCAATTATTGCAACATATACGGAGCATCACTTGAGTGCCTAATTGAGACCAATTTTGTTGATTTTTTTGTTATGTTCACAATTGTGACGACAACGTTTGTATGAAAGAATTGAGAAGTCGGAAATTTGGGTGGTATTTTTATATGAACTCTCAGGTCGATGTCGCTCAACAAAGTAACATTGGTCCGCTAGTAACTAATCATGCAAAAATGGCTGATCAGTTTGGATGAAATTTGGATTTGGATGAAATTTGGCACACAGATAGTTTATTAACATGTAGGATACTTTTTCTCCTGGAAAAAATGTTAGCTTCCTGAGGGATTTTCAAAAAACGAACTACAGCGCGTATGCGCGTAGTCGTTGGCACAGCCATTAGAATATTTAAATATTTATCTTTTCTCTTCAATTTTGTGAATGTTCACGTGTTTTGTCTTAACTGTTGTTTAAGCAAAATGTTTCCGTAATTCGAAGGACAGTCCGTGCGGACAAAATCAACTTTTATTTTCTGACACAAATCACGTTCTGCGGAAGAGTAGTCGATGACATTGCTCTGTGCGTGCGCGGTTGTTTAGATCGCGACACGTATTGCTTATAGATGCATTAATTATAACTTTATTTGACAGTGCAATTATTATAAAAAAAGTTAAATTAACGTTAATTTTTCTGTCGCTTCTTGAAACGCTCGTTCAATAATATCATCGCAAACCTCTTTGGTGTCATTGGCAACAATTTTGCAGAATATTGTCTAAAAAACCTATCCCCAACGAATATAACTATATCTTCTATATCTATTCTAATTGTCTATGTATACATGTACTCTGTACATTATTATAAATTAAATGGTGGTTTGAAAAAAATTGCGGATTTTATACGTTTCGATACTTTTTTAAGTAAGTTTCGGTTTTCTTTAATAAAAGGAGGGATAAACGAAGAAGGTTTGTGTACCTATTAAAATTTTCAGAAAAAATGCATATTTCATTTGCATTATATTTGAATTTAGAATAGCTTTAAATACCAAAAAGATTTTGAATATTTTGCGTATTGATTTTGAATTGATACCTACTACGAGTTTAATTTTGTTTTCTATGACAGCTGTTGTAAAACTCTTGAGAAAGAATAATTCTGTTTGTATCCATTTTTCTTACCAGTGGGAAAGACCTTCTTTGTAACATGCTTTGTGTAAAAGTATTGTCCATAATAATTAATAATAATAGTAGGTAAAAGGGGATATGTTGTTTTTCCGGATTTCTCATACAATCTGCATAGTTCTTAACACATTTTCAGGTTTGTTCTATAATAATTGCACTAGCTAATGTAATTAACTATACCGCCTCTCTCTCCCAGGTGCAATGCTCTGCGTCACATGGTTGTTGATCGGATGCGCGTGCGCAGCGCGATCGCTGCGAGTGGGAGTCGGCATCGCTGACGTCACTGGCCCTCCCGCCGAGATCGGATTTGTGAGTCATGATTATTATTAACTTATGGCTAAATATTTATGTCACGTCGGGATCACAATTTTTGTTCGAGCTAATCCCGAAAAGGATTTCACAACACGGCGTTTGGTCAGTGATCATTTCCCCCTTTTACAGAAGACTGTGAAATAAAAGCGTCATTGTGTGCAGTTGTGTTTCGGTGAATGAGTAAGGGATGTACCCTACCCTTATTCTGATCCCTTATCCTTTGTCCTACTAAAGTTGGCAGCGCTTCCTACCTGCCTGATGACCTTTGCATAAAAAAAGGAAAAAATGATATTATAAACCGTCGTATTAAAAGTAACAGAAGTGGTCAGTCATTTAAAGATTGCTTAAAACTGCCTTTTTATACTGTTTTAATCAATTGCATTTATGCAAAGCCGAATTATTATAAAACTACTAGCTGGCGCCCGCGACTTCGTCCGCGTTGAAAAAGAAAAAAAGTAGCCAATCCTGTGTCCTGTACGTCTAAATGTTTATGTACCAAGTTTCATGAAAATCAGTTAATTCGTTTAAGTTATGGAGGAACAATACCTACGGTACACTTACAGATTTATTATTAGTACTCGTATTGATAAAACTTCATCAAAATAGATTATTCCCGTATGTCGCTCAAAAAGTTCTTAATAAAATTGGACATATACCTACGACGATGAGTCGTCGTTGGTCAAATAAAACATTGCAAGTTATAATAATTTTGGCATTGAGAAGAGAAGTATAACCGGTAAATATGTTTTTCGTAATACGCAAACTTGCGAGTTGCATATTTGCTTGCACAGTGAAGTGGGTCACACAACGATACTGGCCGTGAACAGGGTTGCCAGATTTATTGTAAAAAAAAATCTTTTAATTTTTCTTATCTGTTACAAATATTAGAAAGAGGTGTAAAGTTTGTATGTGGGAGGTAATCTTCGAAACGTCTCAAAAGATTTAAAAAAAAAATCTTTCGCCAATAGTTAAAACAGAATTTCAGGTTTGCACATATTCCAATAGTTAGATATTCTATGCGAGCTAAGCCGAAGGCAACAGCTATTCAAAAATAAAGATCAAACGCTTCGCAAATAACAAGAAATATAGAATTCAATAAAAAATATACTTTCATTGTGTTTTTAAATTAAAAAAATGTTTTAAATTCTTCACTTAAATGGAGGTTGTTTCCTGGGATCGTTATCGAAATATTAGATATCATCAGCCCATAAGTCAACTGTCCACTAGAGTTAGCATATTTAAATTCAGTAAAAGTAACACATATCGAATTTTTCATTATTATCAAACATCTGGCAACCCTTTTCGTATAACAAGTGGCTTCAATAACTTCTTTTCCCACCTGTATTAACGACAGTTTCATTCAATTGATGCTATTTATTTATTTTATATCCAGAATGCTAGATTACGGTATATCCAGTCTTCTTTAGGTATGTTTAGTCTATTCGACGAGGAAGTTGCGTCATTCTAAAGGCGGTAAGTCACGTTAACATGCATAGCTAAGCTATACGTCCAATATCGTAAAATCAATAAAATCATACAAATAATGAGGATTTTGGTACGTTTCAAAATAGAATTAGGAATCCATTCCAATCCAACAATGATATGACGTGTCGTTCATTGTAAAAGTGGTGTAACTCCCTATTTTTAAAACCATATTTTCTTGCCTAATGGTATCACATTTAGTCATAACTTTCAATATAAAAGTGAAATAACTCCAATAGTTGCATTAAAATCCCATAGATGAAAACAATGAATGAATGCTTATATTTTTTTTCCTACACTATAATTCGCAAAAAGCTCGTTATTCTAAAATTCAGTTACAAGGAGATAGTTCACTTTTACAATGAACGAGAACGACTGAGGAGTGAGGCGTATTTATCGTAACAGGTAAAAAGAACAGATATTTTAAATGAACAGGTTGGAACTGTGACGTCTTAGCCGATTGAACTGTTCCCATGGGCGTAGCCAGGATTGTATATAAGGGGGGGCAGACAAAGAAAATCTTAGATTACTTATATAATTTTCATCATTGTTTGTAATAGTATTGTGGGTAAGATTTTTTAAAGCTATATAGGGTAAGATTTTTTTTAATAGCTTAGTTTCATATTTTTGAAAAAAAAAATTCTGCCATTATATTGTTTAGTCAATTATGATTTTGCATTGCATTCCGCGTAGAATGAGCTATCGGTCATATTGTTCGAAGACTTCTATTTTTCGCAGAAAACCAACTTCTTGTCTAGACTTGGAGATCAATTCAATTAAATTATTTATTGCGAAACCATAATGTACAAAGATGTTATAAAAATAAAGACCAATGTTATGGACCCTGTTGGGCATGCAACTTAGGGACTAGGAGAGAGGAAGCGTATATATATAAACATATAATTATTTATTTATATAAATATTATAAGAATTTTATTTTATTTAAATTGAAATTAAAAATAAATTATATTTACATTTGTATTATTAATATTTAAATGATAATGTCATCTAAAAAATATTCATTTGAGTTGTAGTAACATTTATTATTTAGATTTTTTTTTAATTTTTTTATAAATATGATATCATTTTTTCTTTTTTTAAATTATCTGGTAATTTGTTATATATTTTTATAGAAGAACTGAAGGTATTTGAAGAATTTAGTTTTAATCGTGATGTTGGTAATATTAGATTATTTTTATGTCGTAGCGTATATTTGCATGATAAGTCTTCGCGTTTTGTATAAAATTGTTTATATTTTCGGACAAATTTCCACATCTCCAAAATATATAAGCTGGGCAGAGTTAATATTTTATATCACATCCCGTATTGTTGGATTTCAGCACAAGCCAGCCTTCAAGCCTGTTAGTTTCTTTTCTTAGGCCTTATAAGAAGCGTCGCATGCTATGAAGCTCGTAAAAATTACAGTTTAACAGAACAACCGCTCTTCTAGGGGGGGGGCAGCTGCCCCCCCTTGCCCGTACCTCGCTACGCCCATGACTGTTCCTGTTAATTTTATCTGTGGTTCTATCATGTTTGTACTAGGAACAGGTGAACAGTTAGATACTTCCATAGATCGAATATGAAAGTATCCAACTGTTCACTGTTCACCTGTTCCGGAACAAGCTGTCTCTCATTCAATTTACCTTAGTTAAAAAGAGGTACGCCTATTACAGCCGATGGCGTTCGGAAACTCGAACAATATTTTAATGTAACAAGCAAAAGGGTTGCTAGTATGCAATACATATTATTATATCTATTAAAATAAAATAAATAATAAAGCTGAACCTGAACATTATAACGTAGATTAAGTTCACGTTCATATTTATTTTATTTTATTAACGATATATAATAGCGCAAAAAGATAATGAACTATGATTACAGTAATGTATCCGAACGTGAATTTTATGTCAATCAATATTATGACAGTGACATTTCAAAATTCAAATATTTTAATTCAATTTTAAATTTTTCATTCGTATTTCGTTTATTGATTTTCTTTTTCTTGAGTAAATTAATTTTTCATATTTCATTAAAAAAAATTGTCCTTAAATGTTTTTATGTGTTTGTGTAATTAAGAATAACTGTAAATATCTAGTTAGTTTAGTGCCTTTGTTTAAGTCCCTAGTAGTGTAAACCATATTTGTACCTAACCTAATGACTAGTTTCAGTATTAGTTTAAATTATAAATCTGACAGTCCTAAGCCTGTAAAATCATGGAGATTTTTCAGTCCAATGTGTCAAATGTGTGTTGCATGTATAACATGTGGTAGCAGTAGTGAAACAAGAACAGGTTTGGAACAGGTCATCAAGTAAATACTATCTTGTAAAAAATAACAGGCAGGGGCCCTAGACAAAGTGCCATAACGATAACGATAACGAAGTTCGATAGTTATAAATGTATGGGAAGTATCACGTGATTTAGCGAAGGCATATGTCAATCCCATACATTTTATTTTTAGCGAATCGAATCGCTACGTAGCGAATGCAACTTGTCTAGGGCAAGTGTTCTTTAATAACAGGTAAATGGAACTGTTATTTCGATGTCACCGGAACAGTTGGAACAGGTTCCCAATTTTACCTAGTACAGCCCACTACTAGAACGACACATATATCGCATGTTGACTGTTGTTATTGGTTCCTCCTAGTTTCCTTCCCTTCCTAGGCTAGGCACTAGGCAGGCTTCCATATATTTTTGCCCGTTTCAATTTATAAATAGGATTAGGAAATAGGTAGGTAGTCGGAAAATCACATCACAAGAGAAAAGGTTTGGTTTATTCAAGAATTTATGTGGGCCAATCCCGGCGGCACTGCAATGCCGGGCCGACCCGTGACGGGAGTGGAGCGAGCCCCGAACATCCCGTCTGGTTACAAAAATCAGTTTAATATACTGGTCCCTCGATGAGGGAACTTTCAGATATTAAGCTGAAAAGAACAGATACTACACTTTGATCTTAGCCAAAAGGCCGAGAAGCGATAACGGACATTTCAAAAGGCACGGTAGTCACCGAAACGCGGGAATGAAACGATACCGCGATATAACCTCCTCGTACAGCGACATCTATCCGCACATTTTAATAAATAAAAAAATGTGCCGTAAAGCGACATCTACTATATCTCGGTTAGAAAATAGTAAAATTGTTTTTAGAAGCTTAGAACCATCTTAGAACATATTTTTCAACCGACGAAAACGAAAAAACAAAAACGGAGGAGGTTCTCAATTCGACGCGTATATTTTTTTATTTTTTTATTTTATGTATGATCACGCATAACTTTTGACAGGGTGGCCGATTTTGATAATTCTTTTTTCATACATTGTTTTATATGTATAAACTGAAGTGAGAGATAAATAAATAACTCTTTTTAACAAAAAAAAAAAAAGACTTCAAACCGTTTTCTCAATAAATAAAAAAAAGAATCATCAAAATCGGTTCATCCAGTCGAAAGCTCTGAGTTAACAAACATAAAAAAAATACAGTCGAAATAGTCGAATTGAGAAAGTCAACCAACTTCCAAAATAGGAGGAGGCCTTTTTTGGAAGTCGGTTGAAAAGTACTGTTTTCGAGGGATCATCAAAAATGTAAATAAAAAAATTATTATTTTAACGTCAGTACCTACCTATAGCGTAATTTATATGATTTTTTCTATTGGATCACCATAGTACTCTGTGGACACAATTGTTTACAATTAGCATCTGAGCCCACTATAAGTATTAATACATAAATTCCACGACCTCATAATCTATCAAAGACGCAAGTTTTCAATTCTTAACAACAGTGTTTGTTCTATATTGACGTCCGCTGTTGTCGTCTATTCATACTTCGGTTCGTATAACACCGATGGTTCGTATGCACCTAATGAAGAGAGTATTGTAGTCAGTCAGTAGCGTAACTATACCGTTATATGAGGCACGTGACAAATGGGGCCATCCTTCTACGTAAACAATTTTGACGTTGTAGTTTAATTTTTATAAATTACAAGTTTACATTAAAGTTGGTCCGGTAAAAAGAAAACTAAAACTTAGTCCTACGTTAAAAACTTAGTTCTACTATAAACGCACTTAGTCCTACGATAAACGCACTTAATCCTACGATAAATGCACTTAGTTCTACTATAAACGCACTTAGTCCTACGATAAACACTTAGTTCTACTATAAACGCACTTAGTCCTACGATAAACGCACTTAGTCCTACGATAAACGCACTTAATCCTATGATAAACGCACTTAGTCCTACGATAAACACTTAGTTCTACTATAAACGCACTTAATCCTACGATAAACGCACTTAGACCTACGATAATCGCACTTAGTATTACGATAAACGCACTTAGTCCTACGATAAACGCACTTGGTCCTATGATAACCGCACTAGGTCAGAAACGCACTTACATCCTCACTATCATACTAGTATCGTTTATATGGCACAACTGCTTGGTGGCTGCAGCCAAAAAAAAATACAAGTGCAGATTTCAATAAAATATGTAAAACCAAAAATTACTGTCCAAGTTATTATGTCTAATATAAATTTGTAATATCAAACTTACCTTTACCATTTAGAATATCTTTTCACCTCCCAACGTGTTAGACAGGCATTGTCTTTAAAACTATCCGTCGAACCACGATCGGATTTCGTAAGCAAACATTCTTTTGCGATAAAATACTTTAATGTTTACAAACGCTTCAAATACGCGAATACGTTTTGCATTTATTGGACATACTTATAGGAACTTGCACAATTTTTATTACTTTAAGCGCCTGTTTCACAAACGTCAATTAGGCCAAACTGTCATTTAAAGTCACCGGTAACCGGGATAATGGAGCTGATATACCTTTGTTTGTACGGTAAACGTCCCAAACATTAAATAGAAAATAATTAAAAAAATTCGCCTATCGAATGATGCAGTAAACCGAGTGCATAGTTCAATAAAACAAGAAATGATTTCTAAAAGTAACTAATCAACACTTCACTTGACGTTGGTGAAAGAGGCGCTAAGTTTATATGTGGAATGAATGGTTCACTCACTCAATCGAGAAAAAGGCTTCTTGTAATATTAGTGTCTTTGGGCCGAATGATAAGAGCGATAATGAAAAGGAAGCTATAACATTTCGGTCACATAATGAGGGGCAATTATACGTATTCTTCAAGTAATGACACAAGAAAAATAAAATTATAAACTAATCCCCACATTATGTATGTATATTTATAAACAAGTTTTGGTAGACAAGTAAACAATCGCAAAGTGACCATCATGTTTGACATTGACAATTGACATCGCCCGACCACATCTTGAATTGAACACTTGACCGTGGCGTGGTGAGAATGGTTCAAATTACCTCGCTCGCGTACACTAATGTAATTAGAGCGATTTCATCCAACTTATTATTTAACTTAACGAACAACTGCGAAAACACTAGATACCTATAAAAAAAAAATAAAAAAATTCCATTGGTCAGTACAATAACATGTTTTGCATTAGTTATGTCAATACAATAACATGTTTTGTTATTGTATTAACATTAGTCATTTTCTCATCTATATTTTATTTATTACTAGATGGTGATCGCGACATCGTCCGCGTTGAAAATTTGAAATAGAAAATATAGGTATGAGTAATAACGCCTGACATCGTTATCGCTGTGACGTGCGACGCGCGACGGTGGCGCCACCAAGCGATAGTGGCGTCTAATTCTTTATATTTTTAGAGTAGACGATCACTTACTTTTTTTCTGAACGAAGGGTACTTACCCTATGTCCTTTCTTGTATTCTTGACAACGTGATCGGTTGAGTAGTTAAGGCGTGAAAGATAGCAGACAGACAGACAGTTATTTTCGCATTTATAATATTAGTATGGATAGATATTGAATACTGCTATCATAGCAACAGAAGGCAGTTCAAGTGGGATAGTATTAAGAATAAAAAAATAGGAAGGTATAGGAAAAAATGGGTTCTGGCATCACTTACTCTCTTACCTAAACACAACAGCACACATGCTTTTATTTAAATGTGTTACTGACACAAAACGGGTTGCTCAAATGACTGAGAAAATCTTGGTACTTTGAACGATCATCTCCAAAGTTGGCCCTGCCGGTAATCAAACCCGGAGCTAACCTGCGAAATAACCCCTGAGTCAGAGTGCTAACTTTAACCACACATCTAATGAGGTCGTTAAAATTTAATTGAGTTTCATCATTCTCATGAATTCTTTTTATATAAAATGATATAGGTAGTTATATCTATACCAATATTATAAAGAGGGACGATTTGTATGTGTACAAATGAATAAACTCAAAAATATTGGGACTTTTACCCCCCACATTTCATAAACAAAGGTCAGCTCCATTATCCCGGTTACCGGTGACTTTAAATGACTGTTAGCCTACTTGACAGATGGTGAAAGAGCTGCACAGTATAATATTTATATTACATGTGCCATAATTTCTTCCTTTTTTTCTTTTTTCCTTCCTTTTTTTACCCCTTTTTTTTTAATTTTATATCAGATACTAAACTTGTTTGTTATCCTATCGCAATGAAAGGAAAGCTGCGGTAAGACTACTTTAGACACACGACGTCATAGAATTATATACCCACTTACTTTTTTGAAACTTGATTCTCTTAAAAGGGTTCTAGTATCGACGTGGTTTGATTTCCTGTCGACAAGGTTTTATTATTAAGTATAACTTTTTATTGTAATGGTTGGTGAATTAATAAAAAGAAATCGCTTGTTAAGAAACTAAAGTTAATGATCTTCGCTCTATTTAGTTTTTTTTTAAATATCGGTTTTTATTTATTACTGATCCGTCGGAGAAATTTCTAGGCAAATTGCAGGTGGAGGCACTATTTCTTTATATATATACTTTTTCAAAATCGACTCTTTTTCTAACAGATGGGCTACGCACACTTTCAACAAATAGGACAAGGCATCCACCTCCGACAGTTCTCGAGAGCATTCGTTCTAGAAGATGAAGCGAGTTCGCGAAGGTTCGTCTTTGTGTCTGTCGATGCAGCCATGATAGGAAACGGCATTAGGAGAGAGGTACGTACTTTTCGTACATGATCTATCAATCAACTGCGATTTCCTACACAACTAAGGAGAGGCAGTAAAATACAGTAACACCCACAGACCCCACAGTTCTGGTGAATCCATGTGGTTCAGACTATGACAAGTCCTGGTAAAGCGCAGTGAGTTAGTATATCGCATCTAATTTTAGCTAGCGCCAATATTCATTGGCGGTTTCTTCTTACAAGAATAAGGGCCGGTGCACATTGGAGGACGGCACGGAAAATACTTGATTTTTTTGTCATAGTTTTTTGTACCTTAATATAATTCAAATTTAATTGAATATGGGGGCGTTCAAGTATTATTGAAGATTTTTGAAAAATATTTAAAACCTTAAAGCCCTACTATCAACTTTTAAAAGACGATTCAAATTCAGAGCAGTTTAATTTGGGTTCCTAAACAAAATCGCTTTCATACAAAAACGAAGTTGATGGTACTAAATAGCAAATGCAATCCAGTTTAGGTCCTAAAGTCCTAAAGGGCCCCTGTTCTCCAATTTACGCCGGTTCAAAGCGTTCTAAATATCTGCTATGTTAAACACTGTAAAAGTCACGTAAAGTAGGTACATGTATAAATATAGGTATATAATAATGTCTTTGCAAAACATTACAGGTAATAAAACGTCTCCAAAAACGTTACGGAGAAATATATAACGAAAACAACATAATTATCAGCGGAACTCACACTCACTCCACTCCGGGAGGGTTCCTCATGGACTTCCTCTTCGACCTCCCGATCTTGGGTTTCGTCAAGGAAACCTACAATGCGTACATAATGGGCATTTATAAGGTAGGGAAATTCTTGCTTTTAAATTACCCATTAAAGTGAGTTTTACCGTTTTTTTTAAATATTTATTTAAGCATTAATTACTTAGCAACGTTTGGTTATACAATTTGTTGATTTAAATGCAAAATTTTGTATTTATATTGGACTGTAGATTACAATATTGTGTTAAGTTTTTAACATTCTAAAAACACATATAATATATGTATTTTATAATAAAAAGCAATTTATGCCTACATTGACAAGTTAGGTAATTAAATTAATTAATTAAAAATAATTTGAAATATAAATAATAAAATTAGACTGGCGCCGCCATCTCCTCATAATGAAGTTAACACTAAACATATTTTCTAAATGTTTTGTATGTATTTACATCACCTATACATACGACAGAGAGTTTAACCTTAAATGGGGTGTTTTATAAAAATAGTTTAATTAAACAAATACATTATCACGTTCCAGAGTATAGTGATTGCCCACAGTAAGATGCAGAAGGCTCGCATAGAATACAATGAGGGCGAGTTACTTGACGCTAATATCAACAGATCTCCATCCTCCTACCTACGGAATCCTCCGGAAGAAAGAGCTAAGTGAGTTCTCCTATCCCTAAACCTAATCTATATAGAGTCCGCGCCAGCGAACAAGTTCCGCTTGTGCAACGCTGTCAATTCTAGTTGTTTAAAGCGGTCCCTAGACGATCATGCAGCATGACATGCGTTACGTGCTGTCACGCATGCATGACCGTTTAATTGTATTGATTGTTGTGAATGACATGCAACTACGTGCTGGCAGTCGATTGATAGTTCCTTTTATTTTTCATCCTGCAAGCTATGGACTGACATACACGCATGATCGTATAGCGGCATGACGGTCCCTAGACGATCATGCAGCATGACATGCGTTACGTGCTGTCATGCATGCATGGCCGTTTAATTGTATTGATTGATGTGAATGACATGCAACTACGTGCTGGCAGTCGATTGATAGTTCCTTTTATTATTCATCCTGCAAGCTATGGACTGACATACACGCATGATCGTATAGCGAGTCCCTAGACGATCATGCGGCATGACATGCAGCATGAAGCCGTGGGTCTTATTTGGTGGCGTCGACTATAGTCGAAAATTTCTAACCCAATGCCAGATATTTAAGAACAAAGTTACCAGTTTGACAATACGAAAATTTCCCTTGTTACTCGTACATTACCATTAACATGTAAGGACCTAAAATCAAATAGTCTGGTTTCACGGTGCGTATCTTTATAAATTACATCCTATCTTTCAAGCTGGAACCAACCATCAAAAAATTTAACAAAAATTGTTTAGGAGGCTTCCGAAAATAACTTGAATGAACGGGTAATTTTCACATATGGCTCATACATAAATAGTCCAGTTAGTATTCTACAAAGAATGTTTTGGTGAATTTCAGATACCAATATGACGTTGACAAAAATCTAGCCCAAGTCCGTTTCCTGTCGGTGCAAAATAAAATCCTGGGAGTGATTAACTGGTTCGCTGTACATCCCACCAGTATGAACAATACCAACCGTCTCATCTCTTCTGATAATGTTGGTTACGCGTCGATTCTAATGGAAAAGGCCTTAAATGGAAACACTACTCTTCCGGGTAAGGTAAGAACCCTTTTTTTATTTATCGGAAGAATTTACTAATAATAAATTGCCTTGCATGCGACAATTTTTTTTTTGGAGTTACTTACTATAAAAAGCTGAAGGATCAGCGACACAGGTAAATAACCACTTCACCAACTACTTACTTCTCGCCTTTTAATTTCTACGAGAACCTATATAAATCCATTTAAAGGTTTCTAATCAATTAACCCAGCTTCATTAAGAAAATATAACGATAATGACAAGACACTAAAAACAAGAAAAAATAATAAACTCTATATTGCTACCTTAAATTGCTTAACACTAAGAACACAAGAGAGACTCACCGAACTTGAGCTAGCGCTTACAAACATAAAATGGGATATAATAGGTTTAAGCGAAGTTAGAAGATTAGGAGAAAGCATTGAAGATCGAAAAGATTACATTCTATGTTATAAAGGCGAAACAAAAGGTAGCCATGGGGTTGGCTTTTTAGTTAAAAAACATTTAGAAAGAAACATAGAGGAATTCAAGGGCATATCGGAGAGAATAGCTGTACTCAAAGTGTTTCTGCCAGGATATAAAAACAAATGGTCTATAATTCAAGTGTATGCTCCCACTGAACAACAAGATGAACAAGCTAAAGAACTTTTCTATGAACAATTGTCATCTGTCTTACAAGACACAAATAAAAACGTTATGGTTATAGGAGATTTTAATGGTAGAATAGGCTCTCAAAGACCTGGAGAAGAAAAAGTAATAGGCAAATTCGGTTTTGGTAGAAGAAGCAAAAATGGTGAAAAGATGGTTAATATGGCACTTGAAAACAACCTTGCATTCATGAACAGCTTTTTCAAAAAAGATCCAAAGAAAAAGTGGACCTGGTTATCCCCGGATGGATTGTATAGAAACGAAATAGACTACATAGCAACTAACAACAAAGGCGTCTTTCAAGATATAAGCATTCTAAATCATTTCAATTTTAACACCAACCATCGAATGGTGAGAGCAGCAATAAATACTATAGAACCGAAAAAAAGTAGAATCAGATTTAGTGCAGCAACTAATCAAATAAAAAATCAAAACATAGCAAACAGAGCTAAAAACAAAATGGACGAAAATTACGACAAAGAAATAAATGAAATATATGGACCTTTTTTCAATAACCTCTCAAAACCTAAGACTAATTACACAGAAAATGAAACTAAAACATTAATTGAAGAAAGAAGACAGCTTTTAAAATTTGGAAAAAACAAACAAAACCTTAGAGCAATATCTAAAATAAGTAAAAAAATAAGTAATAGTATCAAAAAGGACAGAATTAAAAGAAGAACACAAGTACTGAACAACCATATAGAAAAGACAGGAGGAGTTAAAAAAGCTCTTAAAGAATTGGTAGAAACTAAATCATGGATAACAAACGTCAAAAATAAAGAAGGACAACAAAAAACGACAAGGAAAGCTATAAACCAGACAGCAACCGAGTTCTATAAAAAACTTTATGCAGCAGAAGATAATATTTCGGAAATAAACATAAATCTAGAAGACGAGGATGTAGAAAATATACCGGTTTTTCTAACTTCTGAAATAGAGAAAGCTATCAGCAGTCAAAAGAACAATAAGGCACCCGGACCAGATCAGATAACAAATGAGATGATTAAAGCCTCAATAACGGTACCAGAAAACCTAAGAAGACTCACAGAAATATACAATACCATTTTAAATACGGAATCTATACCATCCCAATGGACGAAAAGTATAATTATATTGTTACATAAAAAGGGAGATCGTGACATCGTGGAAAACTATAGGCCTATAAGTCTCATTTCTAATATTTATAAAATATTTTCTAAATTAATATTGAACAGAATAACGAGTCTAATGGACGAGCAACAACCTATAGAACAAGCTGGTTTTAGAGCGGGTTTCTCAACTATTGATCATATGCATGTGATAAAACAGCTTGTAGAAAAATGCCAAGAATATGGAAAAGCTTTGTACATTGCTTTTGTGGATTACAGTAAAGCATTTGATTCAATAAAACATAATTCGCTTTGGATGGCTCTAATCCAACAGGGTTTGCCAAGAAAATACATACGTATTATTAAAAATATATACTCGAATAGTACAGCACAAGTAAAACTAGAATCGACCGGCGAAGAGTTTCCAATAGGTAGAGGTGTAAAACAGGGTGACCCATTATCCCCGAAACTCTTCTCTGCTATATTGGAAAGCGTATTCAGGGACCTTGATTGGGAAAATGTTGGCATAAATATCAACGGCAGACAACTAAACCATTTAAGGTTCGCAGACGACTTAGTACTGATAGCTGACAACGCTAATACTCTTCAGCTAATGTTAAACCAGCTAGCAGATGCAAGCAGAGTAGTTGGTCTTGCCATGAACAAATCAAAAACAAAAGTAATGACAAACAGAGAAGAAAAAGCCATAGAAGTAAATGGTGAATTGATTGAATACGTTAAAAATTATACATATTTGGGGCAATTAATCTCTTTTAATGATCAAACAAATATAGAAATAGAGAAAAGGGTAGCTTGTGCGTGGAAAAGGTATTGGTCACTGAAGGAGATATTCAAAAGTAAATTATTCCCGATGACAGCAAAGAAAAAAGTATTTAATTCGTGCGTACTGCCATGCCTTTTGTACGGATGTCAAACATGGGCATTAAATCAGAAACATCTTTTAAAACTAAGAGCGTGCCAGAGGGGAATCGAAAGGAGTATGGTAGGAGTTACGTTAAAAGACCGTAAAAGAGCTGAAGAAATCAGAGTCACAACAAAAGTGGAAGACATATTAGAGAAAATAAAGCAACTGAAGTGGCGATGGACGGGACACATGACAAGAGACAGCAGGACAAAGTGGACTAAAATCATAACAGAATGGCAACCACGAGACGGTAAGAGGAAAAGAGGTAGACAGACAAAAAGGTGGACTGATGATATCAAGAAGATTGGTGGGGTAACCTGGCCAAGGAAAGCTCAAGATAGACTCAAGTGGAAGAAGCTGGAAGAGGCCTATGTGTCACAAGACACGCTGATGAACTAATTCCGACCCGATGTGCATATATTATGTGTGAACATGTATATATTGAATTTTTAGTTGTATCAGCAATAAAGGCTTAAATAAAAATAAATAAATAAAATAATCAATTAACCTTAAGGTAATAGATTAAATCCCCAGGGATTTAATTTTTAATTTTAAATTTTTTTTTTAATTTTTTTTTTAATTTTTTTCCAGGGTAACATTGTTTGTGCCTTCGCCTCAACCAATTTGGGCGATGTGTCACCAAACACAAGGGGTCCAAAGTGTGAATTTTCGGGAAAAGTTTGTGACCAGGAAACACAACTGTGCGGTCACAACGAAAGGTGTTTCGCTTCTGGTCCAGGCAGAGACATGTTTGAGAGCACCAAGATCATTGCCAACAAGCTTTTCCAGACAGCAATGGTAAGCTTTCGTTATTCTCAACCTCATTCCATTTGAAAAATTAAAGTGTACTGCTTCTATTTGGCTAGCATAGGCCAGTACTTATCTTCCCAATTAAATAAATAAATAATTGCCAACACAATTGAAGACGTGAGTGGATGAAGGTGGTATCTCATAATTCCAATTTTGAATAAATCGAGGTTAAAGTTTTGCTTTTAATTTTTGAGATATAAGTCGCCACGGAACTGATTTTTGTACTAAATTATGATGCAAATTTGTGTAAACAACCAAAAAACCTAATAATTAATAGTATGATAGCAATTAAACACTTGTATTATTTAATAAAAAAAAAAGTGAACATAGCTCCCTCTTCCATTAACAAAAGTAAACTTTTCTGCACTTTTTGCTTTTTAAAATTAACTGTCATAACATCTTTTTCAACTTTTTATTTTCCTAAAATGTCTTAAATCGACGATCTTAAGGTCTGTAATCATTCATATGGACATATTACCTTCATCAACGCTAAAAAACGAAAAACCCAAAAATGCGACATAACACCTTCATCCACTCACGTCTTGTTTGTACCAATATTACGTTGACGACACGTTTGGTCTAATGGCTAGTAACCCTAGCTGGTATCCAAACTGTCGCAGGTTCGAATCCCGCTAGGGGCAAATTTTTATGTGTTTACATTTTAACTTTGTATCTGAGTCGTGGATGTTTTGTATTTATAATAAGTATGTATTTACGAAAAAAAAAATGTAGTATATAAACTGTCTGATATCCATAATACAAGCATTTGTTGCTAATATGGAACTAGATGTAGTGTGAAGAGATTTATTTATTTATTTATTTATTAAAATTTGAAGAATGAAAAAAAAAGTTTATATATACAATAAATAAGCTTAATTTTTTTTTTGGTTTTATGGTTCTTCAAATAAATAGTTGCAATAGAAATATATAACTATAAGCGCCTCTTTCAACAACTACAAGAAAGTGTTGATTAGTTACTTTTAGAAATCACATTCTGTTTTATTGAATTATGCACTCGGTTTACTGCATCATTAGATGGGCGATTTTTTTTATTATTTTCTTTTTAATATTTGGGACGTTTACCGTACAAACAAAGGTATATCAGCTAAATTATTCCCGGTGACAGGTGACTTTAAGTGACGGTTTAGCCTACTTGACGTTAGTGAAAGAGGCGCTAAGTATGACAAATTAGGTTGAAAGATTGCATTGAAACTTTCAGAAAGTGTTGAACGAACCTGGCGAAGACGTGACTGGTCCCGTGTCCATAGTTCATCAGTTCGTTGAGATGCCGAAACAAGTGGTTTCACCTTACGACCCCGTCACGCAGACATTTAATACTGTAAGTCAAATTTACTAATCCATACTCTATACTAATATTATAAATATGAAAGTAACTACGTCTGTTTGTTACCTTTTCACGCTTTAACTACCCAGCCGATCATCATGGAATTTTGCATACATAGATCACCTTTAAACCTTGGGCTTATCTAAGACACTACAATATTTTATGAATGGTACGTATTCCTCTTTCAGCAGCCGACTAATTTTTGGGCTGTAACTCGTAGAATCGCCCAATTTAGTATTGACCTTTATTATGGGATACAGTCCATTAATCAAACTACTTACTTTGTTTCCGATGGATCTCGGTATTTAGGATCAAATCTTAGATAGACACAATGCCTAGATAACTGAGATCTATATAGATCTGAGTTCATCGCATGTCATTGATAAACTATAATACATATTGTAGAGCGTAAAAGTAACCGGTTGTCTGCCGGCCATGGGGTACAGTTTCGCAGCGGGCACAACGGACGGACCGGGAGCCTTCAATTTCACCCAGGGGACAACTTCCTCTAACCCTCTCTGGAACGCTGTCAGGGATTTCATTGCTGAGCCCACCGAAGACGACATCAAATGCCACGCGCCCAAACCTATTCTGCTGGCCACTGGAAGGGTAAGAAATAGGGTACTCCGTTTTAACTTTAGCAGGTGGAAGACGGAAGAGCTGATTGAATTTCATAAACAAACTCAACTCAGTCAAGTTGTTGTCCAAATAATGCAGAGATTCTAGCGAAAAATACTGAATATTTTGGTATAAAAATATTATGTTGGTTTGTGTATTACTCAAACACTCGAAAACTAGCCGACGGATTGATCATATCTATTTTTCGCGTAATAATTTAATCTCGATCGCGAGAAAAATAGCTTTTTTTACGGCGCCATCTGCCGAAAGCGAGGAGAACTCTACCTCGCCAACGAGAACCGTTGTCACATTTAAAGTGGAAGTTAGCCTTTTTATGGCAGCCGATTTTAAGACTGAGCCACAGCGAAGCTTGGTCGGGTTCAAATAGTATCTAATAAAAAAAATAAAAAATTCTAAACGTCCTTGAGTGTAACAAAAAATACGGAATCTTTTTTAAAGGTATAAAGATGCTTGTAACGTCAACATATGATATTTCAGGCTAAATTTCCATACGAATGGCAACCCAAAGTAGTGTCTTGCACTGTGGCTCGCGTTGGGAAGCTCGTCATGGCAGCAGTTCCCGGAGAATTCACAACGATGTCGGGACGACGTTTGCGCGCAGTCGTCGCGGACACGTCACGAGTCCGTCACGTCATTTTGGCCGGACTTTCGAACGTTTATGCCGATTACATCGCCACGCCCGAGGAATACCAGGTCAGGACATTTTAATGCGAACTTTGGATTAAAGGATGAATAATTCCCCCTGTTTATCACTTGACTGATAGATGATCTGAAAATGATCTGCTATGCCTTGATTTCCATTATCATTAATCATCAATACTAATAATAATTCTGTAAGTGTTGGTATTGTACGTATGTTTCTTCGTAACTCACTGATTTTCATGAAACATGGTAGATAAACATTTAGACGTACGGGACACAGGATAGGCTACTTTTTCTTTTTCAACGCGGACGAAGTTGCGGGCGTCAGCTAGTTCTATAATAAATAAATAAATTAATATTTTCACACATTCCACAAAGCACAATCTAGTTCCACACTAAGCGACTAATGCTTGTATTATGGATACAAGACAGTGGATATACTGCATAAATTACTTTCTTTTTGTAAATACATACATAATATAAATAATCCATGACTCGGGTACAAATGTAAAAATTAACACATTAAAATTTGCCCCTTGCGGGATTCGAACCCGCGACCGTTTGGTTAACAGCGAGGGTTACTAGCCACTAGCTAGACCAAATGTGTCGTCATTAACTTTGGATTAAGGGATGAATGATTCCCTTGTCTTATAGTTTTCACTTGACTGATGGATGATCTAAAAATTGCTGCTATGCCTTGGTTTCCATTATCACTAATTGTTCTATAATAAATCCCATTGGATTGGAAAATTGCATCCAATTGGAAAATTTTGGGGGAGGCCTATGTCCAGCAGTGGACGTCCTGTGGCTGAGATGATGATGATGATGAATAAATCCCATATTATGGGGCCCCATCATCCTTGAACCGTGTTTAAAACTTTAAAAGTAATTTTTATTATTAGCAACAAACAACAAGAAAACTTGAGTCATATTCTTTGATGACTTTGATGACATATAATTATGAATAATCTTATTAATGGCGCTTAGAAATTGATGGAGTAAACAGATCTACCATCAAGAGGACCGCCACCATTACTAATAAAAGAAATATTGGTCCTTCGATCCGAAGATTGTCCTTAATTGTGTAATATATGCTTTCCAGGCGCAACGATATGAGGCAGCGTCCACGATATATGGGCCGCACACGCTCGACATTTATTTAAATATTTACAGAAATCTAACAGAAGCTTTGATGAAGGTAATTTATTTTTGTGTAATTTAAACATAGGAGTAATATTTAATGCGATCAAATTAGTCAGTTTTAAAATCGTATAAGCAAAAAATAATTTTTAAGTAACGTAAAATAGAGCAGTGATATCTCAGTTACTTAATTCATATAAATAGATATGCGATATCAGAATCGAATCTTGGTCGGGCCTAGAATTTTAATAATAATAATAATCATTTATTTCAGACATAGAACATCCATAATTATTAACAATGTATTAACAAAATAATAACAAATATTGATCTAATGCTTGTTTATAAAATGCACAAATACTCGTGACAAACATGATTTGATCACATTTCAGGATACACTGTTACTTACCCTTTGCTTTCCTGCATTAATTTTTATCTCATAATGTAGTATAACTACTTGAAAGTAATGTTATTCAAAATTGCCTAACACCATACAGTAAATAGTGCTTAACCAGAGGTAGAAGGTACTTCGGGTCGGTTTTGTTGTTCAACAAAAATTGCCGAATAAAATGTGCCGGCCCTACTATATGTATAGCAACCCTTTTATGCTTAGCGTGCACCAAAACCGATTAAATAGCAGTGTTTTACCTGTAAATTAAAACACATATTAAACATACTTACCTTATTCGAAACCCAATTAAAACATGAGAGTAGCGTTGCTTGTTTCCGTCTTTGTGTACATAGTGCCGTCCCATTCCGTCTGGTATAGCTATCTCTTTTACGCCCCTCCTTGGTTCTCCCACCCCCCGCGATGTGTCCGGTGACTCAAGGAAGAGTTTGACTTGTCATTGGAATCGAATGTTTCACCAGGCAGTGGTTAAAAGTAATTGGGTTTCGAATAAGGTAAGTATGTTTAATATGTGTTTTAATTTACAGGTAAAACACTGCTATTAAACAACTTGACCGTTATTCGAAACCCAATTAAAACATGAGAAGTGTTTGTTATCGCCTGGTGGTGGGAGAAAACGCCAATGTGATGATGAATTCAATACCACTTGAATGTATGTAACTCACTAACAATAGTGTGTTTTAGTTTTGAGATTGAGTTTATGTGGAGTCTGTCTTTGGGTGGTCAGTGTGGTAAAGGTAGGATACAAACAATAGCTATAAATCACCTTATAGAAAAGAAAAATATTGTATTGAACGTATAATAAGCATATTCTTAATCAGTAATAAATCATGTGTCACCCGCTCGGTGTAAACAAAGTTGTAATCACTGGTGTAGGACGGGAAGTAGAGATGATTTCTCTATGATAGAATTTTGTAAAAGTGTTTGAGGAACGCCAGTTTCCCCGTGATAAGATTTCATCCAACGGGAAATTTTCTATCCAATTTTTAGAGGCAACAGCAGGTCTAAAACTTCCTGGAGTGGCCTCTATATGTGCAGCCTTAAGTAATCTTTTAAGCCAGCCTCCTATGACCGTTCTTGAAGCTGGTTTACATTTTCCGACAGTGGTAATGAACAAATTGTTGCAATTAGTAGCTTCTCTTCGTAATTTTGATGCTTCAATCAGGTGACAAATCCAATGTATGGGATCTAACGCTTTATTATATTTGTTCCTTGTCAGTTTCCAGCCTGACTGTCGGTAGTTCGCTGAGTCGGTTTTGGAGCCAAAGACTGGTATCAGTATGATGTATTCGTTGGTCACCACGCAATTATCTGGGGAGATTCTTAATAATGTTAGATCGTGCACCCTCTTTCCCGAACATAGCAGTAGGAGAGCAGCTGTATGAGCCGATATTTCATATAAACTTTTAGTCTCTGGATCTGTTTTGGATAAGTGTGTCGCTAGATCATCGACATCCCATATTGGAGGTTTGGATGGTTTGGGTTTTGCTAGAGCGATAGCCTTCAGTACCTGTTTAACGAGTAGGTGTGAGCTTAATTTATACCAATTGTTTGGGTCGCAGAATGTTGACACGGCGGACTTGTGTACGAGAATTGTGCTAAAACTTAAACCTTCCTTATTATGCAGGTCTGCTAGGAATCTAGCGAGATCAGCACCACTGGGTTTCTGGCTATCTATATTATGAGCTTTGGACCATTTCATCCACCTATTCCATGCAGGGCGATAAGTTTGCAGCGTAGATTGACGCCAGCTAGATGATAATAGAGATTTTTGCTCTGCGGTCCACCCTATTAAATATTGATTCCACCCCCAATTTTCCAGATCTCTAGGGTCATTTCGGAGACATTCGGAGGAGGTAGGCCGGTTGTCACATCTACTAGGTTCTGTTGCAGGTTCCTGACTGTGAACGGCGCTGCTATTGCTCTGCTCTTCAGGTCCGGCCTCCAATAAACTTTTTCCCACTTCGGTACTACTAATAGGAACGTTCCTTGCGATTTGTTGAGGTGAGTGAGTACTCTCGGTATCAAATAGGGAGGTGGAAACACCCAAGCTAGAGGGTAATTCCACGTCAGTCCTAGTGCATCGTATGCTGTCGCTTTTTTGTCGGTTCTGTCTAGTGTGCAGTAGTTGTCGACGACATGAGCTCGCCGAGAAGCAGAAAGATCGATACATGGGGTTCCCCATTTGGCAAACGCTATCCTTGTTATATTTGGCAGAAGGTGCCACTCGGGACGTGGGCGATTGCGGGAAAGAGCGTCTGCATCCGAGTTGTATCGGCCTGGAATATGGTACACAGACAAATGAATCTGAAGGTTGTCTAGAATTGAAAATACTTCCGTGGTTAGTCTCATCATATCGGCTGATTTTGTCCCACCTTCTTTCCGTAGATAGGATACTACGGTCTTGTTGTCGCATTGAACGAAGAGAGCGACTGATCTCAGATGTTGACAATGATCCGTAAGCACATTCTTTATCGCAATCATCTCTTTTTGATTGCAGTGAAGGTTTATTTGCTCGCCTGTCCAGGTGCCTTCTATATCCGTGTTGTCCAATTTTGCTCCCCACCCCACATCGCTCGCATCGGTAGTCAAATAATGTATTGGCAGATTTAGATGAATTGAGGTTTTTTGTGAGACATTTGCATACCACCATACCAGTTCCTCTTTTGCGTCTGCTGGTATTCGAACATTTCGTGTGTTGTTGTGCCGTAGTAGAGAATTCTGTAGGGATTGTAGATTCCGAAATTTCAGGCGACCTCTGTGTACTACAAAGCTTGCGAAATTGAGCATTCCATTGACCCTTTGAAGATCCGAAAGATTCGTTTTTGCTTTTGAAATTGTTCGCGACACATGTTCCCTTACTTTGCTCACTGAGCGCTCCGGTAGGTATTTGGAGTTCTGCCATGTGTCCCATATTATGCCCAGAAATTCTATTGATTTCTGTGGGGTGAGAATGCATTTGTCTCGATTTATATACCAGCCTAACAGTTCTAGTGTATGCAGAGCTAGGGCAATGTGGTCTTTCAGAGTTTCTCGATGTTGATGTACTATTAGGAAATCGTCGAGATATATCAAGATCCGCACACCTCTCTCGCGGAGTATCTGACCGATCCAGTTTGTGATTGCCGCAAAGGCTTTTGGTGCAGAGCTCAGGCCGAACGGTAGGCATGTCATTTCGTATAGCTGTTTGTCGTATATCAATCGAAGGAATCTCCTGTGTGCTTTTGACACTGGTACATGAAAATAGGCCTGATGAATGTCTATTTTGGCCATCAAGTCTCGAGGCTGTAGAAAATCGGGAACTCTGTGAATATTTATTAACTTGAATTTCCCTGCGTGGATGTACGAGTTCAAGCTTTTCAAGTTGAATATTGGACGGAGAGTGCCATCTGTCTTTGGTCTTAAAAATATCGTGGACAGGTAACTCGGTGAGTCTTGAACTGCCTCTAAAATTCCTTGATCGACCATTTTCTTTATTACTAACGTCATCTCCGGGGAGGAGCGTGTGACGTGTCTGAACAAGCTTGGTATTTGTAGGGGAGGCTTCTGTAAAAATGGAATTCGATAAGACTTTATACTTTTTAGAACTGATGCTGGAGCACCAAGGCGCTGCCATTGACTGTGGTAAAATTGGAGTCGCCCGGCGCAAAATTTTTTGGCATAGTCAATATTTTCTTGGCCGAGCATAACCGCCCCGACCCCGGTGGGGTGCAGGTGAGCGCGCTCTGTGGTTCTTGGTGTGAGTGTCATGAGACCGACTCTGTGTTGATTTACCACCTCTGTTGTGAAATGTGCCCCGGTGGGGCTTAGCATTTCTTGTATTACTTGGGTGGCCAGAGTTTGTTTTGTGGTGATTATTGCCAAAAGATTTCAGTTGAGCAGCATTATGGTTTATGTGCGTGCTCCGATTGGGGTCGGACTGTGATGCAGCTGGGAATCGGTCCTTCTGATTATTCCAAAAAACACTTTTCGTACCACCTGCCTTTTCGAGTACCGCACTGAATTTGTCTGCCTCAAACAGATTGTCCACTGATGGCGGTATTTTACGTAATGCGTTTTTATAGAAAGGATCTTTCACCGAGGCCAAAATAGTTTCTCTCCTATGCTGAATCAGCTCTGCTCTATGACCACAAACGAGCTGAAGGATGTCGTTTGATCTTTTTATGTATTCACCGTTGGAAAAAATTTCTTTTATCTTTTCCTGTACTTCACTGTAAGCTAAATTATTAGTTTCACAAGCCCAAGATAAAAATTGATTAAAGTCTTCTAACAAAGCATCACGTTGTTTTAATAATGCAAATGTAACACCAGCGAAAGCTCGTTCCGTATTGTTAGTAGATCGAGAAGAGTCATACATTGTCACCTCGTCGTTGGCGGGTAGTTGAATAAAACCGGGACTGTGGACGTATTGCTTTTGGACGTCCATATAACGCACATTAATCCAGTCCTCGTTATTAAATCGTTGCAATTCCTTCAATTGCTCCACGTAGGCAGGCGGTGCTTGCGGTACGTGCGGTTCTTTGGTCTTTGTCGTCATTTTCAAATTAAATTCATCCTGTATGGTATTAGCAAATCGAGTGCCAGATGGCACGGGATTAGCGGGTTCATCAGTAGTTTCGTTAGCATAAAGGTCCCTACTAACATTGTCCTCGATATCATCAGAGTAATTATAAGAACAAGAATAGCGATCGTCACATAATTCGCGAGAAGCTGATAATTGTTGTTTTATTTTTGAGATTTCATCGAATAATAAGTTAAACTTACGGTTTTTGGCCTTCTTTCTGCGCTTCCACTTTTTAGATTTACCTCGGTGGTCACTCGAAGAAAAGCTTGAATCGGAACTGCTACTGCTCGATGAAGAATCACTTGATTTTGATCTTTTCTTCCCCGTTCGAACGTTTGCGGCTCCTTGATTATCAATTTCCTTACTGGTAGACGGAATCGGATTATCCATATTGATCAATTGTAATTTCGAACGCTAAAAGCGTTAAAATATTATATGGATTCCAAAAATTTTACAAATAAATTGAACTGTATAATTTGCCGAATGCGAAAAGCCAATAGTTCAATCTAGTTTATAAATTTACGAAAGTTAAAATTATAAATCAACCGCACAAAGAAAGTAGGTAGTTAATGGTATATAAATTTACGAAAATTAAAATTATAAATCAACCGCACTATACGAAACTTATCGGTAGGTTGAACGTAAATTTAGAAAATATTCGCGAGTTTTGAGCTCAGTTGGATAGATTAAAATTTGGCACTATGATGGAGGTTATCGAACTCGAGTCGTGAGCTGACAACCTTTCACTTTGAAAACAGAAACGCCAATGACAAGTCAAACTCTTCCTTGAGTCACCGGACACATCGCGGGGGGTGGGAGAACCAAGGAGGGGCGTAAAAGAGATAGCTATACCAGACGGAATGGGACGGCACTATGTACACAAAGACGGAAACAAGCAACGCTACTCTCATGTTTTAATTGGGTTTCGAATAACGGTCAAGTTGTTTAATAACTGTTAACAATATTCCATTTTCAGGACGAAGTTCCCGAAAGAGGTCCTCAGCCACCGGACTTTAGCGATCAGCTGATCACTCTGATACCGCCCGTGTTGTGGGACGCGGCTCCTTGGGGAAAGGAGTTCGGTGACTGCGTGAGCCAACCCCAAAAGCACTACAGCTACGGAGACATCGTCACTGCTACATTCGTGAGCCTCTTTCTATAAACACGACATAAAGTTTTACATTTGTATGTATCAAAACAATTTAAGGTCCTTGTACTGGGGACTAACACGTTTGGTCTAGTGGACAGTAACGCTAGCCATTAACCAAACGGTCGCGAGTTCGAATCCAGCTAGGGGCAAATGTTTATGTCATGGATGTTTTGTATTTATAATATGTATGTATGTATTTTAAAAAAGTAATCTATGTAGTATATCAACTGTATGCATTTTGCATGCACGCTGTCAGGGATACAAGAAAGGACATAAAATATATACCTTTCATTGAGAAAAAAAGTACAGTGTATTGTTGTGTCTTCTGTTGGTGTACCTTAATCAATACTAATAATAAATCTGTAAGGGTTGGTCATGGAGTAAGTTACTTTGTTTTTAGAGATATCGTGTTTATAGGCTCTATACATGATACTGAAACTAAATTGACCATTTTTACAATTTTTTTTTCTGTATGTACTTATGTTCCTCCATAACGCTAAGGCCTCTTTCACAAACTACATGTAAAGTATTAATTACCTAGTTACTTTTAGAAATCATTTTCTGTTATATTGAATTATGCACTCGGTATACTGCATCATTCGATAGACGATTTTTTATTATTATTTTCTATTTAATGTTTGGGACGTTCACCATACAAATAAAGGTATATCAGCTCCATCATCCCCGGTTACCGGTGACTTTAAATGACAGTGTGGCCTACTTGACGTTTGTGAAAGAGGCGCTTAAACGAATTAACTGATTTTCGTGAAACTTGGTAGATACACATTTAGACGTACAGGACACAGGATAGGCTACTTTTTTCTTTTTCAACGCGGACTAAGTCGCGGGCACCGGCTAGTGAATAAATAAATAGAAATGTTGATGAGGTATTAATGGGGTTTTAGGTGTCCGGTCACCCTCGCAACAGCATCCGCCATGGGAGGACATTCGCGGCAGTGGAACGGCTGGAGTCAGAAGAAGACGAGGCTTGGGCCACTGTCGCCACTGATGGAGATTGGGAGCTCAAGTAAGTTCACATTATATATATATATATATATATATATATATATATATATATATATATATATATATATATATATATATATATATATATATATATATATATATATATATATATATATATATATATATATATATATATATATATATATATATATATATATATATATATATAGTGGTCTGCTCCGGGGTGCAATTTTAATAATAAATATTTATTCAATCTACCCAATAAATTACCTTACACCGCCATCTGTGAGAATCTTATAGAACTCACAGATAACTTAAAATAAGTTCCATAACAACAACTGAGTTCCATAAGATTCTCACAGATGGCAGTATAAGGTAATTTATAACTCTTTCATATAATAAACAAATAATTTGCAATAAAAAAAATTGACATAAAAACTATCTTATCGTATGTTGGGCTAAATTACGAAATTTTATCAAAATCTATTCAGTAGTTTAGTTCATCGCGAACAAACATATCACAATACTCGTAGTTGGAAAATTCAAATAAAAAACAATAAGGGGAGACTGCGTTTCTGTAAAAACGAGAGTTTATTTACAAAATATGTAGACAATTTGATCAATAACAATATTATTATGAAAAGTTTATATAATTTACTAACCTGTAAAAACGAGAGAAACAACATTCAAAGCCTTTAGTATGTCTCTTTATAATAATTATAACTTATTTTAAACGTTTGTTGTTTTTAGCTCACACATTCGTTTCGTTTTTAATAATACCCAAACATTATTTTATTTCATAGTGGTCAGTCGTGAAAATATAGTTAGGCAGGTAACGCGGTAAATTTAAATTTAAAAAAAGGCGGCAAATTCAAACTAAAGACAACACTATCAAGTAGTGGTGTTCTTTACATATATTAACATTTTTTTAATTTTAAGATTGACAGACAGACTGATGGCCCACTTGATGGTACAGACCACTTACCATCATGTGAAGCGTCACCCTACCATTTAAAAAAAAATCAAAATAAATTAAAAATGTTAAAAAAATATGAATTTGAATGAAATGTGTCGAAATAACATCACGTCAATCGATTTTTGTATACCTATATAAAACTGAAGTTTGTTTGTTTGTTTGTACGCGCTAATCTCAGGAACTACTGGTTCGAATTAAAATATTCTTTTTGTATTGGATAGTCCATTTATCGAGGACTAGCTGGTGCCTGCGACTTCGCCCGCGTTAAAAGTAAGGGATGTGTAGCGCCTGACTAAATGAGTAAAGCAATATAACGCCTGACATCTTTGCTGTTATAAAAAATTCAGCGGTTGTATCCTTGTTTTTAGTAGATAGCTGGTGTCCGCGACTTCGTCCGCGTTGAAAATTATATACTAAAACCTTCCTCTTGAATCACTCTATCTATTAAAAAAACTGCATCAAAATCTGTTGCGCAGTTTTCAGGATCTAAGCATACGTATACAGGGACAGACAGACAGCGGGAAGCGACTTTGTTTTATGCTATGTAGTGAAGGTTATATAGCCACTCACTCAACTAGATAGTCTCCCAGAAGGAGCAGCGGGGGAATTCCCGTTTGTGGCCGATCGTATAGGGGTTTCCCCGTGACCAGAAAATTCTGATATCCTCGGTATACCGTTCTGTTGGCGACGGGATCTCGGAAACTATGAGGGATAGAAAGGTGGGGTTTGCGGAAGGTCATAGGTCATAGGTCAAGGTCATCGGCCGTTGCCACCGGACCACTCATCCCCACCCCTTTCATATACTTTTTTTAAACTCCATACAACTTTTTTGGACTCATCAAAGTGGAACACCTCCTAAACCGCCGGAGATAGAGGGGCGGTCTCTTCGGGGGGTGGCAGTTTCTCCTCGAGGCCCACCACCGTCGCCCTCCCCCCTACTCCTCCTCTTCCCCCCCCCCCCCTTCCAACAAAAGTGGCAATTTTTACAAAACAAAGACCCAAAACCCTAGTTTTTATATAATTTCCTAAATTAAACAATCACAATTTTTAAAAATTAGAGACTATCTTTTTTATAGGAGTCTTTGAATTCCTCAGTTTTAGACTATAGACTGTTAAAGCTTTGAGGAATTTACTCTAATTTAATTTATTTTTTTAGGTACATTTGGCGACGCAATTCGAAAATTTTGGGCACTTCCCACGCGGTGATCGAGTGGGAAATACCAGTAGGTACTCCAAAGGGTATTTACCGTTTACACCATTACGGTAACTACAAATATATCTTAGGCGGTATTTACCCTTACCACGGATTCTCTGATAGCTTCGAAGTCACCTAGTATTTACAAATTTTATTATTGTATGGATTAAAAATTATAATAAGTAATTTTAAAATTAAATATTTTTGATTTGATGTAAGTAATCTTTAAAAATATTTATTGTATGCAACACTTTATTAGAGGCTGTTTTGAGAATTGGTGATTATTGATGCATATTTCATTGTTTATTATATTATAATTATATACGTAAGTTTTTGTAGCTGAAATAATACATATTTTTACTATAAATATTTTTTATAGGATAAAAACTTGGTTTTTCATTGACATTTTATAAATAGTAAATTTTTTACTCATTCATATAATATATCAAAATACGAAAATTTCAATACTCACTCTTATTTACTTTAATGTGGAAAAATGGCTAAAAAAAATCGATAGCAAAACCTCACAAGTTACATTTTTTACCCATATATTAAAAGACACATTCAAATATATGAGGTTTACAAAGAAATGTTGAAAAAATAAACAAAACCTTTCAGCTTCGTGAAAATTGTTTAATGAAATATTTTCAATATCTCATTAAACTTTTCAATGTGAATTTTAAAAAGACCCTTTAAAAAGATAAAATGTGAATATATTTTATTTTTAGTCCTTTAGCTAAGTAACCAAATAATTAACAGGATTTTTTTTAAAAATCACCTAACATTTTTATAAAGAATTCATATGAATATGTATACTGTTTTTAAGTCAGCAAATAACTGGTAATAATATTGTCATTATATACCTAATTCATGACAATGTCTATAATGTTAGTATATAATAATAAGTAAGTCTTTACTTTACTTCAAATACACCTTAATTAACCTTTAATTTTAACTAGTCATGAGCTGATTTGTAATAATATTGCATTATGTTAATTGAAGACGTAAGTGGATGAAGGTGGATATGTCGCATAATTCCAATTTTGAATAAATCGAGGTTAAAGTTTTACTTTTAATTTTTGAGATAAGTCGCCACGGAACTGATTTTTGTACTAAATTATGATGGAAAGTTGTGTAAACAACCTATAATAGTAATGATATGATAGCAATTAAACACTTGTATTATTTAATTTAAAAAAAAAGTGAACTTAACTCCCTCTTCCATTAAGAAAAGTAAACTTTTCTAACTTAAAACGAAAAATCTCAAAAATGCGACATATCACCTTCATCCACTCACGTCTTCAATTATGACATTATGACGATACGTTTGGTCTAGTGGCTGGTAACCCTAGCCGTTAACCAAACGGTCGCGGGTTCGAATCCCGCTAGGGGCAAATGTTTATGTGTTAACATTTTACATTTTTCATGTTTTCTATTTATAATATGTATGTATTTACAAAAAAAAGTAATCTATGTATGATATCAACTGTCTGATAAATATTAGTTGCTTAGTGTGGAACTATATATGGTGCTGTGTGGAATGTGTGAAGATATTTATTTATATATTTATTTAACTATTATTCTATCGAGTAGACACATACATATTATGAGTAACTAGTATATTTCCGCGACTTTGTCCGCGTCCAATCGCTACTAAACTTCACAGGAACACCCGCTGGACTAATTTGAAGTTTGAAAGTTTTATCAAAATTAGTTCAGCGGTTTTTTAAAATTGTTTCATTATTGGTTCACAATAATAAAACAATATTAAGCGCCTGTTTCACCAACGTCAACTAGGCTAAACCGTCACTTAAAGTCACCTGTCACCGGAAATAATTTAGCTGATATACCTTTGTTTGTACGATAAACGTCCCAAACATTAAAAAGAAAATAATAAAAAAAAATCGCCTATCGAATGAGGCAGTAAACCGAGTGCATAATTCAATAAAACAGAAAATGATTTCTAAAAGTAACTAATCAACACTTTACTTGACGTTGGTGAAAGAGGCGCTAACTGTAATTAAAATAAATTACAATATTTTATTAAAGTCTATTAGATTTAAGAATCAAAAATGTGTGAATTTTTTTAATAATTAAGTTTATTACTTTATTGGAATTAAATTATTTTTTGAAGCTTGCCAATAATGATGTGTATTATATCTATAGTTACTTATATAGAGTGGAAATTATACAAATAATTTGTACTTAGGTATTATTAATCTCGTGTTTGTCGACATTATTGTTTGAGAATGTGTTATTTAAATAATTTTTTAAAAGGGCATTTAATTTACTCATGTTATATGAAATATGTAAAAATTAGAGACAAAACTATAAATGCCCTTGTAATGGCAAAAAATACAAATAGAAAAAAAAAAATTGGATACCAAAGGGAGATAATATTTATATTAATTAAGTGCCAACAAATTGTAATTATTTAATATAATATTTAATAATGAAGTTTTGTTTTATTTGCACTCCTATTAATTTGTTAGCAGCGTTTTTATAATAAAATATATTTTGTAAAATATTCGTTTTAATTTTATTGGACTTGAATTCTGGTGTTTTAATGCAATAAATATAGAGTAACATACACTGGAGCGCAAAGAAAAAGGGTCGGTTTGAAAATCTTCAATATCTTCAAAAGTATCTGACCTAGCTTTTATTAAATAAAGACTAAAACCGCTATCACACCATACAATTAAAAGGAAACCAATTTAGGAACCTAAGGAGTGAATTAGTTAATCACACTACACTAAATTGATTTCTAAATCGAAGATATAGAGTTGAAAATAAATAATAGAATCTAAAATTTTAATTAGATCCAATATGTTCTATCTGTGATTACACCTTCCGATTTCCTAAATTGGTTTTCTTCAAATTGAATAGTGTGATTAAAGCTAAATTAAAGCTAAACTAAATAAATTTTATTTTTATTTAAGCACATTAAAATATTCTTTAGTTTAGTCTTTTATTTTACTGACGTAAACACAGCGATGATAGTATATTTTAGCTATTTCCATAGTGTAATGACGTACGGTATTTTACTTTGGGGTAATGCTGCGGATATAAACACTATATTTGTGTTACAGAAAAGGG
Organism: Synanthedon formicaeformis; assembly: GCA_945859745.1. NCBI lineage: Eukaryota > Metazoa > Arthropoda > Insecta > Lepidoptera > Sesiidae > Synanthedon > Synanthedon formicaeformis. The sequence continues at coordinate 1,229,869 of OX243960.1, read as the reverse complement.
CTATTCGTGCCATCTGCAAGCTCGGTCCCAGGGTCTCGCTAAAAGATAAGTTTAAGGAAATAAATGTACTTACTGTAGCCTCACAATACATTTTTGAAAATCTTTTGTTTGCTCACAAAAATATTAGCACTTTCAGTAGAAATAGTGATGTTCATAGTTTGAATACTAGAAACAAGCATAGGCTTCAACTGAATAAAACTCGTCTCCACAGGGTTAGCAACTCTTTTATGGGACAATGTGTACGCTAATATACAACAATTATCTCTGAATAAATTTAAAGTTTATATTAAGAAAACCCTGTGCAAAAAGGGTTATTATAGGATATTAGATTATATAAATGATAAACGTCCTTGGATTTGAATATAGTTGAATATTGTGTTATTAGATTGATATATATGTATTGTTACGTGTTACATGTTGTAAATTGATTTATGAAAAGAGCAACTAGGGGGTTTCTTGCCGAGTTCTTCCCCCTAGAAACAGCTATCCGAACCGGTGGTAGTTTGTAATTTTGACGAAGATAAATGTTTTGTAAAAACTTACATCTAATAAATGATTTGAATTTGAATTTTATTTCATAAAGCTAGGTGAGGTACTTTTGAAGATGTTGAAGATTTTCTAACCGACCCTTTTTCTTTGCGGTCCAGTGTATTTCTTATCTTCGTTATGTAGGTAAAGTGCCCACAATCTTTTGCTTCCGCGTTAAAAAACAATACTAAATAGCTATATGGAATTATTGATGAATTATCTATCTAAAAAGCATTGATTATTTTCGCTCACATACGCCTTTATCTAATAAAATCAGTTGTTAAGCCATGATTAGTAGATAAAATGTTTTTTTGGGTTGGTAGTAGCTATGACAGAAATTATGTACAAAAGACTAATAAGAAATTGTAGACTCGTAGGTACGATTATTTATTTGATGAAACTGATCGAGGCTGATGGCTGATTATTTCCGAACTGTTGAGAAATTCAAAATTATTGACTACTAGCTGGCGCCCGCGACTTCGTCCGCGTTGAAAAAGAAAAAAGTAGCCTATCCTGTGCCCTGTACGTCTAAATGTTTATCTACCAAGTTTCATGAAAATCAGTTTATTTTAAGAGTTATGGAGGACATACATACATACAATACCTACACTTAGAGATTTATTATTATTAATATTGATTATTATAGGAGACTCAAATTTTAATATTCAATAAACCATATTTTTATTACATTGGTCATTTGTTCAACTATCTATATATTTAAATTGGACATGATTATTGTAAAATATTGCATCTGAAGCATCATTATACTACTATATGCCTACCTATTTTGTGGTCTAGAAGGCCTAGTTTCATACTAGGGTACCTACTTACCCTAGTATGCTAGTATACTAGTAGATGAGAAGCTCATACAGGTGGTCACATAACATGACGTAGAAAAAAAATGCGATATTGTTATTCTTTTATGGTCGGCAGGCACGCTGCCGGTAGATGGCTATAAATTTGGCTAATATGCTAATGGCTAGTAAGTAATAAAAATAAATGTAAAACAAAAATATGTAAGTATATGAATTATTGGTAAACTAGCTGGTGCCCGCGACTTCACCCGCGTAACTGTGTAAATTATAGAATAGAATAGAATAGAATAATGTTTTATTTGCAGCAAAGGACAAGGTAACATGAGAGCATACAAAGTTAACAAAAAATGAAAAGACAAGCACAAACGTCCCCCGCCACAAACCGGCTCCAACTCAGCATAATGCAGGTTGTAAAAAACCTGCGCTGGTCTTCCGTTGGACCCGATTATAATAAAACCTTCCTCGAGAACCACTCTATCCATTGGTGAAAACAGTATGTAAATTGGTGCAATAGTTTTTGAGTTTATCGCGAACAGACAGACAGACGCGACGGAGGATTTTATTTTATAATATGTAGTGATTTCTCGACCAAAGGAATTAAGTTTTTACCTACTGTTGGCGCTTGCTCAAAGTCGCCTGACATAATATATTTTTTTGCAAAACTAACATATTCGAAATTGTTTTATCATCACGAATATAATACACGGATTTAAAGATAACTTAATAATCTTACATATATATACAACTAAAATCAATACTACGAATATTATGACTATGCTATGCACCGTTGTCATTTTTGGCTTCGAGTCGATTTAAATCTTTGGCTTCGAGTTGCTTTTCATTTTTTGAATGTAAAGCGGTCCTTAGACTATCATGCGTGTATGTCAGTCATAGCTTGCAGGATGAAAAATAAAAGGAACTATTAATCAACTGCCAACACGTAGTTGCATGTCATTCACACCAATCAATACAAATAAACGGTCATGCATGCATGACACCACGTAACGCATGTCATGCTGCAAGATCGTCTAGGGCTGGGATGGCGAACCAGTGGCACGCGTGCCACCGATGGCACGCGAATCAATATTTTGGGCACGCCACGGATCTAAACTGTTTGCATTTTAATTAAAAATAACAAATTCCATTCTTTCAAATATCAAAAAAAATATTTTTTCCAAAAATTACAGTCAAAATTATTTGATGGCACGGAACGTCCATGACCTCATTATACATTTTTTTTAGAAAAAATGGCACGTTAACTCCTTGTTGCGTTTCTAGATTGCGTATTTATTTGGCATTATGTTTGTTCAGTTTTAAACCCTATTTATATACCCATAATATTAAAAATCGTGAAATGTGACAGACGAGGCCTGTTTCAATAACACACGAGAGATTAATCCATAAAGGTTCGCCACCCCAAGACTCTAGGGACCGCTTAAAGGTTGCCGGTTTATTTGATGGTAGGTGTCTGCTGTCGCCTGTGCTGTGCTGGGTATCGAAAGCAATGCCATAATTGCTGTAGGTAAGTTGGGTTTCTGATCTTATTAGGGTTGAGGGATAAGTAAATAATAAGAGGGTATGTTATGGCCTTTTTTAAACCTGCCACTACTTTTCTGTTTTTAAATACTCTTTTATGAATAACAAGTTTAATTAAACTATCTTTATACCAAAATTTCAATAAAATGGGTCCAGTGACATGTGCAAGGTCGCAATGAAATTTAATCTTCATCAAAGTTTAAATTTAATCCATACTGAAGTTCGTCAAAATTTATAATAAAAAAATCGCTAAACACAAAAATACAAACAGACAGTTTCGCATTCCACCCATTCAATTAGTTAACACTTACATCGATGATAAGAAGATTATTAATTTTTTATCATTTGATTGATTTTGTCTTGACGCTAATTAAATTTTTTTCATATATCTCTGTTGGAGTAGGTACAAACGTAGTGTTTTAAAACTAGATATTAGACAAAAATAAGTGATGACAATAATTTAGGTGTTTAATTAATTTATGTAACAATGGCTATCTCATTAGTGGGTAAAATAGTGATACTGGTTGTGGTACTTGCGGTTGCTGCAGGATTGACAGCAACAATAGTTTTGCTTGTCAACGAAAATGAGGACGAAGTTGTGTTTACAACTACCCCCGACCCCGATGAAGGGACGACCGAATATCCAGGTCTTGACGAGACACAAATAGGTGTCGGTGTTGGTATAGCGGACATGACAGGACCTTGTACTGAAATTACATTTGTAAGTACAATTATATAAGGCTCTTGATTGTGTTATTGAACTACTTGACATACTTTTCTGGGACTACTTTCGGAAGTATCTGAATATAAGGTTTTTGATTTTTGATTGTTTTATTAAACTACTTGACATACTTTTCTGGGACTACTTTCGGAAGTATCTGAGTATAAGGTCTTTCATTGTTTTATTGTACTACTTGACATACTTTTCTGGGACTACTTTCGGAAGTATCTGAATATAAGGTTCTTGATCTTTGATTGTTTTATTAAACTACTTGACATACTTTTCTGGGATTACTTTCGGAAGTATCTGAATATAAGGTTTTTGATCTTTGATTGTTTTATTAAACTACTTGGCATACTTTTCTGGGACTACTTTAATTGTGACTTTCGGAAGTATCTGAAGTGTGACAATTATATAAGGTCTTTGATTGTTTTATTAAACTACTTGACATACTTTTCTGGACTACTTTAATTGTGACTTTCGGAAGTATCTAAAATCTGACAATTATATAAGGTCTTTGATCTTTGATTGTTTTATTAAACTATTTGACATACTTTTCTGGTACTACTTTAATTGTAACATTCAAAAGTGTAGGAGAAATATCAGAAGTTTTGGTTCCAACCAATTTACGTGGCAAAATTGTTAATACTGAGTATTTTTACTAGTTTATTAACAAACTTTTGCTTCTGAATATTCCACTCTAGTTACAAAAACTGAAAAGACTTTGGACATGCCTTAAAAAAGACTTTAGTGGTGACAAATATTACTGACTAGGGCACTAACTATATACCAACAAAAAACCTTAAATACAAAAATACAATTATAAAAAGAATACCCCGTCTAACAGGTCCGTTTAAAACTAGATTAGTCTTTACAAAAAACCCAAATTGTTCCCAAAAGACAAAATATTTCACTAATGTAGGATCAACAGCCTTTTCATCAGTCTCAAGGGCCCCGGGTTTGAATCCGGCAGGGCCGCAGTTAACGCAGTGTGGCGGCAAATCAAAAAATATTTATTCATCAAATAGGCTTCCCAGAAACTCTTTTACTTGATACTAATATTACATATTTTACCCGGCAACTCCTTACAGAAGGCTACCGTGAAACAGCAAGTGTGCTCTTGTTTCAGTGAGTGAGTGGGGTGTCATAGACCTATGCCTCATCCCTTATTCTTAATCCTTCTACGGTCGGCAGCTCACTTGCAGTACTTGTGGCGTTGCTTGTGTTATTGGCGACGGTAGCCACCTACCATCAAGTGGAACGTCAGCCTGTCTGATGACCTTAACATAAAAAAAATAACGCCACATAGAATTGGAGACCAGGTGCAATTTCGATCAATATTTGATCTATTACCTACTTACTCTCTGTGTATTATTAATAACTAGCTGTTTCCCACGTTCAAAATGTTATATAGCCTAAAGCCTTCCTCGATAAATGGACTATCTAACACAAAAAGAATTTTTCAATTCGAAAAAGTAGTTCCTGAGATTAACGCGTTCAAAAAAAAAAAAATATATAGTATAGACAAAACTATACTTATTATTGTATTACAGATGGGTTATGCCGAACTTGGACAATCTGGGGAAGGTATTCACTTACGGCAGTTCTCCAGGGCGTTCATCTTCGTCAAGGGACAATCGAGAGTTGTATTGGTGTCAGCAGAAGTTCAAGCAGTCGGGATTGCTGTTAGACGAGAGGTAAATAAATATTTTTTAAAAACCTGCTCAAATTTATCCGCGGTTTATTCTATTCTGATTAGGAAATGCGAGATTACATCAAGATATTGCAAGGCACATTAATTATAATTTAACAATAATTCTATCATTTAACTTATTTAATTTAATTATTTATAACTAAATAAAAATTACCTAAAGAAATTATAATATCTATATTCCATAAACTAGCTCAAGCTAAGTTATTTCCATTAGCAAGTTTAATTAAAACGGTTCTGTGAAAAGGTTACAAGAAAATAAAATACAGAATAACTTCGAATTTATAATATTAAACCATAGATTCTTTCAGGTAGTCAAGAATCTCCAAGAACTCTACGGCGATATGTATTCTTTACGTAACGTGATATTGACCGGAACTCACACACACAGCGCTCCTGGTGGCCACTTGGTTGACTTCTTATTAGATATAAGTATATTGGGTTTCTCGCGTGAATCCTACAATGCATACGTAGATGGCATTACAAGGGTAAGTTCTATCCTTCTTTCTTTTCTTAACTTACACCCACTCTCATTGTACACAATGTAAATAAGCGTTGTAAGACACAGCCCATATTATGTACTATCGCGGTCAAGGGAGCAGTCCCACCGTAAGGAACAATTTCGTGTGCACATTTTGTATTTATCTTTGTTCCTACTTCAAATACCTACTCGTATTATGACATTTACGTTACTATGACAACCTCGTCTTATTAGAAATACTAATAAAAGGTGCAATATATATTTTAAGAGAAATATTGACGACAATATTTGTCTCTTTTATTTATAATGTAGTCAGAAAGAGTAGGCAAATATAATTCAATGTTAGACAAATTTGTATGAAAAGTGGGTCTGCTCCATTGACCGCGATAGTACATGCTTATACTTACCTAAAAAAACCAAGTAAAGCTCAATAATAAAATAACTCAGTATTTTTTGTTTTATTTTTCAGAGCATAGTGCGAGCTCATGGAAATATTGTCCCAGCGCGCTTATTCTTCGGTCAGACTACAGTTCCTAATGCACATATGAATAGGTCACCGTATTCTTACGAGTACAATCCACCAGAAGAAAGAGCTAGGTAAATTTAATAAGTGTTTATTGACACATATTAATAGGGTTTAGATTTTATGTATACGTAAGGTTACAGAAAATTATGCTTAAGTTTGTGGATTAACCATTGAATTGTCAAATAATTATAACTGCGGGTTTCCTAGTCGTGTAAACTCGTGTAGATGTCTATCAGTAAAAACTGTTTCAAAACTCAAGTTATACTAGGTACTGATCACAGTTAACAATTATGTACAAGAACCTAGAAAATATTTCATGACTGTTCACTGTAACGAGTTAAACTTGTGCAAGAGAAAAAGAGAGAAAGGAGTGAGTGTCTGCCCTGTGATTACACATTTAAGAAATATTATGATACCCATACTGAACAGATACATCATCATTTTATGAACAGGTACCAAACAGACACTGACGATGTATTAACGCAACTCCGCATAGAGAAGATGGATGGAAGCCTCCACGGTGTGCTCAGCTGGTTCTCAATCCATACCACTAGTATGAACATGACCAACAAGCTCATATCATCAGATAATTTAGGATACGCTGCTTTGCGGCTGGAGAAGACGCTGAACCCTAACAGCCCAACTGGAAAGGTATGAAACCCATTATTTGCTGTGATTTGGATGGATATAGGTCTTTTAATTGAGCACCACTACACTAGATCCTCCATCATCCGCATTCATCCAGTGTTAGCAGCTTTCTTGAGGCCATCAGTTCAACAAGTGGCAGGTTCCACTCCAAGGCCCTTCTACTCCAATGCCCATACATTGCACGACAGGTATGTCGTCCACATCAGCTAGTTAGTTCTTTGGGCTATGTCGACCACCATACGAGGGTACGGATCCTTGTATTTCGGATTATCCTTCAGAGAAATTCTAAAGATTGTCCCCTCTTTAACTCGCTGTGCCACTTGTATTTTCGTCAGTGGTCCCATCACAGTACTACGTATATATCGAAATTGGCAATACGCACCGGATAGATCTTCTTCTTAAGGCATTAAGAAATCTTAAGGATCGGGTATTTATTATTTATTTTTTTTAAGTAGGTAACTGTGATATATTCCACACGGCCTTTCAACAGAAAATATCATTAGCAACTGATTTTAAAACGGTTTAAAAGTTATGTCAATATTAAGATGTGTTAGTAGGATTTCTCCTGCTCCTGCAGGTTCTGTTACCTGTCCACGGAGTGACACAGTAGTCCGATTGTGTAAAAACTAACTAATGTTGAATGTATGAGTTTTAAAAATTAATTCTGATCCTAATATTTTTTTCAGCCAGACATAGTGGCGGGTTTCTTCGCGTCGAATCTAGGCGATGTATCACCAAACATTCGAGGGGCGCGTTGTGAATTTAGTGGCGAGGAATGTGACAATCAATTCCTGTTGTGCGAAGCACAGGAGAGATGTTACTCCTTGGGACCTGGAGACGACATGTTTGAAAGCACACGAATTATTGGAGAAGCAGTTTATGAAGGTGCCTTAGTAAGTACTTGACACAGTTCTAATACTTATGTAGGCATGAATAATAATCGCGAGTAACGAAATAAGTTCACGCCAGGGAAAATAATTATGATAGTTTTGGCAGCACATACGGCGTTATACAGTCCACCTGGAGGCAGTGACCACCATTTTCAGAAATGTAGGCAGAAAGGTCCAAGGGTAGTTACCGTCGCCACTGTGCAATACCAAGGGGACGCAAGTTATGTGCCAACCGAGATGCTATAATGGATAGGTCACATCTATGAGCGTCATGATGTCTTGCCTCGTTGCCATGGTGACACTTATGTAGGGGCAACTGTACATCTACCACAGAAAATATAATATTAGACTAAAGAAAGACATAATTACAATAATTTTCTGACTGTCCTGCAATAAAATAAGCAATCAATTAATGAATCATAAAGCAATGCTCCGATTAGCATACCTAATTTTATTTAATATAAGATAATCCGTAAGTGCCTTGAGATAGTACTATCTCTGTAATAATTTTTTATAATAAAATTATTATTAACGGTATTTTTACACATAATTTCTTTAGGGGTCCAAATTTTAGTCCTTTTTTATGTAAAAGTCGTCAAACAGGCTGACGGTCAACTTTGAACATGGTAAGGAAACTTATATATGTGCATTTTTAATCTATGAAATTTTGATATACAAAAAAAATTTTCAGCCTTCAATCTCAACCAACTGTATTATACTTACATATTATAAAACAAAGTCTGTCTGCCTGTTCACGATAAACTCAAAAACTACTGCACCGATTTACATGCTGTTTTCACCAATGGATAGAGTGGTTCTCGAGGAAGGTTTTACAAAGTTACGCGGGCGAAGTCGCGGGCAGCAGCTAGTTAATCATAAAATAAATTCTTAATTGATTATACATATAAATAAATATAAAAAGTTTACTGACAAATCAATCAACATAACAAACAACACAACAAAGACAAAGAAAAAGAAAAAAAAACAGTAATAAGAAAAATATGAGTTACAAGTTACAAATAGGTCCCTACTTAGTATTTTGCTGGTATAGGCCAGCACTGATCTTCCGCAGGAACCCTAGGTTTTAACCTAGGGTGTGTGTGTGTTTACACACACACGGCCATACACTGCCCCTTAAAAATCAAATAAATAATAATTAAAATTTAAATAAAATTACATATAATAAGAATTTTTTTATTTTCAAAAACACAACTGCTTGCATGAATAAATTATATCACGACAACATTATCTACTTTAAAAGAACCATATACATACCTCGCTGTAAAAAATATATTTAAAAGTGCAAATGTATTATAATTCCAGGAAGTACTAAACAGCCCAGGAGAGGAGCTGACAGGCAACATAGCGGTTGTCCACCAGTTCGTGGAGATGTCCGAGGAAGTAGTTTCCAAATATGACCCGATTACGAGAACATTTGATTCTGTAAGTAGGAAATTGTTGATTTTAAAATAAATTTTAGAATGAAGTGAGGCTTCTGTAATAAAGGTACATAATATGTTTAACATATTGTATGAAGCGTTAGATTCAGCTGTAAAAATTATAACAGATTAACTTTTGCCCGCTGTAAACAATACCTACCTAATGCTGTTATAATAAAAATAACAATTGAAAATTTCCAAAAAAAATTTCAAATTTCGCAGAACCAACCAGTCTCCGGATGTGTACCAGCAATGGGATATAGTTTCGCATCAGGAACTATTGATGGTGCCAATGCCCTTAATATTACTCAGGTAAACATAATATGCTACGTTTTTTTAACGAAGGAAACGAAAATAATGAGTTAATAATAAGAATTTGGACCCAAATAACTACCTGTCTTCCGCTGGTTCACCCTTCTAGCCTATTACTTAGTGGTCTGCTCCGGGGTGCAATTTTAATAATAAATATTTATTCAATCTACCCAATAAATTACCTTACACCGCCATCTGTGAGAATCTTATGGAACTCACAGATAACAAAATAAGTTCCATAACAACAACTGTAAGTTCCATAAGATTCTCACAGATGGCAGTATAAGGTAATTTGTAACTCTTTCTCATATAATAAACAAATAATTTGCAATAAAAAAAATTGAGATAAAAACGTCTTATCGTATGTTGAGCTAAATTACGAAATTTTATCAAAATCTATTCAGTAGTTTAGTTCATCGCGAACAAACATGTCACAATTTTTTTTATATATATAAGGAGTTGGAATAAAACTTGTATATGCCTGTATGCATTCTGCATATCCAGACTGTGCGGTTGTTCATACTTAACTGTTTAGTCGTAAATATGTTAAACCGTCACCATAATGTTTCAAAAAATACAGAAAATCCTTATAAAATCTATTCCAGGGCACGATTGTTGGTAATCCTCTCCTGGATTCCATCAGTGGCCGTATTATCGCAGAGCCGACCCCCGAAGACGTAGAATGCCATGCTCCCAAGCCTATACTGTTGGCTACTGGAAGGGTAAGTATTTTATGCGTGTCTTAGGGCCTCTTTCACAAACTACATGTAAAGTGTTGATTAGATACTTTTAGAAATCATTTTCTGTTATATTGAATTATGCACTCGGTTTACTGCATCATTCGATAGCCGATTTTTTTATTATTATTTTCTATTTAATGTTTGGGACGTTTACCGTACAAACAAAGGTATATCAGCTCCATTATCCCCGGTTACCGGTGACTTTAAATGACAGTTTGGCCTACTTGACGTTTGTGAAAGAGGCGCTTAGCATCCGATATATTTGATAACTATAGTCCTATTGCTACTAGGTCATTCTAAGATATAGGCTTTTTGCAGATCTGGTCATATTTAGAATCAGAATCAGTCTGCCGAATTTTGCAGATCTAGTCATCATGACCCTATAAAGTATAAAATGGGAACAAAATCCATTCTCTATCTTTTTCAAGTATTGAAATTCTTTCTCTATTTAAAATTTGCATTAATGCTCATGGACGTACTTATATATGTGTCGTTCATTGTAAAAGTGGTGTAACTCCCTATTTTTAAAAACATCTTTTCTTGCCTAATGGTATCACATTTAGTCATATCTTTCAATATAAGTGAAGTAACTCCAATAGTTGCATTAAAATCCCATAGATGAAAACAATGAATGAATGCTTATATTTTTTTTCCTACACTATAATTCGCAAAAAGCTCGTTAGTCTAAAGTTCAGTTACAAGGAGATAGTTCACTTTTACAATGAACGACATATATATTACTAGCGACCCGACCCGGCTTCGAACGAAAGTAATTTTTTTCTGCAAATTCTATAAGTACACGAACCGTTCTCGTTTATCGCTTTTTCCATTAGGGAATTGTATCAAAATTTGTTGGATGATTTAAAAGTTACCAGAGAAAGATGTGGACAGTAAACTTTATCATTATAATTTTTTTTAAAATAATTTGTACACGTTGTATTGTTTTATTGATGGGTGCCTAAATTTAAGAGTTACATGATTCGTTCATTACATTATGCAGGCGAATTTCCCCCTTCCCTGGCATCCCCATGTGGTATCAATTTCTCTCCTATGGCTGGGAGATCTTGTCGTGGCTGGAGTGCCTGGTGAACCAACCACTATGTCTGGAAGAAGAATTATGGACGTTGTGGGAAATGTGATGGAAAATCACGGAATTGAACCGAGGGTAGTTGTTTCAGGGTTGACCAATGAATACATACATTATGTGGCGACATTTGAGGAATACCAGGTTAGTTAAAAATTCATTGCTTTCAACCTTAAGCTAACATCTAGGTAGTATATATAACTGAAATAGAATTTCAGACGTTACTTGCCGTTTGCTATAGAAGTATACGAGACAACATCTGTCAAATAGAAGGAAATACTAACTTTTGGCCACGACTTCGTCCGCGCCTCTTTTAATTAGATGCAAAAATATTTATTCAAACAATGCTCATATATTTTTGTCCCCTATGTCTTTTTCTGTATCCCTGACAACGTGTATGCAAAATTTCAAGATGATCGGTACAAGGTAAGGCGTGAAAGCGTAACTAACAAAGGAGTTATAATTAAGTTTCTTTTTGCCTAAATTCATGTTAGAGCACCTACTCTTCGGTTGTGGATTTAAAAAAATGATAATACTTTAATTAATAAATTCATATTTTCTGGTATTTACTTAAATTTTTGTGCACTGTTTTAGGTTCAACGTTACGAGGCTGCCTCTACTATTTACGGTCCCAATAGTCTGGACATATTTTTGAATAAATTTGCTGAATTCACTACAATTGCTTACGAGGTATTTGAATTGGATTTTTTAAAGATTTTTTTTCCTGTTATACCAAGTTCTGATATATTCTTATTGGAATGTTTCAGGGAGGTGACGTGGTCCCGGGCCCTGAACCAGAGGATAACAGGAATCGCACTCTCTCCCTAAACTTTCCGGTTTTGTTCGACGCGTCGCCTATTGGTCGTAGTTTCGGTGAAGTATACGATCAACCTCCGTCTGAAGCAGTCAGAGGAGAGACTGTCAGCGTTGTCTTCGTGAGTATATATAAACATACATACAGTTCAATTATGTTGAGCACCAGCGTCTAAACTAGGCCGAGCTTGTATCTTAGACGCTGGATTCTTCCAAGGACAATTAATTTATGTTTACGTGAGTACACACTAATTAGCGTAAATAAGAGAAAAAATAATAATATTAAAAATTTATAAGAAATTTGAGGGTACCACAAAAACTAAAAATAATTCAAAAATAACAAACATTATGTGTACATTTAAAAGAAAGAATTACCCTCAGAAGTTACAATATATAAAGTTACACCACTGAAACTATGGACTTGAGACAACAATAAATTATAAAAGTATTAATGAAAATATAACCAAGTATTTTTTTTTATTTATATTAATTTGATATGTTTTGTTTCTTGTCCAATAGGAAGATAGGCAACATACTCTACCTACATATTTCCAGTAGTTTCCATAATAATTGTAGGTACCTCTAGTACAGATTCATTGCAATCAATTAAATATTTATTATCGTCACAAATCTATGTATAAAGTAGTAAGGATAAAAAGATAATTTTGAAAGATTTTGATGTTTTGTCTATTACTTAGGTTTCGGCAGATAATCCGTTGGATAGATATTGATTATATTTTGTAGAAATACTTAAGTCTTTATGTAAAAAAAAAACCATAAAAATGATATTTTATTCTCTATAAGTCCTAACAAATTTATGTGACAAAATACGTTTATAATTATTATAAGATTTGAATTTGAAATATAAATGGAAGTAAACAATGAATTGAATCCAGGTGGGAGCCAGTCCTCGTAATGATTTGAGGCAAGAGGGAACTCATCTTGCTGTCGAAAGGTTACAGTCTGGCCAGTGGGAAGTCGTGGCCACTGACTCCGATTGGGACACTGTGTGAGTTTCACAATTTAGCACTTATTTACTATATACCTATAGGTACTTATGTACCTATAGGTATACATTAAAACTTGATTAAAACCGTCACCGAAACAAAACAGCTGAGCTCTTTCAGGGTTGACAGTGTACCTACTGCAGCTTAATTACTTTGATTCAAAGATATTTGGGAGTACTCGTATAGACACGGCGTAGCCCATAAAAAATGGTAGTAGTACAATTCGTCCACTCGAGATGAAGTGGACGAATTCGCACTTAGTCGCTCGCTAGCGCTAGTATGATTTTAATACTACCAAAGATTTCGGGGCTTTCTGCTTGCTACGCCGCATCTATAGTTCAGATCAATGCTTTGATTAAGATTTTTTTGTTTAACTATTAATATTGCAACATAAAATAAAAACATTCATATCATTTACTGATATCTTTATACAAAAATGTGTGTGTGTTAACTCCGATGCACGACTGGAGTTTACTGCTTACGAACTATAATTAAAAAATTTAATAAATATAATTAATTAATTAATATTATGAAGCATATTGTAGTCTGTAACGCGTAACGCGTGACACGTGACATTTGATTTTAGTCCCATAAATTTTCATACCCCGAGCTTATGTATAATCCAAAAACTTTGAAAATTCTTTAAATTTCTAAAAGGGTGTTAATAAATTAATTTGTATTTTAAAATTAATTATAAACGTTAAAATAACAGGTTCAGATGGGTGCGTCAATCAACGTTGACTGGGACCAGTCGGGCCATAGTGGAATGGACCATCCCTGAGGATGCGGTCAGCGGAACTTACCGTTTGGTCTACTACGGTGCTTCAAGATCCATTCTCGGCGTAATAACTCAGTTTCAGGGAATTTCCGATACGATTACTGTTGAATAAATAGTTTTAAATTAAATTTTCGGTGTATCATTTCACTTCCAACTTAATTTTATCAAAGAAATTAGTAAACATGTAGGTACAACTTTATTTTTTTATTATAAATCAGAAAATTAACAATTATTATAATAACTAGCTATACTGCCATTAAAATATAGGCGACGGTAGCCAACTACCATCAAGTGAACCGTCAGCCTGTCTGCCGATCATAACATAAAAAAGCAACTGTACCTAACATTTTTTTTATCTTCACTCCTTAAAAACATTGTTTATTCGTCTATAAATAACATAGTGGTTCCTATTATTGTACGGTGTTGTGTTTGGCTCGAATGCAATAAATTGTATCTACTTTTTAAAATGTCTTAAAACCGCATACGGTACAAGCTAAATCAACTTTTATTAACTAAACGTTAAAGTTGATTTTGAATTGTTACAAATTTTTGTATGTATCTCAAGTAATTAAACTATTCATTGAATGAATATAATACCTACCTAAAGACCCTTACACACATAAATAAAAGAAATTCATGCATTTATCACTAATAGTAGGTAATATTCTTATTATAATATTACTTTTAGAATCTTTGTAAGTACACTGAGTATTATCAGCAACATGGAAATAATCTTCATTGTACAGGTATATCATATATAGGTATATCATTTAGATGAATATTTTCTCTCTTTCTTAATAATAAAAGTCTTTAGATGATTTAAAGATGTTATCATTTCTCTTCGATATAATATTTACACCTATGCGTCTTGTATAATACAAATACTACTGGTCAACACTTATTTATCTATGATAATACCTATTAGAAATAATATAATTAAAACCTATCTATTAACCTATTACTTAAACCTACCTATTAAAAAAAATTGCACAAATTTTTGATAGTGATGAGTGAGTGAAAGTATCCTCCAAGCACAACGGTGCAGAGGTTGCTCAAGTAAATATTATTGAAGGTATTTATAATATTGTTGTGACACCTGTGACAAAAATAAAAACAAAATGTAATTACCAAATGTGTTATCGCCTTTACAAAATGGCCTTTATCGACAACACTAGTAGGTAGGTTTTTGCATATCTCTATCGTGTCGTTACTCACTCAATGTGTTATTGTTGAATTATATTTTTATAATAGGAGATATTACGAGCAGATAATTATAAAGGTTCAACACCGCAGGTCGTGAGCTTTGCCTCAAAGTGATAAATAATTTTATTAGTTATATAACGTTATGTTTGTTACGGAATATATTTTGTGTTAGTTGTGTTTTTAGTGGTTATTGACGTTTAGTGAGGTAAGTTTGAGAAAATATGTATATGTAATATGTTTATGGTTCTAATAAAAAATAAATATTATATAATTATTGAATGATTATTTACACTTTACACAAAGATGATTCGGTACATCATGTGTAAAGTGAGGACTTAAATAAATAAATGTTTCACAGAAAAACAAGATGTCTAGCAAACAAGTAACAAAGAAGATAATAAACTGTCCGGAAACCTGTGTGGACGACAGCCTGAGAGGTGTGATTGCTAATTACCCTTCTCTGCATTTGCATCCCAAACATAGAGTTATCACAGTTAGACACAAGGTTAGTATGTTTTAATTGGGCACATAGCCCGCAGAGAACTAGAAAATGTTGGAGATATACAACCTCTTATACTCCATACTGTTATATACACTTATACTCCATACACCTTGGACACCACTGCTCAACATCTGCGTATAGAAACATCATCAGGAAACTTGGAGAAGCTGGTGGTGGTTGGAAAAGTGGATGGTCATGCCATCCACTTTTCCAACCACCGGTCTCCTAGCCCATGGACAGACCAAGTTGTGCATCTTACAGGCCTTGCAGTGGAATGGAAGCATGTGGTGGTCGATGCCACCAAGGCATTTCAGAGCAGGCACGACCTTCAGCAATGAAGAAGCCGACTTTATCTATCTATTGATTACTTACTGATCAGCCGTGAAGTTCATAGTGTTGAAGTGGCAGTGGGCAAGACACATACTTAATACGGCTGCTGGGGCAGTAAGGTCCTCGAGTGGAGGCCATGGAACACGTCAACCCATAAGGTTATAAGGTCATAAGGACCTGATAAGGGCCGCAGATTGATGGTCGTTCTAGACTGCTTCTGACCGGTCCTTTTAGGAAATTATGAGGAGGCCTATGTCAAGGAGTGGACGTCCTATAGCTGTGATGATGAGGATGGTTCATGGTCATCGTTATAGTTAGACCTCTACAATTGTGCCTACATACTTACTACATAGTATTTTTCAGAAAGATTCTGGTCGAGTTGCAATAATAGGGGGTGGCGGCTCCGGACATGAACCTTTTGCTTCAGGTAATTTCATTTATTATATTAGTGTTATTATACTAATTGTTTACACAATATACAAAATTCAAATAACATAGTTCAAAGAGGAATCAGACGCGAATATAAAATGTGTCGTTCATTGTAAAAGTGAACTATCTCCTTGTAACTGAATTTTAGAATAACGAGCTTTTTGCGAATTATAGTGTAGGAAAAAAAATATAAGCATTCATTCATTGTTTTCATCTATGGGATTTTAATGCAACTATTGGTTACTTCACTTTTTTATTGAAAGATATGACTAAATGTGATACCATTAGGCAAGAAAAGATGGTTTTAAAAATAGGGAGTTACACCACTTTTACAATGAACGACACAAATGGTTATTAGTATAAAAATATTTAGATAAATATCTACATAATAAATGATTATATAATTTTTAAGGTTTCATTGGAGCCGGGATGTTGGATGGTGCCATAGCTGGAGGCGTGTTTGCATCACCCCCGACGGGCCACGTGTTATATGCCATAGCTCATTCCTATAAATACAATTCGGGTAAGTATATCCCATAGAAGTCTGCGAACAATTTTTATAAACAGACTAGCTGGTGCCCGCGACTTCGTCCGCGTTGAAAAAGAAAAAAGTAGCCTATCCTATGTCCTGTACGTTTAAATGTTTATCTACCAAGTTTCATGAAAATCAGTTAATTCGTTTAAGAGTTATGGAGAAACATACATACAGGAGGAACATTCAGTATCATGTATAGAGCCTATAAACACGATATATCTGAAAACAAAGTAACTTACTCCATGACCAACCCTTACAGATTTATTATTAGTATATTGATTAGCTGCTGCCCGCTTATTCTCCTATAAAAACCTATTGTCAGACCTACCAAGTGTACATATAAAATTTCATTAAAAAATAGGTTTAGCCATTTCGGAGGAGTATGGCAACTAACACTGTGACACGAAAATTTTATATATATAAGATAAAATTTTGTATGTTTGTATGTAGGAGGGTCTTCGAAACTTCTCATCCGAAAAATTACCAATAGTTAGAATAGATTTTTATAGAGATAAAACTATCTAAAAATAAAGAACCAACGCTTGGCAAAAGTATAATGTCAGGCGTCAAAGCATCTACCTGACAGACGTTATATTGCTTTGCATATTTTTTCAGGCGTTATCTTTTATTTTCTAGTAATAAATATATAATATATATTTATTACTAGATGACCCGGCGAACTTCGTACCGCCTAACAGTCGATAGAAAATTGTTGTTTTTACTTTTTCCTCGTATTTTTTAACGTTTTTTCTCTCCATAAGAACCTTCCTCAGAATTCATCAAAAACAACAAAAAAGAATTTAGCCAAATCGGTCCAGCCGTCCTTGAGTTTCGCACTTAGCAACATATTTAGTGATTAATTTTTGTTTATAGATAGAAGAAGATAGATTAAGGAACAATTTTAGAATAAATTTATCATATTTCTTTACAGGAGGTGTTATCGTGATTCTTGGAAATTATACTGGCGATAGACTGAATTTCGGAAAAGCTATCGAGAAAGCCAGGTTAGCCGGAATAAAGGTGAGATTTGTTTTCTGAATATGTTAAATTCAAAATTCACATATTTTGTTACATTTTCTACTTATACTACTAATTGCCTTTATTGCTTATTTAGTTTTATTAAAGGCATACTAAATATC
Source organism: Synanthedon formicaeformis (assembly GCA_945859745.1). Taxonomy (NCBI): domain Eukaryota; kingdom Metazoa; phylum Arthropoda; class Insecta; order Lepidoptera; family Sesiidae; genus Synanthedon; species Synanthedon formicaeformis. Next base: position 1,211,702 of record OX243960.1, on the reverse strand, counting down.
AATATTATTAGATACTTTGCACGTAACGACCTCGTTCAGGAGTTAATGTAACTGCATTTTATAAATTCCTGTACAATATTCCAAAATGCTCCTAATGCTGAAAGTGTCATATTTCTTTAACAGGTGGAAGGCCTTATAGTTAATGAGGACGTAGCTTCGAGATATAATAGAACAGGTGGTCGGAGTATGGTTGGAGAAGTGTTATTTTATAAGGTAAATAACAATAAAATCATTATCTAGTTCGGTAATGTTTTGCAATTGTTCATTGTTCTCTGACTGAACTTGAGACTGGCAATTTCCTACATTTCGATCAACAATGTTTCGTTTAGGATACCTACCTACTTATGCTATGGTATCTAATATTTATGCTATGTGATTTAATTGAGATAATTATTTATAGATCGCTGCTTAAATTCAAAAGTTACCACAAATCAAAATTACACTTTTTTACAGGAGAGCTAATCGAAAAAAATTAATATACTTTTTGTCTATTTTTTCTTATTAGATATATATCAAATATATGCATATTATACATCGTTAGAAGCGTATTTTTATGTAGCATTAAATGTTTAAGTACTTATATAATAAACTAAATACTAGAAGAGATATAGGCATATAAGTTACTTTTAAATATATAAAAAATGATCAAAATATACTAAAATATTTTATTTCATAAAATAATACAACCATGAGTCGTTTTGCAACATACAATATGAAGGATTGTGATTGTATTTTTTTAATAAATTTTTTTATTAAATTTTTTTTTAATAAAAACATTTTTGAATTTTTTGATTTGTGGTACTTTTGAATTTAAGCAGCGAGATAACGTTTAATTTCAGCTGTGCGGCGCGATGTCGGTGAGAGGATATGGATTTGAAGCAATTCGAGACATGGTTATAGAAGCCTATAAGAGCATGGCGACTTTAGGTGTAGGCCTCAGTGCCTGCTCATTGCCAGGTCAACCTCCGCTTTTCGAAATAGCTCATGACGAGTTCGAATTCGGTTCGGGAGTTCATGGAGAGGCTGGCATTAAGAAAGTGAAAATGACCACCGCTAAGGAAATTGTGCAGATGATAATTGATGAGGTTTGTACCAAACCTTGTTAGGTTGTAGGTACAGGCAGTCGAGAAACATTTCTATAATTGGTTAAAGGTTTTCGCGCTATTTGTGATGCAAATGGATCAAATTCAATGCCTTTCAAACACAAAGAACAAGAAAAAAAATTGTGTGTGTCAGCTCCGACACACGACTGGAGTTTAATCCTTATATACGATTGTAAAATTTAAATTTTCACAATTCGAAAACGCCGAAAGAACAACATTATTCTTTTTTAAATAATATTGTGTAGATGGCGCAATATCTGAAACTTTAGATATTCTAAAATATTCAAAAAATATATAACGTAACTATGACGCATAACATAACGCATTCGTGTAACAATTTTTATTTTACTCGCATAAATTTTCATAAACTCCAAAAAGTAGAAGTGGTTTGTTTAGAAATTAGAATTTTTTATTGCAATAATATTATGTTCTTTTCCAGATACAACCAACTCTCAATTTAAAATGCGGCGATAGAGTAGCTGTAGTTCTGAACAACTTGGGTGGAACATCTTTCTTGGAGATGAATATAATAAGCGCCGAAACTAAAGATTATTTAGGTAAATCCAACATTTTGAAAGCTCGTTGCATTGTTACTAGCTTTTGCCCGCGACTTCCTCCGCTTAGCTTTATAAAAATCAACCCAATGTGTTATTCTAATGTATGAATTATATTACTGTAAGCGCCTTTTTCACAAACGTCAAGTAGGCCAAACTGTCATTTAAAGTCACCGGTAACCGGGGATAATGGAGCTGATATACCTTTGTTTGTACGGTAAACGTCCCAAACATTAAAAAGAAAAAAAAATCGCCTATCGAATGATGCAGTAAACGTAAACCGAGTGCATAATTAAATAAAACAGAAAATGATTTCTAAAAGTAACTAATCAACACTTTAATTGTAGTTTGTGAAAGAGGCCTTAAAAGTTTCATGTTCAGTAAGTTTTGCCCGAAAAAGTGACAAAAACGCATACATTCATCTTTGAGTTAATAATATGCTAGCGACCCGCCTCCGGCTTCGCACGTAAGCATTTAAAAAAATTAAGTAGGTATAGACATTCCTCTTTCCATTCGTATATCAGAAACAGAAGAAGTTAGAGGAGAAATAGACAGAAAAGGAGAGCGACTTGATTAAGGCCTAACGCAAGACGCAAAAGAAGAGTGTTATAACTTTGACCTATGTCTGTTTGTGGCGTCAAAGTTCCCAAACTGACGGACCGATTTTATATCCATCTTTTTTTATTTGAAAGTTGACGTAATCAAGATGGTTCTTAGCATAATTTATGAAAAACTGTTCTTGTATTTGTGATCTCACTAATTTCCACCGGTTCGATTGATTTGAAAATTTTTGTGTACTGTTACTTCCTTGATATTTACATGATATGGTAACCCCTGATGCTGCAGCATCAAGTACCTAGTCTGCAGGAACTTACAGCAGATATAGCGTGATATGTAAATACAGATATCGATATAGGACATTTTGTTTTTTAGAATCCAAAGACATAATAGTGGAAAGAATTTTTTCTGGACCTATGAAGACCTCTCTAGACATGCACGGTTTCCAAATATGTATACTGCATTTGAATGATAAATATGGCGACTTATGGTTGGAGTTGCTGGATGATCCAACCACTGCTATCGGGTGGACTGGAGGTGTTGCGTCCATAAGTAATGGGTATAGGAAAGACCACGAAGATGATACAATATTGCATATATTAGACGGCAGGAATGTAAGTAGATACTTTTTATTTTTTTATAAAAAAAAATAGCTAATATTATTTTCAAAATTGTTCAAATAAAGTGCATCATCAGCGAACTCCTGTAACTAAACTAATAAATATAAGGAGAACGTGACGGTACATTTCCTTGGTGTTCAAGTATCAGCACCGTAAGTCAAAACTGACAACTCACTGGTTATAGACCTTCGTCTAGACTAGAGGTATTAAAGAAAAGAAAATATAAAGATAATAAGGCAATAGACCTAGGTTGGACAGGTGACCTGATAGGCTTTACGGGAAACGGCTGGTTGACCTTAAGGTGACACAAGTCAGCTTTCCTCCATACAAACGTTTAAAGATTACTACTTCGCTGTTATATGTTTATTTTACAAAAGTAAGCATGATACCGATTTATCTTGTTAACTAGGTTCATTTTTATACAAACTTAAAAAAAAAATAGTATTAATTTAAAGGATCTTTGAAAAATCCATATTTTAACACAAGTTTTAATGCAACTTTGAGTGTACTACTGTACAAAAACTCCAAAATACTTTGAATACAAACATTGATTAGTTATTCAAGAGTTTAAATAACTTTACACGAAATAAATATATGCAGTAGTTTTGTCAAAAAAAGATTTTTTTGGTATGAATCATTGTGCATCTCACTCGACTGCTCTTCCCGCGCATTGTGCTGTGAGACAGAATGAATTTTAGCTACATGCACCGATGAGTTCGAGCCGCCGACTAGTTCTGCCTTAAGACCGCAAGGTTTGATCTTAGGAGAGGCCTGGATGGAGACCAGCAATGGAGAAAGTAGTTATGATTTTTTTAAATGTTTTCTTGCAGACTACATCTGGTCCACGCCTTTCGCCTTACGAGCAAGAATTATTGCAAGGCAGTCTCACGAGAGCTGCTGAAGAATTAATAAAAAATGAAGCGTTAATGAACCGACTCGATTCCGGATGCGGCGACGGAGATTGTGGGATGACTTTGAAAAAATTCGGGCGAGGTATAGAAACATTGCCTAACATAACTATAGTATTGGCGTTCTATAAGTTATGTGATTTTTATTTTTAATCTTATTAGGAAACAGTCATATTATATGTGTACAAAAACACAAATTTATATAAATCAAGACCTACATATACACTCATTATACTCAGAAAGTAAAAACAAGACTAAAAATCTTTAGATAATAATAATAAATATCTTTACACATTCCACACAACACCATGTAGTTCCACTGCTTGTATTATGGATACCAGACAGTTGATATAATACATAGATTACATATTTTTTTTAAAAATACATACATTTTATAAACACGAACATTCATGACTCAGGCACAAAGGTAAATGTTAACACATAAACATTTGCCCCTAGCGGGATTCGAACCCGCGACCGTTTGGTTAACAGCTAGGGTTACTAGCCACTAGACCAAAAGTGTCGTCAAACAATGTTTCACTACTTTAGTTCTATTTCAACCAAATTAAATGCGATTTTCAGGCATTTTGTCCTATTTGAAGACGGCATCGTTGGAGTATCCATCGAACGTGTTGTGGGGTTTGTCTGAAATAGCCGAGACTAATATGGGAGGGACGTCTGGAGGCATTTACAGTTTAGGATTGTCGGCAGCCTCACTGGCCATCGGAAGGTACGTAATAAAGACCTAGACCTAAAATTAAGCTAATTTAAAGAACAATTTAGCTGCTTTAAATTGGCTCTTTCATAAATTGAGAAACTTTTAACGTACCTAAGGTTAAAAGGAACCACGACACGGAGTCGAACCTGCTTCTGTTTCGTTGGCATCCGAGCATTTTTATCACTAACTCATCGCTCCATCTTAACATGACTTAACTGTTACATTATTTCACATTTAAGTGCTAGCACCAATGAACCATCGATGTGGTTGTCAGCGTGGGAGAAGGCAATAATGGCTATCAGAAAGTACGGTGGAGCGGAGCCAGGTGACAGGACTTTGGTATGTAAAAAAATCACCTATTCTGTTATTTATTTTTAAAGAAATCTAAAAATTCAGTCGTAAATCATTACAGCACCCAAAAACTTACTTTACTTTAGCAAAAACAATATGATTGTGCGAATTTTTTTATAACTAATTAAAATTATTAGCAATATTGTATTATTATTGTTACGATTTTTAAGATTTTTAATGTAGACCCTGTGGACTGAGTTGTTTGAAAATATTACTTATAACTTCGCCCAATGTGTCATCAAACGAATATAATTGCCACAAGTTCCTAATGCGTAGGAATCTTGTCACATTAACATTCATGTGACGTCATCTGCAACTAAAAGATACATCTAATCAAACTGACAATACCGAGTCTATCACGAGATTACGTCATCAAAATGGCGGCCAGGTGAATTAGCAAGACAAAGTAAATCATTTGTATAAAATTGAATTCTAAGGTCACACTAGTCAGCTTTTCCTCCATACAAAAGTAGAAAGATTATTACTCTGCTGTTTTATGTTTAATTTACAAAAGTAAGCATGATATCGAATAATCTTGTCGTTAACTAGGTTAGTTGCTATACAAACTAGTTTAAAAATGTAATAATTTAAGATATTATCCTTGAAAATCCACATTTTATCACAAATTTTAATACAATTTTGAGGGTGAATAGGTCACTCTAGTGTACAAGAACTCCAAAATACTTTAGTCACATACATTGATACGTTATTCAAGAGTTCAAATAACTTTACACGAAATAGATACATGCAGTAGTTTTGTCAAAAAAAGCATTTTCCCAAGGGTCTGTTTATGTTTTTTCTGTGCTCATTTTTGGCCTAAATCATTGTGCATTTCACTCGACTGCTCTTCGCGCGCATTGTGCTGTATGAGACAGGACGCATTTTAGCCACACCCACCAATGAGTTCTAGCCGCCGACTAGTTTAACCTTAATGAATGAGTTTGCATAGTGCTACAATAACCAAAAATTTGTATAAATTTCCAGTTGGATACATTGTGCCCAGCAGCAGAGGCATTCAAAGAGAATCTGAACACTGATCTGAAGACACTTCTGAGAAAAACGGCCGACGCAGCAGAGAACGGAGCTAAGGCTACCGCTCAAATGATGGCCAAGTATTATAATTTTGGATTTAATTTTAAAAACGTTTCTTAACCCTTTAACCGCCAAAGTCGGATTTATCCGACAATTATTTTTATGTCCATTTCGCCAGAGCCGTTATATACGACAAATTCCTTTACTCGTATAATGTTTATTTCTAAATCATTGCATTGCTTTCTCTTAAAAAAAATGCGAGACAAGAGCTCGGGGCACGACAACTACAAAACCCAGCGGTGAAAGGGTTAAAGGAACAACAAACAAGACTATTTCAAATAGTCTTGTTTGTTGTTGTGATCTGTATAAGTGTGAATTGTTTGTTTGTTTGTTCGTAGGGCGGGTCGAGCTTCGTACGTGGGCAGAGACCATTTGCACGGCGAAGACGCCGGCGCACGTGGGTGCGTCGTTTGGATCAATGCCATATTAACTTTCATTGCCAACCATCAATAAATATTTTTATGACCCCCCATCTTAATATTCTTCTAAAGCCACCTCCAAAATACTATCAGCTGTATCATCTATAGAAAACTAGCTTTTGCCTGCGACTTCGCTCGCGTAACTTTGTAAATTATATACTAAAACCTTCCTCGAGAACCACTCTATACATTGGTGAAAACAGTATGAAAATCGGTGCAGTAATCGAAACTTAACGAAGGGCCTAAAGTAGGGTCTCAAGTATTTCTTTTTCTTTTAAAATGATAGAATTGAAACTGTAATTTTTTAACCCTTTATAAATAAAATTAACGGGTCAATTTTTTTTATGGAAACAGTTGATTTATCCCTGGTATGGTTGTACAAAGAAAATGACAAAAAAAAAAACATTAAATTAAATATAATATTCATAATGGCAACATTTTGTTCTAATTTACATTCATATTCATACACCTTTAGAATGGGTCAATTTATAGATTAAAAAAAAATTACAAATTATTACGAGGTCGTAAATTTACTCGTAATTATGTAAAAAAATTAAAATATGTTTTTATGTTTAAAAGACAAATGAGTTTATGTATAACAAAATTAAGTTTCAAATAATATATACATATATATATATATATATATTTTAAATAAACCTTCACCTAAAAATTTTCAGGAATTTTTTTTTGTCAATATCTCCAAAGCAAACTTTACTTTTTTTTTGCACATAACAAATTTTTAATTTTTACAATATTTTAAATAAAAAAAAAAAGAAATGTAATGAATATACCATTGTTAACTAGAGACGTATTTACTATTAAATTTTGAATTAAAATTCATCTACAAAAAATATATATGAAGAAACTCAAGACACATGGACACTTGGACAGTGTAGAATATTTTGAGCGATCATAGTCTATCGATCGACAGATTTTATCGATCTGATAAACAATAATATGTTTGTGGCAAGCAAAGGACCGCATATTTACAAAAATATCTGTATTTAATTGACATTATATTATTATTTTCATGCCGTGAAATCCCTGAAAGGTATAAATAAAATATATTATGTATACAATGTGAATTTGTAGTTACTATCCATATTTTTTTATGTACTGTAATTTTCATTATGTAATTTAAGTTTTAAATATATTGCCCCGTTTACATTTAGCCATTGCCATTGCCGCTCGCGTTGCCGTATTTATTTCCCTATATACTGCTGTGGCAACGTCAAGGGCCATTAGTGTTCACTGAAGCCGCTCACTGAAGGAAAGTCGCGACGGCGTTGCGTCGGAGGCGAAGGCGAGGCGGCGTCGAGGCGGAGGCGAGGCGGGGGCGCGCAACGCGCTTCTTGCTCGACGCTAGGCCATTTTGCCGCCATTTTGTTATTCGTGACGTAGTAAAGCTTCGTTTGAACGTGTTTTAAAAATAAAGAACTACACAATTAGTTTTAAAGTGTAGATAATACAATATTCGATTGGTAGTTAGTCAATGACTGATTATGCAAGAAACGTCTCTTTAGACATCTTATAAAACTTCTGAAACTTATCAGGATGAAATTTCAAATCACGCACTGCATTAAACGTTCCTCGTGTTGAATTTCTTCACAAATATGGATTGACCCAGTATCTTCTTTGACGGTTTAAAATTCAATAGATTTATAAGTGTTAGCTAGCACGTCTTCATCTTCGGAACCACATGTGAATGAGGCATAGCGCCTTCGCCTTGACTTCGCGCCGCAGAGTCGACGCGAAGTCGACGCGACGCCGCATCGACGCCGCCCGACTTAAGCAGTGAGCGGAGTCTCTTACACTGCCGCTTCACATTTTTTTCCAATTAGACTCTTGGCAATGGAAATTATTGCAGCATTGGCGCTCTGCCTTTTTAGTTTATTTAATTATATACCATTTTCCCCAAGCATTTTCAACATTTTCCTTGGGAATTTGTTTAGGAAAATGTTGAAATTGACCGAAAAATAGTAAGTATATAAAGGTTTAAAAACGAAAAAAATCCGTAAGACATCGTCGTCGAAGGAGATGGTGGACGATACCTATTCATCGTGACAGAAAAATGTAAGTAACAAGATGATTAGGGAATTAGATAATTTGGCGAGTTCGAGAGCAAGTGAGCGAGAGAGCAGCATGTAGCTGCGGCTGTACACTCTCGTCGAGGTACCGCGAGGCGAGACGAGGGCGAGAGTGTACATGCTACACTCGCTTCGTCTCGTTGAATCTCGCCTCGCCTCGCGTGCTCTCCGTTCCGTGTTGATTTTTGTGAGCGAGTCAAAGGGCCTCGCTTTCCCTCGCCGAGGTTGATGAGTCCAATAATGAGGGAACCAACACACCGGTTCAATAAAGATAAAAACCATGTCTTGCGCGAGTACTCTCGGCGAGACATGGTGAGATCACTCGCAGGAGGTCGCACTCGTCACTTGGCTTCTCGCGCGAGTACTCTCAGCGAGACACGGTGAGAGCACTCGCAGGAGACTGTAACGGTCGCACTCGTCACTCGGCTTCTCGCGCGAGTACTCTCGGCGAGACATGGTGAGAGCACTCGCAGGAGAGTGTAACGGTCGCACTCGTCACTCGGCTTCTCGCGCGAGTACTCTCGGCGAGACATGGTGAGAGCACTAGCAGGAGAGTGTAATGGTCGCACTCGTCACTCGGCTTCTCGCGCGAGTACTCTCAGCGAGACACGGTGAGAGCACTCGCAGGAGAGTGTAACGGTCGCACTCGTCACTCGGCTTCTCGCGCGAGTACTCTCAGCGAGACACGGTGAGAGCACACGCAGGAGAGTGTAACGGTCGCACTCGTCACTCGGCTTCTCGCGCGAGTACTCTCAGCGAGACACGGTGAGAGCACTCGCAGGAGAGTGTAACGGTCGCACTCGTCACTTGGCTTCTCGCGCGAGTACTCTCAGCGAGACACGGTGAGAGCACTCGCAGGAGAGTGTAACGGTCGCACTCGTCACTCGGCTTCTCGCGCGAGTACTCTCAGCGAGACACGGTGAGAGCACTCGCAGGAGAGTGTAACGGTCGCACTCGTCACTCGGCTTCTCGCGCGAGTACTCTCAGCGAGATATGGCCCTTTGATGTCCGTACGGAAAATCGCTAATTAAGGGATAGCCGGGCAACACGAGCGGCAAAGGCAGAGGCAAGGGAAGCGACATGTTTACATACTCGAGCTCCCCATTTTATTTCCCATGTCCCTGTTCATTGCAGTGGAAACGGGCTATGTGTAAACGGGGTATAAAAGTTTGGGTAGAGACTACAAATTTACGCCGCAAAGAAATTACCCTCGTCTTATGGCACGATAAGCCATAAAATACTGATGAATTAACTAATGACAACCATGTGTTGTGGTTTTAGAAGTCCCATTCTGTGGTTTTCTCAATTTCCATTTCCGAGAGTTTCTCTTGAAGGAGGAGAGCAGACATGTCGCCTGAAAATTAAATTAAGTTAAATTAATTATTTAATTTTTTTATTAATTTTAACCCTTTAGCCGCCAGAACAATTTTATTATTTTCTTGTCCATTTAGCCGGAGCCGTATATAAACGACAAACTCCTCTACTTGTGTAATGTTTATTTTTAAATCATTGAGTTGCTTTCTCTAAAAAAAAGCATATTAAATGCATCCTACAGTAAATCACCTTACCGAAAATCTTCATGTAAAAGAATCTAGAGCACATTCTGTTTGTAGGAGATAAAAATTGGGAATGAGATAAGAAATGTTGCCAGATTGATGTTGCAAAAACGGCTGAATGGATTTGGATGAAAGTTGGCATACAGGTATATTTTATTACTTGGATTAACATATAACACCAAGTGTTGGCCAAACGTTGGCGTAGCAACGTCTCATTCGATATTTTACAAAAGAAAAATAGTTTCGCTAAATTTTCTCAATACAAGCCCGCGTTAACTTTTTTAATGTGTACATCGAAAAACTATGGAATTTGCGTCACAAATGCCAAAGCGGCACATAAAAAGTACGCCTAAGACGAAATCACGACGGAATGTTAACGCAAATACCATACGATGTGTGTTTACAAACTTGACCTGGTTCCGGCTCTATTGGCTTGACGCGTCCTATGAGACTCGGCAGGTGGTCGGTCTTCCGGATCTGCTTGAAGAACGGATGGGCGAGGAGTTGTGTGGCGGAGGGCCGCTTCTCGGGGTCCCTGTGCATCGCCTGGTCTGTCAGATGGTGGAACGTGTCGGTGAGCTTGCGGCGGGCGTAGAGCGCGCGGAAGGCCTCGCCGTCCCCGCACTCGCTCTGATAGGCCTTCTCCTCGAGACACGGCTCGGGGAAGGTGGAGCAGTCGAGCAGTTGGGGCCGACTGCCCCTCACCTTCTCGGTGAACATGAGAGTGGTGGGCACTCCGGCGAATGGCACTGCGCCGTTGGCCAGCTCGCAGCACAGAACTCCCAGCGAGTACACGTCCGAGCGCGCATCGTAACCCTTCAGATTCTGTGGATCGTGACAAATGCAGAGTGTTTACTATGGACTATGGCCATATACAACTTTTTATTTTTAAAGTGTAAACTTCTATAGCCGCGTTATACGACTTTGGGTAGGGAAAATATGTATGGGTTCGCGTCAGCCACATGCTAATGCTCAGTTAATACGCGCGCAGCTGCCTACGTACGCCAACACATTGCATATACCCGATTGTATTGTGCGCGTTGGACGTTCAGTTTTAAGTTTTCACTTGTGTCGACAGTCCTCATGACTGTCTCCGATTCTTTTTTTTTTTTTTCATTTTTATTAAATAGATTTGCTCTTGTATCCAACAGTGTAGCATGTATGAGGCCTATGATGAAGCGAGCTAACCCAGAAGATGCCTATTCACTCGAACCTTGAAAAGATTTGGGTTATATGAGCTCGGAAATGCAGTGCGCATTATAAAGGATGTAAAACGCTTGGTCCGAAAAAGAGGCATTTTGACAAGATGAGGATGGTAACCATTTGTACATCTGTATGTCTAATGGAATACATCTTATAAAAGACACTGTAAGAGGTTGTAAGTCCCTTATATAGTAAATTGAGTGATCCCGAGTATCAACGTTAACTTGATACTTGTCTAAGAAGATTAGCAACTATAGTTAGCTATAATCAACTTAACTGTTATGAGAACACTAAAATATTTTGTAAATAAATTTCCTTATACATATTTCTTTGGTCCTTTATTGTCACGTTTCCACGTTTCGACCATGAATTTTATAATAACAGTTTACATAATCTTAATTTATTTGTTAAGCACGTAGAAAAGGTACATACGTGCTCTTATGTAAATATAATTTCCTTGTTTATCTGTTAAAAATAAGAGAAAAACTCCTATGTGTCTTTATATTACTTCCTAGTAGGATGGTTTCATCCGCTTAGTAAGCTCTTTGTTAATATAATGTACGAAAGATCTTACAGACACAATGTGAAACAATTATAAAGTGAAATGATTTGTATTTTATTTGTAATCAATAAACTCAAAAACTACTGGATCGATTTTAAAAATTCTTTCACCTATAGAAAGCTATATTATCAGCGTGTAACATAGGCTATATTTTTTAAAAAAAGATACGCGAGCGAAGACGCGTGCAAAATCTAGTAATACATAAACTCAAAACTACTTGATTGATTTTAAAAAAATAATTCACATATACATATAGAAACATTGTCAGCGAGTAACAAACATATAGGCTATATGTAAAATTTAAAATATATTGTGATGCTGTCCATACGCTTTATATCCTCAAAACTCATCCTTGAGAAAATACCTGCTAAAACGAACCGGTTTTAAAGACTCAACCACCCCACAATGGATTAATATCGCTATGCACCTGTTTCACCAACTACAAGTAAAGTGTTGATTAGTTACTTTTAGAAATCATTTTCTGTTTTATTGAATTATGCACTCGGTTTACTGCATCATTCGATAGGCGATTTTTTTAAAATTATTTTCTATTTAATGTTTGGGACGTTTACCGTACAAGCAAAAGGTATATCAGCTAAATTATTCCCGGTGACAGGTGACTTTAAGTGACGGTTTAGCCTACTTGACGCTCGTGAAATAGGCGCTAGGAATGGATTATTAATGAAATGAATGGTCACCTGTTCCAATATTTCTGGACTGAGCCACATGAGATTTGCGTTCTCGTAGTCCGGCGGTGGCAACGTGTGAAGATGCTTCTGGCGACGGCCACGGACGACCATGCTGGCCGCTGAGCGGAGACCAGACAGACGCACCGTCCCGTTACCACTTACCAGCACGTGACTGGCGCGTACACTCCTGTAAAGCCGACACAAAAATTAAAGTAAAAAATATTCAAATCTCGTTTTCAGGATCACAGTTTCACCCGCCTTCAGCTTTGTCGTGATTCCATCAGCACCGGTGGCTTTACCGCTCTTAAGGTGTCCGAGTGCTATTTTGATCTAGCCAAGACTCACATCGGACACATGCTCAGTAATATAAATGTCCTTAATAAAATTCTCAACCTCAATTTCTGTCTTAGAGTTGAATTTGTTAATTTACAACTAATACTAACAAATTCAGCTATAAAATAAAAATACCTGAGCGACCAAAGCTGCGCCCGGTTGTACAAAAAAAATAAAAATATAAATTTAGGTGGATTTTAAAAGCAAAATCTTACCTAAATATGAAATTTCATCTATTGCCAGAGTCATTTTAAAGATATGCGAAATCCTTACATATTATAAAACAAAGTCCTCCGCCGCGTCTGTCTGTATCTTTGCGATAAACTCAAAAACTACTGCACCGATTTTCATGCTGTTCTCACCAAAGGATAGAGTGGTTTTCGAGGAAGGTTTTAGTATATAATTTACAAAGTTACGCGGGCGAAGTCGCCGGCAACAGCTAGTAAATATATATATACAAAAATTGATAGGTACCTGTGTATAAATAATTGCTTGTGCAAGTATTGTAGAGCGAGCAACACATCCTTCAATATCAGTGCACATGCCAACTCAGGAAGACCTTCTTGGAAATACCGATCCAATATATCTCTGCAGGATCCGAGAGACATCAACGGAGACACTACATACAGTTCCCGGCCGTGCACAAAGGACGTCAGATATGGCAAAATGTTGGGGTGTTGGAGTTCTTTTCTTATTTGAATGTCTTGCTGGAATTGAAACAGTAAATTCATGTTTTATTTAATACTAGTTGGCGCCCGCGACTTCGTCCACGTTGAAAAAAGAAAAGTAGCCTATCCTGTGTCCCGTACGTCTAAATGTATATCTACCAAGTTTCATGAAAATCAGTAAATTCGTTTAAGAGTTATAGAGGAACATACATACATACATACAGAAAAAAATTCTAAAAATGGTCAATTTAGTTTCAGTATCATGTATAGAGCCTATAAACTTGATATCTATGAAAACAAAGTAAATTACTCCATGACCGACCCTTACAGATTTATTATTAGTATTGATTCAAACAGCGGCAGCAATGAGGGTGACTAGTATATTATAGAGTAGCTGTTGCACGCGAATTCGTCCGCGTAATTTCATAAAAATAGCCTATGTTGCTCGCTGATAATAAAGCTTCCCAACAGTGAACAAAATTTTTAAAATTGGTCCCGTAGTTTCGGAGCCTATTCAATTCAAACAAACAATCAAATCTTAATGCTCTTTACAATATTAGTATAGACTAGCAAATGCTCCCGGCTTCATACAGGTGCTATTTTTTTTACAAATTCCATATAAAAACCTCATTTAACACTCATTAACATTGTGTGGTTTAAAAGATCTAAGTTTACATACATAGGGACAGATGGCGGGAAGTAATTCCATTTTTTACCTACTATGTCATGAAGCAGACTCATAATCTATTCTTTATTGAACATCTTAACATGTAACATGTAATGCCACTAAAGATTTTTCACATTCAATCAATTATTTCAGTTTTCAATTTTGTTGTAAAAGGTATTTGCTGTGAATTTGCTTCACAGCAAATATTGGGATCAAGTTGTTCCCATTAAATTTGGAATTTTGTAGGGGCTCCTTTTGGCTTTGCACATAGCCAATGTGACCATATTATATCCCGAATTATCCAGGGCTGTCCCGAATTCAAGGTGCCTGTCCCGGTATGTTGAGTAACCAAAAATTGTCTCCAATTGGGAAAAACAAAACAGAATGTAGCACACTACCTAATCATCTTTCACATATATAGGGTAGGGCAACTGGGCAACCCAAATTGGGACAAGAAACATTTTGATCTTGCTAACAAGTGATAGTAGATGATAGTTATGTAGCTACAGCCAAAGATTTAAATCACAGATGCCCCTGTGCTTCTGAAAACTGTCCACGTAATATGTCTATATGCAACGTGAACCGCTCACTGCTTTCTACAAGCGACTGAGGCGGGAAGAGTGAGCTCACTCTTCCCAACGATGACACATTTTCGGTCGCCTAAAGTATGGCAAGGGCGCATCTGTGGGGATTTAAATCTTTGGCTACAGCATCAAACTGTATCCCCCGATTTTGTTATCATCACGAATTGCCTCCTACTAATTTTCAAAATTTAAGACAAATTTCACGTCAAAAAAATTAACATACCTGAACCAAGTTGGCATTTTCCTTACTTTTGTCCACAAAGTATCTCTTGATGGCGACGTTTTGTTCTGTTGGCTTGTAAAGTGCTGAGTAAACAACGGCTGCACCACCACAACACTCTGTCACTATTGAAGTCAATTGATAATCATTTATATCGGGATTATACATTTTACCCAATTCAAAATATGAGATAAAATGCCGATGTAAATCTTTCTGGTATACTAATAACAATTAAATCTTCATTGCATTAATACTTGTTAGTTCTAAATATAGTTCAATTATTATAAAATATAAATAGTAAAATAAACAATCATGTATGTATCAACAAAACAAACACAAAAATAAATTAATAACACCTGACTGGTTCGCATAGAGTAAAGTAACTTGGTGGTGGATGGACGTCAAATTGTCAAAATGACATTTAAAACCACAGACTAAATGAAATAGTTGAACACAGAAAAGACTAGTATTATGTAGCAGGCGTACGAATTGTACGGTTATGGTTGATAATTTATAAAATTAAAACATATTTTCTTTTTTGATATGAAGACATTTTCTTTATGCTTATGCTAGGTTATGGTAATTTAAAATTGTTAATTACTTTTCATTATGTATCAATCAACGTTATGCTATGCTTAATGCTCGTGATTGGCAAATTGTATAGTGATCCATCAACAAGGTTGATTGTCGTTATGCAATGCATATTTCTCTTTAGGTAGGTATGTAGTTTTAACTCGTCTATTTTACACCAATTTGCGTTAGAAAAAAAATCTATAAAAAATCTAGGATTATTAAAATTAAAATTTTATTAAAAATTATAAGAATTCACATAGGACACTAAAACCGACTTTTTCTATAAACTGTAGGTAGACGACAAGTGTCTTGTCTACTGATTTACCAAATAATCCTTACATATTATAAAACAAAGTCCTCCGCCGCGTCTGTCTGTCTGTCTGTTTGCGATAAACTCACAAACTACTGCACATATTTTCATGCTGTTTTCACCAATGGATAGAGTGGTTCTCGAAGAAGGTTTTAGTACCTATATAATTTACAAAGTTACGCGGACGAAGCCGCGGGCAGCAGCTAGTCATTTTATAAAATCATCATCATTGGTGGTTTTACATTGCCATAAAAAATCATTTAAACTAATCTCATGAATTATAATCATAAAAAAATATTATCGTAGATTGATGAGCCAGATTATGAGGAAACAATAATATTTTATTTTTATTGTTTGACTCATCAGATCATTTCATGTACGAGTATTTGAAGTTGAAAGCTATCAAATTATTAAACATTTTAAAAGTAAGAGATGTGTAGCGCCTGACTAAATGTGTAAAGCAATATAACGCCTGACATCTTTGCTGTTATAAAATTTCAGGGGTTGTAGGTATCTTTATTAGTAGATAGCTGCTGCCCGCGACTTCGCCCCCGTGACTGTAAATTATATAACCTTCCTTTTGAATCACTATCTATTAAAAAAAAACCCGCATCAAAATCCGTTGCGTAGTTTTAAAGATCTAAGCATACATAGGCCGGTTTTCCATTAGCCGGCCCGGCACCGGCACGACACAGGCACGACACCGGCATGGTCTTGGACTGGCATGGTATTTTTTTTCTGCAAATTATGTGTATGTAAACATTCCTCGCTCGAGGGGCTACCATCGCCTATAACACAAGCAATGCCACAGGTTTTTGCATCTTCGAAGATACCGTGCCGCAATATGCAATGCAAATGTGCATATGCATTAGATGTATATGCCTCGAGATGGACTGGTAACTTTCGAATCGTCACCGGTCGTAATCGAATCGTATCAGTTCAATTAAGGCTCGCCACCACGCACGGTCTTCTGTTTTTCGTATCCACTTACTCTTTATGCTATCAATTTCCACAGGGCATTCGGTTGTTGCATTTATTCGCATCCGCATAATATTATGTACTTCCGCATCGATTTAGATATCTGCAACCGTATCCGCATTCGCAATAATCAATGCAATCTTTCTCGGATACGGATATAGAGCTAGTCCTAAATCTAAAATATTTCCCCAGGATAATAATTTATGAAATGTTTCATTTTTTTTAATTTAAATTGTTTCAATTTTCTATTATATTTGATTACTTAATACAAAAAACATAAAATTGATCAATTTCAATTATTTATTTCTAAATTAAAAATTAAACCTTATAAAAATTTTGAAATCGGCATTCCATCCGCGGATGTTGAAAATTCTGCTTCCGCAACAACCCTGGTACCTACTATCAGCCTACTCGTCCCTTTATCATGAAAAGTTGAAAATAGGTTCAATATGATCACGTTCAATCGCAGTGATTGTGAAAAAATCCACCCTCGCAACATAAATGACAGACGGCATGCAAAAATTTACAATCCACTCAATAAAAAGCTGTAATGCCTATATATAAACAGGCCGCGACCGCATCTCGGATACGCTTTATAAGCGATGTACTCACTGCTATATAAAACCGGGGAGAGAGCCAAATTCTAAATATAAAAGTGCCCGAACGAAGCCGATTGCGACCGAATCCAACCGCCCGCCTCAGTCCATCACCGACTGCCGCTCCGACATTCCCAAAGCCGGATGATTCGTTAGCGCGGTAACGAATTCTTTCACTCGGCAAGGGCGCACCGTTTACGGCACTGAAAATTCAAAAATTTCCAATTTCCAAATAAGGTACGCGGCCGCGATAAAAAAAAGTGAATTGAAATTTTTGAAAAAATAAAACCGTGAAACAGTGACAGTGTGTGGTGTACCTACCGTTTATCCATTTTTCGTGTTACCCGGTAAGAAAATAAATAATTACAAATATATTTGCATAAATTATTTTATAAGTTTTCCAAGCTTTTCTTTACTGTCTGCAACCGACTGACTAAATCAAAGATTAGACCAAGCACGTGCTGGAAGCGGGCGTATTGAGTTTCAATATGTCTGCCTGGCCGTTCCAGAATTATTTCACATGGCATTCCTATAGCGTACAGCCTTTGCCTCATTATTTTTTTATTTTTTTACACTGTTAACACTGCCGGTTGTATTTCTTAACCTCAAATTTTTATTACCTACATTTTCATTGAAAACAAATTACTGCTTTTCCTTATTTCTCATTAAAATGTTTCTCATTAAAATGCTTCTATAGTTAATTCTATAGTTTTATTTTTTACTTTATTTTTCTTGTCTTTAGTTTACCGCATTGCGTCTTGGCTAGGTTATGAAGCCGGCTTAGGTACCGGGTAGCAGGATGCATGTATCTGAGTATTGATTTTGATTCGGTTTTTGTTTCGTCAACCTTTAAATAAACTGATAGATACTCGGAATTTTCAAAAATATTTTTCCTTCAATGTCTAAAATATCAACAAATTAAAACAATTTTTAAACCTAAACGCAATATGGAAAATTAGGCGTCAAAATAATGGCAACTTTTTAAGTTTATTTTGTAATTTTAATTTTGTTTACAAACACACAGTACGATTTATTTTTATATTTGATACTATATAAGCATTTCAATTGAGATTTACCAAAAAATGGAAGGTATAACTGAAATTGAAATGTTTATTATTATTATTAATGTTATGTTAGTTATTTGACAAATTTAATTACTTAATAATATATAATAATGCTAGACTTTGGCCGCGACTTCGTTCGCGTTGAAAGATATATAATGCCTGTCAAAATATATGAGCAATAATTTCTTCAATTTTTATTACCGTTATGATCAATCGGGAATGTACCTACTTACTTTTTTCTGGATGAAAGAATACCCTATATCCTTTCATTTCCCTGTAGCCCTGACAATTTCCTTGAGTAGCTAATGCGTGAAAAGGTAACAGACAGACAGAGTTTCTTTCACATTTATAATATTAGTGTGGATAAAAATGACATTAACATACATTTTAACGTCTCTAAATTTTTCTAACTTGTAAAGTTTTCTAATGTCAAGTTACTATTAAGTGTGGATGCCCTTCAAACCAGCTAAATGCACTAAATAAAGACATCCATCGTCATAATTTTCAGAAGAAAAGAATAACAAATTTTATATTTATACATTTGAAGGTTCGGAAGTTATTTTTTTAACTAAAGTTTACAACTCGCTGCCTACGCGTTATCTGGCAATAGGCCAAATCAAAATATCAACGCTTTAGACTGCTAAATGTCGCAGATGAAAAATGATTCTTCGTGTACTGTCTTCTGTTTGACGATTTGAAGTTACGACCGAGATATATGACTAAAACCGAGTTCTCAATAAAACATCTGAATCGTTGAAGCATAACATGCAAGATGAATAATATAATATATCACATCATATGCTTGTCTATTAGATTTATGCTACCAATATAAATTAACTCTTAAGGTAAAATTATCAAATCAGAAAGTCAAGTAAGTTAGAGTATTCGCCTATATTAATGTTTTTCTGGCGCCTTTTTCTGGCGTTAAAATTAATATATTTTCATTTTTCAATGCTTATGAAGTCGTTAAGATAAAAATAGAAATCATTTAACAGTCTTATTATGTAAAATTATGTTTATATCGAGCCAAAAAAATATTTTTGATATGTTTATGTATATACACATTATAAATATTTTTTTCTATGACTGCTTTCTGAGCTAAAGTGCTACGGTTTGTTCGTAGCAGGCCCATTTATGAATGCAGTGTAGCGCCCACTACGGGTTCGTAGCACTTTGTTGGGCAAAGTTTCACTAACTTAAAACTGATATGCAGGCTTGTTGAGGATGCAGAATTTTCAAGTTTTTTAATTCATTTTATTTTTAATGCAGAAATAAATGATTGAAATTGATCTTCAGATAGATTAACGGTTCATATGATGGTAGGTGGCTATACCGTTGATTATTAATAGATTCAACTCCATAGGTGCTGCAAATGCGCTGCCTATCTTAGTAGGATTAAAGTTACGGCATTAGGAACGGGCTCTGAAGAAGTGATGGAATGTGAAATAACAGTACATTGATATTGCGCTTACACCATATTAGGATTTATTTTATTTTATTATATCTTATTAGAACAAAACAGGACACTGTCACTGAATATATAGAATAAATAAAAATTACATAGAAATGATCTAGATATTTAGGATTAAGGATAAGGGTCAGGAAGGGATAGAGATAGGTATGGCTCTGGCATTTACTCGCTTAACGAAACACAACAGTACACACTGTTATTTCACGGTGGTTTTCAGCAAGGGGTGATGGCAATAGTGGCCATGGCCATCAACTGGCTGCCTGTGAAACGCAGTGCCCTACTGCACTACAACAAATATTTATGGTTCACAACCTTAATGACTCATTACCTATATACTTGATCCTAAAGAGACTTAAATATTTTGGTGCTAAACGAATTGGAAGTTTGCCACTTGTTTTCATACCTTTATTTGTCATGAAATAAATCTTTCACTCCGTTATTGCATGCGCCTACGCATCGGGATATGTCATCATTATTTTTAATCTTTATGCAACGTATAAACTTGTAAAATTCTTCGTAATTATTTCTCTCGGAGTTGTATTTAATTTTGGTGCATCGTTGCCCTTATTTCGCTAAATTTATGGTATGTTTACGAGTACAATTAAAAAATAATAACATTACTCTTTTCGAAAAGCATCTGTGCATAAAATTGGACCTACTTTTTCAGAGAGGAAATAAATATGTCTCTGATTTCTGTTTAATATTTTTGAACTTTGTAAGTGCTCAAAAGAAATAACTTGAAAAGTAAATTGTTTTATATACTTAACAGAAATAAGTACTTATTGTAAATAACAAAATCATCAATAAAACGTAATAGTTGAAATTATAATTAGTTTTATCGTCATAATTTCAGCTATTAGGAGGTCTACTGGCGAACATTGCTCTATAATTTTCTAGTAAGACTGAACATCCTAGATCTAGCTGTGGTAGCCACCTATTTTGAAGTGAACCCTCCTTTACACAGAAAAGAGAATATATCAAACTTTTTCATTCATACATGAATCTAAAATTATTTTTCTTATTGATCACCAATAGAAACGGGATCAAATATAAGGGCAATATCAATAACAGACCTACGTTAGAATCATTTAAAGTTGAGAATCCTGTGTAACACTACCACATATAAAGAGACGCCGCTTTTTTCAGACATAATGTCGATGTTTGTCAGACAGGCTAGATGGAGATAGATATCTAAATATATCAGTTGCTTACTGCAGCGGTGATGGTCCAATCCAATGATACAATCGACAGATTTAGATGGAAAATCTTCAACGAGCAAGCACAGCGCCGTGTGTTTTGTGAGTTAAAAAGATCTATGACTTCCCAAGAGAGAACGCTCGTCATACTCGTATTGTGCGTAGGAGTTCTGTATTGTTTTAATTCGTTAACTGTGAAACGTTTATGAAAGTGAAGAAAATTATTTAAATGTATCTTAAGTCTTACGACTTAAGATTTTGAGTGATGGAAAAATAAATTTGAATGGAAAGAAATATTTGAGTGATGGAAAAATAAGCATAAAGAAGATTGTTATTATAATATTTTTTCTCCCGCTTGCTTGGAAATGGCTATGAGTACATTTAAAAAAAAAATATTAGTCTAATTTAGACACATATTATATTGTATTTGCGTTTTGAAAATTTCAAATTATATTGAAAAATATTAAAGTCTAATTTAGACACATTAAGTATATTGTTTTTGCGTTTTGAAAATTTCAATGAGTTCTCTTGAAGATTTGGGAGTTTTAGTATTTTAGCCTCTCTTCCTAAGCTGTGTTTGTAAGTTCTCGCAGTAAAAACTGTGTGGTTCGTATTTGAACTTTTTCATGAACTTTGACATGACTAATGTATAACTAAAACTACTACTTATAGAATACTAGCTGGTGCCCGCAACTTCGTCCGCGTTGAAAAAGAAAAAAGTAGCCTATCCTGTGTCCTGTACGTCTAAATGTTTATCTACCAACTTTCATTAAAATCAGTTAATTCGTTTAAGAGTTATTGAGGCACATACATACATACATACAGAAAAAAATTCTAAAAATCATCAATTTAGTTTCAGTATCATGTATAGAGCCTATAAACACGATATCTCTGAAAACAAAGTAATTTACTCCATGACCAACCCTTACAGATTTATTATTAGTATTGATTTACATAGATTTTGAACTCGTGTCACTAAAAGTTTACAAAAGTACAAATTACGATCACATTTAAAAATGTTTAAAATGGCTATGTCTATGAGTTTAAGCTTTGAGATGTCCGTCAATTCGACACGGTACTTTCCTCAAAGCTTACGGAGAGCTTGGCACAATTTTGATGCATTAAAAAACCGGGATATTCCAAAAAAAATAATTTCTAGATCATATAGAGCTTTACATTATTTTTTATGTACACAACTGCATGCAACTTGTTGGTAAGTTGGCTATCGTCACCCATTAGCACAAGCAACGGCATTGTACTGCAAGTTAGCAGCCGATCTTAGGTTACAGGATGGGAAATCAGGAGGAGATACCGCCTTCCCCTTTCTTCCATCGATATACAGACGTACGGCTGGTTACCATCCTCATCTTGTCGAAATCCCTTCAAAGCGCTTTAAAACATTCTTTATAATACGCACTGCCAAGGTTTGGAACTACCTGCCGGCGTCTGTATTTCCGAGCTCATATAACCCAAACCTTTTCAAAGTTCGAGTGACTAGGCATCTTCTGGGTATATATTGGATATATATTGAGCTTTTTATAAACGGTTATATTAACAAAAACAAAAAATACCAAATAGTCTTTATATTAAAATTAGGAAGGAGACCATTTTAAACCGACTACAAAAAAAAAAGGAAATTATCAATTCGACCCGTATGTACGTAATATTGTCAGAATTGCACAGTTTTTGGATATGTTAGTGACTAAATTCAAAACTAAACGTACTAACTACGTACTACCAGTAGTAACTAGTAACGTGTACTAAATTTCAAAAGTGTATGTATGGATGTATGTTTGTCCACGCATATCTCAAAAATCTTGGGTATATCTTGAGCACGAAACAAAAGGGGCCTCGCTGATGCGACTTTGCCCACGTCTATATTAGACCACGCTACGCTACTGCTTATCACTTAGGGGTTTATGACCTATTTTTTAATTTTTTTTCATAAAAATCGGTCAAGCCGTTTCGGAGGAGTTTGGTTACAAACACTGTGACACAAGAATTTTATATATATCATAAATAGATAGATATAAAGGTGGAATTTTAACTATTTAATAGCGAATTACAGAAATTGGTGGAATGATTCCAGAAAATGTGTAATTACATAACGTATGATCCAAGCACGTTTGGAGTGAGGCCAGAAAAATGCGTGCATTGCCCAAAGAGCAATTTTTTCACCCTGTCTGGCGGCTCGCCACTTTGACGCCATCTCTAAAAGGGTCGTTGACTACATCCACTAAAACAATTGTTGAGTTGTGCAATGATAACACGTGATTTGAGGTGTGTTGTAATATTTTTGTTTGGGACGAATGATTTAATACATAATTGTAGATAATGTTTTTAGTAGTAAGTAGACCACATTGTTTCTTACAGAAAACCACCATGAGTTTACAGCTCATGTGTTTTGTGTTTAGATGTTTTGTTGTTCTGTGGAAGTTTCTTTCTGCTAAACATTTGCTAGACAGATTGTGCAGATTGCACGGAATCTAAAGAATAAAGAACAAACAATAAAATAAGTTAGTAAATTGAGAAAATTTAAGAAGAATCTACGAATTTACGAATTAATAAGCCAATATCATGAAAGTTAAGAAGTATAAGTACTATGGAATAATATTTGTATTAAGTAATGAATCCTAGTGGTAAAATCAGATTAAGTCTGAATAAAAAGATCATAATATCCCTAAGTTTATATGTAGTTTCTGCTAGAAATCGAACCTTGAGACATGTGACCAACGGACCAGTCACTGATTACACCAAACCGAACATCTTTATGTAACATCCCATAATCTCATGTTAAATATAATAGAATCTGTAGGAAGTTTTTTGTTTTTTTTTTTTTTTTTTTCTCAAACGCCATCTGACATTGGCACGGGCCCAATGTAATTAATATAACAGTTATGTCTTTCAAAATATCATATCAGTGCAGCAGCCGTGCAAGACGTCAAAGAAAATTAAGGGGTATTCTGTGAAAAAATATATTTATGAAAAAAATAAGTAGGCGTTTTAATGAATATGTCGGTTGGCTGATGTCATGGCACGCTAAGACATACGAGTAATTTTAACGTTATAACAGATTCTTATTTATTGAGGATACTGTGGAACTAAAATTGATATTAATTTCATTATTAATCTACTAGACATCCTAGAATAATAGACATAATTATGGGTTATTTCACATGAGTGTCTGAAAACCCATTTACCATTCCATTGTCTGCAAGCGCGTTTACACAAGATAACCTTTTAATCCTTCGAACTGTTCATTGGGAAACTATTTGAATCCAATAAATGTATTAGAGCATCTGTTTTCTGTTACAAACTGTGTACTACTAAGTACTAAAGCATTTGGTAACTCTTTTCAGTAGTCGAATAGGTATCTATTTATACAACATGCAAGCTCACGTTATTTTGGGCTAATTTTAACACTTCACTGCTGTTTGACCATTTATGTAGGTATTTATAGTAAAGTTATGTAGTTTGTCTATACTAATATAATAATAAGCTTTGACTAGTTTTTTTTGGTTGTTTGAACGCGTTAAACCCTCGAACTATCAGTTCGATTAAAAAAATTTTTTTGTTCAATTCTTGAAGTGCCGACATTCCTTTGGCAATTTAAATTAAACGGCTGGTGAAACCGCAGTACACAGCTAGTAATAAAATTAACCTGAAGAGTTTTTTTTGTTTGAACACTAAAAAAATTTGGAACAACCAGTAGGATTTAAAAAATTTCTGCATTTGATTGTAACAAATGCTTATAACCATTAGTAACCGAGGCAGTACCTACCTACATGATTACCTAATTAGTAAAATACAATGAGGATAACTGGCGGGAGCACGCGAGTTAACTAATCACACATATTTGTTTGTTTTGTTTCAGCGATGCAGATTGTGGTATGACACCGGGTTGACAAGTATCAATCCGCGAGATGTCTCAACCACCGCCAGGGCGTGGGCGCGCGCGGCCGCCCGGTCCCTCATCGCCGTCCCCACTCCACTACCGTCCACCGTCCCCATGGGCTCCGAGCCCACCACCCATCATATCTGGGCCCAGACACTCAAACGCTTTAGTGTCTCCACCACCAGTACAGCCATCACCGAAACCATTTAGGCCCCTACACTCACCACAATTTCGAGCGCATTCGCCTACACCGAGCTCCCATTTCTCCATATCCCCATACCCTATGTCTCCAACGTTGGGACAAAGTCCCGAGTACTACTACTCGTCTCCATACGAGCCGGCTCGCGAATATGACTACGCCGGAGTGCCTCTTGAACCACCGCCGCCGCCACGGCCGATGATTTACGAGGAGGACGAGGAACGAGGGCCCTCAACTGCGGAGATCATAGCCAACCAGTCTCAGGAGGGCTACGTAGACGAGAAGCTTGCAGAGTATCAAGCAACGATTCAATTATTACAAGGTAAATTTTCACTGTTTAATTAATTATTTTTAAAACCCCAATACGGTAAAAATGGTATTAGAGGTCGTCATAAGATAATTGTAAAACCTTTTGCCTTCCACTTTTAGATCTCGTATATTTTTAGTGGCTATTTTCTGCTATTTTTAGGAGATTCATAAAAAAATTAACACCAATTTGAACTTGTGAACTAGACTAGTAGCGATATATTTAATTTAGAAATAAATCTTAATAAATATAAAATATTCTTAAAAAATATTTTTTTCCACTTTTTTCAGATTTCCTAATTTTAGGGTGTTGTAAAACAATATATTGAATTTAGAACATTAATTCGATACTTCCTTATTTTAGAACGAAATTGGCATCAAATAAACTCTATCAAGTTGCTGTATCAGTGTGTCATGCCTTTATATTCGCTTGAGTCACGGCCCAAACATCTGTTCAGATTTGTGGGGTATGGTTCAATAAGAAGCGGAATCAGAGCTAAGAGGAAAAAAGAAATTTAAAAAGTTTTCTGTGTGGTTTTAAACTTATACTTCAAAAAAAAATTATTAATACTACCACCAACCGATATAGTAGAAGTACGAAAGAGGTAGAACGAATGACAATAACTAGCGGTTTTTAATATACCAATGTTGACTTTTTTAGTGAATTAGATTATAGATACATCCGCTACATTGGCCAAGGCTCAATCGAACTTCCTGTCGCATTAAACTTTCAAATGTTTTAACTTTTATTTCAACAGTTATTATATTTATATAATAATAAATAGATTTTTCTTTATTTAACAAAAATTTGCTTTTCATTAAATTGACTAAAAAATTTAGTTTTGGAAAATTTTTACTATTTTTTTCCGCTGTTAAATAATTTCTTCATCTAAGCAATTTTATTCAAATCCCGCTTCCACCGTGACCACTTCTCAATTAGATAGTTGAAGTCTTTATGAGGTTAGTGTATTTTGTATTGAAATGCGTTAGAGTCGCATCGGGACGGCCGACCCGATGCAACTCTATGGACGTAGTTTCATACAAAAATAAGGCAAGCGTATTTATGCGATGCGATGCGATGCGAAGCGAACCGACGCGCTCCGCCTAGTCGACACCCACCTTAGGGTGTTTCAGGGTGCTGTTTAGAATATTCGGACACACATTTAGCTTTGACTTTTCCATTTTCTCTTACATAATTACTCTAAGAGCTTTTACTATACTGGTAATAATCTTAGGAAATAGCATAGAGCTCTACGTATTGAAAATATAAAAGTATTTTTATTAAACTACAATATTTCTTGTAAAATTACTATACATTTTAAATAAGAGTATAATATATTTAAAAAATATATCTCGTAGATTTGAAAAGGACATGTTTATTATAATATCTGACAGTGATTACTTTTGAAAATATTTTTTTTAAATGTACACAATTTTCAAATATTTTTTTATGAAATACCCAGCGCCTTGGTTCGAGTGGTTCGATTCCCTGGAACTTTTCAAAGTTGGCTCAGGTCTTGATAAATTTTGTTTTTCAAGTAGCCACCTACCATCATATAAATCGTCAGTCAGCTTGCTAACCTTATAAAAAAAAAGTATTAAGAGCGAGAAAGCTAACTAAAAGTGTAGAACTGTTTTCAAGTAGGTATAAGTTTCACGAGTAAGCTTACTTATAGCTTAAGTAAGCGGATGGAATTTTGAATTTGACAGTGATATAAGTTTTTATGATGAAAAATGAGCATTAGATTAGTATAATAACGGTAGGTACGTAGTTGAGTATGAATATAGAAAATTTCGACATCCGCCCTAAATCGGCTTGTATCACGCGATCGGTTTTAAGTTAACGGAAATATTGGTATCAACAAACGAAACTGTATTTCGTGTAATCGAATTGTTGGATCAAAGTTTACGTTTACCGTTCGTTGCGTTATTCAATATTTCCTCGATTAAAAACAAATTTAGTCGGCTTAAATAGGTCACAATGGTTGGAATATTTCGACTCGTGAAGACTTCGTCGCCATTTTGCCATGTGTACGAGAAATTTTTTGGTGAAAGTTGTAATATTTCTGAATATTCGAAACCTTTACATAGTATGTATGTATAACATACAGTCGCTTCCCGCTGTCTGTCCCTATGTATGTTTCACTAATGGAAAAAGCATTAAACGAGGAAAGTTTTGTATATAATTAAAAAAAAAAAAATTTACTCCAATGAAACCTACAGCGGGTCACTATAGTATGATATATTTAAAAAAATATGTATAAGATATTTTTCAATGTAATAAATATTATAAATATATTCATATTTTAATAAAACTTTATTATGATTTCAACTAACTTTAACTTGCCACTCAGAGGTGATGATCACATTGACCACTCTTTTAAAATTAACCAGGAAAACTGTGATCGAAATTAAAAACAAACTAAAAATCAAAATTTATTTTATTAATTTCGCATAAATAATATTTTTTTTTAATAAATTTCATAAAATTTAATAATATAATAATTATATGCCCACATGTTTTTTTTTTCTGTAAAATACTCCAGGAAATACCAAGAGCCCAAGAGGGGATTTCTGGAGTTACTCGAGCGCGTCAGATTAAACTATGGTAGATTAATTACATGCTGAAAAGTGTGCATTTTAATAATCTAACGATTTGGTTGGTGAGGTTGGCGGGGGGGTGGTCAAATTTTAAATACAACTCGAGCGCGTCAGATTTTCAGAGGGGATGTTAAGTGAACCTAAACTAAGCTCCCATTTAAAATTCAGACGATTCGGATACGTTTAGTTTAGAACGACAAGCGCATTATGCAGCCGATTGCAAATCAAATCGTTCGAAGTAATGAGAGTGAACTTTTCATGTCTGTTTAAATTTATGCTTCGAGTACTGAGCCGAGTTGGTTGTACGCCAACAGTGTTAATTTTGTAGGCGTTCGTTCTTGTAGCGGATGTCAATCAAAGTAAACAGAAACGCGAGGACAATAGAATTAATCTTGTTTCGCCTGTTAGTTGAACACGTTTTACGAACACCCTAGTTACAGCAATACCAGAGTAGAATTTTGTGTACGGTCGACGTTGCAAGGATTCATTTAAAGCACCCTTTTTTTAAGAGCGGGTATAAAGAGAAATAGCCAATCCTAGATTTGAATTTTATCTAAGTAAACAAAGTCTAATTTAATTAATTTTTTTAAATAGATAAATACATTATAAATGAAAGTGACGACTGTAACAGAAAACATAATATAATTAAAATTTCTCTATAGAAAAAAATCACCAAGTGAGCTCTCATTTCCATCGATTTTAGTTTTATTTTCAAAATGACCCACATTACAAAGCTAAAAGTGTATCAGTAATCTCACTTCACAGATTATCTAATGCTTTATGTATCATTTTTTTATTTGATATTGTAGTTTACGAATAATTAATATTTAATACTTTTGGCACTTATAACATTTTTATTGAGCGAGATGCGCTATCTTCCGTCGCATGTTGTGCGTAGTTCTACGTATTTTGTGTCACTGTCATGTCCAAGAGGCCACGCGGGTAAAATTACAAATTTTGTTTGCTTTATACGCACTCTTAACGTTGGGAAATCTTCTTGGGTACTTGGCAGTGTAGGGAACACTGTGGGGTTATGCCGGATTCGTACCGGCTAAAACCCAATGACTTTGTAGCGCGGTCGTTGTTGGGCGGGGTCTCGGGGACGTTATGACACGACTTCGGTGCCCCGCCACGGCTATCCAGCGCGGGGAGGGTTACGCTCCCTCTCAGAACACCCGAAACTTTGTTTTATATCGATATTTTGTTTCCTAGGAAAGACATTGCCTTGACATCGTTTTTTCCTAGGAAAACAGTGCTAAAAATAATACGTCCTCTATGTTTGTTTGTTTCGTTCCAGTGTTAGTTGTTATAGTAATTATAATTATCCTAATTTTGCCTACATGAAAATATCTTAGGCGCATTTAATTTTGTTCAAAGAAGATTGGAATCTATATTAGAAATGAAATAACACTAGCAGAAAATAAATGCATTTAATTATTGTAATAATTATTGTACTCGTATACACTTAAAAATGTGCGTATGTCAACTCCGACGCACGTCTGGAGTTTACGAACGATAAATAAATAAATATAATTAAAACATATCAATATAATATATTTCATACCCCGGGTTTATATGATACTAGCTGGCGCCCGCGATTTCGTCCGCGTTGAAAAAGAAAAAAGTAGCCTATCCTTTATCCTGTACGTCTAAATGTTTATTTACCAAGTTTCATGAAAGTCAGTTAATTCGTTCAAGAATTATGGAGGAACATACATACATACATAACAATAGCTACACTTACAGATTTATTATTAGTTTTGATGATTTTGACGTTCTCATGGCTAAAATGCGTCCTGTCTCACACAGCACAAAGCGCGGGAAGAGCAGTCGAGTGAGATGCACAATGATTCATATACCAAAAATAAAATCATAAACAGACCCTCGGGCAAAAACTCTTTTTGACAAAACTACTGCATATATCTATTTCGTGTAAAGTTATTTCAACTCTTGAATAAATAATCAATGTTTATAGGCAAAGTATTTTGGAATTATTGTACACTAGAGTGACATATTCACCCTCAAAGTTGCATTAAAACTTGTGTTAAAATATGGATTTTTCAAGGATCATATCTTTTAAATTAATACTTTTTTTTAAGATTGTATGCCTAGAAACCTAGTTAATGACGAGATAAATCGGTATCATGCTTACTTTTGTAAATTAAACATAAACCAGCGGAGTAATTAGCTTTCTACGTTTGTATGGAGGAAAGCTGACTTGTATTACCTTAAGGAGTAAACTCCAATAAAATTTGATTTAAATAAAATTTGCCTTACCAATGAAGATATGTATCTACTTAACATTCACACTTGAAAGTTCTAAACAACCGTCCACTCCACAAAGCGATTTATACTCTGTGGTCGTCCAAAATAAACATTTTTTGAATGTATCTCGTATCTCGTATGTGAAATAATGTCGGTTGTAACACTGAAACTGGCAGAGTGTTGTATGAGATCATACACCTTGTTCTAGATTCGAATGCGGATGTGAGTTTGTGACGTTAGTTTCCGGACATTTTTTCTATGGGTCTAGAAGATTCTTTAAACCAATACTGTGCCGTGTATTGGTTTATTAATTTACCTATTTTTACCCCTCACATTGAAAAGAGGCATGTGCCCACGATGAAACTTGCAATGCAATAAAATTTCCAAAAAATTTCAACAATGCTTTCATAAGTAAGTAAATACTTTTATTTGAAATTTGACTAAAGTTAGGAGTTTAGGAGAAATGTCTTTGGTTCTCTATTACGAAAGATATGAACTTTTTCTATAATAATAAATATATGTTCTGTGTGTGAACTCCTAAACGGCTGGACCGATTTTAATTCTGTCTACACTTATGGATAGAAGGATAATCAGGAATGGTTTGTATGTAAAAAAAAAATTGATCGCGGACGAAGTCGCGGGCACCTTACCCCTAAGTGATAAGGCTGGCCCACCCCAAAACTTTTTTTGGCAAAACAACGTTTGCCAGGTCAGGTAGTAATTTATAACTTTTATAACATCGTAATAAAAAAAAGGAAAATAAATCACCTGGTTTGTTAGTAACAGCTCAGATTAAAGGTAAAAGGTTAATCTAGGAGATCAGTAACACGACTTGTAGGTACTTAACCTACAAGTCGTGTTACTAAACCATCACAATATAATTAAAGACTTTTTGCTTTTTAAAATTAACTGTACACCTTTTTCAACTTTTTATTTTAATGTCTTAATGTTGTAGTCGCTCTTAATGTCTTAATGTCTGTAGTCATTCATATGGTCCTTCATCAACGCAAAAAAACGAGAAAACCCAAAAATGCGACATATCACCTTCATCCAATCACGTCTTCAATTCTCAAAAGTTCAAAAGGAAATCCTTGACAGCCACGAACGTTATCTCTAAAAAGTGTACAATTAAATGCGACAAGACAATTCAATCGAGAGAGTTGTCCGCTACCGCAGTCTGCCAATGTGGAAGGCGCCGGCGCCCCCCTCCCCTCAATGTCTGCTGGCCAGTAGCCAGTAGCCAGGCAGACGCTACCTTGATCAACTCCCATTCAATGGAAGAAAAGATATTTTCCAAGTCAATAGTGTACTTTTGTTTAACTGTATTCTATGTCTAGACTTTTAGAATTTTAACTGAGGTTCAGCAATATTTATGAAGGATAAACAAGAGGTTTTTTTTTTTAATCTATTTCACAAATTTTCTTCTAATGTATATTAGATATATTAACTACTAGCTGGTGCCCGCGACTTTTTCCGCGTTCTGGATGAAAGGTACTCTATGTTCTTTCTGGTGTCCCAGACAACGTGCGCAAAATTACTTGGTAAACGATCACCAGTAGTTTTTGCGTGAAAGAGTAACAAACATCTATACGAACTTTCGCATTTATAATATTAGTACCGATAGGCTATGTTACTCGCTGATAATAAGCTTCCCAACAGTGAAAGAATTTTTCAAATCGGTTCAGTATTTTCGGAGCCTATTGCATCAAACAAACAAACAATTAAATCTTTCCTCTATAATATTAAGTAGATTTGATTAGAATAGACTAACACAAATGCCACAAATGCTCACAAGGAGCTCGTTTTCAATATTGATTTTTTGTTTGTCGCGTCCGCTTCCAATTTGTCTAATTCCCTACCAACAGATGTATTCGTACCAACTGTCCAATCCTATGACATCAATATTAACATAATAATTCCCGCAACATACGATCTTGCCCCAAATACGTTTGTCACAGCTGATCCCAATCCATTAGACGTCAGACGCCCACATGACTCCAATTTGCGTCATGATTACTGCTATCGAACAGATTTTACGATTTGGAGAAATTTTGATCGCAGATTTGATCACATGGCTAAAATTTGAGTTACCTACTCTTCTTAATTCTGAAACTGTTAATCTTTCATCCTATTATATGGCATACGTATGTGAAAAAACATTAAGAAAAGTCTTTCCAAGTACTTTCTAGTGTCACCTCTGGTGCAATGCAAAATATAGTTTCAGTCCTAAATCGGGCTTCAAGAGCCCGTGTTATGAAAATTTATGGGAGTAAAATCAAATGTCACATGTCACACGTTACGCGTTGCAGGCTTCATATGCTTCAATACTTCATTCATTATATTTATTAAATTATTTATTTATCATTCGTAAGGAGTAAACTCCAGTCGTGCGTCGGAGCTGACACACTTTTTTTTTTCAAGAATAAAATACACAGGATTATTCTGCCTTTGGAGCAAGGCGTTTGGTTAAACCATTTGACCGTTCCGTTGCACACGAGCATAGAATACTTTAAATAAAGATGAGTGATACTAAATTTATAGAATGTATTTATAGATCGCGTATCGCACGCTCGGAACGCTACGTGGGTTTTTGATAAATCTAATTTCGTTGTAAGTGGGTTTCTGTCCTGTCGTCAAGAGTCAAGACGAGCCCTTGTTCCGTGACCGAGATAGTAGGAACAAATGGGACCATCGTTAACGCTATATATGCCAACCATACACAACTCTATTTTTATTCGCGGGCCATCGTCTTATTTTGTTGAGCAATATTTTCCATACGCTTAACTGTCAATCTATCTATCACTAGCCGATGCCCGACTTCGTCCGCATTGAAAAAGAAAAAAGCAGCCTATCATGTGTCCTTTACAGTAACATTTAGTTTTTGTTCCATTCCAATCGGTTTATAGCGGACAGAGCTAGTTTTAAATAAAAGTATAAAAAACTCCTTAATCGTCTACAATTCTTGCCCTTTTTATGTCGTTTCTTGAAAGTCCCAAAGAACATTCAAATAATTAATTCAGATTCAGATTAATTCAGATAAATATGAATACATTAAGTCGAACCCGCATCAAATTTAGTTGACCAAAGGTAGTAGTACCTACTACCTAAATCATTTTACAAAATAGGTCAAATAGGTGCTCGAATTGAGCTATTCAACGTAAACGAACATGTCCAGAAGCGAGGTCAATGTCCCACAATATCGTTTAAAATATACGTTTCAGAGGAAACAGTTTGAAACGTCAGCTACTAGAATTCGGTCAGCGACCAACGCGATCACAGACGCGCGCTATTCTCACTTTGGACTTTTCGAATGATTTCACTCTACTTGGAAACTAAGTATATTACATTCACTTACTACGGTCTGTTTTTTAATCTCAGACAAAAATGACAATGACATTAATGATACCATGAAATGACATGAAGTGTATGTAATGCATGTCAAATGTAATGCCATTTTGTCTCTGAGATTAAAAAACAAACTACATTACTATAATATACTATACTTAGCGCGTCTTTCACCAACTACAAGTGAAGTGTTGATTAGTTATTTTAAAAATAATTTTCTGTTTTATTGAATTATGCACTCGGTTTACTGCATCATTCGACAGGCGAATTTTTTTATTATTTTCTATTTAATGTTTGGGACGATTACCGTACAAACAAAGGTACATCAGCTAAATTATTCCCGGTGACAGGTGACTTTAAGTGACGGTTTAGCCTACTTGACGTTGGTGAAAGAGGAGCTTACAATAGCTACTATACTATACTTAGCGCCTCTTTCACCAACTACAAGTAAAGTGTTGATTAGTTACTTTTAGAAATCATTTTCTGTTTTATTGAATTATCCACTCGGTTTACTGCATCATTCGACAGGCGAATTTTTTTATTATTTTCTATTTAATGTTTTGGACGTTTACAGTACAAACTATCAGCTAAATTATTCCCAGTGACAGGTGACTTTAAGTGACGGTTTAGGCTACTTGACGTTGGTGAAAGAGGCGCTTATTATACTATACTATACTATACTATACTATACTATACTATACTATACTATACTATACTATACTATACTATACTATACTATACTATACTATACTATACTATACTATACTATACTATACTATACTATACTATACTATACTATACTATACTATACTATACTATACTATACTATACTATACTATACTATATTATACTTAGGTATATACTGTACTTACTATATTACATACAATACTATACCTACACTTACTACTGTACAGAGTTATCATTAGTTGAAATTATACCTTTATGAGTATTGATATTGATTTATATAAAGATTATCACTAATCTTATCAATGTTAGTTTCATTAAGTGCTCACGCACTTAATGAAACTGACATTGCGCGTTGTGCAAATTGACTTATATGACATTCGATTGCAGCGACCTTTGGCTGGCGGATTTTTAATGGCAACCAAGAAGTACGTACTATTTCGGGTAGATGGCGCTTATTTCATAAAATTAAACGCAACTGAGAGTGTCGGTCACAGAGTGTGACGATGCGAGTTCACTTTTCCTTCCTAATACCAAAAGTGCCCAATGCGACTAAAGAAGTTTTCAAAGGTAATCTTCCGTTTAAAACGATAAATTGAAGTTTCCTCTAAATTTTCTTTTGCATAAAAAACAAAAATAGCTTATTTGTGGAGATGACTGACAGAAAAAATAAACAACTTGACATTTGGCTGCCGCTTTGCGTGCTATTGTGCGTTCCATAATTCGATGGAGTAATTTGACATTTCCTGTGTTGCAGGTTTTTGACCATAAAAAAAATAGTGATGTGACCTAATCGGACTTTTAAAAAAACTTAATACGGTTTTTTAAAACCGTAATCAATGCTTTATACAACATTAGTTAGTTTACAATTAATATTAATTAGTATTTAATCGTTTAAATTATATTTTTAGCAAAGTCCGTTCTATAAGTCGCAATTCTTTTCGATTATTATAATTTTTAAGTTGAGAATATTTTCATAGGTGACATAAAATTCTAGAAAAAACAATAACTATGATGCATTATACTATTTTTTATTTGACTTCACATATAAATTGTGAATTGTTTTTTTATTCATTTCAAATCGACTAGGTCATTAGTGAACCTGCTTTAATCGAAATTCAAACCTTAAAATAACAATAATACGAATGTTATCAATAAAACAAGATCAAAAATATTTTTACCGTAAAATATTATAACTATTCAACCAAAACCGATATTAGTTCAGCACAACGGAGAAAACGTTGGCAACATTATTTTAAATGTTACATTACATAATCAAATTTGACATTAGGATCTGTCAAATTACACCATCCATCGAACGCACTGTAGTCACACAGATTAGTTTATTTTCAACAAGAATACAGAAAAACGACATTGGAATTTAAATGTGTGCATTAGGAGTGAGCAATTATATAATTAGAGTGATTTGAGAGATGTCTGTATGGACAAAATTAGAAATAGAAATATTATGTCTGCTGTTGCATTAGCCTAACGCTCAGTGGACGCTCTTTTTGAGCATAGTGGCGGGGCGTGCAGCGTGTAAGACAAACACATGCGTGTGAAGTGTCCTAAAGTATAATATAATACTTTATATTATACTTTAGTTATACTTTAGTTATACTTTAGGACACTTCACTTACTTTAGGAATTTTATTATTTCTTTAGGACTTTTAATTAAGTACATATATAAATTAAATTGAGTGACGTGACGGCCGACCGGGCGGTGGGCAGAGCGTTGTTTGCTTTCGATTTTCGATGGAGCGTCGGCGCCAGCGTTCAAATCAGAGTTGGTCTTTTAATGGCGTTGTTTTTCGAATATATCGGGAATGCATAAAAACTTTTTAACAAAAAATTAAACCGCCGAAAAAATTGATTTCTTTTTCGTCGGTTGAAAATACGTAAACCTGAAATACTCGTATGGTTAATCTATTTTTAAATTTTTTATAAAAATAAAGTAATCAAGGCAAAATAAAGGATGAAATTTGCAAAAAATAAATCTATTTTATTAAATAAATGTTCAATAAAAAATATGAAATTGTAACTTCACGCATACAAAATGAATAGGAAAAGGCAGAAAGAACCTTTATTGTTTTGTTCATTTGCATTTTATTGCCTTGTTAGCCTTGGCATTGAGATACTGATGTCATAAGTTGCATCTTTAAAATGCATTTATTTATAAATAAGTATCCATAAAAAACGTAGGTATCATTATACTCGTCTCAGGTACGTTTTACAAAGTTTCTAAACGTCTAATTATTCTAAAATCCTTTTCGTAGCCCACAAAATTTTATGCAATATTTACTAAGTAAATACGTCAGTTTATTTATTCAAAGCATTTATCTCTAAAGTTTTCGTTTATTTATTTATTTAGAGTATTTTGTATCCTTTAGAAAAAAGCAGTTTCTAAAATAATTCTTAGATCTGTACGTATGTATATGTACCCAAAACCCATAATAGTTAAGTATGTTTTTATTATTAAGATCCCGCCAACATTTCCTTTCACTGATCGTGCTCGGAGCTCAGCTTTAGTCACGTTCCGCTCCAGAATAGGAAGTGGGAACCAAGATTGCTGGGGACGTAATATATCCGTACTAATCCTTACTAATATTATAAATGCGAAAGTTTGTATGGATATTTGTTACTCTCTCACACAAAAACTACTGGTGATCGGTTACCAAGAAAATTTGCATACACGTTGTCTGGAACACCAGAAAGGACATAGGGTATCAATACTAATAATAAATCTGTTAGGGTCGGTCATGGAGTAAATTACTTTGTTTTCAGAGATATCGTGTTTATAGGCTCTATACATGACACTGAAACTAAATTGACCATTTTTAGAATTTTTTTCTGTATATATGTATGTTCCTCCATAACTCTTAAACGAAACTGATTTTCATGAAACTTGGTAGATAAATATTTAGACGTACAGGACACAGGATAGGCTACTTTTTTCATTTTCAACGCGGACGAAGTCGCGGGCTCCAGCTAGTATTTTAAAAAGTTACGCGGGCGAAGTAGCGTGCAGCAGCTAGTATGTGAATATATTTTCTGTGTAGTAGTTCGAAAAAAGAATAAATGTTAATTCAGTGTAGAATGATTTATGATTAACATTTTTGGGCAACCCTGTTGCAAGGCATAGCCTTTGGCTTGCTTGATGCAGCTGCTGATATTTCGTTCGTGTCTACTTAGTTTACTAGAAGTGAATAGAATTGCTACCAACACGGTCGAGGACGCGAGCATCAGCACTTTGTGATACGGGAAATTGCACAAGATTGTTTGACTGAAGTGACTGAACGTAGATGAACGACTAAGGAGAATTTGGCTTATATTTTAAGGACACTTTTATATTATACAAGACATCATAAGGTCTCTTGCGTCGCGATTCACGATGCATTGTGATGCACTTATACACGATAATTTGCTGCCAGAAGGTATATTTATTTAATACCAGCGACCCGCTCCCGGCTTCGCCCCGGGGTACTTTTTTTTACGTAAAATATTCCCTGATTATCCCTCTATTCATGAGTGAAGACAGAATTAAAATCGGTCCAGCCGTTCTCGAGTTTTGCGCTTAACAACACATTTACTTAGTGATTCATTAATTTTTATTTATAAAGACTAGTAGGTGCCCGCGAATTCGTCCGCGTCCGATTGCTACCAAACTTCACAGGATCATCCGCTGGACTTATCTGAAGGTTGTCTGAAAATTTAATCAAAATCGGTTCAGCCAGTTCAGTGGTTTCGGAGTCCATAGGGAATATACATATGTACACACACATCGCCTTATTTTATATATTACTAGCTGGTTCCCGCGACTTCGCCCGCGTTAAAAGTAAGGGATGTGTAGCGCCTGACTAAATGTGTAAAGCAATATCGCCCCTTCCCATTAAAAGTGTTTATACACTATATACTACTGTTTATATACTAGATTATTCTCAAAACCTACTAATTTTACAGGAGAGCGTTTTAAAGATTCAACGTGTAATAGTTTTAATAATAATGAGCTCTTCAATGTTTATTTTTTATATTTGGCTAGGTACGTTATCTAGCTTACAAAGTAATTTAAAACTATTATATTTTTTGCTACATAGTAGTCAAAACAAGGCTTAGAAAAATAATCGTTTTGAGTTTAAATACATAGTTTTGATGAAAACCATAAGGCAGTATTATTCATTATTCTATCACAAAAACTGTACAATTACCTAATTATACAATTTTGAACGGAATATTGATTAAAATTTTGCAAAATATTTAAAGCAATAAGTGTGTATTATTTTGAGATTGTATAATATTAATGAAAAAGAATGCTTACTTTTGCCTAAAATTTTCGTTTTTGAATACTTTTTGAACTGCTCGGTCGCTTGATCGTAACTAAAAATTACATACTTCGGCCAATTTAAAACTATACATAGCGCTCTCTTATTTTTAGTAGATAGCTGGTGCCCGCGACCTCGCCCGCGTTGAAAATTATATACCAAAACCTTCCTCTTGAATCACTCTATCTATTAAAAAAAAGCATCAAAATCCGTTGCCTAGTTTTAAAGATCTAAGCATATACGTAGGGACAGACAGACAGCGGAAAGAGAATTTATTTTATACTATGTAGTGATATAGATATAGATATTAAAAAAACTACAAAGTCATGCTATATTATGCCAGTACTGTCAACAAGAAATGCAGATTAAAAAAATAATAATGTCAATCTGTCATCTTTTCCGTACATCTGTCGCATTGACTGTCATCTGCCTCTTTATGAGTGTTTAATTACTTCCAACCGATATAAAATTTTAGATAAAATGGCTCTTAGGAAAAGTGCTCCTCTATATAATTTGAGCAAGTGGGCGTACGGATTGGCCGGCTTCAATAGATACGGCCTGATGCGTGATGATTGTCTCTATGAAAACGAAGACGTCAAGGAGGCACTGAGACGTATCCCACAGGAAGTGATCGATGAAAGAAATTACAGACTAGTGCGAGCTACACAACTGAGTATTCAGAAAACCCTTTTGCCCAAGGAAGAGTGGACTAAGTTCGAAGAAGACAAGCTTTATCTGACTCCCGTTGTGAAGGAAGTTGTGAAGGAGAGGAAAGAAAGGGAAAAATGGGAGAGTACATTTTAATAAAATGAAAGTATTCTGTGGACATTAAAACTTGCAATGAGTTACCGTTCTTTTTAATTTGTGTTTTATGTAGTTCTTATATACACTAGGTAGGCGACGATCGCCGCAATTAAAATTTGATATTACAATAAATATTGATATACAATAGCTTTAAATGTAAAAACGTGAAAAATAACCCTTATTTCCCATGATTCCTCTTATAGTCCCTCGTAAGGTACAAAGGAACAAAAATGACTGTGATCCCCTTATTCAAATAACTCTCATTCGTTATTAGATCTAAATTGGTCGCAATCTTGCAATATAGGTATAAATTTTATTGTAAATATTTAATCTTCAACGACATGGATTTAAAAAAAAAAGAAATATCTATGGCAGACATAATAAATAAATGCAGTATCTTGACGCCCACACGCATACTCGAGTCCAGGGTCCGTACAATGGAGATAGTCTGGAAACCGGTCTAACTAGCCGAGCTAGAAATCTGAAACCATTGTAAGGCGCACAGTACTAGGTCACATTATGAATCTGGTTCATGTTTTAAAAGAAGCTACTTATTTTAAATTTGTCTATAATTTTTTTATTCACTTGCTGTTGCCAGCAACTTTGTTCGCATGTCTCTTAATCTTAATTCTTAAGGTATGAAAATAAGAGAAAAGTTATACTTAGAAGCTGAAAGAAGCTACTTTTAATTCCGAAATTAAAGTTTCCGAAGGAAATCGTTTCAACGGAATTCTATGCGTACGAAGTGTCGGGCAAAAACTAGACAAACAAACTAGACAAATAATATCCTTATTCCAATCAAAGTCAGTAACTTTATTATTGGTCAACTTATAAAATGGTTTCGTCAGTGTGTTCTAAGAAATAAATCAGCGCCATCTAACTATTTTCTCTAAATTCTAACAATCAATTGAAACAGAACTATTTTCATCAATTAAATATTAATTGATGAAAATAGTTAGTTAGTTAAGTTTAGTTAACCAAGAAGATCATCAACAGAGAATTAAGAAGAATCATCAAAATGTTTCGAAAACAATTTTAAATTTTTAAAAAATAGATCAAAATTATGATGTAAGGGGATGATGAGATTAAAACTTAGTGGTACCTAGGTAAGTTAAATAGTAACTGGGATAGGTATGTCAATGTCATAGACAAGATGACGTAAATTCGTTCTATTTCAAGAGCATTGTACTCGCAATATCTTTATTATAATATTATACAATAAAAGCCCTATCACTGTGCCACGCCCACGAGTGCATTTCATTACCTTATAAGTCTACTTACAAAATGCAGTAACGCGAGCAAATAACCTCTATTATCTAAGAAATAAAGTTAAAAGTGCAACGAAATAACTGCAAAAAACTTGGCTAAACTGAAGTTCGCTGACCTCTCAGACGCCATATTGTTACGTGCCAGCTTACTGCGGCGAATTCTTGTAAAAAAATTTTTGAATTAAATAATGTTTTGACTGCGTGGGCACACTGCGTTTCGCAGTCATAAATTGAGCAGCCCGTCTGGCAGCGCAGTAACCACTACTTCACAGAAGATCACCGTGAAATAACAGTACGTGTGCGTAACGGAGCCTATTCTTACCAAGGTGAGCAGATCAATAGCAGATCTTGTGGCATTGCTTGTCATAATAGATGACGGTAACCACCTACCATCAAGGGTTTTGTCAGTTTGCCTAAATCATAGATTTAGTATTACTACCGACAGTAGATCTATGGCCCAAATAATATATCGTTTTTGCTTATCCGTCTGAAAATAATACCTTTACTAAAATTATCTTAAGTTGTTTTTTTATAAAGGGTCAAAATTTTTATACTTTCGAAGTCTCCATAGTTCCATTTATTTGAATATTTTTATAAGCTCGATCTAATGGGAAAAAAATACTCACTAGGCCCATCATGGATCTAGCGAATGGATCCAGTGAGAATGATTCTGCCTGCCGACCTTTATAGTTTTTTAATATATATGTCATAATAATCTAATACAATTTACTTAAATTTTGTGAAAGTTGGATTCAGCTTAAAAGATAAGATAATTCATAACGATATGCCGACGAAGTTACCATATACTTAAGTACATATTTATAACCTCATAATAGGAGAAAAGGTTACTATATTTTTTACCTGTGGTCTGTGGTTTCAAATAAAATACAATAACGCTTATTCCCACTAGTTCTGTCCTGTATTTCTGTACACAGAACTTCTTTAAACAAAACTATGTAATGTAATTGGAAAAATATATCTCATTTAGTTCTAAATTCATAGATGGCGTTAGTGGGTCCGTTTAACTCTAATTTATTTAGTTAGGTATCTTCGCTCGATTCGACGTTAAGAGGCGTATACTAAAATAGAAATCTCAATTGCAAAGCGTTCTAATAATATTGCAGTATTTTATTTGCATGTTCAAATGGAAGGATCCAGGCATGCGTCCATGTAACTCGAGCCCACATTCTTGCCTTTTAAACTAGTATTTGTTCACAGAGACCTAAATGCTTTTTTTTAAACATGTCTTTATTGGGTCTCTGGTTTTTTATGTTAAGAAAATGGGGCTATGGCTGTCCTGAAAATTTTGTAAGTTGTTCAATAGTGTGAAAAGTAACAAACCTACGCTTTCTATTTTTGATGATAAAATGTACACATGTAACACTAGTACGCCATAGGAATGTTCTCTGGGATCCATTTCTCACGCACCGAAACACAACAGCATTCGTGCTGTTATTATAAGGTGTTCTCCTGTAGGAGGGTGGTTACTGCTGCCAGCCAGGCGTTCTGTCCAATTTATGATTGTGATACCTATACTTTTACAGTATTTAAATTTATGGATATAAATATTTTTTGCTAAATTCTCTGCTACTGTATTTAAAAATCCGTAGGCTGTTAGATATTTGTTTTATAAAGGACTTATAAAAATAAACTTTCACATTAAAAATTAATAAAAGATATTAACTTATAAATGACTTACCTATAAACATTTTTTGAAAATAATTCCTTGACTCTATAAAATATATTTTGAAATAAAGCCAATTCAGTTATGTTTACAAGAATTTTATTGTTAGTTAAATTGAAATTGAACAATAATTGTTTCTTGTAAATAAATTAGTATTTCCATTTTGTTGAAATTACCAAACAAATCAAATTTAGTTGAAATTTTCAACTGCACGCAACTGACTTAGCATTTCGACAAAGCCCATTAGAGAAATTTCTTAATAACTAAACCGATGCGCCCCGGCTTTGTTCGGATGCTAAGTATTGAGAGATTTAATATGCAAAATAATGCGAAATGAAATTACCTATCTACAATACATAAATCTTTATCTCTATACAGTGGCGTAGCTTGCATAGGTGGCACCCGGTGCGGATATTGTAGGTGTCACCCCAAAATCAATCAAAAAGTAATAATTATTTATGTTTTATTAAAATATTACAAATTAGCGGCTCGTCTTGGCTTCGCACGGGTGGACATTTATTTTTTTAAAAATGTGTGTTAAAAGCCCTGAAAGTTTCAAGGTGCTGTGATTTATTTTTCTTAGGGCATTAAGAATGTTTAAAATTATCATTTTTGCTGATAATCAAGAAATCGGGCAATTTTTCATTTTTTATCCCTCAATTTGAGTTTAAATGGTTTTTTTAGTATATTAGTTTTTTTAGTGATTTTTTAGTATAGTAATAGATAGTATATTTTGCTGAAAGAAGACTTTATTTTATTTTTAAAAGTTAGTAATACTGCATTCTAAAAATTACGTCGTCGCGTCGTCGGCAATAAATAAGATTCTTGAAATTTAAATCAAACATTTTACGTTATTTCTTTCTTTTAAGATACTATGTTACTTAAGAAGAATTATTATTTTTTGTCCATTCTTTCGATTGGCATCATAAAATACGGGTGATTATTTTTTCCACATTTAAATCGGTTCGATTCCCAGACTAAGCAAGTAATTTTTAGAAAATCTTTGAATGCAGTATTACTAACTTTTAAAAATAACATAAAGTCTTCTTTCAGCAAAATATCTCATCTACGATATTTAAGGTACTTTCCCTTCATGTCGCATAGTCTTGGGACGCCTTGTATAGGTCAAAAAATTACGTGTCACATGTTTGAGGCCAATGAACTCCTAAACTACTGAACCAATTTTGATAAAACTTCGTAACTAAGTGTAATTTGGTCCAACTTAAAAAATAGGATAGTTTTTATTTGAACCCGAGCGAAGCCGGGAGCGTGTAGCTATGCATAATGTTCAATTCAACGACTTTCATACAAAAATCAGCTGTTGTATAAGCATCTCTTGTCTACGCCATTGTAAAAGTATTGGTGTCTCTTTTCCGCACGGCAACAGGCCAAAGCCCTTTGATGCCCTTGGCTCGTGCCCTCAATTCGAGAGCCCACCAGACTGTAACCTATTTTTCGCCCTTCCTAATTTTAGGGGTCAAAACGTATCTGCGTCACAATATCTTTGTCATTAAAATATTTATGTGGAGGTATTTCTTGTACAGATAACTACTTTTTCCAACAATAAAATTTTAATTATTCTTATAGGAAAATGGTTTATATATTACCTATTTTCTGTGTACACGTAGGTATAATAAGCTTGCCTGCAAGCGGTTAATAAATAGGTCACGAATAACAAAGAGCAAACACAGAGAAACGCTCTATACAAAGTGAGAGTATACCTACTTGCTGTAAGACAAGTATAAATGATTTTATTTAATACAGATTACAGACAAAGGCAAATTCAATAGATAGTAAAATGGTTTGTCTATATCTTCTATACCTACTTATGTACCGTATCTTTCATGTCGTCTCTAATAAAGTAATGTTATTGTATTTCGATGTGATTCTTATTGTATTTCGATGTCTGTCTATGTCTGTCTATGTCTGTCTATTCTGTCTATGTCTGTCTATGTCTGTCTATGTATGTCTATGTTTGTCTATGTCTGTCTATGTATGTCTATGTCTGTCTATGTCTGTCTATGTCTGTCTATGTCTGTCTTCTTTTATACATATGGTTTTCACTGGTGGGTAAAGCGATAAAAATGGAAGATTTGTGCATATATTTTGCAGAAAAAGTTTCATCCAGCAGAGTACACTATTTTGATGGTTCCCCCTGTTTAGTGTTTGAATGTAAAGTTAAAATATAATAAAAATAATTCTGACCGTTTTGTCTTCTATGAAATAATAAATAACAAAAGCATTATGTTACATTCTGCAGTTTATTGTAGGTTTCGTGACTGTGAGCTATAAAGGGTTTCACCCTCGGCGATTGGGGTTTACCAAAAATGACAGTCCGCAAGGAAATGCGAGGCGGTTAATAAATTTAGA
Organism: Synanthedon formicaeformis; assembly: GCA_945859745.1. Taxonomy (NCBI): domain Eukaryota; kingdom Metazoa; phylum Arthropoda; class Insecta; order Lepidoptera; family Sesiidae; genus Synanthedon; species Synanthedon formicaeformis. The sequence goes on along the minus strand of OX243960.1, from coordinate 1,166,882 downwards.
CGGCCATTTGTACGAATTTTTTTTGTAGGATGAATTATTATCGCATTTTTATATACAGCCACCTGTGCTCCGCGGCTTCACCCGCCGATTACTTTAAAAGAAATCGGATTTTCTCTTTCTAGGTTATGTTCTGTTTTACTTTGGGTCTTAGGGTGTTGTTATCATATCTATATATTTCAGTCCCACCCTGAAATTAAGCCCTAGGCTTGTACTGGTTTCGGGGGGTGTAGCCCAGAATATTAGTATGGAGTCAATACCCACCACTAAATTCTAGGCACGCCTTCAGATGAAGGCTCTGTAAAATTTGTTTTTAGCTATACTAATACTATAAAGAGTAGTATACTATAAAGGTTTGTATTTTCGTGTGTTTGTAATGAATAAACTCAAACTACTGGAACGGTTTTGAAAATTCCTTCACCTATAGAAAGCTACATTTTTTCAAAAAAAAGTATTTTTCCTGAGCGATATATAACTTTATTGCATGTATAAGCAATAAAGTTAAGTATATATTTGTGTCAGGCGTTGATTTTTTTAAAAAACTGAAAACGAGGGCAAAAGCTAATAAAATATTGAAGAAGTTCCCCATACATGAGAAATGCAATAAATATTTATGCAATAATATATTAATTATTAGGTTTTTGATGATAACACGATCATATTACGTCAATATAAGGATTATCGCACCAAAAGAGATAATTATGACAGTCTAGCCATTCAAAGGGAGAACGCTGCCAGTATCTTCGGAACCTTGCCCAAAGGGACTCCTTTTAATAATATATTTTAGGTATTATATTATATTTTTTTTAAGGTTTCTAGTTTTTGGTTTAATAGTAAGTTTTGTTTTTATTTAGTGTAGTTATTATATTTAATTTCCTGTAATGATGTCATGTAAATATTTGTAAATTTATGTACAATATAATAAATATAACGTCTGAAAAAAAAATATATGACTGTAATTGCATTATGTACCGCAATTTTGAGTGACGGATAAGATAACAACGTTCAAATATTATTTTTCGACTAGATCTTTTCTATCTAGAGAAAATCCAAAACTTATTTAATAATAGTACCAGTACCTATGTCTAATCATTTCTAAACTATTTTTAACAGTGTTTTTTTGAATTGAAAAAATGATTTTTCGCAGTTGACGTAACCGGATTTCGAACCAGAGACTGAGTTAGGTACTTTAATGTCCTAATATATATTGTACTAGATGGTGCCCGCGACTTCGTCCGTATTGAAAAATGAAAGATATAATGTCTGACATGCATTGTCGCCTGACATTATACTTTTTTTAGATAGCTGACGATAGCTGATGCCTTATTGAAATATTTAGTCTATGTCTATCCTAAAATTCTATTGTATAACTATTAGCGCCTCTTTCACAAACGTCAAGTAGGCCAAACTGTCATTTAAAGTCACCGGTAACCGAGGATAATGTAATGGAGCTGATATACCTTTGTTTGTACGGTAAACGTCCCAAACATTAAATACAAAATATTTAAAAAAAAAAATCGCCTATCGAATGATGCAGTAAACCGAGTGCATAATTCAATAAAACAGAAATGATTTCTAAAAGTAACTAATCAACTCTTTACATGTAGTTTGTGAAACTACATGACGAGCCCGTTGGACGAGTGGCAAGGGTGCTTGCCTAACGTCTCAGGGGCCCCAGGTTCGATTTCCGGTGGGGTCAACTTTGGTAATTTTAATGTAATTTTCAAAATTGACTCTGGTCTGGATTTGAAAAGTAGTGGTAGGGCACACTGCGTTTCGCAGTCATTTGGGCAGCCCGTCTGGCGGCAGTAACCACCCCCTTACAGAATACCACCGTGAAATAACAGCATTTACGTGCTGTTGTGTTTCGGTGAGTGAGTAAGGATGCCAGAGCCCATTACCCCATCCCTTTCTTATCCCTTATCCTTAATCCTATGGTCTACAGCGCACTTGTAGCACTTATGGCGTTGCTTGTGTTATAAGCGACGGTAGCCACCTACCATCAAGTGGATCGTCACCCTGTCTGTCGACCTTAACATAAAAAAAAAGAAACATATAAACTTTACCTCTTAATAATGTACCTACATCTGCTCTATTTGTATAGTGACACACTTTGGATTTGGTTTGATCATTATTCAATGACAATGTTACAAAACTTCAACTAAGGTCAGGCAGGAATCAGTATTCAATACACTTGTAACTAGTAACAACTGTTGTTATAATCACCAAAAACTATATTTACTAAGTATTATGTAGATGTAACTATTATATAAAATGTACTGAGTACATAGACCCTGTTCTGACCGGGAATCGAACTGAAATTTTCAGTCAAAAAACTGCAAACCAGCACTTGCGACGTATATTATACATACCTACATTAATCATTTATGATTTACATTAAGTACGTAATATTAAGGTACATACTTACATACATTTACAACATATTACCTACCTACGTCATTACGAATATGGAATAAGGATTAAGTTAGTTTTGAAAGCACTCGAAAGCACCGTCTAGTATCCGTCTAGTACTTGTCTAGGTGTGCACGTGGATTCGCACATGCGCACACCGCGATAGGAGCCTTCAAATCAAAACTTAACTCACGTTCAGACCGCTCAGTATCGAGCGAGCCTCCGCACCGAGAGGATATGTCGCTATGTCGGACGATCGCGACAACCAGTCGCAGGGTCTACGAGACCGCGTCAACTTCTTCGAAAAAGTATGGACAGGGCACGGCAGCACCGACACCGTTGACGCCGCGACAAACGTGGACGACATAGAACGTCGTATAGAACAACGCAAAAGACGTCCCGAATCACCCAAAATCGAAGTTAAATTAAAACACACGAGAGATACGGAGTCTCCGACGAGAAGCAGCGAGACTCTGTTTCCCAATGTGAAATTGAGACATGTAGAGCCGAATGAAGGTGTCAAGTTTGAACGGCAGATCGACGAGGCAGATTTGACGTCCGGTGCGAGTTTCGTGAAGTTTGAACGGGTGACTGTTAAGAGGACTGTCACCGAAACGAGGAGTGAGGAGAGAGCTGAGTCACCTCAGCACGAATGGTACTCGGAGTATACACAGAGTTTACATACTTCTGGAAAGGAGTATTTCAGGAGTAAATCCGAATATGATTCACACATTGCACACAAAAGAGGTAAAGTGAATAATAATAATAATAATAATAAATTAATTAGTTTTAATATAAAGTAAGGATTTATAATATAATTTCCTTAAGGGTGTACAATTAGCAGAAATTGATATACCTACCTAACTATCGTATCGGCGCCATCGTATATCTACCTACCTAATATAAAATCGATAGCTTTTCCTCGCGACATCGTTTGTATACCTTTATAAATTTTTATAGCCCAAAAAGTTCATCTAAAAATAAACAAAATAAAAAAAATCCGATGAATTAAGGTTTCATCAAAAATCAAATGAGTAACAAAAACATTCTCTCTTAGGTTTGGCGTTTTTAAATATTAACAGGATAAATATTGTTTTTTTTTTTTTTTTAGATATAAATATAAAACTGTGACTTATTGCGAAATACCTATTTAAGGTTGTCATATAAAAAAAAACCATGAAAATAATTAAGGTTTGCAAAATATTCCAAAGATTAGTGTGTTCAAACAAACTCTAGCTTCTTTATTTCGGCTCACTATGACTCACCCTCGGCTTCGCATAGATGGATTTTTTCTAAATATTACATATGCATATACACATACTTTCCTCGTTTATCACTCTTTCCATTAGTGAAAATCTTATCGAAATCCATTAGTGAAAACCATTCTTCTAAACTACTCAAGTTTAGAAGAACATAGCGGAGAAACAGATAGACGAGAACAGCAATTTTATTTTAAAATATTATCTATAGATATAGATTTTAATTACAAATTTTTATTTTGAATTTTTATCTTTGTAATATTTGTAATGTTAATATTATTTTAGTACTAGCTGTGCCCGAAACTTCGTACGCTTAGTATTTTGGTATTTTGGTTTTGGTAACATGAGTATAAAGAGTACCTACAAATTGATTTTTTTAAAATAATGTTACACTGCTCGTTTACTATTTTATTATATATAAATAGGTATATAGCTGGCGCCCGCGACTTCGTCCGCGTTAAAAAAGATAAAAAGTAGCCTATCCTGTGTCCTGTACGTCTAAATGTCATGAATTTCATGAAAATCAGTTAATTCGTTTAAGCGCCTGTTTCACAAACGTCAATTAGGCCAAACTGTCATTTAAAGTCACCGGTAACCGGGGATAATGGAGCTGATATACATTTGTTTGTACGGTAAACGTCCCAAACATTAAATAGAAAATAATAATAAAAATTCGGCTATCGAATGATGCAGTAAAACGAGTGCATAACTAATTCAATATAACAGAAAATGATTTCTAAAAGTAACTAATCAACACTTTACTTTTAGTTCGTGAAAGAGGCCCTAAGAGTTATGCAGGAACATACATACATACATAGAGAAAAAATTCTAAAAATGGTCAATTTAGTTTTAGTATCATGTATAGAGCCAATATAGAGCCTATAAACACGATATCTCTGAAAACAAAGTAACTTACTCCTTGACCAACCCTTACAGATTTATTATTAGTATTGATAGATTATGTAGTTTGAAAAGGTCAATACGTGGTTTCCAGTGTTAGGTTTTAACACGCCCAAGGTCACCATTGAAAGCCTAATATTACGGCCGCCTAAAACCAGTAAACTTAGTTCCGACCTTGACAGTCGGCTGTGGCGGTAAACAACATCATTTATTATTCCGACTGGCTATAATAAATACATTTAAATAAGAATTCTTAATGAGTCTAATTTTTAAAATTTTGAATTATACAATTTTTTTATTTTAAATCTTTGAAGACACTATAATATTGAAGAAACATGTCAATATTTTTATCTCAATGCTCAATTTATTTGTAAAAACAACCTCTGATTTTAGGTAAATTTAGTGTGGTCGTAATTACGCGATTTTTTTATCTTATCATGTACATTCTTATTAGCAGAATGATAAAAATGCACTTGTAGTCAAATGTTTGGATTTTATTTTTAAGCAAATAATAATATTTCATATTATGTTACAATAGCATAGTTAGAGGTTTCTTATTTTTTAAATAAGAAAAACCCATTTAAAACTTTTAGCTATGACGTACTTTCATATCAAATTTTATGACCACTGAAATATTTTTTCTTTATATTATTATGTATTTTTTTAAATATGAAATAAATATGAACGTTAGGTATATAAATATGTGAATAATAAACTAAAATTAAAAGAGTGCTAGAACGCCATTTTTTTCCGAAACATTAATACTACTTAGTTTTTTTATAATAGTTTTTATAATAGTGATCTTGTTATCCTATATATTTGAGACAATTTGATTTGATTTAATTAATAATTAATTAACAACGCCAAAGGATAACGACAACGCTACCTTGTAAGGCAGCGTTTATTTGATTGATTTATTGTATACTAGTTGGCGCCCGCGACTTCGTCCGCGTTAAAAAGGAAAGAAGTAGCCTATCCTGTGTCCCGTACGTCTAAATGTTTATGTACCAAGTTTCATGAAAATCAGTTAATTCGTTTAAGAGTTATAGAGGAACATACATACATACATACATACAGAAAAAAATTCTAAAAATCGTCAATTTAGTTTCAGTATCATGTATAGAGCCTATAAACACAATATTTCTGAAAACAAAGTAAATTACTCCATGACCGACCCTTACAGATTTATTATTAGTATTGATGGCATAATTAGTATGATGTCACCCTCTATTTAGTTCCGCTAACTGTCGTCTAATTATCTTCGCGCTGTGGACACGGTTAAATAAATTAACAGCTCTTCAAATACACAATGTTTCTATAAATATATTTGATACTAGCTGATGCCCGCGTCTTCGTCCGCGTTGAAAAAGAAAAAGTAGCCTATCCTGTGTCCTGTACGTCTAAATGTGTATCTATCAAGTTTCATGAAAATAAGTTAATTCGTTTAAGAGTTATAAAGGAACATACAATATACATACATACATAGAGAAAAAAAATTCTAAAAATGGTCAATTTAGTTTCAGTATCATGTATAGAGCTTATAAACACGATATATTTGAAAACAAAGTAACTCACTCCATGACCAACCCTTACAGATTTATTATTAGTATTGATGATTACTTTAGTTATATATACGAAATTAGTATGCTGTGGCTACACTATGAAAAAAAAATTTTTTTTTTTAATTTTTTTTATATGAAAAAAAAAAAATCCAAAAATATCAATATTTCCAAAAACGCAATCTTACGTAGTGTACATATGCACAAGTACATTATGCTATGCAACTGCGCTGCAATACGTTGGAGTAGCAGTAAAGATATTCAAATATCGTAAGAACCTATTGTCTACAAACACAATGTGATACAGGTGTAATCAACGGGTTGTAACGTAATATATCAATGGTAACCTTCAACTGCATGCCCACTTCTTACTGCCGGTTAAGTTAATAATAAATGCTTATTAGATTTATTTGAATAGCTTAAAATAAAACGAAAAAATAAATTCCGGGATGAGCATTCCGGATCATTCCGGAATGCTTATCCCGGAATCCGGAATGCTCGTCCCATATTGATTCAAAATGTCAAAATTATCAAATTAATTTTAAATATTAACAAAAATACTATTTTGTATATAGGTACTAGTTATGTTACTGAATAATATACAATAATATAATAGTAAATACATATACTAGCGACCTGCTCCCGGCTTTGCACGGATGCGATTTATCGTTCTTTCAATTACTTACTGAAAACCGAGTCAAAATCCGTCTGGTGGTGGTCTATACCAATATATAAAGCTGAAGAGTTTGTTTGTTTGATTGGAATCTCAGGAATTACTGGTTCGAATAGAAAAATTCTTTTTGTGTTGGATAGTCCATTTATCGAGGAAGGCTATATGTTATAGAGAACGCGGACGAAGTCACGGGCACTAGCTAGTGCTTAGATATAAATGGAAATAGATATAGTTTATGCAATAACACAATCAGTGCTGAACAGCTTTATCAGATTACATGAATAATAAAATTATTGTCTAAGGTAAATTCAAAGCGTACGTCATAGACGGTCTTCAATGCAGAAAAGGTTTTTTTTATAAACTAGGTGTCCGACCGAAGATGGATTTTCAGCCGAAAACGAAAAAGAGGCTTCGGCTTCGGCCGAAAATGGCCGAAAACTACGGATCCAGAAAGTCATCAACAATAAAAAATATTTCGGCAACAATTCAAAATGCCATTTAATTGTATTATTATTTTTTATCTTTTATTCGAAATCAGTGTTGCGTATCAGCGAACATTACGGAAAGATACATGTATATGATTAATTTAATTGTTGTATTAACTTTGAATAAGCAACAATTATTATTGCATTGAGATAAAAAGTATAAAAATAAACTTTGCATCATTCTTTACTCTCGTGACCATTTTAAGTTGACACTTGAAGGTTTGAGCGTGATTGTACCTACATCGTTTTCTGTTTCTAGATTTAAAATGTACAATCATTGTTAAAATATGTAGATACGATTTGTATAGTTTACTAAAAATAGCCGTCTTAAAAGGATAATAGTATCTTAGGTTAGTCTTTATATTTACTAGCTGCTGCCCGCGACTTAGTCCGCGTTGAAAAAGAAAAAAGTAGCCTATCCTGTGTCCTGTACGTCTATATGTTTATCTACCAAGTTTATGGAAATTCTAAAAAATGGTCAATTTAGTTTCAGTATCATGTATAGAGCCTATAAACACGATATCTCTGAAAACAAAGTAACTTACTCCATGACCAACCCTTACAGATTTATTATTAGTATTGTTAGCCTATGTTACTCGCTGATAACATAGCTTCTCCCAACAGTGAAAGAATTTTTCAAATCGGTCCAGTATAGTTTCGGAGATTCAATGCAAACAAACAATCAAATCTTTCCTCTTTATAATATTAGTATAGATGAAAGATGATTATAATATTATATAGTAATACAACTGATTAAAAGGTTTACGAAGCAATTTTCTACAAACTGATTACAAAAAACCAAAAAAACATAGTCAAAAGTAATATCTAAAATTTTTAGTGTAACCACAGTTGATAAGGGGGAGACGTCAGAGGAAGCGGGAGGCGCGGTGGTTTTAATAAGAATTGCCTATCGAATTCTAAAATGTATCAACGGGGTTATCGTAGTGTTCGATAAATTAATCATAGCTCAAAATTTACCAATGTGATCTGAAACAAAATGAATAGTGCCGTAATGGCCAATGGATGACATCACCTCAAACGCAGCTGACCAAGCTATCATATCGTACAGGGTCAAGGCGATTGTTTATACTTTTCTTGGAAACTCATTAATATGGAAGCTAAATATTTATATTCTTTTATTGAACTAAATACAGTGCCTTATATGAAGAACAAGATTTCTAGGATTGCCACTTTGGGATCTGCAATTCATAGGTAAGGAGGCTGGCCAATTTGCAGAAGATCACTGTAATAGAACGTTGCTATCACATTCATACTCGTATATTATAGTTTTTTCGAAAACAGTACCTCTGCTTTTCTGGATGAAAGGTGCCCCCTATGCCTTTTCTGTACCCCTGACAACGTTTAAGATTTTTTTATATAATCTGTAAAGAAGTTACCAACAAACAAACAAGAAAACCAACTTACTTTCGCAGTTATAATATCAATTAAGTTAGGACTAATTAGGTAGTAGTTAGTACATACTTCTTTGTAACAACCATAACATAAGTACGACCAAGTTTTAAACGCGATAAGACATGTTCGTAAAACAGATTTTAGTCATACCTAGATTTTATTTTTAGGAATGATCTTAATAAAGGCACTCGCGTCAGAGATAGCAACAAATCACACAATATTTAAATTGTAAATTATCTTCAAGTTTACATTCGGAGTAACCTTGAATTTAAACGTTGCTTCATATTGTACTATTCCATTTTTATCATCACAAACAGTCTACAAATGCCCACTGAGACATAAGCTTAGGTATACATAAGCAAGCTATGTACAATAAGCATGTACCTACTCTAACTAACTAAGGACATAGGCCCCGATTTTAACATTCATCCCCATACAAAACATTTTATCACCCGGAAGTTCAACGTGGTTTGGGAAGAATTATGCCTAGATCAATGACTTCTATATAGGACAAGGCTAACGCTCCTAGTACGTGGCACCGACGCGCCGGTGTCAAAATCGGAAATTGGCACCAATGACGGGTGTTCATTCTGTGCGTAGAAAGATACGAAAATGCCTACTTTTTTTTTTTTTTTTTTTCATGAACCCCTCCAGCATCATGCGCTGAAGCCTATGTCTACAAATTTCACATTCATACCAGTTCTCGCTCACTTTCCTCTCGCACTTGCATTCTTCATACTTTATCTTTCTTTTATCCATCACTCATTTATACCATTGCGGGTGGGGATACCCGCCTGTCTGTCCTATTCTATCTATACTTTTATACTTATTTCTATTTTTCTTATTTCTAAGCAGGGTCAAGGTAAATAAAGGTACACGGGATCAATAGTATTTCACATCAAACAAATAAATAATTAAACAATATAAGCATTAACAACATTGAAATAGGTTAAAAACAATAACTAATAAAACATCAAACCATTAATAAAGTTAAAAATAATAAAATAATTTTTTTATCACAGGTTATAATTAAAAAATAGGTACATTAACAACATGAAAATGCCTACTTACCAGTGATATGTCCAACCAACCAATGAGAGCACTTTACAATAACAGAATACGCCAATAAGAAATAAAAATAAGTAACTAGATGTGCAAATTAGAGGACCATTTTTTTGTCACTAGTAGTTTGGTAAGGGCGCATCCTCTTGTTTAACATATCACTGGCCTAGATATGTAAAATTCAGTAGTACATATATAATCTACTCATCAGTAGGTATATCAAGTTCCATACCGCGACTTTGTCCGTGTACACTATGGTGTACAGATTTCCAGAAAGTATAATAGGGGCCTCTTTCACCATCTCTCAAGTAGGCTCACCGTCATTTAAAGTCACCGGTTACCGGGGATAATGGAGCTGATATAGGTACCTTTATTTGTACGGTAAAAGTCCCAAACAAATAATAATAAAAAAAAGCTTATCGAAGGATGCACTATTAAATCGAGTGCATAATTAAATAAAACATAAAATTATTTTTAAAAGTAACTATTCAATTAGTAATATCTTACTTTTCTTTCCAATTTTATATAATTTATTTGTTGTTATATTAGAATAAAGAAGAAAATAATGACCGTATGCAGACATATGCACCTAAATACCTTACCACTTATATGTAATACCTTACTCGGGAGAATACTTAAGGAGCGTCGACTACACTTAAGTATTACATCTCAAAACCTGAATTTTCAATGCTAACTAGATTTGCGAGGCCGATTTAGATTATCTATAGACTCAATAATCTATAGATGCTGAAAGTAAATGTTTGGCAAAATGTTAGTGGATCACTCGTGAAGTAAAAAAATGCAAACTTCTTGAGGACCGGTCGTCCGTTACGCAATGCGCCGGCGCAGTTCGCTGGTGAGATCACGGAGGCTGATGAAAGAGACAGCCTACGAGACAGAGTGAAATAGAAAGTGTTTACTAATTCAATAACTTATTCCAAATTCAAACGCTAACTGAATACCACATTAGACGATACCTATTTGTGTTTGAAGTCACAATTGAATTGAATTATTACAATGTATCCTATGATATGTGAATCATAACCTCCAAACTTGATCCTGTCTTTTTATATAAATAAATAATAGCTTTTGTCCGCAACTTCATCCGTCCTCTGACCAATAAATAATATAACGCCTGACAAAATATATAAGCAATGATTTGTTCAATCAATTGTTCAAAATTATTGCTGTTACAGTTTTGCCAGACGTTGGATTTTTATTTTTATATGATCCCTTGGGTATAGAAATTTTTCTGGATGGAATTTTCCTCTTATGTATCCATACATAAACCTTTTTTTTTAGAATTTTTGTCGTAAGATCAAAAAAGTTTTTAAAAAATAAATATAATATAATATGATAATTAATGTACAAACATTGCTTGTTTACGATTTTATAAGGCATTATGTATACTTAGATTATATTTTTCATATCTTTGTAGACTCTAGGCTCTCAGTCGACACTAAATCTTGATCCAGCCAATTACGTTTTATGCGACTTTTTATCAAAAATACAATGAATGTTGCAACGAACACACTTTGTGTGCATGCAAGAATCAAACTTCGTCTACTAAGTTTAAGGATCACTTTAAAACTATCAGGACCTCGACTGACCTCAAGATACCCTGAGGTTGGAATTTAAAACGAAGTAAAGTCGACTGCGAAGTATGCGATACAGAATATAGGTATAAGCATGTAGGTATAATATGTTTTAGATGCTTAAACTATTTTAAGCAATGCATACCTACATCTTGAAAAAGATATAAAGCTGACTTTTTAAAATATTTTTAATAATGAAAAATTGAGAAAATAATTTAAAAAATTATAAAAATCTAGCTGTTTCACGCGACTTTGTCCGCGTAACTTTATAAAATATATTAGCCTATGTTACTCGCTGATAATATAGCTTCCCAACAGTGAAAGAATTTTTCAAATCGGTCCAGTAGTAGCCTATTCAATGCAAACAAACAAACAAACAAACTGTATATACTAATATTATAAAGAGGAAAGATTTGATTGTTTGTCTGTACAAACAATCAAATCTTTCCTCTTTATAATATATTAGTATATACTGGCTGTTCCCAGCAACTTCCTTTGCGTTCGTCTAATGATTTCCACTAAATTTAAACCAAAAATAACGCTTGTTTTCCTGTGTACCCTTAGCTGTTCCCTTGATGGAATTCTTAGAATTCTTAGAAATGTAATTAAAATATTAGAACTACATACTTGGGCTTTTTTAAACCAAACAGATTCTTTATCGCGAGGTAATTTCAATTCGCAACGCGTTTATCAGAGGAGAAATGCAGACAAAAATGCGACCTAACGTGTTAAAAATAATGATTACAATAGGTAAAGTTTTCTCATCGTCTCCACATATAACGTAAACGTGAGGTCACCCCTCGATATGTAACTTGTATATTAACATAGCGCGACTGTAGGCCATGTCCTAGCTTGCTTGTGTGACCTACAATAGAACCTGCATGAAATATTCCATTAGATATTTTTTTTGTTGTGACCATTATAGCAGTCATTAGATATTACGCAAGTGATAGATTTAGCACTATAATAAATGGAAACTAGAAATAATGGTAATGTACTTCACAATGCTATCACAGAATTAATTTCAACTGGAACGAAGTTGAATGAGTGGTTATATCATGAAATTTTGCATATATAATACACGTTCTCAGGGATATAAGAAAAAACTGTTCTTAAGGGACCATTTAAAATAAAAAATAAAAAAACTTACGCCTGCCCAAAGAAGTGTTATAGCAACAAGATATTAAATATTGCTTATTATATTTTCAACGCGGACGAAGTCGTCCGCACCACCTAGTTAATGGTAATTAATTAATTAACATCTCTGCTATGAAATCAATATACTAATAATAAATCTGTAAGGGTTGGTCATGGAGTAAGTTACTTTGTTTTCAGAGATATCGAGTTTATAGGCTCTATACATGATACTGAAACTAAATTGATCATTTTTAGAAATACTAGTATTTAAATAACTTTGTGATGTTACGTTTTCTAGTGTCACCAAAATAAAGAATTGTTGATGATGCATTGTTTATTAAACAAATCCTCAAGCTTCACTCTTCAATCGAGTCGATTTCTGTCTTCGCTTTTTCTATATAAACGAATTAATCTATCGATAATTCGAGACATATCAATCGTGTGTTGAATGTTGGCGTTGAGTGCGATCGATGATCAGCCGGCCTTGAGTTGTGGGCCGAGAGATTCGGCGACGGATAAAGGATAAAAGTAATGGTTCGGTAAGTTTGACTATTGCGTTAAAGTTAAGGTCACATGCAAACCACAAAACTACTTCTCATTCGTTACAAGGAATAATTGAGGCAAATAAAAACTATTGTAGCCTTTTTATAACGTTTTCTTTTCTATGTACACAATAGCAATAGAATACCTACCTGACCTAAACTGTTATCCTTACTTTATATTATAAAACAAAGTCCGCGTCTGTCTGTCTCTGTCAAAAACTCAAAAACTACTGCACCGATTTACATGCTGTTTTCACCAATAGATAGAATGGTTCTCGAGGAAGGTTTTAGTATATAATTTACAAAGTTACGCGGCCGAAGTCGCGGGCAGCAGCTAATTAATAAGTATCCTTACTTCCTTATATAGTATTATTTTGACTTCTTAAACCACGCAATAGATTTTGATGTGGTTGCAACAATCAGTAAAAAAAATAATCACCGAAGGTTCATTATATTATATTCTTTTATATACAGTCATATTTTTTCTTTTACAACGCGGATGAAGTCGCGAAACATCAGCTATTAATATATGTATTCCTTGTCACACTTAATGAGGATGTATTTTCTAAAAATACTCCGAATCTGTCAAATACAGAAACGGCGCTTAGTTTTCTAGGACACAAACCATAGAACTAACTCTGTTTATACAAAGAACTAACACTCGTTGTCAGTCAGTGTCAACTTTGGATTATTATAATGTAATTCTAAATTACATGATTCTACATTTAAATAGAATTCAGCGGTCACAAGGCCAGTACTACCAACCTGCTTTATAAATTGAATTATATTTCCGTTTTCATTTCACTGATGATCTAATAAAGTCGACGACCGACTGGACTGGGAGCACAAAAAATTAACGATAATAGCAGGTGTGGCATTTACATTATAAAATTTACAAAAAAATATCTAATTTTCTTTAGAATTTAAATAAAAGTTATGAGGATTTCTTTAGAACTTAAACGAAAGTTTGGTTATGTTGGTAACTTTCAAACAAAAAATCTTTCAAACAAAAAAGACTCAACTATGTTGAGTTGAAATGTTGAAACTATGTTGTTGAAAGATGAAATTTGATACAAATATATTTTGTTTCATGGAACATAGCTACTCGTACATGATACTTTTTATCCTGGAAAAATTAAGTCTCTATAAAAACTCTATAAGTTCGGACGGCTAAAACAATAAAATAAACCTGGAAAGGTTAAGAAATAGTCACTTTTCTACTTGCAAATAGGTCATAATTGTATGTCATCCAGTTTTACCAAGAAATTCCTTGGCGTACACTCAACAATAAATGGATGGTGCACAAACCGTCTAACTAAACAGTAATTAAATATCAGTCTAACTAAAAGCTAATGGACAACTTCCAGTTACTCGGGTTTTATCTTTGCAGTTCACGAACTTTATATGCTTTATATTCCCAGGCTATTTCAACAATTTCCCAAGCATTTTCAACATTTTCCTTAGGAATTTGCTTACGAGAATGTTGAAATTGTTTAGGAAAATGTTGAAATTGACCGAAAAACCTTCATCAGGGTAATTTTATAAAATATAAACTACTAAGAAACCCGCGAATTATAATGGTGCTACGTAAGTGATTCGTACTAATGCCATTTTTTTCTACAAATTACTCGTATACACACCAATCTTCCTCATTTATCGCTCTTTAAATTAGTAATTAGAAAACCGTATTCAAATCCGATGAGTGGTTTAGATTTAAGCGGAGAAACAGAGAGACAGAGGTGGACCGCGGCTTTATTTTCTTCGTTTAAATTATTAACCCTTTAGCCGCCAGAGTCGGATTTATCCGACAATTTTCGTGTCCATTCGCCAGAGCCGGATATATACGACAAATTCCTTTACGTTTATTTTGTTCCTCTATCTTTATTTTTAAATCATTGAGTTGCTTTCTCTTAAAAAAAAATAATTAAAAAGAACGAGTCAAGCGCCTAGGGGCACGACAAAACTCATACAAAACCAAGCGGTTAAAGGGTTTAAATAAACAAAACCCAAAAATTTGTAAAATTCATTAAAGTTATTGGAAACTGTGTGTTTCATTGTAGTTATGCTTTTAAACACATTTATTTCTTAATTAGACTCAACTATACCAATATATCTACAAATAATGACTAATTAATAAAAACAGTAATATCTCAAAGCTAATCCTCGGAAGTGTCACTGCTAAACACGGTCACACACGTAGCTAATAATATTTATATTAATATAAATTATAGCAAGTCATATTATGATACTAGTTGGCGCCCGCGACTTCGTCCGCGTTGAAAAAAAAAGTAGCCTATCCTGTGTCTCGTACGTCTAAATGTTATCTAAGTTTCATGAAAATCAGTTGATTCGTTTAAGAGTTATAGAGGAACATACATACTTACATACATACATAGAGAAAAAAATTCTAAAAATGGTCAATTTAGTTTCAGTATTATGTATAGAGCCTATAAACACGATATCTCTGAAAACAAAGTAACTCACTCCATGACCAACCCTTACAGATTTATTATTAGTATATTGATATTTTCTACACAAATATTAGAGTGACCACACATGCAGCTATAATACATATTTCTATGTCTATGACGTCACTAAAGTATATCGTAATAATTTATATTATAGCACGTTATATTCATATATATATATTATAGTTACGTTTGTGGCGGGCTTCATTTTGAAATGTTGGAACTGCAGATGTGACAGGTATCCTACCTGTACCTAGTTAAAGTTTATAAAATTTTACATACCTACGTAGCTTCCATTGTGATATCCTCACACATATAAACCTCCATGCTACAGTTATATGTGCGCTTGAAGGTCGACACATTAGATCATCAGCGATTTGTGGTCAACTTGTTTGCTCGGAATTTGCAACTGTTTTTATAAATATTTGTCAAAGGAAAATATTATTTTTTAATACATCATTGCTTATTTTTATGTAGTGCCTTCAATCTTCTGTTTGAACTCATCATTTGAAGATTAAAAAAGTGAAACTTTTATAATAAAACAGGACTTTTGTCCTTTTGTATTATATGTAAATGCAAAATACACAAAATAATAAAATAAAAATATAATATAGATTTTTGTATTTAAGTTGTTCTTTTTTAAATTAGATTTTTTATTCTCAAAGTAAATATACTACATTCGCTAGAACTAGTTAATATTTTAAATAGAGCCATTTAGACCTTCTGTTTCAAATAAATAAGAAGAATGAAGTCGCGTTGACAGCGTGAGCTCTGTTTACAATTTACAAGCTACGAGTACAATAACGACGATGACCTTGGCACCAATTTCACAACAATTTCGTACGTGTCAGCGTCCACGCGCTGATGATCGACGTCGACGCGGCTGGTGTTAGTATCCGGTTACTGTACTGTACGAAATCACATCTGACAGAATCTGAACTACATAAGACCAAAGCATTTCGATATAGAAGTAGGAATTTTTTAACCGCACCTGAAGGGAAAATGCTCTAAATACCAAATTTCACTCAATGCAGACGTTTTTCGATTGGTACATATGAAAATTTATGGGAATAAAATCAAATATCACATGTCACATGTTACGCGTTACAGGCTACAATATGCTTCAATAGATATTAATATAATATACATATTAAGTAGAGCTTTATTACTAAATTTTTAGTTAATTAATAACTCTATAGGTTATGTAATGACGCTTCTCTTTATGTCCGGTGACATAATTATGATTCGACATTGACTTTGTGGTCGCGTCGGCGGCACAAACAATATGGCGGACGGCGCCATGGTTACGTCATCATGGCATATTTTTTCCTAATTTATTTGTAGTTACGCTATATCTACATCTACATTATAAAACAGCCTGTTTAATTCTTCTATACTAATATTATACGGTAGTAATAATAAATCTATGAATATTATAAAGAGGAATTATTTGTATGTTTGTTTGCATTGAATAGGCTATAGGGTAATTCCATGGTAACTCATGTTACATTTTTACTTCCCTATTGAAACTAACAAAGCTAGCATACCATATTTATAATTATATCAACTACCCCCTTAATGGAAATTTCGTTGTTATAAAGCATAAAATGTGGGTCTCGTTTTATTTTGAATTTTCTAGGTTTAGTTTTTTTTTGAGTTTCAATAAAAATTGTTGGTAACTCACGTTACCTTTGGCAACATTAGCTTTTAGGCTAGTATGTACCCAATAAAAATTCTGTTCCGCTTAAATTAAATAAAAATATTAAAAATCAAATCCGTTTTTATTAAATGTATTACATATGAGATCATTAACGAAATTAATGGTTTTAGAAACACGCATTTTTTTAGAGAATTAAATAATGGTCACTCATGTTACACGGATTTATCCTATAGCGCTGTGATAGGGTTGCCCACCATAATTTTTTTTTTTGGCAAAACAGTTTTTGCCGGGTCAGCTATCCATAGACAACCATCATCGATTGGATTGTTGACCTGCCTGCTTGCTTTCATATAATACAAAAACAAAAATCAAATAGCTACCTTGTAAAAAAATAATAAATAAAGTTTGTTTAGCTGTCACCATAAAACCGTTGTCATACATAGTTTATTACTTTTCGCGAAGACTATTCCGATTCAAAGCTGCAATTACTGCATAGAAACACTAAAGCTACGTCGTTTCACCAAGCAATTCTATTGTTCAGCTTTTATCACCTACAGAGCTCTTGCTAACTCGGAAATACTGTTCTATGGTTCTATGTATTTAATTTTCACAATAGGATTTAAAAAAATTAATAATTTTGCTAACAATTACGTATGCCTATGTTCGTAATCAAAGTTGAAAATAATAATGAAATAGCAAAAGCAATTCTGTTCTCATTGAATAATGTTGTTTTTTTAGGAATAAATTTCACTTTTAATAAATTTGGGAAAAATCATAATAAATTTAATCAATAATAATAATAATTTTAATACACTTTCAATTTTAATGTTATGTGGGTAAAGATTTATAGCGGGTCGACCAGTGGGTGAATATTAGCAACAGTACCTTTATTTTTTGAATTTGTAAAACATTAAGCGCCTCTTTCACCAACGTCAAGTAGGCTAAACCGTCACTTTAAGTCACCTGTCACCGTGAATAATTTAGCTGAAGTGAAGTACAAACCTTTGTTTGTACGATAAACGTCCCAAACATTAAATAGAAAATAATAATAAAAAAATCGCCTATCGAATGATGCAGTCAACCGAGTGAATAATTGAATAATTTAACATAAAATTATTTCTTAAAGTAACTACTCAACACTTTACTTGTAGTTGGTGAAAGAGGCGCTAAAACTAATATATTTGTGAACTAGTTATAGAAGCATACTCAAAACACGGACTGATTGACATAATATAAAGGTTATCGTTGTAATAGTAATTTTATTTCATACCAAATAAAGAACAATATTTAACAAACAAAATTTTCGTATAAACAAACTGTATAAAGGCCCAAATTTTTCGTGATTTTTTTTCGTTATCAATGAAAATCTTCAGCACAATCCAATCCGTAGCCATTCTAACTTTTCGTAGGCGGTGTCAGTTAGTGCCATGTGCGTGCGGTTTTCGTTCCCTAGTATAGGGTTCAGGATGCGTGACTTGTCGAGGAATGCCTTCGGGAACTTCCTTCACATTTTAACGTCAAAGATAAATTTGATGAGACCATGGGGTTATTTATTACTAACGTGAAAAGGGGACGCAATTTTTAAAAGCAATAGAATTGTATTCCATTTGCATTCTGAATTAGGTATTTGACCCAAATTTGCTTAGCCATTTCTAAACTATTTCTAAATAATATTTATTTATTGAAATATATTTACTTAAATTTTGTCTTATTATCTAAGTTTTGTTAAAAACATGTTTGGTCTATTTTTTTGCATGATGATTTAAATTCATATAATTTTATATATTTGCCATAAAACTAATTTTGTATATGCAGGGTAAACGATAAGAATACTATGATAAGGAAAAACTGTAATATATGAAAACGTCAATATAAAGTATAGGTTTATAGAAATATATACTTTATATAAATATACTATATCTAAGTATATAGTATATATAATATTTCTTACTTCGACCATATAGCTTCACCATTATGTTACTCTAATAGAAAATTCTATTTAAAGTAAGCATATAACTTAAATGGCTCTCAATATTAACTTAAAAGGCCTTAAAATGTCAATAAAGTGCATAATAACATAAATTGACCCGTCTATCTTGGTACAATGAGGTCACTGCGTCTCGACGGGTTGTTGTTGGGAACCTTGACCAAAACGCATATTGCATACACGATTAAGTACTTCAAAATCATTTTGTAGTCTTTGAATCCTGATAAGTATATTTGCTTTTAAATCATAATGTACTAGTATAGCCCGACCACGCTTCGCTGTGGTTTTCTTTTCTTTGATATGACGTTCAACGGTCAGCGGCTGCCATGACAACGGCTAACTACCACTTTAAATGTGACAGCGATCCTCGATGGCGAGTTAGTTCTTCTCGCTTGCGTTCTTCTTTCTCGCGATCGAAATTATATTATTGCGCAAAATATAGAATTCTCAGTTTTTGGTGCGACTAGTTTTCGAAATTTCGCGTTATAATCAAACCAACACAACTAATGATAATATAATGATTTTTTGAATGATTAACGTGCTTTAAAGCGATAACCTTTATATTGAGTACCTACGTGATACTCTTGCGGAACTATGTAAATATGTTTCGACCAAAGTACTGTACCGATTTTGAAGAATTTCGGTATCGAGATAGTTCGGCCTTTCGATATAGATTTTGCTCGGGGCAAGGTTCCTACTTTGCACCGGGCAATAGTTTGTTTTGAAGGCAAAACTTCTTGTTTTTTAAAAAAAATAAGACATTTTCCCGTATTTCAGCCACATTAGCTTACCCTTGTGCTATTTGCTTCTTATATTTGAATACATCATATTGAACATCTGGACGTTTGGCAGAAGCGAGCCGACTAACAAATGCGTAGGTACATTCATCGGTGCAGTGAACTTGGCACCTACATTCTATTTCATAGTCTACACTACACTGATTCATACATTGTTAATTTATTTATTATATAATATACTAGCTGCTGCCCGCGACTTCGTTCGCGTAACTTTGAAAATTATATACTAAAACCTCCCTCGAGAACCACTCTATCTTTTGGTGAAAACAGCACGAAACGCGGCGGAGGACTTTGTTTTGGGGTTTTAGCGATTGGGGAGAGTAGTTAAGATTAAAATTAATTAAATTCTAATTCGTAACTTGTGTTAAAAAATGTTATTCAAATTTGTATATATTTTTGGTTTCAGATGAACAGGAAAGAGTACAGAAGAAAACCTTTGTCAATTGGATCAACTCACATTTGTCAAAGGTAAGCCACCAAAAAGAACCTGTATTTTGTATATTATTACGGGTGGCAGGCAGGCTGACGGCCCAGTTGATGGTAGGTGGCAACACAGAGGGGTTACAAGTGTGCTGCCTACTCGTACTATATACGAAATATGTAATAGTGCCTCAAACGCTGTCGTAGGCTTGTTGAATTATGGTAAAGCCAAAGATTTATATGCATTGTGAACCGCTCACTGCTTTCTACAAGCGACTAAGGCCTAAGGCGAGCCTAAGAGTGAGCTCACTCTTCCCAACGATGACACATTTTCGACCGCCTGAAGTATGACAAGGGCGCATCTGTGATTTAAATCTTTGTCAAAAGCCATATTTTATGACAGCCACATGCAGGCCGTCTACTCTTCTATATTTAATATTCATATTATGAACGTAGACAAGTCCTGGCAATAAAATAAATATTTACAAATATCACTATGGATACAAAAAATAACTACAACATTAAGCCCATTTATGGAGGATCAAGGAATAGTTAGAGTAGTCCGAATCAGGCTCTATTATCTTCTCGTCCACAAATTAAAAGTCTTTCAACGAACTATGGGGAGACCAATTCTTGGCATTTCTCTGAAGGATGAGTGTGTTTTGAAATACTCGTTCGTAGATCCGTTAAGCCGCGTCCTCACTAGGGCCGCACGGCCACATCAGGCCGGCCGCTCGGCCAGGCCTTGTATAGTGTGTACGCGTGTAGTGTTTACAAGGCCTGGCCGAGCGGCCGGCCTGATGTGGCCGTGCGGCCCTAGTGAGGACGCGGCTTTAGCACAGTATTACAATAATTGTAAAACTGTGGCTTTAGAGAACAAAGTACAGCTGGTGGGCATTGACGTAGACAAGTCTTGGAGTCTTGGAGTTGTCTTGAATTCTTCAGGAGGGAGTGCTGGTGGAATCCTCTAAATATGGATGACAATATAACGATAATTATCCATGTTTAGAGGACTCTAATATAGCGAAGGACCCAGTGTGGTGCCAAGCCATAAAAATGGTCCTACGCCCAATAATGGAAGTTTATGATGACGAGATTTTTCAGGTACAGAGCGATGGCAGATCTTATTAATTTGAATTTAATTGCTCTGCTTCTTATAGAAACATGAGAATAATTTTCATTAGCTTACTCAAACGATTCATTAGCACACTGACCACATTTTGGCGTATAGTGTGGGAGGTGGTAAATTGAGTATAAGGTTACTGTACCTCACATTTGTAGAGCTACATACAACTCTTAATTCAAATAGAATCAGTGTTAATTTCCGGTCTTTTATGAAATGTATCTACTTCGACCTTTGACTGACATCTAGATATTTTTTGGTAGTACTAGATTGAATTGCATTGAAATAGCCAAGAACATAAATATCAACAATCTAAATTATGTATACTCGTATAATATATGGGAAAAGGTTAAAAAACTCTACAGTACTTTTTGCAATATTGGCACAAGATATCTGAAATCGCGGAACGTGAGTTCGTTCTCTCAAAATTGATTCAGTCAAAGATTTAAATCGAGAGATGCGGCATTACTAGCGAAAGTGTGTTACAAAATACAACATACATTATACTAAAGACAAAAGTATAAAATACATATACCTTTGTCTAAACACACTTTTAAAAACAGATAACACATTCCTTACTTCAAACGTGACTGTGACGATAGCGATGCTCGCAACAAGCGACCGTCACTCACTGTAGCTGGCGTGCAACTGTAGTTGGGTTGAGCGCCTGCGCCCAACCCATTGTTAAGAATTTTCGGTGTGTTATTAGTATGGCGCGAGGAGATTACGCCGCATCTTTCGATTTAAATCTTTGGATTCAGTTAAAGCATCTAGGCCAGCTTGATAATCACAGTAATTTATAAAAACAGGACTTACTTATTTAGGTTAAACTCAAAATATTATGAAACAATAACCACAAGCCAATTTTTAAAAACCTAATATAAACCTTGTTTCAGCGCATCCCACCTTTACGCATTGACGATCTGATCCACGACCTTCGCGATGGCACGAGATTATTGTCGCTTCTTGAGGTGCTTTCGGGAGAAAAGCTCGTGAGTATTTATTGATATCCGGTATATAAGTATTTTTTAAATGTAAAAATGTAAGTAATAAAAAAAAAACTAACTAATTTTTAACATAATAAAAACTGATGCGAAAAAACTACGTCATTTATTTACACATACTAGCGACATCTAGTGACCACTCATTGTATTACATACATAATTATGTAATCTAGTAAATATGGTCATTGTAACGCCTCTCAACGAGCTATGGAGAGAGCAATGCATGGCATTTTTCTGAAAGATATGAACTCTGAAATATTGAGATCCGTCGCAGAAGGAAATTGCTGAATAAACCGAATGAATCAGCCGTCTTGGAGTTACCTCTTGATGACTTCAACAGATACTAACCTCAATTTAGGTTACAAGTAGGTGACCTGAACAGCGCCCTGGCTTTCCCGTTATCTGATGATGCCAGGGAGCTGTACAATATTTACCATTGTAGATTTAGTGTTTAGTAATAGTTTAGTATAGTAGTGTATAGTATAGTTTAGCTTTGTATATAAGACCTTGCCCAATGAGGCGACATGTCCCTAAGGGAAAAGCCTTAAATAAAGATAAAAAAAAAGAGATACTAACCTAAGTTCATCCTATTTAAACTAGACTAGGCCAGACTAAATGTTAAACTAGACAGAGGTTGAGGCCCACTTGGTGTACCGTATACCGTACTTGATGTACGTAATAGAAGTTTAATCGTCGCCTATAACTCAAGCAACGCCACTGGTTCTGCAAATGCGACCTGACCATAATATTTATTTATTATCTAACACGTATTTATACACAAAATTATAACAATGTCTGTAAATCATTATTAGGTTTGTCTACACATTTTAGTAGGATTCAGGGCCTCTTTCACCGTCTCTGTGTGTAGTGTCAAGTAGGCTAACTGCCATTTAAAGTCACCGATAAGAAAGCGTACGAGTTTCACCATCTTCGAGTAATATTATTCGAGGGTACCTAATTTCAATGAAATTTACATGAATTTGACTATGAATTGAAATGAAATTGACTAAGCGCCTCTTTCACCAACTATAAGTAAAGTGTTGATTAGTTACTTTTAGAAATCATTTTCTGTTTTATTGAATTATGCACTCAGTTTACTGCATCATTCGATAGGCGATTTTTTTTATTATTATTTTCTATTTAATGTTTGAGACGTTTACCGTACAAACAAAGGTATATCAGCTAAATTATTCCCGGTGACAGGTGACTTTATGTGACGGTTTAGCCTACTTGACGTTGGTGAAAGAGGCGCTAAGAGTTTTAACGGGTGGGTCTCAAACGGTCTAGAACGCAATTTGACTTGTTGTAGTTTTGCCTACATCGCAATATGGCTACTATGTAAAATACCTAATTCTTATATTGACAAAAACGCAAAACGACTAGTTAGTATATTTCCTAAATAGTATAACGACTTAAACGCAAAATGCCCGGACAGGTAACTGCAAAAGTTTAATTGCAAAAATGCAGAGTATCCTATTGTTTCCTATTATCAATCATCCTCAATACTCCCTCAATACTAATAATAAATATGTAAGTGCAGGTATTTTATGTATCTATGTATGTTTCTCCATAACTCTGATTTTCATGAAAGTTGGTAGATAAACATTTAGACGTACAGGACACAGGATAGGCTACTTTTAACCATATGTGTAATTATTGTTATAGCCAATGGAACGCGGCAAGGTACTGCGCCGTCCACACTTCCTCTCTAACGCGAACACAGCACTCCGATTCCTCGCAGGTAAAAGGATCAAGTTGGTGAACATCAACGCAGCTGACCTGGTCGACGGCAGGCCAGCTGTTGTCCTTGGCCTCATTTGGACTATCATCCTCTATTTCCAGGTACGACGGACAGTGATCCATAGGAATTTTACTTTTTTTTTTTTCAATGTGCTAATCGATACCTTAATTCGCAAACCAAATAACTCCTCTGAGGCAAACTTTACAGGGGAGACTAAAAACGTTATAATTTTTTTTTGTATGATACGAGAAAAGAAAAAAAAGACAATTTTACATTGGAAATAATGGCTCGTATTAACCGATAGACCTTTAAAAATTAAATTCTAATTGTCATTAAATTTCTCCCGTATCAAAAAGTCATTTTCAACCAAAAGTGGAGTTATTCGTTTTGCGAATTAAGGTATATCGTAATGTTTTGTTCTTTTTTTTAACAAATATGAACAAATATGATTTGAAATAATTAAAAAATATATATATATATTATTTTTATATGCTAATAAAACTAATATAAATCACAACTGATTTAAAATGTTGTAAAGGTGAATTCATATTTGGCCAAAAATATTTTGTATCGAAGCCCGAAATTGCCTGAAAATTCTATATGGAGGCTGAAAATTGTATGATTCTATTTGAAGACAAAAAAATTGAAAACATATTTTACTGTTATCGAAATATTAGCAGAATATTTTATATATTTTTAATATTCGGGATATTATCTAGAATAAATTCTTGAATGGAACACCGACTGAAGAATTTGTTTTTTTTTATTCTTTTTCCTATTTCAATTTTATTTAGTTATAAAAAAATAATTTCCAAATTAATAAATATTTATTTACTATAAAATATATTAATTAATTTTTAAAATTTGAATATTATAAATTGTTTCTAGTGATAATGTAATCACATCCACTCTTCTTAAATATAAATTTGGAATTTGCACAAAAAATATCAAAAATAGTTTGGATATAGTAACACCTATTACACTGTGTTTTAGTCTAGATCAATCTAGATATAGATTTTATACAATTTTTAGTGACATAGATTCACAATATTTAGGTAGTTTTTTAAAATAGGTAAATGCTTTTTAATGTACTTTAAATACACATCAAATTATATCTAATAAGTGTATTTTTTGAATGTAGAGATAAAAAGCAGAACCAAGAAACTTTTTGTTAAATTTTGTTTATGAAAATTGAGGAAACAAAAAGTTTTCAGACAACCGATAGCAGAAAAAGCCTTTCTTTTATTTTCTTTTGTTCGTCTGTCCGGCATATACAATTTAAAATATACTGTACGCCACATTTACTGTAATTAGATTTCGTTGGCAAACAAAATTATCTTATAGCTCCTTTTTTAGAATTTAATTATTATAATCTTGCAAATTGCTAATGTGCAGGAACATTGTCACAGAAACATCCACGTGACGTCATTCTCAAGTAAGGGCTGCCACATACAGTCGGAATATCGTTTCGGGATTCCGAACGCAGTAAATCCATACAAATCTATAGATCTACCACATAATACAGTAGTTTTGCGTTCGAAATTTTCTCCGAATAGAAATCGGAATTCCGACTGTATGTGGCAGCCTTTAGAAATACAGCTAACAAATTTGACAGTTCTGAGTGTACCACGAGATGACGTCATCAAAATGGCCGCCAGGCGCATTAGCAATTTGTAGGGCTTATACCTTCTTCTTCGATGGAGATCCTTTGATGCTATTTAAGGAATGAAATTCGTAACTCAATTAACGCACAAAAAAAGGCCATTTAAAATTGAGAATTCATATTTTGATCTAACTATCTTTTAAGAATCTTATCGTCAAATCAAAATTTTACTGATTATCTTTTTAAATGACTGTGCTTTGGAAATTCTGAATTGGCTCTTCTCATTTTAATTGGCTTGAACTGATTTTGTTTGCGCAAGCTTCGCTCAATGTATTGGACCCACAGGATAGAGGACCAAAGGTGGGTATTTCCGCATTCACCGGCTTTATAAGTATTTAGAAATTATTATTTATCAATACTAAAACCTATTTATTATATATATATATTTTTACATTACTGTCATTGATAATAAAATAAATCTATCCGCTTCTTTACTTTATGAAATCAAAATGTGAATAAAGAGGGTAAGTGGCAAAAATATTTCAGTTGTCACTACAGAATGTTGTGACTGGTATTTTATGTATTTCCTAGACATATAACTAAACACTGACTTGTAGTTAGTACATACATATTACACTTAGCTTGTGTGGGTAGCAATTAAAAAGTAATATCTTCACGACATATTAGCTCATGAGTAGTAAACTCTCCCTGTTCTATCAGAGGTCCAATAGGTTCTATTCCTGCTCAAGACAAACATTTTTAAGCATGAACATTTCTGTCTATCTTGGTCTGGAGCTTTTCTAAATATTTGTATTTACAAAAGTATTTATCAGTTGTTTATATCTGCTTACATTGCATAGTTTGGGGTTAGATGGCGCTGTGTGACGTGTTTCAATATTAAAAAAATATTTTACTACATTATGTACGCTTTTTTATATTTTATTATAGAAAATCCTTTAGTTTTTATCATGTAAACATTTTTTTATTTAGACTGCTATTGGTTGACATTTGTTAGAAAATCAGAAGCAAGATTACAACTTTCAGCTGTTCTGGTCTCAATGAAAGCAAAATGTATAAACAAATTTATGATTGCGACGGTAAATAAATTGTGGAAAATGTAATAAAACTTATTTTCCAAGATATTTCTAAGAAATAGAAATTTTCCAAGAAAAGTTTAATTTTTGTTTAAATTTGTAAATTTTTTTTTTTTAAAAAACAGTCATTAAAATACCTTCGCATTATTAGAATCGCGGGTGTTCGGTATATTCTTTTGCACCAAATGAAAATATTAACTTGATTTCTCAGTACTATTATCTATTCTTGAGTATGGCCAGACCAATTGATCCATACCGCCACAGCACAACCCATATCGAGGTTGCTAGCGAATATTGATTTTATTTATTAATTCACAAACACGCAAGTCTCCTAACGATATTTTCCTTTAGGTAGAATATTAAAGTTATGGTTGACCCAAATCCTGCTTGCTCCAGGGCCTCAAAAAATTTAGTGCGATTTCGGGGTTCGAGCTCGTTAATCGTGACATGCTACCGCGTTTCCATAATTCAATCTTCAATTAAAAATAAAATTATTAACTTGATTTGGTTTTGCCAACAGATCGAGGAGAATAGCCGTGCGCTGGAATACCTGGGTGGGTCCAGGTGTGCGTCAGTTATGTCACAGGAGTCTGGAACCGCGACGCCCACACAACGAGCTGAAGACCGCTGGAAACAAGGAGCAAAGAAGACCTTGTTGCAATGGGTGGCCAACGCTCTGCCAAAGTAAGTTTTATTTATAAAATTCTATACTTAGCGCCTGTTTCACAAACGTCAAGTAGGCCAAACTGTCATTTAAAGTCACCGGTAACCGGGGAAAATGGAGCTGATATGCCTTTGTTTGTACGGTAAACGTTCCAAACATTAATTAGAAAATAATAATAAAAAAATCGGCTATCGAATGATGCAGTAAACCGAGTGCATAAATCAATATAACAGAAAATGATTTCTAAAAGTAACTAATCAACACTTTACATGTAGTTTGTGAAAGAGGCCCTTACACTTGTATTATAGTCCAAGTTAAGACAGGCATCATTGCAAATATTATGTAGATTTTGTCTACGGTGAGAAAATTTAAAGTGTGTGGCCAAAACATACCAGATGCAAGGCGCCATCTAGTTTATTAATAATAAACTAATTCACAGGAAAAATTGGAACAAATATAATTGTAAATTAAAAAAGTGTTTCAGAGATTAGCCGGAACAAACTGACAGACAACAAACAAAAATTTTAAAATTGTATTTCGTTACAAACACACACTTCAATTTTATTTATATATGTATGGATAACATCTGTAATACATTGAGTTTGAATTATTATTTTTTGTTTGCAGGGATTCAAACATCCAAGTGACAGACTTCGGGCCGTCGTGGCGAGACGGTATCGCGTTCCTGGCGATCATAGACGCGATCAAGGCGAACCTGATAAATCTGGCTGAAATGAAGAGGAAGACGAACCGGCAGCGGCTGGAGCATGCCTTCGACGTGGCCGAGAGCGAGCTGGGCATCGCCCGACTCCTCGACGCCGAAGACGTGGACGTTGACAAACCCGACGAGAGGTCCATCATGACATACGTAGCACAGTTCCTGCACAAATACCCCGAACCTAAGGTAAACATGAATTCTTTTTGGTTTCTTCTTTATGATTACTACAGAATTAAAAAAAAAAAGACTTACCGGATCGTAGCGCCACCTACCAGGTTCGAACTCGTAGAGATTTTACGAAAAATGTGGCGCAGTATGTCTGTATACTTTTGCATAAACCTTTATACATCTACCTATAGTTAGTCAAGTGTGACAACACACTAAATTAGACCAACTACATTGTTCTACTATAGGACAAATTTTTAGTATTACATGATTTATTGCCATTCCTTTTACAGCTGCCTTCTAAATGTTTTTTTTTTATTTTTTATTGTAGACTACTGGCCCGGATGCCGTAGCGGCAGTACAAGAGGAGTACGAATCTCTGCGAATGTGGTTGACGGAGCGCGTCACCACAGTTCAAAGGCAATACGACTCGCGAACTCTCTCGCGAAACTACGAGGACTACGTCCGCGCTGAAAACGAAAGGCTCGCTCGTGAACCGATCTACCAAAAGCTCGAAAAGCTTATGTACACTCAGAGCTTAGTGGCTATAGCACCAAAATCGTGGCGCGAACTCGTCTCACTATGGACAGAGCTGGAGCGATTGCACAGGAGATGGCTGTGGCTCCTCGACTCAGATTTACCTGGCGATTTTAAAATGGTCGGCGAATGGCTCGCGAGAGCTGAATATCTTTTATACTTCGATGAAATTCCTACAACACTCGACGAGAGGACCGCCGCTATTATCAGCGAGAAACTGGAAGAACACAGCTCGTTCTTCGAAGGACTTCCTGAAGTTATAGACAGATTTGAAGCGGCGCTGAGATCTCCCGACGCAGCTAGGATCCCGGCTGAAAGATTACAAAGTATGAAGGAGAGACTGGAGACAGTCAGTCGTAGAGCTCCACAGAGGAAAGCCAGGTTAAAGTATTTGGAGCACAAATGTTGTATAGTAGCTTTTACAGAATTAACGAAAGCAAAATTAGCCGCTTGGACCGGTAAATATGGTCGCGTAGACCACGTTCGTGCCTTACTAGATGATTATGATAATTTCGTGACAAAGAATAAGATTTTCCAAGAGTTTGATAGAGCGTATGTAGATATTAAACAAGTTGCAGAAGAATATAAGAGAGTGTGTGAAGTAGATAGAAATGAAGCAAAAGAAATTGATATGTTTTTGAGAGACATCTCTGAGATGTGGAAACGAGTCTCCTCAGATGTGAGGTGTGCTCGTAGTGTTCTAGAGGAAGTAATCGCCCATTGGGAAAGGTGGTCAACCTTGGCCGACGATTTTACCACATGGCTAGACAAAGCTCAGCATATGTTGAGAGTTTCAGAAGACGAAAGGCTAGAATTCTTCCAAGATTTGACCGTTTGGAAGGAGAAGCATCAGCTTTTGGGAGATGCTGCTGGTTTTCTAGCGGCAACCTGTACAGAGGATATTACTTCTGAAGTTAAGAGGAAATATATCGAAATCACCGAACGTTGGGAACGCGTTTGGGAAGAAGCTGAACGGTGAGTAATAATTATGAAAGTATATTCCGTCAATGTTGGCGACAATTTTTCTAATTTTTGCCTATTTATTGAGAGTTATGAATTGGTGGACAGGCAGATTGACAGTAGCAGACATGTAATTTTTTTCGTATATTAACACAAGCAACGCTAGAGGGCGGCCGTTGGGGATAGGAAAATACGGCTTTGTATGGGTTGAAAGGCGAAGAAATGTGTTGTAGAGTAATATTATATGTAGATAAAAATGATAAATTGAGAAAAAACCCCTTAGTTATCAGCATTTTATCATGATTTAATTGATGTTTTTGGGTATAGGTATGTTCGTGGCGGAGATGCCCTCCGGCACCGGCGCGAATTGGCTTCCGGAGTACAGGCACTGGACCATTGGCTCACGGCAGCAGAAAATCTCTTGTCTCGTCAGCCGAGGGCCAATACCGCCGACATTCAAACCTACATCGACCAACTTTTACATCTTAATTCAGAAATTGAACATCACGAAGAACTTTTTAAGACTATAAGCAGGTATGCATTTTTATGCTTGAATTTCAAATATAAAGCCTTTGAGTCCACTATTGTATGAATACGATATTTATAGATCGATCGAGAGTGGTTAAGTGTAACAAACAAACTCGCTTCACATTTATAATGCAAATTTATTAGAGAACTAGCTATTGCACGCGGCTTCGCCCGCGTAACTTCCCAAAAGTGAAAGATTTTTTCAAATCGGTCCAGTAGTTTCGATGGCTATTCAATTCAAACAAACAAACAATCACATCTTTCCTCTCTGTAATATTAGTATATAGATGTATCATGATGTATAGTTAATAACAAGGTGATTTGTTTTAACAGAACTTTCCAAAACGCAATAGCAGAGCTTCCCCGCGATGAAGTGGAGGCGAATATGACCAAACTGAAGCAGCAGAAAGAGGCGTTGGTCCGAGTGAGAGCAACGGTTCCAGTGAAGCTGCATCAGTACAGACAGTTGCTTGTGCAGCATGAGAGCTTGGAGAACGGACAGAAGGAGATCGGACAGTGGCTCGACAAGGCCGAGGACACTTTGAGCACACGATTCGAGACCAGACGGTATTTCACAAAAATATTACTAATTGACGTGGGTAGTTTAACTAAACTGTTGGATAGTGTCATTATTTAAAAAAATCATTGCCATGAACTGTAATTTTTGTAATTTACTATGTGTTGTAACTTATTTTTATTTGTTTATTGTTATCGTCATTATTTTCTTTTCATTGTAAAAATAAATATCAATCGATTGATTGAACCACAACCTGACTACAACTTGTCAAAGTTGCAAGTTACATCCTCTTGTTAAGATTTATATGTAGAAGTAAGCTGTTGTGTTGGTTCATTTGATAGTAGGTGGCCAACGTCACATATTGACACAAGCCACTTTATAAGTGCTATTAAATTAAATGGGATAAGTGATTAGGAATGTGTGTCACCAAGCTAAACGCTTTGTATGTGACCTATTGTAACTTATACATAAGCGTAGCTCCTATCTGTGGGCACGTATAGTGTGACCCTAGCCTTAATGTCTCCATCTCGCTGCTTAAAAACTAAAGGGCCACAAAACAAAAAAATCCAAAAATGTTTTTATTGCAAAAATACAATCACAATCCTTCATAGTGTATGTTGCAAAAAGACCGGGTGTTTTTATTCCATATTTAGTATATTTTGATCATTTTTTATATATTCAAAAGTAACTTATATGCTTATATCTCTTCTAGTATTCAGTTTATTATAAAAGTACTTAATACATTTAATGCTACTTAAAAATACGCTTCTAACGATGTATAATATGCATATATTTGATATATTATGTATATCTAATAAGAAAAAAAAATAGACAAAAATAATTTAATTCTTTTCGATTAGCTCTCCTGTAAAAAGTGTAATTTTGATTTGTGGCCCTTTAGTTTTAAGTAGCGATCTGTTCATTACATCTGTAATGGTATTTTTACAGCGAAGTGATTGAAGAGCGGTACGAGATCCACCGCAGCTTCTTCTCTCGCACCACCTACTACCGTTCGATGCTGGAGAGCAAGAATAAGGTGTTCCAGAACATCGTGCGCTCCGCGGACGCAGACCGCAGCGCTGACGTCACAGACCAAGTCCGCCTCATGCGCGACCTCAATGAGAGGTATCAACAGTTTCATTCAATCACCGAAGACATGTTTGGTCTAGTGGCTAGTAACCCTTTCTGTTAACCTAACGGTCGCGGGTTCGAATCCCGCTAGGGGCAAATGTTTATGTGTTGACATTTTACTCGTACCTTTGTACCGGAGTATGTATTTTAATCTATGTAGTATAATTATCAACTGTCTGGTATGTATGCTTGTGAATTAGTTGCTTACCTTGGAACTAGATGGTGCTGCCTGAAATGTGTGAAGATATTTATTTACTTTTACAAAAGAAAGTGTCATATTTCTGTATTGTATCGCTCTTGAAACACAAGTTCTGTCACTGAACATCATCTGATATTTAAAAATAAATAATGTAATTATGCTGATAAAATGACTAATGTGGTCAGACAGAATGTCCACTTTATGATAAGTGGCTAACATCGTCTTAATACAAGCAACTACAGGCGCTGCAAGTGCGTTAATAGGATTAGGTAGGAATAGAGAGAGAAATGGGCTATGGCATCCCTTTCTCACTCACCATCTTTTAGTGTTAACTATACCTGTTCCAGTCGTTTATTTAACTTTTGACAGCTCGTGTACTAATCAAATAGTGATGGCCTGATGCGTTAACTGATTCGATTTCCTTTAACAATCGATTTTTTTCATCAAGAAGTTTTAATCGATTTAACACATTCATATTTTATTTTTGCTCAACATTTTGCATTGTTTTATAAAAAATCACAGGTGTTTAAGTTACTTTATCTTATATATAAAAATAAATCACTTATGTTAAGTTAATATTTCTATCATCTATCCAAGAATTGGTAATGACTATTACTGAGAACTCGAGTGATAATGATTCCAGTTCATACGGAAAAGAATCAGACGATTCTTTATAATTAAAAATAGTATTACAGTACCTATTTTAGTTGTTTTATTTTAATCGATTTATTTCAAAACGGTTTTTATAGTCTGTGGTTCGCACATCACTAAGTGGGCGGTGGCCGTCCATGAAGTACGGTATTCTTTGTAGTACATTGTACCGAAAAATATTGTAAAACTTCACGTGCGTGATCTGTCAAAAGTTAAATAAACGACTGGACGAAGTATAGGTCTCGTATTAAGTAGAGTATTCTAATTGTTAGATTCGCTCACGTCTCCTCGGAAGCCACCCGGCGGGAAGCCGGACTACAGCGTCTGGTGAGGGCGTGGGAAGAGTTTGAAGGAAAGAAGCGTGTGGTCGAAGAATGGGCTTCCAGAGCCGACGCTCTGTTAGCGGACAACCGGGTGGACTCGAAGCAGGCCGTCGACTTCCACAAGAGATTCTTCCAGGGCGTGGACGAGAGAGCTGTTTCCGAACTTGTTCGCTCTGGAAGGGAACTTATTGAGGTTACCACACATTTTATTTTACCTATACTTGATTAATTATCAATCAAAATATCAAAAATGTATACAACAAGTAATGAAAAAATATGCACATTTAAGCTGATGCAAGAATGTTTGTGTCAAACGTTATGTCCGGTACGTAAACATAATAATAAAAAGGATTTTACAAATATCAGTTAAGAAATTTATGGCAGGCAGGATAGTTCAATTGTTGGGGTTTGATAAATTAATAAAGCAGCAATAAATAAAGTTATGTAATTAAAAATTTAATAATAATTGCTTTGTAGCTGGTAAATGAGGAAGAACGTCCGCAAGTGGTGCAAACCGTCGAGGAGTTGCAGCGCAAATGGAGAGACCTGTTGAGTCGCGCACCGCCTCATCTCATGAGGCTCGAATTCCGACTCGACGAGGCAATCTTCCATCACTGCATCAAAGACATAGAAAAGGAAATTGTTTATGAAGAGCAGGTTAGATAAGAATGAGTACGAAGTACTACTAATAATAACACCTGACTTGAATATTAACCTTAATATTGACCTCACACTAATTCGTAAAACAATAATTTTTAATTAATTAATTAATATAAGTATTGTTCATTAATTTCAATATCGTTCTTTTTGTTTTAAAACTTATACTGTGAGCTGAACTTAGAATAATATGTGTTAATTTTTTATAACTTTTTTTTCACCTACACAGTAATAATATCATTTCTGTTTGTATTCCAAATATAAATAAATAAATATTTAATATTACCACTAATTGTTAAAAAGAAATTTTCTAATAAAAGAATTTTTTTTTGTTCAGGCATACAATCAGAGCGACGATGCTGACGGCATACTAATACGAAACGAGGAGTACTTCAGGAATCAAGGCAAAATTATGCAAGTCGAGCACTGCCTTCAGAATCTGAAGAAGATAGCGACGAGCTATACACAACAGACCGAAGACTCCTCCTTGGAGGAGGCGGTGAGGAGATGCGAACAGCAATGGGAGGGCACCGTCCACAGGGTGGAGAACTTCCGTCAACAGCTGCAGCGGATTCCAGCCAAGTGGGACGCCTACCGAAGCCGATTCCAAGAAATGGAACGCTGGATGCAGCACGTCGATCAGACCATGGACAGCATTGTCAGAGAGGTGGACTCCGCTGAAGCATTTGAGAGGGAAAAGACTATATTCCAGGTAAAGTGTTTAATTAGAAACGTGCATAAAAATATATATTTTTTAAACTAATATTTTTCAAATGTTTCTTTGGATGCAGCTAAAGGAACTAATGGTAAAAATTATCTATTTGTATGTACTAAAACTTCAACAAAAATGGTTTATATCATAATTATTCAGAAAATTTCAATTTAAAAATTGAATGTCAGTTTGTGAGTAATTTTTATGTTAAAGTAAGTACCTTTTAAAGTAAATAAGATGTTATTTTCAGAACATCTGTCGTGAAGCGGATAAAAAGCGTGAAGACATGAAGTGGCTAGTTCAAACGCTGGATATGTTATCCAATCATTGTTCGGAGACAGAAGCGCAAGAGGAACAAATCAAACTAGAAAACCTAATTGCTCGCTACAAAAATTTGATTCCCACAATAGAGATTACTATGATCAAGACCGAAACTTACACTCGGTGTTACACCTACCGAAGAGAGGTCCACGAGGTGATTTGCGTTCTCGAAAGTGCTAAAGAACAAGCTATGGTCCAACCTGAACCGCAGTCCCTTCAACACGTGGAACAATTAGTCCTCGAACAACAAGCAGCTGTCCAGAAGCTCGACCGACACCGACCGTCTGTTATGTCGATGCTTCAACGTGGAAAAGAACTTATTAAAGATGCAAATGCACCAGCATTTGTCAGAGAAGATGTCAGAAATCTCGAGACCGGTTGGAACGCCGCTTATGAAAGCACTACTGATCGGCTTCATAAATTACGCGATACGCAGAAGGTCTGGTCTAATTATGAGTATCAAAAAGACGAACTACTGTCAGATCTAGATAGAATTGAAAGTTATGTTGCTCATCCGGGGCTTGAACTAGGTGTTACAAATATTGCGCGTGAATTACAAGAAACAAAGATCTACAACTCTGACCTCGAGCGGGCTAAGGTAGAGAGGCTGCCACATTTACAACATGCTTATGCTGAGTTGCAAACGCTTACAGCAAATAAACCTAAACCGGTAATAGAAAAAGACCTTGAACATATCGAACGCAAGTTAGTCAGAGTTCAAGACGAGGTCCAAACTAAGGTTGAACACCTTCAGAAGTTTAATCAAGAATGGGTAAAGATTGAAAATAAATTAGAAAATGTACGAGAATGGATACGGAAAGAGAGTCCCGCCATAATTTCTCAAATTCAATCTGATAATATTACCCCCGAGGAGCGTGTTGTTAAATCTCAAGCATTACAAAAAGTGATAGCGGAGAAGTTAGAAGCTATCAGAGGAGTGGCAGATCAAGGCACCAAACTTGCAGTCGAACATCGTGTCCAGGATGCCAACAGACTTAAAGGAGAAGTAGCTTTACTGGAAAAAATGATGGCTGACCTACAGAGATCAACAGAACATCAAACTAAAGTCGTAGAACATGATTTAGCCAGCTGGCAAAAATATCAGAAGGGTGTAGCTGAAATTAAGCCTTGGATTGAGGAAGCCGAAATTAAACTAGCTAATATACCTAAGCCAGCTACACTAGTAGAAGCTCAGCAGTTACAGCAGCAATCTCGTGCACTTATAACCGATTGTGACAAACAGTTAACAAATCTTCAAATTTTGTCAAGCGTTAGCCATCAATTGTCAGGAAAAACTAATGCCCCTGACGAAGTTGATGCTATTCACTCCAGGTGGGCAGTCGTTCATGACATGGGCGATCAATGGAATAATAAGCTGGACAAATTAGTTTCGAATTGGGAGAACTTCGAGCGTGAAGCTGAAAAACTTGAGTCTTGGATTGAAAACGGTGAAAAACTACTTAGTAATCGCAGTATTTCTGTAGAAACGCCTCAAGTTGAAAAACTTGATCGGGAATTGAATAAGTTAAAATCATTTGGAAATGAAATTTCTCAACAGCAAGCTAAAATTATCAGCTTATCTCAAACTTGTGACAATATATGTCACAGCATACAACCTGAAGGTGCAACTTTGTTGAAGAACAAAGTATCTGACATTAAGCAACGCACAAACTCACTCGCCGAAACAGTCAGAAGTCGAGTTAATGAGTTATCAGATAAAATAATCGTGCGTCAAGAGTTTTTAACTAAATTACATAATTTTGACAACTGGATTAATAACTTTAGAAGAAAAACTGAAAGTTACGATCAAATTGCAGCTGATAAAGTTGAGCCCACACTTCAATCTATGCATGTCCTTTTACAAGAACACGCAGCTAAAGAGCCCGAGTTCACTGATATTTATAATGAAATAAAGAACATGACTTTAACATCACATCCTGAAGAATCTAAGTCACTCAGTGAAACTTATTCTAATATTGCTCAGCATTACCAAATTATTGAAAGCAATATTCAGCAGAACAAAGGCGTTTTGCAGAAGTGGTCTGACCTTCTGAATTGGTATGAAGAAACAAAACAACAACTAGGTCACATTCAGTATCAAATCGATGGCCCAAAGCTTACGCCTGATAGTTACGAAGCGCTACGACAAGAGCTTGTAAATATTATTACAAAGGTGCCTGAGTGGAAGAGTAATGTGGCTTTATTAGATGGACCTTCCAGAGTAAAAGTTAGTGATCAAAATACAGGAAGAATTATGTCACCTACAAGTCTCGTTAAGGAGATTGAAATGAAGACAGATGCTTTATTAAATTCGGTCACTTCGAAGAGAGATTTGGTACAAAAGGTTGGTGCTCGGTGGGATAAATTTAATGTTCAACATAATGCGTTAGCAGAAGTATTACATACTGTGCAATCTTCTTTAAATGAAATGGCTCAGAAACCACTACCACTTACAGAAGCTACTATACAGGAAATGACGGAACAATTAGATAAATTAGATGCTGAACTAAGAGAGAAACAATCTGTTAGAAAAGAACTAAGGGAAGAAGGTCTGCATCTGATGAGAGAAGATCAGCCCAACATGGGAACAATACAGAATGCTCTATCTGCCGCCGATAATAGTTGGGATCAAACTTTGAACTCCGTACGTGACATGAAGAATAAATATATTCTTTTATCTTCAACTTTGCAAGAGTTGAAAAATTTTACGGCTGCCTTTGATAGAGAAATGAATAAAGCAGAACAATTATATAATGATTGTAAAGACGCGCCTAATGACTACGTGCAAACATCACAAGCCTTAGAGAAAGCTAAGAAAGCTTATGAGATACTTAAACGTTCAAAGGGATTATTAGACCAAATGGATGTTATTAAACAGTCTATACTAAAGCAAGCATCAACACTTGGCGGATTTGACACTACCCCGCTAGAGGAAGCATTCTTAAACTCTCAGACACACTGGGAGAAAGTAAATGATGCCATTATTAAGAGAATACAAGATTTAGAGTCACAAATTATAGTATGGAGGCAAATAGACGATACGAAAAATCAAGTTGTGAGTTGGCTCAGTGAAACTGGACAAAACTTGGCAAACGCTTCCGATAATTTAGAAATACGGTTTGGTCAGAATCATCTCACGAAATACAAAGAAGAGTTACCTCTTTATATAGGCCTTAAAAACAGCATAAAAGCAAAGTGTGACCAGATAGTCAACTTAAATAAAAGTATTCCTATGGGTCAAGTAAACTCTATCATCGAATATTTAGACAATGAATTTGAGGCATTAAAGGCTCTGGCAGATAATTTAGAGAGTGCAGTTTCATCTCTGGAGTCAAAGGAGAACAAATTAAAAGATAACATCAAGCGGTTGTCTGACACTGTTAGCAAAGTCCGAGATGAGATTATTAAATGTGATGATATGACAGGTGACAATGCGAAAATTTTAGATCGTTTGAAAAAATGTCAAATGTGCAAAGGCGAACTGCAAAACTTGAGTGAAGCAATAGATAATTTGACACAGAACGTGTCTGAAATGAATGCTAACTTCCCTGGTTTCTACGAATCTCTTGTACCTAAAGAACTTGGTGCATTACAAAAGAGGTTCGAAAGTGTTCTGGTGCACGCTAACAAAACTGAAATAACTCTTCTGACATTCCTGCAGAAAACTTTCACCGATAAACTTGCTATGTTTAATAGAAATTTGAAAATATTAGATGACAAAACAAGATGGTGTATGCCTGATGCTGCCAGTGATAAATACAACCTTGAAGTTAAAAATGCAGCCTTAACGGATGTTGAAAATGGAATCGTAGATTGTACTCAGAAAGTTAGAGAGTTGAAGGAGGCATGCGATATTTTAAAAATTGTTGCTGAGCCAGCGTGTGCGCAAGAAGCTGCCATACAAACTGAAAAAGCTCAAAAGAATTTGGACGTGCTTGCAGCAAATTGTGACGAAATTAAAAACAGACTTAAAGAAAATATAGACGCATGGCAAGAATATGAAAGTTTGTTGGAAAACGTCTCCGAATGGTTGAAAGATAAAGAAAATAAAGTGCGACAAGAAGCTGCCAACCTTTTGAATCTAAGTGAAATTAACGGAAAAATAGCTGACATCGAACTACTTAACAAAGAAATAAAGGATTATGAAGATGAGATAAACAAACTCACAGCGATTGGGGAAAAAATTATGTCACGCAACCCTGATTCACGAGTTTTGCAATACATTAATCATTTAGTAACGAGATATCAGACTGTAGGAAAATTCATGGATAATCATTTAAATAGATTGAAGGAGTTAAAAGACAACAAAGCCAAATATGATAAATCAATAACCGAATTCAAAAATTGGCTTAACAGTACTAATGAGAAGGTCGCAGATCTAGCAGCTATGAGTAAACACGCTAAACCTACCCAAGCTGATTTAGAACAAATTAAACGCTTAAATGATAATAAGGAAGTTGGACAAAAATTGTTAAATAATGCAATCGAATCTGGTGAGTCTCTTTTCAGTGGAATAACTCCTGAAGGACGGGAACAAGTAAGAAACGAACTGAGAGCTCTTAGAGACTACTTTGAAAATTCAGCTGATGCTTTAAACAACGTTATTAAAGATGTTGAAACCACAATTAACAAGCGATCATCATTTGATGATACTTTCAATCAGGTTCAAAAATGGATTAGTGAAAAAGAAAAGGAATTAGGGGAATTCAAGTTATGCCCTAATCTTCCTGAAAAGAAAGCCCAATTACATGCTAATAAAATTTTGCTCCAAGAAGTCGAGTTACACCAGTCCATGATTTCTCAATTAACCGAGAAAATTAAACTCATGCCGGACGAAGAAGCAGAAAAGAGTCTTTCGAAGACAATTGACAGATATAAGAATATGTCTAAAGAACTCGAGAAAAGAATTTCTACATGCGAATCTCATGTCGCAGAACATGAGAAATACGTTCAGAAGTTTGAAGATTGTCGTGATCGTCTCAATCATATTGTGGCTGAAAATAGCATGTTAAATTATGGTGTTGTCACACAAAAAGAAGACGTAGACGCAAAGATTGTGGCTATTGAAAAAGTGACATCTAAAGCTCAAGACTTTAATAATATTTTGACTGACCTTAAAACACACTTACACACTGTTTTAGAAACCACGAGTTCCAATGGACATCCGGTACTTATAAGTGAATACGAACAACTGAAGGCCTCATGGGACCAGTTAGCTACGCAGTGTAAAGAACAAGATACAAAATTGAAAGAAACTTTAAAACAATGGAACGAGAGTCAAAAAACTTTGGATGAACTTGAAGAGTGGCTAAAAGTTAAAGAAAATCAGTTAAGAGATCAAAGCTTAAAGAGCAACCTCGAGGCTAAAATGGCTCATCTTCAAAAGGTTAAAGAAATACAAAATGAACTGTCCGCAAGAAATGCTGACTTTGCCAATTTGTCTGGCAACAAACAAAGTGTTGCAAGCGAATCCGAATTGTCGAATAAGACATCAAAACTTGCAACTAGGTATCACACTTTAAACAATCTTGTTAATGAAATAATTTCTAAATACGAAGTATTCGTTTCTGAGCACCAAGCATTCGAAAATGAATATACCAATATGGAAAATTGGCTAAATGGCATGCTTGGCGAATTACAAGATTTAAATGAAATTGTGGGTGATTATGCTGTTCTTCAAGAAAAACAGAATAAAGCCAAGGAGCTTTATGAAACAAGGAATAAAAAGACACCCGTTTTTGAAGAATTCTTAAGCTTGGGAGAAAAATTGTATACACACACGAGTCCTGATGGCAGAGAATTTATCAGGCAAAAGATCCGTAAGATTAGAACACTGTGGGATAGTTTCGGTGATAGCTTCCAAGAGACAGTAAATAAACTTGATCAATGCTTATTACAGTTCTCGGACTTTTCTCTTGCACAAGAACAACTGACTAAATGGCTGAAAGATGTAGAAAGAGCCATGCAAAGGCACACCGAATTGAAAGCTTCGCTAGAGGAAAAGAAAGCTCAATTACAAAACCACAAAATAATGCATCAGGAAATTATGACACACCAACAACTAGTGGAATCTGTGTGTGATAAAGCTCAACAATTGGTAGATCAAACACATGATGCTTCTTTGAATGTTTATTTGCAATCGATTAAGCAACTATTCCAAAATATTGTTACAAAATCACAAAATCTACAAGATAACTTGGAAGATTGTGTTAAGAGGCACGAAGATTTGTCAATTAATATTCAAAAATATAAAGAATGGCTCAGTACCCAAACAGAAAAATTACTTGACATTGAGAACGCAACTGGCGAAAAACCTGAAATTATTAGGAAGTTACAATCAGCTACAGCGTTGAAAGATATAGAAAAGATTGGTTCTGGTAAATTAGACGAAATACGTAATATATTTGCTGCTGTTAGCAAGAGCACTTCTGAAGCTGGCAACATAGCAATTAAAGCTGAAATTGACAACTTACATCAACAGCTTCTTAACATTATTGAAAGTGTTAATGCCTCCGAGCAAAAACTAAAGCATACCTTGGAAATTTGGAACAAGTTCGATTCTTCTATAGAAACTATTACGGAATGGCTGAAGAACATGGAGTCTAAATGCCGTGATCAAAGTTTATGTTCAACTTTGCCAGAGAAGGAAATGCAGTTACAGAAATATGTTGACTTACGAAACAATATTAACGCGAAAGAGAAAGAAATCGACGCTTTCATCGACGAGTCACATAGCCTTATACAACTGAGTGGTGTGGAACGTCTTAAACCACTAGTAACTCAAATCAGTAGCCGATATCAACAGTTACATTTGATCTCGAAAGAGATAGTTAATCACTGGTCCGAAATAGTTGCTGATAACAAGAAATACATTCAATTACGCAATGAATTCGACGTATGGCTTAAACCTTTAGAGGAACAGCTCTCTCAAATGGTAACCAAGGAAGACAAATTAAGCATTGAAAGCAAAGGCAATAAACTGCAAGTTTTCTTGCTAGAAAGAGATAATGGCGAACACAAGATTAATATTTTGACTTCAGCTGGCGATAAGGTCTTACCTGAAACAGCAGCTAATGGCAGGGAAACTATTCGTTCAGAAATAAGAGCTCTCAGGGAAAGGTGGGATAAACTTAACGACAATATTTTGCAACAACAAAAAGAGTTTGAATCTCAAACACTCCAGTGGTCGAGTTACCAAGATGTATTGCAACTAACACTTTCTTGGTTAGACGAAAAAGAAAAGATAGTGGAAGCTGAAGAAAAGGCAGTTCTTAATTCTGCTCAAGAAATAAAATCTAAACTATTGAAAAACAAGACTCTGCTTCAAGAAATTTATTCCCACAAGAGAGTAATCGAGACAGTTACGGAGAAAGCTAAGAGCGTAGCGGCCACAATGCATTCTGGAAAAGGAGACAATGATGAAATGATGGCAATTATTCAGTCTGTTTGGGATAGATATAATACGCTAACTAACAGGCTTTCGGGTATCATAAATAATCTTGAAAGTAATTTTGATATTTACCAACAGTTTGCAGATCAACAAAAATCTTTACAAGATTATCAGAAACACTTATGGGATCGTTTGCACTTACTTTCGGACTTTACTGGAAATAAAGCTGCTCTTCAGAACAAACAGGGCAAAATACAGGAACTATTAGATGCTATTCCAACCGGAAATAATAAATTAAAGATTCTTTCGGATCTATTAGAAAATAATACTTCTAATTTATCTCCACGAGGTAAAGAAGGCATGTCAAGAGAGCTTGGACTACTAAGAGCAGATTTAGAGAAGTTTACAGCAACGGTACATGATGTGAAGCGAGGAATAGAAGACAAGATACAACAATGGATTGAATTTGATAGCGCCAACGATCGTCTTCAACACTGGTTGGGTGATACTGAGATGACACTCAAAACTTATTCACCCAAAGCAACGCTGGAAGAAAAGGTGGATCAACTTAATAAATACCAAGTACGTATCTGTTATTTTATAATCTAGCCTAAGTTATTTAATTTATTATTTTTTTCATTCGAAGTTATTGTATTGTAAACGTTTTAAACAGGGTTTATGTAAAGCGATTGATAATCATGAAAATGATTTGAGTGCAGTCATAACTCTAGGCGAACGCTTGGATCAAGTAAGACTCGAAAAGAGCTTAATGTTTACAGCACTGGTCTGGTAGACTATACTTTGTCTAATTTTCAGTAGATCTACTCTAATATCACCATAAAAACTAACAAGAAACTTTCGTCGGTTCTAATATAATTTTATATTACTCCACTAATTGATAAGGGCGTTGTTGGTTACAGTTTTATAATTTTTTCCTGACAAATATTATATTGCATAATTTTAGCGGCCTTCAATTTTTAATTTAAGTCACTATACTAATTGTAGTTGTCGTAGTGTAGCATAAAAACCTAATAAAAGAACTACGGAATGTATTTATAAACTACAGAAATTTTAATCAGTATTTATTTTCAGGCCATACTCGCTAATCTTAAGAAGACAGAAAACGATGTTGACAAACTAACAGACGAGTTTAGT
The DNA here is from genome assembly GCA_945859745.1 of Synanthedon formicaeformis. Taxonomy (NCBI): domain Eukaryota; kingdom Metazoa; phylum Arthropoda; class Insecta; order Lepidoptera; family Sesiidae; genus Synanthedon; species Synanthedon formicaeformis. Next base: position 1,123,323 of record OX243960.1, on the reverse strand, counting down.
GATCTTATAGAGAACTGTAACGATACTAGGATCACGATGAACTTACAGCAGATGACGTCACGATTCCAGTCCGTACAATCAACTGCTAAAGAACTCGTTAAAAAGTGTGAACAAGCTGTCGCGGACCACAATGCATATCAGGATAAATATAAGCAGTGCACTCAATGGATTACAGCAGCTCAACATAAATTCGACGAATGCAAAAAAAATCTGTCTAACACTCCCGAAGGAATCAAGGCCAAAAGAGAAAGTCTTAACGACTTGCTAAGTCAACGCCGTAATGCAACTCTTCTCGTCAATAATACTTTCGAGTTAGGAGAGAAACTGTATCCATCCACTTCACCGGAAGGTAAGGAGCTTATAGAACAACAATTGCAAGACATACAGCAAGCAGTTGACAATTTATATGATAGTATTACTAAAGCAGAACGAGATCTGGATTCTGAATTGAATAAATGGTCGTCCTTCGAAGATAACCTCAAGAACGTTCAGCAATGGCTTCTTACTGCTGAGAAAAATCTTCCAAAAGAAATAGAACTTAAAGCTACACTAGATGAGAAACGTAATCAACTCAACGTATACAGAATGTATCTTCAAGATGCAATCGCACATCAACAGGACATTTCCATATTGGAGGAACGATCACAAAGTTTGCCAGACGTTACTGAAGATATAACAAAAGAAATTAAATCGCTTAAACAAAGGCACGATACAATACTTGCAAGAGCTAAATCATTCGTTGAACAATATGAAGCCATCGTCAACAATCATCAGCAATATACCAGAGCTGTTATGGATTTACAGGAATGGGTTGAAGCTACACACAATACCGCCCAGCTCTGGGGCGATGTCAACTTAGAAAGGGTAGCGCTAAGTAGTAACTGTGAAAAACTAAAATCCTTACAACTTAGCCTACCGGAAGAGAAAAATAGGATAGACAAAATACGTTCTCTAGGAGAGAAAGTATTACCTGGAACAATAACCAATGGACAGGCGAACATTAGAAACCAGATTGATTCTTCTCACCAGGAATGGGAGGGTCTGGTGTCTTTCCTCAATAAAAATATTGAATCGCTGGAAAACAAAATACAGCAGTGGAATGAATATGAAAATATGAAGGATCAATGCTTAACATGGATTAGAAACACAGACACACAGATTCATGCAGTAGATTTAAAGGCCACTTTACCTGAGAAATTAGAACAATTTAATAAATTCCAAGAATTACAGGGTGAGGTGCGGGCTAAAGAATTAGAAATTGATAATATAACTGAAAAAGCACAAAGCCTTTACACTGGCGTTTTGGGTCCTCGCGGTTCACAGATATCTGATTTGTCTATAAAATACCAAAACCTGTCCCAGAAAGTCAAAGAATTTACTAATAGATGGCAGCAGTACGTTAAGACCCATCAAGAATTTTCAAGTAATGTGGCCGAGTGCTCTCAATGGATTGAAGAATTAAGAGATAAATTAGACTTTTGTGCTGATTTAAGTACATGCTCTCAAGACGATTTGGAAACTAAACTGGTCCTCATACAGAATTTGTTGTTGACCAAGGACGAAGGATTTACAAGAGTTCAGTCATTGGTCGAGCTAGCTCAAAATGTTTTGGCTAATACCGCCCCGGCTGGACATGCAGCCATAAATAATTCCCTCGTGGCATTGCAAGAGCAGTGGTCAGCCTTGCTGTCTAGAATGATTGAGACTAAGAATATATTAGATGATTCCATTACTAAATGGGCAGGTTTCTTAGAACAAATACAGATGGTAGAAAAGAGTAACGCTTGGCTTGAAAATATGCTGACTGAATTGTCTCCCTTTGAAGCATCTATTACGGATAAGAGAGTTCAATTGGAAAAACTTAAAGAAGTTGAAGAAAAGGCCCGTTGCGATCGAATTGATGTTGAGACTTTAAAATCTAAAGCAGCTGAAATGATTGCAAGCGGTCAACAAAATCAAGTTGCTTCTAAAGCTCAGGAAACCCTCAATAAATTTGACTCTCTTTATGACAAGATCAAGAAATTATTAGCTGATAGGGAAGAACAATACAAAGATCACCGATTATATAAAGAAGCGCACGACGAATTAATTCAGTGGTTAAGTAGAGCTAGGGAAAAGGTACCATCCTTAAAATCTAAGCCACTTAGTGACAAACTCGCTATAGAAAATTCCGTAGCACCACTCGAGGCATTAATCAATAAGCAAGCACAAGGAGAGCTTTTGTTGGAGCATCTTCAACACACTGGTGAAGTGGTTTTGGCAAGTACCTCACCCGATGGTCAAGTGGTCATCAAGAACGAAATGAAAGCACTGAAAGAAAGTTTTGAAGATTTATTCAATGAGATTAAACAGCAGAAGAGTCAATTGGAAGATATCGTTAATCAATGGCGAGAATACAAAGACGAATATGAGAGGTTGTCAGATTGGTTGCAGCAAAAAGAGATCCTAATTAAAAATCACAAACTCGCTTTACTCGGAAACGCTAAAGAGAAGGGGGCACAAGTAAACGAAGTAAAGGAAATAGTCGATCAATTAATTAAAGGTAAACAAGACATCGACAGCTTTAATGCATCAGCTGCCGGCCTTCTGTCGTCACATTTAGATACATATGTGAACAATCAACTGAGACATCTCAACTCAAGGTATCAAGTCCTTGTCAACATGGCGAACGATGTTCTTAAGAAGGTTGAGACTAATTACGAGCAACATAAAAATTATGACGACAACTATGCTAAGACCAAAAAGTGGATAGATGATGCATGGGAAATTACTCGTAGTGGTAGCGACACAGGTGCCAACAGCAGTAAGGAAGCATTGCAAAAACGTCTTGAACAGATCGAAGATTTGCTAAAACGCCGAGAACAAGGTCAGAACCTTGTACACGCTACTGTTAATAGTGGAGAGAAAGTACTTAGAAATACGAGATCTGATGGTAAAGATAAAATTAATACAGAGCTCAAGGAATTACAAAATGAGTGGGATCGTCTTGTCAAGAAAATGACGACCGCTAAAGTTCATTTAGAAACCTCTTTGCTGCAATGGGCTGATTACAGTTCTAGCTATTCACAGTTGCAGCAATGGATCTCCGATAGGGAAGCAAAATTACAAGAAGTGTGTGAACAGAAAATAGCTAAGAGCAAAAAGGGACAAGACCGCCTCGCAGGTCTTACGACTGGATTGAGCCTTGGCGAAAGAAAAGCCACACTTCGTCAAACAAACAATATTGTGCAAGATATCGTTTCGTTTGAACCCATGATTCAGTCTGTAACTTCCAAGGCTTCAGAACTAATGCAACAGGCTCCAGCATCGGAAATAACTACTAAATACGAAACACTGTCTAAACAAGCTAAGGATCTGTATGAAAAGCAGAAGGAGGCGGTGGAACAACACCAGGCTTTCATCGATGCTGGCGCTGACTTCGTTCAATGGATTAGAGCTGCAAAGGAAAAATTGGGTAAATGTTCCGATGCTACAGGCGATAAAGAGTCGCTCAGTAGTAAAATATCACAGCTAAAAGTTTTGGCAAGCGAGCTACCTGAAGGTCATGCCAAATTGCAAAAAGCTTTAGAGCAAGGAGAAATATCCTGTAGCGTTGCTGATGACGATGACCGAGAAGAAATTGAGGAGGAAATAGCTCTTATGCAGGAGGAGTACGATACCTACGTGTGAGTTATTTTTACTAATTTTCTTTTCATTTAATAATCTCATTATAATTTATCACGTAATTCTATTTGTAACGTCTTATCGAACGTAATATTATATGATTTACAGCGAGCAGTTAAATAGTACTAAAGCTCTTATTGAGGGTGGTATCGTGAAATGGACAGAATACGAGGAGCAATATAAGGAAGCCTTGGATTGGTTGTCGAAGACTGAGAAATTAGTACAATCGTTCAACAAGTTGCAAAACAGCTTGGAACAGAAGAAGGTTGTTCTAGAGGAGTTCCAGGTTAGTTGAGCACCATTACAAATTAATTACTTTTGGGAAGTAAATTTAAATGCTTTTTACCTCTTAGTAATCCTATTTTCAACCGACTCTCAAAAAAGGAGGAGGTTCTCAATTCGACTGTTTTTTTTATGTTTGTTAGCTCAGAACTTTCGACTGGATGGAACGATTTTGATGATTCTTTTTTATTTAAAAGCTGGTGATTCCCGTGTGCCCCATTTTAATTTGGTCCAGTTCTGACAATGGCATCCATGAGAAAAACAGTTTGAAGTCGTTTTTTTTTTTTGTTAAAAAGAGTTAATCTTCAACGTTTTGTCTGTCTTAATGTGGCATTGAAATCTCAATTACCGAATTGTTTACTCAATCTTCCTAATTGTACAGAATTATTTATAAAAACTAATTTGGTACTTTTTGCAGGAACATCTCCAGACATTATTCGATTGGCAAGCGGATCTAGATAAACTCAACGTTCGTGCGCAAACGTTACTAGAGACTTGTGCGGATACACGCATCTCCAATGGTATCACACAAATGACCACCAAATATAACGCATTGCTCTCCTTAGCCAAGGAGGTTATGAAGCGTTTGGAACTCCACTATCAGGTAATATCTAGCAAAATATTTACTTACGTTACATGGTAATGCAATGTGGTCGTTAATAACTGTCTGCTCGTAATTATATTAATTGACTAGCTGGCGCCCGCGACTTCGTCCGCGTTGAAAAAGAAAAAAGTAGCCTATCCTGTGTCCTGTACGTCTAAATGTTTATATACCAAGTTTCATGAAAATCAGTTAATTCGTTTAAGCTCCTCTTTCACAAACGTCAAGTAGGCCAAACTGTCATTTAAAGTCACCGGTAACCGGGGATAATGTAGGAACATACATACATACAGAAAAAAAATCTAAAATTCGTCAATTTAGTTTCAGTATCATGTATAGAGCCTACAAACACGATATCTGAAAACAAAAGTAACTTACTCCATGACCAACCCTTACAGATTTATTATTAGTATTGACGATTAAGATAATGGTTCCCTTTACTGAGGTTACACACAGCTTATCTCAGGTCTAATGATTTATCTGATTTTCAACAAAGTAGTAACAACTAAGTACTATTGTCTTTCACAAATTGTAATTCTATGGCAGCATAATGTAAAATTCAATACTATTTTCAAAAAATCGATTTCAAAGCATAATTATTAGTGAAATTAAACTGTTAATGCTGCTTGAAGTGGTAACAAACTCGTAGAAAATGATTTTCGAAATTTTTATTACTTAATTAAAAAAAATTAAGAGTGAATGACTAAGTTAAATTGGCCTGATCTATTAGTCACAATCGTTAAAATCACGTTATTCTCCTTTATGTAATTGTAATATATTATTATGGTAGGGGAGCCCAAGAGGGGATTTTTGGATTTACTCGAGCGCGTCAGATATTGCCAATGTATATACCCTACGTGTCTCCGATAACGGATATGTATTAATCTGACGGTTTGGTTGGTGGGGTTGGCGGGGGTGGGGGTAAAATTTTTAAATACAACTCGAGCGCGTCAGATTTTCAAAGGGGATGTTAAGTGAACCTAAACTAAGCTCCCATTTAAAATTCAGACGATTTGGATGTAACGCAAGCTCGTGGCAGCTTTTTGAAAATGCAAAAAATATTTTTGACGATTCTCATTTTGTAATACTCGAGCTCGTCAGATTTTCATACAGACGGTTCCGCCTAAATTCCTGATCGTGCTGATTCTTAATCTGACGATTATATGGAGGATTTTTTAATATACAGCGCCTACAAAATTTTGAACGCCTGTAGACGCTCACCCCACCGCTGAAATGAAAAACTTCATATAACCTTTTTTTCTTATTACGATCCAATCTTCAAAGTCCAATAGGTCCCCACGATGCTCGAGTGACTACATATTTATCATCGTGGGCTCCCTAACCATTAATAAGAAAAATAATTGATAATGCATAACATTTTTTTATTCTTGCGTAGGAACACCAACAACATAATGCTCTTTACGGAGAATGCCAGGATTGGCTGGACAGAACTCGTGAAAAGCTAAATCAATGTGCCGAAATACCCAATACTTTACAAGAAGTGAACAACAAATTGAACACCGTTAAACTTTTGAGACAATCTTTAGAACAAGGACAAAATAAGCTGAGATATCTTCTCGAGTTGAAGGAGAAGGTGATAATGAACACAGAACAAGCTGGCGCCGCAAAAATTCAAGAAGATACTGATAATTTAAAACAGGAGTTTGATAAGTTGATTGCTGACCTCCAAGATATCAGGAATAAGTTAACCAACAGAGCGGCACAGTTTGATGATATTTCAAAGGTTCGTATCACCTTAAGTTTCATATTGCATGTATAAAATTTACTAAAATATTGAAAAGTAGATGTCGAGTTGACAATTTTTTAAACTAATATTAATTTAATTAATAATTTAAACGTTAATGTTATTCATAATTGCCTACATCTTTCTTTTAGATTCACAAGTTATTGGTTGAATGGCTAGATGACACAGATCAAAAGATCCAATCTGATGATTCTTTACTCAATGATCTCTCTGAAAAGAAGGCAAAGTTGGAGAAATTCAAGACTTTCAACAGGGACATAGACTCCCACAATGACCTTGTAAAGAAATTAAATGAAAAACTCAAAGAAGATGGCTCGTTGAAGAACAAGGAGATTGAAGATACGCTGAAGCGTTACGATGATATCAGAAAAACAGTCAACGATATTATTGGCGTATGACGTTTTATTTTATTTTTCTATCAATTATTATTGTTCAAAAATTATTATTTTAAAATATGCTAATAAACATTTTGCTTACAGAAACTCGAAGATCATGTCAATTCCCACATCCAATACAAGGAGTCGTACGACAATTTCTATGATTGGATTCGAAATTGCAAAATAGAAATTCAACAATGCGCCGACTCTCACGGTGAAAAGGAAGAGGTTCAAAAGAAACTTAATAATGTTAATACCATTACACAATCCTTGCCCAAAGGTGAAGCTCTCCTTAAGAAAGCAGTGGAGCTTAGCGAAGCTGTATTGGAAACAACAGGAAATGAAGGCAAAGACAATATAAGTCAGGAAATTAAGCAGCTAAAAATTGAATGGGAGAATCTTCAACAAATCTGTCGTGATACCAAGAAGCTTTTGGAGAAATGCCTATCCGCCTGGTCAGATTTCTTGGAAACTTCAGGCAAGATGACCAAGTGGGTGAAGGAGTTCGATGACAAACTGAAAACAGTGCAGAAAGTTGATAAGATTACACCGGACCATTTGGATAAATGTCGTGTAAGATTTAATTTATAAATAACTTTATTAAGTAAATGTATTGTAGTTTTTTGTAGCTGTGGGTCATTATAACACAAAAACTCATGAATATTTTTGTGCCAAATTAATCTCTTCCCAAATGCCTACATGTCATTTATTGTAAAATATCGCCACGGGTAGTATAACTAAGAATTTGATATATTTTTTTTAATATTTAATGTTCTATATAATGTTACTTTTTATTAACAGGAGCTGCTAGCTGAAGCATTAGGAAACAAACATGTGCTTGAGGAATTGAACGACAGATGCGAAAACTTAATGGAGTTGAGTGCATGCGCCTGGGTCCGAGACAAAACCGTTAATCTACAGACTGAATACACTACCCTCCTAACAAAAATACAGAGCCTGGTGTCCAACGGCGAGAAAAACCTGTCAGACCATACGGAGTTCATTAAAGCAAAGGAGGAACTGCAGCAATGGCTAGAAACAGCGCACGGTACAGTCCAGGACTCCATCGGTGTCGGTGATATAGAAACGACCAAGGATAAGCTCGAGACCGTGAAACTTGTTAGCAACCGTATGACGGAAGGACATCATTTGCTAGTTGTTCTCCAGGAATCCTTTAAGAAAGCCCTAAACAATACTCCTCCAGAAGAGCAAGACGGTCTTCGTACCGATGTTAAAGTGCTGCAAGAAAGCTGGGATCAATTAAAGATCGATCTTAACTCTATCACTGCCCAACTCAAGGCAGCTATCGGTAAATGGGAAGACTTTGAGGATTCAAAGAACAAAATGAATCAGTGGATAAAGGATACTGAGCAAAACTTGGACAAGGTGCCACCCACCGGTGGGGAGTTGGGCGAAATGAAGACTCTGTTAGAGAAATACAAACATATCGAGGAGGAAATCGATAACAAAAAACCCGAATTAGAAAGGTTGAAGACTGAAGCGGCGGAACTTAGTGAATGGGCAAAGAAACCAGCAGTCAAGGAGTCTGTAACAGAAATAGAGAAGAAGTGCAATGTTCTTCGAGCCAAGTGTGCAGCTAAGAAGGCTGAGTTGGAGTCCGATATCAAAGATTACAACCGATATCATCAATCTCTACAGGATACTGAGAAATGGCTTTTGCAGATATCGTTCCAACTTATGGCTCATAACTCTCTCTACATCGCGAATAGAGAGCAGACCGAGGAACAGTTAGCTCAGCATGCAGTACTCCTCGATGATATTCAGAAGTATCGGTCTACTTTGGACGAGTTGGAAGCCAAGGGACGGGCACAAATAGAGAGATATGCTGCCGGCACGCCAGCTGTTCGCGACACCGTCAACAATCAGTTGAAGAATGTAAACGACAGCCACAAATCTCTCCTGGCTACTGCGCTTCAAATCGAACGCCGCCTTCGAGAAGGTCTTGCCAAGTTCAAGGAGTACGAGGATACTCTCGAGAGTATCCTGAACAATCTCGACGAATGTGAACCGGCCATTACCGAACTTGATGTGCCAGTCGATGGGCTTTCACATGGCCGGGATTTACTTGACAAAGCAAGGGTGAGTCTATTTAACAAACCCGGCATTTAGAGTTTGGCATTAAACATTTTAATATTAAATTATTCCCACATCAACCTTTAAAGACAAAAAAAGTGTTTATGAATTTGGAATAGTGTGCTCTGCTGCTATCTTTGTGAGAAAGTACATATATATTTTCCGCTTGTTTATTATTACCATGTGTAAATGAAAAGGTATTGAATCATTCAATATTTAAAGTATTCAAATATTTGGACTTACTCAAAGAGATAAATGAATTAACCAAGTGAAAATCCCAGACATCGGAAAATTATGATATTGAGCCTCGTATTCACTAGGGGACAAATGTCCCGCGACACGTGTCGCCCGACATCGCACGACAAGTCTGGCAACAATGCGCGACTTTTTCCTGGACGCCGTGTCGCTAAATGTGGACGAAAAAGGTCGCGAGACATGATGTCGGGCGACATCGCCCGACATTGTCCCCTAGTGGATACGAAGCTTTATTAAGGTTTTCTAGCAATCGTGTGGATATATTTTGTCATTATCTCAGGTTCTATTTTAGGCTAGCTTTACCAATAATTTTTACTGGGGATTTTTTAGGGTCTACACAACCGACTGCAGACGGAAAAGAGTCGTTTGTCTGCCGCTGTAGCAGCCTGTTCTGCTGCCGCGGCATCAGTATCGCGGCCATCTTCTCCGGCCGATTCAGCACCTTTGCCGATCCCACCGCGCGAACTACACGTCAGAGCTCGCCTCGAGGACCTCATCGATCAGGTATACCTCTCCACTCACACTCTTGCCTCGTATTTCCTCAACACTCAATCATCCAACATTGTCCATTTAAATTTTTAGCTTCTTGCCTCAAACTACTACAACATGGAATCCGCGTGCCATACAAAACACTACGAACTTTATGGAACATTTAAACGAGATATATCATGAACTGTCATTTAAAACCAAACAAAAACATGTCATTTAAAGAAAAAGTGACTACGTGAACACATTGGAATTTAAAATGAATAGTAGAATAGTTGACGCGCGAAGGCGAGTCCGCCATGATTCTGTCAAATGCGCTTCTTTCTATGTGCCGCTTTGGCATTTTTAACGCAAATTCCATTGTAGTATTTCGATGGCTTCTTAGAATTTCCCATCTTATTGTGTTTGATTTGTTTTGTGTGGATGTGTTTACTAATATTGGATTCATTGACAAAGACAGTCTCAAGCCTGTTAAGAAGTGGACACGCATTTGTAAAAATAAATTATCGACATATTGTCAAGTAATTAATTTTTTTTAGCAACTTGAATCTATTAAGTTTCTAAATAAACACATAATATCTCCAAATACTAAAATAAATAAAGTGAACTGAATTTGAAAAATGAAATTAAGGCGATGCCTATTTCTTACAATTCATAGCAAATAATTTCCAAGATTCTCAAATATAGGCAAACAGGTTTATTTGGAATTGGTTAAAATTTTATCCAAATGTTTGATTTTATAGTGTTTTTTTTTTAAACAACTCTAAAGTTTGCCAGGTCTACAAAAAGCAGGAACCAACAAGTATACTAGGTATAAGTAATTTAACTATTGCTCGGTCGGACCATTTTTCAAGTTATTTTTCCAAATTATACTTTTAATAAATAGGCCAAGTCGATCCCAACAAAGGTCCTAAATAACAGAAAAACATTTAAGATAAAAATATTTAATTTAATTCACCTATGCGAAAGTATAATATTTTTTTTACCAATGTTCTAATTACATAACAACCTTTTGGAAGTCCGGAACCCAAAATGGGATTCTCTTAGAACGAGTTTCATAAAAGATCATAAATTGCAATAAAATATCTTGAAAAATGATCTGAAAGTATTTTTGGAAAGAATATTATATAGATTAATGGTACTTAGACATGTATAGTGTAGCTAGATAATGTAAAAAATTATGTTGGAGACAATGTTTTTTGTGCACCTGGTAATCAAAATATGACTGAATCAAGATGATTCCTGTCCACAGTGCATTTAGATAATATGTATATTATTATTGTCATCATAACTTTGGAACTTTAGTGTGGATTCTAACTGCATTTTTTTAACAATTTAAATCGTCTTGACTCAGAGTAAAATTGCTTCCCACAAACAACTTACAATTAAAGATAAAAAGAAATGTGTGTGTTAACTCCGACACACGACTGGAGTTTACTCCTTATAAAATTTAAATTTTCACAATTCGAACACGCCGAAAGAACAACATTATTTTTATTTTTTAAATAATATTGTGTAGATGGCGCCAATATATCTGAAACTTCAGATATTCTAAAATATTCAAAAAATTGAACGTACGGTCTGTTTTTTAATCTCAGAGACAAAAATGACACATGCAAATTTCAAGTTTGCATATAATGATACCAAGAAATGTATGTAATGCATGTCAAATGTAATGTCATTTTTGTCTGAGATTAAAAAACAAACTATAACTATAACAAAGTTTGTTTTTTAATCTCAGAGACAAAAATGACACATGCAAATTTCAAGTTTGCATATAATGATACCAAGAAATGTATGTAATGCATGTCAAATGTAATGTCATTTTTGTCTGAGATTAAAAAACAAACTATAACTATAACAAAGTTTGTTTTTTAATCTCAGAGACAAAAATGACATTACATGTGACATGCATTACATACATTACATGGTATTATATGCAAACTTGACATTTGCATGTGTCATTTTTGTCTGAGATTAAAAACAGACTTTACATAACGCATTCGTGTAATATATTTGATTTTACTGTCATAAATTTTCATACCCCGGGCTTATAAATATATATACAAATCGATTCTTAAGGAGTAAACTCCAAAAAAAAAGGTTTATTAAGCACAGATTTGGCTGGTATGTTAGTTCGTTATGTGTATACTAAATATTATTACAACTTAACTTACTTAAGGTTCTGCAAAGGAGCTTTTCAGGTGCTTACGTCAAACATAAATGGTTTCAATTGGCGATCCCTGTTGCAGCACCTTAGAAGCGTTCAAGTTAATTAATTTCACCCTTAAAATAAAGGAGCATGACTGCACAAGTTTGTGGCAACTTAAAACCTTTAAACATAATCACTAATACTTATCTGATACGCATCTGACAACTATGAGATTTAAAATGCACAAAGCTGAATGGTAGATCTCAATACAAGTTTCATTTAGTTACGCTTAAATCTCGAAAAATAAGCGTTGATTACATAAGTTTGATACCAACTTTATTTCAGTACGGAATTCAAATCTATGATTGTTATCCAATGGCACTTGTTAGAGACGAGTATAATTGTATACTTAGTTTAGTCGAGAAGATAGTTTAAATTTTAATGAGCCATACAAAATAATTTTTGGTTCAATAAATACTTTTTACTTAGTCTTACTTAATGGTAAATTTGAATTACTTTTGAACAAAAATTCGTTTTGGCATTTTAAATCTTAATACACTATTTACTTGCACTTTTCACTGTTTGCCTACGTGTGTGTGTGTGATGCATGGTTTGTTTATAGAAACATGTGAGCGATGTAGGCGCAAGCGCAAGTGCGCCGCGAATCGATCTTATAATAAAGAGCCTAGAAGCGCCAGAGTTCACCGAAAAAATTTTGGCTTACGAACAGAGGGTAAGGCACACTGACGCTTTAATATTTTATGTATCAATTTTTCTTTAAAAAAACTCGTATTATTTTTTTGAAGGGTTTCTGTAAATTTTTAGTTAATTACATAATATGTAGATTAAATTGTTAGTGTTTGATGTTAGATTGAATTGTTCAACAATCCAGGACTTCCAGAAAATTTTGAACACTTTTTAGAACCTTGTATACATTTAAAACTTAATCCATTAGGTACAAAGCCATCTCGAGTCTCTCGGTGAGGCAGTACACGACATGGAGGAAGCCATGAAGCAAGTAGTTGAAATACAACAATGGATTCAAGTGCATAATGGTCTTGCTCGTGACTGGCTTGCCAACCCTTCGAAATTACGACCTGAAGCTGCTAAACAAGACATGGCTGCGATGAGTGATGCTTTGGTGTCTTTGGGTGAAAAGAGAAATAGGCTGCTTACCGAAATACCTACTGAAGGTAAGCTCATTGTAGATAATAAAAATGACAAATGATCGTTTTGTTTAGTACCATCAGTTTAAAATTTTTAATATTTTCCTCCAGGTCTAGAAGATGAAATTAATCTAGAAGAAGAACTGGATAATCTGGAGGAAGCTATCGCGAAAGCTATTGAACGAGAGAAGGGCAATCAAGGTACAATCGATGACTTCCGCCACAAGTGTCAAGAAATACATGATTGGTTCGACTCAGTTCTTAAGAAAATGTGTCTGGCTGACAAAGGATCAGGCCTTCCTTGTCCACAAAAGTTAAGTGCTCTAAAGGAGCTTTCGACTGAATTCGAACAATCAGGCAAAGATAAGGTGGAAAATATTAAGACAGTCGGGTCAAAAGTCATCAATATTGTAAGCAATTTAGAATCACAGCAAGTTGAAGAACAAGTAAGTATATTTATGACACTGATTTCTTATAAGTTAATTTTAAAATTATATTTTATTAATGGAACCATTTTCTTTGTAGATGAAATCGGTAGAGAGAAGATATAATGACATCGCCAAACGAATACAACGTAAACTACAAATGCTAGAAATTACTTACAAAGCTATTGATGGCACAAAGAATGAAGTTAACGCTCAAAATGAATGGATGCAGAAAGAAATCGATAATATTGTTCACCCTGAGCCGCTTGGCTTTGAAAGCAAGTCTGTAAAGGAAAGGCAAAAGAAGGCTGCAAACTTGTTGAAGGAGACTGATGCTAAGAAGACAGTTATAGACTCCTTAGAGAAAAAAGTCAGCAATATCCAAGCTGAACTAGAGCCGTCTGAACAGACACAATTAGAATCTGAACTATCAGAACTTGCATCGAAACAAAAACAATTAGCGTCACTTGTCAAACAAGAAATAGAAAGATTAGGTACCTGCAGTGAGGACAGGAAAAAACTAGAAAATGATATTGAAAAGGCCAAGAATTGGCTTAAAGGTAAGCTGGCTGAAATTAAGAAGCTTGGTGGTCCAGTGCCATTAGAAGCAGCCAAGGTCGAAAAAGATATCGCAATTCACAAGAAACACCAATCTGAACTTTCTGATTTTCACAATGACACTCTAACAGAAGTTATGCGTCAGGGTAACGCTGTATCTAAAGATTGTTCAAGTGAAGACAGAGCGAAACTACAAGCTATTTTAGAAGATCTTAATAAATCTTATACATCCGCCAAAGTAGATATCGATGACAAACTTTCTGCGTTAAACAAACTTCTACAAGGAAGGAACGACTTTGAGTCTGAAGTCGCTAAAATCCAAAGTTGGTTGAACGAAGCAGAAGTAGCTGCTACACCAGAATTAAGAACAACTAGTCTGCAGCTATTGGAAGAACAGCTGGCTAAGTTTGAGAAACTTAGCAAGGAGGCGGAAGATATTGAGAAAAATATCAACAAGATCAAAGATAAATCAAAGGACATCTTGGAATCGTTATCAGATTCCAACAAGTTGCAACTAAAAGAACAAGTAAACGTCCTGTCAGATAAGTTTGCTAGGATAAAATCTATAATCAACGACAAAAAGAATATCTTACTAAAACATATCAAGGAATACAAGGACGCCGCAGCCAAAATAGCTGCCGGTCTCGAGTTTTTAAATGAAATACAAAACAAACTTAAGGCTCTTAATAAACCTATCGGAAGTAAAGTTGAAGACGTTCAACCTATTATTCAAGCATATGAAAATATTTTAACTGATCTTAAGAAGAATAAAGCGATGCTCAATGAATTGCAAGGAGGCAATTTACATGATCTACAAGACATCCTCACTCAACAAGATGATTTGATGAGCACGATTGAAGACCAAATATCTAAACTAAAACAATTGCTCCTGCTGAGGGAGCAGTTCTTCGCCTTAGTTAAAGAAATCAGCGAGTTTATAGCCAAGTATACGGATGTTACTGCTGAAATAGAGAAATCAAACGACTCTTTGGAAGAGAAAATTAAACGTTACGATGATATCATTGTGAAAATTCAAGGCTGCGAAGCATTACTAGCGACAGCAACTGATAAAGGTCAGCAGATTGCTGCCGAGGGGACTGTCATCGACAGAAACAATATTACTGAATTACTGCAATCTCTGAAGCAACAGTTATTGACTCTAAGAAGAACTGTGGAGTCAAAACGACAAGAACACGAAAGGGCCGCAGCTGAACATAAGAAATTGGCTTCAGACTTGTCGGAAATATTGCAGTGGCTACATGATAACGAAGCCATTGTTCACTCACGACCATTGCTTAATAGAGATATCGCGAGCGTTGACAAAAAGCTTATCGAACATGCAGCTTTGGCAAAGAACATAGAATCCTATTTGGACAAGTTTACCAAGATTTCTGACATTATCAAGAACGACGATGGTATCCCCGGATCTTTGCTGGAAATGGTATCCGATGGAAATTCATTGACAACATCTCTTCCAGCCGAATTAGCTAACAGAGAAAAGTACTTGCAGGACAACAAGAAGTACAGACAGCAATATCTTCAGCTTGTTGAGAAGCTGAATATCTGGGTAAACGAAGCCGGCATCCGTCTGGGCATGGGCAAAAATGGAACTGACTTTGAAAACATTGAATCAGATTTGGAAGAGCACAAATCATTCTTTAATACTTCAGAGCCTGAGATGAAAGATTTAGTTGGAAAACGAATGCAAGATATAGTGGACAAAATTTGGCCATCTCTGGCTGCATCGGAACAAGACGAACTGTCCAAAGATCATCAGAAACATAATCAACTTTTGAAGAATACTCTGAATTCAGCCAAATCACGCCAAGCACAATTGGAACAAGATTTGGAGATTTGGAAGGACTTCTGCCAGCTTGAAGATAAGATCAAAGCCATTTTGGATAAAAACGATATTCAAGACGAGCCTGTGACTTCCGTGGATGCTTTGAGGGTCCACCTCGAGAAACTAAACCATGCCAGGAATGACTTAGAGGTGAGTACCTTCATTTTTTATTCCAATTGCAATTGCAACAGATCATTCGAAGTACACCAATTCTTATTATTTATTAATTAAATATGTATTTTTGGGCATTTATTGCGGTTCTTTAGTCCGGTCAACCAGTCACCTGGAACTATGGCGAATGAAAATATTTTTAGTTTAAAATCTTGATAGATTCTTTTACGTCTGACGTTAAGTAAATAGCTAAAAATCTTTACAAAATTAATTTGTGGAATAGTATACCCAAAAAAAAAAGAAGTTTTTATGCACTGAATATAATATTATTATAATGAAGCTCCCTCATTATAAATTTCTTCATATTTGAGTACCTAGGTAAAATATACATACAATTTACATATGTGTATAATATGTTTATTCTACACTAGCTGACCCGGCGAACTTCGTACAGCCTAACAGTCAATAAATGTCGTGTTACCATCGATGCCTTTTAGATAAACTGCTTTTTTTTCATTTTTATTTATATAGAAGATAGATAGATAAATAGATAGATAATGAAATATATTGAAAAGAAAATAAAAACGCTAAGCGCCTCTTTCACCAACTACAAGTAAAGTGTTGATTAGTTACTTTTAGAAATTATTTTCTGTTTTATTGAATTATGCACTCGGTTTACTGCATCATTCGATAGGCGAATTTTTTAATTGATTTCTATTTAATGTTTGGGACGTTTACCGTATATCAGCTAAATTATTCCCGGTGACAGGTGACTTTAAGAGTGCGTATAAAGCAAACAAAATTTGTAATTTCACCCGCGTGGCCCCTTGGACATGACAGTGACACAAAATACGTAGAACTACTCACAACAAGCGACGGAAGATAGCGCATCTCGCTCAATAAAAATGTTATAACTGCCAAAAGTATTAAATATTAATTATTTGTAAACTACAATGTCAAATGAAAAATTGTTACATACAGCCTTAGATAATATGTGAAGTGAAATTACTGATACACTTTTAGCTTTGTAATGTGTGTCATTTTGAAAATAAAACTAAAATCGATGGAAATGAGAGCTCACTTGGTGATTTTTTTCTATCGAGAAAATTTCATTTATTATGTTTTCTGTTACAGTCGTCACTTTCATTTATAATGTATTTCTCTATTTAAAAAAATTATTTAAATTAGACTTTGTTTACTTAGATAAAATTCAAATCTAGGGTTGACTATTTCTATTTATACCCGCTCTTAAGTGACGGTAAGGTTCATCCATGTAATATTGCGATTCGCCCACGTCTTGAGAAGCATTAATTCGAGTCGCGTCTTACATTAAAAAATAATCGGGACAATGACGCGGTGTTTCAAGGTTATTTTTATTATGGTCATGTTTGTGCTGCACAGGAGTTACTTGTGTGACTCATCGCAAGTGTGCAATTTTGCAACTCGACCAACTGAAAGATTGTGTGAAAATATTTGTACAGGTGGATCTCTGTTGAAAAAATATTTATGTTTTCTTATCTGAAAAACCACATTTTCTAATACTTTAGGTCAATATTCTAACAACGTGAATACTTCTGATGGAATAATAATTATTATAGTTTTCTCTGTTATTTTATTGATTTTTTTTCTTATTTTGTTTTGATTTTGTTATATTACCATATCGAGGGTATTCTGGCAGAAACGGATAAGTACACAAAATGTGAAAATGAAAAAAGAGCATTTAAACAAAAGATTGACGGCTCATAGTATAACGGTGAAAAAATAAACTATAATAAACCATAAAACCATAATAAAAGCTAGTTCAGATATACTGTTTTGCTAGATAAAGAGACTAGAAAAAAATAAGTATGCCTATGTATCTAACTAATTTTCGTTAAATTTTGCACTTATTTGGTTCTGCCAGAATACCCTCGAAATATCGAGGGTATTTTCTTTCTTTTTTTACCTTTCTTTTCTTGGGTTCTTGGGTTTTACATTACCAAATCGACTTATTATTTTTGTGATGGTTCCTTGGGTTAGTCAGACATGCATTAAATTACTTTTTCATACTTTTTTATTATACTTAGGTACTTTCCCATTTTTATAAACATCTAAATTCAAGTGACAATTAAATATTCATGTGCTCATTCACTTGCTTTAAAAAAGTATATCAAAAGTTACATTTTCGCCGTATGTATCTAATTTTAATAACAAATTAGTTTACGCGTACCTACTTTTAATTCGGTTTAAAATAGGAACGGTTTATACAGTTGGACAGTTATATTATATTACTAGCTGGCGCCCGCGACTTCGTCCGCGTTACACACACACACACACACACACACATATATACATACATACATACATACATACATACAGATGCTTAAATCGGATACGCTTCGTTGTGGCTCAGTCATAAGAAAAGAAGTACATAATATATAAAAACACTATTCTTTAAAAACGCAATATTATAAAACAAAGTCCTCCACCGCGTATGTCTGTCTGTTCACGATAAACTCAAAAACTACCTACTGCACCGATTTTCATGCTGTTTTCACCAATGGATAGAGTGGTTCTCGAGGAAGGTTTTTTAGTATATATAATTTACAAAGTTACGCGGGCGATGTCGCGGGCAGCATCTAGTGTTGCATAAAAAATTTAAGTCAAGCATTCGACTAGTTTTAGATTTTTGTGGTCACAAACAAAAAATCCAAAAATGTTTTTATTGCAAAAATACAATCACAATACTTCATATTGTATGTTGCAAAAAGACTTACCTATAGTTGTTTTATCCCATATTTAGTATATTTTGATCGTTTTTTTTATATTCAAAAGTAACTTATATGCTTATATTAATCTCTTCTAGTATTCAGTTTATTATAAAAGTACTTAAAACATTTAATGCTATATATATATATATTTATCTATTTTTTACTTATTATATATATATATATATATATATATCTAATAAGTAAAAAATAGATAAAAATTTATTTTCTTGGATTAGCTCTCCTATAAAAAGTGTAATTTTGATTTGTGGCCCTGTTCGAACTAGCTGTTCGCGTAATTATAAAATTACGCGAACAGCTAGTTGTAAATAAAAATAATTATTAATACTTAGTATAATATAAATATTGTCGATAATAAGTAGGTACCTACGTAATACCATAAACCCAGCTTGGTTTAATCTCCTTATCAATTACCCTTCTATCGTATCTATGGAATTTATTAAAAGATTAACTCGTGGACTCCTCGTGAAAAACTAATCGTAGGCAATAATATCTAAAGTTACTCTTTTCACGTACTGCAACTACAGCACAAGTGCTGTAACGGGGTGGTTACTGCTCCAGACTGGTTTCCCAATCTACGAATGCAGAAAGCAGTGTGCCCTGTCACTTTTAAAGACTTGAATTAATTTTGAAAGAAATAAATTTATATTTTTAGGAAACGAAATAAAAAAAAAAAACCGTCACGTAAATGTCACGTCACGTAATCTTTCAACGGTGTACGCGTGATGAGTGAAAAACAAAAAAAAAAGTCTAAACATCTTTAAAAACTTTCACGTTTTTACCTGAAATCTATTTGGGAAGATATTTTTCTATACAATTAGGTGAATGCACTCGGCGCGTTCAAAGTTATCGACTTTTTTGCAGTGTACAATAATTATTGAGTTAAGGCGACGCGATTCGCTGAACGATGAACGAGGTAATTTCAATTTATCTATACTAATATTATAAAAACGAAATATTTGATTGTTTGTTTGCTTTTTTCAATTGAATAGGCCGATTTGAACTGGACCGATTTGAAAAATTCTTTCACTGTTGGGAAGCTATTTATTAGCGAGTAACATAGGCCATAGTAAGTAGTAATAAGGCCATAGTTACATGTAAGGCCGACAGTAAATATTTCAGTACCTAGTATAAAAATACAAACCAAAATAATACCACAACTTTTTTAACATCTTCTCAAAACGTTTGGTCGTCATAACCGACGATGCTAAAGCTTACTAGCTATTACCTCGGTCAACAGAGTAGCATTGCCAATATTGCCATACAACGACGTAATGCAGCCAGCATGCTTGGGACCCTGCCTAGGGTACCGAAGGTTTATTACCTTCTAGCTATAACTAGCTGGTGCCCGCGATTTCATCCGCGTTGAAAAAGAAAAAAGTAGTCTATCCTGTGTCCTGTACGTCTAAATATTTATCTACCAAGTTTAATGATAATCAGTTAATTCGTTTAAGAGTTATGGAGGAACATATATACATACAGAAAAAAATTCAATAAATCGTCAATTTATTTTCAGTGCTATTGTATAGAGTCTATAAACATGATATCTCTGAAAACAAAGTAACTTACTCCATGACCAACCCTTACAGATTTATTATTAATATTGATAATTATGTAACTATATAATTATATACTTATACTTAGAATTAAATGAAATATTATATTGTACATTAATATGTAATAAAATTTATGATAATACACAACTTAAAATTATCTTAAATATTTCTATAAATTATTTATTAATTTCACGATTATTTTAAATGTCACATCATCTCTAATGATATAGTTTTTTCTGTACCTACTTAACATTTTCTCAAAGTGCGATTCTCGCTTTTAGAAGTTGAACTCTCATGTCGATTATCGCGTGATAATAAAATCACACAATATAACTGTCGTATGAAATCACCGAATGCTGAACTATGCCTTAACTGTATGATGTCTTAATATTTTCTTAGTGCGATTCTCGCTTTTAGAAGTTTGAACTCTCATGTCGATTATCGTCGTGATAATAATATTACATAATACAACTGTCGTATGAAATCACCGAATGCCGAACTATGCCTTAACTGTATGATGTCTTAACATTTTCTTAGTGCGATTCTCGCTTTTAGAAGTTCAACTCTCATGTCGATTATCGCGTGATAATAATATCACACAATATAACTGTCGTATGAAATCACCGAATGCTGAACTATGCCTTAACTGTATGATTTCTTAACATTTTCTTAGTGCGATTCTCGCTTTTAAAAGTTTGAACTGTCATGTCGATTATAGCGTGATAATAAAATCACACAATATAACTGTCGTATGAAATCACCGAATGCTGAACTATGCCTTAACTGTATGATGTCTTAACATTTTCTTAGTGCGATTCTCGCTTTTAAAAGTTTGAACTCTCATGTCGATTATCGTCGTGATAATAATATTACACAATATAACTGTCGTATGAAATCACCGAATGCCGAACTATGCCTTAACTGTATGATGTCATAGCCGGCATAAATGACTCCCACTTACTGGCGATTATTCGCGATTCACTCAGTCACAATTTGAACAGCACAGCTATGATATCTGCACAATATTATTATTGTAAATTGTTTATACACGTTTTTTCACTGTGCAAGTGCAATATTCACGTGCCTACTTAGTGCTTACTTAGCTTTACTGTTTTTTTTTTATTACTCGACTATTTTTTTTATTATTTAATCGTAAGTAAATTGTAAACATTCCGCGAAAAAGGAAGGTGAGTTGGGGATTAGTTTTTTTTATTTTTATTTTTTGTAATGGCATCCCTAATTTTTTAATTTTTTTATTGTAAATAATTTTTTTGTGAATGTGTGTATAAACATTGTGCAATAAGTCACAGTTTACGAAAGAGTTTAAGCAAAAAGAAAAAGTACTCAAAAGTAATAGGAAATAACTTTAAATATATTTTGTATTTAGGATTTTATGAAGTATGTATCTAAATAGATTTAATTCGTTACTTCTAACATGATAGTGTTTGTAATTGATGACCTTGGCAATGTTAGAGACCTTGGAACAGCCGGACATCTCGTCTAATGATGTCGTGCCCAATTATAAAAATTAGTAAGATTTTTAAGAAACATGTGACGCTTCTAACGTTAAAATCTAACTACTAGTTAGATTTTAATGAGTAACCTTTGTGATTCATTATTAGTCACTCACATTTAGGTTAAAAAATGGAATTTTTAGATCTACAGTTAAAGTTTAATGCAAACATCGATGAATGCAAAAAATAAATTCTATATTTTTTTATAATATTATTAAAAAAGCGAAGATTTTTTTTAATATAATAATATTATATTACTTATTACTGCTAAGAACTAAATTTGTTAACGAAATTATTTGTCATAGTCAAGAAAATAAAATTGCGTCTCAAGCAGAACTAAAATTGAGTCACTACCTATTTATAAAATCTTAAGACTAAATTGTTTGTATTATTTAACCTATGTATTTAACTAAATAAATAAATTTATGCCACTAGTAGGACACGATTTCTTTTGAGGATGTTTGATGACAAAAGATAGCCTTTATTTACCTACATATTTTTTTGAAAAAGTAATTCTAGGTATATAAATATTAAAAAAAAAAAAAAAAAATTTCCTCATTTTTGATAGGCTCACTTTGATAGGTATGTAGGTTTACTTGTACTCTTTATAAATTGCATTCTGTTTACAACGTTATCGCGATAAAATGCCACAGTTGATAACGAGGTGCGATAATACGGGATATCATAGATAAGTGATTGGTCTCGCTACGCTCGACTAGATACGGTCCTACCTAAAAGCAATAGCTCCGTGAATGCGGCAACTTTTTATTGTAATGTGTGTAAAACATCGTCACTATTATCACATTTTACACAGTTTAATTATATTTTTACACAGTTTCAATACACAAATTGGCATTTTATCATGCCCAAAATAAATAAAAAAATATTCGGAACGTACATATCACAAATAGTTTGCAGTGTGTCTAGCTCTTCGGCGTACTAAAAGTTGCCGCATTTTTCAAGTACGGCGGCTGTATCTAGCCGAGCGCAGCGGGATCAATCAAATATCTTTGCGGGATATATAATATATTTTTAGGTACTTTTACTATTACCCACGTACAAAACAGAGATACGAGTAGAATCCATTATGACGCTTCTTTTAATTCAAGAAAACGTACCTATAGGCAACTGACTGCGTTTTGCAACATTATAGCTAGACGGTATTGAAAAAAAAAATTTTGATTTATTTGTATGCCTTTACTCTATTAAAAATATATATTTTTATTAAAACACTAGCCCGTGACTTCCCCCGCGTAACTTTGTAAATTATATACTGAAACCTTCCTCGAGAACCACTCTATCTATTGATGAAAACAGCATGAAATACGGTGCAGGGCATCGAACAGACAGACGGACGCGGTTGTTTTGTTATATATAGTGAAAAGTGATAGATAAAGGGTTAATTATTCACAGAAAATTTAAATAAATGCATAGATATTTTAGCTCCCGATTATATTTTTGAAAGAGACAGTAGAGGCTTATTTAAAGGTCTATAATTGTTAAATAAAAAAATAATTTGAATTGCACTGATTTTTTTTCCTTAACCTATTTATATATAGATTAAAATTCAATAACAGCAATAACTGATATTTAATTTTTGTTTATTTTATTTTAATGTCATAAAAATATGTTGTCGCTCAAATCGTCGAGCACTTTGTAAATGATACTTAATTTACATTTTTTCGGTTGATTTTTTTATTTTATTTTTTATTATATTTTTAGAATGATTGACTGCGATATACACTATTTTAATTTGTTAATTATAGCTGCTTTTTTTTTCCTTTTCTAATATTATATACGGCTAACTTTGTTACGAAAAATCTAGATTTTGTAATTGTAGACGTTGTAATTGTTAGATTTGAATTAGGGAATTGAATCTGTCACCTAAGTAGCATCCTCGTAGTAACAAAAACATCAAATAGCCTCCATTGTAAGCACGTTAGCTTTTTATTGTATTCTAAGCTACATCACCGTGACGAAGCAAACTGAAAAATGTACTTTAAAATTTGTTTTTTTTTTTTAGACTTGCTTATTTACTCGTATAGATGTATAATATTTTATAAACTTTTAAAAAAAACCTTAGAAAAATTAGTTTTTGCCCGCGACGACAATGAATATTCTTTTCATACATATTGTATTTGGATGATATTTCGCGAACGGTATTTTTTCTGGATGAAAAGTACCCTATGTCCTTTTCTGTTCCTGATAATGTAGGTATGCAAAAGTCATGATGTCCGATTTAATAGGTAGTTAAGGCGTGAAACTGATAAATTATCTGGTGCACCTTGAGGTGACGAACCTTTTCTTACCCCGACTGTACCTACTAATTATTTGTTTATGATTTTTTCTCTGTAAAAAATATTGTTTGTTTGCATTTATAACGTACAAGAATTCCTAGAAACATTCAGGGACGTGATGAAATCATACCTTTACAATTTTAAACATTGTACCTTACAACAGTGACTTACTTGTAAGGTGGTAAGTTATGTTAGGTGATTTATTTAACTCTCAATAAGTAACGCACCGAAAACAATATGAATGAAGTTTTTGTTCTAAATAATTTCTGTTCGGCGATTGGCGATAATTTAATGTTCGCTTAAATATTTCAGCTTCACTTTTTGTGCTAAATTTCCACTGGATAGACGCTTTTAGTTATTTAGTACGGATAAAGCTACAAGTAATATTTTATTTTGAAACACAAAAAAATCATATTTAGAATTTATACGTAGACACTAACACTAAAATCTGTTATTGTAAAGTGCTATAATTGCGGCCAACTAAACTACACCAAGTTCTTTCTAGGTGAGTAATATATGTGTCGTTCAGTGTAAAAGTGAACTATCTCCTTGTAACTGAATTTTAGAATAACGAGCTTTTTGCGAATTATAGTGTAGGAAAAAATATATAAGCATTCATTCATTGTTTTCATCTATGGGATTTTAATGCAACTATTGGAGTTACTTCACTTTTATATTGAAAGTTATGACTAAATGTGATATCATTAGGCAAAAAAAGATGGTTTTAAAAATAGGGAGTTACACCACTTTTACAATGAACGACACATATAGAGAATATTTATTGAAATTTAAAAAAAACGAGGTGAAGGTCGATTTAGATATTTCTATAGAGAGTTTGCTCTTTGCTATTTGTCTAAGATAATCTGAGTTGTATTGTTTTATTGATAACACTGTCGCTTTTAATGGGAAATCATCTTATTGTTTTGTAATTATTTTTTGTAAAGAAACCATTAAGACATTTGATTCTATTTAAAAACAAAATAAACATTAACAGTAACAGTAAAATGCATTCATTACGTGGAAGTGCATATTTTTTATTATGATAATAAAAAATAAAAAATAATTTTCAGAAATAAAAAATAATTAAAAAATTATAAAAAATTAATAATTTAATTAAAATTTAATAATGAAATATTAATTGTAATATTATTATCTAATAATATCATCATTGATAAAATATTGTCTAAACATATTGATTTTTTTATTGCATAATTATTTATTAAATAGTATCAAATCAGTTCTGTAGAAATAGGTAAATAGAAATAACACACTATAGAAATAGATAAATTCTTTATCAAACAAACGTGAAAATTGATTATTAATAATTTCTATTATTAGTGTTAATAATTAAACTAATGTTTAATAAATTAAAATCAAAAGCAAATTTAATATTTTATTCCTCAATCGTAAAATAAAAATAAAAAATGAATAATGTTTTATTAATTTTTATAATTTACGATTTTATTATTATTTTAATGAGCATTAAATTTTTTTTATCACACATATTTATCCATTTCAATTTTTTTAATTATTTTTTTAGGCTCTGTCAATAATAAACGTTGAACAATTTCAAGGTGTACCTATTTGCAAAGGGGATTGGGTAACTTTGTATGGAGGGTTGGCATCATTTTTTTTTCTAGCGGCCATTGATAAAAACTATTGTCGTTTAAAGTCCTTGCAAAAATATGTTATAATGTGCAAAAAGAATTACTCCAAACTATATCGAACGAGAGATATAAGGATTTAAAGATACGATTTTTACGCCTGGTTTCTCTTCAAGAACAAGCAATATAATGAAAAAAAAAAAAACATTATTTTTTGTATTTTTTAATTTAAAAGTTAATGAAAAAAAGTTACTAATCATCATTTTCTTCGTCAGAAACTTCATTTTCTATGTCATTCCTTATTATAGTGTCCAAGAACTGCGCCGGAGGAACTATATCTTGGTGTCTTCCCCATCCCATGTACCATATTATTGACATCACATGGGAACAACAACCTAATGTCCGTTTTCCTACGACACAAGAACAATAGTGCCCTAATAATGCATCAGATCCTTGTAATCCTCGTCCCAAGAGAATATAAACATAATACATGATGTACAGACATGATATATAAGATGATACATGATACATGATGTACAGACAGATACAACATGATACATAAGACATGACTGTACAGTTTAAAAAACCAAAACCCATAAAATCCAATTCAGAAGTAAATCAGTGTCCAGTTAGAAAGGCCAAGCTTTATTTTCACAAAAATCACACAAAGTCCAGGAGAGAATGCTAAGTCGTTAGGTAAGGTTCAATGAGATAAACAAGCACACACGCTTAAATGGTCAAATGGTGAAGTTGTTGCGACGGCTGGCGACGACGGGGGGTTAGGGAGTTGTTTGGCTCCCCCCCTATGTGGGTCATGACCGTGTAGTGGTGGGGGGGCTTAACCTTCGGCAATCCGGGCGGTTGCAGGGGCCGGTGACCCCACCGGCCCCTGCTTGGCTGATCGGATTGTTGCTAGGGAACAAAGAAGACCCACGTGCGTGTGCTCCGAGCGGGCTCCGATCATCGGAGCTCGTGGCGGAGCAACAGTTTGGAGGCTCCAACTGTCCGTTGGAGCTTCACCGGTCACCGCTCGCTGAGCCGAGGAACCGTACTCGGCCCACGCGGGTGTAGGCCGGTGAGAGATGGCACCCCCGGTCCTTGTGCGTCGGACCGAGGTCTCGGTTCTGCGAACGAAGACCGGCGCGGGTCGCAGCGGACGGATTCTCTCGGATAGCTCTGTCGCTCTGTGGTAGTTGGGCAACGCACGCGAAGACGGAGCTCTACGGCAGGGTAGGACCGTCTGGCAGAGTACTGCAATCGCGGCTTTGTGGAGGGTGGTGAAGACCCGGTAGCGCGGCCGGCCTAGAACCACCCTCTGCAGTCGTTCGGAAGAGTGAACACCCGGACTCGCCACCCGGCCTAGTAACTCTTCCGACGATATCACGAGGTGAAGCCTGTCTCGGGCTGCCGCGATTGATGTGGAAATGTCAGGCGGAAACCTCCTTTGGGCCGCCCACCCTTAATGCCGTAGAGATGAGCGGCCACACGAGCAGGGGTTTTCCGAGAGTTTCAGGTGGAAGCGGCCTCCAACTCTGCGGTAGGTTGTGCCGCAGAGAAGAGGTTATGGGGTGCTTCATGAGTGAAGCCCCTCGCTGACTGCCTGCTGCGAGAGGTGGAGAATAGGCGGCCTGTGCCGCTTCGCCCAGGGGCGGCGGACATGGCGTCGTCCGCCGTCATCACAACACCGGGCAACGAGGGGTTTCCGGGTTCCGTCTCTTCACGGCGCGGAGGTTACCCTCCGCGCCTTATCGAGGTGGAGCCCACAAATGTGCGGGCCTCGTCTGGCGGGGGGACACCGTAGCGTGTTTAAACGTCCCCTGACCCCCGCCCATAGACGGCGTGAAGAAACACCGCGGGGTTTTAGTGGGTAGAAGTCCCACATACCCCACCGATCTCCCCATGGTCGGTGGGGATCTGATTCGCAGATTTCCTCGCGTTATATAAAAAAAGAGAGGGGTTTGGCTGAACCATTCGTCGATTTGGGACTTTTGTGAACGTGAATCTATTTCTAGGAAGCGTTTTGTATCAATAACTGTTAAATTATGTATTTTTTACATCGAAGTAGTGTACATAGACGATTATAATCGAAGTAGTGTATATAGACGAAGTAGTGATTTAAGTAATATATAAAGCCAAATATCTCAGTTTCGATGTTATTTAGCGGTATAGTTCCATAATAATAAATGCTACTTTCGAACTGATTTTTCAAATTATGCTACTTTTATGAGTGGCCGCCAAAGTTGAAAATGATGCCAACTTTACCCAAACCCCTTTATCTTAAGTATCTGATTCACCTTAACCTTTTTTTAAAACCTTTGTAGAAGTGGTTATTGCATTTCACTTGTGCTAGATTGTAAAATACATTATGTCAAAATATGGTTATATTATTATACTGTATACTAGCTACACGCTCCCGGCTTCGCCCGAATTCAAAATAAAAACTATCCTATCTTTTAAGTTGGACCAAATTACATAATTACGAAGTTTTATCAAAATTGGTTCAGTACTTTAGGAGTCCATTGGCCTCAAACAACGTGACACGCAATTTTTATATATTTATGCATTCTATTTTGTATTCTATTGGTATTATTATTATATTACTAGCTGGCGCCCGCGAATTCGTCCGCGTTGAAAAAGAAAAAAGTAGCCTATCCTGTGTCCTGTACGTCTAAATGTTTATCTATCAAGTTTCATTAAAATCAGTTAATTCGTTTAAGAGTTATGGAGGAACATACATAGGTACATACATACAGAAAAAATTGTAAAAATGGTCAATTTAGTTTCAGTATAATGTATAGAGCCTATAAACACGATATCTCTCAAAATAAAGTAACTTACTCCATTACCAACAAATTACGGATTTATTAGTAGTATTGATTGATAATATCGTATTTTCACTTTAAAATTGTTATATTTAATTATACTGATCGTAATTTTTCTTTGTTTGTTGAGTTGAATTGCGAAATTGAGTTAAAACTGAAATAAGTTGACTAACCATAGTTGACGAGTTTTCTTATGGTATAATACGGTGCTGGTTGACCAAAAAATGCTACTACCTTTTGCCCGCGACTACGTTTTTACAAGAAATATAACTTTTTAGGTAAACTTGAAAAGTAAAATTTTATCAACATACAAAATTTCATTCAAATCGTTATAGCCGTTTTCTAGATACACGAAATATACACATATACATGTATACAAAAGAAAAGCACCTTTAACGTTATTATAGAATTATATTAAAGATTAATTAATTTAAGAATTTTCCCCCAAATTATAATAAATATTTTTGAGTATTGTTATTTTAATTCGTCTAAAAAAATCTGATTTAAATTTATTGAGTCCAAGAAAAGATGGTTTTTTTAATGTAAATATTTTCTCTCAATCTTCAGAACCAGCAGCCGCTCTTGGACGTGGTCCGGGAGCGGGCAAGGGAGCTGTGCACCGGCGCTGATGCTGCAAGCGGTGAGAGAGTGGAACAGAAGACCAGGGACCTGGCAGACAGCTGGAACATAGCTTGCGAAGGTGAGCATATCAATATTATGATTTTCTTTATATTTTTAAAGTCGAAAGACATGCTGACGGTCTACTTGATGGTAGGTGTTTACTCTCCATTTTCCATTTTTTTATGCACAAGCAAGGGAGAAAGGATAAGGTACAAATTTAGGGAATAAAGGAATGCAATTTTAATATGCAACTCAATTCTAATAATTGTCACATTCAGTTTAATGTGACAGTTATTCGAAATAGAGAGGTACTAGCATGGAACCCTGTGGTACTACTGCGCAATTTTAGTATGCAACACAATTCTAATAATTGTCACATTCAGTTTAATGTGACAGTTATTAGAAATGGAGAGGTACTAGCATGGAACCCTGTGGTACTACTGCGCAATTTTAGTATGCAACACAATTCTAATAATTGTCACATTCAGTTTAATGTGACAGTTATTAGAAATGGAGAGGTACTAGCATGGAACCCTGTGGTACTACTGCGCAATTTTAGTATGCAACACAATTCTAATAATTGTCACATTCAGTTTAATGTGACAGTTATTAGAAATGGAGAGGTACTAGCATGGCACCCTGTGGCACTCCACAACTATACACAAACTTATCTGACATACGAGTAATATAAATGTTTCGTAGGTCTATCAAAACGCGCCTCCACCGCCGAGCATCAGTTACAGCGCTGGAACCAGCTGCTGGATGTTCAGAGGGCGCTGGCTGCAGCGCTGACAGCTGCTAACGATAGGCTGAGGCAGTTGGACGCGAGCCCCAGCACTCGGAGGCGCGCCTTGGATACTAGACACGCTTTGCAGGTAATTACTGATTGAGTTCATTCCAGCAAATTAAACAATAATTTTAAATAAGACATTCATCTTGACGGTGACTCCAGGCTGCTTTCGACGTTGCTGGCCTATGGGGGAGGCCTATGTCCAGCCTTCCCATAATTAAAATAAATAAAAATATCTTCACACATTCCACACAGCGCCATCTAGTTCCACATTAAGCAACTAATATGCTTGTATTATGAATACCAGACAGTCGATATACTACATTGATTACTTTTTTTGTAAATACGGTACATATTATAAATACAAACGTCTATGACTGGTACAATTGTTAATACATAAACATTTGCCCCTAGCGGGATTCGAACCCGCGGCCGTTTGGTAAAACAGCTAGGGTTACTAGCCACGTTGTCAATTTGATGGCAGGTGGCTACCCCAACGCCATAGGAGATTGGACTGTAGGTAGATTAACCTTCATAGGATATGATAGGGAATAGGCCCCGGCACTTTTACTCACCATCGTAACATTCCTTACCTACTCACATTCACATTTATACTTAATATATTAGTAAGGAATAATATTGCAAACTCACCAGTAGAACTCATTCCAAGCTTTTTTTTAATTTTGTTCTATTATAAAAATAGTAGAACAGTTTGGACATGTTTTATTAAAATTATTCGAATCTAATCTGTCATACTGTGCAGTGGAACTAGTTGGAAATTTTTTGTCCAAACTGTTCTATCGTAGAACAAATTTGGAACAACCCATTATGACAGTCGCTTTCTATGTCTGGTTACAACTGCCAGACAGCCTTCTCTTCTTCCTTACACGCTCTCTATACCAGTATTTTTGTTAGATATGAATTACATTAATTGGATATGAAAAAAGTTGATATATCGATGTCATTAAATATTATGGAGTTGTGTTATTTGAAATGTAACATTGTGCGTTAGTTAAAACAGCATAAACTAACACGAAACTCAGATACTTTACGACATTACATTCACACTTGACTGATTTTATTACTTACTCATTCATTATTTCAGGCAGTGAAGTAAACTAATTGTACTTGATTCTGTTTAAAAAAACGGAAATACATTAACCCATAAGTAAATGAAAATATATCTAAATGAAAAAATTTACTATTTATACGAAACATTAGCAAAAGTTGTCAACAAACAACTTAAGATTTTTTAGGTAGGGAGAGCTGTGCATGATTTTTTTTCAGTGACAAGTTTTGAGATAATTCTGAAATATAATGCATTTTAATTTAATTTTGTACTAACCTAAGTTTGTAATTTTTAAGAGGTAATTGTAATTTGTCAAGAATTAATTGTAATTGTAATTTGTCATACAATAAAATTTAAATTTTATCAAATATAATTAAAAGTAAAGATATAAACAAATATAAAGTCGTGGTCACAAAATAAATTAGTACATCGTGACATCAGAAGTAAATATGTTATGTAAATAAAAAAAAAAAGCAATGTCTCCTACAATTTTGGCATGATATCTTAAGATATTTTTTTTTACGAATTGGCACAGGTAAACGTTCACAGATTTCAGTTAAACACTGCTTCTGAAAGTGTGAACTTGTCTGAAGATAATTTTAAATATTATTTAGTGCTATATTTATTTAGTAATTTCGTTTAGTTTTGTTATGCGGCTCTCGGGTGAAATCTTTTGCATATTAACTAGTAATTAACGAAGGTATTAGTATAGACCATATACACGAAGAAGAAAAAACAGCTTGACTTTTACAATACTTTACAAAATTTATACAGAAGACGATACTTACTCGTAGATACTCAGATAAAATGATTAGATTATCTTTTTAACACTCACTATATCAAATGTTGCCTTGTCAGTCTTGCTCATCACTGACAACAAGACACCCCAAATGAGGTATCTTTTTATCTTCACCAATACATGAAATTATATAACGATAACAACAAAAATCAAAATCAAAATATTTATTTAACAATTAGATTTCTCCAAGAAACTTTTATGATCGTCATTATAAATTTAAAAAAGCCAATATGATGACTATTCTGAGAAGAAACCCCAAAAGAAACTCAGGATACCATTCTTTTTAAATTGTATTACAAAATTCAATACAATAAAAAATAATTATTATATATAAAAAAAAACCATATTATATAATCGTTCTTCAGCTGACGATAGCTTTATAATTTTTTTATAATATATGGATACCAGACAGTTGATATACTACATAGATTACTTTTTTTTGTAAATACATACATATTATAAATACAAAACATAACAAACATCATGACTCAGGTACAAAGGTAAAATGTTAACACATAAACATTTGCCCCTAGCAGGACTCGAACCCGCGACCGTTTGGTTACAAGCTAGGGTTACTAGCCACTAGACCAAATCCAATAATCAAATTGCCGCCAAATAATCAATTATTATTCTTCTGTTCAGGAGCTGCAAAGTGAAGTTTCCAACTTAGAAGAAAGCAGAGACGAGTTGGTTGAGCACGCTGAGTTTGTGGTGACACTTTTGAGGCCACATTCGAAGGACGCAGCCGAAGATACTGAAAAGAACGTCAAGGAATTGGTCGACGCTTATGAGAAGTAAGTGATTTTTTTTAAATTAGAGATGTCCAACAACCAACTGTGTAGCAAGGTTGAGGCTTATGAAGGAGCCAGCTCACCCAGAAGATGCCTATTTATTTGCCTATATTATTTCTTTGGACGTGGTGGTTACAAATTGTGGATTACAAATTACAAATCCAGGAATCGATTCATAGATATTTTGAATTGAATTGACACGTATTTGGAAGGTTTATTACAGGAGATATTGATTTTGAAGTGGAACTTAATTTTGTTACTTAAAATTATGTCTTTTTTGAAAAATTTACGATGATTTCTTACTTCTTAAAATTTTAATAATGTTTTATGTCTTTAAAATAGGTTTTAATGTTAAGTTTTTAATATATGGAGCTGCCAAAATACGTGAAAATAAACGTTTATTTATGTAGTGAACCTACATTGTTAGGTTATTATTATTTAGCACATGGAACGACGGAATGTCCGTAAGTTTACGTCGTGATCTTTGTAATCGTTATAATAAATAATTAATTATGAACAATTTTTTGTGACTGCTTACCAGATTTCATTTATTGTTACCAACATTCAACATGATCAATCGAAAATCCGTCTTGCAAATATAATTTGATAAAATTTTTTTCTAATATTGTTATTAGTTTTGGTGAATCAGGGTTTTTTGGTGAACCACAGATTATTCCTACACCAGCGGTCAAATGGATCCCCATTTTTATGATAAGAAATCAATAATGAAACACCACCCATAATGAAACAAACTAATTGACCGATAAAATATTATTGACCTTGTTGTCAAGTGTGATCAGGATCACTATAGTTTATCAACAGGAAATATTTTAATACAAACTTTCATATATTCATATCTTCCTTTGTATATAAATTTACTAAAGTTTACCAAAATAGACTTTCGGGCTTGTAAAAAAATTTTTTTTTAAGTTTTTAACCATTAATTAAATAAATATCTTCACACATTCCACACAGCGCCATGTAGTATTATAAATACAAAAGTAAAATGTCAAAACATAAACATTTGTCCCTAGCGGGTTTCGAACCCACGACCGTTTGGTTATCAGCTAGGGTTACTAGCCACTAGACCAAACGTGTCGTCAAACCATTTCTTAACTTCACATCTAGTATTATAAATACAAAAGTAAAATGTCAAAACATAAACATTTGTCCCTAGCGGGTTTCGAACCCACGACCGTTTGATTATCAGCTAGGGTTACTAGCCACTAGACCAAACGTGTCGTCAAACCATTTCTTAACTTCACATCTAGTATTATAAATACAAAAGTAAAATGTCAAAACATAAACATTTGTCCCTAGCGGGTTTCGAACCCACGACCGTTTGGTTATCAGCTAGGGTTACTAGCCACTAGACCAAACGTGTCGTCAAACCATTTCTTAACTTCACATCTAGTATTATAAATACAAAAGTAAAATGTCAAAACATAAACATTTGTCCCTAGCGGGTTTCGAACCCACGACCGTTTGGTTATCAGCTAGGGTTACTAGCCACTAGACCAAACGTGTCGTCAAACCATTTCTTAACTTCACATCTAGTATTATAAATACAAAAGTAAAATGTCAAAACATAAACATTTGTCCCTAGCGGGTTTCGAACCCACGACCGTTTGGTTATCAGCTAGGGTTACTAGCCACTAGACCAAACGTGTCGTCAAACCATTTCTTAACTTCACATCTAGTATTATAAATACAAAAGTAAAATGTCAAAACATAAACATTTGTCCCTAGCGGGTTTCGAACCCACGACCGTTTGGTTATCAGCTAGGGTTACTAGCCACTAGACCAAACGTGTCGTCAAACCATTTCTTAACTTCTTTATCGTTAAAGAAAATGTAGTGCAGACACAATAGATAATAATTAAACTGTCAATACTTTAGATTTTCCTTGAGCTAATAATAACTTCTTGATTGTGCCCTAGTGTTTTTCTCACAACGAAAATGTTGGCTCGATACCATATCGAGAATACTCGTAATCTGTCTGGTACCGATTCATTATTTAATAAATCGATTCGACGTACTTAACAACTGTCATGAGATAGATTATTTACATTAGAATAAATATATCCATTGTTTTATTGATTAACCAAACAAACACACACTTCAGGTTTATTATACTCGTATTTAGTACAGATAGGATTGATAAAGTATAATTTTCCCAACAGTATAACAATTTATAGGCGTCCACAAAAATCACAGTAAATTAGATTCACACATAGAATTTTAAAATATATTTTTAATTTCCTTACGATTTACTCGTAGGTACGTTACGAGTAATATTTTTTTTTGAGCGTATTAAGTATCTGTATATAATCAACGAATCCAAATATACCATATATACCAAAAAAATGTTTGATCCTTTATAGCTTTCGAGTGGTGTAATTAATTTTTTATAAGTAGCTACAGCATAAAATTGTATCTCGATTTTGTTACCATCACTTTTCTGGAAGCTTTAAACTCACGTCAAAATAAATGCGAAAGTAACCCTGTCTTTTACCTTTCTACTCAACCGATCATCATGAAATTTTGCATACACGTTGTCAGGGATACAAGAAAGGACATAGGGTACCTTTCACCCAGAAAAAAGTATTGTTCCTGAGTGATCGTTTAAAAATATAAAGAGTTGGGCGCCACTGTCGCGTGGCGGCGCCACCGTCGTCACAGCGATAACTATGATGTCAGGCGTTATTACTCATATTATATTTTCTTTTTCAACGCGGACGAAGTCGCGGGCACCAGCTAGTAACTACATAAAATAATCAATACTAATAATAAATCTGTAAGGGTTTGTCGTGGAGTAAGTTACTTTGTTTTCAGAGATATCGTGCTTATAGGCTCTATACATGATACTGTAACTAAATTGACCATTTTTACAATTTTTTTCTGTATGAATGTATGTATTATGTATGTATGTAAGTATGTATGTTCCTCCACAACTCTTAAACGAATTAACTGTACGGGACACAGGATAGGCTACTTTTTTTCTTTCTACGCGGTCGAAGTCGCGGGCACCAGCTAGTACTGGGATGGCAAACCAGTGGCACGCGACACAATACTTTGGGCACGCCACGGATCTAAACAGTTGCATTTTA
Organism: Synanthedon formicaeformis; assembly: GCA_945859745.1. Lineage (NCBI taxonomy): Eukaryota > Metazoa > Arthropoda > Insecta > Lepidoptera > Sesiidae > Synanthedon > Synanthedon formicaeformis. Next base: position 1,087,805 of record OX243960.1, on the reverse strand, counting down.
ATTAAAAATAACAAACTCCATTCCTTCAAATATCATGCAAAGTCAAAATTATTTGATGGCACGGCACGTTTATGACCTCATTGAACATTTCTTTAGAAAAATGGCACGTTAATCCATAAAGGTTCGCCACCCCTGATCTAGTAACTACATAAAATAATGTAAAATAATTCTTACAGCCGAAACTGCAATTTTTTTAAAGCATTTAGAATATTGCAGAAGTGATTAATATTCCATACGTCTGTCGATAAGTAAGCAAACATTTGAGCTTTGCCAGCTGAAAGCAGGAAGAAAATTTTGGCATTTCTTCAACTCACTGACAGGTCGGCGTTCACAACATCCATTTGCTTCGTATCTGGAACTATGTAGCGCCACAGAGTCTAATTTCGTTTTTCTTTCAACTAGTTACAGCTTTCTAATGAGTTGGGTTGGGGGCCTCCATTCATAAAACCACTATAAACTTTAGTGTTAAATTTCATGTATTTAGTGCCAAAACTAATGTCTGAAATTTGTTATTCTAGATAAAATGTACAGAGGTAAAGGCGAAACAGTTCAGTAAATCTTTCACATTTATTTAAGAACGGATTTTCATGGTTTTTTTTAAAGATTTAGTGTCTATAGAAGAATTAAATAGTGATATAAATATACATATTATATAATATAAATAGGTATACTTATATATGTAGATAGAAACAGAACACTAATGTGTGGTAATGTATAAGAAAAGTATTTGACCACAGAACAAGTTTAACGAAACATAATTACTTTGTAAGTTACAGTATTTTCACGTCAGGCCTCTATATTTTTCTAAAAGACATTCATCTATAAACAATGTACGTACATACAATAGAATAACATAGCTTATGAATTAGTTACAAAATTGTTTTAACGAATTTAACGGACTCTCCACGACGACACGGATAAATTTAAAATTCGAATAAGCCAAACTGTACTTTAAGTCCAGACGTCATAAGTGACAACGCGAAATTATGTTAAATATTGAACTTTATCGTGTGGGCGTTAGCGTTTAAAATTACAGTCGAATTTTTATCAAAATATTCGGTGACCGGTCATCTATATATGGAGACTTGACGAGGCAGGGGCAGGTGGCATTCGTAATTCATTCATTTCAAACAAAGCTGACTTTTAAAACATGGTTTTTAACCCTTTAACCGCTTGGTTTTGTAGGAGTTGTCGCAGAACCTGACTCGTAAATAATTTTTTTAATTATTTTTTTAGGAGAAAGCAACTCAATGATTTAAAAACAAACAAATCTTTCCTCTTTATAATATTAGTATATAGATTACACAGCGGATGAAACCACAGGGCACACCTAGTGTGATATCTACCGCACTACATTATAAGGGTCATATTGAGCAAATAAAACTACGATTACTAGACAGTTACGAGTAAATTTTCCGCTATGTCCGCTATTTATCCTTTGAATAAATACAAACTATAATTATAATTCAATAAAGGCCTCTTTCACAAATTACGTGTAAAGTATTGATTAGTTACTTTTAGAAATTATTTTCTGTTATATTGAATTATGCCCTCGGTTTACTGCATCATTCGATAGGCGATTTTTTATTATTATTTTCTATTTAATGTTTGGGACGTTTACCGTACAAACAAAGGTATATCAGCTCCATTATCCCCGGTTACCGGTGACTTTAAATGACAGTTTGGCCTAATTGACGTTTGTGAAAGAGGCGCTAATTGTAATTATATTTTTTGTTGTCTAACATCAAACTACTATAACATGGAACACGCGTGCCATACAAAACACAACGAATTTTATGGAACATTTAAAAGTGAGATATATGCGTAGAGCATGAACTGTCATTTATAACAAAACAAACATAATAATAAGTAAGTAATTTAAAGAAAATGTGACTTTACGTCAACCCATTAGAGTTTAAAATGAAATAGTAGAAGTTGATCGTTACTAACCTTTTACCATTGACGCGTGAAGGCAAGAGTCCGCCATGATTCTGTCAAAGGCGTTCTTTTTATGTTCCCCTTTGGCACTTGTGACGCAAATTCCATTGTAGTATTTCGATGTTGTCTAAGTTAAAGTTGACAGTAGATGGCGCTGAATATACTTGTATTGACAGTAGGAGGCTAGCTACCGTGGCATATTAGGAGATTCCAATCATAGGTACCTATGTCGTAACTTACAGAAACCTATGCTAGAACGGTATAAATAGGTAAATGTGCAATCGCCAATGTCCGTATAATTAAAATTTATTTTAAAATTGACGTCACTGCTTGTGAATCTTTGAATAAGCGACCGAACTATCACAATAGTCAAGGATACAACAAAATTCTATTTGCCGGTGATGTCACTGCGCAAACTCGGATTGTATACGTTTCGCGTCCACTCTTATTTGCAGACGGATAAGATTGACATTTGCGCGATTATTTACAGAGTCGATTGACAAATTTAACAGTGAGATCCTTCACAGTCATGTGTCATAGTAGATGTTACGTAATGCGAATTTTTAGGACGATTCTATGTGTTATTTAAAATGGATAGTTTCAATATGTTTTTGATTTCTATTGATTGCTAATGGTGTGAAATTCCTCAAAATTTAGTCATTTTATTAATTATCTAGAATAGTATTATGTAATTAGATAAATAAGTATAATAATTAATAATATACCTACATAGTGTATATGATATGGTTCACGAAAGTCAGGGTTTATCGATACTAATAGGTATTAAAAAGAGAGAGAGTAAATTTATTATGTGGAGTGTATCTCGGGAACCATATTCCAAATGTATAATGTACAATATGTACAAATTATGTACATATACATTTTTATTTTATATATTAAATCTCCCAATTGTAGACGTCAATCTATAGTATGAAATAAAAAAAATATGTAGTTTAAACCATTGATCTAAACTACCAAATATACTTATATAGTCTTTGGTTTAAACAAGATCGATTATAAATATTGGAAAACCAATCAAAATTTATTAATTTTATAGACAGGATAAAAAAATCAACACCTAAGCTTCAATCCCGGAAAATATTTTTAAAAGACTTGCGTTTAAAAATAAATAATTCCTTATCATAATATTTTCAAACTATGATGGCCTTCTATCATAGTTTGTAAATGGCCTACAAGCTATAATGGCTAACAAACAAATTCCTTACAAAAGCTATGTGGTAATAGCGACACCAAGTAGTATAACTGTAGTACTATTTTGGTACTATTAATGGTACAGTCAAATGGTACTAGAGCAACTCTATCAAATAAATAGAATTGAATCTTGTACTAATTCCTGTTGGACATTCCCACTCATTGACTTCCTGAAACACCATTGAAATAAATAAAAATATACCTTGTTATTTAGCTCTCATGGTGTATTATTGAATAAACGCAATGGTGTGAGACGATAATATTTTTTCTGGATTACTCGAATGTACTCGTAATTGGGTCGTCATACTTATTTATGTTGTTTTGTACCTAAAATTAAAAATATTTCTAGTGCTTGAAGGTGATATAAGAGAGACTATTAGATTTTAAAAAGCATTCATTCTTGAAGTTTGTCACCTGAAGGAGGTTGAATTGTAAGTGATTTTTTTTTCTTATTTTGTTACACAGTGGATTACAAGTTAACTTTGCGTATATTGTTTGATTTATAATTAATTGTACAAAACTTTCTTTACATTTTAATTTCTTTAGTCTGTACTTTATTTGATGCAATTTTTGACTTAATTTTACAAATAATTTATGTTTTATGCAATTAATTCAAAGGAAAATTTTTGATTGCAAACCAAAATAGTACATTTATACATTTATTTGTACATTTATAGTCTCCATCCAGAACATCTAATTGATAGGTATTGCATAATATACCTGATGAGTCTTATTTCTTCTGATATGATATTTAATAATTAAAAAAATATATTTTCAGACGTGGCATTAAACTTATTTAAAAAGTCTCTCCTCTTTAAAGCTTTTAGATCATTTATTGAAAATCATTTGAAAATCCTACTTAAAATGAGCAGTAATTGTAAACCAATTCTGTCCGCCTGTCCGCTGCCTTATAGGGACCAAAACCGCTCAACGTTTAAAAAACTTCCTCCTGTAAAAACGGGTTAATTTAAAAGAATATCGCCGAGTAGGAAAATTGGAAAATCCATTTCTTCTCATATAGAAGAATTGGGAAGAAAACTATGTAAAATTTTATAGTTAGCTAGGTAAAACTTTATATATTACGTTAGTACAAGGAAGTATCCGAATATTTTCGTTTGTAGAGCTCAGGAAGTTGATATCACAAGTCATTGTAAATTTGTAATGATACGTCATTTTTGTTATTTATTTTAAACGTTTGCCTGTAACCATTATGTCATGATTATTTCCGTTGAGGGAAGTTGATTACGAATTCCTATTATACCTATGTGGCTCAGTTGTCAACGTTACATATCGATTATACGGAAATTCAACTGCGACATAGTTCTCGAGACGTCTCCACAGTCTACTACGTCTTGGAGAAATTTGGTTAGAAAATATTATGTTTAAAGGCGAAGTTATACGTATTTAATATCTGTAAAATAAGAGATATATTTTTTTGTGTTTTTGGAGTTTACTTCTTAAGAGTCAATTTGCATATTACATAAATGTATACCTATATAAGCCTTTGGTATGAAAATGTATGGGAGTAAAATCAGAATTTTTTGTTACACGAATGCGTTATGTTATGCCCGTTATAGTTACGTTCTATTTTTTTTGAATATTTTAAAATATCTGAAGTTTCAGAGATACTTATTGCGCCATCTACACAATATTATTTAAAAAAGAACAATGTTGTTCTTTCGGCGTTTTCGAATTGTGAAAATTTAAATTTTAAATCGTTCGTATATAAGGAGTAAACTCCAGTCGTGTGTCGGGAGCTGACACATTTTTTTTTTAATTTACATTATTTGCTTTATTATTTTGAAAAATAATAAGTACTCAAATAGTGAAATAGAAACTTCAAACAAAGGTTTTTTTTAGTGAGACGACGAGAGAACTTGATTTTTATTTCATAATTATAGCAATTATTTTTGTTTAAAGTAGGTAAACTCGTTATTTCAATAAATTCTACGTAGGTACTTACGCAGTTTTTTTACTGAATTTTATTCTGTATTAGGTGCTAAAATTAAAGGCCTCGATATAAACATTGAACGTCTTGAATAGTATCGAAATAAAACAAATAAATAAACAAGCATCCTCCTCCAACGTTTGACCTCAAAGTGTAGTTAACCTCACCGGAAATCGAACCCGGTATACCCTTGAGTAGATTCGCATTCATAATAAGAAAGCCGAAAGAGATGGTGAGACAAAATACAAATTTACTTGAATTGTCGTTTGACTTATATAATATAATTAAAAACCAATCAGCAGTCGGACATCAATGGCCGACTCGAAACTTACAATTAATATTTAATTCTAACCACATGAGTTTAAGGGTTATTTTACAACGCCAATGTAACCAGACAGCGCCGTCGGTCGAACAGGGACCGTCAATGTAATCATTACTTTATTCAAACTGCCAGACTGTTCTGAGCGTGTTGTGCGCATGCGTGTATACTCGTCTTTAATAGGTCAGGGCCTCACAGTCTGCACTGGAACCCGGCTAACAGGGATATACTTAGAACACGCCATTTTCACCGCCACGAAGATATAGATTTTCACATGAGAAGTCACCATATAGCCAGGGGAATGAAAAACCATGTCGGAGAACTCGAAACGCCGTAATAACACGGTACATGTCCGGGCCCATCGCCCTCGCGGTACAATAACAATTCGGCTTCGAACCGGTCCTGAAATAAGTGGCTTGAAATAAAACATTTGCTTTTACGCGATAAAAGAGATTCGGACGTGTCTACTTCGCGATCGAGCACCGAAATATTTCTTATACCAGTTGTACGAGTTTGAATTTTATGTGTTACGTGTATCTTGTGCCTATTTCGGACGCGGCGGTGACTCATGGACCTAGCCAGTACCTATTCCTGTGTCCCGAAATGCCGGAGTAAACGTGTTTCTGTAAGATTTTAATTCGTCAATTTTATCAAACAAAGTTTACTCGGAATATAAGCGAAAGTAATCTTTCACTGCGGTGCCACGAACCGGTAAAACTGCGCACATCCGCAACTCATTACTGTAGCAATAATTGTCCGAATATTCTTGTCTCATTTCATCTGAACGCCGATCAATGTAGTACGTAAACAACAGGACTAGTTGTGATTTTAGACAGGTTTTTGTCAGTTTAGAAGTTGACCTTGAAGGTCGCGCATGTCGCGTCAGCCTATCATAAAACAAACGCGGTCGGTCGTGTGAATGTGTGTGTGCAGAACGTAAACAGTCACCGGCGCGGCACGGTGGCGGCGATGCACCGAAAAAACTTACACGCTCTGATGTCACCGTGCAAACATTAGAGCATGGAATTTAAAATTAGATGCGGTGCGCGAATCTATCGAAAACTGTTCATTGAGCGACGGGCGGGCGAAGCGAGCGGAACGCCGCTAACCGCCGGCGACGAACGACGAGGTATACCGTATATCACGGCTGCTGCATCTTCAGTCAGATAACACCCTCCTCCCCACCTCGCGGGCACACGAACTCTGCCCACCCGCGGCGCGCCCGGCGCCTCTCGACCTTGCACCGTCACGGGCGCCGCGTCACGCGGAGCCGCAGATTATTTTCGTAGCATTTTGGCAGCTCTTCCCGATCGCGTGCTCTTCTAAACGCCATAATTATTCCCAACAGTTGAAACTGTACGTGTCCGACACTATAACGTGCGCTTTTCTTTCAGATTGCGACAGACTCTAGCGGCGAGGCTCGCGGAGATCGACGATATTGTGTCTGAATTCGATCGCGTATCGGAGAAGATTGAGGAACTCCGACAATTGATCGAAGTATCGATTACTAAAGTGAAGACCTTCTACGTGTTCGGCGAGGACGAGAGCGACGCCGTTCGGTCGCTCACCAAAGAAGTGTCCGACTTAGTGGAGCGCACCAAAAATTTCACCGAGGAGAGCAGGAAACGGTACGGAGGTAGCGCACCCGCGGACGTAGCACAGGAATTGTCCGCTTTAGAACTGTCTTCGGAAGCTCTGGCTGCAGCCATGGAAGAAAAGGAGAGGGAATGGAAACGTGCACGCACCGCCCGATCGGAATACGCTTCGGACGTAGAGGACGTACAGGCGTGGGTCCGTGCGGCGGAATCGACTGCGAGAGATCGCACTCTCCCTCCGCAGCCCTACAGAGAGCGTCTGGTGGGCACCAGGTCCGAGATCCCGAACGTCGCAGACCGATTGGAACGACTCACACGCAATGCGCGTGCTATAGTCGAGGGCAGCCGGGATGCCGCCGAAAGACAATTGGTGCAGTCTACGGTCGCTGCACTTTCGGAACAGTTCGCTGCGGTTTGCAGTGAGTTGGAAACGCGACAGGCAGCCGTCGAAGACGCCTGTGACGCTGTCGCAAGGTTCCTCGCACTACTGGAGAAGGTCTTACTCTGGGTCGAGACACAACGTGCTTTCCTTGCGCGGCCACTCCCATTGGCCGACTTGCAGGAGGCGCAACAGAAACAGACTGAATATGGGGTACCAATGTCGTATTCTCTTATATTACATGTTCGACATAAACATCTACTAACAAATATGTTAATGTCTGTTACAGAACGCGCTCAAAAGTTGTAAGCAGCAAGCTAAAAATTTAGCTGACATGGCCAAAGAAATTGAGGCTATAGAACGCGTGACGAGTCCAGGAGACCTACCTTCGAGATTGGAGGAAGCCGAAAATGCTACAGTCGATGTCGAAAAAAGATTGGCGAAGACTGTTAGTCTGGAATTTTTAAAAAACAGATTAGAACATGAGAGTGATTGAACTTGTTGTTAATATCTTATCAATGTTTCAGAACGGTTTATTGCAAGAATTGGCGGAAGAGTGGGAGCGATGCGAGAAGAAATTAAAAGACGTCGGTCACTGGCTGGAAGCTACGGCCAGAACATTAGAGGCTCCGCAAAACAATAAGAAACCGCTCAGAGATCGACTAGGGATAAGGGAAAAATTAATCAACGATATTTCCACACAGAAAACTAAGATTTCTTATGCAGTTGAGAAGCTTAATGTGAGTTCATGTGACGTTCGATGTTTGTGTTTTCAGGCATCTGGAATCGAGACCGGAATTAGGTATTGGTATCAATCGTTCCGTACTGATAGCGGGATGTTTATGCAGGTGCACTTCGAGCCGGACGGCGTGGCGGCGCAGTCCCAGGGCCCGGAAGCCGTGGAAGCGAACGCGCGTGAGCTGACTGCGGCATTGGACGCGCTGGGTGCCCAGACCGCAGTTCAGGCCCAGCAACTAGGCCAGGCACTCGCGCAAGTGGAGGCGTACTGTGCAGACGTGGCGCGCCTGCGCGCTCAACTCCTTGCAGCCGAGCAGCAGCTACGTCACGCTGCTCAACCCAACTACAGCCCGCGAGATCCAGACACGGCTCAGAGACATCAACAGGTAGGCCCCTTCTCAATACTCGACACCGAGAAGGCATAGGGCCGGTCCAGGTTCTGGCGTCTCGTCCCTATGCCTCCAGTCGGTTGTCAACAGACACACGCACCGACACCATCGACAGCTCGAGTAGGTGGCTAGCAAATATTCTAGTTTTGTTTATCGCGACACGAGGCTCTCAGTTGGATGCCTACTAGACTAGCCTTATATCATGGTGGCGGGCTCCACTCCGGGTCTAGGTGGCGGGCACGGCTTCGCAGCACGGTCCGACGTCGGCCCATTCGTTCACGCGTCGGGTCGACGTTCGGGCACTTGTACATTTCCACTGGCTATGCATTCATTTATTTATTTTTTTGTTACTTCCTCCCTCCACCCTCACCGCTACTAACTAACTCGTCAACTGATATCCTCTGTCAGGAATGTCGAGAGAGAGTCAAGTCTCTACAGAGTAAAATTCAGGCGCGGAACGAACGAATCAAACTTGTCGTCCAACGCGGCAGTCCGGACTCCGATCCGCTTAAGGACACTTAATCGCAATCGAAACGTTCATCTAGCTTTAAGTTGAATTTTTAGTCATCTATTCCTACTTTTTATATATATTTTAATTTATAATATACTGAATATATAATCGATTCATCGCAGCCACTGTTGTTTGTTTTCATAAACCTTAGCTTAAAACGCTCACTCGACTGTACACTAGACTCTTTAGTAAATGATGTATGTCCATACTTGCGTATCAGGAGGTCACACGGCGAATCGAAGAGCTGACTCGGGCTATCTACGGGCTGGACCCCTACTGCGTGATGCCCCCGCCGCCGGCGCCAGAGGCCGTCGACGAGTCGGTGGCCACACTGACCATGTTAGTATCGACCGCGGACCACGCGCGGGCCAACCGCCGCCCGCGCTCTCCGGAGCGACGTGACCGCACTAGGCTTCCGGCACAAATGGCTACTTTGAATCTGCCCGATAAACCAGAGAGAGCACGCAGTCCCTGCTGGGTGCTCGGAGGAACCACTTATGCGGAGATAGTCAGAGGACACGGTTCCAGATCAAGCTCCATTGGTTCTAGACAACCCAGCGCTCACAGACATCCGAGCAACCAGAGAGTGTGCGAGACGTACAGGCAGACTAAAGAGCCAGAACAAACAAACCCGTCCATTGTTGGAGAGGACCTGTATCAAAGTGAAGTTATTAGTGTGCCCGTGCAACAACCGTGTGTTCAATGTGAACAAAAAAATATTGCTGTGTACGAACCAAAAGTTCAATACAGTGATTACGATAACGTTAGTGAAAGTGAACAAATTAGTGACGTATATGATAACTATACCACTTATACTGCACCAATGACTCGAGAATATTTTGCTGAAAAATCAATGAAGCAACAACACTCGTCGGATGAATTATCGCCTACATCTCTTATTAAACATACTACGGCTTACGATCCCAATGAAACGGAAATACAAAAGTCTCAAGAAATTCGTTCTAGCGAGTTTAAAGAAAGGTCCAATAGTCCTGAAGCGCATAGCCGTTCTCATGAATTGTCTTATGCAGAGATATTAGCACTAGGATTACGCAGACAACCAAAAGCTCAAAGCATTTTGTCTCTGCCTAAACCACAAGTTGCACAAATTGAAATATTAAAAGAAATTGTTGTGGAAAGTGTGGAACCTAAAATGAAACAACAGGTTGAATCCAGGACTGGGCGAGCTGAACAGTCTATATTAAAACCTGAAAGATCAGATAGACCACCTCAACGTAGCCGCTCAAGAGATATGCCAAAACAGCGACGTGCACCCGAGAAACGGCCAACAAAAGCCCGTGATGGGCAAATACACAAGAAGAAAAAGACAATTAAAAAAGTAATCGAAGTACAAGAGTTTGACGATACACCTATAATTGAACAGGTTGATGAAGCGGTTACTAAAAAAGCATTGTCTCCGCCCACTAGTGAAAAGCCCAAAGTTGAGGCAACGAAAGAAATTACTAAAAAAGTTCAGCATAGTGACACGGTGGTAGAATCTGTCACAGAAAATGTTTCAACAGAGGAGTTGGAATCTTTTAAAGAGGAGACGTCAGAGCATAAGAAACCGAAAAAGAAACACAAATCTAAAAAACATAAGGCGACTGAAGATGAAATAGAAAAGGCCTTAAAAGAAATAGCAGACTTTGATCATCATAAGAAAAAGAAAACTAAAGAGATACGTGACAAAAGCAAAGACAAAGATAGAAATGAACCTTTATTCCTTGAACCGTCAACGGAAGAGGGTAAAGACATTTCACTTAAACACAAAAGAAAGAAAGGGAATTCACAAAAAGTGGATGTGCCAAACGAAAGTTTAAATGAGCCTGAAACTGTGAAAAAAGAATTCTCAACTGAGAATATTCAATCTCCTAAACACAGAAAGAACAAAGAATCTAAAGAAAAAAATCTTGCAGGCTCTACGGAAATTATAACTGAGCTATCGGCTTCAGATATTTCTCAAATTGATCAAAACCAACAGATACGGAAAGATTTACTGGAAAAATTGGATTTAACTTCAGAAAGTTATGAAATAGTTGAACAAAAAAGTTCCATTCAAAATATCGACAAGGGTACAAATCAGAGGGTTCAAATGACAGGCACAGAAAATAAGGAAATTACCATCGATTCACTTGTTGATTCGTTCGAACCCGTCTCGTTGAAAAGCAAAGATGCCAATATTGAAGAAAGAACAACGGAATGTATAATATCAGTAGACATAACTTCTGAAGACACTGATACAAAAGTGACCACTGACTCTAAAGAATCTGCGGAACCGAATCTTGTTCCTACGGAGTATGAGGAACAACCTAAGATGGATAATATATCACAGAAAAATAAAAAGAACAGTAAGAAATGCATCGATAAGTATGACAAAATTTCTTTGTTTGAAGCTGCAGTAACAAGTGATGATACAATTACTGTTAATGAAAGTGAATTAACAACTCAAATGGAAATTAAGGGTCCAGGTCAGCAGGAAGATCTGGGCAGCGAGGAAAAACATGAAAGTTCTTTTATTCAAGAGAACACCGATTGTGCTTCAGAATCCTTATATGAGAAAGATATTACTGATAAAATTCATGAAATTGCATCTGATGATGTCACTAATGAGAAACCTGACTTTAATTATGTAAAAGTTACAAAAGACCCTATTACTATTGAAACAGAAAATGTAATACATGATGCGAAAAAACCCAGTGATCAAGATGAAAAGATAGGGGTTGAGAATAAAACATCTGATGATCTTCTTACATTGAGCTCCACCAGTGTACATTCTGAATTAATGCTTAAAGAACCTATTAGCGTTGAATCCATTGTTCAAGAAATGAATGAGCCCATTGTTAATTTGTTTGATGAATCATTGAAACGTACGAATGTTGAACATAAAAAGAAAAAGAAGAAAAATAAAAAACATGAAAAAATGTTGGAACTAGCTGAAACTTCCGATACTATTGAACGAAATGTTCCGTCATCGAAACCTGTTACACTGGATCCTCCTGACATAGTTGATCCGGAATCTAGAAAAAAACCTACACCTAAAAAATCGAAAGCAAAGAAAGAAAAGAAAGAAAAGGTGATAGAGATCGAAAAAGAAGAATCTGAGGTATGCACTTCGGATGCAATTAGGTTGGAGGGTAAAAACCCACATGAAGAAATAGCTATAAAACCTGATTCAAAGGAAACAATATTAATACAACCATATGAATCGGAATCTCTGAATTCTGAACATCAGAGTGAAATCAAGGAACCTATTGTAAAAAATATTATGGAAGAACAACATGTAGGGGTAAAACAAAAGAAGAAATCGAAATCGAAAAAACAAAAGGCTGACACTGACAAGACTTTTGAGACTGTAAATCAATGTAATGTCAAAACAGAAGATAAGTTTTCTGCAGAATCAGAGACACAAAAAGAGAAGACCCCTATAAAAGAGGAAATTGCAAATCAAGAAAACCTCGTCGTTATAGACTGGATTAAGCTCATGGAGGAAGATGAAGGTTATGAGATTATTACTAACGAACCAATCGCACAGGTGGACTTAACGAGTAATATTGGAGAACCATCGAAACAGGTTGCAACTGAAGTTACTATACTACATGAAGTCGACCCATTATTTAAACAACAAGAGGAAAACATTATAACAGAACAACAAGTTAGACCAGAAACAGATATAGACATTTTTGAAAATACTTCAAAAACACGAAAAACAGTTGCTAAAGAAATTGGAAACACACAAGAAAATTTACTTTCTCCATCAAATACAGGCGAACAAAATAATAACGACAAATTTTTTTCAAGTGATTCCGTTAAACAAGAATCTTTTAATGTGGTGGAAGAAGTCACTTGCTATGAGCCTATTGTAAAAGGTATTGATACAAAAACTATATACTTGATAACACACGAGGAAAAGAAACTACCTCCAATCAGAACAGTGAAAGTATTTAGAAGTAAGAGTAATTCCTTAGAAGAAGCTCCATCTGTCGACGAATCATCGTCATTACAGATTCAAGGAGAAGATAACAAAATCACTGACGCAAAGTCTTCCAATATTTTAGAACAAAATATAGATACTTGTAGTGATAAACGTTCTGAAGGCTCTGATGCTCCTGAAACTTTAACTGATAATATTCCGACTCAAGACAATAATAAAAATAAAATTGGGTCTGAACTGAAAGAAGCAGATTTGTCTGTTGAAACCGAAAGCGATATCGCGAAAACTACATTAACTCTTAATGAACCCGTTAATATATCTGCATCACGTATAGAAACAGAAACAGAACAGTATAGAACAGAAGAAACAGAAACACTTCTTTCGACAGAGTTGCCAACAACGGCAAATGAATCTACTACCGACTCTAACTTAGACAATGTTATAGAAGAAGCAATCTTTGGATCTGTTAAAGAACGCAAGAAAAGCGTGGTTAATACAGAAGAATCAGCAAGAACAAACATACAATATGAAAGATTAGTAGATGAAATAAAGACTTATTCTCTGGATTTGGACATGTACCAACTTGATTACAATTATTCTCAATATGTTTTAAGTGAACAAAGAAAAAGGCAATTTTCTTGCATTTTTCCTGAGGCTTTGATAACTAAGAGTGAATTGGATGCTATTGCTGTTGAAGCCAAAGAAGAAAATGTTACTTATTCGCTTCCAACGCGTCAGAGTGTATCTCCATTAAAAGAAGAAGCCCCTAGGCATAGTTATTCTGAATTGCAAGATGCTGAATGTACTCTCGCGTCAGTTTGTTTGCCTAAAGATTCTGCTAAAGAGCAAAAAGCTCAGGATTTCCTTGTTGTACGCCACGAAGACACTGTTACAGATTCAGTTACAAAATCAGTCAGTGCTACAGAGCCGAAAGTAAATGATTCTAATACGACAATTAAACAATCTCCAGAAATTAGTTCCCTACTATGTGAGGATCAACTGAGACAAAGTTATCATGAAATTTCTGATGCCGAAAAGCTTTTGGCGTCCTTGAAACTAGAAACATCAGACATAACCAGAACGATTACCCAAGAAGAAGCAGATATGGAAATAGTTAAAATTGAAATTTCTCAACAAAGTCCTCAAGAATTAACAGATTCTGAACTTATTTTGAGTAACGCTGAACCTATTATCAAAGATATTATTCAAAACGAACAAGCTGATCAAAAACAAATAACGGCAATAATTACAAACGAACCAGAATTAAAATTGATTTTCGAAGTACCAATATATAATTATCATGATATTAATGACGCAGAGTACTTGTTGGCAGCTGTTGCTACCAGAGCTAGGAGACCGAGTATAGAAACTCAAGATACCTCAGACCTTAATATTGACTATGCCGAACCTGATATATCGTTAAGCGTGGAAAGAGAAACTAGCATAGTCCGATCAGAAACAAGTGAAGCTACAACATCTGTAACATTAGAACAAACAATAACGCGTACCAACAATGAGGAACCAATAACAAATGGAATAGTAGAAGGTCCTTTGTTGGATGAAGTCGAAGATGAACCTGATACAGAAAATACTGATAATACATATGACATACCTAGATTTGATTATCACGAGATTAATGATGCAGAAAATGTATTTGCTTCCTCACATATTCCGAATCAAGAAGCTCTATTTGTTGAGGAGCAAGACGTAACAGATGCCTCTTTACCTAATATACCCGTTACAGAAAGCTCTTTATTACCGGAACCTGTAGTAGACAATGTGGGAACCTTAATTAGTTCTACTTCTACAGTGGCAGATATAAGTTTATCACCTAATTTACAAAACACAGAGTTGACATCAACAGTTACACAAGAAGCTGTTCCTATTGTGGAAGAATCCGAAGTAAAATTGGAGAAACCTAGCACGTCTATTATACCTGTGTTAGAAACACCACATATTAATTATCATGAAATAAGAGATGCTGAAATTAACCTTGCCGTTGATAAAACTAAGAGGTCTATTGACAGTGAAATGCACATAGGGGTAATCCAACCATTAACCGATATTATTTCAAGTATAGAAACTGCTGGTGAATCTCACCAAAATATTATTGGACAGACAGCAGACTTTTTAAAAGAGGAGAGGGTTCTTCAAAAAGTAGCTACAACAGAAGTCACCCCTCAATCAGAGAAAAATGTGGACGCCAGTGTGGTAGAAACCGCAAATCCAATTTCAAATCTTTCCTTTGAAATCGACGACATTAATGAATCACTTGTTCCCATGGTATTCGGCGATATAAAATATGTTGAAAAATCTATTTCTGACAGAGAACACGAAATAAATACTATTGGTGCTGCTGTAAATGATGGAGATAACAAAACCAAAGTACAAGATGAGACTGCAATAGATGTTGAAAAAATTGTAGCTCAAGTATCTACTTCAATGGAATATCCAACGATTTCGCATGAAGAAAGTTTTTCTTCTCCTCAAGAAATACAAGATGACTTGATGCCAGTGTCTGTGGGCACTGAAAATATAGGAGAAACTCAAGATTTTACAGACAATGCACGAACCTTGAATGCTGAAACCGAGTATGAAGTAATAGATGTTGAAAATAAAAAAGATGACACGATACAACACAAAGATGAGTTAGCACAGCAAACATTTACTCAGTTAAATACAGAACAGAATGAGCAACCAGGAAAAGATGAAAATGAAATTCTTGAATCTGATGTGGGCTCCAGTAGTTTATTGCTAAAAACCAATAGTGATTTAGCTCAACGTCACATTATGCATGATGAGTCTATTAAAAGCAAAGTTTTTAGTTCTGATATTCATGAAAATATAAATAAATCGGATGTACATAACGTTGACATTGTTGACACACACGAACAATCTAACGTCGTTAAAAGCACAGACACCTTCGAAGAATCTAGCAGTTCCTCTGAAACTGTTAGTAACATTGGATTAGTAACACAAGAATGTAATGTAAGCGAAAGGGAATCTAATGTTCGCCTTGAAAAGTCCCCTATCCATAGTTTGCATGATCTCCTTCCTGAAATAGATTCTATTCCTGAATTTAAACCTGCAATACCAAACACCGTAATTTTCTCAAATTTGTCAGCTGATGCACCTGAATTCAGACCTTCTTATATGTATCAGACTTCTAATCAGCCCGAACAAACGGACGTTGCGGATGATATTATTACAAAACGACCAACTGAAGCTCAAGAAGACCCCCCTCAAATCATCCAAGATGTTTTGCATTTCATACAATCTGAATCGTCCGTAGCCGTTCCACCTCCACAACAAAGTTACTCGTCAATTTTGCAAACGACGAACCCAAAATCAGAACCAATGCCCATTCCTGATAAGAACGAGGAGTCAGAAGTAATGGTTAAATCTCCAGAAGAACTTTTATCGGATGATATTACTGAAACAAAATCAAAAAGAAACAAAAGAAAGAAAAAGAAAGATGATAAAAAGAATGACATTGTAGCGATAGAACGCGAAGATTCTTCAATTTTAATTGAGGCTGTATCCAACGTAACAGAACCAACGAATGTATGGTTAAAGGCTGCAGAAGATGGTAAATCCTACGCAGAAGTGGTTGCAGAGGGTCTGATTACGCCTATTGAATGTAAGGAAAAAGAGTTAACTGAACAGTCATGTTCTCTATCAGAAAACGTTCTGGCTGTAGTGCCAGATAGCGGTGAATCACCTCTACAAGGTACAAAAATTAATATTGAAACCGAGAATGAAAATATTAGAGGCACTTGGGCTACAATTGCTGGGCATACGAGCTCTTCCTCTGGTAAAACCCAATATGATAGGATTGAAGACATAAAAGAAACAGTTAGTCCTTGTTACAATCCCCCTGTAATATTGGTGGCCGAATCTGATTCTGAAAGTCACACACCTGGAGTAGAAGTAGATGCAGAAGGTTTCATAACTGTTCATGGAAGTAGAAGGTCAAGGTCGAGGTCAAAGAATAACCGTTCCAGATCTACTTCCAATATTTCACACGGAATCGAAAGCCGGGAGAAGTCTGAAAATAGATTCGACGCTTTAACGTCTACTCTGAAACAAAAACAAAGTGAATCTGAGCTAAAAGAAACTGTTACAGAATTTGAAACACTATCAACAAAGAAGGGAAGGAAAAGTCGATCTACGAAGTCTAAGGAGAAAGAAATTGTTTCTAAAACTGAATCTTCTTCCATCGCATCAGATGATAACAAACAACTGGCGAAGAAAGACAAAAAGAAACGTTCTTCTAAATCTAAAGAAAATATTATTAAACCTGAAGAAATTAGCTGCACAGAAAATATTGGTAATGTAGAAACACTAGAAAAGGAAAGTATTAAAATTATAGACAATCAGGAAGTCCAAAAAGAAAAGGACAAGAAAAAAAGTAAGGACTCAAAACGAAATATTAAGTTTGAAAAATGTGAAGAACAAATATTTGCTGAATCTCCACCGGAACCTGAAGCACAACCAGAAATAACTGTAGCTGATACTAAACAATCTAATGTAAAGTCTAATAAAAAGGCTAAAAAGAAAACACCCAAACTCATTGAGGAAAAAGAAAAAGCACAGGATGTTTTAATTGAGTCAGAACCGAAATTATTTAAGGAAAAACTAGCTGATGCAGATATTAAGACGAGTGTAGAAATATTAGTAGAAAAACCATTAGAAACAGTTTCTGTGGTTGATGATCTTTTTGAAGGAAATGAAGTAATAAAAGAAAATATATGTGAAAATATATTGGAGCCTAAAATTGAAGAAATAGCTACAGAGGAACCGTTATCAAAATCGGAATTACATGAAAATAAAATAAAGAACAAAAAGAGGAAAAAAGATAAGGCATCTGAACCACCAGTATCAACGAATCAACCTAAACTTGAGATTTCTGAAATATCTACAACAACACCACAAACTCCTGTCTCTACACCAGAGTCATTACATACACCAATTAAAGATAGATATTATTCTGAAGCACAGTATTGGAAGAATGAACCTAATATTTTAGATGATTTCAATAATATATCTGAAACGATATCTGTGGAGGTCACTGAATCATCTGAACCTGTTGAAGATCAAAGTAATATCTTGACGGAAGTAAAAAATATCACTTCGTCAAAAAGCGCTATCGTTGATAGTACACAAGAGTTTCTTAGCAAAGAAATTGGTAGCTGTGGAATTCAAACGCAAGAAACTGCAAGGGTAGAAATTACTGATGAACAATCGCTAGAGAACAAAATGGCCGATTTGCAAAGAGAAATTGAAGAAATGTTACTACCAGAAAATGATAGTTCTCTGATCAGTGATGACACACCAAAAGAGTTAGTTGACTCACAAACGTCACTGGAATCACACCAAGATAAATTAGATAATCTCACACCCTCACTTGCTTCGCCCGAGCCTGACGAGCCTTTACCTTCAGAGCCTACCAAAGATAGTTTACCTCAACAAGAAAAAATATCTGATAATATTTTATCTTCAGCGGAGGAACACGAAACGAAATATCACCACGAGATGTATGAAGATACACACATAAGTATGAGCGTAATTGACTCAGTCTTAGATGAATTAGATCCAGTTTTTACTCCACATCCTTCTATACAAGATTTAGAATCAACTGACAAAAAACCAAAGACCTCAAATACAGAAGTTACTGATGCCCCCATTGCTAACACTGATTCCACTGTTTCTACTAACAACCTTATGAGCGTTAAAACCTTTGACGCCGATAACTCGTTAGCCGAGAGAATATCTCGCGTAGATTTAACTCAAGCTCCCGACGTGGATACTACTAACGAAATTAAATTCGAACCACAAATTGAAAGGGAACTGTCCGTAGACCGAGTCAGCGTTGAGGAAAATATAAGTAATGACGATTCGTTTTGGCTTGAGAAACATTTATATCACGATGCGGAGTGTGATTATTTCTTATTAATGGCAAATAAATCTAAAACACCAACTACAACTAAACTCGAAATTGAACTCAAAGACAAAGACGATAAAGATAAAGATCCTAGTGGCGGTTCAGGTCATTCGTCTGACACTGAACAACCGAAAGAGTCCCGGGACTCTCCATTTGACTCTAATTATATTTCTATGGACTTGCCTGGAGGCATCTGTAGTTGGAAAGATCATAGTTCATATCTAAGTGTAGAGACACCCACCGACTCTCTGGTGAGCGTTGCCAACGAGGATACCCCACTCCTAGGGACTGACATTCGAGAGGATATACTAACAACCACACCCATAGAACCAGTAGCCCAACCCTCACCCAAACAGGAGCCGGCGAGAGAAGACAACACTATCTCGAGGACAGCCAAGGTGACTGACATCCAGTCGTATTGTACAATTCTACAATTTTTATATTGCGTTTGGCATGATATCATTACTAAATTCTTAATTACGATTACTTCAAAACTTTGTATCTTACAATGTGGTTTAGCATCGCAAAATCTGACTCTCGTCTTGTAGTGCCTACATTTGGCATGCACTCTGTACTTTGCAGTAGATTTACGCATTTGAAATATAGATGGGTAGATAAGTACATTTGTGTAGGAGTAAATAAATAATATAATTTTATAGTGTGTAGTTACAAAATTCAATCTAGTCCTGTCTAGTCACCGTAGTTAATTTCAATAATATATTTATGTATAATATTTACAATAAAATTTCTAGTCCATGAAGTTCTGATATTTGAATTGTAATAAAAAATTGTCATAAATATAGTTGTTTAATTTATTTATTTATTTATTTTTATTTAAAGAAACCCCCTTTTTATTTGAAAAGTTCAAGTGTGGTGTCTACAAGACGATTGACAGTCTTAAAAGCTTCAAATTTATTTTAGATGTTTTACTTGGGCTTAATTAAAATAAAACAACCAGGATGGATATATACTATTTTTTGTTGCTGACATTGTGTAGTCGCGCAACTTTTGCTATGATCATATTGATCTCAGGTTAGTTTAGAAATTATATGCGTTATGCATCCCTGAATATTGTTAATTTTTTATTAGAATAAAAATATAAATATGATATCCTTTCAAGCATCCATTATAATAATGTTGCTGGGAGTAAATTGATTTTCAATATACAAAGAAAAGTGATTGTATAAATATTTTATTTTGAAACTAAATGTTGTAGTAATGTCGTGTTCACCTTGAGAGAAATGCTTTTTTATATGATGTTTGCCTGGTTGTATTAAATGTGTTGCCCTAATCTTGAATGATACTGAGTTATGAACTCGTAAATTGTGTAAATAATTCGCATGTCATGCCAACCTTATTATTTTTTTGAGACTAATAAGATTCTAAATGCATATTTTTTTGTAGCGTAGCTCTAACTTTGTCCACGCAAGCTGAATGCGTTTTTGGACTTTTTGTTTTTGTTTTTGCCAATGAGTTACTATATTTTTTTAAATGACGTGGAATTTTGGAAGAGATCTTTTAAGTTGAATTTACTTAGTTAAAATTAAGCATTACTTTAGAGGAAGGCTTTGTTTGAATTTTTTTTCTCGAATTAGATCGTTATGATACTTTCAATTTTTTGGCTCGATTTTTTTTCCGCGTTTTGAAAAAAATATTTTTGGTCTCCGAATAAATTCCACGCCATTTCAACTACATAAGTGTGTATCTAATGACGGTGTGTCTTCTCAGGATGACTTATCTAATGATATTGAAAGCCTACTTGACGAAGTGAGGAATGTTCAAACTCGTCTTTCTGATCTGCCTGACGAAAGTCTCGACGCAATGGAGGAGGGTCTTAAGGTGAGATCATTGTAAATTTCATAATAATATCATAATCATAATTATTTACTTATCTCATATAACTCTGAGCTCTTATAACCCAAATCTTTTCAAAGTTCGAGAGAATCTTCTTCTGGGTGAGCTCGCTCCATCATAGGCCTCATTCTTGCTACACAGCTGATTGTTGGCGAAGAGCAAACCCATCTCTAATAAAAAAAAAAAAATCTTAGAAATATTAAATCAGCAAGGTACCTTCCTGATTCTAGTACCTTTGTAACTTCATTTAAATTTTTTTAAGTAGTTAAAAATTAATTTAGAGGATCTGCCTGACAAAAGTTTCGACCCAATGAAGGAAGCTCTAAAGGTGAGATCATTGTAAATGTCATATCATAATTTTCCATCTCGGAAATATTAAGCCGGCAAAGGTACCCTCTTGGTTCTGAAAATTGTGCTTATTGATACGGACTTTGATTTTAAAAAATATAGCTCGAAAATTAGGCACTAAGAAA
Organism: Synanthedon formicaeformis; assembly: GCA_945859745.1. Classification (NCBI taxonomy): domain Eukaryota; kingdom Metazoa; phylum Arthropoda; class Insecta; order Lepidoptera; family Sesiidae; genus Synanthedon; species Synanthedon formicaeformis. Next base: position 1,066,574 of record OX243960.1, on the reverse strand, counting down.
TTATTAAAAGCATACAGCGACACTTTTGATGATTTAGAAACTGAAGGTGTTCCTAGGAAAGTACATCCTTTTAGGATTACAATCTAGTCGTAGATAATAATCAATAATATGTCCATTGAAAATATTATTATTATGTCTCTATTAAGGCATATACATTTATTGTGTTATAGGTAGATGATTAGTAAAAAAAAAGTTACATTTTAATATTTTATAGTTATTAAATACAAACAAACAAATAGATCATCGCAGTTTTAACAGACACGATGTTTTTACCTAAAGAAAATTGTTACTTAATTATGAATTTTAAATCTAAATATGTATTTACTTACATAGCTTTATTTGTGTTTCCCTATAACAATAAGTCTTTACATTGGATGTTGGCCAAGAGCAAACCCATCTAATAAAAAAAATGATTTCCCTAGCAATTAGCAATTAGGTCCAGGGATAGCAATTAGACTTCCTAACAAATTATTTTAGGAATAAAAGCAAAATAATGTAAAATCCGTTTAATATTTCGGTTATTCTGTTTTGGGTGCTTTGCAGCTTAATATTCTGATTTCGAAACACTAACAACCACAATATACTCACGAACGAAGCGATAGATATAGATTAGTCATTCTAAATTTAGTCAAACATTCGCTTTCTAAATCGTCGTAGAGAGACGATGGAGCCCTATTTTGAGACTAGCTATTTGGGTTAGGGATTTTCATATGCCTCTTCACAATTCGGCTGTAAGAAATATTATTCAAATTTTTTAAAATATCTGTTAAGCATATTTTTAATTAAGTTACCTTATATTAAGTAAATAATTTTGTGTAATTACAGATAATAATTATAGTAAAATTATTGTTTATAAAATTTTTGAATAGTAAAACGCCTCTATGTAAACAAAACTAGAATTTGAAAACACATTGAATCTACAGTGAGGAAAAAATTAGGTACATTTTTTTTACGAATTACTAAACTACATCGTGGACCAAACTACTCTATTTTCAGAAAATGCTGATCTAAAAATAGTCCATTAGCAGAAGTGCTTTTTTGTGTCTGTAAAGGGGTTGTCGCATTTTAATTTAGATCTTAACATACCGTAGCGACCCGCCCCCGGCTTTGCATGGATGCAATTTTTTCTGCAAATTCTATACTTACACAAACTTTTCTCGTTTATCGATCTTTTCGTTGTGTATTTTTGATGTATTGTGTCACCAAATGTAGCATATTATTATTATATTAAAAAAAAAATTGTGTGTGTCACCTCCTTACGAACGATAATAAAATTTAAATTTTCACAATTCAAACACGCCGAAAGAACAACTTTTTTTAAATAATATTGTGTAGATGGCGCAATATCTCTGAAACTTCTGATATTCTAAAATATTAAAAAAATAGAACGTAACTATAACGCATAACATGACGCATTCGTGTGACAATTTTAATTTTACTCCCATAAATTTTCATATCTATTCTAATATTCTATTTAGAGATGGATAAATTGTTATTAATTTTTTATGTATTGCGTCACCAAATATACCATATTATTGTTATAAAAAACAAAGCAATCACAGCTGATGGTAGGTATCCCTACCTGTCATGCGACCTTGACAATGACGTGTTGATGTCATCAAGGTATATAACTATTACGAAATGTTTAAGAATATATCTACCGCTGTAATTGTTTGGCAGTTGAGAGTAGGGCAGTAGTACTCGAACCTATATACGAAACGCAAGCTTTCAAACGAACGAACATTTAGTGCTCACGTGATTGTGAAGTTATATATATTGTTATTTTTAAAATATCATTGTTGACAACATATTCGTGTTAAAATTGCATATACTCGTATGTAAGTATACTTTATACTTGGTTATACTTAAGTTGTAACGAAGGAATAGGTATGTTTACACTATTATCTACCTTTGTTGATGTCGTCTTCATTCTTACGAAACCCTTTTTGATGTAGTTTTCATATAATTTGTAGGATTTATAGAGTTAGGGCCAATTAATTAAATGTCTAATTAATTTTCAAAAAAATTATAATTTTAAAATAATTCTTTCTTCGAGTAAGGGCCTCTTTCACAAACTACAAGTGTTGATTAGTTACTTTTAGAAATCATTTTCTGTTATATTGAATTATGCACTCGGTTTACTGTATCATTCGATAGCCGATTTTTTTTAATTATTATTTTATATTTACTGTTTGGGACGTTTACCGTACAAACAAAGGTATATCAGCTCCATTATTCCCGGTTACCGGTGACTTTAAATGACAGTTTGGCCTACTTGACGTTTGTGAAAGAGGCGCTAATTCTGTTTCTCTGTTTGTTTATTTTTAAACTGCAGATTCGATTTTGGTGCTGGTTTTATAGTTGTTTAAAAATTTTTTTTAGAAATATTTATAACTTATTCTAACTACTGGAGTAAAATCAATATTTTCAAGTCGTTTTCAAGACTAGGCCTAAACTAGACTTTTTCTATAGCACCCAAGCAGTCAACGCATACCGCTAGTGTTCAATGTTTTGTTTTTTGTAAAACAAAAAAACAATTTTGTTAAAGAAATAAGCAGAGGGCCTAGTGCGAGTTTTGCTCTATCAAACTCGTCGAACGCGTAAATGTCAATTTGTATGATAATGAAGCAGCGCTACACGTTAGCCACCAGGTGGCGCTGCTGCATTCCCATACAAATTGTTGACTTTGACAGCTATCCGATATCTATTTTTAGACTTGATTTCTTCCTTATATACGAAACTAGCTATTACCCGCGACTTCATCCGCGTTCAAAATTTTATATAGCCTAAATCCTTCCTCGATAAATGGACTATCCAACACAAAAAAAAATTCAATTTAGTTCCTGAGATTAGCGTGTTCAACCAAACAAACAAATAAAGTTTTCAGATTTATATATCTGAATCTGAAATGGAACACCATATTCTAACTTTAATATAGTAGTTAAATCACATTATTATTTATAATATAAAATGTTCTTAAGGAATGTTTTAAATAAAGAACCGAGATAAAATAGCAGAAATACATGTTGCATCCTTATCTACTCGTATTTTTATTTACGAAGATACAACACGTTACTTTACTTACATGCTAAAACGATTTTCTTTGTAGGTATTGCAAGCATCACTATAGATTATACATTTGTGTTTATAAACGTACAATCAGCCTAAGAAAAAACTAGGCATTTGCTTTTTTTTTAAATAATTATTATATACTTAAATGATTAGTGTGTCTAAAAACTAAAAAAGAACTTCTACAAAGATACATTTTTATAGTAACCAAATTCACAGGTTCTTGTGAAATGTTTTAAACATTTTGTAATATTTAGTTTAAAATATATAATTATAAATGTTTGGTCGCAGTGAAGATAATAGTTAAAACGCTAATCTTCAAAAACATGTAACATAAAATGTGAAAAATATATATTATAGTTATAGTTGTGTTAGGTCTCCAAATTACAGTACAGTAATTGTCAAAAAGTTCAAACCTAATTTATATATTTTTATAAATAAATCTATATGTATGTAGAACATTTGGTTACTAATAAATACCACCATGATATTATGAAGGTTGAAAAAGAAAAAACAATTTTAATAAAGCTAAGTAGTTATAATTGTGATATAAAATTTATGGAATAATCGAAGTTGACTGTACTATGGTAAAACAGGACTGAGAATACGGGGAACTCGTTCATAAGTCATCGCTAAATTTAGCGTTTACTATAAACATCTGAGATGTTAGCTTTTGCATAATAATTGTTGTCAAAGCTGCACAACTCACATAACACGTATTAGTGAATGTTGTCTTACAATACACTGGCCAACTTTAATTATATTTTAAAGTAATATAATTAATTGTACCGATTTTTCACAATTTCAGGAGGGAATATTAGTTCTAGTGAAATGTGAAGAGGCCGCTGAGCTCCTGGAACAGAAGATCATGGAGTATCGCCAGGAAACTGAGATCCAAGCTCTCATGAAAGAGTTGATTGTGATGAGGGCGAGGATTTCAAAACTGCTGACTCAAGCTCGACAAGGCATTAATACCATCCAGGTAAGCAAGGTAATAATTTTTTTTTAAATTTTTAAATTTACATATGAAATGTTAATTAACACACATTTATTGTCTTTAATTTTTTATTTTATAGGATGCCAAAGTGGAAGTGTTACAACAAGAAAAGGAAATCGAGGACCACAAGAAGAAACTTGCCGAATTAGATAAATGGCTTGAAGTTTACGCCAATGAATTAAATGTTTCTTCTAAACAAACAAACTTGCTTACCGAAGAGGATATTATAAGATATATTGAAATATATGAACGTTTTATAAGAGAATACGAAGAGTATGAAGTGATATTGAAGCCGACTGCTGTGATACAAGGTGAATCTAGTCCGTCGTTGAGGGAAAAGTTGAATGCAATGCAGAAAGCGTTAATAGAAACGAAGAATCTAGTCATATTAGAGATAGAACGGTTAAGAGAGATGTTATTGCAGATAAGGACTGCAGATGTAGTCGAGGATGAAATTGCTACCACAGATAGAACCTTAGATTCTACTTCCATGCCAGAAGAAGTTGTCACGCCGAAAGAGACCGAAATGAAAAAGGAGGAACAAATCTCAGAGATTAAACAGGAAATTAGAGAATTGGAGAAAATCGATGACATCGTAAAACCTGTCATAACTGTTGATACACAAACAGGGACTAGCCTAATGTCAGATGCTCCGTCCATGACTGATAAATCTGTGACATGTCAACCAGTAGTGAGAACTACACAAGATGTTGCTGTTACATGTATGCCGGCCCAAGAGGTCGAAGTTCAAACAAGTGAACCACACTCACAGGAAAAGGAAGTACTTGAAAATATTCAAGTAAGACAGATTGTTTCAGATGGCCATGAAACTATAGAAATAGCTAGTCGTCCTTTAGTAAGAGAACAAAAATTCGACGAGAAATCATTAATGGTAGACGCTAATTACAAAGACGATAACATCCGTAAGGATTCTCAACTTAATATAACTCATAGTTTACCACAATCGTTTGAAACTGTGATGGTAGAGCCCGATGAAACAACAACTGAGGTTGTTGTAGACGCAGACGGGACCAAAAGAATTATTGTTAGGAAAGTCAGAAAAACATTAATCACCAGACAACAGACACTTCACACGGATCAACAATCCTCTCATTTATTCTCTGGCGAAGATTTGCCTCAAGAACATTCTTTCTCACATATTACGTTAAAAGAAGATAAAGGAACAACTTCAACTATGCTGGACGATGGCGCTGTTCAACACGTTCAGTTCCAAACATATGGTGGACAAGTGGTAACAGGGCTCCCAGGAGGAGAGGTTACGATTCAAGAATTTACCTCGAAACCGGATTTGGTAATTAAAATGCAGGAGGGTATGAAACCGGAAGAAATTCTTCAATTAGCAGAAGGAGAACTCCCGTCACAAATTCAGACTTCTTCAGCAAGTATGACCGCTGTTGTACAACAGGTCACTAAAAGAATTATAAAGACAAGGCGACGACTAATTCGACGGGTTGTAATAATTGATGGTAAAGAGCACGTAACTGAAGAAGTAATAGAGGAACCAGACAACGTGGAGGTGTTCGAAGAACAAATCCCTAGAATTTCTATTAGTGTTAAAGATCAAGGCAATGTACAGTTTGAAGAAATAGAAGATCCACACGATAAAAGCGATCAACCACAACCACCGATATTACCACCTTACCCTGATAATGATCATGTACATCGTAAAGACAAATCTAGAGATCATGACAGTCCTAAAGATAGGGAAAGATCAAAGTCACCAGTTGATTATACAATCGAAACTACTGATGCGCGAGATCTACAGTCATTTACGAAGGAATTCTTACAAAAAGAAAGTGATTCGTCATCTGATATTACACAGATTACACAGGAAAAGAAAATAGCACAACTTCCAATTTTAACAGAAAATATACATTATGTTCAACCCTCAAATGTGACTGAACAGGAAATACAGGAAAATCAACCAATTTTAATAAGTGAAGGTGTTCATCATTCATCTGTAGAAACATCTAGCGCTAATATTGCTACTATTACACAAAAAGTCACTAGAAAAATAACTCGTACTAGGAAACGTATTATTAAACACATTCAAATTATTGACGGCAAGGAACATGTCACAGAAGAAGTTATTGAAGAACCAGATGACATTGAAATAATCGAAGAAGAACCTAAAATCACTACACATACTATGCAAGAACAAGGCATCAAAACGAAACGTATTAGAATAATTCGCCAAGTACAGATAAAAGACGGCAAAGAACACGTAACAGAACAAATAGTCGAAGAACCTGACGACGAATTTGTACCCGATACAACAGTTACTGCTGAGGTGGATGTTCAAATAGCTCGGAAAGACTTAGGAATTGAACAAGAGAGTACTCAAACTAATATACAGCATATTTCAGACAGAGCATACGAAACTGAATTTTCTGAGACGGGAACAACATTTGAATCCCAACGTGCAAACAAATTTATTGACATTAACAAAAGATTGATTTGTAGTGAGATTGAGCATTCATCTGCGAATGAAACAACAAAAATGAAACCTGATGTTTCAACTTCCAAAGAGCAAAGTAAGGTGGCAGATATTCCATTTGAGGATTCTTCGAAGTTACTGCGGATCACTCCTGACTTAACCGAATCTGCAACAGATAAGCCAATTGAGGTTGATACCCTAACTGATATTAAAGTATACCCAAAATCAAAGCCACCTACTGACAAAACTAAAAAAGAGAAATCGCCATCACCAGCTAAAAAAGTTACTTTTGTTGAAAAACTTGCGGAAAATATAACACCCATAAAAGAATCGGTAGTTTCTGTCGATTCAGACAAGGAGTTTTTAACTAAAGAAACTATTACGGGTCCAACAATCGATGAAACTGTCACACAGACAACAATCAAGGTTGAGAAATCTATCACGCTAAAGCCTGATGAACAGAAGCCGTTAGTTAAACATGAATTAGAAATGGTACCACCAGAAAACTTGCAAAGTAAGTTAACTGAAAATTTAACTCAACTACAACCTCATGTAATAGACTTAACTAAAAAACTTTTAGAAAGTGAAAGCATTCCTGCTGCTGAAATCGAGTCTGCTATTGCCACTGATATAAAATCAGAATCATCTGAAAAAATCTCCCAACCAGAGAACGATAAACCAGAAAAAATAAAAAAGAATAAGAAGAAAAAGAAAGATAAAAAGCCCATTAAAAAAGATGATGAATCTTTAGATAATACTGAAATAAAGGAGAAAGAATTTATTAAAGAAACAAACTTGCTACCCAAATTCGGAGAAAGTCCTGCAGAAAAATCTGTAGACATAGAAGTTAAACCTGAACAGCCTATTGGTATTAAAGCAGAAACTCCAACTACTGCTCCAAATATAGAACAAGACATCTTGGTCACTGAAGATATACGAATTCCGATGTCAGAAAAACATGAAACAAAAATGTCATTTGAACAAGGAGTTGAAAACATAGAAGTTTCAACTACAACTTCTGCAAATATTTTAGAATCAACGGAAAAATTCTTAGGAGAAGAATCTATGTATACTTCTGATAATAATTTTGTAAAAAAGCCAACGGAAACAAAAAATGAATTCATGGATGAAAAACCGACCCGCATAGAAGAAGAACCAGCCAAAATAGTAACACAAACAGAAAGTTCTGAAGTGCAACTGGCAACTCAAGAAAAACAGCCGAAAGAAAAAGGTATTAAGAAACAGAAGAAAGACAAGAAAGTCAAACCGCTTCCTTTCAAAAAAGACGATGTTCATATAGATGAGCAAGAATTATCCGAACCACAGTTTAGTAAGGTAATTTTAGTTAGAGAAAGTCCGGAAAAATTGGACACTGAAGAAATAAAATTAACACCATACATTGAAGAGTCTCAATCCGTGCCATCCAAAATAGAAGAAACAGCAAAAAATATCGTCACAAAAGAAGAACAATATGTTTCAACAGCTCCTATTGACTCTACTGAAATACATCCAAATATTTTGAAATTAACGAAAGATTTCTTAGATGAAGAAACTGTACATGCTTCTAATGTTCACACGTCAGTGAAAACGTCTGAATCGATAGATAAAATAAGACCAGAACTCGTATCTAGTGTAACGCAACAATCAATTAACAAAAATGAACAACAGACAACAACAGATCAAACAAACATAGAACCGCCGGTTGCAACAATAGAAGAACAAGACACAGAAAAGGACACAAGCAAAAACGAAAAGGTAGATACCGCTATAATGCCTTCTGAAAAAGTGGAGAATATATCTAATCAAGAAGAAATTATAGAAATAAAACACGATGAATCAGTTCCTGAACAAGTGTCATACAAGAAAAAAGCGATTGAAGAAATTTCAATAACAACCTCTCGAGATAAACCAGTATTATTAGAAACAGAATATTTGCAAACTGAAATTCAACAACAACCACAGAGCAGCATAAACATAATTGATGAGCCACATAAACTGGAAGAGAGCCCAGAGAAATCCGAGAAAAAAACTGAAACACAACTAACAAAGGATGAAATTACTTTATCTATAGAAGAGGTAGTAGAAAAGTCTGCGCTTACTGAGAATATTCCTAGACATGGTTCGACTTTTGAAGATGAATATCCAATTAAACCTCTACTTAGTGTCTTAGATTTAACTAAGGAGTTATTAGAAAAGGAAAATATACATGCCAGTATTACAAACGCTCCAACGAAGACAGTTATAAGCAAAAATTTCGAGTTGCCCATTACAGAAACAGAAGATCACATTCCTCGCGAAGAAACTATAAAACAAGTTACAGAGCAAACAGGACAAGTTAAAGACAACATTACGGATAAACTTCCGATTGTGATTGCTACACCACAGATTCCAATTGATGTTTTACATAGTTCAGATGTAAGGGAATCTATCTCTGAAATTAAACAAATACAAGAAGTACCTATTCATAAAAGTAACATTCAAGAAGATATAGATATAACAAGTCAACGAAAAGCAACCGAAAAAGTTCCAGCTTCTATTAATACAGAGACTACAGAAATAACAAAAGAGTATCTTACTCATGAGGGACCTGCTGTCAATGTTTTTGTTACCGCGAATACTGAAAGCGAGAATGAAACTATTCAAAATGTCGTCAATATTGAGAAGACTGTCAGCCACGTATTCACTGATAAGGCGCCAATACAATCTCCTGTTGAAGTTGAACCTTTAAAAATCGGAACAGTTATTACTGAAAGTGAATCACTCTTAGCTCCGGAAGCTTCAGAAGTTTCATACATTCGACAATTTGATCCACAAGTACAAGGCTCTTCCGATAGTGTGAATCAACTAATTGCATCAATCGTGCAAGGCGTGCAGCCCGAAGAAGTGAATACCGTACCATCCATTACCGGTCTTCCACCTACTGTGCCTGGTAAATCTGATGTCAAGAGTGATATTAATTTACTCTTACATTATGAACGCGAGGACAGTCATTTAAGAAAACAGCCAGTCAATTTGTCTCAACAAACAAATAAGATAGATAAGGTTACTGACTCCTCAGAGGTTAAAATTGGGAAAGATCAACAAACTGTTGATATTTCAATGTCTCTTGCTAAAACGAATGTAAAAGACACAATTGAACCGAAAGTGCAGTTGGATATTAAAGTTGAAGGATTTGATTCCAAGCAACCTCTTGTTGTTAAGAAGGATATAGACATTAATCTTCCAAGTGAGGTGAAAATATCAGAACAACATATCAAAGAACCTGTTGCTGTAATTGCCGAAAAAGGTCGTACTCCTATAGAAGTCACACCAGATGAGTCCATAAAAGACCACAAACGGGACAAAAAGAGAAAAAAACGAAAGGGTAGTTCAGAAACAAATGATTCCGTAGAAATCGAAACAGACAAGAGCCTTGCAGAAACCGACAGTTCTTCATTGGGTCACTACATCGAATTGCCAACTTCTCCCCCTATAGATTCCCCTAAACCTACAGAAGATGTTTTAGAACCCTCAGTGGATATACAAGAGTCTTCAACTATAGAATCTGAAGTAGTAACTGAAGAACACGGTTACGAGCCAGAAGATATATCGATCGGTCTTATTCCTTCACCTGATAAAAAGAAAAGACATAAAAAACGTAAGCAGCGTGGTGAAAGTGAAGAAACCACGTATCCTAAAATGAGTACAACTGAATCTGAAGACATATCTATTGATACTTCGCCTGTAGTTGCTGAAGCACCACAAGACAGAAAAAGTAAAAAGAAAAAAGGTAAGAAGAAAATTTCTGATGAATTATCGGAAAAAGAGCAAAAGGATTCTGAAACCACTAAAATCGGTAACGAAATAACAGAGACTTCTCCAAAAGATGAATCTTATCACACTATGAGTGAAACATCTGACATTAGTGTTGTGAAAATTGTTGAAGAAAGTGTTCAAAGTAGCCCCGAGATCTTGAAAAAAGAAGTTACTACAACCATCACTTATCCTGTACCGGTTGTGGAAGAAATTTTAACACACGAATATTCAATTCAAACATCACCTGAAGCATCTATTGAAACGGAAACTGTAAAAGACGAAAAAGTTGCTCCTCCTGAGTCTATTGACATTGAATTACAAACTTCTCCTGCGTACGTCACAGAAACTACAGTTCAAACAACTCCTGTGGAAGATAAAGACGTTGACACACAAACAGTCGCAGAAGTAACAACAGAGGTTGAAAAAGTTCTTATGTCGGATTCTGAAATACAAACAAGCAGACCAGAGACTCCTAAAGAAATTATTCACTCTGAAGCAACAACACAAGTAATTCCACATGATATCTTCACACCCGAAGAAAAGTTTTCACAAACATCTTCGCCTATCGAAATGACTCTGCAAGTGGGAGCAAAATCAGAGAAACCTGAAGTCTTTACTGAATCGAGAGAAATGCAAACTTCGCCTTTACCACAAGTAGACAAAGATGAGAAAGGAACTGAAATATCGGTAGAAACAACTGAAACCGACATACAAACTATTAAACCTGAAATTGTCGATCAAGAAACCAGCACTTCACCCTTGAAAGAGAAAGAAGTAACTGAAATAAGCATCCAGACTCCAGAACTGTCTGTTGTGAGTACCTTCACGCAGTCAGAAGAACCAGAACCAAGTACCATTTACAAAGATATACCCATTATGAAACAAGAACCACCGCTACAAGTTTTGCCAGAAACTGAGACCTTCCCTATTGTTGATGCCACAAAGAAGGAGGTGATAACTGTTGATAGCACTCAGCAGACATCTCCAAGAGTTTACTCTGAAGATTCGATCTCTACTTCTACTGATGAGCCTTATGAAGTTCATTTACGAGCACAGATTTCCATACCACAAGCAACTACTGATTTTCTTGACAATGAACGACAACACGACGAAGCACCTCAGTCAAGTATTACAGAAAAACAAAAACATAAAAAGAGGAAACATAAGAAAAAAGATGAATCACTTGCTGCACAGTCACCAGAAAGTCTCTCGGACCCTATAACTACCGAGCTATCGGTTTCTGTTACTCCTACAAGTGAAGATCTGTCTAGCAAAGATACATCTTCAATTGACGAAGGTGTTTCTCAACTGGCAAGTCCAATTGAATCAAGACAGCACGAATACAATATAATTAAACAACCTAAACTCACATATTCAGATGTTGTTCAAAGATCTAAATCTAAATCGCCATCTCCAAGCAAGAGTATATTGCCTTACAAAAATGAAAATGCAAGATTGCTTGATGCATTAGAAAAACGTACACAATCAATCATGGAACCGCAAGGAACACTGCCAGAGGAATCAATGGCGATTGTACTGTTTGAACCATCAGTTGAGAAGTCTTATGATTTGGTCGTGAATAACCAATTGAACGAAATCAAAAATTCCATACAGAGCTGTGATCCTGAAAGAATTGAAAGAGATGTAATTATTGTTATTGAAACGATATCTATTTGGTTAGAAGAAATTCAATACAAAATACAAAGAGAAACTATTAGTGGTGTTACACCGAATCAGGAAGAAACGGAACGTATTAAATCATTACAAAATTATGTACAAAGTCTCAAGGAAATCATAGATGTAACGGAAGTAAACGAGGAAGTTGTCATTTTAATTGAGACATTAACCCGTCAAGTCGACGCTGTTAATACTTTGAGTAGACAAAGCTCGGTTAAAGTGAAAGAAATGGAAAGGGAATGGTCCAAATTCTTGGAAGACACAGATAAGCTAAGAAACTCTGTTGAGAAAGTAAAATCTGAATTAGATGACATACTTATATCAGATATACCAACGCAACAGAAGTTGGAGCGACTCGATAAAATCGAGGCAGTAAATTCGGATAATTCCGATGCTGTCACGAAAATGTTCAGAAAGTATCGTTCTATAGTTGAAACAAATCCAAAGAAGGAATGCCCATCACAATTGTTCTGCACAGATGATGATACCAAGCAAGTAGAAAACTCCATCAATATCGAAAGAGATCGGCTACTTCAGCTGGCAGCATTAGCTGAAGAATATGAACAAACTTTACAAGACTTTGGGCAAATCACAGATGTAGCGGAAGCCCTTTTAGATAATAAAATTATTGTTTCTAATTTAGATCACTTGCATGAAGAAATACAGAAGCATAGAAAATTCTTTGTCAATCTGAGTCACTGTAGAGCTATTCTGGAGTCGTTAGAAGACAATCTTGACAGTGAGACAAGAGCCAAGTTTTCGGCTCTTCACAATTCTCTTCACGATAGAGCAACAACGATTATAGATAAAGCCGCAAGTCGAGCTCAACAAATGACATTAGCTGCTTCACGATGGACTACATTGGAGCGCGGTATGAAAGAAGAACAACAATGGCTTAGAGTAGCTCAACAAAGAATCCCTGACCTTTCCAATGTTACTTCTATTGATCACGAACAATATATCAATTTATATCAATCGTTAAGTTTAGATATGTCTCATCATCATGCAAAGATTCAAAGACTTTTGTCCATAACTGACGGTCTACAAAATCTAATTGTTTGTACTGGTTTAGATAATGAATGTTCTGAAGCACTAGACACCTTATTGAAATTACAAGAAGATGTCGACTCGAGATTAACTAGATTGACAGCATTTAAGGAAAACTGGTTAACTTATGACCACATTATAGATAGAATAGAGAGATGGATGTCAATAGCTAACAGAGAGTTAGAGCAGATCTCACCAGAAAACATTACAAGTTCTAGTAATTTGCGTCGCTTCTGGGAGCTTAAAGCTCAGCACGAAGTTTACAACAATCTCAAGAACGAAGCTGGCGTTCAATTTGAAAAAGCTCTTGAAATCCTACCTATATCAGACGAAATGGTTCAGAGGCAATTCTTCTCCAAGGTTGAAGATCAATGGCTTGACTTAGCTTCTAAGATCGGTGACATACATTCTTCTGCCATTCAAAACATTTCGGATCGCGACGTATCTTCCGGGGAGAAATTGAATATTCTTGAAGAAGAGTTAAGAGAGCTTCGAGCTTCAGTGGATGGACTGAAAGGTGTTATAAAAAGTGAAGACGAACTTAACTTGTACGTAGAGCGATTGCAAGTGATGACCGGCCGCATTGATAGAATACAAAATGAACTTGGTAGGTTAAGTTTACTGCCGACAGCCGAATCAGAGCGGTTGGGAGCTCTTCTTACACAATCCAGGTTACTTGAAGACCAGATTTCTGAAGAACTTGAAAAAAGTATGTTGCTCAAAGAGAAAATAGTACAGGTCCAAAATGGAATCACACGTTGCCAGAAGATGCAACGCCGTGCTCGCTTGACGTTGGAAGAGTGTGAAGCGGCGGAATGTCTCGGTAGCGATGTTGTAGAAAAGGCTTCAGAAACTTGCGAAAGATTGGTTGAAGACCTCGCACTCCAATGGAGGGATATTCTGTCTTTGAGGCAAGCTTTGCATACATTGCCGACCACTTTACGAGTCTGCGTATCACCTACAGGCTTGGAAAGAGATATATCAGCATTACAGGTAAGATTTCACATTAATACTCACATAATATAAACTGGCTATTAATTGGATGGTATTATCTAAAAAATATAATTTTATTTATGTAGGAAACTCACTCTCAGCTGGAAGAAGCATGTAATCAGTTGAGCATCCGTCTTCGCTCGAAGGTCCAGCTGTGGAGACGATTCGAGAGGCAGCTGGAACTGGTCCAGGGGGCCGTAAGAGAAGCAGATTATATGGTGGAACTGCTTACGGTACAGGGCCAGGTCGACTATGACCGACTTCTAAAAGCTACTGAGAAACTTGAGGTGAGTTATTTATTACAATGTATAAATAATATACTAAATGGTCCTAGTGGCTCCGTACCTAAATAGTTTATTTCTTTCAATATAATATAGATCCTATGATAGGTTAAGATCTCACGTCTTTTAAGCAAAAAATAAAAAAAAAGTCTCACGTGCACATAATTGCGAAGCGTGGCAAAGTTCAGCTTGTATTTAATATTATACTCGTAGTTTAGTATACAAGCGAGGCACTGCATTCTATTGCTAAAATAAGAAATAAGTTGTTTATTAGAAATAAAATTAGGTGTTTTAGTGATTGCGTTTTATTTATTTATTTTTCGAAAGGTACACCAACAGCACAAACAAAATACTTATAATAGGTATAGGTAATACAAGGCAATTTTAAGGTATACACAAATAAATTACAAAATAGAAATTGTGACGAATGACAACATATGCATAATTATAACAAATAATATAACATAAACTCAAGTAAAATAAAATAATGAGAAAAAGAGAACATAATGAAAAGAAAAGAAAAACACTCAGTTAAATAGGATAGCTGTCAATTTATGTGTAATTTTATGTGCAGACTCTCAGCGAATCGCTGTCGCGTCGCAGTGGCGAGTTGGTGGGCGAACTTCGTGACGCCGCAGCGCCCCTAGAAGCGTCCACTGAGCCGACTGTAGCGGCACAGCTCAAGCGGGAGCTGGACGACGCTGCCGCAGCTTACGAACACACCTGCGCCAACCTCACTCACCTTTGCGACAAGTAAAAAAACAACTTTATTCTCTTCTATTTCAGTTCAATGTAGCATAGCTACCATTGAGAACCGCAAATTACCTATACACCGCTCGCTTTTCATCCCCCACGATTGGAAATGCCTTTCCTTACATATTATAAAACAAAGACCTCCCCCGCATCTGTCTGTCTGTTCGCGATAAACTCAAAAACTACTGCACCGATTTTCATGCTGTTTTCACCAATAGATAGAGTGGTTCTCGAAGAAAGTTTAGTATATAATTTACATAGTTACGCGGGCGAAGTCGCTGACAGCAGCTAATATTGGATTTAATATAAGTAGGCATTGGTACTTTGGCGGCGGTGCTCCATCCTACTTAAAACAACTAGATATAATTATTATCCCTTTTCCAATGCGATCAACAGCAATACTAGCACAAATGCTGTTATTTTACGGTCGTCGTCTGTGAGGGAGTGACAGACGGACTGTCCAATTTTTGACTGCATATCGCAGGGATCTCTGCCACAACCAATTCACAGTTTTCTTGTTGTTAGACTTTAACGGTCTTATTCATAAAAATCCCTTATTAGAGGCTTAAAACGTTGATTAGTTAAAACGCTCATAAGACCTTATTAAGCTCATTATAAAATTCCTATTCATAAACGTTCAATAAGCCTGTCATAGCTAAATGCTCGGTATTGGTTTTTTTGTAATTGTTATGTTGCCCACCGATTGTTGCCGTTCTAATGAATTCATAGACAAAAAAGGTAAAATGTCCCTATCCACAGTAAAGTATAAATGGTAAATGTCTTTAGACATATTACTTTATAATCTGTGGGTAAATGACAGTAAAGTGATTGTAATGTGACATTGACATTTCTTATGAATACAAAACAATTCGCAGGGGTTATTTTTTTTTATATATTTTATTTTATTTGGAAAAGCAAACAATTACACCATATATAAATATAGTAAATTTGAAAAAATAGAAAAATACATAGGTAAATAAAGGTGATAGTGCAACGACCCTGGTTTTAAACAGAGAAAACTATACTAACAGAGAAACTATAAAATACGAAAACAACACCATAAAACAAAAAACAAATTAACAATTATCAGATTAGTTCCCGGTCGTTTTCAGTTACCAAAATTATATTACTTTTCCAATGAAAGAGAATAATGGAGACAATGTATGTATATGATGACGTAATTGTTTTCGTGACAGATACAACAAAGCAGTGGAGCTGTGGAAACGCTATCGCGACGCCGCAGCCGCTGTACGCGCCTTTGCTGAGTTCCAAGAGGGACGTCTCCATGTACTGAGACCGGACGACGCCGTCGACACTGCCCAGGTCAGTCTTCAACACAATACAACACAAACAGATCAACAATATTGTCATGTTTTATTCCGAAGTCAATACTAATAATAAATCTGTAAGGGTCGGTCATGGAGTAATTTACTTTCTTTTCAGAGATATCGTGTTTATAGGCTCTATACATGATACTAAAACTAAATTGACCACTTTTAGAATTTTTTTCTGTATGTATGTATGTATGTATGTTCCTCCATAACTCTTAAACGAATCAACTGATTTTCATGAAACTTGGTAAATAAACATTTAGACGTACGGGACACAGGATAGGCTACTTTTTTTCTTTTTCAACGCGGACGAAGTCGCGGGCGCCAGCTAGTATACTAATAAATCTGTAAGAGTTGATCATGGAGTAATTTACTTTGTTTTCAGAGATATTGTGTTTATAGGCTCTATACATGATACTAAAACTAAATTAAGGATTTTTTTTTTAATTCTGTATGTATGTATGTTCCTCCATAACTCTTAAACGAATTAACTGATTATCATGAAACTTGGTAGATAAACATATTGACGTACAGGACACAGGTTAGGCTACTTTTTCTTTTTCAACGCGGACGAAGTCGCGGGCGCCAGCTAGTAAATAAATATCTTCACACATTCCACACACCACCATCTAGTTCCAAAGTAAGCAACTAATGTTTGTATTATGGATCAGTGAAAACAGCCTGAAAATCGGTGCAGTAGTTTTTGAGTTTATCGTGAACAGACTTATAAAACAGACAGCGAACTTTGTTTTATAATATATAAGGATTATTCGACTTCAGTGTCAAGGAAAATTATGTATTTTTAAGAATTTAGATTGTAACTTATATTCGATTGAGATGTAGTTTTATTTAGAGTGAGATGAAATTTTGTTTATATGTACCTACTTACGTGCCATAGATATAATTCTATATCAGAAGGTTAATTTTATTTTTCGTGCAGACGCTTGAAGTATGAGTATTTTTTTATGTAATATAATAAATCTTCTTAAGTAAATGTCATTCTTTCTCGCGTTTTACGGTTATGGTTTCAGCAATAGTTTTATGGGGAAAATAATAATGCAAAATGCTTTTTCTTTAATATCCTTTGAGTGGTTGAGTCACACTCTGGGCGTGTCTTAACCTTATGCACACTGAACCCAGCCCATACTCGGTCGACGCTCTTTGATTAGCACGATCGCTATTTCCGTAAGTGGTGTGAGCGTAACGGTCACCACATGCCGTTAACACAACATGCGCTAAGGATAACTCTGTGTAGGTACTTTTTTTTAGTTGTATCATCTACCACTCATTAAGTATTTGCCTTTAAATTATTTCGTACAAACGATAATAAAACCTTAACTGATTTATAAAGGCGAATTATTAATTAAGGTATTTTAAGGTATTTTTAGTACAGGTTTTAACCACATTATTGTGCAGGAGAAATAGACAATATTTGTTACTAGTTTAGTACAGGTTTTAACCAATGTGGTTATTGCAGGAAAAATATACAATATCTAGTATTTGTTACTATTTTTTTTTCGAGTGGCGAAATTTTTATATTTTCAGACTATCCCTCGAAAACCTAACATTTTTTCAGGATTAAAATTATCCTATATGTTAATCCAAATCTGCGTTCAGTAGTTTTTACTTAATAGAGTAACAAACATCCTTTACAAACTTCGCATTTATAATATTAGTAGAATAAAAGTAGGCTTTGCTCGCCTTAATGAATGATACCATTAGAACCTGAAAAAATATATTGTGTCAACTGTCAAACAGACATTATCGCTCTAATCAATTTGCCAATTTCTTAAAGTGACTCCTCATTACGTAGACATTCGCACTTTGTGTGTTTTAACAACGAATAGGTTAAAGTCTAATTAAAAAAAATAAAATCGCTTTAAAACATTGATAACAAGTTGATAAAGCGAATATACATACATATTATGTATACACATTACACACACACGCACCGGCAGTGCCAACATTTTTTCAGTCGTTCCGCAGACGTCTCGCCGGCATGACGTCTGTCGGTTAACGCGTAAACGCACGAAAAAACTCGAAATAAATTTAAACTCGAATAAAAAAAACCACGAAACAAAACTCCGCGTTGTAGAAATGTATATTTTTTAATGCAAATTTTTACAATATAATTTATTTATTATTTATTTATAACTATTATTATTATTATTATTCTCGTCCAGTGATAATTTGAAACGTTGAATGCAATAATTTCTCTTGATAATGTTGGAATTGCATAGAACCTTGAAGCCTCGTGACCTTGACAGCAAAATGTACCAAATTTCAAATTAACTATTCCGCATTCAATTTAAGAAGAGCGTTGGTGTATATTTTGTGTTGTGCTTGTAATATAAAATTAATATATACATACAAAATTTAATTCTGAACGATAATGTGGTCTTGTCTGTGTAAACTAATTATGTAATTTAAAAGTTAAATGATTTTGTTATCGAGCTCGGCAAAATGTCAATAATCTTTTTAATACCTACATAAGTTGAGTTAAGGTCACAAAACATGGTACTAAAGTACCTCATTTTGGCGTGGTGATGTTTACAACTGTGATGAGATAAAAAAAATGTGTCATCGGTTTAAATAAAAAAAAAAGTGTCGTCTTATCGCGATGTCACTGGAAAAGGTATGAGATATTTTTTAATCTTTTCAATTAATGCGTTGATTACGATGAAAAATAAGTAAAGATAATATCTCAAAAAATAGGGTACTATAGGTTACATATTGTGAAGAAAATAATAAATAAACATGTTTTAAGTTTTATTTTAAAAACTGTCAAAATATATTCATTTTATTTAATTTTTGTTTATCAAATGAGTCACAAAATTAGATAATAATAGTAATTTACTATTTAAGATAGGTACAGATAAAATTTAGCAGTATCCTAAATTCTTAATTTTGTTATCAAAAATAATTTTTATAAATTGAAAATATTTTAAATTATTTTTTTCAATAATTTTGTATACCGAATATTGAGTTACGCCTGATGTTCTATTTCTTAAAATTAACAATCACAAAAATATATAAATTTGCTCAAAATTAAGGCTGAAATCAGACTTGAGTAAAGTACAACGGACCAGGGATAAAATATAGTGAAACCAGAACAAAGTTAATTTTGAAAAATCCTAACTAATATTAAAATACGAGTTTGTTTGTTACGCTTTCACGCCTTAAGTATATACTCAACTAATCTAAAAATTTCATACACGTTGTCATGGACAAAAAGACATAAGGCACGTACCATTCGCTCAGAAAAAAATACTGTTGCTGAAGGGTAATTTAAAAAAAAAATTGTGTCTCCGACACACGACTGGAGTTTACTCCTTACGAACGATTATATAATTTAAATTTTCACAATTCGAACACGCCTAAAGAACAACATTGTTATTTTTTTAAATAATATTTTGTAGATGGCGCAATATCTCTGAAACTTCAGATGTTCTAAAATATTCAAAAAAATAAAACGTAACTATAACGCATAACATAACGCATTTTTGACAATTTTGATTTTACTTCCATAAATTTTCATACCACGGGCTTATATTAATATAGATATGCAAATCGTTTTTTAACTCCAAAAACCAGTATTTTACTTAACTTTGAACAAAACATCTAATTAACCTCTGTAATTTCCTCAAAAGTGAAGCTTGTCGTGTCTTAGTACGAACGTTTTTCGGCACTTGGCAGCTAATTATACTTTTAAATGCATTTTTTTTGTTCCACTGCTCAACAGCCATCGCAGCAATGGACTGTGCAAACATAGACTAATGTTACCTTATATGCAATTATAGGTTTTTCAAAGCGATTTCTTAAGTATTATGTCATCCACGGAAATACGTATAGAATTGTAATATTTTAAACGGTTTTTGACTATCATAATCAACTTTATGGTTATGTTCCTCCATAACTCTTAAATGAATAAACTGATTTTGATGAAACTTGGTAGATAAACATCTTCTTCAACGCGGACGAAGTCGCGGGCGCCAACTAGTAAACTATATGTGGGTCAAATTGCCACCTATCAAATAACTAAATCCATTTGTAGACGTGGCAGGTCCTGTTAAATATATTTTACTTGTTCATTATTAATTCCTGCCACGAGGCGGGTTTGAAATAAGGAAATCTATATTTGGAATGTCATAAGCACAATTCAAATATGGAATTCGTAAAAATGTTTATCGTCGACTTCTTTGAATCATACGAGTAGATATTTTGTCGAATCCAAAAGTTGCCTAATTAAGATCCTGACTAATTACAAATCTGTCTAAAAACGTGTCGAATACACAAATAAAACCGTCATCTACTAAAAATGTGGTATTCTTTTTTAAGGAAAAAAGTAGGTATTTTAATATTTAAAACAGAAACAAACCTTAAAATTATACAATTCATATAATTTCGTTAAATAGTTTATTTAATTTGTTTATATTATTTCCATAGTTACTTACATTCTATTTAATATCTTTATAGGTTTATCCTAATGCGATAATGTAACTAAATTAAAAGTGCGAAACAGTTAAAAAACATGTCGTACTTAGGTATTAATATAGATTTTTCTTAAATACTGTAAAACATATTATAAATATACCTAACATGGCTCTTATTAATTTTTACATGCTTTAAAATCTGTTGACCTAATATAAAATTAATACAATTCTAAGCGTCTATGTTCAAACTGCACGTTTGTTAATAAATATCAGATGTGTGCAAATTAGCAAATCGCTGACTTCAAGGACAAACTTTCCTACTTTTGCCATTGTGCGCAGAGTTCAAAACGCGATAGACAAGACAATTTTTAAAACACACTTTAATCACGCGCCGGTTTTAATGCCTTAGTAGACTCAATATTTATTCAATATTTATTGCTCACTAGCGACCCACTTCCGATTTCGCACGAGTGCTATTTTTTCTAAAAATTGTATAATTAAAAACCTTCCCCGTTTCATTTATAGTGAAAACCGTATGAAAATAAGTTCGGTAGTTTTTGATATCATTGCGAACATACATACAGACAGACAGACAGACATACAGTTTTATACGTAAGGATAAAATATTTCTGTCAGGCGATGATTTTTTTATATCTGAATTTTATTATTATCAATATTTTTTTTTATATTCAAAAATCTGTCCAGATCTAAATGTTCTTGATTCTATGGTGAACATTCGAAATTTTGTTAATTGCGGCCAGGCGCGAAGCCCTACGCCCTTGCATTACAAACAACCAAACAATATAAAGCAGAAACAACCTTCGTAGTGTACGTACAGACAAATCAATAAATATTTGTGTAGTAGTACTATTGTCTCGGTGAGGAATAACTACACTTTTTATTATTATTAGCATTAAATTAATAAAATTACAAAGAAAGTTCACAACTTTACTTATTTTCTATTTAATTGGTTGTAGCTATGCAGACATTTGATTTTTATCAATACTATAATATTATAAATGCGAAAGTAACTCCGTCACCTGTATGTCTGTCTGCTACCTTTTCACGCCTTAACTACTCGACTAATCATCATGAAATGTTGCATACACGTTGTCAGGGATATAAGAAAGGACATAGAGTACCTTTCATCCAGAAAAAAGTACTGTTCTCGAGTGATCGTCTAAAAATATAAAGAATTGGGCGTCACAGTCGCGTGGCGGCGCCACCGTCGTCACAGAGTAAACGATGTCAGGCGTTATTACTCATAATAGTTTCTTTTTCAACACGGACGAAGTCGCTGGCACCAGCTAGTGTATCAATCATTTAATACTAATAATAAATCTGTAAGTGTAGGTATTGTATGTATGTATGTATGTTCCTCCCTAACTCTTAAACGAATTAACTGATTTTCATGAAACTTGATAGATAAACATTTAGACGTACAGGACACAAGATAGGCTACTTTTTTCTTTGTCAATGCGGACACGAAGTCGCGGGCGCCAGCTAGTGTATAAATTAATGTAAGTTACAAGAGCACTGTTAATGTTGAAATCAGAGATAACGAGAGGTTAAGATACCTTTCTCAGTTAAATATCTGAGTGCCCATACATTCATACATGATGCTACACAGTGAATCATTCGTGTGTATGCTAAATTCATTATCTAATGATAATAGTAATGATGAGTAACTTAATAGTAACTCCAAAATAAACATTGCCTCTGGTTTATTTCACCATTAGACGCCATTAAATCTAATCGACTGTGTACATAGTTCAAATTATAAAGGCAAATTACCTATGCCTTAATATCTGTTTCAAGATAAAATTGTAAATGTTACTTCAAGGGTCAGATTGATTTTAATTAGGGCCTCTTTCACAAACTACAAGTAAAGTGTTGATTAGTTACTTTTAGAAATCATTTTCTGTTTTATTGAATTACATATGCACTCGGTTTATTGCATCATTCGATGGGCGAATTTTTTTTTTATTATTTTCTATTTAATGTTTGAGACGTTTACCGTACAAACAAAAATATATCAGCTAAATTATTCCCGGTTACCGGTGAATTTAAATGACAGTTTGGCCTACATGACGTTTGTGAAAGAGGCGCTTAATAGTTTAGACTGTGCATTGATATAGTCAAGTAAAACGATTTTATAAGCATAGGTAGATTTGTAATGTTATATATTTTTTTACCTTCTCTGAATATAAACACATGTTCACCTATTATTAAGAAACTTTTCCCTTTACACCACAATGAAAGTCATTAAAGGTGTTTATAAAGTTCACTAAATTTATAACTAGCAAAGTTTTCAAAACATTTCCGCATTTTGAGCGCCATTAATTCATTCATTAATGTTTTTAACGCTTTTTTGAATAATAAATTTTGGATTTTTTCCACTAAATGTATATAGGCATACTGTATACTGTTACTGGTTTCTTTAAATGACAGTTAGCCTACTTAACAGATGGTGAAAGTAGACCCTTAGTTAGGATAACAATTGAAAATTAAACGGACTTTAATTGGCACTTTCACACTATAGTTTTGGCAGGACGTACGTGACAAATGAAAGCGAAGTTATATTTTTATAAGTACTTGGAACATTGGTCAATGAATAAGTTTGCACTAAAAAATTAAATCACATTTTGGTTTTGTGTGTGCGTGTGTGTTTGTGTATAAACATTTAGACGTACAGGACACAGGATAGGCTACTTTTTCTTCTTCAACGCGGACGAAGCCGCGGGCGCCAGCTAGTCTATACTAATATTATAAAGAGGAAAGATTTAATTGAATTGATCTTGAAAACATCTTAACCGATTTGAATGCGGTTTTCACTAATGTATTGATCAGATTATCTAGAATCTAGATTAACGTATATAGGATACTTTTTATCCTGAAAAAAATTTTGGTTCCTTTGGTATTTTGAAAAATGTACTAAGTTGCCGACACCAGCTAGTATGTATTTAATAAAATCATATACAAAATGTAATAGTTAGATTATTCAATAAAATACAAATAGTTAGGTATTGGCACGGTTTTTGTTAATTAACCTTTTTCATGTTTTAAACTGACTTCGATTTTTTATCTGCATAATCCGCACGAATCGCTTCTTAGTAACATTGTGAATAATATGTGATGAACACGTAATTTGCAAAAGAAACTCGTGTGCGTGGGCAAACTTCTAATATATTTAGATTTAGTACTGATGAATTATTGAACTAGTGTCCTATATGTCGTGTATAGAATACTAGCGACGTCCTGGCTTCGGCTTCGCCCACTAGTCTAAGTAACGAACCGAAAATTGTGAAAATTCGACAAAATCGACATACTGCTCTTAAAAATACGTGTGATGGCTCATTCGATCGGGAACGATGCCTAGAAAATTGTGCTAAAAATTCATATTAGTTAGCACATAAAAAAAATTCCATAATTTTAAATAATTTTTATTGCGGCTCGCGAAAAATTTCAAATTTTGAAAAATTGCTCGGACTATCAAGGAGCTTGCTTGGCCATCCCTGGTATATAGTGATTGCCAATTCACCAATACGTTTTTTATTGATTAAAAAAAACTCAATAGTAAAGATTAGATACGTATTAAACTTCGCTTAACTATAGATATAAATCAAAAAAATAAAGTATTTAAAATACAGTGAAAAACTCAAGTTTCCTTAGTACGCAAATAGCTAAAATATTACTTCGACCTTTGGATGATCGATTATTTAAATGTTTTAAATAATTTTGTATTGAGAAACGACCTTGTAACCTTGTCTAGTAAGTTTGATAGCGCGTTATCTCACAGATTTGAATCTCGTATAAGTTTAATGGTCGTAGTATAAACAAGTTGAACAAGTATGTTATACATCCTCACTCCTATTTGGTTCAAGGCCCGATTTATATCAGTTCCGCAGTGAGTAGGTGCCTGAAATTATTCGCGTTTTATAATTTAAGTGACTGTGATTCCCATAGTGCCATGTGACTTTTTTTTTTTTTATGTTAAGAGCGGGCGCATAAAGAGAAATAGCCAATCCTAGATTTGAATTTTATCTAAGTAAACAAAGTCTAATTTAATTAATTTTTTTAAATAGATAAATACATTATAAATGAAAGTGACGTCTGTAACAGAAAACATAATATAATGAAATTTTCTCGATATAAAAAAATCACCAAGTGACCTCTCATTTCCATCGATTTTAGTTTTATTTTCAAAATGACACACATTACAAAGCTAAAAGTGTATCAGTAATTTCACTGCACAGATTATCTAATGCTGTATGTATCAATTTTTCATTTGACAGTGTAGTTTACGAATAATTAATATTTAATACTTTTGGCAGTTATAACATTTTTATTGAGCGAGTTGCGCTATCTTCCGTCGCATGTTGTGCGTAGTTCTACGTATTTTGTGTCACAGTCATGTCCAAGGGGCCACGCGGGTGAAATTACTAATTTTGTTTGCTTTATACCCATTCTTAAGGTCGACAGACAGGCTGACGGCCCACATGATGGTAGGTGGCTACCGTCGCCTATAAGCAACGCCATAAGTGCTACAAGTGCGCTGCCGACCATAGAAGGATTAAACATAAGGGATAAAGGATAAGGGATGGGTTAATGGGCTCTGGCATCCCTTACTCACTCACCGAAATACAACAGCACATGTGCTGTTATTTCACGGTGGTATTCTGTAAGGTGGTGGTTACTGCCGCCAGACGGGCTGCCCAAATGACTACGAAACGCAGTGTACCCTACCACTACTTTTCTAATCCAGACCGGTGAATTTTGAAAATTACATTAAAATTTCCAAAGTTGATCCCACCGGGAATCGAACCCGGGGCCCCTGAGACGTTAGGCAAGCACCCTCGTCACTCGTCCAACGGGCTCGTCGTAACTGTCGAAATTCAGTGTTGACCGCTAGTCTATATCTATACTAATACTAGCCGTTGCACGCGACTTCGTCCGCGTAACTTTATAAATTATAGCCTATGTTGATAGCTGATAATATAACTTTCTATTGGCACCAGAATTTTCAAAATCGGTTAGATATATATTTTTTAAAAGTGTTTATTCTATATTTCATCCATCGCTTTCCATATTTTGCCAATGCCAAGATTACAGAGCCACGCATTCCTTTATGTCAATCTTTGACCTCCATAACCATCGAAATACTACAATGGAATTTGCGTCACAAGTGCCAAAGGGGAACATAAAAAGAACGCCTTTGACAGAATCATGGCGGACTCTTGCCTTCACGCGTCAATGGTAAAAGGTAGTAACGATCAACTTCTACTATTTCATTTTAAACTCTAATGGGTTGACGTAAAGTCACATTTTCTTTAAATTACGTACTTATTATTATGTTTGTTTTGTTATAAATGACAGTTCATGCTCTACGCATAATATGTCACTTTTAAATGTTCCATAAAATTCGTTGTTTTTTGTATGGTACGCGTGTTCCATGTTGTAGTACTTTGATGTCCATAACATATAAGTATAAGTAGTGTGCAAACTTTCCATGTTTAGTTTGTTTTATAAAGCAAATAATAATGTTATAAGTTTAATAATTTCTGCTATTATACATTGTTAAAACAGGTGTATTTGTATTGAAATAGAGAATTTCCAGCGTTACAATGAATCACACGCTCCAATTGTTATCTACACTATTAGAGATGAATTGTCTAAATTGCTGAAAGCGAACACGATTTGACGTAGAATCTAATGTAAGACGTATTTATATATAGTACTAGCTGGCGTCCGCGACTTCGTTCGCGTTCAAAAAGAAAAATGTAGCCTATCCTCTGTCCTGTACGTGTAAATGTTTATCAACCAAGTTTCAAGAAAATCAGTTAATTCGTTTAAGAGTTATGGAGGAATAAAGAACATACAGATTTTTTTTTAAAAAATGGTCAATTTAGTTTGAGTATCATGTATAGAGCCTATAAACACGATATCTCTGAAAACAAAGTAACTTACTCCATGACCAAAACCCTTACAGATTTATTATTAGTATTGATTGACCAGAGCGTTTTTGCCATTCCCATATTTATAGGTTTTAATAGTTTTTTAAAAAAAAAAAATCTAACTTTTAAACATTGCATAAATGTTAAAAAATAATATACAAAACCCAGCGGTCTAGACAATATTAAAAGGGAGTAGATTCATTATTTAAATAGTTTATCATTAATAATGACACATACTTATATAATTCATTTAATAATAACTGTTTTATTTTACATAAACGAAAATAAATTCCTGGGAATTGGTTTATCTAAAAATACCTTATGGAAGATATGACGATCAAAAATGAAATTTTATTGATTATTTTTTTTATAATTTTTTCAATTCAACAAAAAATTTTTTTTTTTGAACTAATACGCCTCGTTGATAACATTCCTTCCCTATTGATCTTTGATCTATCACATGCCTTCCGGTTATTTTAACTGATCGATATTAATAAAATTCAATGGCACATTATGGAAACAGGTCACACAGTCTTTACGACTTCGTTGAGACTCGATACAAATATAAGATTTTAAACAAACCACATGGCCACATCGAATAATTAGGTTGGTAGGTACTCGTTCAAGATAGTTATTTTACAATACGTCTCACATCGGTTGACTATTATAAACTCAAGGTTTTGACCTTAATACGGTGTACCGAAAACATTATTTTGAAAACAAAAACACAGGTGTCGCCGGTTCTTAGTGGCTTTGTTTCATTTGTCAGAGATATATATACCTACTTAGATATCTATTGTCGATCTAAAAATATATACATAATATTGATTTTAATTAAATTTCTACCATAGAAAATTTTTGTACTTACCCAATGAAAAAAAAAAAAAAAAATCTTTAAAATTTTTAATTGATTTTTAATCACTAGTTAGGTACCTATTTAGAGAAAAATATAAAATGCATGGTTAAAACTTTTTTGGTTAATTAGAGCAAATTTTTCGATATTAAACCTTACCGAGTAAGTAATATAAAAATATAATATTTTTAAAATAATTTCTCCAGGCATGTTTGGAGCAAGAATCAAGGGTAGCAGAGCTGCGTTCTCTTGCGGCCCGCATTGCGGAGGAGACCGGATCGAGGGCTCTCCAAGCGGACGCGGACGCCCTGGCACGCCGTCTCCAGTTAGTTGCCGGCACTGTGCAGGTGCTTGCGGATCTTGGCGAAGCTAGACAATTGGCTAGAGCCAAAGCGCAGTACACGAAGGAACGGCTATGTGATATGAGACAGGTTAGTTTTAAACAATACTTTAATTATAATATAATCGATACTCTAAACTTTAATCACAAAATATAAATCGTATCAAAGGTCCTTGATTTGGTTCATAGCAGAGTGAAACGATCTTATTTTTCATTATTTAAGCCAACCTTTAAGTCTCAGGTTATACAATTAGTGTATATCTTATAAATTGTTGTTATTTCTATTTTCAGGACTTGACCACAGTTGAGGAAGATGGTGAAATTGTAGAAGACAAACTAATAGCACTCAGGGAAAATTTGATCGCGCTTGGAAAAAGTGAAGCGGACATGGTTCCGGCTATAGCTCAACGTCCTGGAATCGACCGTGATGTTTCCGAGGAACATTCCATCGTGAAAATCCTGGAATTGTGGCAGGCTATGTTCAGAGACACATTCCTACACTATCACAGGTTGTCGACTGCGCTAGTCAGGTCGGGAGATGCCGTGACAGCTCTTAGGCTATGGCACGAATATCTTTTAGATCTACAATCCTTCCTATCAGGATCCATACCAGAGGACTATGAAAATCTGACTGAACATCGTCGTTTGTGCCGCGTCCACCGGAGCTTGTTAACGTCTCAAAGGTCGATCCTTATGAACGAAAATAGAGAATTGACTAATAGAGACCTGGCTGCTAAGTTCGAAACTTTGACCACACTTCACAATGAAACTTTAGCGAAAATAGCCAAGAGACATGACGTAGTTTCTACGCGCATAGCTGCATGGGATGACTACAGAGAAACGTATACGGAACTTTTAAGATGGCTGAAGGAAATCGAACGCGAAAAAGAAAAACTGCAACTTAGATATGTTCATATTAAGAGAATACACAAAGTACTGACCCAAATACAGAATCTCTCAAGCAAAGTACCTGAAGGTCGTAAACAGACTGAAAAACTCATAACATACCTTAAGAAGATACTTGAATTTACCGAGGAGGCTTATGGCGCTTCAGTGAGGATGGAGTACGTCGGTATCGTAAAGAGAGTCGATAATCTACATGCTAGCCTAGAGACTTGGCGAGATTTTCTTAATAGAATACTTGGCCTTATCAACGAATACGAGGCAACAACTAGTGACCTCAGCAAACTGTACTCGAAGACACACGAGGAAATTACATCTTACTCCGACGAGGAACGACTTTCGAGGCCTCAACTTAAAAAAGCTGTAGAAAAATACACACAACTTCGAACTATCATTGTTAAGACTGAGTCTCAAATAGAAGCCTTGACGGTTATTCAGGAACAACTCAAAGAGTGTCTGAGCCCTCAAGATATTCGAATAGTGAATCAAAAAGTCTGGCAACTAAACCAACAGCGAGCTGACTTGGAACATCAACTATCCATAATTATTCACAGATTGCAAGAACGATTAGAAGTTTACACAATATTTGACTCTCGAATTACTCGTTTCGCTGAA
This sequence comes from Synanthedon formicaeformis, assembly GCA_945859745.1. Classification (NCBI taxonomy): domain Eukaryota; kingdom Metazoa; phylum Arthropoda; class Insecta; order Lepidoptera; family Sesiidae; genus Synanthedon; species Synanthedon formicaeformis. The sequence goes on along the minus strand of OX243960.1, from coordinate 1,037,075 downwards.
TGGATCACAACCCTAGAAACTCGTCTCGAAAAGTCCAGCCAGAGTAGTGACGTCGGAGCTCTCGATCCTCAAGATTTAATTAGAAGATTAAATTCTGATATTCAAGCCGAAGTTTCAATGAAGGAACGCGAATTTGAATGGCTTATCGAAACTGGTGGTAATCTTATAGACCTGTCCAAAAAAGATGAGAAATCTTTCAGTAAACATACAACAAAGCAACTTAATGACGTACAAGGTCGCTGGCACAGATTGCAAGAAACCGGTAGAAGCAGAATTGCGAAAATTACAGAGTTACTAGAGACAATATTACAACTCGAAGAGAGACTCACAGAGATAAGATTAAAATTACACACAATTGAAACTAGATTAACAACAACCGTGGTTTTGGAACATCTTACGAAGAAATTCGTCGACGAAAAATCAAAGGAGCGTGACGAAATACATAAAAGCATCGAAGTGCAGAGTTCAGATGTCGGAGAAACGTTGAATCTGTGCGAGCTAATCTTCAACGATCCGGATGTGTTAAAAGGAAACTTCGACCTCCGAAACTTACGGACCGGAGTCGATATTATCGAAAAGAAATGGAAGAACATCTGCGATATGTCCGAACAGCGCAAGAGTGTGTTGAAAGAAATCCGTATTACCGCCAGGCTAGTGAATACTCTTTTGCCCAAGGTTGAAAAAGAACTGGACTCGATAGAGAGAAGAGTGGAGAAGATCGAAACCCGTAAACAAAGAGGTGAGAATGAGGACGTGGGAGTATCTAAATCTGTGATTAACGACCTAGATTCCTTGAAGAAGGACGTCAATGAACTCGAAGAGGGTTACAGCCGCGTGGCTTCCGCTAGAGGTATAGAATTGAGAGGCGAAGGTGCCGATAGTGCGGCGAGATTGCGCGCCGTGGTCCGGAGGTGGCAGCAATTGCGAGGTCGTGTGGATTCTGCCGGAGCTGACGCGCACAGACAATTTTTGGCTGCGCACGGACGAGCAGTGGTGGCACTCGCCGAGGCCGACGTGAGACTGACTCGAGCGATGCATCTGGCGCCTACTCCGCTTGACAAGGAAGCTACCCTCAAAGAGTTAGACGGCGTGGAGTACGATGTGGGTGAGTGCGCAGCACTAGTGGAGGAAGCGGACAGAGCGGCTCAGCTGGCGACCGGTGCAGGGGTTGAAGGCACTGGGGTGGCGGATATGGCGGCCGAATATCGCGCGCTATACGCCGACGTAGTCGCGAGGCTGCACGCGGCGAGATCCGAACTCGTCGCAGACGTTGATACTGCTGTACAGGTGAATACACATTCTTGTCTATAATAATATTTTGAAGAGGTAAAATTTGTCTAATCTCTGAATTTTACTAAACCAATCTCAAAGTTGTTTTACTCAGCATTAACATCACTTAACTTTAAATTAACAAGATTATTTAATTTTTTCTTTAAATGCATATCTTTTCACTTAGAAATCTCAACATTTTTACTCATGAAGTTGCCATGAGTTGACAAAAACGTGAGATGTAGGGAAAAAACAGTACTCAAAAATACTATTCATAATTTTCACTTGACAATGTGGATGGACATCACAACCAATTACAGTGTACGAGAGGCAGAATATTGGATAATGTACCATTTAGTACCAGTAAATGTATAAATAAATAAATTTATAATATAATTTTTTTTTGACATATTCAATTCTCAGGTTGACACGCTGAAATGGGAAACGGACGCGTCTCACCAAGTAGACACGTTGACCTCGAAAGAGACGTACCGTAGCGAGCTCGAAGTGGCTGTGAAAGAAAGCACCGACGCCCTGGAAGCACTGCGCAACGCTTTACAGCAACAACAGAACGAGAACGCCTCCGGAGACGATCTAGCGACTGCCGCCAAGGACATAGCCAAAGCAGGAGCGAAGCCGGCACAGTCCTTGGAACTCGCCAAGCACCTGTCCGAGTTACTACTCACCGAATGTGATGCAAACGAGGACGAGGCGATGTTGAAGGAGGTAGAGTCACTCGCCCTCAGATACGAAGAGCTGCTCGCTCAAGCGAAGAAGCGAGAGCTGCAGATCAACAATTTGAGGTTAGTTTTTCTGGTTCATCGAAGGTTTTTTTTTTTTACCTTAATTTCAATATTTACTAGCTTTCGTTATAAAATTGAACTGAAATTGATTATGATCCTTCCTACTTTTGAATATTATAATGCTACATTTCTTTCATGGCTTCATTGGCTACAATTATGTTTTGTTTCATTATTTTTTTTGAAACCGAATAATAATATTATAATTATGTTTACACTATTAAACTACGGGACAATTTTTTAAAATGGGATGCTTTTAAACAAATGCAATAAGTTAAATATAAATTTATAAATTTAAGAGACAATGCACATTTTTGCGATTATATGGAACCATACAGTAAAATTTGTATGAGAATTGGAAATTAAATAATATTTTTATATTGTTATAAATAATAATAAACGAAAGCCAGTAGATTGTTCTGTCAATATGTTTGTTGTTCGCTATATATATATATATATATATATATATATATATATATATATATATATATATATATATATATATATATATATATATATATATATATATATATATATACATATATATATATATATATATATATATATATATATATATATATATATATATATATATATATATATATATGTATAGGGCATTTTTGTATGTAGCACAAGCACTGATTTGCATTTTGGTGATGGGGCCTTTTTTGCCAACTGTCAGACGTCAACATAAGAGTAATATTCAGTCCGACGAATATTTTTTCAAAATTTACCCTTTAACTTTTAAAAATTCTATTTAACCCTGTTCGTTTAAATGTTGTTTTGTGTTTTCTTAATTTATCCTCAAACGTTTTTCGATTTCAATTTTGTTTTTCAAAATTTAAACATACCTACTTAGGGGAGCAGATGCGATGTGTTTGAATTTATTTTTATGAATTATAAATTGTAAAAATATTACTTTAGTAATTTCATGTATGTAATCTTAGTCTTATTAACTTATGTGATTTTAATGTAAGAAACAGAAAAATTTCTCGTTTATAAATAGTACGTCTATAAAAAGACGTTTTTAATTCTGACGGCGTACAATTAAAAAAAAAACATAGTACTTACATGAACAAAAAAACTAGTTTTTGAACATATAAGAGCGAGCTGACTTACTTTGGTTGCGACAAGTATACCTATATTCATTGATAAATAGCAAGTCCACCATATTTTTGTACGTCTTTTCATATTATATGATTTTCCAATAATGATTACTTATATAGTGTTTTAAAAAAAAAACCACATCGTATTTGCAAATGCTTCCTAACCCGGCATGATCTAAACACAGCATTTTTTACTCCCATAGGTTGCCACATTCCGCGTCTTACGCGCTCACGTGTGAACAGTGAGTACTGCTTCCTAATATTAATATTACACTTAAAATATATTCTTATAATTATAGAAATAAACACTGCATGGTATCTAGTAGTTAGTGCACAATGTTTATAATCACTATTTGCACAGCATTATGAGTTTGCACAAAATTATTCTTAAGGCTTTATAAAAATTCGCCTTGTATAAGATTAGCAATAATTTCGTTATAGTGTGACGAGTCACTCGATACAAGAGTGACAGATGCAGTGAACAAAGCGAAGCATATTGCGCGCTCACTCGCACTTACAGGATTTATTGAAAAGCGTAGAGATGTGCAACGCCTTAGAAAACAATACAAATACAAATTAATATATTTATATACTTAAGCCTAGGTACAAAAAAGGTGTTGGGGGCCTCCTATTAAGTATAAAAATATTTGTCACATATATACATCCCTAAATTATAGTATAAATAATAAATATCTTCCCACATTCCACACAGTACCAACTAGTTCCATAGTAAGCAACTAATAGTTGTATTATGGATACCAGACAGTTGATACAATACATAGATTACTTTTTTTTGTAAATACATACATATTATAAATACAAAACACCCATGACACAGATACAAAGGTAAATGTTAACACATATAAACATTTGCTCCTAGTGGGATTCGAACCCGCGACCGCGCTGGTATCTTGCAATATGAGAATATTTAGCTCTTCGCATCTCTACGCAATAAATCTATAATTATGCATTGTAATCGCAAAACATTTTTGCATAATTGCTGTAATAATATGTGATATTGACATTGAACTTTGTATTTACAAGTCAATTGATAGAATACCTATCGCTTGGCATGCCTTCTTAGCTTTGTCCTACGGGATCCACTCCTGTGGACTAATACTAGTGTTTAAATGTACGTATAATCGGCGCAAATCTTAATGGGCTCTGCCGATATCACATGTCAAATGTGCGCAGTAACCGATTTTGGGACTATTTGTGACGTATTGCGGGGATGGGGGAGTCGCGGAATGAGCGAGACGCACTGATAACATTTGTATGAGAGAAAGCAGTTGCGCCGTATTGTTCGCAATTCTACATGCGCAAAAGAAAGATAGCTGCTCAAGGTCAGAGTCCAAGAAGATTTGCGATGTTTATAATATTGTATCGTAACCAAGTTTTTGTTCACTATCGTGAAGCGAGTCCGGCCGGATCACGTGTCCGCTGTGCTCGGAGCGCAACTGGCGCCAACTCGACAACGACCTCTGGCGGCTGGAGCAGTGGCTGCAATTCGCCGACGCAACGGACGCGGCGCGCGTCGAACCGCCAGAGGCGTACGACGTGCTTGAGGACGCCATCAATGTAATTCAAAACACTTTTTTAAATTATATACTTTCTAGTAGATTTTTGCGAAAGTTAGTGAGGATGAATGTATGGCTGTTTATATCCGGTTCTGGCGATATGGACACGAAAATAACTGTCGGATAAATCCGACTCTGGCGGCTAAAGGGTTAAATGTAGATATCAATTACATATCTCACATCAAATAGATCAGGGTACCGTGTGTCATTTGCTTGTACCTAATAGTATTTCCATAGTTCTGTGTGTGTCAAATGCGTGTCAGATTAATCATTGATAACTCTATACTGTCACTCTTCAGACAGAAGCAAGTAACATAACTAATGTGTGCAGGATCACCGCGAGTTCCTATTGGACCTGGACTCGCACAAGTCGCTCGTGGTGTCTCTGAACGTTGTCGGCGCGCACGTTGCCGCGCACGCGTCACGCGTCGCCGACGCCGAACGCGTCCGCGCGCGTTTGGCGGCCGCGAACGCGCGCTGGGACGCGGCGTGCTCGCGAGCCGCCGCGTGGCAGAAGCGCTTGCAGCGCGCGCTAATGCACAATCAGCAATTCCACGACATCGTCGTAGAACTGGTCGGGCGATTGGCGGCGGCTGAGCGTGGAGTGCGGGCGCGAGAACCGCTGCGCTTGTCGCGACCCGCGGAGGAGTTGCAGCGCGACTTCCGGCGTTTCAGCGAGCTGCGTGACGAGTTATCTCGCGCGGAGCCGCGCGTTCTCGCGCTGCACGACGCTGCACAGTTGCTGCGCGCAGGCGACGCACCACCGCACGCGGACGACGTGACTCGTCGGCTGGCCGAGCTGCGTTTGCGGCTTCAGTCGCTGCGCAAGCTGTCGGCCGTGTACGCGTTGAAGCTGGGCGCAGCTCTCGCTCGCCGCCCCGTTCGGCCCTCGTCTTCGTCCGCTCTCGCAGCCGCCGTAGCCGCGGCCACAGTGCCGGTAAGAAACACTCATCTAATCTAAGTATATGACCAGTTCACACATCTCTATACAAGAACTAGTTACAAGTTAAAATGAGTGAATTCCTTACATCAATTCTTTACATTAGTATAAAATGAAAAATGATTCAGTAATAAATATTATAAACTTAATAATGGCTTTTTTTGTAGGCTTTTTACAAGGACCATTAAAATAACTTTTAATGAAATTTTATCAGTTAACAAAACTATCGAAAGAATTCTTTATTTACTCGTACGAACTGCTGTTAATATTTTTTCAGTAGACATTGTGATTGAACACTCAGTTTTTGTAGTATATTTAGTAGTAATAATTTAGATTTTAATTCAAAGCTGAGTATTTTTATTTCTCGGTAATAGTATTTTTTTTATTATTAAAAAAGTCAATAAAATTTCTAGGAATTTTATATAAATTTCCGGACACCAACCGAACACAAACAGACAATCCAACTCAGTTAATATTATGTTGCTCCCCCAAACACCGCTTGTTCGCCACAGAGCACACACTTTGACAGAGAAAACAGCTTTATTAGAATTGGTATCAAAAATGTTGCAGCCATTTTGTTGTTCTTAATTATTTCGCACACGTTACTAAAAGACATTATTTAAACTCAGGCTACCCGACATTTTAGTACGATTATAAGTAAAAGTAGTTACTTTTTTTATATTGATTTGCAAAACATATTTATTTTTTATTTTATACTACCTGGTGTCCGCGACTTCGTCCGCGTTGAACAAGAATTATAAAGAACATTAATTACCTATAGTTTTGCCAGACGTTGGATTTTTTTTTTGCAATATGTACCCTACCTCCTGTGTATGCAAAATTTCATGAGTAGTTAAGGCGTGAAAAGATTACACACATAAAGTAAAGATACTTTCACATTTATAATATTATAGTATTGAAATTAATCTGAGTAATGTTAAAAATATATTGTTTGCAAATCGATATAATTAAATTATCTCCCCGTAAGATGAGCTCACACAGTAGTTTGACGCTTCGCACAGTATTTTGACGTATTTTTCTCGTCCCCCATAGCTCATGGAAGAAGACGAAGAACAGATCCCCACAATGGACCTCCCGCCCCTCGACGAAAACGAGTAAGTACCCACATACCATATACCACATACCAGCACATACACTAAACAAAACATGTAGGTAGTGAGTGATATCATTCATTCAATGAGGATCATTCGCATAATTATATTTCGAGATTATACACTCAGTGATATGTTAAACAAGTGGATGCGCCCTTACCCAAAAGTACTAGTGACAAAAAAAATGGTCCTCTAATTTGCACATCTAAGTTACTTATTTTTATTTCTTATTGGCGTATTCTGTTATTGTAAAGTGTTCTCATTGGTTGGTTGGACATATCACTGGTGAGTAGGCATTTTCGTATCTTTCTAAGCACAGAATGAACACCCGTCATTGGTGCCAATTTCCGATTTTGACATCGGCGCGTCGGTGCCAAGTACTAGGAGCGTTAGCCTTGTCCTATATATAGAAGTCATTGGATACACTATACATTCTAATATTTAAAGGAAAAAGAGGGACATAATGTTTTAAAGCTCACAAAATACTCATGAAACCAATAACGATGGGGCATAAAATTTAACTAACAGAAAGAATATATTTGAATATATTCCAGTGGCTTTCTTACTAATCAGTATACTTACTTGTCAGTTGTCACTCTTTAGACAAGGAGCGCGTTTGGTAACTAAAGTATATATTTAGTTATACTGTCTTAATTTAATTAAGATCTAAGTAGGTATTTATTGAGTTTTTTTTTTTTTCGTTTTTAGTTCTAGTAGCGATTGGGTTCTTAAATCGAAGATATGTAAACTTTTGATATTTAAATCCAACAGTAGGGCTACAATAACCCATATACTCGTATCTCAAAATTAATATATTTGTTTTTAATATTGTATTATTAATAATATTCTTTATCTGCAATCTTGTGGTAGATTATATTTCATAATCAAACTATATTAGATTTTGCCCCCGACTTTGTTCTCGCCCCTCTGGACTGGACCATTTTGATTATAGATTGATACGATGAAAAGACAAAACTTTAAAGTGAATGATCCTCATTGTCCTCCCCTTTCTTTTTGCATTTATGTTAATTTTGCTAATTTTAACACAATTACATATATTTTTTAAGTGCCGTACTTTATTGTTATAATTATTATTTGAATTACTCTGTTTCATTATTTACTCTATATGGTTAAAGCCTTAGGCTTCGAATGGAAACTTTTTCATTTTATGAACGATAGGCAGGCCACTCAATAGTGAATGGCTACCGTCGCCTAAGTACAGAAGCAATATCAGAAGTAATGCAAGTTAGTCCAAACAGTTCTTCTATTATTTCAACGATAGAACTAAAGACTAAAGAGTTTGTCCAAAGGGACAAAAAAAATCCAAGTAGTTCTTGCAGTGCGCCGGCGACCCTCGGAAAAGTTGTTTACCTACAGAGATCGCTTGCATTTTATATTCTAGTTAGGAAATTGTTTCAAAACGTTGCGAGACAAAGTTTCTAATTAACCAGAAAGGTTTTACCACAGATCTTAGGAAATGCGCGCGGCCGGGCGCCCCGCTAGAGATATGGCATATTAGAACATACAACCGTGTCACTAAAATTACGCACACTTACGTACAAATAGCACACAATGACAACCGACCAGGCGTACACACTTACACGCACACAACTGCCGGACCAATAGCATTTGTTCGTGACGAAACACGTGATTGAATTGTCGAGATAGACAATTCCGAGGAACGCTCTATTGTTTAGCGGTGCCATATCTCTAGCGGGGCCGCGAGATCTGTGGGTTTTACTTATCAGGATGACGGTCAACTTGATGATAAGCTGGCCTACTGTCGCATTTAACACATTGGGTAAGGCTCTGGTTTAATAAGCGCAATTTGTGTCCACAGTATGGCGGTGAACGAAGAGAGTGAGGAGCAAGCGATGAACGGTCTTCAGCGCGGACTAAGGTTTGTTTGTCGCGTGGCGCGCGCTTCTCTCCCATTCCAAGCGCTGCTTCTGCTGTTGCTAGGGGCCGCCGCTCTAGCACCGCACGCTCACTCCGACTGTCGCTCCTCTGGACTTGCCTTTGAGCCCGTGCTGCGTTACCCCGACGGACCTCCCCCCATATGATCGCAATCTCGAAAGTAAAAAGCATAAGACAGGCGTTGTCTTTGCTTTACTGTCTGTCACTTTTTGACATGCAGCGCCCTCTACAATGCGTTCTCCGTCGAAACGCTTGTACGAGATCGCCCTCAGAACATTCCAATGTTTATTTTTTTTTATAGTGAACGCCATACAAAAACGCTGTGCCGCCGCCCATTCATTGTAAATATCAATTTTTGTATATTTGTTTATTTAAATACATAAATTATATGAAATAAGCTTGCGCGGGCGGCGGTTAGTAGCGCGACGAACGAATCGATGCTATTTAATGTTTATTTACACTTGGTGTATTTTATATATATTTTATGATAAAAAATTTTTGTTTATAAAATTGTAATTGTGTAATGTGGCGCCGCACAAATGAATATTTATCGGCTTTTCGAATTGCATTCACGCATTGTTACTTAATAATAATGTAGACTAAGGACTGTGTAAAATAAAGTCAAATAAAGCCTTTGCATTAAATATCTTTGTTTCATTACACTACAAATAGTAGGTCTATGTTTGTTTCAAACTTTTTTATATTTTTTATAATTAACATAGCGCCATCTATGCATGCTTATGGAACTCACAGATTTATAACTGTCATATAATAAAAAATATATCTCAAGTTGTATCAAACTGCACACAATGTGCAAAATTTGATTAAAATCGGTCCAGTAGTTAGTTCATCGCGGATATATAAAGAAGATGGTTAAAAATAAAAACACAGAATTTAAATCTAGTGAAATATTTTAATACTAGGAAGCCAGAGTACAAAGGAGTGCTGTGCCTCTCTTCACCCAGAAATCGGGACTCTCCTTCCCTGAGGGCAAATCCACGGCCACCACAAACGCCCCTTTACGAAGAGGGTAGTAGTAGCAAGGACATATGTAGCGATCTGACGGAAAAGGGATCTTGTTTTAAGTCTTATAAATAATGTATAACAGGAAAAACCTGTCAAATTAACCTTAATGTGACGGCAAAGTTATACCTAGATACTTTTTAGCGTCACTATAAATGTGACCTTAAACTTGACACACTATATTAATAAATTTACACTTTTGGAAAATTATGGGTGAGACCTCTATGTCTAGGCAGTGCTTCCTTCGGCTGATCATAATAATGAATGAATCTTGGGAGACATATTATGTCCAGCAGTGGACTTCCTTTGGCTGATCATAATAATGAACGAATCTTGGGAGACCTACGAGTATGTCCAGTAGTGGACTTCCTTCGGCTGATCATAATAATGAATGAATCTTGGGAGACATATATCTAGGCAGTGCTTCCTTCGGCTGATCATAATAATGAATGAATCTTGGGAGACCTATGTCCAGCAGTGGACTTCCTTCGGCTGATCATAATAATGAATGAATCTTGGGAGACCTACGAGTATGTCCAGTAGTGGACTTCCTTCGGCTGATCATAATAATGAATGAATCTTGGGAGACATATATCTAGGCAGTGCTTCCTTCGGCTGATCATAATGATGAATGAATCTTGGGAGACCTATGTCCAGCAGTGGACTTCCTTCGGCTGATCATAATAATGAATGAATCTTGGGAGACACTTCCTTCGGCTGATCATAATAATGAATGAATCTTGGGAGACCTATGTCCAGCAGTGGACTTCCTTCGGCTGATCATAATAATGAATGAATCTTGGGAGACACTTTCTTCGGCTGATCATAATAATAAATGAATCTTGGGAGACCTACGTCCAGCAGTGGACTTCCTACGGCTTACATGATGATGAATGATTCTTAAGGTCTTACTTTTGAGCTTCTTTCCGGTCGCGCGAATCGGCTTGAAGTGCACGGGCGTGATCGGGAAGACCAGCTGCATTGGCATCGGCTCTTGGAGCCATCCCTCCTTGCGGAACCAACTGGCCCCTTCCAGAAACAGGCCTCGTATGTAGACTCCACCATCGCGAGGGGGTCTAACAAAGGCCCCCTCTTCCACCGGCATCACTGTGAACTCCCAGCACAACGTGTCTATAGGCCAGCCTTCCCCACGAGCTGTCGTTTGCATTACGGCAGTGAGGAATCCGGTGGGCACAGCCAAAGCCGGGAGCCAGCACAGTGTTGGCGGCGAACGAGGAGCGTTGGCCCAGGCGTTCAAATGAGCGCCTCTCAACCACAACTCGCGACACCAAGCGCCCAAAGGCTTCAGCGAGGGCCGCCCCTTCTGCCAGAAAGTGGGCACTTTGCCCTCGAAAATGCATGTGTAAGTCACTTCGAGAATTTCCGACATCACAACCAAGCCTTCGATGGCGCGACGCAATTCCTGACAACAAATGTGCACAAATTTGTTAATTACTTTCAAAGAAAAGGCATTATGTGCTTTTTGTACAAAACTATAGTTATTATTTTCGCCAAAACAATACATACTAATATTATAAATGCGAAAGTAACTCTGTCTGTCTGTCCGTCTGCTACCTTTTCACGCCTTAACTACTCAAGCGATCATCATGAAATTTCGCATACACGTTGTCAGTGATACAAGAAAGGATATAGGATACCTTTTATCCAGGAAAAAAAGGGCTGTTTACGAGTAAAACTAAAAAATATGAAGAATTGGACGCCACTGTCGCGTGGCGGCGCCACCGTCGTCACAGCGATAATGATGTCAGGCATTATCAATACTAATAATAAATCTGTAAGTGTAGGTATTGTATGTATGTATGTTCCTCCATAACTCTTAAACGAATTAACTGATTTTCATGAAACTTGGTAGATAAACATTTAGACATACGGGACACAAGATAGGCTACTTTTTCTTTTTCAACGCGAACGAAGTCGCGGGCGCCAGCTAGTTACTCATATAATAATATATTTTCTTTTTCAACGCGGATGAAGTCGCGGGCGCCAGCTAGTAAATATAATAAAGACGTTTTATTTATGCACTAAAATTTGCAACTTTTCTTAGACGTCCATAGGGAATAAGAAATAATAATAAGAAAAATAAATAATAATAATAATTCCTAAGAAATAGTTCTTAGGTGTTAAAACATTTATTCAAAAACTCAGCCAGATAGTCGTCTTTGAAAGCCTTCATTTAGACCGTAAATCTGCGCATGCTTACGGTATATAAAAATATATAGAAATGGGAGTCACCACAAGTCCAGCAATGATGGAGGCGAGGAGGGCGTTGAAGTATCCGATCTCTTGCAAGAGCGAGACGCACATCGGCATCACGATTTCTGGGCCCATCATGCGCTCGGTCGTCTCCACGTCTATCTTATTCGGCAACTTCACCAGCATCTCCGCTGCCAGTTCATCCACCTGCCCATTCAACAAGTGATGGACACAATATTCTAACTAATTTACTTTTCCGAAGCTTCCAAATTGTAATAAAAACCCTAAGACCAGTTAGGATTACGACAATAAGGAGCCCAACTATCAAATCTTAATACGATTTAATTTAGGACCTAAACTGGATTGCATTTGCTATTTCGTACCATCAACTTCGTTTTTGGATGAAAGCGATTTTGTTTAGGAACCCAAATTAAACTACTGTGAATTTTAATAGTCTTTTAAAAGTTGATAGTAGGGCCCCTGATCAGGTTATTAAGCAAATATAGTAACAATTTGCTCAAATTTAAACTGAAAAAAATAATAATATAGCCAATGTCAGCCACGAATAGTTTAAATTTTTTTTTTTACAAGGGGGAAAATTTTTCAAAAAGATACCCTACGAGTATAAACAAATGTCGCATGCAAGTCATAGGTTTGTGTTAGATTTCTATATACTAAAATAAAATAACCGTTCTAGATGAGTTCTACTACTAAATACATGAATCTACTATACCGTCGGAATAAGTCTATTAGTAGAGATATTTCATAATCGATTCGGCATTTTCAATTCAACCGATCGAACTGAAATAAAATAATGCATAAATATTTGATGAGAATATTAACCTTTTGATCTTCGCCGCCTCCGGCTCCACCTCCACCGGTGGACGCCAACGCAAACAGTGTGGAGCACATGATCAAAGCGTCCTGGGCCAACGTCGCCACGTCAGCTGACGCGTGTTGGCCCACGGACTCTGCGCGTTCCGCTTGCGGCCACAGATCAAGGAAATCCCTATACGACTCGAGACTTCCGTCTCGGGGCACGTGATAGGCCGGAATACTCGACAACCGGTAGAAGTTCACCTCAACCGAGTCCTCGCAGAAGAACTGATTTATGTACGCGATCAGCACACGCTTGTCCCAATCGTCCGTTATGTGACCGCCGTAATTGATGATGGCGAAGAGATAGCGCAACGCGTCCCACGGAACCTCGTCGTACTCCTCGAGATAATTGGCCAACAAATTGTCGGATACATCAAAGTCGGCGTCGTTGAAACTGTACACGGCGTTGTAGCCGAGCTGTCTGAACCGTTTCCGAGCGATAAGCGAGCAATGAAAGAACGAGACGCAAAACAAAAGCTTCCGGTACAACGGAGTCGCTTCGTCGAATTTGTCTTCGTTAAGGTTGGCGAACAGACGCACCATGTTGCCCTTGAGGCCCTACACAAAAATGTTTAGATTTTATTTATTTAGAGGTATAGAGTTTAGATAGCGGAGTAAAAACTCACGTGAGTGGAGTCCATTTTTTATATTTTTAGAAGCAATTATTGCGTGAGAGAGTATGGTTGGGTGGATAGATTATTTTGGCTTACCTGTGGGGGTTCAGTGGTCATCTTGATGCTCCTCTGCAGGACGCCAAGAGGAAACTTGTCGTCGGGCATAGAGGAAAGCCAGAGGCGAAAGCGAGGGTGGATCTTGGGGTTGTCCAGACCGCGCAGTGCTCCAAGCCACTCGCAAGCCAGGTGGCAATTGGCCAGGAACACCCACCCACCCTCCTGCATGCCCTGCGCCAGCAATCTGAAAGGAAAACAAAGAAAATAAGTAAATATTCCCAAACAGTGATGTGCACGTTGTATACATATGCATCACTGTTTAGGAATATTTGGGGAAAGAAATTGCAAAACTCAGTTTCATTTTAAGCATCCAGGAAAAAGAAAATCTAATTTTATGAAGGTGAAAATTGACGAATAGAGGTTAAAAGTAATATAAGATGACGATGTATTTTGAAAAAAGAAAAAAGACAAAAAATAGTACCAGAAAATTACTAAAGGAATATGATAAAATAAAGAAAAATTACGAGTATTATCGTCATTTAGTACAATAATAATCATCCTGAGACCGCGTGGTCCGACTGTTCCATGTTGGTTCGATTAAAAAATCAAACTACATGCTTTTTCCTGTTGGTTCGACAAATACAATCTCATCAATGAATAATTCAAATAAGTTTTAGCGTCTGCTATCTGTCGAAAGATGATTGGAAAAGTGCTTTGTGACGTTTCAAAAAGAGGTGTTCATTCATTCAGATTCATTCGGTGGTATGATATTGAAAGAGTATCAGTCAGTTGAACGAACGCGTTCGCGAAGAGATGACCTTATAGTTGGAATTGTAGTTCTGATGTATCGGTCGGTCAATGAAAGTATTGGGACTCAACATAAAGTGGTTTAATGTACCCGAAGTGCTAATTAATACTAATAATAAATCTGTAAGGGTTTTGGTCATGGAGTAAGTTACTTTGTTTTCAGAGATATCTTGTTTATAGGCTCTATACATGATACTGAAACTAATTTGACCATTTTTAGAATTTTTTTCTCTACGTATGTATGTATGTATGTACCTCCATAACTTAAACGAATTAACTGATGTTCATGAAACTTGGTAGATAAACATTTAGACGTACGGGACACAGGATAGGCTACTTTTTTCTTTTTCAACGCGGACGAAGTCGCCGGCGCCAGCTAGTGTAAGGAATATGATTATATGTAGTATATATTAGAAACCTTGCCGCTGTGGGCGCTTGTCCTTGTCCCAAACTGAGGGAATGGAATTTATCGAACATCTTCACCTCAACAGCGAGTTGTATCAAAGCGCTCGTCGGGTCAACACCCGGCGACAACACGAAAAGGAGGGACGTCTTCCAAGACGACTCTTCCCACGAAGCCTGAATAGAAAGCGGTTCCAGTTTTGAGCGCGAGTGGTAAGGGTCCTTATCTAACGTCCCAGGGGCCCCGAGTTCGATTCCCGGCGGGGTTAACTTTGGGAATGAACTTTTCATTCAGGTCAGGTCAGAGGCTAAGGTCAGAGTTTTGAAAGTAGTGGTAGCCCCTTTCAAAACTCTGAAAAAACCAATTTTGGGTGCAATTTTTCCCAGTTTTGGGCCACTTTGATGCGGATTTCGTGGTGGCGATCACGATTTTCGGATTTCTCGACCCCGAAAACATAAAGTAAGCCTTCAAGCTGAATCCTAATAGATTAAGTCAAGGTTATTCGACCTAATAGATTAAGCAGATCGTAGGGCCAACGGACTATTTCGGTATGCTAATGAAACCTTTTTTTTACCATACAAAATAATATTCTCATAAAAAGAGATTTCGTCACAGTATCTTCTTTCAACATCCAAGTAAGTGCCTATAAATAAAATTATTCCCAATAAACAGTGAGATAATCGAACCTTAATATCCAAAACGGGCGGTTCGACGTAGCGAGGTCCGAGAACTGCTATAATAAAGCCAGTAATGCAAGCGGACACGCGGTCCGCCCTTAAAGAACGTACGAACAGAATCTTCTGGAAATCGTTGCAAATTTCGTTCCATTCACCTGATAATAATAAATAACTATACAAATAATAGTTTAATTTATTTCATAACCTGTACACACATCGCTGCTTAAAAACTAAGGGGCCACAAATTAAATTATTTTTTGTCTATTTTTTTTTATTAGATATATGTATATCAAATATTATGCATATTATACATCGTTAGAAGCGCATTTTTAAGTAGCATTAAATGTTTTAAGTACTTTTATAATAAACTGAATACTAGAAGAGATATAAGCATATAAGTTACTTTTGAATATATGAAAAATGATCAAAATATACTAAATATGGAATAAAACAACCATAAGTATTTTTGCAACATACAATATGAAGGATTGTGATTGTATTTTTGGAATAAAAACTTTTTGAATTTTTTTGTTTTATGGCCCTTTAGTTTTTAAGAATAGAATAGAATAGAATAGAATAGAATAGAATAGAATAGAATAGAATAGAATAGAATAGAATAATGTTTTATTTGCAGCAAAGGACAAGGTAACATGAGAGCATACAAAGTTAACAAAAATGAAAAGACAAGCACAAACGTCCCCCGCCACAAACCGGCTCCAACTCAGCATAAAGCAGGTTGTAAAAACCTGCGCTGGTCTTCCGTTGGACCCGATGGTGAGGTTACGCACTTACTTAAACAAAACAGTACAAAAAGCTCCAGAAACAAAACAAAACAAAATTTTTTAAAAAAAAAATAGTTAAAATTAAAATACAAACTAAACGCAGTGTGTATATTTATGAGACAAACACAAGAAATTACCAATCAAAGGTTGAGATTCCGGTTCCGGGTGGAGATACCACTCCTTCCACTCCTTGGAGAAGGTTTCGAAGGCGTCGATGACGCCATGGAAGCCTGGCAACTTGTCCAGCTCGGTTATGTTGTCCCAACATTCGTCCGGCAACCAATCTGTGCACAGGACACCACGTTCCTTTTTTTTTGTGATTTTTGTGAATTATTGTCGTAATTTTAATTTTATTATGCTCTTCTTTTATAGGTTTTGTGTCAAATAAAAGCTATCAATCAATGCATTTGGTTTTAAATTTCAAACGCCGAATACAAATTAATTTTATCGGACTCTACCCAAAATTTTAAGGTAAAATACTAGACAGACCCGGGTAAACTTGAGTTTTATACTTAGGGCCTCTTTCACAAACTACAAGTAATGTGTTGATTGGTTACTTTTAAAAATAATTTTCTGTTTTATTGAATTATGCACTCTGTTTACTGCATCATTCGATAGGTGATTTTTTTTAATTATTTTCTATTTAATGTTTGGGACGTTTACCGTACAAACAAAGGTATATCAGCTCCATTATCCCCGGTTACCGGTGACTTTAAATGACAGTTTGGCCTACTTGACGTTGGTGAAAGAGACGCTTATTCTTCAAGCATTACCCGTAACATATGTCAGCTATCAATATGTCAATATTATCAATGAGTCTCCAGAGGGTTACAATGTAAACTACCAGTAACTTGACTGGCATGATTTGACTTCCGATATAGGATCACTAGTAACTATATGTACAGATTTTATCGATATTTTAATGCTACATAATTGTCTTTGCGAGGCACTATTCTATGAACAATTTTCCCAAACTGTTGGTGAGTAAAATGTCCAAGTATACTGGAGGGGAAGAAGGCTTACTGGTGGGGTTGTCGGGTTGTTCGGAGCGATCGAGCACGACTCCTCCCTTGAGCATGAATATGTACTCGTGCGGAGACATCTTCCCCTGTTGGAACAGGATTCGCGACACCATGTGGAACGACAGCAGCAACTTGTGCCGCTCAAACAGCGCGCGGCACGTGTTCCTATAGCAATATAGACTCTAAAGCTAGGGCATTAGAGTGGCTTTTGGTCAATTACAAGTTGTATATCCATACAACACTTTAGCTCGAGGTCTTGCGACTTATCCTTAATCCTACTATGGTCGGCAGCGCACTTGCAGCACCAGTAGCGTTGCTTGTGTTTATAGGCAACGGTAGCTACCATCAAGTGGACCGTCAGCCTGTCTGACGACATTAACATAAAAGAAAAGTCTGCTGTTGTGTTTCGGAGAGTGAGAATGGGATGCCAGACCCCATTAACCTATCCCTTTTTAAACCGTTATCCTTAATCCTACTATGATCGGCAGAGCTCTTGCAGTATCTGACGTCGTTAATGACGACACGTTTGGTCTAGTGGCTAGTAACCCTAGCTGTTAACCAAACGGTCGCAGGTTCGAATCCCGCTAGAAGAAAATGTATGTAATTACAAAAAAAAAAAGGAATTTATGTAGTATTTCAACTGTCTGATATCCATAATACAAGCATTAGTTGCTTACTGTGGAACTAGATGGTGCTGTGTGGAATGTGTGAAGATTTTATTAGAGCCCCATTTACGCCGGAGCAACACCGTGCGACATTGTAGCATGCAACACGCTGTTGCTTCGGTGTAAAGCCCCATTTACGCCGGAGCAACACCGTGCGACATTGTAGCATGCAACACGCTGTTGCCTCGGTGTAAAGCCCCATTTACGCCGGAGCAACACCGTGCGACATTGTAGCATGCAACACGCTGTTGCCTCGGTGTAAAGCCCCATTTACGCCGGAGCAACACCGTGCGACATTGTAGCATGCAACACGCTGTTGCCTCGGTGTAAAGCCCCATTTACGCCGGAGCAACACCGTGCGACATTGTAGCATGCAACACGCTGTTGCCTCGGTGTAAAGCCCCATTTACGCCGGAGCAACACCGTGCGACATTGTAGCATGCAACACGCTGTTGCCTCGGTGTAAAGCCCCATTTACGCCGGAGCAACACCGTGCGACATTGTAGCATGCAACACGCTGTTGCTTCGGTGTAAAGCCCCATTTACGCCGGAGCAACACCGTGCGTTATTGTAGCATACAACACGCTGTTGCCTCGGTGTAAAGCTCCATTTACGCCGGAGCAACACCGTGCGACATTGTAGCATGCAACACGCTGTTGCCTTGGTGTAAAGCCCCATTTACGCCGGAGCAACACCGTGCGACATTGTAGCATGCAACACGCTGTTGCCTCGGTGCAAATTAATCTGCAACATGCTACCACAAGATGACACAGTCATGTAGCATGCCCCATTGATAGTGCGTTCTTACTTGTACACAGCGTATGTGTGGAACTCGTTGAGGTTGTAGATCCTCTCCTCGAGCTCCGTACTCTTGGGGCTGCGGTCGATGGAGTAGGCGAACAGGTCCGTGTACGCGTCCAGCGAGAACTGGTACATGGGGTCTATTCGCGACAGGTCGTTCAGAGCGAAGAACAACACCGACGCGCGGACCGCCGTCGGCACGTATCCCTGTATTTTTAAACTATCACTACTATTTTTTCTGGATGAAAGGTACCCCATGGCCTTCTCTGTAACCTTGACAACGTGTATGCAAAATTTCACAAGGTTAGGTCCAGTAGTTGAGGCGTGAAAGCGTAACAAACATACACTCAGTTTTTGCAGTATAATATTAGTTAGAGAAACACAGCTATCTATTGCTTGAACACTAAAAATTATTTTCAGCTCAAACATATTTCTAATTTTGCATAGTAAAATAAAATTATTGGAGCTATTTTTTAAAGATTCCTGAGAGGAATACTTCATACAAGTTAAGTAAGTAAGAAAGAAAGAAAGACATTTATTCACTGCACGAAGGATATTAACATGACATTACATAAGAAAAAGAAACAACAAAAACATAATGTTATACAAGTAGTGGTAATAATCACCTGTCTGGCTGTGTCAATTTCCTTCTCGGTCTCCTGAGAGGTGAGAAGAGCCTCCTTCACTTCGAGCGAGGTTCGCTGAGAGGTCTGCAAGGTCACAAACAACTCTTCGTTCTCCAGAAGAGGCACTTGAGACTCGTACATTATGCGCAGCAGGTCATTTTCCAAATCCACCTACAACGCATTTGTTATTTTGGAATTTTAATAAAAAATAAAACATCGTGATGACCTCTCATTTTGATTCATATAGATTTTCAAGTGAAGAGCGGGACACAAAGGATGACCGAAGCGGCCATATTTTGTGTCAATAAACAAATCGTAATAGTCGAATAAGTCATAAACGGTAAGTGATAGAAAAAAAAATATTCAACAAAAAAGATAGGAAAATTATTTATTTACAATAAAGGTTATTACCATTTTTGGCCTCAAGTGCACGGTTACGGAGATATAGGCCGAAAAAGACTCACGAGCACTTTCTTGTTGCCGGCGATGGTCTGCACGAGGTTGTCCTTCATGATCTCGAGTTGAGGCTTCTCCTTCCTCACCACGATGCCCAGCAGCTGCGACGTCAAGCCCTGCTCCTTCACTGCGAAGTTCACCATCGTCGTCTTCGTCAGGGTCTCCGGGGTGTATACGGGATTACCTGAAAAACGACAAAAAACCATTTCAATTCTATTGACAGAACCTGTTGTAACTGAAGAACATATTGAGTTGTATGCTAAATAAGTAAGTGATTACGAAAATGTAAAACATCTATTTGTATAACATCTAGCTGAACCCGACCTCGCTTCGCTCTGGCTCAGTCTTATATTAACCCGGCTGCCATAACAACGGCTAACTTCCACTTTAAATGTGACAGCGGTTCTCGTTGGCTAGTTAGTTCTCCTCGCTTTCGGCAGATGGTGCCGTAAAAAAAAGCGATTTTTTTTTTTCTCTCGCGATCGAGAGTATTATATTACGCGAAAAATAATATAAATATGATCAATTCTTGAAGCGGATTGCACATTGTGTAAAAAATGCATTCAATCCGTCGGCTAGTTTTCGAGTTTTTGAGTAATACACAAACGAACACAACATATTTTTTTTATTATTATATAGATTAAGGTATGTGAATATGTGATTCATTCATAGAATATAAAATTCTTACCCAATTTAGTTGTCAAATACATCTTAAAGTTAGTGTTGTATGGGACCATTTTCTCATTGAATTTGATGACAAGAGACGCGCCTATCCTCACTATGGCCTTATCGAGGATAGGGGCGATGGACGGATCCAGTATTTCGCCCACATTTTGAACTATCACTGGTTTCCCTTCGGACAGACACTGCTCCATTATCTTTAGGTAATTGGGTTGACCAAAATCCACTATCTGAAAGTTATTTACAATCATGAAAGCCTATTTCCCATATCTTATTTGTTATTAACAAAAAAAAAACCCGGACGTCTGACTCAAAAACGGGGTGTTATAGGCTGACGTAATCGGTATTTTTCTTAGCTTTAATTTATGAAGGTCAGTTCAGGCATTTCACCATGAGCTCATTTCAATTGGTGTGAAATTCAGTACACTGTTACTTCGGTGGTATTTCCAAGTAGTTACACCCAACTCCTCAGCAACTTAGAGCAGATAATTATAGCGTGTTTGATCACAATTGAAAGTCGTGAACAAATAACGAAATAACTTTATAGTCCAATCATATATGGCTTTTGATCTACTTAAAATAGCTTTAAATAACTATTTTTTCTAGCACTTACCATTTTTGAGTAATCTTGAAAAAATAATTATTTTGATTTTTTTCAACCCTTGCTCGGGTTAGAAAAAAATTATTTTCAAAAAAAGTTTTTAAATAGGTACTCCAAAGAAGAACATATCAAAAATTCCTGTACATAGTTACCTCACATTTCAATTTAAAACTTTATTTGATTGGACTATTTAGAACAACCTTAGAATGCTGTAAATGTAGACCGTTACAAAACTAAATCAAAATGTTTTTGTTTACTCTGTAGCAACAAAATGGTTACCTGAATATCATTTTTCTCCTCCAATCTGGAGATCCAAATAAGCGCTTGCCCTTGCGGATCGACGGCTAACGGCCATCGTGTCGCTCTTACCACAATTATACCGTTCTCGGCACTAAAGTTATCATCTGGAGGGCGGGACATTCATGTATATATCGCTGCTTAAAAACTAAAGGGCCACACATCAAAATTACACTTTTTACAGGAGAGCTAATCGAAAAAAAAAATTTTGTCTATTTTTTTCTTATTAGATATATATCAAATATATGCATATTATACATCGTTAGAAGCGTATTTTTAAGTAGCATTAAATGTTTTAAGTACTTTTATAATAAACAAAGACTAAAAGAGATATAATCATATAAGTTACTTTTGAATATATAAAAAATGATCAAAATATACTCAATATGGAATAAAACAACCATAAGTCTTTTTGCAACATACAATATGAAGGATTGTGATTGTATTTTTGTAATAAAAACATTTTTGGATTTTTTGTCTTATGGCTCTTTAGTTTTTAAGGAGCGATATGTATGTGTGTTTAATACATAATGGAACCTTGATTACCCAAAAGTTGACATTTCTAATGACCACCAAGTTATTGACAGCGGAAAGCTGTGAAAACAGCCAGACCTGTAGTCCAGAGGATTTGATCAACGCAGTGGTAGTAGGTCTGCCTGTTTAACGAAAAGGTCCAGAATTCGAACCCCATCAAGACAAACATTTTTACAGTTCGTCTTGGTCTATATCTTATTCACTGAAACGAGCTTATAGTGAGATAAAGCGTTCGGCTGTGATTGGTGGAGATAACAGATAATGTGAGTGTACACAGTACATGTACTTTTTAGTCTGTTCGTAGAACTCACTGTTCAGGCGCTCTCTGTTATTATACTGCTTTTTTTTTTTTTAAATTTTAATTCGTATTATTGTTATTTTTAAGTTTGAATTTCGTTTTAACTAACGTATATTTTTCTTTTTATGATTATATCAGGAACCAAAATGTCTGTTATCTTAATTTATAAATAATTCACAACTTAATAGCTAGAATAGTTTATACAAAATAAAAAAAAGTGTAGGGTTGTGGATAAGTTAGGTATGTACTTATCCACAACCCTACTACTTACTATAATATTTTATAATATTACTATAATATTTTATTATAGTTTACAAAGCTAAAAGTAGCGTGGAATGAACGTTCACGTATTATTGTATACGCCCACTCAAGATTTGCTATCTTTGTCTTTTGTATGGAATTGAGTGAAAGAGAAAGCGCTATATTAACTCGTTTAAATGAATAAAGATTAGGTGCTTTCTAAGTACACATAATTGTATCATCACATTGATCAGTTGTCCAGCACCCATAGTACAAAGCTCAGTCTAGTTTGAGGGTAGATGACACTGTGTAACATGTTTTTAGTTAAAAAAAATTAAGTTCAGTTCCGACTTCGAGAGATAAGCTGGTTTATACAAAATTAAAAATTGTTTTGCCACTAGCTAATGTACCTGGCAACCCCATATAGTTCCATTCCCTGAGTGTTGCGTCGTCCAGTAGAAAGTTTTTCATGCTCAGATCCATTGTGACTGGAACTTGTTCATTGTAAACCTGTGTTCATATTATTTTATAATATAATATGAATTTGTAATTAATTTTTTAATGGCACTGAGTTCTTATTGCGACTGAACAGTAATCATTCAGTCCAATTCATGGTAGGTGACTATAATAGAATCAACGCTACAGGTTCTGCAAGTGCACTGCAAACCATAGTAGCATTAAGAGCGGGTATAAAAAGAAATAGCCAATCCTAGATTTGAATTTTATCTAAGTAAACAAAGTCTAATTTAATTATTTTTTTTAAATAGATAAACATAAAATAATGAAATTTTCTCGATAGAAAAAAAAAAACACCAAGTGAGCTCTCATTTCCATCGATTTAAGTTTTATTTTCAAAATGACACACATTACAAAGCTAAAAGTGTATCAGTAATTTCACTTCACATATTATTTAAGGCTGTATGTAAAAAATTTTCATTTGACATTGTAGTTTATGAATAATTAATATTTAATACTTTTGGCTCTTATAACATTTTTATTGAGCGAGATGCGCTCTCTTCTGTCGCATGTTGTGCGTAGTGTTACGTATTTTGTGTCACTGTCATGTCCAAGGGGCCACGCGGGTGAAATTACAAATTTTGTTTGCTTTTTACCCACTCTTAAGGATAAGTATACCATACTTGCTCAAAGAAACACACGGTGGTCTTCTGTAAGGGGATGATGCCGTCAAATGGGCTGGTTTCCTATATTTACTAGGCTAACATTAGCCCTGAGGGGAAACGATCTCGAAACCGTCGAGACCTTAACCACTAGACCGACAGACAGTGTATGAGCTTCTGATGAATGAGTAAGCGATGATAAAGTAAGTTTTCTTTGCTTAAAGAATGACGTTAACGAGTTTTTGAAGTGGATTTATAATGCTCACCTCTATGAACCAATCGCTCAAGAGATCCTCGCGATATTCGGAGACGAAGGGGCCGAGATAAGCCACGAATCCGGTCGCAACCAGACAGTCCCCTGGCAAATTGTCGAACTCCTTGTCCAACCGTTCCACTGTCAGCTCCCATCTCTCTCTTTCGCCTGCACAAAAATATATCTATCGTTTCGTTGTCACCAAATGATGCACGTTTAGTCTAGTGGCTAGTAACCCTAGCTGTTAACCAAACGGTCGCGGATTCGAATCCCGCTAGAGGCAAATGTTTGTGACTTTGTACCCGAGTCATTGATGTTTTGTATTTATAATATGTATGTATTTAGAAAAAAAAGTAATATAAATGTAGTATTTAAACTGTCTGGTATCCATAACACAAGCATCTATTAGTTGCTTAATGTGAAACTAGATGGTGCTGTGTGGAATGTGTGAAGTTATTTATTTATTTATGGACGTAAACTTATATTCGGCACCAGATATTCGGAAATACGCGCGGGGCCCCCCGCTAGAGATAAATGGCACCGCTAATGAATAGAGCGTGCCACGGAATTGTCTAGTTCGACAATTCAAACACGTGTTTCGTCGCGAACAACAAGCGAGCGAACAAATGCCATTGGTCCGGCAGTTGTGTGCGTGTAAATCGGTACGCCGGGTCGATTGTCATTGTGTGCTATTTGTACGTGAGTGTCATCGAAATACTACAATGGAATTAGCGTCACAAGTGCCAAAGGGGAACATAAAAAGAACGCCTTTGACAGAATCATGGCGGACTCTTGTCTTCACGCGTCAATGGTAAAAGGTAGTAACGATCAACTACTACTATTTCATTTTAAACTCTAATGGGTTGACGTAAAGTCACATTTTCTTTAAATTACGTACTTATTATTATGTTTGTTTTGTTATAAATGACAGTTCATGCTCTACGCATAATATGTCACTTTTAAATGTTCCATAAAATTCCTTGTGTTTTGTATGGCACGCGTTTTCCATGTTGTAGTAATTTGATGGTGAGTGTGCGTAATTTTAGTGACACGGTCGTTTGTTCTAATATATATGCCATATCTCTAGCGGGGGACCCGGCCGCGCGCATTTCCGAAGATCTGTGGCGGGCACATTGCATTTACACATTTCACATTTACGAGTCTGTCAGATGAGTGCTTAGGCGAGCTCGTTGACTGAGTAGTTAGGGTTCATGTGTTCGGTTCCCAGCAGAGTCAACTTTGGAAATGAACTTTTCAAAGTTGGCTGTCAATCCCAAATGACTGAGAAACACAACATGTGTAAGTACTCTTGTGTTTCGGTGAACGAGTGAGGAATGCCAGAGTCCATTTCCCTATCAAGGATCTGACCTGATAAGCCTGTGATCAAAGCTTCGGCTCTCTCCAGCTTCAACTGGAGCAGCCTCGACTTGGCCTCCAGTTCCTCCTTCTGGGCCACCTTCTCCTCGTATTCCTTCTGCAGCTTTGCGATCATCTCGCTAAGCTCCCGAAGCTTGGCGCGAGCTTCGGCCAAAATCTGTTGCTTCATGCGGAGCGACTCCAAAGCTTCCTCCAAACGCTCCTTTTTGGGTTTTACAATCCTGGAAAAATCATAAAAAATCTATGTGTAAAAATGTATGATAAATATAAATAAAAAATACATATTAAAAATTACACAAAGTTATGAATGTAATAAAACTAAGCTAAACTTTATCACATACATACATATATAAGTTTTTGAAGTGAAAACTTCCTTAAATTTGTTTAAGGCACTTTTAGGCACAGTCCTCAGTGACTTTTAATTGTATGAAATAAGCGCCATCTACTCGAATTAGTACCTATTTATTGTTTCAAAATAAGCTTAACTTCGTGAATAGTTTATTAAGACGTTAACAGATGGCGTAGTTTTCACTTCTGACGTGCAGTCCTACGAGTTTTTTTTTTTTTTTTTTTCACCAATTGAATTTGAAAAATTATTATTTTTTTGCATTTAATAGCCAAATTCTTGTGAAAAAATATTTTCTCAAGAAGGCGCCTTAGGCGCTGGCACAAATACTTATAAAAAATTGACGTTTTCGAGCATTATCTTTTTGGAAAACTCACTTATAGACCTTTCCATATTTCTCAATGGCTCTGACCCATAGACAAAGAGACTTGGCGGCCAAAGACACGGTGCCAACTATTTCCGGATCGAAGTCGGGTTTGGCGGTATATGTGCCGATTTTCTTCAATGTTTTGTCGGATATATTGTCCTTGTCGAAATCACGCAAACGGTCGAGAAAGTACTGATCGCCGAGTTGACGCTTGGCTTCGGCCCACGTCGGTTCTTTCTGGGATACAAATTATATTTATTATTATCAATACTAATAATAAATCTGTAAGGGTCGATCATGGAGTAATTTACTTTGTTTTCAGATATCGTGTTTATAGGCTCTATACATTATACTGAAACTAAATTGACCATTTTTAGAATTTTTCTCTATGTATGTATGTATGTATGTTCCTCCATAACTTAAACGAATTAACTGATATTCATGAAACTTTGTAGATAAACATTAAGACGTACGGGACACAAGATAGGCTACATTTTCTTTTTCAACGCGGACAAAGTCGCGGGCGCCAGCTAGTTTGAATATAAAGGCAGCAGACGAGTTGCTGTACCACTTCAAAATTGGTAGCGACTGTCGCCCATAAACACATTAAAGGTGACATAATGCTTTAAAAAAAAAAGAAAATATATGGCACACGTCCAAAAACTAAATTGTGCTGTTTATGGACCCAATACGGTATCGAATGCAACAGCAAACCGGTAGTTCCATCGCTTCCGTGATTCCTCTGACGATTAAATTTGAGATATTATGGTTCACTAAAGCCATTTAAGGAAAAACGCTCAAAACTTTTTACTTCACCTATTATTAACACAAGAGTATTAGCGATTTTCTAACCCGAAACCTTCAACTATTGAGGATTGAGATTGACAACAACTTATTAATTCAGAGAAACAGACGAAAATCATCAAGTAGAAATAATTATTTTTGTATCATACTTAAAAACTAGCTGGCGTCCGCGACTTCGTCCGCGTTGAAAAAGAAAAAAGTAGCCTATCTTGTGTCCCGTACGTCTAAATGTTTATCTACCAAGTTTCATGAAAATCAGTTGATTCGTTTAAGAGTTATGGAGGAACATACATACTTACATACTACATACATACAGAAAAAAATTCTAAAAATGGTCAATTTAGTTTCAGTATCATGTATAGAGCCTATAAACACGATATCTCTGAAAACAAAGTAACTTACTCCATGACCAACCTTTACAGATTTATTATTAGTATTGATGATGATATGTACCTACTAATCAGCTGAAAAAAAGTAAGAATATTACTTAAGCCCTACTAAACCCTTATTCTTAATCCCACTAAGGTCTTGCATTTACAAAAAACGGTAGCCCTTTCCATCAAGTGGACCGTCAGTCTGAAAGATATGAAAACAAATACAATTGTACCTGTAGTAATATGAGTACAGCTTCCAACACCATTTCGACTTTTTGCGGAGGTTTTGCGTAAGACTTCACTTCTGTGATATCCTTTTTGTTTAGAGCGTCTAAAGCCTGAAATTACATAAAAAAATTGTTTTTCAACTTCTACCTAAGTATACCTTAAGGTTTATGTTATTTTTCTACCTACAAAAAAAACTTTATTTCTGACATTAACTTTATAGAAACAAAAAGCTGGGCAGACAAATAACAATTCAAAAACTATGTTTAGAGTTTCTTAACACGAGCTTAAACTACAAAATCAATTATTTCTTCATCAATTAGGGTCTCCAAGAAACTGTTATGATCGTCATTATTAATTTAAATTTACTAGGGTTTCAGAAAAAAAAGCCAAGATGTAGATCCTGAGAAGAAACCCCTAAAGAAACTCAGGACGCTATTCTTTTTATCTTTAAAATATAAAATTACAACAAATGGGGTAAGTACCTACACTTAATTACAAGCATTAAGTTCGAAATAAAACACTCAATTTTTTTTCTTCTTGTATAGATTTTTTGGCTAAGTTTATCACCTTGACAGCCTCTTCGAGGGCCGGCATTGCACTGGCGAGGTCTCTCATCGCAGCTTCAGCCAACTTCTTGCACTGAACCTCCTCCTCTTGAGTCTTCTTACTCCTGGCGGCGACACTTCGTTGTTGCTCGTCAGCGTTGCGCTGTTTCTCATTAATCACGCCCATGTACTCTATACATTGCTCAGTGTATTCTGCCACTTGCACCTGATAGATAAAAAACACGTTTGGTCTAGTGGCTACCCTAGTTAACCCTAGCTGTTAACCAAACGGTCGCGGGTTCCTTGTACCTTTGTACCTGAGACATGGATGTTTTGTGTTTATAGTGTGTATGTATTTACTAAAAAAAAGTTATCTATGTAGTATATCAACTGTCTGGTATCCATAATAAAAGCATTAGTTGCTTACTTTGGAACTAGATGGTGCTGTATGGAATTTGTGTTATTTATTTATTTATTTATTTATGTCTCATAGGGATATCTGGAGGTTTTATAGAGTTATACAGTAAAACCTCTGGAGGTTCAATAGTTATATCATTTAGAATCTTTTCAAAATAAGAATTCAGCAAAGTAAGAGCAAACTAAATCTGCGTAATTCAGCAAACCAAGAGAAGCCAAGTCTCGATGTTTCCTATTCACCTGTAAAGTGTGAGAGAGACGAAGCGATCGTGCGGCCTGTAGTCGTCTTTTTTCTAAAATTTCGATTGGTCCTTCAAATTACTACAGACCTACAGGAAAGAGACAGATATTGGCCACACGAACGCTTTCTCTCTTTCTCGAGAGTCGTCAGTTGTCATGCGGGTATTGCTCAGTTCATTCTCTGTGTCTATGGTTTGGCCAAACCTCGCGTAGCTCTGGCAAAGAGATCTCATATTGTGGACATGTTGATGAAGTGGTGTTGAGGGCAAATACATAATTATGTGACCCCAATTATGCTATTTCAAATTTTCACACTGATGAATCTGAATATGCCGAATTAGGTAACAAAATCTAACATGGATATTACCTGGGCAACAGCCAATTCCTCCGACATTTGTCCAACTAGTTTAGTGGTCTCTTCTACTTTTCCAAGACCATTGCGTAACTTGTTCGCTTGCAGGGCTATTTCTATTCTTTTCGCTTTCAACATTCTGTCAGGAATTGAAGAATAATATGTATAGAATAAAAATAAATTAGTAATAACTAATAGTCTAGTAGAATAGAAAACTTAAAAAAAAAATGGTCATTTTATGTAAAACTCGGTTTGTAGGATGAGATGATAAGTGGCTACCGTCGCCTATCGTGAATGAAATATATAAAAGTGTAGTACTTTTGTAACTTGATAGTTTTGTAACAAGCTTGACAGGACATAATATTAAAAATTACAACTGGCATCCCTTGCTCATCTAAACATAGCAACATAAGTATAATTTTTTCGGTGATTTTTGAGTTGGTTACTGCTGCCAAACGTAAGCTACAACTTCGGAACTCATCAGGCCCTGCGACTACTACCTAAGTGAGGTTGGTCTTCCACTAAATACTTAGTACTAACTCCTTGTATCCGGAGACCAGCTCGAGGTAGTTGGTGGGCGTGACGTAATTGGTGCGTCGCATCTCCTGCCACATCTTCACAGAGTATTTGCCCACGGAAGAGTGTATGAGAGACATTATTGAGGCGACCGAAGCACGCAATATGTCTTCACGACTCTCCACAAGCGACTCCTTGCGTCTAATCTGCACCATTCGTCATGGTTACAATTATAATTATAATTAAACTAGCTGAAAATAGCGAAGCTGTCGCTGGGGCTCAGTCTTATATTAACTCCACTTTAAATGTGACGGCGGTTCTCGTTGGCGAGTTTGTTCTCCTCGCTTCCGGCAGATGGCGTCGTAAAAAAAAAAGCAAATTTTGTCGCGATCGAGATTATATTATTTCGAATAAAATTTCAAGTCAACCTTCGGCTAGTTTCGAGTTTTTGAATAACACAAAACATTAAAACAACATTTTAAAATAAAATAAACAAAGACAATTACATAGATCTAGATGGGCTGTGACCAACAGTACCTGTATTAGTAATAAGTACATACCCTCGGCCCAGTAATGGAAGCCAGGAGCTCGACTCCCTCGAGGAACTTGTAGGCGACTTCGAGCAAAGCTTCTCGAGGCCATTCGAGGAACCAATTCGTTGTCGTCGCGTTTATCAGAGCCGGGTACTGACGAATACGGTTCCTGGAGACACATTGGCATGTGTGTTCACTATTATTGAGCGGATACTGGCGATTTAACACACTTTGGAAATGGATTGACCGAATGAGTGCCTTTTTTTTGTCAGAGACGGTTTATATGAGCTCTATGATCAAAATGAGGCCTATGATGGAACGAGCTAGCCTAGAAGATGCCTATTCACTCCAACTTTGAAAAGATTTGGGTTATATGAGCTCGGAAAAACAGACGCCGGCAGATAGTTCCAAACCTTGGCGTTATGGAAGTTTGAAGCGCTCCTCTTTAAGAGCGAGGAGATCATGTTTGCCTTTTGAGAATAAAAAGCGGTAGCGGCCTCCAAAAATGCCGACCATTTCAATAGCCCATAACCTCCGTTCTAGTAGGGGAAATGCGCAAATACTAGTAGGGGATCGCGCATTAAGCACGGAGAAATATTTCATACTAGCTGGTGCCCACGACTTCGTCCGCGTTCCCTATAGCCTATAGCCTTCCTCGATAAATAGACTATCCAACACAAAAAGAATTTTTCAATTCAAACCAGTGTTCCTGAGATTAGCGCGTACAACCAAACAAACAACAAACAAACTTCTGATTTATATATTGGTATAGATTCTCTGTTGTTCAACGACTTGCCTACAGTCTTTCGTATCTTTCAGTGTTAAAAAATATTAGGTACTTAAACAAAAATAGTACAAAATTATCTTGGAAAAGACTTTTAGGAAGTCGTCGTTTTAGGAAGTTCTCGTTGTCATCCTGAGGGTTAAAAACTACGCTTGCTAGGAAGAGTTCAGAGAAAACAGCATTGAAGATTAAATTACCTAAAGTCTTCTCCGATTGGACTGAAGCAGAGAACGATGTGAAGGTTAGTCCTGACGCGGTCCACCAGGAACAGGTAGACCGCTTCAGCTGTCTGCATTATGTTTGCTGCCTTCATCGGTTTCTCCAGCGCTTGTTTTATCTGATTGAGGTGGAAAACTATGCATTGTTTAATGAAGAATTTACAAGAAATGGACAACGCAATTGCATTAAAAAAAATATATATACTATGGTCAGTTGCGTAGCTAGGTAACCAAGGGCCCTGGGGCAAATTAAACAATGGGGCCCCACTGCTATGTAAACTGATTAGGTTTTATCAAATAAAAATATACAAATACTTTAAAAATGCTAAGCTACTTAAGCTCTTTTTTGTGCACTGCAGGGCAGGTAATAAAAATATTAAACAGTAACAACATAAATTACAATTAATACTTGGTGCAGGTAAAAAATGTATAGTAACTAACGTCCTCGAACTCGTCGGGCTTAAATAGGTTGGCCACTTCGCCGCTACTGAGCAAGTTGTTGATGATCTCCGTGAAAGTCTCCTCGGCTATCTGAGTGTCGCAGAATATGAAAGTAGTCTGCTTCGCGTCTACGCCCGTCGTCGTGTACAGACCCTATAGTGTTTACAATCACAGTATTCATTCGTGAAAATCCGCTATTTGACTAATTTTAGAAAATCGTTTTAAATTATTCTTTATTACATAATAAGCACACTATATATTGTATTCTTTTTTCATTGATCAAAAAGGTAAACAAACAATTCACGATATAGAACTAAACAAACAATACGAACAAGTTCTAAATGAGTTAATCACTGAGTCAACTCTCTTTGATAATGCCTAATGTACAAATCTCATGTTTAAAACAGTCCAGTGACCATGGCGACGCTATATTTGTTTACGTTTTTGATCAATAGAAAAAGAATAGATCATACATTGATATTTCCGGGAGATCTACTATATTATTATTAAAAATCAATGTTAAAGTTTAAATTTCCAAAACCGCGCTGGTCTTTCATACGTGTGACGTCACACGCTAGTAAACAAACAGAACTGAATGATGACACAGAGAACTAATATTAAGTGAATAAACACTATTTATTACTCTATGTCTGATATGTTTACTAGCGTATGACGTCATCAGAGTTGCAACCAGTCACAGGGCGTATTGGCGCCAAGAAAAAATTTCAAAAATTATGATTTTTTTTCATATAATTTGCAAAAAATATACAGCTTAGCTTAAAATATAGTGACATGTTTTTTTTACGCTATTTTCTGATAGGATGACCACAATTTGTTGTATATTTTAAATCTTGTCAAATAGCCAATTGTATGACAATATTATAATAACAACAAAATCGTCAAATAACAGCACGATTGTGTTCTGTTTTGTTTCGGCGAGTGAGCAAGAGATCCCTTATCCTTTAAGCTCTGGTGTTGCCTGTGTTGTAGGTCGCCACATACCATCAAGTTGGACCATCAGCCTGTCCGTGACGACCTTTACAACGCATTTCAAAATTTTTTCCACCAAACGTTTTTCCAAATTCTATTGAATTTTCACCTTAAGATCCTCCTTGAAATCTTTGACGCCATACGTTTTAGTCACAACCACTTGAAAAGAATTACACTCGCATATGTAAGACGCCACGCGAGTCAAACTCTGACGGCCGGATCCTCCTAAATAATCGACCAATCGTTAAAAAAAGCATAACCAAAATGTAATATCTTCGAGATGCTCTCATATGTGCTATAAATCTATGAAAAAAATCAGTGATAGCCGAAGAAAAAAAAAACATTTTTGGTATATTTTCTTAGGTCTTCTTAGCTCCTTAGGTCTTCTAATCTCCCTAACTCTGTTTTAATTTTAATTTTAATTTTACCAAAAAAAGTTATACTTACAAACATTTTTATGTGAAACTAAATTCTTATACAATTTTTGTCTGAAACTTATTTTTTGTAACAGCATTTTTGTAAATTCCTTTCCATTCCTTTTAAAAGTTGGCTTCGAAAATTTCTTTCACCCATCAATATTAAATGTGTTTTACAAACTTATATCAAAAATTACCCTAAGGATGTCAAATTTTGATTTATTAGTAAATTGATTCCTGGTCTATATTCCCAATATACACATGTTCTTCCACTAAAAGGTGGGTGTTACCTTTGTCCTATATACTTATTATAATATCTACTAATATTATAAAGAGAGAAGATTTGTATTTTTGTATGTTTGTGATGAATAAACTCAAAAACTACCGAATCGATTCTAAAAATTATTTCACCTTCAAATAGCTACATTATCATCGAGTGACATAGGCTACATTTTATAAAGTTACGCGGACCTAAGTCGCGTGCAACAGCTAGTATAATAAAAGCACAAAAAAACTGACCGATTCCAACGCACAACATATGTCCACGAGGCTGAGAAACGACTCGCACGATCCTCACAATGTGCTCGATGGCGTCCTTGAACAGAACCAGATCCATCTTCACTACGCCCGGGCAACTGTTGTACTCTTCCATTTGATTCGCAATATATCTGTCAAAAACAATACACACATTTTTTAAAAATGACACCATCAGAATCATAAACATTTTGAGTAACTTTTAGGTGTGAAAATTTCTTTGAGAGAGATTAGACAATTAGTCGTTGTGAGAATTTCATACGTTTGCTCGATGAGTATAAACCTCTCTCAGATATATAAATCTTGTATAAAATGTGTAAGAGTTTTAAGAAACGAAATGATAGCGCGTTATAACCACGATAAGGTCCCTTCGGCCGCGTACGTAACCAGTTACGATCGACTACTTTTTCGGCCTTGTACGAGACCAGTTGCGATCGAAAACTATTTTGTTCTTATACGAAACAAGTTACGATCGAAGTTTCTTAGTCCCTGTATGTCAAGATAAAGTCGCGAGAAAAAAAATGCGATTTATTTTTCACGGCTCCATCTGCGAAAGCGAGCAGAACTAACTCGCCAACGAGAACCGCTGTCACATTTAAAGTGGAAGTTAGCCTTTGTTATGGCAGCCGAGTTAATATAAGACTGAGACACAGCGAAGCGTGCAAGGGTTCAACTACATAGTTAGTTATAGAAAAACCTGTCACCTTCTGAGGGCGTTGGGGTCATTTAGATCATCGTATACTTCGAATGGGTTGAGGAAATGTCCAAATATCGGCGCAGTCTTTGTGGGGCAAACCGCGTGGAAGGTCAACTCAAAGTGTTTGCCCAACATATCGCCCATTTGTCCCATGAACCAATCCCGATCTCTGAAACAACACAATCGTCCAAGTAATCAGTAAACTGCTGTCAACTTTAAAAGGTTTTTTTTTTTTAAGTTTTCCCCAAGGGTTACGCCACCCCCGCAGGCCGTTTATTGTAAGTAAAATTACAATTTTGAATTAATTTTAAATGAAAAATAAAATTACAATTTTGAATTAATTTTAAATGAAAAATAAAATTACAGTTTTTTTTCATACATTACAATCACAAAAAATTTTAATTTCAAAATATCTGGCGGTTTGGGGGATTAAAGCCTCTACCACCGACATAATCCGAGACTTTGAGAACTTTAAGGGTTAGTTGTACTTGTAGCAATTCGCTAAGCTAAAAATTAGGCAATCTATTTAAAAAAAAAAACTTGGAACGCACTTTTCGTCTATTAGGCGGTCGCTAAAAACTCGAAAACATTCGCAGATCCAAAGTCGAAGGAACCGCGGCTTAGTGTTCTGATAGTCTTTGTTGCTGCGCAGGAGACCCTGAAAACATTTAAAGAAAATCTTAATTATAAAAAAAAAACACTACATATTATAAAACAAGACCTCCGCCGCGTCTGTC
Source organism: Synanthedon formicaeformis (assembly GCA_945859745.1). Taxonomy (NCBI): domain Eukaryota; kingdom Metazoa; phylum Arthropoda; class Insecta; order Lepidoptera; family Sesiidae; genus Synanthedon; species Synanthedon formicaeformis. The sequence continues at coordinate 1,002,390 of OX243960.1, read as the reverse complement.
TGTTCGCGATAAACTCCAAAAAATACTAATTTAACCAATGGATAGTGTGGTTCTCGAGGCAGGTTTTAGTGTATAATTTACAAAGTTACGCGGGCGAAGTCGCGGACACCAGCTAGTATAAACAATATAATTGATTGTAATGAACGTGTTTTACCTGAAATATCTTCGAAATGTCACGTAAATTGAACTGGTAGTGCATTTTGCTTGGCGTCGGCAACAATTTGGCCACAATGTTGTTGAACATATCAATAGTGGCGACCAGAACCACTTTACCTGATTTTAAAACGTTTACGTTATAGCAAAAACAGTATGGTAAATATTTATATCAATTATATTAAAGTAAACGTGAAAACAAACGTAAATTAGATTCAGTTTTCGCCATTAAAAAAAAAACTCATTTTGGTCACAAAATAATCTGCATAAAACTTTAGTCATTATTGCGAAAACAGGATCTCTAATTAAAGTTTGTCTAAATTTGTTCTTTAAAAAATGAAATAAATTTTCGGGTTCTCGAAAAAAAAAACAACAGAATTGATAATGTTGACATTTTTTACATAAGGTCCGCTACAGGTGGACCGGACCGACTTTAACACAAGAAAAACCATAGGTACAAATAATAATAAATAATATAGAGGTATAATATTGGGCTACTGCGTGTGCGCCGGTTTCGACCTTAGTGGGATAGAAGATAGGGTCTTAGGATGGGATAAGGAAGTGCTGTTGCTGCTGCTGCCACAATCGTAATTTACGCGTACAATAAATGAGATACAATTAAATATATCCCATTTTTCGGTCAATTTCAACATTTTCCCAAGAATTTTTAACATTTTCCTAAGCAATTTCAAAATTTTCCTAAGCAAATTCAACATTTTCCTAAGCAAATTCAACATTTTCCTAAACAATTTCAACATTTTCCTAAGCAATTTCAACATTTTCCTAAACAATTTCAACATTTTCCTAAGCAACTTACACATTTTCCTAAGCAATTTCAACCTTTTCCTAAGCAATTTCAACATTTTCCTAAGCAAATTACACATTTTCCTAAACAAATTCCCAAGCAAAAGTTTGAAGATGCTTGGGAAAATGTTGAAATGGACCGAAAAATAGTATAATAATAAATAAGATACAAATAAATATATTAATAAATGAGATATACATACAAGTTACTCGTATATAATTAAAATAGATTCTAACCAACTGTCTTGGTTTCCTCGTCGAATTCCATCAGGTGCTGACTGAGCATGGTGCCAAAGATTTTGATGAGTTGCTGATGGGTGGGGGAGGGTAGGAAGAAGGGGTGGAAGCAGGATAACAATCGGGGCGGTAGGGGAGAACGGGCTCCTCCTGGAGGACCTGCGGCTGCGCATAGAACCATGTCCTGCAATTTTCACCTACATTTATAGATGATTTATTTATGAGGACACGTTTGGTCTAGTGGTTAGTAACCCTAGCTGTTAAACAAACGGTCGCGGGTTCGAAACCCACTAGGGGCGAATGTTTATTTGTTACCTGAGTCGAATGTTTTGTATTTATAATTTGTATGTATTTACAAAAAAAAGTAATCTATGTAGTATATCAAATGTGTGGTATCCATAATACAAACATTAGTTGTTTAATGTGGAACTAGATGGTGCTGTGTGGAATGTGTGAAGATATTATTAGATAAACTAAAGAACACGGCTTCCACGTCCACCTTTGGGTATCTTTTTAGGGTGTTCTTAAATTTGTTTTAGTCTCTGTTGAACCACAGATAAGAAAAATAAAATTGTTGGGGCGTAATGATAATGTTAGAAACGAATTAACCTAAAGAAAAAAACTGTCAGTCCATAAAACAAGATATAGAATCCGCTGCTTAAAAACAAAAGTGCCACAAATCAAAATTACACTTTTTACAGAAGCTAATCGATAAAAAAAAAATTTTTTTGTCTATTTTTTTCTTATTAGATATATATATATCAAATATATGCATATTATACATCGTTAGAAGCGTATTTTTAAGTAGCATTGAATGTTTTAAGTACTTTTATAATAAACTGAATACTAAAAGAGATATAAGCATATAAGTTACTTTTGAATATATAAAAAATGATCAAAATATACTAAATATGGAATAAAACAACCATATAAATCTTTTTGCAACATACAATATGTAGGATTGTGATTGTATTTTTGCAATAAAAACATTTTGGGATTTTTTTTTTGTTTTATGGCCCTTTAGTTTTTAAGCAGCGACATGTTTAATTGAGTTGTTTTTTTTTTTTTTTATCAAAAGTCAGTCTTAATTTTCCCATTAAACAAGAGAAACGATAAAGTACCCTCATTGGTAACAATAATACAACACAGAAGGTGGCAAGGTGTCAAAGAATGTTCAAAGAAAACACCTTAACATTCTTCCTCCACTGTTTTTGCCTGTCAAACCAATAGCCATAGTGTAGCCACAGCCTTAGCAACTCCAACGGTGGCTGCGACCCATACTCGTCTCGCACTGGCATGTTTATGTCGTCTATGAACGTTATCATCTTCTTGCCTAAACATTATTTCAAAATCTAGTTCAAAATCACAGACAAGAGAATAACTTGTGAACATGGAATCGGAACCAACTTTCAAAAGTTACTTTCCAAAGTCGACCCAGCCGGTGATCGAACCCACGAACACCGAGACAGAGACGAGCTCGTCAATAGAACGAAGCACAATGGATATGGAAGGAATTGAAGTATCTAAGTAAATTTTTGTCCCTTCAGAGCAAAATGTACAAAAAGCAAAATGTGCAAAACGCAAAATGTATAAAAGTCTAAATTCACACACACAAAATGCGATATAGTAATTTCCTTATTTTCAAGCTTTTCCAAAATTTTCTTGTAGATATATTTTTTTTGAAGCAACATCGCGTCTTCATCTATTTCATCTTGCTGTATACTACTACATACTAGGTACTCTATAAACTAAAATTAGTAAATAATCATCATCAATACTAATAATAAATCTGTAATGTGTAGGTATTGCATGTATGTATATATGTTCCTCCATAACTCTTAAACGAATCAACTGATTTTCATGAAACTTGGTAGATAAACATATAGACGTACGGGACATAGGATAGGCTACTTTTTTTTCTTTTTCAACGCGGACGAAGTCGCGGGCGCCAGTTAGTAAAAAATAAAATTAAAATAAAACTTTTCCACCTAGAAATGTATGTTGTCAAACTTAGTATGATCTGTCAATTATAGTTATGAATAAAACTTTTGCGATTTGTGTGAATTTAGCCTTTTTGTACATTTTGCGTTTTGTACATTCTGCGTGTGGTCTTCATTATGCGTATTGTACATTTTGAGTGTGGTGCTCATTTTGCCTTTTTGTACATTTTGTTCTGAAGGGATTTTTGTTTTGCTGTAAACTGGTACAGACTAGAGTTATAGCAAAACACTTTCTATTTTCTCGTTTGCATAATATGTTTATTTAGAACGCAATAAATATAAAAGAATAATTTGTGATTTTTTTATGAGAGTCAATAGTACCTCCTGCGGGAACATAGTTCCCCTTGGTTCGCTTCTCGAGTCGCGCCTCGATTATGTCTTGCACGTTAGCAGCCGTCGTCTGAGCGGACATGTTGATCACCTGAGTGCTGTACCTGTTTTGACAAATATTAAGTCAGTCATCTACGAGTACCATAAACTGGACCGTCAGTCATCTACGAGTACCATAAACTGGACCGTCAGTCATCTACGAGTACCATAAACTGGACCGTCAGTCATCCTGGCTGGCGACATTAAGGCCTTGTTCAGATGAGACGAATTACGCGCGAGTGTATACGCGCGAGACTATTCTTGATTGCGTTCACAAAACGCGAAACACGCGCGAGTGACATGGGCCGGCTTCTAATGAAATAATGTAATCTGGACGTGTACTCGCCCTTGCGTTCGCGCGATTACTGAACGCAACAAGGAGCTCAGAGTATCTCGACTCGCGCGCACTACGCGCGAGCAACGCGCGAGTCGAGATTCCGGCGAATGACATGCGTATCACGTCACGCGCGAAGAATTGCCCCCGCGCGTATCATGTGATCGCGATAATTGTTCGCCGTGTATCTCGCTTACGCGCGAGTCAATACGTGCGTATGTCCTCGCGCGTAATTCGACTCATCTGAACAAGCTCTAAGATAAAAAAAAAGTAATCACTGGCATTATTTCACACCTGCTCGAATCGAGGCTGCCAAGGGTGCCCTGGATGAGGAAGGTCTTCCCGGTGCCGGTGGGCCCTCCCACCAGCACACCGTATCCCGCCCGCAACATGTCCTGGGATATCATTTGCACGCGGATGAACTCCACCGTCGGCACCAGGATCGTGTGGAACCCGAGTCTGGAATTTATTGTGTTCCGAAATTGTAAAATAAAAATCTGGTAGATCGGTACTCAGTATAACATTTTTGTTCGTGAACCGACTGGAATAAAACATATACACCAGTGAAAGCTGCATTCAAATAGATAGATTAAGCAATTTTTGAGATAAGCGTGCACATACACAAATGGACAAAAAAATCTAAGATTTATTTTTTATCTCGATACAATTTTTTTTTTATTTAATATACAGATCAGATACGTGACCTTTATGATTTTAATATTTATTATAGATTATAATGGTTTTGTGTGCGCTGCGCTTGCCGGTCCATTCCCTCCACTCGTGATTACTCCATAGCTAAATTATTTAAGTAACTCCAAGTTACATGAGTGTTTGTTTCCTGAATAAAGAGAAGTGAATACTGACGCAGGGTTGTAGCGCCAGTTGTCCGGCAGGCGGTCGTCCCAGGGCTTGAAGGCGCGCAGTCGCTCGTCCACGTAGTAGTCGTAGACGGTGTCCTTGAGGGGGAAGATGCCCTCGTGCTCTCGCACCCAGTTGTCCAGCTTCGCTCGGGACGCGTCTTGCAGTGTGGCGCACACCGACCATATCAACCTGCCCCAATCATAACTAAGGATACGCGCAGCGGAACATTTTACACAAACTTACTTCTTATAGACAAACTGTAGCGCCATCTGTTAGAAAACACTCGTCGTCAACGCGGTGACTAAGCTGTCATTGGTGTCACTTTCCGATTTTGACACCAACGCGTCGAAGCTATTTAGGTACAAGGAGAGTTAGCCTTACGCAGTAATATAGTAAGTCAATGACCTGCCCACCAAACACTCAATACCCGACTGTACCACGTACAGACGCTTCATATATCAGACAGACCCTTTCGTTATATAAAACATTAGCTGGTACTCGCGACTTCGTCCGCCCGACATCTTTATTGCTGTGATGACGGTGGCGCCTTCACCCGATTCTTTGGAGTTTACTCCTAGAATCTATTTTCATATAAGGCAACCGGTATGGAAATTTTATGAGTATTCAAAATTTATGATTGAAAATTGAAAATTCGTGATTGAAAATTCAAAATTCAAATTCAAAATTCAAATTCAAAATTCAAATTCAAGTTCAAAATACAAATTCAAAATTGAAATTCAAAATTCAAATTCAAAATTCAAATTCAAAATTCAAATTCAAAATTCAAATTCAAAATTCAAATTCAAAATTCAAATTTCAAAATTCAAATTTCAAAATTGAAATTCAAAATTCAATTTCAAAATCAAATTCAAAATTATATTATTAAGGAGTAAACCCCAGTCGTGCATCGGACGACGTATTTTTTGAAATATAATATGTTTTGACTTATGTTTTCCAAACTTCAGGAGACAAAATGTTTTCTTTAGAGGTTTTGTTTAGTGTGTAAACCAAATAAACACCTTTTAACTTACGCAAACAAAAATCTCATCTTGGAAAAGTTATCGTTATCCTCTTCGTCTGGACCTGGCGGCCCAGGCGCAGGCAGGAGTCCCAGCAGCCTACACATGGATCGAACCCCGGTCAGCTCCTGGCCCTTCACCGAGTCTCCCTCGCGCAGGTGGACCCGCTTCAGCTCCAGCACCGGGGGCAGGATGTTCTGGAAGTGCCTGCGCAGCATCTCCCTGTACTCCAGGTCCTCGACCGTCTCCAGCCAAGAGTTTACGTACGGCCACACGCCCCAGTCCTTGTAGTCGTTGTACACCATCCCGTTGCGGGACACGGTGGCAGGCGAAGCCACTGCCAGGTCGAGCGTTTCAATTAGCAATGACACCTGACATTTAAATGTATACTTGTAATACGCCAGCTAGCCTAACAGATTTGAAATAAAATAAAACATCAGTTCTAGTTTAAATGAAAGAAAATATACTGATGTTGCACCAGCACTGGCTGGTTGAAATATAATAAAACATCAGTGCTTGTTCAAATGAAAGAAAACATCAGTGCTGGTTGAAATGAAAGAAAACATCAGTGCTGGTTGAAATGAAAGAAAACATCAGTGCTGGTTGAAATGAAAGAAAACATCAGTGCTGGTTGAAATGAAAGAAAACATCAGTGCTTGTTCAAATAAAAGTAAATATCAGTGCTGGTTGAAATGAAAGTAAACATCAGTGCCTGTTCAAATAAAAGTAAACATCAGTGCTGGTTGAAATGAAAGTAAACATCAGTGCTTGTTCAAATAAAAGTAAATATCAGTGCTTGTTCAATTAAAAGTAAATATCAGTGCTGATTGAAATGAAAGTAAACATCAGTGCTTGTTCAAATAAAAGTAAATATCAGTGCTGGTTGAAATGAAAGAAAACATCAGTGCTTGTTCAAATAAAAGTAAATATCAGTGCTTGTTCAATTAAAAGTAAATATCAGTGCTGATTGAAATGAAAGTAAACATCAGTGCTTGTTCAAATAAAAGTAAACATCAGTGCTTGTTAAAATGAAAGTAAACATCATTGCTTGTTCAAATAAAAGTAAACATCAGTGCTTGCTGAAATGAAAGTAAACATCAGTGCTTGTTCAAATAAAAGTAAACATCAGTGCTTGCTGAAATGAAAGTAAACATCAGTGCTTGTTCAAATAAAAGTAAACATCAGTGCTTGCTGAAATGAAAGTAAACATCAGTGCTTGTTCAAATAAAAGTAAACATCAGTGCTTGCTGAAATGAAAGTAAACATCAGTGCTTGTTCAAATAAAAGTGAAGTGAACTAGCTGGTTGAAATGAAAGAAAACATTAGTTTAGAATTTTCAAAGAGAGGTCAATGACAGGCAAGCATAGGTGTTAAAGAGGTACAACCGCTTTCACAAAATAACGATCATTTTTAGTTACTGAGATTGTATTAAAATACTTTTGCAATTGAGATATACAATATAAGACAAAATGAAACGATAAGGACCTGCGCAGGCATCGAAATCCGTTCGCTGTTCACCAAAGTGAGCAGTTTGTTGTCGTCCATTACAGAGTTCAGATTTTCAATCCAAATGGCGTCCACGGGCCCGTCGAATATTATCCATTTTTGGTCAGGAGATTCGTCTGCAAATGAACCAAATAGACAAATTAGTGCAGGAATATTTGCACTGCTTACACCCTTCTTACTAACATACTAGCTGTTGCACGCGACTTCGGTCCGCGTAACTTCATAAAATATAGCCTATGGTACACGCTGATAATGTAGCTTATTCTATATTATGTGAAATAATTTTTAAAATCGGTTCAGTGGTTTTTGAGTGGTTCATTCGGTGGTTCATTCGTTGCAAACAAAAAATAAAAAAATACAAATCTTTGTACAAGATTCGCAAAATACCAGAAGTACAGTTCCGTTCAAATCGAACAAAAACTTTTAATCCTTGACAAGTGTTCCTCGTGATGGAGGAGAGGACGCCATCCTTCCACTCGTACTCATTATAAACATACAAATATTCTCACAAGTATAGACAGACAGCTCACCCTGACAAGTGTTCCTTATTGTGGAGGAGAGGACGCCATCCTTCCACTCGCCGGTAGAGTAGTTTTTGAGTGTACTCATTATAAACATACAAATATTCTCACAAGTATAGATAGACAGCTCACCCTGACAAGTGTTCCTTATTGTGGAGGAGAGGACGCCATACTTTCACTTGCCGGTGAAGTAGTTTTTGAGTGTATTCATTACAAACATACAAATCTTCTAAAATTATATTATTAGTATAGACAATCAACCTGACAAGTGTTCCTTATTGTGAAGGAGAGGACGCCATACTTTCACTCGCCGGTGAAATAGTTTTTGAGTGTATTAATTACAAACATACAAATCTTCTCACTTTATAATATTAGTATAGACAATCAACCTGACAAGTGTTCCTCATGATGGAGGAGAGGACGCCATAATTCCACTCGCCGGTGGAGTAGTTTTTGAGTGTACTCATATACAAATGTTCTCACAAGTATAGATAGACAGCTCACCCTGACAAGTGTTCCTCATGATGGAGGAGAGGACGCCGTCCTTCCACTCGCCGGTGGCCAGATTGTACTCGCCGTAGAGCTCGCCCAGGGTGAGGGCCTTGGGGTTTATGGGGTAGACCTGCACGTTCTCGAAGCCAGCCACCTTCTCCCTGTGCAACCGGCCAAGGGTCGCCGCCAACATCTTCCACGACACCGACTTGGCCGTGTTCGTGTCTCCAAGGAGGATGCTCGAGTGACGCGAATTCTGAAAGTTAGATATTTCAAACTAGCAGCAACTTGGTGAAAGAATCCTATAGTTTAATCCAAGTATCATATCAATACATCAGCAAACATCAGCAAACGCACAGACAAACAGACTAAAACAATTCAAAAAACATTTTTTTGTCCTCGGTAACATAATGTTAGCACACTCTACTTCAGGTACTTACATTAATTAAACCACTATGTTTAGTCCAAATACTTTTATCGTCCGACCGATATATCAGACCTACAGTTCCAATTGAAGACGTGAGTGGATGAAGGTGGTATGTCGCATAATTCCAATTTTGAATAAATCGAGGTTAAAGTTTTACTTTTAATTTTTGAGAAGTCGCCACGGAACCTGTTTTTGTACTAAATTATGATGCAAAGTTGTGTAAACAACCTAAAATATTAATGGTATGATAGCAATTAAACACTTTCTATTATTTAATTTAAAAAAAAATGAACATAGCTCTGTCTTCCATTAACAAAAGTAAACTTTTCTGCACTCTTTGCTTTTTAAAATTAACTGTACATAACACCTTTTTCAACTTTTTATTTTCCAAAAATGTCTAAAATCGAAGATCTTAAGGTCTGCAATCATTCATATGGACATATTACCTTCATCAACGCAAAAAAAAAAACGAAAAAACCCAAAAATGCGACAACACCTTCATCCACTCACGTCTTCAATTATAAGGTGCGTTTCAAGCCATCGTATGTTCCCATACTATTCGCATCTATTTTATGTAATTACCGCTCATCCGTTTATCAGGGATTTCGGCCGAAAAAATTGCATGGAAATTACATTTTAAAACGTATTTCGTAAAAGAACCATATCAATTTTAATTGAGCTACAATCTAACGTGTCTTCCGGTTTATTCTGTATTGTGAATACAAACCTTTGTCTCGTAGGTCTGTATGACCTTGTGGAGGGCAGACTTGACTGGCTGGAGGCCGGCGATGCGCATTTCTGCTGAAATGGCCGCCTCCAGCATCGCGTAGTCCAGCGTCGGCACTTGTGCTTCCGGGAAGATGTCCTGCATTATTCCGTCAAAGAGGGGCACGTCCTTCGCAGTAAGCCTCGCCACGTTCATGTCGCGCATCGCGAGGATCGCAATCTGCGAACTCCTCAACACTGATTTTGGGTTTCTTTGGTCTAGTGGCTGGTAATGCACTAATAGCCCCAAAATTAGGACCAACAAATGTGGCTATTGGCTACCGTCGCCTATAACACAAGCAACGACACAGCCATGTGATATATGGGATTATATAGGGAAGGATAGAGTAAGTGTTATTTGGTAAAAAAATTCGATTTTAGGTTTTTACGCTGATTGTACGACCACACGTTTGGTCTAGTGACTAGTAACCCTAACTGCTAACGAAACGGTCGCGGGTTCGAATCCCGCTAGGGGCAATTTTTATCTTTGTATTTGAGTCATGGATGTTTAGTATTTATAATATGTGTGTATTTACAAAAAAAAAATCTATGTACTATATCAACTGTCTGGTGTTCATAATACAAGTATTAGTTGCTTAGTGGTGTGGAACTAGATGGTGCTGTGTGGAATGTGTGAAGATATTTATTTATATATAACAATATACACAAATTATCAGATTTTTTTTTCATTTTTTTTTAATCTGCAATCGCCTATTTAGCCTTACAACAGATGTGTTCCCAAGTTTCGCACTTGCAGGAAGCATTCCTGTGAATGACACTCCGATAATATGATAGGACCTTATATAACAATACATATACACAAAATATCTGATAAATAATCACCTCCTGCTCCGGTATATTTGGATAGGCGCGCCTTTTGACGCCTGCGTAACGCAGCAGAGCGACCATTGACCGCAGCCCAAAGTCATAGTGGTCTTGCTTCGACAGCTGCTGCATCGCCAGCTGGTACAGCGTGAACACCTGGAAACGAATCCTCTTCATCACTCACAAGCAGGTGTGATGTGCACGTATATCAATACTAATAATAAATCTGTAAGGGTTGGTCATGGAGTAAGTTACTTTGTTTTCAGAGATATCGTGATTATAGAGGCTCTATACATGTTACTGAAACTAAATTGACCATTTTTAGAATTTTTTTGTATGTATGTATGTATGTATTTGTTCTTTCAACGTGGACGAAGTACGAACGTAGCACCAGCTAGTCTTAAATAAATTTAATTATAAATTATAAATGAATTTTAAATAGAGTCTATTATAGGCAATGTGTGGAATTTATTTATTTTATTTATTAACCTTTTTCGCAATTAATTTGTATGCAGTGAATCCGTCAGAGAACAGAGTGTTCTCCGCTATGATCAGCGAATCAGGAACACACATGGCTATCGGTCTGAACATCGATTTCAGGTTATCTGGCAACTCTGTTCTCCCAGCGTAACTGGAAATTGTCAACATTGATTTCTCAATGTTTCTCCAAGAAACACTTATCATCGTCATCTGAGACGATCCTGAGAAGTAAGGAAACTCGGAATACCATTATTTTTGTCATCTTTAAATTAATAAAATAACAACAATTACACAAAATACAATACTAAACATAGTATGAGCTCCGAATCGCTTAAATCCAGGCTTCATTGTCGCTTAAATACCTAATCAAAGATTTTATAATAGAATTTCCAAAGGTAGGCTTTTCAAAACTCATGAATTATGGATACATGAATTCGCATGGATGCATTTTTATAATTAAAAAAAAAAAAGGCTTACCCCGGATTCATTGTGATAAATATTCCACAGTTGGCGTCCAATTTGATTTCTTGTCCTTCGAAAATGAACTTCTTTTGGAAGAGAGAAAGCGCTAAAAGCACTGCTAGGATTTGTTGTGCCACTACCGATAGCACTTCGATGTTTATTCTATTGAACTCATCGAAGCAGCCCCAACAACCGCTCTGTGCAATACCTGTCAATTTTTTATAAGTATATTGAACCTCGGAGTCTTTTAAATACAATTATCTCTTTAATGTAGGGCGAGCAGGGGTTAATTCGAAAGATTTTAGCGTAGAGGTCAAACTCCTCGTTTTTTTTTTTTTTGAGGTGGAGCCCACAAATGTGCGGACCTCATAGACCGCCATAAGTGCCCATAAAGTGTCGGCGAGAGGAAACACCGTGGATTTTTAGTGGGTAGAAAGAAGTCACACAGCCCACATACCCCACTGATATCCTCCATGCTCGGTGGGGATGTGGTTCTCAGATTTTTCCACACAAAAAAAGAGGGGGGAAATCGTGACAGGTCACAGATATCGTGTCACAACGTTTCTACGACCCTGCCAAAAGTCGTTGGGTTTTAGCCAACACGAGTCCGGTATCTATTAGGATTTCCGAATGTTAAAAAACCTGGGCACATTGCGTTTTGCAGTCTTTTCGGCAGAAGAAATTGTGAAATAAAACAAAATAAGACAAATTTTAGGGACCTTGTTTTCTGTGAAGAAATACATATTATATATATCCTTGTGATCAGATAATACCTGAATAACATTTAGCCATCGACTTGTAGTCCAAGCCATCCGAGCAGTTGGTGACGACCACCCATCTGGCCAACGCTCTCCCGAGGTCTTTGGTGGTTTCCGTTTTGCCTGTTCCAGCAGGACCCTGAGGGCTACCGCCGCGGAATAAGTGCAGGGCTGTTGTTAGGGTTATGTAACATCTGAAATTATTTTTCAAACGCAACTTTAGTGAGATCAGCTCAGAACATAACATAGTTGATGTTAACATAGTTAACCTTATGATCAATTTTATTAAGACTATATTAGTATACGGACTGACGATGGTAGTGAAATGCTGATGTTAGTAAGGAAATCATACCTCACATACAAATCTTCAATCCTTCTTCAACAGTACTTGATAAAAATAACACATGATAATTTTATCGACTGTTATTAAATGATTGCCAATTTGGACGAAAAAATTTGCTAAAATACTATCTACGAGAAATCTAGTGTTCCTTAGAAAGTGCTGGCAATCTGCAGTGAGCTAACATGGTAGCCCGCACCATACCATACCTAAGGAGTTGTGGGACGTATTATGTGGTATTATGTTTCATCTATACCTACTAATATTACAAAGAGAGAAGATTTGTGTTTTTGTATGTTTGTAATGAATAAACTCAAAAACGACTGGACCGAATTTAAAAATTCTTTGAACTGTAGAAAGCTAAGTTATCAGCGAGTAACATAGGTTATATTTTATAAAGTTACGCGGGCGAAGTCGCTTGCAACAGCTAGGTTAAGTCTGTAATAAAAACACACCTATCCGTGAGCGGTGTAATGACGAGTCTTCCAGAGTTTCCGATGTACTCATACGTGTATACAAAACTGGTGTTGGTCTGGCGAATGTAGCAGTCTTCACGCTCGCGGTCCCAGTAGAACTTCAACTGGGAGAACCATTCGAATGCCGTCACACTCATGCACCCTGTTAACATTTATTAACGTAATTGGATTCACTCAGAATCCAAAGTACGTTTTTTTTAACAAACGTATACCTACCAAAAATTTTCACTGCATTGCTACCATCAAGTGGACCGTCAGCCTGTCTGCTAACATAACATAAAAAAAATCCCCATGATGATACAATACTAACCCATTTTATACATCCTGTCTACTGTATCCCTCGAGTGTATCTCTATAACGCACAGCGCGTTCACTTTGCATCTCAAAATCTTGCCAATCTCCTTCCTGGACATCATTTGCAATGTGGACAGTATTTCGTTTTGCTTCTTCCGCAACTTCTTCAGAGGTTTCTTCTCGCCCATTATCTCGCAACGGCACAGGTGGCGGGTACAATCAGATGTCCATTGAATCTATTTATCGTTAAAATAACTAGACACATTTTTTCTGATGGAGTATTGATTTTAATTATCGTCTCCCTTGATACCAGCGTGTAAGTGTTTTGCAACTTTTACGTCAACTATTCAAATTCCTTAAATATGATTTATACTGTTTGTTATTTAAACAGGTCAAAAATATTTGTTAAAAACGCCTACCACACAGTGTCTTCGTGGGCAGACGCACAATTGCCAGTTGGTTGACCAATGCGCAGGCGCATGGTTTAAGAGGATATGTTCATTGTCCTATCAATCGAACCAAAATAAACAGTCGGACCACGCGGTATACTTAAAAGTCATTTTTGAGTATCTCCAATGATTGACTTTTTTTGTAGGTTATACGAAAGCTAGGAAACAATCAAACTACAGATGTAACATTTGGTCAATGATTGCTTGAAGATATCTATAATTCAAAGATGTTTTAGTACTAGCCCTAGTCCCAAAGGTAGAAAATAAAAATGCAAGCCGTTCTGACCTTGCTACACGTGATTCCCAGCTGTCCGGGATAATCATTGATCCACTGTTCTCTCTGGTAACGACATTTCCTCAGTGCTGCTCGAGTTGCGATTAAATTCTATAAATACATTTTTATTTTACAACTTCACACACATATCGAGTAATCTCTAGCTAGACATAATATGACGCCCAGATGACGAATATTTCTATATTTATTTAACCCTTTATTTAATCCATTTGACCGAGTAAAAGGCGGGATAACCTGGCTAGGCAACCGGTTGGAAGAGGCTAAAATGACCTTGGGGCTTAAATTACCCCTAAAAGGCTTAAATGCAGAAGGCAAGGGTAAACCACTGCATATCTTTTTCCCCATGAAAGTCATCATGAAGGTTAGGTACCTGAAATGATGACCACGACCTGTCTCTGTCAAGAGTGAAAACGACGAAGAAGAATTTAATTCTTCTTAATTAAGAAAGAAGAAAGAATAAGAATTAATTAAGGATTGTGATTGTATTTTTGCAATTAAAAACATTTTTGGGAATTGTGGTACTTTTGAATTTAAGCAGCCGATGTGTAAATTTATTTACAGTATCAGAAGTAATGGGTTTAAAAACTCAAGTTTTTACCTCTCTTAGAACAATTCTCATGGTATGCTCGAGCCCAAGCAACCACACTTCGGCAGGTCCATCGAGTAACAAATTCTGCTTCCACGATATACATTCACCGTCTTCTGATATCATTGCTTTGGCAATCGGAAGACCGAGAGCGTTCTGAAATAGCATATACCACTCAAATCTGTATTAACTTCCATGACAAAAGATATCTATAAGCCTTCATAGGGTACGTCAATACTAATATTATAGAGATTTGTATTTTTGTTTTTAATGAATAAACTAAAAAAATACTGGTCCAATTTTAAAAGTTCTTTCACCTATAGAAAGTTACATTATCAGTGAGTAACATAGCGATACCTTAATTCGCAAAACGAATAACTCCACTTTTAGTTGAAAATGACTTTTTGATACGGTAGAAACTTAATGACAGAATTTAATTTTTAAAAGGTCTATCGGTTAATACGAGCCATAATTTCCAATGTAAAATTGTCTTTTTTCTTTTCTCGTGATACAAAAAAAAAAAAATTATAACGTTTTTAGTCTCCCCTGTAAAGTTTGGCTCAGAGGAGTTATTTAGTTTGCGAATTAAGGTATCGATAGGCTTCCTTACATATAAAACAAACTCAAAAACTACTGCACCAATTTTCATGCTGTTTTCACCAATGCATAGAGTTGTTCTCGAGGAAGGTTTTAGTATATAATTTACAAAGTTACACGGGCGAAGTCGCGGGCAACAGCTAGTATTTAATATTTCAATAGTATCAAATTAATAGAATAATCAAACTCTTGGGAGTGATCATCCATCCATTAAATATACAAATAATAAAATATAGGTAATAAACTATATCTAAATTTAAAAAAAAAACTTACGCATAAACGTTATGGCTTAAATGATAATTATTTTTAAGATACATTTATTTAAAAACTTGATTAATAATGAATGAAACTGCATCATAGATTTTCTTATTTATTTATTTGGCAACATTATCTCTTAAAAACAGTATGGACAGCAACAATGTCATGTAAAATGTCGCCGTTAATAAATGAGCACTGTTTCAACAATTTATTTTAACACAATTAGTATCACAAAAATATACACTGGACCGCAAAGAAAAAAGGGTCAGTTAGAAAACTTGACCTAGCTTTATGAAATAAAGACTAAATTAAAGAATATTTTAATGTTCTTAAATAAAAATGAATTTTATTTAGTTTATCTTTAATTTAGTCTTTATTTCATATAAGCTAGGTCAGGTTAATTTTGAAGATATTGAAGATTTTCTAACTGACCCTTTTTCTTTGCCGTCCAGTGTATTTTACATAAGGTTAAAAAAAAACTTTAAATTAAATTACATAATAATATTAAAAATATAGTATATGAATGTTTCAATGGTACTCATTATATTTTTTTCCTTGGCTTGAGCAGTTTCGCTGGCAGAGTGTTGAGTATTTTCATGGCCGCCATCTTTTCTTCGTTGCTGTAGCACGAGAGTACCATATGGAGATAGTTCTCCATTAATTTATTACTTTTGGCATACGGATGGAACATCAAAAGGATGGCTAACAACTGCAACAAAAGGTAAATATGACCATTCAAAAATTCTTCCTTTTCTTAACGTTCCGCTTCTCTAATGAGGAAGAGAGTGCTTAAACCAAACCACTCTCTTAAATTCTTCAAAATTAAAAAAATGTATCTATGAAGTGGCGAGAATACATTTTATTAAGAACTAGAGACCCGCTCCCGACTTCGCCCGGGGTGCATATTTTTTACGTAAAAACATTCCCTGATTATCCTCTCTATCCATGAGTGAAAGCAGAATAAAAATCGGTCCAGCTTTTCTCGAGCTTTGCGCTTAGCAACACATTTAGTGATTCATTTTTATTTATATAGATTTATGATTAACCAAGGGATAACAGTTAAAATTAAATCACAAATAAAGTAAATGTATTCAATAACTCGAGACTGTGGCAGGGCACTGCCCTTACAGAAGACCACTGCGAAATAACAGCATGTCGCTGCTTAAAAACTAAAGGGCCATAAAACAAAAAATCCAAAAATGTTTTTATTGCAAAAATACAATCACAATCCTTCATATTGTATGTTGCAAAAAGACTTATGGTTCTTTTATTCCATATTTAGTATATTTTGATCGTTTTATATATCTTCAAAATTAACTTATATATCTCTTCTAGTATTCAGTTTATTATAAAAGTACTTAAAACATTTTAATGCTATTAAAAATACACTTCTAACTATGTATAATATGCATATATTTGATATAGATCTAATAAGAAAAAAATTGACAAAAAATAATTTAATTTTTTTCGATTAGCTCTCCTGTAAAAAGTGTAATTTTGATTTGTGGCCCTTTAGTTTTTAAGCAGCGATGTGTGCTGTTGGGTTACGGTGAGTAAGTAAGAGGTGCCAGAGCCCATTTCCCGTCCCTTCCAAATCAACTTTATCCTTAATCCTAGGGCATTAGCAGTGTTTCTGGTGTTGCATTTTTTATAGGTGACAGTAGCCCTCTACCAAGTGTAGCGTCAAACTGTCTGTCTGACGTTAACATAAAAAAGGAAATTTTTCAGTGTTCATATTAATGGGACTAATAGGTCAAAGACATAAGTCTCCAATTTCATTCACAAATTTGAAATATTTTGAATATTTTAACTTTCTCTTATGTCACTTAGACACACTGTAACTTTAATGAAACCGGAACTCCGCACACCTGTGAGGCCTTTCAGGTTGTCTTTCCACCTGGTAACAGAGCATCCTATTCTGCAATAACTGCATATCTAGACTCAAAAAACCCAATCGAAATAAACTCACTTTAGGATAATTCCCGTAATCACTATACGAATGATAATGTTCGCGCCATGGAGTCTTCGCCATCATATAGGCTACTTTGTTCCAATCATGTTTATATAAGGCATCATTTATAGCCAAATAGTACATAGTCTTCCAAGACCTTACTTTTAGACCGGACTTATATTGTATGCCACATCTTTCCGACTGCAAAAATGCTAAATGTGATTTGCAATATGAATAATTTTTGTTATGGACGTTGTCTCTATCAGGTTGCCTCACATAATTCAACACCTTTTCCTGAAAACAATCCATTTGTGGAATTAAATTAACTACACTAATCATCATCATCATCATCTCATCATCAGGACGTCCACTGCTGGACATAGGCCTCCCCCATAATTTTTTTTTCCAATAGGACCGGTCAGAAGCTGCCTGGATCCACCGTTGACCCGTGGCCTTTATTAGGTCAGCTGTCCACCTTGTAGGTGGACATCCTACGCTACTGTGCACTACACTACTATGCAACATGAATTACTCACTGACTATATTATGTACACCAAACGAATATCTATGGATATAACCTACTTATTAAATATATTAATAACCTTTCCAATTCCAATAACCTTCCAGTTCATTTGTTATTATATTTACTGATAGCAATGAATGAACGGCTAGTCTGACCCGGCCGGCATATGTAATTCAGTCCCTAGACGATCATGCGACATGACATGTTTTATGTAAGGTCATCCATGCATGACCGTTTAATTAATTGATTGATGCGAATGACATAGGTCTCTAGACTAGACTATCATGTGGCATGACATGCGTTTTCGTTAATTATCATGCCGCATACGATCATGTGTGTATGTCAGTCATACCTTGCAGGATGAAAAATAAATCGTCTAGGGACCGCTTTAGAATGACAGCAAGGGCATGACCAGGGTGTACAGGTTGTAAATTTATGATCTTTCTTGAATACAGTAACTGTAAAAAATGGTATAGACGTATTTATGCCATTTTTTCTATTTATTGAAAGAAAGAAAGAAGTTAATCTATCAAATAACTGATTCTGTATTCAATTCGTTTCATATGTTAGGTTAGTATGTAAAATGCACTTTTTATATTTTATTACATTCATAAGTTAACAATAAGTAATAATGCAACGTCAAATATTAAAGACTTGTATAATTTTAACTTACAATTGTCGTGAAGGGAACGTAATGGCACTTGGTCAAGTCTTCCGCGGTCGGTTTGTGAAACTGTTGTTTTATTTTCGGTATACCTTTTGGCTTCGATTTCTTTCTTGGTTTTCGATATTTGCAAACTGGGGCTGCTATTACACGCACCATTTCAAACACCTAATAAAACTTCAGTCAGAATCTCACAAACAACTGTGAAAAACCCAGTATTTGAATTGAACTTGAAAACAAAATTTTACAAAATCAATCTCTTATGCGTCTGACTGACTTTGACTGCTGACTTTACTGGACTGTGATAGCTCAAATCGTAGTAGCACAAAGTATTTGTATAATTGTCAAAGTCAAATTAGAGATCAAATTGAAAATGTTTAACTTGTCAAATTATATTTATAGTTATATTTGTATCAAATTTATATGTGTCAAATTTGAAATTATACTCACACCTAACCCCGCCTCTATAGTCTATACTATTCGCGAAGTTGGCAGAGGCGAGGCGAATACGAGTGTGGACGGGGACCTCCCTCACCTTATAACGAGTGTTTAGCGACGCACTTCATACTTCGGTCAACTTTCCCAAATACTTCGTCGAGGAACTGCGCGAGTAGTAAGGCTGTGGTGGCGGGGTAAAGCCAGTTTGGTTCTGGGTTACTTTACTCTATGGACCTCCCATTGACGTATGGTATGAGTGTTGCCGTTTAAGAAAAGAGATATCACTAAAGCCGCGAGAATTCAAGAATAAATAATATCATCAGTCACTTTTTTTTATTTAAGATGGGTTTGATCTTGTCCAGCACAAAGAGAATATAATCACAGCGTTCTAAGAGACGGCACTTAGTACTTCGGTCATAGCTAACTTTGTTCTGCAAATCATTACCAACTTGAGAATATATCTATTCAGACTTTGAATGTTGGCACCATTGGCCAGAGTATATAGTGATCTGTGCGAGTAGTGTTGGGTAACAGTAATTTCAACAAATATCGATAATAGGGATGTGGTACTTTTCTTATCGTGGGATTTGAACTAGTGATTAGGAAAAATAAAATCGTTGATTATTATATTATTTTATTTATTATTATATTAAACTGACGGACTCATAAACTGCATCAAAGTAATAGACGACTTTGAAATAAATATTTTAACCAAGTATTTTCTTATATTTTATTTTTATATAGTTCTTATATTTTCTTGAAACAGATTGCATGATTGCACTATGTAAAAATATTGAAAAAAATGTAAAAATATAGCGTCCAATTATCGCACAAAAGATAAATACACTCAGTACACTTCACGAAAGCGTCCGAATATCGCAATGTCGCGCACATCACAGCACAAAAAATACGGAGGAGGGACCTCAACTCAACGTTTTTTCCGAATTATATCATACCAATACTATTTGTTTGTAACAGAAAAATTTCAAAAAGAACTTTCTCTGGTATTAACAAGATGTAATCGATGTGACAAGTGAATGACAGACAGCATGATGCGACGCCATTTAAAAAAAACATTGTTGCCAACATGAGCAGTAGCAGAATTTTTTTTCTAGATGTTGTCAGTGAATGCATACGGAAACTCAAATTATTTATCAAAGAAAATTAAACTTTAACTCAAGCAATTTAAGTCCAAATTTTTTCATTGGAGTTGTATCTTCATTGCTTTGTATGAAAGTGTCGCCCCACTGGTCCAGCATAAGTTAGGGAAGGATTAGGGGGGTAAAGGAAAGGGGATGGGCTCTGGCATCCCATCATCACTCACCGAAACACAACAGCACATATGCTGTCCTTTCACTGTGGTCTTCTGCAAAGAGGTGGTTACTGCCGAAATGACTGTTAAACACAGTGCCCTGCCACTAGGTAGGTACTTAAATTCTAAATACCTAGGTAATTATATTAATTAAGTAGGTACTTCATTCTATTTACCTTCTCAATCCTTATCTTATTAACATTGTCAAAAAGCTTCTTTAGGTGCACTTGTATTAACTGAGGCCTCTTGGAATTACCGAGAATCTCCAACATATCGTCATTTGATATAAAATAGAATCTAGGAAACAGTTGGCGTTTTGTTTCGAGGTATTTTTCGAGCGCTCTTAATATATTGTCCAAATTGTCCACCATTTTATTCAGCTTGTTGAAAACGTATGGCGCTGGCTGGTACAAGCAAGCCTCCACTGCGTTTGATCCAGCGTGCATACTAATAAATAACAATATAAGCAAAATATTTAACAATTAAACTGTGTAGTATAAACAGGTAACTAATCATCAAGTCTTACAATTTGTATCTATATTCAAAAATAGGTAATATTTAACAACTAAACTAGTATAAACAGGTAAAATTGACCATACACGTCCCTGCACGCAGGGGCAATTAAGAGGGTGGTATTGGGGGTAAAATCGGCCACTGCTCCACACACACACACACGTCCCTGCCAGCCTGCCACTTAGTGCGAATCCGACCGTGCAACAAAGCGCTTGTCTATTAAAATCCCGCCGACACGTCTTGACCGCGCTACTCTCGCAGTCACATTGCGGTGAAATTGCCCCAACATCACCACACACGTTGCGTCAACGCTCCCTTGACGATAAATTGTCGTTGTGAACTCGCCCGAAACGATTTCAAAGAGTAATAATAATAATTATGTTTACGATTTACCCACACGCGATGCAATCTACGGAGTGATCTAGGGGGCTCCCCACCACTGCCCTAATATTGCCCCTGCGTACAGGGACGTGTATGGCCACTAACTGTAACTAATAATCAAGTCTTTTACAATTTGTAATATATACTAACAAAATATATTACTAAATTTTAATACTGCATTGGGGATAAAATTTCAAACAATCTTGATACTATTTTAAATTAAATTAATATTGTATTCCTACACCTTTCAATCAAAAGTGTCATTTTTATTATTATATTTTTTATTTTTCCCTCGATGGTGTCTAATTTCAAGTCTTATAAAGTGGTATAAAATAAATACAGCCCACTTCCTGTGTGATAAATACGTCGTTTTCTCTTAAGGGTTTATTTTTATTTTAATGGTAAATTATTGATGAATCAATGTATGTAAGTACTTGAAAGTTATTTCGGTCCAATCAGCCGCGAGCGCATCAAATATCAACACTTCACTGGGCAACTGCTTTCTGATGTCTTCTCCACTAAATATACTTTCTAAGTATAAATAACGACGTTGTACTTGTAATGCAATCTAATAACAAATTAAAATACATTTTTATGATAGACAACATTAGGTAGAATGTTTCTCGCCTTGTCGATTAAGAATAAAGGATAAGGAAAGGGTTCTGGTAACCATCTGGCAACCCAAAGAAAAGTGATAGAACACACTGAAGAATGTAGAATTATTAGCTTTTATAATTTACTAGCTAGCAAGTAAATTATAAAATTCTGATTTTTAAGAAAACTTCAAAGTCTTAGTTTAATTTTTCCTGCAATAATGACAATTAGCAGATGTGTTTTGCAATAGGTGTACGATATATTACTTTGTACACGACAGGGAGACGGTATCTCTTCGAAGCTGTTGGAAGACTGTATGTCTTATTGACCAGAAACTATATTGTATCAAAATTAATGATTTGAATTATCTAAGAGCAACGAAACTGCTTGTCAAACAAAGTCCCGAAAATCAAAGTATAACTAGACCCTATAAGTCCCCTAGAGAGCCTGTGCTCACCTACGCCATCAAGTCGCTTGTCGGCCACCTTATAAAAATTTCGTGTCGCATGTTTGACACCAATAAACTAAACTACTGATTTTGATAAAACTTCGTAACTATTGGTCCGAACTTTTAATTTGGACCAAATTACACAATTTGGTCCAAATTAAAAGATAGTCCAATAAAAAATTAAAGGTTACTTTTTATTTTGAACCCGGGCGAAGCCGGGAGTGTGTATAAAGTACTTTATAAAAACAAATGTTGTTTATGTCAGTTTATTAAAATTTATGGTGGGTACCTCAATACATTCGGCAACATAGCCCAGAGATTTTTCCCAATAATCCACTTCTTTTATGAAAGGCTCCACATATTTAGTTGACTTCATAGAAGACAGTTGTACTTGATGATCTTCTAAAAACTAAATGAAGTAAAAAAATTATGAATTGTAGATTCTCACATATTTTTGTATTTGATAATTTTTGTATCGCAGAGAAGAAACTCCTAAAGTATAGGTACTAAACTTATTTTAAGCGAAAATAAAATAGATTATGTCATGGCTATAATAATCTAATTTATTTTTGCTTTCGCTTCCTAATAACGTAAAAGAATATTATTTATTAATTAAAGGAGAAAATAAAAAAACTGCAGTATATAAGTAAAAACAACTTAAAAAGATACAAAAGGAATAATATGATGGTACAGTCTTAACATTTTTCTCTGATATATAAATGGTTAAAAGCTTGTATACGTAAATACACGATGTGTGTCTATTTGATGTCGAATTTCAGTGAAAAACAAATCTCTATACATAATATAAAAATACCTAAACTACTGAACTGATTTGATAAGACTTGTGTAACTATATGTAATTTGGTCCAACTTAAAAGATAGGATAGGTATATAAATTGCACCCCGGGCGAAACCGGGAGCGGATCACTAGTATGAATATAAATATTGCGTTTATATAGACAGCTCGCTAACCTGCATGACTTCTTCGACATTTTTAATCCTATACATGTCACCTCTGTGGTGTTGCATTTCATAAGTTGTATTTTTCCAAATCTCTTTAATAGCTTTGAGTCCGTTTTCAATATTCAACTCCATAGTGGCCGCGTTAGATATTTCCGCGATCTCATCGGCATACGCTTGGAAATTGAGCCGCATAATTATATCGAGCTTGAAATCCTCCGAGTTTTGATCAAATTCTCTGTGTTACACAAAATAAATCGTCTAGATCAAGGCTGTCCAAAGTACGGCCCGCGGGCCGCATGCGGCCCGCGGTTTATGTTTGTGCGCCCCGCGACGTGTTTTTTATCTACCTATCACAAATACTAAAATATTTAAAAAAATATTTTGTAAATTATTTCGCTATTGTGGTATCGCAAATAAATGAAAATGTGTTTTCTATTATGAATTTTATAAAATCTAAATAGGTGTAGGTCTTCATTGACACATAAGTCACTCAACCATGCACTGCATCTACGAGTAGTAATAAATAATATTAATGTTGATATAGATAGTTATCACTACATATTATAAAACAAAGTCCTCCGCCGCGTCTGTCTGTCTGTTCGCGATAAACTCAAAAACTACTGCACCGATTTTCATGCTGTTTTCATCAATGGATAGAGTGGTTCTCGAGGATAGTTTTAGTATATAATTTTCAAAGTTACGCGGGCGAAGTCGCGGGCAGCAGCTAGTACAAGATAAATTATTGAAGAAATAATTACATTAAATATAACAATGGTATTCGTGTATAGTATAATTTTTTTTCTTAAAAATTTTTAAAGTAACTTTTAAAGTAACTTTAGTATCTGCGGCCCTCCATTTAGTACTTCGAATTGGCCCGAGGTCGTCTCCTGTTTGGACAGCCCTGGTTTTAATGTTATTTTTATTACACTACTAGCCGCAGCAGGACCGTGGCAACAGATGTGTAGGTAATTAAAGAACAAAAAAAATTGCGGCAATTTTTCCAATTTTTCTCTTCCAATAACCTTGCTCGGACCTCAATGAAAATTTAAAAAAAAAAATATTCTGTAAGAGGGTGGATGTGTGTGATGAAAGTGAAAGATCCTAATAGCAGAGTAGGTAAATAGTATTTAAATAGTTTTTGCACTATTTTTACAAATAATTTTAACAATAATTTACCTGTAAAAATAGTGTCACAATAAAATATTATCTATTATCATATAAGTAGGTACATATCTCCTTAAATAATTTTATTTCCCTAAAAATAGGCTTACATTTAGGCATACTTACGTCTATGTAAGTAATAAAAATTTATCCTCCAAATGTATAAAAATTTCATAACCACTTCACAGTAAATCCACATACAGTTTTATAAAGTTACTTGAACAAAGAGTTCTCGCACAAAGAAAAACAGTTTTTACTTAGAAAATTCTTAAAATAACTTACACCCCCATAAGAGTTTTGATTCTATCCCAGTGACGTTCTCTCATACAAGGATTCTTCAAATCGTTAATCAAAGGCAATGTTCTTCTAAAGGCGTCCACTTTAACACGAGTCACATCAATAATGTCCCAGCCTTTGTCTTTCAACTGGCGTGATAAGCGATTGAAGTTTCTGTGGACAACGTGTATTAAAATTAAAAAAAAAATAAACTGTCTCAAACTGACAGATGATGATCAGATGATGGGGCTGAAATAATGATAGAATAGTCAGACTCCAATAGCTATATTTAACAACTAGCTGGTGCCCTCGACTTCGTCCGCGTTCTGGATGAAAGGTACCCTATGTCCTTTCTGGTGTTCCAGACAACGTGTATGCAAAATTTCATGGTGATAGGTTCAGTTGTTTTTGCGTGAAAGCGTAACAAACAAACAAACAAACAAACATTCACATTTATAATATTAAGTAAGGATAGCCTATATTACTCCCTGATACCTACAGTTGTTGATCCAAGAATAACCGTAAATTGCTTATTGTCCTATATTGTCCTATTCAAAGTAATCAGCGTCGCATATAACATATATACATAATACACATTACACTTCAATTGGTACAGAATGTAACCTTGGTACAAATTGTAACCTACCTAAACAGGAACATAACGTTGTCCTCCATTTCGTCCGTTTCCATTTCCCAAAAGGTCTGCGTCTTATATTTCTCCCAAGACTCCTCCCATTGGAACACTAGGCCCCATACTTCTTCCAGTTTCTCGAGTTCCTTCTCCATTTTCTGAAGATCCAAATTCACTGGTGTCCTGGTAGTGCAGAATTATTAAGTGCATATATACGTTTAATAATTATGTATATCCGTAAATTATTTAAATTACTGTAATCTGTACGAGATGAATTTATTTTTACGATACAATTTTTTAATGATTACGTGCATCTATGACCTGAAGAACTCATAAAGAATTAACGACAGACTGTTCTCCCCTGAAAAACAGTCGCTACGGAGTCGATCGATTGAACCCGAACCATTGAACGATCTTGGCATCTTGGACTCCTCTAAAGGATAATGGTCGATATTTTTGGACCTATAGATTTTGTTGTTTATTACTGAATATTACTACATATATAAAGAGGCGTATACGTGTATTGTATGCCCATTAAAAGATTGAATCAAAAAAAGTTGGGAAAACGTCTAAAAATTCATTTTCATAATTATAAAATTCAAATATAATATTTTATTATTTTGACATTTTGACACTATTCAAGTAAATATGGGAGGCTACAGTACCTAAATAGGTATACTCGTATCAATAATAGTAATATCTAGAGAAATAAACGAATCTGTGGTGACCCAAATCTAAGCAATCGTTTCATAGAGTTAAGAACAAAAGGATTCAACAAAAGAGAATAAATAAATGAAAATTACGTCAAATTAAATACAGCAAGACCGTCTCTAATTTGCTGTTCTTGAGCTCTGAGCGCGTTTAGTTGTTCTCTGAAAGCTTTCAACTGTGCCATTGCATCTTTGCCACTCACTTCGGAACTACAGGGTGCTGTTTTATAAAAATCTTCACAAAATTCTTTCGCAGCCTCCTTGAACTCCTAACAGGGAAATTCATTATTGTAATGGCAGTTAATGTAATAGGAAAAATTACAACCAAACGAAGCATTATTTAACAATATAAAATTTAAAAGATAGGTTTATAATAATACCTCTGCTTGTTCTAGCAGTTCGGCTTTAAACTTATCCTTGTTCGCCTCTAGAAGTTTTTTGGCTTCTTCCAACAATTGTATATAGTCTGCCCATATGACTGGTATGTTCTCGTGTCGTGTAACCATTTCAGGATTTAACTCCACATCAAACTTTGCTACAAAAACGAAAATTTTTTATAGATTATGTAAACCACCGATAATTACACTTAGTATAGGTACTTAAATTAAGGCGCTACAACTGTTTTTTGGTTTTACTGAATGGTCGACTGCTAAAATTACTTTTGAATTTTAAAAATGATACGGACAATGTGATAAACTAACAGTAGTAGATTACGTATGTGTTTGTGGTATAAAAATAACAAACTAAAAAAAATAATGCATAATGCAAAATTAACGACGTCAGCACCAACAGAAATGGAATTTAGCACTTCTGCTTAATGTAAGCTAACTTAAATTAAGTTGAGGCTTTATCATAAAACATTAATGTTGTTTAAATTAATTATTTATAATCTAAGTATGTACCAAGTGTTTGCATTTTATCTGTTATTGGGGGAAAAGTTTTCTCCATTCGGCCCAAATCGCCAATGAGACGCTCGTACGTCTCTATTGTCTTTGAAAGTTCCTTAAGATCTGCTGGCATCTGTAAATAATCATATACTTAATTCCGAATAAAACTTACTTTAACTCCAAATAATTACTGAAATGAAACAAATTCTTTAACTAAAATAATGATAGAACTCATCTTCGTAGAAAAAGCTAGAATTTTGGATAAAAGCTTTAAGGTGTCCCTAGACGATCATGCGTGTATGTCAATCATAGCTTGCAAGATGAAAAATAAAAGGAACTATCAATCAATTGCCAACACGTAGTTGCATGTCATTCACACCAATCAATACAAATAAACGGTCATGCATGCATGACAGCACGTAACGCATGTCATGCTGCATGATCGTCTAGGGACGCCTTTGCGCACACATAGCGTCGCGCGCCAAGATGAGTTGAAGACGTGAGTGGATGAAGGTGGTATGTCTCATAATTCCAATTTTGAATAAATCGAGGTTAAAGTTTTACTTTTAATTTTTGAGATAAGTCTCCACGGAACTTATTTTTGTAAGTACTAAATTATGATGCACAGTTGTGAAAACAATCTAAAATATTAATGGTTTGATAGCTATTAAACACTTGTATTTTTAAATTTTAAAAAAGTGAACATAACCTCCCCCTCTTACATTAACAAAAGTAAACTTTTTTTTGCACTTTTTGCTTTTTAAAATTAACTGTACATATAACACCTTTTTCAACTTTATATTCTCCAAAAATGTCTTTAATCAACGATCTTAAGGTCTGTAATCATTCATATGGTCATATTACCTTCATCAACGCAAAAAAAAAAAACGAAAAAATAAACCCAAATATGCGACATACCACCTTCATCCACTCACGTCTACAGTTGTACTATCACTATATAAACTATTATAAAACAAATCCTCCACCGCGTCTGTCTGTCTGTTCGCGATAAACTCAAAAATTACTGCACTGATTTTAATACTGTTGTTACCAATGGATAGAGTGGTTCTCGAGGAAGGTTTAAGTATATGCAGGCATAGTTGCGGGCAGCGGCTAGTGTATTATAAAAAGAAACTGTCATAAAATATGAAATGCACATACCTGCATAGCTTCTACTCTGCTTTTTTCAACATACTCGTACACTACGTCAATATCGTGTTCGGTTATAGTGCTTAGGAGTTCTCCTAACTTCACTTGCCACTCCATACAATGCTTGATGATCGACTTCTTCAGGTTACTCGAATTTAGTGTTATAAAGTGAATCTGTCAAGAAAAACAGAATACTCCCATAAATTTTCATACCGCGGGATTAAATA
Organism: Synanthedon formicaeformis; assembly: GCA_945859745.1. Taxonomy (NCBI): domain Eukaryota; kingdom Metazoa; phylum Arthropoda; class Insecta; order Lepidoptera; family Sesiidae; genus Synanthedon; species Synanthedon formicaeformis. The sequence continues at coordinate 974,254 of OX243960.1, read as the reverse complement.
CATACATACATATATCGCACACGTAATGCAAAACCACCATATCTGCAAATTTTATATGAAAGGTCATCATTACATATTTATGAAATTCAATTGCTTTTATGTTCTAGTATCTACGAGTATTAAAAAAAAACACATTTGTAAAAATAACTTTTTCTATAATAAATAATTACAACATTATGGTTAAACTATAAAATTCTGATTTTTAAGAGAACTTCAAAGTCTTAATATATTTTTTCCCGCAATAATGACAATTAGTAATATGTGTTTGTTTTGCAATAGGTGTGCGATATATGTGCGATTCTCAAGGAGTAAATATTCCTATAAACATACGCGGAATGAATCTGCAGCAGTTGCATTCATCTCCACGAACGTAGATATTCCCATAGTATGTCCTTATTATCTAGATCTTAATTTCTCACAAAAATATACCTAACAGATATTAGGTATATTTTTGTGAGAAATTAAGGAAAAAAATCACATTTAGGTACCTGATTTATAGTTTCTTGGATCTGCACAGCGTTTGCCAAATCGCCATAATTGATTATCAACGCCTCAAAATCTGAGGCAATGTGACCTTCATCCCGATATTTCACCATGAAAGCACTTTTATCAACTTTCCATATGTGAGCGTATGGGTCCCATTGAGTTATGTGATCCTTGATTAACCCAATAGTATATTCTATCTCTAAAACGAAAAATCACTTCAATTAAGTGTATTTGTATTCAAATAGATTTTACCCACTACTGTATCCGCATTTTTCAGAAGCTGTTGCACGCGACATTGTCCGCGTAACTTTATAAAATAGCTTTCTATGTGAGAAAGAACTTTTACAAATCGGTCCAGTAGTTTTTGGGTTTGTTCATTACTGGTTCTGTGCACGAGTTTAGCGCCACCTAGCGTCCGCAACTTTGTTGGCTCTAACGTTTTGAAATTTAATCGCGACACTGTATGTAACAAAATATTATTATAATCCAAAATTATCTATTAATTTACTCGTATTTCCAAAATTACTGTGACACCTTGATTTGGGTGGAGAAAGGGTTGTGAAATCATTTTTGGTCATTCAAATCATTTATTCAAAAAGTGTGTTTTATTTTGAATATGTCAGAGTTTATTTACTTCATTTTTAGTTCTAGTTTTACTGTAAAACAAGAAGATAAAGTTACTTTAATGGTTTCATTCAATAATAATAGACATATATAATCGTTCGTGTATCGCTAGTGATAAATTTGTTTCAGATATGACAGACGATAGCGCCAACCTTATTTTTACTTTTGGCCACTATGAGCGCTACGATCGATTAATCGAACAAACAATAATTAAAAATCTTCTCTGTTTATAATATTATTATAGTGTTGTCAGGCGTGCAATTTTTTTTTATTAGATGATTCTTCGAGATTAATACTTTTTTGGCCACTGTGTCTTTTTCTGATCGTTTGAGTAGTCGTAACAAACCAACAAACTACACTTTCGGATTTTTAATATTAACTTTTTTTTATTATCTTTTTATATTTTGGGGCTTTCACCTTACAAATGTATGTCAGCCCCATCATCACATAAGCTAATTGACATAATATGATAAATTTTAAAAGCTGTGCAGCTCCGCTAGCAATATTAAGTTAAAATATTTTAATTCATACCAGAATCAATTAGTTCCTGCAGTTTATTGCTGTCTGGCTCAACTTGTATAACATCACAGAATCTTTTCAAGCCTCCGGCCGGTAAGGCGAACTTTTCAAAGAGACGTGGAATAGTACCCATTACGTGAATGATTTCTTCGAGGACCGTTGTGAAAGTATCCTCAATCTCACGGTTGCCCGGAACGTAAACAATATCTTTGCCTTCTAGGTAAAGATTCATCTTTATTAACGGTGGTGGAGCCATTGTTCCTAAAAAAAAAAGCACAAAGATAAGGCATTAGAAAGGGAATAGGTAAATGGGCTCTGACATCCCATTTAGGGCCGGCACATTTCATTCGGCCATATTCGGTATATACTTAGACGACTACTGACCATCACCGTGGACGCATTTGTACATATTTTGCATTGTTGCCTTTATTGTTAGCCGCAAAGCGTCTTCCAGTAGTCGATCAAATCTTCTTACATATTTGACCCAATGCTCGGCCATCTGAAATAGGCAAAAATATATAACGTTATTTACGAATTCATCATAACGTCATATGGTTAGGGAGCCCAAGATGCTAAATGTGTAGTCACTCGAGCGTCGTGGGGACCTATTGGACTTTGAAGATTGGATGGTAAGAAGAAAAAAAGGTTATATGAAATTTTTCATTTCAGCGGTGGGGTGAGCGTCTACAGGCGTTCAAAATTTTGTAGGCGCTGTATTTTAAAAAATCCTCCATACAATCGTCAGATTAAGAATCAGCACGATCAGGAATTTAGGCTGAACCGTCTGTATGAAAATCTGACGCGCTCGAGTATTACAAAATGAGAATCGTCAAATATTTTTTGCATTTTCAAAAAGCTGCCACGAGCTTGCATTACATTCGAATCGTCTGAATTTTAAAAGGGAGCTTAGTTAAGGTTCACTTAACATCCCCTCTAAAAATCTGACGCGCTCGAGTTGTATTCAAAATTTTACCCCCACCTCCGCCAACCCCACCAATCAAACCGTCAGATTAATACATATCCGTTCACTGATAGATATATAAATATCAAATACTAAAAGATATTAAAAAGTGGACAAATAAAATGCGCGGGAGACCAGCGCAGGCTTTTACAACCTGCATTATTATATGCTTAGTTGGAGCCTTATGTGCTTTTGTGGCGGGGGCAGTGCCGTAAATAGCCTTTTCTGCGCCCTGTGCGAGCTTCTATAACTGCGCCCTTGTTTTTTTTAGATATTATAGGTAGGGTACCGAGCAATGCTATGTATAGGCCTACTTTATTTCATTCAGGGGGATAAAATAAATCACAAAGGAACTTGGTGTTGGTGGACCAATTAATTATCTAATATTTTGGAAGAAAAATCTATTTAAAGAACTGCCGTGGGCGTTCTTTTAAAGACGAGACATCTGATGTTAAGCGGACCCTTCGCCTATTATACCACCCACTGTGTCTCACTCACTAAAACTCAAACGTAAGTTCACTAGTGCAAATGCGTTGCCCGGATGCGTGCAAATGCGTGCAAATTTGGAATCGAGCACTAGGGGCACAGCGGGAACCTATCAGGAGCAAACTGAAAAAATAATAGGCCTGCCAGGTCTGGCCATTCTTGCGCCCCCCAGAGTCTACGCCCTGTGCCTGGGCACCGGTGGCACCGCCCTATTTACGGCACTGGGCGGGGGACGTTTGTGTTACTATATATATATATATATATATATATATATATATATATATATATATATATATATATATATATATATATATATATATATATATATATATATGTTTTAAATGTCCTTTGCTGCAAATAAAATCTTATTCTATTATATTCTATTTTTTTCCGTTTCTTCATCGTCCAAACTCTTAAACAATTACATTTAAAAAGAGAATTATATTGGTACGAGATATTGGCATGCATTGTCTAAGACAAAATATTTTTAATAGAATATTAATCTTAATATTCCAAGAGCCAGATGTCGTGTTGCCCGATAGTGTAACTATGGATTTAATAATACATAATATAAAGCATAAACTTAAATATATATATATAGTTAAATTACCTGTCCTATATATGCTTCGAAACCTTCGTACACGATAATTATATAAATGACAATTTCTTTATACATCTCCAGTATAGATTCGACAGCAGTGTCCTTCATTTCGCGAGTGATTCTTCGTAAATCGGCAATTTCAAACACGTTATACACGTTGAATTCAATCAGTGGCGTGTCGCATATTTTTTCCATTATTTTCACTAGATTCACATTGCAGTTCTTGTAAGTCGTTAGAAAATCTTGAAGCTAAAAGAGCAAAGACATTTTTGTTATAATTATACGTTTGGTCTAGTGGCTAGTAACCCTTTTTTTTTTGTCGAGCAGAAATGCCCAAGGGCATTTGAAGACGGGCTAGTGCCCGCCTTCTCCTGCCCGACCATCTGCTATGATGTTAAGGGAGTGGCTAGTAACCCTAGCTGTTAACCAAACGGTCGCGGGTTCGAATCCCGCTAGGAACAAAATGTTTATGTGTTAACATTTTACCTTTGTACCTAAGTCATGGATGTTTTGTATTTATAATATGTATGTATTTACAAAAAAAAGTAATCTATGTATATAAATAAATAAATGTAGTATATCAACTGTCTGGTATCTATAATTAGTTGTTAGTTGCATTATTTGCTTAGTGTGGAACTAGATCGTGGTGTCTGGAATGTGTGAAGATATTTATTTATTTACTAGCTGGCGCCCGCGACTTCGTCCGCGTTGAAAAAGAAAAAAGTAGCCTATCCTGTGTCCTGTACGTCTAAATGTTTATTTACCAAGTTTCATGAAAATCAGTTGATGCGTTTAAGAGTTATGGAGGAATATACATACATACATACATACATACATACATACATACATACATACATACATACATACATACATACATACATACATACATACATACATACATACATACATACATACATACATACATACATACATACCTACATACCTACATACATACATACATACATACATACATACATACATACATACATACATACATACATACATACATACATACATACATACATACATACATACATACATACATACATACATACATACATACATACATACATACATACATACATACATACATACATACATACATACATACATACATACATACATACATACATACATACATACATACATACATACATACATACATAATTTTTTTTTAAAAATGGTCAATTTAGTTTCAGTATCATGTATAGAGCCTCTATAAACACGATATCTCTAAAAACAAAGTAACTTACTTCATGACCAACCCTTACAGATTTATTATTAGTATTGATTTGTTAAAAAAAAAACAGCGAGCCTCACTTCTCCATTTATAATATTAGTTTAAAAATGATTCACCTCGCCAATTTGCGTGACACAATCGGCAATGTAAGCATCAGACATTGTAGAAGTCCACGTCAATTTCAAAATACCCGGTTGCACCTTCTTTTCGCATGCCTGGAGGGAGACACATCTATCTATAAAACTTATTCTTTTTTCATTGATCAAAACGGTAAACAAACAATTCAAAATATAGAACTAAACAAACAATACGAACAAATTCTAAATGAGTTTATCACCGAATCAACTCTCTTAGATAATGCCTTATGTACAAATCCCATCTTAACAGTCCAGTGACCATGGCGTGGCTATATTTGTTTACGTTTTTGATCAATAGAAAAAGAATAGATCATATAATTACATATTTCACTAAATTTAAATCATTTATTATATATAAAAAAACTAGCTGTTGCACCCGACTTCGTCCGTGTTACTATATAAAATATAGCCTTCCCAACAGTGAAAGAATTTTTCAAATCGGTCTGATAGTTTCGGAGCCTATTCATCACAAACATACAAACATATAGATTATCTTACATATGCTTGTGAATTAGCATATTTGTTCTTAAGGTGCAACGCGCACTCTATGGGACTATCATGCGTACTCTTGTGGACTATATATTATCAAGAGTGCGCAATTATCCACCATCTTAATTAGACTGTTAATAAAAAGAGAATTAGAATAAACTGATTTTTAATATAAAATATTAAAGTTGATAAGTTGCTAGTTCTAATAAACCTTTTTTGATTTCATTTAAATCGCTTTTTTTAATTTATGGCAATTTATTCCTAAACCGCGCACACTAGGGGTACCTTACCCTACTTATAAAAAAATTCATGTTCATTCACTGTCTTGATAGGGAAATGGGCACTGGCATCTTATACTCACTCATTGAAATATAACAGCACACATGCTGTTTGTTAGCTTTTTAAAAAAAAAAAAATCTGTCAAAAAAAAAAGAGCCAGTACCTATAAATATTCAGAAATAATGAGATTTTTTTTGCTTACCGTAATCAAAGGTTTGAAGAGTTGTCTCTCTTCGTCGGAAAGCGAGTCAAGGATCTTGTTGTATCCTTTCACCACAGCCAATACGCTTTCGTATACATATAACACAGTTTTACTTTTCATATACACCTGTAAATTAAACATTATAATAAACTAGCGAACCGCTCGCGGCTTCGCCCGCGTCCGATCGCTACCAAACTTCACAGGATTACCCGCTGGACAAATCTGAAGATTGTCTGAAAGTTTCATCAAGTGTGGGTATGTTCATAAGGAACATACCCACACACACATCGTCTTTTATATATTATATATAGATTTAAATTTACAATCTTGTTCATTGCAATGAGAACTTGTAAACCTACGTAGATATAACATATACCTAGATATATCTTTATTTATATAAAAATTTTACGTGTCACGTTGTTTGAGGTCAATGGACTCCTAAACTACTGAATCAATTTTGATAAAACTACGTAATTATGTGTAATTTGGTCCAATTTAAAAGATAGGATAGTTTTTATTTTGAACCCGGGCGAAGCCGGGAGCGTGTAGCTAGTATCATATGTTCCACCAGATGCCATAAAAGGACAAAAAAATCAGAGTAGCTCTTGTTATAATGAAAGTTTAGATATAAATTAGGCTATTTGTAGTACTAGTTGCAGTCTGGAATCGGTTAGTGATTTGATTCGGCTAGCTAGACAATAAAATATGTACCTGATACGCGTGTAGTGGTATGTCGAGACCTAAATTCTCCCAATGACTCGCTTCTTTGCATAATTCCAAAATGTTACTAAAAATAAAAATAAAATTCATTTTCCATACTACTTATTACCATTTAACAACTTTAAATTTTTTTTTTCAAATTAAAGTGTGTGTGATTTTAAGTTTTTTTTTTGTATAGCGAGATGTACAGTTAAACAAAATTAAATGACAACACTTACACGTCAATATTGCACTCCATCAAGCCAGGATTCTCAGCGCTCTTTCTCATTAAAGTTTTATTTAAACCTGTCCCGCAATTCTCGTCCAAATTGTGCTGGAAAATAAAAGCTCTTCTATATCTATATCTATACCTACATAATTTATAACTATACTTACTAATTAATCATATAGAGAAAAGATTTGTCTTTTTGTAACCGATACTAAGTAAACCGATTTTAAAAATTCTTTCATCTATAGAAACCTACATTATCAGCGAATAACATAGATAGGCTATCAATATTCAATATCAATACTAATAATAAATCTGTAAGGGTCGGTCATGGAGTAATTTACTTTGTTTTCAGGATTTTTAGATTTTTTTTCTGTATGTATGTACGTTCCTCCATAACTCTCAAAAGAATTAACTGATTATAATGAAACTTGGTAGATAAACATTTAGACGTACAGGACACAGGATAGGCTACTTTTTCTTTTTTAACGGCGACAAATTTGTTATAATTGTCTGTAGTTCCATAAATATCCAACAGATGGCGTAACAGGTATACGGCGCACGGGTACAGTTATCAATCATCAATACTAATAATAAATCTGTAAGTGTAGGTATTGTATGTATGTATGTATGTATGTTCCTCTATAACTCTTAAACGAATTAACTGATTTTCATGAAACTTGGTAGATAAACATTTAGACGTACAGGACACAGGATAGGCTACTTTTTTCTTTTTCAGTGCGGACGAAGTCGCACGCAATAGCTAATAGTATAAAACTCCGCTAACTTCTTCCAAACCATTCAACCAACGGATTTCCGTAACATTCTCATTAATTTAAGCATAATGTTAACAGTGATAAAACTTGTGTGATTTTTTTCTCTTTATTCAAAAGTGTATTTAGTCAACTCACAGTCCAAGAGATCCAGAGTTCCCTGATTGCAAGGTCTATAGCTCCAATCAGGCGATTGGCGTGCATGATGACGTCCTCGGAATTGCTGCAAGGCATCATCCACGCCGCGTCTGTCATCACCTATCAATTATGAGAATAGTTTATGTTCGTTTTTCTTTGTCTATAGTCTATCTATAGCATCAAAATACTACAATGGAGTTTGCGTCACAAATGCCAAAGCGGCACATAAAAAGAACGCCTTTGACAGAATCATGGCGGACTCTTGCCTTCACGCGTCAATGGTAAAAAGTAGTACCGATCAACTTCTACTATTTCATTTTAAACTCTAATGGGTTGACGTAAAGTCACATTTTCTTTAAATTACGTACTTATTATTATGTTTGTTTTGTTTTAAATGACAGTTCATGCTCTACGCATATGTCACTTTTAAATGTTTTCATATCTTAACTCTTTAGTACTTTAAACTTAATGCAAATATACATAATTAAAACTAATTAGTTACTTAAGTCGTGTATGCACTGTGTGAAATGTGGTAGGAGAGAGAGAGAGAGAGAGAGAGAGAGCTTGATAGCGAGACAGCATACTTTGTCATAGAATTTATTTGAAAACTAAACAGTTCGATTGAAGAGCAAAATAGGACCAACAAAGGTGGCTATTGGCTACCGTCGCCTATAATACAAGCAACGACACAGCCATGTGATATATGGGATTATATAGGGAAGGATAGAGTAAGTTTTATTTGGTAAAAAAATCGATTTTAGGTTTTTACGCTAATTATACGACGACACGTTTGGTCTAGTTGCTAGTAACCCTAGCTGTTAATCAAACGGTCGCGGGTTTGAATCCCGCTAGGGACAAATGTTTATGTGTTAACATTTTACCTTTGTACCTGAGTCATGGATGTTTTGTATTTATAATATGTATGTATTTACATAAAAAAGTGATCTGTATAGTATATCAACTGTCTGATATCAATACTAATAATAAATCTGTAAGGGTTGGTCATGGAGTAATTTACTTTGTTTTCACAGATATCGTGTTTATAGGCTCTATACATGATACTGAAACTAAATTGACCATTTTTAGAATTTTTTTCTGTATGTATGTAAGTATTTATCTAGGTATGTTCCTTCATAACTCTTAAACGAATTAACTGATTTTAATGAAAGTTGGTAGATAAACATTTAGACGTACGAGACACAGGATAGGCTACTTTTTCTTTTTCAACGCGGACGAGGACGCGGGCGCCAGCTAGTCCAAAATACAATCATTAGTTGCTTACTGTTGAACTAGATGGTGCTGTGTGGAATGTGTGAAGATATTTATTTATTTATTTATTATTGTTGGTAATGCTCAAGGTATTATGGTGATGCCCTCTCACCTGTTTTAAATAAACGAGTCTATTCTTTCTCATTTTAAGGACAGCAGCTCTGCCTGCGAAAGATGGTAAGTCCGGTGGATACTGTCCTCTGTTTGCCACCATCTCCTTCTTGGCCTCTTGTACTTCTTCGCTGAACATTGCCCAAACCTGATTCAATTGGGCACACTAATCATCTCTATCCTTTATAGCTTTGTCTACCCACAGTACAGTAAATAGGTAAAAATTCACCTGAGCAGTTTTTCTTTTGAATATGCGCCTGAGATTTTTCCTTTTAGAGTAATTGTTTAATGAGAAAAGAGCTATAACCGCTTCCTCAACATGATTAACACCTTCGAAAACTGTCTCGACTAGATTCTCAATTATTATCTGAAATTTGAAAATTCATACTGATTTACTGAAATTCAACGAAATTCATATAATTTTCTAAGCTGTAAGTAACTAAAGTTTTGAAGAATTATTTTAACTGACGAGATATACCTAGTTGCTATCATTTTGTGAGGGCTTCCAAAAGCATAATATTCCGATGGGCACCCCACATTATGTAAGTGCACTGTATTCTATGAGCGGGAGCCATCGGCTTTGTCTAAGAGTTATTGAATGAGTAACGGTGTTATTTGTGAACTCAGTAGTGTTCCACAGATAACTTCACAGGAGTTTTCTTCCTGTGGTCTTCCAAAGCGTTGGAGATTCTTCTTGATTCGTTCACCCACTCGTGACGCTAACTCACTTCAAGTTCAGTAATTGGCACTATCAGATTGTAGGCGGTGGAAATAATGGAGACTGCTCCAAGGCGTGAGTCTCCAAATCTCCAAAGGCATTTTTTGCTTCTAAAAAATCAGATGCGGCAATAGTCGCGCAATATGGCGACTGGCGGTTATGAGTGAACCGAAAATGCACACACAAAGAAGCACAGCGTGGTAACTTCTTCGATTCTATCGGACACACACTTGATTTGCTTTTCCAAAATACTTTGAAATTAAATGCAAATTATAAATGTATTATAAATTATAATTATGTTTATATTTTATAACTGATTTGCTTGGCAAGGCTCCTCTGACAAGAGCCTTGCACAACATAAATAAAATGGCAAAATTAAGTGACCTGTTCCATTGCACACTGAATGAATTCAATAGGGTGGGACTATTTGTGATATCTTATAGTTAAGTAGGTAATATAGGTTTATTTTAATTTCTTGTTTCTTGTGCATGTTTTTGTAAATTTTGTAATTTTTATTATTTATGTAGGAAATTGATTTGTGTTATATATATATAATGTTTAATTTAACTTAGATTAGGAACAGATAGGAACAGACAGAGTAATTAGGATTACTCCTGTAATTATGTATCATGTGTGTTGTAAATAAATAAATAAATAAATAAAAGTTTGGGCGTCAGTAAGTGCCCTGAATAGCCGACAGTGCTAATGCAACTATAACAGGCCAATCGCACAAGACACTTCCCCGCTCGCTAACTACGAAGTGGCGCGAACATAGCTGTTCGAGTTACTGTGTACGTATATATTGTACGTAGATACATGTGTATGTGTTTCATTAAATAGGTCTATAGCGAAATTAGTGAAAAATTATTAAATTTAATATACCTCAATGTCCTTAATGACAGCTCTAAACTGGAGCATATCATCGTACCACTCCGGCGCTTGGACATCCAAAATTTGTCGAGCTACCTCCCTTATGCGATCCAATGCGTCAGAAAACATGTGTTCTATAGATTCACACTTGGCTTCGAACTGTTCACCTCGAGCGCCACTGAACATCGGTTTGGGGATATTCTCAAGCTCGTCCATTCTAGGATATAAAATATTATACTTATATCTTGTAGGACTATCGAAATTCACGGTACCTTTTGCAGGCAATCACTGTTAATTTTCATGTTAATTTCGTCAGACAATCTGCCAGTTCAATTTATGGTAGTAGGTGGCTACCGTCACCAATAATTTTTATTTATCAAAATTGTAAGTTTAAAACATTACCTAAATGAAGCGTTTACAATAATTACCTTCCAAAGATGACCATGCAGTTGCAAACGTCCAACATGTCGAAGCATCTTTGCACAAACGAATCAATATAATTGAATATGTTCCCCACGTCCAATTCCCAACTACCAGGTTTCCTATCATTGTGTGCCTCCACCATAGTGTCATATATTTCCCTGTACTTCTTACAGCAATCGATACATTTACTGAACTCAACCATCGCTTTCTTCGTCTGTCCATTGAAGAGTTCCTCTAGATTTATATAGTTTCTGCACAGGATTATGACTTGGTTACTCAAAGATTTGAACAAATTCGTGATACGGCTCAAACAATTGTAAGTGGGTGATTCCATCCATATAAATCTGAATAAATTTATGATTTGAGGCAAATATATGCAAATTTCATCTGGGTCGACGACGCATTCGAGAACTGCACATGGCTGTTTTATTATTTGCAAGTATTCAATGTTCGACTTGGCTTCTGCAATTTTCTGCATAATTTCATCGCATAGCGATTGAAACTGATGAATAAATGTCGAATGAGTGATGACAAGTATTTTTGTTATGTGTTTCACTGCTGGATTCTTCAGTTGGTATAACACTGCGTTTAAGTTTTCGTCTGAAAATATCAAATTTCTATTTAGTTTTAAATTACAATATAAATATAATCGATGATAAATACCAATAAAATTAAGTTATCAAAGTTTTCTGCTGTTAAAATATTAAGTGTTAACAAATAATTCTGTTCCATGAGAAATTGAGGGTAATTTAATATAAAATTATTTTTTTAATATTTTTTTCAGCAATTATAGTAAAATAACATCCAATCCAATATTTCATTACTAGCTGTTCCCGCGACTTCGTACGCGCCGTAGTTGGTTTTTTGAAAATCCTACAAGAACCTAATATTTTTTTAGAGTAAAAAGTAGTCTATATGTTAATCTACGTAATAATATATTATGTGCACCAAATTTCATTCAAATACGTTGAGCCGTTTTTAAACGATTGAGTGCCCAACATATAAACTTTCGCATTTATAATATTATTAGGATTAGGATTAGTGGTACTTTAAATGGATTCGCCCAAATATTTCAATATTGACTTACTTCTGTAAATCCAGAAGTCATATTCATCGCTTGGGCAAAGTAGTTCCTTCTGTGAAGCCACGAAAGCATGATCTTCCAAAGTTGACTTGATCTGATGTGTCCAATATACTACGACTCCTTCCAATCTCTTCACAAGCTCGCGATCATTGCTTGCCTCTTCTATTCCAGCATTCTGACCTTCTCGTGGTATGTATAAAACTGTGAGGCCTAGCATTTTGTAGTACATATCTGTCAATTTGGCAAGGAATGTGTGGATTTGACCGCAAAATTCGCTCTTCACGCCTAGAAAATAAGTTTCACTTTAGATAGAACAATATAATTCAAAATCTGCATTGAACACGACATGGGTTCCACAAATGTACTATACTAATATAAAAATAAGTAGTTTTTATTACCAACTTTCTTTGTAAGAAGGGTAACAGTGATAACTTTAAAGTACAAACTCACAAACAACTAAAATGGTGATAGACATGACATAATAAGAAGAGAAAGAAAATGAGAAATGGACCGGAAAAATGACAGAATAACGATTGTTTGCAGATTTATTAAAATAAAATAAAATAAATGGGTATAGGTAAATGGAAAATCAGCAATAAATGTACTGTCGAGTTTTGCAAAACACAGTTCTGCCTAATTGAAAAATTATCTTACTTTCTGGCCAAGTTTTGATTGCGAAGAAATAAGGCGCGTACATATACTCCAACATTCTTATCATGTTGGCTTCAATAGAATCCACAAATGATCCAAAGACAATGTCATCGTAGAAAGTTTCGGCTTTCAACACATAGTCCGGGGGCCTTAGAAAGTAAGTGATGTCATAGACAGGAGATAGAGGCACATCGCTAGAGGCTTTCAGGATGTCTCCTTTGAAGTAAATGCAGAGCATTAAATCTTTAGGCTCATATATCCAATTCTCGATGCCTTCTCTAACGTTTGGTGTCCAATCTGAATCGCGAAGATCATACAATGTTGTAATTTTTTGGATGTACTTCACCAAGTTATCCATTTCTTCGGGTTCATAATGTGGTTTTTGTGCAGCAAGCGCTGCGAGCTCACGCTCAATCTGGAGTTGGCGTTCTTTTTCTGGAAGAAATGGATTCAATATTCAATTATTTAATTTTTAGTATTTATTTTCAACAATCACTTTTGGTATATACTAATATAGTTTCATCATTTTCGAACCCAAAGTTTTTTTATGGTCGAAGTCGACGGACCAATTGATGGCACAAGCAACGCTAAAGAGCACAGTTTAGGAAGGGATAGAAAAATAGAATACAATAGAATAGAATAATATTTTATTTGTAGTAGAGGACATTTAAGAACATATATAACATATACACTAAACTAGGTGACCGACCTTCGCTCGGGTCAATGTAAGGTTTAAAGTTTTTTACATGTAAGAAAGAAAGTCTATGAAATATTATAGAAAAAAAAAATTCAAGAATACTTGAATTAATAATTCAAAATATAAAACGAGCAAGCGGTATTACTTTTGTAACCGTTTCATTAAAAAAACTACCTAAAACGAATTTTGTCGAAGATAAGACCCTGACAGATCGATTTTTAGACTTAAAAAACCCCTAACCCTAGATTTTCGTCAAAATCGTTAGAGCCGTTTGCGAGATCGTCGTGGCATACAAGAATTCCTCGTTTAGTAAGAACATATAAGAACATAAAATGGGCTCTGGCATCCTTTATTTCATGGTGATCTTCTGTAAGAGGGGACTAGACTGTCGCCAGCCTAGCTGCCCACTACTAAATCCGCGTTTACATGCTTGCCAAGTCTCGACAAGTGTCCACAAACACAAGCGTGTGAACGGGACTTTTGGCTTGGCTTGCGTGAGCTTGTCCCGATCCTGGCTAGTGTCGGTTTTTGAACACAGATCAAAAGAAGCTTGCGGCAAGCGTTTGCGAGACAAGCCTCGGCAGGCGTGTAAATGTGGCATAAAATGTCCTACTATAAATACTGTATGCCCCCTTGCTTACCTCGTTCTGCTTCTGAATCATGACTTAAATCATCACTCCAAGTAACTTTAGCTCTTCTTCTCCTGGGCGTTACTTCCTCCATTTCAGTAGACATATTAAATTTCTTAATCCGCAATTCCTTTTTTTTTGTTCAAGTGAATTAATTTCTAAAGAAAGTTAATTCGCAAATCCATAACAATAACTTGTTGACATCTGTTTGACAATTCGTATTGTCACTCTAAAAACAAAGAAATCTTTGAGAGATTTTTTTTTTAATCAAATACTTTTTAAATATTCCTTTTAAGTATACTTAAATATTTTATGATTGTTATAAAAAAATTCAAAACAAGCTCACTGTTTTTATATACTTAAGATTTTGTTTTTTCGATTTTTCGGTAACTGCTACGTTGCTAGGCTACGCTAAAGGGCTAAGCTTTGAACAAACTCTAAATTAGCCCAGATAAAATAATCGAAGAAAGATCACTACATATTCTAAAACAACGTCCTCCGCCGCGTCTGTCTGTCTGACTGCCTGTCTGTTCTCTACTGCATCAATTTTCATGCTGTTTTAACCAATGGATAGAGTGGTTCTCGAAGAAGGTTTTACTATATAATTTTCAACGCGTGCGAAGTCGCGGTCACCAGCTAGTTTAACATAAATCTAAATGTTGATTATCCCATTTACTGGTGGGTTAATTATATATATATCTCGATATGTGATAGTTATAAGTAGTTCAAATTAAGTACCACTTCAAATTAAGTAAGTAAATAGATAGGTAATGAAGAAAATTAGTTTTTTTTCAAATTTATAAATCTTATAAATAATATTATATATTTATTAAAAAGTTCTATAAAACATGCTTCTTGTTCAAAAAACTTCACGATGGTCACGTGACTAGTTCTTGCTAATTTCGATGTTATTGAAAAATTAACATAAAGGTTTTGAAAGTAAAAGCATAGTAAACTCTTTTAAAATAAAAAAGAAAACAAATTGACTTCTATTGTGTCAAAATGTGACAAAATATAATAATATAGGAAGAAAATTTAAATAATAAAATGAGAGCGTAATAATAAGGTAAATATAGGTACATATCTAATCCTGATAAATAATTTTATGATTGCTAGAATCCTAATAACATTCTAAATGTGAAAATTTGGATGTTTGTTATTCAATCACACAAAAACAGCTGAACGGACTTGGATGTAATTTTGCTCATGGATAATTTATTATCTGACTAGCTCGTGCCCGCGACTTCGTCCGTGTTGAAAGAGAAAAAAAGTAGCCTATCCTGTGTCTTGTACGTCTAAATGTTTATCTAACAAGCTTCATGAAAATCAATTAATTAGTTTAAGAGTTATAGAGGAACATACATACATACAGAAAAAAATTCTAAAAATACCTACACTTACAGATTTATTATTAGTATTGATTGATTAACAGATGGATACTTTTTAACCTGGAAAAATGTGTAGGGTTTTTCAAAAAACGAATTACACCACGTTAGAAGTCGCGGGCACAAATAGTATGGCTAATAAACATAGAAATTTTAGGATAACTATAAAAAGGAGACGAAATCTTATAAGAAAATATCTACAGTTAGCTGTTGTATGCGACTTTGTCGGTGTAATTTTGTAAAATATAGGCTATGTTAGGTATACTCGATGATAAAATGTATAGCTTTCTATAGAGTGAATTTTTTTTTTAAATCGGTCACTAGTTTTTGAGTTTAATTATTACGAAAATACAAATCTTTTCTCTTTTTATTATAATAATAGATAAATGATTATTTTCTCAATTGCTTCAATTATTTTGTTCTCATTAACCGCCATTAAATAAAAATAAATTATTACCTATAATTTATTTTTTATTTGTACCACTAGCTGGCGCCCGCGACTTCGTCCGTGTTGAAAAAGAAAAAAAGTAACCTATCCTATGTCCTATACGTCTAAAATAAATGTTTATCTGCCAAGTTTCATGAGAATCAGAAGAGTTATGGAGTTATTGATTTGTACCATAATACCAGTGATATGTTAAGTACTACGTACTAGATGGAACACTCAAGACGCGATGAGTGTTCCAAGTGATTGGAGTTCCGACGTCCTACCCGTTCACAGTCTGTTATACGCGCTCGTAGTGATGAGGCGCGTTATTATTTTCAAAACCAATAAAAATGCCGTCTTGTATGATGAGATATTGCAAAAATACAACAAAAAATATTGGTAAAACTGCTGGTGTGACGTTCCATAGGTAAGTTTTATTAATATTGAAACGTTTAATAGGTTAATATTTAATTTGTTAAAACCGACGTGCTTATCGGGTCGGCCATATTAATATTAGGGTTGTCTACGACTTGACGTATTGACCTTGACACTACTGCCGCGCCGTCCCCCGCCAACCCCCGCGCACCTTCCGCGTTGGAACATGAATTTAGCAAGAAATCGTAGGGAGTGTTCCATCTAATACGTAGTAGTTAACATATCACTGCATAATACATGTGATCCCTAATGAGCTATTACGACTGTGTTTCAGGAAAGCAGCTAGTATGGTTGGACACAATGCTCCCGGATGGCGTGGGGAGTGTTTACATTTAGCAAAGAGGGTAGGCTTCGGTTGTCCAGCTTGCTCCGGGCTCTCCTCATTGCCCAATTGGTCCTCTCCTTGACCATGGTTATATTTTGTTACAATATCTCCGTAAGAGTAATGACACTATTAAAAGATATTCATAAGGTAAGTTATGAAAACATATTTTTCAGTTTTTTTTTTTTTTTATAAATCTTGTTGAAACACTTCAATCAGTAGTTTTTTTCGGTTCAGTAGTTTTGCGTGAAAGAGTAACAAACATCCATACATCCATACAAACTTTCGCCTTTATAATATCAGTACGGATTAGTACGGAAGTAAGGATGTACTTTCCTGGCGATTCAAAAAATACACACATTAATTCACTTTTGTCGGCACTCCCGGAGTGCCACTGTTTTTTTTTTACAAGAGGAATCCATCACGGATACCCACCGGCCTTGGGGCCCACAGACCGGTGGGTTATGTCCCGAGATGGTAGTGGAGTAGACCTACCGACTAAACCTCTTGGCGTCCTTCGCGTTCGCTATAAGACGAACACTCTTCCGCAACTAACGCAGTGTGCCCAGCTACTATAATCGTCGCAAAACCTAATCGGCTCTGGCGATATCACGTGTCAAATATCAAAATCAAAGTAACCAATTTTGGGACTGTTTGTGACGTATTGCGACGCGGGGATGTGGGAGCCAACGAATGAGCGAGACGCATTGATAACATTTGTACGAGAGAAAGCGGGTGCGCAGTATTGTTCTCAATTCTAAGTACATGCGCAAACGGAAGATACCCGCTCAAGGTCAGAGCCCATTAAGATTTGCGATGTTAATACTAATTTTTATTAGTATCTGATTTATTTCACACCGTCAACTTTTTGTTTTAAATTTTATATATTTTTTTGTTTCAAACTAACCTTAATTTTCAGGTCACAATACTACTTCTATACAGTTTAGTAATTCTACAAACTTACTGCATGAAGATCCACTACACTAGCGGTCTCAGACTAGTTTCGATTATACTAGAGAATTCATATTGGGAACGCGCGTACTCTATGTGTCGCACGTGGCTAATTACGGGCAGTCTTGTCACTTGTAATGGAGTTCTAGTTTACATCGCGTGCAGGAGCACTCTTAAGGTATGATTCGCAACACATTCAAGAGTTCTGAATAAAATTAAGCTGATTTTGAAGTGAAAAACTTCTTTGAACGCGTTGGGTACTTGTGTGGGAAAAGAACAGTGAACTCGCGCCTGCAACACGTGTGTCATGCTCAGTGAGCGACACCCTCAGTGACGTTTAATTGTATGAAATAAGCGCCATCTGCCCGGACTAGAACGTACTTCTTGGTTTATAATAAGCTTAAGAGGAAAGTATAGCTTTGCGATCCTAACGAAATAGGTATTTAGGAAATCGTTGCTATCGCTCATGTGCTCTTGCCCCGGGTCAATAGAGAGCCGGGGCGTTGCTGGACCCCGGCCGGAGGAAGTGCGCCGCACGGCGCAACGAGTTGCACTGGCGCGGTGGGCCGACAGGCTCGCCGAGCCTACCGCCGGCGTTCACACAATCCGGGCCATTAGACCGGTCCTGGAGCAGTGGTGCCGACGGAAGAAGGGTGTGATCACCTTCAGGCTTGCACAGATTCTGTCGGGGCATGGTTGCTTCGGCAGATATCTGTGCAACGTCGCAAAACGAGAGGCGACACCCTCTTGCCACCACTGCGGTGGCCCGGAGGATACCGCCCAGCACACGCTGGCAGAATGCCCGGCATGGGACCAGCAGCGGAGGCTTCTAGTCTCCACTGTCGGAGGAGACCTCTCGCTGCCGGCCGTGGTTCTGTCCATGGTCGGCAGCAAAGAGGCCTTTCAGGCTGTGATCTCCTTCAGCGAGGATGTCCTCTCGCTGAAGGAGGCGGCGGAGCGGGCGAGGGAGGATGCCGCCCTCGCTGACGACATCCGCCGAAAACGACCGGGGAGGCGGAGAAGGCTCTACGGCCGACTCCTAGCGCCCCCGTGATCGGCCGGAGGGTGAGCGGATATGGGGATCCGCTCACCTACCAACCCGGCCTTGGTGAAAGACGTGCTCGTGTTCCGGCACGTCTTCCCACATATTTGAGACCCGGGGAGGAGGGAGCCTACCATCCCTCCTCCTACCGATGACCTCTTTGAGGTGCCCAAGTTGGGCTAACGCAGGCGGGAGAGCAGGACGAAATGCTCGCGCTGACATCTCTCTCCCGCCCCAAGTGCGTGCGTGGCCAAGGAACACCGTGGGGTTTTAGCGGGTAGAAATCCCGCATATCCTGCCAGCGCCCCATTGCTGGCAGTGAATCAGGATCGCTGATTACCCTACGTAAAAAAAAAAATAGGTACTTTTTTTGATGAAATTTCCATTTCGGGAGAAAACAGTTTCTACTAACTAAATCTTAACAAATCACTTTGATTTTCATGTCGATCGTTTCAGCATAATATATTCTAGATTTATAGGTTTCGCTTTTTAAAAAAAATTTGATTGTTTTTATAAAACAAACGGTTTAATTCGACAAAGTTTTAATCACAAAAATTAAGTTATTTGATGTGCCTAAGTTTGAATCTATTGCAAATTTTGAAAAAGGTAAACCTATAAACTTAGTCTTTCATTGTGTCAATAACATACAAAAAAATCATGGAGATTGGAAAATATTTATAAGTGGAAAAACATTTTCTTTTTTTGTATGGACGAGTACGTACTTTCTTCCCTCTTAACTTCGTCAATCGTTTGTTAAGATGATTTTGACGTGCAGTCCTAAGGCTGATAGGTTTTTTTTTTTTTTCAATAAATAAAACTGCTTTAGGTCCACATTAGTCAGATTCCATTCAGACCACTTGATGGTAGGTGGCTACCGTCGCCTAAAACACAAGCAACGCTACAGGGGCTGCTCAGTGCGCTACCGACTATACAAAGTAGTGGGGGTTAAGGATAAGGAATTGGGAGAGGGCATAGAAGGGATGGTGGGAAGCGAATTTATTTTATACTAGCTGTTGCACGCGATTTCATCCGCGTAACTTTATAAAATGTAGCCTATGTTACTCGCTCATAACATAGCTTCCCAACAGTGAAAAAATTTTTCAAATCAGTCCACTAGTTTCGGAGCCTATTCGATTCAAACAAACAAACAATCAAATATTTCCTCTTTATAATATTAGTATAGACTATGTAAAAAATAATATTAGTATACTTATAATAAAAATTGTCATACTTATTAATATGAAATTTTTGCAGGAATTCATGAAAGAATTATCTTCGTCCATAAGGGATGGAATATCTCAATATTTAACGGAACCCTCATGGAAGCGGCTGATAGATACAATGCAGGTAAAAAAATCTCGCTGTCCGTTTTTCTACAGATTTTGATATCGCTTTCACAAAGTTAAGTGACTGTTATTGTAACTAACATGACTCAAAGGTTGATTTCAAGAGATAAAGTTCCCAAAATTAAAAGTTAATAAATATTTTTTTGGATATGAAATTATCGCATCTATAAAACCCATTTAGGACAAGAATTTAGTAGCACCTACCATCAAATGGACCTTCGACCTGTCGATTTTTGCATAACACAACTTTTGTAGTAGTGGCATGGCACCCTGCTATCTACACTCTGTTTGGATACCCCCATACCATTTTTTTACAATACCTCTGAAAAATATCATGCGAGTTTCACTGAGTCTTAAAGCCCACTTACATTTCCCCTGATATTGCATACAGTCCTACTCGATACAAACCATCAAATCAACCGTCAACCTGTCTGTCGCTCTGCATAATAAAAAAAAAAACACGTAATTCTCAGTAAAAAAACTTTCAGGTGGAACTGAGTTGTTGCGGCGCAGATAAGCCGAGTGATTGGCACGACATAGCCTGGATCAACATGGACTTTCTCAATAAGGATTCCGACTTTGTTATGAAGTATGTGCCACTTGCATCAAACCACAAACTACTATCAAAAACAAGGCACAATTTCCGCGAAAAGCTCGAACGAGTATTAGATATCGCAATCTTGTTTCAGATTGGCGGGCTTTGATGGAAAGATAATTTCACCGGTGACGCCGTTCTCGTGTTGTACACCCAGAGTTTTATCAGCCTGTTACCACGACCCGTTACAGCAGGTAATTTACACTTTTTTTTCTTTTTAAACAATTCGGACGTGAGTAGATATTTATCTGTTACTGTCTGTCGAGATATGACACAAAATCTTAATGATCAGGGTGTATACCTGATAATTATTATAAGCTTAGTAGCAGGGAACACTGCGTTTCGCAGTCATTTGCACTGCGAACTAAATTTTCATTAATTTGGATTTGTGTAGAAACTGGAATCAGGCGAATGTGTACTAAATCGTCTATTGGGCCACCCACTTAGAAAGACATGCTGTGCTGTTGTGTTTCGGTGAGTGAGTAAGGGCTGCAAAAGATAAACTTATCCTTAATTGTTCTACAGGCGACGGTAGCCACTTACCATCAAGTGGACCGTGAGATCTGACATTAACATAAAAGAGGACACCGCCGCCTATTGTAGACTTTAGTAGGCTAAAGCATACCTGCTGTTATATCACTGTGGTCTTCTGTACTAATGGTTACTTTCGCCACTGTGCCCTGCCACTGTTTATTTATTTATTTTATTTTCAACATCAACCTACAGCAAAACAAACATGTTATTACATACATGCAATAGCTACAGTATTACCTACTACCTACATTGCCATTTACAGGGTTTCAATTGTGTAGATTATAATTACCTAAGTTAATTTTACTAATTATTAATTCTACAATATGGGGGAGGGATCTGGGCAGTGGCGGATTTACCAGAAGGCTGAGTAGGCTGGAGCCTTAGGGCGACAGATTTAAGGGGGCGGCAACTTTTGCCAAAAAATTATTTTTGTCTTACAGAAATAAAAAACAAACATTATTATACAAGTGACCCAGAAATTGCTCGCACTGTGACCAACAGTGACGGGAGCCGATACTGTGACTAAATTCGAATACCTTATACATCATTTTTTTTTATATATTATGATTGTGAACTAAGGTATCGAATTGCAGGGGTCTGTAGGGGCGGCAAAATTTAAAGAGCCTACGGGCGGCAAATGTGTAAATCCGCCACTGGATCTGGGGTATGGTATGAGCAATTTGTGTGCGTGCGTGTGTGTGAGCGTGCGTGCGTGCGTGCTTGTGTGTGCGTGCGTGTGTGTGAAAAAAAAAGGTTACTGTTTGGAAGAGTGACTCACAATTGATGAGTGTGCAGGCAAAATGGCGTCAAATGTGGAGCGAGGGCTCGCCGCTAGTGTCGGCGACGCTCCACACGCGCGGTTGCGTGGAGGCAGTGCGGGCACCTCTCACACGAGTTCTGCTCACTTTGCAAATCTTCAATGCTTTTGTCTTTATATTTCAGGCATGTATCAATATTCGTTTTAATAGGCTATACTAATATTATAAAGAAGTAAAGATTTGATTGTTTGCATTGAATAGGAAAAAAATATTTCACTGTTGGGAAGATATATTCTATAAAGAAACGCGGACGAAGTCACGTTTCTTTATAGAATATATCTTATAGAATATACGTATAAATAAAATAAACAATTATTTGAAATATACCTACCACCGTAAGTACCTACCTGTGGTTGTTGCTTTTGTTATAGACGACGGTAGCCAGCCATGGTTGTTGCGAATGCAACGCAACCTTGCCGATTGATTTTTAATGCAGAAATTAAAGATTGAAATTGTTATTGAGTAATCATGCTTTTAGAAGAAAATTTAAACAATTTCATAATTCGACTTGAGGAAATCTGTCAGATTTAGGATTAGCTAGCCTCATTCATATCCGCATTGATTGTTGCAAGTGAAAAATATCTAAATTCATGCGGAAGTTCCGCATTTGTGAACCTAACCTAACCAAACCTAGCCACCTCTGTCTGTCTAACTAACGTAACATAAAAAAAATCTCGTCTCAGTGTTTCATATTAATTCATACGAAGCAGTGGGTCGCAGTCGCGGGTCACTGTCGCCAAGATCCGAAGTGCACCTTTAACAGATAAAGCACAACTAATAATAAATAATATACCTAGGTCTTTATAGTTCTTCTGGCGCAGTTATTAAGAAGTAGCGCTCACGACGCTGCACTCAGCGGGGACCAAAGCGGAGTCGGTCGCGCTTGTCTATGGAGCACACTCAATAAAGAAGAGAAAAGAACAAAGGTTGCCCACTTATTTTGTTTCTTTTAATTAAAATCCTTCAGCATCACTAAGAGCGTCAACAAGTGGACTGTCTGATTGTCCGCTAACCATAATATCTAAAACCGTAAGCAAAATGACCTTAAAAACTTTGTTGATGGATAGCAAGACTCAATTAAACGGGAAAATAAAAATGACAATCATTCTAACTCAATAACCGGTCATTTTCGCTTACACAAACGAGCTGAATTTGATAAATAAAGATGGTAATTATTTGCATTTGTTAGGTTAAGAGTACCTACCTAGTTGTGTAGTTTTTCTTGACACGCATACTGAATACGGTCACCTGTTGGTGTCTAGATGGTCAAAAATGCTTGTCAAGTTGCAAACTACTTGCTGGACAATGTGTGATGAAATTTTAAAGCTGTCTCTAGACAGTCAAAATTGCTTACCAAGCATTTACTTGCTTGTCAAGTATTGACTTGCTTGTCAAGCATTTACTTGCTTGTCAAGCATTGACTTGCTTGTCAAGCATTGACTTGCTTGTCAAGCATTGACTTGCTTGTCAAGCATTGACTTGCTTGTCAAGCATTTTCAACTTTTTGTGGCTATTAAAAAAATTAGATCACAAACAAAACCAATATTTTATCTTCAGCGCCGTAACGCTGATCGCGGCGAGAGTGCCAGCGCTTACGGAGTGTCGTTGCAACGGCGGCGACGCTTACGAAGATCCGCGAGGACCACCAGCTATTCGTATCTATCTTGACAGATGCCGTAAGTGTATCATAAACGCAATTGACAAGGTTATTACGGTAAATCACACTGTCTTGAGCCGGTGAAAAGGACGCTTGGCTATACCTACCTTCGTCGAATTCTGGCTTGTCTCAAGCTTGCCTCATAGGAAAAATATTGTGTGAATATATAAAAATATTTAAATGTAAATATGAAATAAATACTTAAATGTCATTTTTGTTCATATTTATTTTCATTGTTATTTTATCATTTAACAGCATGGCGCGTGTACTCGCACTAAATGATGCTAAAATGAAGGTTTTTTCGCATGACAGATTCGCAAAAAGACAGATTCTTGTTCCAACTCGGTTCAAAATTCTGTATAAAGTACACCTATTGGACAAGTTGTCGACTGATTAGGAAAATAGACGGAATACTCCGGAGTGAAAAAGTCGGTAAACAAATATAAATGAAAAACAATTATTACTTCACATAACGAACTACTAGCGCCATCTAGTGAACTTTAAAATACATAACAATATTTGTAGTCGTGGCTAAGAATAACGTTCTAAGAGCTGTAATATTTTAGAATTTATTAGTAAATTTAAGAGCAATGTAAAACTAGCACTAGACCCTCAGAGGTCCTAGTGCGAGTTTTACTCGATGAAAAGCGTCGAACGTGTAATTTTATTTTAACTAAATGTCCAGAAGGCCTAGTGCGAGTTTTACTCGATGAAAAGCGTCGAACGTGTAATTTTATTTTAACTAAATGTCCAGAAGGCCTAGTGCGAGTTTTACTCGATGAAAAGCGTCGAACACGTAAACGTCAATTTGTATGGGAATGAAGCAGCGCTACACGTTAGCCACTAGGTGGCGCTGCTTCATTCCCGTACAAATTGACGTTTACGCGTTCGACGCGTTTGATCGATTAAAACTCGCACTAGGCCCTCTGGACATTTAGTAAATTTACTTCGTGACGCATTTAGTGTTTTATAGCTAAAAAAAGGGTTTCATCAAAACACAAAATTTTATTTATTATTATTTTTTTATTGAATCACATTCAGTAGGTTGATATTTATTACAGACTAATAATTCGAAAGGTCACAGCCTCATTGACCCAACCTCGAAAAAATAATTAGATATACAATATGGCACTCAGTGGCGTAGCTAGCCTACGAGAGTGAACAGCAAACATTGAATTACTTATTAACTTCCTATTCTAAAAGCGTTCTGAATTTTTCGAAACCAGTTACGAAAAATGAATTTTTGGTAACTGACAACATTATTATATTAACTGTGAAACCTAGGGCATGTGGTATATTTTATACGTGGTTTATTTTGTTCTCTAGTCGTGACTACGACTTATGGAGCGTTGAGTGTTCAGTTGTTTTGCACTTTTGAATGTGCTAATCGACTTTTGCGGCCGACTGTACAATATTGGAAATAAACAATTATTATTGAAAGAAACCAAAGACTTTATAGAAGTGGGCGAAAAGTATTAAATCTTTTTGCTTGCTGATTACAATTACTGGAACAAAATTTTCGAATTCTGGTCTCTTGACAAAGCAGAGGACATTTTTTGTCATTTTCTAACTTGGAATATATAATGTATGTCCCATGCAAGTTTTAAAAAAGGTACAATGTTATATATTTTTCTAACAAATATGTAAGTGCTAAGTTTCTGATAGTTTTCTTAAAAACTACTTAACATATTTTAAAACACTATACACATAAAATTTAATGATTCTTGTTTAGTAATTTATTGTGAAATAGTGAATAAAATTTCTATTTTCGTAGATGGTTGTGATTTTTTTTTAATTTTCCCAAAACTTCATATTTTAGGAATATTTCAGGTCAATACTTTTTATTTAAAAATGATATAGCGGGCACTGAATTGTCAAATTGTGACATTTGTAAAAGAAAATCAGTCCCTTTCATTTTACCAAAAAGGTGTTTCACACTCTTGGGAAACTAAACGTAGTATACTTATCCCTACTGGTAGGAAAAAGTGGAAAAAAAATCTACTTGTCCCTGCCATTGGGGATACTTAGTAGGGATATGTGGATCAGGCGTTTTATTCATATCACACCTTGTCATATGGCCCGTGCTACCATATAAGAAACAAAATATTTTTATCACCTAAAAGTAATAGAATGCTCGACTTAATTGATGTCTTGACAACCTATTTTACGTATATCGGTCATTAACTTAAATAATATAAAATAAAATAATATCGACTAGTGAATGTCCATCTTCACAAGAGTAAATAGATTTAGCTTCGCCACCAAATAAACACACAATAGATATAATTAATGGCAAATTAAATCCCAGTGGTTAAGTCCCACCAAATAAGTCGACATTGGTGAAAATCATGAGATGAAAAATGCAGTGATATATTAGTATTTCTCATTTACCAATTAATGCATTGTTTATTGCAATGCAAATATGTGAGCACATGTTAAGTTTGGGTGAATTTTATTTATTACAAGCTGACCATCCATGTTCGTAAGTGAAATTACTTAACCAGTTGCAAAAGAAGAATTTTTTTTCGCTGTTTGGTAACTAGTTGTGAGAGAGAAATTATTATTCCACTTTTGTAGATCAAATTATTTCTCTTTCAGTCAAATGTCATTAGACTTTGACAGCTGATGTGTAAATTTAACAAAAAAAAATCCAGGCAATTTATACAATTTTTCTTTTCATAAGAACCTCCTTGGAGTTCAAAATATATTTTAAAAAAATAGTTATTATATCAAGATCATTTTTATTTCAACCCTAATAATTCAGTTAATAATATTTTATAAACTTTTCATCTCTATGATTTCCATACACACAAAAACAATATAATAATTACGTATGAAGAAGAAGGCTATGCGATCAAAATTTCATCAGTTTAATCTATCTATAAGACCAAATTTGCTTTTGGCAGCCTGCTGCTCAAATAAAAAATAATAAAATAACTAGGCTGAACTGATAAAAATATGGACCGTATAAACCTTATTAAAAGCGTTCGCGCATTGATTCATATTCCTAAGTACAATATTGAATAATAATAATAAAATAATTAAAATATCAAAAAATCACGAAATAATATTTTTATGTCATTAATTCAAAGATATAACGTCATTCATCACGTAAACTGGTAATATAAATTTCAAAATCTAGTATTAAATTAAGCATCTTTTTTATCAGGACATTGTTTAATTTTATATTGTGACGAAGTACGGCACTAGATGGCGCTTAACTCATAAATTAAGCGTCATTTAGTGCCGAAACTTCATCAAGCTGTACTTGGTGGATTGGCGGTATGTATTTTTAAACTTTTCAGTTAACGAACGGTTAAAATAATTACAAAAATTACAATAAAGTTAAGATCTTAAAAAACACGAATTCATCATAGCACAAATTACATTTTATATGAATATACAAAGTTGTTCGCAATGACTTAACTAGTGACAAATTTTAATGGAAACAAGAAAATTATTTTAAATATAAATGTACATTTAGACCTAACTAATAATCTGTAAACCTAATAAAATTATAGATTTCTCGATAACTACAATAACACTATTCAATAAAACAACATAAATGCTCATCACAATTTAACTCTAAAATGGCGGCAAGAATTCATTTGGCAATGTGGATCAATTTTTAATTAAAAAAAACCCTTCTTCATCAACAATTAAACTGTAAAATTTATATTGGGGTTGGATCTGAGTAGAAACTATTCCAAATTGATCTTTAAGATACCCTATCTCTACCACGAGTTATATAATGACCGCATTCGCTAGCGAGAGCGTTCTTCTTCTTCTTCTCTTTTAATGTCTTGACTCCATCAGATATTCTCCGATGATTTTGCCAGTGTCATTAGTAAAAATAGCAATTTGTAATAGCCTTTTTTAATATAAAAAAGGCAAAATTTAAATTAAAATCAAAAGTAGCAGATCCCGAGACTAGTCAGTCAAATCAAGTCAAAACAGGTCCAAGTCCTAAGCAGTCAGGTCAAGTCTAGCGAGAGCGTTAAAAATTTATATGAAAAACTGTCAACTGTCAATGTCAAATTGACAATTTTCCATATAAATATTTTACGCCCTCGCTAGCGAGTGCGGTCATTGTAAACTCATAAAAAGCAGGTACCGAGGGCCTAGTGCGAGTTTTACTCGATCATAAGCGTCGAGCGCGTAAACGTCAATTTGTATGGGAATGAAGCAGACGTACACGTTAACCACTAGGTGGCGCACGCGTCGAATGCGTAAACGTCAATTTGTATGGGAATGAAGCAGACGTACACGTTAACCACTAGGTGGCGCTGCTTCATTCCTATACAAATTGACGTTTACGCGCTCGACGCTTGTGATCGAGTAAAATTCGCACTAGGCACTCTGTATAGTGCGTTGTTTAATTCGATGGAGTAATTTGACATTTCCTGGGTTTCAGGTTTTTGACTATACAAAAATAGTGATGTCGCCTATAAACAAACTTATTAAAAAAATTACGGTTTTAATCAATGCTTTATAGAACATTAATTATTTTAGAATTAATATTAATCATTATTTAATTGTTTAAATTAAATTCCTGGCAATGTCCGTTCTATAATTTTGTATATGTCGCAATTCTTTTCGATTATTATAATTTTTATGACGTGAATATTTTTATAGATGACATAAAATTATCACCAAATAATAACTATGTAATGGCTTTATACTATCTATTTTGTATATATTCGACTTCACATTAAAATTTTGAATTGTTTTTTTTATTAATTCTAAACCGACTTGGTCATTAGTAATTCTGCTTTAAACCCCATTCGCTTTAGCACTATGGAAAAAACGCTTGTAACATTATTTTAAAATTTGACATTACAACCTGTCAAATTACTTCTTCGAATTATTGAACGTAGTCTAGTTAGTTTTATTTTTAAACAAATAACCTGCTGCTCAAACATAACGACATAAAAAGTCACATAATATATCTAATCAAGTCTTTTATATTCAATTTAATTTATATAATTATAATAATAAAGTCTTTCATTTTTATTTTTAAACAAAACAAGTTTTTTGACGTCGCATCAAAGTATTATATTATAAAGTCTAAAAAAAAATTAATAAAAATAATAGTAATAATAATAAACAAGATTACAGTATAATAGTAGCTTATGACGTTTAACATCTCACCTTGGTAATAAGTCATGAGTATCCTTACATATTTATAAAACACAGTCCTCCGCCGCCTCTGTCTGTCTGTTCGCGATAAACTCAAAAACTACTGCACCGATTTTCATGCTGTTTTCACCAATGGATAGAGTGGTTCTCGAGGAAGGTTTTAGTATATAATTTACAAAAGTACGAGGGCGAAGTCGCGGGCAGCAGCTAGGTGTTCCAATATTACAATCATTTTGACAAAATTAAAAAAAAATCCTCACAAATTTGTTAAAATTGCTGTTAAAACATTAAAATTATATTATTCTTTTTTTTATTTCAAATAAAATTCTCCCAATTTTTCGCTAGCAACTTTGGTGGCGTTCAAGTATTTACGTAACGCATTTTTTTCGCAGATTTTTTGACTCCCCCTCCCTTTTGAACATTTAGGGAGAAAACCCTCCCTCCAGGGGAGGGTTTACGATTTACCTGATTTACGTTTAGGGGAGGGAGGGTGTCGAAAAACCCTCCCTTCCCCTCCCTAAACGTTAAGTAACAACCAAGTGACCAAAGAAAAGGGTTGCCAACTTGGGAGAACTAAATGAAAATTACGTATACAATACACTCGAGGGATTCTGATTTGGGAGATTTTAATTCCCTGGTTTTTAATTCAATAAAAGAAACAATGTTACGTAACGCGTTTTTCGAAATGTAACGCATCGTAACGTTTTACGAGACCTCTCCTCCCCCAAATCCGCTATTTGACAAATTTTAGAAAATCGTTTTAAATTATTCTATATTACATAATAAGCACACTACTTTGATATTTCCGGGAGATCTGCTGTATTATTAATAAAAATCAATGTTAAAGTTTAAATTTCCAAAACCGCGCCAAAAACGCTGTTTCAGTAATGGCGCTGGTCTTTCATACGTGTGACGTCACACGCTAGTAAACAAACAGAACTGAATGATGACACAGAGAAGTATATTAAGCGAATAAACACTATTTATTACTCTATGTCTGATATGTTTACTAGCGTATGACGTCATCAGAGTTGCAACCAGTCACAGGGCGTTTCGGCGCCAAGATAATATTTAAAAAATTACGATTTTTGTTTCATATAATTTGCAAAAAATATACATAATTTAGCTTCAAATAAAGTAACATATGTCTTATTACGCTATTTTCTGATAGGATAACTACAATTTGTAGTATATTTTAAACCTAGTCAAATAGCCAATTGCGTTACGTAATACTTGAACATCCCCTGATTTACTTATTTTTAACATTTCACTTTTGAAACACTGCAGTGACGTCTAAAGCGCGCTTTCTATAAATCCTATAACTATAATTATAGGATTTTACTCCCATCAAACCACACTGTGAGATGTTACACATCAGAAACAATAAAATTCTTCAATATTTATGTATAATTTACGTTAAACAAGTGTCCAAGTGATCGTTCATTTCGTTCATTTCAATCATTAGAAGACAGCACGGACAAGGTGTTTTTGTTCCAGTCGAGTTTAATATTAACGACTCGTCCAATTCATCGTCCGACTCTTCTATAACTATTGTCTCGACATTATTCTTTGAAGCGCCCTCTACGGCTTTCGACTCGTCAAAATAAAACGCTAAACATTCATCCAAATGTTCATCCAATGGTACATTCACTCTTTTACCACAACACGGACATTTATGGTCCGTCACTTCTGCACTTTTACTTGGACCCGGCTCAGATTTTATCTGTACTTTTCCTTTTACAACACTATCTAGATTACTTTTAGAATCACCATTTATATTATCTTTAACATTATTATTTATTTCATTCATTTTATCTTTCAATTTAAACTCTACATCGATTTGCAATACTAAATCTGAAAAAGGTGTTTCCTGAGTTTCATTAATTACTGTCTGACTAGAAGTAGATCCCTTATTAGTGCTGGCCTCAGAATAACTGCCAGTTATTTCCGTCAGTATATCGGCATTCAAACATTCGTCTACGTGCATATTTATATTTTCATTTTTAACTTTAACCTTACAAATAGGACAACTGACTAATTCGTTGTTAGGAACTGCAATTAATCTATTACTAGTGTTCGATTCGGTTATAGTTATTTCTTCTCCGTACACATCTTTTAACAAAGATGTGGCTGTTTTCTTAAAATAATTATCTATTTTTGTTTTCTTTAACGGGGGAGTGTCTTTGGGCAGTGTATCAGATTTAGATTTGTTAGAATTTAATGCTGGCCTTGTATTATTATTTAAGTTTTTATTTGCCCAAATGTCTCGTACTGCCGTTCGCACATCATCTTTGTTATTGACTGCGTTTGCAAGGACAGTAATCTGTTTATTACCCCAAATATTTCTCAAAGTTTGCGTTACATCGGAAATTTCTTTTTTACAATTACCCGGTGAACCTGTATTTGTTTTTTTGACACCCGCAACACTTTTGGTAACGCCGTTTGGATTAGTTTTAAAATTGTCTATGGTATTAATAGCTTTGGATGGTTTTAAAATATTCTTAGG
This sequence comes from Synanthedon formicaeformis, assembly GCA_945859745.1. Lineage (NCBI taxonomy): Eukaryota > Metazoa > Arthropoda > Insecta > Lepidoptera > Sesiidae > Synanthedon > Synanthedon formicaeformis. Next base: position 942,782 of record OX243960.1, on the reverse strand, counting down.
TACGTTTTTAGTAATATATTTAGTTATATCCTCTTTCGGTTTGGCAATTTCTTTTTTCTTTCTTGCGTTTTCTGGCTCTTTAATTTTGACGAATATACCTCCACACCATTTCTGGTGATGAGTCCACCAGTGGTCCGAAGGTCCCGGAGGTCGATTTGCCGAACGCCGAACTATACCAAAATGAGGTCTCACTTTTGCACAAATTCCATCACAGCGCCACCAGTGAGTCTGATATAATTTTACCTAAAAAAAAATTGCATAAATAAACCTTTTCTTTAAATATTCCCACACATTCCACACAGTCCTAGTTCTACAGTAAGCTACCAATGCTTGCATTATGGATACCAGACAGTTGATATACTACATCGATTACTTTTTTTTGTAAATAGATACATATTATAAATACAAAACATCCATGACTCAGGTACAAAGGCAAAATGGTAACACATAAACAATGGCCTCTAGCGGGATTCGAACCCGCGACCATTTGGTTAACAGCTAGGGTCACTAGCCACTAGACCAAACGTTTCGTCAGATCACTTTTAAAATTTAATTATACTATCCTCCCTTTCTCAGAACATATTTATTACAATTACTTTAACCACACGATAAATTGCAAAACATAGCCACATGAAATATTTTTATACTTTTTTTTTAGTACTAGTTGGTGCCCGCGACTTCGTCCGCGTTGAAAAAGAAAAAAGTAGCCTATCCTGTGTCCTGTACGACTAAATGTTTATCTACCAAGTTTCATGAAAATTAGTTAATTTCGTTTAAGAGTTATGGAGGAACATACATACATAATACCTACACTTACAGATTTAATATTAGTATTGATTGATATATGTATATTGAAGGTTTCCTTAACAGTGCTTAAGATTGTCTTAAGAGCGGGAATAAAGAGAAATAGCCAATCCTAGATTTGAATTTTATCTAAGTAAACAAAGTCTAATTTAATAATTTTTTTTTAAATAGATAAATACATTATAAATGAAAGTGACGACTGTAACAGAAAACATAATATAATGAAATTTTCTCGATAGAAAAAAATCACCAAGTGAGCTCTCATTTCCATCGATTTTAGTTTTATTTTCAAAATGACACACATTACAAAGCTAAAAGTGTATCAGTAATTTCACTGCACAGATTATCTAATGCTGTATGTATCAATTTTTCATTTGACAGTGTAGTTTACGAATAATTAAGATTTAATACTTTTGGCTCTTATAACATTTTTATTGAGCGAGATACGCTATCTTCCGTCGCATGTTGTGCGTAGTTCTACGTATTTTGTGTCACTGTCATGTCCAAGGGGCCACGCGGGTGAAATTACTAATTTTGTTTGCTTTATACCCACTCTTAAGTAGTTAATAATTGACATTTTCTTTATGTATTAGATGAACATAACGTTGTGTGTGTATGGTGTTATGTGAGTTGTATCTATATAATATAAAAGTGTTGTGTTGGTTTGTGTATAACGCAAAAACTCGAAAACTAGGCGATGGATTGACTTGAAATTTATACACAATATGCAATCCACTCTAAGGATTGATAATATCTTTATTTTGTGTAATAATATAATCTCGATCACGAGGAAATAGCTGTTTTTATGGCGCCATATGCCGGAAGCGATGAGAACTAACCCGCCAACGAACTAACGATAACTGCTGTCACATTTAAAGTGGCAGTTAGCCGTTGCCATGACAGACGCTAACCGTTGAATGTCAAAGAAAACCACAGCGTAGCGTAGTCTGGCTCAGCTAGTTATTTATATTTTCTCGACAAACTTTTGCCTGTACTCAAACACTTACCTCATCATGAAAGTCATGGTAAACGGATATGTTGAGCCCCGCCGTGTTATTAATCCTGTACATGTGCTGTTTGAAATTTGGCCCGTGACCGTCTCTGTCTATATCATTATTTGTTATGAACAGATAGGCGTGGATCATTTCATGGAGCAATGTCTCGACCAAATCCTTGCGAGAGCGCAGTTTGAGCAGTGGTTCACTGAGGGCTACATCGCAGCCACTACTCCTGGAGTAACTGGAATATTAATTAGTAATAATAATAACGCTTTTTATTTATCGATATCATAATAAAATATAGAGAGGAATAAATAGAGGAATGTATTGGTTAATTTATGACATGAACCCTTGTAGGTTAAAAGCCTTATTCAAGTTGACTTATTTTCTTTGTTATAATTATAACTTTATAATCATCCAGTCCTTGGAGTTAGGTTCCTCACAGATCAGATCAAGGTTACCATGTAATAGCAATACCACATAAGTAACAGTATATCAAATCTCACATCAATCAATCAATCAAACTAGGAAATACACTGATGGTTTTCAAAAGCCTGAACAGATCGTCAGGCGGATCAAATAGAATAATATTTTATATGTAGCAAATTTCAAGAACATTCAAATTCATAAAGTAACATAAAATATAAAGACAAACAAACGTCCCCCGCCACAAACCGGCTCCACAACTCAGCATAATGCAGGTTGTAAAAAGATGGTCTAATGGTCTTCCATTAGAGCCGATGGTAAATCATATCATTTTAAATTATATATTAAAAACTTCCTTGAGAACCACTCTATCCATTGGTGAAAACAGCATGAAAATCGGTGCACTAGTTTTTGAGTTTATCGCGAACAGACAGACAGACAGATGCGGCAGAGGACTGTGTTTTATAATATTCAAATAAAAAAAAAATTCAAAATAATTTATTATTTTCACATTACAATTTAAGAAAAAGAAATTTAAGAAAAGAAAAAAAAATCGAAAGGAACTTATGCCAGTGTGCGTGTGTGTGAGGTATTGTATGTAATTTAGTCCTTGTAATTTAGTTCCGCCACCGAGCAGGATTTTATTGGAAGCAGCTTCATCAAATTGTTGTAAATGAGGACAGGCAGATATCGCTGCTTAAAAACTAAAGGGTCACAAATCAAAATTACACTTTTTACAAGAGAGCTAATCGAAAAAAAATTAAATTATTTTTGTCTATTTTTTTTTATTAGATATATATCAAATATATGCATATTATACATCGTTAGAAGAGTGTTTTTAAGTAGCATTAAATGTTTTAAGTACTTTTATAATAAACTGAATACTAGAAGAGATATAAGCATATAAGTTACTTTTGAATATATAAAAAATGATCAAAATATACTAAATATGGAATAAAACCATAAATCTTTTTGCAAAATATAATATGAAGGACTGTGATTGTATTTTTGCAATAAAAACATTTTTGGATTTTTTTGTTTTATGGCCCTTTAGTTTTTAAGCAGCGATATGGGCCAAAGCGTCTTCCAAATGTTGACTTCGCCACTGGTAACGGCAATTTGAAGACTCGTTGCTTGGTTTGGCTTTCGTATTCTTCCGATCGTAGTGCTTTCAAGTGAACTGGAGGAACCGAAGCCAGAACAAAAAGTTTTCGAACGCTTAAGACACCAGCATCAGAGTAGAGCTTCACGGTTGAGTAGCGTCGTGGCTTTTTTAGCATCACTTTGAGTACACAGCGTTGTGATCGCTAGGATCACAATATGTAAGAATTGATTAAAAAACAAGTTGAACAGAAGGAACAAAATACAAAATCACGGCAACAAAACATATATCTAAGACTATGAACACTTTTTGAAGGTAGGGTCTCTTTAGTTACGTTGTAATTATGTGAATAGGTATGTAACTATGTTTTTTCTATTCATCCAAATTGTATTCATGTTGTATCCAAATTCTTAGATGTTAATTTGGCCAGCTTAATATTTATTAAATTATTTAAGTATTGTCGGACCTTGAAAGAATATCTTTCCGACAATACTAAATTAATTGGTATTTTTAAAACTTTCTTTGGCCTTTTGAATTCATAAGAGTTGGGATAGAATTCAGTTTCATTAAAGTTGATCAAACAATAAGATGTTTCATGTGAAACTTACCTGCAAACACCAGCACAAGAAAACATTTTCTTGCTCCATCTAACCGTGGTTCTACTTTTTAATCGTCCCCAAAAGAATATATCGTCGAAATGCATAAACAAAGAGTGTATATTCGGCGTCGGATCTATTAGCTCTAAATCTGGATCTCCCAAATTCATCTTGCTAACGAATCTTGTTTTGTTAAAAATTGCAATGTATGTAAATAGTTTCTTAGTTTCTGAATCTGCATTGTGCATTCTGCTGATCTGATTTGAATTTGACACAACATAATTATATACTCTCTAGATTTGACATGACAGACAGACTCACTCCAGTCCAGGAGGCACAGATAGCTTCAAATAACTTCAATACTTGTTCACGAAATTGCATTGACATAGAGTAAATAGTACTTATGGGCTAGATTTGTTTGATGGTTTATGGTGCACCGCCGTAACCCTGGCCTGATGAAATTATTTTATTTTATCAGACAGGCTGACGGTCCACTTGATGGTTGGTGGCTACCGTCGCCTATAACACAAGCAACACGATAAGTGCTACGTAAAAGTGCGCTGCCGACCATAGAAGGATTAAGGATAAGGGATAAGGAAGTGATGGGATAATGGGCTCTGGCATCCCTTACTCACTCACTGAAACACAACTGCACATAATGCTATTATTTCACGATGGAATTCTGTTAGGGATTGTTACTGCCGCCAGACGGGCGGCCCCTTGCGACTCGTCCAACGGGCTCATCAAATAATGCAAAAGCAAAAGCACAAAACGATGTAAGAGAAATTCCTCCATCGAATTATGACATTAGTAAAAATTGCTCCAGCTTATAAATAATGATATTCGCAAAAAACAAACTGGACCATTACAACGCAAATACTTTAAGAAATACGTATTATTTGCTGCTCCAGAGCTGGAGAAAATTGCTCCACATTATCATTTAAAAACAATCAATGATTCATTAATTAAATGAAATTAATCAATTTGCATTAGCTTCTGCCAGTGTTGCCAACCTTATACGAAGTAATACCCGTGTTTACGGATCCTAATCTCTAGCGAGGGGGTCCTAATAAATCCGTATAAATTTCGTATGTGTATTGTATTATCAGAAAAATAGCAATTGCAAATATTGCAATTATATATTTTCTTGCTCTATCAAATTAGGAAAATGAAGTGCCATATGAACAATTGACTGTATTCTGAAAATACGTCTCGACAAAAGAAACTAAATAGGTAATTGATATAATATGAAACAAAGCAACGTGAGTATCTTCTATCGCCTTCATGCTCCCCTCTCTAATGCTACAACAACGAAGGATCCAAAGTCGGGGAATCCCCATTAACTACAATTTTAACTTGCTGCTATATGTCAATGTATAACATTCCCTAAGTATATTATTTAGTTTCGTATTTATTTATGTAAAATACTACTTACTTATTATATTTCTGAAATCCTTATAAAATTATCATTATTATTATTTTACATTTCTGAACATATAATTCCGTATAAAAATCCACACTGCAGCACTGTCGCTGTCGATGTCGCTGGCTGGATAGCTGACAATTATCTTTACCTAACAACGTGCTCACAAAACGTGAGCATCGATTTCACTTGAACGCGTTTCATTTGCGATTTTATGTAATAAAAAAAAAGAATATAATATGCTAATAACGCGCTGACGACGCGCAGAGAACACGCTAATCAAAAACGCGTGTCGTCAGCTCGTTTAAAAATTGTAAATTACTTTGCAGCTCGACTATAAATTATACAATACAGTCGCAAATGGAACAAGCTTCAAATGCGCATTTGTACAAAAATACAAGTGTAACGTGTTTCAAATAGCTGAAAGCGAAGAAAGAGGCAGTGTGACCATCTCAAAAATGGCGAATCTGCCACACACGGACCTAAAAATCTGCCAAAATCTGCCACACTCGACGTTAAAAAAGCCGATTATGTTTTTTTTGTGTTTTTGGGATGAAACATGTTCCTTTAAAGAAGATAACCTAGTAACTAATTTGCAGTTACAGGCTTTACAAAATGCAACGTCCTGGTCATCCTTAGCTCGACTGATCCAGGACGAGAGCAAAGGATCTTGCTCCCATTCCGGTCGATAGGACCGCTCGTATTTTCTTTTCATTATGTATTTGCTTTTCAAATTTAGAACTGCACTTCACATACACGCTAAGCGCCGTAAGAGAATGAAATGAAGTAAAAACAAAGATGATTGAAAACTCAATCAAGAAAGGTTATAAGAATATGAACCCTATGACTTATCACTTACAGCCCACAATCAAATGACAATACCTATGTATGAACAGATCAAACGGGGAATCCCCGTGTAATCTGGGCTGGGTATCAAACAAAGGCATAGGTTGCCAGATTGTGAAATAATTTTCTACTAAATATTTTTACATTTACCTTATTTAAATTTTTTATTACTTATTTATAATGTAATGTAATTTTTAAAATTAGCATGATTTTTAAAACCTTTGAAATCTGCCAAAATCTGCCACATTTGTAAATCGTCAGCATAATATGCCACAGCTTAAATTTTGGATCCAAATCTGCCAAAATGGCAGAAATCTGCCACAAATGGTCACACTGGAAAGAGGTAGGTATTGAGACGGGGGCTGTAGCACAAACGTGAGGATCGTGTGTAAAAGTCCTGTCTTGCGTTTGATTGCAGTGAGCATCCGCATTCATGTCATTTTGTTTAAAATAATTAGGTACTGTTAAGAACAACTGTCAGAATAACTTAATTTTAACCGTCACATAACCTGCAGTGCTTTGAATAAAATGCAATTTATTTTGAAATAACATGGAAAATTTTATTCAATCATAATTTTTGACAAGTAATTTATTATTATATTATTAATTCGAGTAAAAAGACCTCTTCTCAGTTAAGTATCATGCCAGGTAAATGTCGCGGGTCGACTGTAAGAAAGACCGGACGATTGTTAACACCGCATGAGCAGAAGCACTGCCCATTCTTGGAGCCATCTTCAACGATAAGGGTCTTGAAGCGCACATCGGTTTCAAGAGCACGTTGATCTGTCAAATAAAAATTAAGTATGAAATCTAGTGGCAAGCGAAAGTGGATGTCAATAAATCGTGATTATAGTATTAGTTCTACCGATGTCTAGTCTCTACTACCACAAATACTTTTAATTGTCTTTAAAAAGCGCTAACGTCAGCTATAACTAAAGATCAGTGCAGATTTGTGGCAGGGTCAATGAACGTTTGTACGTTTTATTTGTATATTTTAGTATGTATTGTCAAATGTATTTACGGTATATTCAATTTGCCTACCAAAACGCGGTTTGTAGCGGGGGACGTTTGTGCTCGTCTTGGACACTTTTCTTTGTCGGTTGTCTCTTAAGATAATAATATAATTTAACTTACGTTTTCTACGTTTCCTTAAATCGTAACGACCTCTTCTTCGGTGACGATTTTCGTCGTTATCTTCGTCCTCATCTTCTGAATTTGGTTCTTCAGGATAAGAGTGTCCCGGTTCGCCTGGTTCTCCTGGTTGGCCAGGTTCTTCTGGTTCCCCTGGTTGTCCCGGTTTTCCTGGTTGGCTTGGTTCTCCTGGGTATCCTGGTTGGCCTGGTGTACCCGGTTGTCCTGGCTTGCCTGGTTGTCCCGGTTGTCCTGGTTGGCCAGGTTGCCCTGGTTGTCCTGGTCTGCCTGGTTGACCTGGTTTACCCGGCTTACCTGGTCGTCCTGGTTGTCCTGGTCTGCCTGGTTGTCCTGGTTTGCCCGGATTGCTTGGTCCTCCTGGTTGGCCAGGTTCTCCTGGTTGTCGTGGTCCTCCTGATTGGCCTGGTTGGCCTGGTTGGCCTGGATGTCCTGGTCTGCCTGGTTGTCCCGGTTCACCCGGCTGGCCAGGTTCTCCTGGATGTCCCGGTTGTCCTGGTTGGCTTGGTTCTCCTGGGTGTCCTGGTTGTCCTGGTGTGCCTGGTTGTCCTGGTTTACCTGGTTTGCCTGGTCGTCCTGGTTGACCAGGTTCTCCTGGTTGACCAGGTTCTCCTGGTTGTCCTGGTCTGCCTGGTTGTCCTGGTTTGCCCGGATTACTTGGTCCTCCTGGTTGGCCAGGTTCTCCTGGTTGTCCTGGTTCACCTGATTGGCCAGGTTGCCCTGGTTGTCCTGGTCTGCCTGGTTGACCTGGTTTACCCGGCTTACCTGGTCGTCCTGGTTGACCAGGTTCTCCTGGTTTTCCTGGCTTGCCTGGTTGTCCTGGTTGGCCTGGTTTACCTGGTTGTCCTGGCTTGCCTGGTTGTCCCGGTTGACCTGGTTGGCCTGATCCTCCTGGTACTCCTGGGTGGCCCGGTTTACCTGGTTTACATGGCTTTCCTGGCTTGCCTGGTTGGTCAGGATTGCCTGGTGGTCCCGGTTTTCCTGGATTTCCTGGTCCTCCTGGTCTTCCTGGGTGTCCTGGTTCTCCTGGTTGGCCTGGTTGTCCTGGCTGGCCAGGTTCTCCTGGCTGTCCCGGTTGTCCTGGTTGACTTGGTTCTCCTGGGTGTCCTGGTTGGCCTGGTTGTCCCGGTTGTCCTGGTTGGCCAGATTGCCCTGGTTGTCCTGGTCTGCCTGGTGGTCCTGGTTTACCCGGTTTACCTGGTCGTCCTGGTTGACCAGGTTCTCCTGGTTGTCCTGGTCTGCCTGGTTGTCCTGGTTTGCCCGGATTGCTTGGTCCTCCTGGTTGTCCGGGTTGGCCTGGTTTACCCGGTTGTCCCGGTTGGCTTGGTTTTCCTGGTTGGCCAGGTTGTCCTGGTTGTCCTGGTTGGCCTGGTTTACCTGGCTTTCCTGGCTTGCCTGGTTGTCCCGGTTTTCCTGGTTTACCCGGTTGTCCTGGTTGGCCAGGTTGGCCTGGTTGTCCTGGTTGGCCTGGTTTACCCGGTTTACCTGGTCGTCCTGGTTGACCAGGTTCTCCTGGTTGTCCTGGTCTGCCTGGTTGTCCTGGTTTGCCCGGATTGCTTGGTCCTCCTGGTTGTCCGGGTTGGCCTGGTTTACCCGGTTGTCCCGGTTGGCTTGGTTTTCCTGGTTGGCCAGGTTGTCCTGGTTGTCCTGGTTGGCCTGGTTTACCTGGCTTTCCTGGCTTGCCTGGTTGTCCCGGTTTTCCTGGTTTACCCGGTTGTCCTGGTTGGCCAGGTTGGCCTGGTTGTCCTGGTTGGCCTGGTTTACCCGGTTGGCCTGGTTGACCAGGTTGGCCTGGTTGACCAGGTTGTCCTGGTTGACCTGGCTTGCCTGGTTGTCCCGGTTGGCTTGATCCTCCTGGTTGTCCTGGTTGACATGGCTTGCCTGGTTGTCCCGGTTGGCTTGGTCCTCCTGGTCCTCCTGGTTGGCCTGGTTTACCTGGCTTTCCTGGCTTGCCTGGTTGTCCCGGTTGGCTTGGTCCTCCTGGTACTCCTGGTTGTCCTGGTTGGCCTGGTTTACCTGGTTTTCCTGGCTTGCCTGGTTGTCCCGGTTGGCCTGGTTGACCAGGTTGTCCTGGTTGACCTGGCTTGCCTGGTTGTCCCGGTTGGCTTGGTCCTCCTGGTCCTCCTGGTTGGCCTGGTTTACCTGGCTTTCCTGGCTTGCCTGGTTTACCCGGTTGTCCTGGTTGGCCTGGTTTACCCGGTTGGCCTGGTTGGCCAGGTTTTCCTGGTTGTCCTGGTTGGCCTGGTTTACCCGGTTGGCCTGGTTGACCAGGTTGTCCTGGTTGACCTGGCTTGCCTGGTTGCCCCGGTTGGCTTGGTCCTCCTGGTACTCCTGGTTGTCCCGGTTGGCCTGGTTGACCAGGTTGTCCTGGTTGACCTGGCTTGCCTGGTTGTCCCGGTTGGCTTGGTCCTCCTGGTTGTCCCGGTTGGCTTGGTCCTCCTGGTCCTCCTGGTTGGCCTGGTTTACCTGGCTTTCCTGGCTTGCCTGGTTTACCCGGTTGTCCTGGTTGGCCTGGTTTACCTGGCTTTCCTGGCTTGCCTGGTTGTCCCGGTTGGCCTGGTCGACCTGGCTTGCCTGGTTGTCCCGGTTGGCTTGGTCCTCCTGGTTGCCCCGGTTGGCTTGGTCCTCCTGGTCCTCCTGGTTGGCCTGGTTTACCTGGCTTTCCTGGCTTGCCTGGTTTACCCGGTTGGCCTGGTTGGCCAGGTTGTCCTGGTTGACCTGGCTTGCCTGGTTGTCCCGGTTGGCTTGGTCCTCCTGGTCCTCCTGGTTGTCCTGGTTGGCCTGGTTTACCTGGCTTTCCTGGCTTGCCTGGTTGTCCCGGTTTTCCTGGTTTACCCGGTTGTCCTGGTTGGCCAGGTTGGCCTGGCTTGCCTGGTTGGCCTGGTTTACCTGGCTTTCCTGGCTTGCCTGGTTGTCCCGGTTGGCCTGGTTGACCAGGTTGTCCTGGTTGACCTGGCTTGCCTGGTTGTCCCGGTTGGCTTGGTCCTCCTGGTCCTCCTGGTTGGCCTGGTTTACCTGGCTTTCCTGGCTTGCCTGGTTTACCCGGTTGTCCTGGTTGGCCTGGTTTACCCGGTTGGCCTGGTTGGCCAGGTTTTCCTGGTTGTCCTGGTTGGCCTGGCTTGCCTGGTTGTCCCGGTTGGCTTGGTCCTCCTGGTTGTCCCGGTTGGCTTGGTCCTCCTGGTCCTCCTGGTTGGCCTGGTTTACCTGGCTTTCCTGGCTTGCCTGGTTTACCCGGTTGTCCTGGTTGGCCTGGTTTACCTGGCTTTCCTGGCTTGCCTGGTTGTCCCGGTTGGCCTGGTTGACCTGGCTTGCCTGGTTGTCCCGGTTGGCTTGGTCCTCCTGGTTGCCCCGGTTGGCTTGGTCCTCCTGGTCCTCCTGGTTGGCCTGGTTTACCTGGCTTTCCTGGCTTGCCTGGTTTACCCGGTTGGCCTGGTTGGCCAGGTTGTCCTGGTTGACCTGGCTTGCCTGGTTGTCCCGGTTGGCTTGGTCCTCCTGGTCCTCCTGGTTGTCCTGGTTGGCCTGGTTTACCTGGCTTTCCTGGCTTGCCTGGTTGTCCCGGTTTTCCTGGTTTACCCGGTTGTCCTGGTTGGCCAGGTTGGCCTGGCTTGCCTGGTTGGCCTGGTTTACCTGGCTTTCCTGGCTTGCCTGGTTGTCCCGGTTGGCCTGGTTGACCAGGTTGTCCTGGTTGACCTGGCTTGCCTGGTTGTCCCGGTTGGCTTGGTCCTCCTGGTCCTCCTGGTTGGCCTGGTTTACCTGGCTTTCCTGGCTTGCCTGGTTTACCCGGTTGTCCCGGTTGTCCTGGTTGGCCTGGTTTACCCGGTTGGCCTGGTTGACCAGGTTGTCCTGGTTGACCTGGCTTGCCTGGTTGTCCCGGTTGGCTTGGTCCTCCTGGTTGTCCCGGTTGGCTTGGTCCTCCTGGTCCTCCTGGTTGGCCTGGTTTACCTGGCTTTCCTGGCTTGCCTGGTTTACCCGGTTGTCCTGGTTGGCCTGGTTTACCTGGCTTTCCTGGCTTGCCTGGTTGTCCCGGTTGGCCTGGTTGACCTGGCTTGCCTGGTTGTCCCGGTTGGCTTGGTCCTCCTGGTTGCCCCGGTTGGCTTGGTCCTCCTGGTCCTCCTGGTTGGCCTGGTTTACCTGGCTTTCCTGGCTTGCCTGGTTTACCCGGTTGGCCTGGTTGTCCTGGTTGACCTGGCTTGCCTGGTTGTCCCGGTTGGCTTGGTCCTCCTGGTCCTCCTGGTTGTCCTGGTTGGCCTGGTTTACCTGGCTTTCCTGGCTTGCCTGGTTGTCCCGGTTTTCCTGGTTTACCCGGTTGTCCTGGTTGGCCAGGTTGGCCTGGCTTGCCTGGTTGGCCTGGTTTACCTGGCTTTCCTGGCTTGCCTGGTTGTCCCGGTTGGCCTGGTTGACCAGGTTGTCCTGGTTGACCTGGCTTGCCTGGTTGTCCCGGTTGGCTTGGTCCTCCTGGTCCTCCTGGTCCTCCTGGTTGGCCTGGTTTACCTGGCTTTCCTGGCTTGCCTGGTTTACCCGGTTGTCCTGGTTGGCCTGGTTTATCTGGCTTTCCTGGTTGGCCTGGTTTACCTGGCTTTCCTGGCTTGCCTGGTTGTCCCGGTTGGCCTGGTTGACCAGGTTGTCCTGGTTGACCTGGCTTGCCTGGTTGTCCCGGTTGGCTTGGTCCTCCTGGTTGCCCCGGTTGGCTTGGTCCTCCTGGTCCTCCTGGTTGGCCTGGTTTACCTGGCTTTCCTGGCTTGCCTGGTTTACCCGGTTGTCCTGGTTGGCCTGGTTTACCTGGCTTTCCTGGCTTGCCTGGTTGTCCCGGTTGGCCTGGTTGACCAGGTTGTCCTGGTTGACCTGGCTTGCCTGGTTGTCCCGGTTGGCTTGGTCCTCCTGGTTGCCCCGGTTGGCTTGGTCCTCCTGGCCCTCTTGGTTGGCCTGGTTTACCTGGCTTTCCTGGCTTGCCTGGTTTACCCGGTTGGCCTGGTTGGCCAGGTTGTCCTGGTTGACCTGGCTTGCCTGGTTGTCCCGGTTGGCTTGGTCCTCCTGGTCCTCCTGGTTGTCCTGGTTGGCCTGGTTTACCTGGCTTTCCTGGCTTGCCTGGTTGTCCCGGTTTTCCTGGTTTACCAGGTTGTCCTGGTTGGCCAGGTTGGCCCGGTTTACCCGGTTGGCCTGGTTTACCTGGCTTTCCTGGCTTGCCTGGTTTACCCGGTTGGCTTGGTCCTCCTGGTTGTCCTGGTTGACCTGGCTTGCCTGGTTGTCCCGGTTGGCTTGGTCCTCCTGGTCCTCCTGGTTGGCCTGGTTTTCCTGGTTTGCCTGGTTGTCCTGGCTTGCCTGGTTGTCCTGGTTTACCCGGTTTTCCTGGCTTGCCTGGTTGTCCTGGTTGGCCTGGTTTACCTGGTTGGCCTGGTCCTCCTGGTCCTCCTGGGTGGCCTGGTTGACCTGGCTTTCCTGGGTGTCCTGGTTGTCCTGGCTTTCCTGGGTGTCCCGGTTGTCCTGGTTGGCCAGGTTGTCCTGGTTGTCCTGGTTTTCCTGGCTTGCCTGGGTGTCCTGGCTGTCCTGGTTGGCCTGGTTGTCCTGGTTGGCCTGGTTTACCTGGTTGGCCTGGTCCTCCTGGTCCTCCTGGTCCTCCTGGGTGGCCTGGCTGACCTGGCTTTCCTGGGTGTCCTGGTTGTCCTGGCTTGCCTGGTTGGCCTGGTTTGCCTGGTTTTCCTGGTTGTCCTGGCTTGCCTGGTTGTCCTGGTTTACCTGGCTTTCCTGGCTTGCCTGGTTGGTCAGGCTTGCCTGGTTGTCCCGGTTTTCCTGGCTTGCCTGGTCCTCCTGGATGTCCCGGTTGTCCTGGTTTACCCGGTTGTCCTGGTTGGCCAGGTTGTCCTGGTTGTCCTGGTTTTCCTGGCTTGCCTGGTTGTCCTGGCTGTCCTGGTTGGCCTGGTTGTCCTGGTTGGCCTGGTTTACCTGGCTTTCCTGGCTTGCCTGGTTGGTCAGGCTTGCCTGGTTGGTCAGGCTTGCCTGGTTGGTCAGGCTTGCCTGGTTGTCCCGGTTTTCCTGGCTTTCCTGGCTTGCCTGGTTGTCCTGGCTTGCCTGGTTGTCCTGGTTGGCCTGGTTTTCCCGGTTGTCCTGGTTGGCCAGGTTGTCCTGGTTGTCCTGGCTTGCCTGGTTGTCCTGGCTGTCCTGGTTTGCCTGGTTTACCTGGCTTTCCTGGCTTGCCTGGTTGGTCAGGCTTGCCTGGTTGTCCCGGTTTTCCTGGCTTGCCTGGTCCTCCTGGGTGTCCCGGTTGTCCTGGTTGGCCTGGTTTTTCCGGTTTGCCTGGTTGTCCTGGCTTGCCTGGTCCTCCTGGGTGTCCCGGTTGTCTTGGTTTACCCGGTTGTCCTGGTTGGCCAGGTTGTCCTGGTTGTCCTGGTTTTCCTGGCTTGCCTGGTTGTCCTGGCTGTCCTGGTTTGCCTGGTTTACCTGGCTTTCCTGGCTTGCCTGGTTGGTCAGGCTTGCCTGGTTGTCCCGGTTTTCCTGGCTTTCCTGGCTTGCCTGGTTGTCCTGGCTTGCCTGGTTGTCCTGGTTGGCCTGGTTTTCCCGGTTGTCCTGGTTGGCCAGGTTGTCCTGGCTTGCCTGGTTGTCCTGGCTGTCCTGGTTTGCCTGGTTTACCTGGCTTTCCTGGCTTGCCTGGTTGGTCAGGCTTGCCTGGTTGTCCCGGTTTTCCTGGCTTGCCTGGTCCTCCTGGGTGTCCCGGTTGTCCTGGTTGGCCTGGTTTTCCCGGTTTGCCTGGTTGTCCTGGCTTGCCTGGTCCTCCTGGGTGTCCCGGTTGTCCTGGTTTACCCGGTTGTCCTGGTTGGCCAGGTTGTCCTGGTTCTCCTGGTTTTCCTGGCTTGCCTGGTTGTCCTGGCTGTCCTGGTTGGCCTGGTTTACCTGGCTTTCCTGGCTTGCCTGGTTGGTCAGGCTTGCCTGGTTGTCCCGGTTTTCCTGGCTTGCCTGGTCCTCCTGGGTGTCCCGGTTGTCCTGGTTGGCCTGGTTTTCCCGGTTTGCCTGGTTGTCCTGGCTTGCCTGGTCCTCCTGGGTGTCCCGGTTGTCCTGGTTTACCCGGTTGTCCTGGTTGGCCAGGTTGTCCTGGTTGTCCTGGTTTTCCTGGCTTGCCTGGTTGTCCTGGCTGTCCTGGTTGGCCTGGTTTACCTGGCTTTCCTGGCTTGCCTGGTTGGTCAGGCTTGCCTGGTTGTCCCGGTTTTCCTGGCTTGCCTGGTCCTCCTGGGTGTCCCGGTTGTCCTGGTTGATCTGGTTTTTCCGGTTTGCCTGGTTGTCCTGGCTTGCCTGGTCCTCCTGGGTGTCCCGGTTGTCTTGGTTTACCCGGTTGTCCTGGTTGGCCAGGTTGTCCTGGTTGTCCTGGTTTTCCTGGCTTGCCTGGTTGTCCTGGCTGTCCTGGTTTGCCTGGTTTACCTGGCTTTCCTGGCTTGCCTGGTTGGTCAGGCTTGCCTGGTTGGTCAGGCTTGCCTGGTTGTCCCGGTTTTCCTGGCTTTCCTGGCTTGCCTGGTTGTCCTGGCTTGCCTGGTTGTCCTGGTTGGCCTGGTTTTCCCGGTTGTCCTGGTTGGCCAGGTTGTCCTGGTTGTCCTGGCTTGCCTGGTTGTCCTGGCTGTCCTGGTTTGCCTGGTTTACCTGGCTTTCCTGGCTTACCTGGTTGGTCAGGCTTGCCTGGTTGTCCCGGTTTTCCTGGCTGTCCTGGCTTGCCTGGTTGGCCTGGTTTTCCCGGTTGTCCTGGTTGGCCAGGTTGTCCTGGTTGTCCTGGCTGTCCTGGTTGTCCTGGTTTTCCTGGCTTGCCTGGTTGTCCTGGCTGTCCTGGTTTGCCTGGCTTTCCTGGCTTTCCTGGTTGGTCAGGCTTGCCTGGTTGTCCCGGTTTTCCTGGCTTTCCTGGCTTGCCTGGTTGTCCTGGCTTGCCTGGTTGTCCCGGTTTTCCTGGCTTGCCTGGTCCTCCTGGATGTCCCGGTTGTCCTGGTTTACCCGGTTGTCCTGGTTGGCCAGGTTTTCCCGGTTGTCCTGGTTGGCCAGGTTGTCCTGGTTGTCCTGGCTTGCCTGGTTGTCCTGGCTGTCCTGGTTTGCCTGGTTTACCTGGCTTTCCTGGCTTGCCTGGTTGGTCAGGCTTGCCTGGTTGTCCCGGTTTTCCTGGCTTGCCTGGTCCTCCTGGGTGTCCCGGTTGTCCTGGTTGGCCTGGTTTTCCCGGTTTGCCTGGTTGTCCTGGCTTGCCTGGTCCTCCTGGGTGTCCCGGTTGTCCTGGTTTACCCGGTTGTCCTGGTTGGCCAGGTTGTCCTGGTTGTCCTGGTTTTCCTGGCTTGCCTGGTTGTCCTGGCTGTCCTGGTTGGCCTGGTTGTCCTGGTTGGCCTGGTTTACCTGGCTTTCCTGGCTTGCCTGGTTGGTCAGGCTTGCCTGGTTGTCCCGGTTTTCCTGGCTTTCCTGGCTTGCCTGGTTGGTCAGGCTTGCCTGGTTGTCCCGGTTTTCCTGGCTTTCCTGGCTTGCCTGGTTGGTCAGGCTTGCCTGGTTGTCCCGGTTTTCCTGGCTTTCCTGGCTTGCCTGGTTGTCCTGGCTTGCCTGGTTGTCCTGGTTGGCCTGGTTTTCCCGGTTGTCCTGGTTGGCCAGGTTGTCCTGGTTGTCCTGGCTTGCCTGGTTGTCCTGGCTGTCCTGGTTTGCCTGGTTTACCTGGCTTTCCTGGCTTGCCTGGTTGGTCAGGCTTGCCTGGTTGTCCCGGTTTTCCTGGCTTGCCTGGTCCTCCTGGGTGTCCCGGTTGTCCTGGTTGGCCTGGTTTTCCCGGTTTGCCTGGTTGTCCTGGCTTGCCTGGTCCTCCTGGGTGTCCCGGTTGTCCTGGTTTACCCGGTTGTCCTGGTTGGCCAGGTTGTCCTGGTTCTCCTGGTTTTCCTGGCTTGCCTGGTTGTCCTGGCTGTCCTGGTTGGCCTGGTTTACCTGGCTTTCCTGGCTTGCCTGGTTGGTCAGGCTTGCCTGGTTGTCCCGGTTTTCCTGGCTTGCCTGGTCCTCCTGGGTGTCCCGGTTGTCCTGGTTGGCCTGGTTTTCCCGGTTTGCCTGGTTGTCCTGGCTTGCCTGGTCCTCCTGGGTGTCCTGGTTTACCCGGTTGTCCTGGTTGGCCAGGTTGTCCTGGTTGTCCTGGTTTTCCTGGCTTGCCTGGTTGTCCTGGCTGTCCTGGTTGGCCTGGTTTACCTGGCTTTCCTGGCTTGCCTGGTTGGTCAGGCTTGCCTGGTTGTCCCGGTTTTCCTGGCTTGCCTGGTCCTCCTGGGTGTCCCGGTTGTCCTGGTTGATCTGGTTTTTCCGGTTTGCCTGGTTGTCCTGGCTTGCCTGGTCCTCCTGGGTGTCCCGGTTGTCTTGGTTTACCCGGTTGTCCTGGTTGGCCAGGTTGTCCTGGTTGTCCTGGTTTTCCTGGCTTGCCTGGTTGTCCTGGCTGTCCTGGTTTGCCTGGTTTACCTGGCTTTCCTGGCTTGCCTGGTTGGTCAGGCTTGCCTGGTTGGTCAGGCTTGCCTGGTTGTCCCGGTTTTCCTGGCTTTCCTGGCTTGCCTGGTTGTCCTGGCTTGCCTGGTTGTCCTGGTTGGCCTGGTTTTCCCGGTTGTCCTGGTTGGCCAGGTTGTCCTGGTTGTCCTGGCTTGCCTGGTTGTCCTGGCTGTCCTGGTTTGCCTGGTTTACCTGGCTTTCCTGGCTTACCTGGTTGGTCAGGCTTGCCTGGTTGTCCCGGTTGTCCTGGCTGTCCTGGTTGTCCTGGTTTTCCTGGCTTGCCTGGTTGTCCTGGCTGTCCTGGTTTGCCTGGCTTTCCTGGCTTTCCTGGTTGGTCAGGCTTGCCTGGTTGGTCAGGCTTGCCTGGTTGTCCCGGTTGTCCCGGTTTTCCTGGCTTTCCTGGCTTGCCTGGTTGTCCTGGCTTGCCTGGTTGTCCTGGTTGGCCTGGTTTTCCCGGTTGTCCTGGTTGGCCAGGTTGTCCTGGTTGTCCTGGCTTGCCTGGTTGTCCTGGCTGTCCTGGTTTGCCTGGTTTACCTGGCTTTCCTGGCTTACCTGGTTGGTCAGGCTTGCCTGGTTGTCCCGGTTTTCCTGGCTGTCCTGGCTTGCCTGGTTGGCCTGGTTTTCCCGGTTGTCCTGGTTGGCCAGGTTGTCCTGGTTGTCCTGGCTGTCCTGGTTGGCCTGGTTTACCTGGCTTTCCTGGCTTGCCTGGTTGGTCAGGCTTGCCTGGTTTTCCCGGTTTTCCTGGCTTGCCTGGTCTTCCTGGGTGTCCCGGTTGTCCTGGTTGGCCTGGTTTTCCCGGTTTTCCTGGTTGTCCTGGATTGCCTGGTTGTCCTGGTTGGCCTGGTTTTCCCGGTTGTCCTGGTTGTCCAGGCTTGCCTGGTTGTCCTGGCTGTCCTGGTTGGCCTGGTTGGCCTGGTTTACCTGGTTTACCTGGCTTTCCTGGCTTGCCTGGTTGGTCCGGCTTGCCTGGTTGTCCTGGTTTACCCGGTTGTCCTGGTTGGCCAGGTTGACCTGGTTGTCCTGGCTTGCCTGGTTGTCCCGGTTTTCCTGGCTTGCCTGGTTGTCCCGGTTGACCTGGTTGGCCTGGTCCTCCTGGTCCTCCTGGGTGTCCTGGTCCTCCTGGGTGTCCTGGTTGGCCCGGTTTACCCGGTTGTCCTGGTTGTCCTGGTTTTCCTGGTTTACCTGGCTTTCCTGGCTTGCCTGGTTGTCCCGGTTTTCCTGGTTTTCCCGGTTGTCCTGGTTTACCCGGTTGTCCTGGTTGGCCAGGTTGTCCCGGATGACCTGGTTGGCCTGGTTCTCCTGGGTGTCCTGGTTCTTCTGGTTGGCCTGGTTGTCCTTTATTGCATGGTTTTCCTGGTTGGCCTGGCTTGCCTGGCTTGCCTGGTCCTCCTGGCTTTCCTGGTTCTCCTGGTTGGCCTGGCTTTCCTGGGTGTCCTGGTTGGCCTGGCTTACCCGGTTGTCCTGGTTGGCCTGGCTTACCCGGTTGTCCTGGTTTACCTGGCTTTCCTGGCTTGCCTGGTTGGTCAGGGTTGCCTGGTTGTCCCGGTTGTCCCGGTTTACCTGGTTGGCCTGGTCCTCCTGGTCCTCCTGGTTGACCTGGCTTTCCTGGGTGTCCTGGTTGTCCTGGCTTGCCTGGTTGGCCTGGTTTACCCGGTTGTCCTGGCTTGCCTGGTTGTCCCGGTTGTCCTGGCTTGCCTGGTTGTCCCGGTTGACCTGGTTGACCTGGTTGACCTTGCCCTCCTTGTTCATGTTTGCATGGTTTTTCTGTTTATATAAATAAATTTATTAATTTTTTGGTACTTATTAATAATGTTATTTTTTGTAAAAAATGTAGGGATTTCGCCATTACTCGCAACGTTTAGCGGACGGGTTGGCGAGCTCAGTTTGATATTGTCCGCAAAAGGCGCGCTACCCACGCTTTGGTTATTTTTCCTTTAGCCGATTTTTACAGCACCCACCGGATGAGATGCTCCTGATCTCCTCCCGTGAGTGCTATTTTGGCCGGTACCCCACGGCTATGTCCAGTATTATGGGGGGAGGCCTATGTCCATCAGTGGACGTTTTGCGGCTGAGAAGAAGATGATAATGATGATGTTAAATTAATAGTGATCATAATTAATAAATATCATAATAAATTAGCATGCAAGTTACGAAAATACGAAGATTTTTAAATTAAATTAAATTAAATAACCTTACGATAAAACTATATGTTTTCAGTTAATAATGAAAGCAACAATAGTGAGGTCTTTTTCTCACTTTTATGTCTAAGAAGTGTACTATTGAACATGTAAATTATTATTATTACATTTATAAGCGAAAATATAACCCAAATATATCTAGTTAGTGAACATGTTACAGGAGTTATTCAACGAAGAACATAATAAGCCGTTTTCAAGTGTAGGAATTTACGAGCCAGAAGGGTACTAACTTCTTTGTTATGGTAATAATCTAGCTGGCTATATTAAATATAAATACATATAAAACAGAATTTTCTTTCAGCTTGACCTAGGCTCTAAAGGTTTCAGTTGTTCTCATATATATTGTATTCATAAAATGTATTATAGTTAAACTGTCAACGTATAATTGATATGATTATTCCAAGATAATTATTTTTGATTCAAATAATAATATACTTGATTCAGTAACTTTCCTTACTTGCTTCGACGCAGCATATTGTCCATCGCCCTCACTCGTAAAGGACATAAATTACTTAAACGACATTCCCAACACTCAAATATGTAATACCTATAGTGTTGGGACTATGAAGTATGTTAATTTTTTTACATATTTATTAATAGTGTTTTATATTTGTATGGTCTAACTTGCCAAATGATTTAACTGTGTTTTCTTTCGTCGTTTAATGGCTCACCTGGTTTACTAATTATACTGCTTTCTTCCTCTTCTTCCTCTTCAGACCAAGAGCTCTGACTGGATGATGACTTTTGACTTTGGGCGCGTCGACTTGATTGTGCCTTTCTTTGTTTATTTTGATTAGACGAAGACTCCTCTATTTCTTCGTCAGACCATTTGCTTGCACTGGATTGATTAGAAGAATTCTGACTTGATGCTTTTTTACTTTTTGATCGGACTTTGTTTCCAGTTCCTCCATTCGATGATTTTTCGCGTATCAATTCTTCTGATTCTTCTGATTTTTGGCTCGCAGATTGACTTTGTTCTTGTGAGGATTTCTTGCTTTGTTTTTTACGATACGATTCTTCCCCTTGATTTCCTCCATTTGACTCCTCTATTTCTTCGTCAGACCATTTGCTTGCACTGGATTGATTAGATGATTTCTGACTTGATGCTTTTTTACTTTTTGATCGGACTTCGTTTCCAGTTCCTCCATTCGAAGATTTTTCGCGTATCAATTCTTCTGATTCTTCTGATTTTTGGGCCGCAGATTGGCTTTGTTGTTGTGATGAACTCTTCCTTTGTTTTTTACGATACGATTCTTCCCCTTGATTTCCTCCATTTGACTCCTCTATTTCTTCGTCAGACCATTTGCTTGCACTGGATTGATTAGATGATTTCTGACTTGATGCTTTTTTACTTTTTGATCGGACTTCATTTCCAGTTCCTCCATTCGAAGATTTTTCGCGTATCAATTCTTCTGATTCCTCTGATTTTTGGGCCGCAGATTGACTTTGTTGTTGTGATGAGCTCTTGCTTTGTTTTTTACGATATGATTCTTCCCCTTGGTTTCCTCCATCTGAACTGCTGATACTCTCTATACTTTCTTCGTTAGAAGACTGTTTATTTGAACTTTCTTTGCTTGATTCAGAAACTTTCCTTACTTGCTTCGACGCAGCATGTTGTCCATCGCCCTGTTCTCTCTCACTCGAATAGGAGCTTTCGCTTTCACTTTCTTGGCTCGAGGCCTGTTGACTTTGGCGTGCTTGACTTTTACGTGAAATTTTCTTCACCTGTTTCGACGCATCATCCTTTTGTTGCTGACTTGACCATGATTCACTTTCACTTTCTTGGCTGGCTGATTCCGCACTCTGGCTCTGCTGTTGTTGAGACCAAGATTTCTTTTTGGATGTACCACTCAAGTCACTAGTATCTTCCTCTAATGACTCGCTTGCGTATGATTTCGATGCACTTGATGACTGTGAATTTTTCGAAATTTCTTGCTTGCTAAACGATCCCTGAGACTCGTAATCATCATCGAAATCATCGAAGCTACTCGAACTTGACTCGTACGAATTGCTCGAGCTAGACTGGGCGCTTGAAGATGCTTCTTTGAACTCACCTGTTTAAATAATTATAATTAGGTACTACGGATGTACCACGCGTGCACAATAATATAAAACTGTGTTGAATCGGTCCCCAGCGAATTCTACTAAACTACAATTTCCAGTGTGTGCCGATAATTTTATTATAATAAGTTATACAATGCTCCCTAACCCATAGGTTATTGTGCACATGTGATATAAAATTAAATATTGTCGTATTAGAACGAGAGAAAAAAATTATTAGTATTGTTTGAAAGTATTATTATTATTATTTTTGGAAAATAAAAATTAAAAAATCACCCGAAGAAATATTTAGTCACACAGTTCTGTTTAATAGGTTAATAATAGTAATGATTTATTTAATTAATAATAAACTTGTAAACTTACGTTTTTGATATTCATTGGGCGCTGCTTGTGACAACTGAACCTGTTGAAATAAAATGCTTGATCAACCTTTTACATACAATATATTTTGGGTACAAAGCGAGATATGGTCTGATTTTAAGAAGAGATGCTCACCACATGTAGAGATTAAACAAAAGGCAACGAATAAGTTGTTTAAGGCATTTAACATTCCTCAAATGTTAGCCAGGCGTATATGTTTTTAAAGCATAGAAGTTCTATAGTTTGAGACCAAGATAATTCGGCATTTAAGGGATGGCGCGCAGATTATTGGTCCTTTTAATGGTAGGTGGTTAGAGTACTGTAGCCTAAGGACATCTACCCTATATTGCAACTAGACGGAAAAACATCACAATGGAAATTGTTCCAAAATTTGCACTTCCGCGGGATAAGGATTAAATTATTTTACTTGCAAATATATAGGTTCTCACTAACTGGCTATTATAACTGGCTATTGTACCTACCTAATATTCATCTGAAGCCGAAAAATATACTTATTTCATTTATTTATTCATTTATATCCCAATGCACGTTATTATAGTATTATAGTAACATTTTATTAAAGTAAATATTTTATCTATTTGACATAAAAAAAGACGGCCGTGAAGTCAAGATAAAGACTCCAAAGGAAAATCAGTGCTGTGTATATTGTAGCATTCACAGCAAATGGTGAGTTGGAGCCCATTTGAGGCGAGGTACTAGTATACCTATTAAAATTGTACTTTGAATGAAACTTATATGCACTTTGAATGAATAAAATTTCTTTTTTTCTTTCTTTCCTTCAAAAAATCTTATATTTCTATTTAAATTTCTATGTTTATAATTATGTATTTCAGGTTTAACAATTTAATCGAACACTCAA
This sequence comes from Synanthedon formicaeformis, assembly GCA_945859745.1. Taxonomy (NCBI): domain Eukaryota; kingdom Metazoa; phylum Arthropoda; class Insecta; order Lepidoptera; family Sesiidae; genus Synanthedon; species Synanthedon formicaeformis. The sequence continues at coordinate 920,483 of OX243960.1, read as the reverse complement.
AGTTAACTGATTAAAAAATTTAACTAGACGTTATACTACCTACTTATAAAGGAAAACTCCGTGAAAAAGAAAATCCCAAATTATTATTGCAATTATGCAAATTAAATTAATTATTGCAATTATGCAAATTAAATTATTTATTGCAAGTATTGAAATTTGCATCACATATGGTGACTATTTCGTAAGGGGTGAACTGATAAATAGATCTGATTAAAAAATGCAGTAAAATTCATTAAATTTTGGTCATACATTTTCATGAGATTTAATATTTACAAAATAAACAAATAACGAATGTAAACAACCTTACGGCCAGTTTACTTAAAAGTATACTTAAAAAAATAGCAAATTAAAATTTAAAAATTCAATAAAATATCAGGGACTAACGTAGTAAAAGATTTATTTATCATTAAAATATTTAGCAGCGGCTGTGAAAACTGAATTATTTTGAAATAAACTTACAGAAGATCAACTTGAAATTGTGAGAAAGTGATGCCAGGGTGCATTCAGGGGAATGACTGAGTCTTCTTAAGCCTCTTAAATGGCCCTTCTTGAACCACTATGAATTTTAAGAGGCTTAAGAAGGCTTAGTCGTTCTCCTGAATGACAGCCTTCTTAAGCATCTTAAATGACCCTTCTTAAGCCACTTAGTCGCTAAGTGGCTTAAGAAAGTCTTAAGCCATTAACGGTAGCCACTGAAGAACTGTACATGAAATTTAAGAGGCTTAAGAAGGCTTAGTCATTCTCCTGAATGACAGCCTTCTTAAGCATCTTAAATGACGCTTCTTAAGCCACTTAGTCGCTAAGTGGCTTAAGAAAGTCTTAAGTCTTAAGCCATTAACGGTAGCCACTGAAGGACTGTACATGAAATTTTAAAAAAAGAATAAAAATCAAAAGACTTACCAGCGCCACAAGGCAGAGAAGCAGAACGATGAGTAAAGATCTCATGATGACTGCTGGGGCCAAGACAACGTCTTTATGGCCAGGCGATAGAGATCACCTATAAAATCGTACGGTTTCCAACCTCCTTTTATATTGAAATAATTGGACAATTGAGCTAATAATGCGACATGTATTCAAATTATGTGTAAATATTATCGAAATTCATACAGGGTTAACTGAAGTTTGTGGCGTCAAACGACATCTGATTAAATAAAGCCCAAAATTTGATTAATTAACTATAAATTTTTTTGCGACTCTGTCTGTTAATTTAGTTAGTTTTTTTTAAATATATTTAATGTATTATAATTAAAACCTTTTTTTTAAACGACAGAGGTGATAAAGGGGTAATATAGGTAATTGAAGACGTGAACGAATCAACAATCCAAAACGAAAAAAACCCAAAAATGCGACATAACAGTTATGTCGCATTTTTGGGTTTTTTCTTTTTTTTTGCATTAAAGTTGAAAAAGGTGTTATGTACAGTTAATTTTAAAAAGCAAAGAGTGCAGAAAAGTTTACTTTTGTCAATGGAAGAGGGAGCTATTTTCACTTTTTTTTTAAATTAAATAATAGATGTATTTAATGGTATGATAACACCATTAATATTTTAGGTTGTCTACACAACTTTGCATCATAAATTAGTACAAAAATCAGTTCCGTGGCGACTTATCTCAAAAATTAAAAGTAAAACTTTAACCTCGATTTATTCAAAATTGGAATTATGCGACATACCACCTTCATCCACTTACGTCTTCAATTTACTTTATTTTCTGAAATATTTTGTGTGCATTGTTTTCTTAAACTAGTACATGTTTAAAGCACATCTATTAATATGAAAAGATGGGGCTGACTTTGTAAGTTTGTTCATGATGTGTAATTCTTTCCTATTCCAGAAAAATAAAGTGTAGAACGCTTCCTGCCCAAGGGCCATGCTAACTTCTCTGTATCTTTCTCCAATATTAGTTATACTTTTTCGGTTTTTTCTGGTGTCAATTTTTTTAGTATGTTAAAATTGCCCTTGTTCGCAAATAATTTTAATTCTTTTTTAATTTTAATCTTAAATATTTATAAATCAAATGCACTCCCACAATTTCGCATAGGAACCTTATTAAATTATATTAACACAGATTGAATAAATGTTTTAAACGGAAAACAAGGGGCACATACGAAGTCGCGGGTCAAAGCTAGTGACATAATGTGGATTTTATGACATTTTAAAAGATTACAATTTTTTCCGATAAGCAGTTTTCCTCGCTTTTTTACCACATAAATAATACTGTCAATGTGCCTGAAATAGGCGCGTTGGGCATTTTTGAGATGGGAAAAAACCATTAAACTCGCGACACTGTCATGTAATGTAACCATTGATGTAGCTGATATTAATTTAAAATAATTTAAAAAAGAACAATTTTTGACATAGGAAAAAACCATTGAACTAGCGACTTGTTAGGTAATGTAATGTAACGGAAACCTCTGTATATACTTAAGTATATATGTACTTTCCTGACGATTCAAAAAATATACACGTAATTGCTCAAGTTTTCACTTATGTCGGCACTCATGGAGTGCCGCTGATTTTTTTTTATCAAAATGGATAGTAATAATAATTGTTATTAGCTTAGCTTTCAGTGATTGCAGAATTTTAGATATAATACGCTGATGTTAGTTTGATACAATATACTTGTTCCCACTTGAACAAACATTAGCCGAATATTATAATGTATCTCAATACACTTGCGCTATAATTTTAATTAACGTACGTCATACGTATTGTTTTATTAAAATTAATACAAAGTAATTATTAATTATGGAGAATGAAATTTTTTACAGTCACTTAAGCATTCAAGGTTGCGAATAAACACAAGAGATAAAAAAAAACTCCTAAGGATGTCCGTTAAGGGTTCCCTTTAAATATAAATAACCTTTTACTTTCAAAATTTCAGATTTTTCCAAAGGACTGACTTTCAGATGGTCAGTTTTTCAGATCGTCAGAATTTGGTTTTAATTCAAAGACACGTTTGGTCTGGTGGCTAGTAACCCTCACGTTAACCAACGGACAAATATTTATGTGTACAGTCGGCCGCATAAGTCGATTAACACATTCCAAAGTGCAAAACAACTGAACACTCAACTTACTTACTGAAGCTTTTTACGATCGTTTTTACGTGAAGTTTATTTTGTTCTCTAGTCGTAACAACGACTTATGGCGCGTTGAGTGTTACGTTGTTTTGCACTTTTGAATGTGTTAATCGACTTATGCGGCCGACTGTACCTTTGTACCTGAGTCATGGATATTTATATCAATACTAATAATAAATCTGTAAGGGTTGTTCATGGAGTAAGTTACTTTGTTTTCAGAGATATCGTGTTTATAGGCTCTATACATGATACTGAAACTAAATTGACCATTTTTAGAATTTCTGTATGTATGTATGTATGTTTCTCTATAACTTTTAAACGAATTAATTGATTTTCATGAAAATTGGTAGATAAACATTTAGACGTACAGGACACAGGATAGGCTACTTTTTCTTTTTCAACGCGGACGAAGTCGCGGGCGCCAGCTAGATAATAGATAGATAGATAGACGAAGTATAGATGCCGAAGGGTAAAATCTAGTAATACAATTGAAACAAATTTTACAACACAGTTTAATTTATTTTATTTACAAATTCATAAAAATAGTATACTGAAGCCAGGCGAACAGTTCGTTTTTACTGTTTTATGAAAACTTAAGTTAAGTTTAATACATAAATATATTTGTAAATAACTATCATTTAAGTTTATTTATTATGTCAATCACTTTAATAAAATATTTATATCTACATTCATGCAAGCACATTTAACAAAGATTTGGAAGTTACAGGTAATTTACATATACGGAATTTATTTGAATTTGGAACTGTTTTTTTTTTATTTATTTGCATTGGATTAAATTTCTCGATGTGTGGATTAATTAGGGCCTCTTTCACCAACTACAAGTAAATTGTTGATTAGTTACTTTTAGAAATCATTTTCTGTTTTATTGAATTATGCACTCGGTTTACTGCATCATTCGATGACGAATTTTTTATATTATTTTCTTTTCAATATTTGGAACTTTTACCGTAAAAACAAGCTCCATTATCCACGGTTACCGGTGACTTTAAATGACAGATTAGCCTACTTGTCGTTGGTGAAAGAGGCGCTTCTAATTACTTAATTACTTAGCATTTCTATGTAAAATATATAAGTACAAAAAAGAGGCGGTTCATTGTAGTTTCCAAACGTTATAGAATTCGATACAGTTTTCACTAATGAAGAAGCGATAAACGAGGAAAGTTTGTGTATATACCTAAGTAATTAGGTATATATGCAAATTTGCAGAAAAATTTGAATCCGATAATTTTTCGGATAGAATTATCTCTACTTATAAAGGGTGAGTTATTATTTAATTCATTTTTTTTAATTTTTTTTTTTCAATTAGGTAAAAACAACAAATAGATGATTTTTCAAATAAATGATTTTTTCTTAATAATGTGATAGCGAATAATTATCTAGTATGTTAAAATATTGATAATTGATTCCTATTTTTTTTTGTGCGGAAGTAAAAATATAAAAAAGAAATAATTATTTAAATATAGAAGATAGGCACAAAATATACAACCTCTGCTAGTAAATAATCGTTAAATAGACCGTTTTAAATTTTTAACGATTTATTTAAATAATTAAATCAATAAAAAAAACCTTTCATAATTGTTTACAAAATGAGAACAAAAAATTACCTACTTTATATTACAAGTAAAAAAGCTCAATGTTAAATTTATTAAAATATGTATGGATTTGACGACATCTGGATTCTGTGGCCTCTCTAATTTTGAAAAATATGTGTAAAAATAATTAATTAATAAGAGTATGTATTATAATTAAATTTTATTAATTTTTCCTAAAGCAAACACACGATGCTGTTAGTGATTTTAACATTTTTAATGTAAATTAAATCACTTTTTGATTTATTCAAAAAGTTTCATTAATAATTCAATATCTAATTCTATCTACAGTTAGATCATTAAAATTAAAAATATTTCAATGACTCCTTTTTTTATTTATTTATGGCACATTTTAAAATCTAAACTACAATTTGTCCAGTACTTATTATTAAATAATACCTCATATTTTTTTGTAAAATTAACTTGTTATTAAAATAATTTATCCTAACATTTATTTAAACATTATAGCAATGTCTCCTTATTTAACGTGATGGCGTACAATATTTAGAACTTATAAGTTTTTTTATATGTTTTGAATTTTATTCCTTTCTGTAGGTTATTTAATTTAAAAAATAATAAGAATAGAGAACTCTTAGGGCCTCTTTCACAAACTACAAGTAAAGTGTTGATTAGTTACTTTTAGAAATAATTTTCTGTTTTATTGAATTATGCACTCGGTTTACTGCATCATTCGATAGGCGATTTTTTTAGCGATTTTTTTATTATTATTTTCTTTTTTTACCGTACAAACAAAGGTATATCAGCTCAATTATTCCCGGTGACGGGTGACTTTAAGTGACGGTTTAGCCTACTTGACGTTGGTGAAAGAGGCGCTTAGCGTGTTAAAACTGGCCAAACTGTGATTTAGGTGAGGACTGTGACAGATAAAATAATTCAGACATCACAGTGGAATCGGTTCTTCATGACAATCCAGATTTGTCTGGTTGGTATCGTCTGCTGTGCCACCTTAACCTTCGGTATTTCCTCTGGGGACATCTGCCAACGCTTCTGTCGTAGAGGCCGTGCTCGCACGTGGGCGGAGTGCAGTCCCCTCTCAGCACGCACACTCTGTCCCTCATACCGAAGTGCTCTCTGCCACGAGCCAAGAACAGGCAGTCCCTCCGTTTCATCGCGTCTTTCCAGTCGCACAGACACGAACAAACACCGCTTGACGATATTTTACCAATGAATAGACCGGGGCAGGTGCATCTGTAAGTTATAAAGATTATAATGTAAATCGAATACAATGATAGATATTTAATTAGATTGGATCTAATGTCATCTTATTTATAAATAAAAATGAATCACTAAATGTGTTTCTAAGAGCAAAACTCGAGAATGGCTGGACCTATTTTAAGTCTGTCTTCACTCGTGGATAGAGGGATAACCAGGAAGGGTTCTTACGTAAAAAAAAATGCACCCCGAGCGAAGCCGGGAATGCAAATAACTTTATTTGCAAGAGAATGCGAGTACGATGGTATCAAATGAAATAATACTATGCACGTAATACTATGACGACGTAGAATTTATTATTAAATCTTGGCATATAATATCTATTTTCATTATATCAATTTAAATAAATTAAATTTACATAATTATCAAGTTGGAATGATCTCCCTCCTCCTATCCAAGGAGCGCCTAGCAGATACACCTTTAGGCGTAAGCTTAGGGGTCATTTGTTGACGCTCCAAAAATCATAATTTTTATATCCAGCATTTATTCATCTAACTCCTCCTAAACAGCTGAACCGATTTGGATGAAATTTTGTGTATACTTTGTGTAACCCTGGATGGTTTCCATTTGCAATTGACTTGGAATCTGGTTATACCTTTTTTTTTTTTTATTTATTGAAATTATTGAACTTACTACTATATTATCTATAATTACTATTATTGCATTATAAGTTGCTATATTATATTTATCTATGTATCTAATTATTTAAGCTATCAATATAATATCTATGTAAATTATATAATATATACGAGTGTGTATGGCGTTCGCGTGAGTCACACGGTGCTGGCTGAAAATCAGCGCTGCAGGTGCTTTCCCAGCGTCTCAGCACAATGCTGAGCCAGCATCCGATTCACTGCCGCGAGGACACACACATCTTACCTGTCTAGCTTTAATAATTTAATTGTGTCATTTTGTTTTGTTGTTTCTGTTTCTTATGTAATGTCATGTTAATGTCCCTCGTGCAGTGAATAAATGTCTTTCTTTCTTTCTTTCTTTCTTAAGTTAATTCTTAACTAGCTGTTGCACGCGACTTTGTCCGCGTAACTTTATAAAATATAATACATTCGTGTCTGTGAAACAATGGAAATACACATACAAAATTTCAACCCAATCGGTCAAGCCGTTTAGTAGTTGACATACCGACAGCAGCGCCACCTACCGGGTTCAGGAATTTAAATCATCCAGGAAACCATCGAAATACCCATATAAAAATTCAACCTAATCGGTTCAGCCGTTTAGAAGTTACGTGAAAAAGATAAGTACGGAAGGATAATTTTTACTACCCGTTGTCCTATTATCCGTTTTCCCTTAGGAATGAAGCATTTTCCCGCAGTAAAAAGTAGCCTATGTTCATCAGGGATAATGTCGGCTTCTAATGGTAAAAGAATTTTTCAAATCGGTCCAGTAGTTTCGGAGCCTATTCAATAAAAACAAACAATCAAATCTTTCCTCTTTATAATTATAATATTAGTATAGATGCATTCTTACCTACGTAGCTGGGGCGGAGCAGTAGGCTCATCTTCTACTTCTAACTTAGGTTCTTCAGTAGGCGCCCTCCAGTCGTTTTGTCTCTCCTGAACGTCTTCAGTTCTCGTCTCTCTGACGATTTGGTTCATCTTAACATCGGCATTGGACAGCTTAGCATTTTGCACAGCCTCTCGGGAAACGCAGCCGCATCTTGTATGGTTGTAGAAAACTATTCGGGCTAGAGTTAGGTTACCTTGTGTTGCTTTTGATAACTGTAAATGAAGATAACAATAGTTTAAATTTTTTTAATGATGTTGACACACAGTATGACTCACTATTTTTTTTAAAATTCGAACAGACTATTGATTGCGCCACCTAGCGACATTTTATTTGACATCGCTGCTTAAAAACTAAAGGGCCACAAATCAAAATTACACTTTTTACAGGAGAGCTAATTTGTCTATTTTTTTCTTATTAGATATATATCAAATATATGCATATTATACGTCGTTAGAAGCGTAATTTTAAGTAGCATTAAATGTTTTAAGTACTTTTATAATAAACTGAATACTAGAAGAGATATAAGCATATAAGTTACTTTTGAATATATATAAAAAAATGATCAAAATATATTAAATATGGACTAAAACAACGATAAGTCTTTTTGCAACATAAAATATGAAGAATTGTGATTGTTTTTTTTGCAATAAAAACATTTTTGGATTTTTTTGTTTTATGGCCCTTTAGTTTTTAAGCAGCGACATGATTTAAATACATTCATGTATCGGTCGTTTTTACTTAGTTAGACATTTTGAGCCCAATATGTGTGTATCTTCAATGTGTGTGTATTAATTTTCTAATTGATATTACTCGTTCCCAGTGCAGTAATGTAAAATATCGTTTTGGAAAGAAATAAAATAGAACTCACATAAAATGGTAGGACAACGTACTTTCCTTCGACTGGGGCGCACACTTCTGTTTCGTTATTGCAACATCCAGTGTCAGGTGCACATCGATGTAGCTGCACGCATGGTGGTATATATCTAGGAAACAATATATCTAGGAATGGCAATATATATTAATTTATCCATACTTAATATTATAAATGTGAAAGTAACTCTGCCCGTCTGTCTACTATCTCTCGGTCCAAAAAGTTATTGGAATATGGCAGCTGATGTGTAATTGTCGCCCTCATTGTGTGAAACTTTGTATGGGAAAAAGAAAAATAGAAGAAGAATATTTCTGTGCAATTTTTCTCTTTATAGAACCTTCCTGGGACTTCAACAAATATTTAAAAAAAAATTCATTGGTTATCTGTAAAATCGGTTTACCGGACGTATTTTTCCCTCCGTTCCCGAGCTTTGCACTCAATAACTCACTTAGCGCTTCATTTTTATCTTTTTTTATATAGATACTAGCTAGAAGTTTCGGACTTAGCCCGGGTTCAAAATAAAAACTATCCGATATTTTTTAAGTTGGACCAAATTACATATAGTTACGAAGTTTTATCAAAATCGGTCCAGTAGGAGTTCATTGGCCTCAAACAATGTGACACATAATTTTCTAATATAGATATATAAAAAAGAAAGACATATATGCCAAGAATATATGCAAAACCAATCATCACTGATAGAATAAAGACTAAGGTCTTACACTGTGTCCGCGGCTGGAGCCATCTGTCTCACTGACAACCATCTGGGTTGTGGCTTTAGGCATCTGTTCGCTTTGAAGTCTCGCCTTATGTTTGACATCAGCATTTGTTTCAAAGTTGCTTCTTCGCCGGCTGATAACACTGAAAATATGAAATTGAATGGTTAATTGCATTTGTAAAAGGAGCCCCTGCGGTAACATTTTTGTCATTATCTAAAGAGAAAAAATCACATATATTTTTTTATGTAAAAGTCGTTTTTATGTATCGCAAACCACACTAGTGTTATGAGCTACATGTTACGATTTAGTGTGATATTGCACAAATTTTTCGCATTTTTCGCCTGTCGCTCAGCAGACGTATTTAGATAATAAGCCTGCGGTTGTCTTAACTTAACCGAGAATCGATCCCAGAACCACTGAGTCAGTGCGCTAAGGCAAGCACATTAAGCACTCGAACAATCGGATAGTAAAAAATTTCTTTTCTATCTTCGCTTATATCGACATTTTCTTTAGGCCTGTTTTTTCGAAATAGTAATTCAAAGTAAGTTTTAGTTCGAATTCAGTTTAAAAAGTATTATTATTTTGCAATGTGCGTGTGGAGATACATCATAGTACCTGTGACCTATGCGAGTTTGTGTGTGTGTGTGTGTGTGTGTGTGTGTGTGCGCGCGTGCGTGCGTGCGCGCGAGGCGAGGGCAACTTACAATCGTCCAATATTCTTGGTCTTTCATTGGTAGCAGATATGGGATCTACAGCGGTCGCGTAGCCGTATCTGGTGTAAGCCGAGGGAGTGACTCCGGCACCGATCAAGAACGGCTTGGCTGTCGAGGACGGGTCAGGCTCTTCCTCCGAATCTTCGCCTTCACTGCCGTCCATCACGTAGTCTTCAAACTCTGCATCAGGCATATCGAACTGAAAACGGAGAAAACAGGAATTATTTGGGAATATTTGCGTTCCGAACTGACACTGTCTACTCCAGTCATGAACCAGGCAATTCTGTAAGAAGATATCGTGTTTATAGGCTCTATACATGATACTGAAACTAAATTCACGATTTTTACAATTTTTTTCTGTATGTATGTATGTATGTATGTGGGTATGTATGTATCCTGATTTTCATGAAACTTGGTAGATTAACATTTAGACGTACATGACACAGGATAGGCTACTCTTTTTCTTTTTCAACGCGGACGATGTCGCGGGCACCAACTAGTAATATACCAAGCGCCTCTTTCACAAACGTCAATTAGGCCAAACTGTCATTTAAAGTCACCGGTAACCGGGGATAATGGAGCTGATATATCTTTGTTTGTACGGTAAACGTCCCAACCATTAACTAGAAAATAATAAGAAAAAATCGGCTATCGAATGATACAGTAAACCGAGTGCATAATTCAATATAACAGAAAATGATTTCTAAAAGTAACTAATCAACACTTTACATGTAGATTGTGAAAGAGGCCCTAAGAGTCATCTAATTTTAGCAAATTTCCATATAAACGTGCCAATCTCAAATTCCAAATTTAAATACAGTTCGAAAGCACTTATAATGACTAAACGTTGGACGCTAGTCTAACTGGCTACCTCCAAGAATAGAAGGGCTTATTTAGCTTCAAGAGCGCACGTATGCTTCTTTTCATATACACGAATGAAAACAATTTGAAACTATAACCATAAAAACCGTATCAGTTGAAAGTAAAATTCCTTTTAGCCTTTTAATCTTCAACCTAATTTCTCAGATATTAAGTTCGTAACCCAGTTACGAAGCTGAATAGTTAAGATTATGAATAATCATAGTTATATTGGGCCTAGTAAGGATAGATATTCTAGGCGCAGCGTACACAACACAACATTTTTATAAATAAACTTGTGGCCCGCTCCCGGCTTCGCACAGGTGCAATTTTTTATTCAATCCAGCCGAAGATTGTTATGGAACTCATATTGTTGGTTTGAGAAAGTATCTAACAGATGGCGCTATGTTAATAATGTTATATAATTTGCAAAAAAAATTATAAAAAATTGAGATAAAAACTATCCTATCTTTTAAGTTGGGCCAAATTACATATAGTTACCAAGTTTTATCAAAACCGGTTCAGTGGTTTAGGAGTCCATCGCGGACAAATAACGTGACATGTAATTTTTATATATTATATAAGGATAATAAATAATATCTTCACACATTCCACACAGCACCATCTAGTTCCACACTAAGCAATGCTTGTATTATGGATACCAGACAGTTGATATATTGTAAATACATACATATTATCAATACAAACATCCATGACACAGGTACAAAGGTAAATGTTAACTCATAAACAATTGCCCCTAGCGGGATTCGAACCCGCGACCGTTTGGTTAACAGCTAGGGTTACTAGCCACTAGACCAAACGTGGCGTCAATGTGTGATATATTCTTCGCGTTATTCAATTTTTTTTAATAGCACAAACTAATAAGCAGAATGCAGGAACATAATTCTATCGCTGCTGTGAACTTTACCGAAATAACCTTCTGATATTTCCAATTCAATTTTCGCGGTAAGCGTTGTCCTAAATATTAAAGTTACATAAGTATATGAAGAATGTATAGCAGCAACTTCCTTCCCAGCAATGATAACTCATAAAACGTGCAACCACATAAAGAGAGGCGCCAGTGCATATTATTTTCAAAGCGATAATACTACGGTTTTGCCATGAAACGACCCATAATTGTGAGCGGTGGAACTGGCCACTTGTCGACATGTTCGCGTAATGACTGTTTCCCACTCCCACCAGACCAGTTTTGTTAGGCTTTGACAACGTTCAGGTCGAACAAAACTGGTTAACTACAGGGAAGAAACGTAGATTTTAGAAAAAAAAATATTTCCGTCTTGAACTTTGTAACGACAATTTTTGATGCGCTTGTAACTTCAAAATCAAAAAAACACTCATCATCATCCTCATCTCAGCCGCAGGATGTCCACTGCTGCACATAGGCCTCACCCAAAAATTCCCAAAAAACATTGTTTTGTTAAAAAAAAAATTAAATATAAGTACGAATATTTTTGGTGATACGAAAAAATGTACCAAATGTTGCCCAAGCCTTGATAAAAAAATCAAGCTTTTTGGTCTAGCCATTAACGAGGAGTAGGCTTAAGAAAGTACCGATTTGTCGGCACTTAAGCGCTTTAAGTACAGTCGAGGTACGAAAACCTTCGTCAGTTTTCAAATTCATTTCTTAGTAAAGCTTTAGTACCTTTTAAAACTAAAGCACTATAAGCAGACAACTGACAGACGTTTGAAATGAAACGTTGGCAGGACTTATATTTGCAATCAAATGTCGACTTTAAGGTGACGAACCTTTTCTTACCCCGACTGTACAATTAGCAGGTAAATGCTTCATCTTTTATTAAACAAATATATCTATTTAACTTTACTATCTCGTCATTGCGATTCTTATACAGACTTTTGACGTATTGCTTTAGGTAAAGCTTGGCAAGCTTTCTAAACAATAGCCTTTAGCAATGTTTATTCGAGTGTGAAAGGTGTTAATTCGATGGCATGTGGTAAAGCATGCAAAACATTAACACAAATGGAATGTAGGTGGTTTGGGTCATGACGAAAGTGTGATTATAGTTCTCTGAACTAAAGGTTATCGTATACCTACGTAAGTACCTAAACATACTAAATATATACTAATATGACCACTTCATTATTTGATATTGATTTAAATTAATTTTGCTAAAGTTGCATACAAGCTTTCGCATTTATATAATACTCGTATTAGTACGGATATGTAGGTAGAGTAGATATATTTAAATTATATTGTTTCAATTATATTTTTTTCCTAATTTTCAAATAAAATATCATTTCCGTCACACATAAAAAATCTTTTAGTTTGTATAGAATAGAATGATCATTTAACAAACTTATATACTGAGTTACAATTTAAGCACCAGTAAACAGAATTTATGTTTTACTAGCTGGTGCCCGCGACTTCGTCCGCGTTGAAAAAAAAAAAGTAGCCTATCCTGTGTCCTGTACGTCTAAATGTATATCTACCAAGTTTCATGAAAATCAGTAAATTCGTTTAAGAGTTATGGAGGAACATACATACATACATACATACATACATACATACATACATACATACATACATACATACGAGTATAATACCTACACTTACAGATTTTTTATTATTTATGTTTTATAAATTGGCTTGGACTCGCGAATTTAACGAGGCAGAAGTAAAGAAAAAGTTGCATTTTATAATGATGCAACCCGCTGGCAACATTGAGTGAGTGTTGCCAATTATTATTACATCAGAGAGATCCTTTGAGCGCCAGCAGGTGCATGTTCAGAGCAACGACCTATCCAAATTTTAAATTACATTCAAGAGCACTTTTGAGCAGAAAGACAATTTTATGAATATTTAATTAAAATCTCTCTTTAAGGTGGCGCTGGACGAGCGTGGGAACTCAGTAATAGGTATTTGGGAGAATTTGTTGTCTCAACTTACTATAATGCTAATAACCTAAGACAGAATGCGAAGCAACACATTCGCGCACTTGATCAACTAGCGAAACATACGCCAGCAATTCCAATATTTTAGAAAAACCTTTATAGATAGTAACTATTGACATCCCAATTTTTAATGTACACTATAGCTAGGATGTTTTCATTGGAAAACATTATTGGCTTTCACTCAAAAATTACGAGATCTCAACCAGAGAAAATGTGACAAATTCTGCACATTTTAGACATTAATTATACTAGATATAAAATAAATTTCAGTTTTTTGTTTTGATGCAAACCTTCATATTATGTCTCAGAAAAGTCTTTTTTTTTTCATGTATTACTACGACCAATACCTAATGAGTAATCATGGAATTACGTAGTATGGAATTGGTACGCCGCTCGAGTTGGAAAGTGGCCTCTTAAAATTAAAACTTCCTTTATAAAACGCACTGGCAAGGTTTGGAACTCTCTGCGCCGGCTGTATTTCCGAGCTCATATAACCCAAATATTTTCAAAGTTCGAGTGAAAAGACACCTTCTGGGTGAGTTTGCTCCATCATAGGCCTAATCCTTGCTAAACTGCTGGTTGTTGGCCAAAAGGAAACCCATCTTTAATAAACAAAAATCTATCTTACTAAAATCTACAGTTTATCGTCCTTACAAAGCGGTGTTTTCCCTTGCAATCACCACTGAACGGTATCGCATTTCAATGCACAGTTAAGGAATAGTTATGCAAAACGGAATAATTGTTATTTGTATTGGAGCAAATGACGAATACAGTTACGAAGTAAATGGAGCAACAACCTACCTAAAATGCAATAGAATAACATGCTTGTAACTTTGTATGTACCAAGTGTACACCTATATTTTGTAACCCAGCCCACTTATAGATATAACTTTTTATATACGAGTTTATATACTATTATATACATAGTTTTTATTGGGTTAGATTAAAATATTTATTTATTTAGTATAGGTAAACCCATTTATACATTGGAGTGGAGGAGTAGCAGTTTTTTTTAAATTTCCTCTTTGTAAGGAAGTACCTCCTTAGTCGGATTTTTTGAATATTTGAATAGAATTATCCAAATTATTTCAACCGTTCTCCATTTTTGCGCTTAGAAACAAATTTAGCGATTCATTTTTCTATTATCTACTAATATTATAAGATTTGTATTTTTGTTTGTTATGAATAAACTCAAAAACTACTGGACCAATTATAAAAATTATTTCACCTATAGAAAGCTTATATAGCAAATAACATAGGCCATATTTTATATGTAGGTATGTCACGAGGACTTTCTCTCTTTATAATATTAGTACATTAGTAAGTCACAGCAAAGCGCGGCCGGGTTCAACTAGTTTTAATATAAATTTGTAAAAAACCCTTTAACTGCAGTTAAGAGTGCGTATAAAGCCGTATAAAGCAAACAAAATTTGTCATTTCACCCGCGTGGCCCCTTGGACATGACAGTGACACAAAATACGTACAACTACGCACAACATGCGACGGAAGAGAGCGCATCTCGCTCAATAAAAATGTTATAAGTGCTTTGGCACTAATAAATAAATTATTAATAATAAATTAATAATAATAGTATTAAATATTAATTATTCGTAAACTACAATGTCAAATGAAAAATTGATACATACAGCCTTAGATAATATGTGAAGTGAAATTACTGATACACTTTTAGCTTTGTAATGTGTGTTATTTTGAAAATAAAACTAAAATCGATGGAAATGAGAGCTCACTTGGTGATTTATTTCTATCGAGAAAATTTCATTATATTATGTTTTCTGTTCGAGTCTCCACTTTCATTTATAATGTATTTATCTATTTTGAAAAAGTTTTTAAATTGGACTTTGTTTACTTAGATATAATTCAAATCTAGAGTTGGCTATTTCTCTTTGTACGCGCCCTTATTTAACATTCCAAAAGTTATAGTGATACTCAAATCAGTTGTTGAGACATGAACATGTCTAGACCATAACCTCTATATTGGCAACTCATTGAGTGTTTGCTGAGCGTCGTCGGCTCTTGTGAACAAGTCGATAACCTTTGGCAGGTCACTACAATCATTACCAACCCGATAACTAATTAACTTATGTACCTACAAAATGTGAATCAAGTGCGCTTGCACACGCGAAAAATAATATCATTTATACTGGTTATCCTACATTTAAAGTTTACTAATTGTTAGGGAGGCCACGATGCTAAATGTGTAGTCACTCGAGCGTCGTGGGGACCTATTGGACTTTGAAGATTGGATGGTAAGAGGAAAAAAAGGTTATATGAAATTTTTCATTTCAGCGGTGGGGTGAGCGTCTACAGGCGTTCAAAATTTTGTAGGCGCATATAATCGTCAGATTAAGAATCAACACGATCAGAAATTTAGTCTGAACCGTCTGTATGAAAATCTGACGCGCTCGAGTATTACAAAATGAGAATCGTCAAAAATATTTTTTGCATTTTCAAAAAGCTGCCACGAGCTTGCGTTACATCCGAATCGTCTGAATTTTAAATGGGAGCTTAGTTAAAGTTCACTTAACATCCCCTCTGAAAATCTGACGCGCTCGAGTTGTATTTCAAATTTTACCCCCACCCCCGCCAACCCCACCAACCAAACCGTCAGATTAATACATATCAGTTATCGGAGACACGTGGGGTATATACATTGGCAATATCTGACGCGCTCGAGTAAATCCAAAAATCCCCTCTTGGGCTCCCCTACATAACTTCCGATCGCACCCCTAGAGAACAGTAGGTACTATTTCTGAACGAAAGATATTATGGTTATATTAAATTTATCAAATTAAATTTATCAATTTGTTTATAGTGGTTTAAAGAATATGGCTTAGGTGAAGGCATAAATATAAATACAAGGTCTTATAATTATTACTTAACTGAGCTTAGAGGTTTATACAGTTAAAAAAAATAATGAGCCAGTTATGAGTATACAGGATTGCATTTACGGCGATCGTGAGCAAATGTTATTCGTACTTGTATTGCGACATTCCTTCTTAAATACCAACACTAACGTGCAGTAATGTCTCACAAAATTATTGCCAACACAACAGCATTTACTCGTATTTGCTCGGTTTTGTCATTGTGCTAACAGCTTTTTATCAAAATCAAAATCAAAATATTTATTTATCAATTAGGTTTCTACAAGAAACTCTTATGATCGTCATTATTAATTTAAATTTACCAGGGTTTCGGAAAAAAGCCAAGATGTTACTATTCTTCTTATGAAAAACTCAGGATACTATTCTTTTTGTCATCATTAAAATATAAAATATAATATAAAATATAAAATAAATATAAATTTAAAATATAATATAATATATAAAATAAATATAAATATAAAATATAATATAAAATATCTTGTTTTATGTCTCCTTTTTTATTAAAGATGGGTTTGTTCTTGGCCAACATCCAGTTGTGTAGCTAAGATGAGGCCTAAGATGGAGCGAGCTCACCCAGAAGATGCCTATTCACTCGAACTTTCAAAAGATATGGGTTATATGAGCTCGGATATACAGACGTCCCGACAGGCAGTTCCAAACCTTGGCAGTGCGCATCAATACTAATAATAAATCTGTAAGGGTTGGTCATGGAGTAAGTTACTTTGTTTTCAGAGATATCGTGTTTATAGGCTCTATACATCATACTGAAACTAAATTGACCATTTTAAGAATTTTTTTTCTGAATGTATGTATGTATGTAAGTATGTATGTTCCTCTATAACTCTTAAACGAATCAACTGATTTTCATGACGTACGGAACACAGGATAGGCTACTTTTTTTCCTTTTCAACGCGGACGAAGTCGCGGGTGCCATCTAGTAATAAATAATGTTTTAAAGAGCTTGGTCCGAAAAAGAAGGATTTCGACAAGATGAGGATGGTAACCAGCTGTCTGTATGTCCGATGATGTGGGTGTGGGTTTGCAAATATTCACTTTGTTAAATTAATATAAAATATTTAATGCCTAATAATAATGCCAAAACATACCAAATGCCAATAGAAATGTCAAGACATCATATACCTTACGATATCATAATATAACTAGCTGGCGCCCGCGACTTCGTCCGCGTTGAAAAAGAAAAAGTAGCCTATCCTGTGTCCTGTACGTCTAAATGTATATCTACCAAGTTTCATGAAAATCAGTTAATTCGTTTAAGAGTTATGGAGGATCATACATATATACAATACCTACACTTACAGATTTGTTATTAGTATTGATTGATTGATGATTGATACCAAACCTACGACATAATACGACATAAGGTAATACGACATAAATATCGCTGCTTAAAAACTAAAGGGCCATAAAAAAAAAAATACAAAAATTTTTTTTTTTGCAAAAATACAATCACATTCCTTCATATTGTATGTTGCAAAAAGATTTATGGTGGTTTTATTTATTTTAGTATATTTTGATATTTTTTTTATATAATATGCTTCTGGTATTTAGTTTATAATAAAAGTACTAATTTAATGCTACTTAAAAATACGCTTCTAACGATGTATAATATGCATATATTTCATATATATATGTAATAAGAAAAAATATAGACAAAAATATTTTTTCTTTCGATTAGCTCTTCTGTAAAAAGTATAATTTTGATTTGTGGCCCTTTAGTTTTTAAGCAGCGATATGGACTAAAAATGTAGATCCCGGATAATAAAAATAGCGCTAAATTCCAAGATATGCAGTGTTATCTAGCGCGCTTTCTATCTACCGGAAGTAATGCCATCTCATACTATATTTTCTTACTTTTCCGCGCGACTTCGCTCGGCTTCGGCGTGATAGATAGTATCTATATTTGCATTAATCTAAATAAATAAATAAATAAATAAATAAATAAATAAATAAATAAATAAATAAATATCTTCACACATTCCACATTTTTTTTGTAAATACATACATATAATAAATCCATGACTCAGGTACAAAAGTAAATGTTCACATAAACATTTGTCCCTAGCGGGATTCGAACCCGCGATCGTTTGGTTAACAGCTAGGGTTACTAGCCACTAGACCAAACGTGTCGTCATTTAAAAAAATGCGATGTGGTATTGCGTATGCAAACTTAATAATGCGATAAATGTACTAAGAGATGGCCTATTCAAATAAATCCAGCGTTTATGCCTGATTGAGTGGCAAGCACCCGTGAACCTAGAAAAAAAAAATTTTTAAAATGATATCCTTAGCTACAATGTACCTACAATTTTTTAAATATGGGAATTGCTGGCGTTTTTATGTGTTATTATTTTTGCGAGTTCAATAAGTGCCCCGAAAGTTTTGCGCCGTATTCATCTGCGGTTATTTGCATTATGAGAGTGCGGCAGCAACCGGTGCGGTTTGCTGTGTCTGTGATGTATGAATCACAGTGGAGGTGCGCGCACTGCGGTTGTTTAGCCGCATGCGGCTAAAAATCTGTAGTTTGCCACAGATTTGTTGCGGTGCGGCGCCGCACGGTTTTTTTGCATCCTATGAACTTGTATGAAACCCCGCGCACTGCGGCAATTTGACCGCACCGGTTGAAAAATCGCAACCGCAACTCGCCACACCGCAGTGCGCGCTAGCTCATAACCGGTTATTTCGGTTATTTCTTTTTTCAAATTTACTATATTATATATGGTGTAAATTATATTGGTAAACCTACCTAACTATTACTAACTTGACTCGCTAGTACAGAGTACTCTGTACCTACCTGTTAAGTGGTTATGTGCGAAACACATCTAAGAATATGGCCCTATATAGTTATTAAATAAGTATGTTCTAAAAATATTTCATTGTATTAATATTAATAAGTTATAATTTTTGTTAATAATAAATAAAATAATTCATTGAGTTAGTTAAATACGACGCAGGTTCGATGAGTATGTTCTGTCTACTGCATAGCGTATGTTGTCTCATGCTTGCCAACAATTTACATTTTATTAGCGTAGTTTTATTAGTTCTTAGAAATGAATTTAACGCTTCGATTGGGACAGTGACATAATCGGTTTACAAGCATATATATATAGCATGCAAGTATTTCATTTATTTCAAGAAAGAAATATATTAATTTTCAGAATAAATTTAGGTAGTTACAATAATAATACACTTGATTACTGTATTACCTACATTACTGTATATTATTAAACTAGCTGGTGCCCGCGACTTCGTCCGTGTTGAAAAATAAAAAAGTAGCCTATCCTATGTCCTGTACGTCTAAATGTTTATCTACCAAGTTTCATGAATATCAGTTAATTCCTTTAAGAGTTAAAGGAATATACATACATACAGAAAAAAATTCTAAAAATGGTCAATTTAGTTTGAGTATCATGTATAGAGCCTATAAACACGATATCTCTGAAAACAAAGTAACTTACTCCATGACCAACCCTTACAGATTTATTATTAGTATTGATTATGGAAGTAAATTGCATCCGTACGAAGATGAGTGTGGGTCGCTAGTTCGTATTCGTAGTAAACAATTGACACAGCTGCAAGCTTATTGGGAGATATCAAGTTTATTGGCAGATATAATACGTTTATTGGTTCAATAAGCAGCGAGTTCAAGACCCTTGTTCTAACGTAACCGAGGAACGCGCCACCGATTCAAGCCTACAGCGAAACTTCTGGGATTTGACAATACTTCTAACCCGTTACAACCAAGCGACTTCCAAAAAAGGAGGTTCTCAATTCTACTGTATTTTTTTATGTTTGTTACCTCATAACTTCCGACTGGGTGAAATGATTTTGATGAGTCTTTTTTTATTTAAAAGCTGGTGCTTCCCATGTGGTCCCATTTCAATTTGGTCCAGTTCTGACAATGGTATCCATGACAAAACGATTTGAAGTCGATTTTTTTTGTGTAAAAAGTGTATTTTTTTTTACCTTTATATCATCAAAATACTACAACATGGAACACGCGTGCCATACAAAACACAACGAATTTTATGGAACATTTAAAAGTGACACGCGTAGAGCATGAACTGTCATTTATAACAAAACAAACAATAATAAGTACGTAATTTAAAGAAAATGTGACTTTACGTCAACCCATTAGAGTTTAAAATGAAATAGTAGAAGTTAATCGTTACTACCTTTTACCATTGACGCGTGAAAGCAAGAGTCCGCCATGATTCTGTCAAAGGCGTTCTTTTTATGTTCCCCTTTGGCACTTGTGACGCTAATTCCATTTTAGTATTTCGATGCCTTATATTCATTAATTTATACTGTACGTACATATAATAACTTTATTCTTTTTTAAATTCTTTTTTATACACTAGATATTTGTGTGTAAATATTGTAAAATTCTTTTTGTCATCTGTACTAATATTATAAAGAGGAATGATTTGTTTATTTGTTTGTTTGCATTGAATAGGCTCCGAAACTAGTGGACCGATTTGAAAAATTCTTTCACTGTTGGGAAGCTACATTATCAACGAGTAACATAGGCTATCTTTTATAAAGTTACGCGGACGATGTCGCGGGAAACAGCTATTCTTTATAATAATAATAATAATAATAAATTCTTTATTCGGGTTACTTGGACCCAAAGTGTTAGTAGACATCTTACAAAACCTATAGTTAGTATACATAAAATTTTTACACAAACACAGACTTAACTTTAATTAATTTATTTTATTAGAACCTAAGACTTGCCTCTCTCCACATGCATCATCAAGCAATGGTTCATGTAAAGAGAGTCAAGCCTACCCGCTATCATCGCCAAGACGCGATTGGGGCTGGCTCTCACCCTGCAGAGCAGAGACGCGCACCGCTTGCGTATGATGGTGAGAAAACAATCTACTCTTGCCTCCGCGAACATTCCCGATGCACTGCAGAATCGAGGCAGCCCCAACAACACCCGGAACGCGTTATTGTATTGAATCCGCAGAGCGCTGTATGATTTTTGCGTATATCTTGCCCACAGAGAACAAGTATAAAATGATGTACAGTATGCTCTAAACAAAGTAATTTTTGCCTCCTGTGAACACCGAGAAAACCTTCGGGCAAGCATATTCGCTCTCACAGACAACGCTCTGCGTTCTCTTTCAATGTCTGCATCGTCCCTGAGGTCGGCAGTCAGCATGTGCCCCAAGTATTTAAATTGCTCAACTCTCCTGAGGGGAATCCCCGCTAAGGTTACTACAGGAACAATTTCTGGAAACCTACCGCCGGCCCCAAAAACCATGCATTCACTTTTACGAGGATTATATCTAAGACCATGATCGTCCGCATAAGATTCACAAACCTCCAAAAGTTGTCGAATACCACCAATAGAGGCGCTAAGCAAGACCATGTCGTCCGCGTAGCTGATATTATTAACACAAACATTATCGATGTAGCAGCCGACATGACACTCGCTCAGCGCCACTATTAATGCATTCATATAAATATTAAATAATTCATATAAATATTAAATAATAAAAATATTTAAAATCTATATAAATGTTTTGTATTTATTGCCATAGGCTGTTTTATTATTATTATTTTTGTTTTTCGTCTACGCTCTTGTGCCGATACGAGAAGCTATAGTTGGAAACTTTTTTTGTTAAGGTCAGATAGGCTGACGGTCAACATGATAGTAGGTGTCTACCGTCACCTTTAAAACAAGTAACGCGAATTATTAGGCCACATTCATTCAACATAGTGAATGAAAGTCGCTCATATGTTTCTATACAAAGTGTATTAGGATTGTATTAGGATTATACCAGGTGTCGAAAGACTATGCGACATGAAGGGAAAGTACCTTAAATATCGCAGATAGGATATTTTGCTGGAAGAAGATTTTATCTTATTTTAAAAGTTAGTAATACTGCATTCAAAGATTTTCTAAAAATTACATCATCGTCGGCAACAAATAATATTCTTGAAATTTGTATCAAAAATTTTACATTATTCCTTTCTTTTAAGATACTATATTACTTAAGAAGAATTATTATTTTTTGTCCATTCTTTCGATTACCTTAATAAAAATAACAGTGATTTTTTTTTCACATTTACCTCATTTAAGTCGGTTCGATTCCCAGACGTAGCAAGTATTTTTTTGAAAATCTTTGAATGCAGTATTACTAGCTTTTAAAAATAACGTAAAGTCTTCTTTCAGCAAAATATCCTATCTAAGATATTTAAGGTATTTTCCGTTCATGTCGCATAGTCTTGGGTCGCCCTGTATTGTATACGATAATTTCTATTCGTATAGTTACAAAGTAATCGTGTTTGATCTAAGAAGTGGAAGCTGTGGGCCCACCCACTGATAAGTGGCTACGGTCACGTATCCACTGCGGTAGCTGGGCACCATTATTATCATTTCTTATGGTCTATCCACATCATTTCTTACATTAAACCTCACTATAAATTAATTGCTTGGTAATCCGAACAGTATTTAAACAGGAAAAATAATTTTGAGGAAACATTTAGTGTGAAAATAATAAAAATATTGCATAATTTATTATTATAATATTAGTTTAATTTAACTATATAGATAGATAGTAAAACACATTTTGAAATTAATTAATAGAATTCATTTTAAGATTTTTTTTTAATAATCTAACCTTATACATCTTCTTTTCTTTCTTATTATACAATAAAATTCTCGTTATCACAGTGTTTGTAACAAAACTGTAAAATTTGTAACAAAACGGCTTGACCAATTTTTATAAAAAAAATTGTGCTTATATTTGATAGGTTTGTGAACTATTTTTTATACCCTATTTTTTTTTTTCAAAACAACGTTTGTGGGGTCAGCTAGCAATATATAATGGTAAGTATTCATGAAAAACTGACATAGCAACTTGTCCTAGTTAATTTTTATATATTTACAAATATTTATATCTCAATAAAGATTTTTTAATGTAAAGTTAGCCAGACAGACTGACGATCTAGTTAAGGATTGTATTTGTTGCCGACCTTCATAGTATAAGAAGAGGGTATGGTACTGCAATAACGAACTAACTCACCAAAACACAAAAAATCAAGGAGTTGTGACGCCTTGTTTATTATTGTGGGATGCATTTTGCTCTGGCCTACAAAGAATACCTGAAGAATATTTCTATAAACTACTCTTAAATTTTCAATGAATCAATAGGTAAATACTGCATAGGGCTGTATTGTGACGTGCGTTAATATAGTTTTTAAAATAAACATACTTAGGTAGAAACTTTAATAGATAGGCACAAAATATAATTTTAATGTATTGCTTGTATTTTCCTTTACACTACGTCATTATCGTCAAAGTACTAACATTAGTAATATAAAATTACTTGGCTCAATATTTAAATTGTATTTATAAATATTTTTTCTTGTGAACTACACGTGAACTAAAAAAAATAACAAACTAGGTACTTAATAATTTTTAAACTAATAATAAAAAAAATATAATCTTTTTGGCAATAATGATTCATTTATTAACTTCTTATATCAAAGTGTAAAATAGTCCAAGAAGCACTTACATTTTCGTCTTCATTCCAATCGTTTTCTTCATCGAGCCTTTCATTCTTCTCTTCCTCATCCTCCATCCTCATCAGCTGGAAGTCCTTGGCGACTCCTTCCAGCTGTTTCGGATTGACTACACCCCACAACCTCATAGTGGTCAGCAATTCGATTTCTTCCTCACTCAAACTATCGTCCGGTGTGAGGGAATTGAACCGATCCAATTTTTCGTATAGCCTATTCGAGATGGATTGCTCGGTCGGTGGGAATCTGACGTTTTCCAATTTTTCGTACATCCTTCCGAGACGGTCTGCGAAGGAGGGCCTTTCGGTGACGTAGACTGTGGTGATAGGATGCGTCAGGAGAACTAGAATGAGCGGTAAACGCAGCATGGTGCGGCCGCGACGACGGGACGCCGACTGACAGACACATGGTGGCGCGCACGTTGGGAATATATCGGGTAAACTGTACTATTCTTGGACTCTCAACGCGCTTATCTTTTGGCCTTTATTTATTGAACTCTGAAGTTATACATCTTTTAGCGTAAAAATAAAGGTTTGTTAAGGGTACAAAAAAATGTATTTGATATGAGACTATCGCATGTATCATAGTAATGTGAAATATTTAATTATTAAGTATTACACGGTATTACTTAGATGAATATAATATATAAAAATAAATAATGTAACATATGAAATTTGCACAGACCATTAAACTGGTCTGTGCACTAAAATCTAGTCTATGTGACAGTGCATTGACAGCCGTGACAGGGTGTCAATGCCAAAATCACGTCACCGCACCTCTCAACTGTCGGGGAAGTGGGGGACGTGAAGGGAGGGAGGAATGGTCAATAAAAGTAGGAGAGATACCTACAACAAGGAGGGAGTCAGACGCAAGGACACTGCTTAGTGCTTACGTACACGCATACTTTCATTACAAGCTTGGCGGTTAATTTAAATTTGGGGAAAGTACCCTCTGTCACGATCTATACCGTGCTACTTCGTCTACTTCGCCACGATCCCTGAAGTCGCCTGTGCGAGGAAGGGAGTCGCCGAGGGCTCTGCGAGACTCATACGCGGGCGTTTTGGACCACGGCGGGAGGAGCTAGTCCGTGCTGCCTACTCAGCACGTACTATCGCCGGCTTCCGGCAACCACTCCACACCGACGCTCGTCTGCACGCTCTTCGCGTTTTGAGGGGGTCTACGCCACGTTTCCGCGGGCTGCAGCAGTGGACCTGCTTCAGCGGCAATCCCGGAGCGTTTCATCCAGCTGAGTAGTCTTTAATTTGTATACTCACCAGCTTACCCTCGGGGCTTGATAAATTCCCACGTCTGAGCCAACACTGCTCACGTCCTCAACGTGCTACTCTAAATATTATAATTTAATTTAATCTTGTTAATTAGTAACCTTTATCTTACTGATTTTGATATTGCTGATATATTGTTATAATTCTTTTATTAAACTTGTGTTGTGGTAAGTCTTTGTTTTATTTCTTAGGCTGCCCTCTTCTTCTCTCTGGCAAAGGCGCCCTATAGTCTCGTGCCTTACTGGCTGAACACTAGTCGGTGGTAACATCTGGTCTGGTGCAAAGCGATAAACAAGCACAGCACGCCAGAGGGTTACAATAATAAAATTAATTAATTTTTGGATTATGTACTTAGATTCTGTGACGACATGAGCTCGAGCTTAGAGAATAAGGTGACGTCATATACCTATATGCGAGAATATTTAATTCCACAGAGCGAGCTTTAGCGTTATTAATAGCTTTTTTGGAGAAATTAATTATTTTTCTGTCTCCCAAAAGATTATGGTCGAATTTTAATCATCAAAAATTACCAAAGTGAACAATTTCGATAAATCATTATGTTCTGAAAAGTAGCTTTTGCTTAATACCTAAAAAGCCTCTAAAACTTACGATTTGTGTTGTAACAAAATATTAGTTAAGATTGCGCAAAAGACAGCGAAAACAAAGTAACCTGTCAAATACAACGCACGATGCATTTGAAATCCATGGCTGGTTATTTTGAAAGAATTCAACATTGTGTATGCATAAATTTAAACAGAGATAAGTACAAAGTTATTGCTAGTAAGAACACACATATGAGTTATTTATTTTATGTTTGTGTCTGAAGAGAGATGCAAGATTTATATAGTTTCTTAAAGCTTGTATTGCAAAAGCTTACTGAAGAAGTAATTGCCTTTAGAAAGTAGTTTGAATGAAAAGGTTTTCTTGAGTAAATTTTCATTCATGATAATAACCACTTTATTACTATCAAATGAAGGCAATAAGGCTTGTAATTTTAATTAATTAAGTAATGTAATTTATCATAAAACAAATTGTTTGTTTATGATGCTTCTATATTTGTTTATTTTCATTAATTTGTATAGTTACGTATAATTATTTCTCAATTTGCAGGACACTCTTATGTTACTTTAATAATAATAGTAATATATCTTGGCAAATGGTATTGTCATTAACTAGGGAGCCATTCGTAACTACTACCGCAATAGTACAGAAGGCAATGGTAAAATTTTTAAAATAAAAAATAAAAATAAAATATCCTGTTGCGTCAGTGGCATACAAACATAGGCGAGTTCACCCTATTTTGACTTACAATACAGCTCTATATTTATACGTAAAGTTATTTATATCAATATTCCCGTCTCCAGCATCCAGCCGCTCATTCATACCGACACGTCTCCGTTCCATTCGGTTTATTTTTTTTTATTTTACGCATTTTTTGCCGAATGACTTTAAAGTCGAGCGTCCCCCGATTTCACTACAAACAGACATCGAGGTCACCATGTTATTGCTGAGATGTTTTTGTCCCTTATTAAAAATACATTAGGCCCTTTTATCATTTCTGCATTGATGTGCCGCCAAATTTTTGTTACCGTGCAAAACAGATAATTATGAATAAACCATGCAAAAAAATAATTCAAGAAATTTATTTTTTCAATTCAAAATTTATTTTTTATTCAAAGAAAATATTCCACAATTTAATTTAACTAAAGCACCGAACTAAACGTCGAATAACCCTAGTGGTCTATCAGTGTCCAGAGTTTCATCCTAATCAGCTCAGCACTTTACACCTGATTTACACCTGCCTGACAAGTATTGGAATTTCTAAAATGTATTCAAAACATTTATCTTTACAATATACTAGCTACACGCTTCCGGCTTCGCCCGGGTTCAAAATAAAAACTATCCTATCTTTTGAGTTGGACCAAATCACGAATTACGTTAGTTAATTACGAAGTTTTATCAAAATAGGTTCAGTAGTTTAGGAGTTCATTGAAGACAAACAACGTGACACGAAATTTTTATATAGAGAGAGATGTGATTAAGTAATGATAAATTATGTCATCTCTCTGACACACGAATTTGTTAAGATAAGTATGTATACATATGTATACATAGGCACTTGTACGGTAGTTTTATCTAATCTTGTTTTGGTAAGAATCTGACTCCGGATCCAGGTCACTTGTTCAACATCAATTGATGCTACTTTGTTAATTGTAATTTATTACTTTTTTAATTATATTAGACCAACATGTACCCAATCTACAGTTTCATTTTTTTTATTAGTAAACCACATTAAATAAAATGTTTATACTGTTAGTGTTTGCTATTTATGTCAACTGTTGATTGAGCTTATTCATTCGGTTACAAAATCTTAAAAAGCCTACTTGTTGGAATTATACCTTTATTTTAAAAAGGTTGAACGAACGCGTTCGCGAAGAGAAGTCGATGTCGTATGTTCATGTCGCACCTTTATAGTTGGAATTTTGTAGTTTTGATGTATCGGTCAGTCAATAAAAGTATTTGGACTCCACATAAGGTGGTAATAATACACGATAATGACAGTGTAGTTCAGTCCAATATTTCTTCCAATATTTCTCTCCCACTAGTGAAGGTTGGCGATCAGCTTGCAACAGTCCTCTCTGTCTTTTGTTCTTCGGAACAGCTCAATTGCGTCAGCTTATGCTATCCCGGTCCATTCCCTGATGTTCTTCAGGGACGACTTCTTCCTTTGCCCAACTTTTCTCGTTCCAGCGTCTTTGCCCAATAGTGCCCATCATCATAAGCTGAAGGAGATAGTATCGCTCATGTCTAAGAATATGACCTAGATAGAAAGCTTTACGTCTTTTCACCGTGAGTTTATGATATGAGGTAGCGTTTTTGGTTGGTCGTTCGTCACATTTTGAGTATAGCTAATGAAGAGAGTGTATATACGTCCACATCTCGAATTCCTTTTATTATACTATAATTTTATTATTAAGTGTAGTTACAATTAATTTGTCTTAATATATGGGACCAAAGCTAAATTAAATTTAATTATAATTTACAAACAGAATTTAAAACATTCGTTTTACGCAATCATAATATTAGTTAGTATTAGCAACGATTTCATTTAAAAAAAAGTTCGTATACACTATAGGACAGACAGCACACAGTTATTATGTTAAAAATATTAATTGGACAATTAAACCATAGGAACGCAGAGCTGTAAAAGTTGCCAACATTATTCCCTTAATTACATTCTCAGTCTATTTTAATTAATATTAATACTAAGATATCGCTGCTTAAAAACTAAAGGGCCACAAATCAAAATAACACTTTTTACAGGAGAGCTAATCGAAAAAAATTAAATTATTTTTGTCTATTTTTTTTTTTTCTTATTAGATATTATGTAGGTACCAAATATATGCATATTATACATCGTTAGAATCGTTAAAGCGTATTTTTAAGTAGCATTAAATGTTTATAATAAACTGAATACTAGAAGAGATATAAGCATATAAGTTACTTTTGAATATATAAAAATAATCAAAATATACTAAATATGGAATAAAACAAGTATAAATCTTTTTGCAACATACAATATGAAGGATTGTGATTGTATTTTTGCAATAAAAAATATTTTTGGATTTTTTTGTTTTATGGCCCTTTAGTTTTTAAGCAGCGATATGTGAAAGTCGTAAAACGATATGACATGAACCGAGCGGTAGATGCATTTAACGTCTAGGCATTCCTGGGTGACTGCGCGTGCGCCTATGACGCAATATTTCTAATTACTCGGCGCATTGATACCGAAACACATCTATCATGAAATCTGAGGTCATTTACATTTAAAACCAATTGCTATCTATTGTATACCTTAAAGGGGGTACCATCTGATGGACTGTCAGCCTGTCATTAAAGAAATGGACCTTAACATTAAAAAAAAAAAAACAGATAATAAACTTAATTTTTAATAATAATAATAATAATCATTTATTTAGGACATAGAACATCCATAATTATTAACTATGTATTAACAAAATAATAACAAATATATGCATCTATGTAAAATATACATCTATGTGAATTATAATATATAATATAAATATTATTATATCCTTACTAATCCTTATGTGAATGTGAGTTTGTTTGTTTGTTACGCTTTCAAGCAAAAACTACTGAACCGATCACCATGAAATTTTGCATACACGTTGTCTGGGACACCAGAAAGGACATAGGGTATTCACGGGCACCAGCTAGTATAAATATACAAATGAAACAAAGATATTCTTGCAGCATCTAAGGCTGCAAGTATATATATAAATATCTATCCTATTCACATATTAATTTTGCTATATATGTCCTATTTAGTCCCATACAAAATAATTTTAAATAAATATAAAAAATTAAACTACATACTTTCATCTTACAACAATGTATCACATCACGACATATTAAAATACCTCAATAAATTAAGGTATATTTTACTTTCTAAAGTAAATTATTTATATCGCGTAACGTAAGTATACACAACACGGATGTGAGATTTTTTTTAAACTGTCAAATGTCAACACAAAGTATTGGGTTATGCTTCATCTTTGACCTACTTACTGTCAGTGACAGGCATAATAAATGATGTACAATTCAATGGTGGATATTTCAGTTAATTATTGGGTAGAACCAGGCCATCTGGTGGAACAAAAGATGTGTATGAACATGACAAACAATGTATTTCAAAGTTATGTTTAAATATTTTGGCATTCATTTTATAACAATTGGGTCGAATGTCCCATACAATAATTATTTTGGATAGGACTTTTGCAATACGACAAAAAACACAGTTAATAAATAATAACAAAGTAATTAGGAATATAATTTTAAATTAATTTTATATTTATTTATTACTAGGATTAAACTTAAACTTCACAGGATTACCCGCTGGCACTAATGGTAGGGGAGCCCAAGAGGGGATTTTTGGATTTACTCGAGCGCGTCAGATTTCCTATAATGGATATGTAATCTGACGGTTTGCTTGGTGGGGTCGGCGGAGGTGGGGGTAAAATTTTAAATACAACTCGAGCGCGTCAGATTTTCAGAGGGGATGTTAAATGAACCTAAACTAAGCTTCCATTTAAAATTCAGACGATTCGGATGTAACGCAAGCTCGTGGCAGCTTTTTGAAAATGCAAAAAATATTTTTGACGATTCTCATTTTGTAATACTCGAGCGCGTCAGATTTTCATATAGACGGTTCAGGATTTTTTAAAATACAGTGCCTACAAAATTTTGAACGCCTGTAGACGCTCACCCCACCGCTGAAATGAAAAACTTCATACGAGTATAACCTTTTTTTTTTTTACCATCTAATCTTCAAAGTCCAATAGGTCCCCACGACGCTCGAGTAACTACACATTTAGCATCGTGGGCTCCCTAACCATAATCTGAAGATTGTCTGAAAGTTTCATCAAACCGGTTCAGAGGTTTTGGAGTCCATATAACATACACACACATCGCCATTTATACATTAAGATTATCACTCAAAGAATTCATATAATCCTAACTAAAATAATGTTATAAATGCGAATTTACTTGTTTGTTTCTTACTTGCTTAAAATGTATTTAAAATGTCATTTCGATAAGATAATAGGAATACTCGGGAAATACTCAAAACAAAGAGTGCATTTATAGATTAATTCTGTACTTAGAAATGCAGCGGGGTCGTGGCTGTAGGTAAATGCACTCACTGTTAGACAATGTTGCTATTCTAAGAACAAAGAAGTTCTCCTTGAATTTAGCAAAACAAAACTATGCACACACACGATTTAAGAGCTTTCAAACAATACTTATTACTTCACATTCTTTGTTTAAAGCTCAAACAGATTTCGGTTGTGTTAAAATATGAAAGTGACAATTATTGAATAAAACTTTTTTTTTTTAAATAAATTTTAATTTTTGATGGCTTAAATTAAAATTATATTAAAGATAATTATATATTTATAGTGACACTAGCTTTAGCCCGTGACTAGGTCCGTACCCCTTTTTCTTAAGTTTTAAAACATTTATTCAAGAGATAAGATATGTTCTAGGGTTCCCGGGTTCGATTCCCGGCAGGATCTTTTCTTTATCTTTTTCGATTCCGAGCTCATAAAACCCAAATCTTTTCAAAGTTCGAGTAAATAGGCATCTTCTGGGTGAGCTCGCTCCATCATAGGCCTCATCCTTGCTACAAACATGAATAACAGCACGTGTGCTGTTGTATTTCTGTGAGTGAGTAAGGGATGCCAGAGCCTATTACCCCATACCTTCTTTATCCCTTATTCTTAATCCTTCTATGGTCGTCAGCACAGTAACCGTCAGCCTGTCTGTTGGCCTTTACATAAAAAAGGGTACCTATGTCATACTTTTAACCAAAGTGAGAACTAGTTTCATCACACTCCGCTAATGAATAATTTGATCTTTTCTGTAACTCACAAATATTCAGATGGAAACATTAGTACCATAGTAAATTTGGATCTCATCGCGACACCGCCAAAGTGTTAAATTACATCGCTACCATCCATTACGCCCTACATCTATCATTTGGCGTTTGTAACACATTTTGCTTAATTTGTTCCTGGCTCATTGCGAAACTAAATTGACTGGGCACATTACAGGAAAACTATTAACAATTTTTTTTTATCGCCTTGATGCTGGGTGCTACAGTGGCTTGTAATAACAAACAACATGAGCTGCAAGTGCGCTGCAGCCCTTAGTAGGATTGAGGATGAGGAATTGATTGAGGATTGGGATTGAGGAAGGGAAGGATTGAGGGTGAGCGAAATTGGCTATGGTGAATGATTATTCACGTACCGAATTACAACAGCACATATGGTGTATTTGCACGATGATATTCTGTAAAGGGGTGGTTACTGCTGCCAAAAGGGCTGCCCTGCCCAAGTGGCTGCAAAAAGTGCGGTCATTTCCAAAAAAAAAATTATAAAATTGACGGTCTATAGTCTATATAGTTGGAATGTGTAGGAATCTTGCCTGCTGCCCACTATCATAAAAAATATTTTTTGTACTGAATTTTTCTAAATAATAGGTTTGCTCTTGGCCAGCAACTAGCCGTGCTGAATACTTAAATACTGAACCGAAATACGTCGAACAATACTATTGGCTCGTAAGTAACAAGTTATTAACGATGTTTATTTACTCACATTAATAACAATGCCAAATGAAGCACCTCACACCGGAAAAGCAGCAGCAAGTATGAATGATAATCACTCATTGGCACACCCACAGTGATCACGTGGCGAACACATGGTGAAAGGTCGACACCCTCCACGCAAAATCCAACAAACACATCCCATAACCCTTAAAACGGTGGAACAAGGACCTAATTTCAATGGAACAGGATTAATAAGAATTGTAAACGAAGGGCTCCATTCAACAATGAGAATTTTAATAATATTTTAATTGTCCATAGAGATGTGCCAGCCATTTTTATTCGCTTTTCAAGGATGATTTACAGTGTTAATGTAATAGGAACTATATGAGGGGCAAAACTAAAGATATCGTATTTTTCAACTGGTGATGCAAGGAAAAATTCAGGGCGAAAGTAACAGAGACAGAAGAAATACATCCTGCTTGAAGAATTCGTGCTGCAGCTTCCAAGTTAAGGTAGCTATAATGGTCGCCAACCTTTATAGAGAAATGGCACCTTAACAAGAATAGAAGCTATATACGGCCTTAACACATTCACTGCACCACGAAATCAATGAAATCACTACAAGTGCCACCCCTATGTAACTAATAAAATTAATTAATTATAATAAATAAATATAAATATAAATAAATATCTTCACACAACACCATCTAGTTCCACAGTAAGCAACTAATGTTTGTATTATGGATACCAGACAGTTGATATACTACATAGATTATTTTTTTTTGTAAATACATACATATTATAAATACAAAACATCCATGACTCAAGTACAAAAGTAAAATGTTAACACATAAACATTTGCCCCTAGCGGGATTCGAACCCACAACTGTTTGGTTAACAGCTAGGGTTACTAGCCACTAACTAGACCAAAGGTGTCGTAAAAATCAAAAAATTATAGCTTAGAAGAAAGCTTAGAAGATAATTAGAATAGAATAGAATATAATGAAATTTTATTTGTAGTGAAGGACGTAATAATAAGGGTTATTTTGATCATGATCAATATCGAGAACACAAACGTTGTGTAGTCGGCACTGGTTAATGATTTTTGTGAACACAAACTTTGTGTCTGAAGGCACTAAAAGTGTGAAATTATAGTTGAATACAATAGAAATGAAACACACCGTTAATATAGACTAATTTATTTACTGTTTAGTATTTTTGGTATTATCTGGCGACGGCAGACGTAGACGTTCAGCCAACTCTTGCGGCACATCGAGATACGTGCGCTCGAGGCCTACGGTCAGTATCAGGGCTCGGATCCGATCCACTTCCACGGCGTCGCCTTCACTTGACCAAACTGTCATCGACGAGTTGAGGGAGGACGTCTCTCTGAGCAAATCCAGAATCACCGGTTGGCTGTTCGAGGCTAGGCCGGCTCGGACCTGAAATTATACATTACTAGCTGGTGCCGGCGACTTCGCCCGCGTTAAAAGTAAGCCCACTTTCGCACGAGAGTTTTATAAAACGTTCGGAGCTCGGAGTTTAAAATGGAGCCTAGACGGATAATAAAACTCCCGACGTAAAAAAGCACCCGCGTTTGAACACACAGCCTAGAAGTCATATGGTCTATTCGAAACGTCAGACGTCAACGCTTTCTCTCGTCTGTTATTGACACAGATCTGCGTCAAGCGCCTCGTCTGTCACGTTTCACGATTTTTAATATTATGGGTATATAAATAGGGTTTAAAATTGAATAAACATAATGTCAAATAAATACGCAATCTAGAAACGCAACAAATAAGGAGTTAACACGCGTTAAAAAAGCGTCGAAAAAGCTCTCGTGCGAACGTGGGCTAAGAGATGTGTAGCGCCTGACTAAATATGTAAAGCAATAATTTAACACCTGACATCTTTGCTGTTATAAAATTTTCAGGGGTTTTATCTTTGTTTTTAGTAGATAGCTGGTGCCCGCGACTTCGCCCGCGTTGAAAATTATATACTAAAACCTTCGTCTTGAATCACTCTATCTATTAAAAAAAAACGCATACAAATCTGTTGCGTAGTTTTAAAGATCTAAGCATACATAGGGACAGATAGATGGACGGGAAGCGACTTTATACTATGTAGTGACTAGCTGGTGTGGTGCCCGCGACTTCGCCCGCGTAACTTTGTAAATTATATACTAAAACCTTCATTGAGAACCAACCACTCTATCCATTGGTGAAAATCGCATTAAAATCGGTGCGGTAGTTTTTGAGTTTATCGCGAACAGACAGACAGACAGACAGATGCGGCGGAGAACTTAGTTTTATAAATGCAGTGATAGTGATAGTTTTATAAAAGTTGATGAGCCTTCAATATAAAAAGTATTTGAGGATAATTCCAAAGGCAAACCACCTGCCACCTCTTTATTATAAAAAAAAATGAGAACGTCTAGATTTAGCTTTAGGTTCATAGGAAAAGTAAAAAATTCAGAAATGACTTTCTCTTTTGGGTTTTTGTATGAAGTGGCAACAAGGTTGTGACAATACATGTGGCAAGATTAAATATTAATAAATAAAAATTCAGTCTTTTTTCGACTAGTGCTAACTTTAAAATTAAACCCGATTCACACGTGTGAATCATCATATGAAATCCAAAATATCCTAAAGTACTTACATACATATTTTGTTTACTCCAAAAATAATACTTACAGGAAATGTAACTGTTTGGTTAACATGTTCATTGACCATTCTAAGCATAGTTCCAATTTGTTCGCGACTGTACTCGCCCTCGGTAATGTTACCACCGTAGTTAGTGGTCCATCCAATGGAGAGAACAGCGCGCGGATGGTTGGCTGCTAGTTTGAGGAACTTCTCAGGATCCACTGGTTTTGTGGTAGCCTTTACTGGACCCGGGAGTATGTCGGCATTTAGCCACAGAGGGAAGTTTACCTGAAAAAAATCTAGGCATTAGGCACTGTCATGTAGTGTAATCTTAATTTTTATTAATATTTTAATTGTTTTAATTGTATTAGAGATGGGTTTGCTCTTGACCAACAACCAACTGTGTAGCGAGGATGAGGCCTATGATGGTGCAAGCTCACCTAGAAGGTGCCTTTTCACTCGAACTTTGAAAAGATATGGGTTATATGAGCTCGGAAATAGAGAAGCCGGAGGGAGTTCCAAACCTTGGCATTGCGCATAAAGAGCTTGTTCAGATGAGGCGAGTTACGCGCGAGGACATACGCGCGTACTAACTCGCGCGTAAGCGAGATACACGGCGAACAATTATCGCGTTCACATGATACGCGCGGGGGCAACTCTTCGCGCGTGACGTGATACGCATGTCATTCGCCGGAATCTCGACTCGCGCGTTGCTCGCGCGTAGTGCGCGCGAGTCGAGATACTCTGAGCTCCTTGTTGCGTTCAGTAATCGCGCGAACGCAAGGGCGAGTACACGTCCAGATTACTTTATTTCATTAGAAGCCGGCCCATGTCACTCGCGCGTGTTTTGCGTTTGAACGCAATCAAGAATAGTCTCGCGCGTATACCCTCGCGCGTAATTCGCCTCATCTAAACAAGGCCAAATTTGGCAAATTTCCTTTAATTCCCTAATCTCCCCAAAAAAATTTAAATTATTTTAAGCAAATATACTGTCTTAAAGGGCGAAGGCGAAGTATATTATTGCGAAGAAGTACGAGTATATTATGCGTTCCCTAGAATTGAAAATGCAAGACAAAACAAAGCCAGTCTCTTATGTTTTATATTATAATTACAATACAGTTGAAATGATTTGATGTATATAAAAATAAAACGGACTTTTTAAGTTAAAGGTAATTAAATTATCAATTTTCAATTTATTAGCAAAAATTTCCGGTCATAAAGTCATTGTTAACAAAAAAAACAACCATGTGAAACATAATTGCATATTACTATATTTCCCACCTCATGAATAGTCATAATAATATTTACACATCTGGATTTGCCGTCTGCAACTAATGTTTGACATCTAGGGTTGTCGTCCGTTACCTAAAATACTAGGTTACTTAAAATATATTACACTAGCTGCTGCCCGCGACTTCGCCCGCGTAACTTTGTAAATTATATACTAAAGCCTTCCTCGAAAACCACTCCATCCATTGGTGAAAACAGCCTGAAAATCGGTGTAGTAGTTTTTGAGTTTATTGCGAACAGACAGACAGACACGGCGGAGGAGAAAAGATGGTAGGTACGGTGTGCTGGAATTTGACGGTTTACGAGCCCCAGATTTAATTACCTACGTATTTTTTTTATATTTTTTGCATCTCTGGTAATAAGGTTCCAAAATAAAATTAAGTCGAAGGAATAACTTGTTAGAAATTTAGAAATGTGTAACTTTATTTTTAACCAAATCCGTATCAAATTAATGTTGCTTTCAAAAGGGAACATTTTTTTAAAGAAATGAAGTCTATATTTTCTATATCTATCTAAACAACCCAAAGAATTTTGATACCGTTTTCACTAAAGAAAAGAGGAAAATAGTAAACTAAAGATTTTTTCTGGTGTATATTTTACATAAATCCGTACTTTATTTCGATTTAAATTATTCATTTATATAAATTTACTTATGTAATATATTCGGGTAGTTTTTGCGTGAAAGAGTAACAATAATCCATACGACTCATCTACAAATTTAGCATTTATAATAAGTATTATTTCAATATTATTATAATAAGACACTTTTTTAAATTTTCTTCTAAAGTAAAATAATTGCGATGAACTTAAGCCAAAATTTAGGCCTTCGTCTTTTCTATGTTAACGTCGCTAGACAGGCTGACGCTCCACTTGATAGTAGGTACCTATTGGAAAGTTAAAGCGAAATGGTCTCCCTATGTTAAACGGTTTATAGATTTCATATTACATATAATATTTTATTGAAATTCGACAACCCTAACTACACAGACCACACAAGGGGAGACGCTCCAGCCTTAATTCACACGATGTTTCATATTTTAATATAGATGTCTGCCTCTATCTACTGCAGATACAAAGCAAAAGCTGCCACAACACTTACGTAATAAAGTCTCATTTTGTATAAAACGTAAACTGAATAGCCTTTGGTAATGATTGAATTAAAATTAAACTTTAAAACCTATGCACAAAGTTCACTTTCCTATGTACAGTTTTGTCACGTATTTTTTTTAACAGAAGCCATCCGCGTTATTAATATAATTTCCCAAACACGCCGACGTAATTGATCTGTAATAAGTGTAATTTAAATGTTGCTTGTCGTTTGAATATACTTAATTGATTGTTGTTGTGTATAGCTATCGGGAATTATGATAGCTATATTATCGCACTCTGACTAGTATGAAATCATATATGGTAGGGGAGCCCACGATGCTAAATGTGGAGTCACTCGAGCGTCGTGGGGACCTTTTGGACTTTGAAGATTGGATGGTAAGAAGAAAAAAAAGCTTATATGAAGTTTTTCATTTTAGCGGTGGGGTGAGCGTCTACAGGCGTTAAAATTTTTGTAGGCGCTGTATTTTTAAAAATCCTCCATATAATCGTCAGATTAAGGATCAGCACCATCAGGAATTCAGGCTGAACCGTCTGTATGAAAATCTGACGCGCTCGAGTATTACAAAATGGCAATCGTCAAAAATCATTTTTGCATTTTCAAAAAGCTTACATCCGAATCGTCTGAATTTTAAATGGGAGTTTAGGTAGTTAGTAGGGGTAGTTTAGGTACAATTAACATCCCCTCTGAAAATCTGACGCGCTCGAGTTGTATTTAAAATTTTACCCCAACCCCCACCAACCCCACCAACCAAACCGTCAAATTAATACATATCCGCTATCGGAGACACGTGGGGAATATACATTAGCAATATCTGACGCGCTCGAGTAAATCCAAAAATCCCCTCTTGGGCTACCAGCTACCCTACCAATATGGATGGGAAGTTTAAGGAATAATATTTCCGGCAGGTCCAACTTTGGATGATTTACAGTGCTAATGTTTTGGAATAACCACTCTATATATAAATTACTAGCTGTTGCACGCGGCTTCGTCCGCTAGTAACTATATAAAATATTGCCTATGTTACTCGCTAATAATAGTTTTTCAAATCGGTCCAGTAATTTCAAAGACTATTTAATGCAAACAAACAAACAAACAATCAAATATTTCCTCTTTATAATATTAGTAAGTATAGACTATTACCTCAGGCTTGCTGAACGGCGCGATTTGCTCCTGTGAATTTTCAAACGCTTCTATCGACTTGAAATCCAACTTGACCCCCTTCTGCTTCGGGTTCCCATTGTTGTACTTGGAGACGAGTGACAGAAAATCAGCTAGACTCAGGTCTGAAGTGGTGGCTGGCGGATGAGCCATCACTGGTATCGGAGGACCTCCTTCGTTGCCCTTAATATGACCAAGAACTATGTCTGCTTCCAACATGGCGACGTCGCCTAAAATATTTCAACTTATTTATTAACCAACTTAGTAAATAACTTAACATTAGGGCCTCTTTCACCAACTACAAGTAAAGCGTTGATTAGTTACTTTTCAAGTAACGCTAATTGGCGGGTAAATGTTACGAGTATCTTGTTTCAATTTCATTAAAATTATTCTTGAGTAATGCTACTCGAAGATGGTGGAACTTGTATGCTTTCTTACCGGTGACTTTAAATGGCGGTTAGCCTACTTCACACTTTACTCAGACATGGTGAAAGAGGCCCTTAATATAATAATAAATAATATAATTCATTATTATTGACTTATTTATTAATTATTATTTATTTAGTTATTTTTAACCAAATTTAGTAGGTAACTAACTTTAGGTACAATTAGGAAGAAAATATGGTTTAGGAAAACTTAAGGGGAACTGTAGCTCACTCACTGGAATGCACATCACATCATGTGCTGTGTTTCGGTACAGTGTCAGAGCCCTTATTCCCTGTCTTCTCCTTTTTATTTAATTCTATCAAGGTGAGCCCCTACAACCCCTACCCCTATCACCCACTACCATCAACTATACTAAAACTAAAACTATAAGTACAAACATATATTTTAGGTAAACCATGTTCAATAATGATTTCGGCTTTAAAATATCGATACATAAACTATATTAGAATTGTGTACTTAACTAAAATGTAAATAATCAAATAAAATTATATAAACATAATTGAAACCGAAAGTGGGGCATGTGTTTCTTGGTTACCATTGCCATACAGTGTACGTACAGTCATAAAATATGTTCGAAAACTTCACGATAAGGGCTTATACACACATCGCCGGTACCCGCGCGATCTAAACGTTTTCAGAACGCAACATTTCCTTTACATTTTACTACGAGCACCTAACCATTTTAGCAGTGAAAAGTACAAACATAGATACAGATCAACACACATATAATATTTATATTTTTTATGGTATTTGCGACACTATTAATCTAGATACCTTTGCCAAAAACTGCGCATTTGATCTCGCCTTTCACTCCTCAATAAATAATTATGAATTACATACATCAATTCATCAACTGATCATCAAACAATTCGAGAAGGTGTGTTGTTGAACAACACACCTTCTCAAATTAGGACAAGGACAATTACCCAAATGAGTCTGTAACAATGTAGTACTATCAATTAAACCGTCAGCTTGAATATTACTAAAAAATATAAATATTTCTATTTTAGGCTGAGAATCGAAACTGAATCCAGACTGCTTGTGACCGGTCCTCCTAGAAAATTCTAGGGAGTCCTCTAGGTGAAATTGTGTCGGTGAACACACAACTTTCCTCCGATCTCGCACAAACTCGCTTCAAAACGCTCCGTTAGGTGCGAATTGCGCCTAACTCGCTGACCAATCTAAATCCGTCTTTCGTAAAATTGTTATTAATTCTATTGTATTCTAAGAACATGCAAACAGCGCGAATAATACCAACATTTCGTATCCTATTTATGTATCGACCGATTTATATTATCGGCACAATATAGTGTAAAATTATTAACCTACCAAACGGTATTGCGCCATCTGTTAATAAATTTCAGAACTTAAATGTAGTATCCATAGAAAACGCGTATATATCTCATCAAATGGGTAAGTAACTGCCAATGCCTAAGGACATTGCATGAGCAACACTGTCAGAAGATTTTTTTACAGTTCTGAAAAATTCATAATGAAGAAGTCCACAATCTAGCTAGGCGGAAAACTAGGCTAGGAAACTGTAAGAACTGGCCTATGAAATGCAGAAAGAATTTTTAAATGTAGTAATAAACTAGTCACATAACACCCTTTTCCCCTGAAAGAGAAGGTTGTATATCGCACCTTCGGTAAGACAAGGGCATAACTTATTTTTTTTTAAATGAGTTAAACTTAAAATATATGCAGAAATGTCTTAAAAACATTATTAAATTAAAAAATACACTGACGGAGATACACTGCTGTATATGCGAGAAATCCTGTGCCCACGACAGTGGCAGCACTAAGAACAGCACTTTCAGAAGAATGGGACAATATTCCGCAAGATCTTTTAATAACCCTAATAAAATCTATGCGGAACCGATTAGAATCCGTAATAAGAGCACGTGGGGGTAATACACCCTATTAAAACATAAATAAACCCTTGCATAAAGTTTGTGTCTATTGTTAAAACCAATTTTTTTATTAAACCAATTTTCCTTAAATTTCTGTTTTTTCTTCAAAAAAGTCTTAAGGTCCTTTCCAGTACACAAACTTAAACTTAAGGATACGCTGTTTTAAAGTTCACGAACCAATCTAGAGGTTTCAATTTAAATCTGTATAGAAAGTTTGCATACTTGGTTAAAATATTTATTTCAAAGTCGTCTATTACTTTGATGCAGTTTATGAGTCCGTCAGTTTATTTACAAGAATATGGGATTTATT
Source organism: Synanthedon formicaeformis (assembly GCA_945859745.1). Lineage (NCBI taxonomy): Eukaryota > Metazoa > Arthropoda > Insecta > Lepidoptera > Sesiidae > Synanthedon > Synanthedon formicaeformis. The sequence continues at coordinate 879,209 of OX243960.1, read as the reverse complement.
TGATGAAAAATTATTTAAAATCAATATAAGCAGAAGAATACGATATTGAATGCAAAAAAAATAACTTTAAGTAAATGGCTCTCCTGTAAAATTACATAAAGTGCAGTTATGCCTTTGTCTTGCCGAAGGTGCGATATGTACGTAATTAATATTGATATTCCTATAATGAATATTATATGAAACGACGACAATGTTAAATAGGTGGACTAATTATCTTACTGGCAAGTGCTGCTTCAAGGTAAGTCTTATTATTGACGGCGTGCGCCCAACTGACCGTCGTTAAGTTCTTCATGACTTCCTCGTCGCTGCTAACCGCAGACGCTGAAATATATAAAGGCAGGTACACAAATGTTAATCCTTAATTCCAATTTGGGAGATTACCAAGTGGGAATTTTTTATAACTGTATTATAGTTACATTTTTATTGGTCATTTTTTTTATTTTATTTTATTTGGGAAAACAAACAATTACATAACTATGTAACTGTTATTATATTATGTTACGAGTAAAACTTTACTCGTAACATAATATAATAACAGTTAACATTAACATAATATAATAATAGTTTTAATATTATGTTGTTCCATATGTTACATACCCACAGCTTTCACATTTATTATAATTTTTGTTTAAATTTTAATTATTTGATTTTAAGGGGCATATTATGCATCGTGTATGGCCGTGTGTGTGTTTAACTTAGGGTTCCTACGGAAGATCAGTGCTGACCTATACCAGCAAAATTCTGAATAGGGACCTATTTGTAACTTGTAACTCATATTTTTTCTCTCTGTTTGTCTTTATTTATTTGTCTGTTACAAATAAATGTTTTTGATTGATTGATTGATTTATAATAATGGTAATAGTACGAGTTTCGCCCTTTATTTTTGGAATTTTTATAATGATACCATTGATACATTATAAATGAAATTTAAAAAAAAATGAATTTTGAAAAAGAAAACATTCCAAAGAAAATTTAAAATTTCTTTTCCCGCCGGTTTGGATAGATTTATAAGCATTCCTAAAACAGAACTTCAATTATTAAAAAATCGTCTCATCCAAAACCTAAAATTAAACAAACCGAAAAAGGCAATCGAGAAAATTTAGTTAGTTAAAATAGTTTAATTAGCGCCTCTTTCATCAACTACAAGTAAAGTGTTGATTAGTTACTTTTAGAAATCATTTTCTGTTTTATTGAATTATGCACTCAGTTTACTGCATCATTCGATAGACGATTTTTTTAAATTATTTTCTATTTAATGTTTAGGACGTTTACCGTACAAACAAAGGTACGAGTATATCAGCTAAATTATTCCCGGTGACAGGTGACGGTTTAGCCTATTTTACGTTGGTGAAAGAGGCGCTTAAACTAAAAATACATTATCTAACAGTCTAACTAATTGGTACAATATTTTTTACATTTGGCAACTTTATGAAATATTTGTTTTAAGTAGGTAACATTATTAGATAGTAAACAAACATATGACTGTCACTGTCAAACAGTCATCAATCAATTGCCCTCAAATCAAAATTGCTATAAAAACAGCGTTAATTAGCGTTTAATTATAATAAAAATACTTGTTTATTATATTTACTTATATTCCAGTTGATATATATTTTTGTATTTACCTTTTCCTCCTAAATCTCTATCTAAAATTGGTAACCTTAAGGTATTGTTATTATTTAACTCTTAACTCAATGTTGGTAGAAGATATAGAAAGCTGTCACGTTTCCTATCAGTGTTGCCAAGCCAATTGCCATTATTAAATATTGTTACAGAACAAACTACATTTTAAAATTTATTGTAAAAATGAGACATAGACAATTAAATATACTCCGAGAGATGGTAGATATTTCCGGGTAGGTATTTAAGGCAAGCTGAAAACTTGTCCTATAACTCTTCTATTACCCTAACCAAGGAGACTAGAGATAAGGAGCGCAATCTCTGTGTATTAAAACGCGTTTCAACGGACACCCGTTGAAACGCGTTAAATTGGTGGCGCTGTGTAGCCAGAGAGAGTATATTTCACCATATTTCAAGAATTGCTTACAAAAATAAAATAAAAATCACGATGACAATAAATCAACCATTATATTTATCTGCTAGGCAATCAAGACGAGTCCAACCCAAATGATATGTCTTTTTTAGAATACCTATTTATTTTTAATTATAAATACGAGTAAAAAAAATTTCGAATTTTTTGAAAACAGTTTTACAAGCGCCCGACTAAATAATCTGGCTTATTATTTTTTTACCCTTTAAATATTCAATTTCAAAGTTACGCCAAGCTACATAGGTTTGGATTAAGAATTTTGTGTAAAAAGTGTTCCAGGAAAACCAACTGCGCTATTGTTCGGAGAACAGTTTCATATTATATATTGACATGTTTTTCATTTAACTTTTGTTTACTAGCTGGCGCCCGCAACTTCGTCCGCGTTGAAAAAGAAAAAAAGTAGCCTATCCTGTGTCCTGTACGTCTAAATGTTTATCTACTAAGTTTTATGAAAATCAGTTGATTCGTTTAAGAGTTATGGAAGAACATACATACTTACATACATACATACAGAAAAAAATTCTAAAAATGGTCAATTTAGTTTCAGTATCATGTATAGAGCCTATAAACACGATATCTCTGAAAACAAAGTAACTTACTCCATGACCAACCCTTACAGATTTATTATTAGTATTGATTTAGAAACGAGCTAGTTGAGTCAGGTCAAATTAAGCCATGATTACAAAGACGTGAAAGCTGCCAATCTGCATCAAAGCAGTGTTTGCGGATCGTTTGATCTTACACTATGATAGAAATTATTTATTGCGCGCCAAACAAACGCATGTTAAGGATGGGTATATTTTTAGGTTTCAACATAAAATTGCAACTATCAGCGTCGATACTAATAATAAGTCTGTAAGTGTAGGTATTGTATGTATGTATGTTGCTCCATAACTCAAACGAATTATCTGATTTTCATGAAACATTGTAGATAAACATGTAGACATACAGGACACTAGATAGGCTACTTTTTTCTAAAAGTATTTCTGAGTGATAGATAATTCTAAAAGTAATGACGTCAATTCACCAGCAAAAGGTTGACTGCTTCAGTAACATTTCCAAGTCATTTCCGGATTGTGAAAATCTATTTGAACAAACTCACCGTAAATTGGGATATGTAAATAGGTGCGCGGAGATAACCTGGTTTAGCAACGAACTAACGCTGGTGACTCAGACCACAGCTTTACAATCCATACAGTTGGGCAACGCCTTTGATGTCGGGCGACGCCGCCACTCGTGTAAGTACTTCGCTGTCACGCGCTAGGGTTGTCACAAAATGTAAAATCCGCTAACGCTCACTCAACTCAAAAACATATTGTACGCGCCAGCCTTGAAAGTTGTAATGCAAACTGTGTGAGTTCGCCGCCCGCTTCCCCGCGCCAGCCCCCACAGTTGCTCTGTGCAAGTACATTCGTTGCCCAACTGTATGGATTGTAAAGCTGTGCTCAGACGAACGTGTGCGGAATATGTAGGTATTTGCTACTTCCGGAAAATTCAATACTGGATAGCGAGACTGGGAATGTTTCAATCCCGCATTTATTCGCAATTCGTAAAAGGAGATCCTATGTCGATTTGCGGGATTGACAAAAAATCTATCCTGTAATAAGACGCTGGTTTACATGTTTGTATTCACTAATCACTCACTATAAAGTATAAAGCAAAGTCGCTTCCTGTCTGTCCGTCCCTATGTATGCTTAGATCTCTAAAACTACGCAACGGATTTTGAGGCGGTTTTTTTTAATAGATAGAGTGATTCAAGAGGAAGGTTTTAGTATATAATTTCAACGCGGGCGAAGTCGCGGGCACCAGCTATCTACTAAAAATAAAGATACAATCCCTTTGATTAGTTACTTTTAAAAACAATAAAGGTATATCAGCTAAGATAACTTTAAATGACGGTTTAGCCTACTTGACGTTGGTGAAAGAGGCGCTAAGTTAACTTAATATCTCTTAAAAGATTCAATTCAATTTATTATTGAAATTGAAATTAAATTAAGTTTTAAATTAAGTTTAATTAATTTAAATTGGCTTTAAATTAAGTTGAAGTTATTGAAGAAAACTATTACCTAACAATAAAATATGTTGATGATATCATGTTTATTCTACTGCTTACTGGTTTCAATTTAGCGAAATTATCTACCTACTTAGTATCCCAGGATATGATGCATTACGTCTCTTCGCCAACTTGCTCGTCAGCTAAGTTAAATTAAGTTAAGAGCGGGTATAAAGAGAAATAGCCAATCCTAGATTTGAATTTTATCTAAGTAAACAAAGTCTAATTTAATGAATTTTTTAAATAGATTATAAATTATAAATGACAGTGACGACTGTAACAGAAAACATAATATAATGAAATTTTCTCGATAGAAAAAAATCACCAAGTGAGCTCTCATTTCCATCGATTTTAGTTCTATTTTCAAAATGACACACATTACAAAGCTAAAAGTGTATCAGTAATTTCAGTTCACATATTAAAGCTGTATGTAACAATTTTTCATTTGACATTTTAGTTTACGAATAATTAATATTTAATACCTTTGGCACTTATAACATTTTTATTGAGCGAGATGCGCTCTCTTCCGTCGCATGTTGTGCGTAATGTTACGTATTTTGTGTCACTGTCATGTCCAAGGGGCTACGCGGGTGAAATTACAAGTTTTGTTTGCTTTATACCCACTCTTAAGCAAAGTTGAGCAATGGCAGCCCGTTCGGAAGACAACCGAATGTACTCCTGTGTTTCGGTGAGTGAACTCTACTTATAAAGTGGCATATTGTTCTGAATTGTATTAATACTGCTATTTTTTTTTGCGAATATTTTGAGAATATAATAATTTACGAATATAATATTATGCTCATAAAGGCATTAAGGGATACCAGAGCCACAATTACCCTATATCCTTCCTTCTATTACCCTTAACATTTGCAGCACATATTACGCAGGCGACGGTAGCCACCTACAATCAGTGTTAGTGGGCCGTCGATCTGCTTACCAACTTTTACATAGAAAAAATCGGAAGAAGACTAAACAATTGTTCAAAAAACCTATAAATTTTGTTTTGAAAATATATATACCGTTTGACTTATTCCAATGAAAATTAGGTTAGTGACTCCATTAGAGTTGTATAAAGACCTATTATTACAATCTTAAGATAAAATAAGATATGCTTACCTACTTATTATATGTATAGGCAGGTACTTATATGTTATTATTTTTATTTCATTCTATTGTTTGTAATATCGTCACTACATAACACAATATTATTTAAAAATTACTTTCTAAGCGCCTCTTTCACAAACATCAAGTAGGCCAAACTGTCATTTAAAGTCACCGGTAACCGGAGATAATGGAGCTGATATACCTTTGTTTGTACGGTAAACGTCCTAAACATTAAATAGAAAATAATTAAAAAAAATCGGCTATCGAATGATGCAGTAAACCGAGTGCATAATTCAATAAAACAGAAAATTATTTTTAAAAGTAACTAATCAACACATTACTTGTAGTTTGTGAAAGAGGCCCTTAAACTAATAATAAATAATCGTTAGTAGTATACTCGTAGATATTCAAATTAAAAATATGTACGTAAAAAATGTTTGCTAGACTTATTTGGATGCCTCCTCACAGCAGCACAAGAGGTATTGTAGACGAATAGATCTTGATTTAAAGATTCCAAATATTATTCCAAACGTAAGCATTTATATTTAAATCAATGTTGGTAATTAAGTACATATTTGAATTTTGGTTTACCCAATTTATTTATTGCTCTTAACATTTCGTTTTTCTTTCTTAGTCATGTTGGAAGTTTTAAATTTTTTATAACTTTCATTATATTCTTTTGATCTATAAGAACCTCTAGTCTCTTTTAGCATTAACATCTATCTATTCAATGTCAAAGGCCACGCCTCTCTCTTGTCTCTCTAAATACTAATAAGTTTTGTTACCTGCAAGAGCCCAAACAAAGAGAAATTTCCTTATCATCGTCATAACTCCTGTCACACACACCGGCACACTTTATTTTTTTATGTATATTAATGTTAATGTCATATTTTGTTTAATAGAACGGGCGTGAACAGTGCCTGGACATCGAGTGGTCAGAGCCAGGTACTTGCTGATTGTTAAATTGAGCAATTGTCGTATGACAACTTGATTGCGCTTGTTCGTGAAGCTTGAATGCTCTCAGACCGACCAAGGACTCCGGCGGAGGGGCTTCCAGAGCGTATGTGTAGGTACCTTATCGCTAAACTAGTGATTAGACCACAGTTTTACTTGAATACAATTCGGCGTGCTTAAAAACTAAAGGGCCATGAAACAAAAAAATCCACAAATGTTTTTATTGCAAAAATATAATCACAATCCTTCATATTGTATATTGCAAAAAGATTTATGGTTGTTTTATTCCATATTTAGTATATTTTGAACATTTTTTTATATATTCAAAAGTAACTTATATGCTTATATCTCTTCTAGTAGTCAGTTTATTATAAAAGTATTTAAAACATTTAATGCTACTTAAAAATACGCTTCTAACGATGTATAATATGCATATATTTGATATATATATTAATAAGAAAAAAATAAACAAAAATAATTTAATTTTTTTTTCGATTAGCTCTCCTGCAAAAAGTGTAATTTTGATTTGTGGCCCTTTAGTTTTTAAGCAGCGAATTATGCTTTAGAAAAACATTTCCAAATAAGCTAGTAATGATGTCAGCACTGAGAGATATAAAGCAATTTAAAAAAGCTCTAGTTAGTCAACCCTCTCAGATGTATTTTTTACCCCCGGCGTCTGACGCAAAAATTGGGTTTTATAAATTTGACATGTGTGTGTATATATATGTGTGTCTGCTGTGGAATCATAGCTCCCAAATGAATGTACAGATTTTTGATCCTTTTTGACTGTCAAATAATTAACGAGTATATAGGCAAATAGTCTTATGTGAATGTTTCATGTTTGACTACTTTTTTAAATTTTTATAATCGCAATGCTTGACAATGACTTGGGACTTTATTGTACCTATAAGTAGTACTGTCAAAAAAAAAAGAAAAAAATCGTTGATGGTTACAACCATAGCCATAAGTGTTGCAAATGCGTAACCCACCTTTAACCCTTTAGCCACCAGAGTTGTATTTATCCAACAATTATTTTCGTGTCCATTTCGCCAGAGCCGGATATATACGACAAACTCCTCTACTTATATAATGTTTATTTATAAATCATTGAGTTTCTTTAAAAAAAAAATTATGAGTCAGGATAAAGGTTATTGAGCTCTAGCAACCCTCTCTCTGTCTGCCTGTCAGCCCACTTTATGACTGGAATATACAGTTCTACTACTAAACATGACAACGAACCAACATAAATATGTTGTTATTTATTGATATAACAGATATAAGACGGTTCCAAAATTATCTTCTTTCAGTATCACGTAATTTTTTTTCCATAAATAGACATCGTAAGTGACATTGTTGATAAACATATCGATTTAACATTTGGATTCAGATAAAATATTTCTTTTATTTTTTTAAAGAATTATTAAATTTAAATAAAATATCTAATGACTTTGAAGTCTTAAATGTAAATAGTGTGAAATTTTCAAAATTTTTATTTGTAGTTGGAAGCCACAATCATCTTACCCTCTATCATCCCCTAATATCTTAGCCTCTATTCGTTAAAGTCATGCATCTTATGACAGCCCAGAATACTTTTAAGCAGAATTTCCTGCTTTGTTTTGACTGCAAACGATTTTTAAAATACATAATAATAAATCAATTTTTTTTATATATTATTAAGGGTGGCAGGCAGCTGACCTTCAACTTGAGTTGGTAATAAATGGATACCATCGTCTCAATACACAAGCAACTACAACAGCGACATTGCAGGATTTTGTTTGCACTATGCTCTCTCGCTAGAGAGCAAAGAGAGTACATATATTATGTTCCTTGAGCATGCTTGATGGAGCCCACAAAAGGGAAGGTTGCCAAGCTATGAAACTCCCTGCCGGCGTCTGTTAATAGGCACCTTGTTAATATATTCTATTGATAATAGACCTAGTTAATAGGCACCTTCTTGGTAAACTCACTCCATCATCAAAGATGGAGCAAACCCATCTTTAATAAATAAAAAAGGGAGATTGTCTATAATTTTCTACTTCTTTAAGTTTTCATTATTAATTCAAATTCAAATGCATTTATTTACAGGCAACTAGACCCATATTATTTACATCTAATTATAATCTATACAGTATTAGGTATATATATTGTCTATAACTAACAGTAATAAGATATAGTACAACATGAAAGAAAAGAAAAGAAAATAATAATAGAAATAATGTTAATAAAAAAATAATTAATGTATTGCTTTATTAAGTTTAAAATATATTTAATTAATTCAACAAAACCAAATATATATTTTTATACCATAACCTAAAACGCAATCTTTCTAAGTTTTTTTGTAAGCGGACAATATTTTTTTATTATTAGTTCGTAAAAGGCGTATAATTAATAGAAGGAACAAAGGATTACAAAAGAAATACGTTGTAGGTAGAGATACGAGTAATATAATCGATCTTAAGATCTACGTTGGAAACCTAATTCGCAATACACTCCTGTACCTATTGTCATTCAGACACGCGAGGTCACTTTAGCAGGTACAAAATGGAGGAACTAGACAACCGGAGCTTCCTCAGAGAGCGCACGCCTCCTGTCCAATCATACATTCAATTTTCAACTCTATGCACCCAACTGCCGAAACCGTTTTTGGTCACGTGTCATGAAGTCACGTGAATCAACTGACGTCAGGAAACCTGCCACCTACTCAAACGAGAATTGGGGCCATATTTTTTTTATAACTACCTATTTAACTGTTCTCGTTTATAAAGTCTAATCAAAAATTGTAAGACTCATATGGCAGCATATAGTAGTACGATTGCAAAAATATTGTTACAATTTAGGTAAAATCATTTTACCTACGAAGAAATGGAAAAACTGTTAAGAATCTAAACTATATTGGGCTGAAGTTTTTATTTTTATTTTATAACTATCTGGTGTTCGCGACTTCGTCCGCGTTAAATTATACTTATATAGAAACCTCTATTAGTGGTGAAAATTAATATTTATTATTGTATACATATATATCTCTTTCTTATATTATTCTGTATTATGCTTAAGTTGTTTCTTCGTGTTCTGCATTAAACATTTTTTTAAAATATTAATCGTGTGAAAGAACAAACATCCCAACACCAACACAAGTTTTCTTGTGTTTTGGTGTTGGTGTGGGTTTTCTCACAATCTGAACTTTGTGTGACTATTGTGTTTCTTTGCATTTATTTTAATGTATTGCAAGACAATAAAAAAGGCATTTATTTTCGGTAAATATTTACCTATATGTCTACATATCTAAGCGCCTCTTTCACAAACGTCAAGTAGGCCAAACTGTCATTTAAAGTCACCGGTAACCGGGGATAATGGAGCTGATATACCTTTGTTTGTACGGTAAACGTCCCAAACATTAAATAGAAAATAATAAAAAAAATCGGCTATCGAATGATGCAGTAAACCGAGTGCATAATTCAATATAACAGAAAATGATTTCTAACAGTAGCTAATCAACACTTTACATGTAGTTTGTGAAAGAGGCCCTAAATCTAATAGAATTATAGTCAATATCAAATATGAATTCAAAACGAAATTTCTAAAATGTTTCATGTCAACGAAACATTCAACGCACTAATAAGGTTGACTTTTAATTGTCACTGTTTTAGTACCCTATTTGGCAGATCTATTTCTTGTATGGTGTGTTCTTATCAGTCTAATTCTAATTATCAGTCGATGAGTAGACCCTCTTTTATAACCCAAATCTTTTCAAAGTTCGAGTGAATAGGCACCGTCTGGGTGAGCTCACTCCATCATAGGCCTCATCCTTGCTACACAGGTGATTGTTGGCCAAGAACAAGCAAATCTCTAATAAAAAAAAGAGTAATATCAGTGTACCAGTCTAATCTATCAGTAATACCAGTGCCTACAAGAACGAAATCTATAGAATGCACAGTGAAAAGTTCACAAATCCATTAAGTGTGATTCTATTTATTTAATTTTAAACATTTTTTTTTTGCCCCATTATATTGGTAAGTAATTAAATAATCACATATTTAGTAATAGGTATTGAACAAAAAAAAATTGTAGGGCCGTTTTCTCAATAACATTCCCAACAAAATAAGAGCGTCACATTCCGAATACAATATAATATGTGGTCATATTTAGAGCATTACATTAATTATTATATTTAGGAAACATTGTGCTATTATAATCTGCTCAGGCGTTTAAGTCTGAGATATTATTTTATATTTGAGGCAAATAAAGCACAAATATTTTGTGAAATATTACCTGTAATAACTCATAATTATACCAAACTAGCTAGTGTCCGCGACTTCGTTAGCGTTGAAAAAGAAAATATATGAGTTGCATCGTTATCGCTGTGACGACGGTGGCGCCACCATGCGACAGTGTCGCCCAATTCTTTATATTTTTAGACGATTACTCGGGAACAGTGCTTTTTTTCTGGATGAAAGGTACCCTATATCCTTTCTTGTATCCCTGACAACCTGTATGTAGAATTTCTGATGATTAGTTCAGTAGTTGAGGCGTGAAAAGGTAGCAGACAGACAGGGTTTTGTGTAAATAAAATTGGATTCATTTAATTCATATTGTACATGTTTTTATTATTATCATACATATTGTTTCTATACAATTTTTTATCCATACATATTATTATTATTATTTGTAAAAATAAAACTTACATTCTATTATAAATAAAGTTTATTTTTATATACACAGCCCTTAATTGAATTTGAATTTAATATTGTCACATACGCTATTTGTTCAAACCGAAAAGATAAAACAATCGCAGAAAACAGTTTTCTGTACTCACCACACCGAAGTGTCTGGATAAAATAAAATAAAATAAAATAAAACAATCTTGGAGATTACATTAAAAAATATCTTAGACTAGCCTTAATAATTTATTGTGTATGTACTTGTTTTAATAAATTTTAAACTTCTACAAATTTTACTAGTAGATAACTTTCTTTCTAACTACATTATCAATATTAATAACAAAATATGTGGATTTGGTCGAGATTTATTTTTATTAAAGGCAGAGGTATACATAATATATTAAACAAGAATATATCTCTGATTAAAGAGACTTATCATTAAAACTGTAGATGCAGTTATATTACAAAATTAATACTGATTCCAATAAACAACGGAATGTGATGTAAAATGTTATTTTAAAACTATAAACTTAAATATAATTTATCATTAAAAATTGTCATGCTTTAAAATGGGTTCCTTTTCTAAAACCGTCATGGCAACACCCAACTCTTAATATGGCAACATTATAAGAAAAATACTGGCCATATTTCAGTATAATATTAAAGTGACCCATACTACTCTATGGTGTAACGTACCAAAAGCGAAATTTCTTTACACAAAAAAAAAAAACAATATTTTAACATTCCAGTTCTATCCACAAAATTTCCAATTCTACTCCAGTAGAATTGGAAATTTTGTGGATAGAACTGCAGATAACTACAAAATTAATTTGTAACCAGATAAAATGACCTTTTCCAAAGTTACGAATGTGAGCGAATCGTAATTGAAAATCTCCAATTTAGGTGTAGATGATTAAAAAGAAATAGAGACTTACTTCAAAGAACATACCAAGTCAATTTTATGCATTTTAATACAATTCTGATGATGAATTACTGTAATAGATTTCTTTTAAAAGTGTGGCTGCATTGTGGAAAATAGAGGTAAAGAAGATTAATTGTATGGGTGTAAACTAAAAAACATATAACTGACAAGCTATGCAAAACCATTAAATATTAGTTCATCAATTGGCCAAAATGGCGCTTGTGTGACATTGGTATGATTGGTTGTTGAGTAGTTGAATCTATGCCACTAATGGTGGCCCACGGACACTCCAGTAAATTAAGATGGCGCTAGTGTAGCTTTTCCGAGTAAATTAGACAAAGATAGTAAGATAGAAGTAATAGAAATAGACAAAGAAAGATAAATATGCTACACTAGCGCCATTCTAGCAACTTTTAGAACCCTTATTTTATTGTTGGAGTGGACGATTTTTTTCAGTTTGATTGTCACAATTGAGTAGGTACTCCTTACATCTACCCTCCATAACCATGAGCCTGCACTCAATCTCAAAATGTCAATGTCAAATAATCACTTTGACGTCGTGAAACAAACTGTTCCAGCTAACTGAAGAATGGAATGAAGATTTCGTTGATTCACACACAATTATCTAAGTATATCCTTCACTATTTGATAAGTTTTAGATCGGCAACGCGAACAGCTTAAGTATAAAATGTTCCCGCGTGTGGAAAATTTCGATCACATCGGATTAAGTTTCGTCTCGCCGACTACGATGTCGCGCTCGGTGACTTCACGCGGCGGTGAATACTGGGGGGGCGCTGTCGCCCTTGAGAAGCATGTCGCGATTACTACCAACGCTGCGAACACAAGGGCTGCGCACGCGCATACGATCCCTCCCCAGTCGAGCACGCGACGAACGATACGCAAATCGGCCATAGAGGCCTTGTCCACCAACACTTTCTGCTCCACCCACAATATAGGGAACAGCAATCTTGGCACTTTCTCGTATAATCTGTAAAATTTTAGTAAATTTAGAGAATGTTTGCAGATAGTTTTAACCATCGAAATACTACAATGGAATTTGCGTCACAAATGCCAAAGCGACACATGAAAAGAACGCCTTTGACAGAATCATGGCGGAGTCTTGCCTTCGCGCGTCAATGGTAAAAGGTAGTAATGGTAGAAGGTTCTACTAAAATGTTACATAAAGTTCGTAGTGTTTTGTATGGCATGCGGATTCCATGTTGTAGTATTTTGATGCCCCCGGCGCAAAACAGGGGTTATATAAGTTTGACCTCTTTATCTACACACCAACGGCCTACGCACACATGCTTATAAAACTGGCTTCACTATGTTGTCCGCAAAATTCTGTCTATAATTCTTATTTAGTCTGAGTGATACATTTTAACGTCTAGATATTTTTGATCTTAGGTATAAAAATTTAATTATTATACTGTATATCTTATGGTATACTTAGGTATGGGGATTGTCTGCACTTGTTCGCATTCAAGCCTTATAAAAATATATATAATATACAAATATTGTATACTCACGCTATATTTGGATTTGGCTCTATGAAAATATTCAACTGAAATCTAGCAGCAACTTCCAGTGGTACACCTAATTTCTGTAATTAAAAATATAAAACTTTAGAAGCGATTACCAAAAGAACAGGAAAACAATTCAGGGTTCTCATAATCTTTCAAAAAATTATGACAAAAAACACAGTGGCAATTATATGTGTATTTTTTGAATCATCAGAAAAGTACATACTACAGAGGTTTCGGTTACATTACGTTACATTACATTACCTATCAGGTCGCGAGTTCAATGGTTTTTTCCCATCTCAAAATTGTTTTTTTTATTATTATTATTAATTTTAAATTAATATCAGCTACATCAACGTTACGTTACGTTACATTACATGACAGTGTCGCGAGTTCAATGGTTTTTTCCAATCTCAAAAATGCCCAACGTGCTTAAAGAAGTTTTGACTTCAAAAACATTCACAACTGTATTTTTACACCTTATGTTTTTTTTTTCTATATTTAATTTTGATATTTATTTTATTATCAGCATCATGAGCCACACAAGCCTCTTGTATATGTTGATGATTTTATACAAATGATATCCAATTCTTACCGGTTCTACAGCGAAGTAGAAGGAATGCTTGTCCTCATCAGGCTGCATTCCGGAGACCAGGTCACGTAGAGCTGGGTCTCCGTACAGGAAGTGTGGAAGACTGATGAATGCCGGCGACCCCAGTCGACACGAGGATACATTCATGACACCAGACCACACACATTCCCCATTACAGAAACATGTATTCGACGGAGATACGGACGCTGAAAAATAATGAAAGCAATATATATTTTAATTTGATTTTTAACCATCGACAAAAGGTTCAATCAACACACACATTTTACGACACGTCTGATCTAGTGGCTAGTAACCCTAGCTGTTAACCAAACGGTCGCGGGTTCGAATCCTGCTAGGGGCAAATGTTTAATGTGCACATTTTACCTTTGTACCTGTCATGGATGTTTTGTAATTATAATATTATGTATGTACGAGTAATCTACAAAAATTTACAAAAAAAAGTAATCTGTCTGGTATAGTTGCTTAATGTGGAACTAGATGGTGCTGTGTGGAATGTGTGAAGATATTTATTTATTTATTTATTTTTAAGTGGTTCAAGGAGGTTATTTTGTAATAATTCTCTTATATATTTATTGCGGGCAAATTTTACTACTATTTGGCATTAAAGAGTGAGGATTTTAAGATATCTGATAGATTCGATTTCATTTCTCTAATTAAATGAATAACGATTAATTTGAGCTCTATTTTTGACGAATATGTCTCAGATGCGTAAAATAAGAATTGCTTGCGAATAGTACCATTAAAGTCACCATTGAATGTCTGAATCTTAAGAGCGGGTATAAAGAGAAATAGCCAATCCTAGATTTGAATTTTATCTAAGTAAACAAAGTCTAATTTAATTATTTTTTTAAATAGATAAATACATTATAAATGAAAGTGACGACTGTAACAGAAAACATAATATAATGAAATTTTCTCGAAAGAAAAAAATCACCAAGTGAGCTCTCATTTCCATAGATTTTAGTTTTATTTTCAAAATGACACACATTACAAAGCTAAAAGTGTATCAGTAATCTCACTTCACAGATTATACATGTATCAATTTTTCTCTTGACATTGTAGTTTACGAATAATTAATATTTAATACTTTTGGCTCTTATAACATTTTTATTGAGCGAGATGCGCTATCTTCCGTCGCATGTTGTGCGTAGTTGTACGTATTTTGTGTCACAGTCATGTCCAAGGGACCACGCGGGTGAAATTACAAATTTTGTTTGCTTTATACTCACTCTTAAGTCGTGTTTGTAAGTCATTACAATGACCTACAAAATCATCTTAGACGTGGGCCTCCCCCATAATTTTCTGGAAAACCGATCATAGAAGATCCTTACAAAACAAATTATTGTCTCACAATTATCAAAGCTTCTCTCGTTCATCGCGTATTTATGGTATTGCAGTCCGTCAATTTGGCCGCTGTGCTGGTACCCCATGTGAACTGTTCGGCATAGATCCGCTACGAACATCGTCAACTGAGATTCCTCCGTTAAACTCCTGGAGATGAACTCGCCAGCGCTTCCCTGTAACTGTAATATGAAACGATTTAGGTTTTTATTTTTTATTTTATTTATATTAGGGAAACATACAATATCTCGATACACGTTATACTTACACATAGAAAAAAAAACATAAATTAGCAAAGTTTCCACTAAATTACTAAAACATATTATAAGTCACTACAGAATATTGGAGCTGGGAGAAAAAAGTGATTTCGCTCTATGAAAAAGTTAAACTTTTTTAACTTTGCTTTTGCCTATGAGCAAAAGTGGACATGACTTATGATATGACTGTGAGTGCTTATAATGATTATGATGATGTTGATTTTATTTAACCTTTTTTTAAACGCTTGGTTTTGTAGGAGTTTTTATTTTGTGCCCTTAGTATTTTTAGTTTTTTTTTTTTTTTTGAGAAAGCAACACAATGATTTCAAAATAAACATTATACGATTAGAGGAATTTGTCGTATATATCCTGCTCTGGCGAAATGGACACGAAAATAACTGTCGGATAATTCCGACTCAGGCGGCTAAAGGGTTTAACTATATGTATATGAACCGCTTGAGAATATGTTTGTACTATGGAAAACAAAGCCTGCTCATTTATCATGTGCATTAAGCAAACAAAATTTATTTATATTTACTTATTGAAGTAGTTATGTCAGGGCGTTTTACAGACGTTTGTACTTGAACTACCCACACTTGAAGCATTTGTGACGACGGTAGCTAACTACCAACAAACGGACCATCAGCCTCTTTTTTTACTAGTTAAATACTCTTTAGGTGAGTTTTTTTTAGTCTAAACGCGTAAACACAAGCTAAATCCTCACCTCTGCACATTTTCCTTTGTAGTATGGGAGATGATCTTCGTAGTTCCACTTGAGAATCTGCCCTGGTATAGTTCCACTTAGGACTCCAGTTGACACTTCTGTATAACCGTCTGTGTCTAACGAATTGTTTCTCTGAAACATTTTGTGGATAAATTAAGAAGTTTTAACTACCTCTAAGAAGTCATACAGCAAGTTTTAAAAAAATTAAAATAAACTCTGATAGATAACGTATCAAGTTAGGCACCTGTAGGCGAACTTTTGATGAAAATTTCAGCTTCCAAAAAGTCTTTCAATTTTAAGTAAGTACACAAAGCAAGATAATCTAAGTACGAATCTATTTTCCAGTGTGTAAGGAATTAAGAAGCGTTTAAAGGATATGTTCTAATAGATTTATACTAATATAAATTAAATTTACCCCATAAAACCACCCAAATTTATCCACAGGTGGTGGTCCTCCAGTCGTACTTGAAGGCAGGCTCTTAGCCAAGTCCAAAAGAGGATCTTCGTAACCATCAAAGAGCAGCTCATGAGCTAGTTTCGAGACAGAGATATGTTGGCCAAACATAGCCAAAGCCATAGCCAACCCTTTCTGACGAAGGAAGCCCCAATCTCTTGCTAGATAAATGGCTGACTGTAACAAAAACAGAGTGCACACTATAGTAATTATAATCTGCATTTAGTACATATAACTGTAGTACATACATATAATGATCAAACTAAAATAACATCTACTATTAATTTTGGACGTAGATATTATCCAAATACTGTTACTTTCCCTTAAATCTATCTTTAGATTTCTAAAATTTCTCTATTTAGGATTTTCTTCCGATTGCTCCGCCACCCTGTTCTCTAGAGAACTTAACTAGGAGGTAGTTACAGTTAGCAGTTACACGAGAAATTTATCATAAGTTCATCATAACATCATATTATATAGTCATAAGTTCATCATAACTATGATTATCATAGTTATAGAAAATTAAAAGTTACACAAAACTTTCCTTGAACTTAATTAGTAATACAGAAACCTTCTAAGAATTTACTGTATTGGAGCATATGTTGTGTTGCAGAGATTAAGCTCC
Organism: Synanthedon formicaeformis; assembly: GCA_945859745.1. Classification (NCBI taxonomy): domain Eukaryota; kingdom Metazoa; phylum Arthropoda; class Insecta; order Lepidoptera; family Sesiidae; genus Synanthedon; species Synanthedon formicaeformis. Next base: position 861,931 of record OX243960.1, on the reverse strand, counting down.
CATTGTCATTCTTAACCCTAATCTTATCTCTGTTGATGGTAGTTCGTGATGGTATCCATCCTTCTTGGTGTTTCTTGTGTTGCCATCTTCCACTATCTCAACATAAACCTCTTACCCAAACTTTTCAAATTTAATTTCACCCATATTACACTGTTATTTTATTTTTATGAAGTGCACTCATACTGTATTTTGTCTTAACAGCAGTACCTAATATCAACCTAGCAACACAGATATTGATTGAAATTGTAGCATAAAGCGGTCTCTGGAGGATCATGCGGCATGACATGCGTTTACGTGAATTATCATGCTGCATGTCATGCCGCATACCGTTATACTATCATGCGTGTATATCAATCATAGCTTGCAGGATGAAAAATAAAAGGAACTATAAATCAACTGCCAGCACCTTGCATGTCATTCACATCAATCAATACAATTAAACGGTCGTGCATGCATGACAGCACGTGACGCATGTCATGCTGCATGATCGTCTAGGGACCGCTTTACACTTATGAGGTGATACTTACAGCTGCAACTACATTCAAAGTAGTTATGTTGTCCGTCAGTTTCCCTTTGCCGGTGGGATCGTAGTGCCATCTCTTGAACGTGCGGTAGCCCACGGAGTTGTTGTGCGGATGCCACGTTATATTCACGTGTTCACGCTCTTCCCGAAACCGATAAGGCCCTGAATAATCAAATATTATTTCCTCTACCTGGTATGAATGTGAATCATTTTTAGGTCCTACCAGGGACTCTGCCGTACTCTTTCTGCCCCTATACTTATATTGAGAAGAAAATCTCAATAAAAGAATAGGTAGTTTGTTACTGTGAAATTATTAAATTTAATTGTCCTTCGTCAGTATCGCAGTAACATTTGCAGGCGATTTATTGTCAATTTAGCCTCCTTTTGTTTATAAATATTACATTTATCTCGCGCCTGTCAGTCAGGGTTCGTAAATTACTTTCTGTAATATTGTAATCATTATTTTCTGTTTAATTGCAGGAAAATATAAAGTAATAAAATTAAAAGATATGGCGTTGTTGTGCGTGAATTTAACTTTTTGTATTTTTACCTGTTTCAACCAAATTGGGTTGTTCTTCTGGAAATTTATCAGCATTAGTCCAATTGAAGAGGTATATGTCAAAGAATAAGGGCACTTCAGGCTTCCGCCACATTCTAAAAGACCGCGAAGTGGGTGTGAGAGATATTTCCTGAAACAAAACATTTACTTTTTGCAGTTCAAGTATATTCCGAAGACCAATGTTTGTATGCACCATAAGCACGGGCGCCAAAATATGACAAAAGAAAGACAAAATTTATTTAATTAGGTATTGAATTTTGTCTTTCATGACAGAATTTTGCCTTAAATGACAAAATTTTGCTTTAAATGGTAGTATTCTAGTGTACCTATGTACTTTAGTGTGGCAGCTTATTTAGTAGTGGCGCCTGTTTTCGCGTTATTGAGGAACAAACATGCAAACATACAAACTTTGGTATTTATAATTTTATTAAGATTAATATTACATATCGATACCTTAATTCGCAAACCAAATAACTCCTCTGAGCCAAACTTTACAGGGGAGACTAAAAACGTTATAATTTTTTTTTTGTATGATACGAGAAAAGAAAAGAGACAATTTTACATTGGAAATTATGGCTCGTATTAACCGATAGACCTTTTAAAAATTAAATTCTCCCGTATCAAAAAGTCATTTTCAACCAAAAGTGGAGTTATTCGTTTTGCGAATTAAGGTATCGATATACAGATATATCTATACTATTATATAAAGCTGAAGAGTTTGTTTGTTTGGTTGTATGCGCTAATCTCAGGAACTACTGGTTCGAATTGAAAAATTATTTTTGTGTTGGATAGTCCATTTACCGAGGAAGGCTATTGGCTATAGAGAACGCGGCGAAGTCGCGGGCACCACCTAGTATGTTATAAGGTCAGCGAGTGTCAATAACAAAATAATTATTCCAAAAATACTGACCACCAAAACAGTTAGATTCTATCGAACAAGAAACAATCGTCTGAATTGTATTGATTGGTTTTAAAAAGGACCACTCGACATGGTTAAATTAAGACGTCACCAAATTCGTATCGACTGGTAGAGATCATAGGAATATTGACCGACTTAGCAATAGACTATTTGACTTCAGGTCGTGCAGCTGTTGTGGGATAATCGCAAACGCTATCCCTTTTCGATTAAGCCAGCCATTCAAGGTGATCAATTGAAGCAATTAACTGTTATGACCCAAGAACAATGTCCAAAATATGACGCCATTTTATTAAAGGGCTGTGCGCAACAACACCAGGATTTTCGTATAAAAACCTTGACACAAATAAAGTAGTCGATACCTTAATTCGCAAAACGAGTAACTCCACTTTTGGTTGAAAATGATTTTTTGATCGGGAGAAACTTAATGACAATTGGAATTTAATTTTTAAAAGGTCTATCGGTTAATACGAGCCATAATTTCCAATGTAAAATTGTATTGTTTCTTTTCTCGTATGATACATAAAAAAAATTATAACGTTTTTAGTCTTGTAAAGTTTGCCTCAAAGGAGTTATTTGGTTTGCGAATTAAGGTATCGTAGTGCTCTCGTCGAATATGTGCCGAAGCCTTAAATGTAGATTTTAAAGTGACCTAGACATCTTTAATTTAAATTTTAACAACAAAAAGCAAAAAACAGCAGTCAATGGGTTATTATTAATCTCATGAAACTAAGTAGGTATATTTTTGACTTAACACAACAGAGATTAAGCAAATGCAATTTGCAAATGTTTTTATTGTTTATTTCGAAAAGTAATATAATACAAAAAAAAAAAATACAATAACAATACCTATCGTTTATTCCTTTACAACTTGTAACAATGTGTCTGATTTAATGTGAAACAAAAATGTATTTATTTTTATTTGTTTTGTTATCTTTAGATGTATTCGTTCGTGTGTTTCATGTGTATGCAAATAAATGTTTTCTATTCTATTCTGTGATTGTGAGAAAAAATGTGTAACAGAAATTAGCATTTTTATATATATACACATTTGCGTATAGTATTTTCAAACGACTTCCAGGAGATTCTCAATTCGTCTGTATTTTTTTTAATGTTTGTTACCTCATAACTTTCGACTGGGTGAACCAATTTTGATGATTTTTTTTTATTTGAAAGCTGGTGCTTCCCGTGTGGTCCCATTTCAATTTGGTCCAGTTCTGACAGTGGCATGCATGAGAAAACGGTTGAAAGTCGGTTTTTTTTTGTTAAAAAGAGATTACGTAGTATAGATGCGGCATTACTAGCGAAAGTGTGTTACAAAATACAACATACATTATACTAAAGACAAAAGTATAAAATACATATACCTTTGTCTAAACACACTTAAACACAGACAAAACATTCCTTACTTCAAACGTGACTGTGACGATGGTGACGCTCTCAACAAGCGACCGTCACTCACTGTAGCTGGCGTGCAACTGTAGTTAGGTTGAGCGCCTGCGCCCAACCCATTGTTAATAATTTTCTGTGTGTTTTTAGTAGTTGTAGTTATTAGGATTACGCCGCATCTTTCGATTTAAATCTTTGTAAATACATATACAAGTATTTTTACATTTGAGCATAGAATAGGCCTTATCATTTTTGACAAAACATAAATACAAAAGAGGTTTTTTCCTGCACAAAAGAGGTCGGTTGAATTTGGCCCAGTGGCCAACACAGGTGAAGCAAGGACAACGAGATAACGAAAAGAATGTAAACCAACTTTTAAGGGTCGTATGAGGGAAATAAAATCAAAATCAATCAATAATGAATGACAATAATGAATGATTTCATTCATTATTCCCTAATACTTGACTGATCATAGTCACGCGATACCCGCGAGGAAACCTCCGTACTTTGAAGGCTCTATTACTTTGTGCACTCTATTTTTTTATAGTCTTTTATATTGAATTAATATCAAGTATCTACGAATATTTTGATTTTTAAGTACCTATTCATTAGAACAACATATACTATGTATATATACCAATATAGACAGTAGACAAGCGTTCTTATGAGAGATGATTGAAGTAGATCCAACCAAGTTTATTGCTGTATAATTGAGATTTCCTCTTTACGAACTGATGGACAGTTCTCAGAAGATGCCTACTATTAAACTTGTGACGTCACTTTGGTAATAGATACTTTAATATATCAGTTACTTACTCAACCTGGATCTAATAAGTACTTGCGGAGTTCTTATAAGACAACGTTAAAATTTTTGATTATTAAGTTAAAATTGTGAAAAATTAACACTAAGTTATTCATTCAATTTAAGTAAATCACAAAATTACCTTATTCCCAAAAATAGCTTAAGCTCAATTTAAATACACGAAAAAGGCCGTATACCTAGTTCAATAATGACAAAATAGTTATAAATTGTATGCAAAACGAAATCTAGTTCTAATTAAATATTTCATGGGAAATTATTAAACAAAGAAAAGCATTCCATATATGTGTTGTTCATTGTAAAAGTGGTGTAACTCCATATTTTTAAAACCATCTTTTCTTGCCTAATGGTATCACATTTAGTCATAACTTTCAATATAAAAGTGAAGTAACTCCAATAGTTGCATTAAAATCCCATAGATGAAAACAAAGAATGAATGCTTATATTTTTTTTCCTACACTATAATTCGCAAAAAGCTCGTTTTTCTAAAATTCAGTTACAAGGAGATAGTTCACTTTTACAATGAACGACACATATGTGTAGGGCGCTTATTTACACGGCTAACGCAGGCTAAAAGTTCTAATTAGGTAATTTGGAATTAATTCACTAAGGATTGAAATATTGAAAATTTATTGAAATACACTTATACAAGTACTTTATGTTTTTTTATACTGTTAAATACCTAAGTAATCCTCTCAAATCCAATTAACTGCTTTGACCGTGGCATTACGAGATTATTGAAATACAAGCTTCAGTTATCCCTTGTCTCAATATCAAAGATCTAATCCCAGTGGTAATATTATAAATGCGAAAGTAACTATCTGTGTTTGTCTGTTATCTTTTCACGCCTTAACTACTCAACCAATCATCATAAAATTTTGCATACACGTTGTCAAGGATACAAGAAAGGACATAGGGTACCTTTCATCCAGAAAAAAAATTACTGTTCCCATGTGATCGCTAAAAATATAAAGAATTAGGCGCCACCGTCGCCACAGCGATAACGATGTCGGGCGTTATTACCTACTAATATATTATCTTTTTCAACACGGACGATGTCGCGGGCACCAGCTAGTACTTATATGTATATCAGAACACGCATAGAGCTGAGGAAACCTAAGTAACCGTACCAATGAATTGGCAATAAATTGCATTGACCCTTGCCCAGTTAACGCAGATTTTTGTTTTAAATACCTAACAATAAAGAAAATTGGTAACATTTACTTTTTCCTACTTTAAAAATAATTACTGTTGACGAATACTATCAATACTAATAATAAATCTGTAAGGGTTGGTCATGGAATAAGTTACTTTGTTTTCAGAGATATCTTCTTTTTAGGCTCTATACATGAAACTGAAACTAAATTGACGATTTTTTGTATGTATGTATGTATGTATGTGTGTATGTGTGTGTGTGTGTTTGTATGTATGTATGTTCCTTCATAACTCTTAAACGCATTAACTGATTTTCATGAAACTTGGTACACATTTACTTAGACGTACCTACAGGACACAGGATAGGCTACTTTTTTCTTTTTCAATGCGGACGAAGTCGCGGGCGCCAGCTAGTATAGTTAATATAATTGATATCCATTTCCGAGTAGTAGGCAAGCGATGTCACAATTGAAGCCGTACAAGTGTGTCTATGAAATTGTCTAGCGAGTTTACATCAGCCAGTCCGATTAAGACGGCTTGAAGGATGTGCTCCGTTAACCTAATTTATTACAAACCACCTGCGACTTCCTCCGCGCCTGTCCTGTACGTCTAAATGTTTACCTACCAGGTTTCATGAAAATCCAGTTAATTCGTTTAAGAGTTATGGAGGAACATACATACATACAATACCTACACTTACAGATTTATTATTAGTATCTATATTGAATATTAAATATTGATAGCCTATGATTATTGTTACTCGCTGATAATGTAGCTTTCTATGGGTGCTTTCTCGTGACTAAATATCTTCACACATTCGACACATCACCATCTAGTTCCAAAGTAAGCAAAATAATGCTTGTATTATGGATATCAGAAAGTTAATATACTACATAAATTACTTTTTTTTTTGTAAATACATACATATTATAAATACAAACATCCATGACTCAGGTACAAAGGTAAAATTTTAACACATAAAAATTTGCCCCTAGCGGGATTCGAACCCGCGACCGTTTGGTTAACAGTTAGGGTTACTAGCCACTTGACCAAACGTGTCGTCAAGTGTCGTCAAGTGTCGTCAAGCTTTGACAAATAGTATTATCATCATCTCAGCTGTAGGACCTTCACTGCTGGGCATATCTATAGATAGATAGATAGAGTCGGCTTCTTCACTGCTAAAGGTCGTGACTCGTGCCCGCTCTGAAATGCTTTGGCGGCATCGATCATCAGCTGTTTCCATTCAACCCACCTATCATTTTTCTGGACCTACTGGTGGCCAATCTGGGCATATAGGCAGTTAGGCACTTCCTTTTATTTTTCAGTAGCACCGGTTCGAAGCAACCGAATCCATCTCTTACTGTGTGCTGTACCCATTGTTACTTCGACTTACTAACTAGATCACTAGATCTCCTTATTTTTGATTCTATTTTTGATAAAGTGTCTCTTACTATACACAACGGAATTATTGCTATTTCACGGTGACTCTGTAAAGAGACGGTCACCTTATCTCAAGTAATCTCGAAAACAAATTTCTCCGTAGTTCTATGAATAACTAATTAGAGACTGCCAACATATTAGTCGAAAACATGTGTTTTAAGCCAATAAGGAATTTTGGACAAGAATATGCTGGCCGAATTTGGCTACTGACCTTTTCGAACTAGAATCTACCTAATTGGACTAAATAGAGGTACTCGTCAATAAATGCGGGAAATTAGGTCCAAACTTACTGGGTTGTGTGCACAATATGGACGTTTAACATTATTCATCTTTTGGGAAAGTTATTCTCTTTTGAGAAATAGGAAGAATCATCCTTTGGATAACTCAGTTTAGGCAATCGACCATCTCGTGTTGAAATAGGTATATTGCAAATAGCATTTTCCTATAAATCGATTTTGTTTTTAATGTAATTAAGTAACAAACGGTTCAAACCAATGCATAATTTAGCGGCCTGAACAAAGATTGTTCAAGGAAACAGATGGCGTTTTCATTGCAATTATAAATAGGGTGGCGTCAAACAAATCGAAGGGTGCAGTTTTAATCTATTACATTTTACAATATATCGCTGCTTAAAAACTAAAGGGCCATAAATCAAAATAATCCAAAAATGTTTTTATTGCAGAAATACAATCACAATCCTTCATAGTGTATGTTGCAAAAAGATTTATGGTTGTTTTATTCCATATTTAGTATATTTTGATCATTTTTTATATATTCAAAAGTAACTTATATGCTTACATCTCTTCTAGTATTCAGTTTATTATAAAAGTATTTAAAACATTTAATGCTATTTAAAAATACGCTTCTAACAATGTATAATATGCATATAAATTCATTCTTCATTCTTCATTCATTCATTCATTCTTATTTGATATATATCTAATAAGAAAAAAATAGACAAAAAATAATTTAATATTTTTCATTTAGCTCTCCTTTAAAAAAGTGTAATTTTGATTTGTGGCCCTTTAGTTTTTAAGCAGCGATATGGTGTAAGCGGACTTACCTTTTCTAGTATTAAATCAAATATGCTGCCCCAAGTGAGGGCGCACGATGCAGCCGCTATGGCCAGAAGCACTCCTCCGCAAGCCCCCAGCCACCGCCACTTGGGCATCTTTCCGCGCATCATGCGATCAACGGTCACAGCCACTGTCACTGAAACATTACAAAATCTCATTCCAATTTCGAAAATTTGTCCTAACGCTTCCACAACTATCCACTTTCCACTGTAAAGCCCGTCACAAACGTAGCTATACTGTTTTATAATATAAATTACGGTATACGTTGGTGACGTCATCACTATTTATTAAAAAAACAAATTCCTCCGCCGCGTCTGTCTGTTTCTGTTCGCGATAAACTCAAAAACTATTGCACCGATTTTCATGCTGTTTTCACCAATGGATAGAGTGGTTCTCGAGGAATGTTTTAGTATATAATTTACAGTCGCGGGCAGCAGCTAAGTAGTAGAGATATATATTATAGCTGCGTGTGTGGTCACTCCAATATTTGTATAGAAAATATATAGTAATATATGCCTTGCTATAATTTATATTAGTATATATTATAGCTACGTGTGTGACGGGCTTAACACACTTTCCCTGTTTCACTAGTGGAAAGAGGGATAGACTAGGAAGGTTTGTTTATATAAAATTGCATTCCGGGCGAAGCTGGGAGCTAGTTTGAATATAATGCAGACATTTCTTATCATATATTATTATATATGATAAGAATATACATTAGGATCCGTAAACACCGTTTACATAACTAATTACATGCAAGTTCATAGCCGATACTAGAACTCATTATGCTTAGGTAAATATTTCTTCGTCAATATTTTAATTAGGGTTAAAAGTCATCACTTAAATCTAAGAGAAAAATATTTTTTTGTTTTATCGTAATCAAATTATGTAAGTATACAGAATGTTGTGTTATTTGAGAAAAAAAACTAGCCTTTTTTTTTTAATGAAAACTTCTCTAGGCCGGCTTGGGTAGTTATTTATAATTTGTATGGAGACTCTGTTTGGGGGTAAAACAATAAATTTGGACATACTACAGGTAATAGAGAATTTGTTTCTACATTAAATTACTACTTTTTTTTTAATAGGTTCAGTATCACGTACTGATCCTAAATGCACAAAATCCCTACAAATTAGGCGGGCGGAAGTGCCGCCATTTTGACAAAAACCGTTTCAGCCAATATCTCCGTAACCGTGAACTTGAGGCCAAAAATGGTAATAACCTTTATTGTAGATAAATAAATTTCCTATCTTTTTTGTCCAATAACTTTTTTCTATCACTTACCGTTTACGACTTATCGACTATTACGATTTGTTTATGTCCATATTTGTCTATAAACAAATCGTAGGTAATAGTCGATAAGTCGTAAACGGTAAGTGATAGAAAAAAAATTATTAAACCTATTGATGTAAATTACAGCGGGTTTTTAAAAAAGCCAATTACAATAAATTGCATTAAAATTTTCAGCAAGTTCAGTTTGAATAACCGTTTTCTAAATATTCATTCGAATCCGATAAAATATAAGGAGTTGAACCAGCGTTTGTGGATCTTTTGAAATTTAAATAGGCGAGAAAAAAAAGATATAAAAGTACTAACCGTATGTTCAATTAAGATATGTATGACCTAATAATGTTTGATAACAGTTTGTTGACATGAAACATATATACTAACTTTATTATTATTATTAAACATTGATTGGGTGAATATTATGTAATAACAGATGAGCTATGAGTTATTTATATTTGTTTGTCTATGACTAATTAGTTTGGGACACGAAAGATAATGTAATACATTATTTGTAAGTTAACAACAATAGGTCGAGTTTAAAAACGACTTTGAAAGGCGTCTCCACCCGATATCTGAGGGCCTTATCAGATACGAAACTTCCAGTATCAGTGGTTTTGTGATTATCATTTCTGCATATTATTATTTTTGAAGTTTACTCCGTATAAGAATCGATTTCATATTATATAGGTAAAGCCAGGGTATGAAAATTTATAGGAGTAAAATCAAATGTCACATGTCACACGTTACGCGTTACGTTACATGTCACCTGTAACGAGTAACGTGTGACAAGTGACATTTGATTTTACTCAGATAAATTTTCATACCCCGGTCTTATACTCGTAAGTATATGAAATCGATTCTTAAGGAGTTAAGATTATAATAATATACTAGTGACCCTCTCCCGGCTTCGCCCGGGGTGCAATTTATATATCCTATCTTTTAAGTTGGACCAAATTACACATAGTAACGAGAGTTTATCAAAATCGGTTCAAAAGTTTAGGAGTTCATCGCGCACAAACATGTGATGTGACACGTAATTTTTATATATAGATTTCCAAAATGTATATGTGTTTTTTTTTATTTTAACAGCCATATTTGCACACGGTCTCAATTTGACGAAAATTGATATTTTTGCGACATAAATATAAATTCTTAGTGTAAATTCTTCAAATGACATTGTATTTATTACAATTCATGTAAATTGAATATATTATTTTACATTATCTACTCTAAGTAATTCCGCAGCAAACATTTGTGCCAATAAACTACAATACATTGTTGCATTGTTGTGTCGTAGAAATGTGAATTAATTAAGTATAGATGACCTTGAAACTTACATGTGTCCGTTCATGCGTCTTACTATTTACAAATGAAATGACTCACACTACAAGTGAATTTCCAGTAACTTATGGTTGCTCCCTGCTAGACAAGGGGGTGTCCATAATTGGAGCCAAATTTCACCACATCTTATGTGGGGGAGAGGGTGGGTCTCGGCAAATCTCACGTAATTTTTTTCCGCAAGAGTATAAAATTGCGAGAAAACTGAGTTAAATTAAGTAAAACATGTTTCTCCACTAAAATATGGCTATATCCTACACAATAATATTGTAATAGTTCGAGTACTTAATTTAATAAAACAACCAATTGTAGAAACAATAACATTACATTCAATCAAACTATATTATTAACACTAAAAATACGCATTTTGAAAAGCTCACAAGTGAGATTAGAGGGGTTCGAGCCAAATCTCACGACATCTCACCAGAGGGAGAAGGGGGGTTGACATTTAACATCCCCCTACGCTGCAGCACTTGTGGCGTTGCTTGTGTTAATAGGCGATGGTAGTCACGAATAGTATTATTAATAAAGAAATAAATAATAAACAAAACGACCTTGACTATAAAAAAAATGTTTTGTTTCGTCTTCATACTTATTTACATAAACGCAAGATATTTTTATGGTTAACCATAAATTAACAATTGACAAATAAATGGTTATTTAAAAAGAACTTAGGTACTTACACACGAATAAATGATAAAACGGTAGATATGTTATGTGCGTAAATTATAATTAGCATACACGTTTGTTTTGAGTGATAATTCCATAAGGGAAGCTGCACACTTGGTCGCTTTCGATTGCTGAAGCGATCAATCGCACATACATTGTCCTGTTGTCCGACTATCTTGTCGCTAGAGCTATCAAACGGGACAAGTCAATGTTATTTCTGGTGACATCGTTGGAATGAAAAGGCGTACATTATTTTTTTATGTTAAGGTCGGCAGACAGGCTAAAGGTGACTACAGGTATATTGATATCAAGACTATATTGATATCAAGGATAAGAAATCAACGACAAGAAGAAGTTTGTGCTTTTGCGAAGTCGATAACAAAAATATGGAAGTTGAACTTAGAGGAAACGCATTGCTTGCGCGACAGTAGTTAATGTGTGGCCTCCCTTATACTTATATTATAATATAAAGTACTTATAACTTCACACGTGTTTTGTTAGCGTACCTATATCATCTTCGCATTTCTCACTCAATAATAAACAATAAGTTACTATACCTCCCGGCAATGATTCATTATTGATACAAATTAGATTAACCATTGCATTATCATAAATAAATTATTTTTTGCATTTTTATCTACTAAAAATGTTATAAGATCCCGACTCGATAGTAACAGGTTCGTATCCTACCAAGGACAACTATAGAGCCTGCCAAGGGTTAAAACAGTATGCCCAACAAGTCTATTGTGCTTATTTAGGTAAGAGCCAAGATTCAGTTATTTATTAATTAATTATTGGGTGATTAATTAGCGACACATCAATGTAACTTTCAAAGGTTATCCGGCTAAATTTTACTAATTAACGATAAAAGATTGTTTTCAATTCGATAATATCTGTACATTAATTGGAAAAAATATATTATGTTATTTCAGTGCTGGGAGCAATCATGCGTTTGAGATTTGTTATTATTTTATAGCATCGTGTTTATTTAAGGTCTCTACCCACTACACCGTACCATACTATGACCGTGCTAGGAACGTATCAGACACGAAAAGCAACACGATACGCTCTACTATGCCCACTGAAACGGATCGAGGGCGTTCTGTGCCCATATACATCCCGTATGATGCCCGTATGCAACCCGTATGTTACCCGTATGCAATATCCACCAAAACTGATAGGAAGCCGTTTCATTCTCGCATGCGTATCAGCAACGAACGGTCATCATACGCGGTTATAACCCGTATACTCACCGGCTCGCCGGCATGCACGGAGCGGGTCAGCACCGGCAAAATACTCGTATTCTCGCCGACAATTTGTTGACGCTCCGTGCATGGCACGCGACGGTGTTGGTCGGTGACGGAACGGTCTAGTGGGAGTAGTCTCATACTTTTCAATACAAAGAATATATTTTTGCCTGACACGTTCCTAGCACGGTCATAGTATGGTACGGTGTAGTGGGTAAAGACCTTAAATAAACACGATGCTATAAAATAATAACAAATCTCAAACGCATGATTGCTCCCAGCACTGAAATAACATAATATATTTTTTCCAATTAATGTACAGATATTATCGAATTGAAAACAATCTTTTATCGTTAATTAATAAAATTTAGCCGGATAACCTTTGAAAGTTACATTAAAAAGAAAAAAGTAGCCTATCCTGTGTCCTGTACGTCTAAATGTTTATCTACCGAGTTTCATAAAAATCAGTTAATTCGTTTAAGAGTTACGGAGAAGCATACAGAAAAAAAAACTAAACTTCAGAGATAAACACGATATCTCTGAAAACAAAGTAACACTCCATGACCAACCCTTACAAATTTATTATTAGCATTGATAATCACTTTCATTACACATACTTATGTAGGTATTCAAAATTACAAAATAAAACTTCTGCAGTGTTAATTACTCAAAACCATTTTTAGCCGTTACATTAACCGGCTAAACTATGATATCGAACTTTAGCTGCTTCTCGAAGAAAAACCTAAGTTTAGCCGGCTAAACTTAAGTTTATGTTCACACCTACCTTTAGCCATAACATATATAATAAATATTTTCCTAACTTCCAATATGTTGCTAAAATGGCAGTTGAAAGCTAATAATAGTCATTTTTAAACCACATATGAAACGCCTAGAAAATTCAGAGGAGCAAACCGCTGAATTTTAGCAATCAAAATGATATTTAATTAGGATTTTTTTGCATATTAATAAAAATATTTTATAAATAATTGTATGTCTATAAAAACCTTAGGCATTACTTATATAAAAAAATGATAAAGGCTAAAAAGAAAGTAAAGAGGTCTCTTGGGCATAACGTTGTATTATCGTAAGCGGATGTCGACAATAAAATTCCTTCGACGGTTAGTTACAGTTTGACGACCTTTTATTGAAAAATAACCCAATTTAATAGTTATGAATGACTAAAACAATGTGCCGTAATTTCAGTCTAAATCGAACTAGTCAGTAGTTAAATACAGAATTAGATAAGCAAATGGAACTACAAATCTGTGCCATTTCTATATATGTGTGATTTAATTGCCTGGTTATTTATTTAGATTTTTAGATGATCAAGGCACGTATTTTCATATAATGTACGTAAGTATTATATTTTTATAGTATTTTATTAAATTCTATTTACGTAAAATTTACCTAAATTTATAATTAAACTAGCTGGTGCCCGCGACTTCGTCCGCGTTGAAAAGAAAAATATATGAGTAATAAATAAGGCTAAACGCCTGACATTGTTATCACTGTGACGACGACGGTGGCGCCAATTCTTTATAATTATATATTTTACAAAAATCATTTGGGAACAGTACTTTTTTCTGGAGGACAGGTACCCTATGTCCTTTCTTGTATCCCTGACAACGTGTATATGCAAAATTTCATGATCGGTTGAGTGGTTAAGGTGAAAAGGTAGCAGACAGACAGTAACTTTCGCATTTATAATATTAGTATTGATACTATGGATTTTATTTAAATTAATTTCGTGATATTTTTACCCTCCCCCTCCTTGTCGTTTATGGTCGAAGGGGGGAATCGTTCATTTTATGTTAGACTTTGAAGCAGGAAAACATTTCGCTTGGAATATTTTTTTCTTAGCGCATTGAAAATGTTTTGATGACGAAATCTATTTATTTTTCGACTTCCGAGAAATAAATCCACCACAGCTAAAACAAGGTACACTTTTTCCTCATCAGAGTTCAAAATGTGAAGATTTGTTAAGAAAATTGCTGACCAGTGTCGCTGTGGACGGGAAATGTTCAATCTACTGTGTTCAAGAACAATGTTTGGTTAACAGCTAGGGCTCTAGCTACTAGACCAAACGTGTCGTCATTACTCGTATTAAAAATATGGTACTCCTTACTCACTCACCTAAGAAAGTTAGTTATATTCTCTCGTATCATTGTGAGCAGTGTGAGGAGTTACAATCGTAAACTAAGTATTGTAGCGTCATGATTCGCTTTCCCAGACCGGACAGGACGTAGTCATTATCTCGTTGATGTTGAGACGAATTTAGTGGTATAGGGCCTTCGTCAGTGCAAGTGCACTCACTGTATCGTACAATGTACCCGTCTCAGGACATTATTCTTGGTAAATTGTAAATGGCTTCAAATAATATTATGCGAAAATGAATTCGTTTGTTCGTATGATACGCTTTCAGAACTTAACTGAGCAGTTAAAACCCGTAAAATCGAAGAATCGGTAGTAGACCGGGAGGTGGTGACAGATTGCGGTAAGTCATTTCTTACAGTATGGCAGGGGGGTTCATATGCGTAATAATATTGAAAATCCGGAGGTGTCAAACAATTTCTTTCACAAAATTTCTTCAATTTATCGGTATTTCAACAAAAAACGGCGTCCTTTTTGGAAAATGTTTTTATTTTTTTTTATTTCGTACAGGCTGATTATGTTTTAAACAATTGTTTTCGAGTAATCTTGTACGAAAGTCACCATGCCATACCATTCCGACGCTCCAAAATACCCTCCATATACACCGTCAAATATTGTAAAAATTGCGTCCCGCGCACCACCGTTAAGAACATCATTTTCCTTCCCTAAAAGCGCCATACTGTAATTTTCTTTTTCAACGCGGATGAAGTCGCGGGCACCATCTAGTTTTTATATAATTGCAAAAAAAATTAAGAATAGGTATTAAAAAATAATAATTTATGAGGAAATCGTCAAAGTCAAAGATTGTCTCCAAGATATGAATGCTCCGACGTGTCAACAAGTGCGCATAGCTTATCGTCCATTATTACGATAACATTATCACTTATCGACTTACTCGTATTAACAAACGATCTCTTTCAACTTGATCCTAAATGAGCTACTATCCGTTCTACTTTGTGTTCTTTGTTATAAGTAGAACTAGCGACCCGACCCCGGCTTTGCACGGATGCAATTTTCCTCGATTGGGTATATCGCTCTTTCCGTCGGTGAAAACCAAATCCGTTTGGTGGTTAGCGGAGAAAAAGACAAAAGCGGACATCGGATTTGTTCTATAATATACTAGGGCAAGCTCCCGGCTTCGCCTGGGAAGTAATATTTATATACTTTCCTTGCTTAACGCTCTTTCCAAAAGTGAATCTAAATATATTTTTTTACTTACATAAAAAAAACTACCTAATTAGATCTTATTAATACAAGTAAGTTAGTAAACAGCTGAGATATATTATTTCAATGATATAAGAGTTCCTTGAAAAATATGAAAAATGTTATCGTTTACACACAGACGCGGAAAGCGACTTTAAATTATATTATGTAAACAAATGTAAAGAATTAGATTCGAGATGCTCTTTTCTATCTTTACTACTTGTTGCATGCGATTTCGTCCGCGCAACATTATAAAATAGAGCCTATTATTACTCCCTGATAATGTAACTTTTTATAGGTGAAAGAAATTTTAAAACCAATCCTGAAGTTTTTGAGTTTATTCATAACAAACGTACCCAAAAAAACTTTTATTAGTAGGATAGATACAAGGAAGTCACTTCCCAACGTCTGTTCCTATGTATGTATGTTTCACATGAAGAGGAAGAGGAAGGTTTTTTCACTAATGGTACCTAAGAGTTTTACACGACATAAAAAAGATTTATAAAGAACAAAAAAATTACAAAAAATATTTCACCCATGCGAAGCTTGGAGCGGATCGCTAGTTATAAATAAAATAATAAATACTTCTATTTAATATTTTTCAGTCCAGAGAAACAGTTATCAGTACCAAAACAGTTTTATCAAACAAAAGTATAATCATTATTATGACTAATAACGTAATTTTTGTATTAACAGTGATTACGACACGTTTATTAGGATAAGCGCCTCTTTCACAAACGTCAAGTAGGCCAAACTGACATTTAAAGTCACCGGTAACCGGGAATAATTTAGTTGATATATCTTTATTTGTACGGTAAACGTCCCAAACATTATATAGAAAATTCTAAAAAAAAATCGGCTATCGAATGATGCAGTAAACCGAGTGCATAATTCAATAAAACAGAAAATTATTTTTAAAAGTAACTAATCAACACATTACTTGTAGTTTGTGAAAGAGGCCCTAATTGTAAGAAACTCGAATTTTTGTAGCGTACACATAACTTAAAATTTTATATACAATATAAAGAAGATTGGATTGCCTTTTAATAAATTAATCAAATAATTTAATTGTATACCTAAGTAAGTAGGTGTAAGTACCGAATTCAATGTTCAATAAAAAATTAAAAATATTCATGAAACCAGCGGCAAAAAATAAGATTTATGTGGATATATCTCTATTATATATTAAAACTATGTATGTATGTATGTACAATTAAGTATTTACAACAAAATTACTAAACATTGTGACCTTAAGCAATATACCATACGCAAAGTTAAGGTTAAGATTAAAAAATGGTTGTTCAGTCTTAAATACGACTATGTTGAAAAACTATTTAAATCAATTTAAAAATATAATATATCGATAGCCTCATTTTATATTCTAAATTTATTGTGTCATTTACTTTTATATGTACCTATTTATTATTAATTTAGTGTATATTTAGTAATTTATAATTTGTTATTATTAAAATTAATATTTTTATTTTTATTTTATTTTTTGATATTTATTTTAAATATCAAAAAATAAAATTTAACCAATTCATGAAGCACACGATATAGGCTTGCAAGCCTAGTGTGTGTTTTTATGGCCAATTAAATGAATTATAATATGTTATTATTGTAAATAAATAAATAAATAAAAAATAAAATAAATTCTGTAAAACAGTGTAATTAAAGACTTCTTGAATATATTAAAACTATCCAGTACTAGATTAAAACAATCGGATTTAATATTAAAAAAAAATGCCTTATAATAATCATTTTTTTCACTTACTTTTAACGCGGGCGAAGTCGCGGGTACCAGCTATAGTAAATTATAATTAGATAGGATTGTTAGCTAAGTGTATTAAACCCAGAGGGATTTTTTCTTCAATTCTTTAGTCTTTAGGGAAATGATGCTCATTGATTTTAGCCTCTGCGGAATAATATTTTTCCATAGGTATATATAGATTAAAGATATACTGCAAAGTAAATACTTAGTTCCGAGTATTCAAGTTATTTTTGTAAATACCTACGTAATAAATAATAATGCTAAGTAAGTCTATGCGCCTGTTTCTCAAACGTCAAGTAGGCCACAATGTCATTTAAAGTCACCGGTAACCGGGAATAATCAAGCTGATATACCTTTGTTTGTACGGTAAACGTCCCAAACATTAAATAGAAAATAATAAAAAAAAATCGGCCATCGAATGATGCAGTAAACCGAGTGCATAATTCAATATAACAGAAAATGATTTCTAAAAGTAACTAATCAACACTTTACATGTAGTTCGTGAAAGAGGCCCTATATCTTATAATATTTATAAAAGAAGATTTGTGATTTTTTATGTTGGTAATAAATGAACTCAAAAACTGGCCCGATTTTGAAAATTCTTTCACTCATTTCTATGTAGCTTTCTAGCTACATTATCAGCGAGTAACATAGACTGTGCGCCTCTTTTTCAAACGTCAAGTAGGCCAAACTGTCATTTAAAGTCACCGGTAACCGGGGATAATGGAGCTGATTTACCTTTGTTTATACGGTAAACGTCCCAAACATTAAATAGAAAATAATAATAAAAAAATCGGCTATCGAATGATGCAGTAAACCGAGTGCATAATTCAATATAACAGAAAATTATTTCTAAAAGTAACTAATCAACACTTTACATGTACTTTGTGAAAGAGGCCCTGTATCTTATAAAGTTACGCGGGCGAAGTCGCGTGCAAAAGCTAGCAGTAGATAAGTAAATAAATAAGTCACTAGACGTCGTGACGCAAGACCAAGTGATACCACTTTGGTAACTTCCATTATGAAGGGATAAGGAAATGGGCCTTTATCCTTAAGCGGTCCCTAGACGATCATGCGGCATGACATGCGTTCACGTGAATTATCATGCTGCATGTCATGCCGCATGATCGTCTAGGGACCGCTATACGATCATGCGTGTATGTTAGTCATAGGTTGCAGGATGAAAAATAAAAGGAACTATCAATCAACTGCCAGCACGTAGTTGCATGCCATTCACATCAATCAATACAATTAAACGGTCATGCGTGCATGACAGCACGTGACGCATGTTATGCTGCATGATCGTCAAGGGACCGCTTTATGGATCCTATGATCAGCAGTGCATTTGCAGCATATTAGGCGTTGCTTGTGTTACAGGCGACCGACTGTATCATCAAGCTGACCGTCAGCCTGTCTGACAATCTTACATTCAAAAAGTCTCATGAAATGATGCCCATAATTGTCTAAACTGTGTGGAATATATTTTGCTTTTACTGAAAATATTTCAAGATATAAAATAAGTAAATACGTAGTTTCAAGTATAGATACAAGTTATTTTCGTTGCTCTACTGTAATACCCACGCAACCTACATTAGTGCGCTAAATATTTTTAATCTAAATAGATATCTGTAAATAATTTTTAATCAGTTCTCTAGACATTTGTGCTAAAAAAATTACTAACAAAACACGCTAAATGATGTCACCAATGAAGTGATTATATAATTACTAGTATAATTATTATTTTTTAAAAATTATTCAAAAAAACTATGTTTTAATAATAATAAAAATAAAATATTACTCACGCGAATAATGGATTTATAAACACAGAACAGAATGAAAAGAAAAACTAAATTTATTAAATTTTTAAACATACACTTCTTTTGGTTAAAAGTTTATTTCACTATTGCAAGCATCGCCTACTTATTTAAAAATTGTGTAGACAATTCACAAAATATTTCGTCGCACTATTGTTTAACTAGGTACTAAGAACACATGCGACCCGTAACGTTGTCGAACCATTACTGAATGATTAGTGGCATTTGTGCGTACATATATCAGAACTTATCAGTTTGTGTGGAAATGCATTATCAACACAAGTCAAACGTGTCTGAACTTTTACAAGGCAGTTGAACGAAGACAGGAAATAATTTTAAAAAATATAAATAATTTAAAAAAAAGGGTTTTTTTTTTTCAGTGCAATGAATGATGAATTATATAGTAGGTAGTGGTGTCAAAACTGAGTCCTGTAGTCATGATGCAGGCTTGCGAAAAGTACCTAGGTACTCTAAAATGGGAGATAGGAAATTCTACTCAAAGAAAATATTCCCTTATTTTTTAAGTGAAGCAATCTGTACTGTACCATATTGAATTTATAAACTTAGATTTTATGGTTTTCCTTTAATTTACTATGTTTGTTAGTGATTGAATAAAAACGTATAGGAACAACACATCGTATTATAATCCCTTGGTTAGGATGTGTCGAACTTTTAATGACGTGGTGATCGGATCTGAGGTGGATATTGATATATTTGACAATAGGTTTTCTTTATTTAAAAGTAGATTGAGTCTAATATTTAAGTAGCGTTAGTGTTTTATTGTTTTAATAATATTTTTAGTTAAGATCATTAATATTTAGTTAAAATTAAGTTATTCATGCTATGTACACTATTTAGGACTACAATTTAGTAAATTACCATATTCACATATCTTTTGAATTCATGTAAATAATTGAATTCTGTCTGTGTACTTTATTAAATAAATAAATAAATAAATAAAAAATCTCGGATTTTATCCGGTTCGATTTTCCGGGTGCCATTTTCAGAGCCCAAGAGGGGATTTTGGGATTTACTCGAGCGCATCAGATATTGCCAATGTATATCCACCACGTGTCTCCGATAACGGATATGGTGTTAATCTGCCGGTTTGGATGGTAGGATTGGTGGGAGTTGTGGTAAAAATTTAAATGCTACTCAAGCGCGTTAGATTTTTAGAGGGGATGTTAAGTGAGCCCAAATTAAGCTCCCATTTAAAATACAGACGATTCGGATGTAAGGCAAGCTCGTGGCAGCTTTTTAAAAATGCATAAAAGATTTTTGGCGATTGCCATTTTGAAATAATCGAGCGCGTCAGATTTTCATACAGACGGTCCAGCCTGAAATCGTAATCGTGCTGATTCTTAATCTGACAATTATTTGGAGGATTTTTCTTAATACAGCGTCTAAAAACTTTTGAACGTCTGTAGACGCTCACCCCACCAAACATCATATTATAACCTTTTTTCTTCATACCATCTAATCTTCAAAATTTAAGGTCCCCACGACGCTCGAGTAAGTCTACATTTAGCATCGTAGGCTTCCCTATACCATGTAGGTATTTTGCCTCCAGGTATGATTAAAATATCCCAACCTGTAACTATGTTTCGGCGCACAAGAAAGGGGATACCAGAGCCCATTCCTCTTTCCTTACGTTGGTCCCTTACCTTTCATCCTAGGGTTTGCAAAGCATTTGCATACCAATGGTTTGAAGCAACGGTAACGACACACCATCAAGTCAAATTACGTGACGCCCATTAATTTATCAGGAGCAATTTTGATATATTTTTCACCCAAAAAAAGTTTTCCACTGCACTAGCCAAATCTTTAATTTTACTACACTAGTAAAGTACTATACTTTCTCATATCTTACAAATATTCGACGAGCCTATTGGTCGAGTGGTTAAGGGTTCGATTCCCTGCAGGTGGCTAGGTGTTCGTTGTATGGTTATCCCATCACAAGCGTAATAACTTATTTGTTCCATCAATTGATCTATATAATGGTACCACGGTTAACAAAAGTCAAAGGATCCTATAATAAATAAGAATTTTTTTATAAAATTTTCTCTTTCTGTAATTCTCTCTTTTTTCATGAAACTCTGACGATTTGAAACTGACGTTATGGGACCAAACCGTATGAATATAATAATAGTAGATAGATATAAAGGTACTTATAGTAATCTGAATAAGGGTTAGTTAAATAAAAATATGTATACATTTCTCATGATTTTTATTAAACTGCAAATATAAAATCTATAAAAATGGCATAAAAATAATTGCTTATTACAATTATTGTACAATTGTGAAACATTAACAAACCTACATGATTATTATAATATATTTTCTATAATCATTATACTTAAATATAAATTTAAATATATATTAATATCTAATGTTTAAAATTTCGTGTTACAAAAAAAGTATTTTTGAGATATATTAACGAAATTAAACATTAATTTATAATTAAAAAATAAAACTTTTTTTTCGGTTATTTCTCTATTATATCAATTGTATATCAATAAAATTTGGTATACCAAATAAGAAAAAGATATAAAACCAATTTTCATTTATAAAAATATTAAAAATGATTATCATTGAAGTTCCTGTCATTTTAATAAATCTCTTTTAAATAATTTTTGTGTAAAACCTTTTTTTTGTAGGTACTTAACGTGTGATGCATTAAGGTTACGATTATAAAGCCTTTGATTACTTTTTCAAATTAAAACTTTTAATTGATAATTTGACTGGAAGAAAGATTTTTGACTTATTTCGTTGACACGGATCCTATATTAAACACTCAGCCTAAGTAACCAAGTAAATTTAATAAAACATCTAAAAATTATATTTTCAATTTAAAAAAAAATGTTATTTTATTGTATTTTTTTTTAAGTAGCAACAGAAAAATTGCTGCAATGTTGGCGAAGTGTATGCAAAATTACCGAAAATTATCTCCCAGTTGGACAGTGAAAAAAAAAAATGGCGGTCCACTGATAAATTATGGTGTAATTGTGTGCGTGAAGGCTCGCAATATACACTAGACACAAAAACTAAGGGATATAAATTCCAAATTTTTTTGTGATTTTCAGCAGGCTGTAACTTCGAAGAAAATGGTCGCACAGAGCTCGTTAAAAAAGGAAATTGCAGCTTCAAGTCTCTAGTTTTTGAATCCGAGCTTTAAATATAGTAATCGTCGATGCGATAAACCGCTTACGTGAAAAATATTTGATGCTCGGATTCAAAAACTAGAGACTTGTAGTTACAATCACCTTTTTTAATGAGCTCTAGGCGACCATTTTCTTCGAAGTTACAGCCTGCTGAAAATCACCAAAAAATTTGGATTGCTTTTTTATATCCCTTAAATTTTGGGACTACTATACACATATTGAGCCGATTTACTTTTGGGGTGACAGTTATTGTTAGTCACTCTTGACTGACTGTCACTCTTGACGATATTTAGTCTTTATTACAGTCTAATTTTCATTTGCTTCCCATTGTTAATTGGAATTAATATATCATGTTCCCGTGAATTTACTCTCATTAAATTTTGCACGCATCTATGTATATATACCGTTGTTTATCACCGAACAAAACATATAATACCTGAAAATGTACGATTATACAAATAATATGTTACAAAATTTTCCCAAAAATATTCAAGAATTCTAGATTCTAACAATATTTTAGAATTTGACAAATTAGTCACTTGATGACTGGAATATTCCATTTGTATTTTCAAATTTAGAAAACGTTTTGCTCTTTTTAAATTTTAGTACGTAGTTTTTTTTTTATTAATCACATAAGTGGTTGTTTACGCAGTCACAAAATAATTTTACGCATTCAACTAAGACGAAATGTCGTCAATTACAAGAAAAAAACTCTCAGTGCGAAAAGTGCGCCTGAACCTCGGTTAAAGTTTTTTTTTCCTAAACAACTGTTAAAGGATTAATTAGCATTAATTAATGTTGTTGATTTGAGACCATAAAACCTATTTGCGTTTCCTCACTCGCTCAGACTTCGGCAAAACATATTATTGTAACCATTGTACGAAATGTACTTAACTACCTATTAAAATGTTAAGACATATTTTAACTACTTGTCACATGAATATGGAAGTTTCGATCATGCGTAAACCACTGAACTGATTCAGATGAAATTTTGCACACAGCTAGTCCACATTCTGGATTAACTTAGGGATTCCTTTTGTCTTGGAAATAGAGTTCAAATGGAATGTTACTTTAACAGGGGACGTTCAAGTAACAAGTATTACGTAACACAATTTGTGGTGGGGAGGCGGGGGTCTTGTAAAACCACTGACCTGTAATATATGGACTGGCTGTCCCATACAAATTCCAGATAATTTCGTGTACCATTTTGAAACGCCACCGTACGGAAGTACGGAGAACTAATTTTGACGTTTGCGTATTTTTATTCCATAGCTAAGTATAATGGTGACTGCGGACATCACTAGTTTTAGTTCCATGTATAACCGACCAGAAAAGTGCTTTATCGGTTTCTATAACAAATTCCGTTCATATCAAAATTCGCTAAGGCTTAGATTCGAAATGTATTGATTACTGATTGAAATAATTGTCACTTTGAATTTTCAAAGGAAAACAGACCTTATCATTCTAAAACATACAAAGAATGTTCAATCTTAGGGTGATAAAGCACTTTATTTGTCGAGTTTACTTACGCTCCATAGCCTACAGTGCCAAAATGGCGTTTTTTAAAAAGACATAAAAATTATTTGACAGCAGCCTGTCCAGTGCATATACAGGTCAGTGTGTTAAACGTTACGATGCTTTACTTACAGGGGTGGGAGGGGAATCCCTCGAGTGTATTGTACGTCATTTTTATTTAGTTCCTCCAAGTTGGCAACACTTTTTTTTTTGGTAAAAATGGTAACCTGGTAAACTTGGTCCTAAAAGTAACGTTTAGGGAGGGGAGGGTACAGAAAAACATTACCTTGTTCAACAATCTGGTATTAATTGAAACTTGGTTCCTCTTTATTGAACTAGATGGTGCTATTCGTGTTTTCATTTCACAATATATCTATACTTTTTAACTTGTATATCGCGCCACCATTTTTTTTAAATGTTTTTGTGAGAGATGAAAATAAGAAAAAAACATTGAAATTTAGATTGTAAAGGATAAACAATTTTCTATAGACGAAAACACATAACCACAGTTCATTAAAAGTCATCGACCATGGCCCGACACCTTTTTAGTTCGAGACAGAGGCCCAACATATTATATTGCAACAATAGTAAATTTACATATTTTTAAACATATTTAAAAATATGAATTATCACTACTGGAATTCATACTATTATTATATTAATCTTTATCTTTATCTTAAAGTAATTACTGCAAAAAAAATATTAGTTTTATTTTTGCAGTATCGATTGCTATTATATCAATATATTATTTTTGGAAAATGTTAAGGCACGTCTTTTATTATTAAAAAAAACTTAAATAATATTTTCTGGTAGATTCAATTTCTCGCAAAAAAAAAGACAAGGCATAAATCGACAATTTATATTATAATAATCCAAAATCGGTAACTGACCACATTACCTTACCTTTCTATGTCTACTATTTTTATATTTACAAAAAAAAGTATATAAATTCCCTTAATAGCTATCTAGCACCCATATATAGCACAATCTCTGCTTAGTTCGAGAACATATACTATAACATATTTATCACTTGTTTAGGTGACAGTAGCCACATACCATCAATACCTACCGAGAATTATATTATTACTAGCTGCTGCCCGCGACTTCGCCCGCTTAACTTTGTAAATTATTTACTAAAACCTTCCTCGAGAACCACTCTATTGGTGAAAACAGCATCAAAATCGGAGCAGTAGTTGTTTTATGTCTTTGTTTTATGTAGTGATAATGACAGTACCAAACAACATACTTTTGTGTATTTTCTAAGAAATGGAAAAGGCAATTTATATTATATGTATACACCATTTTTCGGTCAATTTCAACATTTTTCTAAGTAAATTCAACATTTTCCCAAGCAAATTCAACATTTTCCTAAGATATTTCAAAATTTTCCTAAGCAATTTCAAAATTTTCCTAAGCAATTTCAACATTTTCCAAAGCAATTTCAAAACTTTCCTAAGCAATTTCAACATTTTCCAATGCAATTTCAACATTTGTCCAAGCAATTTCAAAATTTTCCTAAGCAATTTCAACATTTTCCAAAGCAATTTCAACATTTTCCTAAGCAATTTCAACATTTTCCAAAGCAATTTCAACATTTGTCCAAGCAATTTCAAAATTTTCCTAAGCAATTTCAACATTTTCCAAAGCAATTTCAACATTTGTCCAAGCAATTTCAAAATTTTCCTAAGCAATTTCAACATTTTCCAAAGCAATTTCAACATTTTCCTAAGCAATTTCAACATTTTCCAAAGCAATTTCAACATTTTCCTAAGCAATTTCAACATTTTCCTAAGCAATTTCAACATTTGCCTGAGCAAATTTCTAAGGTAAATTTTGAAATTGACCGAATAATGGTATATATATTTGGATATCGAAGACTTTATTTTGCAGGAGAATCTGCATCTACCAGTTATATTTGATCCAAGAATAATCCTTATAATAATGATTATATACACTTTTATATCATATTATATTATTTTATTATAGTAAGTATACTTGTGATGACAATAAAAAATTTAAATGTGATTTTTCATCACAAACGACTATATCTATGATCATAATTATTACAAGCAGTCTTATACGCGAATATCTTTTATTTATATTGTAGAACATATATTTAAAAAAATTAGTTCGAGACAAGTCGTAAAGTATAATTTAATGTTTTATCAGATTTTATTTTAAAAAGTATATTTAAAACCCTAAATAAAACTTATATTTTTCCTCAAAAGGGTTTTGTGAAAGTCAAAATGTTATGTAACTTTACCAATAAAATATTTTATTATATATATTTTTTTAAAAGTTTGGAAGTTAATGAAAGCTTAGAGTGCATGTTTATTTATTTTCAAAACATTTTTGTGTGACAAATATAACTATCAAAATAACTACTTGTTACGTATGTGGAGGTGAAGTAGGCGAGAAAAATAGGAAGAGAAAAATAGAAAACAAGAAAGGTTTGTTTGTCAAACTTTGTTGTCAACAAACAACAAAGAAAAAAAAAAGCTATGAAGACCTTTTTAGGTTTTAATAATTCTGTGAGTCAATGAAATCATATGAAATGTAAAAATATATATATAAAAAAATCATATAAAAAAAATCGCTTATTTTATTTTTAAATATACTTCTAAAAGACTCCTCCGAGAAAAAATGCATTTAACAATCATATTCGTAAAGTGTGATTTTTAGCAACTATTATGATGCAGAAACACATACTTTTTTTATGTCATTTTAATATGCGAGAAAAAAAAAACATTAAAAATATACAAAAACAACAAACGGTTCTGAATCAATGAACTCTTTTCCTTGAGTTTGTAGGTATAGTTGTTTCTTAAATTGTAAAATAACAAGTAAAAATTCCTACGCGACATAATGTAAGTACAATGTTTGTATGCAAATCAACGAATTGTTTATTCATAACACAATAATAATATAATAATATCCAGTTATATGTACGCATTTGTTCGCAACAACATTAAGTTTGTCTAACTTTTGTTATTTAAAGCCGAGGTCGCACTCGCCAAGTGAACCGACAACACAACCGTGTGTCCCTTGCTTAAAAGTTTATTGGCTTTCACATTATAACAAACTAGCTGGTGCACGCGACTTCGCCCGCGTAACTTTTATAAAATATAGCCTAAAACCTTCCTCGTGCACCACTCTATCCATTGGTGAAAACAACATGAAAATCGGTGCAGTAGTTTTTTGAGTTTATCGCGAACAGACGGGAGGACTTTGTTTTATAAAATGTAAAGATTGTTATCGAAATCAGCTATATTGACTATATTTTGGAATTTCGGCTTATAAAATAGGTACTATATACTCTGTTTTTTTTTTAACAAACGAGTATCAAAAATTGTCATGCATTGTTATTTGGTCCATAGAATCCGTTTATCCAATAAGAACGCGCCTAAGGAATTGTTAGGGTCAGCGCCGACGGGCGGAGGGGCAGCGAAGAGACTAATTTAGTAACAATTTAAATTGAACCTAAAGTGTTCCTGAACACGACTGTATTTGGTCGCCGCGCGCCTCTCGACCGCGCTTTGAGTCGCTCGCCGTCATTTTATTTCATTGTACTAAATACAATTGTATTCAAGAGCACTTTAGGTTGAATTTAAATTGTTACTAAATTAGTCTCTTCGCTGCCACTCCGTCCGTCGGCGCTGACCATTAGGGGCGGGGCCAACACTGTAGGCGCGTTCTTATTGGACCAAACGGATTTTATGGACCAATAGCGATGCAGTGAAAAATTTTGATACTCGTTTGTTAAAAAAAAAAAAACAGACCAAGAACCATAGAATAATAACTAAAGCATAGAAGTAAGGAAAAAAAATGGCAACAAAGTTACATTAGTTCATACTCTATTCACTTATGGCATTGAAAAGGTGTTAGAAAGAGATGCATATCGTAAATTAGAAGGTTGTCACTAGTTTTAGGTATGTCGATAAAAACTCGCCCATGAAAGGTGAGCTTTTTTTGTTCAAAAAACATCAATTATCCACCTAGTGACAGCCGGTCTAATTTACGAATGTAATAATGCATATCCATACCTTAATTCGCAAAACGAATAACTCCACTTTTGGTTGATAATTACTTTTTGATACGGGAGAAACTTAATGACAATTAGAATTTAATTTTTAAAAGGTCTATCGGTTAATACGAGCCATAATTTCCAATGTAAAATTGTCTTTTTTCTTTTCTCGTATCATACAAAAAAACTTTATAACGTTTTTAGTCTCCCCTGTAAAGTTTGGCTCAGAGGAGTTATTTGGTTTGCGAATTAAGGTATCATTATGCATCTCTTTCTAAAACCTTTTCAATGCCATAAGTGAAATAGAGTATGAACCAATAATGTAACTTTGTTGCTATTTTTTCCTTACTTCTCTATGCTTTTGTTATTATTCTATGCCATCGAATTACTACAACATGGAACACGCGTGCCATACAAAAAACAACGAATTTTATGGAACATTTAAAAGTGACATATGCGTAGAGCATGCACGAAATGTCATTTAAAACAAAACAAACATAATAATAAGTACGTAATTTAAAGAAAATGTGACTTTACGTATACCCATTAGAGTTTAAAATGAAATAGTAGAAGTTGATCGTTACTACCTTTTACCATTGACGCGTTAAGGCAAGAGTCCGCCATGATTCTGTCAAAGGCGTTCTTTTTATGTTCCCCTTTGGCACTTGTCACGCAAATTCCATTGTAGTATTTCGATGTTCTATGCTATGAACATTTTATTTTTTACACATCATTTTTAAGCGACATCTACCCAAATCAGTACGCTGTATACTTCTTGTCTTTACTTAATTATAAAACAAAGTCCTCCGCCGCGTCTGTGTCTGTCTGTTCGCGATAAACTTAAAAATTACTGCACCAATTTTCATGCAGTTTTCACCAATGGATAGAGTGACTCTCGAGGAAGGTTTTTAGTACATAATTTACAAAGTTACGCGGGCGAAGTCGCGGACAGCAGCTAGTTTTAATAAGGATAATTGTAACGATATTTTTAAGGTATAAATTACACTTTATATAATGAACCGGTTTTGTTTACTCTTATAATCAAAATAATTTGTATAATTAATTTTTTTTTTAACAAGAAATACATTTAAAACTTATAATATTTTATCATACATTACTACATATTATAATAATATCTTACGAGATATTATATAATAATATATATATTATTGACTTAGACTGACTTAATAACACATAGACAGGTCGTCTAGGAAAGTTCTAAAAAGCTATTAGAGAAATTTCACTGGTATAAAACTTTTCTTTTATATTAGTCATGAAAATTTCATAAATTCTTTATTTTTGAATACAATTGGCGAATTGTTAACTATAATTATTATATATTGTACACGTATTTACATTTTTTAAATACAATATAACAATAAAATTTTCCATTTAACCCTTTAACCGCTTGAATTTATTTTTAAATCATTGATATTTAAAAATAAACATTATCTAGAAAGAAATTTGTCGTATATATCCGACTCTGGCGAAATTATAGACACGAAAATAATTGTCGGATATATCCGACTGTGGCGGCTAAAGGGTTGAGGTTATTTTGTGAACTCGCTTGCAATAATATAACATTACTATAACTTTTTAACCGCGTGTGTACCTTAATGCACTAGTAATAAAGCTCACATTAGAATGATTTGGTATAAAAAGGTACTGACTGTATACTTCTGAGAGTATAATATTTGGAATTCGTCGTCACTGTTCGTCGACTGTGGTGTCGTCTAGAATTGGAGTGGTGTCTGGAGATTTCAGCAATTTTCTCAATAAGATCACAATGCCTACAGTCATCAAAAGTACTCCGAGGGCCTGAAACAAAAGATCATTTAAAAAAATTAGAACACAACTCGAGCTGAACCTTATTCACTGAAACGAACTTATAAAGCCCCATTTACGCCGGAGCAACACCGTGCGACATTGTAGCATGCAACACGCTGTTGCCTCGGTGTAAAGC
Organism: Synanthedon formicaeformis; assembly: GCA_945859745.1. NCBI lineage: Eukaryota > Metazoa > Arthropoda > Insecta > Lepidoptera > Sesiidae > Synanthedon > Synanthedon formicaeformis. The sequence goes on along the minus strand of OX243960.1, from coordinate 831,912 downwards.
CCCATTTACGCCGGAGCAACACCGTGCGACATTGTAGCATGCAACACGCTGTTGCCTCGGTGTAAAGCCCCATTTACGCCGGAGCAACATCGTGCGACATTGTAGCATGCAACACGCTGTTGCCTCGGTGTAAAGCCCCATTTACGCCGGAGCAACATCGTGCGACATTGTAGCATGCAACACGCTGTTGCCTCGGTGTAAAGCCCCATTTATGCCGGAGCAACATCGTGCGACATTGTAGCATGCAACACGCTGTTGCCTCGGTGTAAAGCCCCATTTATGCCGGAGCAACATCGTGCGACATTGTAGCATGCAACACGCTGTTGCCTCGGTGTAAAGCCCCATTTACGCCGGAGCAACATCGTGCGACATTGTAGCATGCAACACGCTGTTGCCTCGGTGTAAAGCCCCATTTATGCCAGAGCAACATCGTGCGACATTGTAGCATGCAACACGCTGTTGCCTCGGTGTAAAGCCCCATTTATGCCGGAGCAACATCGTGCGACATTGTAGCATGCAACACGCTGTTGCCTCGGTGTAAAGCCCCATTTATGCCGGAGCAACACCGTGCGACATTGTAGCATGCAATACGTTGTTGCCTCGGTGTAAAATAAGCTGTCGCATGCTACCACAAGATGACACATCGCTGCTTAAAAACTAAAAGGCCATAAAAAAAAATACAAAAATGTTTTTATTGCAAAAATACAATCACAATCCTTCATATTGTATGTTGCAAAAAAGACATGGTTGTTTTATTCCATATTTATTATATTTTGATCACTTTTTTATATATTCAAAAGTAACTTATATGCTTATATCTCTTCTAGTATTCAGTTTATTATAAAAGTATAAAAGTATTTCGATTAGCTCTCCTGTAAAAAAGTGTAAATTTGATTTGTGGCCCTTTAGTTTTTAAGCAGCGATATGTAGTGATTTATTTAATTAATTAATTATTTAATTTTTGTGTTGTGTATCTGTGTATTTGAGACAAGTACTTGTACTGACCGTGAGCGCGTACATGGCGTAGACGACGATGTAGCGCATGCGCAGTGCGAACCTCGCGAGGCGCGCGTACTCGTCGCTCATGCGCATCTCCTGTCTGAACCAGAACACCGGCACCATCACCTCCGGCTGCGGCAGCGCGTTTATTATACTAAATAATACAACAAAACAAAAACCTTGATAAAGTGCACTTCCACATAGACGTAAAAAAAACCTAACTCAAAAATTCGGGTCAGTAGCATAGCTACATTATGACCGAGTAGGCAAAAAGACAAAGAAGAGAAAGTCTAAATATCAAAAAAGCTATGTCGCAAAAGGACTATTACGTGTAATGGACGAAATACACGATCAGTCCATCGCGTCAAATTGACTGACGTGAAGCCAAAATTTGATCGTGAATGGTTAAAAACTGATGGCTTGATGTCAAACACTGGATTTCAAATCGCGCCGTTACTACGCCGTGGTATCACGCCGTGGTTTGACGACACGTTTGGTCTAGTGGCTAGTAACACTAGCTGTTAACCAAACGGTCGCGGGTTCGAATCCCGCTAGGGGCAAATGTTTATGAGTTAACATTTACCTTTGTACCTGAGTCATGGATGTTTTGTATTTATAATATGTATGTATTTACAAAAAAAAAAAAAAAGTAATCTATGTAGTATATCCACTGTCTGGTATCCATAATACAAGCATTATTTGCTTACATTGGGACTAGATGGTGCTGTGTGGAATGTGTGAAGAAGATATTTATATAATCATGCCGCGCTTCCGAATCAGAGCTCATGTCAACGTCACTCGACCTGGTCAAACGCATAAATGACAGAAAATCGAACTGACCGTGTGTGGGCACAATTTTTGGCGTGGCTCCATTTGATTTGAGTCGTTTGGAGCCACGTCAAATGTTTGATCGTGTATTTCGTCCATTAAATCTATGAGGTAGCAAAACGAATACACTTGTAAAAGATTGCGTTAACGAGTTAAACGTTAACAAATTTGAGTTATAATAATAATAATAAAATTGTGAAATCGTTAATAATAGATAGTAAATTACGATTTAAATTTAATAAGCAAAGCACTTGGATTTTAAACTCTAACAACTATGAAACATTAGAACGATCGATTTCTTATTAAATCTAAAATAAATTTATTTAAATTATACAAAACCACCAATGAAATGAAATTTATTAATGAAAATAATTTGATACATACCTAATGCCGTTGCTGTGCCTGACGAGCAAGTTTAATTGCAACTGAGCAGCGACCTCTAGCGGCATTCCCGTGAACATCTCCAAGGCTAGGCGGAATTTATGCTCCCTAGAAAAAAATATACTTTTATTGATGGCTAATAAGATCTGGAACAATACACTACTTGTGCGTCTGTCTCGCGCAAAAAGGCTAATCTCAGAAAAGGCTTAACAGATTTGGATAAAATATGGCACACAGATAGTTCATTACCTGGATTAAGATATTATTATGGATACTTTTCATTATGGAAAAATGTTAGTTTCCTGTGGGATTTTCAAAAAACGAAACGCCTATGAACAAGTAAATGAAGACGTGAGTGGATGAAGGTGGTATGTCGCATTTTTGGGTTATTTCGTTTTTTTTGCGTTGATGAAGTTAATATATCCATATGAATAACTACACACTTTAAGATCGTCGATTTAAGACATTATTGGAAAATAAAAAGTTGAAAAAGGTGTTATGTACAGTTAATTTTAAAAAGCAAAAAGTGCAGAAAAGTACTTTTGTTAATGGAAGAGGGAGCTATGTTCACTTTTTTTTTTAATTTAATAATACAAGTGTTTAATTGCTATCATACCATTAATATTTCAGGTTGTTTACAAAATTTTGTATCATAATTTAGTACAAAAATCAGTTCCGTGGCGACTTATCTAAAAAATTATAAGTAAAACTTTAACCTCGATTTATTCAAAATTAGAATTATGCGACATACCACCTTCATCCACTCACGTCTTCAAATAATTAATGTACTATTTTTTTATGTAAAAGTCTGCAGGTAAGGTCTGACGTTTCATTTTATATTAAGTGGCCACTGTCGTCATAGGTATTGGGAAATCCTCAGCGACCTCTAGCGGAAAATGGAAATATGTGGAAATTCAGACTTCGCTTACTTACGCAAATGTTGTTCCTGAGAGATCGTCTAAAAATATTTAAAAAAAACTTGGCGCCACCGTCGTCACAGCGATAAAGATGCCAGGAGTTATATTACCCATATTCATATATTTTCTCAGGTTTTTTTTAAATATATTTTCAACGCGGATGAAGTCGCGGGCACCAGCTAGTATTATATATACTTTTAAGTTTATAATCAATTACTTCTATATTACTTCGTAAGGACAAGGCTAACGCTCCTAGTACTTGGCACCGACGCGCCGGTGTCAAAATCGGAAATCGGCACCAATGACGGGTGTTCATTTTGTGCGTAGAAAGATACGAAAATGCCTAATACCAGTGATATGTCCAACCAACCAATGAGAGCACTTTACAATAACAGAATACGCTAATAAGAAATAAAAATACGTATTTAGATGGCAATGAAAACAAATTATTTTTAGTAACTAGATGTGCAAATTGGAGGACCATTTTTTTTGTCACTAGTAGTATGGTAAGGGCGCATCCTAACATATCACTGTTTATAAAATGAGTTTTTTGACTAATAGTTTTCGCCAACTAAATTCGACTAACTATGGTGAAGGAAAAAAAGTAAAGTGAAAACTTCTTTAGGCGCGTTGGGCATTTTTGAGATGGGGTAATAAAATCATTGAATTTAAAGGAAAAAAAAATCGTCATCGTCATATCATGTAAGCGTTGACAACTGCATTTGAAAGTAAACTTACTGGAATATGATAACAAGGATCAATATGGTTTACACCTCTGACCAGCAAAATAGTTTCATATAAACATCAAATCTTTTTAAATTACCTTTTTAATGCGATAATGCCAATCGTTTTTTTTATTTAAACGTTCTTGACTTACTTGACGTTCGTAAAATAGGCGCTAAGGCTAATATTTAAGTAGGCTAGTGTTTTATTGTCTTAATTATTATTGTTAATTAAGATCATTAGTGTTTAGTTAAAATTAAGTTAATCATACTATGTACACTGTTTAGGACTGAAATTTAGTAAATTATCATATACATATATTTTATAGTATTCATCAACATAATTGTATTGTGTCTGTGTACTTTATTAACTAAATCAATACTAATAATAAATCTTTAAGGGTCGGTCATGGAGTAAGTTACTTTGTTTTCAGAGATATCGTGGTTGTAGGCTCTATACATTATACTGAAACTAAATTAACGATTTTTAGAATTTTTTTCTGTATATATGTATGTTCCTCCATAACTCTTAAACGAATTAACTGATTTTCATGAAACTTGGTAGATAAACATTTAGACGTACGGGACACAGGATAGGCTACTTTTTCTTTTTCAACGCGGACGAAGTCGCGGGCGCCAGCTAGTAAATAAATAAGCCTTACTCAGTGGGCTGTAGACCGTCGACGTTGGCGAGGTAGGAAGGATCTGCGTAGAGGAAGTGAGGCAGCGAGACGAAGGCGGGAGCTCCGAACCGACATTCGGACACGTTGAGCGCCCCCGAAGGCATACACTCAGCACCGGAGTTCTCGTGGCAAAAACACGCCTGCAATCATATTTATCCTACTACCATAGACATTCGGAAACGCGCGCGGCCCCGCTAGAGATAAATGGCACCGCTAAAGAATAGAGCGTGCCACGGAATTGTCTAGTTCGACAATTCAAACACGTGTTTCGTCGCCAACAACAAGCGAGCGAACGAATGCTATTGGTCCGGCAGTTGTGTGCGTGCAAGTGTGTACGCCGCGCAAGGTCGGTTGTCATTGTGTGCTATTTGTACGTGAGTGTGCGTAATTTTAGTGAAACGGTTGTTTGTTCTAATATATATGCCATATCTCTAACGGGGCGCCCGGCCGCGCGCATTTCCGCGTAAAAAGTGCAATTTTGATTTGTGGCCCTTTAATTTTTAAGCAGCATGCTGCTTGTATATGTAGGTATACATACAAGCTGTTTTCGGTTTTGCTTAATTATCATAAAGTTACACAATTTATCAGTCAAGTAGTCATTCAAGGTATAATGACACATTTTCACATGAAATTCGTACAATCTTATCGAATAACTTGAAATAATACTATACATATAATAAAGTTGAAGAGTTGGTTCAACGCACTATAATGTCTGGTTCTGTCAGTGATTTAAAAAATTGAATGGAATTTCATAAATTACATTGAGATTCTTTAAGAAAGAAAGTACTTTTATTAATTATGATTCTTTAAACAATTTAAGATTTAAGATTTTATAATTAATTAAGATTCTTTAAACAATTTAAGATTTAAGATTATTTAAACAAGAAAGGCTGACAAGCCACTTGATGGTGGATGGCTACCGTCACCCTATGACACAAAGTAACACCACAAGTGCTGAAAGTGGGCTCCGGCATACATTACTCGCTCGCCGAAACACAACAGCACTCGTGCTGTTTATTACACAATGGTCATCTGTAAGGGGTTGGTTACTGTCACTACCAAAAAAAAACGCTAAGTGCCTCACCATTTTTGGATAATGGTGACCGTTGTCGAAAACTGAATCGTCCACCGCGTACTGAACACCGTCTATGTTTAACACCTCAACATCCTTGTCTTTTTTCACTGTTATATATCTGGAATTTAATTTCAAAACAATTAAATACTTATGAAACTAATTTTTGGTTTTTATTATTATGTTGCGAGAAAACCAAACTATGAATATTGTGAAGGGTCTTTTACGCCCTTCACAATATTTCATAATTGCTTAGTTTTAACCAGCCTGTGTGATAACTTTAACATAAAAAACATTTAAACCATTTAAAATTTAAATTTAAATACAATGTAATGCACAAATATGTTTTTCTTATTTTTCCATTATTGAATTGTTTCTCTATGTAATATGTTCTAGGATATTCTGATCGTCAATGAGATCAGAATTTGTTGATTCATTTATTTATAATTTAATTAATCTAAAAATAATGCTGGTGCTTTCCTATAATTTATATTCATTGTTTCTGTGAGTGTTGTATATTGTGATTAAGTATGTGTTTAGTTGGTAAGCCTGAAAAAAAAAAATCAACTCACGCGCATATATCGGAGGAGAATATGTGCAACTCCTCCTGTTCGAGTTCGGGCGCCCACAGCTCGCCGGTGGAGCCCTTCACCTCCCCGCACTCGTCTCTATAGTTGGTCCTGTTCGAGTAGCGCCACTTCTCAACGTTGCCCAACTGACTGAAGTCCTCCGCACCAGTGTTCATTAGGAATACGCCATCGTACTCCATTGAACCGTTGCGCTGTAAATGGTACGTATGCAATAGGTTTTATTCAATCCAAAAGTTGTACGCAATCACTTGGGATTAAGCTCTAGTCATTAAGCTATAGATAGAAGCCTATATAATACTACTAGTGGCCAGCTCTCGGCTTCGCACGGGTTCAAAATAAAAACTATCCTATCTTTTAAGTCGGACCAAATTACACATTAGGAGTTCACAGTAGTTTAGGAGTTCATCCCAGAGACACAACGTGACACGTATATTTTTTTATTTATATATATAAAGACATGGGTGAATGAGGCAGAGAGGTCTATGAGATCGCACCTTATAACCTTATAATAGACTGTCATTGTTAGTTTGGTGGAAGTTTGGACTTTTAGACTCATGTCTACTGGACGTTCATTCAACTATTAGTTAAGTAGCGGCAGGGTAGGTACACTGCGTTTTGCATTCACTTGGGCAGCCCGAAGTAACCATCACCCCCTTACAGAAGACCACCGTAAATAACAGAGCATGCTATGTGTGTTTGGCAATAGCCCCACCACGTTGCACGCTCAACAAGAACGTTCACTGAGGCCAAAGGCCTGAATACTTGTTTAGGCGGACTTGGGCAATTGTTTTTATGGAGAATTTGGTTGGGGGTAAAACAGTAAATTCAGATTCGGATTGACATGCGACAATCCGACACGTGAGCGTCTTACTCAGATAGAAATCTTGTATGAAAAGTGTAGTTCGCTTTGAGGAACGAAACGATAGCGCGTTGTAACGACATATATATAATATATCTGTCATCGGAATAAGTTTTCACTTTGGACGTGCAGTCCAAAGACTGACACGACTTTTTATTGCAGGTAGGCTGATTAATAGGAAGATTATTAATATAAGACGGTTACCATAAGACGGTACGGCATAATATATTATGTAAGTTATGAAATGAGCAACAAGGCCTCATAGGTTTAATGGCATTAAATGTTTTAAAATATAAGCACTTCGAATAGTTTCGTCTTTATTAGAACCATAATAGAAATTAAGTTTTTTTGTAAAATAGATTTTACATAATTCGTCTTTCAATAAATAAAATGAAGATTCAACATATAATTTTAACGACAGTGTTGCCACATCAAAATCCATCGCTTAGATAATAGTAACTATGCCGTCAAACAGATGACTATTTTGTGAAAATTACAAGTGATGTATTGAATCGATAATTTAAAATTGCATTAAGTGCACATCGTGTTGCAAGTAGCAAACTATTGCATCAGCATCAACATAACGTTATCGTGAAACGCATGTTTACTTTCACTGCTTGTATAACTCGCGGATTATGAACTAGACTGTGTATTGATTAATTTCGTATTGTTACCTTATATCAGTGGAAGAGAAAAGTATATAATACAATTTTTTAAAAAGAAGTCAATTGGGACTTGATTCGGCGTAAGGAAAAAATGATGCAGAGCCCATTTTCCCTATGCGGAAAGCAGAAGAGATTTTATTTTATTTTAAGTATCTGTCTCTGCTAATCCATACTAATATTATAAATGCGAAAGTAACTGTCACTGTCTGTCTGTCTGCTACCATTTCACGCCTTAACTGCTCAACCGATCATCGTGAAATTTTGCATACACGTTGTCAGAGATACAAGAAAAGACATAGGATACCTTTAATCCAGAAAAAAAGTACTGTTCCCGAGTGATCGTCTAAAAATATAAAGAACTGGGCGCCACTGTCGCGTGGCGGCGCCACCGTCGTCATAGCGATAACGATGTCAGGTGTTATTACTCATAATATATTTTCTTTTTCAACGCGGACGAAGTCGCGGGTACCAGCTACTTTTATATAAACAGTTTTTAATAAGGTTTTAACTAATGGGAAGTGCGATAAACGAGGAAGGTTTGTGTAAATAATATGCAGAAGAGAAAATGTCATATCCGTTGCGGATAAGTGTGCAATCGCCCTTAGAGTCACGTTTCTCATTGAGCATTTTATATTGCATGCAATAAGCGCACTAAACGATTATCTCACGCGAAAGTCATTGCTATTGATAAAATCATGCGGTTGTTTAAGGAAAAATACCATTAAAGAAAATACCAATTTGAAAGAGAATATTTGGTATTTCAATAACGAGAAGTAATTAAGTGTATGGACCTTGGACCGCTCGATATAATAATAATAATAATTTTTATTACGGATTACACAGATCTAAGTTGTATATGATGGTAACAATGAACTTAAAACTATGATATAAATTATTGTATTTTTTTTTTATTTCTATGCGAGATCGTATAATATTTTATATTAAAAAATATATACAATTAAAATTAGTAAATAGTACTTACTTAGTTACCAAGAAAATTTTCATATCTTTCTTATCTTTGGCTTAGATAAATCACATTTTTATACGTGTCTGTAAACGCATTACTTAATCACGTGAATATTTAATAAAGATAATATTAATACTACTAATACTAATAAAGCTGAAGAGTTGTTTGTTTGTTTGAAAACGGTAAACTTGGAATTACCAGTCAGATTTAAAAAAGAAAAATTGCATTTGATTCTTGAGAATTTGCTATTCTAGGCTATTTGTCATCACGCTGTGACCTAGAAGTGAAGGTGGGTGAAACCGTAGGACACAGCAAGTTTAAAATAGAAAAATATTGCAATAGAAACGTTTAATGTACATGCACATAATATTATAGGTTATTAAACGTCAAATATACATGACCCTTTAACCGCTTGGTTTTGTAGGAGTTGTCGTGCCCCTATATAGCGCCTGACTCCTAATTATTTTTTAATTTTTTTTAAGAGAAAGCAACTCAATTATTTAAAAATAAACATTATACAAGTAGAGGAATTTGTTTTATACATATCGCACCTTCGGCAAGACGGCATAACTGCACTTTTTTTTAATTTTACAGGAGAGCCATTTAAAGTTAATTTTTTTGCATTCAATATCGTATTCTTCTGCTTATATTGCTTTGAAACAATTTTTCATCAAATAAGCCCCATACTCTTGTAAATATTTTTTTTATTTAATAATGTTTTTAAGTCATTTCTGCATATATTTTAAGTTTAACTCATTTAAAAAAAAATTGTAATTTATGCCCTTGTCTTACCGAAGATGCGATATATCCGGCTCTGGCGAAATGGACACGAAAATAATTGTCGGATAAATCCGACTCTGGCGGCTAAAGGATTAAACCTGTACTTGTACATACTATATAATTACATTAGCTATTGCACGCGACTTCGTCCGCGTTGAAAAAGAAAAAAAGTAGCCTGTGTCCTGTACGTCTAAATGTTTACCTACCAGGTTTCATAAAAATCATTTGATTCGTTTAAGTTATGGAGGAACGAACATACATACATACAATACTTACACTTACAGATTTATTATTAGTATTGATAGCCTATGTTACTCGCTGATAATGTTAGCTTACTAAGGGTGAAAGAATTTTTAAAACCGGTCAAGTAGTTTTTGAATTAATCCTTTACAAACAAAAATACAAATCTCTCTTTGTAATATTAGTATAGATTTGTGCTCATACGCTAGAGCCATCTCTAGAAAGGGAAAAGGGAATGCCATCTTTTACCAATCTGCAAGTAGATGGATAATGCTACCTGATGACCTGGTTCATGACTAAAAAATGCAGTAACTCCTGCTAGTGTTGCCATTCCAATAAAGACACTATCACCGTTTTGAATCACATAATATAGTATCAGTGACGTAATTGAAATGTATTATTATAATTGTGTTTTTAAGACATTATCGTTATCTCGTAGTCTAGTCGAACGGAACAAACAATTAATTTTTTAATCATACAACTGTTTATTAAATACTTTTAGATAATGAAGTCTAATAATACATAATTGTAATGGACTCTCGGACTTTGTGAATCATAATTACCTACGCTTTGATAAAAAAAAATGTATGTAGCTGCTAAAACCATTGAACTCTGTTTGCAATATTCATCGAGGTCCTAAATGTTTTTTTTCATATATTATGTGTATGACCAACACCCACTATTAAAGTATGACGTGTATGAATACACAGATACAGGAAGGGGCTAATATCGCTTTTCCCTTTCTTCCATTGGACATACAGACAGACGTACGGCTGAATACAATCCTCATCTTGCTGAATCTCCTCTTTTTCGGAGCAAGCGCTTTAAAAAACATCCTTTATAATGTACACTGTCAAGGTGCGTCTGTATTTCCGAGCTCATATAGCCCAAATCTCTTCAAAGTTTGAGTGAATAGTAATCTTCTGGATGAGATCGCTCCTCATAGGCCTCATCTTCGCTACACGGCTGGTTGTTGGCCAAGAGCAAATTCATCTCTAATAAAAAAAAGCCAGGCTGACGGTCCATTTGATGGTATGTGCATACTATATCGCCTAATAATTAAGGAAATGAGACACAACGGGGAGCGATTCACGTGTGCTGCCTACTCCGACAGGAAATAGAAGACAAGGTTGGAAGGCGACATGTCGTTCAGGGAAAAGCCTCGAAATAAAGATTAAAAAAAGACATGGTGGGAGTATTAGGAAAATGAAATTCCTTTTTCTGATTGTAACACATCTCAAAAAGGAGGTCATTTATTTATTCATTATTGTTATCTATATTTTTATATATTATAAAACAATCTAGATAGATTCACGATAAACTCAAAAACTACTGCACCGATTTACAAGCTGTTTTCACCAATGGATAGAGTGGTTCTCGAGGAAGGTTTTAGTATATAATTTAAAAAGTTACGCGGGCGAAGTCGCGGGCACCAGCTAGTTCACACTAAAATTTTGTGTTAAATGGAAAACGAATATGATTCTGAAGGTTATCAACGCTATGTGCTAATTTTATTAGCAACGCGAAGTGATAAGAGGTTCTATATATGTATGCCTGTTCTCGTGTATACCTTCTGTGTGGACAACACGCGCCTCAGGTTATTATTAAGGCAAACAAACAGTAACTGTATACTTCAAATGTCCATGTGGAAATATAATAATAGAAGATAGTTTGAGTTTGATTGAATGACTATCAGGTACAGCTCCAGAAACGTAGGACGTTGTAAAATCAAACTCAAACTTCTATTATTATATTTCGACATGGACATTTGAAGTATACAGTTACTGTTTGTTTGCCTTAATAATAACCCGAGGGCGCGTGTTGTCCACACAGAAGGTATACACGAGTTGTATGTTTTTGTATGTCCTTTGCTACAAAAAAAAAACTTATTCTTATATAGTTAAAGGCGGTTTTCTGTACTTTTTAATTTTACTAACAGAAAAATAATTCTATATTATAATTATATTTAATATTTTATTATTCTAAGCGCCTCTTTCACCAACGTCAAGTAGGCTAAACCGTCACTTAAACTCACCTGTCACCGGGAATAATTTAGCTGATATACCTTTGTTTGTACGGTAATAAAAGTCCCAAACATTAAAAAGAAAATAATAATAAAAATTCGCCTATCGAAGGATGCACTGAACCGAGTGCATAATTTAACAAAATATAAAATTATTTCTAAAAGTAACTAATCAACACTTTAGTTGTAGTTGGTGAAAGAAGCCCTAATACCTATAATAGAGCCGGAAGATACAATATCCTCAACAACATAATAAAATCACTAAAAAAAATTAACAAACAAAAGAATTACTTTTGTTTGAACTTTATACTGTACTGATGACGTAGTAACAGTATGTCACTCAACGGATACAAAGAAATATTGTCATCCAGAGTCAAAAGAGGTCAAAAGATAGAGATATGACACATCGAATGACATAAATTTGTATGATAGAATGCATTTAACTAAAATGTTTTAGCAATAGTAATATACATTAAACAATAACGACAAAGTATGAGTAATTTCTGTTGGTGTTTCTTCTGAGGGGTTCGTTGGTTGCAAATTTTAGACTGACATTTTACGTCCTATCAAGATTATTTAGTTAATAGCTGTGCCCTGCGGTTTCATCCGCCAATTTAATTTGTATGAAATCGATTTCACTCTCACTCACGGTAATGCTCGGTTTTTGTCGGACTGTTAAAATCGGTTACATGCATCGCAAGGTATTCGTGTTTGTTTAACATTCTTTCTGACTATAAATAGCCTAAATAATTTCTTTCTTTTTTTGTATATACATACATATTTGCTTATCTTCCTTAATTTCAAATCCAACAAATAATTCCAAAGATTAGGCGCGTTCTATTTAGTTAGATTTGGATTAAGATACGAATGTTATCTTTTGATTAATATACCTCGCGTTTTAATTGACTATCATTAGTCCTCATCGTGGGGTATAAAAATTAGTTTACGACCTATTCTGACCTACCGAAAACACACAAAAAAAATCATAAAAATAATAGGTCAAGCCGGTTTTGGAGGAGTTTGGTTACAAACACTGTGATACGGGAATTTTATACAACAACTAGTGGGTGCCCGCGACTTCGTCTGCGTTCGATCTCTACCAAACTATACAGGATTACCCACTGGACTAAACTGAAGATTGTCAGAAAATTTCATCAAAATTGGCCCAGCGGTTTTGAACTCCAAGGGAAAATACATACATACACACACACACACACACACACACACACACACACACACACACACACACACACACACATATTGCCTTTATATCAATACTAATAATAAATCTGTAGGTCGTGGAGTAATTTACTTTATTTTCAGAAATATCGTGTATATAGGCTCTATACATGATACTGAAACTAAATTGAAGATTTTTAGAATTTTTTTGTATGTATGTATGTAAGTATGTATGTTCCTCTATAACTCTTAAACGAATCAACTGATTTTCATGAAACTTGGTACATAAACATTTAGACGTACGGGACACAGGATAGGCTACTTTTTTTTTTCAACGCGGACGAAGTCGCGGGCGCCAGCTAGTGTATAGATAAAGATAAATATTTATGTAGGTAGATATAAATACTTTTACTTACGGTATAGAACCATGCGAACTTGTCGAAAGGAATATTCAAGGGCAGGTGTAGGTGTTCGGCGATGTCTATGATCGGATCGCTGATACCTTCGAAGAGCCAATCGGAGGCGTTCGCAGTCAGAAACATGCTTTCGTGGTTCGCTCTTAGAAATGCATCGATAATCAGCTTCAAGAATCTCGGGTAGTTACGAGTCAAGTGAGCGATGGTCTGTTAAAACAAACATTTATTTTAAAGCCCGTCTCACACACGTACCTAGCTAAAGTAGAGCCATCGAGAAGCGATACCAATTAATGTAAGCAAAGTTACCGCATGGTCATTTTTTTATGCAGGGTTTTAAGCGCGGCGATGTTCGGGTTGTCCTTGAATATTATTCAAAATCAAATCAAAAAATCAAAATATTTATTTATCAATTAGGTTTCTACAAGAAACTCTTATGATCGTCATTATAAATTTAAATTTACCAGGGTTTCTAAAAAAGGCCAGGATGACGGTCCTGAGAAGAGACCCCGAAAGAAACTCAGGATACTATTCTTTTTGTCATCAATAAAATTATAAAATAGCACAACTCAATTAATTTTAACAAAATTAAAATATGTAGGTATATATATATATATATATACCTACACATATAGTTTTTTAATACTAAATATAGTACGCGCTTTGAACCGCTTAAATTCAGGCTTCTTTGTCGCTTAAATAAGATTTTATAATAGCCCTTCGAGAGGAGTTTAGTTTTAATGACACATTTAAATTTATTTATAGATAAGGCTCTGATTATTTGATGTAGTTTATTATAAAACCGTACACTTTGAACCATAAAAGAATTACTTATCTTGTGGAGTCGCGTTTTATGAAAATTTAAATCACTTTTGAACCTGGTATTGTCATTGTGTACATCACATTTTTTATTAAACGCAACTCTATCTAATATTATCAAACGCAAACTCGTATGCTACATTGTCTCTTTCTATCTTGTGTCAAATAGATACAACATAGAAAGAGATAATAGATTGTGTGGTGAATAAACTTTTGTATCGCTTCTCGATGGCTCTACTTTATAATATATATTAATATAAATTAGTTATAGCAAGGCATATTACGATATATTTTCTATACACATATTGGAGTGACCATATACGCGCAGCTATAATATAAATATTTCTATGACGTCACCAATATATATCGACGATATTCATTATAGCACAGTATATTAATATATATTATAGCTGCGGCGACTCACTATAATATTTATGACAAGCTTAATAATAAATTCAAAAAATTAATAAAATCACCAATATAATGAAAAATAATAGTAGACGAGCCGTGTTTGTACATACAATTTTTTTTTTTTTTCAAAAAGCAAGGTGTATAAACTTTCTTTTATTACCGAGATTAAATCACATTTTAATTAATGTAGGTTATGCAAAAAAAATAACAATATGAAAAATTACAAATTTGGGAAAAATAATTGTTTATTTGACTTTGAAACAATTATGTTGTTTGGCTTTTTTGTAGCTGTAATGTTTTTGAAGGAAAATAAATAGTTTTAAAATCTGATGAGTAGTTTTCCTTTTAAAAAACAACATAAAGTCTTCCTCTTTTACTAAAGAGGTCAGCCTTTCGTTTGTATTTTGTCTAATATTAGTAAGTAAATAAAATGCAAATAACAATTCGTGAATAAGGTTATTTTATTGTACCGCCCACAAAAATGCTCCTTCATAACATAGGTAATCACAAAATGTTGACAAGCATTGAAACTTGAGTAATTTTATTGGATTTAATGGTAATCCAATAAAGTTACTGCCGTTCATTGTAAGTATTGTACAATGTTCTACAAGTTCATTGTTCTAGGGTTACTGGGTTCGATTCCGGGGGTAGGTTAACTTTGAAATAACTTTTCAAAATTGGCTCTGGAAAGTAGTGGCAGGACGTTTCGCAGTCATTTGGGCAGTCCCCCTTACAGAAGATTACCGTGTAATAACAGCACGTGTGCTGTTGTGTTTCGGTGAGTGAGTAGGGGATGCCAGAGCCCGTTTCCCTATCTCGTTCCAATCCCTCATCCTTAATCCTAATATAGTAGGCAGAACCTGTGGCATTGCTCGTGTTATAGACCTACCACCTACCATCAAGTGGACCGTCAGCCTTTCTGCACCTTAAAATAAAATTTAAAAAAATGAAGTAAATATACTCACCGCCAAAACTGGGTTAATGGTCGTGATGTAGTCTGAAAGCGTCCCGTTGGACATTTCCGGTTCAAATTCCCACCATCTTTGATTGTAAAAAGTAACTGTGCTGTTATCGTTCCAAGTTATATTGGCCTATCGAACAAAGTGGAAATTTTAAATGAAAATTAAAGCATGTATGTAGCATGTATTAGACAGAGTATTGCTAATCAACAGGAGTTCAATTGAAGACCACTTCAATCAATTGAGGATAAAAAGCATCAATGCACTACAACTATGGATTTCGCACGCCATACAAAACACTACAAACTTTATGGAACACTAGTGCTTTTGCCCACGACTTCGTCAGCGTCCGATCGCTACCAAACTTCACAGGAACACCCGCTACACTAATCTGAAGAATGTCTGAAAGGTTCATCAGAATCAGTTCAGCGGTTTTGGAGTCTATAGGAGACATATACATACACACGTCTTTATAATAGATTTAAAAGTGACATATGCGTAGCGTAGAGCATGAACTCTGAAAATTAAAAAATTAAAGAAAATGTGACTACGTCAACACATTGGAGTTTAAAATCAATATTAGAACTTGGTCGTTACTACCTTTTACCATGATTCCGTTTTAGGCGTATTTTTTGTGCCGCTTTGGCATTTGCGACTCAAATTCCATACTTGGTAGTACTTCCATGATAAAAAATTAAAACTCAAACCAAATTCTTACACTATACCTAACTTTATTGTACATTTGGATTATTCTACCTTCAAATGTCTCTCTCTGTACACGTAGGGCCCAATTTGGTTAACTCTGATGGATACATTTTTCCCTTCCAATATTTCGTCCACATTTGTAATATTGAACATGAAAAATTCCAAGTACATAGGTATTGGCGTCTCGTGCCATATGTCGAATGACTGAGATTCATTCGTTAGTACCATCATCTGAAAATATTTATAAGAATTAATAGGTGCTTTTTGAAAACACCCTAAGACTTAAAAAAAATTGTTTTATGTGTTATAGTTTAAAAGATACATTTCACAAATATGTACCATTCATAATGTAGTTTAAGTAATACAAAGACCACAGTGAAATATCCACCAAAGAAACTAAGTACAGTCTGAGCTTTTCTGGTGGGTGAATAGTTATGGGATGTCAGCCCATTTTATTCCTTATTATTTATGCTATGAGGTCGGCATTTGCAAAACCTAGGACTCTAGGACATATGGCATTGCTTGTGTTAATAAGATATGGACCCATCTACATAGCATCAAGTAAACCATCAATCAGTTGTGGATCTTTACTTTAAAACAAAATGTTTGTCACCTTTCTCAATTCAGCCATATACATGGAAGGCCACATTATCACCATGACGACACCTGTGACTAGGCCTACAGCACCAAATCCCATTAAGAGACCACTTTTCATTTGAGTGGAAACCATATTGTGTTTATTATATCTGTAAGTAAAGTTCTTAGTAGTATTTTTTGAATATTTTGCTAAGGATCCCTTAGCCAAAGGGGGTTCCAGAGTCTTCTAACCACTCTTTTAATTTTAATGATTTAACCTTTATTTAGGTTAACACCTACCACCAATCAGTCAACTTAGTCAATATTAGTTGACTGTGTATAGTATACAAGTCGTGTGGAGAAAGCTGTGCAAAGTGAAAAATTTTCAACTAGCAACAATATGCACACCAATTATTATCTATTAATCCCTTCTGATAACATTTTAAAGATTAAATTTGCATGGAAAATAATTATGCAAATGATTAAGTGTCGATGATTGAATACATATCTGCGTAACTAAAGCAATTTTGGACTTTAACTTTTGACTTATCCGAGAAATTGGGGCTGGATTCAATTAAAGGAATGTGTGTGGTCTTTCAACACACAAATTTAGTCAATTATGAAAAATTATGTGAACTTGGCTGGTATATGGTAACACAGCCTTGACCTTACACTCAGATTTCCATTCCATTTGTTTTGCTCTCTCTTTAGAATTTTGTAAGTAGTATAAGGTTGACAAATAGAGGGCTGTTGCAATTTTGTGATCTGTACAGAATCAAGATCATAAAAGACACCTAATAGATGTTTAACATAAATCTATACTAATATTATTAACTAGCTGGTGCCCGCGACTTCGTCCGCGTTCTCTATAGCCTATAGCCTTCCTCGATAGATAGACTACCCAACACAAAAAGAATTTTTCAATTCGAACCAGTAGTTCCCGAGATTATCACGTACAACCAAACAAACAAACAAACTCTTCAGCTTTATACATTGGTATAGATGTGAAACTAACTCTGTTTGTCTTTTACCTTTTCACACTTTAACAACCAATCATAGTGAAATTTTGCATATGCATTCTTGTGGATAAAAAAAAGGACATCGGGTATCTTCAGTTTAGAAAAAAAAATGGTATTGTTCCAAAATTATGTTAGTAGTATTCGGGTAATTGGGACCTATTTTCATCAGATAGCAATTTTATAGACATTATCCTTTACTCATAAATACTCCTTGGTGTTCCTTATTAGGAGACAGTTGCAAAAAATAGGCATAATAGAAAGGAATTAGATTATGTTTAGTAAATATTTGGGCATAAATAACAGTAATGAAACATTTGAACATCTAACACTTGAATGGGGAAAAAAACACGAAAAATATTTAATAAAACACTTACCTACCCACAGAAACTCCTCACTTTTTTTCACAGAAAATTTATAACCCTGTGATTTCACAGATTATTACTTTAAAATATATTTATACACTCAACAGGGTGGAACTACTTTATTTTTATTGACTAGTAAATATGTTGAAACTAAAAATTATATATTTATTGTACGATATTTTTTTGATAAGAATGTTAAAAATAATAATTAAGAAAATAATTCAGATAATTCACGTAACAAAAATAATATTCGAATTAAAAGTTTCTAGTTTTTCAAATCTATTACTCGTCTGCTTAACTTACTTATTAGATTGTAATGTATATAATAAGTAAGTCACGCAAGCCAATAAATCCAACTAACTCATCCCTTACAATGCAAGTAAAGTAATGAAGAAATTAAATAAAATTACAAATACTTAAAACCATATCAAAGTTCAAACAGGCACTAAGTATAAAAAAAAAAAGAAAAATAGAGTAGAATGTCTGTTGCACTTTGCAGTCGGTCAAGTCAAGCCAGTCAATGTCAAACTGTCAAGTGAAATGTCATTTTTTTTTTAATTTTATGGCTTGGTAACTAGACCTATAAGCCGTCTTTATTTCCAACCAGAATAAACCACAGATTTATTATAGTATTACTACCGTACCGTTCCGTTGAATAAACAAAAGAGAATGTGGTGTAAAGTTTGTACAGAAAACAGGATAAACACTAATAAATTAAACAAGGCATTACCTCGAGTAAAACTAACGTTTTTATTCTAACGCTGTCTTTTTGTAACATTACAAATGAGTGGAAACTTCAGACGAAAGTTCCTATTTTATTATTTAAGTCTTTTAGGCAGAGAATAGACCAAATGGTAGACAGCGATGCCAGGCCCCTTATTTCTTAGAGGGAATCTGTGTCCCTAATTTCTCAAGGTCGACAGCAAATATAACGGTTCTGAAGATTAACACAAGGCATTAATAAGATTCTTAGATCATATGTGATTACGTATTCTTCGCCTATAACCGATAAGGGACTAGGACAGGGATATCCCTTACTTACCAAAACACAACAGCACACATGGTGTTAAATCACGGTGGTCGCGAATTTACCTCCCTCATACAGAATGAGGGTGCTCGTTTTTGCACTCATTAGACTTTGAATTACAGCTGCGGGCTATAATAGCTTCTTGGCTATAAGAGATGGATTTGCTCTTGACTACCATCTAGTCATGTAGGATAGTGATGTGCCAGATATCCATATCCGCGGATATCCGAGGGAGAAGAAAGATCCGTATCCGTTACTTTTTGGCGAATTTTTTACTTTATCAATGAAAATCTATTAAAATCCATTTAGATATTTTTCATTTCTTAAAATCAAACATTTGGCACCTTTATAATGTAAGCGTCAAGTGGCGGGCGTCAACTATCGTTTCTAGGTCACGCGCACCGACACCGATTAAGAAAGTTAAGATCCGTATCCGCGGAACTTGACACCAAATATCCGTATCCGCGGATCTACATATTTTTAACGATCCGGCACATCACTAGTCGTGTAGCAAAGATGGGGCTTATGATGGAGCGAGCTCACCCAGAAGATGCTTCACTCCGTGACCGTGTTAATAGAATGCCTTCTATTTAGGTAATTGTGGCCAATGGACCCCTTCTCATGTACAGAGTTGGTCCTCCTTAGATTTAGTGCACATTCATCAGAGAGGACTATGGGCAAGAAAAATTGCTCATGGTCCACCGAAAAATTAATGAAACTCATATTACCTACTTACTTCTTTATTGAAGAAATTACAAAAAATGCATATTTCATTTACTAGGCTAGGTAGTACATTCATTATTATATAATACCTATATTGTTTAAACACTAGAAACAAAATTGAGTAATATTTTATAATTTGCAAATTAGTGCATCAATTTAAATATTATTTTCAAATAATGTTTGTAAAGTTTCGGAATGGTCGAATAGCCATAAAATACCAATATTTTTAAATTTTATTTTTAATTTTTTTAATGAAAAAATAATTATTGTTCTCATTGTATTTAACAATGTGCAACAATTACAACTCCATTGTGATTTTCATATTATGCATTCAATTTTAATATGCCATCAAATATCTAAATTATTCCATGAAAAATCCTATAACTATAGAGTTATCCTATACCAATGAAATTGCCCTCACAACAAACGGTCAAGAATCTAGTCAAGCTGCTAAAAATTAAAAAAAAATTTTTTTATTCAAATCAAATTTAGCATTTTTAGATCGCAATTTAGATGTTTGATGGCATTTCGTATAGTGACCAAGGTATTTTGCGATATTCATGCATTATATTTATGTACATAAAGATAATATATAAAATTTAATTTTTTTTTAAATAAACTGGGCTATAACGCAATCGCATTAAAACAGTCACAGTATTCCACAAAAAATAGTGGCAATTAATTTCCCAGACATGTTACCTATATAAATATATAAAAAAAGACTGTTTACCCATAAAACAAAACCGTTTTAAATTAATAGTACGTACACTAAACTATTTTTATTTTTTGCTTTTTCGCACTCCTCCATAATTTTTTCTAAAGCAAAACGGAAAAATTTATACTACATAATTATTATATAATTGGTAAAAGGTAGCATTTTCAAAATTTTTATCATTATAATAAGTGAAACTTTCCCCACATTTATTCTTTTAGACGTTACACATACAAATACAGAAGGTATAGATAAGATAGAGCGAATCGACAAATGCATTCGAAAAATATCATTATGTCTCTCCTCTGTTGGATAAAATTCTTTCCCCTGCCTTGCAATTAAATACAAAAAATATATATATGTATATTAAGAACACATTGACCTTAGTTATTGGTCATAGCATTAAAAATATCTAATATACATATAAAAACTAATGAATCGTGGTAGGACCGATTTTTATTCGGTCTACCCCTTATGAAAAGACGAATAAACATGAAACATTATTTTATATAAAAATTGCATCACGGGCCAAGCCTGGAGCGGATCGCTAGTAAAACATAAAAAAAAATATATCATTACACAATATCTGAGACCGATGATCATTTTGAATTGAATAACACCTGTCTACGACTTCATTACAAACTTGGTCCTGCCTAGATCTAGATTATCTTACCTTCCACATGTGTAGGCAAACCTAAAGCCTTATTAACTCCCTTGGAATCGCTAGTGTATGGCGATGAGACCCGACGCGAGTAGCTTCTGAATCTTGGCTGCGATCTCGGGGTTCTTGAGGTGATCTTGGAGAGCCTGCGGGTCCTGTTGCATCTGTTCGAGGATGCATCGCATGGCAGGATCCCGTAGGATCGCTTGCACGTCCGGGTCACCCATCGCCCGTTTGCGTACCTAAAAAGAAATACAATATTACCTAAATTTATCAAAGACGTTTCACAATATTACCCATTGGCACAAAGAAAATCATTGAGCAGTACCACACACACACACACACCCATACAACACAAAACACTCATACACCCATTAACACTACAAACTCTCACACACACACACACACGCACACACATTTTATGTATGTTATTGTTAACTTTTACATGCTGTAAGGTTAGCCTATTAAATAAATAAATAAATTATCATTTCATAGCTGAAGAAAAACGAATGAAACATACCTCTTCGGGATTTTTATTGACTTGTGTTGAGCACGAACGGTATCCCTCCAAAGCCTCCGCGTTGCTGGGGTCCACTTCCAAGGCCTTCTGATAAGCGACCAGCGCTTTGGAATGCTGCTGCATTCCCTGTTCACATTTCAACACCAATTTAATATTAAAACTGTACTCTATAAACTACTACTATACTAGGAGTCGGCGCCGACGGACGGAGTGGCGGCGAAGACTAATTCGCTACCATTTGAAAATCGACTTTATTGACTTCAGCATGTGATTGAAAGTGGTATAATAAAAAAAAAGAACTCTCGCGTCGGCAAGCGCGATCGAGCGGCGCTCGGTGAAGCTTCAGCTAAAGAAACTAGTCGATTTTCAAATGATAGCTCATTAGTCTCTTCGCCGCCACTCCGTCAGTCGGCGCTGACCCTAAATCAACAAAATTGTAGTATATGAGTACCTTGGTGACCGAATGATAGGTTTAAATTTTTTTACATGTAATGAGAATAATGAGGTGTGTGTGATATAAGAGTATACA
This sequence comes from Synanthedon formicaeformis, assembly GCA_945859745.1. NCBI lineage: Eukaryota > Metazoa > Arthropoda > Insecta > Lepidoptera > Sesiidae > Synanthedon > Synanthedon formicaeformis. The sequence continues at coordinate 809,571 of OX243960.1, read as the reverse complement.
AATATGTACAAATAAATTTTCACCTGCAAAATCTTCCCCTTCCTTATCCAGCCCTTGATAAACTTGGGATCTAATTCGCAACAAATCTCACAGTCCTTAAGGCCCAGGTCGAAAGCGGCCAACTTTGTATAGCATGCGGCACGATTCGAATATAGCTTAGGGTCGTCGGGGTTGCGCTTTATAGCTTCCGTGTAGTGCTTCATTGCTGTGCTATAATCGCCTAAAAACATACATCATTACCATTTTAATTAACCCTTGGTTTTGTAGGAGTCATTTTTTTATGTTAAGAGTGCATATAAAGCAAACAAAATTTGTAATTTCTCCCGCGTGGCCCCTTGGACATGACAGTGACAAAAAATATGTAGAACTACGCACAACATGCGACGGAAGATCGCTCAATAAAAATGTTATAAGTGCCAAAAGTATTCAATTCAAATTCAATTTAATTCAAAATATTTTATTTCAAAATTGGAACATAAAATTTCTCTTTTTGAATGTCTGAAACTACATGCAAGCTTCGGAATGTGTTAGCGCTGGATGGAAGAAGAAACTGCAAAGAAACTCCCAACAACATTTCCTAAATTTTTGTATTTTTTTTAATATTGCTTACAAGCATATATTGTATATTAAATAAATAATTATTCGTAAACTACAACGTCAAATGAAATATTGTTACACACAGCCTTGGATAATATTATGTGAAGTGAAATTACTGATACACTTTTAGCTTTGTAATGTGTGTCATTTTGAAAACAAAACTAAAACAGATGGAAATGAGAGTTAAGTTGGTGATTTTTTTCTATAGAGAGAACTTCATTATACTTATTATGTTTTCTTTCCGAGTCTTCACATTCATTTATAATGTATTTATCATTTTGAAAAAGTTTTTAAATTGGACTTTGTTTACTTAGATAAATTTCAAATCTAGGATTGGCTATTTCTCTTTATACCCACTCTTAAGGTCGACAGACAGGTTGACGGTCCACTTGATGGATGGTAGGTGGCTACCGTCGCCTATAACACAAGCAACGCCATAAGTGCTACAAGTGCACCTCCCACCATAGAATAGTTAAAGATAAGGGATAAGGGAGGGATGGGGATAATGAGCTTGAGCATCACTTACTCACTCACTGAAACAAAATAGCACATATGCTGTTATTCCACGGTGGTATTCTGTAAGGTGGTGGTTACTGCCGCCAGACGGGCTGCCCAAAATGTCTGAGAAACGCAATGTCACTAAGATACGGAAGAACAGGGAAGGGCATAGTCTGCTCACCTCTCTTAAAGTAATCGTTTCCGAGTTCCTTCTCCTGTTCAGCCTTGACGGGGTCCACGTAAGCCTTCTTCTCCTCCTCCACAATCTTCTTCTCCACTTGGCTCAGCAGTGTCTTGATCTCGGGTGTGCGGTGCTCCGACATCGATTTCTCATAGTACGTCTTCGCCAATTTCCACTGCTCCATCTTCTTGTATGCGTTGCCTGATCAATTTGTATACGGAATTTCTTTTAATTATTACAAACTATAGTGCGTTTCATAATTTGAACGAGTAATTTGACATTTCCTGGGTTAACATACAAAAATAGTGATGTCACCTAATCAAACTTAATACAAAACTTAAAACTGTAATCAATGCTTTATTTGTAGAACATTAATTAGTTTAGAATTAATATTAATTATTATTCAGTTGTTTGATTTATATTTTTTTCAAAGTCCATTCTATAAGTCACAATTCTTTTCGATTATTATATTTTTATGATGTCACCTATGAATATTTTCATGGTGACATAAAATTATCACAAAATAATAGCTATGGAATGCATTATTTATATGTACTATTTTTTATTTATTTGACTTCACATATAAATTGTGAATTGTTTTTGTATTCGTTCCAAATCGACTTGGCTGCTTTAAATGAAATTCAAACCTTAAAATAACAATCATATGAATGTTAAATCAATAAAACAAGATCAAAAATAATTTTACCATAAAATATCATAACTATTTAAGTAAAACCGATTATAGTACAGCACTACGAAAACAACGCTGGTAACATTATTTTTAAATTTGACATTAGAACCTGTCAAACTACTCGTTTGGGGGGGAAAAAAAGTTCCCCCCAAACAAGGAAAAAAAATTTTGGGAAAAAAAAGTATTTTCGAGTTTTTGAGTAATACACAAACCAACACAACATTTTTAAATATACCCACAACTTCCTATGCACTGTAATTCGTTTTTTTGAAAATCCCACAGGAACCTAACATTTTTTCAGGATAAAAGTATTTAATGTTACGATGACATGCTTTGGATTTTTATTTAAATGTTCCTTCGGGAACAGCACTTTTTTCTGGTTAAAAGGTGCTCAATATCCTTTTCAGTACAATTTGTATGCAATTTTCATGATTATGAAAATTGGTTCGGTTAAGATGTAAAAAGGTAACATACAGAATGACTTACTTTTTGTGTTGACAGGGCAACCGCTGGATCAATTCTAATGATTTTTTTTAGATTTTGTTAAGTTGGTTGGGTTAATAAATGTATTTTTTTAGGTTCAGACAGAACAAAGTCTGCTCCACTAGTCTAGATCTTTAAAAAAAAAACTGACCAATATGTACTCACCAATCCTAGTAAAAGCCTTGGCAATTAGTTTAAAGTCGGCTCTGTTCTCTCTGCCTACATCAATGGCCTTTTCGCATTCTTTGATGCATTTCTCATATTCCTTCTGTTCAAAATACACTGCGGCCATGTTTGTATAGAAAGTTATATCGGCGGGGTCATGTTCTATGGCTTTTTTGTAATGTTGAATCGCACTATCAAATTCCTTCCTCTTGTAGGCGTCATTTCCTAGATCCTTTTCTTCTAATGCCAACCTCCTGTGTTCCGGTAAGTCAGCTCGACTGGGCTTGGGCGGTTCCTCCTTCTTGGGTTCAGGCTTCTTTTCGGGTGCCGGTGGATCCACATTCATGAAATCTTCAAAACCGTACAACATACTGAAGGCTTTCACGACACGTCTATCTGATAATTTACTCTCATCATATTGATTTGCAGCAAGATTCTAAAATTAAATTATGAAATATGAAATACTGAAATGAAGATGTAAGGGTACAGTCTCCTATAACACAAGGTGTTGCAAGTGCCAAGTGCACTGACCATAATATTAAAGACTAGCTGTAGCACGCGACTTCGTCTCTATAAAATATAGGCTATGTTACTCGCTGATAATATAGCTTCCCAACAGTAAAAGAATTTTTCAAATGGTTCCAAACAACAAAACAATCAAATCTTTCCTCTTTACAATATTAGTCTTCTAATACAATATTAGTAAATTCTTTACAATAAGGGAAAAAGGAAGGGGTAGGGAATTGGGCTCTGGCATCCTTTACTCGGTCACCAAAACACAACAGCACATGTACTGTTATTTCATCGTGTTAGTCTTCTGTAAGTCTTTGCCAATACATGTGTCCAACCTAGTTCAGGAGTTTATCTTTACCTATTTTAAAAAATTGCATTTGTATTTAAATTTTATTCAATGTATTCAATTAGAATGATGAAGACATGATTGTGTTTAGTACAAACTAGCTGCTGCCCGCGACTTCGCCCGCGTAACTTAATAAATTATATACTAAAACCTTCCTCAAGAACCACTCTATCCATTTGTGAAAACAGCATGAAAATAGGTGCAATAGTTTTTGAGGTTATCGCGAACAGACAGACAGACGCAATGGAGGATGTTGTTTTATAATATGTAGTAAAGATTATTATTATTACTTGTAATGGTTGAATGAGCGTCTAATAGACATGAGTCTAAAAGTCTAAATTTCTACCAAACCAAAACTATCAATTGTAAGGCAGACTATTATAAGGTTATACAGTGTGATCTCAGGGACCTTTCTGCCTCATTACAATATATGCTATTGCACAAATTGTTGCAAAGATCTGTCTGCATAATCAACCTAAAAACTTTTTATACTATTCATAACTACTAAATCAGTACATACTAATAAATAGGTCTACAGACTTATACTAGACCAGCTGGTACCCCCGACTCCGTCCGCGTTCTCTATAGCCTATATAGTCTTCCTCGATAAATGGACTACCCAACACAAAAAGAATTTTTCAATTCGAATCAGTAGATTAGCGCATACAACCAAACAAATTCTTCAGCTTTATAATATTACAGAACTATTATTAATATACAGATTAATAATAGTTCTGTAAAAAACCTAGTAAAGTAATGGAAGTGGAAGTAATGAAGTAATTTCAGAAAATAATAAAAGTATTTAACAAATACCTTTATAGTTTCTACATATTCAGGGTCCTTCAGCCATTCTCTTGTTTCAGGATTTGCTTGCAATTTTGAAATGAGATCGTTCGCCTTTTTTCTAGCAGCCTCGACATGTTGCGTTGTTTCGGCCAAACTTGCGGCCAACTGTTGGTTCTGTGGATCTAATTCTAGACCTTTCTTGTATGCCTCTTGAGCTTCAAGTATTTTTCCTAAAAATTCCAGAGCACTTCCTTTTCTGGAATAACCCTTGCTCCATGTTGGATTTAGTTCTATCGTCTTCTCCGCGTCTTCTAAAGCTTGATGGAACTCACTAGCTTTCGCGTATGCGGCTGAACGATTGCTGTACAAAACGTGGTTTTTTGGATCCAAAGCTATCGCTTCTGTATAGTGCTTTATAGCCTCCGAGTATTGACCGGAAGCTAACGCTATATTACCCTTCTCCTTTAACTGATTCACCTAGAAAATTGGTTGTTTCAATTTATAACAGCAAGTAAAACTTTAAAAAGAGAACCGTCCAATAATAACCTCTTATGTCTTACCTGTTCCATGTTCCTTTTTAATTCTATTCTTTCTGTAATGCGTAATATAAAGAGTCACACTGTGAAAAAAACAGCCGCTTACAAAATTTCCGAAATTCTGAACAAAAAATGCAATAGCAATGCCGACAACAACTAACAGAATGACATTTAATTATTCTTTCTTTCCTTCCCTTTCGTTCGAGGATTCGAGAAAATTCTCGGTTCTCGCTAACGTAGAGTACTTTTGCATCTTGACATATATAAAGTTACTCTATGGTTTCCATGAGATGAGAATATGAGAAGGCTCTGTGTCTCAGTTTCTAGGGTTTTCATTTTAAAAATCTGAATAAACGTTTAGTGTATACATTATATTGTTAATGGCAGCCATTACACGTTCAATCTGGATCGCGATCAATGATCTTGATCGAGATAAACTGTGTAATGTGTTGGATTGGCTGCCATTACACAGTCAATCTCGATCAAGATCATTGATCACGATCCAGATTGAACGTGTAATGGCTGCCAATATAAAACACGTGAGAGCATAAAGAATTGATATGGTAAATAAAAATAAAATGCTACTAAACTAAACGCCATGCGCCAATGCTATTAAGGTGCCTCCTATTTAATGGTGGTCGATGGACACTTTCTAATCTATGATCTATTCTTTTTCTATTGATCAAAAACGTAAACAAATATAGCGTCGCCATGGTCACTGGACTGTTTTTAAAGATGGAATTTGTACATTAGGCATTATCAGAGAGTTGACTCAGTGATTAACTCATTTAGAATTTGTTCGCATTGTTTGTTTAGTTCTATATCGTGAATTGTTTGTTTACCTTTTTGATCAATGAAAAAAGAATACAATATAAATTCTAATGTATCTAATCTTGGTCCTCCTCCTCACTTCAATTTTGACAATAGTGTTAAACAATTAACCTCAAAATGCAGGGAACCTTTGCTCGATAAAACAAAGTATGCATCATCTGCAAATGTCACAATGCATTTTAGGCCTGCAGATCCCGAATCTGTAGAAAAAATAATAAAATCTCTTAGCATCAATAAAGCACCTGGAGTGGACAGAATTAGGGCTATTGATATAAAAATATTATGTAATACAATAAAATTAGTTATTTCTAACTTCATAAACGCAAGCGTATTTGTAGGCGCTTACCCTTCTTTATTGAAAACAGGTATCGTAAGACCTATCTATAAAAAGGGGAATAAGGAGGATTATGATAATTATAGACCTATAACTATTTTGCCAATTATTGATAAAATAGTTGAGAAATATATAAATACGCAAATACAACAATTTTATGGCAAAAAAGCATACTAACGGGCAACCAGTTTGGCTTTCAACCTAATAAGAACACCACTCAACTATTATCTTTGTTTACTGACAGTGTATACCAACATTTAAATAATAAAGAGCATATTATAGTAGTTTTCATTGATTATAGTAAAGCATTTGATACACTCAGACATGACAAACTTTTACAAAGTCTAGAGGACTGTGGTATTAGAGGTAAAGTACTAACTTGGTGTGCTGACTACTTAAAAGATCGAGAATATTATGTTAGGGTCGGTAATGTAAACAGTTTCTCCGTAAATGCAACGGAAGGTACTGCACAAGGCTCGGTATTGGGACCGTTACACTATATTACATATGTAAATAGTCTTTCTAATAGTATAAAACGCTGTGAAATATACCAATTTGCGGATGACACATGTCTGCTAGCCGCAGCAAGTAATATAGAAGTGGCTATCAAAGAACTTCAAGATGATTACGATATACTCGCTAAATGGTCGCATGACATGGGATTGGTACTAAATGCTAATAAAACGAAAGTTATGTATATTAGCACTAGCCAAAATAGATCTATGTTTGAACCTAAACTTATAGCTCACAACCACCAATGTATACATTTAAACAGCAAAAAAAATCTAACATCATGTGAATGCAAGACTATTGAGGTTGTAAATAAACATACGTATCTTGGACTAGTCATAGATAATAGACTTAACTGGTTAGAACACATTAATCACGTATGTGATAAACTGAGAGCAATACTAAGTAAATTCTCTGTAATAAAAAACAAAACACCTTACAAACTACTGTTATTGCTTTACAAAACTTTAGCAGAACCAATAATATGTTATGGGCTATCTAGTTACGGAAGAACTTTTAAAAGCCACTTGGACAAAATTTTCTCACTTCAATTGCGTATTTTAAAAGAAATATTTCCTAAAAACTTAAAAGAAAACTGTGAAAAAGATTATCGCAAATTATTCGTACTGTGTAAAATTCTACCTATAGAAGAAAAAATAAAACTTATATTATTAAAAGAACAATATTTTAATGAAAATTTAAAAACTCAAAAAATAACCTTTTCAAAAAGATTATTTGATGAATCAAAATTTAATTTACCCGACTATAACAACCTTCACGGAAAAAGACGTCTGGCTTATGTAATCCCGAATCTAATTAACCAACTACCTAAAACATTAAAAAGCGAAATAACACCCAAAAACATGACATATAAGCTAAAACAATACTTTTTACAATTAACTGCAGATAAATATAATTTTTAACAACAATAAATGTACATTATTCATAAATAAAAAATAAAAAAGTTATAATCATTGGAATTCTAAAATGCTAAAGTGGGTAATTCTAAAGAATAGAAAGTGTTCGTGAGCGTCAACAAAAGGTTTAATCATGGGTAATCGAAATGAATTATAATAAATGTCTGTATAAATGTATATATTTTAATATTATCTATATGTATGTATATATTGATATAAATTATTTGATATTAATGATTATGTAAACTGAACATGGTGTGCGGTGAAACTCTAAAGAGTTTATGTTTACACCAATGTTAATTTAAAATGTAAACATTACTGTATTAATAAATAGATAAATAAAAAAAAAAAAAAAAAATTCTCCATGCAAGCCTCCATCCAAGCATACTTGTGAACGTAGAGGGGCTATTAGGTATTATTATTAGGTATTACCTACTTTCTTGGAATTATACCTTAAAGGGCCCTATAGACATCACAATCTGTCGGGACCAACAGGTTGTTACAACCGATCGGCGCTCTCCAATAGACACACCAACAAAATTCTCCAACTGCCAGTTTCTACCTACAGCGAACAGGAACGGACACATGTGTACACCATGCCCAAGACACTATCAAGACGGAAAAAGGTTGCAATTGCAGTTAAATATAAAAATACTTATTTTTATGTCTTTATAAAAATACAGACATAAATATACCAAAAATTTGCGTGATACAAAATGATGAAAGTGATCCAACCGAATAAACAGAATATTTATAGCCGCAACACACGTTCGCATTTGGTTCGACCGGACTAGCGCTCCGAACCAAATCCGAACGTGTGTAGAGCTACCGCCGGACATAATTATTATTAATCAAGTCCGCCGCGGTCCGCTCGTTTTCACATCGGATTTGGTTCGCTCCGAACCAAATCCGAAAGTGTGTAGGCTTGTCCGGCGGATCTAGTCCGGGAGCCAGTGACACTATTTTTTGTTAGCAGGAGTTTGTTGTTCGACAATAGAGGTGGCATGAAGTGTTTTTTTTTTTCATAATGGCCTGCCAATAAACAATATGTAAAGTTTCAGCTTTGCACATTTTTGACATTCACTCGCTTGTTTCATTTTTGACATTTAAACTTAATTGACATTTATGTTAAATGTTGTTGCCACTTGTTGTCCTGCGATTGAGATGGTAGGAGTTTATTTTGTTGATAGGCTATATTATCACGACAAATAAAAAAAACAGGCTTGGGCAAATATAGTAACCAAAAGTGTCGCTGGCTCCCGGACGATGCTGGTGTTATCCCTACCACCATAACTTTGAGTCCGGTCCGAACGTGTGTAGCGACAACGGATTTGTCTGGCGGATATGGTCCGCCGGACTAAATCCGAGCGTGTGTTACGGCTATTATATTCAAATAAAATCTTAAACCACAGACAAAAGTCACGAATGAACAAAACTTACATAGAAAACCACGCTTCGGTTGTCCAACTACGCTATAGACACTACAATAAGTTGGCTGTCGGGTGTAGTTGGATGTTCGCCCCAACCAAAGAGGTATAATATCTCTATGGCCCCAACCAACTGTTGTCTTTCCTGTTGGCCACGGTAGATAATAGTAGTAATAATACTCCACATAGTTGGAACACTTATTTATTTGTTATTTGTACAGATACATATCTATTTGTTACAAAAATATCGACTAGGTAAATCAATCGTCCTCACGCTATGACGACCCAGCGCGGAATGGCCGTCGCTCCCGCTCGTTGGTATTACCATTATCAATTCTTTTTCGAACAAGTATTCTTTTTCAATTCTCTGCTCATTTAATTTTCTAACACAACCGAAAATGTTGGAGATTAATAATAATTATGTTGGCCAACATGTCTATAGACAAGGCAATTTATCGGCGTCGGCTGTTGGTTGGCCAACAAATTGTGATGTCTATGCTTGTAAAGCTGGACATTGACAATATAAAAAAATCGATGTTCATTAACATTAGACACAGGACACTATATACTGAGTTGTTTATAATTCGAAATCGAATCCAGCGTTTGAGTCGATATAATAACCTCCGTAAAAAAGTGCTATAAAACTGCTTCAGAGCTGGAAAAAATTGCTCCACCATTATCATTTAAAAACAATCAATTATTTATTAATTAAATGTAATTAATCGATTTGTCATCAGATGGCAGCATCTGCCAGTGCTGCCAATTTTCTACGAAGTAATATCACAGCATAATGAAATAACACAGAAAAACCTAGATAATTTAGGTTTTATTCAACATAAAAATTGTACATAATAATAAAACAGATAAGCAGCGGAGATCTAAAATCGTAATTACTATATCTAATGAAAATCTGAAAATAAAACCAGATAGAGTAGTTGAATTCTATAATGTTTCTGGCTGGTTTTTAAGACAGGAAAATTTGAAATTTGAATCAGTTTTAAAAATGTGAAAAGACGAATATAATAGAATTTTATGTCAGTCGTGTGAAAAAGAATGTAATATGTTATGTTTTATATGTTTTATGTGATAACTAAATTTAATAATATAAAGAGTTGGGAAAAATAAACAAGATGTGCACATACAAGAATAAAATGTTTTATTAAAGAATATAAATGGATCCCATAGAAGTTAGAAGACAAGCCACGAATTCACCACACCAACAAAACGGACTGTGCATTGTGGATGGCTGTTTGAGAGCTTATTGATATTTATGGTAGCGGGGTGTGATTTCCCGCAATTACAAAGTGATTCATTCACGGCGCGGTTTGGCCACCAGACGACTCAGTAACATGGACACTAATGATGGCGAATCTTCGAGCAGCGGACCTATGACCATTTTGAACAGTGTTAACTATAGCGGCGCTTGCTGCTGTTGGTCAGTAATCTGTGCTATATCTGGAGAAATCATATAGACTTATTCTTCAGGGCCCACCCAATATTCGATGGTTTGGCTTGACAGTTTATAACCCATAGTTTGATAAATGCTGCATCAGTGGCGTAGTTAACAAATCCTTTTTTTAAATCCTTAACTTAATTCTTGAAGGTTTACTTTTGGGGGTTTAAAAATGGCAATAATGCCATTGTATTAGTCCACTTCTTTTTAGTCTGTTACTTTATTGAAGGTGTCGGATTCATTCTATCTTCTCAATATATCCTTGGGACCTGTCAATATGATTCAATAATAAAATTTATTTATTCGCATACACAAACACTATAGGTAATTGAAATTATTTCCAAACACAAAAAATGTGTTAAGTTTACTTGACTTTTTTTTATTATGCCAATATTTCCTTTGGCACAAACTCGCTTTAAAACGAAATTCAAACTTTACAATAAAAACGGGACAAATAAAAAATAAATTAAAATAGAAAAAAAAAACTGTCAAATATTATAACTATTCAAATAAAGCCTTGGTACAGCACTACCAAAAAAACATCGGTAAAATTATTTTAAAAATTGACCTTAGGAGTGTACCCTGCCGCTACTTACTACCCACTAGAATAGAATTCAGAATCAATTCAGTTTAGAAAAATAGGGAGAAGGTAGTCTGCTCACCTCTCTTAAAGTAATCATTTCTGATTTCCTTCCCCTTCAGCCTTGACGGAGTCCACGTAAGCCTTTTCCTCCTCCACAATCTTTTTCTCCACTTCGCTCAGCAACGTCTTGATCTCGGGTGTGCGGTGCTCCGACATCGATTTCTCATAGTATGTCTTCGCCATTTTCCACTGCTTCATCTTCTTGTAAGCGTTACCTGATCATTTCGTATAGGGAATTACATTTAACTATTACAAACTAGCGACCCGCTCCCTGCTTCGCCCGGCGTGAAAATTTTAAATATACGAACATTCTCCGATTATCCTTTCCATATGTGAAAACTGGTCTACCCTGTCTCAAGCTTTTGAAACATATAGTATAAATCAACTTAACATTTTCATATATACAGACATATAACTGTCTTATATGTATAGTCTTTGATACAGACTAGCTAGTGCCCCCAACTACGTATTTCGTACTGAATTTCGTTTTTCCATTTTTCCAGGATAAAAAGTAACATCATACATCGGTGAAAACCGCATTTAAATCGGTTAAGCCCTTTCTAAGATTAGCGTGCGCAAACGCACAGATACACAAAAAATTCTAAAAACAATTTTTTGACCTCATTTGACAAGTTTAATGTACAAATTGCTTTTTTTAATATTTAATATAGACACGACCCATTAAATATGTTATTATTTTAAGTACCTATACATTAGTTATTTTTTATTTTTATTTACTTATTAGACTTTATTTGCCCACTTTTTTAAAATAGTTATACATTATATTATAGGTAAGGTAGGTAACAATTAAACTGCAATTGGGTTAAACCATGGTTAAACGTATTTTTTTAGGTTTGGAGAGAGCAAGTCTGCTCCTCTAGTCCAGTCTTTACATACTGACAAATCTGTACTCACCAATCCTAGTAAAAGCCTTGGCAATTAGCTTAAAGTCGGCTCTGTTCTCTCTGCCTACATGAATAGCCTTTTCGCATTCTTTAATGCATTTCTCGTATTCTTTCTGTTCAAAATACACTGCGGCCATGTTTGTATAAAAAATTATATTGGCAGGGTCATGTGCTATGGCTTTTTTGTAATGTTGAATGGCATTATCAAAGTCCTTCCTCTTGTAGGCGTCATTTCCTAGATCTTTTTCTTCCAATGCCCATCTGAGTTGCGGTATGTGCAACCGTTCCAAACCAAACAACATGGGTATGGCTTGAATGACACGTATATCTGGCTCATCAAATGGATTTACAATAAGTTTCTGAAATTATAAATGTTGTGGTTACCTAGAAGTCCAATGTAAATCACCAAGAAACTTTCCTACATTAATGTTAGGAAAATATATTATTATAGTGTGTACTTAATTAATAATAGTATTTTTTTAAACTCCTTATTTCCGCATTTCCACTTGGTCCACTTTATGGTAGGTGGCTACAGTCGCCTATAACATAAGGCGCTGCAAGTGCACTTGCTGAACATAGTATTAAAGATAAAACGATAAGCCATTATCTTACTCTCGCCAAACACAACAGCACATAATTATATTGTTCTCGTCTTTTGTAAGGGGGGTGATTATTGCTACCCAGAAGATTATTGTAAAATTACAATACATTGTACACTGCATTATTGCAAAATACAGTGTACCCTTCCTATACATATTATGTCCAACCTAGTTCAGGAGTTAGGGTAACAAAATTGCATTTGTATTTAAATTGTATTCAATGTATGTGTTGAGTACAAATAAATATTATTATTTTTATTATTATTGAGTAAATTTCTACCAAACTAAAACTAAAAATGACAGACTATTATAAGGTGTTTGGTGTGATCTCAGTAATACGCTCAGTAAGCAATGTAAGCAAAGTTTCAAAGCCAAAAATTATCCTCATCAAATTCTCAACAAAATATGTTCTATATATTATTTTGATTACCTTGACGGTTTTCAAGTTATAGCTAGTTTTCCAACTATGAAAATTTGTTTGAAAACTGGCTGTAGCTTGAAAACCGTCAAGATAATCGAAAAGTGTATGGAACATATTTTGTTAAGAATTTAATGGGGATAATTTTTGCCTTTGACACTTTTTTTGTATCTATTAGTTTTCGCAAAATACTTAAAAAACCGTTGACGGGGACAAACTTTGCGATGTAGGGGGATGAAGCGGCAAGTGGAAAGGGGGGGGGGAGTTGTGGATCTTGGTCAGCAGATCCAAAGGTATAACCCACATAAGATACAAAACTATTAATTTGTTTATCTGAAAACACAGCATGACCATACTACAGGGACCTTTTACTGTCTGCATAATCACCCGAAAACTTTCAATATAATTTTTAACTATTGAATCAGTACGTAACTAATAAATAGGTCCACAGATTTATAGGTACTGGATTGATAATACTTTTGTAAAAAAACTAGTACTACCCAAGTAATGGAAAATTATCAGAAAATAATGAAAGTATTCAATAAATACCTTTACACCTTCTACATATACAGGGTCCTTTAGCCATTCCCTTGTTTCAGGATTTGCTTGAACTTTTGAAAAGAGATTGTTCATCCTCTTAACAGTTTCGATATATTGCCTTACATCGGCCAAAGTTGCGGCCAACTGTTGGTTCTGTGGATCTAATTCTAGACCTTTCTTGTATGCCTCTTGAGCTTCGAGTGTTTTTCCCAAAGAACCCAGAGCTCTTCCTTTTCTAGAATACCCCTTGCTCCATGTTGGATTTAGTTCTATCGTCTTCTCCGCGTCTTCTAAAGCTTGATAGAAATCACGAGCTTTCGCGTATGCGGCTGAACGATTGCTATACAAAACGTGGTTTTTTGGATCTAAAGCGATCGCTTCGGTATAGTGCTTTATAGCCTCTGAGTATTGACCGAAAGCTAACGCTATATAACCCTTCTCCTGTAACTGATTCACCTAGAAAATTAGTTGTTTTAATTTAGATCAGCAAAGTAAAACTTTAAAAAGAGAACCGTCCAATAATGACCTCTATCTCTTACCTGTTCCATGTTTCTTTTTAATTGTTGACTTCTACTTCTCTTTGTAATGCGTAATATAAATAGGTACACTAAAACAAAGATAGCCGCTTACAAAATTTCTGAAATTTTGAATAAAAAATGCAATGTCAATGCGAACAATAACAGAATGAGATTTAGATTACTTTCCTTCCCTTTACGAATACGTACGTAACGACTATGCCTAGGGATTCCCCGGTCATAGAATAAGCCATAGAGAATAGAGGTAAGGAGGCCCAACTCTATACATGAAAAAGTGTCCGTCGAATAAGCCCAATTAGGCAGCGCTGTTTTAGCATTGGCGTTTGACGCACTAGTGGCATTTTATTTACGGTTATTTCATGAACTACTCAACCAACCAATCATATCCAACACCAATGCGCTACACTAGCGCCATTCTGGTCAATTTGAAAACCACTATTTAATCTTGGCTTTTAGTTTGCCACTTTTCAGTTTAACACCCATGTAAGTTGGTCCTCCTTTACCTCTACCCTCCATAGAGTAAGCATAGGCATAGAAACATTATGGATTTTCGGAACGGTAGGGGATTTAATGTGTTGTCAGATTCCATATCGAAAAACTGGAAAAAAAGTCACGTCCGCGACTTAAATCTGAAGTAGTCTTCATTCAATATAATCATCGATGTATATGGATTGGCCTTATCAAACAAAAAATCACTCCCTCAAAAGCAATCTAATTCGCAAAATCATATTGGTTTTTGTAGGTACGGACGATCTAGTGACTCGTTGGAGGGTCGACGGGATTAATGAAATTAGTAGAGTCGGTTGCTAACTACAGTAATTTAATGCTTTTGGTTGCTACTTATTAAATTTTGAAAAATAGTATATTTATATAATACTGTTATAAATAAAATAAAACCCGTTATAACCATCAAAAACTTCATTTTTAATTTTCTATTAATTGTAAGTATTTAATTTTAATAAGTGTTTTCATTTTAGGAATGTGCAAAAAAGCGAAGTGGACGAATGGCGTCAAACTCGTATTTTTTTTTATTTTTTATTATGTTTTATTAATTTTCATAAGTAACACCTGGCCGCTCAGAAATTAACATTATACATATCTGCTTCCAATCCACGGATCCTTTGTTCTAGCCAATGTAGCAGTAGTTGACGGAGAGAAATGCGCCGAGTTGAATTTTGGTTGAATTGTTTACTGTCACTAGCCTCACTAGCGCCATCAATTTATCGTCTTTCGACGTCACTTTTAATACTCTCTATCCTCCTTGCTCCTTGCTACATATTTTCAACCATAGACCACAGATTATAATAATATTAATGATTATTGAGTATTTATTTGCTATGGGGCTTAACTCTGATTTCTTTTCTTCTTTGTTGGCTGTCATGTCACTTCTGAGTTCTGTCTGTATATCTATATTGAATGAATTGTATGAAACCGTGAAAGGACGCTAAAATCGTAATTAGTACATTTGACGAAAATCTGATAATAAAACCGACTGTGTATTGTGTTCAGATGGCTGTTTGAGAGCTTATTGATATTTATGGTGGCGGGGCGTGATTTCCCGCAATTACAGTGACTCATTCACGGCGCGGTTTGGCCACCAGACGAATCAGTAACTATGGACACTGATGATGGCGAATCTTCGAGCAGCGGCCCTATGTCCAGTTTGAACAGTCTCTTTTCATTTACTAGTCCTGCCGTTAAGAAGTTGTTGGGATGGAAACAGGTAAGTGCAGTTGAATGCACTGAGTAAATTGCAAAATAGCCCCATGCATAATGCAAGCAAATTATTAATCCTACACTACAAGAGTTCTTTGTTTTATCAATTACTAGCTGGTGCCCGCGACTTCGACCCCGTAACTTTGTAAATTATATACTAAATACCTTCCCTGAGAACCACTCTATCCATTGGTGAAAACAGCATGAAAATCAGTGCAGTAGTTTTTGAGTTTATCGCGAACAGACAGACAGACAAACGCGGCGGAGGACTTTGTTTTATAATATGTAGTGATTACATATTTCTTTAATAGTTGTATGATTAAACATATACTATTTTTAACATAAATAAATTAAATTTATAACATAGCAAGTGTAAAAAAATATACTTAGTATTGTTTTAGATTAGAAGGAATGTGTCATTTTTAATTTATTTTGTTAAGCAATTATATTATTATTAACTTCAAATTTTAGAATGAGTTGAATATTTATTTCAGTATTTTTTGTGGATATCTTGGATTTACTTGTAAATTCTTCAAAGGACCCATAAGATAATGAAATAAGAAAACTTTCTTATATTTCCATATCGTAAATTTAATCACTTCATTTTACATAGCTATATATATGTATAACTTCATATAAACATATTCATAAAAATTACTTTTAGTATAACCATCTCAATACAATTTCTAATCACACTTCTCAATATCTTAAAATCAACTGACTTACATTATTGTAGAAAACGCCTTCATTTATTTTTTCAAATAACCTTCTAAATTATATTTCTTAAATTTTACACCAGTGTTTAAAATTAAAATCCTAACAGTATTTCTATGAGGTCTCTCAACCTCAGAATAGCACTGTTATAAGACATTAATTTTTTGAATAAATAGAAAATGTTATAAAAAACAAATAAGTTAATATAAATTCATCATCATCTGGTTTATCATCATCGGCCTGTGTTTCTCCACTGTCGGATTATAGGCCTCTCCCAAGACTCGTTTTGAAAGAAAGAAAGTAGAAAGAATAGGTCTTTATTGAGCTCAAAACACAAATAGCACATACAATACAAGTTTAATGAGAACAATCTAATCACATCGGCAACAGTACCATACTTGCCAGTGCATGCACCAGTGCCTCAACCCAAATAGGCATCCAACTCAGCATGTGCTGTGTGTGCTACAAGCCACACACAATGCTGTTCTTCCGCTGGGGACCTCATTGTTGGCTTCATGGACACCCGCCCAAGTCCATCATTTATTGTGTCCATGCATTTCACATACAGCCACTTCCTGCAATACCTTTCAGGTTGTCTTTCACTTGGTTACAGGGTATTGCATGCCGCATTTACCAATACTATTCCTATTGCCAAATATTGTTATGCTCGACAGTGCACTTGCAGCATCTGTGGTGTTGCTTGTTTTATAGGCAACTGAAGCTACCTACCATCAAGCGGACCGTCAGACTGTCTGACTATCATAACATAAAAAATGAAACTTATAGGTGCTTATTAAAAAAATTAAATTCCAGGGCGACGAGGAAGAAAAATGGGCAGAAAAGGCAGTAGATAGCCTAGTAAAAAAATTAAAAAAAAGAAAAGGGGCTATAGAGGAGTTAGAGAGAGCTCTTTCGTGTCCTGGAACTCCTTCAAAATGTGTCACAATACCTCGATCATTAGATGGAAGATTACAGGTAACATATTAATTACTTAATGTTAGAAATAGCCCTTATTCCTTTGATCATTTGACCTTACAGAAGCATGTGTGCTGTTGTGTTTCAGTGAGTGAGTAAGGGATGAAAAATTGCATCTCGTGACTATTTACGATATTTTATTCTGATCGTTTTTCAAAAGTACTTTAACAATGTTTTTTCACAAGCTCAGTTTCAGTTAAGTCTGTAATACATAATTATATTGAAGATCATAATATAAAGGCAAAAAGAGATCAAGCTAACAGGAGACTTAGGGCAGATAGGCCCTGAGTCTGTTATAATGGCAATAATGCTGATAGGCAGGCAGTCCTCACTAAGCTTGGAGAATAAACTTCTCATCTTCAAAAGTGTCATTCAACCTGTGTGCAACTCTGGGGATCTTCAAAATAACATCTTAAAAGTCATCTTCAGTGCACTTTAAATTTCAAATTTAAAGAGGGAACTGAATATTAAACATTTTCTGAATGAAGAACTAAAGATTTTGTAATCATAAAGAATCTGCAATCTATTTATTTAACAATGTTGATAATTTCGTGTAATGAATAATCCAGAGACAAACATATTTTACACAGCGCAATAATTATGGTATTTAATTTATTTATATATTGTCATTGTCTCATTTTCAGGTTTCTCATCGCAAAGGCCTACCACATGTGATATATTGCCGAGTGTGGAGGTGGCCCGACCTTCAGAGCCACCACGAACTGAAACCGCTGGAAATATGTCAGTATCCGTTTAGCGCCAAACAGAAGGAGGTATGCATAAACCCGTACCATTACAAGAGGGTGGAGAGTCCGGTGCTGCCCCCGGTTTTAGTGCCAAGACATTCGGAGTTTGCTCCCGGACACTCACTTCTACCGTTCCAAAGGTCCACAGAGCCGGCCATGCCTCACAACGTCTCCTACTCGGGCTCCGGTTTCCCACCATCAGCCGGCTCGGAACTAGCCGAGACCCCACCACCGGCATACTCCCCACCCTCGGACGACACGGAGCCTCCGGGGGAAGTGGCACCGGTCTCGTACCAGGAACCCTTGTATTGGGCATCGGTCGCCTACTACGAGTTGAACTGCAGAGTCGGTGAAGTTTTCCATTGCAATTCTCATTCGGTGGTTGTGGACGGCTTCACGGATCCGTCGAACAACAGCGATCGTTTCTGCCTCGGACAGCTCAGCAATGTGAATAGAAATTCGACCATAGAGAACACCAGACGTCACATAGGCAAAGGGGTCCACTTGTACTATGTCGGTGGTGAGGTGTATGCAGAGTGTCTATCGGACGCTGCTATTTTCGTACAGAGCCGTAACTGCAACCATCACCATGGTTTTCATCCGTCGACCGTTTGCAAGATACCACCGGGTTGTTCCCTGAAAATATTCAATAACCGTGAGTTTGCTCAGCTGTTGTCGCAGAGTGTTAACCACGGTTTCGAAGCAGTCTACGAGTTGACCAAAATGTGCACGATAAGGATGTCCTTTGTGAAGGGTTGGGGTGCGGAGTACCACAGGCAGGATGTCACATCGACTCCGTGCTGGATAGAGATACACTTGAACGGTCCGTTGCAGTGGCTCGACAAAGTCCTCACTCAAATGGGATCACCTCACAATGCCATCTCGTCCGTGTCCTAGCTGTCCCGATGTATTCCAAACTCCCAATTTCCCCCACCGCGACAAGTGTTTGCATCTAATTCCGGTGTTGACTGTGTAAAAAAATAACATTTCTCCCATGCATTTATGTAAGAATTTCAGTTTGGCCACATTTGGAAGAGATTTCTTTTAGTTTCGCTTTCCGCATTTTGACTACTTATATAAAAGAAAAGAGATGATAAAAGACCTAGTAAATAGGTTTTTTTTTTTAATAATGCAGCTCAAAATAAGTGTCCAAGTTATTACTTATATAGTGTAAGGCGTCGGCGTCTTTAGATTATTAATTATAATTATTATATTATGTTTGTATGAATATAATTATTATACTCTTAATTGTAATATGACAAATTTAAAGATATTATTTGTGTACATAAAGCTTTTTATAGATACAAATATTTTAAGGACAGAAATTATGAAACTAAGTTGAAAAAAAATCATATGATTTATGGGTTTTTTTTTAGGATTTTGTGAAAGAAAATTTAGACCAATTGGGTGCTTCTCGCTAGATGCGTTATTGATTTTTGATCAGTGTATGATTCGATATAATAATTATTATAATTTTAATAAATGATAAAATAATTTTAATTGACAAAAAATATGAATTATCCAACTTCTGTTCAATGAAGACGCTAAAATATTTTACGATCTCGATATAAAATTAAGACAAATCACACTCACATTAAGTCGTATGAGATAAGTTCACGAAAACAATTTCAAGTTATTTTTCCAAAAAAAAAAATGGAAAGATTTTTTACAGCTAAAAGCTAAAATTTTTAAGCTACAATCATAAACTTGGCAACCTCTCTGGTGGCATTGGCTCTTTATAGTTTATTCTTATTATAAAATACTATTTTTAAATTCCTAGAGGGTACCTACCTTGAAAGGTAAGGTAAGGTAAACCCTCAAATCTTTCCATAATTCATGCAGTTCCCCACATGATAATGAAAAAAAGCCAATAAAGGCTGACTTTTCTTGTTACGTAACTGGGTGCCTAGAAAAGTAAGTTAAGGTAAACCTCAAATCTTTCCATGAAGGTCACGCCGCGCTTTGAGTCTCTCGCCGTCATTTTATTTCATTGTACCAAATACAGTCGTATTCAGGAGCACTTTAGGTTGAATTTTAATTGTTACTAAATTAGTCTCTTCGCTGCCACTCCGTCCGTCGTCGCTGACCCTAATTCATGTAGTTCCCCACATGATAATGAAAAAAAAAAGCCAATAAAGGCTTGATCTTTTCTGGTTACGTAACTACAATTTTATTGCTCTGTTTTTAATTTTCTTCATATTCAATTTTTTTTTTAAATCTATTGACGCAGAAAGAAAGATGTTAAATTCTTTTTAAAAATGTATATATTTTCTTACTGTAACTATAGTTTTTAATGATATATTTTCGATATTGGTGTTTTAGTCGATTATGGATTGTATATATTAATATTTTAGTGTTTTTTTTTTTTCGAATCGACTAAGTATGGAATGTTGCAGGATATGAGTAAATTTTTTTTTGTAAAGTTTGAATATTTGTCGCACGAAACCAAATCGGGGCACATGGCACAGAACAAAATAAAAAAATTGATCTCAAAATATTGATTTAAGATTCTTTAGTTCCTCAAAAAAAAAAAAGAGTGACTGTGGCGTGTCCCATCGCCTTATGAGTAGTGCAATTAATTAATTAATATACGAGCCAAGTATTTTCATATATGTACGTATTTAACAGATATTTTCAACATCCTTAAAATGTGTGCCATAAAGTTTAATTTACTAATTGATAACAATTCTTCTTTTTGAAAATATATATTTTATGGGTGATTTGGATCTCATTAACCGAAATATAAATAATGGTTAATGGTTAGCTTGAAAGTATTTACCGCTACTTTTTATATGAGTAGGTTCTTTTTTTTTGGGCTATGCATTTTTTTTTGAAAAATTCAGACGAAAATTGATATAGATTCTTCATAACCCATACTAACATTTGAAACGCTTGTTATAATAATTATGTTTAAATCTATAACATTTTTATAAAGTTTCCGTTAAATGGGATTATAGTAAGGAGACTAATTGTATATATAAGCCTTCTCCATATTTGTATAATTTTTGTAATTCTCCAGAATTGTGGGCAGAATCTACCCACTTCTAGCATACAGTGACTTTGAAATCATCAATCAATTAATGTCAATGTCATGTGATGATTGACACATTTGTCACATGTTGCATTTTCTCCAAATGTCACAACGTTCATGTGTCAATGGAATCGATCCCAATCGTGATTCAAATTTGACATGTGCTGTCACTGTCATGCACAAAATAATAAGGCTACGTTCGTTTACCTAATGGAGAAATCTGTAAGGAGGACAAATTTAATATAAATTGAAAAAAAAAAAGGTATGAAATTGGCGAAAATTGGCGACTAACGAAGTGATGTCCTCCTAAGTGGGAATATAGGATGAAACCACCAAATAAGATTGTTGTTGATAAGGTTTCATAACTGTTTTAGTAGTAAATGCCCACTAAACTAATTGAATTTCTATATTGCTATAAAATAAATATACGTATTTGTTTATTTTGTAACACTCAGTACTGAAATACAAAGTTATAAAGTGAAAAAAAATTTTACAATTTTTTTTAAATTTAATGCTTAATACAGTCGCAGAGAAGTAAAGACATAGAAACATTGTGTTGGTGTCTGTCTATATACTGATAAATTTTGCCCAAGTTTTTTTTTTGGTAATAAATCTTGAGGTGATATTTAATGCCTAAAAAAATGGATACTAAAAGTAATTTACTACAAATAAAATATTTTTTTTTTAGTTGTGTGAATTCGAATTTGTTTTTAAACAGTTTGGCCAATGAAAGATGATACTGAAAATGTCTAGAAAATTAAAAAAAAAAAAAAAAAACGTGTCAATATTACCTAATATTTTTGAGATGTTCAAAAATTAAAATAACTAAATATTTTTGGAAAATTTATAATGAAAGTAATACTTATCTAAATCAGTATTCAGTACTAACTTAGTGAAATCGGATGCTGTTTGTAAATACTTAAATGTGACTTTTGTTTCCTGCTGTCTTTGAATTTACTAATCATAGCTTTTACAAAAAAAATAGGTTTTATAGAAAAAAACATGCTTTTTATGTTATTTCTTAGTCTTTTCTAGAAAGCCTTCGCGTCGCTTTTCAATGTTGTGCTTTTCATTGAGTAAGGAGTTACTGAAGTTCACAGTTTTCGTGACCTTATTTTATGACGTTACCAACTAAAGTTTGTTTTTTAATCTCAGAGACAAAAATGACATTACATGTGACATGCATTACATACATTACATAGTATCATTAGTTGCAAACTTGACATTTGCATGTGTCATTTTTGTCTCTTGAGATTAAAAAACAGACTATATTAAAAAGATCTCAGTTACATGTTTCGTTGGCCACACTGTAGTTGTAATACCAATTTATGACCACTCGAGTTAACTTATTTGTAATATACATATATTATTAACAATGGATGTATTTTTGAAATGTTGCTTGCTTTTTAATTTCCTAGTGCCTTTACATAATTAAAAACAACGATATAGCTTGTAAAATTAATTACATACTTACCTATTACTAAATAATTTTATTTTTAATTGAATTGTACAATTATTGGTGGCATTTACAAGGTATTAATTTTAGATCGAGTGTATAGAAAAGAAAAAGAATAGAATTGTATAATTGTGTAGATTCAGTTTGAAAAATAATGATACCAAATAATGTATACCTTACCTTACATGCCATTATGAAAATTTTGATAAAGTATGTAACTTAAATAATGTTAAGTTACATGTAGGTATGTTAAAATTTAAAACAAATTTGCTTACCCAAATATGGGTAAATTCATAAATTGGTTAAGTTTTCGATAGAAAAGTATCGATTGTTTACGAGCGAGTTAACCACGTGGTTAGTTTTAATTAGGAATGACATAAAAATCTCATTATGGAGCGCAAAGAATATATGTGTAGTATTGAGAATATTTGTTTTTTTTTTGTCATATTATGTTTAATGATATCGTTGAGGAGATATTTTTTGAAAATCTGAAATACGTTTTTTTTTTTAAAAAATCATGGGAATGTCCTTGCATCACAAAGTGGAGTAACGTCCTGTTTCAAAGATTAGATAACATCCTATCTGTCTATATCTTTATAACTTAATAACAAGGTTCCATAAAAGAGGATGCCATGAAATTTATGAACTCTGGTAGGTACCCCCCTTTCAATAGATATATATATGTGTAATATATCTATTGGATAGCTGTTTTTCAGCCAAAAATAGCTATGTAACGGTATATTAAATACAGGTTAAGCTACTATTGGTATTACTATATCATATATTACTATATACTATTGGTATACTACTATGGTATTGCACGAAAGTGTATCATGGTGAAATATTATCAAATCAAATCGAAATCAAAATATTTATTCATCAATTAGGTTTCACCAATAAACTTTTATGACCGTCATAACAAAAATTTAAACTTACCAGGGTTTCGGTTTATGGTTATACTAGCCGGTGCCCGCGACTTCGTCCGCGTTAAAAAATAAAAAAAAAAGCAATATAACGTTTGACCACTTGTTGCTAGGCGTTATTTTATTTTTATTTTATTTTAGATGATGCCTCGGGAATAGTCCTTTTTTTTCTTGATGAAAGGTACTCTATGTCCTTTCTGGTGTCCCAGACAACGTGTATGCAAAATTCCATGGCATCTTCTTTCTTATGAGAATTTACATAATATATAATTATGAGCTTACGTATGTGAGATGTCATCCAGATAGTTTCTTGATTCTTATTTAGTTAATAATAATAATAATATATTTATTTATAATGCCACAAACATTGTACCAATGTAATTTTTTTATATTATATGAAACACAGAATCTTATATAAAATATTATAGTGCCTGTTTTTATAACAAATATGTCCACCAAATGCCTTTACGACAGGGCCTTATTACGTACCTATAAATTAAGAAAAGTCTAGTATTTATTTTCTGCATTTTAGTAATTATATAGCATTAGTGAAAGTCCACCCCCTTACAGAAGTCTAACACACTCGTAAGAGGGATGCCGGATCCCATTCCCCGCCTTGTTTCCCTATCCTTTATCCTGTCGCCTATAAAATTAACCCTCTAACCGCCTGAGTCGGATTTATCCGGCAATTATTTTCGTATCCATTTGGCCAGAGATATGGATATACATATGCGACAAATTCCTCTACTCGTATAATGTTAATTTTTTAAATCATTGTGTTGCTTTCTCGATAAAAAGTATGTGTGTGTGTGTGTGTCAGCTCCGATGCACGACTGGAGTTTACTCCTTACGAACGATAAATAAATAGTTTAATAAATATAATTAAAACATATTAATATAATATATTACATGTTTTATATTATATTAATATGTATTGGAAGCATATTGTAGCCTGTAACGCATAACGTGTGACATGATATTTGATTTCACTCCCATAAATTTTCATATCCCGGGCTTATATTGTATATACTAGCTGTTGCCCGCGACTTCGTCCGCGGTCCAGGTCTGTATAACCTATAGCCTTCCTCGATAAATGGACTATCCAACACAAAAAGATTTTTTCAATTCGAATCAGTAGTTCCTGAGATTAGCGCGTACAAACAATCACTTCAGCTTTATATATTGGTATAGATATGAAAATCGATTCTTAAAGAGTAAACTCCAAAAAAATTAAAAAAATTACAAGTCAGGCGCTAGGGGCACGACAACTCCTACAAAACCAAGCAGTTAAAGGGTTAATTTATAGGCAGCCGTAACCACCTAACGTTAAGTGGACAGTTAGCTTGTCTGCCGAACAATAAACGTTAAAAAATATATCTACTATACACGCTGTACTCAAATATTCATAAAACCATATTATTATTATTAATAATTTTCGCTTCAGTTGAATGTTGAAATGTTTTAAAAGCTGACTAATGTGCACTTAAATAAAACAAAAATGTATGTATGTGAAAATAAAATGAATAATTTTATACAATTAGTAATCATTTTAAAAAGAAAATCGTGTAAAAGGAAAACACGCGGAAAGTGTATTGAAAATTTTGCAAAGGAATTTTCGAAATAACCTAAACAAATAGGAATTTATTAACCTTAGTATTTGTTTTAGAATCTAGAAAAACAAATACAGTAATAAAATACCGTTGAAGTTAATGAAAATCAAAATTATGATGAGTCTAAATTACAGGTGCTATACTCAAATATTATGTAGATAGTAAGGGCGAAAGAAAATACACTATTTCTTTAAACAATAGTTTAATGATGATTTTTTTTTGTATTTCGAATAAGCAACTCTACGGCTTTTAGACAATCGTGGAACAATGTTGAATTACTTAGTTAAGTATTAAAAAAAGCAGGTTTAATGCCAGTTGTAAGATCGTTTTATATCGAATAATCGGCTCTTTGTACTTGTTGGGTTTTATTATTCAAGAATTTCTTACATTATTTTGGTTTTGTGTTGTTTTTGGATTTATTTGTTTCGAAGTTACGAAGTTCTATAAAGTCTAATATATACTTATAATAATTGTTTCTTCTGACTAACTAACAACGCCAAAACTAGCTACGAAAGCTGAAATTTCATACATAGGTTTATTTTATATAGTAAGAAGTAAGAATTCATTACGGAAGGATTTAAAAAAAATTCAACTCCATGCGTAGCCGGGGGCGGTTCGCTAGTCATGAATAATTTTCAAGAAAACATCCTAAATGCTATTCGCAAACACACAAACATTCATTCTATAGCTTCAACAGTCAAATAACCATTACAAAATAGATCAACGAATAGTTTTATCTGCATATATTTATTTGGTTTACATAGTTTTGTTTAAAACAGTGCTCTGTAGAGAGCAGGTCGAACTTTATTATTTATGTAATTAAAAATCTCTTTACAATTTATTAACAGGACAAAAAATCACAAACAAAAAAAAAGGTTTTATATTAGTTCAGAAGAGAAGGTTTTTTTTTTTGGTTTTTTTTTGTATATACGTACATTGAAATTAACACCAAAATAAATTATTTAACAAAAAAAAAACATATATTTCCAATTTATAATTATACTAGCTGTTACATACGGCTTCGTCCACGTTGAAAAAGAAAAAAAAGTAGCCTAATATACATACATAGATACAGAAAAAAATTCTAAAAATGGTCAATTTAGTTTCAGTATCACATATAGAGCCTATAAACAGGATATCTCTGAAAACAAAGTAACTTACTCCATGACCAACCCTTACAGATTTATTATTAGTAGTGATATTTACCTTAATAATTTATATTGTATGTGTATATACGTAAATATATACGATTGTATGATAAAATGCCCCTACCAAGTGCAAAGTGTCCGATTAAGAGATGACTTGTGTTGTCGTGTGATTGTATGTCAAATGTTGGTTTTTTTTTTGTAACAATTCGAAGGTGAATATTCCTGGAAGTTCACTTTCATGTCGTTAAGTTAGCTTTAAGTCTAGTTGCCATTGTTTGTGTAATTTTTACAATATATTTTCTCTGTTTAGTCGTAAATAAAATTTCATTTTATCGATATTTTGTTTCTTTTATAATCACACTCAACTTGGAATTTATTTTTTAAAAATTTGATTTTTTGACTGAAAGGTGCATAAGTACGCAGAAAAAACGCGAACAAGTTAATAAAATACATGCTGAAAGAGACGAGTCAATATTTCGCCTGATTAAAATATTTAAACCTTTTGGACAACGTTATAAATGGAAGGCCAGTGCATTGTTTAATTCCATAATTTTGTCTTAAATTACGCTTTTTTTTGGATGATGTGTGGTTTTTAAGTTCTCACGTGACTTAAAATTATTAAATTGTACTTAACAGTTTTTTTTTATGTAAAAGGTAGTCAGATAATCTGATGGTTTCACTATAAATAGGTGCCTATTGACACAAGCAACACAATAGATGCTGGAAGTACGCAGTCAACTATAGTAGGATTAAGCTTAAAAAGGAAAATTTGCTCTGGCATCCCTTACTCACTCGTCGAAATAAAATAGCACGCATGCTGTTATTTTACGATGATCTGTAAGAAAGTGGCTTCTGCCTCCAAGCGGACTGCCCAGTTCATGACTACGAAACTTAGTCAAACGATTGGAGGCGCCGGGTATTGATCCCGGTATCACATGCTAAGCAAGCGCTGTACCATCTGAGCTACGCCCCTAACAAACTTAGTGTGCGCTGCCATTACTAAATAATGTAAAATGACCCATTACGTCCAACGAAAAGTTGTGGCGTTACTCTTTTATATTATGGGTTAACCTTTCAGAAACTTCCCGAATTCCAAAATTTTACTTATGAGTCAGTGGTAACTTTACGAAAAGTGATATGACGAATACATTACCTATGTTTATTTATTGGCTCACAATACATCGCTTGCCAAACATGTACATTCGATGTAGGTAATGTATAGCGCGATATGATAGCAACGCTGAATACAAATTGGTACAAGTGTCATGGCCGCCGCTGCGTGCACGCACCGCGACGCAATGCGGTGAAAATAGGATGATTTAATATTGCCACAAGCCTCATAACGATATACAGGAAATAGTGGACTAGTATATTAAATTATTGACGCGCTGTCAAGAAGTAGAGCGATTCACTTATAGAAAAAAAAAGGAAAAGTGATTCACGAAGCACAGACGCACTTCAGTTGAATGACTTACGAGCTAGTTATGCGGAAGAACTCTCGTTGGCCTTGCGTCGCTATTACCTACTTTTTGTTTACTTTTTATATAAACCCTTGAGCTTTTGAGCACATGGACTTAACCGCATCAATTTATACTATCGCATGAGGACCTATATAGATAGGTATTAGTTGTTATAGTTTAGATCAATGATGAGGACCTATTGGTTTTATTGCTCTATTAGAGTATAGGTACGAACGAAGAAGGAGCTAAATTTATTGTAAATTAGCTGTTGCGCCCGACTTCTTTCGCGTAACTTTATAAAATACTAGCTGGCGCCCGCGACTTCGTCCGCGTTGAAAAAGAAAAAAGTAGCCTATCCTGTGTCCTGTACGTCTGTACCAAGTTTCATGAAAATCAGTTAATTCGTTTAAGAGTTATGGAGGTACATACATACCTACATACAACATACAGAAAAAAATTCTAAAAATGGTCAATTTGGTTTCAGTATCGTGTATAGAGTCTATAAACACGTTATCTATGAAAACAAAGTTACTTACTCCATGGCCAACCCTTATAGATTTATTATTAGTATTGATGATGATAGCCTATGTTACTCGATAGCTTCCCAACAGTGAAATAATTTCTCAAATCGGTCCAGTAGTTTCGGAGCCTATTCAATTCAAAAAACCAAACAAACAATCAAATAATATTATAAATTATAAATATTATATTATTAATATAGATTTTTTGGTATTTTGATGAAATATTTACAATAAATTTTTAATAAAATTTAAAAATTGCACCCGTGCGAAGCCGGAAGCGGTCCGCTAGTTACTAATAATTAAATTATGTTTACCTATTTCATATTCATGAATGAAATTTAATAAATTTATTGGTAGGCGCAGGTAAGATCTATTTCGCAATTCAATCATGCATGATTTATTGTACTTAGTCTAGGAGTTGAACATCAATAGGTAGTAGGTACCTATGTATTATAAATTTTGCACAATTTTAAACTAAAATTAATTAATTGTATTAATTTTAGAATAACCACACTTAATTAGAGTTTTGCAGTAGTCTCACCAACTTGTAGGAGTTGTTGTTATTACCATTTTGACAGATTTTTGTTTCCTCAGATTTTGTTAAGGATAAGAACCCCTTCTTATGAGGGAATGGGTCCTGGGATCATTTACTCACCGATATACGTAAGCATAACAAGCTTTATTATTTCAAGGTAGTTTTCTTTAAGGGGTGGTTGGCAAGCTGCCACTGCTAAAAGTTAGTCAATGGTTTGATTACAATGTTTGATGTTTGGTGCTTTCCTAATATTAGGTACAATACTTGGCATCGAGCTCCTCGCCTATAATGCAAGAGAACGGTTGTTCTTGACCTTGGTCGAATCTTCTAGATCATTACAAGTTCTGTAGGTGGCGACAAAGGGCCGTGAGGTTCACATTCTTTTAAATAATCCTGTTTTTATTATGTCCATTTAACTATACAGGCATTAGCATCAAGACATCCTACTACAAGTGTACAAGAGTAATTTTATAAATGCTAAAGTTTGTGGTGATATTTTACTGATTCATACATTAATAAAACTTTACAGTAGTATATTAATAGAAATAATACTTTAGAACAATCTTTTAAACTATTGTTATAAGGTGGCAGGTATTTGATTGTAGGCTGTTGGGTGCCAGCAGGAGTTTGAAGCTGTAACTGAAATTGTATTATATTGTTACGTGCGGGGTGAGTTAAAATGCCGTTTAGGGTTGTAAGAACACGATTTATTACGCAGACCAAGATGACTTCCAAAATATCAGAGCTTTTCCAATTAAACCGTAAAACTTGCCAAAAGTCGTAAATAATTCACTCTATGTGTCAACAATGCACTGTCGCAAATATCTTCGCAAAAGCTCCCAAGAGTTGTTTTCGTATCGCTTGTTGTCGCAGAACTGTCCCACTCGAGCGATGGCACCCGTATTTATACACGCGCAGTCAGCCGCGATGTTTTTGGAAAACACTAGAAACTTTAAGGTAAACAAGCTCGTACACAAGTAAACAAGTCATAAAAAACAAACATCGTAAACAACTCTCTGGCTTAAGGGAATGTGAACCTTATGTCGCGAACATAAGGAACCGTTTTCTCTGAGACAGGAGGGCTTCCTTCTACGTATGGAAATTTCCATACGCCCAGGTCTCATGATAAACAACAACACGCTGTTTGTTTATGATAAACAAACGCTTCGAGAATGTTCGGTCGTAACATTACCCCCCTCTTAGTTATGATCGTCCCGATCATCATTCGTGCCGTGATACTTTGTCAAACGGTCAATGTGTACGACCTTCGGTTTTCCTCTTTGCCCCTTTTTGATTCGATAGGTGACGTCGTTGATTTTTGTAACCACATTGTAAGGTCCTTCCCATCGTGCTTGCAACTTTGGGCTTTTGCCCTTTTTCCTGAAGGGATTATGAAGCCATACGAGAGTTCCCTCTTAGAGAAAGTCTTTCTTTCCTTCTTTGGGCAGTCTAGCCTTATGTGGCCTATTTCACCGCAGTCATAGCAGGTCGGACCATAGCGAGGCTTTCGCCCCTCGGCTACCAGCTCCCTGACCTTGGATGGCCTTGTGGCACGCCACTGTCGTTCGTCAACTTGGGTCTCCATCTCTGAGACCCCCTTTCTTTTCTTCCTTAGGCAGTCCAACCTTATGTGGCCTCTTTCACCGCAGCCATAGCAGATCGGACCATAGCGAGGCTTTCGCTCCTCGGCCACCAGCTCCCTGACCTTGAATGGCCTCGTATCACGCCGCACAGCTTCCACTTCCAGAGCATGTGCCAGTGCACTCTTCAGGGTCTGGTGGTGACCCAAACGTACCGCTGCGCGAACTTCGCCATCCCTTATCCCGTCCACAAAGGCTTGGAGCAGAATTATTTCCACTGCATTCGGTGTTGATATATAGGCGCGATGAACTAATCTCTCGATTTCGTCAGCCCACTGCTGGAGTGTTTCCGTGGGCCTCTGCATGCGATCTCGTAGTTGAGCCCTATACACGTGCTCCAAATGCTTGTCACCATACCGTGTCTCTAGGGCTTCCAATAGGGCTTGCAGAGACCTTCCTTCCGTAGGGAGTCGCTCCAGAATCAGTTGGGCGTCTCCTCTTAAGGCAAGAGTCAACTCCATGAATGCTTGATCCTCAGTCCAGCCGCTGCAGTTAGAGAGGGTTTCGAACTGGTACTTATAGGCTGTCCAGGAAGATGTGCCATCAAACCGTGGCAAGTCCAGCCTACCTTGTGTAGGTACCGGCGCAGTGAAGACTGCCTCCCTCGTCACCAACTTCTGCACTTTCTCGGCGAGCGCCTGGTGGCGAGTGTCGGTTTGGTCGAGTCTCTCTTCCAGGCCTTCGACTTTCACTGAGACCCCTTTAACTTCGGACTCTACCTTTTTAACTTTATCGCAGATGACTTCAAGGCTTGTGTCCAATTTCGAAAGCAGCATTTGGCTAGCAGATTCCTGTTCACGGCGAGCGGCTTCCTGTTCACGGCGAGCGGCTTCCTGTTCACGGCGAGCGGCTTCCTGACTGGCTTGTATGCTCTGCACAGCAGCTTCCTGACTGGCCTGTATGCTCTGTACAGCAGCTTCCTGTTCACGGCGAGCGGCTTCCTGACTGGCTTGTATGCTCTGCACAGCAGCTTCCTGTTCACGGCGAGCGGCTTCCTGTTCCCGGCGAGCGGCTTCTTGACTAGCCTGTATGCTCTGTACAGCAGCTAGCAGCGCAGCGAGGTCCATCGACGGGCTCGATGTAGGTACTGCCGTAGGAAGCAAATCAGCATCGGTGCCTTCCTCCGGCTCCTCATGTGCTCGTTGTCTCGCAGCATCCATCTCCACTTGCCTCCTGGTCCGTGGAGTACGAGTTCCTTCGTCCCGTGGCATTAACGGCATTCCGCTTCTGACACCAGTTGTTACGTGCGGGGTGAGTTAAAATGCCGTTTAGGGTTGTAAGAACACGATTTATTACGCAGACCAAGATGACTTCCAAAATATCAGAGCTTTTCCAATTAAACCGTAAAACTTGCCAAAAGTCGTAAATAATTCACTCTATGTGTCAACAATGCACTGTCGCAAATATCTTCGCAAAAGCTCCCAAGAGTTGTTTTCGTATCGCTTGTTGTCGCAGAACTGTCCCACTCGAGCGATGGCACCCGTATTTATACACGCGCAGTCAGCCGCGATGTTTTTGGAAAACACTAGAAACTTTAAGGTAAACAAGCTCGTACACAAGTAAACAAGTCATAAAAAACAAACATCGTAAACAACTCTCTGGCTTAAGGGAATGTGAACCTTATGTCGCGAACATAAGGAACCGTTTTCTCTGAGACAGGAGGGCTTCCTTCTACGTATGGAAATTTCCATACGCCCAGGTCTCATGATAAACAACAACACGCTGTTTGTTTATGATAAACAAACGCTTCGAGAATGTTCGGTCGTAACAATATATTAACCCCCGACTTTCTAAATCGTCGAAAAATATATACGAGCAATAAAGATTGAATAAATGATTGCTCATATATTTTTATCAGGCGTTGTTTGAAAAAGGAGCGCGGACGAAGTTAAAAGCAAAAGCTAGTCTATACTAGATAATATTATAAAGAGAGAACATTTGTA
The DNA here is from genome assembly GCA_945859745.1 of Synanthedon formicaeformis. Taxonomy (NCBI): domain Eukaryota; kingdom Metazoa; phylum Arthropoda; class Insecta; order Lepidoptera; family Sesiidae; genus Synanthedon; species Synanthedon formicaeformis. Next base: position 777,244 of record OX243960.1, on the reverse strand, counting down.
TTTTTGTATCTTTTTATTTTTGTTTGTAATTTAATTAATAAACTCAAAAACTATTTACTGAACCGATTTTAAAAATTATTTCACGTATAAAAAGCTACTTTATCTACTAGTATTAACATGGGCTATATTTTATAACGTTATAGTAATTTATAAATATACGCGGCCAAAACGATCGACGGGCCAAAAGCTAGTCACAAGATATATAATATTTGCGTCATAAAAAGAAATCACTACATATTATAAAACAAAATCCACAGCCGCGTCTGTCTGTCTGTCTGTTCGCGATAAACTCAAAAAAGGCGAAGTCGCGCGCAGCAGCTATTACATTATAAAGCCAAAAGATTAGGCAATATAATAAAAAAAAAACTGGGTTTGCATCAGCTGAACCATTTTTGAGGAACTCTGATTTTTGTGCGCGCTGTGGGGTTTTTTTTTTTATTAGAGATGGGTTTGCTCTTGGCCAACAATCAGCTGTGTAACAAGGATGAGGCCTAAGATGGAGCGAGCTCACCCAGAAGATGGCTATTCATTCGAACTTTGAAAAGATTTGGGTTATATGAGCTCGGAAATACAGACGAAGCAGGGGGTTGAGTGTTGAATGTAGGTACCTATAATAACTTTTAGAATGACAAGCAAGCAGACTTAGCGCCTCTTTCACAAACTACAAGTAAAGTGTTGATTAGTTACTTTTAGAAATCATTTTCTGTTATATTGAATTATGCACTCGGTTTACTGCATCATTCGATAGGCGATTTTTTTATTATTATTTTCTATTTAAAGTTTGGGACGTTTACCGTACAAACAAAATTATATCAGCTCTATTATCCCCGGTTACCGTTGACTTTAAATGACAGTTTGGCCTACTTGACGTTTGTGAAACAGGCGCTTAATAGAATATAAGTGCTTATATGCTGTTTAAAATTCTGTTAAGAAGAGTTAATAAAACAGCAAGAACTCTTAAAGCTCATCACCGAATCGTCAATTCCACCTTCGAGGAACTTCGATGAGGTTAGCTAACATCTGGTCTGATGCACTCTTTGCCCTAATCAAGTGGTCGGTCATGTCACCCACCCAGTGCCGTAAATAGGGCAGTGCCACCGGTGCCCAGGCACAGGGCGTAGACTCTGGGGGGCGCAAGAATGGACAGACCAGGCAGGACTATTATTTTATCGGTTTGCTCCTGATAAGTTCCCGCTGCGCTTCTATAGTGCTCAATTCCAACACATACGTACCTACATGCCAGTATCATCAAAAACGTCTATTAAATTAGACAAAACATCGAGCTCATTTTTTTGGCAGACACAGTGGATGGTATAATAGACGAAGTGTCCACTTAACATCAGATGGCTCGTCTGCTTGTTTGCCCACACCTACATCAGTTCTTTAAAAAAATAGATTTTTCTTCCAAAATATTAGATAATTGGTCCACCAACACCACAAGTTCCTTTGTGATTTATTTTATCACCCTGAATAAAATAAAGTTGGCCTATACATTGCTCTAAGGTTACCTATAATATCTAAAAAAAAAAAAAAAAAACAAGGGGCGCAGTTATAGAAGCTCGCACAGGGCGCAAAAAAGGCTATTTACGGCACTGCACCCACCCAAACTAATTCGTATCACTTGCGGACGGTGTTAAGTTACGAAATTGCAGTAGTGCTTCGCACAACGCATAACAATATTTAAAGTATCGACTGTTGTAACGAAACGGCGACATTATAAATACAAGATGTTGCGGCCGCGGTGCAGACCGTGCGTGTTTTGTGTGCGAACCGTATAGACGCCATTGCTGCTAGCGCGAAAGAGCGGGAATTTTGACGTTTGATTTATTTTTTTAAAACGCGAGTTACGGTGCAAAGACATGCTTGTTTACAAGGTTTGTTATATATATTTTATAATGTTATGATGCAAAAGTATAATATTATTATATTATAGTAGCTACACGTTAGGGCTCCGCCCGGTTTCAAAATAAAAACTATCCTATATTTTAAGTTGGACCAAATTACACATAGTTACCAAGTTTTATCAAAATTGGTTCAGTAATTTAGGAGTTCATTGGCGTCAAACACATGTGTAGTTACATAATTAAATAAATATAATTAAATAGATATAGGTATATTCACTTACTTGACTAATATTTTACAACAAAATTATTAAAATTCAATGAAAGTGTAAACAAGTTCTAACACTACTAAGTTTATTTATTAGTTGACACAAATGAGGTAATAGGTACCACCTCATTGGTAATTTATCTCATGTTAGAATCGCTTTAGTAATTTCTTGTCGCAACAACTTTTTTTGTAACACTAAATTTATTTATATATTAAATATTACCAGTGCGTAGTGTTCCACGTTATTAATTTTAAAAGTAAACTGTGTCAGTGCAATTACTTATTACAGTTGCTTAGTTAGTTTATAATTAAGTTTATTATTTCACAAACTTAACCCAATGAAACCGTTGGTGAAGGGGTTAAGATGTTTGCCTTCACGTTATGATTCAAAGGATCAATTCCAGGTTGGGTTAACTTTAGAACTTAACTTTTAAGAGAAAGGTCAAAGCAGTAAAATACCCTAAAGAGGAGTGCAGACAGAGTGCCATTAATAGCATGTGCCAAAACGTTTTGTACATAGCATTTTTGCAAATGATTATGGATCAAGAAACTTTTGACATTGAATTGAAACAGTTTTATTATCGTAATACTTATTAGCATCACAGATTAGCAGAAATGACATATTTGCACGTTAATACTTCACTAAATATTTTCCTTGTATTGGTTAAATTAATGGTTAATAAAAATTATTATTAAATTGGCACGCGAGGCATTAAATTGATGTATGTCATCGTGGCCTAGTGCATCAAACACTCTGCTGCCGACACGACAGATGTAGATTCATATCCCGCTGGGCCTCCACCTCTGAATGTTTTTTTTGTATTTTATTTGTGACGACTTACTTTAACAGTTAAAGAAAATATGATTAGGAAATTTGTGTTTTCTAATAAACTAGCAAGGATATAAAATATTGAAAATCTGCACAGGACTTGTAAGGTACCTAGACTTTACCTCAACATCTGAGAGTTGAGGAGAGTCCTCTGCCCAGCATTGGGCCGTAACTGATCAATACTAATAATAAATCTGTAAGGGTTGATCATGGAGTAAGTTACTTTGTATTCAGAGATATCGTATTTATAGGCTCTATACATGATACTGACTCTAAATTACGATTTTTAGATTTTTTTCTGTATGTATGTATGTATGTATGTATGTATGTATGTATGTATGTATGTATGTATGTATGTATGTATGTATGTATGTATGTATGTATGTATGTATGTATGTATGTATGTATGTATGTATGTATGTATGTATGTATGTATGTATGTATGTATGTATGTATGTATGTATGTATGTATGTATGTATGTATGTATGTATGTATGTATGTATGTATGTATGTATGTATGTATGTATGTATGTATGTATGTATGTATGTATGTATGTATGTATGTATGTATGTATGTATGTATGTATGTATGTATGTATGTATGTATGTATGTATGTATGTATGTATGTATGTATGTATGTATGTATGTATGTATGTATGTATGTATGTATGTATGTATGTATGTATGTATGTATGTATGTATGTATGTATGTATGTATGTATGAATGTATATATGTTCCGTTCCATAACTCTTAAACGAATTAACTGATTTTCATGAAACTTGGTAGATAAACATTTAGACGTACAGGACACAGGATAGGCTACTTTTTTCTTTTTCAACGCGGACAAAGTCGCGGGCGCCAGCTAGTAATGTAATAAGTCAATTATTGTTATTGGATTTATTGCAACAGGTTTTAATAATTATTATCCAATGATTCATATTCTTATTACAAATACTAATAAGCCAATGACGCAAAAAATATCAATTCAGGAAATACAATTGTTGAAATATTTTATCTTTGCGGCGGAGTTCTAAATAAGATACAATAAGAAATATTTTGTGGTCAACCCACAATATTGGCTATTTGTATACTCGTGTCTATCTTATATATAACTTGCTGCTGCCCGCGACTTCGCCAGCGTAACTTTGTAAATTATATACTAAAACCTTCCTCGAGAACCACTCTATCCATTGGTGAAAACAGTTTGAAAATTGGTGGAGGAGTTTTTGAGTTTATCGCGAACAGACACACACAGAGACGCGGCGGAGAACTTTGTTTTATAATAATGTAAGGATAATTAATATTACCTTAACCGACTTATTCGGTGAGTGACATATCACACTTGATTGAGCCTGATTTCTCATACTCAAGTTTCTTCCAGTAATATTGAATTACTTTCACCAAAGATAATCTTACATTTTATTAAGAAACTACCTTTCTCGTTTATTGCTCTTGCCATTAGTGAAAACCGAATCTAAATACTTTCTGAGGTTTAAAAGCTGAGAAACAGACATAAAATTAACAGCGATTTAATTTTGTAACTAGCTTTTGCACGCGATTTCATCCGCTAGTAACTTTATAAAATAAATGGCCCATGTTACTCGCTGATAATATAGCTTCCTAACAGTGAAAGAATTTTTCAAATCGGTCCTTGTAATTTCGGAGCCTAAAGCCTTTTCAATGCAAACAAACTAACAAATCTTTCCTCTTTGTAATATTAGTATACATATCGCTGCTTAAAAACTAAAGGGCCATAAAACAAAAAAAATTCAAAAATGTTTTTTTTTTTGTTGCAAAAATACAATCACAATCCTTCATATTGTATGTTGGAAAAAGATTTATGGTTGTTTTATTCCATGTTTAGTATATTTTGATCATTTTTTATATATTCAAAAGTAACTTATATGCTTATTATATCTCCTTTAATATTCAGTTTATTATAAAAGTAATTAAAACATTTAATGCTACTTCAATATACGCTTATAACGATGTATAATATGCATATATTTCATATATATCTAATAACAAATAAAATTGACAAAAATAATTTAATTTTTTTCGATTGGCTCTCCTGTAAAAAGTGTAATTTTGATTTGTGGCCCTTTAGTTTTTTAACAGCTATTATGTATATAGATTATTATAGATATTATTTTGAAAATACATTGTCACAACAACCCTTGAGAATGTTCACTTCTCACGGTTTGAGTGTAATGAAGTTGTTAGACAATTTTCCGACGCGTAACACAATCATTTTGTAATGAATGCCTAATGGCGCTTTTCCCATTCTTATTATGGTATTTTTTATGAAATACCAACATACATGGGAAGTTGGCTAGTCAATGCAATTTTGAGCTGAGTTAGTACAATACAGCAGCAAAATTTCACGACTCTTTTTTCCAAAATAATCAGTTTAAAATTAAAATTTTTTTGCATACTAATACTTCGTCCGCGTCCGATCGCTACCAAACTTCACAGGAACACTCATTTGACTAATCTGCAGATTGTCTGAAAGTTTCATCGAAATTGTTTCAGCAGTTTTAGAGTTTTGGACATACATACGTACACACGTCGCCTTTTATAATATAAGATTTTATAAATAAAAGAGAGTTGAAAAAAACTAAATATTGTGATGTTAGTTGCGAAACTCTTCCGCCGATAACAATAACCTACAATGGATTTTATTAATTAACTAGCTGGCGCCCGCGACTTCGTCCGCGTTGAAAAAGAAAAGGGTAGCCTATCCTGTGTCCTGTACGTCTAAATGTTTATCTACAAAGTTTCATGAAAATCAGTTAATTCGTTTAAGAGTTATGGAGGAACATACATACATACATACAATACCAACATTTACAGATTTATAATTAGTATTGATTGATTGATTTAAGTACTCAAAATCCACAGCTCTCCACAGTAAAATTTGTATGTACAAATTTTACAGACAAAAACAATAACATACCTAACAGCAAATTCAAAATTTTACATTCGTACAAAACGTTCATTGCGGTTTTTTTTGTTTCGCTCTCGTTATACCAACAGCCTGCCAACTTTTACTATTTCCGCTGAGTTCCTTATAAGTGTGTAATTATCACAAGGTCGAAGCCAGTCAGTTGTTGTTTCCTTAAAAAAAAAATACGTTTTACCTTTTTTCTTGTGTAGGTATCACTCATACAGATATAATGTCAGGCGACAGCATGGTTACATATAAATCTATACTATTGGTTGGGGAGCCCACGATGCTAAATGTGTAGTCACTCGACTTTGAAGATTGGATGGTAAGAAGAAAAAAAAAGGTTATATGATTTTTTCATTTCAAGTTTTTGCAAGTTTCAGTTCAAAATTTTGTAGGCGCTGTATTTTAAAAAATCCTCCATATAATCGTCAGATTAAGAATCAGCACGATCAGGAATTTAGGCTGAACCGTCTGTATGAAAATCTGACGCGCTTGAGTATTACAAAATGAGAATCGTCAAAAATATTTTTTGCATTTTCAAAAAGCTGCCATGAGCTTGCGTTACACCCGAATCGTCTGAATTTTAAATGGGAGCTTAGTTTAGGTTCACTTAACATCCCCACTGAAAATCTGACGCGCTCGAGTGGTATTTAAAATTTTACCCCCACCCCGGAGACACGTGGGGTATATACATTGGCAATATCTGACGCGCTCGAGTAAATCAACAAATCCCCTCTTGGGCTCCCCTACCAATACTAATATTATAAAGACTGAAAATTTGTATGATTGTAATGAATAAACTCAAAAACTACTGGACTGATTTTGAAAATTCTTTCATCTATAGAAAGCTATATTATCAGCGAGTAATATAGGCTACATTTTATAAAGTCATGCGGACGAAGTCGCGTGCGGCAGCTAGTTTATTTAGATTTTAAATTACATTAACTACACATGCGTATTACATATTAATATTATGTAATACCAAGTTAGATATAGTTTATTTCTTTATTTTATTAAGTTACACGGACGAAGTCCCGTGCAACAGATAATATATTATATGATAAGACATATAATATATTATATGTCCGCCTCAGTCTGCTTTCTGCTAACTTCTTCTAAACCATTGATTTTGATACTTTTTTACTTATGAAAAGAGCGATAGCACTTTTTTCCTATCGCTTTTTTCGATAGGACGCTTTCCAAAAAAAATATCAATTTTTTAATTTTCAATAATTTTTAATTGCTAAAATATACCACGGAAATGTCCGAAAACTCTGGACTATATTCTTGTCCCAAACAACCTACAAAAAAATTGGTTAGAGGGTGGGCCTCTTGAATAGATCTTTTACTAAAGTTACTGGATCATAAAGGGCCCGTGCGAAGCCGGGGGTGGGTCGCTAGTAATGTAAGCGAGTAAATTTAATATAATTTTAATGTAAATTGTTAGAAACGAAATGCCGCAACACAATGTAACATTTATAAGTTTAAGCTAAGTTGAACAATTAGCTAACCATTATTTCTCGTATCTTTACATATATATCTTACCATTATGTATAAGTATGTCCGTTCACACACATTTACTTAAATTCTTAAGCAGATTTTTTATTACAAAATTAAGCATTGTAATCGCATATTATTTCTTAAGTTTGTTTTACATCTTAAATTACCTGATGATAAAAATCGAACATAATTTCTTACTTGAAAATAAACATTTTTTTCAATTCAAATTGACATCATAGATAAATTCGTCATCATACTATTTGACATCATGCATAGCCTATGTTACTCGCTGATAATGATCGATCCAGTAGTTTTTGAGTTTGTTCATTACAAACATACAAATCAAACATTATATTTATTACAAATCAATTATATACAATTCAAAAGAAAAAAGTAGCCTATCTTGTGTCCTGTACGTCTAAATCTTTATCTAGTAAGTTTCATGAAATCAATTAATTCGTTAAAGTAATGTACATACATACAACACCTACACTTACAGATTTATTATTAGTATTGATTGATGATGATATAGTATACATACATTGCAATTCAAAATATTTGTTCTTAGTCAAGATAAAAAATGCAATATCATATATCTTAAATATGATTGAAATGCTATAATTTAAGTACCCGGTAGTTGAGTATTTTCTTCCTAGATCGATCTAGTTGTACGACAGCCTAAAGTCCCGAGGTGGTTACGCAAACCACCACGCCTACACCGGCCTGTTATGCACTTTGCATTCCAAGCCGATTTGTTGTTGATTTGAACAGAATTGAGTTAAGAAATAGCTACAGGTGACTACCAACTTCGCGGCGTTAAAACTATCTTAAGCCCACGTTCGCACAAGAGTTTTATAAAGCGTTCGGAGCTCGGAGTTTAAAATGGAGCATAGACGGATAATAAAACTCCCGATGTAAAAAAGCGCTCGCGTTTGAAACAACGCTTTAAAAGCGTCGAAAAAGCTCTCGTGCGGACGTGGGCTTACGTGTGAGTACATGGCGATCGACATGATCAATCTGGTCGATGTATTTTATATTTTACTTATATAAAAGTTATAACATATTTTATTTTACTAATAGGTATATAGTCTGTTGGCCCTACGGATGTCACCTTGACTTAATCTATTAGGATTCTGCTAAACATAAGGTAAGCCCTCAGTCTTACCTTATGTTTTCGGGGTCGAGAAATCCTCGAATCCCCTCGAAATCAGCATCAAAGTGGCCCAAAATTGGGAAAAATTGCACTCAAAATTTGTTTTTCGCTAATATCTCGAAAACTATTGCGAATTTCAAAATGCGGTTTGCGCCATTCGAAGGAGCGGAAAAAAGCTAAAAAAAACGTTAACATTCTCGACCCCGGAAACATAAAGTAAGCCCTCAAGCGGAATCCTAATAGATTACAAGGTCGAGTAGTTTACAGACCGTAGGACCAACGGACTAATAGGAGAGTATCCAAAAGTAAATATGGATATTATATAATAATATGCCAAGCTTAAATATTGCAGGCAAAAAGAATATTGACAGATTTTAAATTTCAAAAATTTTTCAAATACTTGCTACGTACTTGCAAAATTTTCAAATAATTTATTCTGCAATTAATTAACTTTTTTCATTAAAAGTTGAACGGGTCGCTAATTAGGTAAGAGTATTTTGATATGGTGACTATAAATATTGCCCCGAGACCTTTTTCCCTATTGCTCCGATTGATCGGGTGAATGAAATATTTTTTAAAATGTTGGCAAATCTACTTGATGAAATGTGGTTACCGTCGCCTATAATCACAAACAATCACAGCGAAAATAAACATTAAGCGCCTGTTTCACAAACGTCAAGTAGACCAAACTGTCATTTAAAGTCACCGGTAATCGGGATAATGAAGCTGATATACCTTTGTTTGTACGGTAAACGTCTCAAATATTAAATAGAAAATAATAAAAAAAAAATCGAGTAACCGAGTCAAATCGGTAAACCGAGTGCATAATTCAATATAACAGAAAATGATTTCTAAAAGTAACTAATCAACACTTGTAGTTCGTGAAAGAGGCCCTAAATATCAAAATGCAGACAAATATTACTCGACATTTCAAAACTGCATTTGAAAAGAAAAGAAATTGTCTCACATTAAAAATCTTGTAAACTGTACATAAAGGACTTGTGTAATTTGTAGACCTTCAATTAGTTATGGATTCGAAAGTGTTACACACAAATATGTTCACTTCACTCTCCTATTGTTTTAATAGTTAACCAATACATTGACCAACAACCTTAAATGACTTTTGTTTTTACATGTAGTCCACTTTGGTTACTTATTTCAATTCCAGTATCTTTTTTTACTATAATAAAACTAGTGTCTTTGCCCGTGACTTCGTCCATCTCCGATCGCTACCAAACTTCACGCTACGAGTACACTAATCTGAAGATTGTCTGAAAGTTTCATCAAAATCAAGGTTTAGCGGTTTTGGAGTCTATAGGAGACATACGGAGACATACATACACACATCGCCTTTTATAAATCAAAATTATTAAGATTATTTATAAATCTTAAGATAAATTCTTAAGATACTCGTAAAAGATAAAATCGGCAAACGGTTGTCATTATTGCAAATTTTCGAAAAAGGAAAACCTATAAACTTAGTCTTTTATTGTGTCAATAACATAGAAAAAAATCATAGAGATTGGAAAATATTTAGAGGTGGAAAAACATTTTCTCTTTTTGTATGGACGAGTACGTGCTGTTCTTCCCTCTTAAAGTGACAGGCAGTGAATTTCGCAGTTATAAATTCAGTTACCCGCCTGGCTGCAGTGAATAAACAGCATATTATTATGCTTTTGTGTTTTTTATAGTATTTGGAAATAGATATTTCGAATAGAATTTAATTACATTTCGAACCATTTGTGACAGTTTATTTGTATCTAGAGCTCTCTGTCGGTATCTACCGCCATTTCAGATTGCCTGTCCTGTTAAAAAATGATAAATTAAATTCAATTAGATCATTCGATATGGAAGTAGTCTGTACTGTAGCAAGCCGGGCGCATTTTTGCTTTGTCATTTATCGCATACTGTTGCCTGTTGCCTCCAAACTGATTCAGTCACTATCGCGTTAGTCACAGGGTACTATTTGCAGTTCATGCCAACCTATATATTCAGTAACGCAAGGCCGTCTTGTTACTTGCTTTTGTTAGTGTTACACTTTATAATATATTTCGAAGGATTTCAAGCTGAATGAAACTGCGTGATAATTTTATTGTTGACTATAAAAAAGACTTCGTTTCTTATTATTGTAACAAGCAGGTCGAAGCATTCATTCCAATATATCTATATGTAATTCAATAATAATAAAAAAAAAGTGTGTGAAAAAATGATGCTAAAAAAAATTTAAAAAAAAATGATGCTGAAGCATATATTGTGTTTGGGCTCTTTAGAATGATCTCAAGAATGTCGGGTGTTATACTGAACGCAAACGCTCCTGGCACACTGGGCTATAAATCATTCTAGCGGGGTTGTGCATGTTCCGCACGCATTGGTATGGAGTGAGTGTTGTTGAGTGTTGCTAAGATATTTTTTTAAATTTAATCCACTCAGTTATAAGACCTAGGGCCTCTTTCACCATCTGTCAAGTAGGCTAACCGTCATTTAAAGTGACTGGTAACCGGGGATAATGGAGCTGATATACCTTTGTTTGTACGGTAAAAGTCCCAAACATTAAATAGAAAAATTATAAAAAAATTCGGCTATCGAATGATGAAGAAAATAATAAAAAAATCGAAAGTTGCAATGTTTTAATGTAACATAAAATTATTTCTAAAAGTAACTAATCAACGCTTTACTCTCAGTTGATGAAAGAGACCCTAATTGAAATTGAATACTATAGTTTATAATTTATTAGGTAAGGTATAGCTTGTACTAGTAATATTTTTTCTCTCCTAATTATTCAAGTGTTATAACATACACTGAACTCAGCTATTCGTTAATTAGCATTTGATTTCCTTGGTCATGTTTATATTTAGTAGTTGTCACAAACCGGCCTTAAATTAATTCACATTGCATTGACTTATGTCCAGGAATGCTGTTTGTAACGCCTCTAATAAGAACACCATTGTCTTCAAAACATCTACTTAAGGTCGTTTTTTGTCACCTCTGATCTATTTTGTTAAGTCATTTGGGTGCGGTGAAATTTAGAATTCCTAGATTTTATTCGAAACTTAAATATTCCAAAATTTTATATTATACTAGCTGGCGCCCGCAACTTCGTCCACGTTGAAAAAGAAGTAGCCTATCCTGTGTCCTGTACGTCTAAATGTTTAATGTTACATACATACATACATACATACATACATACATACATACATACATACATACATACATACATACATACATACATACATACATACATACATACATACATACATACATACATACATACATACATACATACATACATACATACATACATACATACATACATACATACATACATACATACATACATACATACATACATACATACATACATACATACATACATACATACATACATACATACATACATACATACATACATACATACATACATACATACATACATACATACATACATACATACATACATACATACATACATACATACATACATACATACATACATACATACATACATACATACATACATACATACATACATACATACATACATACATACATACATACATACATACATACATACATACATACATACATACATACAGAAAAAATTCTAAAAATGGTCAATTTAGTTTAGAATTTTTTCTGTATGTACATACATACATACAGAAAAAATTCTAAAAATGGTCAATTTAGTTTCAGTATCATGTATAGAGCCTATAAACACGATATCTCTGAAAACAAAGTAACTTACTCCATGACTCCATGACTCCATGACAAAGTATTGACGATAGAATACTAGAACCACTGGTGAATTTCCATTGGTTTCCATTGGTGAAAACAACATGAAAATCAGTGCAGTAGTTTTTGAGTTTATCGCGAACAGACAGACAAACGCGGCGGAGGACTTTGTTTTATAATATGTACAGGATTTATTTTTCGTTATTTGTATCTTTTTAGTTGCCTTTGGTTTTATTTTATACTGGTGTGTGCCCGATCGCTACCAAACTTCACAGCAGTTCAGATGTCGAAGTCGAAGTCTCGAAGTCGAGGTCAAGGTTTCGAAGTCCATGGGGAACATACATACATACTCACATTGCCTTTTTTTTTTTTTTTTTTTTTTTTTTTTTTTTTTTTTTTTTTTTTTTTTTTTTTTTTGCCTTTTATATATGTATAGATAAAGGTTGGCAGGCACGACGATAACAGCGATAGCGTCGCCTATAATCACATCCAACGCCCTAGGACCTAGGGTCGGCAGCGACTTTAGCATGATAAGGAATATGGATATTACTCATTCACCAAAACAGGATATGGTATTATTACATGTTGGCCTTCTCCCACTAGACGGGATGCCTAATTTAGGACTGCCAAAGTGTGCTACGCCACTACTAAGTTGGTCATACAAAACAACTTGCAAGGCAAAAGGTCGCAAGGCATAAAACCTTTATATTGTATTTGTAGTATATTATATATAATTTGAAGGCCAAACGAGGACATTCACTGGACAAATGTTGATTTGATTCCTGCTTGTTATTAGTCGATCATATCGTTACTGGTAATTTTAACATGTTTATCGTTGTTTCAAAATCACGTATTCATGAAAATTATGTGACATGACATTCGCCACAAAATACAGTTACGTATACTTCTATTATATTCACGTTGAATTAAATACACTGAACCACAAAGAAAAAGGGTCGGTTAGAAAATCTTGAATATCTTCAAAAGTACCTGACCTAGCTTTATGATATAAAAACTAAATTTACGAATATTTTAATGTGCTTAAATAAAATTAAAATTTATTTAGTTTAGCTTTAATTTAGTCTTTATTTCATAAAAGCCAGGTCAGGTACTTTTGAAGATATTGAAGATTTTCTAACCGACCCTTTTTCTTTGCGGTCCAGTGTATATAGGAATATTCCTCGTTTATCGCTCTTTATATTAGTGAAAACCGCATCAAAAATCCGTTGCGTAGTTTATATTTTATAAAATTACGCGGACGAAATCGCGTGGAACAGCTAGTACTATTACATGTAAGGGAGTAACTACATTTTTATTTAGCTCAATTCGGCTTTTTTCCATAGAAAACAGCAGTTTTGTATACGCGTCCCTTATAAGTAAGAAATCGTAGGCAGAAGTTTATTCCCGCTGTAACTGCTTACTTGTGATAGACGCTTGACCTCGTCATATAATACGAACAACATTCAGTTGTTTTTCTTTTGAAATTTTAGTGTTGTTAATAAAAGTACGGTTAAATATGTACGTTCTAAATTCGGCAAAAGAGAGACAAGATCAAGGTAACTAGTTTCGTGTTTTCTGGTACACTTGTCTTGCTCTCTTGTGTAACCGCTAAACGGACCTGTTACTACGAAAATATTGAATTGTGACATAGACAACTAATGAGTAGCTTAATAAAAAAAATTATTCTCAGCATTTCAAGTTTTGGATGCTAAATAAAACAACACATGTGCTGTCATTATATGATAGGTGTAAATTTTATTAATAATGTCTTATATCGCACCTTTGGTAAGAAAAGGGCATAAGTTACAATTTTTTTTAAAATGAATAAACTTAAAATATATGTAGAAATGTCTTAAAAACATTATTAAATTAAAAAATATTTACTAGACTATGGGGCTTATTTGAAGAAGAATTGTTTAAAAGCAATATAAGCAGAAGAATACGATATTGACTGCAAAAAAAAAAATTAACTTTAAATGGCTCTTCTGTAAAATTACATAAAGTGCAGTTATGCCCTTGTCTTGCCGAAGGTGCGATATTTTATTACTAACTAGCTGGCGCCCGCGACTTCGTCCGCGTTGAAAAAGAAAAAAAAGTAGCCTATCCTGTGTCCTGTACGTCTATATGTTTATCTACCAAGTTTCATGAAAATCAGTTAATTGGTTTAAGAGTTATGGAAGAACATACATACACGCAATACCTACACTTACAGATTTATTATTATTATTGATGATTGATTGTCGTCGCCCTAGTTCGTTACACTAGCAAGACAATTATTTTCATAAGTAAAGTCATCAAACTACTACAATATGGAACCCGCGTGCCATACAAAACACTACGAATTTTATGGAACATTTAAAAGTGACATATGCGTAGAGCATGAACTGTCATTTATAACAAAACAAACAATAACATTTATGTACGAAATTTAAAGAAAATGTGACTTTACGTCAACCCATTAGAGTTTAAAATGGAATAGTAGAAGTTGATCGTTACTACCTTTTACCATTGACGCGTGAAGGCAAGAGTCCGCCATGATTCTGTCAAAGGCGTTCTTTTTATGTGCCGCTTTGGCATTTGTGACGCAAATTCCATTGTAGTATTTCGATGAGTAAAGTGTATAATTTCTTTTTCAGACATTATTAGTTTGCGCAGCATGGGCGCTGTGTTCGCAAGCACAACGCTACGATGGTCCCACAACGACGCCTGTCCCGATTCTTAAACAGATCAACAAACAAAATGACGACGGCTCTTACAGTTATGGCTACGAAGCAGCCGATGGATCATTCAAAATTGAGACCAAATACCCCAATGGGGATGTCGCAGGAAAATATGGCTATGTCGACGAAGGAGGTAAGACGAGGGAGATATCTTACGGCGCGAGCAGTAAAAGAGGATTTGAGCCACAAGGTTAGTGTATTTTTGAATTTTTTTTGTAAAGATCTACAGATATTCTAACCGTCCACTTGATGGATGGTGACTAAAGTAGCTTTATTGATAAAGCAACGCCATAAGTGCTTTAAGCGCACTGTCGACCTAAGTCCATCAGTATTATGAAAATTTTACATATTCGGAATAAGTTTCAAGAAAGATAACAAACAATTTCACAAACTTTGAATTCAAAAAAATTTTTTAAATTGACTATAATGAATGAACCATTTATATTTAAAGGAGCTTTCATTGTTCGATTTTCTTACTGATCGAAAACAGTACTTTTTTCTCTATGAAAGGGACAACTAAGTATGACTTTTGACAACTTTTATTAAATTTTTTATGATGATCGGTTGACTAGTTAAGAGTGTAACAAAAAAAATTACTTTCGTTTTTTTAATATTAAGTAGTAGGGATTGAAATTGTCCTTTGGTCTATAGAAAACGTGTAAATCCAGAGAGGGTTGCTATTTGTAAATAAACTAGCTGGTGCCCGCGACTTCGTCCGCGTTCTCTATAGCCTAAAGCCTTCCTCGATAAATGGACTATTCAACACAAAAATAATTTTTCAATTAGAAACAGCAGTTCCTGAGATTACACCAAACCAACAAAAAAATAAACTCTTCAGCTTTATATATTAGTACTAGCTGGCGCCCGCGACTTCGTCCGCGTTGAAAAAGAGAAAAGTAGCATATCCTGTGTCCTATACGTCTAAATGTTTATCTATCAAGTTTCATGAAAATCAGTTAATTCGTTTAAGAGTTATGGAGGAACATAGATACTTACATACATACATACATACAGAAAAAAATTCTAAAAATGGTCAATTTAGTTTCAGTATGATGTACAGAGCCTATAAACACGATATCTCTGAAAACAAAGTAACTTACTCCATGACCAACCCTTACAGATTTATTATTAGTATTGATTGATAATATAGACATAGAGTAAATAGTTACTTAACCAGATTTTTTCCTCATTGATCAGATAATTACCAGTAATAATAAACCAGATGACACTGACACCAACATAGTTTTCTAAAGTCAAACAAACAGAATGCGTCTAACTGGGCCACAATTGCAACATTCCATCAACTAGCTAATTTCCAACTAACGGGGCTCCTTGAGACATCGATGCAATATCGATAATTAACATGTATCATAACGAGATTTTTCAATTTGTTAATAATTTTGTAATTTAATATCTAATAGCATACTTACCAGAGGCATCGATGCTTGCTAAACACCTACACTGATATGATAGGTCGTTAGACCACACTAGTCTAACTAATACTTATGTGGTAATTGTTTTTTAAATTTAATTTAGTTTACATAATCTTATCACCACTTCATCTCACATTCATCAATACTAATAATAAATCTGCAAGGGTTGGTCATGGAGTATGTTACTTTGTTTTCAGATATATCGTGTTTATAGGCTCTATACATGCTGAAACTAAATTGACCATTTTTAGAATTTTTTTTCTGTATGTATGTATGTATGTATGTATGTATGTATGTATGTATGTATGTATGTATGTATGTATGTATGTATGTATGTATGTATGTATGTATGTATGTATGTATGTATGTATGTATGTATGTATGTATGTATGTATGTATGTATGTATGTATGTATGTATGTATGTATGTATGTATGTATGTATGTATGTATGTATGTATGTATGTATGTATGTATGTATGTATGTATGTATGTATGTATGTATGTATGTATGTATGTATGTATGTATGTATGTATGTATGTATGTATGTATGTATGTATGTATGTATGTATGTATGTATGTATGTATGTATGTATGTATGTATGTATGTATGTATGTATGTATGACATGTATGTTCCTCCATAACTCTTAAACGAATGGCTACTTTTTTTTTCCAACGCGGACGAAGTCGCGGGCGCCAAGTAGTTATTAAAATAAGTTAAAAGCCCATTTACAGAAGACCACAACGAGAGAACTGTTGGTTATTAAGAAGAATACTGGCCATAAGCGCAAAATGATTGCAAAAATAATTGCAGTATTGCAGACAAATTTAAAAATAGAACACAATTTTAATTCTATTAGAAACTAGCGACCCGCTCCCGGCTTCGCCCGGCTGAAGATTGTCTGAAAGTTTCATCAAATTCGGTTCAGCGGTTTTGGAGTCCATAGGGAACATACACACACATATCGACTTTTATATATTAAAAAAAAAAGAAAGAAGATTAACACGAAATTATCATATTAGTTATTTCTGTTAAAACATTTCTAATTAGTTGCTAATTATTACCAAAACGTCTG
The DNA here is from genome assembly GCA_945859745.1 of Synanthedon formicaeformis. Taxonomy (NCBI): domain Eukaryota; kingdom Metazoa; phylum Arthropoda; class Insecta; order Lepidoptera; family Sesiidae; genus Synanthedon; species Synanthedon formicaeformis. The sequence continues at coordinate 759,742 of OX243960.1, read as the reverse complement.
TGATTGTTTCGCTGCTTGCCCATGTGGGTGACGTGACGTAACTTTCTTTGGTCACCCATTAAATATAACCTTCACGCCCTGATAAAGCTTCGCTTAGAACTATTTTAATTTGAATAATTAACATCACTATTAGAGGTTGCAACTGCTAGCTTGTTACTTTTTCTTTATTATACAATTTTTTTACATGCAATTATAAATATGGCGACCTATTATTGCTTCGTACTGCAATGAGATAACTAAAATACACAAGAAAATTAGAATCGAGCCATTTTAAGCAACAAAACCAAAAAAAAAACTTGGTTTTTGTTTTTTTTTTTATTCGCAAAACAACACACAGTCTGTCATCATACATAATATTATTGAATAACTGAAAATAATCTTTGATTATTGTGTCTATCAAGACGCAAACACTATTTGATATAATTATCAAACTACGACGATTTGATTACAAACTTCCTACTTTTTGCTATTATTATTCTTAAAAAAGTATTTAGAAAAACTTAATTCTTTATAATCATAATAGCGACCCGCTCCCGGCTTCGTCCGCGATTGGTTTTATTTTATACTGGTGGGTGCCCGATCGCTGGACTAATCTGAAGATTATCTGAAAATTTTATCAAAATAGGTTCAGCGGTTCATATAAGTAAATTTATATAATATATATAATTATATATTTCCAGGAGCCGGTATCATGGTGCCTCCACCGACCCTTCACGACCCCTCCACAAACGCTCTCACCGACGGCCAAGAAGACGACGGACAGTACCGAGAAGACCCGAAGATTTACGAAGACCCCAAATACAATGGCAGAGCACAGAGCCGCCCCGCACAGACATTCAGACAGTTCCACCAACCGGCCAGACCTCAACCGACACCACAGCCCCAATACGAAGAGCAGTATGAGCCACAGCCACAACCACAGACCTATCAGCAACCTTCCCAATTGCGATCCTCTCCTCTCTACTCCCAGCAAACGAGTCTTTTCAGCCAGTCACCTCAAACATTCCCACAGGAATTCAGACCACAAAGTCAAATTTATCATCAACAACCCCAGTTTTCGTACCAAGCCTACACGCCTCAACCTTTTAACTCGATCAACCAGAACTACCAACCTCAACCTCAGCCCCAGAACTACCAGCCTCAACCCCAACCCCAGAGCTACCAGCCACAAAGTTATCAACCCCAGAATTATCAGAATCAAAACTACAATCCTTTCGTAGGCCACCCCGCACAGAATTTCGACCCCAACACCGGGTCTTATACAATCGACTTCACTGGTTAGAATGTTTCATACTAGAGGTCTGAATTTTTGTACAAATTAATTACTATTATTAATAATAAAATGTGCGTGAGACGTTTCTATTCTAGACCGATGTGCCCCGGCTTTGCCCGGGTGCAAGTAAGTATAGCAGTCGTTACGAAGATAATATAGTATAGGTAAACAAACTTACAAAATCTACTCTTTTTTATAATATTAGTATATATTATGTATTAAACTATATTCAGCAAATAAATTATTTTGAATTTTTTGAATTTTGAATATTATGAACCAACGATTATGCAATTAAAATGGAACTTTTCGATTACCCACTGATAGGTTATTGTCGCCTTGATAGTAGAGTCTGCGTTACTAAAAAAAAATCATGGCTTCATTTTCACTGTTATATTTAAACCGTTGATAGAATATGCCCTTAAAATTTCAAGCCTTGTGTGAGAAGGTTATGAATTACTATCCCGATAACAACTTTGCATATACTTCGATGATTTTCCCAGCATATATAGGTACTTGTCTGGCAGGCACTTGCAACCGTCAGAACAGGCTGGCTCTTTGCATAAACTTTTTAAACTATTAATAGAATATTGCCCTTAAGATTTCTGCCTTGTGCGAGAAGCTTATGAAAAAAAAAATTTTTACATTTTCAAAAATTTATTTGGTAACCTGGCCAGACCAGTATTTTTTTAATTGACCGATAATAAAAAATCAATAAAATAAATCCTAGCCTTGTGCCACGCGGGTTAGTCGGATGGGTTAAGTAGCTATTAGAATATACATTTTCACGTAACATTAATATTATAATAGAAACGTCAGCGCAAATAAAAATGGGTATTTATTCCCAAAGTAAAACGAACGAGTATTTTTATATTATTATTATTATTGTATTATAATAAATTTGTACTATTTTATTATTTAGAACTAGTCAATATTAACAATGTTTGGTTTCGTACGTTAAAAAAAGCTTTAAAATATTCTTGTTTTTTTTTGTGGTCTGCTCTGTAATTTTACAATTTATTAATTGAATGCTTATGAAAAGGTGTATGGAATATGAAATACTAAATTTCGTTGTTAAAATTTGATATTTAAAAAAAATGACAGGAAGTAAAATGTATCTTCTGAATAATTATGTAATTTTTACAAATAGCCTACATTTATGTATTTTATTATTATATGATAATGAAATTATTTTCTATAACTTTTGTTAAGGCCCCTATATTTATTTATATATAAAAATCTAATTATAATATATATTTATCTCTTTCATGTAAGTTGTTGTATTTGAAAATGAATCAGTATTAAAAAAAATTCTTTTCTTACTTAGGTACTTACTTAATTAATAAATTTATATATTTTTGTTTTACTTATTATTGTGTATTTATGGTAGTTTATTACAAAATGAATTTATCTAACTTTTATGACATTATCACCTCAGTATTTTCTTCTCTGTTAAATTTTTATATTATTATTTATAATAAACTATTATAACAGTTTATACCTATTCTTGTGTTCTTGATACAGGATTTTCTTGCTCACACAGAGTAGATGTGAGAATATAATATAATAATATGTAAGTATATATGGTGTATTTGTAATATGTAAATGTAATATAAATTACAATTACTGTGCCTATATTACGAAATAAGAGACGAAATATCTTCCAATCACCGATCGCCGATTCAAAATGGCGCGTGTAGAGCGTGCTCTGATTCCGAAATGGCGGCCACGAACTGTCAATATGCTTGTGGCATGTAAATAATGATTAAATTGTTACGTATATCAATTTCGTTTTCTTTTCCTGATTCATCGATAGTAGTGAAAGTTATTGACAATGGGATAACTCGACATACCTACATTTCATATATAAATACCTACTTAGGTTACCTACAGCCTACTTACCTACATTACTGGGGTACATACATAGGGGTGTGGACCTGAGTATCTGTATGTCTGCCTGTGGTATCATAGCTACCAAACGGATGGGCCGATTATGCCCCTTTTTTTTGTTTAGTTCAAAATATCTTACTAAGAACAGATATTTTGAAGATCGCCAGTTCATTTTCTAGTTGGCGAAATGATCTCATTAACGTCAACAGGTTCGATTGATTTAAATTTCGGTGTATTGTTGCTTCTGTTGTATTTCCATGACGTAGTAACTTGACTTGATCCTCCGCCATCAAGTAATCCTTAGCAACTTACAGCAGGTATAGCGTGTTTGGGCTCATTAAAATGGTCTCTATAGAATGACAGAGGCTAATTTTAAATTTTTTTGACTACTTATAGCCTGTTTTATAATATGATTATAAAATACTAGTTGGTGCCTGCGGCTTCGTACATACATACATACATACATACAATACCTAATACCTACACTTACAGATTTATTATTAGTATTGATGATAAACATCTTAATTTGGGCTCCAGATATATTTATAAGGATTCTATTAATCATTTGCCGAAGTAATTAACGAATACCTAAATAGGTATATATATAAAAACTTGTCAAATCACGTTTACATAGGTAATCAAGGTACATAGGTCGACGGTGGATTCAGGCTGATTCTGACCGGTCATTTTGGAAATATATGAGACCTATATTTAGTATTGGACGCCTGTTTTTTATTCAACTTTTGAGGTATTAGAGGGTTGTAGTCATTATATTATCGTACTAGCTGCTGCCCGCGACTTCGTTCGCGTTGAAAAAGAAAAAAGTAGCCTATCCTGTGTCCTGTACGTCTGAATGTTTGTCTACCAAGTTTCATGAAAATCAGTTAATTCATTTAAGAGTTATGGAGGTACATACATGCATACAATACCTACACTTACAGATTTATTATTAGTATTGATACATTAAATTTGAGATAATATTGTTTGTTTAATTTGAGATAATATTGATGTTTAAAAAACATGTTAAAAGCTAAAATGTTTTAAAAATAACGAAACCGAGATCCCTAGATTTTAAATGAGTGATCAGGGAGATAATTTTCGTACTGAAATTGAGATTTTTCGACCCAGCCTTATCTTTAAAATTCCCCAATTATATTTTCTTTTAATAAACTTCGAGCTTCCTTTAAAGGCCATTGAAGGATTCTCTTTAACTTAATCTGTAATTATTTCGTAAATAATCATTATCGATTCGTGAAGGGTCGGTCAAATTAAGATTGAGGAATTTATGACTTCCGATTTTTTTTTGTAAATCGTTTAATTTTTCGTCGCGGAAATGCCGTGATGGCAGGTCATACTTACCTTAAGGTCAATTATAGGTCAGTGTCTTACCAATAACAGTCTCATAAGATGAATTCACTAGGATAACAATCCTAATGACAATATCGTAATGAACTTAGGTTTTATTCGGTATGACTAGCTTTTGCCCTCGACTTCGACCGCTTGTAATTCGATTAAATGGAGTTTCTTCGGGAACTATTCGAAATAAAAAGTTTATTTTTGACACTTGTTTACGTAAATATAATTTTCTTCATATACTTAACTCTAGAAGCTTAGAGCTTTTTGTACAAAATCATTGGTTGGTGGGTTAAACGAAATATACAGCGCCATCTTTTGATTTATTAAATTACTTTAGTAACAATGGTTTCAGATAAAGCTATGATTATAACAATTGACACATATATTATATATCTAACAGTTATTTCATAGTTCCATTACATCATGTAACTTATAAATATATTATTCACAGGCGACCCTTAAGCTTTTAAGCTTCGCAATGAAAGTCCTACGCTTGAGAGTTTGCTATGTGATTTGTATCTTTATATCACGATTATATGATTATAGGATCCCTAATTTTTTTTAATGTTACTCGCTGATAACAGCTTTCTATAGCCTATAGGTAAAATAATTTTTAAAATCAGTTAAGTAGTTTTATTTTTTAGTTTATCCATTACAAACAAACATACAAAATTTATACACTTTTCTTGTTATAATATTAGTGGAGATAACTTCTTTAAGACATTCGATTTTTATATAACAAAAACTAGTTCGTATATAGTTTTGGATTAGTGACAATGTTATCAAATGGCCGCTTAAGCGTAGGTAGATAAGTTCAATAATTACTTAATGTCTATGCCTACAACATAGGCGTTATAAAGCAATTCAAGGTCGGAATTTTAATTATAATTACTTAACATTTTAGCGGACTAGTCAGTTTATAGGCAAAAAATTTCATTAAATAAAAAGGCGCTACACTTATGGATAACTATTGTTAGTTTTTATTGCCTTTTTTTATTGACATGGCCACTTTGCACGTCTACAAAGTTTACTATGGTAATAGGTAAGTTCATTAATGGAAATAAAGGTTACGAAAAAAAAATAACAGTGGCACTCCGGGAGTGCCGACAGAAGTGGTGACGTATTTTTTAATCGTCAGGAAAGTACATACTTTTATATACATACAGAGTTGTCGGTTACGGTAACAGGTCGCGAGTTCAATGTTTTTTTATTTTCATCTCAAAAATTGTTCTTTTTTTAATTAATATCAGCGCCATCTCTGTTCGCATTGATGTGTTATTTCAATTCAATTAGTTTTCGCAAGGATATATTATTATGTAACATATTCTAGTTTCAGTGATATTGTGTAGATGGCGCAATATCTGAAAATATACCTACAGAGGAGGTGTCGGTTACACGGTTACGTTACGGTAACATGTCGCGAGTACAAAAGTTTATTCCCATCTCAAAAATGTCCAACGCGCCTAAAGAAGTTTTCACTTCAAATATATTTTTAGATAATATTTTTAGATTATCTAAGCCCAAAGAAAATTACAAGAGCTTTGTGGCAATTCCTAAATATTGATTTAGGAACGATGTCGATAGACAATGCGATATACCTATTAAGTCTATTAACACAAATAGAAATAGTTAAATCTGAAAGCTAACTTAATATATAATAAGTAATGTATTAAAGAGTGTTAATATTAATTAGGTATTGATACGAGTAAGGCCACAAAAGGACCTCTAAAAAATTCGTGCACTGACATCGGTGTTGTATGAACGACATTATGCTGAGATGTAGTTATATATAGACCACGCCTCGTTTTCGACACAGAGTAGAACAGTACAGAGTAATTATCACCCTGTTACAAAAGAACAGCATGTTACCATCCTCATTTTGTCGAAATCCCTCTTTTTCAGACCAAGCGTTTTAAAACATCTTTATAATGCGCACTACCAAGGGTTTGAACTCCCTGTAGGCTTCTGTGTTTCCGAGCTCATATAACCCAAATCTTTGGGAATTTACGTGCTTGCCTAACGTCTTAGGGGCCCCGGATTCGATTCCCAGCGGGGTTGCGTTTCACAGTCATTTGGGCAGCCCGTCTGGCGGCAGTTACCACCACCTTACAGAATACCACCATACCACCGTGAAATAACGGCCTATGTGCTGTTGTGTTTCGGTGAGTGAGTAAGGGATTCCAGAGCCCAATTACCCCATCCCTTCCTTATCCCTAATCCTTCTATGGTCGGCAGCGCACTTGTAACATTTATGGCGTTGCTTGTGTTATAGGCGACGGTAGCCACCTACCATCAAGTGGACCGTCAAGCTGTCTGTTGGACCTTAACATAAAAAATAATAATATGCATTTTCTAGGTGAGTTAGTTTTATCATAGGCCTCATTGTGCACTACACGGCTGGATGCTAGCCAAGATTGCTCTTGGCCATCTTTAATAGAAATAAAAACAAAAAAAAAGTGTGCTGTTGAGTTTCGGTGAGGGGATAAGGGATGCCAGAACCCATTTCCTTATCCTCTTCTAACCTCTTATTCCCTATCCTACTAAGATCGGCAGCATACTTACAGCACCTATAGGAGATGGTAGCCACCTACCATCAATCTGCCTGTGTGCCGACTTTTACAATAAAGAAAACTGCTAACGTTACCTTCCTGTTTAATAATAACAATAATAAACTTCGGTATTTTTTTTTTATTTGCTTCACTTACAGTTCTACTCTTCTGATTTGGCTGAAAGTTCTTGGGAGTATGACGAAGGGTTTGGTCTTGATTTTAGAAAATTCCCGATTATATCAGAATTTATAACCATTAAATGAAGTTTATTTTATATGGTTGAAACATCAACTTAATTTCATCATAAAAAATTCATCATATTTAATGTTTTATCGCACACTCTGTATACTGAATTACTCTGTTCATCACAACTTTTGCATTAAACCAAATGTCATTTCCTTGTTCAGGAACGAGCCTTAAGCATTTTTGGAGCATGCTATAAACCAACTTGCTTTTATTGGCGATTTCATCCTATCTTTGTGATTAAAAGTCAATGTGGTTTTCTGTTCTATATAACCTTACATAGTATAATTTGAAGTCTGTCTGTCTCTATATCCGCTAACTTCTAAACCACGCAACGGATTTTCACCATCAATGAGATAATTTTTCACGATTATATTCCAATTCCCTTAGTTTTTATGTAAGAAGAAAAAAATTGTATCTTGCAATGCAACCCAGTCGTCGAAACTGTTCTAAACTGACCAACAGATTTTGATACGGTTCGTACTAATTGAAAGAGCGATAATTGTATCACGGGCGAAGCCTGGATAGGGTCGCTAGATTTTAAATAAAAATAAAAGTATAAAATATAATAAAAACTATATAGTCAATACAAATATGTTTACAAGACCCCGCTGCACTGAAGCTTTCTTCAATAAAGCTACATACTATTGCACGAAAGTAATCTCAAGGCCTCACATGATTTACTTCCTTGATAATGCAGCATGCAATTGGTACACTCGTGACAATAAAAAATCCAACAGGATACGGATATAAAATGGCTTTAATTTTTTTTGGGATTTGCTTTCTGATTAGCTTTTTTAAAAGAGACTGTATTTATTTTCACATAGCACAATTTTCTCTTTCTTAATTAAAGATAAAGGTCATCCAAAAATATTTCATAATTCGCCACAATCATTATATGAAATTTTTTTAAGATTCTAGCTTAGTAGTATTTGATTGACACGACTCAGGTACAAAGGTAAATGTTACCACCTAACCTTAGCGGGATTCGAACCAGCGACCGTTTGATTAACAGCTAGGGTTACTACTGTCTTTGCCTGAAAGAGAAACATCCATACATTCATTCATTAACTTCACAAATTTTCTCATTTAGATAATATTAGTAGGATTTAGTGGTTTATTTGTGAATGAATACTTACTTGGCCTTTTATGTACACTTACACCTTTTTTGACAGTAGGTTTAGGGGACGATTTAGATTTTTTTTTTCAATTTACTATGTAAAAAGAACTAAAAAATAGCTAAATTTATATTTTCTAAAAAATAACTAAAATATAACTGCAATAAATAACACATTGGAAAAGGGTGTGCGAATGAAGTCACTATATCAATCACACACACACACACACACACACACACACACACACACACACACACACACACACAAAAGCAGCAATAGAAAGTATGTTAGATAAATAGTGAATAAAGTAGGAACAAAGAGATAGAGATACATTTTATTTTTGACCTTTGTTATTGAAGAATGCAGACTGACATCGAGGTTGACTGGTACGACTCGAACGGACATACTTTAGTGCAATGAGTGGCAGTATTATTTCTTAAATACATTTTATTTTTGAACCACCACAGCTATATAATACAAATCTTGCTTTTTCTCTTTCTATCTACGTATGCTTTAGACTTTATTAAGACTACGAAAAGCATGTCTCTGCCACTACCTTAAAACACCCAGACGAGAGCCAACTTAGAAAAAACTTAGAAAAAACTTGGAAAAACTTAGAAGAACTTAGAATAAACGAACCCGTTACCACTGTTTCATGTCAGAGCGCTAAGTCACTTTAAACATTCGACCAATGACTTGTCTACCAATGACCACTGTCTTAAGAGCGGGCATAAAGAGAAATAGCCAATCCTAGATTTGAATTTTATCTAAGTAAACAAAGTCTAATTTAATTAATTTTTTTAAATAGATAAATACATTATAAATGAAAGTGACGTCTGTAACCGAAAACATAATATAATGAAATTTTCTCGATAGAAAAAAATCACAAAGTGAGCTCTCATTTCCATTGATTTTAGTTTTATTTTCAAAATGACACACATTACAAAGCTAAAAGTGTATCAGTAATTTCACTTCACATATTATCTAAGGCTTTATGCAACAATTTTTCATTTGACATTGTAGTTTACGAATAATTAATATTTAATACTTTTGGCACTTATGACATCTTTATTGAGCGAGTTGCGCTATCTTCCGTCGCATGTTGTGCGTAGTTCTACGTATTTTGTGTCACTGTCATATCCAAGGGGCCACGCGGGTGAAATTACAAATTTTGTTTGCTTTATACGCATTCTTAAACAATGATTAGGACAATGGACACGTTTGGTCTAGTGGTTAGTAACCTTAGCTCTTAACCAAACGGTCGCGGGTTCGAATCCGGCTAGGGGCAAAATTTAAGTGTTAACATTTTACCTCTGTACCTGAGTCATAGAAGTTTTGTATTTATAATATGTATGTATTTACAAAAACAGTAATCTGTGTAATATATCAACTGTCTGGTATCCATAATGCTTGCATTAGTTGCTTAGTGTAGAACTAGATGGTGCTGTGTGGGATGTGTGAAGATATTTATTTAATAACTAGCTTGTGCCTGCTACTTCGTCCGCGTTGAAAAAGAAAAAAGTAGCCTATCCTGTGTCCCGTACGTCTAAATGTTTATCTACCAAGTTTCGTGAAAATCTGTTAATTGGTTTAAGAGTTATGGAGGAACATACATACATACAGAAAAAAAATTTAAAAATGGTCAATTTAGTTTCAGTATCATGTATAAAGCCTATAAACAGGATATCTCTGAAAACAAAGTAACTTACTTCATGACGAACCCTTACAGATTTATTATTAGTACGAGTATAGATGTAAAGGAATTTTAAAAGCACAAACATGTTTTATTATTAAACTAGCTGGCGCCCGCGACTTCGTCTGCTTTGAGAAAGAAAAAAAGTAGCCTATCCTGTGTCCTGTACGTCTAAATGTTTATCTAGCAAGTTTCATGAAAATCAGTTGATTCGTTTGAGAGTTATGGAGGAACATACATACATACAATACGTACACTTAGAGATTTATTATTAGTATTGATTCAATGTAAAGTAGTAGGTAATTGATATTCGATGGAGCTTGAAGCCCTGCGAAGGTCGAACTCTATCTGCAGCCAATTGTGACAACGCGGCCGGAATCCAGATTTATAAGTGAAAATTTTCAATCAAGGTAATCTGTACGCCCTTGAACGTACATCGCTAAACTTATAAAACACTCTCATCGCCTTTAAGGGCTGGTTAACTAACGCAATAGAATAATTTGGAGATATAATCTATACCAATATACATAAAGCTGAAGAGTTTGTTTGTTTGAATGTACGTGCCAATATCAGGAACTACTGGTTCAAATTGAAAAATTATTTTTGTTTTGGATACTCCATTTATCGAGGAAGGCTATAGGCTATAGAGAACGCAGACGAAGTCGAGGGCACAAGCTAGTAATAGACATGACTAACTGTTTTATTTTATTGTCATAAGAGGTTACATATACATCGGTATATAACTAATTTATTTTTCAAAAGCGTCTGTGTATGCGATTTTGTGTATGTGATGCTTGTAATAGTATAACTAGCGTATTCTATGACGTCATCAGAGTTGCAACCAGTTCAAATGGCGTTTCGGCGCCAAGATAAAATTTCCAAAATTTTTTTTTATATAATTTGTAAAAAATATAATTCATAATTTAGCTTAAAATAAAGTGACATGATTTTTATGCTATTTTCTGATAGGATTACCACAATTTGTAGTATATTTCAAATAGCCAATTATACTTACATAATTATATAGAACTAGCTGGTGCCCGCGACTTCGCCCGCGTTAAAAGTAAGGGACGTGTAGAGCCTGACTAAATGTGTAAAGCAATATAACGCCTGACATCTTTGCTGTTATAAAAATTTCAGGGGTTGTATCTTTATTTTTAGTAGATATCTGGTGCCCGCGACTTCGCCCGCGTTGAAATTATATACCTACTAAAACCTTCCTCTTGAATCGCTCTATCTATTAAAAAAAACTGCATCAAAATCCGTTGCGTAGTTTTAAAGATCTAAGCATACATAGGGACAGACAGACAGGAAGCGACCTTGTTTTTATACTATGTTTGTTTAACGCTCTTTCCATTACAGTACAGGTTGTTAAGACAGGCTGACGGTAGGTGGCTACCGTCGCCTATTAACAAAAGCAACGTCACAGATGCTGCAACTGTGCTGCCGACCTTGGTAATAGCACAAATGCTGTTACTGTCGCCATACGGGTTATTCAAATGACTGCGAAACGCTGTGTGCCCAGCCTTGTGGCATTCTTCCAATCTTCTAATAATAATAAATTTCTGTAATAATACAAAGCCCAAATAAAAAAATATATAGGTAACGGATATTTCCTTTTTCTTAACATTTATTTCGATTTACTTAATTTACCCCTTGCAGCGTTCGTAAGTAACTTTGTGTTCGTGAAACGCATAAGAATCGACTTTTGTTATCAGTTGATCTGCAAATGTCGTAAACGACCTTTTGTAAAGCAGTCGTAACGACACTGTAGTAATTGACAAATTCTAGTGTTCCAATTTAAAACAACAGACATGACCAAAATATCTAATATACGATTCGATTGCGTTTAAGGTCTCTGCCCACTACACCGTACCATACTATGACCGTGCTAGGAACGTGTCAGGCAAAAATATATTCTTTGTATTGAAAAGTATGAGACTACTCCCACTAGACCGTTCCGTCACCGACAAACACCGTCGCGTGCCATGCACGGAGCGTCAACAAATTGTCGGCGAGAATATTTTGCCGGTGCTGACACGCTCCGTACATGCCGGCGAGCCGGTGAGTATACGGGTTGTAACCGCGTATGATGACCGTTCGTTCCTTTTTCTATTGCGCGGGTACACGTAGCGATACACCTATCAGTTCTGGTGGATATTGCATACGGGTAACAACATTGCAACGGATCGAGGGCACAGAACGCCCTCGATCCGTTTCAGTGGGCATAGTAGAGCGTATCATGTTGCTTTTCGTGTCTGATACGTTCCTAGCACGGTCATGGTATGGTACGGTGTAGTGGGCAGAGACCTTTATACTCGAAGACAAATGTTTTAGGTCATCTAGAGTCTAGACTGTTGCGCCTATTGTGTAACAATTATTTCGACATAAATAAATTGCCCTAAATTTCTATTAAAACTCTTTCCCGGATTGCTGACAACAATTTCATTCATTATGATCGATTGATTAGTTAAGGCGTGAAAAGGTAACAAAAAATCAGAGTTCTTCTAAATTTATAATTTTGGTATGGATGACTGTGAATTTGATAAAATAAACTGTGATTAAAATGTTTGAAGGTTCTTTAAAAAAACTTATAGATGCTTACTTACAATTTTGTTCATAAAAGATTATAACCTATACTACGAGCAAAATAAAGCTGAAGAGTTTGTTTGTTTGTTGTATCGTAATCGTTCGTAACGAGTAAACTCGAGTCGTGTGTCGGAGCTGACACACATTTTTTTTTAAATATTTCGCCTGTATACTGTCCAATAAAGTGGCAATTCAGAATATGATTTGTGCGTTGTGCCACACTACGTCTACTTAGCAGGTAGTCACGGTGCATAGACAGTTGAAGACGTGAGTGGATGAATGTGATATGTCGTATAATTCCAATTTTGAGTCCACGGAACTGATTTTTGTAATAAATTATGATGCAAAGTTGTGCAAACAACCTAAAATATCAATGGTATGATAGCAATTATACACATATTGTATTATAAAAAGTGAACATAGCTTCCTCTTCCATTAACAAAAGTAGGTAAACTTTCCTGCACTTTTTGCTTTTTAATATTAACTGTATAAATAACACCTTTTTTAATTTTTAATTTTACAAAAAAGCATTAAATCGACGATCTTACGGTCTGTAATCATTCATATGGACACATTCTTTCATCAATGCAAAAAAATGAAAAAACCCAAAAATGCGACATATCACCTTCATCCACTCACGTCTTCAGTTGTCACCCGGACGGAATTGGTGACGATATTACCCCGATATATGCACAACAATGTTGCGCTCTGATTGATCGACATTATGTAATAGAAGTTATCACATCATTTAGGATTAGCCGTGTTGAATATTCAGACTTGCAAATATCGCCGACTGACAACTTTATTCGTTACTAGCTGTTGCACATGACTTCGTCCGCGTAACTTTGTAAAATATACCCTATCGCTGCTTAAAAACTAAAGGGCCATAAAACAAAAAATCCAAAAAAGGTTTTTATTGCAAAAATACAATCACAATCCTTCATATTGTATGTTGCAAAAAAGACTTCGCAAAAATATTTAGTATACTTTGATCATTTTCTCTATATTCAAAAGTAACTTATATGCTTATATCTCTTCTAGTATTCAATTTATTATAAAAGTACTTTAAAACATTTAATGCTACTTAAAAATACGCTTCTAACGATGTATAATATGCATATATTTGATATATATCTAATAAGGAAAAAATAAACAAAGAATAATTTAATTTTTTTCGATTAGCTCTCCTGTAAAAAGTGTAATTTTGATTTGTGGCCCTTTAGTTTTTAAGCAGCGCTATGTTGCTCGCTGATAAAGTAGTTTTCTATAAGTAAAAAAAAATTTCAAATCGGTTGAGTATTTCGGAGCCTATTCAATTCAAACAAACAAACAATCAAATCTTTGCTCTTTATAATATTAGTATATTATATAGATTTGTTGTTAAAAAATAAAAAAAATCTTCTCATTTCTTTGTATAAATATTCGATTTTTATTTTAATGGCATTCATGGTTTGAAATCGTTTGTGCAAATGGAGAGATTTCGTTTATATATTTTTAATGCAGCTCTAATGCACTAAAAAGGAGTTTTCCTTTAATAAACAAACACACAATTTTACCTAATCACAATATTAACTATGGATTAAGTCAACCTATGTCACCATATTTTTTTCGATTTGATTTATTTAAATTAAAATGTTTTTTAAAAATAGTTAACTTATTAGTTAAAACTTGGTAGATGAATTTCTAGAATATAATCACTAGTTATAATAATATAAATAGGTATATGTTAATAGCACAACATAATAAAACACATATAATTATAATACACGCAAAACCAAGACAATGAAAGTAAAATTTAAGAGGATATAGGAACGTGCTTGCCAATCTTATTATTTTATTTTTTTAATAATTTAACAATATTAATGTTAAAGAATGTGTGTGTGTATGTGTGTAAAATATTACCTCTCCATCGGCCCTTTTCTTTCCAGCGAGCATTCTCTTGAGAACAGAAAAAAGTCGCTAGGGGCCTGAAATTTGTACTAAAAATCATATGGATTTAATACTATTCGCTCTATATCGCTAAAAACTAAAGGGCCACAAATCAAAATTACACTTTTTACAGGAGAGCTAATCGAAATAAACTAAATACTAGAAGATATAAGCATATAAGATACTTTTCAATATATAAAAAATGATCAAAATATACTAAATATGGCATAAAACAACCATAGGTCTTTTTGCAATATACAATATGAAGGATTGTGTAGGTATTTTTGCAGTAAAATAATTTTTGGATTTTTTTGTTTTATGGCCCTTTAGTTTTGAAGCAGCTATATGTGTGTTAGCTTACGAACTTTTCAGCCCAACCTTGTAATTAAAAAATGATTTACTTTTAATTGGATCCACTCACGTTGCAACAAATCATCAATTTGTTGGATCTGCAATCGCCAGTCTTCCGACTTGTCGGACCCTTATCGTATTTCGCAGCTCACCCTTGCAAAAATAATAATAATTTATAGTGAAAGGACCGCCCTCTTAGCCGTATAAAAGCAACCAACACCCGCGCCGCGCCTCCGACTCGAAGACATGGCGGCGTTAGCGCGATTGGTACGTTCAATTCAATACATGTTCCATAAATTACAAATTGGGAAGCGTAGGGACGCGCAATTAACACAATCGCATTAATCGATAAATCAAATATTTAAAAAAATAAATTAGTGTGCTTTAATTTTTTTTCCTTTTAAGTGAATTTTAATTATTCATAATTGAAAAAAAAAAGTGGAAGATAAGTGATTTAACCTTTTTTTGCAAAGTGACGTCACGCGTGAAGTGTTTCTTGAGAAATTGTGTTTAATTTGTGTTAATTGGCGACCTGTTAGTGAATGTTGGTGTAGTGTCATAATAAAGTCTAGAATTTATAGGTACCGGTTGTATCAGCTGTTATCAGTTGTAATGCAATCGGTGGTACTTGGTACCTTTTAGTATTGTATACCTACACACTTTATTAATTACATAAATTTATTTAAAGCTTAAGGGTAAAACCTTCTGTAATATTCATTGAAATATGCTCTATTATTTTATCATTATATCCCTAAACTATCTATTGTAAAGCTGATAAGCGTTGAATTCTTTTTAAAAGAATGTTAATCATTCAACATTCAATACCTAATTAATTATTCAAATAATTAAAACCAATATAATTCAATGTGACAGCATAAACTGACCTTCATTTCAAAATCAATATATTTTTGTATGTAGGTACAGTCGAAATCAGAGAAAGTTATACATACCATTCCAAGTAATCCCAACCGTTTTTGGTACTTGTTTTTATTAAAAAAATCATTAAAGGTAGATAATTAATTTAAAAGTTTTTGTTTGCCATCATGTTTTTCAATGTTCATTTTAAAATTCTAATACCTTTTCATTATGCATATTAAATTATCCAATTTTCGGTTAAAAATCCAAAATATTTTATAAATTATTTTAAATTTCTTTTATTTATGTTCAAAAAATCCACATCATTTTAGTTTAATCATATAACTTTTAGGTTCTGAATTTTTAATTATCTTAATCTGTAGGTAACCAGAAAAAAAAGTGATAACTGTTGGTAAATCTTTCTCTGCTTTCGACTGTACCACTGAGCCACATGGTAAATGTAGGTGCTGAATAATGTTGTCTGTCGCCTGAGTCGGTAGGACAGGTCGGGTGCGCCGGCGCAGTGAGCGGAAAGTATAACCGGACAGTGGCCTCTAAATATTTCCACTATTCGTTGTCATTCCCTTTGTACTTATTTATTACACTTGCCATTTAATACCACTTACTTTTTATATTAATTACTTCCGGTATCGATTTAGATTCACCGTGTCCCATCCCTATTCTGGATTTCGGTATAATGGAATCGCTACACTTAAATATAGAATTTTTAACCAATTTTTTTGTTTTCAAAAATAGTGTATTTATAATTTTTATCAATTATGTATATTAACTGCTTCCTTAATGAAGCTTGCATGCAAAGTTAACACGCGTGAAATAATTAACAAAGAAAAAAAGTGAAATAATCTTATTAAGCACGTAAAGTTACCGGTGCATAAACTTTCGACATTTTTAACGTTTTAGTACAATTGATAAGCGAAAAGCGTTTCGTTACTATCGTACAATTTTGTCTAGAATGTTTCACATTTTGACAATGATTGTAGAGATCAAGTTTGAAATTATTTTAAATGTTGAATTATAATATAAAGAATCTAAATCTAAATCATTGTCAAGATCATAAAAATAATAATAAAATACAAAAAAATAATAATCGTGAAAAAGATCACATAAAGTATTATAAATTACTTACTGGAGCTGTCCTCAGCAACATTAAGGCATTTTAATCAATTTTCCACAATATTTTAATCAATACTATTTTTGTTACTATTATTATTTTATCATTTTCGATATTTTTCTATCGTGTTATTTTTACTAAAAACAAAGTCGTTTTGTAAATTTATTAGTGGTGTTATCGCTTATTATTTGGACCATTTTTTTTCTTAGCCGCGCGTTACATTTACGTAATTTCCATTTATGTTCATTTGAGTGTCAAGGGCGAATGTTGGCACAATTTATAATTTAGTAATCGATCTAAATAAAGCAATAAGAACGTTATGGTTATGGCGTTACGAAGAGAAAGGTCAATACATAAGCATAACCAGATATTTCTTGGTATACCGAAAATTAGGCATAGAATACGCGAATTATAGTGTCTCTTTTATGTTAAGATCGACAGACAGGGGGACGGTCCACTTGATGGTAGGTGGCTACCGTCGCCTTTAACACAAGCAACGCCATAAGTGCTACAAGTGCGCTGCCACCATAGAAGGATTAAGGATAAGGGATAAGGAAGGGATGGGGTAATGGGCTCTGGCATCCCTTACTCACTCACCGAAACACAACAGCACATATGCTGTTATTTCACGGTGGTATTCTGTAAGGTGGTGGTTACTGCCGCCAGACGGGCTGCCCAAATGACTGCGAAACACAGTGTGCCCTACCACTACTAAATTTAATTAAGGTTTTCTTAAGGGTCAGCGCCGACCGACGGAGCGGCGGCGAAGAGACTAAAGCGCTATTAAGTGAAAATCGACTTTAGTTTCTTTAGCTGAAGGTTCACCGCGCGCCGCTCGCCCGCGCTTGCCGACGCGAGAGTATTTTTTTTATTATACCACTTTCAATCACATACTGAAGTAACTAAAGTGGATTTTCAAATGATAGCTCATTAGTCTCTTCTCCGCCACTCCGTCGATCGGCGCTGACCGATCTAAGTAAGTAACTTTGATAATTAGTACTTAATAAAACATCTGAATAATTTTCAGATGGTGGCAACCGTATGCATGTGCTTAGTTCAAGGCCAGTATGCAGAAGATCGCGCAGCGCGTTACATAGCGTCCGAGCCCAAAGTCGCTTCGACACCAGTTCCTATTCTCAAACAGATTAATAGGTAATAGTTTTTATTTAATTAATATAGTTTTTATTTAATAATTAATTAATGTGTTTCGGTGTGTGAGTAAGGGATGCCAGAGCCCCTTACCCCATCCCTTCCTTATCCTTTATCCTTAATCCTTCTATGGTCGGCAGCGCACTTGTAGCACTTATGACGTTACTTGAGTTATAGGCGACGGTAGCCACCTACCATCAAGTGGACCGTCAGCCTGTCTGTCAAACCTTAACATAAAAAATAATAAAAAAAACTTAATTTTTAAGACTAAAGTTGGCAGACAGGCTAACGGTCCACCTTGATAGGTGGCTACCATTCGCCTATAAAGACAGTAAGGAACTTTAGTTGGGGAAGATGAATAAGCTCTACTAGCATTAATAGTGCAAAATTAGCAACAAAATAGTTTTTTCAAAAAGCAAATAATAAAATTTTTCATATAAATATTTTTCAGGCATAATGAAGACGGTTCGTACACATACGGTTACGAAGCAGCCGATGGATCGTTCAAAATTGAAACAAAATCGCAGAGCGGCGAAGTCAAAGGAAAATATGGATACAAGGACGACACAGGCAAGGTACTGTATCTGATTTATCATTACCGTGACTTTGTCCGCATATTTTTATAAATGATATTCTATCTTTCAAGTTGGACCCATTTGCAGAACGAACACGTGATTGATTTAACAGGAATAATATTACTATAATAAGAATTTCTGTATGTTGTGATAACTCTGAAATTGATATTAATATTATTAAAAAGCGTTCTTGGCGTGTCTTCTTTTTTTTACCGGCTGGGGTTCCTCTGTCATAGGTCACAGAGCTTATATAGCTAGTAGAGTAAACGAACTATGTTCCCTTGCTCTATAACAATGGTACAGAGTAGGTACTGAAGAAATAAGCTGTAACGATAGATAGCTGTAACGATTTGACGACACGTTTGGCCTAGTGGCTAGTAACCCTAGCTGTTAACCAAACGGTCGCGGGTTCGAATCCCGCTAGGGGCAAATGGTTTATGTGAACATTTTACCTTTGTACCTGAGTCATGGATGTTTTGTATTTATAATATGTATGTATTTACAAAAAAAAAAGTAATCTATGTATTATATCAACTGTCTGGTATCCATAATACAAGCATTACTTGCTTACTTTGGAACTAGATGGTGCTGTGTGGAATGTGTGAAGATATTTATTTATTATTATTTATTTATTTATAGGATGGATTTATTTTTGAAATATTTAATTCATGTTTATGTATTAATTTTCCAGGTACGAGTGATAGAATATGGTGCCAACAAGTACGGTTTCCAGCCAGCAGGCGAAGGTATCACTGTTGCGCCGCCAACCCTAGTCGATGAGACCGCCAAAGAGGAAAGACCTTCCAAAGGACAGGTACGAGTGGACAATTTAATCTTGTAATCTTATTTACAATGACACCGTCATGCCAATGGAGTTTCGTCAGTTTATAGATTACTCGCGCGATTTCCTCCGCGTGGAAAAAGAAAAAAAAGTAACCTATCCTATGTCCTGTATGTCTAAATGTTTACCTAGCAAAGTTTCATGAAAATAAGTTAATTCGTTTAGGAGTTATGGACGAACATACATACATATAATAGGTACCTACAGTTACAGATTTATTATTAACTATCCTTTGTCCCGTACGTCTAAATGTTTATATACCAAGTTTCATGAAAATCAGTTAATTCGTTTAAAAGTTATGGAGGAACATACATACATACATACAGAACAAAATTCTAAAAATCGTCAATTTAGATTCAGTATCATGTATAGAGTTTATAAACACGATATCTTTGAAAACAAAGTATCTTACTCCATGACCAACCCTTACAGATTTATTATTAGTATTGATTGATTAGGAAAATACTTTTTTTATATATTTTAGAATAGATATCTGAAAAAAATAATTTAAACAACCGACATTCAATTTTCAATTATTTTTTTCATTTGACTTTCAGCAAGGTAACCGCTCACAATATCGCGGCCCACAACAAGCCCCGGCACAGTCCATAGACTACGATTACGAGGAGCCGGCGCCAGCTCCTCCTCCGCGTCCGCGTCCGCAACAGCAGTACCGTCCTGCCCCTGCCCCGCAACCGCAGCCCCAATACCGCCCTGCCCCGCAGCCCCAACCACAGTACCGACCTGCCCCGCAACCCCAGCCACAACAACAATATCGACCTGCGCCGCAGTCCGCCCCAGCACCGCCCAGGGTAATTTTTGAACATTTACTTTGCTATGGAGTATGTACTTTCTCTAGCTTATGCTCGTGAAATAAATTTATTAAGATACCTGGGGCCCTAGCCATGAGCAACCAGTGCAAACGGGAGCGTTGTGTATTTACGTAACGATAGAAAATAAAGCCCGGTGATTGGTTGTTGTAACGCCCACATAAAATTTTGACCAATACTAATACCTTTGTTTGTACAGTAAACGTCCCAAACATTAAATAGAAAATAATTAAAAAAACATCGCTTATCGAATGATGCAGTAAACCGAGTGCATAATTCAATAAAACAGAAAATGATTTCTAAAAGTAACTAATCAACACTTTACTTGTAGTTGGTGAAAGAGGCCCTTAGTTAAAGAATAAAATAAAATAAAAAAATATTAAACGGTAACAATGTTAATATTTCATATTTTGTTATTTCGTTTCAGCCTGCATTCTTCGCTGGCGCAGCTCCTTCCCCTGCTGAAGATAATTTCTTCAACCCGGAGCCTCCTCGGCCGAGGCCTCAGCCCAGGCCCAAGCAAGACTTCAGGCCCACACCCCAGTTCCAACCTCAACAGTTCGCCCCCAAACCTCAGATAGAGTACTCGCAAGATTTCAACTCGCAACCAGAATTCTCACAACCGCCCCGACAGCAATTCAACCAGCCAAGAAACTCTCAACCGTTCTCGATGCTGGACGAGCTCCTCAAAGAGTATTCTCTTCCTCCAGGAGGCTCCGCACCCACTCACGACATCACATTCGGATCCTATTAGTTTAAGTATAAATTTCTCATTTTTGTAAATATGTAGTATATTTTTTTATTAAATAAAATTATTTTGTAATTTGAGGTTATCTTCTGTTTATTTTTGCCAAAATCCTCTTCAATGAATTAGAAAGCTAGTCATATGTTATCAGTTTTGTATATAGGTATATATTTGATATATATAGATTATATACATATAATTGTATATACTTAAGTAAGTACCTGTTAGAAACATTAAATTTTATTTAAATATAAAAACTTATTATGAACTATTGTGTTGTCAACTCTGTTGTCTATGAAAAACAATATGAAAATCATAAGAAAATAAAATATGTCAATACAAGAAAAAATGGCTTTTTATTCATTACAAAATTAAAATAAATATATCTAAATATATAATCTCAGCAAGAGATTAACATGGTCCTTAAATGCCGACTAATTATTAAATAAATTTAAGCCATTAACATGGTCCTTAAATGCCGACTAATGATTAAATAAATTTAAGCCATTAACATGGTCATTAAACGCCGAAGAGTGCGCAATTAATTTTTTTAGTGACCGTGAATAAATTTGATACAAAATGGAAGCCGATTTACAACTCAATACAGCCCTTAAAAGAAGAAGAGGTCACATCAAGGGAAGCATAACACGCTTAAAAAATTCATTAACAGAAGAATTTCTACAATGTGCTTCTTTACAAATGTTGACCCTAAAGGAGCAAAACTTGAGCAATTTATTCAACCAATACAACGACATCTTGATAGAAATAAATGATGAAGAAGATCCAGTTCCAGTTGAAAATGCATACTACAAATATATGGATATTTTACGCACTGAAATTGTCAAGAAGACGCAATCTGGAAACATGGAAACAAAAGTTAGTGTCGCATCTAAATTTCAACTTCCGAGTGTGCAAATCCCACCCTTCGATGGTAAATATTTGGAATTCAAATCATTCATAGAATTGTTTACAGCCTTAGTACATAAGGATAACAGCATAAGTGATGTGCAAAAATTTGTATATCTTCGCAGTTTTCTGAAAGGTGAGGCCTTTGATTTAATTAAAAATATGCCTGTAGTTGGTGCTAGTTATAAGGAAGCGTTAACTATTTTGCAAGAAAGATATGATAACAAACACAAAATTGTATTCGAACATATTTCCTATTTACTAGACTTAAGTTCAATTACAAAGCCTAATGAGTATTCATTAAGAAATTTAGTCTCAGAGGCAAAGCAGCATATTGCTGCTCTAAAGAACCTGGATCAACCTGTCGACAAATGGGACAGTGTCTTAGTGTGCATTTTATCGCGCAAATTAGATCCACATACAAATAGGTCATATTGTCTAGAAAGAGATACATCTAGTACACCTACTTTTACAGAATTTATTAAATATTTAGAAAGTAGGGCTCTCGCCATGGAAAACTCAAATCGAAGAACTTGTGCATCATTTGCTGAGGCGAAACCAAAGGTGACAAATATTGTTACAAGGCCACATTCATGTGGTTACTGTGGTAAGTTACATAAACTTTTTTTATGTCCAACATTTATGCTTGCCCCAGTCGATGAAAGATTACAATTTGTAAAAAATAAAAAACTTTGTAAAATTTGTTTAAATTTTCATACACAAAAATGTCGATATCATTTTAAATGTGCTCATTGCAAATTGAATCATAATACACTTTTACATAATGAAAAAAGTATACAAGAGAACTCAGATGGAAGAGTTGTTTTGTTATCAGAATTAAACAGTAATAATCAAGTCTTGTTACCTACCGCCAAAGTAAAAGTATTGTGTAAGGATGGTAAGGAGTTAATTGTAAAGGCTCTTCTTGATTCTGCTAGTCAATCTTCTTTCATTACAAGTAAATTGTCAAAACGTTTGAAAAAACCTCTTTTACCGGTTAGTACTCAAATAATGGGTATTACAAGTACTGGTAAAAATATTCAGTACGCTGTAAAACTTGACATTTTCTCTTGCATTTATCCATACAAAGTAAATGTAAACTGTCTTGTGGTAGATAAAATTACTACTAAATTACCACAAAATAATATCAGTTTGTCTAATATAAATATTCCAAAAAATATAATATTAGCTGATAATACTTTTAATATGTCTAGTGAGATAGATATGTTACTCTCGGCTGATATTCTTTTTCAAGCGTTACTACCTCAATGTGAGGAGTACAATAAACTTAGTGATCCTGCACAACCCAGTCTGGTCCACACCCAGTTTGGCTATATAATAGCAGGCAACATCTCTGTACAGTTTTTACAGGATACTGCTGTTTCTTTATTTTGTCAAGAGTGTAGCTCTGACATAGACAGCACCATAACGAAGTTTTGGCAATCGGAGGCTGTACCAGAAATATTCACTGAGCATACGTCTGAACAACAATACTGTGAGCAGTATTATAAGGATACAGTTAAAATTATAAACAATACATTTGAAGTGTCTATGCCATTAAAGATACCTATCTGTGATATAAATAAAACATTGGGTGATTCCTTTGGATTAGCCTTACACAGATATTTGAATCTTGAAAAACGTTTTAAAAAGAATGACACTTTATATCAAGAATACAAAAAATTCATACATGAATATATAGCTCTTGGACATGCTAGTTATTTTGATATCACAAAATATGATTTGTCAAAGGATATGGTATATTTTATGCCACATCACCCGGTCTTAAGGGAAAATGCCATATCCACACGTCTGCGTGTAGTATTTGATGGATCAATGAAAACTTCTAATAAAATATCATTAAATGACATAATGTCAAATGGCCCTGTGGTCCAAAAAGATTTATTTGACATTTTGTTACTGTTTAGATTAAATAAATACTTTTTCATTTCTGATATCAAACGTATGTTCAGGAATATATTAATTGACAAGGATCAAAGGTCGTTACAAAACATTCTCTGGAGAGATAATCCAGATGAATCAATAAAGTGTCTACAATTAAACACTGTTACATATGGATTAAAAAGCTCACCTTATCTTGCTACTAGGTGCTTAAATGAGTTGGTATATAGATTTCAAGATGAATATCCTTTGGCTGCACCAGTAATACTACATTCTACATATGTGGATGATATTTTGTACAGTCATAATGACCTTAAAACAATTATAGATACAAAACAACAACTTATTGAGTTGCTGGCTAAGGGCAGCTTTAATTTACACAAGTGGTCAGCCAATGATGTTAAAATTTTGCAGGATATTTCTAAAGAACAGCAGTGTTCTGGGGATATCAGTATCCAAAATGATATAAAAACCTTAGGGTTAAAATTTAATATAAATTTAGACTCATTCAAATTTTCTCCTCCGCCGCCGCCTGAGCAAACTGTAAAAACAAAAAGAGAAATCTTAAGCTATATTAGCAAATTTTATGACCCACTTGGTTTAATTGGGCCTATATTTGTAAAGGCTAAGCAAATTATGCAAAAGCTATGGCAATCCAAAACAGATTGGGATTCTATTCCTTCCCCAATTATTGAAAAAGAATGGCAACTTTTTTATAATGATTTATTAAAAATGGCACCTATTATAGTACAAAGATGTGTGTCTAATTGTGATAAACAACAATTTCAATTAATAGGCTTTTCAGATGCCTCAAATGTAGCATACGGTTGCGCCATCTACCTGAGAGTTACAGACAGTCATGGTAATGTTAAAATGTTCCTTCTTTGTGCTAAATCAAGGATAAATTCACTAACAAATAAGCATAATATGTCTATGCCTCGTTTAGAGTTAAATGCAGCATTAATATTAGCAAAATTATCTTTGAAAGTATACCACATTTTAAGTTTAAAACTGTTAATTAATAAAGTATATTTGTTCACTGACTCTCAAGTGGTATTGGCATGGCTAAAAATTAATCCGATTAAGTTAAATACATATGTTGCCAATAGGGTAAAGGCGATAAATGAATATGCTAAAAATTTTAACTGGTTGTATGTAAGTACAAGTTTAAATCCTGCGGATTGCTTAAGCAGAGGAGTGAGTCCTTCAGAGTTGTATAATCACAAGCTGTGGTGGTATGGACCCCCAGTTATGTCAAACATTGATTATACCTTTAATGATAATTGTAATATTGAAATACTTACAAATTTACCTGAGATAAAAAGCTCAGTATCAAACAGGCAGGTGTGTGCAGTATCACAGAGTTACAATAATGGATTTTTAGATTCATTTTTATGTAATTACTCTTGTATAAATAAGGCACAACGTGTACTTGCTTACATATTAAGATTCTGCAATAATATAAAGCCCAACTCTGACAAAATAAAACATAATTTTATTTCATTTGCAGAGTCAAGTAAGGCTTTACATTTAATTATAAAACATGAACAATATAAATATTTTCAAAATGAAATACATTCAATACAAAATACAGGACAAGTACAGTCTCACCTAAAGGCACTGAACCCGTTTGTGGATAAAAATGGTCTTCTTAGAGTAGGTGGTAGGCTGCAAAATGCTGCTTTGTCTTATGAACAAAAGCATCAATTAATTTTGTCAAAAGAGTCAAGAATTACTCATTTAATTATAAAGTATGAGCATATAAAATTGCTTCATGCCAGTCAAAAACTTGTACTCTGTAATTTAAATCAACGCTATTGGATAGTCAATGGTTTGCGTTTGGTTAAAAACATAATACATAAATGTTTAAGGTGTTTCCGTTTTAAGGCTGATACAGCAAAACAATTAATGGGATCTTTACCTGCGAATAGAGTTACTGTTAGCCGACCATTCCAGAAAGTAGGAATGGACTTCGCTGGTCCGTTTTCAGTCAAGCAATCTCGTGCCCGAGGTGTTCTTATAACCAAGGGTTATATTGCATTGTATGTGTGCTTTGTAACTAAGGCAATACATTTAGAGTTAGTATCCGATCTTTCTACGGACACTTTCCTTGCAAGCTTTAAAAGATTTATAGCTAGACGTAACGTTCCAACTGAAGTCTATTGTGACAATGCTAGCAATTATAAAGGGGCAAAGAATCAATTAACAGAAATATATAAATTAAATAATTGTAAATTACATCAGACGCAGGTACAGAGTGCAGCTTCTAAAATGGGTATAAACTTTCATTTCATTCCCAGCTACTCTCCAACATTCGGTGGATTGTGGGAAGCTGCTGTAAAAAGTGTTAAGTACCATTTAAAGAGAGTGTTAGGTAGTCATATATTTACCTATGAACAGCTGTACACTGTGCTTGTGCAAATAGAAGGAGTGTTAAATTCACGACCCTTGTTACCAATGTCTTCAGATATTAATGATGTTTCATTTCTCACTCCTGGACATTTTCTAACAGGAGCACCATTAACATGTTTGCCAGAACAAAATCTTGCAGATTTACCAGACAATAGACTTAAATTCTGGGAAAAATGTACATCTATAAAGCATCAATTTTGGAAATATTGGTCAAAACATTATTTAAATATTTTACAAAACCGTCCTAAGTGGAAAGATAGCTTACCCAATATAAAAGTTGGAGACCTTGTTATCTTAAAAGAGATAGACACACCTCCCATGACTTGGCCTATGGCTAGAGTCACAAAAATTTTCCCTGGCGACGATGGTAAGGTCAGAGCCATGGAAATCAAGAAGGCAAACGGAAGGTGTCATAAAACTTCTATAACAAAGGTATGCATTCTACCTTTAGAGTAGCTATGTTAGTGTATTCTTGTAGGTCGCTGAACGCGTGCCTCAACTATAATTCAACTATTATTATGACAATATAATATTATGTAAGTAGTTGAATCGATACCAAGAGAATTTAGGTATTACATAAGTTTTAATATTTAAGTTACTTTAAAAAGTTTAGTTTTAGACTCTAATATAATTTTATGTGTACTACCTATATAAATAATAGTTACAAATTAAATTAAGAAGGTAATTTTTAGTTTCCTGTTTGTAAAACCTGACAACTATAAAAGAAATTAAGTACATATGTACCTATAAACAAGTTATTTTCAAAGCAACATAGCGATCTACGGATCTATAATTATAAATTTTGTTTTAAGATATATTTCAATACAGTCCACTTATCCTTAACTTGAAAGTTATTCCTTTTGTGTTGTCGGGAGTATGTTAGAAACATTAAATTTTATTTAAATATAAAAACTTATTATGAACTATTGTGTTGTCAACTCTGTTGTCTATGAAAAACAATATGAAAATCATAAGAAAATAAAATATGTCAATACAAGAAAAAATGGCTTTTTATTCATTACAAAATTAAAATAAATATATCTAAATATATAATCTCAGCAAGAGATTAACAGTACCAATAAATAGATGACAGTAGTGTCCTAGAAAGAAGGCCATTCATAAAATTTTCTAATTTTTATTTACTGTTTTTTTTTATTAAAGCAGACCCACCAGTAATAAAAAAAAACGCAACAAAATCAATTGTGTTATCTTAGGTGACGAATATTATAATTTTCCCGCGACTTTATCCACGTATCTTTGTAAATTACATACAAACTATATTACGCTAAAGTTTAATCAAAACACGTACCTAGTAGTTTTTGTGTGAAATGAAACATTCATTCATTTTTACATAGATTTGCATAATTTTAAGCCTAAATGGAAAAGTTTCTGAGATTTAATATACATAGGTCCTGAAAATTAATATAATACATACAAAAATATATGAATAATCTGTCATTTAATTTTATTATACATATATAATATTATATTATATAAATTTTTTTAATATTAGTATAGATTGGTATAGAATAAATAATATTTAACAATTTTTTTTTGTTTTTTACTTAAACTTTTATTCATGATATATATTTTTTCTATCGTTCTTTTGAATTAGTTCAAAATTTATTTTAACAGATAAAGTAATTCAAAGAAGTAGGTAAGTACTCGTATCTCGCGTGCATACGAAATGACCTACCTAAATACATACGACTTCGTCCGCGTTTTCTATAGACACCTATCGCCTATCGTTTTCCTCGATAAATGAACTATCAAACACAAAAAGAATTTTTCAACTCACAACAACAACACAAAGAAATAAATTCTTCAGCTTTATAAATTGGTATAGATAATTGCCCCTAGTGGGATTCGAACCTGCGACCGTTTGGTTAACAGCTAGGGTTATTAGCTACTAGCTTGACCAAACGTGTCATCTTTGCATAGTGACTTTACTCACTGCATATTCCAAATACTGTTACACGTTTAGAATAAATAATTACAGTGGACGATATTTGAATGGCCTCATAACGCGAAATCCACTTTCCTGTTTTTAAGTTCTAATGCAGAAATAATGCCGCCTCATACGTTATAACATATTACACAAGTCACAATCTTTAATAACGCACCATTGTTATATGAGTGTCTGCGGCAAAATCTGTATAAACGAGGCCGTGGGAGCTGCCCTGGTCGTACGAATGCTGTTGGGAACAATTGACGCCTTTTACCACCCATACATACCTTGTCTTTCTCACTGCATTGTGTAACAGTATTACAGGTAATGAACGCATGGTGATAAAGTTGTATGACCTTGAAGAACACTCAAAATTACAGTCCATTTTATGGTCACAGGTGCCTCTAAACACGGAGAACGCTAGAGGGAATTTAAGTGAGCTGTAGGTTTTTGATAGGATGAAGAATAGGTATGGATAGTGGAATGGGATCTGATTTAGTCAGTCAAATATAATATAAGCTTAATTATTTATTTCATTACTAGCGACCCGCTCCCACCTTCGCCCGGGGTGCATTTTTTTTACGTAAGAACCTTCTCTCATTATCCTTCTATCCATGAGTGAAGACAGAATTAAAATCGGTCAAGCCGTTCTCGAGTTTTGCGCTTAGCAACGTATTTAGGGATTCATTTTTATTTATAAAAGAAGAAGAAGATTAATCGACCAGATATTTATTGCAATAAATGATGAGAAAAAGGACATGAAATTTCGCAGACAATTGTCATTTAGGGGAATTTCAAGTATTACTAAGGGGGTTTCTTGTAAAACGTTACGATGGTTTACAGGGGTGGTAGGGGAATCCCTCGAATGTATTGTACGTCATTTTTATTTTGTTCTCCCAAGTTGGCAACCCTTTTCGTTGGTAAAAATGGTCACTTGGTAAACTTGATCCTAAACTTAACGTTAGTAGAGGGTACAGAAAAACGTTCGGGTAAACCCTAAACTCGAAATATTTTGAATAAGTGGAATAAGTATGGCATAAGAGAATTCCTCATGGTACAAATCTACGCAAAAGCCTTAAAAGTATAGTTTAAATACAGTAAAACCATATTAAAAATTGTTGATTCAACAACTTATACTCGTGGTTAATATCTTGTGTTATTTCTTTGCGCGAATGTCTACAATATGTGTTATTTTCTGGTCAGCGGTTTTATGCAAACCCCCGCGTGAAGGTCCTCTATTGTCTTTTACATAGTTTTGTCATTTAACCTTGCCAGTGGTGCTCCCAATTTAGGCTTTCTATAATGCCCGAATATTATTTTATTAGAAACTAGCTCTGTTTCGCGGTTTTACCGCCTCGGCTTTTAAGGTGTGCCTTCCTCAAGAATTGGACTACCAAATGCTAAAAAATATTTCCAGAGTTTAAGCGCTCAACCAAACGAACAAACAAACACTTAAACTTTCTTATATTTCTATGCCGACATCATAATTATTAAATTTATGGTTATTATTTAAAATTTAAAATTCTTAATTAGTGTTAGTATGACTTGTGTTTTAGTCTACATATTGTAAAATGGAATCGATATCTATCGTTGAAACCAGTCAACGGTTTTGATACGGTTTTTACTAATGGAAATTACGATAAACGAGAAAGGTATGTATGTATATAAATTAGTGTATTATCCTATTATCTATTGGTCACAGGCCTCTTCTATATGAGAACCTAAACTCCGTACCTCCTCATTGGCAGAACCTTCAGTGGACTAAAAGATTTCATACCATCGAAGTTTTTATCTAAGTATGTTCTCTGGAAATTAAGCAAATTTATACTGGTGCAGGCTTGTCCAGGATTAGAACCTGAAGACCTTATTACACATTAACCTATCACTGGCTAACTGTCATTAAGAATGTATCAAGATTTAATCGCGGCTTTTCTCGTGTTTATTTTTTATGGATAGATATGTAGTGCTGATAAATTACTACGCTCTGACCAAGTGTAGGCGGATGTGTTTGATAAAATAAACTCTGAACAATAGAAACATTTGAATTTACAATTTGTATGTCGTTTCGACTTTCTGATGTTGAAGATTTATCATTGTCACAACACAACGTCAAACCATATGTAGTTTCAACTTGAAATTTTATATATATCATAAAATACGTCAATAAGTTTTAAAAAGACCATAAGATCCTATCGTTACTTTATTTGTTTTCTTTAAATATAAAATAGTAAAAAAAATATTTACATTACATTGAGTATTCTACTTGTAAAAATATATCACTTGAAATAAGTCTGAAAGTATAGAACTAGGTACCTTAATGTCTCTGCATAGATTTTTTCATGTCGTCCATTGATCCATCTTCTCCAAGAATTTGAATATTTCTCACTTGTTTCCTAGTTGGTGCAGCTGTGGTTAGTTCTGTAGCTGGAGCCGGGGTGGGCATGAAATCTGGGCTTATAGCTAACATAAGCATCTTTAACAAGAGAGCTTCTCTCACATCTGGTGGTAGATATTCCGGTGTGTCTTCTACGCGATTCGAAGACGATCCTGTTGCGTCATAAGGACGAGTGTACAGTCTTCGTCTTGGAACATAACGTTGACTTTCGTATTGTTGATTGTCATAATTGCTAACTTGGTTCGAATACAATTCTTGCTGCCTGTATTGCTGGTCGTATCTGTAATCGTACCTGTCATCCTGGTATTGACGATTTTGGTATCTGTTGTAATCATAATTCGGCTCCTGTCTAAACAGCTGCAGGGGTTGGTAAGGTGGACCAGGCGCCATTAATTGGTCCATCAATGCTTGCAGGCGATTCTGTCGTAAAATCAGAATTTGCAGCAAGCGTTTCAAGTCTCTTGTACTGACTGGCGTTGAAATCGAATTCATGTCGTCAGAATTCTCGTAGCGTGGTTGAACTAGAACAGTCGGTTGAACATTTCTATATGGATTCACAAATCTCCCTTGGTATCCTGGAATAGGCACGCCTCTCTCATCCACTGGTATTTGTATGATTCTTGTCACTGGTTGCACATCATACGGTGGTGCCGTAGCGGGTTCAGTGACAGTACCTTTGGTCTGAGCAGCTGCAGAAGGCTCCTTCACGTACTGTGGCTCCAGTATTTTATTTTGAAATTCGTATTGGAGAAAGGGCCTCTGATTTCCAATAGGTATTGCTGAACCTGGGTTGTCTCTCAAATATTCCCTAGTGCGAAACTGGACAGCTGGAGGTGGTCTTCTGTATATCGGCTGCTGATACACTCTATCATCAGAATCCCTGTGAATTGGTATATGAACTACTGGCACTGGATTTGAAGTCACAACATTTTCCTGGTCAAAGACGCGACCTGTACTTGCTTCTATCGTAGTTTCTTGTTCCTGAACAGGTAAATCTTGATACTGCTGCTGAATCTTCTGTCGAGCTGCTACCAGAGAATGTATAGGAACAAGCCTCTGGCGTGGAGTTGTAGTTGTGAACAAAGGTCTTACTGTCCCAAGTGACAAGTGACTTCCGTAGACGTCAGTTGAGTCGTCACCAGCCGATTGCTGCAGACTCACCATATGAGGATTAGAAGTTCCAGATAGTTCTCGCCTGATTGTGTTCGCTTTTGTATTATCTACTTCAGGTTCCTTTTCGTCCGTGTGTTCATAGACTGGCTTCACTGTTTGCGGCAATTTAGTTGTCGTCTGTTTAGTGATCAAGTCGTCTTTTGTCGTCGCCGACATTGGCTTTAACATTTGTGTTCGTGTCTTAACATTATCTTCGGATTTGGATTTGTAAAGGTTTAATATGTTGCTGGTTGTTTCTTCGGCTCTCTGTTTTTCTGTCGTTGTTTCAACGTTTGGAGCTCTCGTGGAACTAGCTGTGATTCTCCTTCTCGGTATTGGTTGTACCACTGTTCCTCTTGTAGTGTAGCTGTTCCTGGTCGGGTAGACAACTGTTCCAAGTGGCTTTCTAGTTGTAGACGAGACAGTTCTATTTACTCTGACAACCATGGTAGGTGTGGTCGGAGTAGTACTACTAGTAGTAACTGGCACTGGAGTGCTGTCGCTCGAAGAAGAATAGGTTACACGTTTTATTTCCCCATCTTTATCGACGTATCCGAACGTACCCTTCACGTTCCCCAAAACATCCCTGCTTTCTATTTTAAAAGTTCCATCACCCGCCTCATAGCCAATTGTGTAAGAGCCGTCTTCGTTTAAGCGTTTAATTTGTTTTACAATTTCAACTTTTGTCGGATCAGCTGTTTCGCTCGCTTTCAGAATCTCTTTGGTGGTGTTTGATATTTTCATTTCAGTGGTGGCATCTTTGGTGGAGTTGTTTGCTGTAGCGGTGCTGAGAAACGCGATTAGAACTAGGAGGATCATGTTGCCAGCCGAAGCGGCATGTCGGCGCTACGGCTACGCGAGCGCTCGTCACTCCCCTATATAAAATATCGCCCCACTCAACTCCTAGCCGTGCGAACACCTTACGCAAACCGTGCCATTGTTGTCATTTCATTATCTGAAACGGAAAATCTTTTTTCTTCATATCTACTTATGCCGTAAGATCCCAATTGTTTAATTGTCCGACTCATTTTGGAAATAAGCAAGCGCAGGGACAAATGATTTTTCTCTAAATCGACGTGCCTTATTTGAGTTCATTTTATTTGGTTAAAGATTCGTTCAAACGTGAATTCATTCGCTACTTAATTACTCGATTGTTTCCAAAATATTTTTGTTTAATTAATGCCTTGTGTTTTGTCTACGTGTTCCCACGAAGCTAGTCAATGTCACGTTGATTGCGGCTGAAGTTTTAGGTCGGGCTTAAATATATTTTCTGATTTAAAAGTCGGCATTAGGCGTGTTCTAATTAATTTTACACAATACCACAGCCAGTAGCCTAATGGAAGCGTAATTAAAGACTAGATTACTATAATTGTAATGCGCTAAAATGGGAATGTGTGAGGCAATACCATAACATGGTTCAAATACTTTTATGCGTTTTGCGGTGACGTTCTTCTATGGTGTTTCTGTTTAACAAAGCGTGAGAAATCATTACCCACTGTCCCTTTGAAGTACATTATGTACTTTATCGTCATTGTATGTTTATACAAAGGAATGATTACAGACAATTTACACCACGGTCTAGTATTATTTTATATTATAAGCCACGGTTCACCATAACAGTCGAGCCTTTCCTCCGAATAATTTGCCACAAAACCACAAAAAACTGTCCTTAAATAGAATATCTATTACGTTGACTTATTATGGCATAAGATGATAATGTTCAATTAAAAAAAATGTAGTTCACAGTGTCTCCGCATGACAATCTCGTGTGACGCCATCGCATAATTGAGTTAGCACATTAGCTACCGCACCTACTTGGAGTTTTTACTTGTTAAGGCGAAATGACTCTTGTATCAAACAAATCCTATACTTTTTATGTTAAGGTTGTCAGACAGGCTGACGGTCCACTTGATGGTAGGTGGCTACCGTCGCCTATAACACAAGCAACGCAACAGATACAGCAAGTGCGCTGCCAACTACTTATAGTAGGATTAAAGGATAATTAGTGAAAAGGCTTTTGTTAGTGTGTGTGATTTTATATTTTCTGTAATTGTTATACATGTCATTCCTCCATATTGAAATCCAAACGTGAGTTTGTTTGTTACGCTTTCATCTCTAACTATGCTGATTATCACGAAATTTTGCCCAGAAAAGGATACAGTGAAGTATATATCCAGATCAATAGTTTCATCCAGAAAAAAAGTACTCTTCACGAAGGATTATTTATAAAAAAAAATGATTTTTTATATAAAAATAATAAAAAATAAGATCGGCTGACAAAAAGCAATAAAGATTGAACATTTTTGCTCCGTCTTGCCGAGTCTTAGCGCCTGATTTGTGACCTAGAAACTCTGTAAGCCTGCTACTACTAAAATAACGGAAACATCTTATCTGAGGTGACCTTGCTACAGTTTAATAGTATTTACCAAAGTCTAAAAAGCTTAGAAGTGTGCTGTCCTATAGCAGTGATGTCCTTGAAGATTTGTGTCAAAATTCAGTTGGGTTATTCATTTTATTCCATCCAATCTGTCATCGTGTGATAACGTGGGCGTCAATACATATCACCCACTTATTTCAATACTCCATCAATATTGGTTTTATGATTGAATAATGATGTCGATTCGACCTTCGCATTTAGATCAAATTTTAATACAATTCATTAAAATATACGGAGACACAACCGCTTGATGGAAAACTAAGATTATCGCCTTCAGGAGAGACAATTTGGACAAATGATCTGTCAATTTTGATGTACTAGCACTGCCCCACGATTTTATCTGCCGTTTTATTTAAACTCACTGCATCGCATCGGAAACCCGCTTTATTCATATTTTGCTAAGTGTTATTCCTGATTTTTCTCTTTTTACTCAGCTCCGTAGAGTCGTAACCTAAGCCTAGAATTTCTAACCTTCTTCGAGAATTGGGCAATCAAATGCATGATACATATATTTTTTTATTTTGACTGCCACTACCAGAGATTACTGCGTTCAAACAAACAAATTTAACTAAATATACAATTAATATTCATAGCGGTTTCACTACTTACTCAAAGGTATATTTACTCGTGGAAAATAGAGAACAGTCGGTATTAAAATTTATTATTTAAGTTGTATCAGTATTAGAATTAAGTCTTTTAAAAATTTATCAAACAGTAAAATTATCTTTTAATTGGGGAAATGGGTCCGTCAGAAAAGTTTCTTTTCTAACCAAGTTTTTTTTTCAAAAAAGATTCACGTCCTTGGGAAACTTAAATTTTAATCATATATTTACAGTATGGTGTTGCAACCATTAGTTATTGAGTCTATACCCTTAAGACGTATTTTTTTAATAATGTCCTTTTATTTTTTTTTATAACTTAGGTTGCAACCAACATCTTAATTACCATCTCTTAAAATTAAACTTTATATTTTCAATTTGATTACCACAAAACATCTAATATAAGTAATAGTGATTTGTCATTTTTTAAGTTCTCACATTCGTATTTGAATAAAACTAAAGACTTTTTGTAAAGGACTCCTACTCATATTTTAATAGTATGAATGAAATATACATACTCGGGTTTGCTTCCTTTTAAATAAAACATACCTACCAGGTATAATATTAAATATTGTCTTTATTAAGTATTAGCGACATCTAGATACATTTCGACATGCGTTCAAATAAACATTTCAAAATACACCTAGCGCCATCTAGCATATTCTTAAATTACATTTAACACTTTTAAAAACTTCATAATTTTTGAAAATTAAATTAATTGCTTATTAACTATTATTCAATGTCTTTAAGAAAATTACAAATTCAAACTTATTCCAACAGATTAGTATGAACTTCGGCTATTTTCATGTCCTTAATTCTATAGAGCACGGGTCGTCCACTAGTGGGGGAAGTCACCTGCGTCGACACTTTTTCACAGTATGCTACAGTGCCACTTAGTGCCGGTGCAAACTTACTTGATACTTGACGACACGGTTGGTCTAGTGATTAGTAACCCTAGCTGTTAACCAAACGGTCGCGGGTTCGAATCCTGCTAGAGGCAAATGTTTATGTGTAACATTTTACCTTTGTACCTGAGTCATAGATGTTTGTATTTATAATATGTATGTATTTACAAAAAAGTAATCTATGCATATTAGTATATCAACTGTCTGGTATCCATAATACAAGCCTAGTTGCTTAGTGTGAAACTAGATGGTGCTGTGTGGAATGTGTGAAGATATTTATTTATTTATTTACTAGCTGACGCCCGCGACTTCGTCCGCGTTGAAAAAGAAAAAAGTAGCCTATTATGTGTCCCGTATGTCTTAATGTTTATCTACCAAGTTTCATGAAAATCAGTTGATTCGTTTAATAGTTTTACAGGAACATATATACTTACATACAGAAAAAAAATTCTAAAAATGGTCAATTTAGTTTCAGTATCATGTATAGAGCCTATAAACACGATATCTCTGAAAACAAAGTAACTCACTCCATGACCAACCCTTACAGATTTATTATTAGTATTGATTTATTCGTACCGGCTACATTTTCATACTGTGGGGTCCAAACGCGCTTGAATATTTTTAACGTTCTATCAAAAGTGGCGATTACAGAGCTTACTATTATACATATTACCTCAGTCAGCAAATAACCATATTTTTATCTAATGGAGTCATCAACAACACAATCATAACGATTTCAGCCTGAGGACATCCACTGCTGAACATAAGCTTTCCTTATAGCTTTTGAGTAGGATCTAACCTTCAGTAGGACTTTAACAAGGTATGAATTTAATATATTGAAATTTTGTTACTAAGATTAGGACGTCCATGTAACTGTCAGAAGCAGCCTTTTTTATGTTGAGAAATCCTCATAGATAGCCAGCAGCGTAGCTAATTTTTCATAATAATTTTTCAGCATAATTTTTCAGCATAATTTTTCAGCATAATTTTTCAGCATAATTTTTCAACATAATTTTTCAGCATAATTTTTCAGCATAATTTTTCAGCATAATTTTTCAGCATAATTTTTCCGGTCTCTTACCGGCTAAAACCCGCATCCGTGACCCGCCACAGGGTCAGAAGCAGCCCGGATAAGATAATTAGTAGATCATTTTTTTCCTATTTTGATTGTAAGTACCATATAAATCAAATAAACATTTTTTATTTCTTTTTTATCTAGATTCTTACTTTCTTTGTGTCTATACTCAGCAACTAAATTATTATTATTATTTGTACATTTATTCATGTTATTTCCATATCTTAAATTACAATATTTATCTATAAAAAAAAATGTTACAAAAAACTTAAAATAAGTTATCTCTTGGTAGCGGTGCTAGGCCCAAGCTAGCGGTGGTTAGGGCTGCAGAGTGAGTTACTTTCTGACAACACGTTTCGTGCCTTCTGTATCTGTCCCCCGAACCAGCCTTTTATATTATTAGTGAGAGCCTCTTAAGGAGGTAATCGAGACTTGAGGACTCTTCGCTATAAAACCATTCGCCAAGACGCCTATCGGAAGGATGACTGTCGAATGGACATCCCGCATGGCGATCTCGTGAGCAAAGGGTAATAGGTACATAGGTATGCTATGCTCATTTCTCATTAGTTATCCACTATAAGTATATGACTGATAATTATAACGTAATACATGCATACATACTCATCTTTGGTAACCAGGATCATATTACCTATGGTCATAGAATTAATAATAGATTGTTGTAGATTGCAGATTTGTTCTTATTGGAAGTATAGGCACCTTATTAGAATCCATCAGGTACTTTATCTAAGTATTTTTCTCATGTGTTTTGTTTTTCTATTATGTTATTAAAATAATTATATTTATCTCAATAAAACACAACACTTATTAAAAAATATAATTTATTATTAAAACAATAATATTACAAATTAGAGTCTACTTGTAGTTGTGTTTTTACAAAACCGCGCGCATTGAAAAGTCCGCAGACTATCGCGCACTAATTTCATTATTTTATGGACATTTTTCACTTATAATTAAGTTAACTAAGTTAAAAAGTACTGATTAGACACAGCTTACTATATGTACATAAGCAGATGATCGCCATCCGCCACTGTCCAACGAACTAGATACAAACATCTTACCCCGATTGTACGCGGTTGTACTTCTCCGAGTATTGTACGCGATTGTACTTCTCTCAGTACTATGAATATGGCTCGGGCGCAGCTGCACGTTGATCGACAGTGAATTACCTACTTTCTATTTACACTAATATAACTAGAACTGAATGCCGTGCCCTCTGAGGAACGCATCGATCTGACCCGTGGATCCGGACTCACCGCGTGGGGCTACGTAGTAGTACTGCGGTGCTGCGGCTCGCTGCGGTTGAGCCTGTGCCTGCGATGCCAGCGCCAACCGCTGCGCCTGCGCTCTCGCCGCTGCGCGATCCCTCTGCAACTGAGTCTGCTGCAACTGCTGCTGCTGGGCGAAAAGTTGCGCCGAATTCTGGAACTGATTCTCTGCTTGCTGTCTCTGGTAAACTTCTTGGGGATTCGCGTGTTGGATCTGGTGTCTGTACAGCGGTACATTAGGAGACTGTGAAGCTGGTACTGAGGAGATTTGAGGTGACGGTATGAAAGGTCTCTGCTGTTGTTGGGGCTGTGCTACATACGGTTGAAGTCTCTGGTTAAGGTTCAATTCTCCCTTGGTTTGTGGTAGGGTTTGGAATAGTTGGGTGTTGTATTGTCCGCTAGATGGGTCGTAGACAAGTTCAGTTGAGTATAAAGGATTTCCACTGGGTGCTGGAGATGCAGCAGCAGCAGCGGCCGCTGTAGTTCTTGCTTGCTGCGATACGCTCGCTGATGTTGTTGATTGAAGCTGATTTTCTCGGTGGAATTTCGCGAATTCGGCAGCAAAATCAATTTGTCCAGGTCTCGCTGTGGTCAGTAGAGCAGGTGCTGGCGAAGGCGAGTACTCAGGCTCTGGACTGTATTGAATTTGAGGTTTCGGTGTTACTTGTACCAACTGAGGTCTAAAAGTGGTCGCAGGTGGCAAAGTTCTTGGAGTCGTGACGGGAAGTGGTCTCGGGGTTATAGCTATCGGTTGGGCCGTGTAGGCGGGAGGCGTCGGCCTCCTTTGGGCTGGCCTTTGTACAACTCTCTGTCTGATGTGCTGAAGAGGTTCTTCTTCGACTTCATCCTCATCAGCATCTCTGAAGTCGTTCTGGAAGAAGGTAGTCGCAGGGCGTGCGGTTGTAGGCCTGATTACGGGTCTCGTCGGATAGTTAGGAACGCCGTCGTCTCTTTCGCCGGAATCTAGAGCTGCGGGTGCTTCGGGTTCCTCCTCGTCTGGTTTGTTGGGATCGCATGGATTTCCAGAAACATAGGTAAATTCTCGTTTGTTGCCATCGGGGTCGACGTATCCGTATTTGCCTCGGACGACGCAGTCAGTACCTCGGGTCTCTTCCTTGAAGGAACCGTCAGCAGCTTCGTAGCCGAATGTAAAGCTGCCGTCGTCATTCACCTGAAAATTAAACAGTCTTCATTTGAATTTATTTCCAAAGGTATTTCTTTTATCATAATAGTAGGAGGTACTAAAAAAATCACGTATTTAAAAATAAAAATTAAGAAATTCCATTATTTGTGGTAAGATTTGTCAGTCAATAATCGCTCAAAACACTCTTAAGCTAGACTTAAGTAGCCGACTGAATTTTCATATTTCTTAGAACTGTGTTCTAGAACTCTAGAACTCCGCCGCGTCTGTCTGTCTGTTCGCGATAAACTC
Source organism: Synanthedon formicaeformis (assembly GCA_945859745.1). Classification (NCBI taxonomy): domain Eukaryota; kingdom Metazoa; phylum Arthropoda; class Insecta; order Lepidoptera; family Sesiidae; genus Synanthedon; species Synanthedon formicaeformis. The sequence goes on along the minus strand of OX243960.1, from coordinate 720,178 downwards.
AAAAACTTCTGCACCAATTTTCATGCTGTTTTCACCAATGGATAGAGTGGTTCTCGAGGAAGGTTTTATACTAGTATAAAGCTAGTATACTATTATATAAAATTGTTTGTCCGGACTGACTTAACGCACAGCCAAAACTAGAAAGTGGTTTCTAGTTATACATAAAACTAAGAATAAACATAAAATAATAGCCCAGGAAAATTAGAAAAATCAAGGGAAATAAATCGTGTATAGTTTTGAAAATGGGTGTCTCAGACGGTCTAGAACGCAATTTGACTAGTTTGTAATGTTGCCTACATCGCAATATGCCTACCGCGTAATACGTCTAAAACTTAAAGATACTAAAACGCATAACACCCTAAACACAAAATGACAAAGACGCATTGGTAGAATTATACTTTACGGTATACAGATTAACACTGCACGATTTATTTCCCCTGATTGCCGATATTCGGCTTAATTTGACTGGCGTATAATGTGTTACCTTATTGTAGTTCCTGATAGTCTGCACGGGTGGTTGCTTGGGCCCCTCCTGAGGTTGTTGCTTCAGCCTTGCGGGCGCGCGGTGCACCGCTCTCGGTTCGTATTCGTCATCTAATCGGTCGTTGGCGCGGTACAACGCGTCATAGGTGTCTGCTGACACCAGAACCACCTGGAAGTTAGTAAAACATATTAGTTAACACTAACAATGCTTTATACTCGTATTTGGTCAAATATCACTCACTTTCCATGCCCACTTTAGACTGAAAATACTATTTTCAGAAAACTGATGATAACTAAGTTTGGGGATACTGTTTGATGTTGTAGCAACACATTATTATCTATAATCTGAATCCAAAATTTAATTACACAGATAAAGGATACAAAAATTGTTTAGTATATGATAGATTATTATAGTTATATTCGCTCAAGGAAAATATTACTCGTAACAAATTGTAAAACGTAAAACACCGTCTCCACGACACAGCCACGCTCCATTTTTTTATATAGTAAACGGTGGCTGGCAAGCAAAAAGTACATTTGATGATAGGTGGCTACCGTCTCCTAAGGACACAAGCAACAAGACCTAAGATCACTTGGAAAAGCCTATATTGTTAGCTAGGCGAAAACAGACGAGAAATGGCGCGTCTTAGTCGTCCATCTTGTTTGTTATCTATTTGAATACTGTGAAGCGAACGTGTCTGTAAAGCATGTCTAGCAAGTACAACAAACATAATTATGTTCAAATTTCATACATATTCTTACATTTTTGGTGAATCTATAAGTACTTCGGTATTAAGAAAACAAGTAACCAAGTTTACCTGATCGCCGGCAGCTCTCTCCTGGGCCTGGGGTTCGTAATCGTAAGCATCTTCAACTGGTTGCTGCTGCAACCTTTGTCTGGGACGGGCGCCTGACGCTAATCCCACCGCTAGCATTACACAAATCACCTGAAAAACAAAACAATATACATATAATTAAATGTTTATTAATTTGAACGAACGAATGTGAATTAGAGTTGACTGGAATTGCCTTACTCTTGACAGAGACAAAACGAACAACACGAAGAAAATCATTTCGCAATGTGGCGACATCTAGTGAAAATTATACGAATCCGTTCCAACATTGTGTATTTTTTTAAAAAATTCTAAAACTATTGACACACTAACATAGGTCATTTTTCATCTAATTGTTTTATTTTTATTTTTAATACAGGCAATAAAGCACATTATTCTTGAATTTTGATGGCGCGACTAATTAGATTTAATTGCCTAATAGTAATTTTGACGAAGGATCTTGAACTTTAACTACTTACATGTTGAATGGTTAGTTCATTTAATTAGTTAATAGTTAGAATACGACTCGACAAGGAGTCACTGGCAATGAAACAATGGAAAGCATTTATTTGGAAATAATTATACATATTTTAGTGAATACACTAAGTATATGCAAGTATTTTACAATTCAATAAATAAATAAATAAATTGCCAAGAAAAAACACACTAATTAATTATTGTCAATTAATTATTATTAATTAGTGACCCTCAAGGTACTTAAGCACTAGTAGGCATGTGTTAGGCTGTACGATTTATGGTTATCCCAATAACCATAAATCGGACAGGATGCGGAGCCCTGCACAGACTTTGAAAACTTCATTAGCAAAATTAGGCCCCCGAAAATCGAACCCCTTTAATGTTTAAGTAGTGACTTTAACCACTAGTCATTACTTAACATTAAAGCAAACTAAAGATAAAAAAATAAATAAAAAAACCCTTATCCTTTAAGGTAGACAGCTAAGACAGCGCACTCGCAGAAAATGCTAATCAAACTCAACATATTTTTAACCGACTTCCAAAAAAGGAGGAGGTTCTCAAATCGACTTTTTTTTTATGTTTGTTACCTCATAACTTTCGACTGGGTGAACCAATTTTGATGATTCTTTTTTTATTTGAAAGCTGGTGCTTCCCGTGTGGTTTTGGTCTTGGTCCAGTTTTGATAATGGCATCTGTGAGAAAAGACCATGAGACGGTTTGAAGTCGGTTGTTTTTTTTTTTCTTAAAAAGAGTTATCAAAGATCGTCTACATCTAAACTAAAATAATAGCTAAACTAATAAAGATTTTTTTAAAGTACAAACATCGATCGGACCTTTTCTTTCTGTCATTGGAAAAAGAGGAAGGCGGTATGAGTTCATGCAACTCCTAAGCACCCTCTCCGAAGTACATCTTACAAAAGGCAATTTTACGTCTATGTGCTAGGCTCTGCATCTTAGATTTTAAAAGAGTGCTGTCACCTATGAGTCTCCTAGCTCTGTGTTCCACCGAGTCGAGTGCAGCAAATTGGTACTTGGCTGAGCCATCCCAAAGGTGGGAGAAATACTCCATGCAAGATCGGACTTGCGCCTTATACAAAGATAGGAGCTGTCCAGGCGTAAAGTATCGCTTCACCCTATTTAGGATGCTCAGCTTTGTGGCTGCTGTTTGGGCTTTGGACTCAGAAGACGTGAGTGGATGAAGGTGATATGTCGCCTTTTTGAGATTTTTCGTTTTTTTGCGTTGATGAAGGTAATATGTCCATATGAATGATTACTAACCTTAAGATCGTCGATTTAAGACATTTTTGGAAAATAAAAAGTTGAAAAAGGTGTTATGTACAGTTAATTTTACAAAGTAAAAGTGCAGAAAAATTTACTTTTGTTAATGGAATAGGGAGCTATGTTCACTTTTATTTAAATTAAATAATAAAAGTGTTTAATTGCTATCATACCATAAATATTTTAGGTTGTTTCCACAACTTTGCATCATAATTTAGTACAAAAATCAGTTCCGTAGCGACTTATCTCAAAAATTAAATGTAAAACTTTAACCTCGATTTATTCAAAATTAGAATTATGCGACATATCGCCTTCATCCACTCACGTCTTCCAATAGGTGTGCTTAGATTAGAGCTTAGAGTTAGAGCTTGAGCTTAGAGCTAGACAAAGTTGAGATTAGAGCTCAACCTCATGCCAAGAAGTTCGAGATCATTGGCGACACGTACAAATGCACTTCGGAAGGTTGGAGCCAAGTCAACGAGCCAAGTCAAGTTTCTAAAGCAATAAAACGAAGTCATAGATCAGTTGCAACATATTTGCAAATGAGTATCGAATTATGAACAAGAAAGTCGGTAAGTTATCCTTGGTACATTTTACAATTTTGCAAGCGATGATTTATTGTTATAATAAAATACTACGCGAGGCCGTCCGTCTTTTCTAACGACTTGTGAATTGCATTCGGGGAATGAAAAATAAAAAAAATGCACTTTTGAAATCTGTGTCGAATAATATTAATGTTCCGTGACTAAAAAAAACTAAACGTATACGCTAAAATTATCGCGTGTGTAGTTTTTTTTTTTGATGAAATTAAAATTTAAAACAATACGCATTTTAAATTGCTCATTACTTTGACATTTATTTAAACAAAGTTTATTTATGTAATTAATTGAAATACCAAGAGCATTATTAGGAAGGGACAGCAAAATGGGTTAGTTACTTATACTTCGATAGTTAAAAGACGAGGTTTTTTCCAAGATTAAGCGCCTCTTTCACCAACGTTAACTAGGCTAAACTGTCATTTAAAGTCACCGGTAACCGGGGATAATGGAGCTGATATACCTTTGTTTGTAAAAGTTCCAAACATTGAATAGAAAATAATTTAAAAAAAAATCGGCTATCGAATGATGCAGTAAACCGAGTGCATAATTTCAATATAACAGAAAATGATTTCTAAAAGTAACTAATCAACACATTACTTGTAGTTTGTGAAAGAGGCCCTTACTGTCCTGACAACCTTGGTCTGTTTCTCGGCTAACGGATTTTGTTAAGGTTTTTTATTGAAATTGAATTGAAAGAGCGATAAACGAGGAAGTTTTCTGTATATAATTTACAAAAAATAATAAAAATACGTGCGAAGCCGGAGTTGGTCGCTAGTTAAAGGTAAGAATTATATAGTTATAGGTAATTTATAAAGATATTCTGAGGAATTATATCACACATCGGTGATGACAAACTATGGTGGAAGCTATTTAAAAGTTTGCAAAATATTAAATAGATATAATAATTAGGGCCTCTTTGACCAACTACAAGTAAGGTGTCGATTAGTTACTTTTCAAGTAACGCTAATTGGCGAGTAAATGTTACGAGTATTTTGTGTTAATTTCATTGAAATTACCCTTGAGTAATGTTACTCGAAGATGGTGAAACTCGTACGCTTTCTTACAGGTGACTTTAAATGGCGGTTAGCCTATTTGACACTTTACTCAGAGATGGTGAAAGAGGCCCTTACTTTAGGTTTAATCTAAACAAAATTGTCAGTTTTGACAAAGATACAAAATTCATCTCAATTCGCAATATCTTTTTAATTAAATAAATGCCATTTTTTGCACTAATTTTTTTAATTATTTGTTATGTTAAATTATAAATTAAAACATTTTTAGCATAGGTATGAAATTTACATACCAACCTTAAATATTCACGTTATATTAGTATTGATAATTTGATATTTGTAAATACATTAAAAAATGGGTCAATTGACTCTAATATTAGTTTGCAATAGTCTGTCTACATTTATCATTTATATCTAGTATCAGGTACTACATTAAACTTTACTACTTGCCCAATTGGCTATATGGCTAACCAGTTATAAACATTAAAAAATAACTAGTATACTTAATGATAAACGACGAAAGTAAGAAAGAACATAAAAGAAAAACTGATATAAAATTTTTAAAAATACTATGTGGCGCCCGCGATTTCGTCCGCGTTAAAAAAGAAAAAAGTAGCCTATCCTGTGTCCAGTACGTCTAAATGTTTATCTACCAAATTTCATGAAAATCAGTTAATTCGTTTAAGAGTTATGGAGGAATATACATACATACAGAAAAAAATTCTAAAAATGGTCAATTTAGTTTCAGTATCATGTATAGAGCCTATAAACACGATATCTCTGAAAACAAAGTAACTTACTCCATGACCGACCCTTACAGATTTATTATTAGTATTGATTTATCGTTCGTAAGGAGTAAACTCCAGTCGTGTGTTGGAGCTGACACACACACTTTAAATGAAGAGATGGAACTTTTGTCGATTAAACGTCACTAACCTTCGCTAAGTGTAACATAATGCAATCGTCTAATTAGGAAAGTGGAGCGCATTCCGTTTTAATTGCACGCACGCCTGCTATGCCGCGCCGGTGACATAACGAGTAGGGCGACCATGATGCAAGAAAAAGTCAAACCAACTAACACCTTTCAATAAAAGCTTACGCGTATTGTGTAACTTTCACTGTCACAATTGTAACTGTCATGCGAGCAAAGTTTCGTTTTACTCTTCGATTTATTCATTAAACAGCTATATAATATATTAGCTGTTGCAGTCGACTTCATCCGCGTAACTTTATAAAATATAGCCTATGTTAACTCGTTGATAATATAGTTTTACAAGAGTGAAAGAATTTTTCAAATCGGTCCAGTAGTTTCGGAGCTTATTCAATGCAAACAAACAAATCTTTCCTCTTTACAATATTAGTTACTAGTTGAACCCGGCCATGCTTCGCTGTGGCTGTCAGCAACGTTGCCATAACAACAGTCAACGTATGAGAATTATGTTTTTTTTTTTTAAATTGAAAAAAAGTTGAAATTTTGGGAAAAAAGTATATAAGATTCTGTTTAAATGCAATGTTGTGTAAAAATTTCGAGTCAACCTGTCTTCTAGTTTTCGAGTTTTTGAGTATAATACACAAACCAATACAATATTTTGTATATATAGATAGATGATAGATTATGATACCTATGTTAGTATTGTTCAGGAATTAAAGAAACCCGCGAATGTTTATAGTAATGTTATTTGTATATCAAGATTGGCAGAACATTAAAAATTTCATATGCATAGAAGACAATTATTATAAAAAAAAATTAACACAGAAAACAAAACATCAATTTAAACTGCAGATGTAAACAAAACCATTTACTTATCTCTATTTTAAATAATATACGTATAAAGCAAGTACTGATTAGATTCCAAATGAAGATTTGTCTAACAGAAACAACATTATTACGTGATTTTTAGAGAATTGTTACGCGTTGTTAGAACGAAAGTGTTTTATTATAAAATAGTTACGATGCATTTTAATAACAATACGCGAGTACATTTTTATGAGTTGTAGCGAACGTGAAACTACCCACCACCATTTTGAATACGACGTGACGACGGAGTGGCCAAACATTTATTTGGACTTGTTATGAAAGTTATGACAATTCGTTTGTGTCCGGAATATAAACATAATTCATTCCTATAACATAATACCATGAGTTAAGTCAATTGGACAGACCGTGAAATAACAACAGCATAAATATATTTTAAGAAAACACGGTAATATCCAGCCATTTTGCGTTCTATCTGCATTTACTTTATTAAAATATATGCAATGACTTCTATATAGGACAAGGCTAACGTTCCTAGTACGTGGCACCGATGCGCCGGTGTCAAAATCGGAAATTGGCACCAATGACGGGTGTTCTTTCTGTGCCTGGAAAGATACGAAAATGCCTACTTACCAGTGATATGTCCAACCAACCAATGAGAACACTTTACAATAACAGAATACGCCAATAAGAAATAAAAATAAGTATTAAGATGGCAATGAAAACAAGTTATTTTTAGTAACTAGATGTGCAAATTAGAGGACCATTTTTTTGTCACTAGTAGTATGGTAAGGGCGCATCCTCTTGTTTAACATATCACTGACTATATGTAGACCGCTTTCAGGCAGCACAGTTATAATTACCCTTTATGAAAGACTAGCGACGTGCCCCCGTCTTTGCACGGAGTTTAAATTTTCAAAAATCCTTTCTTAGGTGATTCTAACGATATAAAATAACACTATGTTTAAATTTCAGCTTTGTAGACTCAGTAATTTTGGCTGTGCGTTGATAGTCATTCATGACGATATATAATAATAAGTCTAGAGATAACAGCACTTATGCTTAATGTAAAACTATGTTAAATAATTGTAATGTCCAAATTTTTTGTTACTGACAGTTATAAATAACTTGTTTAACAAGTGTTCCAAATAAATCTAAAATGTACGTACATACATTTAACTCACTAATTAACAAAGTTTAAAAAAATTGTAACGATTTATTGGTTGTAATAAGTTTGTTTAACTCGTTTCATAAAAGGTTGTTGTATTTACCTTTAATGGACAGGTAAACACAACCAAAGAAGTAGTCTTAATTGGTGTATTTATCTGTTTATTATTTGGGTTTTTATCAAACCCTATTTTTACTTACATTTTTACTTACATTTTATCTTTTTATCATTTTTACTTACATTTAATTGAAAATACTAAAGTCTTTCAAAGAAAGGCTATTATGTTTTCTGTGGCACGCCTTAGATTTTTTAGTAGAGCTGACTGCGTTAAACTGTGAACTGTGATAATCCATCTGAATAAGAATAATTTTCTAATAATCAATACTAATAATAAATCTGTAAGGGTCGGTCATGGAGTAATTTAGTTTGTTTTTAGAGATATCGTGTTTATAGGCTCTATACATGATACTAAAACTAAATTGACGATTTTTAAAAATTTTTTTTTGTATGTATGTATGTATGTATGTTCCTCCATAACTCTTAAACGAATTAATTGATTTTGATGAAACTTGGTAGATAAACATTTAGACGTACGGGACACAAGATAGGCTACTTTTTCTTTTTCAACGCGGACGAAGTCGCGGGCGCCACCTAGTTTCAAAATAAAAATGTAAATTTTACATTCATATAAAATATGTCAAAATTAAAAATATTTAAAAAATTAAAATTATTTAAAATTTAATTTTTTTATTTAATAGAATAATTAATTTAAGGGCGTCTTTCACAAACTACATGTAAAGTGTTGATTAGTTATTTTTAGAAATCATTTTCCGTTATATTGAATTATGCACTCGGTTTACTGCATCATTCGATAGTCGATTTTTTTTTAATATTTTCTATTTAATGTTTGGGACGTTTACCGTACAAACTAAGGTATATCAGCTCCATTATCCCCGGTTACCGGTGACTTTAAATGACAGTTGGGCCTTGACTTGACGTTTGTGAAACGGGCGCTAAATATTATAAATATAATAGCCTATAGCTTTCCTCGATAAATGGACTATCCAACACAAAAATAATTTTTCAAATCGAACCTTTACTTCCTGAGATTAGCACGTACAACCAAACAAACTCTTCAGCTTTACATATGTACTCGTAATAGTATAGATTAGTATTTTTAACATTATTCTTAATTTGAATTAAATTTGAACCAATTTATTGAACGAAACGTGCCATTGAATAGCTAACATGTTATTAGTATTTAACAAACGTTTTGACTTAGATATATTGTACTTATTTGCTAATAGTTAAATGTTACTCAAGTTAGCGAAAGTACAGGCTGCGCTCCATGTGAAATACTAAATAGATCTAACAACTACGCCTAGGTCCTACCAATCAATGTTTTCCATTGAAATCTTACTTTTAGAACAATAAAAGTATTCATAATTTAATGGCTAGGCAATTTTGTCACTATTTATTATTCCTGTATGTGATTATGGAATATTTATATCTTATTATACTAAACGAGAAATTCTTGTATGCCACGGCGATCTCGCAAAAGGCTCTAACGATTTTGACGAAAACCTAGGGTTAGGGGTTTTTAGGTCTAGAAATTGATCTGTCAGGATCTTATCTTCGAGAAAATTCGTTTTAGGTAGTTTTTTTAATGGAACGGCTACAAAAGTAATACCGCTTGCTCGTTTTATAATATTTTGAATTATTAATTACTAATTCAAATATTCTTGATTTTTTTCTATAATTCCATGTAAAAAACTTATTTTCCTATTTTTTTTTTACATAAAAACTGTTTATTATAAATATAAAAGTTATATTTATATAGTGTGACGGACTTTTTTATAGATGTTTTTGAGGCCATTTTTTTGCCATACATTGTTTTAACATTAGGTCAAACCGTTTTGTCAGCGCACGCCGATAAAGCAACTTACCGGCTTGTTTTCGTTTCTCGTTTGAAAACCGATATTTATCACAGTATATATTATATACCTATATCCTTTATTACTAGACAATAATGTATAATCTGTTTTTTAATCTCAGACAAAAATGACACATGCAAATGTCAAGTTTGCATATAATGATACCATCTAATGTATGTAATGCATGTACATGTAATGTCATTTTTGTCTGAGATTAAAAAACAAACTTTAGCCTTCTATTAGTGAAAGAATTCTTGAAATCGAATGAAGTTTATTAGTTTCAGGGAACTGCGGAGTCATTTGGACAGTCCTCCTAGTGGCATGTGAAATAACAGCATGTGTGCTGTTCTGTTTCGGTGAGTGAGTAAGGGATGCCAGAGCCCATTTTACTATTCTAATTCCTTATCCCTAATCCTTGTGTAGTCAGCAGGGCACTTGCAACTCCTGTGGCGTTGATTGTGTTATAGGCGACGGTAGCCACCTACCATCAACTGGGCAGTTAAACTGTCTGACTACATTTACATGAATAAAAAAAGGGAATTACCTTCTAGATGCCAACTTACAAATTGTACTTCTAATAATAGTTAAAAAGAGATCATTCAAAGAAAAATTTGTGTAAGAAATGCGTAACATAAATAAATGTTACCATACCATAAGGCCTAAGGCCATGGACCTTGTAACACTCAAAACTTGTTCCGTGTTCGTACTAGATAGACACACACATGTGTACCGACTGTACTTATATACACATAAACGGGTATGCTTTCATAACTCTCTTGTAAATCGCTATAAAAGTTCAATGAATTGTGTACCATACAAATTGACCTCAGCTGAGTAGTCTGGGAAATTCACACATTACTGCCAATATATACATTATAGAACATACTTGTACAAAAAATCATTATTTTTTTAACAAAACAGAGAAACCAGTAGGCTACTCTATTACTAAGCTATTAGGCCTTTTCAAGAAGCACAAAATTAGAATTTTTTTTTTTTAGAAAAAAATAGAAAAAAGGTTTTCGAGCAAATGTCGAGAGTATTATTAATATTCGTACTTTTTGTAATTTGTTGGACTAATTCTAAATGAACTCTACTAATGCATCGTAGAATATATGTAAAACTAGCTTGTGTTCCCGACTTCGTCAGCGTATTTTTGAAAATTATTTTATTGAAATCGGTTAGACGGTTCCAAAGTATTGCGTGAACGAATATCTGACAAGTTTAAAAAAATTTAATATTCTGTACAACTGTATTTTACAACCAATAACTTTTTTTTAATGTAAATTAATTATGACAACTTTCTATGTTTTAATTATTTAATTAATTATGAGGAATAAAATTATAATAATAAGTAAATTCCTTAGTAGGATAAAGAAAAAGAAGAATAAGATAAGGAAGCCATAGGGAAATTGGCTCTGGTATCACATATTCACTTATGAAACACAAGAACAGCCTTCTCATAATTTGGCAGTGACCTTTTATACGGGAGTGGCCAGACAGTCTGCCCAATTTATGACTGCGAAACGCAGTGTGCCTAATAAATCTATTTGACCCTATCAGGATCAAAAGCGACGTTATGACTTATGATGGAGTAAACACGACCCCTTGGTCGAGTAGTTAAGGTGCTTGCTTTAACGCTCCGTCTGAGAGGTTCGATTCAAACTTTGAAATCAAACTATTCATAGTTCTGGATCTGAATTTTGCAGTATCTGTGGCGTTGCTTGTGTTATAGGCGACGGTTGCCACCTACTATCAACTGGACCGTCAGTCTGTCTATAGCGACCTTAACTTAAAGGAAGGTCAGCTGTGGCATCTCTTGCAGGAACCAGTCGCGTGTGTGACACAGTATAACGCAGGACCAGCTGTATATTTGTGACCTGAACCAATTGGCGACAGGTTTAGTAGATGTTTGGCGCAACTTTGGACGCAATCGTGACCATTTGTTGCGCAAACGCAATTATTTTTATGGTCAGTGCATTGCTCTGGATTCGATCGCTTGTGGGTGGTCGGTATTCGATGCCCGAGGTGTGTGTTACTTCATACATTTATTTGCAAGTTTAGTTGGTTAACTAATTATAGACGAAAAATGCGGACGTCAATTTATAAAAAAAACTATCCGTTAATAATATGTGAAGGTACCTTTTTTTGAGGACCGGAGAAATGACATTTGAGTGTGGGACTCGCCCGGTTACTCGCTGTTTACTCGCGTAAGATTATCAAAAATAGGTCCAAATAAAACTGTAATTATAATAATTATTTTTATAGAATATAATTAAAGACTGGTTCGTTTGTTTCGTCATGTGGACATCGCAACACTTGCTTTACAAACTGGATCACTACTTAAACCCAAATAAGTGTTCATAAACGAAATGCTTTAAAAGGAATGTTCAAATCATGCGCATAAATTGGCAAGCAATTGTGGTTGCTAAATTTTTTTCTTTAATAACACCAAGTAATTGCAAAATTATAACACATAAAACCAGAAAACAAATTAAACAAACATTCTAATATGATACAATTTTAATTTACTCGACGTAATCAGTAAAAGACGTAGTCAGATAAAAATAAACAAAATAATTAATTACGAGTTTATTATGTCTAGATTGATCTAGACGTAACATTATAAAATAGACAAAAAGTTTTAAAAAATAATTGTAGTTTTTTCTGCTCTGATTATTTCGAGGTCAATGTTACTAGTTTGTATTTTAAAAAATAGTTATCTAGAAACAGCAGGTTGTTATTTTATTTATTTTATTTTTAGTAAGTCTTTAACTTGCCGGAAGATTTCGTATTTTGTTTTTATTGTTGTTTTTTTAATACAGTGATGGAATAATGACAATGTTACTGCAGTTTTGAAAATATTTTCATGTTTTTAACTAATATACATATTATAGTAATTAAAGTAATTATTTAAAAAAATCTTTATTGTTCTACCAGTATAAATGGAGCTAATTTTTACTGATACTGAAGTATAGTAGGTATTAAATGGCAGTGGAGGCAGGTGCCATATCTCGCGATATCAGAACCTGCAAACAACTAAATTATCAAGCTCTACAGAAAAAAGACTTAGGTCTTTTTTTTTCTTACACTTAGCGCCTATTTCACAAACGTCAAGTACTGTCACTTAAAGTCACGGGTAACCGGGGATAATGAAGCTGATATACCTTTGTTTGTTCGGTAAACGTCCCAAACATTAAATAGAAAATAATAAAAAAAAAAATCGGCTATCGAATGATGCAGTAAACCGAGTGCATAATTCAATTTAACAGAAAATGAATTTTAAAAGTAACTAATCAACACTTTACATGTAGTTTGTGAAAGAGGCCCTTAGCCTCTTTTTCTTAGGTTTTTTTTTTTCTTAGACTAGGTAGACCATGAATACGATGGGCAGACAAAATTGTTACAATCGCTGGGAATGATTGGATAAGTATAAAAACAAAGAAAGAAAGATGGTAAGGACTAGAGGAAGCATTTACCCAAAAGATTTATTTTAGATTTCCATTTGAAAGAGAACTCAGTAAAATCTACATTTTTTATGAAAAATGTCTCTTGACGAGGGACGTTGCAAAGTTTTTTATCAATTTGTTCACGTTAAAAATATATACCAATCTAAAATATTTTATTTTCTACATTCATAAATTGGCTGCAGTAACCAACTCGTTTGCATAAATAAATAAAATTCATTAGTTAAAATATTTTTTATTGCTAAAATCTAAATTTAAATCTTACAATAGTCAATTCTTTTGCATTTACACTAAAGTCAGATTTTTAATCTCAGACAAAAATGACACATGCAAATGTCAAGTTTGCATATAATGATACCATCTAATGTAAGTAATGCATGTCACATGTAATGTCATTTTTGTCTGAGATTAAAAAACAAAGTTTAGTTTGGTAAGAAACCTCAACAGAATACTTACCACCGAGTAAATGACAGATTAATTTTATTTATTGTATTTTAATAATATTTACATTATCCCATAAAATTGGTAAGCAGTTTGTCTATGGGATCAAATAGATGTGCTGTTGTGTTTCGATAAGTAAATAAGGAATACCCACTTGTCCCCTATTTTTTATCCTACCAGAGTCGGATTTACTCGTACATTGCTTTTGTCAAAGCATTATTTGCTCTTTTGACAATAATTATTACCACAGACATGGATATTGCTCTGTACACATTTCTCGTTAAATTGCACAGATCTCAATACAATGTCGAAAGTTAAAGGAAATCCAAATTGACTTTTGATTGGAGCTATTTATTTGTCATTTTGTAGTAAGACTCTCATCCTGCCCCCATTCGATTGGCCACAGGGCACTTTCGAAACTCTTGCTCATGCTCTTCACCTAGCGTCTTAATGCGAATATTTTTCGGAAGAAAACCGTGAATTTTTTTCATATATTATTGTGTGAAGGTTGACAGACATACTATTTCTCACCTGAAAGTGGTAATTGACAACCTCCTCACTTAGAGAGCTTTTCTACCTCCTTATTCGTTAGTTACCTCCTTATTATAAACTATCTTTAGTGAGAACTAATATAAAGCTTTTTTGCTCTCGGAAATAGTTTTCAAGTAAAATGAAATCATTTATTAAATAAGGATTAGTAATAATAATGGTAAAACTCACATAATAATGATAATGATGAATTATAATGGTAAAATTCACACTTTCCACACAGCACCATCTACATAGTTCCACATTAAGCAATTATAGGCTTGTATTATGGATACCAGACAGTTGATATACTATATAGATTACTTTTTTTGTAAATACACACATATTGTAGATACATACATCCATGATTCAGGTAAAAAGATAAATGTTAACAAATAAATATTTGCCCCTAGCAGGATTCGAACCCGCGCCCGTTTGGTTAACAGTTAGGGTTACTAGCCACTAGATCAAGCGTGTAGTCAAATTTATTTATCTGTATTATCTGTCAATAGTATGGTATCGTGACGCGCGGCTTTATCGCTTGTTACTTGTTGCGTTTTGCAATAGATTTACGATTCACGACCGAGATTATAGCATGTAATCGATGCATAGTTTTAACATACAATGCGAGCCCCTGATGGGCGTTTGCTATTTGTTCCAGTTGCGATACCTTTTATGATTTAGTTAGATCGTAACTGTGATCGAAAAACTATTCATTAAAACGGACAGTAAAAAGGCATTGCAATATTCATTTTTATTGTAAGAAATTTACGTAGTGGGAGCCACGTGACTTGGCTAGTCGAAAATGGATGGATTTTTTTAAAATATATTTACGTTTACCTATGTTTACCAATCTTTTTTAATAATAATATTATTTGTAAAAATATGTAAAAGCTAAAATAGAAAATATTGAATAATAACTCATTATTGCATGTACATTCTATTTTTTACTAGCTTTTGCCCCAGACTTTGCGCCCTTTTTCTAACGCCTTAACAGATTTATTCAATCTTTATTGCTCTTATATACTAGGTGCTGCCCGCGACTTCGCCCGCGTAACTATGTAAATTATATACTAAAACCTTCCTCGAGAACCACTCTATCCATTGGTGAAAACAGCATGAAAGTCGGTGCAGTAGTTTTTGAGTTTATCGCGAACAGACAGACGCGGCGGAGCTTTTTAAACAGTAACATTTAATTATATTATGAAAAACTTTCATATTATGAAAATTGATTGCATCAAGTAAAGCGCAGTTATTTAAAATGAATACTAATATTATAAAATTATTACGAAATGGAGGTATCGCTTTCACCGCAAGGCCGCCGGTATACTCGTAAAGCACGATAGAAAGCCACTTTCCATTGACCGACGTCCGGCGATAGATGACACCATGCACTTGACCATGAGGTAACCACACAACTCTCATACTCGTCTCGCAGTGGCAAACAAAAAACTTTTAAATTTACAATTTAAGTATAAAAAATCCGAAAATTTATTTTAGATTCTAACAAATTACAAAGATACTTTTAAATACTTATCAATTCTAAATCATTCCTAAAACAATTAAAATTATTTACCTACTATCTATGCAATATAATTATGTATATAATATTTAAAAAAAAAACCATTTATATGTTAATGATATATTGTACAATATGCTAATATAAAAAGCATATTATATCGCTGCTTTTAAACTAAAGGGCTACAAATCAAAATTACACTTTTTAGAGGAGAGCTAATTGAAAAAAAAAATCTATTTTTTTCTTATTAAATATATATATCAAATATATGCATATATTATACATCGTTAGAAGCGTATTTTAAGTAGCATTAAATGTTTAGATACTTTTATAATAAACTGAATACTAAAAGAGATATAAGCATATAAGTTACTTTTGAATATATAAAAAATGTTCAAAATATACAAAATATGGAATAAAACAACCATATGTCTTTTTGCAACATACAATATGAAGGATTGTGATTGTATTTTTACAATAAAAACATTTTTGGACTATTTTGTTTTATGGCCCTTTAGTTTTTAAGCAGCGATATGCTAAAAATGTAGTTTTAATATTAAATTAAAATGTAAATATCAAGTAAGTGCTTTCTCTATCTTTCATTTATTTTATGGTGACGGTTTTTTTTAAATGGTAAACACGGAAGACAAGCAATCCGTTAGTCCCACACTTTGTTCTAATCCGTCGGTTGAAATACCTAAATTACTTCACGATAAAGCAATTTCGTTCAAGGACCATTTTGTTTAACTGATTTATTGGCGATAAAGTTGCACGAATCATTCCTTACTTATAAATTGCTTAGTTCACATATAGGTACACTTAGGTAATACTGCCAACATGCCCTATATACACACAAACTATATATTTAGGTAATATTAACAATACTTAGGTTATGTATTTTGTATTTGTATAATGTTGCGTCTTAATCCGCAATGTAATATAATATCAAATTAATACTTTTGACTTTTTGTCATGATAACGAATATTACAATTACAAATTCATTGATAAAAAAAATCATTTTGTTTTTATCAAATAATAGTCAGAATTGATACATTCTAAATGTGTTTGCCGCTTCAACATACTATGCTATTGTTACGATTAAATAAATATATCACCGATAACCGGGTTCGCATGGATGCAATTTTTTCTGAAATTTATAAGGACAAGCCTTCCTCGTCTATCGCTTTTACCATTTGTGAAAACCCTATCATAATCGGTTGGTTTATAAGAAGTTAGCGGAGTAACAGCAGAGGGGAGAGCGACTTTATTTAATAACTAGCTGGCGCCCGCGACTTCGTCCGAGTTGAAAAAGAAAAAAGTAGCCTATCCTGTGTCCTGTACGTCTAAATGTTTATCTACCAAATTTCATGCAAATCAGTTAATTCGCTTAAAAGTTATGGAGAAACATACATACATACAGAAAAAAATTGTAAAAATGGTCAATTTAGTTTCAGTATCATGTATAGAGCCTATAAACACGATATCTCTGAAAACAAAGTAACTTACTCCATGACTAACCCTTACAGATTTATTATTAGTATTGATATGTTTGTATGTAGATATAGATATAGATATAGATATAGATATAGATATAGATATAGATATAGATATAGATATAGATATAGATATAGATATAGATATAGATATAGATATAGATATAGATATAGATATAGATATAGATATAGATATAGATATAGATATAGATACTTTTAAACGAAGAACAAAAAAAACATGCTACTCTTACGAAAACTTAACTTTTGAAGTATGGGTAGTTTAACACAATGCACTGTTAGTGTTAACCAAAGATCAATATTCATGAGAAAAATACACAAACACAACTCTCACAGTAAGCATTAAGCTCTAACCAAGACGAAAACAAAATGATCAGTTGTGAAACTCGTCTCAGCGGTTGTACGCGGTGGCGCAATGGTAGCCACGATCAATTACCTTTTATTTGGGACTACCTGTTGCCCGCGTCTTCGTCCGCGTCAAAAATGTTATGTAGCCTAAAGCTTTCCTCAATAAGTGGACTATCCAACACAAAAAGAAATTTTCAATTCGAACCAGTACTTCCTGAGAATATCGCGTTCAACCAAACAAACTTCAGCTTTATAATTTTAGTACTTAAGTACAGATAAATTCAAATTAAACAAGGGAAGTTCCTTTAAAAATGGTCAAGCTGGGAATACACGAGTTACCTATGTTGTCAGTGCTAAACCGCACAACACCATCTGTAGTAATATATCTGTACTAAGATAATAAAACTGAAAAGCTTTTTGATTGAAAGAAAGTTAACCGAAAACGAAGTAGTACGAACCGAAGGCGATGATTAAGGGCATAAAACGACAATTACCGAGAAGAGCCGAAACATGCCTGTCTATTACAAATAAACAGCGGGGAAAACCATGGGACATAGGTAGTAATAAAATTTATAATTCTCAATTATAAAAGCCCAAGTACTTTTATATAAGGTTAAAAAATTTCTGCTTAAAATTCCGCTGTCAAATAAATTTTAATAAATTGGGTAAAAACTTGATACATAACAGATTTTAGTTAAATGTTAGGATAATTTAGTCTCATTTAAGTACTATGACGTGTGGTGTCCTTAAGGCGATACTAAGAGCCAAAACGGGATATTCAGAGGCTAACTCCTCTTTCATAAATCAACATAAATTTCCGAAAAAAATATATGCTTTTTATTGATATTTTATCTATATAAGGTACAAATAATACTGGTCAAACTGTTTAACTACTATGTGAAAAAAAAATCTAAATGGAAGTCGTTTTTGGCTGAAAACTTGTATCTTCTTGTAAACGACAATGAATATTTACATGATTCTTTTTTTTAAATTTTGGTATGGATTAGACCTATATACTGTACAATTAATGACCTAATATAATAGTTTTTCAAGTCATTATCCATATTTATCTTATTTTACCTAAACAAAGATTTAGCGGGTCCGTGCGCGGGCGACGGGCGGCAGTGTAGCGCTGAACATCGTACGGGGAGGTTGTGCGTCTCGTCGCAGCGCCGGCTTCGAATAGTTTTTATCATTGAGCAGGTGATAAACAGATACGACACTGTTTTGAAGTGAAGTTAATAGTTTGTTGTGCAGACATTTTTAATAATTTGGACAGCTATATTATAATATTGTACATATTTTTATATTGTAAATCAATATTTACATATATACAATATAAACAAATTTACGTTTTAAATAAAATCTTTATAAAATTATTTGTAAATGGATTTCCTCACCATAAAAACTATATTTTTACAAAACTTACACATTCCTAACGAATTTAGTCTTCAAATACCCTAAAAGCTTTCCAAATGATTCTAAAGATTATCCCACAACACACATAGTTTTTCAGGTCTAAGTCACAATAGATCGTGGAATAGGCCTACCGGGAAAACCACGTAAAAAAAAACGCGCTAAATACACACTACCTCACTGGTGGCGTGGAAACATGTGCATATTATGAATATGCACAATAAATGAATTTTAATTTCTAATTTGTGTTTTCATATTTAGTATTAAAATAAGCTTTTTTGATAAATTTATTACATACCTATATATTTTTTATATTTTACGCTATATCCCCGCTGATTAAGAACCGATTTTAATCATTTATTTTGTTAAAATGTTAATCTCGACAACTCCCTTAAAAAGAACTCCCTGAGAATTATTCAATTTTACTTATAATTTTTAATATCCAATATAAAATTAACATGGAATCCATAATTATGTTTTTTGATAAAACCTGTCATTACTATCTGCTAAATGTCATAGTTGGTTTCAGTAAATATTAGCTGTCTATTTACACGCCATATGATATAAAACTAGAATTGTAAATAAAATATACTATTAAAATATATAAATAAATAAAAGTTAACCATTTTTTTGCTGACGCGCCTCAAAAATGCTTTGTGAAGTTAGGCATAATATGTTCAATATCAAATGTTACCATTCTACTTTATTTAGTCTTTGACTCGTTTCACGCGATCTCTAAGTACGGGTGGTGCGGGGGCTACATCTTAGCTCCGCCTACTCGCGCAAAATCCATCGGCTCTTAGAATCACCTTAACAACACGAAGCTGTTGAAATCTGACGAAAAAAAAAACTGTTTTGTAAATTTAATAAAATTGTGCCAAATATTAAAATGGAACTGTTAATAGTAATATAATTGTAAATTATGATAATAAACGGCCTGTGGGGGTGGCATAACCCCTGGGGGAAACATTAAAAAAAAAAAAAAAAAAAAAGATTGTCTTTGGAAGCCACAACATTAATCTTACCGTGATTCACACATCATGACGGTCACTAGTAAAGATCACACGCGTTCATATTTTTCTCTATCTGTCTGTCTGTCTGTTAAACTACTGCACCGATTTTCAAGCTGTTTCCACCAATGGATAGAGTGATTCTCGAGGAAGGTTTTAGAATATTATTTACAAAGTTACGCGGGCGAAGTCGCGGGCAGCGGCTAGTTATATATATAAAATTTACGTGTCACATTGTATGTCCGCGATGAACTCCTAAATTACTGAACCGACTTTGATAAAACTTCGTAACTATGTGTAATTTTGTCCAACTTAAAACATATGATATTTTTTATTTGGAACCCTTTCTGTGAACTAATGGACAAAATATTAATATTATTTAATAACTAGTTGCTAAAGAATAAAATAAAATAAAAATTTCGTAGTTAATTATGAAACACAGTTACCAAGTTGCACAATGTAACCAATAAGCAGAAATTTTCACAGTGTAACGTTTTAATTGTAAATTTATTTACGTATGTCACGAGCACAGCCGCGGTATATAGCTTGTTATTTAATCTTAGCTTAGCCACTAATAAATCATTTGGTTACAAAATATATAACACTAATTCATAAGCCTCGTTTCTCATCAACCGATCTCCATTTGAACAGACAATGAACTATACTAATCTAAGCCTTGATCTTTGCTTATTATCGATCATTATTAACTTCTAACTATAAATCGATCGCTTCAGTCCCTCGCGTTACTTTCACTTGACCTTGACAGTTCAAGCCGCCATCTTTAATGAAGTACACTTTGTTTAATTAATAATCAACTTAATTAAATTAAATTTACCTTTTTTTGAGTTAAATAATTATGTTTGGATATTAATGAGAAATTTCATTATGTTATCAATATTAATAATAAATCTGTAAGGGTTGGTCATGGAGTAATTTACTTTGTTTTCAGAGATATCGAGTTTATAGGCTCTATACATGATACTGAAACTAAATTGACGATTTTTAGAATTTTTTTCTGTATGTATGTAAGTATGTATGTTCCTCCATAACTCTTAAACGAATTAACTGATTTTCATGAAACTTGGTACATAAACATTTAGACGTACGGGACACAGGATAGGCTACTTTTTATTTTTCAACGCGGACGTAGTCGCGGGCACCAGCTAGTATATTATAAAGCTGAAGAGTTTGTTTGTTTGTTTGGTGGAACGCGTTAATCTCAGGAACTACTGATTCGAATTGAAAAATTCTTTTTGTGTTGGATTGGATCGAGAAAGGCTTTAGTTAGGCTATGTAACATTTTGCAAGCGGACGAAGTCGCGGGCAACAGCTAGTACTTAATGAGAGAAATGCAAAAGTTTTAAGCAGTGATTGTGATCACTGCTTAAAACATTTGTTTTAACTTTTGTTTTAACTTTTGTTTTAACTTTTGTTTTGTTTTTTTTTTTTTTTTTCTCATTGTGATGAGTCTTCCTTTTTATGTAACGGTCGCTGATAATTAATTCAGTTGAAGGTGGCTAGGTTCTAAGATTACGATGCAATGTCTTTGAAAATCCAAAAACGTTATTTGTAAACATATTTTGGTTCCAAAATTAATATAAGGCTAAGTCTGCAATCAACTCTTCACATTCTTTATAATTGCGTGTCAAAATATGCCCTCGGTTGTCGCTCAGTGGTGTTATGTCAAAATAAGGGACACCACAAGGTTTCACCTTGTGGTGTGCTATTTGTTATTGTCAGCGTGACATCCTAATTTGTTATTGTCAAGCTCTGTTTTTCTTTCTATTAAAAAAATTACTACACACCAGATGACCAGGTGAACATGTACTCGTGAAAAAATAATTGGCTATTTTCTTTAAGTAAATTACGGGGGCCTTAGTAATTCTTACTACCTTAGCGGAATATAGTTTTAATTCTTGGTGATCTTCTTTGTGAGGTTGTGGTAACTGCTGCCAATTTAATACTGAACAACACAATGTACCTTGGCGTTATATTATTTATGCTTTTATATAATTATTATATATTTTTTGTATTTTTTCATTATATTATATCTTCATAAGTCCAAAATAAAAGCTCTGAAAATAAATGTTAAAAAATATTTTGAGTTCATGTAAAAGTACTTGCGTATAAAGTTTAGCCTATTGAATGGAAAAAATGCATAAGTTATTCGAAGTTATTAACGTTGTTAAAATTGTTTAAGAGATAGTTTCAATCTAGCGGTTACGAAGAGTTTCTTGTAATTACTTGTTGCTATGCCGATTGTTAGTCAGCCGGTTCCCGGCACGTAACTCATTAGGGCCGGGGTCAAGATTACAGTGAAAGTAACGAGTATTAAACATTTTATATAGTATAGTATATTAGCTTAAACTCGTTAGGCGAGACGGGCTTACAGGCGCGTGGGAAAATGCACTTGAGTACGAGTATACACACTACGAGTACCTACCTACATGTGGCTCTTTAGACGGAGTTGTGTAAAGCCGCGTCCTCACTAGGGCTGCACGGCCACATCAGGCCGGCCGCTCGGCCAGGCCTTGTATAGTGTGTACGCGTGTAGTGTGTACAAGGCCTGGCCGGCCTGATGTGGCCGTGCAGCCCTAGTGAGGACGCGGCTTTAGAAATGTATGGGTATTTGACGACACGTTTGATCTAGTTGTTAACCCTAGCTGTTAACCAAACAATCGCGGGTTCGAATCCCGCTAGGGGAAAATGTTTATGTGTCAATATTTTCCCTTTGTACCTGAGTCATGGATGTTTTGTATTTAGAATATGTATTTGCAAAAAAAAAAGAATCTACTGGTAGCTACCAAAAAGCTTAAGAAGTTCAGATTAGCCGACGACAGTGAATTTCTCTATTGAATAGGAATAATGTTGCTTGTATTAGAATGCTATGTCAACTAACATAGTAAGTTATATAGAAAAATAGTATGATATACATTGTATATCATAATAATATCTAGGTTAGTTCTTTTAGCCAAGGTTCTAAGAATTCTGGAACTTTTTAGCTAATTTGTTGACAGAAGTGATAGCCTTTGGAGTGGAGACACCAGTGATATCGACTAAACGTTTAGCCGAAATATTGCAAAAATTATGGGCCTTAAAACAGTACAAACTCAAACGGAGTAAAATTGTAGCCAGTACCAACATCTCTATATTTGAAATACGAGTACGAGTATAATATTTTTCTTATGAACAATTGAATTTCTCTAAAGACAATTAAAATTTCTCTTCAGAAGAAATAAGAATAAAAAAAATTGAAAAATTTATAACCCTTTGTGTATGGGAAGCTCGCGTAACATAATGTTACCCACTGTGCGTCGTATTACGCAAGTATGGCAGGTATCCGAGCGCGTCGTCGGCGCATCCGAGCAAACAAAACTAGAAATATTATAATAAAAATTAGGTGAGAGTCGTAAATGAGATGTAAATTCTTTGTTTGTTGACTTTCGTGCCATTGTTGTGACGAAAGTATCTGCAATTATGTCTAGGAGGCATGACAGGTCGATTACGCCTAATGTTCATTTCATGTGTCTACATGGTATATGCATGGTACACATACACGTAAGTGTATTTTATGTACACATTTACAGTACAAGAACATAAACATGGTCAGTGTAGAAAATAATTTTGCTATGATACTAAAAACTGTTTAATCCAAAACAAACTATTGAAACCTTTCAAGAAATATTTATGTACTACAGACTAGCTTTGGAAAGCGACTTCGTCTGAGACCCTTTTTCATGTGTTAAAACATTTGAATAAATAATGTTTATTGCTCATATATTTTTGTCAGGCGTTGAATTTTTATTTTTAGAATAAAAATTCTAAACTTTTTTCTTAATGAAAGGTAGCCTATGTCCTTTCCTGTATCCCTGATAACGTGTATGCAAAGTTTCATGACAATAGGTCAAGTAGTTAAGGCGTGAAAGCGTAACAAACAAATTCACTTCCGCATTTAATATATAAAATATTAAGATATTTATAAAATCACAAAGAAATATTTAAAAATTAACAATTTTTAAAGCAACAAAATTAGTAATTAACAAATTTCTTAATACGTTTCACAACGAGAATTACCTAATTGAGAATTAGCAATTAAAAAATTACGGAAATGCGTAAGTATGGAATTTTAATTTTAAATATACCACTGCATTGTTAACGTGCGTAATAATTATAAAACACGTTGTCTCGCTACGTTATATATGCGTTGACGTAACACTTTTGATTTAAAATTTAATTTTCACATTAATAGTATAAATATTCACTTACTAGATTGGATCATTGTACTGATTTAAGGAGCTGAAAAAGTATTATAATATTCAATTTAGAATTGACATACATATATACGCACTTAGTACTTAATATAGTACTTAAATTAAAAATTAAAAAGAACTAGTAATTTTTTAGTGTTTAGTGGCTGTTTTTCGCGGTTTCTCCGCCTCGGTTTTTAAGGGTCTCTATAACATTACTTCCATCTTAGTATTATAATAACTATTACTACTATTATAATGAGAAAATATGTGTATTTTTGTTTCTAATAAATAAACTCAAAAACTACTAGAGCGATTTTAAAAATTTGTTTCACTTAACGACTCTTTCACCAACTACATGTAAATTGTTGATTACTTACTTTTAGAAATAATTTTCTGTTTTATTGAATTATGCACTCGGTTTACTGTATCAATCGATAGGCGATTTTTTTTATTATTTTCTATTTAATGTTTGGGACGTTTACCGTACAAACAAAGGTATATCCATCAAACTACTACAACATGGAACCCGCGTGCCATACAAAACACTACGAATTTTATGGAACATTTAAAAGTGACATATGCGTAGAGCATGAACTGTCATTTATAACAAAACAAACATAATAATAAGTACGTAATTTAAAGAAAATGTGACTTTACGTCAGCCCATTAGAGTTTAAAATGAAATAGTAGAAGTTGATCGTTACTACCTTTTACCATTGACGCGTGAAGGCAAGAGTCCGCCATGATTCTGTCAAAGGCGTTCTTTTTATGTGCCGCTTTGGCATTTGTGACGCAAATTCCATTGTAGTATTTCGATGGGTATATCAGCTAAATTATTCCCGATGACAGGTGACTTTAAGTGACGGTTTAGCCTACTTGACGTTGGCGAAAGAGGCGCTTATAGAATTCTTTCACTTATGTTGTAGTATAATGTAAAAAAAATTAAGAGCTAGTTTTTTTTTTAATAGATTAGCTCCAAAAATGCATAATTAAAGTTTGCATGCCAATCTTTGCATTAATTAATTACTAATAAATTATACACACAAGTGCACATGTCCGATTGGCGATCTTCCGTACGATGCACAGTGCATGTGATTATGCATTTATTACTTAATATGCATAACGCAATCGGTAACTTCAAAGATTATATTATAGATCTTTTTAAATTCCACCAGTAGTTTGATGACTTTGTTTAAAAGACGAACTTTGCTCAAGTTACACACTAATTTTAACCATCATTAACAATGTAAGCTGTGTTAATGATGAATCTTGATAAAGAAAATGTATATGTCCATTTGTTCACAATCTAATCTTGTATCTCCACGCCGTGTGCGCGCGTAAGTATATTTTTTTCTGTAGATATTATAAAAATACGAGTGTAGGTAAGTTCCGGTAAAATCTAGTGTTTAATAACAAAATATTCTCTAAAGAATATTATCAGATTTTTATTTATATTTCTATTGAGTGGTTAAGAAATTTAAAAAAAAAATCATCTTAATAGACGACAGTAACCACCTAATATAGAAGTGTTATAGCTATTTTAATGCTGACTGACTGAATATACTGTCTATATCCACTTGCCAAACCTTGTAAAAAAAACTTTATAAGGTAAATAAACCACATAGGTTTAGTTTTATAAGTTTTTAACTTTATTAAAAAAATATATATTTTATAAAAAATATTTTTTTTTAAATATATTTTTTATATATTTTTATTTTTGGTTTGTTAAATATTAGACTAATCTAAGTTATTAGTGATTTGAAATGCAGAATCTAAGAGAATTAATAATACCAAGCGAGAAACATTTATGGATGCTAGATTTTTAAAATAACTATTATAAATTTTACAATAAATGTTAAAAAGTGTCAGAAAACACATTCAATTGATCCACAAAGTATAAGTTATACTTAATTACCCATTTATTTGCATAATACTCATGTCTATTATATAATTTTTTTACTTTAATATAAGATGAAAAACTATTTATTTTGTAACAAAATTAAAATAAACTTTAAATACAAAAATTTTAATTATTACACCTATTAATTTTATTTTAATTACTAGCTGGCGCCCGCGACTTCGTCCGCGTTGAAACAGAAAAAAGTAGCCTATCCTGTGTCCCGTACGTCTTAATGTTTATCTACCAAGTTTCATGAAAATCAGTTAATTCGTTTAAGAGTTATGGAGGAACATACATACATACATACATACATACATACATACATACATACATACATACATACATACATACATACATACATACATACAGAAAAATTTTTTAAGAATGGTCAATTTAGTTTTAGTATCATGTATAAAATTTTTGTATAAATGTAAAATCCATAATTGGCTGTAGGGTGTGTTTTTGTTTTTGTTAGTAATTTTTGAGAGCTGTGGATTTTGAATAAATAAATAAATAAATAAATAAAATGTATAGAGCCTATAAACACGATATCTCTGAAAACAAAGTAACTTACTCCATGACCAACTCTTACAGATTTATTATTAGTATTGATTTTATTAAACCTTAATACTCGTAACAAAATGTATTTTATTGTATCTAAACTTAAAGTCATTAGTCAGTAATCTTCCCAATAACATAAAGGTGTTCATTCAATTTCACTCTACAAAACTCATAGGTACGAAACTTGTTGAACATTGTCAGAGTTTGTTTTTGTTGACATTCATTAATAGAAATGTTGTGTTTCCCGCATTGAAAACTTGTTCTCAATATTGCTCGGAATGGAATTGTCGTCAGAATATGGTTCGCGTCCTATATATCAAGTGGAAGGTGCGTAGGCATCACTTGAACATTCCACAGCTAATGTCCTGTTCATACATTAGTCAGTATACGTACGCATATTAACAATTAGTAGGTATTTATTGTGTGGCGGACACAACACAACCTTGCTCGGATCCTTTCTAAAGCCACTCGTACTGTTACTGTTCTAGTTTTCCTGTTTCTTACCTTTAATTACTCGTAACGCTGTCTTAGTTTTTGCTTCGCGTGAAAAATCATTAAATAAATAGTATTGTATCTGTATATAAATAAAAATGAATCGCTAACTTGAGAATGACTGAACCAATTTTTTGCCAATTTTTTTTAATATTATTATGAAGAGAAAAATCGAAATGTGAAAATTTGATCTTTGTTTTTAACTATGCAAAGTTCAAAGATTACATACTTATGAGATGCCACATTCCAATAGCTTTTAAAGGAATCTCTGTTTAAGCAGGTTTTTGAAGAGCTGTCTGGTCAGCTAGGTATTAGTAAAAAAAATGCATTAATTAAAAGTCTATAGAAAACTTTTCAAAAAATCATTTCCAAATATGGCCCTGCCTCCTCAGACAGGGCGTTAAGGCAAGCACCTTAATCAATTGACAAATGCTTAAATTAGCACATAATTATCTACATCTATCTACTTAAATCTTAAGGTCTTAATCTTAACACCAAAATAATGCATTACGTGAGAGTGTAAAAAATTGTGGCACCATGCGTAGCTTTAAACATAAACTAAAAGAATACGTATGGACCAATGTTGGAAATAATTAATTAATCTTCGATGGATTCAATGTACAGATATAAATGTGGTTATTAAGTTCTCATAGCTTAAGTGGACTTGTTGTTTTTTTTTATGAGAATAATATCTTTAAACCGAAATACGCGACATGAAGGAGTTCTACCCTAGATGTCGGCGTTTGATTGATCGTAGTCGTATCACATAAAGACCAGTTCAAGTTCCACCTACGTCGTGGTTAACGATTTACAATGCCCATTTTAGTGTTACCGGTTATGACTTTGTGAGTCGAGTGAGTCACACAGTGTAATTGCGAGACCTTTCCACCATTTTCCTGTGATATTTCAAAACCCACTTTATCTACATAATAGGTCGAACGCGGTCAACCAAGAAGGTAACAACTGTTGTTACTTAAATGAATTACTTTGTTAGAGAAAGGCTTAACAAAGAAAGGGAAACAAAAAAAAATAATCCAAATTTTAGCCACAAGAAAAAAGCTTACTGAGCTTTTTTCTTGTGGCTAAAATTTGGAAAAAAAATCTTACCTCAAAATTTGATATCGTAATTATTACTCTTGTTAAAAATATTCGAAGATTACGTCCGTATAGAAATTAGTAAGTACTTACCTGAAAAAAAAAAAAAAAATATTAATTAATTTAAATTTTTGTTTTTATTATAATATAATAACTACGTTAATGTTACCCAAACTCCAAAATTGTATCCCGGGCGAAGCCGAGGGCGGGTAGCTAGTTAGGTATAACAGTTTATGAGTTTTATATGTACGAGTATATAGGTAAATCAAATATCAAAGTTTTATAAAGGTAAAAATTAAATAAATGGTAGTTTAAAAAAAATTCTGTTTGTGTTCTTTCTGGTTTCGAAAAAAAAAATAACTAATTTGTCTGTCACATAATTATTTTACATTCGAAAACGTGTAATATTTTTTGTTTATTAAAAAATTATTTTGGTCCTTCGAGCCAGAGCTGAAGAATGAAAACAAGATACTTGGACTGTATGTGTATATGGATAAAACAAATAAAAAAATAATACAATGAGCCAGTGACCTCTGCTACTAAGAACTGGGTACACGCCCTAATACTTATTCTTATCTCAAATTAGGCTGCAGCTTGATCTTTTCATAACATCCTGTGTAATTCGTTCGCATCAATTGTTATGACAGGTGTGCAACCATTTGGCGGGCGGACCAATTTCGCAATGGACGGGCCCTGACCTCCGCTCACACCGATACAAAGCTCATTTAAAATTGTGTGAAAAAACATTACAATGCAAATATATAGAATCTTCAATTCACTTCAATAAACTGGAGGTTAATTGTGAAATGTTACAATCTCACATATTTGTTCACTGCAATATTTTTTATGTAAAAGCGTAGGCGGGTAAACGGTTCACTTGATGATTGTGGTTACAGTAGCCTATTAACGGAAGCGACGCTATAGGTGCTGCAAGTGCTCTGCTGATTTTAATAAAGATTTTAAGGGAATAGACAATTGGGCACTGGCATCTCTTAACGAAACACAACAAAAAAAAATGTGTCAGCTCCGACACACGCCGAAAGAACAACATTGCTCTTTTTTTAAATAATATTATGTAGATGACGCAATATCTCTGAAATTTCAGATATTCTAAAATATATAAAAAAAATAGAAAGTAAATAATACAACACATTCGTGTGACAATTCTGATTTTACTCTCATAAATTTTCATACCACGTACTTATATATAAGTATGCAAAGCGATTCTTAAGGAGAAACTCCAAAAATTTAGATTTAGATAATGACCAGTTTAGCTATAAAAAATATGCAGTTACGAGGAATTATTGAAATGGGATAATTAGATTGACAAAAAACTAATGATGCGCTTACATACGGTACTAATGACTACAGTTAATAAAAATGCTGGCTAAATGAGCAGGCAAGCAATTATGAATGCCCTATTCCTGAGTGATAATTAAGTTGTTTCGGTGATCATAAAGTTCAAGTAATACCATTAAACAAATTTAAAAATAAAATAAATAACAATTATATTCTTCACAACATATTCCAGGAACATGTGAGGTTTTGTTTTTTTTTTTTCAGTAACAAAATATTTAAATTATCGTAATACTCGTAACGACGTCAAATCCATACTCATACTCATCCATACTCCAAATGCGGAAGTTTGTATGGATGTTTGTTACTCTTTCACGCAAAAAGCTACTAAACCGATCACCGTAAAATTTTGCATACACGTTGTCTGGGACACCAAAAAGGATATATGATCTATTCTTTTTCTATTGATCAAAAACGTAAACAAATATAGCGTCGCCATGGTCACTGGACTGTTTTAAAGTTGGGATTTGTACATTAGGCATTATCAAAGAGAGTTGACTCAGTGATTAACTCATATAGAATTTGTTCGTATTGTTCGTTTAGTTCTATATCGTGAATTGTTTGTTTACCTTTTTGATCAATGAAAAATCAATACAATATAGAGTACCTTTCATCGTTCAACGCGGACGAAGTCGCGGGCACCAGCTAGTAGTACAATAGATCTCTAACTTTCGTTGATAGATTATTTCATTAGACACAAACAGTGAATT
This sequence comes from Synanthedon formicaeformis, assembly GCA_945859745.1. NCBI lineage: Eukaryota > Metazoa > Arthropoda > Insecta > Lepidoptera > Sesiidae > Synanthedon > Synanthedon formicaeformis. Next base: position 690,038 of record OX243960.1, on the reverse strand, counting down.
CGTATTGTATCCTCACGAGTGTAGACAGGCAGTGTTGTGGTTACGTAACCGACCAGTTTGGTGACCGCTCGTGCGATAACAACCGGTCCTAAGGGCGATATGTAGAGCGATGTTGCATACTCTTATAACTCTCTAACTCGACAGACATACAGACAATTCTAACACTTCTAAAATAGGATAACAATTTCCGTCGTATGAGATGGCAACGATGAAATAAATATATATACTTTATGACTATAAACAAATACCATTCTGTCATCGTTTAAAATTCTTGCATTTAAAATGCTTTTAAAACTTTTCGTTGATGTATTTTAAATTTCAAATTCATAAATTTTATGATAATTTGTCAATATGTCAGCAATAATAATTCGATTTATATACAAATAAATTCATTTTATGTCTCTATTTTACTGAATAAATTTGTAATGCATCGATCTGGCCTCAAATCAATATTGGCGGAGAAAGTGTTTAGCGTCACACCAGAAACAGTCAACAAGGAAATGGACAAGTCTAGCGTCCTAAGTACTTACTTAGGTAACACACGATTACTGGAAAACTTATAAACTGTCCAACTTTATTATATCGACTCGGTTATTAAAAAGTAATGCAATGTTACAAAAATTAGACTTAGATACATTTCCTATTAGATAAATTTACTTTTTTAATAAGATAATACACGGAATCTGGAAACCGTACAGTCCAGTTCATGGTAAGTGGTGACCGTCGCCAAACACAAAAGTCGTCAGATGCAAGTAAACTACTAACCCAGAAATGTAAAAAAATTCAAAATGTACCACTTAGGTATTCTGAAATATTTCTAACCCACAGAAACACCATGACAATCTAGTTATTTCAAGGCAGTCTTCTGCCAAGAGGTGGTTAATAAAATCATCTGCTAAAAATCATTTTGGTTCACTCAACTTACCCATGGAGTACTAAACTATCGTACAATTAATTATCGTATCGTATAATTTATTACTGCCCAACTTCATACTTGGGTAGTATGAAGATTTTTTATAGAAATTACTTCTAAAAGTCATATAAAATGGTAATTTTCATTTTAAATATTCCTTGAAATCGAAGAAAAGTTCTTACGAAGAAAAGAAATATGAAAATTATCCGTGTGAAGCCGGGGCGGGGTCGCTATTATACTAATAATTTTTTATGCATACAAAAGACATCAACGCGTATTCAAGTATAAGTTCGTCGTCATATCGCTTGATTAAGTGATGACTTAGTCAAGGAAACAATGGCCAAGGTAAAGTATACTTTCTTCAGACCTATGCGAATGATAATACAAGTAGGTCGGCCGGCGTAGGCAAACGTAGGTTGCCTGATATAGCGAACTGATTAGAGACAATAGTGGCGACAAAGAAATTACAAAATATAATTTACATAACAAGTATTGGTCACCTCGACCTATTTGTGATGAGTATGACTTATTCTTATGTAATGTTATGACTTTATTAGTAACACTAGCCTACATTTACGACTCTGCGTACTGAGAATTGCATGTTTTTTTTTTTTTAGTATAAATCAATACTAATAATAAATCTGTTAGGGTCGGTCATGGAGTAATTTACTTTGTTTTCAGAGATATCGTGTTTATAGGCTCTATACATGATACTGAAACTAAATTGACGATTTTTAGATTTTTTTTCTGTATGTACGTATGTATGTTCCTCCATAACTCTTATACGAATTAACTGATTTTCATGAAACTTGGTAGATAAACATTTAGACGTACGGGACATAGGATAGGCTACTTTTTTCCTTTTCAACGCGGACGAAGTCGCGGGCGCCAGCTAGTGTCTAATAAATGGCAACACGAGATCAAAACGCTTTTCTTCGTAATTAATATTATAAACTACTAAAGATATATTAATTGATTTATTTGTATTTTTTACTTAATATATTAAGAAGCGATTGGACCCCGGCTTTACGCGAAGATGAAATTTTCAAAAATCCTTTCTTAGCGGATGCTTAAGTTATAAAATAAACCTATGTTCTAAATTTCAGCTTTCTAGATTCAATACATAGTATAGGTAGATTAGGGTACAAAGTAATTTTATTTTGACTTGATAATTTCAAAGTAATATCATATCCTATGTATAGAGGTGGTTACTTAATTTAACCTACTAAGGTGGGCAGCGTTAATAGGTTTCAGATTTAGTATTTAGAATGTTTGCTTTGTAATAGGTGACAGTAGCCACCTACCATCAAGTAGATCTTCAGCCTGCTTGCATACTTATAATACTAATCAATTAAAAAAAACGTATAGAAATTTTTTTAATGGCATATACTCGTAGTTAAAATGATATTTAGAAAATTTTAAGTTTTCCCAATTTAATAAATGACAATTGAACAGCCGGCAAAAAATTAACTTAAAACGGAAATAAAGTTTAAGTAAGTAATCGTACTTGTTACACAACAATGTATCTCGCTGATAATGAAGCTTTCTATATGTAAAGGATTTTTCAAAATCGGTCCAGTAGTTTTTCTTAGTTCTATCTTATAATCAATACTAATAATAAATCTGTAAGTGTAGGTATTGTATGTATGTATGACTGTATGTATGTATGTATGTATATTCCTCCATAACTTAAACGAATTAACTGATTTTCATGAAACTTGGTAGATAAAACATTTAGACGTACAAGACACAGGATAGGCTACTTTTTTCTTTATAAACGCGGACGAAGTCGCAGTCACCAGCTTGTCTTATAATATTTTTTTATATATATGCGAAAGTGAGTTTGTATTTTTGTTTGTTACGTTTTCACGCCTTAACTACCCAACCGATCATAAAGTAGCTATGAATATACGTCAGGGATACATAGAAGGACATAGGGTACATTTCTTTTAGAAAAAAGTACTGTTCCCGAGGGATCATATAAAAATAAAAACAAAAAAAAATCAACTCGACAAAAATATATGAGCAATAAATAACTGTTTTAGCATCTAAGAAAAGGGAGCGTGGACGTAGTCGCGGGAAAAAGCTAGTATATCAATATATTTTACCATTAAAATGAAAAATAAAACCGTCTAGCTATGGAGTTAACCAAATATTTGGCAATACACTTAAGATATAATAGCAACCTTCGGATACGAGAAAATTGATATTGGTTAAGACATCTCTTACACATGCGATACTTCATTGGTTAAGTTGACAAGAAAATTAATGTTTTTTATATACATTTTAAGATTAAAATATTGTCACATATACACAAAGTGAAGTAAGCAACACTTTTTATGTCTACTATAAAAGCGAAAGTTTGTGAGGATGGATGTTTGTTACTCTCATTTTAAAAAATACTGCAAGGATTTTGATGAAACTTCACAGTAATAAATTAGAAAACACAAGAATATTAAATAAATTATAAAGACACGAGGATGAAGTAGCGGACAAAAGCTAATACCTATTAACTTTTAGAGTTTTTTTTATGGAGATATTTTTATATAGAATTTTATATTGAGTTGAGTTAAAATATAATCAATATACATACATTTTTATTTATCAATTAGTGAAATTTATTTTCCACTTTTTTTAATTTAATTTACTTTTTTAATTTATTTTAGCGAAAATGAGGCTAAAATCTAGATTTCAAGATTTATCTAATTGTTACTTAGTCTTAAATAATAAAGCTAATAATTACTGACAGGACAAAAAAATCCCTTTTATAAAAAAATATAAAAATTAAACTAACATTAACTTAAACAAGTTTTTTCCTGTTCGTGTGCATATTCATTAGAGTCAAAAGTTTAAGTGGATTCTGTGTGGTAGTAAGTGAGGCCGGAGTCAGACAAGTGACCTATAACGCGATCACGAACGAAGCGGCCAAACATTCGCAGCTTACAAATATTCACCATTCAATTGCTCCTAAGTCACAAAGCTAGGAATACGCAGCTAATTGACCTATCCTCTCCTTACATTTTCCCTTTATCATTTACTAGCTGCTGCCCGCGACTTCGCCCGCGTAACTTTGTAAATTATATACTAAAACCTTCCCCGAGAACCACTCTATCCATTGGTGAAAAAAGCTTGAAAATCGGTGCAGTAGTTTTGGAGTTTATCGCGAATAGACAGACAGATTCAGCGGAGGGCTTTGTTTTATAATATGTAAGGATGAGGTAAGAATATCGAGGTTAAAAAATGTTCTTTTTTTGTGTGTTTAAAAGTTGATTTTTTATTAATATAACTTACCTTAAACTCATATTTTTTCCACCACTAGACGAGCGTAAAGTTCTTTTGATATTTTGATACTAGACATTTTGGAACAATGGACATTCTGACACTTTGGACATTCTGAGCCATCCCTCTCCTTTAATCCTTTCTTTTGAATTTATGACGACATAAGTCGTAAAAAGTCGAATCTTTCATGGAATTTTGAGCTTTAATCTTCACAAAATTTTGTTAAACAAAAGAGAAATTTCTCGATCTAAATTGATCTATGTCTCGATCTATGTCTATTTTGAAATCTACTTAGCTATACTTTCTATTGCTATAAACTCTGTTATAAAAAACAAAACAAAAAAGAATACCAATAAATTTATTTATTTTGTGCTATTGTGTTTTGGTAAGAGGTGAGCTTTTTATTTTTTTGTACTTACATATATTTACCAAAGTGTCGGTACAAGTTTTTATATCCGAAGTTTTTATATTTTATAAAAAATAATGCTACGAATCATTATAATGCATCTAAAATATATATTTTAATTGTGCATTTTTAATTACATATTTAATACATCTTACTTAACTTGATTATCTGATTAATTTCTTGCTATAACTATATATAATTATATACCTAAGTAATTAATTTATTCCAGTATCCAATAAGTAATTTAGAAGATCAGTATCTTTCTGAGACTTTATTTTATGTCAACACCACATAAGAACCTTTTACTTTTGTTGATAGATCCGACAAGTTGATTTTAGTTACTTTTCCCAGTTCGCTCGATAAATCACACAATGGTAAGAAGTGCACATAAAACCGTGCGAAATAAGGTGAAAATGCGATGGAGACAGTTCGTGTCTAGAAAGTGACTTCACATTTGTCGACTCACACTTTTCAAAAAGGATGTGAGCTCAGCATTTTAAAGTAATTCACAAGGCAAACAAATTAGTCTAATGGCCCCAAAAAACATGAAATTTAACATTAATCAACCGACTTCCAAAAAAGATGGAGGTTCTCAATTTGATTCACCCAGAAAATGCCTATTAACTCGAACTTTGTAATTTGCCTTTGGGTTATATGAGAGTTACTGAAAGTTAGTCATATTTATAAGAAGTTACTGACGCAATGTGTAATGGACCAAATACACGGTCAGTCCATCGCGTCAAATTAACTGGCGTGAAGCCAAAATTTGATCGTGAATGGTAAAAACTGATGGCTTGATGTCAAGCACTCACGTCATTTTTTCGTCACGCCAAACGCTTGATCGTCTATTTCGTCCATTATACATACATGTTGTACTGAGTAGATGAAGTAAAATATTCCTGTAAGGCCTTAACGCTAAATTTAAAAAACAAAGACACTCTTAAGGCTGTTTTTTACGCTTGATCGGTTAATTGGGAAAACAACGAGCGAGGAAATGCGTTATTTGCATTACGAGTAACTGTGGAACTTCTCTGGAGGTCAACGATGATCCGGAACTGACCGGTCACGACCTCAGCTAATTAATTTAATGGTACATTAAATATTGACGAACAGTTCTTTTTTTGATTAAGTTTTAAACTTTTGAACCCAGTTTTAATTTTTTTTATATAACTTAAAGCTTTTTTTTACTAATGAAACTCGTTTTAAACTCTAGACAAATGTTAAATGGTCATTTAAATATTCACTAACCGATTAAATAAGCTTGGCATAACTTTACGAAGGAAAGGATACCTTTTTATCTTTAGAACTGACAGTAAAGTGTCTAATGTCTTAATTTGATGTGTAAATAAATAAAAAATATTATTATACCAACGTCAAGTAGGCTAAACCGTCTCTTAAAGTCACCTGTCACCGGAATAATTTAGTTGATATACCTTTGTTTGTACGGTAAACATCCCAAACATTAAATAGAAAATAATAAAAAAAAATCGCCTATCGAATGGTGCAGTAAACCGAGTGCATAATTCAATAAAACAGAAAATGATTTCTAAAAGTAACTAATCAACACTTTACTTGCAGTTGGTGAAAGAGGCGCTAACTTTAGGTTACATTAATTAAGTTTATGATTATTTAGTATTGACACAGATATAAGATCTTTGACTCAATTATAACCATCACAAAAGCTTCATAGATAAAAACCAATAAAACTGTTTACAGGCAACGAATATCTAAATTTATGATTCATAACATCTGACATTTTGCATTTAATAAATTCACCTACTGTAAGCTTTAAAGTGGTGCTTTTAAAATAATAACAAAAAACATACGCAAAAATATATTACCGTGAGAATTATTTTATGATTTTATCTTAAGGCCTTGACTAAAATAGTTAATGATGTATTAAACAAAAATAAGTTACTCTATCATTATTTAATGTCTTCATTTATAATTTTAATTTCATTTAAAAGCCTATAGATATCCGGTTGCGAAAATAATCTGCGAAGTTTACGCCGAGCACTGTTACTGACCTTTTTGTAAATTAGTAACTTAATATTAAGCCTGTAACTTAATATTGACTAAGTAATAATTTAATATATTAAAAGGTTTATCTATTTAAACTTATGTAGGCTACATAAATTATGAAACTTTATACATGTTCACGTTGATACAGAATTTTATATAAATCTTATATGCATTTTTAATACTGTCGTAAATCATAGGCCTGTCTGAAACTTGTTTTGTGTTTGTTGCAGAAGCAACAAAAGACTAGAAGATGTATTTTGTGTGGTTAAGTAAGACTTATGAGTAATGGTAAGAGAGCCCACGATGCTAAATGTGGAGTTATCCTGAAATTCTGACGCGCTCGAGTAGGTATTTCAAAATGGCAATCACCAAAAATCTTTTTTGCATTTTCAAAAAGCTGCCACGAGCTTGCGTTACATTCGAATCGACTGTATTTTAAATGGGAGTTTAATTTGGGTACACTTAACATCTCTCAAAATCTGAAGCGCTCGAGTAGTACATATTTAAATGTTTACCCCAACCCACCAACCAAACGGGCATATTAACACATATCCGTGATCGTAGACACGTGGGGCATATACATTAGCAATATCTGACGCGCTCGAGTAAATCTCAAAATCCCCTCTTGGGCTCCCCTACTATAAGTAAGGGATGTAAGACCCCCACTTAAGTTCGGTATCGCACATACAGCGTCCATGGCGTTGCTTATATTGTAAAGAAGCGATGGTGTATCATTTACCAGCAAGTACTGTCGAATGGACAAAAATACATTGTTCATGTGCAGTCAACACAGAAAGCAATCACGAATAACATTTTAATATTGCCACCTTTTGTAAGGCCTATTGCACAATATCCGTTGTCGTTGCTAATATTATACAATAAGCGATAATTGTGTACCAGTTACTTAACAATCAATAGGTGAATGTAACGTTTAATGTTTTTTCCTTTTTTTTTTCTTATCTAAATATGTCTCGACATTATCTGCATTCGGTATTTGTGTCATTAGTTTAAATAAACAGGCACGAAATATTTTTCAATTAAATTATATAAAAATTGTTTTGCATTATCTCGTTCATTGTTGTTTTAATGTATTTTCTTTTTTTGTTAATATTTTATATAAGCAGGTATAAAAATATATATACAAATTTATATAACACATATAATCAAATTATTTTCCTTCGCTATTTTTTTAATGATTAAACTTCTTTATAATCCAAATCATATCCAAATATTATTTTTATTTTTATTATGGGGGAAGCCTATGTCTAGCAATGGATGTCTTGCAGCTGAGATGATGACCAAAAATAAACCATTATAAAAATCCCATTTAAAAGTTTTCATCAAGTTTTTTTTTTAGTTTCTATAAAAAAGAGAAATTATTAAAAATGTCTGAAATCGAATGAACTTACAAAGAGTTAGGACAAAAGTCAGTTTAATTGCTATAAAAAATGTTTTACTTTAATTAAAAAAAAAGAACATGTAGGTATCGCTTATATAACTTGATTGCATACGTAGACAAGAGTATGGATACTTGTGTTTAAAAAAAACCTTGAACAAAAGGCTACTTTGAAATTTTATAACCAAGACACGGTAGCAAACCAGCCGAAAAACAATGCTTTGCCAAAGTTTCGTTCGTTAGACACTTCTCACGGCTGTCTCTTGCTCTGCGGCGTAAAAAAAGGTTTTATCTGTGTAATTACATAGTACTCTGTGCAAATCACATTGTTTATTCAATACAAATACTATTGCATTCGCTGCGTGAATCGTTTAACAAGCAAATTACAGGTTAACTGATGACGAATTACACAAATACCAGTGTGTAAGGCAGGGTTGCCACTGACAAATTGTTTTATTATGTAAGCTATATTTAATTGAATAAAAATTTATTATGTATAACTACTTACAGAAACGTTTGTACTCGTACTGTCTAACGCAGATGTAAATCTAGTAAGTTTAGATAGCTAAAGAATAGGCTTATTATAACACCGATATACGAGTAAATTAGATCTCGTCTTCTCCATGTCATATACATTCGTCGACGTGACATCGTGACTTGTCACAAGTTAATAAATTATAATAATTACTTGAAATGTTTAAAAAAAGGTACGTTGATGTACGTGAGTTGTGGTCAGGGGGAGGCGCGGGGTGAAGAGGTAAAAGTCGCGAGTTCGCGACTCCATGCGCTTGCGCAAGCGAGCCTCGTTCGCAGCGAGGACGCGGAAGACGATCGAGGATTATCACGTGGGAATAAGTCTCATTCAGAAACATTATATCACAACTGCATGCTGACATTATACTCTTAAATATTAACTTGCAATCCGCCCCCGGCTTCACGCGGAGTTGAAATTTTCAAAAATCCTTTCTTAGTGGTATAGGATACAAAATAAAATAAACCTATGTTCCATATTTTAGCTTTCTACACTTAGCAGTTTTGGCTTTGCGAAGTATGGTAACATTTTGTTTTAGCGCAAACAAAACCATATCTAACCGTTTCATATTTCCTTCACTGTTTCATAACTAATTTTTTTAACAACAATTATTTTTCCACTGTTGTTATTTTTCTTAACCAGTAGGTACATTACATGTTTTTTTTTGCATTACATTAGTTGAGATATGGTGCTGCCGAGGAGAAGAAATTGGAAACACAAATCATGTAAGAACGTTGGCCATTGTATTTAATTTTGAAAAAAAAATGCATCCGTGCATAGTCAGGAACGGATCGCTAGTTTTAATAAATTATAAACTTGAAACGCTGTTTACAGCACTGCCCATTAAGTGATAATTTATGGTTAATTACTAGATTATAATTAATTTAATTTTGATAATTCATTAAGGGCCACTTTCACCAACTACAAGTAAATTGTTGATTATTTATATTTAGAAATAATTTTATCTTTTATTAAATTATGTACTCCGTTTAGTGCATCCTTCAATAGGCGAATTTTTTTTTTCTTTTTAATGTTTGGGACTTTTACCCTACAAACAGAGGTATATCAGCTCCATTATCCCCGGTGACTGGTGACTTTAAATGACGGTTAGCCTACTTGACAGATGGTGAAAGAGGCCCTTATTATAATAAAAAATACAACTTTTATTGATTTTTAGGATGTACGAAGTTCGCTGGACCAGCTAGTTGATAATAATTAATTATATAAAAAAAAAATAGAAATATTGAAAAAAAGGTTGTGTTTTTCAATAGTTTATTACAGACCAATACTTCGATTAAACTGTATTCCAAAGAGTTTAACGGAATTTTATAGTTATAGCATCAGAACTATAGTTATAGATAGAGGCTTGTTTATTTTGTCGATCGCGCGCCAACTTTACGATTACACTTTAGTTTCTCTTTCGTTAGAACTTACGGTTACGCTCAGTGTTACTGTGATTTCACTTTCGATACCAATATACATATTACTGACATTATCCGCATTTTTCACTAAGCGTTTAACATTTCTTTATATAGTTTCAATGAACCTATTTCTAAGTCTTACAGTTATTCTGAATAAAAGATTTCAATAATATTAATTGCATGTAGTTTTAGTCACTTTAAAAAATATATAAAAAAATCGGTGAATAATCAGTGATATGTTAAACAAGACGAAGTAATATAGAAGTCATTGTGAATAATCTAATAATATAATAATTGTAATTTAATCACTACATATCCTTAAATATTATAAAACAAAGTCTTCCGCCGCGTATGTCTGTCTGTTCGCGATAAACATAAAAACTACTGCACCAATTTTCATGCTGTTTTCACCAATGGATAGAGTGGTTCTCGAGGAAGGTTTAAGTATATAATTTACAAAGTTGCGCGGGCGAAGTCGCGGGCAGCAGCTAGTTAATAATGTAATATTAATTATTTCGTTAGTAGTTTGTGAGGATGTTTGTTACACTTTCACACAAAAAGGTTTCAACGCCGTAAGACGCAGTGTAGGACAGACCACCTGAGATTTATCGTAGGAAGAAGCTGAATGCGAAGGACAGAAGGGTCCGTGATGTATGCCCCCAGTGATGTACGCCCCCAGTGGTGTTCGCACCTGTGGTGGACGCCCCCGATTAAGACTAGGCGTGGTGGCGAACATTGGGAGAGGCCAATTATGGAGGCTGGTGATGATGATGATGATTGGGGAGGGATAGGAAAATCTTGCTTACACACCGACACAACAGCATACATGCTTGTTTTACACTGTGGTCTTCTGTAAGGGGGTGGTTTCTGCCTATGACTGCGAAAGACAGTATGCCCCTCCTCTACTTAACTATGAAGATATAATTACTGGTATGTTTTCAAGCCTACAGCAGCTAATTTAGCTAGAATAAAAAAGGTATTTATTTAACATTAATATTTCTTTACAATTTTTTTTTCACTGGAGAATTGTTGTCTCAATGAAAACATTAAATAAACATTTATTTGTTTAAAACAAAGGTTCAATAACTTTGTAATGTTATATTAAGTAAAATATTTATTACTTAGGTAAATATGTGGAGAAAAATAATGGTTAAACATTTCGTAAAAGATAAGTAATCATGGTTGAAATAATGCATTAATTATATAGTGCATTTAACTCGGTTTTATACCTCATTATTTTCAGATAATAAATTCATTATCTTTAGAAAATAGATAATAATGTATATTGTACATATATTTCATGCTTCTTCTTAAATGTCACAGATTGAAAAAATCTTATTAAAATCAAAGTGTATTAAGATTAAAAAGAACTTTCTGTGTAGAACATACTTTCTGCTATTAAGTCTTAATTGACCATTTGTTTATTTCAAACAAGTTTTAATGGTTATATACTCAGATTATTAAATCTGAGGTTATATATGAATTTATCCTTAATATATTACGGAACAGTAAATATAAGGATAAGCGTTAATCCTTGAGCTTTATTATGGTTTTTTCCACTCCTGACTTATAATAATACAACATAACTTTTTCTTAATAATAAATAAAATAAATTTTCAATACTATATCCAGTTAAGGATTCGAATGGATGCCCTTCGAACAGAAACAGACCACTCAGAGTTCTTTAACACTTATAAAAATAAAAAAATAATATAATTGCATCTGTATGACGAATCCTATTTCGAAAATGAATTATGGAACTTATTTTCTTTTCTGAAAAATAAAACTCAAGGTCATACTACGAACGCGATAATCTCAGGAACTACTGGTTCGTATTGAAAAATTATTTTTATGTTGAATAGTCCATTTATCGAGAAATTCTTTAGGCTTTATAACATTTTAAACGCGGATGAAGTCGCGGGCAATAGCTAATAAGTTTTATATATTATATTAATTGAATACAGCTGAGGGGTGAACGACCCGGACTGACAATTGTCCTTTCTAAGTACACGGTACGACGTTTCAGACCTAGGCATTACTTGTATTGCCTAACAAGCTTACCTATATCGCTAAATAGATAATTATAGTACTAAAACAAATGGATCAATGATCACCTTAAAATTGTCTGAATTAAAAAGTTCAATGAACCACTCGTTGTCATTGTTATTTTTTTAATTCAAAATTTATTAAAGCTCTAATAAAATGTCATCAAATAAAAAAACTCATATACCTAATTATTTTATTTTAAAACTATAATTTCAAATTGTAAACTGTAATATTAATTAGGGACAAGTTGTAAAAATTTCATCCATTTAATAAAAGCAAACAAAGCGAGCTTTTAAGCTTATACGCAGGACCTATACATTATTATTATGCATGTCACTAAAGTGTAAAAAAAAACACAAAATTACACATAGGATATTGACATAGCAATGTGGTTTTGAACCACCTGATAACGGCGACTTTAAAAATGACACTTGACACTTGATCACTTTGATTATAAAAATCCAAAAAAAAAAATCCAGTGCGCTCGAAACCACAATCCTATGTACACTTAATTTTTTTGACACTTACGTAAAATTTGGCCGCCATTTTGGAAAAAAAAAACCGTTAAACAATCACTCGCGGGACGTGCATGCATGCACAGAGGTGACTCGCGGCGAATGGCTGCTTCAACCACGCGGGACCTTTATAAACTCCCCCCCAAAACTTTTATTATAATATTAATTACGTTCGGTGTTTTCACTGTGGTGTCTGATCGCGATCAATCTGGATCGGCTTCCTAGTTCGATAATCCCGAAACGGTGGTGAATTTCCACGTGATTTCTCATTTAAATTCATGTGAAAATCCATTGAGTTTGAAATGAATATTTGAACGTTTTTCGTTACGAAGCGGTCGCGAGGTTACTCGTATGGTATAGTCTATTCAGTCCAGTGTCTTCATCTATGGTTTGGGAGCCCACGATGCTAAATGTGTAGTCACTCGAGCGTCGTGGGGACCTATTGGCCTTTGAAGATTGGATGGCAAGAAGAAAAAAAGGTTATATGAAGTTTTTCATTTCAGCGGTGGGGTGAGCGTCTACAGGCGTTCAAAATTTGTAGGCGCTGTATTTTAAAAAATCCTCCATATAATCGTCAGATTAAGAATCAGCACGATCAGGAATTTAGGCTGAACCGTCTGAATGAAAATCTGACCGCTCGAGCATTACAAAATGAGAATCGTCAAAAATATTTTTTGCATTTTCAAAAAGCTGCCACGAGCTTGCATTACACCCGAATCGTCTGAATTTTAAATGGGAGCTTAGTTTAGGTTCACTTAACATCCCCTCTAAAAATCTGACGCGCTCGAGTTGTATTTAAAATTTTACGCCCACCCCCGCCAAACCCATCAACCAAACCGTCAGATTAATACATATCCGATATCGGAGACACGTGGGGAATATACATTGGCAATATCTGACGCGCTCGAGTAAATCCAAAAATCCCTCTTGGGCTCCCCTACCACTAGTAAAATGAACTTTGTTAAGTTGACCTCTGTTGAGTTATATTGCGCTTTTAATAAATATGACAAAACTACTTTTCATTTTCGAGTCCCAGTGTGATATTTGTATAGCATTTGTACATATACTAGAAGTATAGAACCAAGCCAGCCCATCTAGGACATCTAGAACGCCTGAATTTTACATAGTATGAGTGACACATAGAAATACCTGCTACATAACATTGCATTCGACGATCAATTATTCAATAGGCGAATTGTACATAGGCTTACGAAACAAATGAATATTAACAGTTGCTAATTGTTGATGTTATAAATTATTAATCAAATTGAACTATGTGATCGTAATAGTTACCCATAAAAGTGATGTGTATGTTAAAATATTATGTAGTCAAGAATGGGTTTGGTACACATTTTTTTTAACATCTTTATAATCCCTTATTACATCATATAAATTGAAAACTTTCCGCGTCTGTCTGTTTCTAAACAAATGGGTTGTGATACGGTTTGCACTAATGGAAAGAGAGATAAATGCAGAAACAAATAACATTCTTTCTGCAAATTAATTGCAAATTAGAAAAAAAAGATTTTTTATTGCATTCGTCTAGCAAATTTTCATTTTATAGGATCATTATCTAATAAGATAAACCGTTTTAACGTAAACGGAAAATATTATTAAGTAGATCAGTAGGTTTTTTTTATAATTTTTTTGTTTGTAACTCAGAATACAGTTTTGTTTTGAGTTTTCTTCTTTATTCTAAGGTTTGTAAGAATTTATTAATATTTTTTTATTAATATTAACGGTTTTAGTATATTAATACTTAATTAATGAAATTGATTCATTAACACTTAATTAGCTTCATTATTCTGTTAATTAAGAAATTAATGTGAATAATGCAACTTTTCATTTTATGGGCCATAATCACAAAAGTTCATATATCTGAGATATATTGAGACAGATGTCTAAATTGTGCTTTAAAAACAAATTTGTAAATTACGACAAAAATTTTTTAGCTATTTATTTAAGTCATAAACAACTGTTTAGTGTCTTGGAGTAGAGATATTTAGCGCCTGTTTCTCAAACGTCAAGTAGGCCAAACTGTCATTTAAAGTCACCGGTAACCGGGGATAATGGAGCTGATTTACCTTTGTTTGTACGGTGAACGTCCCAAACATTAAATAGAAAATATTTAAAAAAATATGACTATCGAATGATGCAGTAAACCGAGTGCATAATTCAATATAAAAGAAAATGATTTCTAAAAGTAACTAATCAACACTTTACATGTAGTTTGTGAAAGAGGCCCTTAATCTAATAGTTACGTTACTATGTATTGGACTCAGAATTTGTATTAACTAAATGTCATTATACTTATCTTGGTTTTAAAATAAAATCTGTTTAATGTCACGTTATGCATTATATAAGTAAGTGAATCTTATTTGCACGACTAGCTTAGAGACATTGTTTTACACAAGTACTGTTAAAGTGGCATGACTGGGTTCTATCAGTATATTTTTACGAGTGGGAAAAAGCTTCAGAAAGGTACCAAATGAATATAATTGAAGACGTGAGTGGATGAAGGTGATATGTCGCATAATTCCGAATTTTGAATAAATCGAGGTTAAAGTTTTACTTTTAATTTTTGAGATAAGTTGCCACGGAACTGATTTTTGTACTAAATTATGATGCAAAGTTGTGTAAACAACCTAAAATATTAATAGTATGATAGCAATAACACTTGTATTATTAAATAAAAAAAAACGGGAACATAGCTTCCATTAACAAAAGTGAACTTTTCTGCACTTTTTGCTTTTTAAAATTAACTATACATACATAATACTTTTTTCAACTTTTTATTTTTCAAAAATGTCTTAAATCGACGATCTTAAGGTTGTAATCATTCATATGGACATATTACCTTCATTAACGCAAAAACCCAAAAATGCGACATATCACCTTCAACTCACGTCTTCAATTATGCCGCTTGCAAACGTCATGCAATACAAATATGCATATGGTTGTGTGGGATTTTTTCCCACTAAAACCTCCCTCGGTATGATCGTTGTTCTAATTCTGAGGAGACTTTTGAATTTCTTTGTGTTTCGGTGCTTGAGTGTGAAGCCAGGACTCATTCTCCTATGATGATCTGTCCTTTATCCTTCATTCTATGAGGACATAACATAAAAAACTTATTTAAAAATATAAACACAATTGTAACACAATATTTGTTTATTAATTCTAAATAAAAAATAGTCTATTTACTTTTAGATTTAAATGTATAGATTACTTTAAATTTTAAAATCCCATCGTGATTAAAACTGAGATAAAATGGGGCTATATTATCGATCTATGAATAAAGTCTGAGTACATTTGACAAGGCAACACGAATGTAGAGTAAAAACTGTCAGCCTTTCGTTTCACTTTCGCTGCGCGGGCGCCGCTCGTTGTGTCAAGGTCATTTCGCACAGAAAACCGACCGCCATTTTTATGCAAACTACCATTTCAAAAAATTTATTAATTAAATAAGGGCTCAGTACTGTATCCCAATTAATTTCACGTGAAACATGAAGGGATAATAAATTAATGACGAAGGGATGAATAAATTTACTTACATCAAACTAATTGCAGGATTAGTTTGATGTAATCCAGAATTTCAGAATCAGAAAATGAGTTATGAGCACAGAGGAGAAAATTAGAAAATAAAATCAATAGGTACCTACTTCGAAAGTTGTTATGGATCCTTATTCTATTTTAAAACATGAAGTTTTACATTTCTCAGTTTAAGTAAGTATACTATATTTTTTTTAAGTTTCAGCTATTTTAATATCTTAGGTAAATTTTTTCCAATTATAATTTTTCTAGTATTATACGCTTCTTTCACTGGTGACCCCTCGGACAGTGCGTGCCTACAATATGATATAGACTATCTTACATTATAATTCAGTAACTTTAGACGAAAAATTTTCAAAACTTCGGAAAAATTCCAACCAAGCTAAAAATTTGTGTACATGTACACTTGTACAGTCGGCCACATAAGTCGATTAACATATTTAAAAGTGCAAACCAACGTAACACTCAACGCGCCATAAGTCGTTGTCACGACTAGAGAACAAAATAAATTCACGTACAAACGATCGTAAAAAGCTTCAGTAAGCCAGTAAGTAAGTTGAGTGTTCAGTTGTTTTGCACTTTTGAAAGTGTTAATCGACTTATGCAGCCGACTGTACCTTTTAGCTCCCCAAATAACCTCTGAAAATTCCGAAAAAGTATCATTTTTCTCACCGTGCCCACCCCTGGACTCGTGGGACTTTTCAGAGGTTATTTAGGAAGCTAAAAGGTACGTGCATACAAAATTTTCAGCTTGGTTGGAGTTTTTCCGAAGTGAAATGCTAAAGTACCTGGATTATTATTAGACTTTATGCTTTGAAAAGGGAAAAAATATTTCTCTAAACTAAGTCAATTCAATTGATTTTGTTTTTCAATTCAATTATTTATTGCGATTGGATTGAATAATAGTAATATTTATTTCGGAAAGAGTCATAGTCATGACAAAAATCAACAAAGGAGACAGACATTTTATTGTAATATTTTTATTGTAATATATTTTTTGGTGTTTTACATTATTGAATTTAACCATAAAAAATATAACTCACGTACTGAATGGCTGACTGGCTACTGATTAACCACGAAATCTCAAAAGCTCAGCTAACGTCATGAAAATTGAATAGTCTCTGTATATATGTATTATTTTATGTATGTAAATATTTGATTGAATTCAAAATTTAGGTCCAAATAAGTTCTGGCCAACAGCGATGGTAAGTAATTAATATAAAATATTATATTAAAAGAATAAAAGAAAGCAATATATTATGGTAATGTATATGATTAATATTATTATAGTAGATAGATAATAAAGACAAATAATAAAAGAATAGTTTACTTTTTTATATAAAGTAAAAGTATAAGTAATTTTTTTTTATATTTTTATATAAGTAAGTATATATTTAGTTTTTTATGTTATTTTTTTTATTTTAACTCGGTGGCAATGTTATTCAAAATTAACAATTAAAAGTAAATTAAAAGTATTTTTTGTATTTATTTGACATTTTTTTATGTGTTGTCACTATAACGTTACCTTCGCCTCTGTTTAGAAAATTTATTGTATACTGTAAGTTATTGTATAAGTGTTGTATAAGTTATTGTATAATTTATTGTATAAGTGTAAAAGAGGAGTGTAATACATTTTTTTTTTCTTTGATTCTATGTTCAGTCTTTTTTTACATATTAAATCAATATATATTTTATTTTTATTTATTTTATTTGGGAAAACAAACAATTACACCATTTATAGAAAAAATTTAAAAAAATTAACATACATAAGCAAAGGGAAAAGTGCAATCAACATCATTTTCCACGAATTGGTAAACTAATTTTGTACAGAGTACTAATTTTTTACATTAGGTACAAAAAGAATACACCAAAAAAACAATAACAAAAAACAAAACAAAATTAAAGTACATAAACTAAACTAATATTGCAATAAATTTATTACTTACATATTATCTATATTTATATACATAATTATTTAAATATAGAAATATAAAAATATATTACCAAAGTATACATAGAAACTTATCAAGCTTATTAAGTTATCAAGCGGTTTATGAAGGAAACGCCACAGACGTTTATTTAAGAATTTTTCCGTTATAATCCATTAAGGAGAGATATTAAATATTGCTAATAACTAAAGTATTTCCTTGCTTGAATTTTTATTGAATTGTTAATAATAAAATGTTAATGAATTTATGAAAACCCTCTCCAGTAATCAAATGCGTAAGCTTTGATTATTTTTATTAAGTACTATTTTTTAACTTAAACTATTCAATTTAGTAAGAAAAGTTTCAAAATAACAAAATTTCATTACTTTTATGCTTTAGGGCCTTTAATAATTATTTATTTTCTGAATGCAGGCCTACAAACATAGGCATACAAAACATAAAAATCATATGCAATATATATGATTGAATTGGTCGCTACACCACGTACAAATGATAATGATAATTTAAAAAAAATATTAAAGCATAAAATTAAATACAGGATATATTAAATTACTACAAGTTAATTATATAACATATTAAATTACAATTCTCAATTCGTGAGAACACAATACTTGTATGTCGTTTTATATTTTAGCCAATTTTTTATTTATTTGTCATTGAAGGACTTTTTTATTTAGTATTTGTATGAAACAAATCAAATACTAGAAAATAAAATTCATAGTTTTTTCTCTCTTTTCTCAACAAATTTTTGTCTATTCATTTTAGATATCAAATAATACTACTCTGTGTGTTTATACATAGTATCAAAGAATAGAACAAACCTACTTTGTATTATAACTTGTTGACGACACGTTTGGTCTAGTGGATAGTAACCCTAGCTGTTAACCAAACGATTGCGGGTTCGAATCCCGCTAGGGACAAATATTTATGTGTTAACATTTACCTTTAAGTTTGTATTTATATAATGTATGTACCTATTTACAAAAAAAGTAATATATGTAGTATTAAACTGCCCGGTATCCATAATACAAGCATTTAGTTGCTTAGTGTGGGCCTAGATGGTGCTGTGTGGAATGTGTGAAGATATTTATTTATTCATTTATTATTTAACTTCTTTATATGAATTTGAGAACTCTGAAGATATGTTGCAAGAAATTATGGTTTCAATCAATGGTCATAATTCATTCAAGCAAAAGCGATTTGTTTAATATGCAGATTGATTCGAGCAGTCACAATACACGGATTGTGAATAGGTACCTTAAGTTCACTTAATAACGACAAGGTCGTGCCAATATCCGGTTACTGAGTCCATTCAAGCGTCAGCGGTATTTTTTTTGCAATATCTACATAGTGGAATAGATTCATGATTAACTATTATGTATCTTCATTTGAGCTGATTCGGTTCTATTTTCTATACGACCATGGTGGGGAAAAAGTCTTTTTTTTTTGTTATTTTTAACACTAAACAAAATATTAGTACTTCAGTATGCTTCACGTATTATAAAGATATTATGTATAATGTATAATAATTGAATTGTATTTTAAATTTTTTTTTTAATTAATAATAAGCCGGGGACTGGTTTATTACATTTTACAGCATTTTACAGCACATTGTCGTTAATTTTTCTTCCCACGCCCAGCGTCCATCTTGTTTTTTCGCAGATATACATTATACTCGCTCGCACCACAAGTACCAGATATATCTGAGAAAAACGTGCCGCATTGAAGTAATATTCGTGACAGTGTTTTTGTAATTGAATAATTTAGATTTTTGCGGTTTATATTTCCTTGTAATTGTTTCAATGCGAATGGAGCCAAGTATAAATGATTGATCGCCGCAGAACGCTCCCCGCAGAGCCGCGTTGCTGACCTATGACACTGAATAACTGAATGTTTTATTTAAGACTGTATACTTCATCAAGCTTTTGAAGCCTAACAAACACAAGCTTTAGTTAGACCATGCATAGGCTCACCGTGGTGTACCATAAACACGAAGCTCGTAGTTATTTTTTCTGGATGGCTTATGAAACAAGTTCATACCCTAGTAACCCTAGCTGTTAATCAAACGGTCGCAGGTTCGAATGCCGCTAGGGGCAAATGTAAACATTTACCTTAGTACCTGAGTCATGGATGTTTGTATTTATAATATGTATGTAAAAAGTAATCTATGTAATAATATCAACTGTCTGGTATCCATAATACACGCATTATAATAGTTGCTTACTGTGGAACTAGATGGTGCTGTGTGGAATGTATGAATATTTTTAATATATCTAGTAGAGCTCTAACGGGGATGTCTAACTGGCAATGTTAATTGTATTTGCACATGCTTATAGATTCGGATGGCGGATTGCTGGAAATTAAGTAAAAATCACAGAAAGGATATATTTGAAATCGGCCCAGATAACGCAACTTCGTCCTCGGGTCAAATAACCGTTCATTGTATATGCAACGGCAGAGTGCTCGAACGAACGTTGCGCTTGCGGTGTTATGCAAAGAGTGATCATGCGTGAATTACAAGTCGCCATCAACCCTCGCTTCGCTTTGACTAATTCTTTTGGAAGTCCTTCATATATCAGTAGATTTCTTCGTGATGTGTTCGTGACGCCTTCAGAACAATAACCAATATAATAAATACCCAGGTAGTTTTGAATAGAGATCCCCTCTATTCAAAACTACCCAAGTGCGATGCCGACCTTTTAAGGATAAGGAATTGGTACCCAGTGTACTACACTGAGTACCAATTCACATTAAAATTAGGATAAGAACCTCCAATCCAAATAGGTCAGTGAGTTAAACTCATAGATATATATTATTTCGATGGTTAAACTGTAACCATAAGAAATACGAAAAGTTTTAATAAAAAAATTAAATTAAGTAAAACTGTAGTAAGTAGATACATGAAAAGCGCCATCAAGTGCGGTAACAGTTAACAGTTTGCATGTCATAAGAACCGACTAGTAGTACCAGAGGTTTGTTCATTCAAACAAACAAACAAACTTCAGATTTATTATAGGTATTAGTATAGATTTTATATTTTCGTAGTATAAGTGTAGTAACATTAACAATGTACATTTATCTGGCAGAAACGGATGAGTACACAAAATTTCAAAATGAGAAAAGAGCATTTAAAAGTTTAAAGGCTCATAGTAAAACAGTGAAAAAATAAATAATAATAAATCATAATACCATAGTAAAAGTTAATTCAGTTATGTTTTGCTAGATAAAAAAAGCAGAAAAAAATAAGTATGCCTATGTATCCAACTAATTTTCGTTAAATTTTGCACTTATTCGGTTCTGCCAGAATACCCTCGATTTATTAAAAAAGAAAACTTGTTTTAAAAATTATTGATAATGTAGTCTGTTGCATCAGACCACACGAGACGTCGAATTAAGCATAGATAATTTGGTGTATGTCCACGAACCTCGTCTTGTTTTCAATTACGCCACAGACTAGTGAATCGGTTGTGGTCACAATAGTAATTTGTATTACTTTTCTCTCCCAACTCTAAACGATGTACGCGCGTGTGCAATACACAATAAAATAGAGAATCCCGTACTCTAGATATGCACAGCGCATTCGATACTAAATTTAAAGCTTATTATATACTAGCTGTTGCCCGGGATTTTGTCCGCGTTCAAAATGTTATATAGCCTAACCTCTCTCGATAAATGGACTATCCAATACAAAAAGAATTTTTCAATTAGAACCAGTAGTTCTTGAGATTAACGCGTTCAATCAAAAAAACAAACAAACTTCAGTTTTATAATAGTGGTATAGATTTTTTCTTATATTTACTAAAACACAGTATATCTTTTTTCTTATCACACAATTAGAATTAAATTTAGTGAAAGTTAGACAGGGGAAACTACTATTGAACAATACATTCAGTCAACTATTAAATTTCCTATTATTGCATAGGAAGATTTTTTTCGTTCCTTAAAAATAATCACTGACTTGCATAGCTTACATAATTTTCAAAAATTCGACCTACTTATAATTAAATTATAGGTACATCAAAAAAGTACATACAGGATATAGGTACATATATTTATTCTACTTGAAAAAGGCAGAAGAGTTACCCACCAGATATAAAGTCATTTTACATAATAATAAATCTGTAAGGGTTGTTCATGGAGTAAGTTACTTTGTTTTCAGAGATATCGTGTTTATAGGCTTTAAACATGATACTGAAACTAAATTGACCATTTTTAGAATTTTTTCTGTATGTATGTATGTTCCTCCATAACTCTTAAACGAATTAACCGATTTTCATGAAACTTGGTAGATAAACATTCAGACGTACAGCACACAGGATAGGCTACTATTTTTTTTTTAACGCGGACGAAGTCGCGGGCGCCAGCTAGTTTTACATAATTCTGTGAAGTAAACTTTTTAACAATATTTCTATACTCGTATGAAACATCGAAAGAAGAATTATTCATTTTTTTTTATTTAAGCAAGACTTACTGGAATAGCATGAAAATTATTAAATTTTTAATAAATGAATGATAACATACTGAAATATTTTTAGCAAAGTTAATTATATTTGATCTTATAGCTGCATACGAGAATATTATAATAATGTATGTATTTTTTTTTTATTAGAGATGGGTTGGCTCTTAGCCTGCATTTAGCTGTGTAGCGAAGATGAGGCCTATGATGGAGCTATATACTAGTTTTGCTTATATATATTTTATATTAGCTATATATAAGGTATATGCTCATATTAGTAGTGGCAGGTGATCCGTCTGGGGGCAGTACCTAACCAGCACCTTACAGAAGACCACTGTGAAATAACAGGTGTGAAACTTCCAATCATTTAATCCTACTAAGGTCGGCAGCGCACTTACATCGCATGTGGTGTTACTGTTTTACTCAAGTGAACATAAAAATTATATGCGAACATTAACTGGAAAACGAATTCACTCATTACATTCTTCACACGAATGACCATTGTTTATAATGACGCGATCATTTAATTCCGAATTTATCGTGCAACAAGCAAGAAACTGATGGCACATTTAAACAAAGTGTAACCGGACTCAAGCTCTGAAAGCAAAGCGAAAGATAGGGAGAAGCTTTCAATTATAGGAATGTTTAATGGCCAGTTAACTGGTCGCTCAAAGATAAGGGAAATGTTAAAATATAACAGGTTACCTAAACAAAGACAGTGCCAAAATTATTATTTACTAGCTGGCGCCCGCGACTTCGTCCGCGTTGAAAATGAAAAAGTAGCCTATCCTGTGTCCCGTACGTTTAAATGTTTATCTACCAAGTTTCATGAAAATCAGTTGATTCGTTTAAGAGTTATGGAGGAACATACATACATACATACATACAGAAAAATATTCTAAAAACGGTCAATTTAGTTTCAGTATCATGTATAGAGCCTATAAACACGATATCTCTGAAAACCAAGTAAATTACTCCATGAGCGACCCTTACAGATTTATTATTAGTATTGATAATACTGTCCACTATCTGAGTATTCAACTTAAAAAAAAGTAGAAAATCTTGACAAGACTGTCAAGCAATAGTCACAAATAGCTGTCAAAATCCACAATGAACATACCACAATAAATTGTTATAGATTTTTTTTTACATAATAGAGTATCATTATGGCCTCAGGCCTTGTGTCATGAGAGTGTAGCCGAGTGTAAAATAATTACGAGCATACAACATCGAGCAATGCACAACCGACTTGTCAAACTGATATAATACCTAGCAGAAGTTCCTTGATACATGCACCAATGCATATGTTAATAGGTATACCTATACCTATACATAAATATTACCTATTTAAGTAACTATAATGCGTGTTGCCAATGGCTCTGAAACGTAAATGTTAGCCATCAATGGTACTACTGGGCTTTTTATTCTCATATGTACCATTTTTTTTTATTTGTCCTACCGGCTAGGGTTCCTCTGACATGGGTCAAAGACCTTGAACCCTAGACAAAGTGCATTCGATTCGCGTGATTTAGCGAAGGCATATGTCAATCCCATACATTTTTATTTAACGAATCGAATCGAATGCGAATCGAATGCACTTTGTCTAGGGCCCCTTATGTAGCTAGTAAACGATCCAAGTTCACTTGCTCTATAAAGTTTGGTACTGCTGTACAATGGTACAGAGTACTGATCGACCACCTTGTTTTTCAATCAATGTCAGCCTTTTCTTTCTTCCTTTTTTTTCTGCAGACATATAATTATAATACATATATACAACACATATATTTATTATAATATATATCTTTTCCATTGTTTGGAACCAAACGTTCGAACGACTCGACCCGACCAGCTTTAGTTCATGCTCCTCAATATCATTAGTACCATTGAGTTGGCTGCCTACATTTTTCTATTATAAAACAAAATATTCATTTACAGATAATAAAATGAGATAGTATCAATAATCTAGAAGAAGACTAAAGCCAATCGAAATTCACAATTAGAAGAAGACTCCAGAAGTCTCGTCTCCAAGAGCTGGTTTCATGACGACCGTTCAAAAGGAAAGATTTGTTGATCCTTACGATCTGGAAATTATAACTATAGTACTATGGGTTATAGTACTGATTCTTACATTACTCTTCTTGAAATGTTTCTATGTGAAATGCATAAGAAGATACTTTCGTTCGGCGCGTAGTCGTCCTCGGTGTAGACGATAAATTATGTTATAAACTATGTAGAACGTAATTATGCCAATTTAAACGTTTTCAAAGATTTTAATTTTATGTTTTCACATTCTCATCACCTTAAAGATACAATCGCGATAATGGCTCTAAACCTTTTAGCTTGTTCATTGACTACTCTTATATATAGGTACTTTTTTTAAGAATCTATTTTTATATCCCCACCAAAAAGAGTCTGATACGAAAATGTTTACAATAAAGACAGGCAGACGTTAAACTTGATGTGGCAGATGGTTACCATACAAGCAACAACAAGAACGAAGCAAGTGTCTACCTACAGTGTTGATATTTGGTGGTAAAGTTTGACTGGGGCATGGCTATGGCGTTATTTATGATTCATTCTCTAACGTCCTCTTTAAGCTAGATGTATAGAGTTCTATATATCTATATAACTAGCTTTTTCCCGCGACATCATCCGCCAAAACATTCATTAAATTATTATTGCCCATATATTTTTGTCTGGCTTTAAATTTTTCATTTTTTATTTTAAATGATCCCTCGAGAACAATAATTTTGACTAGAATTCTAGATGAAAGCTGTAGATACTTTTCTGTATGCAAAATTTCTTAATGAGTAAGTAGTTAAAGCGTTAAAGGAATTTATTTATAATATGAAGTCAAAATTATTGGACATTTTTAACTTTTCACTTTTCATCAATCAATCAATCATCATCAATCAATACTAATAATAAATCTGTAAGGGTTGGTCATGGAGTAAGTTACTTAGTTTTCAGAGATATCGTGTTTATTGGCTCTATACATCATACTGAAACTAAATTGACCATTTTTAGAATTTTTTTTCTGTATGTATGTATGTATGTATGTATGTATGTATGTATGTATGTATGTATGTATGTATGTATGTATGTATGTATGTATGTATGTATGTATGTATGTATGTATGTATGTATGTATGTATGTATGTATGTATGTATGTATGTATGTATGTATGTATGTATATATGTATGTTCCTCCATAACTCTAAAACCAATTAATTGATTTTCATGAAACTTTGGTACATAAACATTTAGACGTACGAGACACAGGATAGGCTATTTTTTTTTTCATTTTCAACGCGTACGAAGTCACGGGCGCCAGCCAGTTTAACGAATAAAATGTTAGCCATATTCTTTTTTTACTAGACCGTCCACCCAAAAGCTATGCCAGTTTTGCAGATTAACTTTAATAATAACGACTTATTGGCTATTGTACGAAAGTGTCTAAATGAGATTTTTGATTGGATTGTGTATTCAATACGTGAGCAGTGGTTACTATCTGTTCTGTGATCCAATCGCGCGCAGAGCCTTGATCTTTAAAAGTTAATGTTTTGTCCATATCCTCCGCATGGGCAAACTAATAACACGTCATAATTAAACTATTGTTTCTACGAGTAATATCCGCCATTCGAAAAAAATAATTTACCTCTGAATTATTTCATATGATACCTACCTAGGTATTACCTATTTTGTTAACGACTGCACCTACGCAGGGTAGGTTTCATATATACATAGTTAAATATTGACAGTCAATCAATGACTTCTATATTATTCCGTAAGGACTAGGCTAACGCTCCTAGTACGTGGCACCGACGCGCCCGCCGGTGTCAAAATCGGAAATTGGCACCAATGACGGGTGTTCATTTTATGCGTAGAAAGATACGAAAATGCCTACTTACCAGTGATATGTGCAACCAACCAATGACAACACTTTACAATAACAGAATACGTCAATAAAATAAAAATACGTATTAAGATGGCAATGAAAACAAGTTATTTAAAGTAAATAGATGTGCAAATTGGAGGACCATTTTTTTATCACTAGTAGTATGGTAAGGGCGCATCCTGTCTTGTTTAACATATCACTGCAGTCAATATCATTTTTCTGCTTTATTTATTTGTTTTTACTTTAATCCTTCCTTACATATTATAAAACAAAGTTTTCCGCCGCATCTTTCTGTCTGTCTGTATGTCTGTTCGCGATAAACTCAAAAACCACTGCACCGATTTTCATGCTGTTTTCACCGATGGATAGAGTGGTTCTCGAGGAAGGTTTTAGTATATAATTTACAAAGTTACGCGGGCGAAGTCGCGGGCAGCAGCTAGTTATTACATGAATAAATAAGAAAAAAAAATTGCCGAAAAAGTCGATGTAAATATGAAAGGTTAAAGGGAATTTTGATTACCATGACGCGAAGGTATTAATATTTAATTAATGGGCATCCATTTTATTACAGTCAATTATTACGTGTTATTGTGTGAGCTTTAAATACATTGTCTAAAGCTCTGTGATTTTCGTGTTAGGCGCGGCGCAACCATTGTGCCGGTCAAGGCTATCTCACTAATATTAAAACATAATCTTTTGTCTGTTGATCTATCATTCGTCTTGTTTTGACAACCGCTGGCTGGACGCTTTGTTCGCAAAGGTTAAATTGATATTAAACTGACGCATTTGATTTGTTTTTCTCAGAATTGTTTGATACACTTATGTACCTAAATATATGATAAAATTGTTTAAAGTGTATTGAAATTGAGAATTGTTTTAAGATTTGTAATAGCCTTATATGCTTTATTTATAATAACCATTCGTCCTAGCCTATCGCCTAAACACATAAAAAATATCAATGCATGTAAGTCCCGTGGGTTCAGTGTTTTTCCCTTTAAAAAAAGTGCCCAAAGAAGTTTTTTGTAAACTTTTTTTATTATAATATTTTAGTTTATTTACAACTAGCTGTTGCACGCGATTTCGTCCGCGTAACCCGCGTATCTTTATAAAATATAGTGAAAGTATCCCAACAGTGAAAGAATTTTTCAAATCGGTCCAGTAGTTTCGGAGAATATTCAATTCAAACAAACAAACAAACAAACCATGATCAAATCTTTCCCTTTTTATAATATTAGGTAGTACTTATAGATATATTTTCCGTGTATCTTATAAAATGAAATAAGAATAATGTTTCTATACTAGTCAATTTAAAAATTAATTTTATCATTTTTAATATTCAAATAAAATGTAAAACAATAAAAAAAATGTTAGAAGCCGAAAGAAGTATCTGGCGATGTAGCAGGTATTTGTCGAATGTAGGCTCTGACGAAAAACGGATCTGACGAATGTCGGAGTCTTTTAAGAGCAATAAGAAAAAAATGTTCACTTAAAAACATAATGCATGTGTGCTCCAACAACAATAACTCCTATAAACTGTTCAACAATATGAATAATTCTTGGTAACAAACACAAATGGTCAGTTCGATCCTTTCATCGGCTGCTAATTGTTTTACGAAAGGTCGCGTGTCAAGGTGAGACCGCTCGGCGGGTATTGTCTTCTACTTAATCTGATAATGTTTAAGGTCACGAGGATTCCTGTGACGCGGTGCGATACGATTTAAAAGATATTTATTTGTTATCTTCAAAAAATACTTTTAGAATCTTGAATTTTGATCGGAAGATCTTTTGAAGATACTCTACAAGCGGTATCTTATAAGCACTCTGGGCTCTAGACTGCTTATATACACACACGGTTATGTGGGAATTTTTAAACCCCTCGACTTGCAATTTGCTATTAGTTCTTAGACTTTTAAAACGTCACTTAACTAGGCTTTGGTGAACGAGCGGTCAGCCCTTTATTAACGTTGGGAAATCCTCTTGGATACCGTCAGTGTAGGGGACAATCCACTTGGCGATAGCTGCCTACCAAAGAACATATATACTTACTCTCTAACGAGGAAGGATAGAAGTACATACACTGTCGACTTGATAGGATAAAAAATAATTTCGCGGTCTATATAAATATGAGTTGAGTGGTTATGAGTTCCTCAGCATCGCAGTCTTCAATCATCTACAAGTATCACAAGATATTACTCCTACCTTCTCATATACACTACGATTCGTTATGCAATTAAATTATATCACAAGTCCCTAAAGAATTTTGACGCAATAAGAAAGTGGCGTCCTTAACCGGACTTCACGCGGTTAGAATAGTAATTAGGCGATTAAATCGAAAGGAATGCATCCTAGTTTCAAATATGTAGGATGTAGGCCGAGTTAAGATTGTCTAATAGTGAGCATTCTGCTCCGTCCACTTAGATCCATTGCAATTATTCTAATTGAAATAACAGTGGCAAGCTGGCAAGGTGAAAATATTGAATTTAATTTCATTACTAATTTAATTTAATTCCAAATTCGATAAAATTATAGTTATGTTTAGTATAAATTAATCTGTGAAATTTTGTAAAAGTTCGTTGGTGAAATTGTTTATTTTAATTTTTATTTCTAGCATGCATAGTTTTGTAAATTTTAATGGCCACACTTGACTGAAAAAAAAAGATGCATAGGTTTTGTAAATTAAATAAATTTTAATGGCCACACTTAACTGAAAAAAATAATGCATAGGTTTTGTAAATTAAATAAATTTTAATGGCCTCGACTGAAAAAATGCAGTTAGTTTTGTAAATATAAATTCCAATTCCAATGTATGGAAAAAAATAAATTTTAATGGCAACACTTCACTTTAATTAACTGTCAATGTGGTGTCACTGTCACTGTCAGTCCGGCAGTCATAAAAAATCGCGACGAACTAACCCAACGACCGATCGATATCACGTCAACTTTATTTGATTTGATTTTGATTGCATTGCAAATATTGCAATGCTTATAGTTCAAAATAATCTAACTTTTCATTTAACTGTAATTAATAGTGGAATGGAAACATTACTTACAATGATTAAGTTGTTTTAGATGTTCACGTCTTACTGGTAGACATAATTATTTACAGAGGTACTTAACAAATAGTACTTCCACTTATAAGTTTTAACATTATTTTCAGCAAATATCGGTAATATTTTGTCTTTTACTTTCTTATAGCATTTACAATAGTTGTTCCGCTAAAAACTTTTTATTAGTTTGGTAGAAATTATTTTTCTTCCTAAAAAATAATACTGATTTTATCATCTGGTTTATTTCAGGCTTAAAAACGGCTTTCAACGCAAAATACACCATGTCGATGCCACATAGTAGTTCTAGTACTACTAGTTCGAGTACTAAACGCAAGGAGATTTATAAGTAAGTATTATATGTAACGGAATTAGAATTCTAATCATATTTTGAGTTAATGACCCAATTATGTATTTATAATCGTTAGTCTCTAGTCACGAACCAAATCGCATGACTTAGTTATGAAAGCTATCGTAGTAATAGCAAACATTTTAATTTCTAGATATCAAGCGCCATGGCCACTGTATTCTATGAATTGGTCTGTTCGGCCTGACAAGAGGTTTAGACTTGCCCTTGGGAGTTTTGTTGAAGAATATAATAATAAGGTAATTAAAATTAATGGAGAGATATTATAAATAGCCTTTCTACTGAATTGCAAAATATATAAAACTAGCTGGTGTCCACGAAACTTTGTAAATTATATACTAAAACCTTCCTTGAGAACCACTCTATCCATTGGTGAAAACAGCATGAAAATCGGTGCAGTAGTTTTTGAGTTTATCGCGAACAGACTGACGTGGCGGACTTTGTTTTATAATATGTAGTGATTTCGTAATTGTATCGGAAGCCAGAGCTTTTACCTTCGGCTGTTCCTATCTATACTAATATAATGAGTAAATATTTGTATATGAATAAACTCAAAAACTACTGGGTTGATTTTAAAAAGTCTTTCACCCATAGAAAGCTATATTATCAGTGAGTAACCTAGGCTATATTTTATAAAGTACTGTACTGTACTGTACTTTTATAAGCTGTACTGATTAGAATTTTGTTCCCAACTTCATTTAATGCTATAATGAAATCATACACACACGCACACACACTAACACAATATGTGTTTATATCTATGTATTCACATATAATGTATAATAATATGTTTATATAATTTATATTGTTATCATTTTTTAATTAGGTACTGGCACTTTTTTTGTACTTTAATTATAAACTTCAAGATGCCTAACCTTGTAATAGGCTATATAAAAATTTAATCGATTTTATGTTAAATATTAAATGCTGTAAGGTTAGCTATTAAATAAATAAATATAGTGTATATTTATCTAAATTATTTAAAATGACTTTTCAGGTCCAAATAATATCATTAGATGAGGAGACAAGTGAATTCAGTGCAAAGAGCACCTTTGATCATCCCTACCCAACAACCAAGATTATGTGGATACCCGACAGCAAGGGAGTCTATCCAGATTTGTTGGCCACAAGCGGTAAGCTTCGTATCCATTTGAGCAGCCTCAGGCCCGAGGCACGTTGCGGATTGCGGATCAAGCTGAGGTGTGTCACCTTGATCCGCAACGCAAGTAGTTTGAGTGTTTTTTGATACACATCATCAAACCACTACAACATGGAACGCGCGTGCCATACAAAACACTACGAATTTTATGGAACATTTAAAAGTGACATATGCATAGAGCATAAACTGTCATTTATAACAAAACAAACATAATAATAAGTACGTAATTTAAATAAAATGTGACTTTACGTCAACCCATTGACGCGTGAATGCAAGAGTCCGCCATGATTCTGTCAAAGGCGTTCTTTTTATGTGCCGCAAATTCCATTGTAGTATTTCGATGATACACATACACAATAATCGCTGTAGATGTTGACTTAAAATTGAAAAATTAATATAGACTTAAATAACAGCGGCATAGAGTTAATAACGGTGACACTCGTATAATTTTATTAATTTAATTGTCCATAAAAATCGTAAACAGATACAGCTTGTTTACGATTTTTATGGAGGTTTGTATGGAGAAGGCATAACCTAATTTTTTTATTCGATTCTAATTTTCCAAAACGCTAAAATTAGTAGTTGACATATTACAGATTTACTAGAGTACGTGTATCGTTCGTACTAGTTCGTATCGTACGCTTCACATGCCAGCAGCGAGGTACTATACCAATACATAGTTTTGCACGATACATAGTTTTTTTGAAACTCAATACCAGGTTTTAGGTATTGCATCGATACATAGGTTTTGAAACTGTTTATGGTTTAAAACGCCCACCTCTAATTAAATAAATAAATAAAGCCTTTATTTCTGACATTTTTTTTTACAATATTTCTAGTTTTTTGTTAGTTACATTTTTATTTTTTTTTATTATTATTATTCATTTTTCTTCTATGAACTATATTTGGTTTTCCTTTTCAGTGTCAGCTTGCCTTTTGGCAAAGGCCTCCCCTAGAAGTCGCCACAATCCCTTGTCCATAACTTTCCTTCTCCATAGTGGACCTGCCGTTTCCCTGATATCATCTTCCCATCTTTTTCTTTGTCTTCCTTTTCTTCTCTTTCCATCACGAGGGTACCATGTAGTCACATCTTTCAACCATTTGTTTTTCTTACTCCTCAGTGTATGTCCAATCCATTTCCATTTTAATATTTTGACTGTATATGTGATATCCGTTACTTTTGTCTTTTCTCTTATAATTGAAAGTCTAATTCTGTCTTTTAATTTTATGTTTAACATACTCCTCTCCATTCTGTTTTGACATACTTTTAAAGCTCTCATATACTTTTCAGTCAAAGCCCATGTTTGGCAACCATATGTCATGCAAGGCAGTATACACATGTTGAATATTTTTTTCTTAATTTGGATTGAAAATTGGGGATTTTTCATGACCTCCTTGAGTGACCAGTACCTTTTCCAAGAGTTGCATATTCGACTTTCAATTTCTTTCTGTGTTTGATCTTCTGGTGAAATTATTTGGCCTAGGTATTTATAGCTGTCAACATATTCTATGAAACTGTTGTTTACTTGTATCGGTACTTGGAGTTGGTTAGTCATTAATTTTGTTTTCCCAGTATTTATTGTAAGTCCCACTACTTCACTTGTTCTTACTAGTTGCTGTAACATTTCTTGGAGATCTTTTGCTGTTTCGCTAAGGACAATAATATCATCAGCGAATCTTAGATGACTAAGCTTATCTCCATTTATGCTGAGTCCATAAGAGTCCCAATTTAACCCTCTAAAAATATGTTCTAGCACAGCTGAGAACAATTTTGGAGATAATGGGTCGCCCTGCCTAACACCATTTTTAATTTCAAATTCCTTTCCAATTTTTTCAGTCTGTACCTTTGCTGTGGACTTTGCGTATATTTTTTGAATTAATCTTATGTACTTTCGTGGTATACCTTGGGATTCTAAGGCCTTCCATATATATACATGTCTTATAGAATCAAACGCTTTATTGTAGTCAATGAAAGCTAGATAGTAGACTTTGCAGTATTCATTGTATTTCTCCATGATTTGTTTGATAGTATGTATATGGTCGAGGGTAGAGAAGTCGCTTCTAAATCCAGCCTGTTCTTTTGGTTGGTTCTCTTCCAATACATTACTAATACGATTGAGTATTATTTTTGAAAATATTTTATAAAGATTAGGCATTAAGCTGATCGGCCTATAGTTATTCATATCGTCTTTGTCACCTTTTTTGTGTAGTAATATGATTGTCGATGAAGACCATTGCTTTGGTATTGTCTCCTTTTCTAAAATTTCATTAAACAAGCTTGTTGTGTTACTGACAATGGAATCCAAACAACCTTTGATAATTTCATTTGGTATATTATCATCACCAGGTGCTTTGCAATTTTTTTGGGACATAATTGCATTTATTACTTCACTTTCTAGTATAGGTGCGACTTCTTCTTCCTCCTCTGACCTGACTTGGATATCATTTGAGCCCTCAGAGTCATTGTATAGATCCCTATAAAACTTTGTTGCAATTTCTGTGATGTCGTTTCGTTTAGTTGCTATTTTTCCTGTATTTTTATTTTTCATGCTAGGTATCCATTGTGTATTTTCTCTCAGCTCTTTAAGTGCTTTTTTGATTCCTCCAGTTTTTTCTATGTGATATTGAATGGTTCTTTCCCTTTCTTTTTTTCTGTATTGTCTAATTTCTTCTTTAATTTGTTTGCTAATTTCTGTTATATATTTTTTATTTTGTCTTTTGTTTTCTAAAAGTGACTTCCTTACTTCGATCAGTTTTCTTGCCTCCTCTCCTATTTTATCTTTTCGTCTTTTCGAGCAGTTTACTTCTTTAGCTACATTTTTAAGTTCCTCTTGCAAAATGTTATACTTGTCTTGAATAGTGGTTAGATTTTTAGTTTTCGATGAGAGCCTATCCTTTAGTGTGATCAGTATGTTTTCTGGTAATGGTAGTGGTATTGTATTTATTCTATTGTTTGATGAGATATATTTTCTTTTATTTTTATATTTTTCCGTATATATTTTTCCTCTCACCATACGGTGGTCTGTGTTAAAATTGAGTTGATTAATTGTATCAATGTCTGCAACATATTGTGGTTTGTTTGTGAGTATGAAATCTATTTCGTTTCTGACTTCTCCATTTGGAGATGTCCATGTCCATTTTCTTCCTTTTGGTTTTTTAAAGAAACTGTTTAATATTTTGAGGTTATTTGTTAAGGCCATGTTTATTAATCTCTGTCCGTTGTTATTTCGTTTTCCAGTACTGAAGAGTCCAAGTACACCATCCTCGTTACTTTGTCTTTCTCCAATTTGACTATTGAAGTCTCCCATTAGGAATATAGTTTTATGTGTTTTCTCTAATGTAGTTTCCAATTGGTTATAGAAAGTATCTTTTGTCACTTCTGTGTCAGTTTCTGTGGGAGCGTATACTTGTATAACGGATAGTGGTTCCAGTCCAGGTATTGTTATATTTAATTGTGCAATCCTATCTGATATTCCAAAGAACTTTTTTTTTTTAACCAGGAAGCCTACTCCATACATGCCTGGAATAGTTCCTATGTGGTAAAAAATATATTTGTCGTGTTCTTCTATTTGTTCACCTACTCTTCTCACTTCACTTAACCCAATTATATCCCAGTTGATTTGTTCGAGGGCATATTCCAGTTCAGTAAGTGATTCGTTAGTTCTTAGTGTTCTGGTATTAAATGTTGCAATGTTAAAATATTTTCTTTTCCTTGAATTTGAAAGGGAATGTAGGGAATGTAGACATGGTTGTGATTCTTCTAGGGGGTGATGGTCGTATTCCCCACGGGGACCAGCCGGGTTGGGGATTATTTTGGTTTGGCGTTGATTGTTACTTTTGTAGTTTGCTGAGATCTTCAATGAGCGGGTTGGAGTTGGATCGAAGGCGAAATATATCATATCTTTTGTTGATTTTCTTTGGCGCCTCCACTTTCGTGTTCCTATCTTCCTCTTCATCTATTTCTATTGGTGATTTTGTCGGAGATCTTTTTCTTTTCATTTCTGTTCCTTCCTTGTCTTTCACAATGAGTTTATCATAACGTACAAAAGCTATTTTACCCTTTTTTTCTTCTTGTTCTTTCTTTAGTTTAAGTTCTTTTCTTTTGAGAAGAATTT
The DNA here is from genome assembly GCA_945859745.1 of Synanthedon formicaeformis. Lineage (NCBI taxonomy): Eukaryota > Metazoa > Arthropoda > Insecta > Lepidoptera > Sesiidae > Synanthedon > Synanthedon formicaeformis. Next base: position 654,971 of record OX243960.1, on the reverse strand, counting down.
CTTTTGGGTAATCTTCCGTGGCATATATATTCGAAGGAAAGTTTTTATTATTTTTCAATATTTCGTATTTTCGCCATGTCAGAGTAAGAGTAGCTAGTACAGGTCTTATTTTCATCTCAGTTTTTTTGCCAAGTCTTCTCACATTGCTTATTTCCCATTGGTCCCACTGTGACATGCTTTCATTCTTTTTCCGGACTTCGTTAAGAGTTTGTAATACAATTTGCATAAGATCATTAGCATCCTTTTCTTTTTCGGCAATGCCATGCAATATGATGTTGTTTTTTCTTGCCACTCTGTCCATCACAAGTAGTTTTGATTTTAAATATTTTACTTCTTCTTTAAGTTTCCTATTTTCATCTACAATTGGTTTTAATTTTTCATCTATGGTGTTTGACATGTTTTTACTAAGTTTTTCCACTAACTCTTCTGTTTGTTGTTTGAAGCTAATTTTCATTTCTTCAAATTTTTCCAGTATAATATTTATTTGAGAATCCATTTTTTCTTTTCTTATTTATTTATTTATTGATTTACTTTTTAATCCTATTTGACGGGCTAATTTGGCCGGTCTAAAAGACTTTCTGGCAATATTGTGTATGCACAGTAGCTTTCCTCGTATATCTTTACTTTATTTTTTTTTTTTTTTTTTTTTTTCTAAGTTCTTGAATTATGTAATAATTTACGTTAAAATTTCACTGCTTCGCATGAATAACACACCAATCGAGCACTTTCCAATTATTATTACTACCAAACAAGCGGCAATGGCTTATTATAACTTCCAGAACATTGACAATGGTAACCAAAATTTTCACCGGATTTTGATGATTGAGTAGTAAAAACTTGACAAAAACGTAATTGCAGTATAGTTGAATATATTACGATGATTATTCAATTGTTTTGCACAGTGGTAAACACAATTATTAATTTATTTTCGCGGAGTTCAATAATTACGATGTTTATTGTTACTTTGGCAACTACCCCCTTCACCACCGGCAACCACCTCTAATTAGTAGATTATAAATTTAAATTATATAGATAATAAATATTATTATTTATTATCTATATAAATAAAAATGCAATAACACACCCGTTTCCATCAAATGCACGGCTCAGACTGAGGCCTCAGGCCCCTTTGAGTCTTTGAGCACGGCAAATAAAAACGACAAAATATGGCTCGGCTCGCTGCGCCGAATTTGCCTCGTGTCGCTTTCAAAAATCAAATTATAATTAATAATGATTATATTCATTAGTTTGCATTAGAAAAAAGTTATATTCACTCAAATTATGCCACAAAAAAATGACTAATTACTAACCTTTCTTTTAAATAAAACCTTTAAAGTATGTATTTTATTATTATTATTTTAGGTTTAGGCCGACACTCGACAGGCTGATGGTTTATAGGTATCCTAGTAGGATTAGGATAAGGGAGGGATAAAGCAAAAGGCTTTGGCATCCTTTACTCGCTAACTGAAACACAACAGTCATGTTGTTATTTCACGGCGATCTTCTGTAAGAAGTTCATTATTAAATTATGATGTTTCAAGTTTAAATAATTCACTTTTCTATTGACAGGGGCTCTCAAGATTTTGACTTGTTTTTGTTATCTTTCATTAACTTTAACTTAATGAAAGTGCGATTTTCAGGAGATTACCTCCGCATATGGCGCGCAGGAGAACCGTACACTCTATTCGAATGCGTACTTAACAACAATAAGAACTCTGATTTCTGTGCACCGCTCACCTCCTTCGATTGGAACGAAGTGGACCCGAACCTTATCGGCACCAGTAGCATTGACACCACCTGCACCATATGGGGACTGGAAACCGGTCAGGTTTTGGGCAGAGTTAACGAGGTCTCCGGCCACGTTAAGACACAATTGATCGCACACGATAAGGAGGTTTACGATATAGCGTTCAGTAGAGCCGGTGGCGGTAGAGACATGTTCGCTAGTGTCGGTGCCGACGGTTCTGTTAGGATGTTTGACCTTAGACACTTGGAACACTCGACAATAATATACGAGGATCCGGCTCACACACCGCTACTGCGTCTCGCATGGAACAAACAGGACCCCAACTACTTGGCGACGGTCGCCATGGACGCTTGCGAAGTTATAATACTCGACGTGCGAGTGCCTTGCACCCCGGTTGCCAGATTGAACAACCACCGTGCTTGTGTGAACGGTATAGCGTGGGCACCGCACAGTTCATGCCACATATGCACGGCCGGTGACGATCATCAGGCTCTTATCTGGGATATACAGCAGATGCCAAGAGCCATAGAAGACCCGATCCTGGCGTACACGGCCGCCGAAGGCGAAGTGAATCAGATCCAATGGGGAGCGACCCAACCGGATTGGATAGCGATCTGTTACAATCGTCACACGGAGATACTGCGTGTCTGAACACACTATTGGCTTCTGGTATGTATTGTATACCTTAGACAAGACTGACATCTCAATTTTGATATATATATATACGGCAATAACAGCCATAGAGCCCAAACAGTCGAGGATTTTTTTGTCCCACTAATTATTTATAGTTGAAGACGTGAGTGGATGAAGGTGATATGTCGCATAATTTCAATTTTGAATAAGTCGAGGTTAAAGTTTTACTTTTAATTTTTTGAGATAAATCGCCACGGAACTGATTTTTGTACTAAATTATGATGCAAAGTTGTGTAAACAACCTAAAATATTAATGGTATGATAGCAATTAAACACATGTATTATTTAATTTAAAAAAAAGTGAACATAGCTCCCTCTTCGATTAACAAAAGTAAACTTTTCTGCACTTTTTGCTTTTTAAAATTAACTGTACATAACACCTTTTTCAACTTTTTATTTTCCAAAAATTTCTTAAATCGACGATCTTAAGGTCTGTAATCATTCATATGGACATATTACCTTCATCAACGCAAAAAAACAAAAAAAAAACTCAAAAATGCGACATATAACCTTCATCCACTTCAGTTATTTGTTAAATATGTTGGACAATTTTTTTAAATTAATGATCTAAAAGTCACAAATCTATTAAGTTCATAATCATCTGGGCCACCCATTATTTATAGAAAACCCAAATGGCCAAAAAAAAAATGATGTAATATTTGTTTTATTTACCACTAGCGACTTCCCTGATTATCCCTCTATCCATGAGTGAAGACAGAATTAAAATAGGTCCAGCCGTTCTCGAGTTTTACGCTTAGCAACACATTTAGTGATTCATTTTTATTTATAAAGATAAATGAATCGTTAATCTTTACAGTTAAATAAAAATTAACACTTTTTTTTATGCAGAACGTCTTAAGGCAAATTAGCCTTTTCTTGGTCCTTAGGAAGACTATAATCTCCTATCTCTCCATTTTCAACAAATATCATAATTGCCTAGTTGCCTAATCGCACTTGTTTTATAAGCAAACTAACTGATGCTCGCGACTTCATCTGCGTAGAAAAATAAAACTGACAAAATATATGACCTGTTGTAATTTTTCCAGGGGTTGGAATGTTGGATTCCTATTTTTAGATGATCCTGTGGGAACATTAGTTTTTTTCTCTATACCCCTATGTCCTTTTCCGTATCACTGACAACGTGTATATGCAAAATTCACGAATGCGTGAAAAGACAGACAGAGTTACTTTCACATTTATTTATAATATTACTAATATGGATTGTAAAAAAAAAATCACTGCATCTATCTCGCGCAGTCTAAAAAATAAATCTGCTCTTGGTGCTTTAAGTTAAAGTGTAACTTGTAATTTACACTTTAAATAGAACAAAAAGTCCTTATTCTGTTCGGGCTCTAATATGACTGTTAATATAAAAAACTGGTTGCGCTCATGTATCTAATTGTATTTTTTTATCCAATAAGTATTTATTCTTCTAATATTTTATTATTAGACGAATCTCGTTCATTGAGGATTTATGTATGTATAGAAACTCCTGTAACATTTTCAACTAGTTTTTTTTTTTGTATTGTTATAAATTATGATTAAGGTCAAAATGTATGCAAATAGTTTTGTCGATAAATATTTGTATTTAAATAGCCTCATCTTAAATGACGTGAAATTCTCTATTTATTTATAGGAATGTTGCAATGCCCTCATTACTGTCCATTTTTACGTGTGATACTTTAGAAGCTATGATTTTGAATTTTAATATTTATTTGTATATTTTTAAAGCTTAGTTTCCTTTTATGTTTTAAGTAAAAATGTGAAATAATTACTAGATAACTTAAAAACTCATTTAATTATTATTTACACAACAGCACATAAATATAAAAATGAGAATTACCCACTAAAAACAACAGGGCATATAAATAAGTTTTATTCTTATTATTTTAGCGTTACATAGAAAAAAAAATTCATCACAAAATTATTTTGACCTAGCAATTATGTATATTTTCTATGAAATTAAGGTTAATTTTAATTTGTATAAAAGTATAGCGTTTACATTTCTTAATAAATGAATTTTCATAATTTGAACTGTTTCAATTATTCTAAATAGAATTTATATCGTCTTATTAATACGAATTAAGATGATCTTTGTCCTAGAGCAAAATTTTCATAAATATCTAATAAAGTTTGAGGTGTTCGAGGCTTGAATTCTTTTAAAACGCGTTCAAAGTGATGCATATTGACTTTTTCACAATTAAGATCTTCTTCCAAAGCACTCATGGCTGCTTCGTGACATAGCGCATGCAATTCTGCACCAGAGAAACCGTTGGTCTCATTTGCGAGGTAAAAAGAGTCTACATCTCTGTCTACTGCCATCTTGCCCAGCTTTAAGTCTAATATTTGTACCCTAGTCTCCAAATCTGGCAATGGGACATAAATGAGCCTATCGAGACGTCCGGGCCTAAGCAATGCTCTGTCTATTCTGTCTGGCCTGTTGGTCGCTGCTACAATCGTCACTTTATTCAAAGGCACAACTCCATCTAATTCTGTCAGCATTTGTGCTAACACCCTCTCGTGCACATTCGCTTCACCGGAACCTCTCGTTCCACTAATAGCGTCCACTTCATCAAAAAATATTATAGACGGAGCCACCTGACGGGCTTTCGTAAAAAGCTCCCTGACAGTTCTCTCGGATTCTCCGACATATTTAGAAAAAATCTCCGGTCCCTTTATTGACAAGAAATTAAGTCCGCTCTCTGTTGCCAAAGCTTTGGCTATCATGGTTTTCGAGCAGCCAGGAGGCCCATAAAGCAAGACACCGCAAGGAGGTCGGATTCCTAGACGTTTAAAACTATCACTATGCGTCAAGGGCCATTCCACTGCTTGTCTCAATTTCAACTTTAAATTTTCCTGACCGCCTATATCCGACCACTTGACGTTGGGTACTTCTATTAGCAACTCTCTCATTGCGCTCGGACTTATTTGTGCAAAAGCTGAATATAAGTCCTCCTTTTTAATAAATGAGCTCTTTTGCTTTATACACTTCATGGAGGCTTGAGTGCAAAGATTGACTAAATCTGAAGCGACATAGCCGTGAGCCAAATTGGCTATACTCTCAACATCTCCGGCATCTATTTCGTTTGGTAAGTTAATCAGTAATTGCTGCAAAATTCCCTTCCTACGTATTCTGTCCGGTACCGGCACCTCTATCTCTTTATCGAGACGTCCAAACCTTCTTAACATAGGATCAATGTGCTCCGGTTTCCTTGTTGTAGCGAGGATAAACACTTTGCTACCATCCTCGTGTAAATTATCCAATAGCGACACAAATGCAGATGTAATCCTTCTCTCTTGCTCTGAACTGTTTGTAGATCGTCTCGGACATATAATTTCAATTTCATCTACTAGAATAATACTCGGCTCATTTTCTACAGCTTTTTCGAATAAACTTTTCATAGTGCTTTCAGTTTCCCCAAAATATCTGCTAAATATTGAGGAACCATTTAATTCAATGTAGTGACACTGCAGTGAATTTATCAAGTATTTACAGATGGCAGTTTTTCCAACACCCGAGTGACCATAGAGAAGAATCCCTTTAGTAGTTTGAAAACACTTCTGCAAAGTATCAGATTGAAAAGAAATGTTTATATAAGTACTTATTTCTTCTACAAGATCATCGACACCTCCCAAAGGGATAATTCTTTTTGGTTTAATTATTTTATCTGTATCGTAACACCATTTCGTACACTCTTCCAACACAAACCATTTTTTACTTATGTTTTCACCCACCTCATTGGATGTCACATCTGAAATTTGCACTTCCAATTTCTTTCCAAAATAATAGTATATCAACACAGTGCTACATGTAACAATGTAATGATAAAAATGGTGTTTCAATATATCAAATATTTCTGTGCCTGCTTTGTGGTTTAGAATTTTTATTGAAACTAATGAAGCCTTCGGAAGATTTTCATTGACAGCGGAAACTATTATTTCTTTTGTGTCACCATCAAGCCAAGAATCTGGTAGATCTGCAAGTATAGAATTAAACATTAGTCACCAATCATCAGAAATTGAAATTATTTAAAATGCAAATACAAAAATACCTATTTAATTTTACATTTGAAATACTTTTTTTCGAAATTCATTTTCCATTTTATTTGAAGTATTTTATTATTGGTTTTGTTAATTTTTATAACTCATATTTATCATAGTTACTAGCTACAGCTACAGATTTCTATAGCCCACATAGACAGAACATAAAACACGAACTCTTTGAACAAATACTAATAGTGCTAAAATCAGTGAAATAATTTACTTTATTTGAAAAAATATATTTCAAAACACATATTTTGTATTTAAATACAATTTAAAACCGTTTTGTACCTATTTTTTATTGGAAATAATAAAATAACAAAGCATTTACATTTTAAATACTTCGTCTACACAAGAGAAATCATTACTTGGCCTCAAGACTACTACACTTTTTCAGTAGTGACTAATGGCATTTGTTAATGAATGTATGTGTACTCAAAAATTAAGACATACCAACTACAGGAACTACAACGGCAGCTGGAGACACTGTTTTGGACGGCCACATGCGTCTCGCCAACGAAGGAGATCCTTTTGAACTAATTTCTAAAGCCCCACCAATAGTGGCTCCAAGCAACGTAGCTGCAGAGGGATGTAAAATGACAGCATCCTTCGGCGCACCGTCTGGTGGACATCCCATCTTTTCCAGTTTACCGTATAGTTTCTTATCTCGTACAAAAGGGCACTTGGTTCCATCCTGTTCGCAGTTTCCCTCGTGTTTAATTTTATCGTTTGCAAGCAATGTGCAACCACAGCTATCGCAATCAACCCATATAGTCTTTTTGGGAGTCTTTGGTGGCATGTTATAAATTAAATTTCTTGTGTTATTTGAATATAAAAAGTATGTAACTACAACTACAGTCGAAGAATGTTATTATACTTGTAATAACAGTATGTATGTTTACTTACATTTTGTTTGTAATGAAAAATATGAGGTTATGTTATGTAAAGTATAATAAATAATTTTTGAGCACAGAACAATTTAATATTAAGGAATATGGCACAGATTTGCAATTTATTTTTTTACTCTCGTTTGTCAAATTTGTGACGACATTGTATCTTCTGTGATGATCTTATTTGATCTGTGGATACTTGAACTGTGAACAAAGAGTAGTAATATATCTGTGAACCACAAACTAAACTAGCAGTTATTATTCTAAGCTGTGAACTGTCATGGTAGATGGCATTGACTTTGAGTTGATTGATGACAGTTCAATATGGAAAATGCTATTTTATTTGCTATTTAGCTAAAATTGAAATATTTGCTTTTATTGATTTGGTTTTCTAAAAAATTGTAAAAACAGTAAAGTTATTGTATTTTATAATTTTTTCTGTAGTGTAGTCACAACGAAAAGACAGCGGGACGGTGAAATTCCCAATCTAAAATATTGAGTGAAGTACATATTAAAAGAATAAATATAATGACTCTGACAGAGTTTTTTGGTTGTTCTTTGCTTGCTTTCGGCGCCCCTCTGGTCATGTTTGCTATGACCATAGCAAATGACCCGGTGCGTATTATCATCATGATTGTAGCAGCGTTTGGATGGCTGTTATCATTTTTAATATCATCGTTGCTGTGGTATGCCGTTGTGCCTTTGCGTTCCTATCTAGCATTTGGAATGGTGTTTGCTGTTATATTTCAGGTAACTAATGCCAGTCATACCTGTTCAAGCCTATCATTAAATCGGCGAGATAATTATACTCGTATTAACTATTATAGCCTTTGATAAAGGAAACACTAGATTTTGGGTTGTTGCTAAAAGTAGCATAGTAGAATATCACCGCACTCACAGCTTGGGGTGATATTTCAAATTAGTTGCACAAAGTTGTCCTTAAGGTGAACATGTGTTACGACTTGAACCATTATTACTAAATGTTAAATTTCAAATCAGTCATGCAACATTTACATTACTCATCTTTTTGTCAGAAATTAACAAGAGAAAGTGATAGCATGTATAAAAAAATCAGGTGGACACTTTTTCGCAGTGATTTTGTTCGAGACCCTGAATCTAATGTATTGACTATAGCACTAGACTGGGTCACCGAGCGAAGCTCGGTAGGACAATAGGCTTGATAGTGTATATTCTCTTTTACATAATGAAGAATTTAAAAATATGGCTGCCCTTAATACATTTCCTATGTTTTTTATTGCAGGAGTTGTTCCGTTATGGCATGTATCTGTTGTTGAGAAGAACAGAAGCTGGTTTGAAGGAAATATCAGAAAATCATGAGATTGGAATGAATAAATTGGAGATGGCTTATGTTTCCGGTCTTGGCTTTGGAGCGATGAGTGGGGCATTCGCACTAGTTAATGTACTTGCTGATTCTGTAAGTATATTTTTACTACATTTGCTATGATAATGTTCTCTTTATGTGTATGAAATAGTACTCCAGTCACATCTACCTAGTTCTGGAGCAGGGGTTCCTAAATGTTCAAATGTGATCGACCAGTCAATGTGCGGTATTTGTCAAAGAAATATAATTTGCTTATCCTTACATATTATAAAACAAAGTCCTCCTCCACGTCTGTCTGTTGGTGATAAACTCAAAAACTAGTGCACCAATTTTCATGCTCTTTTCACCAATAGTGGTTCTCGAGGCAGGTTTTTAGTATATAATTTAGAGTTACGCAGGCGAAGTCGCGGGCACCAGCTAGTGTATTGTATAATAAATGACATAATTTTATTACCCTTTCCCAAACTTATTAGAGCAATGGCAAATTTGCAACCCCGTTATTTCATAGGTGATGGTGAGACATGATCAGAGTTAGAAAAGTCTATTATTATTATTATTATTGGCTAGTGGCTATTTCTGTCTGCTAGAGAACCAGTATCACTTCGTCCATTGCTAAAATATTGTGATCGCCACGTAAACTAAAGCTCTCTACCTATACCTACCACGTTGAGAAACTGTAGTACTTTTTTGATAGAAAAGTCTAACTCTGATCTGCATATAATGAGTTTTTATTTTTTATTATCTAATATATTTTTTGAAATTTTAATTTCAGGCAGGACCTGGTACTCTAGGATTGCACAATGGCACAGAATACTTCTTTGTAACAAGTGCAGCAATGACGCTTTGTATGATATTGCTAAACACATTTTGGAGCGTTGTATTCTTCAGTGGTCTAGACGAGGGGAATTATTTAAAGTTAACATGGGTGATTGGTTCACACTTTCTCGTCTCCGGTCTTAGTTTATTAAATAGGACAGAAACATATGTGGGTACTATTGTCCCATCGTATTTAATATTACTTTTTACAGCAGTTTTAGCTTATAAGTGTGCAGGTGGTACCGCCAAAAGTTTCGTTCAGAGCTTTGCGAGATCATAAAGCAGTCGTTGGAATGTAATAGTGGCTTGAAAATGTATTCTGATAATGAAGAATAACCCAATTCTATACTAATATTATAATGAGGAAAGATTTGTTTGTTTGTTTGCATTGAATAGGCTCCGAAACTATTGTACTGATTTGAAAAATTCTTTCACTGTTGAGAAGCTAGGCTTTTCACTATCAGCGAGTAACATAGGCTATGTTTTATAAAGTTAATAAAACTTTATAGTTTTATTAACTTTACAATAGTTTTTGAGTCTAGTGATCATTCACTAGACTCAAAAACTATTGTCATTGCTAGACTAGACTACAATTAGCTTGACTTTAGGAGGCAGGACTTGAAACGAAAGAACTGAATCATTGTGTATAAATAATAATAGTATAATTAGAAAATATAATATAATTAATCAAAATGATATTGGTGTCCTATAGAAAAATCCTAGGAATGCTTTGTATAACAAAAGCTACTTTGTTTAAATATATATTAAAGTAACCTACTAGTTTATTTTTAACTTATGAATTAATGTTAATATAACAATAATAACGTCAATAAAAAATATCACTTAGACCACAGACATTACGAGACATCACATATTGTTTATTATTATTATTTAGCTCTTGGCCAGCATCTAGATTCTAGATTTATTATTAATAATTACATAAATTTCCTGTGATAAAAAGTGTCCTCTAAAAAATCCAATATGGTTCAAAGATTGACCTAAACAAACTTATCTTTATCCTGACATAGGCATTTATGTTTAGTATATGTATATAGTAAATTATTATATAGGACACCCTAATCAAATATCATGAGAATACTAAGATACTAAAAGCAATTTAATATTGCAATCCCTAATGTATATTAAATTAAGAATAAGATATAATATTATCAATTTATTAAACATTATGTTTACTTACATTCTCTATTTATTTTGTCTAGACAATCAAAGTAACGTAAGTACATTAATGAAGATAAAGATATGAGAAAATCATGTTTTTTTTTTTAATAAAGCTTCAAGAAATATGTTTCAAAGTATTTTCTTTTTACCGTCATTGCAATAAAGTACCATTTTAAATTACGAATCTGCGTTTGTGAAGGATGAAGGTAAAGTACCTTAAATATCAATGATAGGATAAATTTTGCTGAAAGAAGACTGTTATTTTTAGAAGTTAGTAAACTACATTCAAAGATTTTCAAAAAATTACTTGATTCGTCTGGGAATCGAACCAACTAAAATGTGAAAAAAAATAATCACCCGTTTTTTTATGATGCCAATCGAAAGATGGACAAAAAATAATAATTCTTCTTAAGTAACATAGTATCTTAAAAGTAAGGAATAACGTAAAATGTTTAATTCAAGTTTCAAGAATATTATTTATTGTCGACAATGACGTAATATTTAGAAAATCTTTGAATGCAGTATTACTAACTTTTAAAAATATAACAAAGTCTTGTTTCAGCAAAATATCTAGCAGGGGCAGACGAACATGATACCTAGTCAGATCGGGGGATGTTTTAGTTATTTACCTACTTTTTTGAGTCCTAAAATTGGGCAGGGCCCTAAAGTGGCGACAGAACATGATCATCATTTATTTGAACAGATGCTGCTCAAATAAATGTTGGTAGTCTTAGCACACGGGCTCTGCGGTGACTTTAATGAGGGTAGAATCATATTTTCCACCGCTTTACCATATGGATTTTTAGATTTGGCAACACTACCCTTAGAGGCAACATTTTTCGCATTTGGCTTTTCCGACATGGTTGCTGTCGAAGCTGGGAAGGATTAGATGAACAAATCTAAACAGGGTGTCTTAAAAAAAACACCATAAGAGGAATCAATATTTTGAGCATTTCGTCTTTACAAACTTTATTATATTTACTAAAATCACAATATTAACCCATCGGTATTATTTGAGATATAGGCTAACGTGTGTATCCTGTTTAACTTTTTGTATCAGCAGCAGTGATTTTAGCTAATTTATTGTAAATTAGCTAAAAGGTTTTCAACCTGTGCTACTGAGATTAAAATTCCTGCAGTTTCCAACTCAGAAAAATTATAATGTGTTTTTCATCAATTCACTACAACTATGGATTTCAAACGCCATACAAGCACTACAAACTTTATGGAATACTTAAAAATGACATCGCTTCCTAGCATCTGTTGTGCCGAAATGAAATCAGTCCTATTCCGGAGTAGAAGGAGTTTCATCAGCGAGTTCCGTTAACAGCGAATCAACAGTCCACACGTTATCTGGTGAGTCTGGCTCCATGTGAGGCACATATGACTTAAGTATCTCAAGTGCGGCTTCAATTCCGTCCGCTGATCCAATTATTCCGCCAACTTCTGTGAGAGCATTTACAGTCTCTCTGTCTTTGTGTTCTATACTGAAAATGGGATATGTTGATGTTACAAAACATATGATTAATATGCTCAAAATATACTAGTCTGTTACTTCATTATATATTTAACTAGCTGCTGCCCGCGACTTCGTCCGCGTAACTTTGTAAATTATATACTAAATCCTTCCTCGAGAACCACACTATCCATTGGTGAAAACAGCATGAAAATCGGTGAAGTAGTTTTTGAGTTTATCGCGAACAGACAGACAGACGCGGAGGAGGACTTTGTTTTATTATATGTAGTGATAATATCCCCAGTGTAGAGTTATGTAGTTGAACAAAACCTTATGTTTTTGTTTCGGTATTGCCAATTTTTAACTCATTAATTAATAAAATAAATTCGTGTGAAAAATATATATCCGTAATTTTTATTTACTTCTTAGACGCCTAAACATTTACTAGGAAATCTCGTAAATTCGAGACTTTTAGCAACACTGTACATCATGCAATATATACTATTTTTTTAAATATCCTTCAAATAACTATTAACCCATCTTCTTTATAAATTTCTAGTCGGTAACGAGTCTTTACTCACGTTGGGGGAGGAAGTGATATCTCCTTTTCGAGAATATCCTGTAAATCATCTAAATCCGGTATTGTTGGTATATCATCACTAGAATCCGGTGACTTTTTCGGTATTATATATTCCCTAAAATATTAAAAGTATACATATAATATTTGGTGAAAATAAAGTAATTCAATAGAACATTAACTTAGAAATAACTAACTTCGCCTCAATGTGTGTTCCTTCCGTCCATACACCTACTTTTTTAGGTTCCGGCATACTCGTATTTAAGGAATCGCTCATTTTTTTTTATATTTTTGTTATTTATTTTCAATAAATATCAGCGCCTTTATATTTTGTTATATTGTTTTTTTGTTTACGAAAGTTGACTTGACTTGCCATTGACATTTTCCCTTTTTAAATTCTGTGATTGTGATTTTCAATTGACAGGTAGTAATAATGTAATAATAGTGTTCTATGTTTGACACTTTACCAAAGACAATAATTATTGAAACAAAGTAAAATTAAATGGTGACATAAACGTAACCGCAAGGTTCCGGAGCTACGCTCCACTCACAAAGTGCTACAAGTAATATATACGAGATCCATTCTAGATTTGTTGCAAGTCAACAACATTCACGGTCGTATTCGCTACTAAGTGATGTGCCGGATATCCGTATCCGTTATTTTTGGCTGATCTTTTATTCCATTCAGATTATTTTTTATTTCTTAAAATCAAACATTTTGGCACCTTTATAATGCTGGGTCAAGTGGCGGGCGTCAACTATCGTTTCTAAGACGCGCACCGACACCAATTGAGTAAGAAAGTTAAGATCCGTATCCGCGGATCTACATTTTTAACGATCCGGCACATCACTATTCGCTACTAGGCCATCCTCCTGGGCTCTCGCTTAGAGAGTACTATATTCCTTGCTTCTGGGTATCCCCTGACAGGCTGACCGCTGTACATTCCGGACACTAAGAAAAATAAATCGCAGCACCTTGAAACTTTCGGTTTTTTCAGGATACATTGAGGTTGATAAGTAGAACAGATCTTTTGTATCTGTAATATTTGCAAAGTTATTGTAAGTTATCCAAATATCCTTAAATTTGGAGTTTTTTTACCTTTTTTCGGTCAACATTTTCAGTTTGAAATTTTTTTTGTCTATCCAATGTCTTAATCTTGTAGGGAATGTTTTGCAGTTTACAAAACCATACTTGAATTTTCTGTAAGACTATTATTGCCCGAGTAATCAATTATCAGTCAAAAATGACTTTTTAGCTTTGATCGACGATAACTCAGTGACAGATCATCAGTGAGAGCTCATGAGGGGGTCTAATTGTAGGGAATTAAATTTTCTAAAAGACCTTTATAGTGCCATTACAAAAAAAAAAAACCATTTTAAACACCGATTTCAAGACGAGCAAAAATTTTGAAAAAAAATTCTCGTTGGTTTTCTGACGATTACTCATAAACCGCTAAAGAGAAAAATCTTTGAAGCCCGGATTCAAAAACTAGAGACTTGAAGCTACAATATACTTTTTTAGTTAGCACTGTACGACCATTTTCTTCGAAGTTACAGCCTGTTGAAAATCACCTAAAAAATTGGAACTTTTTTTATATCCTTTAATTTTTGCGTTTAGTGTACTGAATTGTGATTTGCATGCCACTTTTATTTAATACAAATATTGACTATTATCCACACCATGGATTTTGAAACCCATTATTTTTCTGGGTTGAAGTCACTTTGTTGCAAATTGAGGCCATAAAATATATTGGCATATATGTAGATGCAAAGTACCATAAGATATATATATATATATATATATATATATATATATATATATATATCAAGATATACCATAAGACGCATTACCTATAGTTTCCCGTAAGGTAGCTAATGAAGCTTTTTTATTATTATTATTATTATTTTCTTTTCATTGTTTTCAAAATCAAAAAATCAAAACTTTAAATGACAGTTAGCCTACTTGACAGTTGGTGAAAGAGGCGCTTAATATAGTTTATTCCTTTTTCTTAAAAACAAACATAGAATTTTTATTTACAAAAGGGAAAAAAGGAATTTAGTATTGCACTTCTCAACGATTTACAAAATACTTTAATTATTAGTTTTATTTAAAATTTATGGAATGTGTAACTTTTTAATAAGTACATTAAAATTTATTAAAAATCTCTTCAATAGGTAACTATTTGGTATTAAAGAATTATCTTTAAAATTAGACTATTAACAATTTATGAAACCAGTAACAACTAACTCATTAAAAATGCACGAATAATATAAAAACGAAATTATCTTTTTTTATACATAAGTAACAATGTTAAGTTGGTTTGTTTATGCCTAAAAAACTCGAGAATGGATAGACCGATTTTGATTTGGTTTTCACATGTTGAAAGAGGGTTAAACGGTGAAGATTTTTATATATAAAAATTGCATCTCAGGCTAAGTTAAAAGTTATAACTTCTTATATTTTAACTTTGAAAAATTTACGCTGCCCTAGTTGAAACTTGTTGAAAAATAAACAAGAAATATCTTTTCAAATAAGGGAGAAACTACATTTATTTAGCTCAATTCAGCTTTTGTACTTACATTCAAAACTTGTTTATTTATGGACAAAAGCTGAATTTATGACGTAGATATTTTGACAACTTTCGATAAATATCAAGTCTTTTCTGCATCTATAGAAAGGGTATTGAGATGAACTTAAGTAATATTGAGTAACTAATATAAACAATAATAAAATTAATCTCTATAATTCGAAATGGAAAACCTACATGAATAAAAAACCCCCACCCTACTTTGGATTTTTTTTTCAACATCTATTTCAAGACAAAACCGAGTTGTGTTGTGATGTAAAAAAATTACTTAAAAATAGAAAAATATATTCGTGCAGCACTCATTTGTAAAACAAAATTAAAAAGAATTCATAATATATTAAAAATTTATAAAAAGTGCTTCTTTTACTTAAAATAACATAAAAATTATTTAAATGCAAAAAATTTAAGGCAACAAAATATTGAAAGGAAAACTTGTTTAGGTGCGTTTTCGCTGAGAAGTGAACGTAAGTGAAACGTCACGCTCTGGTCGGTGACGCTCCATTCGACATCAACCTCTGATTAGTTTTCACTTCTATCGTATGGTCATAAGCACACAAATACACACATTGTTCTAATGAAAGCTACACCGTTTGTGTGATATTTACATGTGACGTGACATTATTATTAAAAGGAGAGCTTGTTTAGGTCATCGCTGATATCGCCGTCTAGACGTTCGCCCAACATTGAAGTAAGTCCGGACAAGTCTGTCGAGTTCAATTGAGGCATCGTATCTCCTTTGAGTAGTAGTGGTGACAAAGATCCCGTATTGCCTGATGCCACAGAAACGCTCGTCGGATCTGACTGCTGGACTGGGTTGGGTGAAATGTAGCCGAAACTGGGCGAAACGTGGCCCATGTTAGTCACAATATCCGCGAACGGCGACATCCCTCCTTGGCCCATGGCTTTGTGCGGGGACATTCCACCTTGGGCCATACCAGTATGTGTAGACATTCCACCTTGAGCCATGGCGTGCGAAGACAACACTCCCTGCCCCATGCTAGCATGCGGAGACATAGCTTCAGCGATGGGCGTGACGTGCATGGGTGAGACCGCTTGCAAGTTAGGATTGATTTGCATATTGGGCGACAATTGCATGAAAGGCGAAACTGTCTGCATGTCGGGTGAGATGGGTGCCATTGGCATTTGTCCGTAATTGGGAATAGTCCACGCCATTTCTGCTGCGAACGGGTTCAATTGACTCGGTCCAGGCACGCTCAAACTCGCTTGCATCTGTTCCGGGAGCATCTGCCATTGGGGAAAAAGTAAAAATTTAAACATATTTAAAAATAGTCGAGACAATAAAAGCATCACACACAGTACCGAAAACATTTACACAAAATCTTGAATCTATAAGAATAATAGTCCATTTCATTGTCGATCACCATTATCCGAGTCGCAGGATGTCCATTGCGGGACATACTTAAGCCATACTCATTAATTATTTTGGAATAATTGTTTTTATTGAAGTGTAAAACTTCTTCGGGTGCGTTTTGCACTTTTAGTATGAAGAAAAAAACAGTGAACTCGCGCCGTCACGCTCAGTGAGTGACAGTCGCTGTGAAGTTGGCCCCCCAATATCGCGATAAAAAAAACGAGGTGAGTTCTAGTTGCCCCTCACATAGTTCTGGAGTTCTCTATACTTTATTTATATCAATAGTTCTGTTTATTTTCCACAAGAAATTGATTATTGAACTTGATGGGGGGCTAACTTCACAAATCGTAAAGTTTGCGTAGGCAATACCAACTACAGTAATCGTCGGATCAAAAAAAGTTATGAGGATAAATTGTAGAACTCTTTGGGGGTCAAACAGAGCTCCGCGGAAAAATTTCAAATTATGAATATTACTTTTTTGAAAAAAATTGTTTCCATATGAATATAACGCGAATTCGAGTTGCCCTTCATGCAGTTCTGATGTTCTGCATACTATTTATCAATAGTTCTGCTGATTTTTCACTAGATATTTTTATTTTAAATTTAATGAGTGAATATTACAAATCACAAACTTTGCGTCGTTGAACTAATTGGTATTGCTCCTATAAAAAAAAGTTGTTAAGATAAATTATAGAACTCTTTGAGGGGCAAACAGAACTCCGTCGAAAATTTCAAATTTTGAGTTTCTTTTTTAAAAATTTTTTTTGTTCCTTTATGGATATAACGCTAATTCGAGATGCCCTCCTTGCAGTTTTGACGGGTGTTCTACATACTTTTTGACTTAGCGACACCCCCCCAGTAACGTTTAATTGTATGAAATAAGCGCCATCTGCCCGAATTAGTATGTACCTCGTACTGGTGCTGGTCCTGCATAGGGTCGTAGGCGTAGGTCAGAGGAGTTTTGTCTGAAAACAAAAACTCATTACTAGCTGATAAACGATACAATAAAAGGTTCAATTATACCCAAGTTCAATCTTGCTACAATACATTAGTCAAAAACCGCATTCAAATCGGTTAAGCCCTTTCGGAGGTGATGCACAAACAGACAAAATTCGAAAAACTATTTTTTTTACCTCGGTAATATAAGTGGGATTATTATCATAAGGACAGATTATCAAAAAGACAGATTCTCATAACGACGGATTCTCAAAAAGACAAAGTACATAAGTACAAGTCAAAAACGCACAATTTGTTTTTCCATTGTTGAATTTATTCAACATTAATGTAACATTAACAAAAATTAATATAACATAATATGAGAAAACTGACCTCTTGGTTCCGCCTTGATGGGTTTGGCTTCCGCTTGGTATACTGAAAAAAATAAAAATAAAGTATCGCCATTGAAAACCATTACTATACCCCGACTCGAACTATGTACGAAATCTCTTAGCTTAACATTTGATATTGTATATTTTTGGACGGATTCCACTTTAGTCATGAGGTGGTTACGTATGTCATCGCACTTACTTACTTAAAACGTTTTTTCAAAATCGAGTGATAGAAATTAATGAATTAACTGGCGATAAAATGTAGATTCACTTCAACGGAAAGGAAAATCCAGTCGACTTAGTATCACGTGATCTTCCTTCACTTTGACGCACTGAATCATTGTAGTTTATGGTGGAAGGGGCCTTCCTTTCTTCATGAACGTGAGTTTGAGCTTCACAAGGCTGATACGTCGATTGAGTACTTATACCGATTTGTCAGAATTAAAATTAAATAAAACCACTGCTATGGTGTGCGGCGAAGTAGACGAATTTATAAGCTTTGAGCGTTTTTCGTCATTTTACCAAAGACTTTATAAGTATATTTGGGAGTATAGACACGGCGTAGCCCGTAAATAATGGTAGTAGTATAATTCGTCCACTCGAGATTGTCCACACGAAAGAGAAAGAGAGAGAAGTGGACGAATTCGCACTGTCGCTCGCTAGTGCTAGTATGATTTTAATATACTACCAAAGATTTCGGGGCTTTCTGCTTGCTACGCCGCATCTATAGTTCAGATCAATGCATTTTACAGGCTAGTAGGAACGGGAGCATATTTGCTGAGATATGTTAGAAACACGGTACCTGTACCTTATCGGCAAACGAGTCAAGGCTCATGCTAGCGCGCATAGTTCAAATGCAGTCTTTTAATACAGTCATTCGCAATGTATGGGGGAAGCAAACAAATTAATAAAGTTTTGAAACTTATGTGGGTCCGCTGTTCAAAACCCATAACTCTCCCCTCCTTTCCACCTTTCGCTTCACCCCCCCCCCCCACACAAACACACACATATCGTGAAATTTGTCCCCGTTAACAGTTTTTTAAGTATTTTGCGAAAACTTTAATAAATACAAAAAAGTGTGAAAGGCAAAAAGTATCCTCATTAAATTCTTAACAAAATATATTCTATAGATTATTTTGATTAGCTTGACGGTTTTCAAGTTATAGCTAGTTTTTAAACTTCGAAATTTAGTTTGAAAACTGGCTGTAGCTTGAAAACCGTTTTCGCAAAATTCATAAAAAACCGTCAATGGGGACAAACTTTGCAATGTGGGGGGATGAAGCGGCAAGTGGAGAGGGGGAAGAGTTGTGGATCTTGATCAGCAAACCCAAAGGTATAACCCACATAAGTTTCAAAACTTTATTAATTTGTTTGTCTGAAAACACAGAATGACCGTACTATATATACTATATAATAGTTCGCTACTTACCCGTGGTACTACCGGTGGTACTACTGATAGTACCAAGGGGAATATTTTTTGCCCGTAGTACTACCATGCTGTCTGGTAAGTACCACGGGAGATTTATTTTTACCTGTGGTGCTAATATATCTATGACATATAATGACAATAAACTTACTTTTTTGCTCGTAAGGTTGCAAGAACGGATTCATCTTTTTCCTTCGTTTACTCTTTAAGTACTCGTTCGTTCCTTCGTTACTCGTATCTAGAACATAACAATATTAGATAAATAAAAAAATCACACACAACTCAAAACTTAAATCATCTATCGGTTCACAAATTTGATAGCATCAGCTATTCGGAAATACCAAAATAGGTTCATAATTTTGCATTTCATAAGAGGGCATGACCTTGTTATGATTTTTAGGCAATTATAACTTAGGTAGTAAGATAACTAGTCTTAAAGTGTGACGGCACATGTGATCGCTCTACAATTATGTGGAGTATTTATTGGATAACGTATATTCATGATAGGATCGACGACAGTAACTTGCTTTGAGGCGCAAAGAATGTCATCTAAAATGGGAATCACTTCAAGAAAATGAGGCCTATGTTCAAGAGTGGACGCTATAGGCTGATGATAATGATGGTGACTTGATTTCACTTACTGACTTGACTTGCTGACAGAGAATAAATGACAAAAACCCCTTTAAAGTCCGAAAAAAAACTGCTACGAATAATTATCGATTTCCCTCGAGTGAGAATATAAATGCTGCAATCATGAAATGCAAGGACAAATTCGCTAAAAATTTGTACACAATTTTATAAAAATTTGGCATTGAAGCACAACTATTAAGGTTATTAAGAAAAGAGTGCTCGATAGGACACGATTCGGGAAGGGAGAGACGTATATTAGTTTTTTGCCTTCTCTTTCAATATTGCTTTTTACTTATTGAATCTACTGCCATCGACTGGCGCATAATAGCAGCTCATTTCGTCGAACTCTGAAGCGGTCGCGTGCGGAGCTACCGCCATGTATATGCGCGGTTCCGGCGTGCGAGTTATTGACAACTGACGGCCCGCCGTGTATATCTCATCGAGTTCCGCGACTTGATCTAGTAAGTCATCCAAGGTGCGTTTGTTGGAATCTTCGCTCACTTGGACGTCTTCCAGTGCTACGTCTACTGCGTCTACGACGTCTACGACATCTACGACATCTACGACGTCGACTGACGGAGACGGGGAGTGGACGGGGATGGGAGAGGAGTCGCAGTGGTCGGTCGGTTTGTCCGTGTTGTTGTTGGTGTCTCGCAGCAGCAGAGTGAGCGCCGCGAGATCGGGCAGTGATTTCCTGGCAGACATTTACAAAAACAAGCAATGAGGAAGAAATTGAACGTAGAGCGATTGTAACCTGGAAAAAGTATTGGTCACTGAAGGAAATAATGAAAGAAAACTTTAGTCTAAATTTAAAAAAATGTGATGTTAGACACATGTCTTCTACCTTGTTTATTGTATGGATGCCAAACATGGGTGTTTACAAATAAAGTTAAACAAAAATCAGATCCACGCAAAGAGGAATGGAAAGGAGCATACTAAAAACAAGAAAAATTAACAAAGTACGAAGCAATTTAATCAGGCAAAAAACCAAGCTCACTGATGCTCTTACTCAGGCCTTCAAACTACAATGGAAATGGGCGGGTCACATTTCAGGTATCAATGACAAAAGATGGACAATTCAAACCACTCGATGGAAAGGACCACCAGGCAAAAGGAATGTTGGCAGACCGTATAGCCGGTGGACTGATGAAATTATCCAAATCACTGGGAAAGACTGGATGACTGCAGGATTAAATAGAGAATCGTGGAAAAAGATGGAGGAGGTCTTTACCCAAAAAGGGTATTTCATATTTCATAATTCAGAAGAAAAACTAACAAAACACTAACAACTACATTATAAGAATTTACAAAATTAAATACTAACACTTCACTAACTTTAATTGTACCCTACATTTATATTTTTAGAGATATGGAAATAAAAGGCTATTATTATTATTATACATCGATGGTAATACGTCATAGTGAAAAAATGCCTAAAAAAAACCTTCTTCTTCGACATCACACGATGATATAATGGAAGAAATATCAACACTGCCTGTAATGTTGTTAATAAGGGGTAAAAAAATACGAAATAAGAAAAAAAAAATCATTTCCCATAACAATTTTGTGCTCAATTGTACACATGCGCCGATTGCCCCCACTAGTTTCGCTTTCAAACTTTAATACAATGCGCGACCTATACCTGCTACGGGTTCGGGTATGTACTCGTAGTCGGCTGGGGGGCTGCAGGCGCCATCGATGGTGCATCGCAGTTGGACGTGCACTCGCGCGTGGATCTTTGGGCTGCGGTAGGGCGGAGTGGTGACCACCATGGCGAACTGCTTGTGCACGAACTTTATGTGCGCGCTGGCCTCCCACACGCACCGGTCGCCATCCATCTCGTAGAACACGACGGCCGTCTCCTTGCGAATTGCCTGAAAATTGTTAAAAAAAAAATGTTAACCGAGCATTACCGCGAGAGGTATAATATTTCTAAACAATAATAATATTACCTTCTCACAGAGCAAAATGAGACATGTGCCGCCCTTGGCGGTGCCGGTGCAACTGCTCATAATCCTGATGAACAGATCGCTTATGGCCTTCTTGTCGTAGATGATGTCGGAGACGACGGGCACGAGGCCGTGTCTTAAGTTCGATCGCTCGTCTAACAGGAACACTTGGAAGCAAAGTCGCACCGCGTTCATGTCGATGCTTTGCAGTTTGTTCTTGTGGTCGAAGCCGGCTAAAAGTCCCAAATTCAGTACATTTCACACCCATTCGACGATTTATTTTATTTAGAAACAAAATTAATAAAATTATATAAAATAACATTTATATACTCAGGCACAATTAACCGCCCACCCGGTTAAAGTGATATAACTTTTTTTACAATAAATAAACGCTTATGGTGTTGAATGACAATTTGTTCAGTGGATAGTTTACGATAAATTAAGACTGTTGATGATTCTTTTTTTTTTTTAAAGATATCTTTTTTTTAAAGCTCGAGTCCCATTTATTGATGATACCAAAAAATGATACCAAAATACTCCAATGCATATTTGAAGGTTTGGTATACAATATGAGTGCAAAAGTCAGATAAAACGTGTAGTACCGGAAACAAGTACAAGTATGTTGTGATGGTCTAGTAGCGCATCGGACTTTATCTTAAGTGGACAATCGTCAAAACTGAAAGTACTTATATGATATTGTACGATAGCCATAATGAAAAATATGACGACGAGGAAGGCTCACCTGAGAGCTTTGCTCGCCGGCTGCTCTAAAATGTTGACGCGTCGCTTGTGGTGATTACGACAAACGATTCAGTGGATAGTTTACGATAAATTAAGACTGTTGATGATTCTTTTTTTTTAAAGATATCCTCAAGCTTGAGTCCCATTTATTGAGATTAGTCGAATATTGACTTTCGAACTGTTTGTTTTGCATGTATGTGAAGTTTTTAGGCACATTTATTGGTTCTTCGGGTGCGTCCAAGGTGCGTCAGTTGCTTTTTACTCAGTAAAATGCTATTAGATTCAGCTAGTCTAGCTAGAGCGGTGGCGCTTTCAGATATTGGGTATAGCCAGGGTCGTAAGGGCCGTCTGCTGGGATATCCTTGAACCACGATATGTGATGCCATCCGACGATACAGAGAAACTGGATCTTACACCAGAAGACCGGGACAAGGTTGTATGAAGTGCAATTCTGAAAGAGATGACCGCTTTATCGTGTTCAAATTTCTAAAAAATCGCTTCACTACAACTCCCGAGGCTCTTAATCGCCTAATTGAAGTACGGAATAAAAGCGTTAACATTAGAACGATAGAAGAAGACTTGCAGAGCTTAATTTGACTGCATTCCGGCCAGCTGGAATTCCAACATTGACCACTGAACACCGGAGAGCTAAACTTCGATTTGTTCAACATTACCGGAACTGGACCATGAAGCAATGAAAGAACGTTCTCCTCTCGGATGAGTCGAGAGTAGCTTAAAGAGGTCCCGATGGATGCCAGCGGTGAGAGGTTTGCACAGTGCTATTGGCGAAACAGTATGTTATCTAGGCGGCTCAGTAATGATATAGGGTGGTAATTCTTACGAGGCTTGTATAGAGTGGTTTTGGTTTGAAACAGGCAGCGTAAATAACCAGAGATACGTGGAAGAAATCTTAGACCTCATGTTATTCCTTTTACCCCATTTATTGGGGAAGATTTTCTTTTCATGCACTACAACGTTCACACGCACGTCGCTAGAGTGGTTACGGCACACCTTGATACCGTGGTTATAGCATGACTGCCATGGGCAGCTCGCATCCCGGACCTAAACCCTATAGAAAACGTTAGGGTCAATCTTAAAAGACAAGTACGAAGTCGGGTTCCGGCTCCTACGTACCCTAATCAGTTATTCACGACATATTGAATGGTCTTCTAAATCTACTGGAGGAGAAGGTCATAAAAGCCAGAGGAAGCAATCCTTATTATTGAAATTTAGGTTTTTAATATCCACAAAGAGTTTTACATTGTTTATCGTGACCTTTGTTTTTGTTAATAGTCGGTAATTGCAAATTTTTATTATTATTAATTAAATAAAGCAATAGCAATTTTTTTTATCGTAATCAACTAATCTATAAATATGGGCAACCAAAATAAATTTTTGAAGATATCGGAAAATTTAAGTGGGCGTTAATTGTGCCTGAGGATAGTTTCTTAAAATTTATTCAGAATTCCAAATAAGAATATAATCCAAAATCAGAAGCAGTAAGAGTAAGCAAATCAAATAAGTTTAGTGTAAAATAAAATATAGTATGTTGTATGGCAATTAATTCGCGTATTTAACACGAAATAGGCCGAAGTTATTTATTTTACATATTACGAAATAATTGTTAATTTTTTCGTTTGGCAACGCACTGTAATTGGTAGCTGACAACCTGGCAATGCAATTGAAAATACGCCATATTGTATTATTTTTCCAATTGTACAGTAGTTTTTTTGGTAAAAAAAATAAATGGAATGATATCAGACTGAATAAGTTTTGGAAAAGCTTTTTGGTTCCACAACGATAACCCATTGCTCAGTATGCAGCTTGAGATGCCAGAGCCCAAATCAAATCAAAATATTTGATTATCCTATCCTAACCCCTATCATTATCCTATCCCCACTGTGTCCCATTTAATCGATGTGAAAAGTGACTTACTTTTGAAGGGGTCCACATTCAGCTTTTGGCGCAGCTTGAGCGCTTTAGCGATTTCCCGACGCCGGACACATCGGATGCTCAAATTTTTGAAGGTGACTTTGTTGTCCGCCCCGTCCACGTACACGGATACGGTGCACAGACCCTTCTCGCAGTTTTCCCGACCCACCAAGCTATGGGGGTGAGGCCTATGCGGAAAAATTCATGTCTGTAGTTGCAATCTAGGCGTAAAGGTGATAGCAAGAATTGTCTTCACTAAAAACTTCGCCAGCGAATGATGAAATGCTACATTTGATCTCTCTTGTTGTACGCCACAGAAGCTTGGATCTTTAAACACCATTAACCGATCGTGGACTGACTGAATCTTCAATGTGGAAATTATGCGAAGGGCGCTTACTAACTGGTGCATATTAGGGTTCGTAAAGTTGCATATTGGGTCATGTCCTAAGGGGTCTGAAGTACCATATTATGCTCCATCTCATCATGAAGTCCCAAGAAGTCAAGAAGTACCGCCTGCTGTATCTGTCCTTTGATCCAGCCATTTATCGAGAGCCTCGGTATTTTTCGATATGACTTAGGGATAGTCACTTCGTAGGGCAAGTTTAGGTACTTAATTAGCTTTTCCTTTTGTCATGCGAGACTATTATTATTATTGAAAGGCCTCAACTGATCTAGTATTTATCGCTATAATTACAAAAAAAATCAATAAAAGCAGACGTAACATCTAGTGCTAATCACCAGGTGGAGCAGTGACAAAAAAAATTTAGCATATTTCCCATGTGTTATCTTCCTCGCGTACCTAATGGTTATCATGATTATTTATTTCCTCAAGTTTCCTCATAGAGATTCATAGAGGCATAGAGGCACAGGTGTTTATTTTTAACTTTTCTTGTGTCTCTGTGTAACTTCATACTCTAGGGACTTAACCTTCTAATATCTTGCAAACTCTTTCAAGGGAAGTGTAGAGATCATTTATATTATAACAGATATTAGCATTTTATTACAATTAACTGCTTAATTTAAAACAATGATTACCTGTATGGCTTATCTTTGGTAACACAGGAGACGACCACAGATGCCTTGCCGGTCCAGCCGACGATCTCGATTGTTGGATACGTCTTCTTCTCGGGAGTACTGTTCACGCCGGGAATCGAACCCCCCGATCTAGCCTCGCACTCATAACGAAACCTGGGAATAGACCACTTCGCCTCAGATTCTCAAAACACATACATTTTTGTCAAACAATAGAAGCTTCTAGGAATTTCAACATAGCAAAATGAACCGAGTTTTTAGAAATATTGTCTATCTATAAAATAACAATGCGTCAATGTCTAATACAAAAAATATAATATATCTACTAACATGGTAAAGCTGTAGTGTTTGTTTATTTGTTTGAAAGCGCTAAACTTTGGAATTATAAAGTCGCATTTAAAAAAATCTTATTTAGTTTGATAGAACAACTTTTGAGGAAGGTTATAAGCTATTTATTATCACTCCACGACCGTAAAGTAGATCTAATGATCATAGAAGTCTGTGAAGTGCGTTCGATGAAATTAGACACGGAGATAGCTTCGACCGAAATTAGCGCTTTGAAGATAAAGATGACTTGTACGCGTATGAAGTCGCGGGCTAAAGCTAGTTGTAACATAAATTATGATAATATGTGAGTATGGCCTCAGTGTAGGAGGGTTACCGACCAATTCGTCCGATTTGCCCATTTTCTAAGGCATTGTTTTACTTTTTATGTTACTTTTATTTTTAGATGATCTCTCAGGAACTTTTCCTTTCCGTACCTCCTGACAACCTGTTACTTGTATGCAAAATTCCATGATGATCGGTTGAATAGTTAAGGCGTGAAAACGCAACAAACAAACAAACAAACTGACTCGCATTTATAATATTATTTAGGATTAGAACAGTAGAAGTGATACCAAAATACTCCAATGCATATTAGAAGGTTTGGTATACAATATGAGTGCAAAAGTCAGATAAAACATGCAGTACAGGAAACAAGTACGAGTATGTTGTGATGGTCTAGTCGCACATCGGACTATATCTTAAGTGGACAATCGTCAAAACTGAAAGTATATGATATTTTATGATGGCCATAATGAAAAATATGACGACGAGGAAGGCTCACCTGAGAGCTTTGCTCGCCGGCTGCTCTACAATGTTGACGCGTCGCTCGTGGCGATGCATCGCGTCCATAGACCTCTCCGGGTCCGTGCTCGATATTGCCTCAACTGTCAACCACACACATATAATTATGTATACTAGGATACTATTCTCACATTACATATACATTATACAGTACCCTGTCACATTTAATTAAATTATTACAATTAGGGGAAACTACCCAATTATTGCCACTAAGCAATGCGATACAAAAAACCTCATATAAATTTTATACACCCTTAGATAACTTTGATTATGCATTCAGGTTATATATTATATTGTCAGTATCGTATAGAATATAATGTTTCCAGCATTTTTAGCAGTAACCCATTGACCATTTATTGGCACCTTTCGACCTATTGGCACCAATTATTGGCATACAGTGCCAATAACAGAATCCAAATTAGTTAAATAAATTAAAAACTAACAGTCAAAGCTGCGAAATGACAACAAAAATATGTAGCTTCAACTCTATACAAAACATATAAACAATCAAGGAAAATCACAATAATTTATAACATAAACAAGGAAAGGTCCTTAAGAGGGTTTATGAATTAGAATCACGCTGGAGTTAAAATTTATGATTTTTAGTAGTTTCAGATGTTTAGTTTGGAGATAAGATGTTAACGTCATATTATTTTTAGTTTTTTAATCTAGTACATGGCTGAAAAATATTTTAAAATAAATTCTCATAATAACAGCTAGCGGTCGACGGCCTACGCAGATAAATATACAAAATATTTAAAAAAATTGAAACAATGTTTGAGAACATAAATGACTTCACATACTAGGTCGAAGAAAAAACAGAAATATCTCAAATTTGATCCTAAAATAAGACGTTTAATATCACGAAAAATTACTAAAAGTGACACTTTTGATTATACTTTTCTTGAATGAAAATTTACAGAAATCGTATATTTTTTACAAGTATTATCTAATAAATGATATGAATTTTTGAAAATCAATATTTTTATAAGTTTTCACATATAATTAAACTAATATCTCACTTCTACGTAGACCGTCGACCGCTAGTTTTAAAAAAGGGCTGCTCAAACTGTTCTAATGAGAAACATGTCCCAATATTTTAAAATATTTTACAGGCATTATCTAGATTATAAAACTACAAATAATATGACGTTAATATCTTATCTGCAAACTAAACACATCATGGCATTATGATCCGCCGGGAATCGTAAATTTTCACTCCAACGTGATTCTAACTCTGTAAGGGCCTTAACAAAATCTTAAGAAACTGCCCGCGTAACAGAAAATTCATTGGCTCAAATAAAATTTTAAAGTTTGACAATGTTTAAATCATCTGATTGTTTAGTGAGCAATTCATAAAGACAATAAACCTAAGATTTATTTATAAGTAACTATTTACTCTATGGTGCCAATAAATTGGATGGGTGCCAACATTAGGTCATGTTACCTAATACCATAATTTTTATTTATTATCTAGGGTTCATAATGCGAAGACCCTCCTAGAGAAGAATCCTCCACTTAGAGAATTGAAATATTTGATACAAAAATTGTGAAAATGTTTATTAGAGAGTAAATACAATCGATCTTTGTATTGTATATTTTAATTTGGTTTTATTTAAAATTATTAAATATAAATCTAACAAGGTTCATATAATAACAGCTTTGTGTTTCGGTGAGTGAGAAGAAATGCTAGGGCCCATTTCTCTACCCTTCTTAATCCTACTAAGGTCAGCGTTGCTTTGTATTATTGGTACCATCAACTGGTCCGTCAGTCGGTCAGTCGACCTTAATATTTATTTTTAAAAATGTGTTAAAATAAAATACTTACGGACATCACTAATATTTAATTCGGTGTTGTCATTGTCTTCATTGGAAATGCCATCTGAAAGAAGTAAAACAGTCATTTTTTTTTGTAACGACGCCGAGCTCAAATTAATTATATTATGTATGCCTCATCGAGTGTTTCTCCTATCTCTGAGACGACCTTTATATGTGTTGTTCATTGTAAAAGTGAACTATCTCCTTATAACTGAATTTTAGAATAACGAGCTTTTTGCGAATTATAGTGTAGGAAAAAAAAATTAAGCATTCATTCATTGTGTTCATCTATGGAATTTTAATGCAACTATTGGAGTTACTTCACTTTTATATTGAAAGTTATGACTAAATGTGATACCATTAGGCAAGAAAAGATGGTTTTAAAAATAGGGAGTTACACCACTTTTACAATGAACGACACATATATGTTACCGGCCACACCCGATTTCAGGACAAACTAGTTTGTCCTTAATGCGATAGGATAAACCGGTACAGACTAGGCTAAACTGCTTCGTCCTATGACCGATAGGAGAAACTAGTTTAACCTAGGCTGAACTGGTTGAGCCTAATATGAATAAATACACTTCAGGATAAACTGGTTTGGCCTAGGAAGTGTCTATTAGACTCTATTAATCTCTATTTATAGATTAGGCCCTAGTCTATAAATAGAGGCTAATAAAACACCAGAACTAATAAAACCAAGATGCATTTATTAATTAAATTAAAATCAATATAACTTATTTTTGCATGGGATACTCTGAATAGCATTTGGAATTGCAGAGAACCATTCTTTTCTTGCAGTTGCAACTGTTTGTTAAACAGTTCTTTATGCAGCTGCACCTACAAAACCTTGCCCTGAATGTTTACTGGCTGCAGTTCGTTTACATGATACGTTTCACAGATATTTCAATATCTTGGCATCGCCCACCTCTAAAAATTAATTTCATTTTCCAATATTCCAATTCCAATTTCTGTTGAAAAATTTTCTCTCCACTGTTTTTGATCGGCTTGTCTACTTAAGTAGATGGCTCATCGATGATTTTGATTTTAAACGCTCATTCTGCTTTGAATTGGGGACGTATTAGTTGTTACTTGGTTTGAAATTATAAATATTAATCAAATAATATTTTTAAAACATTATACTAGTACGAGATCCGGCCGCAAGAATGTATACTAATCGAGTAGTCAATAAAAATCATTGTTTTATTTACAATTATAAAAGGTGCAATATGTTTTACTTTATCATTTTATATGAATACCTTTATACCTGGATATCAAGAGCAACGGCACCCATCACTTTTCAAGTTCTCTACTTATATGGCTGTGGAGTGAAGTATAGTTTATATTGATACCTGTTAAGATTTTTTTCCCCGGTAATATTTTTAATTAATTTAATTAAAAATATTACCGAGCACATTTTAATAGGCACCCTGTCCAAAACATATTGCACCTTTTATAATTGTAAATAAAAAAATGATTTTTATTGACTATTCGATTAGTACGCATTCTTGCGGCCGGATCTCGTACTAATATAATGTTTTAAAAATATTATTTGATTAATATTTATAATTTCCAAACAAGTAACAACTAATACCACAGCTTTACAATACAATCCATACAGTTGGGCAACGCCTTTGATGTCGGGCGACGCCGCCACTCACGCGCGGATGTTCTAGGGTTGTCACAATATGGAAAATCCGCCACCGCTCACTCAACTCAAAAACGTCCAGCCTTGAAAGTTGTAAATGCAGACTGTGTGAGTTCGCCGTGGCGGCCCGCGCCGCCCGCTTCCCCGCGCCAGCCCCCACCGTTGCTCTGTGCAAGTACATTCGTTGCCCAACTGTATGGATAGTAAAGCTGTGCTAATACGTCCCCAATTCAAAACAGAATGAGCGTTTAAAATCAACAAGCGGGGCAAGCGAAGACGGCGGGGGGGGGGGGGGATACGACCGGGGGATTCCCGCATGCACAGATCTTGTTTAAACATTTTTGACTAGGCAGAATTAGTATAGACTAGGCCAATGAAGTGTATTTATTCATAATAGGCTCAATCAGTTCAGCCTAGATTAAACTAGTTTCTTTTTTTTTTTTTTTACTATATCGAGGCAGCGCTTGGCCGCGATCTCACTTGATGTTAGGTTAGATGGACCACGCTTACCTAGTAAGTGCCCATTTACCCTAGACTTGAAGACCCCGAGGTTGTAATTTTGGGGAAACACGGACGCAGGCAATGAGTTCCACTCCTTAGCAGTTCGGACAAGGAAGGTGGAACTATAACGCTTCGTGCGTGACCGGGGAACATCAACCACGAAGGGATGAAACCCCCGCCCGCGCCTCGTGTTCCGCAAGTGGAACGGCCTTGGCCGGATCAGATCCCATAGGATGGACGCACATTCTCCATAGTGTAGACGATAGAAAATCGATAGGCATGCTACTTTTCGGCGATGCTGCAGGCTTTGAAGCTGAGACTCCACAAGGGTGCCGTTGCCAATGAGTTTGTTAGCTCGCCTTTCAATCGAGTTTCTCCTATCAGTCATAGGACGAACCAGTTTAGCCTAGTCTGTACCGGTTTATCTTATCGCATAAAGGATGAACTGATTTGGCCTAGGAAAAACTAGTTTGTCCTGAAATCGGGTTTGCCTTATAAAAAAATACACAAAAAAAAATTTTTCATTTGTATTTTTTCAATTCTATCCAGTAGTTTCGGAGCCTATTCAATTCAAAGACACAAACAAACAATCAAATCTTTCCTCTTTATAATATTAGTATAGATGTAGAACAGTAGATTAATGAAAACACAGCAATGCGCAAGTCCATGCATGAAACTATTGTGGTAACGAATTATTATGAAATTTAGAAATAGTCCAGTCGGGTTAGCGGTTAGACGAAAAACGGGCCTAAGCTTACATTAATTCGCGGTTCACCCCCACCTTAGGGGGGTCCAGTGGGAGTGTGAAACAAGAATGTCGACCATTCAAGGTCCTGTTATCGTGATACTCCTATTAAGTAACACATATTCGCTTATTATATAACTTCGTTATTTTTGACCATACGACAAAAATGATAAGGACTAATATTGT
The DNA here is from genome assembly GCA_945859745.1 of Synanthedon formicaeformis. Classification (NCBI taxonomy): domain Eukaryota; kingdom Metazoa; phylum Arthropoda; class Insecta; order Lepidoptera; family Sesiidae; genus Synanthedon; species Synanthedon formicaeformis. The sequence goes on along the minus strand of OX243960.1, from coordinate 623,206 downwards.
TGTTTATGCAATTCTCTACAAAATATTTGTTGCACATTTTTACGTACAATCAATATTTTTTGAGATAAATGAATAAAAAGGGGTATTAGTACAGACGCTTGACTAATAATGGTCGTAAAGTGCAAATGAAAACTTCCATCATTTTAATGGTGTTTTAAAAATATCACTTAATCTGTTAGTAACAGAAAAAAAAATTAAAATATAAACTAATTAAAAGATTTTAATATTTTAAAATCTTCATAAATATTTTAATATTTCAAGACTTGAAAAATTATATAAAAATAAAAAAATATCGTAAATAAATATGTACCTGCCTTTTTCTAGTCGATTTACTCCGTTTTTCATTTTTGATCAAAACCACAGAATGATCCTGGAACTTGGGTAATAGTACGGGAGCCAGCGACACTGATTTTTGAAACATTTGCGCAACATTAATTTTATGGTTTTTGTGTCATATTAGCCCTTGTTAAACATAAAATCGACTCCTGCCGGCGCACCAGCGGGACAACGCTTATTAGCAGATTGTTTAAAAAAATGAGTGAATGTCAAAAATGCGCAGCTGAAACTTTAAATATTGTTTATTGGCAGTCCATTATAGAAAAAAAACACTCCCTGCCACCTCTATTGTCGAACAACACACTCCTGCTATCGACTTAATAATGTTAAAAAATAAAAATAAATGACTTATATGCGCAAAGCTGAATTTTTTTAAATCATTAGTTTAATAATTAAGATTGTAAAAAAAATTATGCTGCCAGCCATTTGACAGAACATGGCGTCGGCAGGAGCAAAATAGTCATGCACGAAAATCCTTGACAACATTATTATGTCGATGGCAGGAGTGTGTTGTTCGACAATAGAGGTGGCAGGGAGTGTTTTTTTTTTTTCTATAATGGACTGCCAATAAACAATATTTAAAGTTTCAGCTTTGCGCATTTTTGACATTCACTCATTTGTTTAAAACATAATTAACATATCACAGACACTTGTCCCGCGATTGAGATGGCAGGAGTTAACATTTTGTTGATAGGCTATATCATCACAACAAATTAAAAAAAACCAGGCTTGCGCAAATATAGCAACCAATAGTGTCGCTAGCTCCCGGACGATAACGCGAGCACTTCACCACACTCGAGAATTATGATAAGTCAAATAAAAATCATGACACACACTTGGCTTTAGAACGCGATTAAATTCTTTATTTATTACAATAAAAAAAATATAATTATCAATATTATACCGTAAATTAAATTTAAAGTAAGCTATCAAATGGCTGGATGTATAATTGATAATGTCACTTGAAACTGATTACAATAATATAAATAAGCTCCGCGCTTTAACTAAGGATTCGGCACATGTCCGACAGTTCGGAACGGTTGTAGCATAATACTGAACTATATCCCTGAGACCGCGTGGTCCGACTGCTTCGTTCGACTGATCGGACGACGCGGAATTTATTTTCCTGTTGGTCCGATTAATTAATCAGACTATAATGATCGGACTATGCGGAATTTCTTTTAATGTTGGTCCGATTAATTAATCAGACTATAATGACCGGACGACGCGGAATTTCCTTTCCTGTTGGTCCGATTAATTAATCAGACTATAATGATCGGAAGACGCGGACTATTTTTCTTTATTGGTCCGATTAAATAATCAGACTGTGCTATATTCTTTTTATTTAATATCAAATAAATAATAAATGAACAAAACTTTAATGTAGGGTATGTCATGAAAGGTAAGCAAATTGCAAAACACATTTGCCACTAATATTTAGAAAACTTTCAAAACATTTATCAAATGTATATATATTTTTTAATTTTCGAACAGTGGGGATAAGTGGAAAAGAAATTCCATTTATCCCTACCGGGGGGATACTTAGTAGGGATAAATGGTACGGGCGGGAATATATTGTAGATCAGTCGGACGAAGCAGTCGGACCACGCGGTCTCAGAGAACTATGGTCGCAATGCCGCACCGCCACGCCAGACATGTACCGAAGCCTAAGCAGTAGCAAAATTTTAATATGACCTAGATGGCTGCGTAACTAGAAAATGGGTTTTTCCGAAACCCAGGGCCCTATTTCTCGAAACTTATTAGACTAAGCGCCTCTTTCACCAGCGTCAAGTAGGGTAAAACGTCACTTAAAGTCACCTGAAATAGAAAATAATAAAAAAATCCAAATTATTTCTAAAGTAACTAATCAACACTTTACTTGTAGTTGGTGAAAGAGGCGCTAATAATATTAGTCAATGAACTAATATTTTTACAAGTTTACTATTGTATGTTTCTCGAAGCTACAGTAATAAAGTATTAGTTATTAGTTACCAACTAATAAATATTAGCTAATATTATTAGTCAATTGGGTTTTGGTTTCATGAATATAAAGAAAAAAAATACACTAGTAAAATTCACTATATTAAAGTCTCGGAAGGCTTGTAAAAAATGTGTCGTTCATTGTAAAAGTGAACTATCTCCTTGTAACTGAATTTTAGAATAACGAGCATTTTGCGAATTAGAGTGTAGGAAAAAAATATATAAGCATTCATTCATTGTTTTCATCTATGGGATTTTAATGCAACTATTGGAGTTACTTCACTTTTATATTGAAAGTTATGACTAAATGTGACACCATTAGGCAAGAAAAGAAAAATAGGGAGTTACACCACTTTTACAATGAACGACACAAATATTAGTCGAAACCATTAGTGTCACAAACAAATTTATAAAATTTGGACCGATTATTATTTATTTTATGTATTTATTTTCAATAATGAATTAATTCTGTGTTCACTTACCATTGTCCTTTTTTTAATGTTCGGCAATAGGCATCCCTTTTTTTTTCTTTTTTTTAACGTTGGATACCAGGCAATGTATACACAGCGGGGTTATGCCGGATTCCTACCGGCTAAAACCCAACGACTGTATCTATCGCGGCCGCTGATGGGCGGGGTCGTGGGGACGTTGTTACACGACTTCAAAATGTCAAAATGTTACCTGTGCCTGTCAAAATCATTTTGATGATTTTGAAAATAATTTTAGTAGTTGAGATTAACTGTATAACGAAACAAACAAACAAACTCTTCAGCTCTATATGTATATTGGTATAGATTCACGAGTAAACTAATAAGTTTATAATATAATATAATAATAATATAGTTTATAACTAATATTGCACAATAGTGCAATAGTGTAGCAAAAGTGGCTTGCGATTATTTTCTAGCAAGTAGTATTAGCATCTAGTATTTTTGTTATTTTTTTTTGCCTATACACAGAAATTAATACAATTAAATCATATATATCTTTTATTTTAAATCTTTTACGTAAGGTAGGACAGGATAACTGTCCCATTGTTGGTAGTTAGGCGATTTTTTAACTCACCGAAATATAACAGAAAGACTGCGAATCTCCTACTTAAATGTTTTGTTTATTTACTAAACCTGACTTAGTTACTATCAATTAATTTACCATTTACCGTCAACCGTCATGGCCCTATTTCTCGAAAGTATTAGTTTAGTAGTATATTAGTTATTAGCGAAAAATTTACGAGTTCTAATATTTTCTGTTTCTCAAAAATAATGCTCTCTGGTAACTAATACTGATAAAAAATAATAGTCTGACTTGGCTGAATGAACCTACTACCACCTTCTTACCACCTTTAAAAATACTTACCAATTAAAAAAAGCGGGGACAGTTCCCGCCACTTTTATATTCGTTTTCTTTTGAAGTTTTTACATTGTTGGTAAAAATGGATTGTATGTTTAATTTAGTTATTTTATATTTTAAAATGGATCTAAAGTAAATGGTTCTAAAAAACATAAATTCTGTTTGGGAGCTTTTCGGACGTTTCAACAAAACAAGTGGAAAAAATGGGAATAAATCACAAATCTGTGTCGTTATCTAGGTGTGGTTTCTGCTGCTAAGGATTACGAATACGTTAGGGATGCCTCTCTCGCTGCCGGCCGTCGTGAATTCGATGGTTGGCAGCAAAGATTTAAATCGAAAGCTGCGGCGTTATCTCCTCGCGCCATATTAAAAACACACCGAAAATTCTTAACAATGGGTTGGGCGCAGGCGCTCAACCCAACTACAGTTGCACCCCAGCTACAGTGAGTGATGGTCGCTTGTTGAGAGCGTCGCTATCGTCACAGTCACGTTTTAAATAAGGAATGTGTTGTCTGTGCTTAAAAGTGTGTTTAGACAAAGGTATATGTATTTTATACTGTTGTCTTTAGTATAATGTATGTTGTATTTTGTAACACACTTTCGCTAGTAATGCCGCATCTCTCGATTTAAATCTTTGGTTGGCAGTGACCTTGCGTGGCAGGCGATGCTCACGTTCTGTGAGCACGTTATGTCACGCAAGGAAGCGGCGGAAGAGGATCCCTTCTCCCAGCCAATCCGCCGGAGAAGGCTCGGGCGCAGGCGGGTGGCCTATATCCGCCGCCTTCCACCCTAACCGGGACCGGGGCGGTGGTCTTGGGGGAGACTGCCGCCCGTCGTAAGGTCCCTCGAGTAGGCCGGCGTACCTCCACTTTTGAATCATCAAAATCATTTCACCCAGTCGAAAGTTCTGAGGTAACAAACATAAAAAAACAGTCGAATTGAGAACCTCCTCCTTTTTTGGAAGTCGGTTGAAAAATAACAGTTAATTATTTTATATTAGTGTTCTTCGAAACAGAATCTAAAAAGCAAAGATTTAAATCGAGAGATGCGGCATTACTAGCGAAAGTGTGTTACAAAATACAACATACATAATACTAAAGACAAAAGTATAAAATACATATACCTTTGTCTAAACACACTTTTAAACACAGACAACACATTCCTTACTTCAAACGTGACTGTGACGATAGCGACGCTCTCAACAAGCGACCGTCACTCACTGTAGCTGGCGTGCAACTGTAGTTGGGTTGAGCGCCTGCGCCCAATCCATTGTTAAGAATTCTCGGTGTGTTTTTAGTATGGCGCGAGGAGATTACGCCGCATCTTTCGATTTAAATCTTTGCTAAAAAGTAACAATTTATTGTCAACATTATTTGGTAGGCAGTAAGTCATATATGGAGGTCAAATAAGATTTTTGTTATTTTTGCAATTTACGAAATTGAGATAAAACCTCGCCTTAGTCACCTTAGTGCCCCAAGATAAACTCTTCACAAGTTTATTTCGTGAATCGTAATCATACGGAATACCTAGTTACTTTTTTTTTACATTTTTTGTATTTTTTTTATTGAAGGTTCTAGACTTTTATACACGAGAGATTATAAATAAATCTGATGAAGTTTTTGTAGGTTGACATAATTATATAAAAATATAATATAAAATTTTTATCGCTGTGACGACGGTGTTACGCCAATTTTTTTGGAGTTTCCTCCTTATTATATAATAAAAATAAAAACCCGTGGTATGAAAATTTATGGGAGTAAAATGATAATTATCACACGGTAATTTTTTTTTAATTTTTTTATTTAATTCTAGGGAAAACAGGTATAAAAGTTAATAAAAGGTTAATAAATGTTATAGGAAAACATAATAAAAGTTTGAGTAAATAGCTTAAGCGCCTCTTTCACAAACGTCAAGTAGGCCAAACTGTCATTTAAAGTCACCGGTAACCGGGGATAATGGAGCTGATATACATTTGTTTGTACGGTAAACGTCCCAAACATTAAATAGAAAATAATAATAAAAAATCGGCTATCGAATGATGCAGTAAACCGAGTGCATAATTCAATAAAAGAGAAAAATATTTTTAAAAGTAACTAATCAACACATTACTTGTAGTTTGTGAAAGAGCCTAAACCTAATAAAATAATTCCACTTATAGATTGCAAACTAGTCTGTTATTAGACTATAATAAGAGTGTTAAAGTATTAGGCCATTGAAGAATTTATCGGCTATATGGAACAGGTAGTATGAGGGATATTTAAATATAAATGCGTTACATTATTCTATTTTCGAAATTTGAAAATATTACTGAAGTTTCAGAATATTGCGCCATCTCTGAAACTAGAATATCTTACTTACGTAATAATACATCCTTGGAAAAAGTAATCATGTATCATAATTCGAACAGATGGCGCTGATATTTATTTATTTATTAAATGCCTCTTTCACCAACTACAAGTAAAGTGTTGATTAGTTACTTTTCAAGTAGGTAACGCTAATTGGCGAGTAAATGTTACGAGTATCTAGTATCAATTTCATTGAAATTACCCTTGAGTAATGCTACTCGAAGATGGTGAAACTCGTACTCTTTCTTACCGGTGATTTTAAATGGCGGGTAGCCTACTTGACACTATACTCAGAGGCCCTAATTATTTAAATTAAATTTATTTAATTTATTTTTTTATAATCGTTCGTAACGACGCACGACTGGAGCTGACACATTTTTTTTTTTATTAGTTTTTGACTCGTTTCTTCAGGGTGATCCGGAAATTGCTCGTATTCTTCTCGGGAGACGAAATTATGGAAAAATTTTCAGATTGTCCAGATTTTTGGTATTGAAAGACTGTAAAAAAATAACTAGTAACAATTTAAACATAAATTTTGTACCAATAAAGTAATTTTTTTGAACGGATGCAATGGTTCATTTAGTAAATTAAAATTTCAAGTATCTAATATATTCAAGATTGTCACATTTTTGGGTTTTTTCGGTTTTTTGCGTTGATGAAGCTAATATGTCCATATGAATGATCAAAAACCTTAAGATAGACGATTTAAGACATTTTTAGAAAATAAAAAGTTGCAAAAGGTGTTATGTACAGTTAATTTTAAAAAGCAAAGAGTGCAGAAAAGTTTACTTTTGTTAATGGAAGAGGGAGCTATGTTCACTTTTTTTTAAATTAAATAATAGAAGTTTTTAATTGCTATCATACCATTAATATTTTAGGTTATTTTCACAACTTTGCATCATAATTTAGTACAAAAACCAGTTCCGTGGCGACTTATCTCGAAAATTAAAAGTAAAACTAACCTCGATTTATTAAAAATTTTAATTATTCGACATACCACCTTCATCCACTCACGTCTTCAATTAATTTACGTCATTGTACCTATAACTAAGTGTGCGACTGACTGCGAGTGACAAGAAATCAACAGAACAGCAACTTACAAACATTCATTTGAGTTACTTTAAATACAAAACGAGAAGTTTCATAATATTTCAACGACCAAATATTTGTTTGAGTGTCAACGTTACGTCCTGCATTTTTTTTTTATATTTGACAAATTATTTATTTGTACTGTGCGGCGTTTTATCTTAAATGAAGTGCTTCTAATAGAAAACCCACTTTGGAAAATACTATAATGAGCAGAGTACAGTCAGCATCAGATATATCTGATCTGTCTAGGCACTCAAATAGAACTACACACTTTAAGGATCAATTATATCTACACAACAAATTACTCTAATTAATGTGAACATCCAACGCGTCGAAAATATCTGAACAGTCGAATTGTCATTCATTTCTATACATTCATATTTTCATAATTAGGTAAACAAAGTTGTCAGACGTATCTAAATAAATGTAATTGAGAAGTCATGAGCGAAAGATTTTTCAAATTTCGAATGGCCCTCGTGCTTTGTATTAGGACGTGTGTTGATGATCAATAGTATGTACCTAAATTTATATCCTTACTAATTTATTATAAATGTGAATGTGAGTTTGTTTGTTTATTACGCAAAAACTACTGAACTGATGAATGAATCATGAAATTTTATATACACGTTGTCTGGGACACCAGGACGTTTCATCGTTCAACGCCGACGAAGTCGCGGCCACCAGCTAGTATAGTAGTGGTTAGTATATATATTTATAGTGGTTGGTATAAATATAGTATATACATTTTTTTTTTCAAGGTCCAGATCAGAGCCAATTTTGAAAAGCTTATTTCAAAAAGTTGACTCTGCCGGGAATCGAACCCGGGTCTCTAGGAAACAGCGTTAAGAACGACCTAAGTACAAAGAATCATCAAAGTCAATTCATAATAATATAGTATGGTGCAATTAGCTCAAAAAACGACCAAACCCTAACATTCAAAATAAAAGTATCATTCTAGCTCCAAATTGTTATATTTCGAAAACTATGCGGTTTAGCGCAAAAATGTCAGCTGGTTAGTAATAATTTTTATGACCTTATTATTATGATTTATTGGGAGTGGTTTTTTGGGATGGATGGGTATACTAACCAGCTGATTTTTTGTCTGCAGCTTAGTAAACATTTGTATAATAAAATGGCCGTATAGTCCTACAAATTGAGTGGTACGTTTTCCCAGTCCTACGCTTGGAAGTTTTTTACGGCTGCTAACTCCTTTAGCTACCACTATCGAGAAGAATTTTCGCACAGGAAAAAGTTGTTCGTCTCGGCAAACTGAAGCTACTCACGAAGATTCAGCCTGTTTGTAATCAGAAAAAAATTCCTTTGAGGGATCTTGGACTAATTCCAAAGAAACAATACAATATGCATTTACTTAAATCAAATGAACAAAATACAAAATAAAATAAGTCACGTTAAAACTAACAGTTAAATTGTCAAATTCATACCGCTCAAGTTATTAGAACAGTATCTCACCATCAGTCGTTAAGTTATTTTTTATTCGATCGTTTTATAATTCCCCTTATTTTTTCTTCGTTTTATATACGAACAATGAGGTCGCCAGATAATGATAAGTTAGTATATAATTGAAAATACATCGAGAAGGATCGGGACGCGCGCGGCGTGAGTTCTTGTGCCCGAAATTTTGTTTCATCCTTATACATCTCTACCTATATTATATTATACTAGTCGGTGTCCGCGACTTCGTCCGCGTTGAACGATACAAGGTGTCCTTTCTGGTGTCCCAGACAACGTGTATGCAAAATTTCCTGGTGATCAATTCAGTAGTTTTTGCGTGAAAGCGTTGTTACGTTACAAACAAACACATTCACATTTATAATATTAAGTAATAAGGATTATATGGGAAGCCAGAGCCCATTGCCCATCCCTCCCTTATCCTAAATCCTTCTACGGTCAGCAGCGCATTTGCAACATCTATGGCGACGGTAGCCACCTACAATCAAGTGGTCTAGGTAAGTATTTTTGCTTATATCTTGGACTCTTGGCTGTCAGCATAGCCTGATAGCCAAGCGTCCAAACCCCTTCCAAGAGGGAACTGCACTACTGCAAAACTACTGCACTGATTTTCATGCTGTTTTCACCAATGCATATAGTGATTCTCGAGGAAGGTTTTAGTATATACTTTACAAAGTTACGCGGGCGAAGTCGCGGACAGCAGCTAGTGGTCACATAAGTTATTAAATTATTGTTTTTATCTTATCATATATAACATTTGGATAACCTCCGATGCGCCCTTGCCATACTTGAGGCGGCCGAAAACGTGTTATCGTTGGGAAGAGTGAGCTAGCTCACTGAGTGAGTAATGTTGCGTGAACAGTTTTCAGAAGAACAGGGCGCATCTGTGATGTAAATCTTTGGATTTTGGTCAAAATAGTGCTTTCAGTCAGCTTAGAACACTCAGGCGCAACAAATTTGCACGTGATATTGTTGTTGCTCATATTTGCTTCTGATTCCACATTATATAATCTCATAGATTGCCCTTGTGCAGTCTAAAATAGAAAAAATGTTTTTTTTTTATTTCGATAAAGGCGTTTGAGGAACGTTTTTTTTAACCGACTTCCAAAAAAGGAGGAGGTTCTCAATTCGACTGTATTTTTTTTACGTTTATTACCTCAAAACTTTCGACTGGATGAAACTATTTTGATGATTTTCTTTATTTGAAAGCTGGTGCTTCCCGTGTGATCCCATTTCAATTTGGTCCAGTTCTGACAATGGCATCCATGAGAAGACGGTTTGAAGTCTTTTTTTTGTTAATTGGAGTTATTTTTCTTTCTACTTAATTGTAATTTGCATGCCACTTTTATTGTGGTTACAATTTGATACAAATATTGACTATTATTCATACCATGGGTTTTGAAACCCATTATTTTTTTGGGTCGAAGTTACTTTGTTACAAATTAGGGCCATATATTGGCAAAAGTACCATAAGATATATATATATCAAGATATACCATAAGATAGTTTGACATCAATCTATACTAATAATAAATCTGTAAGGGTTGGTCATGTAGTAAGTTACTTTGTTTTCATCGTTTTTTTTTTATAGTATAGGCTCTCTCTACATGATACTGAAACTAAATTGACCATTTTTAGAATTTTTTTCTGTATGTATGTATGATCCTCCATTTTTCATAAAACTTGGTACATAAAAATTTAGACGTACAGGACACAGCATAGGCTACTTTTTACTTTTTCAACGCGGACGAAGTCGCAGGCACCAGCTAGTAAGGTAATAAAAGGTAACTAATGAAGAAATGAAAACTCTTTTCAGTCTTAAAGTAATATAGTTTATTCCTTTTATCTTATAATATAAATCAACATAGAATTTTTATTTACAAAGGGTAAAAAAGCAATTTATTATTGCACTTCTCAACGATTTAAAAATATGCACTTTAATTAATAGTTTCATTTAAATTTTATTTAGTATTTAAAATATTCAGATCGGTATTAATTTAAATTTAAAATGGAATGTGTAACTTTTTAATATATTAAAATTTACTAAAAATCTCTTCAATAGGTAACTATTTGGTATCAAGGAATTAACTTAAAAAAATCCAATTAGGCCATTTAAAATTTATGAAACTTATTAAAATGCACGAAAAACATAATTACTTAAAAAAATGTTAAGTCTGTTTGTTTATGCTTCAAAAACTCGACAATAGATAGACCGATTTTAATTCGGTTTTCACATATTGAAAGAGAGATAAACGGCGGAGATATTTATATATAAAAATTACATACAACTTTGAAAATGAACGCTGTTTGTTAGAAAATAATCAAGACAATTATGTTTCCATATAAGGGAGTAATTCAGCTCAATTCGGCTTTTGTACATAAAAACTGTTTTTTTTATGGACAATAGCCGAATTAATGACGTAAATATTTCGACAACTTTCGACAAAATATCTCAATAGTCTTTTCTACATCTATAGAGAGGATATTGAGATGAACTTAAGTAATATTAAGTAATTAATATAAACAATAACAAAATTAATCTCTATAATTCGAAATGGAGAACCTAGATTGGAAATGGTTAAAAAAACCATTGAGCACCTATGTATATTTTACTTTGGATTTTTTTTTTTCAAAATCTATTTAAAAAAAAGGTAAAAAATTACTTAAAAATATCTATCTGTGTAGCACTCATTTGTAAAACAAGATTAAAAAGAGTTCATATAACGTATTAAAAATATATAAAAAAAAATCATAATTGCTTTTGTAAGTGCTTCTTTTACTTAAAATTAAAATAAAATTAAAATGATTTAAACATACGAATGCAGAGATCTTCATGAATTTTAACATTTATAATAAAATGAAAATATTATATACAAATGTAAAAAAAAAATCTACAACAATTAGACAATATAGTAAAGAGAATTAGCAAAAAATAAAGTAATTATATATACTTAATTAAGCATAGAATTTTTAAAAATATAATGTATTTAATATTTTTCCTCCGTGTGAGTTCTTATTTAATATTTATAAATAAATTCTCTTGAGACGAAGCTCGATTTGAGTGGGATTTGAGTTTATTTTTTTCTTTAGACGCAAAAAAATATTGAAAGGAAAACTTGTTTAGGTGCGTTTTCGCTTAGGAGTGAACGTAAGTGAACCGTCACGCTTTGTTCGGTGACGCTCCGTTCGACATCAAGCTTGGATTAGTTTTCACTTGTATTGTGTGTTCATAATCACACACACACACACATTTTTCTTTTGAAAGCTACACCGTTCATGTGATATTTACATGTGACGTGACATTATTATTAAAAGGAGAGCTTGTTTAGGCCATCGCTGATATTTTCGTCTAGACGTTCGCCCAACATTGAAGTGAGTCCGGACAACTCTGTCGAGTTCAATTGAGGCATCGTATCTCCTTCGAGTAGTAGTCGCGAGAAAGATCCCGTATCGCCTGACGCCACGGAAACGCCCGTCAGATCTGCCTGCTGGACTGGGTTGGGCGAAATGTGGCCCAAACTGGGCGAAACGTGGCCCATGCCAGCCACAATACCTCCCTGCGGCATGCCCGCGTGCGGCGACATCCCTCCTTGGCCCATTGCCGTGTGCGGAGACATTCCCCCTTGGGCCATGCCTGTGTGCGGGGACATTCCACCTTGGGCCATGCCTGTGTGCGGGGACATTCCACCTTGGGCCATGGCGTGCGGAGACAACGCTCCCTGACCCATGCCGGCGTGCGGGGACATAGCTTGAGCGATGGGCATGACGTGCATGGGTGAGACCGCTTGCAAGTTAGGATTGACTTGCATGTTGGGCGACAATTGCATATTAGGCGAAACCGACTGAATGTTGGGCGAGATGGGCGCCATCGGCATTTGTCCGTAATTGGGATTGGTCCACGCCATTTCTGCAGCGAACGGGTTCAAGTGACTCGGTCCGGGCACGCTCAGATTCGCTTGCATCTGTTCCGGGGGCATTTGCCATTGCTGAAAAATCAAAAATTTAAACATTACTTTTAAATGGCCGAGACAATAAAACCATCACAGTACCGAAAATATTTACACAAAATCTTGAACCTATAAGAATAGTAGTCCAATTCACGATGTCCATGCGGATGTCTACTGTGGGACATAGTCCACACTCATTAATTTCCATAACTTTATTATTTTGGAATAATTGTGTTTGTTGAAGTGTAAAACTTGTTTAGACGCGTTGGGCACTTTTAGTATGAGTAGAAAAAACAGTGAAGTGACGCTCTGTGAGCGACACCCTCAGTAACGTTTAATTGTAGTATGAAATAAGCGCCATCTGCCGGAATTAAGAATAATAAGAATAAGAATAAGAATAAGAAATTTTTATTTCAGAAAAACAACTTAACAGTTATACATTTCTGTCCCCCACACTAGGCTGTGCCTGTCCTATGGGGGAAGTTAACAATAAATATTAATTAACAATTAAATAAGATTATAAGTAAATTATATACTATATACATTAATTACAAATAAAAATTAAAACAATTATTATATGTACAAAATAAACAAACAAACAAACAAATGGTAGCATCATTTGGAAATAATTAAATATGATAATGTAAATTAAAATTTGTGAGAACGAATTTTATGTATGTATGAAATTTGTGTGAATGAATGAGTTTGTGGTGTGTGTATTTGTTTGTATGTGAATGAGCGACATCTAAAATTTGAAAATATTGTAAAATTAACCTCATTTAATAATTTTTACAAATTTTTCTACTTCATCAAATGACCATCTCATCAATGTCATTGAGACTTTTTCTTTTACTTCTCGAACCGTGCTATTTTTAAATTTACAAACGTTAACTAGTTTATTATAGATGAAAGGGAAAAGGAAATTACCGAACTTATTTGCAAAAGCAGTGTTGACAGATACGTTAGGCACTTTAAATTAGTACGTACCTGGTACTGGTGCTGGTCCTGCATGGGGTCGTGGTCGTAGGCCAGATGAGGGAACACCTGCGGAGGACTGCTCATCTGATGCGGAGGAGTTTTGTCTGAAAACAAACCACTCTCATTACTAGCTGATAAAACCTTTGTACAATAAAACATTTTTGTTTATTGTTTGTAAACCGATTGAAATGTAACAAACACTAAATGTTACAGGAATATTGCTACAATACATTAGTGAAAACCGTATTCAAGTCGGTTAAGCCTAAGGAGGCTTTCGGAGGCAACGCACAAACAGACAAAATTCGAAAAACTACTTTTTTTGACATCAGTAACATAAGTATGTGTACAGCTTGTACAAATTCTTAAAAAAAATAACAGATAAGTATGAGAAAACTGACCTCTTGGTTCCGCCTTGATGGGTTTAACTTCCGGTTGGTATCCTGGAAAATAAAAAAAAATCCATATATATATACGAGAACAAACATAAAATCATTGTAAATAAATAAAGCACATAAAAAGTGTGGTTAAAAATTAAAAAAAAAAAAACATTAAAAATAGTTTCTACTAGTAAATATTTACTACAGGTGTACACTTTTTAATAATTTCGTGCTTAAAATAGAACTAGAAAAAAAAATAACTTGTATATATTGATTTACAAACAAATACACATAAATGTTAAAAACAACTATGTATTTAGATAATAAATAAAAACATGCAGCTAATTACGTGTTGAGGGTGATTTTTTTTTTTTCAACAAAAAAAATAAATACAGATCGCACTAGTAGTAATTTGAAAAAGTAATTAAAAAAATAATAATTTAAAATCATGCATTCGAGAAAAATGTCACCATCTAATGAAACGCTAATATGAACATGTGTGAAAAAGAAAAAGGTACAAAGAAAAGCTAGAAACCAAAAAAAAAAATTAAAAAAATATTACACACGCATGCCACGATAATAATTTCCGTACCTCGTTTTCGTTCATGTAAAGGGCGAGCGTTAATTTTTTCAAAAATTAAAAAAAAGAAAATCTTTTTATTAGCATTATTAATATTGTAGTTTATCGCATTCAAGCTTTTCACATATTTCTATTTTCATATAAAAGTGTAAAAAATATTAAATTCAATTGCAAAAACAAATATATAAAGTTTTATTACAATAATCCGTTAACTTTTAAAAGTAAATGCAAGCGTAAAAAGAAAAAATGTCGCATGTACAGGTTGTTTGTTTTTTGCAATTGAATTTTTATATTTTTATTTTTAATATATAATAAATATTTTGTAAATCCATCAAAAATATTCTACTTACACATTTTTATGGATATGTTTCGTAAACAATAATGTTTTTAAGTACAATGCAACAGACAAAATTAATATAACAAATTTATAAAATAACATACATTGTTTCACAATGTGTATACACAGTTAATTCATTAAATAACAAGTGACAGAATTTAGAAACGAAAAAAATATTCAAAAAAAAAAAACATTTTTACAAATTTTCCTACATTTATGTATAAAACGTTCACAAACATTTCGAAGGCGCGATTTTTACTAAATTTCAAAAAAGCTCCATTTATAAATGCTTCATTTAAATAACGATATATAGTCATAATTTCACGAACTCTGTTCCAACAACGACACACATATCCACATTAGCACTAGTGATAACGTCGGCCTAACTCGTTAACATGCTAAGTACATTTTTGCATAGTTTATAGGAGGAAGAAAAAACTGAATATTATATCATTTCGTGTTTCAGCAATCAAAATTCTGAAAAATCCATTAGTTCCCTATAATCTTTGATATTTTTAAAGTATTAACAGTAGAATTCTTGTTACATATCTCAAAAAAAATTATGGAAAACAATAACGTAGTGAAATTGCCCAAAATGGACTTAGCAGGTTAACGAATTAGGCCGACGATAACTTATGTCACGTACTTCACACGTTCTTATTTTTTTTTGTACTCGTTAACAGTTAAACTGGACAGTAACTACACTATCGTAAAAATAGTGACTTCCAAGTTTTTATTTTAAATAAAATATTATCATAATTTCTAATACATTTGCGCTAATGAAAGTATTATCTTTCCAATACACTTTTTATTGGTATTAATTTATTGCTAAAAATGCTAGGTTTTCGTTGGAATAATTTCCACAATAATTTTATTAATGAAACATGGCTCAGACCAAAAAAAAATATATAAAATGTTGCTACTAATAATAAATCAATAAATTATTTTCATTTTAACCAAGTACAACACACATAAAACAGATAAATATTTTTTTGTTAATTGTATTTATTTAATAAAAAAAAAAAATACCTTCACCTCATACGTTATACCTCTGAATATAAATATTAAATATAAATGAATAAATTGGTCTACAATTTGTGTTAGTATTATACAATAATTCCTTCACCATGAATTAATATGATATTAATTAAAAATAAATAAATAAAATAACAAGATTAAATTTCTTGTAAAAATATGTCCACAAAAGTTTGTGGTCGCCCTACAAAATTCCAAATGGCGAATGAAAGTAGTTGCAAACGTTTGCTAATTCATATTTAAATTTAAACTAAGACATCTCTAAATATTGCAAACATAATACTTTATTTTCTAAATGTAACAAAAGTGAAATTAATATTTCTTTTTATTTATATAATGTTTGTGATTTCCAAATTGCTTTATAAATTCCATTTTTTATATTAGCTTCTAAGTAAATCTATTTTTTGGTTTAAGTATAAAATAAACTATCTTAACTACCTTTATAAACTAACTTAAGAGGCGACCACACTTTTTGAGTATTATTTAAATATGGGCTGCAAATAATTTTGAACTCGCATACAAATAAATGTTGAATCTATGAAAAAAATAATGACAATAAACTTACTTTCTTGCTCGTAAGATTGCAAGAACGAATTCATCGTTTTCCTTCGTTTACTCTTTAAGTAACTCGTATCTAGAACATAACAATATTAGATAAATAAAAAATTCACACACAACTCAAAACTTAAATCATCTCTCGGTTCACGGATTTGATTGCATCAACTATACGGAATACCAAAATATGGTCATAATCTTGCATTTCATA
This sequence comes from Synanthedon formicaeformis, assembly GCA_945859745.1. Lineage (NCBI taxonomy): Eukaryota > Metazoa > Arthropoda > Insecta > Lepidoptera > Sesiidae > Synanthedon > Synanthedon formicaeformis. The sequence continues at coordinate 606,616 of OX243960.1, read as the reverse complement.
AGAGGGCATGACTTTGTTATGACATTTTAGGCAATTATATCTTAGGTAGCAAGATAAGTAGTCTTAAAAGTCCGAAAAAAAAAACAGCTACGATTAATTATCGATTTCCTACGAGTGAGAATATAAATGCCGCAATCATGAAATGCAAGGACAACTTTAATATTCGCTAAAAAAATTGTTTACAATTTTATAAAAATTTGGCATCGAAGCACAACTACCAAGGTTTTTAAGGAAAAGAGTGCTCGATAGGACACGATTTGGGAAGGGTACGTGGAGAGACGGATATTAGTTTTTTGTCTTCCCTTTCTCGGACATTGGACGCGACAATTTCATCGGACAATATTTCTTTTTAGTTATTGAATTTACTGCCATCGACGGGCGCATAGTAGCAGCTGGTTTCGTCGAACTCTGAGGCGGTCGCGTGCGGAGCTACCGCCATGTATAGCGCGTAATGTTCCGCATCGGTCAGTTCCAGGTCGTCTTGGAGCTTGCGGAACGCGGAGGCGTCTAACGCCAACACGCTTTCTGCGACGAGGATAGTTCCGCCGTCGGTCGGCGGAAGTGGACCTACGCTGGCTCCGCGTCGCAAAGAAGTCTGCGATGCGGAGCGACCCACCTCGTCCGCATCCCCGTGCAGGGAAATATGCGTCACGCTGTCCGCATAGCTCAATCCCGCTCCCGACGCGTTATCCTTCAGGGACGCGTGCGAGACCGACGACTTGAACTTTGACGGACGGACGCCCGACACGCTACTCACGGATCGCCCCACCGGCTTCGACTTCTTCTCTTTCCTGCCCTCAGATTTAACACTGGGCGCCGGCGACTTGTCTCGCCTGCGGAACAATCGCGACAAAAACGAGCGTTTTTTAGGCGCCGGCGGTAAAGCGGGTTCGCTGCGAGCGGCGCAAAGTTCCGAGCGCGGTTCCGGCGTGCGAGTTATTGGCAACTGACGGCCCGGCTTCAAGAAACTATCGACGGAGGTCTGACTGGTCTTGAAGCCTTCGACGGACGGAGCTTTCCGCACGCGTTTCGGCGGCAGAGGCGGTGCTTCTTCGTCGTCGCGTTTCAAGGGGGAAAATTCTATAATGGGTCCGCGATAAGTTTGCACTTGCACGTCCTCGTAAGCCGCGGTGTCCGGTTCCGCAATGCGTATGGGGTTTTTAAACGCGAGCTGAAGGCTCGTATACGTGCCGGCGTCGTTGAAATCCTCCCCGTCCGCATCGAGGTCGCGGTTGCGGTCGTCGGACGCGTTTTCCAACCGCGTGCGGTTCTCCGTGTATATCTCATCGAGTTCCGCGACTTGATCTAGTAAGTCGTCCAAGGTGCGTTCGTTGGAATCTTCGAGCACTTGGACGTCTTCCAGTGCTACGTCTACCGCGTCTACGACGTCTACGACGTCTACGACATCTACGACGTCGACTGACGGAGACGGGGAGTGGACGGGGATGGGAGAGGAGTCGCAGTGGTCGGTCGGTTTGTCCGTGTTGTTGTTGGTGTCTCGCAGCAGCAGAGTGAGCGCCGCGAGATCGGGCAGCGGTTTCCTGGCGGTACCTGCTAACAGCTCGGGCAGGTACTCGAAGTCGACTGGGGGGCTGCAGGCGCCGTCGGTGGTGCGTCGCAGTTGGATGTGCACTCGCGCGTGACGGTCGGTGTCGGGGCTGCGGTAGGGCGGAGTGGTGACCGCGATGGCGACCTGCTTGTGCACCAGGATTATGTGCGCGCTGGCCTCCCACACGCGCCGGTCGCCATCCATCTCGTAGAACACGACGGCCGTCTCCTCGCGGATCACCTGAAAATTGTTTAAAAAAATTGTTAACCGAGCAATTACCGCGAGAGTATATCTCTCTATTCGAAACGAATAATAATATTACCTTCTCACAGAGCAAAATGAGCTCCGTGCCGCCCTTTGCGGTGCCGGAGCAACTGCTCATCCTCATGATGAGCAGATCGCTCATGGCCTTCTTGTCGTAGATGATGTCGGAGACGACGGGCGCGAGGCCGTGTCGGAACGACTGCGATCGCTCGTCGAACAGGAACACTTGGAAGCAAAGTCGCACCGCGTTCAGGTCGATGCTTTGCGGTTGGTTTTTGTGGTCGAAGCCGGCTGAAACGCCCAAATTCAATACATTTTACACATTTCGAATAAAGTTGAAATCCGAACCACCCCCCTTTAGACGATTTATTTTATTTAGAAACAGTCATAATTATATAAAATAACATTTATATTTCAAGATAATATATAATTTCTTAATTTATTCAGACTTCACTAAGTCAACATAAGAATAAAATCCAAAATTAATGAAACAGTTATTTTAACGCGGAGAGAAATGGATTATGAAGATTCTTGGTTTTGGATGTTTATTGAACTTATTAGTGCGTCGCTGTCACGACTACCGTCTATCTTAAACTTACGCATGTATGATTATTATGGAGGACAGAAAGAGACTACAATTGACCTTGAAATCTAGAGCAGGATGCGTATTTTCGCAATAAAATTGCTTATATGCTAATGATGTTTCTTTTGCTTTCTCTTCTCTTTAGTAAACTTCATTGATTTTAAGACTAGATTAACAGAAAGTTCAGTGTTAGTAATGGTTATGAGAGAAAATGGTCTTGATCATTGTGACGCAGCAACGCCGACTCTGGCCCCGCACAGAAATAGCCTAACTGTCCAATATATGCCGGCTCGTATTTTAAACCTTGCTACGTATCACGTCACGTATATAACGGCATAAGCACACATGTGATTTATACAATTTTTTATCATGATTTTACTGTTCATAAATTTGAACAAAAACATGGTTAGATGAAACTGTTAAAAAGTCAAGTTTTTCAAGAAGGTTTATCTACCGGTCCAAATGCTCCTAAAGTAAAAGTTAGATTTTTAAATTTGTTCAAAAAACATTATACCTACACTATATTAAAATCATGTCATTATGGATAACGCTTCCTAATATTCAGTCAAAATTGACAAAATACCAACATTCCGTTGGAATAAATAATACTGGTTGAGTATTATTTACTCTATGTTATGGGTTATTTTATTAAAGAAATTACTACAAAGTATTGCCATTATACCATTCCAAATTTAACCCAACGTTGCTCTTGTTATAGGTGACGGTAGCCACTTACCATCATGTGGACCGTCAGCCTGTCTGTCAACCTTGACATACATTCTATTTTCAGCTCAAATAAAAAGTGCGTTCCTCATAAAAAAATATATAATCATATCTCTTGGTATGAAGATATAAGTTTTCTAAACTCGTATAACTTTTTAGATTATAATTATTAGAATGCGCTAATGTGTTACAGGCCTAACGCGAAACGAGTCGAACAGTAAAATAGATCGTAAAATCAACAATGCGGTTGTCGGTCTGTCTGTTTTCTGTCCCGATGAGTTATTGAAAGGTATACGTTTTGCTCGTAAAAAAATAGAATTAGTAAATTCTCGACACATTTTTTTTACATCAATGACTGTAATAAAGTTTTTTTATTTATTTATTATTCTAATAAAATAAAAAAATCTAGCAGGATATGTGCCCAATAAGTGATTTCCTATGCCTATATTGGTTTTAATGGGTTTATGTGACTCAGTCATCGAAATAATATATCTTTGCGAGCAGACTCAGTCTTTTTATATACAGTCATATATAGTACACGCTAGCTACACGCTTCCGGCTTCGCCTGGGTTCAAAATAAAAACTGTCCTATCTTTTAAGTTGGACCAAATTACACATAGTTACGAAGTTTTATCAAAATCGGGTCAGTAGTTTAGGAGTGCATTGGCCTCAAAGATTTATATATTATTATAGAGAGGTGTATACAAAAACAGGTAGACAAAACAAAACAGTACTTTTTCTTATTTGTTTGTGAAACAATATTTTAAACCTTTTTTCCCCCACTATCAAAAAAAATTATAGTCTAATTTTGACCAGTCCAATCATTCTGTGTGGGTAAGACTAAAGCGGTTTACACACTATTCAATTTGAAGGAAACCAATTTAGGAACCTAAGTAGTGAACTAGTTGATCACACTACACTAAATTGATTTCTAAATCGAAGATATAGACTTGAAAATATATAATAGAATTTAAAATCTAAATTGGATCCATTTCTTAAATTGGTTTGCTTCAAATTGAATAGTCTGATAGCGGTTTTATGAAAGCTTAAAGGCATAACAACATCATAACAATATAACATTGTGTACCACATTTTAATAATAACTATTGTATTTCCCATTCGGCGAAACTGAGTCGCTAACTAAAGCGCGTTGGGCGAATAACTCGAACAAGTATCTTGTGACGTCATCTCGTCTCACTCAGAAACTACGCAATGACGTCAACGACCGTACGAAAGCAGACCAAAATAATTTTATGTATAACAGCACGCGTTGGGTAAATGAACTGCCGATTCATAAATTTTTTTTTTTCTGATAAATCATTCAAAGTTCTACACTTTTGAAGCTCCGTCATACATGTGCCAGTTGATTTTTATTTATATGGACAAATAGGGTAGTTATGATAAAATATGATCATACTAATTTTACTTATAACAATAATTTACTTACCGGAAGCAGTAAGCATATCAAATAAGTGTAATAAATGTGTAAATATACATAGTATGCTGTGTGACAAATTACACTGTCATTTGCGTATTTAACGCGATGAATAGGCTCATGAAATAGGCCGAAGTTATTTATTTTACATATTACGAAATAATTGTTAGTTTTTTCGTTTGGCAACACACTGTAATTGGTACCTGGCAATGTTAAAATACACTACATTTTTTTTCCAAATTATTAGTGCTATAGATCAGACTGAATTTCACAGCGAGCCCATTATCCTATACCCTTCACGGTGACCCATTTAATCGGTGAGAAAATTGACTTACTTTTGAAGGGGTCCACATTCTGATCTTGGCGCAGCTTGAGCGCTTCGGCGATGTCCCGACGCCGGACACATTGGATGCCCAAATTGTTGAAGGTGACTTTGTTGTCCGCTCCGTCCACGTACACGGTGCACAGACCCTTCTTGCATTGTTCCCGACCCACCAAGTTGTGGGGGTGAGGCCTATGCGGAAAAATCATGTGATAGAAAGAATTGCCTTCAATAAAAACCTCGCCAGCGAATGATGAAATACTAGATTTGGTCTGTCTTGTTGTATAAATCGATTGGAGGTGTTTGAAATGTGGATACACGGAAGAATGCTTCGTGTCTCGTGCACTGACTGGGTCTTCAATGTGGAACTATGCGGAGAGCGCATACTAACTGGCTCATAGGTTCGTAAAGTTGCAAATTGGGAATGAAGTACCATATTATGCTCCATCTCACCATGAGGAGCAAGATTGAGGGACGAAGAGGGGTGGGCAGAATACAAACAGCATGGCTGCGAATCGTCCGTCATTGACAGGACAGTGGTTATCGCAAACATGATACGGCACTTGGAGAAGAATAGTTGCAATGAAAAACCATGAGATTTTAGTTGATTACTGTGGTTCAATTATGATGAGACATAGGAGCTATTGAATTTGCGGTGGTTATGGTTGCACAGTGAGGAACGTCCTCACAATACATGTCGTATCCGCAAGAAGTCAAAAAGTACCGCCTGCTCTATCTGTCCCTTGATCCAGCCATCTATCGAGAGCCTATTTTTCGATATGACTTAGGGAGAAGTCACTTTGTAGGCCAAGTTTAGGAACTTAATTAGCTTTTCCTAATGTCATGCGAGACTATTATTATTATTAAAACGCCTCAATTGATTTAGTATTACCGCTATAATTACAAAAAATCAGGAAAAGCAGACATAACACGAGTGATCTAGCGCTAATCACCAGGTGGAGCGGTGAGACAAAAAAAATAATTAGCATATTTCCCATGTTTTATCCTCCTCGCGATATGGTTATCATAATTATTTAATACTTCGAGTTTCCTCATAGAGATCGTGATTCATACGCGTGCGGGGGCACAAGTTTTTGCAAAAGTGGATATAGGAAAAAGGTTCGGTTAAGGCTTTCCTTCAAAACAACTCGTAGACGTCACGGTTTGGTGTTTATTTTTAACTTTTCGTGTGTCTCTAAGCGTAATAGTACAGACAATAGAAGAGCCGTTACTCTTGTCCATAATGCACTAAATTACTACTCTTATTTTTTTAAATAGGTTCAGTATCACGTACTGACCCTAAATGCACAAAATCCTTACAAATTAGGCGGGCGGAAATGCCGCCATTTTGACACCGTGCACTTGAGGCCAAAAATGGTAATTACCTTTATTGTAGATAAATAAATTTCCTATCTTTTTTGTCCAAATTTTTTTCTCACTTACCGCTTACGACTATTCGACTATTACGATTTGCTTATGGCTATTCAACAAATCATAATTGTCGAATAAATCGTAAACGGTAAGTGATAGAAGAAAAGTTATTGGACAAAAAAGATAGGACATTTATTTATCTACAATAAAGGTTATTGACATTTTTGGCCTCAAGTATACGGTTACGGAGATATAGGTCGAAACGGTTTTTGTCAAAATGGTGGCACTTCCGCCCGCCTATTTTGTAAGGATTTTGTGCATTTAGGGTCAGTACGTGATATTGAATCTATTTAAAAATATATATAAGAGTAGTAATTTAGTGCAGAAGAAAATTCTCTATTGTCTGTAGATAACTTAACCTTCTACTATCTTGCAAACTTCATAGTGTGGCAAATCATTTATATTATTACGGATATTAGCAATATTTCTGTATATTTAGGTAAATGTAACATTTAACTATAGCATAATTATATTATGACGACTTTATTACAATTGACTGCTTAATTTAAAACAACATTTGCGAACCTCATGGCATTAAAGGTATGAATGGGAATGACGGTTACCTGTATGGCTTATCTTTGGTAACACAGGAGACGACCACAACTGCTTTGCCGGTCCAGCCGACGATTTCGATTGTTGGATACGTCTTCTTCTCGGGAGTACTGTTCACGCCGGGAATCGAACCCGCCGATCTACCCTCGCACTCATAACGAAACCTGGGAAAAGACCACTTCGCCTCAGATTCTCAGAACACATACATTTTTGTCAAACAATAGAGGCTTCTGGGAATTTCAACACAGCAATATACATGTACCGAGTTTTTAGAAATATTGTCAATCTATAACATAACAATACGTCAATGTCTAATACAAAAAATATATCTTCCATAACATGGTAAAGCTGAAGAGTTTGTTTGTTTATTTGTTCGAACTCGCTAAACTTTTGAATTACAAGTCGCATTAAAAAAAATCTTATTCCATTTGGTAGACCAATTTTTAATTTTTAAGGTTATAGGCTGTTTTATCCACGACCGTAAATCAGATCATATTTTTCATAGATCATAGAAGTCTGAAGTGTTCGATGAAATTAGACACGTAGCTTCAACCGAAATTAGCGGACGAAGCTGTGCGGTATCTAGTTCCAGGTTTGAAGATAAAGATATGACTTAGTACGCGTATGAAGTCGCGAGCTAAAGCTAGTTATAATAATATAATACATTCACACATTCCACACAGCACCATCTAGTTCCACAGTAAGCAACTAAAATGCTTGTATTATGGATACCAGACAGTTGATTATAATACATAGATTACTCTTTTTTTGTTGTAAATACATTCATATTATAAATACAAAACATCCATGACTCAGGTACAAAGGTAAAATGTTAACACAAACATTTGCCCCGAGCGGGATTCGAACCCGGGACCGTTTGGTTAACAGCTAGGGTTACTAGCCACTTGACCAAACGTGTCGTCAAAGTTAGTGTAGTTGTACATCGAAATACTACAATGGAATTTGCATCACAAATGCCAAAGCGGCACATAAAAAGAACGCCTTTGACAGAATCATGGCGGACTCTTGCCTTCACGCGTCAATGGTAAAAGGTAGTAACGATCAACTTCTACTATTTCATTTTAAACTCTAATGGGTTGACGTAAAGTCACATTTTCTTTAAATTACGTACTTATTATTATGTTTGTTTTAAATGACAGTTCATGCACTACGCATATGTCACTTTTAAATGTTCCATAAAATTCGTAGTGTTTTGTATGGCACGCGGGTTCCATGTTGTAGTAGTTTGATGTAGTTGTAACATAAATTATGATAATATGTGAGTATGGCCTCAGTGTAGGAGGGTTACCGACCCGGTCTGATCACACGCACGCTGCGTGCAAGGTGAAAGTAATATGCAACTGCATCGAGGACAACCACTTTTACTCCATTGACAACCAATTATAATCGTAAAACGATTATAAAAACAAAGCCAATAGATCTGCAGGAGATTTTCTTACTATACTTCATCTATGACCGGGACAATCATGTAATTATTTACCTTGGACTAATACAACAGCTATAAATTGTCTTAGGGCCGGCACAAATTGGAGGACGGCACGGTCAAGTATTTTAATTTAATCATAGAATTTTGCACCTTAAGCCCTTTCAATATTGTTCAAAATTCCTTGACCCCTGGGCAACAATCGGAGTGATGCGGCATTCCGCAGTAAAATAACACAATGTAATTTGAATTATATTAACCGCTCTTAAGTTTCAAAATTCTATGCCGTTTTTTAGCGATTCCGTCTTTTTGCGAATCTGTCCTTATGCGAACAAACCTATATTCATTCTATAGCAAAATAGCATTTTAAAGCCGAGTAAGCTCAACCGATTATCAAAATGCACACTTAAATCCTTAAAATTTTATGCTACGAAAAATCATCACGTGTACATCGATAAATAGAAACAGAATTCTCAAAATTCAAAAAATTGTATTTACTTACTTAGTTTGAATTAATATTAATATAAAAACGTAAAAATAAAAATATATAAAATATTATACTTGTCCATTCTTGACAGTAACGCCCCCGCCTTTTTTGGGTTACTTAAGATCAATAATAAATAATTTGTTATTGTTGTAAACATCGATCGCAAACAATATGCAAATTAAGACATTGTGGTCAAGCAAAAAAAAAAACCGAATAGCGCCAAATTTTTCCGCATTTTACTGAATTTAAAAATATAGGGAGTGTGAACATTTTGTTAAAAGTATCAGACTTTTACATGAGCCGTTGAAAGCATGTAACGGAAATGATTTTTTTTTCAACTAAAATTCGAATTTTGCTTTCCTATTTGGTATTTAAAGTTGGTATTCGACACCATTTAGTGGGTAACCATAATTAACACCATCTTTAATGTCGGCCATCAGGCGATAAATCACTTTAAATAGATGCTTTAATAGATTTTCGAACGAAATTGGACTATCGCCAAATGAAATGCAGATAGATGAATTTACTCCACATTTAAGCCACTCTCTTGTATAATATGTATTAATACATGTATTATATTTAAAAAGAAGTATGTAAAGCACTCATTAAAAAATTATAAGTATTAAATTTTTCAGTACTTGTATGAAAAATACTCCAAGATACATGTTTAGTCCATCAGAACATTTGAAAAAAGTGAGAGGTACTTAGTCATAACACTATATTTAGGTATTCTAGGCACCTACAATTAGTTCAGGATGGAGGACCGTTTAGTATTTTTGGGATAGGGCTACTAACTTTTGCCCGCGACTCCATCCATGTATCTTAATAGACAAACATCTAAATATTCATCCTCACAAACTTTCGCATTTACTCGTAAGTATTTATGTTATTATAGGATTAGTTTTTTAACATATTTTGTGGCTTTTTTAAGCGGACCTTTGAATTTGAATCATATCTTTAATCTTTAAGAGAAAATCATAACAAATTGATAGCCATTTGATGGTGAGGAAGTATGAGAATATTTTCAACTACCTCTAGGTGTAAGATAGTCAGTCCAGTTTAACAGACGCAATCATAGCACGCAACATGCCTATATACGTTGTATTATTTCATACTAATTAATATCGCAATCAAACAGTTGTGTTGTCAGTTATCATCTAGAAACAACGCCAACGGAACACCAGCCAAACCTTTCTAATTAATATGTTAATTTAATTCATTATCATTCTAATAGATGCATCTATTTATAAATGTTAAATGGGCCAATGAACGAGGCAGTTTTTATGGAATATGTAGTGCGTGGTCAGCAAACAAATCCAGGCTAACTAACGTATACCACTCCAATAAAAAAAACATGAAAAAATTCTGTTACTATTTTATAATATATATGTATTTAGTAAAATATTGTTTGGCTAAAAAAAAAGACGCGAACTCTATTAAAACTTTATAAAAAAAATATATAAATTTAAATTTTTGCTGAAAACAGAACCGCAAACTATTCAGAGCCCATAATTGCCAATAGTGATTAATTAAGAAAAACTTGTGATGTCTATTATTTACTAATAACACTGAGATAAAAATGTTTATTCTGGTTTGAACCACGGCATGATGATAGCAAATTTGTAAGGTTTTATGCCCTTTTTCTCCCGAAGCGTGGAATAAACGTGATTATTATAATATAAAAAAATGACCACTAGACAGCTACACACTCAGCCAATTAAATAATTGCTCCTAAGGTGTAGGTCAGCATAACTCCGTGTCTAGTTTATGGTCACTTTTAATAGCATAACAAACCATTAAAAACTGTTTAACGTTTGCATCGAACAAATTACTTTGGAGCTTTGCGTTTTATAACATTTTAACGAATAATAAAATCATTAACAAACAAAATCTTCACTTCAAAGCTTAAGGTGTACCTAGACGATCATGCGGCATGACATGCGTTCACGTGACTTATAATGCTGCATGTCATGCCGCATGATGGTCTAGGGACCGCTATACGATCATGTGTGTATGTCAGTCATAGCTTGCAGGATGAAAAATAAAAGGAATTGAGACGTGAGTGAATGAAGGTTATATGTCGCATTTTTGGGTTTTTTCGTTTTTTTGCGTTGATGAAGGTAATATGTCTAAGTATATAAATTATTACAGATCTTAAGATCGTCGATTTAAGACATATTTTGGAAAATAGAAAGTTGAAAATGGTTTTAGTTATGTACAGTTAATTTTAAAAAGCAAAAAGTGCAGAAAAGTTTACTTTTGTTAATGAAAGAAGGAGTTCAAGTTCACTTTTTATTTTAAAATATTTTTAAAAAAGTGTTTTATTGCTATCATACCACAAATCGGTTCCGTGGCGACTTATCTAAAAATTAAAAGTAAAACTTTAACCTCGATTTACTCAAAATTGGAAGTAGGCGACTTATCACCTTCATGCACTCAAGTCTTCAATTGTCAATCAACTGCCACCACGTAGTTGCATGTCATTCACATCAATAAATACAATTAAACGGTCATGCATGCATGACAGCACGTAACGCTTGTCATTCTGCATGATCGTCTAGGGACACCTTTAGATTTTGGCTAAATCGTACAACATACGCAACATGCAAACGCGACTTTAAAACACATAAGTATTCTGGAGACGTCCACTTAAGTGACGTAAAGTATTCTTTTCACTAATAAAGCGTTACAACGACCCGCGATCTGTATCTGCACGTAAAATCACATTTGCATGGCAACAGGAGCCATGTTGAGTGAATTTAAACTGTATTTACAATGCAATAACGGTTTTATTGATAGAGCAACATATGATTTTAGATCGCAATAATATACAACAAGATGTTAGATGCGACAGTCTTCTGAGAAAATATATAAAAGCTACCTGCGCGAACACATCGACATAATATCACAGATAATATGTCGATGTGTTATAATATAAGTTACAAGTTTACCTATATTTACGAAACAGCTCTAAAAAGATAAAAGCCTATATATAAATTCATTCACAGAACAAATAGAATAAATATAAAAAATATTTTTGTGGGCATTCAAAGTGACCTTGTGTAGCGATTTAAAGGTGCAGACAGAGTTAATTTAATAATTATATTCATTAAAAGAAAACTCAAGTGTCTACCTACTGCTTGTAATTGATTTTTATGATAAACTAAATAAACTTTGCCTTCAAATTCGTACGATTTAGCCTTTAGCCCTCTAATGCGTTAATTTTTATTTTACTTTTATTTTTAGATGGATCTCTCAAAAACAATATTTTTTTTCTGTGTCTTTTCTTTACCTCCTGACAACGTGTTACTTGTATGCAAAATTCCATGATGAGTATCCAAAATTCCTCGTTTGAGTAGTTAAGGCGCGAAAACGCAACAAACAAACAAACAAACTCACTTTCGCATTTATCTTATTAATTAGGATTAGAACAGTAGAGACATTACTGAAATACTCCAAATATTTATATTTGAAGGTGACAGCATTGATACAATTTTCGGTATTACGTACGAGTGCAAGTCAGATAAAACATGAATGCAGTACAGAAAACAAGTACGAGTATGTTGTGATGGTCTAGTCGCACATCGGACTATATCTTAAGTGGACAATCGTCAAAACTGAAAGTATATGATATTTTATGATGGCCATAATGAAAAATATGACGACGAGGAAGGCTCACCTGAGAGCTTTGCTCGCCGGCTGCTCTACAATGTTGACGCGTCGCTCGTGGCGATGCATCGCGTCCATAGACCTCTCCGGGTCCGTGCTCGATATGGCCTCAACTGTCAACCACACACATATAATTATGTATACTAGGATACTATTCTCACATTACACAGTACCCTGTCACATTTAATTAATTTATTACAATATGGGCCTATTTCACCATCTTTCAAGTAGGCTAACCGTCATTTAAAGTCACCAGTCACCAGGGATAATGGAGCTGATATACTCGTACCTTTGTTTGTACGGTAAAAGTCCCAAACATTCGCCTATCGAAGGATGCACTAAACCGAGTGCATAATTTAATAAAAAATAAATTTATTTTTAAAATTAACTAATCAACACTACTTGTAGTTGGTGAAAGAGGCCCTTAATAACATAATTTTAAATTTTAATTTTGTTTTATTTAAAATTATAAAATATAAATTTAACAAGGTTCGTCTTTGCGCAATAAATCTGATACGTTTTTACTATGACACCAAAAGAATGATTGCATACTTCAAAAAGAAATCGTGGCTGAAGAACAGATGTGAGTGGACGAGTGGACAGGAAGAGCTAATCAATTTGAGCTGTTCCGAAGGACAAAAGACAAAGAGGACTGATCGCCAACCTTCGGCAATGCACTTGCCACAGTTGTGGAGTTGCTCGTGTTATAGGCGACGGTAGCCACCTACTATCAAGTGGTAGGGGAGCCCAAGAGGGGATTTTTGGATTTACTCGAGCGCGTCAGATATTGCCAATGTGTCTCCGATAACGGATATATATTAATCTGACGGTTTGGTTGGTGGGGTTGGCGGGGGTGGGGGTAAAATTTTAAATACAACTCGAGCGCGTCAGATTTTCATACAGACGGTTCAGCCTAAATTCCTGATCGTGCTGATTCTTAATCTGACGATTATATGGAGGATTTTTTAAAATACAGCGCCTACAAAATTTTGAACGCCTGTAGACGCTCACCCCACCGCTGAAATGAAAAACTTCATATAACCTTTTTCTCTTCTTACCATCCAATCTTCAAAGTCCAATACGACGCTTGAGTCCCCACGACGCTCGAGTGACTACACATTTAGCATCGTGGGCTCCCTAACCAAAGTGGATCATTATAGCCTGTCGGACGATATTAACATGGAAAAAATATCTGGAAATAACAACGCCGTGAAATAACAGCGCTTTGTGTTTCGGTGAGTGAAAGAAAAGAGATGCCATTTCTCCACCTTTCTTAACCCTACTAAGATCATCGCTGCTTATATTATTGACACCATTAACTGGTCCGTCAGTCTGTATGTGACTTTAATATTTTATAAAAAGAAAATGTGTTAAAATAAAATACTTACGGACATCACTAATATTTACTTCGGTGTTGTCATTCTCTTCATTGGGAATGCCATCTGAAAGAAGTACAATAAAAATAGTCATATTTTTTTTTGTAACATAGCATCAATAAGGTAATGTACCCAACGTTACTGTGCAAGTATTTATGTGGCCAAACAATTAACATTTTGCTGCGAACCGAATGAGAAACGACACCGAGTCCAAAGTAATTATTTATATCTCGTATGTATGCCTCATCGAGTATTTCTCCTATCTCTGAGACGACCTTTATACAGGTGTCCCGTCATTAATGGATAACCTTGCACGTACTTGTACCCATACAAACTTCATTTATTTATTTTTTATTTGCACGGAATTTTGACTAATACAGTTTTTAAATAAATCAAAGTTTTATCATAGCTTTGCATACCACAGTCGTAAACTGTCTATTATTTCATTTTTTTTTTCTCTGTAACTATTCTACAATAGTAGATCTGATGATACCACACATATCAAGATATTTTAAATTTAATGTAAACATTTTTTTAAAAGAATTGAAGACGTGAGTGGATGAAGGTGGTATGTCGCATTTTTGGATTTTTTTCGTTTTTTTGCGTTAATGAAGTTAATATCGCCATATAAATGATTACAGACCTTAATATCGTCGATTTAAGACATTTTTGGAAAATAAAAAGTTGAAAAAGGTGTTATGTACAGTTAATTTTAAAAAGCAGAGTGCAGAAAAGTTTACTTTTGTTAATTGAAGAGGGAGCTATGTTCACTTTTTTTTTTAATTAAATAATAGAAGTGTTTACTTGCTATTATACTATTAATATTTTAGGTTGTTTACACAACTTTGCATCATAATTTAGTACAAAAATCAGTTCCGTGGCGACTTATCTCAAAAATTAAAAGTAAAATTTTAACCTCGATTTAGTTATTCAAAATTGGAATTATGCGACATATCACCTTCATCCACTCACGTCTTCAATTATAAATGCATTTATTCTGCTAAGGATCGCTATGTCATAATTACGTTTGACAAAGTGAAGGCCGTATACAGAAAGAAAGCTGGTAACCGGCGCCGAACTACCACTTCTACCAGCGTTTATCGGCGCTGGTCTATTCTGGTAATAGTTAAGCCGTATACAGAAATAAAGCTGGCAGCCTACCAGCGCTTATAGGAACCTGTCTAAGTGTCCAACTGTCCACGCAGGTAACCGTCGCAGGCATTTATATGAACAAGCGCCGGTCAGCGCTGACCATTTCGTTGAAACGTTGTCCTTCATCCAAGAACCTATCATATTCTCAATATCTTGATTGGCACGTTCAACAGAGCCCTGACTTTGAATGTGCCTGGGTTTTTCCGTGTACAATTTTGAGTTCTGGCCAAAGACTAGGCCGTACTAGTTTATCCTGGAATGTGCGTATTTATATCAGGATCAACTAGTTTGGCCTAGCCTAAACTAGTTTGTCCTGAAATCGGGTTTGGCCGGTAACATATGTAATAAATTAACTCAAAAACTACTGAGCCGATTTTTAAAATTCTGAAAGCTATATTATCAGCAAGTAACATCTAAGGCTGTATATTAGCTAGTTTCAAATAATTTGTCACTTTGGGCAGCCGGTATGCGGACAGTGACAACCCTACATACAGATCAGCATAAGATAACAGCATGAGTGCTACACACATTTGCTCACTGCCTTTTTTTCAGAGATATAAACACGATATCTCTGAAAACAAAGTAAATTACTCCATGACCGACCCTTACAGATTTATTATTAGTATTGATTGATAAGCGCGGCGTATCAACGTAAGATCCAGACTGCTTTTGACAGATCCTATGGAAATTTCATCATCACCTGAGCCGTAAGACGTCCACTGCTAAGGGGAAAGAAAATCCACGTAAAAGATAGAAAAAGTTCAGATCAAAATTTTCCTAATGTTCGTCTTGATTGGGATCGAATCCGCGACCTATAACAAAGCAGGCAGAGCTTCTACCACTGAGCCAGTCGGTCGTCAATACACAAGAGTTATTATATTTTGAATGGCTAAATCTATTATTATCAAATACAAGCTTATAAAACATAGCCTATATGTTACTCGTTGATAATATAGCTTGCCAACAGTGAAAGATATTTCAAATCTCTCCAGTAGTTCCGAAACCTATTCAATTCAAACAAACAATCAAATCTTTCCCCTTTATAATATAAGTATAGACGTAGAACAGTAGATTAATAAAAACACAGCAATGCTCAAGTCAATGCATGAAACTATTGTGGAAATGAATTATTATGAAATTTGTAAACTAAAACTACTACAGACTACCGAATATAGTGGCACTACATCAAACTACGATCAAACTTTTACGCGTGCCAAGCTAAATAATCGAACATGCTCAAATCTACGCATTAAGAAAAAATATATAATTAATTTCATATTCAATAATCATGCAAATGTGTTGACTGTTTTGAAACGTATAATTATGGTACAACGAACATTCATAAATTATTTTTTTTATTTAAATAATTATTCATCTTCCTTATCTGTACATACCTCGCTAAAAATATTGCGATGGTTTAGAACTCTTCATTGCGAAATACTTTTTAAGTAGATAATATTTTAAGTTGAGGACAATAAACATGTTATAATATGTTTTAATAGCTTCAGGTTAAAATTTATTATTATAGTTAATATATTATTATTATTATTAAATAAATGTACAGGAGCTTATTAAGTAATGACTAATAAATGATCGTTTAGTGCAAATGAAAATTACATCATTTCAAATTGTAGTTATTTTAAGAATTTCACTTAATCTATTCGTAATAATATTTTAAAAAAACTAATTAGAGTTTTTAATATCATTTCTTTAAAATAAAATAAAATATCGTAAATAAAAAAACAATACAATATGTATGTATGTTTTATTATTTTAAATTTTTTTTTGAAATACCTGCCTTTATTGGCCAATTTCCTAGTCGGTTTATTCCGTTTTTCATTTTTTATCAAAACCACAGAATAGTCCTGGATCCAGAACTTGGGTAACGCGAGCACTTCACCAACAATACCCTCGAGCATCATGATAGACGACATCACACACAGGAAACTTTCAATAGACTGAGTCAAATCAAAATATGACACACACTCTTGGCTTGGCTTTAGAACGCGATTAAATTCTTTATTTATTACAATATAAAAAATATTATTACCATATTTATTATTATACCGTAAATAAAATTTAAAGTAAGCTATCCAATGGCTGGATGTAAAGTTGGTAATGTCACACTTGAAACTGACTACAATAATATAAATAAGCTCCGCGCTTTAACTAAGAATTCGGCACATGTCCGACAGGTCTGAACGGCTGTAGTAGTTTTAGTATAATATGAACAACACACAAGATGTCACCGGCTCAGCTAGATGCCATTTTGGTCGCAATGCCGCACCGCCACGCCAGATATGTACCGAAGCCTAAAGAGTAGCAAAATTTTAAGGAAACATTGCTCATACGACGTAGATGTCCTGCGTAACAATGAAATGGGTTTTTCCGAAACCCTGATGACGGTTAACGGTAAATGGGAAATTAATTGATAGTAATAAGTCACGTCTAGTAAATAAACAAAACACATAAGTAGGAGCTTCGCAGTCTTGAACCGGCCAGTCAATTTAGCGGCATCAACAACCCCTTTTACAGAAGAACTGTGAAATAACAATAACATATTGTGTTATGTTTCAGTATCAAGGTTGACGACTAAAATCACCTACCAATAAAGCGCTTACACACGGTCCTAAATTCGCTGGCAATATCGGGGCAGTGGTGGAGAGCCCCCTAGATCGCCTATAATTATGTTTACGATTTGCCTACACATAAGGCGATCAAGGGAGCGATCTAGGTGGCGCCCCACTACCGATATTGGCACCGATTTTAGGGCCGCTTTTAGCCTGCCCGTCAAACTTTACGTAAAAGATTGGTAAAAGATAAAGATTTCAGAATCAAATGGTGCTCTGCATTTATTTAGTTAAAGCTTTGTTGGTTAAAAGCCACTTAAAATAAAAAATAAATGATTTTATTGTATTGATTTGTATAACTATAGATAGACAAAAACAAAATACTTGTTGCTAGAAAATAATCGCAAGCCCCCTTTTCGACACTAGTCTTCAAGTAGGTAAATTATGTAAAATGAAATTCTAATAAGTTTACTCATGAATTTAATGTAAAAATGAATTATGTATGTACATATATGCAAAAAATCTACGAAATAAATCACGTCTTAGCACTCAACCCCGATCATCGAGAATTTTTGTACACACGTTTTCAGGGATATAGTACCTACTGTACCTTTCATTTAAAAAAAAAATTGTTCGCAAGGGGACTAAAATTTAACAGCTGACAAAAATATATTATTATCATCAATACTAATAATTAATCTGTAAGTGTATGTATATATGCATGCATGTTCCTCCATAACTCTTAAACGAATATGTAAATATTTCGTCATAGTGTTAAAATATAATATTAATATGAATTAATACATTTTTAAAATCGGCCCAGTAGCTTTTGAGTTTATTCGGTACAAACATACAAATCTTCTCTCTTTTTAATATTGTAATAGTAGTTAGTTATAGATGTATTTTAATAAAATAAACTATTATCATAAGATGCATCGCAAGCCGATAATGCTGTCAACTGAAGTGCTAAAGATCAGACATTGCCTTATATGGAAAAGTTAAGGAAAACCTATGCTTATGTTTCATTATATAATACTAGACTGACCGAGCTTCATTCGTTCGTAAGGTTTAAATTTTTTTACATTTAAGAAAGAAAGTCTATGAAACTTTATTGAAAAAAATTCAAGGGTACTTGAATTGATAATTAATAATTGAAAATATTATAAAACGAGCAAGCGGTATTACTTTTGTAACCGTTCCATTAAAAAAACTACCTAAAACGAATTTTCTCGAAGCTAATACCCTGATAGATCGATTTCTAGACCTAAAAAACCTTTAACCATAGATTTTCGTCAAAATTGTTAAAGCCGTTTGCGAGATCGTCGTGGCATACAAGAATTCCTCGTTTAGTATTATAAGATATATAGATATTATACTATATAATGTAGATTAGTTATGTAATTCATGTGCTATCCATTTAAGAAGATATTACAACTCAAATCCTGCAAATAACTACTCGTAGCTAAAATTTATCTAGGTATACTAGTTACTACTATAAACTGAAGAGGTTGTTTGTTTGTTTGGTTGAACGCGCTAATCTCAGGAACTACTGGTTCGAATTGATTTTTTTTTTGTATTGGATAGTCCATTTATCGAGGAAGGCTTTAGAGAACGTGGACGAAGTCGCGGGCAACAACTAGTATCTATATACAAATACATACTCTACATTTTTTTTAAAGTATGTATGGATTTTTTTAAAGTAACTGTATGGATAATAAAAAAAATGGGTCAAGGCTGTTTGACTGTCTCTTGACTTGACAGACTCTTAGGAAAACATGTGACAAATTCACCATGAATGTGATCATATAAATGTAACATATACTTTACCTTTTTTTTTTTACAAGAGGAATCCGTCATGGATACCCACCGGCCTGGGGACAGACCGGTGGGTTATGTCGGACTCCTGCCCCGAGATGGTATTGGGGAAGACCTACCGACTAAACCTCTTGGCGTCCTCCACGTCCGCTATAAGGCGAAGTTGCGAGGTCGGGCGAACACTCTTCCGCAACTCCGTCGCGGGATCCGTAATCGGACACTGGCTCATCGGGACGGCGCACCCGAATTGCCAAAGTGCGCCGTGCCTCTCAGGATGAAGCGGGAGGTAGAGTCCCCGTCTACCGCCCTAGTCCTGTCAGGGATCGAGGTGGCGAGCGTACGCCAGCCGCCTGCGTCCAGTTCTTCGGCGACGGAGGGGATGCGACAGGACGTCGTCCTCTCGATCTCTCTCCGCCGCCTCCTTCTGCGAAATGAAATTTTCGCAGAAGGATTGAAGGATGAGTCGCTCGCCAAGCGTCTCTGCTGCCAACCATAGCTTTTACTAGAGAGAAGTCCAGTCCAATGGTCGCAGCGAGCTCAGTTCGCTGCGCCGACCATCTAGGGCACTCCGCAAGTGTGCTGTGCGCTGTCCTCGGCGCATGCACACGAATGACACTCTGGAGTTGGCTCCCGACGAGCCACCCGGTGGAGATAGCTCCCGAAACAGCCGTGTCCAGAGAGCACCTGCACCAGGCGGAACATGAGAGCCCCGTGTCTCCTTTGGAGCCATTCGTCCAAGACTGGACGAATAGCCTCTATGGTGCGATGGCCGGCACTTGGCTCGGCCAACCTCTCGCTCCATTTCAGGAGGAGGTTTTCGCGTGCACGCGAACGGATTCGCGAAACAACCTCTTGCGGAAGCTGAGCTCCCCGAGACCGTGCATCTGCCCAATGACTTCTATATAGGACAAGGCTAACGCGCCGGTGTCAAAATCGGAAATTGGCAGATACGAAAATGCCTATTTACCAGTGATATGTCCAACCAACCAATGAGAATACTTTACAATAACAGAATACGATAAGAAATAAAAATAAGTATTAAGATGGCAATGAAAACAAGTTATTTTTAGTAACTAGATGTGCAAATTAGAGGACCATTTTTTTGTCACTAGTAGTATGGTAAGGGCGCATCCTCTTGTTTAACATATTACTGCATCTGCCATGCCCAGATACACGGCCGCCTACACCTCGGCCTCGAGGTCCCATGGTGGCGTGCCCGCCATGACGCATGCAGCCTCGAAGGACAAACATATACTTTACCTATGTTTATTTCATCATTTTATCAAAAATAATTTAATACTTGAGCTATCAATTTTATACACGTTAATTGACTATATTATTAAGTTTTGTTTTAATGATATACTTGAATATTAATTATGTAACTTTACAACATATACAGCACAGTATTGAGCATTGATAACTAAAACATATAATACCATTATCATTAAATATAATTTGCACTTATGTGAATACAATTTGTTGCATTTGAAATTCAAGTAGATAATAATATAAAATATATATTATAGATTATGTAAATTATATACTAAAACCTTCCTCGAGAACCACTCTATCCATTAGTGAAAACAGCATGAAAATCAGTGCAGTAGATTTTGAGTTTATCGCGAACAGACAGACAGAAGATCTAATATTTATTTTTTATCAACATAAACTCTATCTAACTATATGTATTAAAATTTTAAATTCTGATATTAAAAAAATAATTTTAAAAATAATTTAAGTATTCTACAGTGTTGCCATTATTTTAATTAGTCATTTTAGTTAGGGCCTCTTTCACCATCTGTGAGTAAAGTGTCAAGTAGGCTAACCTCCATTTAAAGTCACCGGTAAGAGAGCGTACCATCTTCGAGTAGCATTACTCAAGGGTAATTTCAATGAAATTGAAACAAGATTCTCGTAACATTTACTCGTCAATTAGCGTTACTTGAAAAGTAACTAATCAACACTTTACTTGTAGTTGGTGAAAGAGGCCCTTAGTCTTATACTGTGTGCATGTCACCAAGTTAGTAGGGCTTCATATTCAGGATGGTAGTCTTTTCAGAGATGTTGATAATAATATTTGAGGTTCTTTTCAAAATTTGACTATTCCACTTTTTGTGTCTTTGCACAATTTGAAAAAATAGTTTTTTTAGAAATGCAACCCGAAATTTTGATGCATTATTGTATACGACAAGATTAGTCAATTTTTTGTACAGGATTCAAAAATTTAGTAATAATATATTTTGAATACATCTAAAATTCGAAATGGAGTAATCTAATTTTGACGCGGCTGATTGGAATAATCAAGTTTTGTTAACTATGTGCTCTAGAGGAAAAATCATGTAAAAATTAAGGCTGAAAAATGTAGGGATAAAACATGTTTGGTTGCAATTTAGACTAATTACTAAAATTAGACTTTTGGATTAATCATATTTTGTTCCAAAAATGTATATTTGAAACGGATAATGTCATTTGGAAGTATAATAACTAATATACTTTTCACGAAATCAGCCTTTTATTTTTAATTTTTTGATGTATGTAATTATCGAGTTATCGTCGAATTTAATTTTCGCAGTGTTTTAATTTCAATGTTACCAAACAAAAAAAAAACAGTTCTGTCAAGAGTGGAATTTGAAAATTGAGTCTAGTTTTGTAAAGAACCTCCTCATTTATTTTGTGACCACAGGTAACCAGATTAAGTTCAATTCAAAGTTTAATAGTAGTTATAGTGTAGGTATAAGCTGTATAGTCCTCTGGGATAATATACACTTACATGTATATGATCAAATGATCAGAG
The DNA here is from genome assembly GCA_945859745.1 of Synanthedon formicaeformis. NCBI lineage: Eukaryota > Metazoa > Arthropoda > Insecta > Lepidoptera > Sesiidae > Synanthedon > Synanthedon formicaeformis. Next base: position 584,450 of record OX243960.1, on the reverse strand, counting down.
TGCCTAGTGTGAGTTTTTTTCTATCAAAATTTAAACGCATCGAGCTGATCGAACTCTTTCACGTAAATTTGTTTGGGAATGAAGCAGCGCTACACGTAGCCACTAGGTGGCGCTGTTTCATTCCCATTGGTGATGTGCCGGATCGTTAAAAATGTAGATCCGCGGATACGGATATTTGGTGTCAAGATCCGCGGATACGGATCTTAACTTTCCTGTGTCGGTGCGCGTGACCTTGAAGCGATAGTTGACGCCCGCCACTTGACGCTTGCATTATAAAGGTGCCAAATGTTTGATTTTAAGGAATAAAAAATAATCTGAATGGAATTTAAAAGTTTTTCATTGCTACCTTCTACCTATTGTAGAATTTCAGCTATGAATTAAAAATTAATAACTAAAGGAAAAGATCCGTAAAAAGATCCGCCAAAAAGTAGCGGATACAGATCTTTCTTCTCCCTCGGATATCCGCGGATACGGATATCCGGCACATCACTAATTCACGTTTACGCGTTAGATCGAGTAAAATTCGCACTAGGCTCTCTTATCAACACCAATATTTACCATTAACTCAAAAACATATCAGATTTTAATATTAAATGTCAGAACTAATACTAATACAAATAATTTAAATCAAATTTTGTAATAGAAGTAAGTAATGTTTCTCATAACACTAATAAGTAATGAAATTGTTTATGAAAATGCTTAGTAAATAGATAGGATGATACATGATGATAGTTTAGAGATTCATTCACATCAATGACTTGCACAAACCTCATTCATACAATAATACAATGAATCATCATCCTATGCAGGCTAGCTTACTTTGTTGTGAGGAAAAAAGTTTGTCATTTTCATAATAGTTATGTCTGTTCTCAGTCTAATAAAATATATTACATAGGTATATCTTCTTGGAGCATTTCTACTACATAACGTAGATGTAGTATAGTCAAATAATATCAGTGGCTTACTAAGTAACTAAGTCACATTCAGATCACTCAAAGTTACAGTACACACAAAATCATAGGTTCAGAAATAACATTTTTTGACAAGACCATATTGTTATAATAGTAGTAGCAGGGCGCAATGTGTTCCGTTGAATAAAAGGACAACTAGTCTAGCAGCAGATGTGCTGTTTTGTTTTGGTGAGCCAGAGCCCATTCTCCTATTATAGTTAGCAGCACACTCGCAACCACTAAAAGTAACACTAAAAGTAACCTGGATAGTTAGTTACTCTTCGGTTGTTGCTTAATGAGACTGTATCTACCCTATACTTATATAGTTACTAGCTGTTGCCCGCGACTTCATCCGCGTTCAAAATATTATATAGCCTAAAGCCTTTCTCGATAAATGGACTAACAAAAAAAGAATTTTTCAATTCGAACCCTTAGCTCCTGAGATTAACGCATTCAACCAAAAAAACAAACTTCAGCTTTATAATATTAGTATAGATGTACATCTATCCTAATAGATGTACTTGACTATTAAAATCTTTTTTTTATGACAAATAGTTAACAAAATTTAAACACTGTGGAATGAAAAGTTTATTAGAAACAAGTGTCTTTAGATTATATATGTACCTATATTACTTCCTCCCATTTAGTGGTCCATGCTAGAAATTAAGGATTTAATAATATTGGAGGTAGTACACATGAAGATATTTCACTAACTTTTACGGGTTCGATTGATGTGAACCTTGAACTGTTGCTGGAATATCTTTTAGTTTGCACAATGGCATGTTTGGGCTCAATAGAAAGTCGGGGGTTAGTTTATAATTTTAGTTATAGCTTGTATAGCATCCGTTAAGAAAGGATTTTGGAAAATTTCAACTTCATTATTTAAAAATAAATAAATGAGGTAAGTTTTGTTTCTTTATTTTGCCCAAAAAAATGTCCCACTTTGATTTTTTTTCTATTAAGTGAAAATTGGTGATCCATTACTTTTTTCTATATTTTATTACAAAAATAGATTTTAGGTTTTTTGTCTTGAATAAACTAGCTTTGATGATAGTATCTAGGTATCTTTTAAACAAGTTATTTAAAAGAGTTTTTTTGTGGTAATTAGCCACATGAACCCCTTTATTGAACCCTTTATGAACCCCAATGAAACCCTTTATTGAATTCTATCAGTTTTGGGAGTTAACACCATAAGTAAGGTCTAAACCTCATTTCTATGTACCATAATAAATATGAAATAATATAATTTCCCAAACATCCATAAAATTTTACGCAGTCAAACAGAGATAATATGTAAATCTACACTACATGCAACTAGGAACACACGAAATATAATAGATAATAATACTAAACACCCACATCGAATATACATTTTAAATCGGCAAATAGATATAAGACAATGAAGAACTTGTGTTAATTAAAATTTAATTAAGTAACAAAAAATTGATAACTTCAGACACAATTTAAGGATAAAAAACTATTAAAAACTAAAACTTTTTTTTTAGTAAGACTATAGTATATAATCGATATTATTGAATGCTTTAAATATTGAGATATGTAAGCCAAAATAAAGAAACATTCTACACCTATTTCCATGGACCGTGTGGAGCTGTGTTTAAGATATTAATAGAACACACTCAAGCAGTGAGCTAAATATTACAACATATTGAGCAGCTAATACTTTACTAACTAGTGTTCAGATCAGCCTGTGTATAAATAAGGCCAAATAAAAAAAACTAGGTCTTGTGCAAGTGCTACGCGAGTCTACTGCCATTCATACCAACGAAAGCTTTTTTTTTAGAGCAAAAACATGCATTTCTTTCACACCGTTTACCTCCGCCTTGGTCCATCGCACTTTTTTAAGAAAGTTTCTCGTCTGCGATCACCTCACACCACAAGCAGCATGGACACGCACATCACAGACTACTATTCGACATAACACTGGCCGCTAAGAATAATGTAATGAGGTGATTAAGAGCACTCGAACCTCGAACCACTGATCTCAGTGACTCGAACACAATGCTTTATTATTTGAACACAAAACGACACTCGATCGCCAGTTCACAACGCCGTCGTAAACTAAAGACGTACCTCCATGGACATGATCCTATAATAACTGTCTCTTCGCTCGTCCAAGGAACTAGTTATCAAGGTCTCGTCTCAGCCGCAGCACGGTTCCAAGAATTACAACGCACAGGTTATATGTTGCGATATGACGCGCGGACTGACACTTATTTTTGCACTTAATTATCAATCACAAAAGCAGATAATTCAATGTGATCTTGTACACTAAAATACGACATTAATTTTAGAACAAATCGCAAAGTTGAAACCACACTTTTCTTTGGCGAGTGAACGTCAAATGTGATGATAAAATGTGCGTGTGTGCGTCAACACCCAACCGCACACGACGAACGACTGATCGCCATTGGCCATAATTGTCACATGGTCACGAAGTGACGTATGCGGACACGGCGCATGCGCGTTGTGAATTCAAAACTTTTTGTACGCGAATGAAAGAGAAGCAATTATCGGATTGTTGTCCGCTGTTGTGTAATTTGATTTCCCGCGTAAATTTTAATATAAGAATCTAATACTTTTTTTAACATAATAGATTGCATACATTCACAGAAACTAAGACGGCAGAATTTATAAGTTAAGAATAATATTGTTTGTATCAGCTTATTTTGAGAATATTTTTACTTTACTTTATTTCGCAGGGGCCCGGCTTCGCAGGGGTGCATTTTTTTCTGTAAATTATATACAAAAACTCCATGACTAAACCTTCCTCTTTTAACGCTCTTTTTATTAGTGAAAACCGCATAAAAAATATAATTCAAAACAAATAAAAGAAAAGCACATTTTGGGCATATTTTAATTTCGTAAATAGAACAGTGACTCAGAAGGCTTTATAAAGATCCTTAATATTTCGGAGCGTGTGACGTGGGTGGGTGAGTTTCAGGAATAATTCAGTGAATTTAGGAGGGTGACTCATGCTTTAGTTACTTACGCATGATCGCAAGCTATTTATTTACATTTAAAGCGATGCAGGATATATGATTATAGAGATTATAGAATTATAGAGATAATATTTATTCAGCATATATCTACTTAATTATATTTTAGGCCAACATTAATGCAAGTTAAGTTACAAAGCTGTTCTCAGCTACCAGCTCGGCAGTTAATACCAATTTGAGTCTTTATATCGATTTTTTAATTCATATTTTAATATTGGCGTTATTAATTAGTCTGTGCTATCTCCCAATACCTTCATATCAAATATATTATATTAGATCAATGCATTCCTAGGTTAAAAATTGTTTTAGAATTTTTTTTTATATAGGTCAATTGGGTGTAAGTTTTATATTTACTATGTTTCACTCGTATGTAAGATATTATATTAAATTCTAGACAGAGGAGCCTCTATGGAATTGAGGGCTTCAGCATAACAGTGAAACACTTATTTATTCATTAAATAGGTTTCAAGGAATCATTTTTAATGGTAGGTATTTAATTTTATGTTACTATATTTTTTTTTATAAAGTTGAAACCCCGAAAGAATTATTTATTACGATAGCACCTAAGATGTCTTTTAATCTTTAATATTAATGAGATGTCATCAGCGAACAATAGAATATCGTGTTTGTTCACAAAAAAGGTAAATCATTGATATAAATAAACTAAAACAAATACGGGCCGAGAGTCGAGCCTTGGGGCACGCCTATTTCAATTGCAGATAATAGAGATTTTTTATACATTAAAATTTTTTTGCACATAAATTACAAACTGTATTTTTCAAATAGTGAACCTATTAGAGAACCTGGCTCCGGAGATTACTCTTCACATATAAACAAACCAGCTACATCTCTCTTTATAATATAGTAGCTGCTGCCACCGACTTCGCCCGCGTAACTTTGTAAATTATATACTAAAACCTTCCTCGAGAACCACTCTATCCATTGGTGAAAACAGCATGAAAATTAGTGCACTATAGTTTTAAAGTTTATCGTGAACAGACAGACAGAGACGCGGCGGAGGACTTTGGTTTTTTATATGTAGTGATATAGATATTTTTAATTTGTTCTAACAACTGACGTCAAGTTATTTTTAAAACTTTTTTAACCCTCTTCAATTGCACAAGGGTGTTTATAAATAGTAGGTACTTACATCGCCCTTCATGTAACCCTTGTCACATTTTGTATTTTGACCAAATGTGTTACATACTTACTTGTTATAGTTTTTATACAATAATAATGTATATTTGAATTGTAATATTGTACCCAAATGTTAATAAACATTGTCTTTTTTGGAGTTATCTATCTATAATTTTATTTATATAACTAATATTACAATAATGTATAATTTTACATGACTTATTACAAGATAAAATCGCTTTTCGCCTTTGCCTGTATCTCTTCTAACTTCTTCTAAAGTACAACGAATTTGGATGTGGTTTTCACCAAGAAAGAATGATAAACAGGGAATATTTGTGTAAACATAGCAAAGCAGAAAAAATTACATCATTGCAAAACCAGTGGCCAGTCGCTAGTATAATTGAATAATAATCATTTATGAGCATCTAAACTTTCTGTAGAGCAGTACCTACTTACATTATGCCTGGTTTTTGATATTGTGATATGACTGTTCTGGGACTATTCGACTCTCCAAGGCAGCAACCTTCGGATGGAATTATTTCACATCCAGTTTAGAACCAATTATGATAAGATTTTTTAAGACTTATAACGATATACCTTTACACATTTGGATATTTTCCACTTGTTGAAATCATCGTTGAAGTGTATAGTATACATATTAATATTAAGAAGGTATATCTTGTATTAATAATCTGGTTAGCGAAAAATTTCATCAAAATTGCTCCAGCCATTTAGGCATACCAAAGACTCATAATGTAAATAAAGAAAAAAAAAGATAAATAGCTGTTATAGGTAACAGTTAATCTAACATTTATGCTAATAAAAAGTATTTTTGTGTAAAAAAAGAGGGTTGAAAAGGGTCTTTGACTTTGGTGTGTCATACGCACTGTTAGGGCGCGAACGGCGACGCAGCGACTGGGCGCCGACGCAAGACAGACTGTCGCCGCACGCGACTCACCCCCTGTCTGAAACACCCTTTACAATTTCAATTATTTCCTTACCACGATTATTATCTAACTACAGGTTAATGACATTCGGGCTATGTTTAAAAAGTTGTACCTGCTTCATACTAAAAAAAAGTTTTTTATTTTTATTTTGCAATTCATACTACATATTTAGATAAAAGCCATCTACTTTTGAAAACAATTTCAAATTATTTCGAATAGTTAGGGGAATGTGTCAAATTTATTACTCATTGTCAAAGAAGAAGTGAATTTTTGAAGCAGACATTTTTTAAAACATTTTGGAAATAGATAATTATATCAATACAATGCCGGAAAATACAGTAAAAATGCCATTAGATACTTCGCCTGTAACCAAGTTTGGTGCTGGCGACATTTCGGAGAGAGAGTTGTCGAGGGAGCGACATAAATTACAATTCACACCACCAGCGTAAGAATTTTCTGCATCATTTTCTCAACTAGTTGATGCCCGTAACTTCGTCCGCGTTGCGAATTAAAAAATATAACGCCTGACAAAATATGTCTAAATACTAAAAGAGCACATGTCACCCATTATTCTCAACGTATATTATCTAGACTACTATTATAAAGAGTAAAAATTTGTTTGTTTGTTTGCATTGAATAGGCTCTGAAACTACTGGACCTATTTAAAAAAATATTTCACTGTTGGGAAGCCATATTATCAACGAGTAACAAGGGCTATCAATCATCATCAATCAATCAATACTAATGATAAATGTAGGTGTATGTTGATGATAGTGTGTGTATGTTCATCCATAACTCTTAACGAATTTTCATGAAAGTTGGTAGATAAAAATTTAGACGTACAGGACACAGGATAGGCTACTTTTTTCTTTTTCAACGCGGACGAATTCGCAGGCACCAACTAGTACTTTATTAAACTCATATATTATTTAAGAAAATGTGTGACGAACAGGTGAGTGCCACATATGCAACACCAGGGTGCGAAGTGGCGCTATTGATTTCGCAAAAATGCGTGGGGAACAAAAATAAGATAGGGGAAAATTGAGGTTAGGGGAATAGGTCTTGCGTCACCTAATCACAGGGGTTTTATTTATTTATATTCTAAAAAAAATGTGGCCATTGGCTTTTCATCTGTATATATAAAACAAAAGAGTGTGTACGTATGTATATTCCCTATGGACTCCAAAACCGCTGATCCAATTTTGATGAAATTTTCAGACAATCTTCAGATTAGTCCAGCGGGTAATCCTGGACTTGGAGTTTGGTAGCGATCGGACGCGGGCGAAGTCGCGGGCTAAACCTAGTATTAAATATTTGTGTGAATAAATAATCTAGCTCGTTCACTCGATATAGTTTACGGAATCGATAGGTAGCGGTTGGTATCTATATCTATAGAAATTACTTAGTTATAGCCAGTGCCGTAAATAGGGCAGTGCCACCGGTGCCCAGGCACAGGGCGTAGACTCTGGGGGGCGCAAGAATGGACAGACCAGGCAGGACTATTATTTTATCGGTTTGCTCCTGATAAGTTCCCGCTGCGCTTCTATAGTGCTCAATTCCAACACATACGTACCTACATGCCAGTATCATCAAAAACGTCTATTAAATTAGACAAAACATCGAGCTCATTTTTTTGGCAGACACAGTGGATGGTATAATAGACGAAGTGTCCACTTAACATCAGATGGCTCGTCTGCTTGTTTGCCCACACCTACATCAGTTCTTTAAAAAAATAGATTTTTCTTCCAAAACATTAGATAATTGGTCCACCAACACCAAGTTCCTTTGTGCTTCATTTTATCACCCTGAATAAAATAAAGTAGGCCTATACATTGCTCTAGTTTACTTATAATATCTAAAAAAAAAAAAAAAAAACAAGGGCGCAGTTATAGAAGCTCGCACAGGGCGCAAAAAAGGCTATTTACGGCACTGGTTATAGCCTCAGTCTGTTTTAGCATCAACCAAAGTGAGTTAAATTAAGTTAAGTAAGATTTTCTAATTATTACTTCTTACTTCGAATTTCAGTAGAAGATTACCAGTTAATCCAAAAAATCAGTTTTCCGCTCCTGTCAATAAATTTACGAAAAAGAAATCGCAACCGAATCCAAACTTTGATAAAATCAAGAAGTCTTTGGACCAGTATATGAATGAGACCAAAACGAGGCCTATCAAGATATGCCCTAAGGCTGCTTCCATGGAAGACTTGACGCCGAAGAAGAATGGGTAAGTTTACCTACTTCCTGAAGATGGTACCAGGGTAAGGGGTTATTGAAGGGTTAGCAAAGATGTAACGTTGTTAAAAAGGGTGCATTCCAATTACACTGTGTCAATTTAGCATAAAGATATTTTATTTACTAGCACACATGCTATTTTCTCCCCAACCCCCAAATAGGAAGCGTAGCAGAGTACGTTCTCTTCTTTCTGTCTCGCCGCATCTGTCTGTCTGTCTGACTGTTCGCGATAAACCCAAAAACTACTGCACCGATTACCAATGGATAGAGTGGTTCTCGAGGAAGGTTTTAGTATATAATTTACAAAGTTACTCGGGTGAAGTCGCGGTCACCAGCTAGTTTAATGTAAATACATGATATAATCGTTTGTTTTCCCTATTAAATTAAAATAAAATTACAACTATAATACTTAGGTACAAATAATTGATTATATCTCACAATCCACAGTAGGTGTGTCGTTTTAGAAAATATATAAAGTAGATATACCTATGGAAATAAAAGCTACTTTAAAAATCATAAAAAAGCTTAAAACTTTAATATCTGTAATGAGAATGAAAACATCGTGGGCTCCCTAACCATTAGATCAGTGATTGGTCTCGCTGCGCTCGACTAGATACCGCGCTTTTTAAAAACAATAGCTCTGTGAATGAGGCAACATTATTGTAGTGTGTGTAAGACATCGTCACTTTTTATTACTTTTTACAGTCTCATTATATTTTTACACAGTTTCACTACGCAAACTGGCATTTTATTATGCCCAAAATTTAATAAAACATTCGACACGTAGACATCACAGACAGCTTTCAGTGTGACTGGCTCGGGTACGGCGGCTTCGGCGTAGTATTTTGTTGCCGCATTTGACAAGTACGCCGGCGGTATCTAGTCGGGCGCAGCGAGACCAATTATTAATATAAGAAATTATCAATTTAGCAGGCTTAGGAAAGAAAAGAAGAACGGCATAAGTTCCTCTCTGCATAGCGTGCCGGAAGAACTGGCTGCAGCCAGGGTCGGGAGGTTCATGTTGGTGACGGCCTGGCGGAGGAGGCGTGAGGAAGTGCGATGCCTCAAAAAGACACTGGAGTTCCAAGTGAGACAATTTCAGCTTATTTTGACTATACAAGAAATCTGTACTAATATTATAAAGAGGAAAGATTTGTTTGTTTGTTTGCATGCATTGAATCGCCTCCGAAACGAAGTACTGGACCGATTTGAAAAATTCCTTCACTGTTGGGAAGCTACAATATCAGCGAGTTACTATTATTTTATTAGTTTTTAGCGGAAGAAGTCGCGTAACAGTTAGTATTGAATTAAATTCTGATACGATGAAAAAAAATATACCAACATAGCTTTTGTCCGCGACTTCGCCCGCGTCACCTTTCCAAAATGTTAAAATATTTATTCATTCTAGTTATATTGCTCATATATTTTTGTCAGACGTTGAATTTTAATTTTAAGATGAGCCTTCGGGAACAATATTTTCTGGATGAATGGGACCATAAATGTCCTTTTCTGTATCCGTGACAACGTGTATTACGAAATTTCATGATAATAATGTCGAGTAGTTAAGCGTAACAAACAAACTCAATTTCGCTTTTGTAATATCACATACATAGTTAGGATGTGGACATTGTATATTTTTATTAAAAAAAAAACTAGCTGTTGCACGTGACATAATAAAATTTAGCTTATATTACTCGCTGATAATATACTTAGCTTCCCAACATTGAAAGAATTTTTCAAATCGGATCACTAGTTTCGAAGCCCATTCAATTCTAATCCAACAAACAAACAATCAAATATTTCCTTTTTATAATATTAGTTAAGTTATAGATACATATGTTACATTTATTAGTGAAGATAAATAGGTAGGTAGACATTTCCAAACTATTTTAATCATATGAGAACATTAATAAATCTCAAAATTCCCAAAGAGCATATTTCCATCAAATCATAACAGGTTTCCCAAGGAGCCATCTGTAATTTCCCAAGAGAAGATACCAATCTCAAATGAACTCGTATTTCCAAATGATCACTTCTACGAGTAGAATGGCAAGATACCATAAAAGAAATCTATCGAGAAATGCATATTTTGGTATTATATTTTAATAGATTTATTAACTATTTTATTAATAAATGATTCATACTAGAGCACTATTAACTTAAACAATGCAGCCAATTATAAATACCAGTTCTTTTTATAATTTTTTGTTTAGGATAACATACTTAGGTACTAACATATTTAGAGAATAAAATTAAGAAGGGGTTTATGGGTTATCTGTACTAATATTTTAAAGAGGAAAGATTTGTTTGTTTGTTTGCGTGCATTGTATATAGGCTCCAAAACTACAGGACCGATTTGAAAAAATCTTTCACTGTTGGGAAGCTATATTTATCAGCGAGTAAAATAAGCTAAGTATATTTTTTTATATAATTTTTTATGTCTTTTAAACTAATTCTATATATTTTTTTATATCCATGCGACAAGGTATATGGGTTACAAATTCACTATGCTATAAGCTCTCCATGAATTGCCACAAGCTTACGTGTCTTCTACTCTGGACAAGCAGGTGTTGTTTTACCATTGAACCGTTAAACGTCGTGTAATTACTTCTAATCGACATAATATGACATCGAAAAGCACCCAATCATGTGCCCAGTATAAGGTTATAAGTTTTTACTGTCTAATTATTACAGTGCTTATACCAGAGGTGCCCAAACGGTCGATTACGGAAAGCTTTTTGAGTCGATTTTGGGAAATATTGGCAGATGTCGGTCGATTTACAATTGACTTTTGCTCGGCAGGTGAGTTGTTCAGAACGACTGCGAATTCAAGTGTGCACTCTGAAATCGTTACTGGACTCTGACAATGCGAAGGTGCGCCTCGCGATGCGAGAATTGGAGCGGCTTAAGCAGAAGCTTCACGAGAAGGAAATGGAGAAGGCTGTCTTGGAACGGGTTGGTATATATATAAGTAGATTTATATATAAGTAGATAGAATATATATATATATATATAAGTAGATTTATATATAAGTAGATAGAACATATAGATATTGCCTATAGTTTATTAAAATTTCTAAAGAAATTACTTTAAACGCTAATTTAGGTAACTATAATTTTTAAAAATATTAAATATTACTTAAATTTTCATATAAAAATAAAATAAATAAGGATATTGCATAAATAAAGGTTGACAATTCTGAATTTACAATTTCGCTGATAGAGCTTCTGCCATAAGGTTGATAGGGCTATAGGGCAGAATGATTTAACCAAAACATTTATATACCTATACATCCTAAGAACTATTGTTTTCTCACAATAGGTCTTTACGAATACGCATATTACGGTTTTTTTAATGTAGTTACGGAAGGCAGGCTGACTGTACTCACCGGAGCACGGAAACCACCCTTAACAGCACATATGCTATTCTTCTGTAAGGGAGTGTGCCACAATTATGCTACTGCTAGATAATTTCAATATCGATAAACAAACAAAACTATTTGGCAAATGCATCTTCGAGTAAAAACGTAAAATCCGAGATTTGTCAAAAACCCTGATTTTCAAGATGGCCGATAATTCCAAGGTGAGCCACTTTGACTTTTGTAGTCCGATTCAAAATTTTGGAATTACCCCCCCAATCGAAATGATTGCGTAATAAGGTATAAAGCCCGTCACAAACGTAGCTATAATATATATTACGGTATACGTTGGTGACGTCATAGAAATATATATATATTACCATAGAGTAAATAGTTACTTAACTAGCTGCGTGTGGTCACCCCGATATTTGTATAGAAAATATTAGGTAATTTATATTACCTAATATATATTATAGCTACGTGTGTGTGGCGGGCTTTATTCCGTTGCTTTTCTATTGCAGGAGAAAATAGCACTGGAAGGTGACGTCACTTCGGCCGAAGACCGCGCTTCCGAAATGAGCATTGGTTTGTTAAATTCACTTGTTTAAATAACATTTACTGTAATTCTACACTTTATGTTGTTTTACAAGATCAAAATACCAAGTTTATAAATTGTACGGGTAAACCCCCGACTCATATAAATAAATAATATATTTGGGCTTTCCACTTCAGCTTTAAAGTTAGTTTATGCATTCCTCTAAAAGTTTGATTTAGTATTAGCTTCAAGGCAGGACACACTGGGTTTCGCAGTCATATTATAAACTAGCTGTTCAAAATGTTATATATAGCCCAAAGCCTTTCTCGATAAATGAACTACTATCCAACTCAAAAAGAATTTTTCAATTCGAACCAATATTTAGTTCCTGAGATTCGCGTTCAACGCGTGTTTGTTTGTTTGTTTGAATTGAATAGGCTCCGACACTACTGGACCCATTTGAAAAATTCTTTCACTGGAGTACCTAACGTAGGCTATTTTTTTTTATAAAGTTACTAGCGGACGAAGACGCGTGCAACAGCTAGTCTGTACTAATAAATCAATCAATATCAATCATCATCAATACTACTCGTAATAATAAATCTGTATGAGTGTGTATATGTTAACTGATTTTCATGAAACTTGGTAGATAACATTTAGACGTCCGGGACACAGGATAGGCTACTTTTTTCTTTTTCAACGCGGACGAAGTCGCGGGCGCCAGCTAGTAGATAATAAATGTGTAGGTTGGCACAACTGTCGGAATGAGCTCGAAGGTGTGTTGGCGGCGAACGTGGTCGGCGCACACGCTTTGACTTTGGAGAAGGCTTGTTCGGCGGAGGCGCGTGCGCAGAGAGATCACGCCTACGCCAGGCTGGCCCTCCTCCAGGAGGAACTGTCGCAGCACGAGACGGCTTTGGCTGCTGCTGAGGTGGAAGTGGAACTCTTGAAGAAGGAGGCCGAGGAGCGACAGAATACAGTGGAATATATAACTGAACAGCTCAAAATGGAAAAGAAGTTAGTACATACAGTGTGGTTTAATTATGGCCTTTGGATTTTTTTAGGATAAAAATTTAGGTCACGATGGTTCCTACTCAATTTTGTGATAAATATTGAGGAGTAACAGGTGTTTCTTTGTTTGCTCAACATAAACGAATATTTTCATCTCACCCAATTTGGACATAATTTATTCCCATTTTGTACTTTATCTGACTAAGCAAGTGGAACTGATTAATCTGGATTTATTTTAATCAAATAAAATAAATCAACATACGTAATTTGATGAATCTGACTTGATGAATATACGGGTGAAACTTAATTTCGAACTTTTTTTTTATGTTGGAAAACCCTCACGGATTCTTACCGGCTAAAACAAAACTACTTGCTACGTTTTAAACACGATATCCGCAACTAACCTACATAACAGTAAACCTATCAAAATGGTTTGAAGCCAAGGCTTACAATTAGTAACAACTGAAGTTTTTGACCACTTTTGCTTTCTTTTTTAATTTTACTATTATACCTTCTTATATTTGACTCAACTGAATCTACTTGGGTAACTATAATATTATAATCGCCGCGTGTTTTAAGAGCTCGCGAGAAGTGCTCGCGCGAATGTTCGCTACTGCAGCTCCGCGTGACCCTCGCCGCTGAGGAGACGGCTACTCTGCGCCAGGAGGTGGACGAGTCGAAGGAGGAGGTGCTCCACCTCCAACGACAACTGGCCAAAACCACTCAACAACTCGAGTGGTGGCCCAGACCTCTCACCAGGTTAAACCTCACATTCATTCACAACTCGTTTGCAAACACAATCTAACTTTAAGATAACATCAAGTATACTAAGCTGTTGCCCGCGTATATTTTTAAAATAATAGCTTATGTTACTCGCTGATATAATGCAGCTTTCTATAGGTGAAAGAATTTTCAAAATAGGTTCAGCAGTTTTTCTATTTCACTCTGAATAGTAAGTTACATTATCAAAGAGTAACATAGACTATCTATATTTATTATAAATGCAAAAGTAACTCTGCCTTAACTACTCAACCGATCATCATGAAATTTTGCATACACGTTGTCAGGGATACAAGAAAGGTCATAGAGTAGATACCTTTCATCCAGAAAAAAAAGTACGAGTACTGTTCCCGAGTGATCGTCTAAAAATTGATGATCGACCCCATCGTCGTCACAGTGATAACAACGTTATTATTTTATTACTCATATATTTTCTTTTTCAACGCGAACGAAGTCGCGGGCACCAACTAGTATTTTATAAAGTTACGCAAAGAATTGGCTATGGTATGAATGTATTACTTAAATTACGTAGTAAACAAAATGCACCTGCCACACTTTCTCGTGTAATAGTCTCCTTATACTTAGTACAGTCGTGGTACGATAAAATCCTTACTAATATTATAAAAGTGAATGTGAGTTTGTTTGTTTGTTACGCTTTCACGCAGAAACTACTGAACCGATCACCGTGACATTTTGCATACACGTTGTCTGGGACACCAGAAAGGACATACTTAGGGTACATTTCACCGTTCAACGCGGACGAAGTCGCGGGCATAATACGCATAATTTTGGATTTTACGGATTTTGGGAAGTAGATAGATAATGGATATTCTTGACGTTAAACTTTGTGACGTGACAATAGGATGATGGGCGCCGCGCGGTGTTGGCTGCAGCACCCGTTCAGTGTGTCTGAGGCTGTTCTGTGGTCTTTCATACCCGCAAGACACGGCTGTTGACCAAACAACCACTTACTTTATTCAATAAATTATTTATTTCATACAAATAAATAATGTGCCAAAAACTAAACCTATTATATTCCGCGCCATCAAACAAGTCCCGCGGCATAAACATGAACTAAAATATCAGTCAGGTCGTTCGAAGTACCTATATCTTTGGACTATTTGGCTGCCCATTGTAGGCATATTGTTCATGTATTGTGATTAGTTTTTGATTAAATATAATTTTTATAAGCACTTTGCAACTACCTACATTAAACACCGCCATATCGCGAACTGCCGCATTTTACGATCGGCCGCCGACATAGTTATAGATAAACCGCCAAACCGACGGGACTTATTTTCTGACGCGGACTGTACCGAGATGCAGATCACAATTTAGTCTGATGTTTAATAACCGCTTTAATCAAATTTAATTAAATAAAATACTGTTTGACAAGATTTTTGTAAGAAAATGGGTTTGTAGTGAATTTGGTAAGTATTTTTTCATTGTCTTCATTTTAGGGAATTCTACATGTATTTGTATTAGGTTTAATGATTTATTATTGTTAAGTTCGTTTACATAGGTTAATGTAATTTTGAATTAAGCATTAGTAATTTAACAATTGCAATAAAACGTGATTAATGAAAATGGAGTTTAATTTAAATATCTATAGTTGATCCTCCTTTACGAAATTGTGCCTAATTAACCACAATTTCCGGGGATCCTATTGAGAGAATGGTACCTATGGTATTTGCCTATTTTTTTTTTAAAGGTAAACTTAATTATTAATCAATTTTAAGCTATAATTTTTTCGGGTATTGCCCGTGATCCACCTCGTTAATAATGTTACTACATAAACCAAATAATCGGACAACAATGATAAAAAAAACAAAAAGCAGTCGGTGGCACTCATTTTTTTTTTGTACTGCTATCCGTCCCTTACTTCGTAAGAATTAAAACCATACGAGCCTTTGGGAAAAGTAAAAAAATACTCTAGGATCCAATGGGAACCAAAAGGCAAAAGAATTATCCTAGAATCCCGTGGGATCCTAGATATGGGAGCCAAGTGGAGGGAGGCTTTTTTATCTCTATCTAGTACATCAATATACTACTAGTAATAAATCTGTAAGTATATATAGGTATTGTATGTTCCTCCATAACTCTTAAAAGAATTACTCATTTTCATGAAACTTGGTATCTACCAAGTTTAGACCATTTACTACCAACCAACATTTAGACGTACAGGACACAGGATAGGCTACTTTTTTCTTTTTCAGCGCGGACGAAGTCGCGGACGCCAGCTAGTCTTAAATAATAATACCTTTTTTATTTCCAACCTTACATGTTTTCATAAATTTAGCACATCTTAGTCGATGAAATTTAAGATAATTGCAATAACGAAAAATAAAACTTCAAGTTTGTTTTAGCTTAAATTCTTTATTTTCAGTCTTAAGGTCTACGTAACAATTCAACTACAAAATATCTCAACGTCTTAAAATGTATCTATAACTTGGGGAGTCAAAATATAACACGATATTTTTTTTTTGGAAACGACATGGTCAATTTTCATAATATATTATTAATCTAGCAGTAAATAGATGACATTTTTCTTTTAATTACAGTGAATTTGTAGCCACTGTCAGCAAGATTTTATTAGGCATAGTATCACTTTGAACCAACTTGGAACTAGTAGTTTTTTTTATATACGAGTATTTAGGGGAACCCCGGCGCTATCCAATGTGTAAGTGAAAACTTGCCCAAAAAAGTCAGTTTTAGACGTTTTATAATAGTCACTTTTTTTTTTTTAATATGCGATTTATTTAATATACGAGATAATATATCCTCAAAATATTAGAAATCTACCGTTTTTACATACATAAATCTAGTGAAAGGGGCGGCCGCGATACTTTTTTGTTACGAATTTTCCTGTAAGATTTTTCCTCAGCCATGCTATCGACAGCTCAGAGGCCTTATGGACGAAATACACGATCAATCATTTGGCGTGACGACAAACTAACGTGACGCAACGGCGCGATTTGAAATACAGTGTTTGACATCAAGCCATCAGTTTTTACCATTCACGATCAAATTTTGGCTTCACGACTCGAAGCGACTTAAATCAAATGGAGCGACGCCAAACATTATGCCAACATTCACGGTCAGTCCAATTTTCTGTCATTTATGCGTTTGACCAGGTCGAGTGACGTTTGGCGTCAGCCTAGCCAGTAATGGCTAGGCCGCCCTAGGGGGGGGTTCGGAGTTGTTGCCTCGGCAGAGCCCGGTCCACCCCCGCACAAACGACAAGGAGGCACCGGGGAGTTTTAGTGGGTAGTGGGCGGGCCCGCTATGACTAGCATAGCGCGGTGCGCCGGCTGACCCCCCACAAACCCCTACCGTCTAGTCAGCGGTAGGGAATCTGTAAACGGATTTCTCCTCGTCAAAAAAAAAAAAAAGGTCAAGTGACGTTGACATGAACTCTGATTCGGAAGATCGGAAGCGCGGAATGATGCCACGGCGTAGTGTTTCTTCTACCAAGGAGGATAGAAATGTATTCCGTCCTCCTTGGTTTCTACACTCACTCAGTTGGCGCGATGAACTGACGTGAAGCCACGGCTCGATTGGAAATTCAGTGTTTGACATCAAGCCAACGGATTTTACCATTCACGATCAAATTTTCGCTTCACGTCAGACCCCACTTGACGCGATGGACTGATCGTGTGTTTCGTCCATTAGTCAAAGTAACATTTTTAAAAACGATAACGATGTTCGAGAGTATGTATCACGTGATTTAGCGACGGCTTATGTCAATCCCATACATTTGATTGTTTTCGAAGTTCGTTATCGTTTTAAATTTTTAGGTACTTTGACTAGGGCCCTTGAGCTTTGTACCTATGACTAGATTTGCTAGGTTGCAATTTGCAAAAATGGGACTTTAATCGATAAATTTACACCACTATTCCTTTTAATATATTTTTAATCCCCCCAATGGACAAGTTTTAATTATTACTCAGCAGGTTTTGACGCTGAAATGACGTCATCTGTTCAACTGGACAGTTTCACTTTATTTTTAAGTAAATATATTTCCAGCGAAGCTCTACACACGCAACTGACATACACACATATTTACATTAAAACAAATTATATATATATATAGCCTATTTAGATATATTTTATATACAAATAAAAAATAATAGTGATGGCAGATATTTACAAAGATAAGGCTATTTATTTTTATATCGAGGCCGAAAATATTTTTGAAAAGGCTAACTTTCAAAACTATTTTTTGTGCCATTTTTAATTAAGTATTAATTTTTTTGTATACTTTGCACAAAATTAATAAATATGTTTTTTTTTTTTTTAGTTTGTGTTTTTTATATGTGATATATTTTAGGCCTTATGTTTCACGATAAGAGGCAGTAGGTAACAAGATAACGACAAGACTCGCGGAATGTATAAACTCAAAAACTACTATTTTGAAAATTCATTCACCCATAGAAAGCTACATTATCGGCGAGTAACGTAGGCTATTTTATTTTATAAAGTTATATAGCGGACAAAGTCGCGTGCAACAGCTAGTGTATCAAATAAGTCTCGTCATATTGCACAAATAACTTTCTAAATTATTAACAACAATAAAATGGTACAATGAATTTACTATTTAGTTTTATTATTTTCTATATATATATATAAAAAAAAATTTCCATCATTGACAAGGTACCATTTTAAGCTAGATATTTTTTTTTTTTTTCAGTTTTGAATATTGGAATTAGTAGATTTAGTAGTGAAATGAGAATCATAGAATAAATGGAAAGAAGAGCTTTCACAACAATTTTAATCAATCAAGTAAATTTTCAAAATGGTACCTTGTCTTTTTCACCATAACTTTTGGGTTATTTGCTAAACTTTAATTAAGTTAGACTAGTCGTTTGGGGTTCATTTTATTATTATATATTGGCTTAAATGTTTTATAAGTAGATTCGTTCGTCTTTTGCTCGCATTCAATATAAAAAAAAATTAAATGTACTATGTACTATACGGTGGGACAAAGTTATTGTCGCTCAATATCAATTCCGTGTTTAGATCAACGTTTCCTATAACTTATTACATACATAAAATACTAGTATAGTACACATTTGGAGATTAAAATGATGCGTTAGAAAATCTCGCGTTGAATCTCACTTTAAAAAAGAATAAAGTTGTAAAACATAAAAAAAAAAAAACTAAACTAGATATTTGGCGAACAAGACTAGAGTTTTAAATGCGATCAATTATTATGACTGTTATTATTACAACTATGAATAAGTATGTATACATATATATTATGTTTCTTTTTTATTATCATTAGATAATTTTGTGATGTAGTATTTTTCAAACTTCTTAAATAAAATTTCATTCAGTTAATGGCTCTTGGACATAGAATTTCCAATTTCAACATTGAATTTCATTTATTGGACTTTTAAAATAAATATTCTACGAATATGGTCCTCAAGTATAAATTCTAGATACCTAACTCCATAAGCAATTTAGGATACTCCATAAACAATTTAGGATATTCGAGAGATCTAAAATATATGTCACCCATTTCATTGTTTTAGCTTGAATGAGTAGAAAAGACATTGGAGACGGCTAGATCATGCCGAACCCCTCGGCGCCCTCGTTAATGGCGAGCAAGAGGGCGCGCACGAGGTGCTCGTACGACTCGTACTCGGGCAGACACAGCTGGTTGAAACACGTGTGGGCTGTAGGCAGCGCGCCTGCCGCCGCCGTGGCAGCCGCTGTGACCTGGAAGCGCGGCTGCAACTCGGCGAACCCCCCCGCCGGCAGCCGAGCGCAGCCAGTCGTGAACTGTAGCAGACGCGCACGCTCGTCCGCGCTGAAGGCGCCCAGCGCGGCCCACAACCAGCCCACGCACCTCTCCCAATCCCTGCCAGCGCCCGACACTAGAGCGTGGGCTCGCCAGTCCGCCACGCACAGCTCCCCGGAGCCGCAAGCGAGCAGTTCCAGCTCTCGCTCGTCGAACGCGTGCAGGAGCTGCTCGGGCACTAACAGCGACGCCCCGCGAGTGAAGGCCTCCACCTCGCGGCGCACTCTTGCGGCGAGACGCCAAGTGGCCAGCGCGTCGAGGTACTGCCGCTTGGTGGCGTTGGTGACGCGGCGCGTGGCCCCGCCCGGCGCCAGTTCGTGCGTGGCGGCGAGTCGTCCGTCGCGGTACTCCTCCTCGGCGAAGAACAGCTCGGGCGCCCCGGGAGCCTCCAGGTCCGTCTCCAAGACGTACTTTACCTGAAACACCACAGACACAATTATTCTAGTACTTAGTTCTAATTAGTTGGGTAGAAAAACTGTATTGGCTGTGTATATGTATTAAAAGTCTATCCGCACGATAAATATAGAAAATGAACTGAGGGTGAAATCCAACATCCGCTATCCAACTGTAAAGTAAATACGAAGTAAATATGGAGTTATTTTTAAAGTGAAATTTCTTTAGGTGCGACTGGACAGAAGGGTAAAACAGTAAAATCAAACAGTCACGCTCTCGAACCATCAAGGTGTCACGGTGATTTTGTATAATGTGTACACAAAATACACAAACAACAGCAGAGAATGTAGCGACGACTCACCTTGGAGAGGTAGAGCTCGGGGTCGTCCTGCTCGAAGTGGCGGTAGTGGACGCGCAGGCCGATGATCTGCGCGAGGAAGGAGCGCGTGAGGCGCGCGCGCACAAGTTGCCGGTAAGAGCCGCCAAGCGCGCTCTCGTAGAGGCACTTGCCGAACAGCTTGCCGGCCAGCTCGAAGTGCTTGAGCTTGAGGGCGGGCGGACGGTGCGGGTTAGGGTGCACGAGGCCGGCGGGCGAGTCGCCGAAGGGCGCGAAGAGGCCGAGCTTGGCGTCGAACAGCTGCGCGCACAGCAGCGAGAACCACTCTCGCCGTACACCGCCCCAGTCCACGGCCTGCTCGCCCTGGAAGCTCACGTCGAAGTTCTTGCACCAGTCGCCCACGCCGAAATGGCGAGTCGCCTTCAGGCTGGAGCGCACCAGGTCCGCCCGCGACACGCGGATCGATACCTTGTCGTGCGGGTGCCGCGCGTGCACCTTGCGCAGCGCGCAGTAGAACACCTCCTGCTTGTTCTAAAACGAGTCATTAGTTTTCAAGTGAAACCACCCATTCATCTAAATTACGTCATCGGGACGTATTAAAAAATGTATTGTACACTACCTTGAAAGTGTCCTCCCCGCCGCAGTTGGCCATGATGAGTTGGGTGAAGGTGGCTGCGATGAGGTCCCGATCAGGCGAGAAAAGCTCGAGCGGCGGCTGAGCGCCGTCCTCCACCACGAAGCGGCCGCCTTCTTCTTCGTCGCCCTTCTCCAGCAGCAGCAGCTTGGTGGAGGGGCACAGGCGGAACGACGTGATCCTCTTCGGTATGAACTTGAGGATGTAGTCCTTGATGATGAGCTGCCGCGGGGTCAGGCAGCAGAGGACACGCCGCGGCTTCGTCCCGGCCACCACTCCTCCACTCCCAACAACCCCACCCACACTCCCCGCTTCGCCCCCCACCAGGCGCGCCTCGTAGCAGATGTTGTGGCGCTTGGACGATATGTTGCGCTGCACTGTCGCCGCGTCGCTCGCTGGAAATACAAATTACACTATTCACCCACTACACTTTCTATTTCTGTGCACTAATAATACAATGTAACGCGCATCACTGGTGCGACCCAGAATGTGTTATGTCCTTTAATGTGTGAGGTTAGTTACCCGTGAGCACGATGCAGTCAAACTCGCCATGCATGAGCAGCTGTCCCTTGTAGAGCGCCCGGGCGCGGAACACTCCGGCCCGCGGGAAGCACAGCGCCACGCACACGCGCTGGTTGACGGCGTCGTACGAGACGCCCGTCACGGCGCCTTCGACCGCCGGACTCAAGTCGACGGCGAAATGTGCGGCGTCGCCGTCGGGCAACGGCGCGGCATTGTCGAACTGGTCGCGCGGCAGCAGGTGCAGCGCGCGCTCGTGGCCCGCGCCGCACACGAGCGCGTGGGCCGCGCGGGCCACGGGCGAGCGCTTCGCGCTCACGGCGCCGGCCGCAAACCACTTGCGGTACGGGCTGCCGCAAACGGGCGCGCCGCCGATGCGCACGGCGATCGTGTAGAGGCCGGCCGCCCGCACCGTGAACTGCACGCGCGCCGTGTTGAACCCCGCCGCGCCGCCTGCGCCCAGCTCCACCACGCCGCTGATCTGCAATCGACCATCACCACTTATTTGTTGTGGTACTGAAGTGATGTCGTTCAAACCTATTGATCAATAGGCTGGATACGATCGATGTAGCCAATTGTATCGTGCCGATTAGACGATAGCTGACGTTAAACACGAAACAAAAGCAGCCAATGGCTCATTGCAAAACATAGATATACTGCTACCTTTTCACATCATACGCGATCGCCTTGTGTCGCTTCGTATTGGAAGACCGTTGAACAAAAATATAGCAGAAGAGTTGGGCATCAGCAAGGAATGTAGTGATTTTGCTCAACTATTTGCATATGAATGAAATTAGCGCGCGTTCGATTCTGAAAATGCTCACGACGTTTCATCGCGACAATCGCGCTTATAACAGGTACAGGTACCGCACGTTGTTAACTTTAGTAACCTTTGTTAACCTTAGTAGGATTAAGGATTAGGGAAGTATAGCAAAATGGGCTCTGGCATCCCTTACTCACTCTGCTGCCAGGCGGGCTATACAAATGAGTGCAAAACGCAGAGTATGCCTGCTCTCTAAAGATTAAATAAAAATCTTAAAACAGCACTAGATTTACTCATATTTTTTTTAATTTGTTTTTAATTAACGATATGGTATTTATTTTTAGTACCAAGTCTTTGTTAGCTCGAGTGCACGTAATGCATTAAAAATTCAGCCTACGTGTATTTGATAAAGAACACGCGAAGAGAGTGATTCGGCACGTAAGTGTAACATATCACGTATGTGACGAATGGTATGCACCAACCTTCCTTGTGGAATGCGATATGGACACGGTGAGGTCGTCCGTGTCGCAGATGGGATAGGGCTGTCCGTTGCGCTGGTAGCACACCACAGTGAAGCACATCGTCTCGCCCACCGGCTGCGGCTCTTCCCACCCCCACTCCACCTTATTATAAAGATACGACTTAAATATGGTAATAATACCCTATGAGTCCAATACAACAACGCCTACAGGGTGATGCTAGTCAAGGGTTTGGTCACATAACGTCAGAGTTCCATTACGTCACAATACAATTAAACATGAGACTGTATCAAGGCCTATAGTTTGTTTTTTAATCTCAGACAAAAATGACATTACATGTGACATGCATTATATACATTATATGGTATCATTATATGCAAACTTGACATCTGCATGTGTCATTTTGGTCTCTGAGATTAAAAAACAGACTTTACCATTATAAAATTTTTGAATAGTATATTCATGTGCAAAAGACTATTATTTATACACTAGCTGGAGCCCACGACTTCGTCCGCGTTGAACGATGAAAGGTACCCTATGTCCTTTTTGGTGTCCCAGACAACGTGTATGCAAAATTTCATGGTGATCGGTTCAGTAGTTTTTGCGTGAAAGAGTAACAAACATTTACATACATACATCCATACAAACTTTCGTATTTATAATATTAGTTTATACATTTAATGATTATTCGATTGATGGAGCTGCTGAGAACCGATGCTGATTATTTATTTATTTATCGTATACTTGTATAGAAAATTTATGAGATTTATTGCCAGGTTAACAATTTGGAAGTGGTTCGTTTATTTGATCTGTATATTTATTTCTGGTTTACGATATAATAGACAAGAAGCGCTCACCCTACAGCTAGGAGGGTGCAGGTACTTCCCAGTGACGTACTGCAGAAGCGAGTGCTTGGCCTCGGGAGCCAAGGACGGCTGCGTCATGGCGGCCAGAGTCACCAGGCCGCACACCGACACCGACACCACCAGCATACCACCTTCCAACACATACCAGTGTAAAATGACTGGTACAAACATATTCAGTGAGCAAAATTACTCTCAGATAGATTATATTTTAACCAGTGTTTGCCCGAGGGTCTAAAATCGAATATGGTTTGGAAAAACAAACACGTTAAATGGAAACATTAAACGCTCGCAAATTTTGACGAGCCTGGTCCGATATGCGGAAACTCCAACTTTAAAAACTTCTCAGTTTATTGTGGGTCTTTTCAATACATTTTTATTAGCCAGTCTAGAATCAGGACACATAAGGTTATTCTAATGAGAAATTCTAAGCTTAATATCTCACCCCATGTCCAAGCGTCTTGATGTTTACTGTTTTTAACAACTGTACTCCAGAGGTCGGCTTTCAGCGTCTGCAGCGCTTCCTTGCCAGTCGGAAGGCTCTGTCTGGCCGCTGTCCACGTGTTCAAGTCTTTCGGATCCAGAACGTGGCGAGCGGTGGAGTCTTCCAGCCAGTAGACGTCTTCGATTGAAGACACGTCCAAGCTGAGGAGTCTGCGGATTAAATTACGGATACCTATTAAAATAGTAGCACTTAAATGGGCGAGCATTTACTTGAGCATACTAACCGTCAAATTAAAATGAAGGCCGGACATTAAATACGGCTTAAGTACTATGTTAGTTTTCAAGTTACGTAATATGTCCTATTATTTATCATCATCAGCCCATAAGATCGAATATTGGACAGATTCTTTTCACTCGATCTATCCATCCATACAAAAAAATTTTACTAAGACCCTGTTATAACGAAACAATTATCTTGCTGACAAGAGTCTTAAGATTTATTTGAAAAGACTAATGACGTAGGTTTCTAGCCGGGTTCTTCCCCATAGAAACAGCTTTCCAAACTAATTGTAGATTAATTTATTTTATTGTGTTTAACTATCTATCTTATACTAATATTATAAAGTTGTAGAGTTTGTTTGTTTGTTTGGTTGAACGCGTTAATCTCAGGAACTACTGGTTCGAATTGAAAAATTCTTTTGTGTTTGATAGTCCATTTATAGTGAAAGCTCTATATAACATTTTGAACGCGGACTATGTCGCGGGCAACAGCTAACTTACTAGTTTAAAATACATGTAAAAAGTTTATATACATAAATGAGGATAAATTTCATAAATACCGATCCTCACCTCACAATAGAAAAAGCCGGCGGCTCCGAAAATAATAACTTTTAATTAACACCAAATAATGAACATACTAAGCATTCAAGTTTAACTTGGCAAAATTCGAAACAATTCCCTAAAAGAATGAACACTATATAGCAAGAAGATCTTTTAGAACGGATAAAAGAAAGGTTCATTCAGAATAATTAAATATAAGTTCCATTGTTGTTCCCGAAATAATGCAACCAGCCACGCCTCGGCCACTTCTACCTTTAGAACGACCTTTCAACTCTCACCTTTACATTCAGCGCTATTCAGCGCCAAGTAAAAATATACTCTTTTATTTAAAAAGAAAAAAAAAAACAATAACCGCTACATATAATTCAAATAATTCACTAAATTTCGTCAAGTATGTATCGGCTTGATTAGAATACAGAATACCATTTGTATTTTTATAAAATTCATAGTATGGGGACATAATTATGTACTTTTTTGTTATCCTATACTGTAATCTGCAAGTACTTAAACTGATATCAACAACAAAAGCCAAAAATGATCAATTCAAATTTGGGCATCGATGAATTTGGGTGTATCTGCACCGACGAACAAAATGAAAGTTATATAATCAGCTAACCGAGAATTATAAATATGTTTGATATTTTTAATGAAGGGTTCTTTTTTTCCAAGTAGGTACTCGTCGCGATCACCTTAACACAGCATAGAATACTTTAATATTTAGATTATGAGAAAATAATGATTATTTATTTTTTCCTTTAAAAACTTTATTATTGATATAATATATATTTTTATTTATATTTACATTGTTTAAATAATTAAGTCGTTAGAAAGAAAATTACTTTCTCTTTAAAAATTATAACTGTCTTTTTAACAGATAGGTACCTAAAGAAAAACAATTTTTAGAATATTTAATAAAACGATATTTTATTTACATATGATATGAACCATTTTTGAAAATATTAAACTATGTAGTTATTACAATTTGTCTATTTCAATCATATTCTGTGGTTCGTATGAACTCCTTCTTGCATTTCGATTTTCAGCCAACAGATGGCGCCGTCTCGGCAGGTTATAACGCGCTATCGTTTCATTCGTGCTCGATGTAGGGGAAAACATGCTTTACAAAGTTCCGTTACTAGCTATTTGCCCGCGTTACTTCGTACGCGTTATTTTTTGCATGGTCCTTCCTCATGAAAATAAGTGAAGACCTACCTAATCTAATCTAACTGAGTAATCTGCAATTCTGCAAAAATCTATCATATCAATCATTAGAGATGTGAGGTTAATGGAAAAAAATCGATTAATTAAAAATCTATTTTTCTTTATTCAATATTAATCGATTTGTCAAAAATCGATTTTAATGAACATAAATAATCGATTTTTTTCTATTATTTAAAATCTTACATGAGTTACATGTTTTTCATATTCCAATAATAAACCTAAGAGATTCATATTAACAATTAATCAGATTAAAAATAAAATAAAATAATATGAATAAAAAAATAACCAATTCAAAACTAAAAATCAAAGCAAATGTTCTTTAAAAATTTCAAGGTAAGGAATAATGAAACCAAATATCATTATTGATACAAATTCTCAGTATCATTAAACGTTTTAATATGATAAAAATGAAATGAGCACCACAACAAAACGGTTTTACGGTTAGAAGACATTTTTATTGTTTACCAACAACTATATTATCTCAGATGTCACTCACTAAGTCACTACACTGAAACTACTTTACACGCATACATACCAACAGATGGCGCCGTTTTTTTATATTATTAACTTGTAAGTAATAATGATTAGAGTTTTTCATTCGGCGCATAGATGGTGCTATTTATGAAAATCGATTTAATCGCGTAATTTATTTAATCGATATATTAAAAATCGATTAATATAACTTTAAAAATCGATTATAAAAAATCAAATTATACGAAAAAATAATCGATTATTAGAAAAATCGATTATTTTTTAACATCCCTACATATCAATCATACAATAAATTCATTATAAATAATAATACTTGAGATTTGGATTGGAAATGAAAGGCCTTATAATCCTTATATTATTATTAATGAAGGGTTTACCGAGTTTCAAAAACAAAATTAAAACGTTCTTTCTGGCAAAATATAATCTTTACTGGTGATTTTTTTTTTATATCTAAATAAGTAATTATTATTGTGAGAAGCCATCTTCATCTTTTATTACTTTGTAATTTTGTATTTTTTATGTTACTAATATTGTTCATTATTTTCTTTATTTGTTATAATTTTATTACTTTTGTATGTAGAATAGAAATCTATACTAATATTATAAAGAGAGAAGATTTAAATGTTTGTAAACTACTGGACGTAATCTGTACGAGTTTTTTTTTTATATTA
The DNA here is from genome assembly GCA_945859745.1 of Synanthedon formicaeformis. NCBI lineage: Eukaryota > Metazoa > Arthropoda > Insecta > Lepidoptera > Sesiidae > Synanthedon > Synanthedon formicaeformis. Next base: position 557,025 of record OX243960.1, on the reverse strand, counting down.
TAAAGTCTAAACTCTTATTACTTTGGTTATCCTTAATGTAAATAAATTAATATCTAATAAGCTCAAAAGTTTCTTTGTTCGCCCTAATCTCTGGATCAAAGTACCAGTCGAATTTGATTTTTTTTTATTTGATAGCCCAATTCTTGCTAAAGGTTAAAGGCTATTGCCCTTAGTCATGGCCTTAGCGTGATGTTAGTATATTTAACATCATCATACACTAAACTAAAAAGGCAGATTCTACTACAGTAAAAGCGATAACAAATGCGAAGATCCCACTATTTATAGTCCGAAATTTCCACACAATTGAACATTGCACTAAAAGATATGACTTCTGTCTATGTTAATATGCGTATACTTATTTTAAGTGTAGGAATAATGTAAGAGGAGAAAGCATTTGATCAAATTACGCGCGGTCACCGATTTCACCCCGGGGGTGGGGTCACTGCTAATGAAACCTTTACATTGGTGGTATGATAAATGAGTCGTGTGAGCACATCGCCAAATCATCCGTGGGACTAATGGTGCGTTAATTCCACTTATAAAAGGTTTAAAAAAATATATTTACGCAAACAAATTTTTCGATAGAGCTATCATAATTTACAAATTATAATCTTGGTGAAAGCTTTTAACGTCTGTCGACCTTAAAATAAAAAAAGCTTAGAAAAAGAATACGAATTCTAATATGGCTTTATATAATTTAGAGGCCTGCCAAGGATCCTTGTTGTTTGTGGGTGGCTACGGTCGTCAAACAGGTGCTGCAAGCGCGCTGCCGACCTTTTTAGTAGGATATAGTTTAAGGAAATGAACTCTATGGCATCTCTTACCATCTCACTGAAACACAACCAGCAGCACACGTGTCTTTATTTCACGGTGGTTTACTGAACAGAGTAATGATAAATTTTATCTAATAACTAGCTGGCGCCCGCGACTTCGTCCACGTTGAAAAAGAAAAAGTAGCCCATCGTGTGTTCTGTATGTCTAAACATCTACCATATTTCATGAAAATCCGAAAATTCCGTTAAGAGTTATGGAGGAACATACATGCATACATGCATCAAACCTACACTTACAGATTTATTATTAGTATTGATGATATTGATGATTGATTGATAAGTAATAATAATTCGTGAAGCGGCGGATGTTTGTCTAATAGAAATTTATGTGATTATCGGTGAATCAAGATTTCACTAATTTCGGGCATTGACAGCAACATGAAAAAAAAAAAACTAGTAGGCACGAACATCAAGAGACGTCATCCAATTACGGGTCGTATTGAGTGTATGGCTGTTGAGCTTGTGTACACAATTACCGAAATAAAATTACTGTATTTGCTGCTGTCGTGATTATGACGTCAATGATATGTTTCTTTTAATGGTGGACTCGACAAATTAAATATGTCGTCGGTGCTAACATCTCGTATCTGTACATAATGGTCAGAAGAAGAGATTCAACCCCCTTTGCTGGTACAGCGGTGAGGACGGGGGCGGGGGTTGAATTAATCTCATCCACGCGACCGGAGCTCTCGTTTGATTTAATATTAGAGCTGAAAGGTTTGTTTGTATGCAACATGCAACCCATAACTACTCAACCTGAAATTTGCTTACACGTAGTCAGAGATACAGAAAGCAAGATATATTATTTCGATGCAGAAAAGGACATAGGGTTTTCACCTCGACAATAAATACTGCTCCGAGTGTCTTCTGTTGTGTATTGTATGACAAAAACATATTATTATATGTGCAATTAAGATTGAGTAAATGTTTTGCCACCCCAATTAAAAAAAAAGGGCAGACGAAGTCGCGGGAAGAAGCTAATAAATAATTATTTAGACGAAACAATACTGTTACGACCGAACATTCTCGAAGCGTTTGTTTATCATAAACAAACAGCGTGTTGTTGTTTATCATGAGACCTGGGCGTATGGAAATTTCCATACGTAGAAGGAAGCCCTCCTGTCTCAGAGAAAACTGTTCCTTATGTTCGCGACATAAGGTTCACATTCCCTTAAGCCAGAAAGTTGTTTACGATGTTTGTTTTTTATGACTTGTTTACTTGTGTACGAGCTTGTTTACCTTAAAGTTTCTAGTGTTTTCCAAAAACATCGCGGCTGACTGCGCGTGTATAAATACGGGTGCCATCGCTCGAGTGGGTCAGTTCTGCGACAACAAGCGATACGAAAACAACTCTTGGGAGCTTTTGCGAAGATATTTGCGACAGTGCATTGTTGACACATAGAGTGAATTATTTACGACTTTTGGCAAGTTTTACGGTTTAATTGGAAAAGCTCTGATATTTTGGAAGTCATCTTGGTCTGCGTAATAAATCGTGTTCTTACAACCCTAAACGGCATTTTAACTCACCCCGCACGTAACAACTGGTGTCAGAAGTGGGATGCCGTTAATGCCACGGGACGAAGGAACTCGTACTCCACGGACCAGGAGGCAAGTGGAGATGGATGCTGCGAGACAACGAGCACATGAGGAGCCGGAGGAAGGCACCGATGCTGATTTGCTTCCTACGGCAGTACCTACATCGAGCCCGTCGATGGACCTCGCTGCGCTGCTAGCTGCTGTGCAGAGCATACAAGCCAGTCAGGAAGCCGCTCGCCGTGAACAGGAAGCTGCTGTACAGAGCATACAGGCCAGTCAGGAATCTGCTAGCCAAATGCTGCTTTCGAAATTGGACACAAGCCTTGAAGTCATCTGCGATAAAGTTAAAAAGGTAGAGTCCGAAGTTAAAGGGGTCTCAGTGAAAGTCGAAGGCCTGGAAGAGAGACTCGACCAAACCGACACTCGCCACCAGGCGCTCGCCGAGAAAGTGCAGAAGTTGGTGACGAGGGAGGCAGTCTTCACTGCGCCGGTACCTACACAAGGTAGGCTGGACTTGCCACGGTTTGATGGCACATCTTCCTGGACAGCCTATAAGTACCAGTTCGAAACCCTCTCTAACTGCAGCGGCTGGACTGAGGATCAAGCATTCATGGCGTTGACTCTAGCCTTAAGAGGAGACGCCCAACTGATTCTGGAGCGACTCCCTACAGAAGGAAGATCTCTGCAAGCCCTACTGGAAGCTCTAGAGACACGATATGGTGACAAGCACATGGAGCACACGTATAGGGCTCAACTACGCGATCGCACGCAGAAGCCCACGGAAACACTCCAGCAGTGGGCTGACGAAATCGAGAGATTAGTTCGTCGCGCCTATACATCAACACCGAATGCAGTAGAAATAACTCTACTCCAAGCTTTTGTGGACGGGATAAGGGACGGCGAAGTTCGCGCAGCGGTACGTTTGGGTCACCACCAGACCCTGAAGAGTGCACTGGCACATGCTCTGGAAGTGGAAGCTGTGCGGCGTGACACGAGGCCATTCAAGGTCAGGGAGCTGGTAGCCGAGGAGCGAAAGCCTCGCTATGGCCCGACCTGCTATGGCTGCGGTGAAAAAGGCCACATAAGGCTGGACTGCCCAAAGAAGAAGAGAAAAAGGGTCTCAGAGATGGAGACCCAAGTTGACGAGGGGCAGTTAAACTAAGCGTTGCCAGGGCCGCGGGGCAGGCGCTGGCTGGGAGAAGGAAAGCCCCTGCTATTACTATCAGACAAGCTTCTAACGGAAACAGTTTAAGCATCGAGGGTACGCTGAACGGTAAAAAGTGCAGGTTCACAATAGACACAGGAGCATCGCGCACCATTGTAAGACCTGAACTCTTAAAACGAACTATCTCATGGAAGCAACGATCTCCAACATGTCAGCTACGAACAGCAACGGGCCAGCCAGTACCTGTCCTCGGTGACTCAGACGTGGAAATTGGAATTGGTAGTCAGTTGTACTCAAACTCAGTGCTGATTGCCAATATTACTGACGACTGCATATTAGGACTGGATTTCTTAAAAAATCACCGTTGTATTTTGAACGTCGACCAAGGAGTACTCGAATTTCCTGATCAAGAAGTTTTCTTAGAAGGCTCGACCCCATGTACACTCTATTGTTTAAGGGACGTCAAACTAGCTCCTAGATCAGAAAATCTAGTAATGACGAAATTCTCATCCAACGTCAAGAACGGGTTATGTGTCATTGCGGAGGATGAAGGAACACATCCTAATTGGATAATGGCCAGAACACTACTAATGACAAGCAGGATAGGCAGAGTAAGAATTTTAAATCTCAGCAATGAAGAGGTACAGCTCAGAAGAAACAGCGTAGTTGGAAAGTGTCAGGAAGTGAAGTATTTAAGACGTATAAGCAGTACAACAAACGCAGTAAATAGCACAGACTACCAGGTATCGCAGTTATTGGATTCGCTGAAAGGAAATTTGTCGTCAGTTCAGTTGAGGCAAGCTCAGGATCTTTTAATGCGGTTCAAAGACATATTTGCCGTTGGAAATGATTGCGGTAGAACAGGACTTGTGAAGCACAGAATAGACACCGGCGATTCAAGACCTATACGACAAAGACCTCGTCGAATCCCGTGGGCAAAAGAAGCTGAAGTTGCGGATATGATAAGGGATATGGCGGCAAACAAAGTCATCGAACCATCTACAAGCCCTTGGTCGTCACCTGTGGTACTGGTGAAAAAGAAAGATGGCACAACCAGGTTTTGTGTAGACTACCGAAGGCTGAACGACGTTACCAAGAAAGACAGCTATCCTCTACCGCGTATTGATGACACTTTAGATATGCTCAGTGGAATGGAATGGTTTTCTACCGTTGATCTTAAAAGTGGGTACTGGCAGGTGGAAATAAGTCCAGAGGATAAGGAGAAAACAGCATTCTCTACGGGCATCGGAAATGGACTTTGGCAATTCAATGTCATGCCGTTTGGTTTGTGTAATGCTCCCGCAACGTTTGAGCGCCTTATGGACAGAGTTATGGTGGGTCTTCTGGGAGATGTTTGCCTGGTGTATCTGGACGACGTAATCATCATGGGTCGTGACTTCGAGGAACATCTCCAGAACCTTGAAAAGGTGTTCAACCGTCTACGCGAGGCAAACTTAAAACTAAGTTCTAAAAAGTGTAGCTTCTTCAGCAACGCAGTTAGCTATCTGGGGCACATAATCACTAAGGAAGGAGTTCAAACAGATCCAGAAAAGATCAAAGCTGTAAAAGATTGGCCTACACCAAAGAAAGATTGTAAAAAAGAAGACTGTAAGAAAGACTGTAAAAGATTGCGCATATTACAGGCGCTTTGTCAAAAATTTCTCAACAATAGCCAAACCCCTCCATCGCCTGACTGAAGATAAACAGGTGTTTGCTTGGGACGCAAATTGTGACAACGCTTTCAAAGAACTGAAACAGCGTTTATGTGAGTCCCCGATATTGGGCTATCCGACACGGAATGGAAAATTCATTGTGGATACGGATGCCAGCAACACGGGTATTGGTGGAGTGTTGTCACAAGTGCAGGGAGACAAACAAGTTGTGATTGCGTACTACAGCAAAACGCTTTCCAGGCCAGAGAGAAACTACTGTGTTACACGTCGAGAGTTGTTAGCGGTAGTGAAGACCTTGCAGCACTTCCACAAGTATCTCATTGGACGTGAGTTCACCTTAAGGACGGACCATGCTGCACTTAAATGGCTTCTTCAGTTTAAAAGTCCTGAAGGACAGGTAGCACGGTGGATTGAGCAATTGCAGGAATTCCATTTTGCAACAGAACATCGAAGTGGTAAAGGTCATGGTAATGCTGACGCTCTATCGAGAAGACCATGTCCTGAAATCTGTAAACACTGCAGGAAACAAGAGTCTCAGGAATCAGTAAAAATTATCCGTACCCAAGGATTAGACGATGACTGGTCTGGAGAAAATATGAGGAAGGCGCAAGAGGAAGATGACGACCTGCGATTGATCTTAGATTGGATAAAAAAGGGAGTGAAACCTGAGTGGGCGGATGTATCAGCTTCCAGTCCTGTTACAAAAAGCTATTGGGCTCAATGGGATAGTTTGACCCTGGAAGGCGGAATCTTGTGCAGGAAATGGGAGTCTAATACCGGACATCAGGTGACTGTACAGGTTGTAGTCCCTCGAAGTAAGGTATCTCCTCTACTACGTCATATCCATGATGGGGTGTCTGGTGGTCATCTTGGAGTGAAGAAAACCCTTTTGAAAGTGCGACAGCGGTTCTACTGGGTCCATTGCCGGGAAGACGTAGAAGATTGGTGTCGTAAATGCAACGCATGCGCTTCAGTCAAGGGACCACAGACAAGAAGTAGGGGAAAACTGAAGCTCTACAATGTAGGAGCACCATGGGAACGTATCGCTATAGACGTGGCCGGACCATTTCCTGAAACTGAGGATGGGAACAAATACATCGTTGTAGTGCAAGACTATTTCAGCAAATGGCCGGAAGTGTTTGCGACCCCTAACCAAGAAGCTAAAACTGTTGCCAAGAAGCTAGTTCAGGATGTAATCTGTCGGTATGGCGTACCTCTGGAAATACACTCCGATCAGGGGAGAAATTTCGAATCAGCCCTATTTCAAGAAATGTGCAACCTTCTCGGTATACATAAGACCCGTACGACACCAGCTCATCCTCAGTCTGACGGAATGGTCGAAAGGTTTGTGGGACATTAGCAGTACCACATTTATGCTTTTGCATGCATTCGGATGTAGCCAAAAGAAATACTCAATAGCTTGATATATAATATATCAACTGATAGAATTGACAATAATTACATTTTTAAAATAAGCCTATGTACATAGCAAAAGTCCGGTTGAAAAACTATAGCACAATAATAATTACAAAATGTTGACCACCCCTTTTATACACAAATTTGACATGACAGTTTATTCGTTTTCATAATTTCGAATCTTTTCTTGAATTTTCAAATCTTCTATGCCAGCGTTAGTCGAAGAGGTTGTATATGTGTGGAGTATCGCCACATATTCCCCCTGGCCAGACCGTGACTATGGTCGATAGTAGTCCGGAAATCTGATTCGACGACCACTGCGCGACCTCTTCTCCTCAGGCACGGCGTTAGGTACGACGACACGACTTGAAGATGGCTCATCGGTCAGCTCACATCTGTCTTCGTTGAGGTGCGTCGCTTCTCTCATCAGAAATGCCGGTTTCAGCCTGTCGACGGAGATGTTCTGAACCTTGCCGCGGACATCGACGGTAAAGAATTTAGGCTGCTTCTTCACTATCTTATAGGGTCCAGCGTACGGCGGTTCTAGAGAACTTCTGACATGGTCTTGACGAATGAAGACGTGTGTAGATGTATGCAGGTCTCGGGGTATGTAGAAGGGTGAATTGCTGTGCCATGTGGTAGGTTGTGGAGTCAGTTTCGCCATGTAGGAGCGAAGTCGGTTTGCGTACTCGGTGACATCTCTAACGTTGCAGTCGTTACTGGGTGAGAAGAACTGACCCGGTAGACGCAGGGGTTCGCCGTAAACAAGTTCAGCTGGAGACGACTGTAGATCTTCTTTCCAGGAACTACGCATTCCTAGAAGTACTAAAGGCAAAGATTCAACCCAGCTGGATGTGTTGTGGCACATAATGGCAGACTTGAGTTGACGATGCATCCTCTCGACGATCCCGTTTGCTGCAGGATGGTAAGCAGTGGTGCGAAAGTGGCGCGCACCAATCAAGGCAGTGAGGGCCTTGAAAAGACTGCTCTCGAACTGTCGACCACGGTCCGTAGTCACTCGAGCAGGACAACCGTATCTGGCTATCCAGCCAGAGACGAGGGCAGTTGCACAGGACTCTGCTGTTATCTCCTTCAGAGGAAACGCCTCAGGCCAACGAGTAAATCTGTCGATGACTGTAAGGCAATACCTGAAATCATAAGACAAAGGTAAGGGTCCTATGATGTCGAGGTGTATATGAGAGAACCTCGAGGAAGGAGTTTGGAAGCTGGAAAGAGGTGATTTAGTGTGACGGAAAATCTTGCTTTTCTGACACTGTAGGCATTCTCTTGTCCATTCTCTGCAGTCCTTTTTTATTCCTGGCCATACGAATCTCTGTGTGACCAGTCGCACAGTTGCAGATGCTCCGGGATGATGCAGACCATGTATCATGTCGAAAACTTGTCTACGTAGCTGAGGAGTGATATACGGTCGAGGAGTTTGAACAGAAGTATCACAGTAGACAGGTAAGTTACTCTCTATACAATTCTTCTTCTGTAGCTTCAGTGCTGAACCGTTTAGCAGGAGGTCTTGCAGTTCAGAGTCTGATTCCTGATATCGTGCAAGTTTCTCGTAATCAATTGCAGTTGCAATCTCTTCCACTCGTGACAGTGCGTCAGCGACAATGTTTTCTTTCCCAGGCAAGTATCTAATGTCAGTTGTAAATTGTGAAATGAAGTCTAGGTATCTAAATTGACGTGGAGTACATGTGCTTTTGTTCGCGGAAAAAGCAAATGTCAACGGCTTGTGATCAGTGAACACGACGAACGTTCTTGCTTCCACCATGTATCGGAAGTACTTGACTGCTTCATAAATGGCTAATAATTCACGGTCGTAAGGACTATATTTCTTCTGTGAAGTAGAAAGTTTGCGTGAGAAAAAGGCTAAGGGTTTCCAGTCTTGATCAGATTTACAACGTTGTTGGAGTACAGCACCTATAGATGCGTCTGAAGCGTCCGTGATCAACGCTAATTCTGCAGACGGATCCGGATGGTTGAGAAGGGTAGCTTCTGACAACGAAACTTTACAGTCTTCGAATGCACGTATCAGTTCCGGAGTCATTTCGATATGCTGTGATCCTTTGACTTTGGGTCCGGCGAGCAAGGCATTAAGTGGAGCTTGAACTTGTGCAGCGTTGGGCACAAATCGGCGATAAAAGTTAAGCATTCCTAAAAAACGTCGAAGTTCCTTTACAGTTTTAGGAATGGCGTACTCCTGTATAGCCTGAACCTTGGTATTCAGAGGCTTAATACCAGCTGCCGATACAGAATATCCGAGGAAAGTCACTTCTGATAGACCAAATTTGCACTTGGCTGTGTTGATCAGAATGCCGTATTTTTTAAGTCTCTCGAATAATTCACGCAGGTGTTCCTTGTGCTTCTCTGGAGAAGGTGAAAATACGATTATATCGTCAATGTATCCGTAACAGAATTCGAGACCACCCAAGACTTCGTCGATGAACCTCTGGAAAGTTTGTGCAGCATTCCGAAGTCCAAAAGTCATATACGGGAATTCGAACAATCCGAATGGTGTCGTGATTGCGGTCTTGGGTATATCCTCAGGATTGACAGGAATCTGATTGTACGCCTTCACAAGATCAAGTGTGGAGAAGACTGTAGCTCCAGCAAGCTCGTAGGTGAAGTCCTGTATATATCGGATGGGATACCGGTCAGGAATTGTTCTGGAGTTCAGAGCTCTATAGTCACCACAAGGTCTCCAACCGTTGTCTTTCTTCTTGACCATATGCAGTGCTGAGGACCATTGACTTTCTGAACGTCTAGCAGTTCCACTTTCCAGCATGTCTTCAAATTCCTTCTTGGCTGCTTGGAATCGAACTGGATCGAGACGTCTTGGCTTGGCATAAACTGGAGGACCTTGCGTTGTACGGATGTGATGAAGAGTGTTGTGTTTTGTTGTAGACTGTAAGCCTGCTGGTCTAGTAATTTCGGGATAGTCACGTAAAATATCGTGAAACTCTGTTTCTCCCGAAACTACTTTCACCGAGGAGATGCCATCTGAACTTTTGGACAGTTGGGCGTTTGCAGTTAGCGACGTAATACTGTCGATCAGGCGCTGATGTCTACAGTCCACTAGTAATCCATAGTAGCTCAAGAGATCCACTCCAATGATGGGTTTCGAAACGTCAGCTATTATGAAGTTCCACACAAAATCTCGTCTCAGTCCAAGATTTAAATGAAGCCGGATTGGTCCATATGTGTTTATCACCGTACCGTTAGCAGCTACCAACTCGTACGATGTTTTGGTACAGGGCGTCTTGACTGCTGCTCGCGGAAAAACACACAAGTCGGAACCAGTGTCCACCAGGAACTGCATTTTTGATGCGCGATCAGTTACATATAGACGGCCTGTAGTGGATGATGGGCAGTCGCTGGCCGCTACTTCCGACTGCCCTTCGAGTTTTCCGACCCGAAGTTACATGGTTGTTTACATTTTCTGGCTCTGTCAGCAAATGTGTAGTGGTAATAACAGTATGAATGATTCGGTGGTGGCTGTCGTGGACAAGAGCGACTTCTTGAGCGAGTCCGACGTATATCTGCTTTCTGGCGGTAAGTGGTGCGACTATTTAGTTTGGCAGAAAGGACTGAAATCTGCTTCGCGAGCTCTGTGACTTGCGCTTCAAGATCATTTTGGACAGACGGTGTGGGCTTGGATGTACTTGCCACTTGTGGACATGGAGGGACAATCTCGTGAATCTTGTCAGCTAGTTCTGCGATTTTCTCCAGGGTCAAATCGGATTGCGATGCTACAACCGTCTGAATATTGGTCGGTAATCGGCTAGACCAAATAGTGGAAAGGAAATCTTTCGGGACCGACGGACCAGCTAAATCTTGTAGATGACGCAAGAATTGTGATGGCTTACGATCTCCAAGCTCTTCATGCATCAACAACTGCTTTACTCTTTTTTCTTGAGATGCTGAAAGGCGCTTAATAAGCTCGGTCTTTAGCCTTAAATATTTATCGGTCTCCGGCGGGTTAATTATAATGTCCTTCACTTCAGCAACGTAGCGATGCTCCAGTTGTCCGACAACATAACTGAATTTTGTCTCGTCCGTAGTTCTTCTGGAGAACAAGAATTGGCTTTCAATTTGAGCAAACCATAGTGCAGGTTCTTCTGGCCAAAACGGAGGTACTCTGGCGTTAATCCTGACGATCTCTTGCATATCATCGTCTGCTGATGCCATCCTTAAATTATGCTGAAAAAACGCTCCGCTTATGGTGGCACCATATACCAAGTTTCTTCTTTCCGAATGAATCTTGCGGTTTCTATTAACTCACAATTATTCTGTGAGACGACGGCGGTCACCAACATGTGACATGGTTGTATCTGCGCGTCGTCGGTGGTCACCAATATGTGGGACATTAGCAGTACCACATTTATGCTTTTGCATGCATTCGGATGTAGCCAAAAGAAATACTCAATAGCTTGATATATAATATATTAACTGATAGAATTGACAATAATTACATTTTTAAAATAAGCCTATGTACATAGCAAAAGTCCGGTTGAAAAACTATAGCACAATAATAATTACAAAATGTTGACCACCCCTTTTATACACAAATTTGACATGACAGTTTATTCGTTTTCATAATTTCGAATCTTTTCTTGAATTTTCAAATCTTCTATGCCAGCGTTAGTCGAAGAGGTTGTATATGTGTGGAGTATCGCCACAGGTTTAACCAAACATTGGAAAATAATTTGGCTAAAGTAGTCGACTCACATCAGAGAGACTGGGACCAGTACATTCCTCTTTTCTTGCTGTCTTATCGCTCCGCTGTACATGATAGTACTAGTTTTACCCCTGCCAGAGTGAATTTTGGACGAGAAATAAGACTACCAGTCGATGCAATAACAGGGTCTCCGCCGAATAGCCCAAGACTTGTGACGGATTATGTCAGCGATCTTCGAGAACAGCTGGATGAAGTGCATAAGCTAGTTCGCGAGTGCAGTCTCAAGACCGGTGAAAAAATGAAAACCCGTTATGATAGGAGATCAAACATCAACGGTTTTGAAGAGGGAACTATCGTATGGCTTCATAATCCCTTCAGGAAAAAGGGCAAAAGCCCAAAGTTGCAAGCACGATGGGAAGGACCTTACAATGTGGTTACAAAAATCAACGACGTCACCTATCGAATCAAAAAGGGGCAAAGAGGAAAACCGAAGGTCGTACACATTGACCGTTTGACAAAGTATCACGGCACGAATGATGATCGGGACGATCATAACTAAGAGGGGGGTAATGTTACGACCGAACATTCTCGAAGCGTTTGTTTATCATAAACAAACAGCGTGTTGTTGTTTATCATGAGACCTGGGCGTATGGAAATTTCCATACGTAGAAGGAAGCCCTCCTGTCTCAGAGAAAACTGTTCCTTATGTTCGCGACATAAGGTTCACATTCCCTTAAGCCAGAAAGTTGTTTACGATGTTTGTTTTTTATGACTTGTTTACTTGTGTACGAGCTTGTTTACCTTAAAGTTTCTAGTGTTTTCCAAAAACATCGCGGCTGACTGCGCGTGTATAAATACGGGTGCCATCGCTCGAGTGGGTCAGTTCTGCGACAACAAGCGATACGAAAACAACTCTTGGGAGCTTTTGCGAAGATATTTGCGACAGTGCATTGTTGACACATAGAGTGAATTATTTACGACTTTTGGCAAGTTTTACGGTTTAATTGGAAAAGCTCTGATATTTTGGAAGTCATCTTGGTCTGCGTAATAAATCGTGTTCTTACAACCCTAAACGGCATTTTAACTCACCCCGCACGTAACAATACGAATAAGATGTTTGATCACTGTACAGATCCAACATCTCATGTGCTCTAGACTCTAGTCTAGAGCTCAAATAATCTATTTTGATCTTGATGAGCAAGTTTTTTTTTACATTTCTAAGTTTTATTTTTGAGTACATACACCTACTATATCTTTTATTCGTACAATCACGGTTAAAAATTTTACTATGTCAAACCTTGTGACGAAGCTATTAAAAATGCAAGATTTGTTGTAGATATATAATTGTAGAAGTATTGTGCTGTTTTAAATTAAAAATTAATAAATATGTTTATCTCGTTTGTACAGTCGGCCGCATAAGTCGATTAACACATTCGAAAGTGCAAAACAACTCAACACTCAACGCGCCATATGTCGTTGTCCCGACTAGAGAACAAAATAAACTTCACGTACAAACGAACGTAAAAAGCTTCAGTAAGTAAGTAAGCAAGTAATTTGAATGTTCACTTGTTTTGCACTTTTGAATGTGTTAATCGACTTATGCGGCCGACTGTACCTACCTACTGACGATGATCGCCATAAATTAGAAAGAATTTACATTTTTATATATTATGCTTAAATAGCCGAAATTTCAAATAGGCTTTAAAAAGAATTTCTTTAATGTAAAACGGGTTAAAAGTCTAAGAGACTCGTTAACTACGGGTCATTAAATGTCCGAGATAAGGCTGTAGCTAGTTCATTAACGGGCTGTGAATTTATTCATGAGCCGAGCGAGCCCCGACTGCTCGTTTTGGGATCGTAAAAATCTGTACCTAAACCGACTCCGTCTCCGATGAATTGTTAAGGGGCTTGAGATATTTCAAGTTTCTCACCCGTTCAATAGAAAAAGTTTCGCTATTCAGCACAGTTCTTCAAACTATGTATGTTTCAAGCCATTCGATATTCTTTAAACGCTTTTGAATTGATTCACAGTGAAATCGATATGTTACAATTTCATTGGATTGGCCAAAAAGCCCCGAGCGGATTCAAAGAATAAATGATTTCTTTATCAAACTTTGATTAATTCTGTACTGACCATTGTGGGAAAATTAATTATATAAATAATAAATTATTGCAGAAGGGCATATCTGTGGGCTTGAGATGATGACGATGATGATAATATTTATTTAATTATTGTTATATATATGCATGGTGTATGGCCGTGTGTATTTAACTAAGTGTGTTCCTACGGAAGAACAGTACCTACTGCAAAATGCCTCAGTAAGGACCTTTTTGTAACTTTCATACTACTTTTTCTGTTTTATTTGTATTTAATTTTTTTAAGGTACAAAAAAAAATTATGATTTATTTACAATATTTTCGAAAGGGAAAAAATATCTTGTTAACATCTTTATACACTCTTGAAGACAAGAAAAAAGGTTAAAGCGGCTTTGTAAAAAATCCGCAGTACAATAATAATTAAGGAAGCGATCCAAGTGGAGAGAAAACAAACGCGGTTTATTCATACCTCGTGAACATAACTAAGGGGATGAAACCGGTGGTGCAACTACACAATATACTAAACCATCAGTGATCAAACCTTTGGCAGCGAACTTCCTTGTGGATAACTTAGGGCGTCGCTTGTGTTCTGTTTCTAGTATTCTGGCAATCTTAATACATAAAAAAATCACGTGGCACGATGTTTCCGCCAATCGGCTTTTATGAAATTTTAAAATAGGTATGTTTTAGCTTAAAAGATAAGATACAGTGGCTCGTATCTTTTAAGCTATTTTATTATATTTTTATTAATTAAGGCTTGAAAGCGTAACAAACAAACACAATTTCGCAATTATTTGTGTTAGGATGACAAGTATAAATAATTTTTCCGAGGGACAAAATTGTCATACGTAGTGACAGATCACCTTCTGCGCATTCGTGGTGCGGTGCAGGTAAAATGTAGCGGGTAGAGTGAGACAGGGTGGATTGTGTACGAGTATGTACGGCGTTGCGATAAAGCTCGCTCCGTCGATGACCTAGTTGCCGCGTAGCACAATATGCCCGCGGTACAGCTGTTAGTACACAGCTTATCGAGGAATGCGGTTTCGCCCAATGAGTCTGACCATCGATTTTAGTTAATGATATCCCCCAAATATAGCTCACTAGACAAATACGGCAGTGTTTTTATTTTTTTGATATCTTAAAAAATGACCGAGTTATAAGCGTTCAAAGTACGCGCGCCACCCAAATTTTTTAATACTACTCGCGAACGTTGATGACGTCACAAGGGCCTATTCTAGATGCAAGAAAGAGAGATTTGTATGTTTAACTCAAAAACTACTGGACCGATTTTAAAAATTCTTTCACCTATAAAAAGCTACGTTATTAGCGAATAACATTGGGTATATTTTATAAAGTTACGCGGGCGAAGTCGCGTGCAACAGCTGGTAATATCATAAAGAGAGTAGATTTCTATTTTTGTTTGTAATTTATTAACTCAAAAACTACTGGACCGATTTTAAAAATTCTTTCACCTATAAAAAGCTACGTTATCAGCGAATAACATAGGCTATATTTTATAAAGTTACGCGGGCAAAGTCGCGTGCAACAGCTGGTAATATCATAAAGAGAGTAGATTTCTATTTTTGTTTGTAATTTATTAACTCAAAAACTACTGGACCGATTTTAAAAATTCTTTCACCTATAAAAAGCTACGTTATCAGCGAATAACATAGGCTATATTTTATAAAGTTACGCGAGCGAAGTCGCGTGCAACAGCGGGTAATATTATAAAGAGAGTAAATTTCTATTTTTGTTTGTAATGAATAAACTTAAAAACTACTAGACCGATTTTAAAAATTCTTTCACCCATAGAAAACTACATTATCAGCGAGTAACATAGGCTATTAACATAGACTATAAAATTACGGGGACGAAGTCGCGTGAAAACAGCAAGTTGATTATAAATTATAAAAATATTCTTAAAATGATTCTTGAGCGGGACTTACGACAAAGATTTCCTCAATACTTTCTGAAGTTATCAGGTTCGGAATAAAAATACGTCAAAATTTTAAAAAAATTCAAAATGGTACAAAAAGTACAAAAAGTCCAGTGCTTATTATAGGTCAGTGGCGCCGGAGCATTTGAAAATTTAAATAATGACCTTTACTTTTGTCATATAATAAATACTAATAATAATAATAATAATAATAATAAAAGATACTAATAATTTGTACATAATATATAGTGCCTATATATAGTGCCTATATATTATGTACAAATTCAACCATCCACACACCTTCTAAATTATTTTTCCAAGTGCCAATGGATACGAAAAGACATAAAAAGTGGATGACCATGAAGCCCGTCACACACGTATTTTATTTTAGTGTGTGTAAGACGTCACTTTTCTCCCTATAAAAATATACTTACCTGCCTAGTATACTAACAAAAATACCTATTACACTCTTTATGATATGAGGATGACTTACAACCAAGTATATGCTTGCAAAGCAAAGTTGCAAGTAAAGTTGCAAACCGCAACCTAGCTGATACAACAAAACGTACATTTACATTTTGTGTCGAGAGACAGTTAAAACAAATGAATGATCTGTAGTACAGAAACGTAGACAAAAAGAACTGACCCGCAAGATACCTACTTCATTAAGATATTCTGAACCCGATAACTTCAGAAAGTATTGAGGAAATCTTTGTCGTAAGTCCCGCTCAAGAATCATTTTAAGAATATTTTTATTATTTATAATCAACATGCTGTTTTCATGCGACTTCGTCTGCGCAACTTTATAAAATATGGCTTGAGTTACTCGCTGATAACGTAGCTTTCTATAGGAGAAATAATTTTTAAAATCGGTCTAGTAGTTTTTAAGTTTAATCATTATACTCGTAAACAAAAATAGAAATCTACTCTCTCTATAATGTTACCAGCTGTTGCACGCGACTTCGCCCGCGTAACTTTATAAAATATGGCCTATATTTTTCGCTGATAACGTAGCTTTCTATAGGTGAAAGAATTTTTAAAATCGGTCCAGTAGTTTTTGAGTTAATTAATTACAAAATACAAATCTATCTTTTTACTATGAACTTGCGTCTAGCATCGGCCCTTGTGACGTCATCCACTTAGCACGGGCGAACTTGAAAATTTGAATAGCGACCGAAGTTTCGGTGTCAATAACTTCGGAAATACTGCATCGATTTTGATGAAACAAAAACTTTTCACATGTACATAACCATAGCTCTGATATTATGTGTGTTTTATAGTCATTTTCAAACCCATCGGTCAGACCCATTGGTTACGAGCGATCGGTAAAATAAAAATTTACCAGAAAATTGGCTCGTTTGTCATCTTCTGAAACGGGGTCGCGTGCAATCGATCATGCCACAATACAAACAAAAATACTTATTCATAAGCCAGTTTATACGAGATTGTAATAAGAAAAATATGATTTTAAATATATTACTATATTATATTATATTATATTATATTATATTATATTATATTATATTATATTATATTATATTATATTATATTATATTATATTATATTATATTATATTATATTATATTATATTATATTATATTATATTATATTATATTATATTATATTATATTATATTATATTATATTATATTATATTATATTATATTATATTATATTATATTATATTATATTATATTATATTATATTATATTATATTATACTATATTATATTATATTTAAATTAATGTACTAGTTTTTTCTCGGGACTTATTCGTATATTTATATCTTACCTTCCAAGCTAGAACTACTTGAACTATTCTAGAACCAACCATTTTTTTTTTTTTAACGTTGGGAAATCCTCTTGGATACCCAGCAGTGAAGGGGACACTGCAGGGTTATGCCGGATTCCTACCCGCTAAAACCCAACGACTTTCTATCTATCGCGGCCGTTGATGGGCGGGGTAGTGGGGACGTTTTTACACGACTTCGGTACCCCGCCACGGCTATCCAACGCGGGGAGGCCTGTGCTCCCTGTCAGAACCTTGGCGTACCCGAAAGTGGAGGTACGCCGGCCATTCTAGAACCAACCATACCATTTTACAAAAATTAATTAAAATCGGTTGGGCGTGATTTTTATACTAAGTATATGTACATATCACCTTTACATGATTTTGAGGATTTTGACGGACCCGTTGGATGAGTTAAGTTAAAGCTCTATCTCAGAGTTCCCGGGTTCGATTCCCGGCAAGGCCAACTGTGGAAATTAACTATTCAAAGTTGGCTCTGGTCTCAATTTGGATTGGAAAGTAGTGGCAGGCAATCGGTAAATTTTATTGATAGTTACCACACCCGATTAAATGCAGTTGGAAGGTTGATTGATTGGGATTGATAAAATCACTCGTCAATAGTCACAATCGAATTAATTATTGTAAATAAATAAATAAATTTTCGATTGTAGGAAGTTCACCGGTTAATCTTGTTAATAACTAATTAATTGTAAGTTAAGTTAAGGTAAGTTGTTAATTGTTGTTGTTGTTGTTGTTGTTAATTTCACTAAAACCCGTTTTACTCTGAGGGAATAATGATAAAATGTAAAATATTTCGGATCGCAAAGATGAAAGAGATTTGGGATTGCAAACAGCTGAATACAGTTGATAACCATTGCAATCCTTTGTGTAAGCCGTGTTAAGCTGAACGTAGCGGTATTCGGCCCTCGGGGGAGGGGAGGGGGAGGGAAGGAACCAATGAATATGAAAAAGTCACGATCGTGAAAAAGCTACAAAGAACAGATTGAATTTTGCTTTTTAAATATAATAGCCTCTCTGGAACCCAGCTACTTCAACTAGATAATATTTAATGTGAACCATTCTTCAAAGATTTTTTTTAATGTTATAGTGAGTAATGCAGGCTGACGGTTCGTATTTGGAATGAGTTTTCAACCTGCGTCTATGTCAGG
Organism: Synanthedon formicaeformis; assembly: GCA_945859745.1. NCBI lineage: Eukaryota > Metazoa > Arthropoda > Insecta > Lepidoptera > Sesiidae > Synanthedon > Synanthedon formicaeformis. The sequence continues at coordinate 538,724 of OX243960.1, read as the reverse complement.
GCGGTGAAAGTGAGATCTACTTACTTATAATAAGAATTTTATAATAAAACACGTTAATTCATTTATTTATTTATTTAAATCATCGTAGTGATCAAAAAAAAATCAAAAAAGATCAATAAACAAAAACAAATATTTAATGCTTCTAAAATTAAAATTAAAATCTTGTGTAAACATTATGTTCGCGCAAATGAAAACGTGTTTTGTATTGTTTTGTTTTATTTTATTTATTTAATATTTTACCAAGGTATTGATAATTTGCTTTCAAGGTTTGACTAATCTAAACACGACTTTGTATGAACTTATATATTATATTTTGTCTTTTTTCTTAAGAAGCACGTATTTGCAACGATAAATATTCCATTAAATTATTGAATATTGTCCTCGAGTAGAAGAGTGATACTCGTAGTAATGTAGGTAAGAGCAACTCACTTGCTATAAGCGTGCGTCAGCCGATGCGTAGTGAGCCACTGTCGCAGTATGAGCCGCTGTTGCAACACATGCGCCGCCCGCCGGAGCCTCTTCTCCTCGGCGGCCGGCAACTCCGGCAGCCGGTCGATCTGCTCCGGCGAACCGCATCCGGATAGTGTAGAAATCCCTACAATTTTCAAATGGCTTTAAAGTAACAAGTAGATTTTTTATGTGGCAGTAAAATCGTACACATGCAATGGAAATTGGAAAAGTGTTACAGATGAAGCCGGGATTTAGGTATAGAACGCGCGCAGGCGTCACCGCAGTAGTGCAAAAGTGAAATATTAAAATCAGTAAAGTTGCCAGCAAAAAAATCGGGAGAATTTTATGCGAAATAAAACAAGAATTTATTTTATGTTTTGACAGCAATAATTTGTGAGGAATTCGAACAGAAATTGATTTAAAAAATATATTAATTTTCTTATATCTCATCATCATCATCATCATCATCATCATCATCATTTTATCACTTCTTGAATTATATTCTTTAAAAAATGGCTTTTTTTTTAAATTATGCCCACCTCAGTTTAAATGAAATTTTCTCTGCGGCCGCCCTTTTATCAGCTCACGTAATTAATGAATGCCCCCTCTCAACGAATATCAGTGATGACATATTTTGATAAGACACCACCAAAGACTTTACCAAATTACTTTGTCGAACAATAGACGCAGACGAAGACCTAATTACGGATGCCAGTGTAAAGGCCCCGAACAAACGACCTTGTTTAATACTACTCTCTAACTAATTTAACGGCACACAACATGCAGAACAATACCTACAGTTTAATTCAAAGTTGATTTTAACTTGTTCGAAATAAAGTTCCGTGACCAACTGTGACAGAAATTATATACGAGGGCGGGTCAATAAGTCCGTGACTTTTTGAATTTCTGACCTCTTTACTGAAAAAGCAACACTACTCCTGTCAACAGGCATCTGTCAGTTGACTCCTGTCAAAATTTGAACTTGCTGCGTCAGTTAGTTTGTGTTTGACAGCTATCTTTATCAGACTACCCAGTAATTTGAGGAAAAAATGGAAAAAAGTGAATTTCGTGTCCTTATTAAGCATTATTTTTTGCGAAAAAAAACCATTACCGAGACCAAGGCTAAGCTTGATAAATACTATGGGGACTCTGCACCATCGATTTCAATGGTAAAAAAGTGGTTTACTGAATTTCGTTGTGGCCGTACAAGCACTGAAGATGCCGAACGTCCTGGACGCCCAGTTGAGGTCTCTTCACCCGAAACAATCGAAAAAATTCACGATATGGTGTTGGCCGACCGAAGATTGAAAGTGCAAGAGATTGTGGAAGCCGTAGGGATCTCGCATGGCTCAGTGGTTTCAATTTTGAATGATCACTTGGGCATGAGGAAGCTTTCCGCAAGATGGGTGCCGCGTTTGCTCACAGTCGAACACAAACGCAATCGTGTAACAACTTCACAGGAAGGTTTGGCGTTGTTTAATCGCAATATGGAGGAGTTTTTGCGCCGTTTTGTAACCGTGGACGAAACATGGATCCATCACAACACACCAGAGACCAAACAACAGTCAAAACAGTGGGTTTCTAAGGGTGAATCGGCGCCAAAGAAGGCCAAGGTGGGTTTGTCAGCCAATAAAGTTATGGCGACTGTTTTTTGGGATACACGCGGGATAATCCACATTGACTACCTTCAAAAGGGAAGAACAATCAATGGGGAATATTATGCCAACTTATTGGACCGATTCAATGACGATTTGAAAAAAAACCGACCTCATTTGGCCAAGAAAAAAGTTCTTTTTTACCAAGACAATGCAAGGGTGCACACATGTGCAGTTGCCATGGCAAAAATCCATGAATTGGGCTATGAATTGCTCCCTCATCCGCCCTATTCTCCAGATTTGGCTCCGAGTGACTACTTCTTGTTCCCAAACCTGAAGAAATGGCTTGGTGGAAAAAGATTTGACTCCAATGATGAAGTCATCTCGCAAACAAAGGCCTATTTTGAGGACCTCGACAAATCATATTTTTTGGAAGGGATAAAAAAAATGGAGAAGCGTTGGACAAAGTGTATAGAGCTCAAGGGAGACTACGTTGAAAAATAAAATGATTTATTTATCAAAAAATCTGTGTTTTATTCCAAAAGTCACGGACTTATTGACCCGCCCTCGTACATACGTCTATTATCACAAATGCAACAGTTTTCTACCTAAGGATGGATGTTTCACGCAAAAATTACTGAACGAATTCTGATGAAACTTCACAGTAATAAGTATAGTACTGCGGTGTACTTCTCATTTATAAAAAAAAATAAAATACAATCTACTTGTTGAAGAGTACTTTCGTGAACAAATTCTTTTCTCAAAAAACAATACCCCAAAATCATGAATATGGTAAAAGAACAATTAGGGTCCTCATTTGGGGACGGCAGACGTTAATACTGAGTTAATAAAAAAATAAAGCCTATATAAAAAAAATGACACAAATCAATATTAAAAAAATACTAAATACACACTTTAAATTATAAAACTATGAAATAATAAAATTATCTTACAAATATTTTAAACTTTTTAAGGACGTTTAGATTGATTAAGTATAGAATACTTTATTCTATTTAAGCATAGAATACTTTTTATCTGAGTAATAAGTTCCCATGGAATAATATTTCACTCTTTAATATCCGAACTAGACGGCGCCTTGATAATCTTAACGACCGAAGACACATTAATCTTAACGAACTCGCAGACAAAACCTAGTATTTTATATACTTGCTAGCTTTTTTTTATTATTGAAGTTTCGTTTTCACGGCTAAGCTACTGAATTTATTTGAATTAAATTTGGTATGGACATGGAGATTGCTTTAACCATTTCTTAATGTAGTATAGTAAAAATTTATTGTAAAATTAAAACTACAACAGACCCTCATAATATATTATTATATATAAATGCGCAAGTTGTTTGTAACTCAATTTCGCAAAAGGTCTATGGTATTTTTCAAAAAACGAACTAGAGCGCGTACCAGTTGCGGGCACAACTAGTCTTTGTCTATACTAATATTATAAATAACTCTTTTTAACAACAAAAAAATAGACTTCAAACCGTTTTCTCATGAATGCCATTGTCAGAACTGGTCGTTTCACCCAGTCGAAAGTTCTGAGGTAACAAAAATTTAGAAAAAAATACAATCGAATTGAGACCCTCCTCCTTTTTTGGATTGCGGTTTTCATTAATGGAAAAGAGCATTAAAGGAAATAGGTTCTTATATATAAATTGTCAAAAAAATGAAGTTAATCAGTGAACTTTGATCTGCTTGTATCATGCATGATGCAACACATTTACTCCTCGTAAGTTAGGAACTTTAAATGGAGCTTATTTCGTGTGTTTAATAAAGCTAAACAATAATAAAGCTCGGGAAATGTTTTCTTTAAGTATAGAGTTATAAAGGCTTTAATGATGGGAACAGAATTGTGTATTACAATATGTTTGGGTTTAGTTGCTGAGCAACGACTTCCTTGACCTTGACTTGGCTATTAGTCATTTATTGACAAGTCACACGACATGCGAACAAAAAGGCACCATGACCTAGCGTAACCACCACCTCACCCAACCATGCCATTCTTCCCTTTGTACTACGACAAAATGCGATGGGAACTTAATGTTTAATTATCACTGATAATTATAACATGCTTGTACAGTGGTATGTAGATATATATTTTTGAAATTTTTTCATTTATATATATATATATATATATATATATATATATATATATATCTAAACTTTTACAACTATTTAAAGGTCGTCAATAAATCACAATAAACACAATTGAAATAAATCTACTGGAGGTAGAAACTGCAAGAAACTATCACATCATATAGAAAGAGGGATAAACGGGGAAGATTTTTATATATAAAAATTGCAGGCGAGCCCGGGAGCGTGTCGCTAGTAGATTATAATTATAAACAAATTCTTTGTTCCCGCCTGCAAATGATTTTATAACTATTAAGTACGATTCCAATTACATTTGCTGATCACTTTCGTTGAGAAATGAACTCGAGTTTTCTAACAGTTAGGTAGATGTTGTGTTAGCCGACCTACTTCGGTGTGTAGAAAATTAACATATTGAGATCGTTAGCTGCAAAAGCTTGCAGCTCTCTAGAGGTAATCTCATTACGCTGTGTGAATCTAAATTAGTTTATTGCGAAATCTAGAGAGAGCGTACACTGTTAGATTGATTAATTTCAAAATGTACCATCGTAAGATAATTTTCTAATGAATTTTCCAATAGACTAAAAAGACATTCCATCGGTTGGCAGACACATAACATCGTCCAACAACAAACAAAGAACCATACTTTATCCAACCATTTATTTTACTTTTAAAGTTGCTTGAGAATGTAACTGATTCGTTAAAGTTTAATTAATTAAATAAAATTTAAAGTTAAGTTATACTAATTTAAGCGCCTAGGTATGTTTATAAAATTACAAAATGTTGGGCAAAAATAAAAGATAAATCTATATAACAAAAATATTGGTAGGCATAAAACTCGAGAACTATTGTATATTTTTTAATTTAAATTATTTAGATAGATTTTCAACTAGGCAACCAAATAAAATCGAAACTAGGGATCTAGGATAATGCCACTCTACGTATCTAGTAGCTACGCAACTGCTACGCGTGCTACGTCGTAGACTCATAACACTACACCAACACCGGGAGGTCCTTTTATTCGTATTCTTCGTTGATTATGAAAAAAAAATCATATTTGTTCGACATCCCACATAAGTTCTTACTGTTCTTTAAACGATACCCAAAAATACATGCGGCATAATATTTTGTACGGTGACTATTTTGCTGAACCGCTAGCTTCTTCTTTGAGTTTAGAAAATTGATTTTTGGATTCTACAATTTCAAATTGAACTTCTATTATGTCGCTGGCAGATTTGACCAAATTATTTATTAACTTAATATTACTATTTCTTCTAAGAATCTTGCTAATTTCTGCAAAGCCAACAGACTCAAGACTAAATTCGTGATTATTAATTATTCTTCAGCCCCCTTCAAAATTATTAATTAATTAATTGGAAAATAAACATATACTTAGGCAAGTAAAAAGGTGATGACACACTAAGCAATCAATCAAATCAGATGAGACGCGGCGCTATCGCAAGAGAACAGGAAATAGGGAAGAGCTCTAAGTGCCCTCCTACCTCAAACTAAGTAATGAATCTTGTTTATAAAATCGAGAGGCCACTATCATATTTCGCTTCGTTCCCTTGATGAGTCATGGACGGGGGGGGAGGGGTGTTATGTTTTTTATTGTATTGTCCAGTGGACGAAATTCAATTATACAGAGGTACTTCTTTGAAATCTATTAATGAATAATTTGCTGTTATTCAAAATTGTCATGTAAGTGTTACACAAAAGTTAGACCACATAAAACACCAACACGTTGCCCAAAAACCTCATCGTAGTTGGTATCGTGTTGGTGTATCAGACGAAGTAAATATCAGTAGCGTGTCACACGCGACTAACTAATCTAACTTGCAAAATGCTTCGTACAAGATTTTATCATATGCTCTGATATATGGTGTTCCAGACATGCGAACCTTAGTTAATATCTTTCATCGCAGATTTGTATATTATTTAATATTACCTACAGACAACGGTTTCACACGGTTTTGTCTCTGCAAAGTAGATTAGCCTTTAGCCTTTTTTTAACTTCGAAATCCTTGGGGTCGTAAAGATTAAGGTAAGCCTGGACCAAATTTTATTAGTCGAATAGGATGTCAGGAAGAAAAGTTACAGTGATACATATTGGATACTACATAACTAATATTATAAAGAGGAAAGATTTGATTGTTTGTTTGGATTGAATAGGCTCCGAAACTACTGGACCGATTTGGAAAATTCTTTCATCATCAAAACTAATAATAAATCTGTAAGTGTAGGTATTGTATATAATATGTATGTATGTATGTATGTATGTACGTTCCTCCATAACTCTTAAACGAATTAACTGATTTTCATGAAATTTGGTAGATAAACATTTAGACGTACAGGACACAGGATAGACTACTTATTCAACGCGGACGTAGTCGCAGGCGCCAGCTAGTAGTACATAATACAGTTTAGATTTAAATTAATTTTATAATTCACAATAATCAGTTAAAATTAAATGCCACAGGTTGAATGAATAATTAGGAATGACCAAAACGCCCGTTGGAGTCAAGTTGGAGTACACTTTGCGGCGCTCGTACGCCTAAACTATTGACTTTATGAAAAAAAGGTAGATACATAAATTGTAGGTAATTGCATCTAGTTTCATTTTGTATATTATATAACTGTTTTTATAGTAAAATAAGTCGGAAAGGAGGTATTGTCAAAAAACTGCTTTTAGGCGCCATTTTATCAATATGGCGGCGCGAGCGGCAAAAATACGAGGTGACAAAGTCGAAATTCGAAAAGAGCACAACAAAATCTTAAAAATTACCAATTTTCAAAACTCCCGGAAGACTTTCCACTATTTTTCGAACCAAATGACTGTACTCTCACTGTTGGGAGCTACAGTAACAGTAAGTAATAGGCTATATGCAATAGCTAATAGTCAATTATAAAAACTGTCAAGTGTAATCTGAGCATAATTTAGTACAAAATTCAAAGGTTGGAAATCTAGTATTTTATTAGTTTAGTTAGATGTAACTTACTTACATAAATGTATTGGAATAAAAGTTATGTTTCAGTTGTTATAGTTTAGTTATATTAGAAGTTAGTTAGAATGCATTCATGAAAGCGTTTTGAGAGTTTACCTGAAAGACATAATGAAACTATATACTGCATGTAATGAAGTTATGTACGAGTATGTCTGTCTGACGACATCATTGTGAATATGTGGTGGATTGGTGTATTATACGATTTAAAAGATTAGCTAGAACAAAGATTGCAATAAAACTTTGTCGGTTGACTTTAAATATCAACACATTTAATAAAGGCGACGGAGACGTCAAACAAGTTGCATAACAGTTGCATAAATGCAGTACATATATTTACTTGTTGCTCGAGCTCTCAGACTGGGATGAAAGTAGGACAGGAGGACAGGCCAGTGGGCCGACAACCGGGGTGCGATACATCCCGGGAGCTAACAGGTGGGAAGTGGGGACTACGCGTTGTTGGTAAATGTCGATGCACTGGAGGTAGTCTAAAGCCGCTTTATTGATTTCATTACAATTTTGATACCAACTACGAACGGATTATCCAACTAATAAGGTTTAGGTTATTTAGATAATTTAAATTAAGGGTATTTATATGTACCTATAAGAAATTCAAATCTTTTTGCCATTACAAAAAATAATAAAACAAAATGCAAAACTCTTTATGACAGAATAATAAAAGAAATTATGCTGCCCTAACAAAAGGAAAATTTTATTGAGCTAATTACATAAACTATAAGTGCTTTTTGATCTACTTTAATAAGTGACGACATAATTTATGCCATGCTTGTTAGTATAGATTATACAATAAGTACCTACGTGTCAGACTGTCAGAATTTTTTTTTTATATATTTTTTTTATAAAAACTCATCATAATGCGTCCAGCGTCATCATACCACACTGTCTGAAGTTGAAGGATAATATATATACCTTCGTAGAAATCAGCAATAGCTAGCTTTCCCTTTCATTTTTCCAGTGAATTGGTCTAATGAAGGTTATTGAAAAAAGTTCTATGATAAAAGACACTTTCTACGACTACGACGGCCCTTTCCATAATTACAGTTATCGGCCTACAATTCAAGCAAAAATTCTTCTGTGTATCCCTAAATTTGTTATACAGAATATCTTCAAACAAAAAATACAAGCGTCCTCTGTTTGCGCATTGGCTTTTATAATTAATCAACCCACGACTAAGTCTTCCGTATTCCACATTGATCCATTTTCCAAAGCCTCTCTCGCTCGATCAAGTCTCTTGGAAAACTAATGACACACTGAACAAGTCAAAAATTGTGTAGAGAATTATAACAGAGTTGTCGCATAGAATATCTCCAGTGAGGTGATCCTCCCACGGAATAAATTGAAATTGTTTTAGAATAAACGTCGCGACCATGTTCTGTTGGCCCCCGTCCAACGCGCCACTGCAGATGGACACTTTTATTTAATGGCTACTCGCAATAAAAGGACATCGCGTTCTAGCCTTAGCGCGAAATGAGAAAAAAATTATGAGCCCGCAGTTATAAACAATTCTTAAATTGCGACAAATAAACATATCACTTAATATTTTTAATGGGACAGAGGATTCAGAATTATAATTGCCCATGCAATCACTACATATAATAAAACAAAGTCCTCCGCCACGTATGTCTCTCTGTCTGTCTGTTCGCGATAAACTCAAAAACTACTGCACCTATTTTCATGCTGGCGAAGTCGCGGGCACCAGCTAGTAATTTATAAATATTAAATTAATTATATATATATGATTATCTGTTTGTTTGTCACGTTTTCACGCCTAAAACGCTGACACAATTTTAATTAGACTTAATATATGGATGTGGATAAAAATATATAGACTATTTCCCCAGTGTCTTGACACTGGGGACATAGTCTATTTTTTTTTTAATTTTTACCTTTTAGGTTTAATGAAGATAAAATATTTAGGCTAAGTAGAAACAACTAACGACCAGCGCCAAGATTTTAAAAAGAAAAAGTGTTACCTACCGATCCGACTACATTTTTTAACTTTTCAAAAGCATAAAGGAACAAAAGCTTAGTAGTTAGGGCAAAAGCAATTTTATATGCTTTAACCAAAATTTAGCCACGACGTGATTGGCAGGGCCACGATAAGGAGAAAATCGGTCGATTTTAATGAAATTGGGTATGAATGGTAACAATGTTTTATGTCATAGCATAAACTATATATTTTTTTCAAATCCACTTCTTGGGGGGATACAACAATGACAATAACCATTGAAGATGCTCTTCAAGAAGAACAAAATGGGAGAATACTTAATGTAGGTATTGTGATTTCTGTAATTAATAGAGATATTTATACTTACATTAAAATAAATCAATCAATTTTGAATTTTTGACATTTTTACCCCAAATATGACCCTAAAAGGGCAATTAAGTTCTAAACAAAATGAGAGGAGGTAATAATTTTCCTATTTGTAGTTGTATAATAAAAATACAGAAAAATATGCATTAGTTTTTTTTTTTATGTTAAGGTCGACAGACAGACTGACGGTCCACTTGATGGTAGGTGGCTACCGTCGCCTATGACACAAGCAACGCCACAAGTGCTACAAGTGCGCTGCCGACTTGTTTTCATATTAATTTCTATAAAAAAAAATTGTTACTATCATGTTATATATTTTTTTAGCATTTGGCATGGATCAAGGTCGAAATGAAAAAGAATACCTCAATCACATGTGACCTTTTTGAAATTGTTCCAAAAGTGAGTAGGGGGTTTCTTTCTCCTTAACCTTCAACATATCAAGGTCAGCAGTTCCCTTGTAACTACACCATGTAGTAGTAGGCGACGACAGCTACTACTATCAAGTAAACCGTCAGCCTGTCTGCTAACTTTAACATTAAAAAAAATATTATGTATATATACGTAGTAATATTTAATGTAGTCAGTGCAATCAGTTCAGAAAAGAATAATTAAAATTGTAAATGTTAAAAATGGACAACTTAAAAAAATATGTACCTACATAACACGATTTTTAAATAAACCAATTTCCCATTTAGTCGCTGGACCAGCAAGGAGAAAAATATATAACAAATTATGTAGATTTCATCTTAAATACAGGTAATTGGATGATGCCATGGACCTGGCGAAGTTGAAAAAAGCTTGTTTCAGATAAAAATTAAATATTTAAACTCTACGTTTCATAGTGATTCCTAACTATTATTGTAAAAATCATCTTTTTTTATTATTATTTTAAATGGTGGGAAACAGGCTGACGATCGACTTGATGGTAGGTGGTTACCATCGCCTAAGGAAGGACACAAGCAACACTAAGAGGGGTGCTGGCGTGCTGCCTACGTTGTAGAAAATTGTTTACAGCTCGTTTGAAGAAGCCCATAATATTGTAGCTAGGTGTAAACACCTCAGAACGAGAACGAGATTGTTTCGAAGTTTGCGCGTCTGCAGGAAAAAGTTTCTACTCATCTATACTGTGCGTAGTGGCACCTTGTCCAAGTAATGCGAATGAACTTCACACCTATGACGAGCGGTACGATGGTAAGACTTGGGATAGACATTTGTTGGAACAACTCGCCATTGTACAGCCGGTAGAAGACACAAAGAAAGGCTACATCTCATCTTAAATTAAGGGGTTCTAAGGTTTGTTGTGGGAACAATGGATCGTCAGCAATTCGAACAATTCGACGCTGTAAGGTGTCTAATGGATCTAGCTGGTATTTCAGGGAAGAGAGCGGTATTCCGTATGGGGCTTAGTCCGGACCTTTTAGATAAAAAGGTGCTGCAACGGTGTGAAATACCTCGCTTTGTCCTGTTCGACACGATTTTTTTTTTAAGCTAGAGTAGCCAAATACTTCCAACTAACACCTAAACTCGACCTTGCTCGACATGTCCACACCCAGGATGCCAATACACGACCTATTAGCCTACCTTTTGCGCCTGCTGGCATCCTTTTTGATATTTCGAGGGGAGTGCCCTGAAATTTAGGTAAAATAAAATCTAAAATAAAAAAATTAATGGCCAACAAAAATATATTATGAGCAAGCAATAAAGATTGAATAAAATGTAACACCTGAGAAAAGGGGGCGCAGACGAAATCGCAGGCAAAAGCTAGTCTCAAATAAATATGAAGCCCTGCCGACTGATAGTATGTCGGCGCGGTGGCTCATAACTCTTCACGTCACACAAAGAAGAGACCGCTAAGCAGTGGTACTTAATATATAGTTACATGGTGATAGATATTCAGATTCATGACATTTGCCAAACAATAATCTAATGCTCTATTCACTCCATTGTTTCGTTATCGAAAGAATATAAATAATATGGAATTTACCTGAAAACTGCGATATTCCAGACAACATCGACAGCCCCGAATGCCGGCTCGCCGATGGATGTATCATACCAATGGAACATATTTCCGAATCTTCGAATTGCCACATAGCGGTTAGATTTCCCTTTACAATGCAACTGGGCTGTTCCTTTATTAACTTAACTATTCACAGCGTGGATAACAACAGGGTTAAGAATGGTCTATCACAAGGGGCTTTAAAGCGATCATGGTAAGTGATGTGTGGCGGATATGCATGGGTTGTTCAGGACGTGCGCCCGGCTCGGTAGCTGCGGCGCGACTGACGCCTCTTTGTTTGCGAAAACTGTTTGAGGGGGTTGAATGGGGTGGGGGTGAGATGTCACGGGGTGGGATGAGAAGTCCGCCGCCTAGTTCGGTCGCTCGCGTGCGAGTCCGCAAAACCATCACCCCATTTGGGCTTCCATATTTTCGCATACATAGTTTACAAATGTCTTTGTTGGTTCGTTGATTTGTCTAATTTATAGCACTTTGTAGCTTTTTCCCGCGACTTCGTCCGCGCTTCTTTATCTCAAGTGTTAAAACACGTATTCAATCTTTATTGCTCATATATTTTTAAGGCGTTGATTTTTTTTATTTTTATTGTACATAGTCCCTTGAAGACATTATTTTTCTGGATGAAAGGTTTACATCTCTGTATCTCTGACAACAGTTGACAACATGTTACATTTTATGATAATCGGTTTAATAGTTAAGACGTGAAAGCGTAACAAACAAACTCAATTTTGCATAAAAATTTATCATCATGCAAATAAAATCAATACTTGAGTTATATATTCAATTAAAAATCAATTATTATTTTTAATAGTTACTTTTGATTTTGATAAGATAATGGATAAAGGATAATCATGGCATAGAAAGACTCTAGAATTTTGTACTCACTCGCCGGAACTCAACACATACAAGCTCTTGCTCGTTTAACGGTGTGGTTTCCGCAGTCAGTTGAGTCCTTTGGATGAGTGGTTATGGTCCTTGCCTTAGGGGTCCTGGTTCTATTACCGGCAAGATAAACTTTTCAAAGCTGGCTTTGGTCTGAATCTGTAAAGTAGTGGCAGGGCACACTGCTTTTTGCAGTCACTTGGACCCCTTCCTCGCACAGAAGACTAACTACTGTAAAATAACAGTAACTAGTTATGTGTACTGTTGTGTTTCAGTGAGAGAGATGCCAGTGGCCATTACCTCATCCCATCCCAATTCCTTATCAATCCCACTGTGATCATTATCTCATATTATGTACAAATATTATACTCAGGTAAATGATTCCTATTGCCTTATTCTACACAGGATAGGTTTTTTTTTTTATTGAACCCTCCAGCATCATGCGCTGAAGCCTATATTTTCTACTCTTTCACAGTGTTGCTTATTTTGCACAGATGGTAACTTGACTTTTATTCAACTTTCAAATGATATAACTACAATACCTTGCTTTGAATTCTTTAAGTGAACCATAGTTACATCACGAATCCTGACTCAGGATCTTTTCAAATGGATGTCAAAAGGATAATGGAACATAAAACTGGGTACAGTAAAACAATTGAAATGAAATGTGTTGAGATCACACAAGACGTTTAGACATCAAGAACTTACTGGCCATTACATAAAAATAATTCAGATTCTATGCCAGTGTTCAAAGCCTTGGAGTGCAGACTGGCATCAAAGAACATTAAGGAGATAAAAAGATAACTTAGCAGTGGATAAAAGGGCATAACAATCACAAGATACACCATTCAAATTGCCCATGATACAATTGGTGTAACTCAGTTTTCCGAGAAATTGACTGGCAAAACCATCTAAGTCACAAACACTCCTAAACTTTTTTTATTATATGATATTATAGCTTTAGGAATTAATAAGATTGGAAATAATGTAAAATATTGTCATAAGTATAATGTAAAATCCTTTGTAGTTACTACTAAAAACATATGGACTAAAAGTCTGAAATAAATGTTTATTATTATTAATATAAACGTGTTAACTAAGGGTTACACCAAAATGTCCATGTAAACAGAACAATTTTTAGCTATTTTTTAAAGTGCTTAGCTTTTTATTTGCTTATCGACATTTAAAATGAAACGTTTTTTTCGCCTCCTGAAAAGTTCCATTGTTGGAGTTAGACGGATTTGGTTCTTAACCGTCAATATGTATGTTAACCAAACATTCTATGTTCAAGTAAATAGCTGTAAAATTAAAGTAAAATTCTACTATAAGTGCTCAAGTATCCTTACATATTATAAAACAAAGTCCTCCGCCGCGTCTGTCTGTCTGTTCGCAATAAACTCAAAAACTACTGCACTGATTTTCATGCTGTTTTCACCAATGGATAGAGCGGTTCTCAAGGAAGGTTTTATTATATAATTTACAAAGTTACGTGGGCGAAGTCGCGGGTAGCAGCTAGTTTTTAATAAAATTAATGTATTAATTTATTCAATTGATTAGGATGAAAATACAAGAGTTGGACAACTTTTGGCTAAATTTTGTTTAATATATTATAGTTTTTTTTTAACCATTATCATATGAAATTTGGTATGAGTAGACAGTTTATCTCATCAATATGCTGCTTTAATTTAGCATGATTAAAAATTTGACCATAAAAATGCATAAAAATGCAAAAAAAGGTTATACTTAAAATAAACTATAATCAGTCGAACTTTTCATAGGCTCTGGTTTGGGTGTGCAGATTTTCGGCTCTTGTCTGTTGTATGGTTATACTATAACATAAACCTAGTACTTACTTTGGGAGCCATATAATTGGTGTTTGGTTTTGGCGATTTATAACTGCAAACTCGATGCTACAAGATCCATCGCATTGCAAGAGGATAATGTCATAATCGATAAATAACTATACTATACTAAAACTTTGATTTACTTACCATATTCTCTGAACAATTTCTTGTATTCACCGAGTTCATTTTGATCTAACCATTCGTCTACTTGATCACTTTCGTCCGCATACACTTCTGTAAGGTCCGACAACACTACACTTGCAAATAAAAATGATAAAACAGAAAATAAACCAATGGCATAATAAACAAATCTCATCATCTGTTAGTTTGAGACATAATTAAATAATTGTTAAGTTTAATTAACATTTTCAGTCACAAAAAGTAAATAATAAGCGAATAGATAAACAAGCGGCATGTTTTCTTTCATATTTATTTATTAATTGCATTGCAATGACTTTGACATGACATGACATTTGTTTTGTTGACATTGACACAATATTAATTACCATCAAAGCCAAAGCCATGTCAAGTTTGAATTTTTAGCGTCAAATATCGCACGCACGCACGCACACATACGCATGAACGTTTCAATTTTAAACAAAATTGATTATTGAAATCATAGAGGTACAATACCTACTTGTTGGAATTATACCTACGATTGAAATACCATTTGCATTATGCAATGCAAATTGCATACCATATCATACCACCATAGAGGGTAGGCAGGAATCATAATACCTCTATGCATACCACACACACACACATATTGATGGCAAGTACCTAATGGTTATTTTATTTTCTTTGCAACTTTAATAGGCTGCATCAGTTGTCTCACTAAATAAATAATAGGCAAGTCATACATACTTAAATCTAAATTGCTTTTAACCATCTTTTAACATAATTCACCAGGAGACTGACCATTCCAGAAAAGTATCAAATTAAGTATTATAGGCAAAGACTTTATAAGTATATTTGGGAGTATAGACACGGCGTAGCCCGTAAATAATGGTAGTAGTACAATTCGTCCACTCGTGATTATCCACGCGAGAGAGAAAGAGAGAGAAGTGGACGAATTCGCACTGTCGCTCGCTAGTGCTAGTATGATTTTAATACTACCAAAGATTTCGGGGCTTTCTGCTTGCTACGCCGCATCTATAGTTCAGATCAATGATTATAGGGAAATAAAAGGATAGGCTATTTCCATTTTTAATGAACATTTAATTAAATTTATATCACAAAATCTGTCGTGTACAGTCTATGACCTTGTGTAAAGCTAATTGTAATTTGATCACATACTTAGTGAGAAGAAAACTTAGTTCTAATTGTTTTTTTTTTGTTGATTTTTATTTGTTGACTTTTATTTTGTCTGCCAGAGAACATGAAAGGCCAGTACCGTCCGGTTCCACATTCAACGTCTCCACTTTACTGTCATTTATAACCATGGAGAAGCGCTTGGAGCGGAGCCCTCCAAGAGGGGGCAGATTGGTGCCCAGGTCAAGGGCTTTGATAAAATTTCCACTGGGGTCAGCAAGCATACGAACCTTAAACAAAATAAAATTTGTTTTTAGAATTTGAAATTAAATTATTGTATATACGTGTCCCAGGGGGAAGTGACCCGCAAGCGAGTCTTAGGGTCAGCGCCGAAAGACGGAGTGGCAGCGAAGAGACTAATTTAGTAACAATTTAAATTCAACCTAAAGTGCTCCTGAATACGACTGTATTTGGTACAATGAAATAAAATGACGGCGAGCGACTCAAAGGTTGTTAAATTGTTAACTAAATTAGTCTCTTCGCCGCCACTCCATCCGTCGGCGCTGACTCTAAGGGTTTTTTAGTCCCTTTTTTTTAGCAAAACAATAGAAAACCAGCTTTTTTTCCTTTGAATTTCAAGTTCAATTAACTCAATAACTCTTTTAATAAATGTTTGATTTAATTTTGCATAATTTTTATTACTTAATAAACAATAAACAACAGCTGGGAAATAAAAAAAAGAGAATGAGAAAATATGTTAAAACTAAGCTATTTATCATTGATTTTATGTAAATATTCAAACATCGCTCGCCGGTCACTTCTCCCTGGGACACATTGTATACAAAAAAAAAACTAACCATATCAACAAATAATACACATTGAAAATATTTTAGATGAGGAACAAAATAACAAGTTAATTATGTAGTTCTTTATCTTCTACAATCTTATATAAGTTTTTAATTAAATCGAAAAAAAAAACATATTGTTTTTATAGCTGAAGGCACCTACAGTCGATTGAGCAATAAAGTCAAGGTGCATAAAGGTCATCCTGCTCTCTTGATGTAACGATAAAAAACTGACAAGACATTGTGCCACACATAAAGTATTATTGTATTAAAATGCCTTATAATAAGAATTAGTAAGTAAATAAAAATTTCAAAAATTATTATATTTCTACATTCTACCAAAAATGCAAAGAAATTATTGCATGCTCAACATAATATGGTTTTACTATAAACTAGCTACTGCCCGCGACTTCACCCGCGTAACTTTGTAAATTATACGAGTATACTAAAACCTTCCTCGAGAACCACTCTATTCATTGGTGAAAACAGCATGAAAATTGGTGCAGTAGTTTTTGAGTTTATCGCGAACACAGACGTGGTGGACTTTTTTTAATAATATGTAGTGATCTAGGTAATTGCACATAATATACTTATTATAGAGTTGTTTTAACTTTTTACATATAAAATCCCCGACCTATTATAATAAAATCACTCTTGAATAAATTGATGTGATTTTTATTCTGTATAGGACATGTATTATGTTTCTTTCAATTTGGATTTTATTTGGATTCGAGTTTGGTATAACAAAATTTACAGTAACAAGTTTACTTTATTCAATTTGCATAGGTGTCATTGAATACAAAATGAGGTCAGAATAAAGAATCAATAAAAATGTAGGTACTGTTTAATAATTCACAAGGAATTGTCAAATGTTCTCACCATTGTTAATAGAACATTGTGTCTCAAAAATGAACCTACTAGCCTAGCGCATATGGTAGCATTTTGAGCAACCTGTAGGCCTTCGCATTTCATCAAAGCAGCCTTTTTATCTAACTAAGTTAACCTATAAAAACCAAACTGAAATCAGTCCATTAATTTCTAATAATAAATTTAAAAGAAAAAGTTTTCATTATATAAACTAAAAATAATAAATCCATTTATATAGAAAGTATAATAAAGTAAAATAATAACGTAGGTTGCAGTTAAAAATATTACATTCGAAGTCTCCAATATACGCGAAAAAAGACTTTACAATCATTGAAAATAAATGTTATTTTTCCCAAAAAATGTTAGATAGGTATTGGCTTTGAAACTTCACCTACTGTGGATAAAATTCTTACCTTTCCTTTAGTATTGTGCTGAAGTCCCCAGGCAGCCATCACATAGGGATCATTAACTGATATGCACACTATTTCGGCTACACCCTCGGATTTCAATTTATCTGCATTTTGAACATAACCGGGCAAATGGGTCTTTGAACATCCCGGTGTAAAAGCGCCAGGCACACCGAACAGTATCACCTTCTTCCCTTTGGTTAATTCACAAATATTAACTTTATTTGCTGGCGAATCCTCAAAAAGATCCGCAACCGGGATATTATCACCGACCTGTAAACATAAACAAATTAAGCGACAAGTTATGTAATTTATTATGGGTTCTACAACAGATGAGAATTTAGACAAACTTTAATAGGCGCCATGGCTAATTTAGTGGTGTGCAGTGTACGCGCGGTCGTCTGCTTGGCGTATGCAGAAATACCACGAATAATTGACGGTGTATTGAAAAACATTTGTGATTGGATACGTGCTTTTATAAAATTCCACTCCACCCCTCTATCGTATCGATTACCATTCGCATTACTTCACATTTATTATATACGAGTCAACAAGTCAATCTCAAATCTGTCCGAGTGACGTATGACGTTTATATAGTATATACAGTCTTCTGTAATTTACAACCAATGTGATCTGTGCACTGGGTTTAGTATGAGTTTATAATGAGCGCACACTCTGTCGAGAGCGTAAAACATCTATATGGGAAACTGGGGCCCTAGACAAGTTGCATTCGTTCCGTAGCGATTCGATTCGCTAAAAATAAAATGTATGGGATTGACATATGCCTTCGTTAAATCACGCGAAGGCATATGTCAATCCCATACATTTTTATTTAGCGAATCGAATCGAAAGCGAATCGAATGCACTTTGTCTAGGGCCCCTGTTAATTTTATATTTACAACTGACAATGTTTAAACAATATTATTGTATGTCTGTTAAACAATATTACTAACAATATTTAATGTGTTTAAACAATATTACTTCTAAATTATAAATTCATTATTCTTATAGTTATGAAAAGGTATTTAAAAGTTGTGCCAATAATAACGTTAACGTCGTTAACTAACTAATAGCCATTTTAATTACTTAGCAGTCTTTAGATTATTTACTCTGAGTTGTTAAGTATTTATTCTGTTGATGTGGTGCCAATGCCAAGTGATCATATTGTTCTGTGGCGTGGCCGACATATGCCATATCTGCTTGTTTAATAAACGTTTGTTTTTCTTTTTTTACACATTTTGCACACTTTTAATATGATACCGTATGTTATAAACACAACAAATTTATGGTTTTAAGGTTGTCGTCCTATTAATTGAATATTAGTCATGGAGCCACCTTCGATTGATACTATTTATCAAGCCATTAGTGCTCTATATGATAACCCCAATACAAATGAAAAAGAGAAGGCGTCTATTTGGTTGGGAGATGTGCAGAAATCTGTAAGTTAATTTGTTCAATACTTGTGTTATATTCAGGAAGCGTTTATATTAATCTCACTTGTGTAATTTATATGTTACACATAGTATCCTTAATCCTTCCCTTCCCAACCCCTTATCCTTAATCCTGCTCCTGTCGACAGCGCGCTTACAGCACCTGTGGCGTTGCTTGTGTTTTAGGCGATGGTAGCCACCTTCTATCAAGGCACCATCAGTATATCTGTCGACTTTAACTTTAAAACATTGCAATGATTAACATAAAGTTCTTTTCTAATGTAAGCCCATTTTGTTTTAGATTCATTCATGGAAAATAGCAGATGAACTTCTACAGCGAAACAAAGATATTCAGTCATGTTATTTTGCAGCTCAAACAATGAGATCGAAAGTTCAACATAATCTATCAGAGCTGCCCTCGGAGTCGCTGATATCACTAAGAGACTCATTAATAACTCATCTGGAACGTACATCGCCCGACACTACCTCACCCATCCTCACTCAACTTAGTTTAGCTCTAGCCGATCTAGCTCTACAAATGACAAATTGGCCAAACTGTACTAGTGATCTAATTAAGTCATTTTCACAGAAAAACAGCTATGCATTATTAGAAATATTGACAGTATTACCTCAAGAAATTGATTCTTCAACACTGAAACTAGGTGAGAACAGAAGGAGTGAAATAAAGAAAGAACTTAGAGACAATTCCAATATTGTCATAACATTCCTGAAGGAAAGCATCACATCATCAAACGATACACAAGTAGCCTTGAGGATAATCAAATGTATGACTTCGTGGATACAAGTTGAGGCTATAAATTTAGATGAAATTCCTCAAAATGCAGTCATCGGTTATTGTCTACAAGTTTTGAGAGATCATAACTCAATTAACACCCTTCACGATGCTGCTTCGGATTGCATTTGTGCTTTAATGCAATGTATAGCGGAAAATGAAGTAAACGACAATGTACAGCAGTTGTTATTTGAGAGTATAGCGTCACTGGAAGAGAGCTACCACATGGCCGTAGCTCTCGAGGAAGACGAGAAGGCTACAAACTACGCCCGAGTGTTTACGGAGTTGGCTGAATCTTTTTTGGAAAAGATAGTTAATTCTGCATCCAACAGTGTGTCACATTTTGCACTGAGATCTCTGGAATTAGCATTAATTTGTGTTGGCCACCATGATTATGAAGTGAGTATTTATTTGGTTTTTTTTTTTACATTAAGGTCTTCATTAGAAGTTGCAGTGTGCCCGGCACACTACTCAAACTAACTCAACTCTTATATAGGTTACTTTTTTCTAATAGCTACATTCCCTTTTTATGTATAGATAGGTAATGAACATTCACACACAGGGAGAGAAACCTTTTTTGTAAAGCATTAGTTTTGTATAACAAATTAGTCAAACAGTGGATTATCCACTGTTTGACTAATTTTAGAAAATAGTTTTAAATTATTCTTTATTACATAGTAAGCACACTAAGTTGATATTCCCGGGAGATCTACTGTATTATTAATAAAAATCAATGTTAAAGTTTAAATTTCCTGGTCTTTGATATGTGTGACATCACACCCTAGTAAACAACTAAAACTAGTAAAGAACTACAATCAGTCGCGGAAGCAATGTTTACTAGCTTATGACGTCATCAGAGTTGGACCCAATCACAGGGCGTTTGGGTCACAGATAAAATTTCAAAAATTATGATATTTTTTTTCATATAATTTACAAAAAATATACATAACTAGTGGGTGCCTGCGAATTCGTCAGCAACCAATTTTTTTTACACACAAACTATTCTTGATTATCGCTCTATCTATAAGTGAAGACAGAATTAAAATTGGTGCAGCCGTTTAGGAGTACACACACACAGAAGTTAAGTGACATACACACGCACAGAAGAAATATATATATATAAAGATTTACCTTAAAATAAAGTGACAATATGTTTTTTACGCTATTGTCTGATAGGATAGCCACATTTTCTAGTATATTTTAAATCTTGTCAAATAGCCAATTGTATTAACATGTTTTGTTCAAACTACTACCAGACATGTCGCTCAGTGTTGACGATTGAATTTGAGGAACCGTGCTACTACTAATAATTATATACTTATACAAATTTAAAATTTAATGTAATTGTAACATGTTTGACGAGTCATGTAGTGGCTAGTGTACTTGCCTTAACACTCCGTCTCTTGGGTCACGGGATCAT
The DNA here is from genome assembly GCA_945859745.1 of Synanthedon formicaeformis. Taxonomy (NCBI): domain Eukaryota; kingdom Metazoa; phylum Arthropoda; class Insecta; order Lepidoptera; family Sesiidae; genus Synanthedon; species Synanthedon formicaeformis. The sequence goes on along the minus strand of OX243960.1, from coordinate 517,484 downwards.
TTCTCGGCGGGGTCAACATTGTAAAAGAACTTATCAATGTAGGCCTTGGTCTACATTTGGAACATTTGGTCGATAGGGCTATAAAACCCATCTAGCGGCTATAAAACCCTTACAGAAAACCACCTTGAAATATGCATGCTGTTGTTTCGATGAGTGAATAAGAGATGCAAAAGCCCTTTTCCCTGTCCTTTTTCAATCCCTTATCCCATCATTTTCAACCCCTTAATTGATAATGATAATCAATTAAAATAATCAATTTAAATAAAGCTGTAATATTTTTTTAAATACTTAAAAATGTATTTCAGGTTGCAGAAATAACTTTCAACTTGTGGTATAGACTATCGGAGACAGTGTACCAAAGGAATCAAGAGCCGCTGTCGGATACCTTCCAGCCGCACATGAAGAGGCTGATCGAGGCTCTGGCCAGGCACTGCCAGTGTGAGCCAGATCACACGCAGCTACCCGAGGAAGGAAATGAATTCTATGTGAGAATATTTTTTGTTCTATACATCTATTCTATACCTACTAAGAGAGATTTGTGTTTTTGTATGTTTGTAATGAATAAACTCAAAAACTACTGGACCAATGTTCAAAATTGTTTAACCTATAGAAAGCTACATTAACAATGAGAGTAGGATAAAAAAAAGATATGTTCATGTAGTTTTATTCAAAGTTAAAAAACTGAAATCAAAGTTGCACATATTATACCCCTTCTTCCATATTCAAAGCAAGTGCCATCTTTGCTTTTAATTATATTACAATAGTTCCTTGTCTTATACAAGTATCTTATAAATAATTTTGAGATTTATATTTACTTCTGTTCTTACCTCTCTCAGCTCACGTCAGCTGTTAATACTGTAATACATCCTTCCCTTGATTTTTTTGTATAAAGTGAAAAAAAAAAAACCCTCAAAAATGATTTGCACTCAATTGGAGAAACTGTATGATTTCAGGAATTTCGCAATAAAGTGATGGAGTTGATCAAGGATGTAGTGTTCATAGTTGGGTCCAGTACGGTCTTCCGAGAAATGTTTGCCACACTTCAGGCGGACTTACCTTGGGAGCAGACAGAGGCCGCTCTCTTTGTCATGCAAGCGGTCGCCAAGGGAGTCATACCGTAAGCATATATTTCTTTTTCTTAAACAAACCCATGTTATATGGAACACAGAATTCTCAGAAGGGAGTTTGTCTCTGAGAATAAAGTTAATTCCACATTGAACAATCAGCACAAGACATTTACTCTCACATCAAACTCATTGAAAAAGGCCTCATAAATTGTAGAAAGGTTACCCTTTTTAATTTTTAATTAATTATTATAACTAATAAATGATATATGCATTCGAAAATAATCTAAATAAATATGCAAAGGTTTAATTTTTCACTATATCTCTAATGTGTGCGTGTATGCCCTTATAATTTAAAAACATTTATATAGCACATAAAATTATAATACATTTGTGATCTTTCAGTCTCATTTTAGATTTTTCGTTTCTTTCTAATGTCTTTCAGATCTAGTTTGTCATACAGATTTCAAATATATATAATTCAGTAGAACTTTAAAATAGGATCTTTTAAAACAATGACAAACAATTTTAAATTAGCTTATTCTTGCCATCTTGCCTTCATGATAAAAAATGTTTTGCCTAGACTAGAGGTATTTTACAATCTATCTATGTGTAAAATACCGCTAGGCAAGTGTTTTTGGGCTATTACAATAATTTGAGCCTACCTAAACCTAAAACAATAAAAATGTAGTTTACGCGAATCTGATTAACTGCAGTCAGTAAACTTCTGAGAAGTTTGGTGGCTATAATAGATAGCAGTGATTAGTTGTTGGTTGTCAGGGAGGAGAACTACAGCGTCCCCAAGGTGGTGGAGGCGATCCTGGGGATGCCGGACTCGGCCCATCTGGCCGTGAGGAAGACTTGCATCTTCCTGCTGGGGGAGCTCTCGGACTGGATCGACCAGCACCCGGACTGCCTCGAGCCCTGTCTCCACTTCCTCATCAAGGCGCTGCACGACAAGCAGCTCGCCTACGCGGCCGCTGTCGCCTTGCAGGTAAAAATAACTACAGGCTCTATCGCTCGATCTCCTCAGTAAATGAACAGCTGATGACAGTTTATTCGTTGCGCAGAACATCTGCGTGTCATGCGGCAGCGGAGCGGCGCAGCACGCGTCAACGCTGCTGCGCGCCGCGTCGCTGAGCGAGGCGCTGGCGCTGCAGCCGCGCGAGGCCAACGCGCTGCTGCGTGCCGTGGCCGCCGCCATCTCTCGGCTGCCGCCCGACCGCCTGTCGGAGGCCATGTGCGAGGCCGTGGCCATGCAGGTACGGGGCCTCTCGGCGCTCATGGAGGGCGCTCAGGGAGGCGGCGACCCGTGCGAGTGGGTGGACCGCATCGCGGCGCTTTTCCGGCGCGTGGAGGTGGCGCCGCCGCCAACGCCCGCCGTGCCCTCGCCCGAGCTACACCCGTGCCTGCCGGCGCTGGCGCTCGCGTGGCCGGCGCTGCGCGACGCGCTGTCCACGTACGGCGCCGAGTCGCGCACCATGGAGCGCACGTGCCGCGCGCTACGGTTCGCGCTGCGCTGCTGCGGCCGTGGTGCTGCGCCGCTACTGCCCGCGCTGGCGACGGCGCTGGCCACGCTGTACGCGGCGCACCACCACTCGTGCGTGCTCTACCTGGCCAGCGTCGCCACCGACGAATTGGCCGCAGTGCCGGCGTGCCGTGAACAGGTTAACTACTCTTCTTTCTCTTTAATTCTCTTGTGAAGTCCGCTTGAAATAAATAAAACACTAGCGAGCGTTTGATGTTGTACCCGAAATAGAAAATACTCGAGCGCGTCAGATTATGGTTTACATTTGAGTTTCTTCCAAACTTCATAATATTTTACGAAAATGAGGATTTGGAGCTCATGGTAGCTTAGGTATTCGGAAAATACTTGCATTACATGTCACCAAGTTTCGTTAAGAGATTCCACAATGGTTTTAGTGAATGGGCAATGTGTCGGCAGATTGAAAGTATCCATCGAGTAAATCGAGACTTGACATTGATATTTTTCCATATAAATTTTTCTGGAAATTAATGACGAGTGTGGTCATTAGAGACTCATGCTATACATTATTGGAAACGTCGGTGAAACTGTGTAATGTGTGTACAGCTGGTCCGTCTGCTGGCGGAGCTGCTGCCGCGCGCGTTCCGTCTGCTGCAGAAGCCGCTAGGTTTGCGCGACAACCCCGACACGGTGGACGACCTGTTCCGGTTGTGCACGCGCTGTCTACAGCGCGTGTCCGTCAACTTCCTGAGCAGCCCGGCCGCCGGCGCCGTGTGCGAGTGCGCCGCGTTGGCCGCGCGCCTCGACCACCGCGACGCCAATGCTTCCGTCATGAAGTTCATCCACGAGTTGGCGCGCGCCGCCAACCTGCCGCACTCCGACACGAGCCGCGAGGAGGCGCGCTCGTTAGCGGAGGGGCTGCTATCGCGCTACGGCGTCGAGCTAACGTGCTCCATAATCGAGGCCACCTCGCTGCACCTGCATCCCTACATGGTGTCGGACGCTGCCGAGGCGCTGTTGGAGGTGCTGCGTTGGCAGCGCTCGGCGGGCGCTGACTGGGTGGCGGAGGCGCTGCGCCGCCTGCCCACCGACCGCCCCGCCGCCCCCACCCCCACCCAATGCCACAACTTCCACCACATGCTGATCAAGTGAGTATACAGGCTGATCCTACATCAGATAAACGTTTGATATCCTGGATATAATAAAATAAACGATTGTTTTTTTGTTTCAGAGCGGAGTCTTACAAGGAGGTTTCGCGACTGTTGCGAGAATTCGCGCGACTTTTCCGATAGATGGCGATGTGGGTGCATTCCTTTTATTGGCTTGAATTTCAGACATTCAAGTGTGATGATAAGGAAAAACGCTAAATGACTGTTAACGGTGACAGATTTAGTTTTGACTGTAGAGTAGACGAGCAAACCTCAATAATTGAAAAGTGTCGTCTACCCTATTTTAGGTAAGTAGACATTTGTGTCGTCCTAAGTAAATAATATTTTGTTATCGTATTCTTACGTAGGTAACTCACTTTTATTTTCGAATTGTGATATGTAAATGGTTATTTCATTTGTACATAATAAAATATATGCTGAATATAATTGTGTTTTCATTTCTTTCATTTAATTATCTCACTATCACTTTATTACTACTAAAAAAGTGATACTGAAAAGTCGGAATTACTGTTTGCTGGTTGTAGAATTTCGTTGTCTTGAATGTTCAAAGATTTGGTTGTAGAAAAAACGGACTGTGTATTCGTATCCTTCGTGGCTTTCTTCTTAACTTAACCATTTCTATAACATGAAAATATATTTTTAATGTACTGGGCTAATTTGTCTGAATAAAGAAATGATTTATTTAGGATAGGAATATTAAATTTTAGGATAAAATAGAACAGAAAAATAAGTTACAAAATAAAGAGGTTTTGATTATAATAGAAGAACATATATTAATAAAAAAACTGTTTTCATTTCTTTTTAGAGTTTTTGGGACTGGACAGTGTCACAAAACTGACTCTTCGTGGAGCTTTTGGACTCGGGACTGACTTGACAGCCACCGGCACCTCTATGTCTTTCACTTTGGCCTGCTTCAGGAAGTCAGTCTTCGCTTCAGGGGAACTGTCCTTTTGAGGTTTCCTTTTATCCTCATTTTCATCAACTGTGTCTTCGTACACGAGTTTCACATCTTCAGAGTCTTCGATCTCCATGACTTCCGGTTGTGATGGAGTTTCTTTTGAATTGATCAGCTCATTGTTGGAGTTATCCGACCAGGACGGCATGGCCGTCTCCACTAAAAGGTCTATTTGTACTGGAGTCTTCGCATTATCCGGCTTTATTGAGGGTGTTTTGAACTTAGTAAGTAGATTTACTTTTGCTTTAACTTCTTCAGGTTTTTCTTTCGTTTTGTCAATGTTTGGATCTTCTGTTTGCACTTCCATCGGTTCTGAAATAAAAATGTCACTAAAGTCCTATGGCGCTGTGGTCCTATACCTAAGGCGATGGTAGGCCGTCAGCCTACCTGCCTAATTTTAAATATAAAAAAGTAGCTCTTGTAGGTTGTGCGTTTCAATGAAAAAAAATTATAAACCAGATTGCAAAAAGTATAGATGTAGTTTATTATCCTCACCACCATCCTGGACAGTCTTCTCCTCGTCAGGTAGCAAGTCGCCCAACTCCCCCTGGGAGAAGGTGACCACGGAGCAGAAGCCGTCCGTGCTGGAGGCCACCAGCGTGTGGCCGTCGGGAGACCACGTCAAGTCTGTCAGCCTGCGTTCATCACATTACATCCCACTTATAAAGAGACCTTTTTCAAGTTTATATTAGTAGCGATTATGATAGTGATGTAGGTGTACCTGGTGTAGTGAATGTTGGATATGATCGCCAGAGGCGCCCTCTGCTGCGTGTCGTAGAGCAAGACGGCGCGACGCGTGGCCACCGCGAGCAGCATTCGAGCGGAGGGCAGAGCGGGCGCGGGGCCCGCGGGCCTCGCCGCGTACCTCCGAGGGGCCCAGCGTACCGCCAGCGCCGGCTCACCGCACGGCAGCACGCACGCGGGCCTGCGGTTGATGTATACACTTAAATATCCTTTATACGGATTCAGCACACACAACCCCAGTTTTTATTTATTTACAAAGGATAAACTTCAAATGTAATGTATTAGGTTGGGGAAAAAGTTTCTTCGCATTTTTTAAGAAAATTCCAAACATTTTTTAATATAGTTTATTTACATTTAACTAAAGTATGTAGGCACCATTTTGTTCGATAACTTTTTGCCATCTTGTAGGTAGGGACATGATCCCATTGCTATAGAAATTTTGGGACTTCTGATCAAAATACTGCGACAAGTGGTTTTGGCAGTCCTCTCGTGATGTTAACCTGACACTGCCTAAAGAATTCTGAAGAGACCGAAACAGGTGGAAATCTGAAGGTGCAAGGTCAGGACTATACGGCGGATGCATTAACACCTCCCAGCCAAACTCTCTTAATTTTTGCTGAGTGGCTAAAGATGTGTGAGGTCTAGCGTTATCATGATGAAAAACCACACCCCTTCTGTTGATTAATTCCGGCCGCTTTCTCTCGACTTCTTGCTTTAATCTCATCAGTTGTTCGCAGTAGAGTTCAGAATCGATGGTCCTGCCTGGTGGTAACAGCTCATAATAAATAATGCCCTTCCAATCCCACCACACACACAGCATCACCTTGTTGGGAGTTAACCCGGGTTTCGCCACAGTCTGTGAAGCCTGACCGGCCTTTGACCACGACCTTTTTCGCACGTTCTTGTCGTACGTGATCCACTTTTCATCACCAGTTATCAGCTTCTTCAAAAATGGTTCGGTTTCATTACGTCGTAATAAAGAATCGCAAATGAGTACACGGTTCATTAGGTTTCTTTCAGTGAGCTCGTGAGGTACCCAAATATCGAGCTTTTTTGTGTACCCAGTTTTTTTCAAATGTGCCAAAACTGTTTTGTGGTCAATTCCCAGTTCTTCAGCTACGTCGTAACTACTGATATGCCGATCTTGCTCCACTTGTTCAAAAATGGCATCCATTTTATCCGTAATAGGGCGACCAGAGCGACGTGCATCTTTGACATCAAAATTTCCGGACTGAAAACGCTTAAACCAAATTTGTGCTACTCTCAATGACACTGCACTAGGTCCATAAACATCGCAAATTTTTTTCGCGGCTTGCGTTGCATTTTTACCTTTTTTGTAGTAAAATTTTAAAATGTATCGAATTTCTTCATTAGATTCACTCATCTTGACAGTACGAAAAACAAATAAAAATCACACATTTTCCTAATTTGAATTTGGAATTATGTTCTTTAAAATTTAAACTTTCAATGATACCAAAACCAGCCAGATACAAATAGTATAGCCAAAGAGATTTTATTACAAGTTCATACATACTATAATGCGAAAAGACTTTTTCCCCAACCTATTATTAGATTTTATTTTATAGTAGAAATTAATGGTAAATACTGCCATTTTCCATATTCCCTCTAAATTTCCCATTATTTTACTATGGTGGGCACTGCACTTGCAGCACTTGCGACTTGTTATAGGCGACGGAAGCCACCTACCATCAAGTGGACCATTACGTAAAAATAAAATCCAGGCTACTTCTTACTAGTCAGTTTGAAAAATATGAAGGAGACCTATGTCCAACAGTGAGCGTTTTATCGCTGAGATTATAATTCTTAAGAAAACTGAAACAAAAAAAAAAAAAAAGAAATCCCTAACACTTACACTTTCAAGGAGTATCTTGTGTAAATGTAAACTGCATTTATCGGTTTCACATCCAGTTTGGCCTGTTCGGGCTCAATCCTTCCAGCCGGGACGGCTATGAGCAAGCCGTCAGGACTGAATTGGAGTCTCCGGTAGAATGTCTGCAATGTATCGTCGTGATACAGACGGACCTTGACACCGTTCAAGGGGTGGTCCGGTGGAAACGGAAGCACAGCTTTGCTGCTCCGCGATGTTACCTTCTTTGTGGTTACATCAAACGTACGGAACACTCTGAAAACAACAAAATATACATTGTTAAAAGCACAATTTTGCATTTTGCAGTCATAATTGGGCAGCCCAATTGGTTACACTAACCACCCCCTTACAGAAAACTACTGTGAAATAACAGCATATGTGCTGTTGGATGCCAGGGCTCATTTCCCTAATCCCTTATTCTGTGGCGTTGGTTTTGTTATAGGTGATGGTAACCATCTACCACCAAGTAGACTGTCAGCCTGTCTGACAACCGTAACATAAAAGAAGACCATGAAATTCAAATCTCAAAATGCTAAATAAGTGAGTCACTATTAACACTAATTATACACTTTTACATCTTATGGTAATGAAAATAAACTTCATAATGAGAGAATATCAACTTTAAAAATTTTAGTCATCTAATTCCTAAATTCAAGACCTCTTATAAAAAATAATCCTTTTTTTTATGCCTCTTATAAAAAAAGGGTTCTTATAAGAAAAAAGCTATTCTTTACCTGTCCGAGCTTGTGGTTGCTAGTAATTGTCCTCTAGGATCCCAACAAACACCCTGAACGAAGCCTTTATGGTCTGTCAGAACGGTGTTCTTGCCACGAATAACATCCCACACAAGCAGCTTGTTATCAATGGAACCGGATGCCAGAAATTGAGAGTTAGGGCTCCAACTTATGTCTAGGACATCTTCCATGTGGCCGCGGAGGGTCTGTAATACGTAGAATATTCTAATTAGGAAATCACCTATTAAATAGTCTTTATGTTCTTAAACTAGACCATTGTTAACATTATGTATTTATATTTTTATAAGAATAATGCCTTATTAAGCTTATTTACTTAAATTCAAACCAGTATTTAGTCTCTTTCTATCTACAATTCTAATTTTTATCCATTCAACACTTAATATTTATATATTTTACAAATAAGTAGCAGTTCCAGCAGAATGACCCACCCGAAACTGATTGCAGCGCTACCAATAGGGTCAAAATTGGAGTCTAAACCAATCAGGGACCCACTCACACACACATAAATTCATCAAAATTGGTCCAGCCATTTAGGAGTTTAAGTTCCTGTGGGATTTTCAAAAAACGAACTACTGCATGTACTTATTAGTTTATTATAAAGATATTCCAATGTACCTTGAAAATAACCCATGTCTCCTTGTACTGTTCTTCGTTTTGATCGAGATTTATAACCGAAGCGTTGCCAGTGGACGACTCCTTGTCAGTCTTCTGGTGCCATATAAAAATAATGGACTCGTCATCACCGGACGCCAAGTAGACCCCACTCGGAGACCATCTCACCACGTTCACTGCCTTCTGATGTCGTGTCAAGTCTGCCGCTACTTCGAGATTAACAGATCCTTTTTCGGACACCGAAATGTACCAAATCTAAAATGATAATTTTCACAAATAAAAACATAGTAAAGGAAATGTAAAGGAAGTATACTTCGTCGTTTTGTTTAAACTTACTAGAACGTGAGAGTCTGTGCCTCCAGTAGCGAGACGCAAAGGGTCTCCAGCGCCAAGTTTGGGTTGAAAATCTACACTCAAAACAGGGTCCTTATTGTGCCACGATATTTCAGGAATAGCAAATTTCATACTTATCAATTGAAATGACTGACAGTGAAAATTTAAATGTTTATTATAATCTTCTATGCTCACTTGTTTGTATATTCATATAAAGTTAATTAAACTATCTTTAATTTCTATATAAATCTAAATAATATAATTGGGCAATTGGCGCCAATTCGTTTTATTAAAGTTTGTTTTAGAACTTAGAACACTTGTCATTGTCAATTTGTCATATGTTCTGAATGTCAAGTTTGCACAGACTATTTATTGCGACTAATAAGTCTATTTCATTATTAGTTGTTTCGTTATTCTAGAATCCTACAGCTGCTGTATTATCTTGCGTTGGTGCTCATTATACGCAATTAGCTTAAAAAATGCACTACTATTTATTATCAATGACGATATTGTACAAAAAATATTGATAATTATGAACAAATAAAAACATATTGCCCAACACTATGTATGTCACTCTGACATCTATTACAGAGATCAAGTTATATTTTACGAACTATAAAAAAAATTCCTTGGTTATATCATAACACAGACTATATTTCAATTTAAGTTTGTTTTGGTTTTGCGAAATGCATTATGGTTTTTGTTTATGGTTCGAATCGAATGAAACCATTGACAATGAATGAAAGTGTTCTTGACTTGACTTTGTCAGACGGCCGACTTTGACGTTTCTTTTTACTTTTCTTTAAAGTATAAAACGCGAGATCCAAAATGGTTTGTAGTAATTTTTTTGAATTTATATCCTTATAAATCAAAATTGTTGAAATGTAATTTTACAAATATTTTCTGAGATGAATTCTTTGTATTTTTCTCTATTGATCGCTGTATATATTTCTATAATAGTGTTATTGGTGAATTCCAGGTGAACGTACCCAAACAACGTCGGACATACTGCAAAAAATGCAAATGCCATAAGACACACAAGGTGTCTCAGTACAAAAAGTCGAAAGAAAGGCATGCCGCTCAGGGCAGGAGGCGTTATGATCGCAAACAGCAAGGTTATGGTGGTCAGTCAAAGCCCATCTTCAAGAAAAAGGTAAACATAACCTATCAGTATTTTAACAGTACCCATTTATTGAAGATCTTATCGTAGATTTTCTCAATAGATCTGGTGACTGGTCTGTAGGTGCACTGGAAAAGCAGTCTGAACTGCTAAACACGTCTAGAGACATCTAGATTATTTTTAGATTCTTATAAAATCAAAAGGATACCTATATTTATCAATGCGTTTCATCAATTTATCAATACATAATGTAATTAAATCGAAATATTAAAAAAGAAACAATTAGTATAAGTTGAACCTAATAAAATAAAACAGATTAGATTTTCAGTGTGCATACTAATCTCAGAAATATGGTTAATATGCCCCTTTTTTGTTTTATTTAATTGCATCAAAAATCTTGCATAACCCTAATCACAAGAAAAACCCCATTTCAAAAGAATCAAGTGTGCTGTTCACCACTAAATTTTGATTAAAAAATCATAATTGTGATAAAGAAGCCATCTAACTTGTTTTTATATAAGGTACTAGCTGTTGCACGCGGCTTCGCCCGCATAACTATAAAATATAGCCTATCTTACTCACCGATTATGTATTTTTCTACAATTGAAATACTTCAAAATTGGTACAGTAGTTTTTGAGTTTATTCATTACAAACATATAAATCTTCTCTATATAATGTTAGTATATAGATTGAGACACTATGCAGATCTATTAGTGGACTGTCCCAGGTTCGCGCGAGCAAGGTTTCGTGCTGGAAAATGACAGTGATATAAATCTGAGTGCAGACAATCTGCACAAAATCATATAAAACAAATATATAGATAAAAAATTTCTATACTTCTATCACAAAGTGGCAACGGTGTCGATCGGACTGAATAAAAAAATAACTGGATAATTAAAAAAAAAAAGTTTTAAATAATGTGATTGTTTAATCAGCCAAACAAGGTCTCTTGCTTATGCAAGGGGTAAATGTCAAATTCCCCCAATCATAATGTTAGTTATTTAATTCTATGTACATGTATTGCTCTATGTAATTTAAATATACAGCCCACGGGGGTGGTGTAACCTCCGGGAGAAAACAATAAAAAAGAATTCATCTATACAAACTTTCGCATTTATAATGTTAGTATGGATCTTCAACTGAGACTTTCCAAGTCTGGATGCTCCAATTGAGTCATTAATGTTCGCATAGCACTCTAGACAGGTTCATACAAATTGAGTACCTATTTGTTTCTTGCGTGGTGGATTCCACTGCGATACACCGTAATCATACCAAGTATGATTTTTATATGTCATTTGATATATAAAACCTGAATATCTGTGTTTCAGGCTAAAACCACAAAGAAAATAGTGCTCCGTCTTGAATGCGCCGACTGCAAGGTACGCTCCCAAGTGGCATTGAAACGCTGCAAACACTTTGAGCTCGGAGGTGACAAGAAGAGGAAGGGACAAATGATTCAGTTCTAAATGGTTAATAAATAAGTGTAAAATAACTTTTGTTTTCTTTTTAAACCTGTTGTTTTAAAATTGCATTTCATTGTAAATATGTAAACAAATAAGTGATTCACTAAGCAAAGTGGTAATATTTTGGATACTTTGCATGTTACGAAAATAAATTAAAGAATATTTTTATTGCACTGTACAATCATAGATAACCTAAATTATAAATAACTACTTGATACTGTTTGGTAGTTATATATCTATGACTAAATTTCAGTTTTTATTTATAACTACTAACCACATGGAATTGTGAATTCTATGAGAAAGAACTGGCAAAAAAGCACAAGTAGGCTCCACAAGTATCCACAAGTAGGCTCAGTATAATGATCTTGAATGGCGTGTTGTCAGATCGGTTTACCTTACTATAGATAGACAATTCCAAAAAAAAACACCTTGGGCTGGTTGACAAATTGCAAATTGCCTGTAGTTTAGTAGTATACAACTTTTTTATTTCTGACTCGCATACTATTTCAAAAGTTATAAATAATATAAAACGTATGAATAATGAAACAACAGTAGTAAGATAATGTTATTTGTTAAATTAATAAAAACCTAACGGAACAGTAGTAATATTAAATCTATGACAAAAACAGTGAAACAATGGGCTACATATTATAAAACAGTCCTCTGCCGCGTCTCTCTTCGCGATAAACTCAAACACTACTGCACCGATTTTCATGCTGTTTTCACCAATAGATAGAGTGATTCTCGAGGAAGGTTTTTAGTATTTCATTTACAAAGTTATGCGGGCGAAGTCGCATGCAACAGCTAGTCTAATATTTTTTTTATTTGTAATCCACGATCGGTCGCCAGACCATAAATGAATGTGTTTTGAGGATTGTGGCTTTGCAGGGAAGAGGCCAGTGCCTTGATCCCCTTATAAGACAGTGCCTCGCTTCAGTCTCCTAACATTGACTGTAGGGTTAATAAGCTCTGAAGCGAGGGGGTTTTTATGGGATGTTAGCCGATCCGCGTACAATTTTTTGAACCGGTTTATCTCCGAGTTGATTGTGGGCACGTTGAGATAATTGTGGATTTCGTCATTCCTAGTGTACCAAGGTGCATTCAGAATGGTCCTAAGGGCACAATTTTGAGCGCGCTGAAGGCACAATATGTTGGTTTTGCTTGCAACTGCCCAAAGCTGGATGCCATATGTCCAGATAGGCTTAATCACAGTATTATAAATAAGCAATTTGTTGTCCACTGACAGCACGGAGTTTCTACCTAACAGCCAGTGCAAGCTTTTAAACCTTTGATTGACAGCATCTCTCTTTGCCTTGATATGATATTTCCAAGTTAGACGTCTATCAAGCAGGAATCCAAGATACTTCACGTGGTTGGTGTGCGGTAGAGTGTCTGTTCCAATCCTGACTGGGGGACAGTCCTCCTTTCTTAAGGTGAAGGTAATGTGATTAGATTTCTGTGCGCTTACTCGTATGCGCCACTTACGTAGCCAATCGTCCATATTGTCCAAGACAATCTGCAACCTCTCACTGGCCGCAACGGAGCTCGGATCACAAGCAATGTAAGCAATATCGTCGGCATAGGCGGCATAGGTCGGTATAGTCTAATATAAAATATTATTTTTATGCTAAACTGTATACCTATAATATCAAATTGATCAAGTATTTGTATTAGAATTATTAATTTTTCAAAAATAGTTATATGCTGACTATATTTCTTCATTGTTGCTAATATTTATTTTAATGGTATATCTAATATTTAGTTTTTTTTTCCACTGCCAGAAAACATTAGTAGGTTCGATGACAAATTTACATTTTAGATGGTTTTTCTTGTTAATAAAATATTTATATGGTCAATCATTTAATACTGCCATTCTGGCCACTAACAGCGATCCTGTCTTGGCTACTGGGGCACTCCAGGAACACATCCACACCATTTCATCATGGCCAAAACGCTGGAGATTGAGTCAATGAGACCAAGTCATCTCACGTCACATTTACTCTCAAAAGAGACACATGCCCACCAGTTTACATGAATGGAATTCAGATACCCCAAGAAAATGCGGTACAGTACTCGGGTATGAACCTGGACAGACGCTTGACCTGGAAAACTCATCCAAACAAAAAGGAAGCAACTCTGACTGTTATTGAACAAAATGTACTGGATGCTGAGAAGAAAGTCAAAGCTGGCGTTGGAATCAAAACTGATGGTCTATAAATGCATAATAGTACCGGTTTGGTCTTATGGGATTCAGCTTTGGGCACCTGCTCAAAGTCAAACCTGAACATAATCCAAAGATTCCAGTCAAAAATACGAATGAAACAATTCAAAAAGATCTTGGGGTGCCACCAATAGAAGAAAAAATTAAGGGAATCGCCACCACTACAAAAAAAAGAATGGACTTGTATCCAAATGTTTTGGCCTAGAACCTGATGACAATTGTCGCGACAGAAAGACGCTTAAGAAAGAGATTGCCAACAGATTTGCTAACTGTCTGACTAACTAGCGACTGACCATCTAGATTCTAGGGGGATGTATGGCTGAATGCATCCCGGCATGTCATCTGAATATTGCACACATACCGCTGAATGTTCACGATTGCGACAGATGGTGATGTAGAAAAGGAGTCCGAAAAAAAGTCATTTAATTGCTTTACTTGTAACAATATATTATTATATAGTAATTATAGGTTCCACTGAGCTCTATTACTTTAGAGGACCCTATTCTTATCTAGTACTTAGAGGGAATATTGTCTACTTGATAATAAAGTAAATAAAATACAATCTAACTAGAATTTGTAAACTATCTAACTAGACTCTCAAAGACAGCTGGATCTAGGCCTTCTAAAGACACTTTCAACTTGACTGCTTGCAATGGCACTCCAACTTGAACCATTTTTAAGAATCTTTCATATTCTGGATTAACTGGTGCATTTGTATTTGATGAATTTTGCGTTTCTTCTTCACTTATTTTCTCCTGAGCCTCAGTTTCTTCTTGTTGGTCGGATACAACCTTTTCATGGTCAGTAGTTTGAGTAACTGAGGTGTTTATTTCTGCTTCGGGAATTGAAGAAAGCTGCAAACAATTCAATATTTCATTTTGTCAAAAATACAAATAAATATTTTATTTACAACTTTTTAGTGAAGCTAAAAAAAACCTATGTTCAAATTTCAGCATTCTAGACATAAAGTACAAAGAATGGTAATTTCCTATATTTCATCATAGACATTTCATCAGCAGAATACATTTAGATTTTTAACATGGTATAGAATGGATATTATCATCTACTAGCTGGTGCCCGCGACTTCTTCCGCGTTCTCTATAGCCTTCCTCGATAAATGGACTATCCAACACAAAAAGAATTTTTCAATTCGAATCAGTGGTTCCTGAGATTAGCGCGTACAACCAAATAAACAAACTTCAGCTTTATAAATTAGTATAGATTATATCATGTTGCATTGGAAGAGGTAGACACCCACCCTGGCTTCCAATAGAACCATAGCAGCCTCGACTTTCTCAATTTTTCTTTCGAACCGCATCAATTTGTCTTCACATTTTTTCATAAAGTTATTAAAAAATCCTGTAGTAGTGACCACAAAATGATTTATAAATGCTAGAGTTCGTTTCTGATGCAATGCAGCTACCTGCACATAATAAGATATGTTTAATAGAAACAGAGAATCTCATTATATCAGCGTATTATATCAAAACAAATATACATACTTTTGATAAATCTAAATTTGCTAGTTCTTGTTGTACAAATGTCTCTTGTAAAGTCATTGTATTTTTTCTATATATTTAAAATTTTGTAACAATTTTCCTTGCAGTGCGAGTATTTCAGACTTGTTTTTGTTTGACTGCCTTATTATTCCGCCAACGTAAACTTACGGTTAGCCAGCCTATTTAATTGCAAATATAAAAGTTTGTTTCCTTTCCTTTCCTTAGTTTGTTTGTTTGTTTTGACCACTTTATAATCTGTGGTTTTGACTGTAGGTAGTGTATGTATGTAGTGTGTGTAGTGGTGTGTAGTAGAGTAGTAGACTATAGACTATAATAAGTTACTCTATGGGCTAGACACTAGACAGACAGTTAAGGAGGGTAGAGACAAGGAGGACAATCTCTGAGTATTAAAAGTGTCCGTCGAAATACGATAAATTGGTGGCGCTGGTGAGGCTAGTGTTCAACCAAAATTCAACTCGGCGCACCTCACTCCGTCAACTACTGCTACATTCATTCCATACTCCATACTCTCAAACTCTCACTGTTCACACTAGCGCCATCTATATTTATCGGATTTTGTTGCCACTTTTTCAGTTTAACACCCATGTAAGATGGCGCTGTTGGAGATATACAACCTCTTATACTCCATACTGTTTGATATATATAGAAAAACGAATATGTAAGATATGTCATAGTAGTAAGTTGTCAATATTGTTAAGAAAATAAAACACAGGATTGAAAATATATGTGCTTTAATAAACAAACTATTCTCCACGTCTATAAGGCTTATTACCTTGAACAGTGGTGTCCAAGGTAATAAGCCTTATAGACGTGGAGAATAGTTTGTTTATTAAAGCACATATATTTTCAATCCTGTGTTTTATTTTCTTAACAATATTGACAACTTACTACTATGACATATCTTACATATTCGTTTTTCTATATATATCAAACAGTATGGAGTATAAGAGGTTGTATATCTCCAACACTTTCCCTTATTTAACACTCTTGTACTCCGAGGGCATGACGAAGCGAAGAGAATCTTGGTCTTGGTAATTCCTTCGTAAAAATATCAGCTAATTGATCCATTGTGCCGATTCTTTTTACTTCTATTGCACCTTCTGCAACTTGCTCTCGAACATAAAAATGTCGTATGCGAATGTGCTTCGTTCGCTTGTGGAACTCCGGATTATGAGCTAAACGAACAGCAGCTTCGTTATCGACAAACAACGCAGGAGTATTCTCGAGCTTAGTCAATTCCTTCATTATTCGGGTTAGCCAAACCAATTCTCTAGCTGCCTCACTAGCTGCTACCAACTCGGCTTCAGTAGTAGAAATAGCAACCGATGCTTGCCGTTGACTGAACCACGATATAATTCCTCCTGCATAGCGGCAGGCCACGCCTGTAGTAGATCGGCTAGTCTCTCGATCACCTCCATGGTCAGCATCGCTGAATCCCTCAAGCGCTTCTGGGTTACGCTGTTCATATTTAATTCCATAAGAATATGTGCCTTTGACGTAACGCAGAATCCTTTTGACGCCAAGCCAATCTTCTACAGAGGGCGATTCTAATTTCCGTGAAGCAACACCCACAGCATACGCAATGTCCGGACGTGTCCCGACCATTAAGTATGCTAAAGCACCGACAGCTTCTCTGTACGGATACTTTTCGATCTTTTCAGTTTCAACTTTCCCTGAATAAGAATCTTCTTTTACTATGGGCGTCGTTACAGGATTGCAGTCAGCCATCCCAAATCGCTCCAGGACTTTCTTTGCGTAGGCTTCTTGATTTATGAAGACAGAGCCATTATCTCCTCTTACGATTTGTAATCCGAGATAATACGTTGCGGGTTTCGTCGTAATGTTCAATCTTTTACGTAAATCGTTTAGAAAAGAGTTTGCCAACTCTTCATCAGTTGCGGCTACTAATCCATCGTCTACGTATAATGTGATTAATAGCTTTCTGCCATTGATTTCCTTTGTGTATAGACAGCAGTCTGCCTCGCATTGCTTAAAGCCCAACTCTAATAAAATTCCTTCAAAATAAGAGTTCCAACATCTTGGAGCTTGCTTCAAGCCGTATAAGCTTCGATTAAGTTTCCAGACTCTAGACGTTCCATCACTAAAGCCTTCAGGCTGCTGCATATAAATTTCCTCTTCAAGTTTTCCGTTGAGAAACGCTGTAGCAACATCGAATTGAACCAGGTGCATATTCTCTTGAGCGCTGACACTCAATAGTGCTCTGACAGTTGCTAGGCGTGTGACAGGACTAAAGGTCTGATCGTAATCGATTCCTTTCCTCTGTTTAAAACCCTTCACAACAATCCGTGCTTTGTACTTGTCAATTGTGCCGTCTGGATTCCTTTTTGTTCGAAGAACCCATTTACAGGGAAGAGCTTTTCTCCCTTTCGGTAAATGACAAGCCGTTCCAACGTTTAGGTCTCTTAGTGACTTCATCTCACTATGCATCGCTTTTCGCCATTCTTCACAATCATCCCGTTTCATCGCATCAGCAAAATTCGCCGGGTATGTCTCGGTAGTGTTCACATATTCATTGTATCTTTCAGGCCGTCGAATTTCATTGCGATTTCGTAAATTGTAACGCGGCGGTTCAGCGTCATAGAATTCGTCTAGATGTGGTTCGGGATCATGAACGTGGTCTTCTTGAACTGGTTGGAGTTTCAATTTCTCTCCCTCAAGGCCACGTTTAAGATCGTCGGAGATAGTTGGTTGATCAACCTCGTGGTCTCCCTCGGGTTCTATAGGCAATGGATCATGATGTTCTTCAGGAGCCGGTTCCTCTTTTCTGATGGAATCATCCATTGGCAGTCGCAGTGTGTACTCCCTCGTATTTGCGTCGTTGTTTACACAAGCTGGGTGAACATCACTGTTAGGAAGCGGTTTCTCATCGAACGTCACATCACGCGAACGAACGAGCTTCTTATTTTTTCCGTCCGTGATCCAAATCCGGTAGCCGTCTTCATCGTAGCCGATAAGTCTCCCTTTTATGGCTTTCTTGTTCATCTTCTTCCGTTTTTGCTTTGGAACATGGACGTAGGCATTGCATCCTATTATTCGGAGATGTTTGATATCCGGTTTCTTTCCATTCCAAAGTTCATAGGGTGACTTGTCTTTTTTATTTGTGGGACCTGTTCTATTGAGAATGTATGCAGCAGTATTTATTATTTCTGCCCAAAGCTCTTGTGGCATTGTCTCGTGCGCATACATAATAGATCTTGCGGTTTCAACCAGAGTTCGATTCTCCCTCTCGCTCACACCATTTCGCTCTGGCGTGTAGGGCATTACCAGTCTTTGTTGGATTCCATGGGAGTCTAGTAGTTCTCGAATGAACTTGTTGTCAAACTCACCACCGTTGTCACTGAGCAGGCATTTTACGGTATGTCCTGCCGTCTTGGTCTGAGCTAACATTAAGGCGAGTTTATCCTTAACCTCTGACTTGTGTCTCAGGAAGTATACCATACGGTAGCCTGTGTAGTCATCTTTGAACAACACGTAGTACTGGAACTTGGAGTAACTGGGTTGAAATGGTCCACAAACGTCTGTGTGTATAAGTTCTCCTGGCGCGGTAGCTCTTGTCCTCGTGCCAAATTTAAGTCTGTGAGCTTTCCCATATATGCAGCCTTCACACAATTCCTTATCAAGAGGAAGATCTAAGTCCAGTTCGCGTTTAACTGTGGCCTTCACGTGCCTCTTGTTTTGGTGTGCAAACCTCTCATGGTACAGTTGCATAGTATCGGATGTCGCATAGACTTGTGCGGGATTCAGAGGTTGTACGACTCTTACGTCTAGTCTATACAATCCACCTTCTTTCTGTCGTTTTCCTATTAAGCACGCTTCTCCGTTAACATAGACGGTGCATTCTTTTGTTGTCGATGAGAATTTGCTGGTAGGAATCTTGTCGTGTACTGCTAATACCGAAAATAAATTTTTCGTTATGGCCGGAACATACCAAACGTCTTGTAGGGTCACACGTTGTATCTTCCCTTTTATACATGCTTCGATTATTACTGAACCTTTGCCTTTAGCACGAATCGAATTGCCATTAGCTGTCGTTACAGTACGGATTTCATCAAAGCATTTGAAGTTTTGGAATAAATCAGCCCGGTTTGTCACGTGGCTCGTAGCGCCGTTATCTACGTACCAGTTTTCGGTGTCAGGATCGATTGAAAATATTTCTGTGCTCTCTATAGACATAAGAATCATGTTCGCGGATTTCGAGGTCGAATGTGTTGCTTGCGGATTACTGCTTTTCGGAGGCTTGCCGTCTTTGATCCACTTCTGACAGTTTCTCACTCGATGGCCGATTGCTTGGCAGTAGTTGCATTTCAACTTTCTATCCTTAGTAGACGTCTTTCCAGAATTTAAAACGAGAGCTTCCTGTTTAAGTACGTTGTTACTCTGCAGTGCTCGTTCAAATGCACATAAGTGGCTTGTGAGGCTTTCGATAGTTCGTTCAGATTTCGGCAACAGTAGCCAGCTGCTTCTGAAGGAGAAGTAGGCTTCGTCTAGGGTATCGAGAATCTTGCAAAGAAGTAGCAGTTCTGGAAGTTCGCTAGTTTGGTCCTTACTTAACTCCTGATTAAGCTGCGTCCAAATGTTTTTCAATTTTGACATGTGTGTGGCTATGTCATCTGCCGGATCCTTTTTAAAACCAAAGAAACTCATGCATAGATTGTAAGACTTATCCTCGTCAGTACCGTCGAAAAGTCTATGCAGCTCAAGCCATACGTTTCTTGCATTTGTGTATCTCATGACCTTTCTTAATGTCTCTTCTTGCATATTGGTTGTAATGATGAGAAGAGCAGTCGCATCAGCTTTTACAAACCGTTCTAAATTGGTGTTGTACGTAGCAACTGCGGCATCTCCTACTTGAGGAACGGGGTCTGCGGGTTTCAGGAACGAGCCTTCTACTACTTCCAGCGCGTGCGGGACGGTTCGTAGCAGACTTACAACTTTGTATTTCCATGTATCCCAATTTGATTTTCCTTCTAACAAACCAATCTGTAATTTTGTGAAATTCTCCATTTCGTAGGTGGGACCGATAACCTGATGATGTTTCTCTATGCAGATGTTGAACAGTGGTGTCCAAGGTAATAAGCCTTATGGACGTGGAGAATAGTTTCTTTATTAAAACACAGGATTGAAAATATATGTGCTTTAATAAAGAAACTATTCTCCACGTCCATAAGGCTTATTACCTTGGACACCACTGTTCAACATCTGCATAGAGAAACATCATCAGGCGCTCCTTACAGACAGTGATGTTCAAGGAACACATAGTACTCTTTATGGTGATGTTACAGATTACATCACAAACTAAAGAGTAGATACTAACGTATGATTACATTCAACTTGCTGTGGAATAAGTTTTAGCTCTAGCAATTTATTTATGTAATTACTTAGTGAGAGGCAACCCAAAATAAGTTTATTAAGATTAATGTTGACAGCTGCGTTTGTATATCTCCATGGACTGTGTCTTGTCTGGATTTTCTTGTCCTGTGGCCTTTATTTTGTTTAATTAAATTCCACACATTGTTTCATGTTCACATTGATAAACTTCTTATTTTCTTACTTTTTGTACTTCTACTGTGTAGCGCATTAATTGAAATAAAAACATACTTAATCATTGAAATAATAACTTTGTAAAAATGGCAGGAGAAGTAGTAGTGGACGCTTTACCTTATATTGACCAAGGATATGACGACCCGGGAGTCAGAGAAGCCGTAAGAATTATATTCTTTACTTCTTTATCTATTTATTGTCGCAATATAAGTTAATTCTATCGGATATTTATGATAATTCTAGGCCTTGGCTATGGTGGAGGAGGAATGTCGACGATATAGACCAACAAAAAACTATCTAGAAAATACGGGTCCAGAGTTGAGTACAGCTTTTGAAACTCAAGCTTTACAAAGGGAAATGGAGCGTGTACAGCAACGTTTGCCAATGGAGCCCTTGTCCATGAAAAGGTACAACATCCGTTAAACTTTTAAGAAATATTTTTTAGAAGAAAATGTCTATGTATTACTATGTCGTAAGTAGTACCTACTAGTTGGATGATAGCTTGGAATGCAAGTAATAAGGTAATATATATGTTACTAGTAATTAATGTAGGTACTAATATTAGTCTTGAACCACTTTATTTCCATTACCACTTAAATCTGCTGACTGGGACAACAAGACTGGACTGGGAAGTCTGTCATTTCTTCATTTTGTTACTTTTGAAGTGCAACAAATTTTGTTTCTATATTTTGACATTAAATTTCCTGTACTCATGCACATAAGCTGAATCCAAACCTTTTCAAAAACTTTTTATTTTTCTTATTGATTTAAAAAATCTTACCCTTACTTATCTTACCTTCATCCTTATTGTTATATACTCATATTTCTACTATTCCCTTTATTTTCTAATTTTACTTTTTCATTCTATTTATTTTATTTTAACTGTGTTTTACTGTCAGTCTACTATGTTTGGCTGATCAAACCTACTTCAGCTAACTGATTTTTTTGGGGTTTCAATTACCTTCGTTTTTTGACAGATCTTTCCATATTTCAGATTGGGAAATCTTTATCAATTGTATAATTTTTTAGATATGAGTTACCGCCACCCCCAGCTGGTCGTCTCGGTGAACCGGCCGCTTGGGGAGAAGCAGTAGACAACTCACACGCTCAACTGTCACATCAAGCCACAAGGGTTCTTAATCTAGAACTACAATTACATTACGGCACAGAGGCGTGGAGGTCATACTTAAATTCATTACAGACATTAGTCTCTAGATCCCAGAATGTTCATACCCAATTGAGGTAAGCGATTGTGTTGGAAGTCTTGAGTTTATTTGTTACCTTTCAAAACGTTACACTAGAAAATAATAAAACATCAAAAATTAAATAAATAAACATTAAATAAAATAACACCCTGGATCCACTTTGCTTCAGAATGATGCTCAGAATGAAAATTATGGGAGAGGCCTATGATTTTCCAATATAACAGTCACACAAACTCTTTCGCTTTATTATATTAGAATAGATTTCTGTGTACACTTATTTAATACACTTCTGTGTTTAGTAGTAGTAAAATGAAGACAAATTTGTAGGAAACAAATAGCAGCTGTAAATTGGGAACGTAAGCGATCACAAACGGCCAGTGGAGCCCGACTGAGGGCTCTCCGCCGTCGGTGGGCTCAACTCGTCTCTGACAACTACCGATTAGAGCGAGCCATCATGCAATTGGAGATTCAAATTGAAAAGGTGATTTTATAAAATATGTATTATACATTTTTTTATTGTGCTGTTAAAAATAAATGAAAAATGCAACAACAGTTTGAAAAGAGCAACGCTTCGTTGTTCAGTAATTAAGATTAATGACCACTAGTGTCCAATCGCCACATCAAAACATTTTTGTAAAAACTGGTATGAAATGTGTGTTGTTTTGATGTGGTTATTATTTTGACAGGTAAAAAACATTCGAAACCTTAGATAATTAAAATTTAATTAAAAACTGTGTCTTAAGTACAGTTACAACGTGTGGTCTAATAGTGTTTCCTTCTGTGATTTAAATTATTGTTTTAAATTGTTTGTTTTATCCATCTGAAAGTATGTCTGCAGGTTTGATGTTGATGTTGATGACTTACCACCAGTCTTAGAAATTATTATATCTTACAATTTTTAAGGATACTTTGAAAATAACAATTTTCGTTTTAGGCCAAAGGACAAGAATCTATGGATGATGGTGAACAGGCGGATTTGGAAGCGGTCAAAATGTTACCAGACAAACTAAATTCGGAAACGGAGAAAGAAGTCCAAAAGAAGATTGAAGACATGTTTGCTGATTAATTTAATTATAACAAAATGTTTCACTGTAAATAGAAATTCATCATAATATAACTCTTCAGAATTGAACATTTTTTTTATACTTTTTTCTATATATTAAATATAATTAAAGTCTGAGCTATTTCGGTAAAATAAGTGAAGTCTCAAGTCGAAAAACCGGAGAGACTCCAAAATCGTTGATCTCGCTGATCCAAAAGGACTTATTATAATTTGTATTGCCCATTTTTGTGTTAATGTAAGACAAAAGAGGTGGGTATTGTTTTTTGGGAAACAGGTTCAAATACCGGTTCAACCGGCACCTCGAGAGTGTTCTTCGATTTCATCTGCAGATATTATACTGATCATTTGTTCTTAAGGTAAAGTAAAAGGTCGTGAGGACTAACAACAACAAGCCGGTTTTTAGGCGATGGCAGCCATCTACTATAAATCTGCCTGCCTGCCATGGTGCCACCTTTTATAATATAAAAAAAATGAGCTGTTGCGGTACACCTGGCAGATCGAAAATGTTTTGCCTGTTAACTGTGTGGTGTGCCAATTATCATGATTTGTTAAATCTATATACTATTATATTAAGCTGAAGTGTTTGTTTGGTTGTACGCGCTAATCTCAGGAACTCACAGGAACTACTATATGAGTGAATATCAAAAAAATTGTACGTAACACAAAAGAAACACAATGGAATATTAACATTTCTGTAACACAAAGGAATATAAAGGTGCATTATACCAACAGTGTATTTGCTTACGGACATTATTTTATCTTTTACATTTTGTATTTTAATTGACTTGAATAAATGTATTTTATACTAATCAACATTTGACATGACGCAAAACTATAAAGTTTAACACATTATGTAGAATAGTTAAGGTAGTATTTAAAAAATAAACAAAAATAAAATAGTTTAAGTCTTATTTATATTATCACTAATTAAAAATCTTAAAGAAAACAATCTAAAATGCAACATTTTTCAAGTAAAAACAATAGCAGTTTCTCCGGATTTTCTTGACTCAACTTTTGTCGATATCGTCATTGTCTCTCTGCTCCAGAAAGCACAAATTTTTACTATGGTTCTATCACGTAAATACACCAATAGAGATAATTATATAATTTTTCACATTAAAAACGGAAAAGAAAATGCCAAAATAGATTTTTTAAACATAAATGAAAAAGTATATATTTAGTTAGGTAATGTAAACTGGTCTAAGTCTATTGATGTTTTTATATTTTTCGTTTTAGTTCGGTAAGTTTTTAAAGTTCATATTTCTTATATAAAAAAATTCTTTTTCTTTTTTATATTTAAGGCTTTTTAGTGCAGAGTCTATACATGGGCAATTTCGTACTGTGCTCCTCACGGTGTTTTTCTTTACAGTAAGTAAGAGCGATTAGTTAACGAAAAAATATGCAATCGAATGGCGAAAACAGCTTTCAAATCGGATCAGTAGTTCTTTATAAAATCGCGAAGATACATATAAACGAGAACCAACTTTGGGAAAGGTTTTGAATTAAGTGTGGTAGTTTTTTAAGGTGTTTTTAGGCTAAATTAGTTAGGAATTGTCATAGTTTTATAAAAATATAGTTTTTATGTCTAGGAAATCAATTACAATTAATTTTATAATTATTTTAAAATACTATATACTAACCACAGAGTAACACATTTTTTAAATAAGCGCACAATTGTTCTGCTACAACCAGTATTCCAGTACCCAATCTAACCTATTTTCTGCATTGCAAAGTCTTGTAACACATTTTGTAATCGGGTGAGCTCGCTCCGCTGCGCTCCGCTCGCATTTTCATAACATTCCGGAACCTAACCTAACCTATTTGTTTACAGTAAAAATAAGTCTTATAACACATTTTGTAATAAACGCAGAGAATACTAATATTAAGTGAACAATAAAGACCATAAAGGGATAATACCTACTTAATTGTAAATTGATTTCCTAGACATAAAAACTATATTTTTATAAAACTATGACAATTCCTAACTAATTTAGCCTAAAAACACCTTAAAAAACTACCACACTTAATTCAAAACCCAACCCCCAACTTTTTTTTAGTCGGTTTAAAATAAAAAAAAAAAACATTACAAAATTATCATGAATTAATGGATCACAATGAATTTTTATTCATATAAATTTAATATTTTGAATGTAGAAATATACAACGTAAATATATTCAGACTACAACGTACATTTTAAAACGAAAAAATGTGTCACACGAAAGAAACATAATGGAATATAAAAATTGCCAATGTGTATGCACCCTTTTTTTGTGTGGCGTCACCCAATGGAAGCAAAATATAACCTATCAAAACAAGAAATCACGCACTACAAACAAAGTAAAAAGATTTTCACAATTTTTGTCTATCACACGATTTACTTATTACAAATAGTATCATAAGATAATATATCTGTAGTAAAATCATTAAACTTACCTGAGATATTGCGTAACACAAGTAAATATTTTACAATGCAACAAAACGGTAACCTCACAAATCAAAGCAATACAGCAAAAGTAAGGTGGCTGACGTTTTGTTTTGTGAGGTTGAGTGGTAAATCGAGTGTTTCCGGATGTAAAAAAATACGGATGCGTTCCGAAAGTGTATAACAGGACACATAATATCGTCACACAACGGTCGTCACACAAGGTAATGAAATATGGAGACATCAGTTTTACTTCAGTTTTCTTATTTATTACAACGTTTCTAAAGAAATAAAAAGGTTTCTTATGCACAGTGATCGTTTTCCAAGTACACTTTATAAAAAAAAACTGTGTTCGATGGATTATGAAAAAGTTATTATTTTTTTCTTTTAAAAGTACCACGGGAGACACTACTTTTTTGTATGACAAAAAAAAACTTCACTTCATTAGATTTGGTTTTTATTGTATTCCTTTGGACTAATTCAGTTGATGTGGTATTTATATACCAAAGAATGAATATTGAAGCGCCTTTTTAAAAAATACGGCTTATTTATTCACCATAGGATTTTTTTACACCCGTATTAATATGGGGACATTGAGCTTTTTCAAAATGTACAATTTTTTTGATATTGCCTCATATAGTTCGAATTGAAAAATTCTTTTTGTGTTGGATAGTCTCTTTATCGAGGAAGGCTATAGAGAACGCGGTCGAAGTCGCGGGCACCAGTTATTATACATATAAAATACACGACAAAATAGAAAAATACCATTGAATCATTTATGCTTAGAAAATGAACGCAACGTAAATTGTGGTGCTTATAAAATGAACGCAGCATTTAGGACTGTCATTTTTGACAGATATCAAAAGCAGAATTGTCATTTTACTTTGTTTGTTTGTCAAACAATTTAAAAAAAAACCTCTATTTTATTTAAAAATGGCGGACGATGCCTCAAGTAGTAGCGGTTTTGCCGGTAATTTAGTTGATAAACTAATAAATCAGGATGAGTTGATTATGAAACAGCAACGGGAGATCGAGAAAGAGGTAACTAACATATGAATATTCTCAGATGGACTCGGTATATTAATGTTTTCAATAATTTATATTTACCTGGAGTGACGTACGTTGTGTTTGTTTTTTCAAGATATCAGAAACTATACCGCTAGTTGGCGATGTCGAGCCTTTGTCTTCGTTAGAAAAGGAATACAACGAGGACCCCGTGTACCTTTTAAAAGTTAAAGATCTCGCGTCCAAATATAAAAACATAAGACGAACTCGACCAGATGGCAACTGCTTTTTCCGGGCTTTCTCGTATGCCTATTTAGAGCATTTATTAACTGACAAAGAAGAGTATAACAAGTTTTATGAAATAGCGAAGAATTCTAAGGACTCTCTGGTCGCCCTCGGCTTCTCACAGTTTACAGTGGAGGATTTTTACGAGACTGTAAGTATATATTAGGTTATACCTTTGCATCTTACAATATATACTATTTTAATTAATTACAATCACTATTAACTGCTTATAATATTAATAATAATCCACTCAGTGTAATTTTTATTGAGTTCAAGATCTTTTATAAGAAAAATAAATTTTTACAAGAAAATAAATATATTTATAAGAAAAACCTTTGTAGTCGCAATATATAAATGTGCGTTAAAGACACATTTTAATTTAACAACTGATAAAAAAGTAAGGTTTAGATTATAATTGATTGATAGTATTTACGTTAATCGCTACATATTATAAAACAAAGTCCTCTGCCGCGTCTGTCTGTTCGTGATAAACTCAAAAACTACTGCACCGATTTTCATGCTGTTTTCACCAATGGATAGTGGTTTTCGAGGAAGGTTTTTAGTAGTCACGGGCGAAAGTCGAAGTCACGGGTAGCAGCTAGTTTTAAATAAATTTAAGCAGACAAAGTCCAGATTTCAATTAGTTTGTCTAGATGAGCATATTATAGATAAAAGTGTAGAATTTATATTTAATTTCATTCGATGTAAATAAAATCTAGTACTAGTTTCTTTTGTAGTATACCTTATTTGTTTATGAAAATTATACTTTCCAGTTTATGGAAGTAGTTCAACGAGTCGGTGAACAGTCTGGAAACCCGGAACTGTTAGAGTCTGCGAAGGCTGATCTGCACGACAAGTTTAACAAACAGGGCTACTCTGACTACATTGTGGTTTATCTACGCCTAGTTACATCCGGCCAGCTGCAAACCGAGCAGGACTTTTACCAGAACTTTATTGAGGGTTCTCGCACGGTCACTGAGTTCTGTCGTCAGGTATTCATATTAAAAAGAGACTAAAATTAACACACATAATTATTTTTTTAAAAAGGTATACCCACCCAAGGTTTCATCTATGCTTCTAACCTAAAATTATAAAGACAAGATGTGTTTTTTTCTGTATGTTTGTAAAGAATAAATTCAAAAACTAATGGACCAATTTTGAATATTCTTTCACACATAGAAAAGCTACATTATCAGTGAATTACATGGGCGAAGTCCTTAAAATTAAATTAAAAAACACTTATTGTGAAGTGAATAGAAATATGTATTGTTTGCAGGAAGTGGAGCCTATGTACAAGGAATCGGACCACATCCACATAATTGCTCTGAGCAATGCTCTCAACGTCGGTGTCAGGGTCAAGTACATGGATCGCGGTGAAAGCAGCCAGGTATACCCTACTCCTTTCATCCTTCAGTTTGGAATGTATATTCTACTAGCTAAAATTTGTTCTAATGTTACTTCAGTGCTATTTCCATGCCATGGTAATCTTGACCTGATGCTGCAGCATCAAGGAGTCCACTGGATACCCAACTCCTTAGCAAAACGCATAGTGTTTGGGTACAATAGAAAGTCTAGTTTATAAATTATAGCTTATTCAACTAGCTACTGCCAGTGCCGGATTAGCTTTTATTTTATTTAAGGGGTAACATTGGTTTTGAAATTTCAAAATATCAAATGTTAAGAATATTCTTGGAATGTTAATAAAACTGTAGGAGAGAGAGAACCTTCAGAAATTTTAGTCATAAGGCTTGAGCGTCAAATGTTGTTCAAATGTTATTCTTTTATATCCTTAAAAGTTTAAATAAAATTATATTTAAAAGAAATTAGAGAAAATACTCTTCATTTCAACATTTAAAATTCACGTAATACCTTGACACCGAAGATCCAAAAGCCGGCGCCACACATTGGCTTCTGACTTAGATCCAAGCTTGACTACGAATTGAATGGCCAATATTTTGGCCAACACACTAGCCAAGAGCATTGGAAAGTTGGACCGTTGTAGGTTTGAGCAAGTTCTTTGCTAGCAGCAGACATGTCTGACGAGAACCGAGCGCGTACTGATACAACCAATGTGTGGATCGAGAAGCGACGTTGGACCCAAGTTGCCCGCCCGCCTACCCCCTTCACTCCCCCCGCCTTTGATCGTGTACAAAAAACCTACACATGCCGGGTTGACATTGGCTATTGGACGCAATGTTCCGTTTATGTCCAATATCTGTCCAAGACCGATCTACACATTGGTGTATTGGATCCAAGAATATAACTTGTGCCCAATATACCCAATCTGTGGCGCTAGCATAATATAAACCAAGTGCCTCTTGATAGAATTTGCTACGGGCCTCGCGCATTCTTAATCCGGCACTGGCTACTGCCCGCGTAACTTTGTAAATTATTTACTAAAATCTTCCTCAAGAACCACTCTATCCATTGGTGAAAACAGCATGAAAATCGGTACAGTAGTTATCGTGAGTTTATCGCGAACAGACAGACAGATAGACGCGCCAGAGGACTTTGTTTTATAATTTATGTAAGGAGGATTACTTTATTTTATGGAGTGGTCTTTGTAACTGCAGAAACAATGCCCCAGAAAGGCACGGACCTATCGGACAAGTTACTGCATAAATATAAATTGTTTGATTGGTAAATGTTTGTTGTACAGGTAATAGCTCACGACTTCCCCGAAGGTTCTACTCCGCTTGTTCAACTGTTATATCGGCCTGGACATTACGACATTCTGTACTCGTGATTGAATACATACCCAATAAACTTATCTTAATTTTATTGTCATTTTATTTTCTATATTTTTTAAATTTTACTTGATAATAGGTTTAACAAGAAATTACTTAATTCTTCTTGTATTTTTATTATTGGTGGAAATGATAGATATTCTATTCTTTAGTGAATATCTTAAAAGGATAAACGGAAAGACCATTTTGTCAAATTTTCATTTCATCAGATTTAGTATTCGACAGATAAAGTACAATCACATAATAATATATAAACATTAGAGAATAAACAAAAAATTTTAATAAATTATCAGATAGTGCAAATGTTCACTGCAGGTGAATACATCAAAGATAAAAACTTATTAGTATTTTACTTTAAATAGTCCTTGCACTTTAGAATACTATTGATCTGAAGCCATCATTAATCACAGTACAAAATAATTTATTAACGGAGATGCAATGCAATAGTGATATGCGTTTCATTGTGGAGGTTGTGGTTCTTTAAAACAAATATAAAAAACTTGTATATGAGTATTTCAAACATTTTTATTCATACATGATTCGGCATGTACTTAAGATACAATAAACGTAAGAAATCCTAACAATTATTAGAAAAGGAATGCAGGCTGTCAATGTCCAACCTAGATCGTTGTTATATTAAAATTAAAAACGGGCATTACCCAAATTATAATTTGATAAAAAATGAAAAATTTTATCGACAAAAATAAACTCCATCGGGTTCCCTTTTGGGCTTCATCCCTGCAAAGAACGCCTTTATGTCTTCCTCTTTGACGACTTCATCTCTGTCTTTGAAGCTCTTTAGGAAGTCCAGTAATTTATCTCTCATTTTGTTATACTCGGTCAAAGCATTAATTTGTTGTACTCTATCCAAAGAGGATAACGCTTCGAGACCCTTTTCATATTGAGACGGTGTCGCTCCATTAGACTTTTCCTTTCCTAAATGCTCATAAGCAGAGACAGTGTCCTCCGGATCGATCAAGAACAAAACGGATAAATCCTTATACATTTTGAGGCATTCGCTGCAAGTGCAAAGTTTCTGACGGAAATTGTGAGGCCAAAATGTTGCACCTTTAAATATTCTATTCACTCCTTGAGGTCTTAAACAGTTTGTAACACTCAACTTTGGCTTTTTGTTCGAAACCAACTCCTCATTGTCAATGTGTTTTCGTTTGTTCTCATTGCTACCACTGCCATTTTCCAAATTATTTTCTTTGTCTTTATCACTTGCATTAACATCACTTGTATTCATTATTTTAGTATTTTTAGAAATGTCCATTGTTTCTTCTAACACATTCAATTGTTCCTTCAAATTGTGACCATTTTCAGGTGACACTTCATTATTGATTTTGCCATCGCTGCCAACAGTAGTTTTATCTGTCACTTTATTCGTTTTTTCAATATCTGTCGGAGCATCCAAGTTATTTGCAGTTTCTGTATCATTATCAGCATTAACATCACTGGAATCATTTATTTCAGTATTTTTAGAAATGTCCATTGTTTCTTCACACGCATTCAATTGTTCCTTCAAATTGTCATCATTTTTAAGTGACACTTCACTATTCACTTTGCCATCGCTGCCAACAGTAGTTTCATTTGTCACTTTATTCGTTTTTTCAATATCTGTCTGAACATCCAAGTTATTTTCAGTTTCTGTATCAACTTCTTGATCAATTTTTTCATCACAAGAACTTATGTTGTCATTTACTTTGCTTTTTGAATCATTGGCCACACTTTCCTCGTTTACTGTTGCTTCGTTATCATTGTTTTTAATAGGTGAATCGTTGCTTTCCATATTTTCATTTTCCTTTTCTATGACTTCAGAAGATAATTGATTTTCAGTGATGTCATCCATGTTCTCATCTCTCAGAAGTTCATTCTCATCTTTTTCTGAAATCTTATAGTCATCATCCTTAGCCTGCTTACTGTCACTGTTTATTTCGTTTTCCTTGGTACTATTCAAATCAAGTGCAGTACTGTTAACTTCATTGTTTGTAAGTGCACTTTCAGATGCTTCTACCTCTGTCTTCTCATTGGCAGGTAAATTATTTAAGTTGTTAACATCATGAGAATTTTCACAAACAGCTTCAGAGTTGCTAGTATTATCAAGACATTCATTCACAATTTTTTCTTCTATTTGAACATCTGTGCTATCTTTTGTTAATGCATCTCGAATTTCTTCTTTCCTATTTGGAGATTTTTCTGATTGATTAGTATGGTTTAAACTGTGGTTGTTAAAATGAATAGAATCATCTTGTTTACTTGTAATGGTGTCATTTTGGATTTCATTTATATCACCATCTTCAACTACACTTATATTGATGTCACTTTCATCATTGGTTATTTTTGTTACGTTTACATTATCGGCAATAACAGCTAAATCACTATAGTCATGTAAAAAATGATTTTTCTCCATGCATTCTTTACAAATCATTTCAGAGTACTGTTCATTAGAAGGTGTGACGGCATCTAGGTGGGAAGAGTGTAGCCAGTCTTCACAAATAATGCATTGTATCATATCATCTTCTGATGATGACTCAGGATCTGGGTAAGGCCTGTGACAGACACAGTACAGACCACTAAAGTTTTGATTATATTTGTTTTCTGTATTTAAATCAGTTTTATTTGAGGTAAATTGGCACGGGTTCGAGTTAAATTTTGGATTGCCACAATCGCAACGGAAGTTTCTTTTAGTGTACAACTCAACAAGTTCGTGACTCTCGTGGCAGTTAAGGCTGCAGGCCAGACATACTCCGGCTCTTTTCGATAAGTCCTCTCGGGCATCTGTGCATGTCATGCAAACATAAATTGCCTGTCGTTTGATGTACCCCTGAAAAAATAATAAATATTTTATAATAATAATAACAATATTCTTTACTGATTAAAGGCTCTCTTGCAATAGTCAATTCTTTTGCATTTAGATGAGCCCCTTAGACGTATAACACTCTGTTCCAGGGTTAACTAGAAATGAATGGGTTGAATCTGGTCTGTCATTTGGGCACTGTGAAATAACAGCACTTGTGCTGTTGTTTCGGTGAGTAAGTAAGGGATGTAAGAGCCCATTTACCTATCTTCCTAAACCCTTATAGATCCTATAGTTGACAACCCATTTGCAGCACATATGGCATTGTTTGTATTATAGGCGATGGCAACCTGTTTAAACTCCTTCACTTACCATCAGACGACATTAAGGTGATCACTTTCCCTTCCCATATACAAATAATAAAAAAAGGGTTTTGCACCAGTATTCCTAGCAGTTTGACTATTTTATGGACAAAAAATAGACCACTGATAAAAACATTACTACCATCCACATAATTTATAATGCAATTAACATAATTTTCAGTGTGCATACATACTATGAGAAATACATCTGTATACATATAAAATATAATGAATTGTGAAATAGATCTTATAAGAGTATTCCTGTAGCATGGAATTGATGTTTTTTTTGGAAAGTTTGTGACAGGCTGACTCCCAATTGATGGTAAATGGCTACCGTCGCCTATAACACAAGCAGAGCTTCAACCCTTAGTATCCCTTAAGTGCAGACTTAATATGTTTAGGAAGGGATAGGAAAATGGACTACCGATTCCCAATACAACGTTGTAGTAACAGAAAAGTAGATATGCGCCATTTAACTTTGACATCCATTGAATTGTATAGTTAGTTATTACAAAAATAGTTTCATAGTTAAATGTCAGATCATCGGCCATTTTTACAGCCGTTAGTAAAATAAAACACTAAATCAATACCTTAGGGTAAGTGCAATTTTTATCATCGGATCCTCCGAGAACGGCATTGGCGTCTTCTTCAAATTCCTGTTGTTCTTTCAAGACATCCATCATTGTAACAACTTTTTCCCCATCACATTCCATCAAGTCGGCATCGTCTGCCGTATTTGCGCCGTTCGTACTCATCACTGGATGTAGATTATACCAATACCAACTAGAAACTAGTAAGATTTTGTCCAATATAAATATTGAAATTAAGACAAAGCCGGGGTAACAAAATAGGCGCCAAGAAATTCGCAGTCAAACGACAGTAGATAATTTTAAAGAGGTCGGTGGACATTTGGACAAACGAACGAAACGAAACGACAAAAACACAGTTTATAAGGAGGGTAGAGATAAGGAGCGCCATCTTACATGGGTGTTAAACTGAAAAAGTGGCAACGAAAAAGGGAAAAATAGAGATGGCGCTAGTGTGCACAGAGAGAGTTTGAGAGTATGGAGAGTATGGAATGAATGTAGCAGTAGTTGACGGAGTGGTGCGCTGAGTAGCGCCGTCCATTTATCGTTTTTCAACGGACACTTTTAATACTCAGTCCTCCTTATCTCTACCCTCCTTAACAGTTTAGTTATCTTGGTTTACCACAGAACACTATATATATGTTATATATACCCACAGAGTAATAAATATATACCACATAAAACTTACAACTGATAAAAATAATAGTTTATTTTTAGGAACAAAATTAGAAATATTTTGTAATATGTACCTAATTGTTTTAGATCCGCAAGTTGTGAGAAATCCTAATGAGGCCCTATACACATTGGCACATTGGGCCTATCTCGGCATTCGGCGGCGATGCGTTCATTGCTAGCCCTATAAAGTGAAAACCCCCACAGAATACTTTATAGTAATATACTTATAATACTTTAAAATTTTGGCGAACTGGTGAACCATATATAGCTGATGCCCGCGACTTTGTCCGCGTTCTCTATAGCCTTCCTCGATAAATGGACTATACATATTGGTATAGATTACTGCGAATTGACCATCTACGAGTTGGTCACTTAATATTGGATGCACCCTGGATGCATCCAATACTGCCTTTTATTTTCTTTTTTTGTATGGCAACCACAGTAAACACAATCGACTTCCATTTTCAAACTGTGTTATCCGCGGCCGGGAATCGCCGGCGCTAGAGAGTGCTATGTTCCTTGCGCCGGCGTCTAAACACAACACAATTTCGCGGTTCCTGATCGTTCCCGCGTGTCTTAACGAGCCCTTAACCTTTTAAGGCCAACGGTACGGCTTGCCTTTTACCATTACCAATATAAAAATAATAATATTTAGAAGTTAATTTTTGATTTGTTTTAAATGCTCTTGAAGGCTTAGTCTCAGCACTTTCTAAAAAGTCTAGGGTCCTATAGCTGCCCATGCATACTTTGGCGAGGAACTACTGGGGAAAGATATCAACTCACTATTTAAGTAGGTAGTATTTAAATAGGTATGCAAACATTTTTAACATAATTATATTTTTTGTAACAGAAACTAAGCTTTCTTCTAATACATAATAAGATTATAGGCACTTTTGCTACTAACAAAACATGAAAACAAATCATAGAAGAAAGGGAACGTCTAAATTTTTAAAACCGTTTCCGACATATAAAAATCCTGCGTCGGGAGTTCTCACTTTATGGAAATAAGTCATACCCGGCCAATAGAGGCTTTTGAGGTAGGCAACACTACCAGATTGTTCTAACGACAAGTTCCAACATCCACTGGGAATGTCTTGGTCGATCGAATCCAAAAAATCCATGCTGTAATTGTAATCTTGCCTGGTGAGTAAGTTTGTGTTCCAACGGTGTTGAGGCTGCCTGATGTGCAGATAGGACTTCAGGTGCTTAGCTTCGGAAGCTGTCAAGCCATAAAAATTTGAATTTATAACAACAGAACCATTCGGTTGTTGTATGATCTGTCCTCTGGCACAAATTTCTGCTTCATCGCATATGTTGCTTATCGTAGCCGCGAGCCGACTCTCCTCTTTCATCTCGCGACACCTATCGGGATTACCTTCTTCTAAACTCTCGTCGAGAACTTTTATTTTCAGAGACGGATCTCCGCGAAAAGGAAAAGTTGCGAGCGCAGATAGAAGCTTATATTTTCTCTTTGCTTTTGGCAGTAGGCCCCAAAATTTAAAATCGCTTGAGTAATAATACTTCCTGTCGGCCATGGCATCGTTGGTGATTCCAACAGCAATGTGATAATCGAAGTCGATAGCGTATATTTGCCCCCAATATTGGATGTGTGTGAAATGGTTCTCCACTTGAAGGATGGTCAACGAATTTTGCAGCAGTGATATTAACTCGCTAGTTAACATAAAACCGTTTACGTTCACGTATTGTCTGTACTCCCACAGTTTATGTACATTCATGATTATTATAAAAACTAAAGTTGTAACGTTAAACAATGTCTAAAAGAATATTGACAGTTTTTATTACAATCTATACAACAGTCGACAAGTGTCAGAGATATTTTTCATTTAGTTTTTTAAAGTAGGTCTAAAAATTATTTAAAAAGTTTACATTCTTATCTCTTTGCTAACATTAACACGGACGAAGTAGCGGGCACTAGTTAGTTAAAAATAATTACTATTACATATTAGAAAAATATATTGAATTATTGACGTTTTCTTATGTACTAAAAAAATGACTAAAAAAGAAAAACAACAAAAACCTGTAATAAAATAAAAGATTTTGCTTATAAAGTAGTATTATGCACAGGGGAGGGACGTAAAGTCCGTGTAAAAAGAGACATAGGTCTCGAATGACAATTACCCAACCGCCTCAAATATTTGCTGGCCCTCTGATGGTCGTAATTCGTAACTCGACCCCGCGGTTATCCATCACAAATAGACCTCTCGTGGTGATCAAATGTGGACGTTTCAAGGGCTCCAAACGTGTTGGATTTTGTTCAACATGAGAGGCAATTTTCTTATTTTCACTGATTACGACAGGAGTCGTATGACTTGTTTGCAGACTCCTGGGTGACATTTGATAGAAAATATTGCGACCCCTCTAACCTCAAGCTACTTTGTATTGGAAACAGGGCCGCAGGTACAGATATTAAAAATACTTAGCATTTATTCTTGTATACATTCATACTACATTTTTGAAATAAATTCATTATTGTGCACAAATGTTTTTGATAAAGTTTTAGTTATTTCGAATTAAAAATATGACTAGTAATACTTCTACTACTTGTTCATAGATGGCGCAGATTTAATTGTTTATCTTTTGCCCGCAAGATGACGTCACAAGGTTTAAGTGATTTGACTTCACCATTTCATAAACAGCGAATCTATTATGTCTTTATATACTCTTATATGAATAAGGTAGGGTACTCTTTAACTAACTTACGGGTTTTTTTCTGTAAACTTCAACTTAGAAATTTATTAGTAACTAGCGACCCAATCCTGTCCTCGCCCGGGATTCACTACGGGATTATATGTATACACAAAACTTTCCTGTTTGTCCCTCTTTTTATTAGTGAAAACCGTAGGTATCAAAATCTGTTGGGTGGTTTATAGAAGTAGTTAGAGGAGAAACAGACAGACGTTAAAAGCGACTTCAAATTTATACTATACTAGCCGTTGCACGCAACTTCGTGATAACGTAGCTTTCAATAGGTGAAATAATTTTTCAAATCGGTCCAATAGTTTCGGAGCCTATTCTATTCAAACAAAAAATCAATCTATCCTCTTTATAAAAAGGATAATAGGGTAAAAAGTCTAATTAGGTAGAGCTAGTACCTAATGAAAATGTTTTTGAAGGGGTTGATTTTTTAATTGTATGTTAGGATCAGCTCTGAGTTTGACCATATAGTAATTAACTATTTACTCTATGGTTTGACGCATAGTTGCGGTCCGAGACTGTAGTAGGGTCTGTGGGGGATGTGGGGGCTGTGGGCTAAAGACAAAGGATCGAGTGTCTCGTTGTGGTCGCGCTCAAGAAATGTTGTTCGTTTTACGGCCATTCTAACAACGTAATATGAACTCACTCTGTGGTCCCAACAATGTTCTTTGTTGCATTCACGCAAAACAGACCAATATGATTCTTCTTTTAGGTTGTAGAAATATAAATAACTAGCTATTGCACGCGACTTCATCCGCGTATCTTTATAAAACCGCTGACACCCTACGTTACTCGCTGATGTAGCTTTCTATAGGTGAAAGAATTTTCAAAATCGGTCCAGTAGTTTTTGAGTTTATTAATTACAAAAATAGTTTCCTATAGTTTCCTAATTTATACATTGAATATTGGACTATATAAGTACCTAAGTCAAAACAGTTTTGATTTATGTAGGCAATCTATATTCTGATTGTCTTCGACAAGTGAGTTTAAGGGTAGTCTGTGGATTGTTGATATTTTTGTCATCCTTAAACACTTGTCGGTGAACAATGGTTTTGCTTAGCCCACGTGCTGCCATTAGCCACTTGTGAGCGAACGCGAGTTAACGACGAATGCGATTCGGCACGCGCCCACTCATCCCAGCGGTGGGGTTGACGACTGAGGGCTGAGGGCTGAGGGGCGAGAGGGTGTATGTGATCGACACTCTGATAGTACTCAAACGTGTCCACTCGCACGTGTTCAGCTGTGTCGAGAGGTGAAGAGGTCTGATCTATCTATATTCAAATGCAAATGTTTTATGATGCATTTTAGATATCTACCTGTTTATGGTAAGAGATCTTTGCTATGTCGATACTCGATTCAGTAATATTGTAAGGTAACAAAAGTAAGGAAAATGTTACAGACTATTTACAATCGTAGTTACTTTCTGCTTGAACCGTGGAGTTACATAGTTCTACCGATGAAGCTGATTGGGACTGATGGCTAATTATATTTGTTTATTGTAAACTTGTGTAGCAAATTGGTGTTGAAAGGAGCAACTTTGAGTGTTCTTTCTCATAGAACTGGTGCTGAATGCAAAATAATTTATTTAAATTTAGTCCTAAACAGGAACATTTTTATTGATTTATTTGTTATTCTATAATTTGACAGGTGCTTTAGTCACTACACACCTACGAATAAATAATACTCATTTATTCGTAGCTACACACCCGTGGAGCGTACAAAGCCGCCGTATAGAACGAATCTAATTTGGCATATGCGCTTGCGCACATCAACCCTGAGTTGTTTTCAACCGAATGCGAGTGAGCAACCTGAATGAGATTGTCCAAAAACAATATAGAGGTTCCCACAGCCGCGCCCCTGGGCCACAGAACAGAATGCCAGTCCGACCCCATGGGACTTAATTGTTTTTGAACGGGAGGTTGGCGGTCATGCCCGCGGGCGTCACTGCTTTCGTATTTGAACCGTGCATCTGTAACCGATACTCTTGTAGCAAAACAAAACACAACACAGCATTACTTAAGGCGAGGTCCTATCTTTACACATCTATACATAAATGGGCAGGCTTATCCTCTGTTTGACAAATATTTTTCTTTTTTTGAAACATTAAATCATCAGAATTTACATCTTAAAAATGATCGTGGCCGAAACCAGTGGGCGACCACTAAATTTGGTAGTTTAGAAATCAAATTTTAAAAATATTTTGTTTCTTGAGTCATTAAAAAAAATACTAAAAAAATGATTTTTATTACTTATCTAATTAGTTAAATAAAAAAAGTAAACAATCGGTTTAAATCTAAATTTACTTTGAGTTCTTAATAAAGTAGGTAAGTAGATATATGTAGGTATCTATGTGTATTAAAATTTATAAACATTAAATATTTATTTGGGGGATTTTTAATTGATTTATGCGGTTTTTAACAGTAACCAATTCATCTTAAGAAATGTGCGGTTAAGATTTTCTTTTATTGTTTTATACTAAAATGCGGAGTTTTATTGGGCTATTGATAAATTAGATATCAAGCTAGACCTTAACACATTATTAGTGTTATAGAAACCTACTTATAGAAATTAAATTTAAAAATTCAACAACAGAACCCTTTTAATCTGATTTAAGACACAATAGAGCTTAAGATAAACAGCTAGCTAATCTTAAACAAGCTTTTACAATAACAAAATATAATAATTGAGGACATATAAAATTTTAGTTGGAAATTTAAACAATAGAATTATGCAACCGACACCTTGTTATAACATTCAATTAACACAACAATGAATGAAACGTTCGGCACCTTTGCCTAATAATGGTCGTTCTTGCGGAAGTTTATTATTAAAAAAAATAATTCCCACAATCGAATATTAATAGGTTGCGAAATCGAAGTGCTCTTTTCCCACAATTAAGGGAATATTTATAAGAAAGGAAACGCAATCTTGTGAAAGCTGCGCGCGGTCGAGTGGTGATACTGGCGATCGAAATGGATCCTTACAAAGGGCGGGCCCATTGGGTGTTTAATCGCTAGTGAACGTCACAAACACGGGACAATGGAGTCAATTTTATTGGAGATTAAAGCCTATTTGTGTTAAATACTTATTCTTTGTTAATGTTCCTACGCTCGGTTGCCTGTCGCCCTGTCTACACGCTGATTGCTAGTTAGACTACACACCGCATGACCTAACCTGAGCCAAGTGATTTGTACGAGTACAATTTTATTAGTCTTATTACGACCAGGTTCACTTGGGATATGTCACCGATAAATGCTGATAGGAAAATGAATGAGGAATAAGGGAGGAAGAGTTAATGGACTACTCGCCCAAATTTATCTCGCTCAGATGGGCAAATTGTCATGTTGGATTTTACCTATTATTTTATTAGACAACTCGCCAACAACGGTTTATTCTGTACAGTTGAACATAAAAACTTAATGCTTTTAAATAATACGGCAATGGAATCTTGGTTTTCATTAAGAAAGTGGCTACTCTCGACAGAAAAACAGCCCAGTTTACTGTAGGTCTTCATCTCTTACCTTTCAATATTTTGTCTGGCACATAAAATTATCCAATAACCTATTAGGCCTTAGCTTCAATTGAAATAAAATTCTAAGAGAAGAAAATTAAAGTTGGTAGAAGAAGATATAAACTTAGGACAAGTAATACGAGCAGCAACAAAATATATCTTTAAGAAAAGAAAGAAAAGAAATAGAAGAAAGCTAATACCTACTTGGAAATGTTATTGCTTAGGTACTTAAGGTAATTATAAAAAATGAATAAATACTGATACAACTTTTATTAAAAATTAATAACTCTGTCTTTAACGGTAAATGTGATGCTAAACATGACCGTTAACGGCAAGAATACATGATAATTAGAGGAATTAAAGAATAAAAACAAAAAAAAAGAATAAAAGAACTAAGTATGGAATTTAAATTAGTAATAGATAATTTCGTGTGTGGAATTCGTTATAATTAGATATATCAAAGATAAGTGGAAATACATAATTATAGGCTACCTACTGGATACATCACAATAATGTGGAAAAATTGACTAAAAGCAAAGATGCTACATAAGGAGTGGAAAAAAAGAGAAGGTCAAGAGATGGCTATCCATTATGCTAAATATCTATTATGCTAAAAAATGGAGAAGAAAAGCTAGCGACAGGGTTATTTGGAGGCTTATACGACTCAGTGGTTGGTGACTCAATGGATTTGCGTTGTAAAAATAATGGTGGTGTTTACATATAAAAATAAAAACATATTTTAAAAATACACTTAATTTAGTTGGATGTGTAAAATGTGGGAGTCGCGTGGCGAAGCGTGCGTCGGCGCACGCGATAATGAACGAGCTACAGTGTAGCCAACGCAGAATAATCATCGCATGATGGGGTTGCAAGTAAAAATAATTGGCGCCCCGCGGTCACCGTTATACTAAATGTTTTGATAATGACGAGTGCCATTGTCCGAGCGAGAGTGCGGGATTAATGTTTTTGTTTTCAGATTTGTATATATATTTTTGTTGGGGACGCGGGGTAGCGCGCCGCTGTGCAAATAACAAACAAATAGACACAATGTTTTTTATTCCACGTTAATATAAACATCGAAGTGTTCACTGAGCAGATTGATTTGAATGAATTCAAGAAAAAAGTGGCAGACAGGCTGACGTTCTTTAAGGGGGTCTTTAAGGGGGATAAAGGATAAGGGATAATTTGAATGAGCTCTAGCATCCATTACTTACACATTGAAGCAAAACAACGTACATAAGTTTTATTATCATTTATTACTATCGTAATGTACTACACATTACGATAGTAATAAATGATAACAATATTAAAAAATATATAATAGTAATTATTTCTGCTGCTGAATTATACATCAAATAATAAGGTAGGTACTAGAGATGAATAATTACCTATTTAGTTCTAATAGGTAGGTATTGCTATTTCGCAGCGGTGGGCGTAATGTAGGCCAAAAATATATAGAATGGACATCATCATATCTTTCTGTTTGAGACCCTGCTTTATTGTAATTATTTTTTATAAATCTTTCTCTTATCTAATGAATATATTGTACTCGTATCTATGAGTATAGGCATTTAATTTGATAGAGAACATCTTTCATGGAGTTCCATGTTTGAATGTTAAAGATAATGAAAATAATATCAATTTAATTTGAAAGTGACACGGGAATGGCATCAAATTGTGTTAAAAAACTCCTCGATCAAAGATAGGAGCAGACGCAGTCAGTTTTGCCGACAAATGTATAAAGATGATGGATGGTCATCTACTTTTAAACTATTTCACTTATTCTAACATCTGTTTGCATTTTTTATACTTACGTATGTTAAAAAGTTTTTTAAGACTGAATATAGATAAATATTTAGAGTTTGTTGTGCTTGCATAAGCACACTAGAAAATGATAGATGCTTCATGTCATGAAACCCTACATTTTAGATGCATTTTAGATAACGTGTAAGTACATTAAAATAGTTAGAGTAAAGTCGCCCAAGTGTGCGCGGTCCCCAAGAGTGCTCAAAGCTGATATTTGCGACGATTGACTGCAATACATGCTAACTTCAGCTGTGTTCTGAGAGTCTTTACACTAGGTCATTGTTGCAGAAAACCCGCAGAAAAATAATTCATTTTGGAGAGATAAGGTAAGATTTTTGAAATTTCGTTATTTTATTAAAATAATATGATATTTTTTAACTAGTATAGCATATATATGTAAACAATGACCGTGTTTTATGAAGACAAATTGTGTGAAATATGTTTTAATCTATAAATTGTCGAGTTTATGTCACCATTATTCAACAGGTGCCCCTAGTATACCCCTTTATTTTGGACTCGAGACATTCTACAAGAGTGCATATCAAGAGTACGTATGGGTACGCTTGTGGATCCATTAAATTTTCTTAACTATTTGGATTTATTTAATTTTCTTGTTTTCTAGATGGCTTCTAAGCAAAGAAAAACCACCCGAAGCAATTGTTCGTAAGACATTGGTTGGATCTTGCAACTTTGTCCGGGCTATGGGGCTTTAATAAGCCTCAAGTCGACAAGTTCTACGATCAACGCGGACGAAGTCGCGGGTACCAGCTAATAGGTAGTAAGCATAGAGTAAGTAGTTACCAGTAAGTAACTATTTACTTTTATAAAACTTCTAATAACTAAAAAAAAATACTTTAACACGTGAAAGATGCAAGCAACCCACCCCCCATAATGGGTATATTATGTTACTAAATGTCAATTTGAGTTGCTCGTGACGTTGAGACAAAAAACCTACTGTAGAAATAATTCAATGAAAGTCAAATAAGCATAGGTACCTGTAAGTTAAGCAATAAAACGGCGCCGACAGCCGACAACATCTGCATGAAATCTAAAACACGACACGATCAATTATAAAAGTATTGTCAGAAATCAACAATACATCGGAACACTTCGTCGCGCCATATTGAGATGTTACCATTCCTCACTTTATAAAGGACCCACGCTCAAACAGGAC
This sequence comes from Synanthedon formicaeformis, assembly GCA_945859745.1. Lineage (NCBI taxonomy): Eukaryota > Metazoa > Arthropoda > Insecta > Lepidoptera > Sesiidae > Synanthedon > Synanthedon formicaeformis. The sequence goes on along the minus strand of OX243960.1, from coordinate 474,233 downwards.
ACAGTTGACGATCTATCCTGAGTCTTATCGTGTAGATGTTAAGATTGTTATTTGCTTGTTCGTTCGTTGATGGCAGGTGCGCTCAGGAAACCCGGTCAACCTCCCACTGCTTGGCAACAATGCCAAGTCGCACTTCCATTCATCCTCACGTGTCGCAAACACTTAATTAAATCTGATACATCTCCGAGAATGTGGGCAGATGATTTATTAATCAATCGATTTGGTCTCTAGCGGCTTAATTGTTGCTTGTAAGGAATCTTCTTTTATCGGCAAACATGCAGATGTAAACTATCGTGTGAATTTTATTGCATCTCTGAAAGCGTACTGGATGTCCTTTCAAATAAAAGGATTTGTCCTTTATTTGGGTCATAAAAGGGTTTGGATTGTCAATAACGAAAACTAGAACTACATACATAAAAGATATATCTACCTGCAACAAGAAACAGATATAAATATAATTGCATGGGAAATTTGAAAAAATAGAAAGTATATACAATAAAATAAGAATAAAAAAAATTAATATACCACGAGTAATACCTAAGCAACATTATTAGGTACGCAATAGCGTAAGATTTGCCAAAGCACTTTAAAGTTAATTTACTTTACAATAATTTATTTAAATCAATTAAAAAAAGAATATTTAGAAACATAAAATAATAAAATTAATATAAATTTATAATTCGACTACAATAAATCTTTTGAATACTTCTAAAGGGATTTTGATAAGGGACTTTACATAGCCTATAGTTTACATATCAGAATAACATATAGGCTATAATTTATATAAAGATGCGCAGAAAAGTCGTGAAACAAAAGCTGTATTGTGCATAATATTATGTAAAAGTTTCTGAGGATGGCTCAAAAAAAGTTTGTTACTTTTTATAAGAAAACTACCCAATGTGGATTTTGATATAGTTTATTCAGAAAATATACGCAGACGAAGCTGTGGAGAAAAGATAAATATACACATACAAACATAAATTTTTATATTTACAGAATCAGATTCACGTTTCTTAGACGTGACTATTCCTGTTACTCAGTACTTGTAAGTAATGTATGAAACATTATTATCATCCCACTTTCCAATCCAGTTTCGGTGCATAAAAGAACTTTTTTCCAAATCCTTAACATTCGGACAATCAAAGAGCATAAATGTTATTTTAGCCAAACATGAAAGCAATCGTTAGCACCCGACCCCCCGTTGGCTAATCGGATCGACTCAAGCTAAAGAAAGAAACTACAAAAAAGAGTCGCCTGTTCGGACACGAGACTACGACAGATGTAAATAAAACTATTTTTGAATCTCCTGTAAAGCCAATTTGTGGGGGTTGATTTGGGGAAATCGACTGTGAGTAAAGGGTGGTTTATTGTTGCCAATTTTTTAAACCATTAGTTTATATAACGTCGCTTAAGCGAGGAACAATCCTTAAATATTATAAAACAAAGTCCTCCATCGCGTCTGTCTGTTCGCGATAAACACAAAAACTACTGCACTGATTTTCATGCTGTTTTCACCAATGGATAGAGTGGTTCTCGAGGAAGGCTTTAGTATATAATTTACAAAGTTACGCGGGCGAAGTTGCGGGCAGCAGCTAGTTATTGATAGAAGCATTCACACTTTCACCAGATATCTTTTTTTTATGTTAAGGTCGACAGACAGGCTGACGGTCCACTTCATGGTAGGTGGCTATGACATAAGCAACGCCATAAGTGCTACAAGTGCGCTGCCGACCATAGAAGGATTAAGGATCAGGGATAAGGGCGGATAAGGGAGGGATGGGGTGGGGCTGTGGCATCCCTTACTCACTCCCGAAACTCCCGAAACACAACAACACATATGTTATTTCACGGTGGTATTCTGTAAGGTGGTGGTTACTGCCGCCAGACGGGCTGCCCACCGACTGCGAAACGCAAGTGTGCCCTACCACTACTTTTCAAATCCAGACCAGTCAATTTTGAAAATTATATTAAAATATCCAAAGTTGACCCCGCCGGGAATCGAACCCTTGAGACGTTAGGCAAGCACCCTTGCCACTCGTCCAACGAGCTCGTCAAATCGTCAAATATCTGTCATTTTATCAGTCAAGACTATGGTGGACTAGGACTAGGATGACATTTCATCAGTCAGGACTAGGATGGACTAGGACTAAGATGATATATCAGTCAGGACTAGGATGAATACAAAGAACATTCATTTATAATATGTACCATATACCTTACCTACTTGTAATATCCATGTAGTGGGAGAGCACACTGTTCTTCGTAGTAATTTGAGCAACGAGCACGTCAGTGACCATCCCTTTACAGAAGATTATGTGAAGTAACAGCATGTGTGCTTGTTGTGAGTAAGGGAGGTCAGAGCGCATTTTCTTTATCCCCTCTCAATCCCTTATCTTGATGTATAGTTATAGGCGATGGTATAGCCACCTACCACCAAGTGGAGCGTCAGCCTGTCTGTCGACTTTGACATGAAAAATATATCAATGGCATAGCTTGGCCTAGATCAAAATTTTATCAAATTATGTCGAAACCCAGATGGACAAGCGTACAGCCTAAAACTTAAGTGAGAATGTGGATAACATTTTACAATTGTCTCGTTGGGGGCGACCATAAGCCATGTCTGTAAGAAAACTATGAATTAAAACAAAAATAAAAAAAGATATTTTTTAGTTATTACATTTGTTATTTAATATTGTTTTACGTAAGTACATAAAAGTATTGTTTGTAATTTTTTTTTCAATCTAAAGTACTTAATCATTGTCATAAAACAAATAACCCCTTACTAAATACTTTCAAATGAATTCGAACACTGGCGCTCAACTTGTAAATAATCGTTTAGGCAACTGCTGGCAATATTATAAAACAAAGTACCTACAGCCCTTTGTTAACTGTAAGTGCAATCAGCTGCTCAAATGTAAAATAAAAAAAATACAATGCTCAATATAACAACTTACAGTGGCCAAAAGTGTCAGCGGGGCGTGACTCAATTTTCCATTGGCGAATAACACGAAATGCACTAGAAAAAAAACGACAATCAACACACAGTGTAAAATGTATTAAAATAACGTTTGAATTTTGAACGATTCCAGGTGCAGACTGCTTCATTTTGAAATTGGAACGCACTCTCTCTGGCTTTTAGGGTTCCGTAACAATTTTAAAGAATTACAAAATCTTATAATGGTTATGGATAGTTATAATGGTAGTGATCACTCATAAAAACCAATTAGATAGCCAATTAGATACTACACGTTGAATAGAGTTTTGAAAAAATGGCAAGAAACAAGGTATTTTATCGCAAAAGGAGGAACAAACTGTAAAATATAAATTTTAAAACGACATTAAGTATTAATCATATTGTACCTACGTATTACCGACATAAAAATATTTTTATGACTACCTAGTTTCATGGCTTCATGAATGTACATATAATATTCATATTAAATATCATGACATAATTTTTTTTGCGACGATGATCATAAGTATACCCATTTATCCTAAGAATTTAAAGTAGCTATGCATTCAAGATTGGTATTCAATACGGAACCCTCAGGAGAAGAGTTCTACTCGCTCTTGTCCTGTTTGTAAATGTTGTCAAAGTCATGACCAAACCAATAACAAGATAATAATAGGAAAAGGACTTGTTTGAACCTAACAATTATAAATTTTATTAAAATTGTATCTTTTTACTAATTAAACTAGGTTTATCTATTTAATTATGTTGAAATGATTTTTACTAGCGACCCGCCACAGGCCTTACACGGATTCTTTTTTCTGCAAGTTTAAACGAACTTTGTGTTTATACATCTTTCCATAAGTGAAAACCATATCAAAATCCGATGGCTGGTTAAGAAGAAGTTAGAGGAGAAGTTTACAAGTTTAACTTTTTATTACATACTGAGTTGAGAAAAAAAAAATCAATTTTTTATCTGTCTATAATAAAATGTATCCCTTTTAAATGTTGAACAATCCTTTGAACAGTTTGTAAAGCACTCGAGTTTACCTAACAATGGCGATATAGAAGTGTCTAAAGCGGAGTTTCCGGTGGCGGTAGGGCGCGCTTCCGGAAGCACAAGTGCCACTCCAAGATGGCGACAATATTAATCAATATTTCAACAACATTAGCCAAAGCTCGAGGGGCGGCTGCTTGAGATGAGATACCTACTCTCTCGGATTTAGGCTTACTCGAGTTATTTAGACACAAGTCACTTCACTGAGACGCCCATCTCTTCAATATTTGAATTAAGGTTATTGAATTATATTGACATCATGTTTTTTTTATCCTACTCTTAGAAATTATTATTTTATTATTATGTTTTTTATTTTATTTTTAGATGAGTTTGTGAGTTGTCACAACCAACTGTGTAGCAAGGATGAGGCCTATGATGGAGCGAGCTCACCCAGAAGATGCCTATTCAGCTCAGAAATACAGACGCAGGGAGTTCCAAACCTTGGCAGTGGGCATTATAAAGGATGTAGGATGGTAACCAGCCGTACTGTATGTATGTCCGTACGTATGTCTGTATGTCCGTTGGAAGAAAGGGGAAGGCGGTATGAGGTCGTGCAGCTTCTGAGCACACTTTTCGTAGTACACATGTTTATTTTGGTTTGTTAGATATACTCGTAGGTACTAGATATACAAATAAAATTTCTTTATAGACTAAAATCATACTAAAATGGCAATAATAAAACTTTGACAGTTTAACCTTAAGCTTAAACTCTAACAGAGTACAGTTCTGAATTTGGCAATTTTTGACAACGTCATGTAAACTTTGAGAGGGACATAAGGAGCAAAAGCTAAATTCTTGTCGCCCTTGTCGGTTTGAAAATTCGTCAAGAACTTTCGCGTTGGGCCCTTGCCGTTACCATATCCCACGTGACTGTGGACATGGTGACATTAGAGAGGCGGGTGCAAACTGCCTTCCCAGTGGGAGACGTGTTTGCGCCATACTGGCTGCCTTTGCGTTTCATTAACTGCTCTCTATCGAACACAAAGAGCAGAGTTCATTGCACACGTTCAACTGGTTTCCAACTCAGTTCACGTGTTGAGCTTACGCCTCGCAAATGTTCATTAAGGGGGAACTTATTTCACCGATTGTCACACAAAAAGCTATCGATTTCGTCAACGTTGTTTTGTGATCTACAATTTAATCATCATCGTCATGGACATATTCCTCCTACATTATTTTTCAGTGAGACCGCTCAGGAGCAGTCTGTGTCCCAGCATCGACCTGCCTTTACTAGGTTTGTAGGTCTATGCTTGTAGTCTCACCCCCGAGCATAGCTTGATGGAGTAGGTTTTTTCTTTCGAGGCCTATAGTTGAAGACCACGTTTCAGCGCCATATGTCATCACTGACAACAGACATAGGTTGAAAACCTATGTATTCCAAACACATTTTAATGATTTTATTTAAATTTATCGAGACTACGAAATTTAACTTACTCGTTAGTTGAAAGTAAACTACTGGGGCAACTTTCTTAACACCCTCGACAAAGCAGCTGCCTATAGAACTTGTCAATGTAATGTTTATTGTGGAATTCCAAGGGTTTCTGATTGAACGCCGTCACAAGGTTTCCTCTTGTTTGTGCAGTGTTGATGCACGCCTCTCTATACTCTATGGATTCATGATAAAATAAATAAAATACGATAAGTGACTAAATTGCAATTAAAATATAGAAATAATTATATTAAACTTATACCACGCTCGCAGCTTCGCGCTGATGGAATATTTTCTGCAAATTATAAGTTCCTAATTTCCTAACCTACACAATCCCTACTTTTATTATTGAAAGAAAAGCCTGGATTCGCACAGGAATGAAATTTTTCAACATCCTTTCTATATGTTTTCTATGTTTTCCAAATTTTAATAGTAGTTTTGGCTGTGCGTTGATTTGTCTAGGGCACTTAGTGTTTACATAATAATGGAGAATATCAAGTGAATAGTAATTCAATTCAATTCAATTCAAATCATTTATTAGATGTAAGTTTTTACAAAACATTTATCTTCGTCAAAAATTACAAACTACCACCGGTTCGGAAAGCTGTTTCTAGGGGGAAGAACTCGGCAAGAAACCCCCTAGTTGCTCTTTTCATAAATCAATTTACAACATGTAACACGTAACAATACATATATATCAATCTAATAACACAATATTCAACTATATTCAACTCCAAGGACGTTCATCATTTATATAATCTAATATCCTATAATAACCCTTTTTGCACAGGGTTTTCTTAATATAAACTTTAAATTTATTCAGAGATAATTTTTGTATATTAGCAGGAAGTCTGTTGTAGAAGCGTACACATTGTCCCATAAAAGAGTTGCTAACCCTGTGGAGACGAGTTTTATTCAGTTGAAGCCTATGCTTGTTTCTAGTATTCAAACTATGAACATCACTATTTCTACTGAAAGTGCTAATATTTTTGTGAGCAAACAAAAGATTTTCAAAAATGTATTGTGAGGCTACAGTAAGTACATTTATTTCCTTAAACTTATCTTTTAGCGAGACCCTGGGACCGAGCTTGTAGATGGCACGAATAGCCCTTTTCTGTAACACAAATATAGTGTTTAATTGTACTGTAAAACGGTGTTTCAAGTGAATTAAAAATGTTGCCAGCCGTTTACTAAAAACAAACGAAAGACATTTTGACAATGGCAACAACAAACGGAAATATTGTTTCGCAGTAAGCATTTCGTGGCACTCGGCAACGCCGGTCTCCGGTCGCCGTAATTGCTTCAATCTGGACTAAAACACGCGCCTCGCCTCGTATTTATTTATTTACTTTACTATTTACTGCAACAGTAACGAGTAACGAGCGCGCTACGAACACGAACTTTTTTACACTAAACTTTTATAACGAGTTTTATGATATTTTTTTCACAGACACGTTCGGAGTTATACCTATTTTTTCGTCTTGGAAATATAATTACACAAATACTAAAAAATGAATCCAAGGAAAGTGTATATAGGCTGAGCCTGTCTCGTTGGAAGCAGGAAGTACCTAGCTCCTAACTAGTATCTAAAATATTTCTCACATGTATGAGAAGACGATCGTTATATCCTAATAATAGGTAATGCGAAAGATTGTATGTTTGGATGTTTGTTCCTCAATAACGCAAAAAACGGCAATATTTGATGTTGGTACTTAGGTAAGTTGAGATACCTATATATGTGTCGTTCATTGTTAAAGTGAACTATCTCCTTGTAACTGAATTTTAGAATAACGAGCTTTTTGCGAATTATAGTGTAGGAAAAAATATAAAATATAAGCATTCATTCATTGTTTTCATCTATGGGATTATAATGCTTATATATATTGGATTTACTTCACTTTTATATTGAAAAGTTATGACTAAATGTGATACCATTAGGTTTTAAAAATAGGGAGTTATACCACTTTTACAATGAACGACACATATTTTTATTTATTTTGAGACATCGTTACACTGAACACAGTAAAAGAGTTACATACATTATAATAGATAATTTTGTACCTACAACATTAAAATTATGCATTATTGTATAATTTGTAAGTATTTCTGTTAATGTGTGTGTATACAATAAAATGTCACTGTAAAAAGGCATTCGTTGTTAAATATTTATTTGTCTATTCGACTATACCTACATAATATACGTAAACATGTCGATGTAGGTAGCCACAGCGCTGCGTAGCGAGCTTGGCCAATGTAGGGTAACCATCATTTTCGTAACGACCACTGAAAGTGCTAGGAAGGTGTCAAGCAAGCATAATTTCAGTTATAATAATCTAACGTAAGTACTTTCGTAGCTATGAAAATCTTCTTGAAAATAAAGCCATGCCCCGCGAATTCCTCCACTTATGGACGGTTTTATAATTCTATTGTATGAACGGCCAAGAGGACAAACTCTGTGTTCAAACACCTTGTCATTCGGGTAAGACTACTCGCCACCTGTTATCAGAGAATTCTTAATTATTTTGGGCACATAGCTCGCAGAGAACCGAAATTCCTGGAAAAGTTGGTAGTGGTTAGAAAAGTAGATAGCAAGAGGGGGCTGCCTTTACATGCCATAGGTACAGTTGCCTACCGTTATGAGGAAAGCTGAGGAGAGGAGAGAATGGCCAATGTCACCAAGGCATTTTAAAGCCGGCACGACCTTCCTAAATAAAAATATAAATAAATATCTTCACACATTCTACACAGCACCATCTAGTTCCACAGTAAGCAACTATACTAAGGCCATTGAGAAGCGATACCAAATGTAAATTATAAATACAAAAACAATAAAACATCCATGACTTAGGTATAAAGGTAAATGTTATTAACACATAAACCTTTGCCCCTAGCGGGATTCGAACCCGCGACCGTTTTTAAATAGGTAGTAGTGGTTACTAGCCACTAGACCAAACGTGTCGTCAATGATGTAAGTAGTTATTATCCAAAATTAAAGATAATTTTCGGACCTTTTGAAGACTGTCACGTTATTACTCAAAGTCTTCAATTTATGAGAAAGTGTGGTGCCTCTGCTGACGGAATCCATCAATTGGCTCAATCGTGTGGTAAACACGCGCCGCGGTCGCCCCGTTGTGCGATTCTGTGCTGATATTATTGCTTTCATTATACACATACAAACTACAGCTATAGGTAAGTAATATCCTATATAATACTTATAGTGTACTGCATACGTATCTACTCTTATCTAGGGTTATCGAAACGTCTGGACACGAACGTTATAGGTAGAGGTGTGCAATAAGGTTTAACTTTTATTTTACAGTAGATAGGTATATAGAGAAATATCGACCCGGGGACGGCTTCGTAGATACTGAGATAAAATTTTCAAAAATTCTTCAGCAAATGCTTATTATTATGTTATATATACTTTGTTATTTTGTGCCTTCGTCTCTGCTTACTCTCGGGGCTGACGGTCATATTAGAGTGAGGTAAGCACAAATATTGTTTTTTAAATAACGGTTTTTATAGGATTGTATAGATGTAAAGTTTAATCTCCAGAACCACTGCAAATTTAAAAAAAAAATAACTCACTATTTTATAAGGTCCAGATTAACATCTATAGGTAATCTCAAGTCTAACTCTCCTAATTGCACACGAGCGAAGCTGGGGCATGCCTTGTCTAGTCATAAATAATACCTACCTACCTATTAAAATATTATAGATGTTGAATTATTCTAATAAATTTATAGTTAGTTTAATTCTAATAAATTTTATACTACTAAGCTTTTTTAATTATATTGTATGGGGTGAATATTTTATAGAGAAACCTTATAAGCTATGAAAGAAGAACCCCGCGATAGGACGACAGGTGAACCATACAATGTATGAAGGTTTGTTTCATAACTAAATCAAGTGTAAATCAATATTTTCAATGCGAGTCATGAAAGTAAGAGACTTGTGAATAATGGTGCCGCCTACACTCATACAGCCACGCCCCTCTACCAGCCCTTAGCCTTAGATGTACCTAAAATAGAAGGATATATAACGTATTTTACTATAGACATGTCATGAGGTTATTAACCTAGGTATTCATTGATATTTTTCAGTTGCAATGCTGGCAAACTTGATATGAAAAATAATTTTTAAAAAAGAATAATTTTCAGTATTTTACTCTACAATATCAAAACATAGTATATCTAGTAGGTAAGTACCTACGCAAAGAAATGTAGGTAACATTTCCAAAGAAAGTATTAAGTATAATGTGGGGAAATTATAGAACTAGCAGTTCGGGAATTGACCCCTAACCAGTAGAGTTCCTTCGCCCGCGGCGCTGTTTAATCATGATTTTTTTTTTAAACTCTCGCCCTCGAGTCGACGGATGTTTTTTCTTCTACAAATAATATACACAAACCTTCCTTGATTATCGCTCTTTACATTAGTGAAAACGGTATCAAAATCTGTTTGTTAGTTTAGATGTAGTTAGCGAAGAAACAGACAGAGGCGGATATTGACATTTATGAATCTTATGAAATCGTTTGTTTTGACTGATTTTATCAACACACAGTCTCAGTAGACTGAAATTTGAAATATAGTGGTAGGTTTTTTTATAACGTAGCTACTTAGTTGGTTAGGGCCTCTTTCACCATCTGTCAAGTAGGCTAACCGTCATTTAAAGTCACCAGTCACCGGGGATAATAGCGCTGATATACCTTTGTTTGTGCGGTAAAAGTCCCAACCATTAAAAAGAAAATAATTAAAAAAATTGGCCTATCGAACCGAGTGCATAATTTAATAAAACATAAAATTATTTTTAAAAGTAACTCTATATGCAATAAGTATCTTCACACTTAATTTTTATATAAACATTAAATGCACGCGATAAATACAGGCAAGTGAAAAATATAAATAGAAATAGATAAAAATAATTTATCTAAGCAAATTGTTAGCTTCATTGTCGTGTAATAATTTGTTACACCGCGGTGTAATAATTAATTACACCGCGGTGACGTGTTTAACTAATTTGTCAAAGTTGAACAGAATTCAATGCGCGAACATCTGCGCGCAATGTTTAAAAAATAACACCATTACCGCCAATAAAGAATCATTAAACCGGTCGCACTAAATAAACTCCTAAACAACGCGTGAAAAATTAAAAAAAAAATGTTTACACGCCATGACAGATCGGTTTGATTTTTATTTTTTAACCCTCAACTCAACCCTGCGCATTCTCCTGCAATGCGAGAACCGACAGAGTTAAAACGTGAGGTGCTTTTCGAATATCGCCTTTAGTTAATTGTAATAGAGTTCTGTGTAAGAGCATGCCATAAAATGGTAGGTGTAGATGTAATAGTAGCACATCGAAAGGAGGGGTCCGGAGCTGGGCGGCGTTGATAGGCGGGGCCTTTCAACGAGTTCGGAGGACGGCTTCTTTAGTAGTTTGTTGGCGGCGCGCGATGCCGCACCACTATGAGTCCTCCGCACAGTTTTGCAATACGAGACCTACTTCCGGAGGCTTCGTCGCGGTCTCCGTCCCCGTCCGACACTGAACTAGACGTCACCGGCACGGAGACTCCGCCCCCGGGCTCCTCGAAAGACTCCAACTTAGACGAAAAAAAGAAAACCGAAAAACCGGCTTACAGCTACAACGCTCTCATTATGATGGCGATTAGGAGCAGCCCCGAGAAACGGCTGACGCTGAACGGAATCTACGAGTACATCATGAAAAACTTCCCCTACTACAAGGAAAACAAGCAGGGCTGGCAGAATTCAATCAGACACAACCTCAGCTTGAACAAATGCTTCGTCAAAGTGCCTCGCCATTACGACGATCCTGGCAAAGGAAACTACTGGATGCTGGATCCGTCTTCGGACGACGTGTTCATCGGTGGCACTACTGGAAAACTGAGGAGGAGGTCTACGGCCGCTTCCAGGTCGAGATTAGCAGCGTTCAAAAGAGGCGCGATGCTCCATCCAATGTTCGGGAACCCGTACGCTTCCTTGGTTGGTTTGTATCCGCCTTTGCTCTCTGTTTATGGACGGTACGCTTTGCCGAGCCCCTTGTTAAGGTTTCCACCACCTCCTAGTCCATACCACCAGTTGTACAGGAGGATTCAAGGATTAGTTCCCCCCGTGAGTCCAACCCCACAGGAGTCAGATTCTCACATGGTGAAACATAGTTGATAGAACGGACACTGTTAGCAGAAGTGTTAGTAACTGTGATAAGAGACGTGCAAAGTGTGTATTATATGCGAAAATGTCGAATTTGTATTTGTACATAGCAGTATTTATTATAATCGTAAGAGTATATTTAACTGTTATGAGGCTAAGGGTTCTGGAAGCTGTCGTTGTGTTCTGATGTCGTTATCAGTTTAATACTGATACTTGTAGCGCGAAGTGATGGGGGTGTGATTGGAGCTTTTCGGAGCCTTAATTATAAGTTATATGCAATAAAAAAGATCAAAGCAGATTGCTTGACAAGTAAACAAATGAACTGATTTTATTTCATCTGCCCATAAAAATATTTTATTTAGGCCTATCTGTATAATACCAGTTAGGTATACTTATAATATTTTGAAGGTTACTATCATATTCAATATATTGGGCCTTGGGAATTATGGCTGATTTAATTTTGAACATTAAGTTTCGCTTTTGTTTCGGTCCTATTTTATTAAATTAGGTAAATTATGTACACTGGATATGTTTAATTTTGAAACACATTGAATTTATTTCAGTTTTTTTTTACTACCAAGAGCTGCGTTAGTACCTACCTATAGTTATCTATATACTTAATATTATAAAGAGGAAATGGAATTGAATAGGGTCCGAAACTACCGGCCCATTTTGAAAAATTCTTTCACCGTTAGGAATATTACTCGTATCAGCGAGTAACATAAATAATCTATATAAATATAAATGAATCTCTAAATGTGTTGCTAAGCGCAAAACTCGAGAACGGCTGGACCGATTTTAATTCTGTCTTCACTCATGGATAGAGGGATAATCAGGGGAAGGTTCTTACGTAAAAAAATGCACCCCGTGCGAAGCCGGGAGTGGGTCGCTAGTATTTTATAAATTCGCTAAGGAAGTCGCGTGCAACAGCTAGTTACATATATTTATGACTTAATATATTATATATATAGAAATTATTCAGAGCATTAATATGCTCTGAATAATTTCTACCATCAGTTTAATTAGGAACCTATTTAATATTAACATTTGCTGTGTAGAGTGCGAATAGACGGAACCTAATTTTATTATCTGCTATAAGGCAGTAGATAGCGTCAATCACTACATATTACGAGTATAAAAAAAGTCCTCCGCCGCGTCTGTCTGTGTTCGCGATAAACTCAAAAACTACTGCATCGATTTTCATGCTGTTTTCACCAATGGATAGAGTGGTTTTCGAGGAAGGTTTTGGTATATAATTTACAAATTTATGCGAACGAATTTGCGGGCAGCAACTAGTTAACATATAATTTGTCTTTGTAATGATAAAGGACTTGCTACTTGAAAGGACATCATTTAAAACCAAGGAATTGTTTTTTTTTTTAACTTACACTGGAGAATTTTGCAATGAAAGGTCTTTTTTAATTTCAGTAATTTCCTGTGAAAATTTCAGATTTATAATAACTAAATATTAAAATGATGACTTGTACTTAATTTGGAAAATGCCAACGTATTTTAGTACTTTCAAACTTAAATATTTATGAAACCCCATTATCAAATTACACGATATTTTTCAATGAAATCTATAATTTCTTTTACATATTGGTACAAGATTTTTGTCTTAGCTTTATTTATGCAACCATACATAGGAGGGCATTTAGCCTAACTTTGTGTAAAAGCAAATTCGTGACGTGTAGGACATTTAAGACCATTTAGGATCTATACCACTCATAATATTACTTCTAGGATATTTTGTTTTAGTCTCCAAGTAGTGATATATCACAGAGATCACTTTACTTATTCATCTCAATAGGATGCATTCTTATCTTGTAAAAACAAGATAAAAAAAAACTATGCCAACGTCACAAAAGTGACGTTGTCATAGTCATAGTGACTTTTAGATGGATGAAATTCTTAGATCATACCAAAGAGAGCCCCTCATAACTATGAGTATCATTGATTGGGAGGCAGATCCCTAAAACCAGGATGTCGTATATCTAGATATGTTAGATTACAGCCAATAAAATAAGGAATTAAGTAGATATGTAGTAGATATAGCTAAAGCTACAAAGAAGTATCGTTTGTAAATATTTAGTCGCAATAGGTAGTAACAATATTTAAACGCCTATTAAGCGATAAGCTAAAAGTGATTATAAAAAAAGCAATCTGTCATTCCAAAAATGAAATACTCTGGCAAAACGGTGCCAACAAAAACATGTCACACAGACACTGGCTCGTAACACGAAACCAATATAATCCACGTATAACGCAGCCATTTCTCATTCGACATAAAACATCTTGCGCTCTAGAAATATTGTGAAAAGCTGCACCGAACCCACCACCAAATAAATCAGCGGCCATTTTGTTTTAACGCTCCCGCGCTTTTTCTCGACCGCAGACAATTCGCCGTGTGACAGTGCACCATAAACAAGAGCGGAGCTTAATCCGCGGATTATCGTGAGGAGACACAAGCGGTGTGTACGGACTGTTTCTTGTAAATAATTGTAAATCTATGTCAAAACGCAACGACAGATACATATGTTAGGGGATTACGAGGCGGGGATTAACCCGTTTGTGCTGTTTTATGGTACGCGTTTGGTGGTGTTCGAATGGTGACTACTTCCCGCCAAATCGGGCTGTTAATCCCACTTCTAGTGTGTGGAGACTCGACGACGAATTTCAGGAAATTGACACTAAATCAGGTTTAATTATCTCCCACATTCGACACCTCAGTCAGGACTATTATTTAATAGAATTCTATTTTTACATTTATATGCCAACATGTGGGATTTCTCTGACGGATAAAATTTTTCGGAGGACCAAGGTGATCTACATATAAAGATTTTATAGGCACAGTGTCATATTTGAAAATCGATTCTGGAGTAAACACTCGGTCAAATTGATAAATTTCATTCAATAAGAAATTAAAACTGCATAATTATGTATGTATGTCTATGACATCTGTTACAGTAATTTGTTGTTCGAAATTAATAACAAAAAAATATAGAACGAGGGATATTACTGAAGATTCGATGTACCCAATAAATATTGTGCTATTATCTGCTAAAACAACGAAAATGTTAATAACATCTTACTTGGTTATTTTTAAAAGTGTGAAACCTGTATACACAGCCAGTATACACTCATAATATGTGAATTTTTTATTCTATTATGAATTAAAATATTATAGAATTAAAATTGACTTCATTTTTTTAATGTTAGGGTCGATAGACAGGTTGACAGTCGATTGATGGTAGGTGGCTACCGTCGCCTATAACAGAAGCATCGCTACAGGTGCTGCAAATGTACTGCTGATAATGAAAGGATTATGTATATAATTAAGGGAATAGGAAATGATAGGGCAAGGAGATCTGGTACATGGTGGTCTTCTATAAGGGGGTGAACGAGCTGTCCAAATTATTGCGAAATGCTTGTTTTTTCACGCTTTGACTACTCTTTTTTATAGTACCTAATGTTGACAGACAGTCTGACAGACAGCAGACAGGCCCAAAAGATTATCTTTGCATACACGGTTACAGAAAATGTGGGTATTTTTCATGTAGAAAAAAAGCAATGTTCTCGAGGGATCATCTAAAAGAATTTCAATACAGATTGAATAAATGTTTTAACACTTAAGAAGTCGCGGGTAAAAGCTAGTATATAATAAAGAGTGGCAGGCAGGTGACGGTCCACTTAATGTTAGGTGACTACCGTCGCCTAAAGACAGGAATTCCACAGGAGTTTAATATTGTCGTCCATAATCACTGTACCAGGTAGATATATGCTATTTATAGGTTTGCTTTGTGTGCAAAAATGATATTTAAAATTATTCTAAGAATCAAATCTTTTGAATAACATATTGTCATCAGATAATCCTTTCGAAAAAAGGATTATGTGGACATTCGCAAAATGGGTACAATTAGAAATATTTATAGTAAATTCCATTTGGTGCCCTTTGTGGGATGTTTGTCCAGGCTGAGTTTATTCAGTGATTCGCGTGTTTACTTGTACACATTGATGTTTTCAATACAAATGTTACCCTTTCAAAGCGGATGTTGTTCTTCTGACATTGTATACGCGATCAATGGGAGTTTAACGTGATTATCAAATATTATTTCCTTTTTTTTTCTTAAAATTGCTCTAATTATAGATAGTTATAGACGTTTGTCGTTTGAGTTTCTTTTTTTTTTACGCGATTTGATCGGATATTTAATAAAGACTTCAATAAAAGCCTTGTAAGAAAGCTCAACTTCAACGAACTCGGAAAGGGCTCTATGTTCGGGGTTACACTGCGAGGTCTAATCAAAAATGAGTAAGCACGAAAGTTACCGACATGAGCTGGGTTCAGTAATTTTTTTTGAATTTTTCTTTTTATTGCACTATGTGACTTGAAATCTTAATGTATCTTAAGATATAATGTTTCAATTATGCTACAGTCCAGTCAGTATCCATGTAGGTAGGAAGTTTAGACACTCAGAGAAAGTAGTCTACTCCCGCAGAGTATAGAAATTGTCCAAAACTTCCTCATGGATTAGGACAGGTACAAGCTAGAAGAAAATAAATAAAATATGTATAGGCAAAACATAGGCACTTGTTGAAGTGGTAGTGGGCAGGTAGGACTTATAGTATGGAGGTTCTTGAGTGGAGGACAAGCGTAGTATAGGACCTCTATCCACAAAGTGGAAATACGACCCCTTATGACCTTGTGGGCCATAAGGGTCGCGAGTCGACGGTGGATCCTGGCTTCTTTTGACCGGTCCATTTGGCTTCCCATCGCTTCCTACAGGTTATATCACGGTGACCCTGTGTAAGGGGTTAGTTACCAGACAGGCTGCCCAATTTAAAAAAAAATTAAAATACAAAAAAAGTAAGTAAAATGAATTTAGAAAACTGTTTATTTAAAGAAATAGAGTTTACCAAACACACTCGCTCGCACTAATGGTTAATTCTTGTGTGAATTTGTTTATAAGACATTTGTACAAAGTTATGAAGTCCGAGTCGACGTTCTCTGCTGTTGTTTCATAACATTTTAAATTTTAAACAGAGTTTTGTTTCCTAGAAATTCAAACTACTAGTCGGCAGTAAAAATAGGTGCGCTTGGATTCCCCAATCAGTTTTGTTTAGCGATTTCAACACTTACTTTAAAATCGTTTTGTTATTTTCAAACACTGGCATTTGCCAAAAGGCTTCCTGTACCCGCATCGTTGTCTTACTAATAAGTAAATAAGGTACACTAGTATAGTGCACTTTTTTGTTTACCTACTTAAATCTATGTATTTGATAATTAAATAAAAATAAAAATTTAATAAAAATTTAAGAGTTGTCAGTAATTCTTGATTTGAATTTTATCTTTTGCTTTATACGCACTCTTAAGCAAGTTATTTAGTAAATTTTAATAATTTTATTTCATTTACATAGGTACTTATTACTAGAAACATGGTAGCATTGCATGCAAATAACTTTTAGATAAGAAATATATTGTATAAGGCAGCACATATACATATATAATGAACTGCCTGAACATTTTTTATTATTATATTTCTAGGTTATATTTATAGGTTTTATATAAAAACTAGTTACTTATAGTTTTTAGCATAGGTTGAAAGAACATTTATAAAATAATGTAAAACAAAATAATCTACAATGGATAAAATGTATCTACCGAATTATATTTCTCATATATCTAATGTTCTTTTTTAAAAAAAAGAACTAATCCGACCTTAAGCACAAGAATTTTTTTTATCTATTTAACCAAAAAATATAGAGTTAATTCTTTATGCTTTGTTAAAATCTCCTATTCGTGAAAGCGGCCTACTAACTTCGATTACTGAATAACTCATGTTCTCCCGTTTCAGCGTTTCATCGAAACGTTTGTTTACTGTAATTTTTGTAATGGCCGGTTAACAAAAACCAGTCGCGGCGGCAACATCAAACACCAAACAATTGTCTACATCAAACGATTCCGACCGGCGAGATCGTCTGTTATCTTCTCTCCTCCTTTCCGTATAGTTATAATCTTGAACAGCTCATCTAATTAGTAACATCTTATTTGTCTATAGATAGATTGAGAACCGATTTATTTGCCAACCACACAATTCGTCTAATCGACTCTAAAGCTAAGGTAAGTTTAATTTTTTTTTATGTAGAATTTTTCAGACAGGCTCTCCTTTATCTAAGTTGCTGCAAGTACAGGGTTGACCTTAGTGGGATTAAGAACTAGGGGGAAATGGGCTTTGGCATTCCTTACTCACTGACTGATCATTATTAGTTATAATGTTAATTATGTTTAAAATTTATATTAAATTTTTAAATAGGTACCTACTTACTCAAAGAATTTAGCATATCATATTCACTCACAACAGCTACAATGCTGTTGTTTCACAGAGATCTTCTGTAAATGTAAACACAGTGTGCCATGACACTACAAATAAAAAGAATTTGATTTAAACTTTTTTTGTTTCATAGAATACACAAAAAACTCCATTACTTACTTAGATTTTGTTTTGTGCGAGTTTCACGCACGAACAAACTGTAAATCTGATAAATGTTGTTTGGTGTAATTATGCGATATATTTGGAATGGGTCGGTGTTGGATTACACGCGCTACAAAAATATTTGGGTGCTCAACAATCAATCTGGAAACACGATATTTTACGCAAATCATCAGTTTAATGGTAAATCAGTAGTACAAAATACCTTTTCGTGTTTGTGTAAGCAATACAGTAAAAAAAAATAACTGACTAATATACAAATGGCATTTGTATAATTGATTTTTTTCAAGAGCTTATAAAATCCGTTTTTGCGTAGGGCGTTGTGGGTTAAAAATTCAATGGATTATTAACTATATAGTAAATATACGAATATACCTAAAGCGACAACAGAAAAATATACAAAAAGCAAAAGGATTCAAATTACAAATAAATTATTAAGTAGGTACTAGCTTTTGCACGCGGCTTCGTTCGCGTAACTTTATAAAATTTTGCCTATGTTACTCGCTGATAAATAATATAGTTTCCAACAGTGAAAGAAAAATCAGTCCAGTTCGGATCTTATTCAAGTTAAACAAACAAACAATCAAATCTTTCCTCTTTATAATATTAGTACAGAAAAATAAACCTGCGAAATATGTTTGATTCTTTGTATGAGAGAAGAATAAGTGGTTAATGAGAAAATAGTGAATCCCACATAAATATTGCTGTGTGCGTGTTATGTGGTAGCATTATTAAATTATATTGTGACCCCAACGCGGGGGTTAACTGGAGTAATTGCTCCTGTGGCCAGGACGAACGGACGGACAAGATCATTGTTATTACTCACAATAAGACCAATCTAATTCCCATACATTCTTATCGCTCATACGTACAACAGCTTTTGAATTCGGATTCAAAGCGTCTCAGCAAACTTTAATAGAAATATACACAGATAGTATGAGAACCTACTTTTTCTTATGTCTGTTAGTGCTAATTTATGACGCAGCCCAACTTATGTATACCTATGTGAAACGCAAATATCAAATATAAACTTTGCCGAAATCTAAAGTCAAAAGTCATTCAAATAGGTAAGTGCAGTTTAACCAAAGGTAAACTGCAAGAAACAACTTTTACTTACGACAGAATAGATAGTTATACAAGTATCCTTACTAATATTATAAATGAGAAAGTAAGTTTGTTTTTTATGTGAACGCTTTTTCAAGACAACCGATCAACATGAAATTTTGCATGTCTTTAGGGATACAGAACCTTTCATGTTGAAAAAAAATAGTTCGCGAGGGATCATCTAAAAATATTTATTTTTATACTTTTTTCATTCTAGATAGATGTTGTTGCTCTTAGCCAGCATCTAGCCGTGTAGTGAAGATAAGGAAATAAAAAAAAATCTCACCCAGAAGAAAATTAAAAAATAAATCAACGCCTTACAAAAATATGTGAGCAAAAGACTGAATAAATGTATTATCATAACGGTAATTGTGAGACATAAAAAACATATAGGAGAGCTTGCTTATCCGTTTGGCTCGTTGTAATGGTGGTAGAAAAACAATAAAAAAATTCAAAATTCATTAAAATTTAGTAGGAAGTCATGTCGCGCCCCAAACGGAACAGCAGCAGTCGAATAAACGTAAAACTTCACTAACTAGTAGTTTTTGTTGGTGAATGTTGATAATTGAATGATTTTAAAGAGTACTCAGAGCGATTAGTTCGCACCCTCGTCGTCTCGTTGGCCGAAACTGCGTGTTAACTACAGGGGTGCGCAACCGTGTTGCACACAGTTTAATATTTAAGATTTTTTTTCAATTATTGAATTTATTAAAACGACATATCGTAATGAGTATTTGGTACAACTGCTCGTATTATTTTGTTTTTAATAAACTACAATCTGGTTTAAAATAATAAAAAGAGGTTTTTTAAAAATCTATTGCTATGTAAGATGTAACTATGTAAAATGGGCTGAATAACAAATGTATTGTTATTATTTATTTCATCAATAAAATTTGTAAATTTTCCGTTAATTACCGGGGATTGAAGCTCCCAAAAGAGAATATGTAGTGCACGAGTGTGTGCGGACAATAAGAAATAAGACAATAAAGACAATTTTTTTATAATAATTTTTCATAATAATTTCTTATAATAAGCGTTTTCTTAAATTGAAAAGAAAATATTTTTCTCCTTGACATTTAATTTTAAAATAAATTTTAATTGTTATTGTAAGAACCGCATGTTTGCCACCACTGCACTGCGCTGACCGGCAACCACCCGCATAACATAGCGAGCTAATATAGCAATTATCATAACTCGGCAACGCCGTCCGTTTGCCTCAAACGCATTACTGTCCACACCAAATGTTGATAACTTTGCTTTTGGGTTCCTTCGTTCATAGGGCTGTGTATTTTTCATACAATACAATCTACATCTTCACGTAAACGTAAACAGCAATAAAGGAGAATTATATGTTTAATTGTAGAGAACAGCAGAAATAGAAATATCTACATTTAATTGCAATATGTCATATTAAATATATTTGTATACTGTAATTTACTGTTATTATTAAAAGTATTATTATATATTATGTTATAGCTGTGTAAGAAATTAATGCAAGCTTTAGGTAAAGAGTTCTAGTTCAATTCCTTTCTCTTTTTTTTCTGAACAGTTTTATTGTTAATTTGTATCTATCTGTGTGGAATTATTTCAGTCATTATATTTCGTGTCGGGGTGTAGTTTTATTGAGAGTATCATGTGTACATCGATCCACGCTGGTTCAACAATAAAACCATAAAAAACCCTATACTTGGTTACTATATATGGGGTTATATATTTACAGCCCTATTTCGGTTCATAATCGGTCACGGTGGTCACCATCCGCGGAACGGATTGATTTTTAAAGCGCACTTTACCACAATAGAAAACATAACCCTTTTGTTGTTTGGTACAAGTTACAAGATTTTGGACAAGTATGAATTTAATTTGGATCCTGTAATAAGAAAGAATGAAGGCACATTTTATATGAAACCAACACGAAATACACAAAAAACAAATTTCCATTAAAAAAGTACTTTAACTCCAATGCTGATTTATCATATTTACATTGAATACATCTTCTCAAATCGGCGCCAAATTCAGCATATGCTGTGTATGCTACAATTGCTACAAGCTACATACCTCATAATGATTCCACAGATATCCGCCCAAGTATGAGTAAGAATGAATTGCCAAATGTGTTTCTAATAAGTAAAAAACTCGAGTACGGCTAAACCCAATCGCCTATGTTTTTTCCAAATATTTATGAAGAAGAGAGAAGTTCGAACAGTTGCCAGAAAAAACGTAAAATTACCAGTTTTCTTTTTTATACCTACAATTCAAACATTTCATTCAACTATTGATGTAGAACAATCAATTTTATTATTGATTATTAACCATTCATAGAAAAGTATATCTATCTTCTATCTATATATATAAAATTCTCGTGTCACAGTGTTTGTAACCAAACTCCTCCGAAACGACTTGTTTCTATTAATTTTTTTGTGTATTGTATATTCGGTAGGTCTGAGAACAGATCCAATTTTTTTTATATACGTTTTCCGGGTTAATATTATGAAAATAAATCAACAATATTTGAATGCGTGTTTATACATTTTTTGTTTAAATTACAGATTAGCTGCCATACTCCAATAGCTTTTGTCACAACAATATTTGTTGGGTCAGCTAATAATAAATAATAATAAACAGCTAATAATAATGTTTAACACCAAAGTCATCTTTTGTCGGTTGTTTGTTTGTATGTGTTGTAGTAGCCATATCCCAAATGTACAACCAGGTCAGTTTCCCTGTGACATAAAAATAAGGTGACTGAAGTCGCTAGTCGCTTATGACTTAAATCGAATGTCTAACTTTTTATGGGATCCGTGGGTCATCTGTCACGGATGCTTTACTGCACCGAGGTCATGGTGTTTTAAAGTGGTGTGCCGTCAATTAATAACAATCACATTACGTGTTTCCAAGTCCTCATATAAATCAATATTATTAAATAACTATACTCCATTTTTTTGGTTTAGATTTATGAGAGCGTTAATAATAATAAATATAGTAGGCGATATAGTACATTCAATGACAATCCGCATTTTTATCAGCAGTTTGCTACATTATTGTAGGATTGAATACAATTTCCTTTAAAAAAAAATTAAAATCAAGTTTTAGATATTTGCTGTGCATCGTCGGATAACTTATTGTTAATACAACTTACTACAAGAATTCATATCTCGTTTTTAGAGCTTGGATCTAGGGAGCAGTTCTAAAGTGCCAAACCTATTTTGTTCCACCTGTACCTTTACCATGAGTTTACAATGACTGCACTCTAGCGAGAACGTACAACGTTTATATGAAAAAAACTGTCAACTGTCAATGTCAAATTTTCCATATAAATATTTGACGCTCTCACTAGCGAGTGCGGTCTTTATAGTTATAAAGACTGCATAAGACTAGCATGGTCTTGCTAGTGCTTACTTATATAGGCGAGGATACCCAAGTGCCATAGATTGTCAGCATGCTTGCCGCCCTTTCTAGTAAAAGGTTTTAAAGCAGAGCAGTACAAGCAGTTAGCTTGGAGCAATAGCGAATAAACAGATAGGGGCACATTGCGGTCCAATTTGCGGGACAATAGCATCGTCCATCCAGAGTCCCGACTCACCTATTGTACCCCAATTGAGCAGCATTCAAAATATTAATGCTTTTGTGTACAAATTGTATTAAGTACATGAAATTGTATGAGAGACTGTCCCAGATATACAATGTCTTCGAACGTTCACAAAGGAATTAAGAAATATCCTTAATAACAGGACAAAGTTATTAAGGTTATAAGACATCTACATTTTGATTTTGCATACACAGAAAACTATTTTGTGTAACTACTTTAGATGTGTTTATGGGAGGTTTAGGGAGGATATAGGATACTGAAGTATCAAAAACCACAGCACACATTCTTTGTGGTTATCTGAAGAGATATTATATTTATATATTCATTTAAAACAGCAACAGTCTAACAGACTTAACATTCTAACCCTATCGCTCAACATCTAGGTCCAGTGTGCAAGCCAATTAGAGCTGAACACATACCAACAATTTGGTACACTCCAACAAATAAATTTTATTAATTCGAAGTAATAAAAGAGAAAGAAAAAAATAAATTACAAACAAAACCAAAGATATTTGATTGGTCTCGCTGCGCTCTACTAGATACAGCCGCCGTACTTGAAAAATGCGGCAACTTTTAGTACGCCGAATTCGGCGTACCCGAGCTAGTCCCACTGCAAACTGTCTGTGATATGTACGTTCCGAATGTTTTATTAAATTTTGGGCATGATAAAATGTCAATTTGCGCAGTGAAACTGTGTGAAACTATCACCAAATTACTACAACATGGAATACGCGTGCCATACAAAACACAACGAATTTTATGGAACATTTAAAAGTGACATATGCGTAGAGCATGAACTGTCATTTATAACAAAACAAACATACCCAACTAGCAAAAGAGATCGTGTATCAATTACTCTTACGACTATGGATCGAAAAACACTCGTATGAAAGATGCTATTATTTCAAAAAGCCGTATAAAAGTAGCTATCTGGATTTATTTGCATTCAACGCTTTTTGGCTCGATACACATGTCTAATAAACGTTGATTCGACTAACTCATATCGCATTTACTCGATTATTGTATAAAGATATCTCTACCGCCTTCATACAACCGTTAGTCTTATGACAGCTCTTTGAAAGCAACTGAATTACTAATTTGTCGTCAAACTAGCTTTTATAGCACAATCTATCGACATTTCATTATAACAGCATTACTGTAGAGTAAACGCGGTTCATTCAATAAAACAGCATCACTGTTACTATAACAGCACTTAATGTCACATGATAGCTTTATGTTAGGCTTTTTTTCGACTTAACTATTGAAGTTGAGATAACGCTTTAAAATTATTCTATTACAGCCTCTAAGGTGCCTAAAAATAATTAAAAAGCCATCATACATCGTAATAGTGGTATAAAAGTTTGATGAAATCTTTTACAGCACTATGTAAACAATCAACATCTAGGTACATTGGCTGTAACCACGAGTGAAGAGCGATCAATTAATACTAGTGAGGGTTCCGTAGGATATATTCACGTTTCTACTGATCATGAAATTTGTGAACCGTTTATTAGTAAAGTGTGTTCTCATTCTGAAAATATCTCAGCTGATCAAAACTCGGATTCTGGTAGTAATTCTGAACATTGTAATAGTAGTGATAATGACAAAGACGGATCAGAGTTTAAGACAATTAAAATCTTAATTAAAAAACGTAAATAAACAAAACATTGTCCCAAGATGATAGAATGTAACAACGGCCGCAGACGGTTTGCAGTTTTTAAATTTGTCGGTTTATAATGTAATGACAGAAGCTAGCTATGCCCCAATGTTTAAAAGTCTCTATTGTAAACATTAGTTGACTGTGACTACAGATGTTACATTTGGTCGGTTAGTATTTTGTTAGTTCAGTTTTGTTTACATTATTTTAAGTACCTAAAGAATTTGACTACACCTATCAATAATAAACAGATAGGTACTTACAACTTAGTTTTGTATTAATCTTAGTTGCAATAATAACATTCTTCGCTTGGATAATAAATTGAATATTTTGAGCAATTCGGACACCAGAAAAATGAGTATAATGAGCGCAGTAATAATTTTATTCTCTTCTCAGATAATATAAAATGACGTGGTTTTGATCCATTTCCAATAACAAAGTGACATGTGTTACATTCCTGCTTTTATATTATCACCTATAAAAAACGAAATTTTACCAATAAGATTGTACCTATCTATGAACTTACACGTACCGACCGACCAATCAATAAACCAAATTCAATGTAAGTAAGTAGGTACATATTAAATCACTCCTCATTCCCTAGCAATATTAAATGATAGTAAGTATATTGTTCTAATTATTTAATATTTTGCGCAAGGAACCCTAAACTATGTGTAATGGCGTTCCTAAGGAGTCGTAAAATGGAAACCACATTTCTATTTTTCGGCTAAAAGCAGAGTGAATGCTCTGTGATGATAAATGAGTTGCTATACTTGCTATTGATGGCGAATTAATTTTAATTATGATATTAATATTATTTTTGATTCATTATTTACTAAGAAATCTTGGGGCCCATGAAAATATTACCTAAAATGCTAGGTGTATAGACGAAAAATTTAATTCCGCATATGAAAGTAAGACCTATGAGCTAACTTTAACTGGTCACGAATATTGTCAGTATGGCTGTAAAATTATATGGTTTAGTACATATGGCGAAATACTTAGATTAATTTCTACACTTTTCACTGCTTATTCACTATGACACATTTAAATTTAAAGATTAAATAAAACGGTCTATAAGTGCTGCTTGGGTGTAGGTCACACGATCAAAAAGTCGAATGATTGCAACCGCACTGCTATATTACTATAAATAAGTCGAATGAAAGAGGTTCTATCGACTTAAAAAAAGCAAATGTGTAGAATAATGGCATACTGATGTCCATTATGCTACTAGTAACATTCGAGTGGCGATTACTCTACATTCTTTCGATTATATGGCTATTCAGACGATAATCTTACGATATTTACTGCATTTAAAGCAGAGAGAAGTGCGCCCAAATCGCGTTGAGAGAACGTGCACAAATCGTTTACTCGACATTGTCTTACAACCAATAGCTGAAATAGAAACGTGCTGCTGACTTTATTACGACATGATTTTGCTAGTTGGGTAATAATAAGTACGTAATTTAAAGAAAATGTGACTTTACGTCAACCTATTAGAGTTTAAAATGAAATAGTAGAAGTTGATCGTTACTACCTTTTACCATTGACGCGTGAAGGCAAGAGTCCACCATGATTCTGTCAAAGGCGTTCTTTTTATGTTCCCCTTTGGCACTTGTGACGCAAATTCCATTGTAGTATTTCGATGGAAAATATAATTAAACTAAAAAGTGACAAATAGTGACGATGTTTTACACACACTACAATAAAAATAAGGACCAATCATTTATCTATGAACAAAACATTAGAATACCTACTATGTCAAATGTTAAAAGTAATAATGTCAAAAACAAAACCATAAGAGAATCTTCTTCTTGTGATTAGGTATTGATATGGTCAAAGCATAAATATTTTATTAAAGTGTTTCTGCTCGGTGAGATAGTTTAATGGAGATGAGTAATTTGTATTTATGACAGTGGCCCTCTTGTCCCTCCCGCATCGGTCGCCCTCCTCTCGTTTACCGGATTCTGGAATTTGTGTTATTCAATATTATGTCATTGTGTTTACGCATAAGGGCGTGCACACACTGTATTAGTTTTATGAAACATAACATTAGTTCATTAAAATTGTCAGAAATGCTTAATAAACCTAATATGTACCTTTGTCCCAAATTTTCATTATTTTTCATTATTTTCATTATTTGTACAAGCACTTCGCCATTGGAAT
Organism: Synanthedon formicaeformis; assembly: GCA_945859745.1. NCBI lineage: Eukaryota > Metazoa > Arthropoda > Insecta > Lepidoptera > Sesiidae > Synanthedon > Synanthedon formicaeformis. The sequence goes on along the minus strand of OX243960.1, from coordinate 447,628 downwards.
AATTTTGTTTGTACAAAAGGTGTAAATTATCTTTGTAAACTGCATGAGCTATGTACATCCAATATGAAAAATTCTGATATATATCAATAAACTATAAGTTTTAACTTTGTTATGTGTTATGTATGTATGTATGTATGTTATGTAACTTTTTATGTAAAAACCTGTTCCATACAAAATGTATGACAATTTTTCTTTTTCAGGATTTTTTTATTTTGTGAATACTCGTATTTGCAATGATTTAATAGTTTTTCTGCTATTCAAAGTGGAACTAAATTGAACAAGTCAAAGATTATAAAAAATCAGTAAACCTGTTCTCGAGTTATTTATAAATAGTGTGGTAACCGTAGAGTGAATTACCTACTTGTTGGAATTATACCTTTATGGTGGTAACTAACTAAGCCGACTAGTATTTCTGACATATTTCTTACTAGCTTTATAAAATATAGCTTTCTATAGGTGAAAGATTTTTTAAAAACGGCCCAGTAGTTTTTGAGTTTATTCATTACAAACATACAAATCTTCTCTCTTTATGATATTAGTATAGATATAGATTTCTGACATATTTTAAAGATGCATAGAAATAAGTGGGCAATGAGAATACACGGTTACACAGTGAAACCCATTTGTTGAACTGTGTATTGTAGGAATTGGTACTAATAAAGGAGCGTGATCTCTTACGATCTCAGTTCATTGGGTTTCCCATAATCGCCATCACATTTGACATAACTGTATGCGGGATATTTGTACCTAATGTTTACTTTATTGTGTCCGTTTATAGCGTTTATTGAACAAAATATTTTCTCTTCTATTGTCAATTTAATACAGATTAAGATCTTCGTTGAAAGTTATTGTAATCTTCAATTAAACTAAATGTATTAAGCCCAATATCTGATTTATTGTTAATTGGTTCTTCTTAAAATGCTCTGCTAAAGTTGCATTAGCTCTAAGAATCTTCATACGAGCTTAATATGTAAGTAACTTACAAAGAGGATTTATTTGATTTGGGACTACATTTAAGAAAAGCCCTTTGTTACCAAATGTCACAGTAACAGGGTCTCTTGAAATATTGCTATTATTATGCAGTCTACATTAGGCACCTTAGACTTACCTAAATTTTTCTTTCACTATTTTAACACCATTAAAAATCATAGTTTGAAAAAAATTAAAACTTGTTATCAGGGCAGCAGTTAGTGTCCTGTAAGCTAGCATAGCAACATACACTAATTAAACAGATTAGTTCAAGGTACGGCTATGGAGAAATTTCCTTTTAATTTCGCGATCGCAAAGCCGTCAAGTTAAGTTCGATTCGTCGGTAGACCTCTTTTTGGAAGTTGGATTAGTCAGTTGTAGTTGAAGTGGGGATTTCGGCGGGTGGTCCGGCCACCGGTGTTGGGTTTCCTTAAATAAGCGCTATACGAACATCGCCCCACTTCCTACAAATTGAGACCAATTACTGTGCACACAACAACCGCTAATTTTATGATTAAATTTAATTAAGTAATGCTTCCGTCTTACTTCTTCAGTGGTAACATACTTTTCGTAATTTGAATAATAATAAAAAAAAATTAAAATGTTTATTAACGGTTAGAAAATAAACATATTTGAAATCTATTCAAAAAATGTTATTTTTTAAATAACAAACAACGAAATGTGTATAATTTGTTACGTAGGCGTTTGTTGCACTAAGTGTCAAGATGCACGGCCTTGGCCGGGTGTTTGAGACCAATTGAATAATTGTCAACTTGTTATAGCTCTGTTAACTATAAACAAACAATGTAAGTACTATGTACTTGCTCGTCAGTCTATTAGTAAAAATATATCTCAGAGGCAATCTTATATTAGCTATTTTACAAAAGTATTTCCAATGAATGTCCAGCCAACCACCAAGAATTGCTCATGTAAGTCGGTCACTCGGCTCCTTTGATGTTGGATATTTTGTTTACGGGATCACGCGTATGCTATTAAACAAACCCACTCATCAGACCAAACACTACATTATAATGCTAACAAATCGAGGTGGGATGATTCTGGTTGTGCTTGCCAGATTCGCTTGTAGGGAACCTTATTATTATTTTTATATGGAGCGACACAAACTAAATTAGGCGTCTAAGTATATACGAGTATATAGTAAGATTATTAAACTAAACAGAGAAAGAGACCTGATGCTACTAGAAAGCAGCATCTAGGTACAATTAGGTACATCTAGGTACTCTATCAATTAAATTCATAAAAAAATCAAAAAGTTATAATTAAGTATGCCTTACTCCACAAATAAGTATAATTTTGTTGTTTATGCATTTACTTATGGTAAATCCACCTTACATTCTTCAGAAATGGGAAAAGTTTTTATTTAATCTTAATTTTTTTCTCATATGTTTTTTTAGAATACTAGGAGGTAGGTATGTACTTTTCAATTTGTGGGTATTATATCAAACATTGGTGTGTTGGACGAGCATTGGCTCCAAATTTACAACTAATCGATGTTTGTTACTACAATCGTTCGGTTTGGCCCAATGCGAGAGATATTGTGTGTAAACACAGCGCTGTGGTTGCCACGTTCACGCTGGGCCCAAGTTATAAGTGATAGAGAAAAAAAACATTAAATCACTGATCATATATTTATATAGAATATTATATACCTAGTCTTTGGAAGCCCTCCGTCGCTGAATATCATATTCTCAAAAGACAACATTCGTAAAACAGTTTTACACTTCCTTATTGCAACGATTTTTTCAAGATAAAATTGTAGAAATAAATATGAAATAGAATATAAGTAGTTAATTGTACAATTACAATGATAATTGCATTAACTGTATTTTACTGAGTATATGAAAAATAAGTGATAACTTATTAATATTTATTAAATTTAGAGAAAACAAAACAACAAAAAGGGTACCTACATAGTATATTAATGTACCTACATAGTATAAATAGCAATGGCAAGGTAGGTATGGGCGTTCTCACACTCCCGTCCATTAATGACAGGGATTTTTTTCGTAGGTATAGATATTTATCTGTACTTACTAATATTATAAAGCTGAAGAGTTTGTTTGTTTGGTTGAACGCGTTAATATCAGGAACTAGTGGTTCTAATTGAAAAATTCTTTTTGTGTTAGAAAGTCCATTTATCGAGAAAGGCTTTAGGCTATATGACATTTTTGACGCGGATGAAGTCGCGGGCAACAGCTAGTGTTAAATATAAATTAAACATAAAATAAAAATCGTTTTCCCTTATGAACATGGACCGCATCGGCAAACCGCACTTTGCTTTGAAGTGTTCTTCGGTTATTTACGCACTGTTTTGTTTATTTTGATATTTGCTGTGGCCCCGACGGTAACGCTAACATATGAACTGGAACTCACTGAAATGCTCCCGCTTACAACTTACTAAAACATTATTTACCTAGTCGTATTTTTATTTTTTAAGTCACAAGTCACTCAGATGTTTGCACTTAGACCTAGACTTCAATTACTCGTAAGTAATTATTTGCTAATAAAGCTAATAAAGCTGCTTGTGACCGTTCCTAAGTATTGGAAATTTATGAAGAATGTTTATGTCCAGCATTTAACGTCCTATCCATAGAATTATATATAATTTGATGGTCCTATCCTGATATTATGATGATGAAAATACTATAATAATTTATGTGAAAATATGACACTTGAATAAATGAAGAAACCCAGAAGAGTCCTATGTAAATATTGTACCAAACAGAGAAAAATCGAAACGTGGGGTTAATGATACACCTTAAACTACCTAATAGTTTTGACCAAGATCTTGATTAAGGTTAGTTGGTCGCGCATTTTTCCATTTAATTGTACAGTTTATCGACGACGAATTCATCCTATTACAATTTGGGAGTTCGAAGGATTTTGGTGTTTTTTTCGAAAAGGTAATCAAGTAAGTGTTATTTCATTTTCTGTATTTAAACATCGTGATATGTGACTCATCACACTGCCAGTGCCAGTGCCTATCATTATCACTGTATTACAAAAGTTAAGACCGGTGTTATTTTAAGGTTTTAGTGAATTATTGCAAATCTCAATATTGCCTGAACTGACATTAGTTTGGTTTCACGAGAAGCCGCAAAACTTTTCATAATAATTACCATAATCGTCAATTCATTTGTTATTGTAATCCATGTGAAGCCTGATGCCTGAAGCATACTCCATCAACGGCTTAATAGATACCTCACTGTTAGGTTTCCATGTGTTACCTAAAACTCGCACTAAAAGTTGTGAAACATTCAAACACTGACACATTTTTGTTTGATTCCTTTGAATGTCGTATGAGCAGATGATGCGAAGCTTTTTATACATTAACAAATGGCGAATGCACTGAAAACGATATTTCTTTTATCTAGGTATATTAAAGATTTTTTTTTAATGTTAAGATCGACAGACAGGCTGACGGTCCACTTGATGGCTACCGTCGGCTATAACACGAGCAACGCCATAAGTGCGCTGCCGACCATAGAAGGATTAAGGATAAGGGATAAGGGAGGGATGGGGTAATGGGCTCTGGCATCCTTTACTCACTCACCGAAACACAACAGCACATAATGCTGTTATTTCACGGTGGTATTCTGTAAGGTGGAGGTTACTGCCGCCAGACGGGCTGCCCGAATGACTGCGAAACGCAGTGTGCCCTGCCACTACTAAAATTTTCCAAAATTTGTAAACATGTTTTGATCTGTATAACATACACTCATAAAAGCGAGTTCAAATACAAGATATTAAGTTCTCACAGAATAGATATTACAATCATTATCATTTCAGCCGTAGAACGTCCACTGCCGGACATAGCCTTCCATAATTTTCTAAAAGGTACCCTAAAAAAGGTAGTCAGAAGCAGCCTGGAACACCTGCGACCCAGGACATCTTATTAGATCGCCTGTACTTGGGTAGACAGACGTCCTTGCCGGGCTGTAGCCTTCACTCGAAATCCTTTCACTTCAACTAACCTACTGATCCACCGGCTGAAGTCCTGCATTTATGAGGTGACGGACCAGGTCACACATCTCAATCATCTTCACACACACACAGCACATTTTATCTTAAATACACACACACATATTATGAATACAAACATTCATGACTCAGGTACAAAGGTAAATGTCAATACATTGCCTTGCCTTTGCCTTTGCCTTTGCCGCTTGCAGGATTCGAACCCACGACCATTTGGTTAACAGCTAGGGTTAGCCTGTGACCTATTACAGATCACAAATAAATCAAAAGCTTCAGTATAATGTATTGTTTTGGGTTACGGTCACATGTTTTTTGCGAGTCACAATTTGTATAACTGTAGATGTTAAAATACAAATTTATGTAGTGCGCAAAATAAATAATATCAAACACTGTCCATATGATTTTTTATCTGTAGCGAAAACACACGAAAATGTGTGAATAGTGAATATATTATTATTATTGATCGTAAAGCTGTCAATATAGACGGGTTTTCGGTTGTGATGATGTATGTCTTCCAGAGTTTGGTGTGCGATCAAAGGGCGGTTATGTCTGTGATGTTTCCACTTCCACCCGGATGCGCGTGCGCAATACACTGTTCCATTCCTACCGTATTAAAAATATTTGTGATATTGGATTCATTGATGTCGTTTCGCCTCTATATTGTTTATTTATTTGAAGATATTGCAAGAAATTACATTGATGCCTTTTGAAAACTGGTGTTTATACGTAGATATATTAGTTATTTTAAAATTATCAATATATTAATATCAGTTTTAGGTTTTAATATTTCACTGCTTATGGAAATATTAGTCTTAATAAAATGTATACTTACTCAGGAATCCTAATAGCCTAATAAATAAATGCGAAAGTTTGTATGTTTGTTACTCAATCATGCAAAAACGGCAGATGTTAGGTTCCTGTATAGGATTTTCAAAAAAGAACTACAGCGCGTATGAAGTCGCGGGCACAGCTAGTATAGATTCTGTGAAATTTCATGGTTAAAACTGCTCAGATTATTAATAATCTGAGTAAAACTGCTACAGAATTCGTGTATTCTTTTTTTCTTATTAGAGACTAGCTGGCGCCCGCGACTTCGTCCACGTTGAAAAAGAAAAAAAGTAGCCTATCCTGTGTCCTGTACATCCAAATGTTTATCTACCAAGTTTCATGAAAATCCAATGAAAATCAGTTAATTCGTTTAAGATTTATGGGGGAACCCGGAACATACATATATACAATACCTACACTTACAGATTTATTATTAGTATATTAAAATATTGAATATTGATGGGTTTGCTCTTGGCACCAACAACTAGTTGTTTAGCGAAGATGAGGCCTATGATGGAACGAGCTCACCCAGAAGATGCCTATTCACTCGAACTTTGAAAAGATTTAGGTTATATGAGCTTAGAAATAGCTTAGAAATGCAGGGACTTCCAAACAGTGGGAGTGAGCATTATAAAGAATTTTTTGACCCATTCATTGCCAACGACTCGCCTGGTGAGTTCACTAAAGTCGCATACTGGGTGCTTAGAACTCGCTATACGTGAGTCCAAACTATTTTTCTTAAAAAATACTAGGAATTAATGTAAAACACAACTTATCCTTTCAAAAACCACTTTGAAATGTTGAGATATGCAATTCAAAAGCCGCGTCGCGAGTCTATTCTCCTCATTCGTGCGGCCGACGACTCACCACACGAGTTCAACATATTATACGCTGGCCATTCATATGAGACTTGAAATTTTTGGTGCGGCAATGAATGTGTTAAAACGCTTGGTCCGAAAAAGAGGGATTCTTCTCTGTTCAATGTTAATTTAATGTAAGTGCTTTAGACATAACATTTTTGTGAGCGGAAATTAATGTTTACCGTGGAAACAGGTGTAATGAAATTGTTACAGGAAGTGGTAAGGAAATCGGTCGGCGCGGGCGGGCGGTGCGTTTTATGCTATGTTTATAAGTTTACCTTTATGCGCTAGTCTTTGATTGCGCGCGCGCTGTTTGATCCACATTGCCTTGTTTTCTTTATTCTACTCACACTGTTTCATCTTATTTATAACTAAAGGACTCTTCTCAATTTATCCCATCAGAAACATTCGGCTAAGTTTTTGTGTCCGAATAACTATCGCCAATCCTCCAGAATTTCGTTTATGCTCGGAAAGGAGGTGTTGGCTTTAAAAACTTAAGAGTTTTAACATGAAATGCGATCACCTGGCGATCACGCAGGATATTAGAGTAATAGAAACTAGTCTTGTTTGAAATACTAGCCCTAATCACTCATCCTCTTTGCAGTAAAATTTTATAATTTTATTTAAATTATACCGTCTTGTTTCGTTTCGTGATGTAAAAAAGCCTCAACATTATATTTCATGTAGGTACTTATGACTAATTCATTCACAAAGAAATTTATACATCAATTTTACGAGTAAATCAGATCCTAACAATGTTACGTTTCCATAAATAACATAATTGAACATATTAATTGGAGTTTTTTTCTTAATCGTCGTAAACCAGAGAATTAGAAGCATTGAGAATAAAATGCGGCGAGTGCAAATAGCTAATGTGATAATTTTATAATAAGTGAACAGCATGAAGTGGTCTCTCAAAATATTTTCAAGAGAAAAATGTTCCATCATAACAATAAAAAGACGCTGTCACACTCGTCCGTCATGTTTCCGCGTCGGTGCTCACGCGCACGCTTCACTACTGACGCGATACACCCAAAAAATGTGACAAGGGTACTTCCCAGAGATATAAAAATGAATCTTTAATCAATCTCCACTGTAGTGTGATAAAAGTTTAATTTAGTTTGACGACTGATATTAGTAGAGGGAAGGAGAGAGGCGATTTTTCTCTTTCTTTCGCGGTCCTAAACGTATTCTGTATATCGCACCTTCGGTAAGACAAGGGCATATCTTACAAAAAAATTTAAAATGAGTTAAATTTGCAGAAGTGTCTTAAAAACATTATTAAGTTAAAAAAATATTCACAAAAGTGTGGGGCTTATTTGATGCAAAAACAAGAAAAACATAAGCAGAAAAATACGACATTAAATGCAAGAAAAATAAACTTTAAACGGCTCTTCTATAAAATTACAAAAGTGCAGTTATGCCCTTGTCTCGCCGAAGGTGCAATATTTGAAAATTTTCTATGTTCAGCAGTGGATATCAAATGACGATGATAATATGGTGGTATAGATTATATCCTCTGTTACCTATACCACAGATTAAATAGTAGCAATACATACTTATACCAAGTTTTGCTAACAACGTAACATACTCGTAGAAAGTCGAGTCAAAATCGCCCTAAATATTTCTTGTTAATTATCCCCGACAATAGTGCGTGTATTTAGCGGGCGAAGTATTTAGTTTGATGCTACGATAGCAAGCCAACGGAAACATTCACATATACTTAAAATATACAAAATATTTCTCTGGCGGTGCGTGATGGATCACTCAAAGGTTTTCCGCTCCATTATAATCGCTTCGTTTATCTACACTTTTTACTGTATTGTGTTTAGAAAATATTTTATAGATCATTCGCAACATTGTAGATACTTATCAAATCTAATGACGTTATAAAAACAATAGCAAAGGCCTCCTATAGGTAGTCTTCTCTTGGTAGTGGAGATGCGATGTCTCTCATTTTTTTTTAATGTAACGGTTTTAAGTACCTACTGGTACAAAAAAGGCAAATGTTAACATATAAACATTTGCCGCTATAGCGGGATTCGAACCCGCGACCGTTTGTTTAACAGCTAGGGTTACTAACCACTAGCTAGACCAAACGTGTCCTCAAACCGAAACGAAAGTAGCTTTTTATTTGAGAATAATCTCGTTTTTTGAAAATTTCTGATTTTGTTAGTAAAATAATTCGTTGAGAACTGATTATCAGTATGCTGTAGCGCGAATTAGTGACAAAAGGTAGGGAAAAATTCAAAAAACGCCCCATATATCAAAAACGGCCCGTTTTGTTTAATGATATAGTATTTTTCTGAAAAGCCTATCGAAACTCCAATATCAACCACTATTTACGGGATACCTGTACCTATGTCTAAAATTTTTACATTCATAACTAATAGCCACAAATCTAACAACTTGTCAGTGGCTAACAAATATGGCGTCCGATTTTGACAGATGAGCGCGCGTTTCAATGGCGCCACTGTTGCTGTGATTTACTGTTGCTCCAACCACTTCATTGTCTCTCTTTTGTCTCTGAACTCGTTCCGAATTCAAAATAAATGAACGAAGCTACTGATTTAAATGTCAATAAGCACTCAATACCGTTGGCGTACGTATGTTTTTGTTTCTGGTTAAATAATTGTCGCTGTGCGTTGCGCACTGCGCACTTGGTGTTGTTTCGTTCTACTTTCAATAATTATATTCTAATTCTTTTTAACTGTTACTCGTAAAGGTATCGTGCTACCACAGCTACAACAATTATTTGTGTATCCTTTTGACAGGTTAAAAATACTTCTACTCAAATATGTGAGTAAGTACAGTCTGCCACTAATGTGGAACAATTTCATTGTTTGTATATGCAAAATTTTGACTGAGCAATCGAGGATTACATTTGGATACATCTGGAAGCTGATGTATGGTATTTTAAATTCAAGAAACAAACAAGTTGGTTTCTCTCATTCTCGGCATATCATGGATGCAGAGAGTAACAAATGTTGAAGTTTTGCGTAGAATGAGAAAATAAATGGAGGTGCTAAGAACGTCAAAAGAGAGGAAGCCGCAGTATTTCGGGCACGCGATGCCATATTTTGGGAAAGCGTAGAAGAAGCAGGAAAAGGACATGCTGTTTGAAGAATTTAAAAGAGTAATTTAGTTTAAGCACTCGCTCCCTGATGAAGATTGTATACCTTCGTAGAGAAGCGGCATGTTAAGAAGAAGAAACTAATGTATCCAGCCAGATACTGATTCGTAACAAGCCTTTCAATAACACAACAAAATGCAAAAATATATTTCTTACTTGCTGGTGCCCGTGACTTCATCCGCGTTGAAAATTAAAAGATATAACGCCTTACAACATATGTAAGCAATATAATATAACATACATTGACGCCTGAGATTATACTTTTGCCAAGCTTTGGATCTTTAGCCTATGTTTACCCTGAAATGCTTTTCTAACTATTGGTACAAGAATTTTTAAACTTTACCTACCTTTCTATAATATTAGTTTGGATAAGACGGGGACCTGGTGGTGACTGTATTCAAGTTTGACGTTTTAACGGAAAAGTTACTTACGTATAATATGTTATTTTGTTGCGTTCCATGTTTTTATAGTGTGTAAGTTAATATTTAAGTTCAGACCAAGTGCATGTAATTTATTGGAGTTACAATATATGCAAGAATATATAACCGCAGCCTCGTAGGTACCGCGTCTGCACCTATTTCCAAGAGCTCCAATTAATTCAACGTCAAATAGATTCCAGACGGCGTCTACTAAGCAATTGCTGGCAACATATTAATGAGATTTTCCTTTATAAATATCAAACAGACCTTATGCCACTAGTAATAAAGATCGCAATCGCTAGCCGGTATTCGTGTTGCAACTGTGTGTACATTGAGTCCGGGGCGTTATTTCGTGTCACAGTACCACAAATCGCGAGGTGATAAATAAAGTCTCGGTCACACGCGGCGACGCTCATTACGCCGAACTGATATACGACTTGCAACGGTGTAAACTCGACTTATAATCGATTCTGAATGTTTTTGGAAGCAGAAACAGTGTGACAACTCACTTGGACAACTAATTGTATTCGTGTTGTAAATTGTTTTACGCTTTCCACTTTTATATAAAGGTTACCTATACAGGTATACATGTAGTAAACTAGCTGTTGCATGCGACTTCGTTCGCGTAACTTTGCAAAATGTTGCCTATGTTACTCGCTAATAATATACATAGCTTTCCAACAGTCAACAAATTTTTCCTATATATATCTATCATCTTCTGTCTTCTGTAAGGGGTTGATCACGAAGCGCAGTGCACAGGGCACTGCCGTTACTAAATTTATTGCAAAGCAATTTATTTAATTTTTATTGATAGATAGTAGAATTAGAAACTGTTGTATTGTTCTTACTTCTAAAAATATTTGTAAAGTTTTAGAGGAACCACGCGTAATCCGCTCATACTAAACTTGGTTTTAGCATGACTTTAAAATGTTAAATAAGACATTGTGTCTAATCTACATGTGAGACGTCACCTAAATAAATGAACTAGTGAAAAGTAATAAATACACTTTAGTTTATGGACAAAAGCCAAGTTGTCATTTATATAGCAATGAACAATGGACATGGACACCGTGTCCGAAGTAGCCATATTGTGTTCGACACATACTTAATTTCTGTGCATTCACAAATTGCAAGAAGCACAGAAGCGACCGCTAGCTTTATGTTCCGTCACGAATGCTGATTTAATGCTAACTTTTATTTTTTTAGCAGACATGCTGTTTTGCTCTTTTGTTGTTCTTCTTGTCATCTCGTTCACGGCTGCGCCACATATGGCGTTAGATGGCGTTGGTTCTTTTATTATAATATATATTCGATGTAATAATACTTAATAATAACAAAACAATCAATAAGCAATCAATAATTGACTACACGTTTGGTCTAGTGACTAGTAACCCTAGCTGTTAACCAAACGGTCGCCGGTTCGAATCCCGCTAGGGGCAAATTTATGTATTAATATTAATTTTACCTTTGTACCTGTCATGGATGTTTTGTATTTATAATAATATGTATGTATTTACAAAAAAAGTAATCTATGTAGTAACAACTGTCTGGTATCCATAACACAAGCATTAGTTGCTTAGTGTTGAACTATATGGTGCTGTGTGGAATGTGTGAAGAGGAAGATATGTACTATATTACCTATATAGTATTAAGTACATAATATACCTACTATATGTTTAGCTTGTTAGTTATAACCGATGATTGAAACAACCACTGAACCGATCAGAAAAAGCTTAAAGCTATATGGGATTAAAATGAGTAAAAACCGACGCATTGTTTCTGTAGCTTAATATAATATCCATACTAATATTATAAATGCGAAAATAACTGTCTGTCCGTCTGCCTCAACCGAGCATCATGAATTTTTGCATACACGTTGTCAGGGTTACAAGAAAGGACATAGAGTACCTTTGACCCAGAAAAAAAGTACTGTTCTCGAGTGATCGTCTAAAAATATAAACAATTAGGTGCCACTGTCGCGTGGCGGCGCCACCGTCGTCACAGCGATAACTAATTAAGGCGTTATTACTCATAATATATTTTCTTTTTCAACGCGGACGAAGTCGCGGCCACCAGCTAGTGAAGATATAAATGTGAAAATTCATATTTAGGTATTTATTTAATGAACGTCTTGCGGCTGAGATGATTATGATGATAATTTATTTACTAAGATTTATTATATTTCTTAAAAAAATTGTAACTTTATTGGCTTACAAAATATTGGGACAACCTTCAGGTCGATTAGTTCCTATGTATCAGAATGACCGGAGTATCAAAATGTCCAATTGTACAAAATGTACATACAGAAGAGTTATGTACATATTTTATGTACAGTTTGGCACTGTTTTGCATTTTTTGGGTTACTCACCGAAACATTATGTGATCCCTAATAGGATAATCACTATTGTCAGATAAAAAAATACTATAATTTTGCGTAGGTACCCAGTAGTCTTTTTCTAGAAAGTAGTAGAAGTAGAAGTAGAAGTTTTTTTTTAGTAGGTTCATTAGGCACGCTTCTAAGTAAACGCTACTTGGGTGTTTGCTCTCTTAAATTCATTTCACGGCTATAATGTTGCCATTCTCTGTTTTCTATTCACAGCTTTTGTCACTATGAGCTTCCATAAATTACGGCTGCCTACTGACTCTTTAGTTTACATTGTAAAGAATTCTTAAAAAGTGGAAAATCTTGTGAAATGTCAGAAATAATAAAATTAACTTTACCTATTTGTTGATCATAATATGACCTAACATTACTGACTTATAAGTAAATGTCTTTTTAATTAAAAAATTTACAAATAAATTTAGTTTCACCACTTAGTTTTTATTAAACTATCTGCTGCTCGCGACTTCGCCCGCGTAACTTTTTAAATTATATACTAAAACCTTCCTCGAGAACCACTCTATCCATTGGTGAAAACAGCATGTAAATCGGTGCATTAGTTTTTGAGTTTATTGCGAACAGTCAGACAGACAGATGCGGCGGAGGACCTTGTTTTATAAAATGTAGTGATATTTATATTAAATATTTAATTAAGTATATGAAATAAATTTAGTTTCAACTAAGTAAATTTATTACAATTTTTTAAATTTGGGATCGTGTCAATTTGGGAATGTGTCAAATCTAAACAAGATCGATCCAAATCCAAACCTTACTCGTAGGTACATGTTAAGTAATTATTATTATTAATTTATTTTGAATACACTGAACCGTGCAGTATTAAATTGTAAATATTATTATTTTTTAAATTCGAAGACAATTAATCTCAAAACAATAATTAAAGCGAAATGTTTCCAAAAAGCAGCTTGAGCTTTCCAGTTCCAATTATGGTCGTTCGCCCGTTCTTTATGTGAAGATTTATTACGCCCCCTGCGAGCCGGCTAATATCGTTTGCAACTAGAAGGCAGAATCGCCTCTCTTTATAATAAGCGCGCAATTATTTCGTCCCTCATTGATGCCATACGTCAGCGGCGACGGGTGCCACAGTTTCCGGGACAATTGTTTGACAACTTTCCACTTCGGGGAAGACTGTTGGACGCAATGCAACGCGACTATTCAAATGAACATCAGTGCAAGCTTTGTTGGTGACATTATATTCTGTTATAAGGGCAGTTACACAACATGCACGTTGCCTTTTGTTGTACCACTGTGTTCTGCACTCGATTCTTTTATTTAAAGGTCTTCAAGCAATCAAAGGTTGCTGGCACTTTGTCAGGACATAGGAATATTAAATGGCGTCTACTCCTTACGTACTGAAACACAAACATTTATGTCACTGCGATTTTCTGGTTATTGTTGTTAGACGGGCTATCGTTTTTATTACTGCAGAATTTAGTTAAATATTCTTTGCTTAGATTCCTGGCAAGGTAAAAATAGAAAACTACTTTTTCAAAGTTTATAATCTAGGTATTCTTAGTTTCAGTCCTAGTAATTATGAATGCCTACTGAATGAAGATTTAAATGTGCCATTAATACAAGCCTAGTTCTTGACATATTTGCCGGCCTATCAGGTTATTGCTTAGGTATACACTTAGGCAATACAGTATAAAGGGTAATGTAACAGGCGAGGATAAAGAATTGGGCACTGCATATTTGAAAATACAATGTGATCTTCTGCATGGGACATAGTTTTACCTTATTTGCTCTCAAAGTTTTGATTACATTTAATTTCATTTAATTGATTACATTTAAATGAACACTGTACCTATATACCAATCCGAATTGGACTAAGTGAGTCCTGTCAGCCTGTCACCGTTTTGCCTGGAAACGAACGCCAGTCAGAGTAAGGCCAAAACTTCAGACTGGAATGACTATTACTGTTCAGTAACAGTCAGTCAGTTACTGCACAGTTTTACAGTAACAATGAGGCATTGTCTGTATTAGTACAAAGGGTCATTATCAGTGATTAATGGGCTGCAGAAACGAACGGAAGCCAAAATACTTGAAATGCTAATAGATAATCAGTGGACTGCTTTGTCGGCGTTTCTAGGAACATTGATGCTTGCACTGCGTGAATAAACTTAACATTAGTTATGCGCAGACGCAAACGATTCCGCTTTATGAAAAAATCCGCCGATAGCAGTTAGTTAGCCATTCACCCCGCAGGGAATCACGGACAAAAATAATAAAAACATCACAGTCAAAATATATGTTGGCGTTACTTGAAAAAAATCTATAAGGAACATCGACTTTCTGTGGACTTTGTGACATGCCGCGACCTGACAATTTCATCCTTTGAATATCACACGAATTTAAACCTTAAAATGATGTCAGAAGAATATAATATTCTTTGAATCCAAGTGTGTGGAATTGATTTTGTCCTGTTGGACTCCTATAGGGGCGTGGTCCGTCCCAAATGGAAACATTTGCCAATATTATCGTGAAAGGACAGAACAAATGTAATAATTTATTTCCCGATGTCGCTTTGTATCCAAAACTTGGGACCTTTGTTAGTTTTTTGCGTCGGCAGCTTTGCTACCCGGTGTGGCTCCGACAACTCTATTTATCCCTTTGGACGAAAGAAAACCGACTTTAGCACACGAGTCGTGTGAATTTCAACTCTAAACGTCTTCTCGAAAGCTTTAATTTCAACGTCAAGACGGGATTGTTGTAAGTCCTTTTAAATTAAATCACGTGTTGACGTATTTAGTAGATGCGTGGTGACGACAATAGTATTAGAGTGTTGGTAAGTGATCCAGTGGTTTTGTGCAACCCGACGGATGTTTATCGGTCCAGCTATTGACTTATTGGCTCACACTAAATAGAATAAATCATGGTCCTAAGAAGATTATATTATACATAATAATATATAGGCTAAAATGGAAAACAAGATTAAGAAATCGGCAAACCTTTACAACTATTCTAATAGGTATTTTTGTAATAGGTTATATAATAACAGTCTAATATGTAAAACTTAAAAAAGATTTTACATAAATTGTTAGGCTATCGAAGGATTTAAAATTCACCTAGGTACAAATTTTTTTCCAGATACAATTTTATACCTATAAATCCAGCTTATTTACAAATTACTCTCATAATTCTAGCTTAGGCAAGGTCCTAAGCATACTGACTGCATTCCTTGTATAGTAAAGCTAATTTGCTGATCAAGGCCATGGCCACCTCTACCAGTCAGCAATGCCGAATGCCGACAAAGCGTTTTGCTAAAATGTCAAATAATTTTAAGCACATTGTATTCGATGCGATACCTAAGGGATTGTATTTAAAACTTATTTCATTTGTCACAAGAGACGTCATTAATATTTAAAAAAAACTTGCAATGGAAAAAATAAATAAAAAAGAATGCAAGCAAATCCCAGAAGCTGTTTATATTGTGACTAAATGTAAAGGAGTTAATGTTTTTCAGTCACTTGGGATTTGACATTCCAAAAAATGGAACTAACAAGGTTAAGATGCGAAAATTTTCCAACTCAAATTTTGAATAGTTGTTGGATGTTGATGTATCAAAATTTATAGAATTGACTTTAGTTAGACTCGACGTTTGAGTATTTCGAGTTATGGTGACAGAAAAGTACATATTTATGTGGTGAGTGACTGTTCAAGTCTTAGTTACATAATGGTCTATGATATTATTGATATTACTAGCTGGTGCCCGCGACTTCGTCCGCGTTGAAAAAGAAAAAAGTAGCCTATCCTGTGTCCTGTACGTCTAAATGTTTATCTAGCAAGTTTCATGAATATCAGTGAATTCGTTTAAGAGTTATGGAGGAACATACATACATACATACATACAGAAAAAATTTCCAAAAATGGTCAATTTAATTTCAGTATCATGTATTGAGCCTATAAACACGATATCTCTGAAAACAGAGTAACTAACTCCATGACCAACCCTTACAGATTTATTATTAGTATTAATTGATAAGTACATCTATACATATCTATACTAATATATAAAGCTGAAGTTTGTTTGTTTGGTTGTACGCGCAAATCTCAGGAACTACTGCTTATCGTCTATTTAACGAGGAAGGCTATAGGCTATAGAGAACGCGGACGAAGTCACGGGCACCAGCTAGTTATAACATAAAGTCTAGTAAGACTTAATAAACCATTACAGATTTATGATTAGTTTTGATTAATATTATGATATTACATTAATTATACATAACCAGCAACCCGATTGCCCTCGCCTTTGCACAGGCTCCTCATTTTATTAGTGATAACAGACAGAAGCGAACAGTGACTTAATTTTATAATATTACTAGCTACACGCTCCCAGATTCGCCTGGGTTCAAATAAAAACTATCCTATCTTTTAAGTTGGACCAAATTAAACGTTTATTAAAATCATAGTTACGAAGTTTTATCAAGATCAGTTCAGTACCTAGTTTAGGGGTTCATTGACCTCAAACATGTGATACGATTTTTTTTATAAGTAGAGTATTATGTATAATTTCGGATTTACAATATTTTAGGATACCAATAGTATTTGCTAAGAATATACTTAGTGAAAGCGTTTAAATTGAAACATACTACCTAGTTAATTATAATTAATATACACCAAGTATATATAACCTTATGTAAACTAATACTTTGTTTACATAAGGTTATATATACTAATAAGAATTAACTAAAGAACTCACAATTTCCTATTCAATATCATCAAGTTTCAATAATTTCTACAAACTTTTGGTCTACAAAATATAATAGGCTATATAGGTACATCCCACTGTGCTACGTGTTTAAATATTAACAAAGCAGACAATGTTTGTCTTAAAAACCACAAATTCGTATTGAACGCTGTGACCAGCGTGAAGACCACTCGTTATCGTATTCAAACCACCGTTGAAATAGCATTTAATGCATGATCATTGGTTTACAATGCCCATTTTGTCGTTTTGTATACCACAGCCTCGTATGAGGTCTACAACTCGACCACAAAACTGTAAACAATTGAATTATTTATTGTTTTACAGCAGCTATATAACTTCGTCACCGAAGAAAGGGCCCAATAATTTCTCAAAATGGACCCGCAATAAAACCATCATGGACATTGGAACGAAAGCTGGTGCGGTGGGACAAAAACTCTGAGCTCTTTGAATAGATTTGGCACGCTCTGGTCGTCTAGCGGTCGCTCTATCGCCTTTATATGCGGTGATGAATGTGCGGAAGTCAAAAATCCCTTACAACTTAATAATAACGTCCCCCGTTTAAATAAAATGTTTCGCAACATTAGCGCGGCCATTTTATTAAAAGCTGCGCATACGCAGCCCGTTTGTGCGGATGACATGGATTATAGTGATGTTTGCTAAACTTATTTATTGTGTTGACTATGACGGATTGACGTGTTATGTAAATTTAAAGTCGAGATTAAATTTAATGCGTCTACAATCTATTGTATATTCTATGTAAACCTTATAAAACATTAAAACTCGAATTAAAGTAAGCTCAGATATTTTTTTATGTGGACGTATAAATCTATATAAAATAATTCGCTAAATGTGTTGTTAAGAGCAAAACTAGTGAATGATCTTCTGCATGTGATCAATCGGCAATTTCTTTTAAAAATATTTGTTGAAATTCGAGGAAGGTCTTATGAAGAGGAAAATTTTGACGATTGCCCAGAAAAACGTAAAAACCCCAATTTTCTTTTTCTCATCTAAAGGTCAACATTTAAATCAAATATTAACAACAAAGCCACCAATAAAAAACGACAAAACGAGCTCTAAAGTTATAAATTTTAGGTATTCCCCATTGGACACGAAGAAATATTTCAGAAGCGTTTTACTCGATTAATGTCTGAGAATATAGGTCCCCCTATATACCCTGCATTACTCCCCTATATATCCCTTATTTTACGCACATTTTTATCTGAAGATTTACAACACGACGCAAACAAAAAGACACGCAGATGTCGTAGACATATTAATAGTGGTAACGCCGACGTTTACCACAATAACCGATATTGCAATAACAAACACATCCCCATGATAAATGATAATATTTTATGGAATTCGCCCTCAATACGCGACGGTTATGTCTTTATTTCTGCAAACATTATTATTGAACTCCCCAACAATGACTTGTGCGACATGGAAATAGAATGTGTTTGGGGTTGGGGCGACGTTGCATTGAGGCTGCTCAATCGTATAGAACGAATTGTCGATTCTCGGTCGAATCATTAGCGGCGCGTTTTTGTCCGAGCGCGGGATCTCTCCGAACCACCATGCGGTCTCTTTGTGCTGTACCTACGTGCAAGGTTTATGTGTTTCCAAGTCAACTCAAGTGTGGATTTCCTCGCTCATGGGTGTATTGTAAATTAAACTGTATGGGGACACATGGAAAAATTGACAATTGCAAATATTTTCATTCAAAATTTGTGTATTTACACCTATTTGCACTGCAGTTTCTTTTCCATATAATTTTTAATATTGTAAACAGACCTACTCATGGTAGGTGACAATCGTTGCCATAGATGCCGTTGCCGACTTGTGAAGATAGACTTAAAAATTAGAAGAGGAGAAGGAACTAAGGTTGCTTAGTGAGATGAAGGATAACGGATTAAGAAATGATAGGGAATTCGGCTCTTGTATCCTTCAATTACTCACAGTAAAACAACAGCACACATCTTATTATTTCAGCTTGGTAAGACCTAAGTATCTTTGCTTAGGGTTTCAGAGTGAGAAACCCTGAAAATACACACCGAGTCAAGAAGTACCGCCTGTTCTTCAGGCGAAAAGAGTTCTTCAAGAAGTAAAGAGTCTTGAGGCGTTTGTCGAGGTTTATGTGGATATCTTCTGCGTTAGCTTACAGCCTAGGTATTTACGTATATTATGGTGTTACCTATATATCTATCTGTTCTCTGTTGACTATTATTCCACCACGATAGACTACTGCGGAGTGACAAGACTTTTTTGTTATTTTTGTTATATCGTATAACTAGTAGTGGACTAACCCAATATTAGTTTTCTTGGAAACACTAGTAATCCTCTTCATCCTTGGAATAAATTTATAGCCATAAATCCCACTGCTATCTTATGACATCATTTACTCTCAATAAAATAATGTCGATATCAAGAAAACGACATATTATTGGCTATTAAAATATTAATGATTTGACAAAAGTAGAAAATTTCTCACAGTTCCTTCTTGTTGTGATTTGTAAACATTACGATTAAAATTTGTAAGCTCATAAAATTTAACTTTCACTGTATTGAACTGTATTACTTAGAATATAAAGCTTATTGTCGTTTACTCATTTGTGAAATCGTTTGTTTAACATACTTAGGGAGGCCTTCAATATTGCAGTGCAACCCCTATGCATATCAAATATGCAGCTAACAGACTCACACTGCAACAACTCTTACCTTATATATCAATAAAATAAAAATATTCTTTATTAAAAATTATTCAAATTAAGTCTTACTAGACTTTATGTTATAACTAGCTGGTGCCCGTGACTTCGTCCGCGTTCTCTATAGCCTATAGCCTTCCTCGTTAAATAGACGATAAGCAGTAGTTCCTGAGATTTGCGCGTACAACCAAACAAACAAACTTCAGCTTTATATATTAGTATAGATATGTATAGATGTACTTATCAATTAATACTAATAATAAATCTGTAAGGGTTGGTCATGGAGTAAGTTACTTTGTTTTCAGAGATATCGTGTTTATAGGCTCTATACAGGATACTGAAACTAAATTGACCATTTTTTGGATTTTTTTCTGTATGTATGTATGAATGTATGTTTCTCCATAACTCTTAAACGAATCAACTGATTTTCATGAAACTTTATAGAGAAACATTTAGACGTTCGGAACACAGGATAGGCTACTTTTTTCTTTTTCAACGTGGACGACGTCGCGGGCGCCAGCTAGTATATTAATATAAGTTAAAAATAGTTTCGTAGTGAAGAGAACTAAATATATAAAACTTCTCTGTCACCCTTGGTTATAAAAGAGATTCATGGGTCCATAAATAATAACGGATCGCCAAAAACCGTTTAGTTATTGTGATCATATTGTGTAAGGTTGGTAACTGTTATTTTAGTAAAATATATAATTGTTCGATGAAGCGGTGAGCCCACCCTGGGGCAAACTTCTATATCTCACTTAAAACACCCGATTTAGACGAATGTTTAACTTAGCTTGAGAGGATCTTTCAAAATAAATGGCCGATTTCAAACACGCCGACCGAGCTTTCCGATAATAGGAATTCTTTGGAAAAAAAAGTTAATTCCCGCATGTTTTAAAAGTGTTTTTCTATTGGTATCGTATTACAAAATGGTATTTTTTGCAAGACCTTTCATCCATTCAAGGATATCCACTTGGAAAAACTTTATTTAATTAATAATATACTAAGTACCTACATAGAATAATTACTCAAAATGAATACAATAAGATTTTTTATTACCAAGAACTGGACCCGTATTATTGGTACTACATAATGGACTAGGGCTTAAACTAAACACACTTAAATGAAGGTGATCTTTGAAATAGGTTCCATACTACCCATTGTCAGGAATTTAACCCAGGGACCTTGAATCAAAAAGTTGTCATTAACCACACGACTACTGGATCCCGAAATATTTTTAAAATAATACACATAACAGACTTATTTAATAGGTACAAAAATTGAAGTGTTGCCGTGTCGATATTTTCTTTGAGCGTATTTAATCCAACGAATATATCATATACTAGCTGGGGCCCGCGACTTCGTCCGCGTTGAAAAAGAAAAAAGTAGCCTATCCTGTGTCCTGTACGTCTAAATTTTTATCTACCAAGTTTCATGAAAATCAGTTAATTCGTTTAAGAGTTATGGAGGAACATACATACTTACATACATACGAAAAAAAATTCTAAAAATGGTCAATTTAGTTTCAGTATCATGTATAGAGCCTATAAACACGATATCTCTGAAAACAAAGTAACTTACTCCATGACCAACCCTTACAGATTTATTATTAGTATTGATGATGATACCTATACCAAAAAAAATCATCTATACTTTAGCTATCGAGTGGCGTAATTAAATTTTGGGTGTGGATGACAGATATTGTAGCTACAGCATAAAACTCTATCCCCCGATTTTGGTGGTAAAAGTTAAAGTAGTTAAGAAAAAAGTTAGTGAACAAATAGTTAAAAAAAGCACGACTACTATCTTACGCAAAATTACGATTTACCAATAAAACTAACGACCACCTTTTAAATAGGGTTAGAGCAAAAAACAAGGATCAAAAACATCAATTAAGTGCAAGATAAACATATAGGGATTGGCAAGATACAATAACCCGGCGCCATGTTTAACCTAAAAAGTGTCGTTTTAAAAAATTCACCCAATGGATCAGAGCAAAAAATTTCACATGTATTCGATGGTGGTTCCGTAACGTAATATTCTTGCTAGAAACAGCGACTTAGGTAGGTATCCCAAATTGATCACAAATGATGTTATTTAATTAGATTTTAGATTTTGCATTTATTTAATCTAAAATAAATGCACGAAACGGCCCGAAGGTTCTCGAGTGGAGGCCACGGTTCGGCAAGCGCAGCGTAGGAATTCCACCGACAAAGTGGACGGGCGAATATATAAGGGCCGCGCCCTTATCAGTTCAGGCTGCTTCTGACCGGCCTATTGGAAAATTATGGGAGATGCCTATGTCCAGCAGTTGATGATGATGAATGAATATCACTTCCTTCGAATGACTTTGGTGACCTATATGCCATATGTAAGCACCTATTATACTCGTAAGGTAGGATAATTAAAATTGTCGGTAAGTTAGGTGACACAAAGTGGGTCTCAGGGAACCCCAAAAAGCTTCAATTTCAAGATGTTCAGTATAAAAGCCGCCTGCAACACATATTAGGGGTGGATCGCAGTGAAAGCCTCGTTTAGTTAGCATCCTTTATCTCAACCACTTGAACTATTTGGGTGGTATTCTCTTCAACTTGTTCGCCGATAAATCACAACTAATTTAAACCGTTCCACATTTTTCATTGCAACTTTTTGCTTGAACTAAAAAATAATTTATAAAAATATTCTGTAATAGGCAACAACTGGTAAAATCTAGGATCTACGAGCTAATCTTGAAATCCGTCTGTCTTCTGTCTATATCTTAGTTTTTATGATATTTCTATGAATATCAATAAAAGTTGATGATGTAAGATGATGAAACACCAATTAAGCCTCTGATAGAGTGGTTTAACAGATAACTGCACATTCCACGACTCCCTTGAGGATTCCGTGAATGATTCCGAAGGTGATTTAATAAATGAATAACGATGTTAATAGTCGTCAAGCCAATTAGCACACGTAGCACGTGTTCAGCTTGTATTTAAGTCGAATAGCTTTGATTTTACAAGCTGCCGCCGCCCGCCCACCGCGAGGAAATATTTGACGTCATCTATCAACGATAATGGTACTAGTTGGAGAGGTGTTAGTTAGTATATATATCATTTTGAACATCAATCATTTCCTACTTTATTTAGATACTATGTTATCTTCAATCACCTAATAATATGTAATATGTTTTTACATATTAGTATTTTTTTTTTCAAATTTTACACTATTTCTACTGTAGAAGAGTTCTTTAGCTATTGGAGCTACAAATTTAGCTTCTTTGACAAATAGCACATATGCAAATTTGAGTCTAAAGTGTAGCCCCTATTATCACCATGGACCGTCAGTCTGTTTAACCACCTGTTACAAAAAAAGGGCCTTAGTTTTAACCAAAATTGAAATTTATATAATCACCTACATAAATCCCGTTGTTTAAGTACTTGCTAAAGGTTTTTCCACATAAAAAATAATCATAAATCAGTTACTGTTCAAGCCTTATTAAAATTTGATAATGAATTGGTTAAAATTAATATTTAATATTATATTTCTATAAGAAAATTCCTAACGAAATTCAACCTACGAATTCTATCGTACTACTCATGTGCTTTATTATGATTATTTTTATAATGGCTAATGGTGTTTTTATGATAGCTATGTGGGAGGGTGACATGTGTGATCGCTTTGTAACAATTCTGCTCCCATAGCAAAGCGACTAATTAGCGGCAAAGGAAATATGCGCGGAATGTAAGTGCGGTAGATCCGAATGTCGCGCGTGCTTGGCAATAACACATATTAAGTTTGAAACATGCCGCTTACGAGGGCTTTATTATCATTTCCGGGTGTTTCGGGAAGTTTTACAATTCACAGTGTAGATCAAGCGACAGATTCACAATTTAGAAAGGGCTGAATCATATTTAAAAAAAAAAAGAAAATGATATAAATTTTATTTTATACTGTCACAATAAACTGTAAGTTTCTGTAGATAACACGTCCTGTTGCAGTTCGACTGCTCAACAGGACTATTACAAAAAATATATAGAATATATTAAATAAATAAATAAATGTATTTATACAAATATTTGTTACTTAACCTATCAATCTATTGTAATCGATTTTAATAATTTATCTACGAATTGTTTAACTAATGAGTAACTACTTAAATTATGTTTTATTGTAATAATCATAATAACAACAGTCTAATAACCATTCTGTCAAAGTTCTGAGGGTCTTGTTATGAGTTATAATTTCGCAGTTATAGATTGCTTTATATTAATACAGTATAGCTATTTATATATAATTTTATGTATGTATAAAATAGCTAATAATCTATTAAAACTATAAATAAATAATTTCTATTCTTATTCTGTTGTGTATCGGTATGTGAAGAAAGGGGGGTGTGAAAGTCCAATCCCCTGTCCACACCTTGACGATTATCCTTAATCTTATTTCCACCCTCGCCTCGCCTAAATCCTCGCATCTGCATAGCGGTTGCAGTGATCTATAGTTGAATATCTATCTAACGGACGGTCTACCTGTCCACCAGTTATTAGCATAAAAAAGACAGAGTTTACTACGTCACATAATGACAATAAAATCAAATCAAAATCTACTTGTCACCACTGAAAGTAACGCTTTATCACAGGACTCACCCTTGCTGACAGTTTGCAAGATGTTCAGTATAGAGATGGCATAATTAAGTGCGTTTAGTGAAGGGTCTCTAGGTGGGTGGCGGTTCAGTTCCCGGGTCGGGCCCAATTAGAGACGCCTTCGCCAATAGACGCCGACGACGGATTACTTCGGGTCCCCTATAAAATATTTTTGTGGTACAAGTTGCAACATTTGCCAACCCGCTGTCGCTTATGACTGAAACAAGCAAACTGAGTTATTATGAAAATATTGACTGACTCCAATTTTTCATACTTTGGTCTAATAAAGCAATGAAAGTTATTAAGAAAACATGGTCTTTTTTTTACTGTCACAAGAAAAGCTGTGAATTTATTATAATAGATAATAATAATTCACATATAATTAAATAAAAGTATTCTTTATTGTATATCTACTATTAAACTCCAGTCTATTACAATAATAACATATTTATTTTTATGATGTTATAATTTATTAATATATAATATGTTGTTGGGTTTAGAAGTTATATTCTAGCATAACAGCATAGTAATATCCACGAGGATTTTCTAACGTTAAAAAAAGGTCAGGATGCATACAAGGATATTTTTTAAATTAAATATTATCCTTATGCGGACATAAATCCCCCATCGACACATTTAAAAATCTCAGTTATTTTGTAACTTGGACCACGCCCTGTGTCTTAGGGGACCGCAAATTTACGTGCAAACAGCATCTTTTGTTGTCCACTCAACAGTGAAAACGGACACTATCGACGAAGGAAATCTACTTACAACAAACTCTGTTGTAATGGGCGCTGTTGTTGTAATGGCCAACGCAACACTGAGTTTTATTTGTCGCTTATCGCTACATCGCTCGTTTTCACTCTTTAGCTTTAATGTCCTTAATGGAGTGCGGAAAGCTTTTGAGAGAGTATTGAATTACATATGGGGTCTAATTTAAAAAAAAAGTTATTACATAAAGTAGTAGCAGTGCATTTTGCTGTTGTTAATTGGGCGGGCTGCCCAGGAGGCAGCAACCGCCACTTTACCGAATACAACCTCATCGTAAAGTACTCCTAAAAGCACGTGTGCTGTTAGAATAGTGACGAGACCGTTGGATGAGTGATTAGGGTGCTTGCCTTAACGCTTTGTCTCAGGGGTTCCGGGTTCAATTCCCGACAATAACTACTAACCTCCTGGGAAAGAAATTTTCAAAGTTGGTTCTGGTTTGGATTTGGAAAGTAGTGTGATTACGGGCCTAAACTTCTTGATTTTTCAAAATCGTTTGATTTGGAACTTACAGTTAAACCAGTTATATTATTTATACATCTGTCTATGTTGGCCAACAGTCCTCTTAGATGTGCGATATAGTATAATGAAAAAATAAATAAACATAAAATTAGATAATACAAAATATTGACTATATAAAAATAAAAATAATGTTGCTTGCATATAAAAATGAACTACCACAGGATCCAGTCGTAAATGGATTCCAAAACTAAAGAGTTCCGCACTAGTGACAAGCAAGTGTTAACATGTGTAAGCAGTCGGAATCTCTTTGCCATGTTCCTGTTTAACGATACACGATACAGACAGACACACGTGTTTAATATTATTGCAACGTCACGCGACAACAGCGCCATATTTGTCAAAGAAGATTTAACATGTACAACTTTTTTTTAAATTTACCTTTATTTTTATTTTACTGTTTTACCGACATAGATTTCTTCTTTCTACAAATTATGACTGTACCATATTTTCAAATTTGATTTTGCCACATATCAAACTCGGGACCTAATCACTGGCTGGTAAGTTTAATCATCATTGTTGTCAGCCCACAAGGGTAGCCTATGTCCAATGGCGATATCCAATAGACTGCAACTTTACAAGTCAAGACAACACAGGACAACTTCATCTCTTGACTGATGAAATAAACCTAATTTAATCTTATTATTAACTAACTGTTGCACGCAACTTCCTAAATTAAATACTAAAACCTTCCTCGAGAACCACTCTATCCATTGGTAATCAGTGCAGTAGTTTTTGAGTTTATCGCGAACAGTCAGTCAGACAGACAGACGTAAAAGAAATGTTTTACAAATCACGAAAACTGATATTTCGTGACAAAACATAATGTATTTTGAGCGTTTATTGGAAAATGTCTCTTTAAAATTTTCTCCATGACAACAAGTCAATTTGCCAACAATGCAGGCGAAGTGAGACGAACAATTCTATTTAGAAGGTGAATTGTAGGTGAATGTCACCTGGGGCGCCCTTTAGGGGTAATAATATCAATTAGAGGCTCTCCCTCCCTCGAAGAGATATCGTATCCAATTCACCCTCGCAAAAGCCTTCACGAGAAGCACCTTGATTAGGTCAATTTCAATATTTAGTTAAATATATACTTATAAAATCGTTTATACTGACTTATCAACGCACAGCCAAAACTAACTTTAGAAATCTGAAATTTAAAACAGGTTTATGGTTAGGGAGCCCACGATGCTAATGCTATTGGACTTTGAAGATTGGATGGTAAGAAGAAAAAAGGTTATATTAAGTTTTTCATTTCAGCGGTGGGGTGAGTGTCTACAGGCGTTCAAAATTTTGTAGGCGCTGTATTTTAAAAAATCCTCCATATAATCGTCAGATTAAGAATCAGCACGATCAGGAATTTAGGCTGAACCGTCTGTATGAAAATCTGACGCGCTCGAGTATTACAAAATGAGAATCATCAAAAATATTTTTTGCATTTTCAAAAGGCTGCCACGAGCTTGCGTTACATCCGAATCGTCTGAATTTTAAATGGGAGCTTAGTTTAGGTTCACTTAACATCCCCTCTGAAAATCTGACGCGCTCGAGTTGTGTTAAAATTTTTACCCCCACCCCCGCCAACCCCACCAACCAAACCGTCAGATTAATACATATCCGTTATCGGAGACACGTGGTGTATATACATTGGCAATATCTAACGCGCTCGAGTAAATCAAAAAATCCACTCTTGGGCTCCCCTACCATTATCCGTTGCGTTGTTGAGTTTAAAATGTCTCATACAGAGGAACAGACGGCAGAAAGGGACTGAAACTCAAATAATACTGGACCGATTTTGAAAATTATTTCAACTTCAAAAAGCTATATTAACAACGAGTAACATGGGCTATATTTTACAAAGTTACGCGGGCGAAGTCGCGTGCAACAGCTAGTACTATATAAAAACGAAGCATGCACTATAGAAGCAAATTTAAAGAGGTATTCACGTCATACCTTTCTGTATAATACACCTCGAAATAAGT
This sequence comes from Synanthedon formicaeformis, assembly GCA_945859745.1. Taxonomy (NCBI): domain Eukaryota; kingdom Metazoa; phylum Arthropoda; class Insecta; order Lepidoptera; family Sesiidae; genus Synanthedon; species Synanthedon formicaeformis. The sequence goes on along the minus strand of OX243960.1, from coordinate 419,715 downwards.
CCTTATTATATAAGGTCTATTATATTATAATCATTATAATAAGTATGTCTACACTGTTTTACCGAGATTTTATTTTATTGTTATAGACATTTTTTCTGTCAGCGATATAAAATATGATAAAAGTTGAGTGAAAATATGTTCCGAAATCCACACCTTTGTCTCTTGACGTGAGAGTGCAATTGTGACATGTTTATTATACGGTAGGGGGCGTTACTGAACTATTACGTGTGTTAATAATGATGGCTTACAACAATGCTTACCTACCGTGTCGGAATTGTCGGCGTCCTTTGTTGCGCACATGATCGTTGCAGAGGCGGCACTTCTTTGATAGCTCCATTTCAGAGATATTTCTGTCTTAATAAAATTCTCGGTGAGGTACGAAAAGATTTTAGAAATGACATTTGCTTAACTAATGTTTAGTAGATGACATTTTTTTAAATAATGACATACAATCAATACGAAGAAAACCAATAAAAAATTTGATAATTTTCTTTAATAAAAATTACCCAGAGTGCTGAAAAATAATACAACTACATCTGTCAGATAAAATATAATATACCTACATAAAACAATTACAATCCAATACAATAGCTTAAGTATATTTCATAAAAATAAGAAATATCTAATTAGTATTCAAATTGTGAATAATTTATATGTGTATTTTATAGTATTCAAATTGTGAAAATATAAAATTTTAAATTTTTGACTAAACTATTTATAATTTTTCTCAACATTAAATTTACATCACTTACTTACACGTATTTTTATAGACAATTTTAATTTATTACTTATAACACTAAAGTATTTTATGTTATTAGGAATAAAATAAATAAAAAATATATATTTTAGAAGTTAATCTGGAATATACAATATTTACTTACCTTAGTGAAATTATACAGCTGCATGAAAAGAACTAGATTGGGCTAGACAGCGTTCAGAAAGCTAAGTCATATCTTTTTGTCTTTGATCCCTCAATGCTTCAAACCGAAGTAAGTATTGTCAATCTTCGGCTGTCATCCTCTGTCCTAAGTCCTAACCTAGAGGCTCAGATTAGACAATAGTTACCCAGAGGAAGCTCTGTTTTGAGAAAATGTTAATTTGTGGCGTTCTGCTCAGTGCCCACCAGAGTATACTCTATGAGGCGAGAAGCGAAGACGCGCGTGCAAGAACAGCGCGTCATTCGCATTAATAAGCCTCGCAATAATTGTATATTCCCCACACCACCATAATTGTGGGACGAATTTCGGTACAACACATAGGTTCGTGTCAATTTACTTCGCCTTCGCCGGTGTTTCATTACAAAAGCCGCTATTGTTGTGTTAACACCTGCGCTCTTCTGTTACATTAAATCATACAACTAATTTATCAATTCCATGTTGCCGAAGCTTTCTTTTACAGTTATCGATCTTATCTATAATTTAGTTAATTTCTGCACAGTGCCAATATATCATTATATCTTTGTGAGCCAACGAAATATATCAGTTTTAGTTCTGGGTTCTTATTCTAATAGCTTATATATTATAGACCGCAAATACCTTATTCTTGCTAAAGGCCTAAATCTAACTGGTCTGAGCCAAAACATCAGTCCAGTTATCTAGATCGCTATCTTGTCTGTGGTAGATGTTGAAATATCATATCATAAAATATCACTAAACACACAGACGCTGGTCTGTATGTCTGTTCGCGATAAACTCAAAAACTAGGTACTGCATCGATTTTTATGCTGTTTTCACCAATGGATAGAGTGGTTCTCGGGGAAGGTTTTAGTATATAATTTACAAAGTTACACGGGCAAAGTGGAGGGCAGAACCTAGTATAGAATAATATTGGGAAGCGAAGTTTCTTTTTTTCTTAGATAAGATGGTGGACAACATTTACTAATCCTTATTAATACTTTGAAATCTATGACGAGCCGCCTAACACAAAATAAACAAAACAATATGTTAAACACAATAGTCCGGTCCAAAGTTTTACGGCTATCGATTTCTGTTTGTTCAACAAATAAGAGTTAAGGGATATAGTTTAAAAGTGAAAACATTGATGACAATACACAAAGAAAAGTGATTATTTGTGGACAATGGACGACGAGTGTCGCTGAGTAAACAGAACGAGGAATTAGGGCCCACCCACGCATTCCTAATTATCGGATAGACAGATGTTGAGAGCTAAGGCGAAAGTGAATGCCTCTAAGAACATCAAAAATGATCGCCGATGGATTAGCAAGGGACGAAGAAAATTCGATCTTTTAAAACCACTCAATAGAGTTGAAGATTTTCTAAACATTTAAATAAAAATTTAGTCGGTGCATGCAAATTGTATTTTTCTTGTGACAATTTCAAGAATAGCCTCTAAAGGGAGTGTAGCAAAGTGCATTTTCTAGTGTTCGGCACAGTGTGCTTGGCTGTGGTCGCAAAAAGTTGTCAATGTAAAATACGTCACGGATGACAAAGCGGTTGAAGCGAGTTATTTATTCATGCGGGATTATCTTTGGAGATTAAAGTTATTTTATTTGTGTCGAAAAGGACAGCGAATGTCACGGGCGACTAATCCACGTGTTTTGGGTACGCTAAATACATCTTATTCATGGATGATCTCGATTTGGATGTTTCAATACAAATGAGTCGGCGAATGATCAAAGACTTTTTCAAAATTGAGACCTCCAACGTTTCGCTGTGCTGTGAAGTGTTGTGTTAATAAAATCCGTCACGAGATAATTCATAGGAGAAGTAAGTCAGCAAAATTGCTTGAGTAATACCAAGCTGTTGCTGGAAAAAATCAACCGGATAAAAACATAGATAATTTCGATACAAATTCTATAATAAAAAAAAGAGCTGTAAAAAGAGCCAATTGGGACTTCTCGGTTATATTCGGTACTTTTTGGGCGGCCGCCCTAGGCCACCAATCCGCCTAATCTCATTGCTTATTAACCTTACTAAAGAGTTGAGTTATTAAATGAAACGAAAAAAACTGTTTTAAATACGCATTTTAGTTCCAAAGATTAGCTTACGCAAAGAACAAAAAAGCTGTTCAGCTTTTTTATATTAGTATAAATGGAGTTATAGCCCTTATACAAAAGCACAGGTAACGGTAGCCATCTACCATCAAGTGTACTGTCAGACAGACGGCCTGCCGTCTCTTTATTTGTAAATGGCTACCATCCGTTTCTAGAGGTATGCTCAAAATTAAATAAGTAAGTAGTTATCTTTTAAAAATAGGCAATACATATTATTTATAAGTAGGTAGTCGTGAATAAATTATTAATTCGAATGAGGTGCTATAATATAATTTAACACGAAAAGCTTTCCACATTTCCATAAATTTTAATAATAACCACGACGTATTCATTTTCTATATATGTAAGTTGAGATATTAATCTGATCGCAGCAGGTCGCGGGTTCATAATAGGGTGACCATTTTATTATTATTTTCTCCTACTATTTTTTTCAGATTTCCAAGATTTTTTAAAATTAATGATTGTTTTTTAAACATGAATAAAGAATTAATAAATTCGTTTCATTCTTGAAAACACAATGTAATTTTGCACACACATTGTCAGGGATACAGAAAAAGACATAGGTTGCCTCTCATGCAGAAAAAAGTACTGTTTCTTGAAGAAAATAAAAATCCAACGCAAAACTGTAACAGCAATAAGGGTTGAATAAATTATTGCTCATATATTTTGTAAGGCGTCATTTTTTTAAATAGGACGCGGATGAAGTCGCGGGCACCAGCTAGTTTGACAAAAAAAATACAAAAAATTAAAAGCAGAAAGTTTTATTACCATTTATGTTGTTTACCTGTTAGTTTCTCACGTAAGTGAATTTGTATAATAACTCTTTGAGAGAATCTTTCTAAACCTAAACCTTTTATTCATTTATTTATTTAAGTTCACAGACAGAATGCATTTATGTATAGCCGACCAGAAAAGTGCTTTATCAGTTTCGATAACAAATTCCATTCATTTCAAAATTCGCTAAGGCTTAGATTTAAAATAGGTATTGATTACTGATTGACATAATTGTCACTTTGAATTTTCAAAGGAAAACAGACCTTTATCATTCTACAACATACAAAGAATGTTCAATCTTAGGGTGATAAAGCACTTTTTTTGTCGAGTTTACATGAATAGTATAAAATACTTATATATGATAATTTACTAAATTATTACCATTTTATTAGCATTTATTTCGAATGCATTTTGTCCTTAGTTCTCCGAGCGCGTGGTGACCGTAGTCGGCAGATCAAAGCCTCTGTTTGGTGGACGGTCGCGCGAATGGACACAACATGATTACGATAACCGCCTGCTCCACGCACTCTTATTGCTTCGTGTCGAGTAAAGGCGTCATTTCATCCAAACGGAACTAAAGCTGCCCATTCAATACCAAATCAATAACCTTACAGCTCCTTTTAGGTTATATAAAATTAAAACTATTTTTTTTTTTAATTTTAACGCGAACAGACAGAGAGATAGACGCGGCGGATGTTTTATAATATGTAAGGATTACTTGTAGGTACTTGTATTATTTTTCGGAACTCTTTTATTGACATTTTTTTATTATAGATATGTTGACTTTGCATTTGGAGTAAGTAACCGTAAGACAACTATTTAAGTGGGTCAACCCACTTCTGATCGTATTACATCATTATTCTAAATTGTTGTGCACATATATATACTTACATTATTTTCAGAAATAAAACAGTGTCAATATATCACTTAATCAGAGTTTCATTAGGCTCATTGGGTTTCATTAGGTCATAATTATTAATTACTAGCTTGTGTCCGCGACTACGTCCGCGTTCTCTATAGCCTATAGCCTTCCTCGATAAATGGACTATCCAACACAAAAATATTTTTTTCAATTCGAACCAGTAGTTCCTGATTTTTCAACCAAACAACAAACAAACAGCTTTATATATTGGTATATATTAATTATAATTATTCAAACCAAAAACATAGATAGGCAGGTACCTATAAAGATTACATAACACTAAAATTTGTTCTGTCTAGAAATCTAGACTCTTATACGAATCTAAACTCGTATCTAACTAATACGAAAATATGTGATAATATTTTTATGATTGAATAGCGGTCTTTATGGCTCCGTGTCGGTTTTATAAAACTGTTCTTTATGCTTTTTATCGAGATTGAAATTAAGATGTTCTAATGTGTTATATTATACGCAGTGAATCGATCGCCCAGCGTCTCTCCTCATCCTATAGCGGTTGCGGCTGGACGGATTATCACCAAACTTGTTCCAACCGTAACGTAACCAAACCTCTACAATCTACATACATTGGACTCGCTCAGATTGTTTTATTGCCCTGGGGATCTTCTTTTACTTATTGCAATCTTTCGCACCTATTGGCGATCTAGCATCTATAGTAAGCTTTATAAAAAAATGTCAGTACTTCGCTATTAAATTTGCAAAACATAGTTTCTTGATCATCACCGTGATGGTTTTCTACCATCATTTCCTCTGAAGGCAGGCAGGCATATCTACATTTCTAGTCTCTTCTGATTCAAAACTATGTTTTGATTTCGGATTAATTAAAAGCAAGTAATAATGTAATCTAAGGGATAGAAAGATAAGAGATGTAGCGGACTAGAATTCAAACCTAATTCGTCTAAGTTTAGGCTATTTCGCAATCTAGCCTCTATGGTAACTTAAAAAAAAGTGTTAGTGTTTCATTAGTGCTTCGCTATTATTTGCAATAGAGCAATTTTGTATCAATTTCACTACTTGACAATACGTCATCACTCCTATGAATAAGGAGGATTGGAGTTTACTCTTTTAAGATTAACATTGACATATCTATTTCTTTTTCTGTTTTCGTAAAAGTCGACATTTAACATAATTATTATACAAAACGTATTAAACCTGTATTAAAGGTACAATTTAAAAATAAACAGATATGACATCTCATTAAAAATTCACATAAAACATAATAAAGTATGGAGATAATGCCCTCGACCCTTATCAAAGGCAACACGGAGATACGAAGAGTGCACTAAATAAGCATAATGAAGTTATCTCTCAACGCGCGGGCGCATCGAATTATACGAGCACAATCGCACCGCTAATGTGTGGGTAAAATTGTCCGCGCGGAAGTCAAAATCATTGTCACCCTACAGTTCAATACTTTCAAACTGATATACACTTTATCGCGACACGTTTAGAGTCCACATTGAAATGTAATGTCGAAAGAACTTTTCACAGGGGTGTACAATTTTTTGGAGTTTCAAATGTCGTAGCACTTTTGTTGTATGAAAGCGCGGGACCGTAAGAAATTAGTTCGCATTGATATCGTTCCATTGTCGTGTGACGGGTGTTTCGGACGTGTCAATGTGCCTATGTCGCCTATGTCGCACGGCACCGTCACAAATGTGTCACATGAATAGCTAATATTTAAATGCTCGCATCTATAAAAATATATTGTTGTTATAATATTTTGTGGTGTTATTGTCACATGTTTAACTGTTACGTTTTTAACATGCAAATATGTAGTTGAATATTACTCGTATTATTCTGTGAAGTTGTTTTTAAGTACGATGGTTATCAAGACGTAGTCGCTTTGTATAAAACGTCGTTAGTCTAGAGATATTTCCTTGCTGTGTTTAAATACGTGGTAGTATTGATTAGTCATAGTAGTATTTATATACTATAAAATATATACTTAAGTATGTAAAAATAACTGGTTATAGCTCATATTAAAATATTTCTAAATTACGTGGAAATGCGCATTTAGCTATAATGCCAATAAATAAATGGTATCATAGCTACGCTCTGATATTTATTTATTTAGTGAGCAAACATTTTTGTAAGTAAAGCTTGTAAGTAATTTTAAGTAACAGTTTAGAAGTTTTTCTGAGAAACGAAATATAGGTGTTATGATATTTTATTTAAAAAATTCAATTACTTAAACTTTAAATTAGCAAAAAAAAAAACAAGCTTTGATTTTAATTTATGGAACAAAAAAATGTTAAAAATGTTAAAACTTATCTAGAGGGATGAACGAAAAAATTACACTCAATGAATATCAATGGAAACATTGATTTCATTAACCAGAAATATACTTAATTAGACTATTTTTCATGAAATTGCTTCATTGCTTTTTCAATGTGCTAGGTAAGATAAAGTTTTTTTTTACAATACTTAATAGGTAAGTATTGGAATTCTTATTTGTGATCCTGTGAAAGTGATTGGTAAAAATAAAGCAGTAAAATTTTTCCTCTATTTTTTTTTTGTTTTTGTACACCCATAATCCCACTCGCTGTGAAAATTGTGAATGTTTCCCACTCTGTCGTTACTGGTGCTACATTATAATATAGTTTAACATGTGTGCAAACATAATTCGATCTACATTCAGCCGCGAACTGGCGCGCGTTATGTATAAATGTACCGCGAGTAGGGTGACAACACAATAGGGCTAATTGTTAGACCATAAATTGTAAGCGTTAGCGGATTTCACTAAAGCAGCTACATCTTTTAATGGCAAGAGATCAATCAGCCTGTCGACCCAATTGATCGTAAATGCCGATCGAAGACTATGGAAACATGACATACACGAGTCAGACGTGCCGATTAGTTTGTGACTGTAGAATGCAGTCAATTTATATATTACTAGCTGTTGCACGCGACTTCGTCCGCGTAACTTTATAAAATATAGCCTATGTTACTCGCTGATAATATAGTTTTCCAAAAGGGAAAGAATTTTTCAAATCGGTCCAGTAGTTTCGGAGCTTATTCAATTCAAGCAAACAAACTAACAAACAAATAAACAAATCTTTCCTCTTTATAATATTAGTATATAAAAATTTCAATCATTTATTTCTGGATTAATAAATTAAATCTAATTAAAAAACTTGAAATCCGCATACTCTACAAATCTGCATCCGCGTATATTGAAAATCCTGCATCTACAACAACGCTGCCTTTTACTACTAAAATATTCTTTGCATTAGCAGTTATTCAAATAACCTTAATATTAAAAAATGGGCGGTATACTTTTAAATTAAATTTAAAGTAGGTATACTTTTAAATTCCTGAAAAAAAAAACATTATAAAGTCAATACTTGAACAAAACAAATTTAAAAATTCATTGTGTCATGAAAGTTCATGTGTAAATCAGAAAACTTTGATTCGCTTTTCACTTGGAGCACACAGTGTCACAGCCGCATGCTCCCGCGCCGGTGAAATAAAACATTTATAAATATTTGCTGGCATTATTCTTCACAGAGGGGGAGCGAGGTGCGATAGGGGGGGCACTGGGACAGTAACATCTCCGTTAACACGCATTATACGGGGCTTGACATGCGTACGCGCACCGAAGGGGAGACGTTACCAAAATGGGCGCAATGGGAAAATTTACTGTATGCGTTTGTATCTGAGACATCTGAAAAATATTTCACAACTGTGTGGTTATCGCAAGGTGTGATACTCTTTATGTTAAGGAAAATAACTCGTAATTATAGGTATGATTCATAAAATCCCTTTTTTTTATTTTATCCAATTGTTTAAATATTTGTAAAGAAAAAGTGTTTATTTAATCTTGAATTTTACAGTTAAATAAAACAGATTGATTGTATTAAAAATAGTTTTTAAGAGAAGTAGGTAAAAAAATACAGTGAGGCTTTTAAAAAAAATTAATCACAACTGTTGTTAAAAATTTTATATAATTCTGTGAGCGCCTGTTTCACAAACGTCAAGTAGGCCAATCTGTCATTTAAAGTCACCGGTAATCGGGGATAATGGAGCTGATATACCTACCTTTGTTTGTACGGTAAATGTCCCAAACATTAAATAGAAAATAATAAAAAAAAACGGCTATCGAATGATGCAGTAAGCCGAATGCATAATTCAATATAACAGAAAATGATTTCTAAAAGTAACTAATCAACACTTTACATGTAGTTTGTGAAAGAGGCCCTAAGCCCTAATATTTGTTTACAAGTTCTATAAAAAATATTTTTGAATCATTGTTAATTTTAAGAATGTTCTAATTTATTAATCGAGATATAAAATTTCATACATTTTTTAACCCCGAAAAATATATTTAAAAAAAAAACCTAGTAAGGTTTAAACCTTTTACAATTCACAGAATTTTATATTGCAGTTAATTTAAAATGATGCAATTGACCATTATGAATAATTTTAATTTAGACATATTACAAGATGTCAAAACACATGCGCGTATCTAAACCGGCGATGTATACAATCGCGCATTGGACACGGTCGCCGAATTTTTTACAACAATTTAAAGCAAACGAAACCGCGTCTTGTTTTTATGGCATTTGTTACGCTCTTATTGTTAAAACATACGCACATGTAATAAAAAGTTACGCTTTCTATATGTGTGTGAATATGGAAAACTGTATTCAGCAAATTTACAAGCACAGCAACCTTAGCTTTAGCGATGCAAAAGCAGCTTTAAGACCGAGTAGTAAAATTGGATTTGGCATGCATCGATGTACGAACTGATGTCGAAATTAAGACCGCATAGAATAGTCGATTCGCTGCGCCTGAGCATAGGGGAACCTATAAAAATATGGCTGCCAACAAATCATATTTCAAAATGGGTGAAATCTATTGTTAATAATGAAATAAAAATAATTGAAAAGTATACAAGTTTAGTAGGGCGCAGCACCCTTTCAAACATATTTTATTGTGCAACCAGTAGCCATGTTGGGTTAACATTGCCTGCGTGTCTAACTGAACTTTTGTTACTTAGTAATACTCGCTTTTTTACTAATTGATTTAGATTTGTTGACAATATTTTTAAAAAAAGCAATAATTTTTAATAAAACCGTAATTTTAATAATATATTTCCTAATTATTAATAAGCATTCATTTATTAAAAAAAAGCACTGAGGAGAAACATCGACCGCAAAAAGTATAAACAAACGAAAATTTCATTGAAATCAATTATTCTTAAAATAATTAAAATCTTATATTATTAGTATGCATTTAGTCACACATTATATTCACATACACACACAATTAATGTACAATTTACTAAAAAACGATAAATATACCTACATATTTTATGGTTTGCGACTACCTTTAGAATATAGCTATGAAGGAATAAAATCTTCAGATAGAACTTAATCAACAAACATTTTATTTTTTGATTACCAACATTCTAAATAAATAAAAAAAACAATAATAATAATAATACGTAGAAAATTTTATTTGCATCTGGTGACTGTATTAGTTATTTTGAATGTGTCCGAAAATAGACTCGCTACAACAATGAACTATATTTTACAAATTCCTCTACAAAAGTATGTGTCGAGTTAATCCGTGCATTGTGTTTGCTTTTCTCGCTTCTTAAAACAATACCAACACAGAATCGGATAATGTAAATAAACTTTGGGCAGATCCGGAAACTAATTTATGTTAATCCAAAACAATTAACGACACTAAAAATAGAAAAGTTTATGTAATCTTACTTATGGAGAAAGACAAGACAATCTGCTGTGTCAATGTCTGGTTTCTACAGAACAAAAAAAAATTCACTTTCGAAAAAAATATTTTCTTTAAAAATTGGTTACGAAAAAATCAAATTTCAAATATTATATTTAACTTAAAAGTAATTATGTAATTTTAACTTAAGAATAGTGTAATTATGTTTTAACTAATCAGTTAAAACATAATTACAGTAGCTTATATTGTTCATAATAATGATTGTAATAAGCATACTTAGATTTAGTTTGAAAAATCCAACTAATTACCAAAATAAAATTATGTAAGGAATAAAAATAATTATTCTTCTTATAAAGATTTGACATTTTTCATCTATTAATTGTACTTTTTTACTGTTTCACAGATTGCGTTTCATGTCTATCTACGTGTAATATGTATCTATAGAAGTTAACAAATGATCTATGAATTTAATTTCCAATAATAGCTCTTATTCCTAAAGCAATAAATCCTATCAAAATGTGGCACTGTATAGAATAGAGTGCATGGCGAATGTGACATCTCAATTTGGTTGATATTGTCTGATACAACCCTGATACATATTAAATAAATTACCGTACATCCTTGTTCCTTAGTCCGCCCCTCGATATAGATTGTATTTTTATGCTTTCAGATTTATGTACCATATTGTGTATTGCATGGGATTTTAAGATAATAAATACCTACTAATAAAAAATAATAAAAAAATTAGAAAAATATATATTTTAAAAAGTTACATATAATATTGTTAGAATAATATAATATTGTGTATATTTGTTAGAAAATATCAAAATTATTTTGTAAAAAAAAAAACGCAAAAAAGGTTCAAAATAGGCAAAGTAATTTATAGAAATTTTTCTGTAATGGCAATTAGGTAAAGCATATAATAAGCTGCTCAATAATATTCATATTATTGGCATTGTAGGATCCTAGATTTTCAAGTATTGTGACAGAATAGTTATTAAACTTTAAAGAATTATAAAGTAAAAACACATTCATTTATTTATTTAGCACAGTAAAAGATTTATTTACAATAAACAATTAAATACAAAATATATTTGCTTTTTCTTGTCATGTAGAAAATACTTTGTAAGTAAGTAGAAAAACATCGATAATGTGTATTTAAAGATTAATGTTTGATTTATAAATTATAATTAGGTAGACACTTAGATATGCCTGAACTTAATACTGAGTGAAAAAAAAAAACTATTGCTTATCAACTAACTTTGTTTTTAAAAAAAAAATCTCTTTCATAGAAATGAAAAACTAATATAAAAGAATTCCAATTCGGTGTTCACCATTAGAATCACTGTTACAGATTTAAATTTTCAAGTTATTTTTATTGTTACTTTAATAAGCACTTAATGTAACATTCGGAGAGAAATATAGCGGTACTTATTTAATTGCTACCGTCGTTTGCTAGACCAGCACCGGGCCTCAATAACACACCGCTATCGGGAGAATACTTAAGAAGTGGAGTGGAGAAACATCACCTCTCCGTCGGCATCTTAATCGGCATAATTACAGATATGACGCCCGGATTCGTCCACGATCGGCTCGCTCTCATCTCGACGGCTTAAATTATAAGCGGAAAACTTTTTAACTGGATTAAGTTGGAACGGTGCGGCATTACTTGGGGAATAATTTAAATTTAATGTGGAAGTTAACTCTGTAACAACTCGGAAATTGAACTCGCCTCGATATTCGCACGATCCATCTTGTTTCGTCGAATGTTAGGCATGGCAATTCAATTGGCGGCTTACCATTCTCTTACAAATTAAATCTTAATATATAAAAGGGGATATGTGTGTGTGTATGTTCCTTATGGACTCCAAATCCGCAGAACAATTTGATGAAACTCTCAGACAATATTCAGATTAGTCCAGAGGGTAATCCTGTGAAGTTTGGTAGCGAACGAACCCGGGAGCGGGTCGCTAGTAACTAGGTAATATAACAGCAATTTTAGGTACTTGAGTATATTATCCTAATTTCCTCATAATATGTCCTTTATAATATGTATTTCCATTTACAAATTTCATCTTATTTATTACTAGCGACCCGCCTTCAGCTTCGCACGGACGTAATCTTCCAGGCAATTTTTCCAATATTTCTCTTCATGAGAACCTTCCTCGGACTTTAAACGAATTTTTGAAAATGTTTTAAAAGAAGCGTAGAAACAGACAGACGCGGAGAGCAGTTTTAATTTATAATAGTAGTTAGGTGTGTAGAGATGATGATTCCACTTAGTACTTGTATAATGTCCTTAACAACTATACCAGGGTAAAATACTCGTAAATGTAAATAAAAGTTCGCTAGCACTCTTCCCATGGGACATAAATTGGGTGTAGGTTGATGTTGGTTTCTATTTGGAAACAAACGCGTCCTGATTTGCATGAATCACATATTAACAGTTCATTAACAAAGTGTATCGTAAATATTTTGCCGTTGGCCAACCGCTGCCCAACAGTGGACACTTGTCCGATGCGCTTGTCCACTGCGCACGACATTTAAGAATCGATTTCATATATAAGCCCCAGTATGAAAATTTGTGGGAGTAAAATCAAATGTCACATGTCACACTTTACGCGTTACAGGCTACAATATGCTTCAATACATATTAATATATTATAATATATTTAATTTATAATATGTATCTATTAAATTAAGCTGACACACACACTTAAACATAGAATATATTTGTAAATTCTGTCTTTTTATCTGTAGCTCTATAATTATTTTTATCTATACCTATAATTCTAAAAAGTATATTTATTTTATCTTGTTTACAGAAAACAAGACATATCATCATCAGTTTCAATTATACTTCGAGGATTTCTGATAACAGACATTGATAAAATTGATAATTTTACTATCAACTTTTGTCGATTGTATTTTTGTTATCTATTTCAAAATGAAACACTCATGTTGAGTGTTATTTTATACAATGTTGTAAGTTACATTGTCTCCGGTAAACAGTTAAATCAAGCAGGGCAACAGTGGATAACGACTCTATTTGGAGTATCGTATCAAATACATATTAATTCGAATGTTGATCCGTGGATTTCAGTGGGAGCCGGCTGCGATCGGCTATTAGGGGTACTAGGTTCCACTACACCGATTTACATGAATTAATATGTCCGTCAAACGGTAAACATCAAAAATAATTTAAAAGATTTGACGGTTTTTACAGTTCTTTTGAAGTGAAAACTTCTTTAGGCGCATTGGGCATTTTTGAGATGGGAAAAAACCTTTGAACTCGGGACTCTGTTACCGTAACCGACACCTCTGTACATAAGTAGATATTTACTTTCCTGATGATTCAAAAAATACACACGTAATTGTTCAATTTTTCACTTCTGTCAGCACTGTTTTTTTATGTTAAGGTAATTAGACAGGCACAGTTCTCTGGCTATCATTGCCTATAACACAAGCAATGCTATAAACACCATAATGTGCTGCAAAAATACGCTGCCTATCATAGTAGGATCAAAAGAACTAAGTATTAAGAAGGAATAGAGAAATTGGCTTTGTGGTATATCTTACTCATTCACCGGAACAGAAAAGCACACATTTTCAAATGACTGAGAAACGCAGTGCCACTACTAAACTTCCTGTTTCCCTTTGAAATTACTAATTAGTATAAAGAAAAAATTTAGAAAACTGTAACAAAAAAATTTCGACAAGCAATGACAAGAAACTAGAGTAACACAAAACTAGAATGGGGTTACCAGTTAGAACAGGGTTGCTCAGACTTGAACTGATGACAAGCGATCAACTTGGTAGATGTTGCAAGTATATGTAATGTACATAGTACTTAAGTAGTGTAGGGTGTATCATGGTGTAGGTAGGTCATAGGTGTAGGTCAATGCTAGAAGTTTTAGACGAATCGACGGGTACCAAAGTCCCGAAGGGTACATACGCGGCTTTTCTTAGACAAATACCGCACGTTTCTTTGATAGAGCTGCCTTTCGCCGCAAACAGGGGGTTATTCCGATATAAAAAAGTAATGAGTTATTCTTAATTCAAAAATTATTATGAAAACAAAAATTATTGTGATTCGACCGACCGGCCAAATACGTTATAAAATAAAGTTTTGTTTCAAATTTTAGCTTATTAGTTTTGGCTGTTCGTTAATAGTTAGGACAAACGATTTTATAAGTATAAAGTAAAATAAAATAAACGTGCCGAGTGATGCAATGGACACTTCTTATCTCGACCAATAAAGTGCCACACAGAACAGGTAGCTAATGCGCCCAGACCTCTAGTCCGTCATTAATATTTTAATTCGGGCAACACTCAGCCGGAATCTTGTTTTGATAATATTCGTCTCATCAACTCAACGTGTTAATGCGCTCAACATATTTTTATTGCGAACAACAAACTTTAACCTATTAGATTACTTAAGTTACTAACATTAACATACACCTGTTTAGAACTCCTATTTAATGACTGGAATATACACTGGCGGACTCATAAACTGCATCAAAGTAATAGACGACTTTGAAATAAATATTTTAACCAAGTATGCAAACTTTCTATACAGATTTAAATTGAAACCTCTAGATTGGTTCGTGAACTTTAAAACAGCGCATCCTTAAGTTTAAGTTTGTGTACTGGAAAGGACCTTAAGACTTTTTTGAAGAAAAAACAGAAATTTAAGGAAAATTGGTTTTATAAAAAAATTGGTTTTAACAATAGACACAAACTTTATGCAAGGGTTTATTTATGTTTTAATAGGGTGTATTACCCCCACGTGCCCTTATTACGGATTCTAATCGGTTCCGCATAGATTTTATTAGGGTTATTAAAAGATCTTGCGGAATATTGTCCCATTCTTCTGAAAGTGCTGTTCTTAGTGCTGCCACTGTCGTGGGCACAGGATTTCTCGCATATACAGCTCTTTTTAAATTGTCCCAAACATGCTCAATGGGATTAAGATCCGGGCTGCGTGCTGGCCAATTCATTGTACGTATCCCAACCTCTTCGCAATATTGTCGAACTTGTGCAGCAGCGTGCGGCCGGGCATTATCCTGCATTAAAGTAAAATTTTCGCCTATGAATCCCATGTAAGGCACCACGTGATCTTCTAAGATCTCTGTTAAGTAGCGATGTGCAGTCAAACCCCCTCTATTACCGTTTTGACGGACCATGTCTATGAATACAAGTTCTGTTCGCCCGTTCATCGATATGCCACCCCAGACCATACACGAACCACCTCCAAAAGGAACACGCTCCTCAATGCAACTTTGAGCATATCGCTCCCCACGTCGACGATAGACTCTTCTGCGACCATCTGCACCATATAATCATATCCTACACTCGTCCGTGAACAATACGGAGGCCCATTGCTCTTCTGTCCAATTTAGGTGATCACGCGCAAATCTTAAGCGAGCTTGTCTGTGAGCTACAGACAAATTTGGACCATTTGCTGGTCTAAAAGGGATGTTATCCGCTTCCTTTAACCTTCTTCTTATTGTTCGTGCACTCACATTTACTCCACGCACTTCATTAAGCTCCTTTTTTGATGTTAATTGACGTGAGGAAACGATTTCGCAGGGAAGTTGTAACAATAAATCGGTCATCACGACCGGTGGTTGCTCGAGTCCTGCCTGTACCACGTCTCCTTCTGTAAGAACCTGTCTCCACAAACCTTCTGTATATTCTAGAAACCGTAGACTGGTTTAAATTTAAATTTCTACCAATCGTTCGTTGATCCAAGCCCTCCCGCACCAGTGCTACAATTTGAGCCGCTTGTTCGGACGAAGAATCCATATTATGGTTCAAAAACTCTCGATGAGTTAAAAAAACTAACCCTACAATTCTGCTGGTAACAATAATTCAATAAAAAATCAATGCGAATCAATTTAAAACTTTGCTTTAAATAACACGCAAATCTGATACTACGAGTAAATTTTCTTTTCCCGGCTATATTCATTTGTTTTACTGCAGTTCTATTTTTAAATTTTGCTTTTTTTTAAGATTAAGAGCCAGTCTCTCCATATTTATATAATTTAATCTAAAAAGTTTGCATACTTATTAAAAAAAATCATTTCAAAGTAATCCTGAACTTTGATGCAGTTTATGAGTCCGTCAGTTTATTAACAAGACAAAGCTTCCACGATAGCCCATTACCCTATCCCATCCTAATCCTTATCCTTACATATTATAAAACCAAATCCTCCGCCGCGTATGTCTGTTCGTTCGCCATAAACTCAAAAACTACTGCGCTGATTTTCATGCGGTTTTCACCAATGAATAGAGTGGTTCTCGAGGAAGGTTTTAGTATATAAGTTACAAAGTTACGCGGGCGAAATCGCGAGCAGCAGCTAGTTTTTTATAATTTATTTTGCATTTTGCAAAGTAATAATCGACAATAAACTGTGTAGCAAGGATGAGGCCTATATGTTGGAACGAGCTCACCCAGAAGATGTTTTTTTTTTTTTTTTTTTTATTAGAGATGGGTTTGCTCTTGGCCAACAACCAGCTGAGCAGCATGGATGAGGCCTAAGATGGAGCGAGCTCACCCAGAAGATGCCTATTCACTCGAACTTTGAATAGATTAGGGTTATATAAGCTCGGAAATACAGACGCCGGCAGGGAGTTCCAAACCTTGGCAGTGCGCATTATAAAGGATGTTTCAAATTCAAATTCGTTATTCACTCGAACTTTAAAAAGATGTGGGTTATATTATGAGCTCAGAAACTCAGAGAGGGAGTTCCAAACCTTGTCATAATACTAACATTGTATATCCAAACATATAAATAAAAAATAAAAAAAATTGCGTCCATGCCAATAAATGCCAATAAAAAATTGCGTCCAAATAAAAAAACATCCATGCGAATCCGTGGGTGGGTCGCTTGTAATTTATATCTACTGTTAATTCATTTCATATATGGAACGTATCTATACTAAAAAGTTTACTTACAAGATAGGTATAACCTTTCATCTTGAATGCCTACATATGAAACTTTGGAGTTATTGAGATGAAATTTCATAAACATTTAGTTGATACTCAACTAACTAATTTGAAGTTAATTTTGAAATTAAGTAGTTAATTTAATAAATACACAGTAATTGGATATTTAATTGTTAAGTTATTAGGGTTAAGACTGTCGGCGTTCAAACAAAGCCCGTCAAAGCGTCGTCGGCACCTGTTTTCTTTTGGTGTCGGTACCTTGGGGGCGTGTTAATAATCCACTAATAGCCGTGACTTGCCGACGCATTGTTGCTGCTGACCCTCCCTGTCATTTGCTACCGAAAGTGCCGACGGGCGTCACGCTTCTCAACACAACTGTGTGCTTAAACATCGTGCTGACTTAGATCAAGTTAGATTACTTGGAGTAGAATTTTCAAAAAACTCTACGAAGACGCGAACTTTTCACTTGATAGAACGAAGATACTCGTACTTTTTTCATCCGCATCTGACGCCACATACTGTCGTAATTACTTCGATTCGGGATTTCGAACGCAGTAATCCATACAAATCTATGGATCTACCATATACATACAGTAGTTTTCCGTTCGGATTTTATCCGGATCGATATTCCGAAACGGAATTACGACTGTATGTGGCGCCCCTTAGATGATACGATGTAATATATAAGTATATTACATCAATTATGCAAAAAAGGTTTACGATGGAAATGAGATAAATGGCAAAAGACAAGAAAAATATGGGTTAATACACGGGTTTTCTCATATAAACCTTGCACATACGGACTAAGTACCTAAGTAACTTATAATAAGTTTATATAAGTTATAATAAATTATAATAAGTTATAACACTGTGCCCTGCCACCACATGCCAATATATGTGCTGGTGAACGTATAATTTATACAACAATGAAGGCTTCATAAAACGGTCAGATGGATCGGTAGATGTTGTAATTAATTAACAAAGAGTGTAACGACACCTGTTATTATGTGAATGAGGTATTTTTGTACGGTTAGTCAGCACCGAAAACGGGCGGCAAACATCAAAGTCATCGTCGGACAGAACAAATATAATTAATATAATTGTAGTGGTGAATATACAATAGAATTGATCAAAGAAAGGTGTGGGATATAGTGTTGTACCTTTTATGTCTGATATGTATTGTAATTTTTTTTATACTTAGGTATTATTTATTTAGTTTTTTAATGAAAGTAAGTCCAAATATTTACTTTTTATAGAATTTTTAATTGTCATATTATATGCATTGGGAATGCAGTTTTCTTGGAACCACTGGTCTCATCATAATGATTTAATTAACCAATTAGAGCAAGCTGTCAACTCTATGTAATGTGCAACAGACCAACATGCTATTTTAATAAACATATATTTGCAAATGAATTAAAACTTCTAACCCCTTTTTTCAATCGTGCTATGGTCGGCAACGCATTTGCAGCACCAGTTGAGTTGCTTGGCGACGGTAGCTATATAATTTACCATCAAGTGGAACGACAGCCTGTCTGTCGAATTTAACATAAAATAAACTAATTTTACATTATATTATGAATTAACAGATAAAATTTATTTTATTCATATATAAGACTAAATTTCGTCCTAAATATCAGCCTTCGTAGGTACCTAAATCCTTACGCCGATTGCGCATAAAACGTGTCTCCATAAGATAAAAGTAATTCTTTTATCGACCAATAAAATCCTTTTATCGATTTGATAACAAACTTCCGGCATATAAAATACCTATGAAAATTTTTTTAAACTGTTATCAATACTAGTCTGTTTAAAAGTTTATCAAGAATCAAGAAATTACTGTTTCACTAATTACGTCTTTGAATATGTACTTTACATATTTTTCTTATGAAAAGAAAAAAGTAGCCTATCCTGTGTCCTGTACGTTTAAATGTGTATATACCAAGTTACATGAAAAATCAGTTAATTCGCTTAAGAGTTATTGAGGAACATACATATGTACATACAATAAATAAATACACTTACAGATTTATTATTAGTATATTATATTGATCATAAAAAAAATATCATTAGTAATTTACATCATTTGTCTAGTTCGATGTTTCACAACACTACCCGACTTACGGTAGCAACAAAAAATATGATTAGAAGCTCATACATACATATTTTTTGAGGTGTCTGTTATTTGCATATACACAAAGAAATATTTTGTGGCAGTCACGCCGCTGCCGCTGTATTTGTAATCAGCTAAATTGCATTACAACGGCTAGGTTACACTCCTTACCTATATGAATACTATACTATTGCACTTAAACAATCCATTTGTATAATTGTCGTGGATCTAGGTGGTTCTATTTACCGAAAAAAATCAATCAAATATCTAGTCGTAATACATATTGCGAAGAAGAACAAAAATGATCTTAATATTTTTTTTATAAAATTTAGAAGAAAATTCTTTGTCGATTAAATTTTTTTTTGTAAGCGTAATTTCACTTAATATAATGGTCCATTTATAAACAATACTTAAGGCTAAACAAAATTTATATTACACTAACTGCTGCCCGCGACTGTAAATATAGTAACTTAATATCTCTGAAAACAAAGTAACTTACTCCATGACCGACCCTTACAGATTTATTATTAGTACTGATGTAATAATAAAATTTCATCTTGAAAATAAAACTGAAAACAACTGTACATTATTACAATACAATCATTATACAATATGTAATTATTATGACACGTATTAGGTATACACAAATATTTCTTATCACCGTCTGTTGACGCAAACATTATCACTTAATGCGTTTGTTTGGATTGTATAATAGTTATAATCCTGTCGTAAAATTAAAAAGAAAATACGTACAATAAAATGAATGTGCGGGTTTTTCTGTGAAAATTCTTTGAGATTGGTTTTCCTAATTACAACACGACATGACCTACAAAAATTATTTTGAACTAACATAACAGCCTCTTTTATTTCCAGGAGTAATCTATATTGCACTAGCAAAAAAAAAAAAAAACTATGTAAGTATAACTCAATGTCAACAAACTAAATATACTTATATAATTTATTTGTATAAAATATAAATATATTTTTTAATTATGTTAAATAGAAAATGGAGTGCATACGTTGCAATATCACATAATATAATGTAACAAGAAAAATTCTGTTCCTTTTGAGATTTTTTATACTTATTTATTACAGTTTTTTAATAATTTGTATTACTCCTGTATCACCATAAGTTTTTAAAATTACTGATAATGTTCATACACCATAGGTTTCTTGTTATGATTTTAAAGCAAATGGTTATTATTTATAAGCGAAAACTTGCATCTATCGTGTAGCAAGGGAATATAGGTACTCAAAAGATTTCTGTTGAAAATTGATATAAATATATTCAGTACAAAAGTATGGAAAACAAACCACCTTGTTTGTCGGGTGAAACAAAATACCTTGTAGTTGGTGTACAAAGAAGAACTCTTATCAGACCTCATCTACTGTTTGCGACAACAAAAGCCGAAACTCGAAAACTAGCAAATATCGTTATAATAAACCTATCATGTTTCTCGCTGCGAATAGAGATACCATCTATGTAGGGTGACCAAATAATAGCTAATCCTGTATAAATCAGTTGAAATAACAATAACAACCGCTATACTCAAAATTCATGGCTACTTCCTGGCCGTGTCCGGTTCGAGGCGTATTTTGTGGCAACTTTTTTGAATAAAGTGTCGATTTTCGCGGCATTTAGCGCCGGATTATGAAGATTTCAACTAATTCTACCGTTTTAGCTTTTATTGTGTCCGCAAAAAAAAAATAATGGTGCTACAATACCTCAAACAAAATTCCCATACAAATTTTTTTTTAAAGAACATTCTTTCAAATACACAACAATTTAGTTATTCTTCATTATTAATTATTATATTTATAGTAAAATAGAGCAATTCATATATTCAATAAAAAAAACTACAGTATAACGATGTGTGGCTATTGAGGAACGCTTAACAGTTATGGACAAACTACTTATTAGAAGTCTTATAATAAGTAAATAACTCAATATTTCGACAGTGGTATGAAAATAACTATAAAATTATTTTGTATTTGTATGATAACCTTAGAGCTGGGAGAAGTCGCGAGCTTAAACTGCTACATATTGTTTATGGACAGGCAATCAATTTTGCTTAGATTGAGGTGTTATCGTTTAAGAGAAATCTAGAACCAAATCAGCACTTTAACTGGCCTTTTTTATGCTAAATGGTGTACAAAGAAACATTGAATCAGAAGCAATCTCACGGCAATAACTTACGCAAAATACTCTGATACGGATCGCATTGTGACTACATAAAGGGACAATGTTTAGTTGAGTGAAAAATAATATGTTTTTTAGATTATTATCTGTTTGTTTGTCGCTAGTGCTACCGTATGTGAAAAGTGTCATATTACTAAAAATTTAGATCGTATGATCGAAGAGATTTCGACAATAAAAGAACGGTTGCTATACAAAGAAGAATAATAGGTTTAAATAGAGAAATGATTCATTTGGAATTAGATTATTGACAATATATACTTTGAGTATCTATCTAACTTATCAGTAAAACTACCTAAACTCTAACATATAAAATGGATCAGTAGTAATAATGGTTTCCGTTATCTATGAGTATATGAACGAGTATTTATTAATCGAGATTTTTTTTTATGTATGCTGCTGAATTTCAGTGCAGGTATTATACAATTATATGTGACTATATGTTGCACGCGTCTTCTTCCGCTAGTAACTTTATAAAATAAATAGCCTATGTTACTCGCTAATATTAATAATATAGCTTCCCAAGAGTGAAAGATTTTTTCAAATCAGTCCAGTAGTTTCCGAGCCTATTCAATTCAAACAAACATACAAACAAACAAATATTTTCTCTTTTATAATATTATTAAGACTGATACTGAAACTATTAAATTATTATCAAAATATTGGATCGTGTAAAAGTTGATGCATAGATAAATAGTATATTCTGAATAGTATATTATATTCTGGATTTAAAAATTGTAATGGTTTTATCCCCAGAAATCGTTCTTAGGGGATAATAATTAAATTTAATGTTAATATAAAAAAAAATTAAATTAATTACGGTCGAATTTCGACCACTGGACAACTATTAGTATTTGAAACTGATGTGTTTTTTTCTTTTTTTATTATTAACTGGCTGGTGCCCGCGACTTCGTCCGCGTTAGAAAAGAAAAAAGTAGTCTATCCTATGTCCTGTACGTCTACATGTTTATCTACCAAGTTTCATGAAATTCAGTTAATTCGTTTAAGAGTTATGGAGGAATATACATACATACATACAGAAAAAAATTCTAAAAATATTAAATTTAGTTTCAGTATCATGTATAGAGCCTATAAACACGATATCTCCGAAAACAAAGTAACTTACTCCATGATCAACCCTTACAGATTTATTATTAGTATTGATATGATTGATTGATAATAGGTTTGCTCTTGGCCAGCATCTAAGCGTGCAGGAAATATGAGAAACTGTCAATAGATTTAGGTTACTTATATGAGCTCGGAAACATAGACAGAAAAAGTTTTTAAAACGTTTGGTCCGAAAAAAAAAAGGAAATTGGACAAAATGAGGATCGCAACCTGCCGTAAGTACCTACTGCTTTACATGTGACCCCGCTCGCCCACTTTAAGTCTCATTTTTAGGTGATAGACTTCAATATAGTATGTACCTGTACACGTACAATCTATTTGATTACATTTTGTTTGTTATAAAGATTTGATGTGAAATGCACGCAGTGATCCGTGAGTCGCATAAGATTCGTGTGGGTCGTATTCATGACGTGTGGCGTGATATCTTTATTAACGCGTCAAACATCTTGTACGTTTTGACATTTGACCTAAGGTGACCATACATTTTGTCATTTTGTGAACTGTCAAATATGTATTTAAGCAAAACCTGGAGAGCACTAAATTGTATCTGTGACAATTCTAACTACGACTAAATAGAAGTTAATAAATATTATTATTTTTTACTAGCGGCCCGCTCCCGACTTCGCTTGGGGTGCATTTTTTTACGTAAAAACCTTCCCTGATTATCCCTCTATCTATGAGTGAAGACAGAATTAAAATCGGTTCAGCCTTTCTCGAGTTTTGCGCTTAGCAACACGTTTAGGGATTCATTTTTATTTATAAAGAAGATAATAACAAATACAATTATGTGCATTTTTACTTTATTTGATAGCAATAGGTAGTACTACACTCTAGTTCAATTACTTATACGTAGGCCTATTGACACTTTTTAAATTATTACTATAGTAATATTTTATTTTGATGGAAACTGTAGGGAAAAAATTAAACTGTAACGAAACTAGGAAAAGTAAACATATTTAATTTTTCGAATTAATAGTCAAATATTTTCTACGCTCATTAAACGCATACTAGTCACACGCATAATAGTAAATAAATAATAGTAAAGAAAAACTGCCTAGTGATACCAATAATAGTCGATTCTGCAATAATCTCTTTCACTATTTGTATAAACAAATATGTTACAGGAATAAATTGGTATCTTGATTTTTCGAATTATACAATGCCTTTTACAACGGACATTAACACAGATTTTACAGTATAACGTCACGACTGCGGCATTGATAGAAAACAAGATAGGCAAATCGCTCCCAAAAAACTGTGGTGACCCTACGCTGACCTCCTACTCCTACCGCAGACGCGTAGCGGACTCCACTCTTAAAAATAAACAAATCCAATCTACTAGTACGTTTAATTACAACACAAAAATATTCATAGAAACCTGTCTATTAAGAAGCATTTTCGTTTGAACATAACTTTACCACAGTAATGGGAAACCGCAGTGATGACGATGCAAAAGATTAATGTTTCAACTAAACGTGAACATGTGTAAGACCTCGACTTTTTTTAAATCCAGCAAGTGTCTTCACATTCTAGAAACATTTAATTCACAATTATAATAGGACACTTACCCGCTGAATTCACTTTCAGACAAACTTAAAAAAAAAAACGCACAAACAAAGCAAATATAACTAAGCAATGAATGCCACAGTACACATAACTTTAATTTTAATTTTACCATTTGCATAAACACTTTAAGTAGTCTCGATTATAAAAAGTTTGATGTACTAAAATCGATTAAGTATTTCTCTGGAGTTAATTTCTTATAAAATGGCAACACTGTCACGTTATGACAATGAACTCCTTGTGAGTTCATAGTGTTCTGTGACAATAACATATAATATTATAATAGGAAGTCGTTCTGCCATTATAGGCTTAATCATGTATGGCTGGCATTACAGTATACTTATTAATTGTGATAAACTAACTAAGAACTTTTGGATTAAACCGCCTCTTGTATGTGAGTATTGTCATTTCAATAATTTGTGTGGACTTAGATGTATTTTTTGTTATCTCTTTGTATAGGTATTAGGTGTCATGTTCGTGTAAATGAATATTTCTTCTCCTTCTTTCAAATGCTAAACGACTAGTGAAATTGCGAACACAGCTAATTTTAAAAATAAGCGCTATTAATCCACTAGCTATAGTGAGCCATCCTTTGTCTTGTGTGAACACTGCACGTGCCTTTTCGGTAAGAGGCGGACGTAGTTTGCAGACTGTCGTGTTAGGTTGTGCTGTGTGCGATGGCGGTGGTTGTCCGTCAAATATGATCATTTTGACAGTTCACGCGCGCATGCGCTACTGATCCGGCCGCAAGAGGTGTTGCGCCCGCGGCCCGCGCCTGCCTGCCAATCACACTTTGTTTTGGTATGTGTTTTGTCGGTTCCTAGAAAGAAAATACAAGCTAGGCCAACATTTTTTTACACGTGGTCAAGTCACGACTCGAACTCTGTGATAATAAAGCTTGATAAGACTCTCATATACGACATAAGGAATCATATTATGATATCAATCTGGCTTATTTACAAATTATATCCAGATTGGGTCCCTTAGAGTTCCAAGCTTTCAAACCATATCGGACATGACATCCCATCGGAATCTCGCCAAAATCACATGACGTTTGGTCTCCATGTAAAACATAAATTCTACCTACTTCATACTTATATTTTATATAGTTTTAGCTACAAATATGATATTTATGATGTTAAAAATGTTTAAAATATTTGCAAATATTCTTATAAACTTATAAGTAAGTACCTATAAGTAAAATTAAATTATCAGTCTATGGGCCTCTTTCACGAACTAAAAGTAAAGTGTTGATTAGTTACTTTTAGAAATCATTTTCTGTTTCATTGAATTATGCACTTGGTTTACTGCATCATTCGATAGCCGATTTTTTATTATTATTTTCAATTTAATGTTTGGGACGTTTACCGTGCAAATAAAGGTAATATCAGCTAAATTATTACCGGTGACAGATGACTTTAAGTGATGGTTTAGCCTAATTGACGTTCGTGAAATAGGCGCTATATTTAATTATGTTTTAAATATTAAACCTTATGCTAAATGTAGAAAAACTTAATTTATTGTGCCCAAAAATATTTTTCCAATGAAAATCTCAAAGGACTGACAATAACACGCCATCTCCATCATACCCCCTAACTAAAGTAAACCTTTCAACTCTCTAATATTATAATATCTATATTTATTTATATATAATAGATTTATTAATCATTATCACTAATTTTAGCACAAATTGTTGTATTAAACATTTCCTAATACTACTTTTTGAATACAAATTTAAAAAAAAATTAAGTCCCGAGTATAATTGCGTTGAATTAAAAGTGGTCGGTACAAGGCATACATAACTGATGAGGGTAATGAAGTAAACTATGACCACAACATTAAAACAGTTTTTTCCAGAACGAGCGGCGACCGTCAGCTGCTCATCTTCTCAGGGCCGCGAGCGACCGCTACTTTGTTGTAGCAATTGTTCTACTGTGTTCGGTGTACATCGGTCACTGTTTTACTTATTTTACTCGTAAATCCAAAAAGTTTTTAGAATACTGGTAAATCTATGTACGTACATTTCATTATATATCAATCAATACTAATAATAAATCTGTAAGGGTTGGTCATGGGGTAAATTACTTTGTTTTCAGAGATATCGTGTTTATAGGCTCCATAAATGAACTAAATTGACGATTTTTAGAATTTTTTTCTGTATGTATGTATGTGTGTATGTATGTTGCTCCATAACTCTTAAACGAATTAACTGATTCTCATAAAACTTCGTAGATAAACATTTAGACGTACCAACAGGACACAGGATAGGCTATTTCTTCTATTTCAACGCGGACGAGCTAGTTGGCGATAAAACTTTTAAATTTAACACAATTTTATTCTCTTATACATATTTAAATCATTCTTTTAATTATGATCCTAATGGGTTGAAGGATTGGACACTAAATAGTTTGAGGAATAATGAGTAAAGGCCAAGCATTTTTTATTACCCTAGTATTCGGAGACCCGTAACTGCCACTAGGCGAGCTGCCAGTTCATGACATCCGACTGCTGGAATCAGGCCTCTTCTCGCTGTAAAATTAGCCATTGATGATCATCAAAATCTTCATATATCTTTGAAGATTGCATAGTATCTAACTTAGAACGAGTGATCTTAAATTATTATATATTTTGTGCAGCATATGGAAAAGACTATATCTTCCTTAAGATTCTCTCGATTTATTAAGTTTAGTCAAGAGTTATTCAAGAGTTGTATTCAAGAGTTATTCAAGAGTCAAGAGTTGTAGATAAACCGCAATGTATTTAGTGCTAGTTGGAAGAGTCGAAGTAGGAATGTTGAATACAAAACAAGTTGTTTCCACAATAATATAATCCACTCAAATATGCAAGCGATTAAACGTCGAAACAACCGTTCATTACCGTCCGCAGTCGGGAAATGGTTCCGTAATTTAGCGGGAACCAACAAAACTGTTATTTAGACTTGTTGGGGACACCGCGATCATGAATTCTTTAGTACAAAGTGTATGCGCCCTGATCGCTGTCTTCTTTTACAAATTGTTTCATTTAATGTATGTCTTTCTTTGTCTTTTTTAATGCCAAAGGCTGAGGCTTTCTCTCAAAGCCTCTTCAGATATGAAGAAGACGTATAACATACTTAACAGATATGAAGACGTTAACTTCAATAGTCAATGTCTTCGTACTTAGCCAGACAGGGTCTTCATACTAATGTTTCTTTGTGTTTGTGTTTATATTTATGTGTAATTTGTTGTTTATCTTTTTGTTTGTATGTTTATGTTGTGTTGATGCAAGGAATCAATGTTTCTTTTCTTGCTTTTTATTTAATTAAACCCTTTTCATATATTATCTACGGTAGGTACATTGCAATATAACAAACTCATAATTTGCCATTGAAATGGGCTTAATTGCCTAAATAACTATTTGAAAAAGAATATCATTACACTAAGTGGTAGCTAATAATTGTGTTATATTTTTCCAGTTAATTGGTGGGGATGACAATGACGACATGTGGTCTTGGCCATCAAGGCACAAAACCCTCACTGGGATGATTGTTTCATGTTGTTGTCATGTGTGTTTATTCCCATTTTAAGACCTTATACCCAAGGTTAAACTCAAAATTTTTATCATTATCGAGCTCAAAAAATGTTTACAACCTAAGGAAGCTAAAAAATACCTCAAACAACAACATGTATCGTAATTCAAACGACATTATAAATGCCTTCTGTTTTACTAATAGAAATAATAACATATTGCTTGTAAATTGAAAACTTAGTTTCCACACAAAAACAAAGAATCGATGAAAACAATCGATCGACTGATTACTATATAGAGAAGGCGACAGTCAAATTTTCCCACGAACTTTGGTCTTCTACGAGGCACAAGAAATAGTGATTCTTGTGAACCACTTGTTTATCCATCCACACGTGATCAAGTCCGCAGACTCCAGGGTGGCACTTACCCTCTTATTATTTCTCACTCTATTGAGTACCTAATATTAAAGATTTAACTGTAATACAAAAACTTGTGCAATTGTTGCTAAAATCTTGAATTCATTCGCTACATTCCACGCTATTTTCGCTTGTGAGCATAATATTATATTCGCAAATTATTATATTCTCAAAATATTATATTCGCAATACATTACATTCGCAAAATAATATAAGTGCAATTTTGTTAGAGCAGCTAATCTTGTGATTATTTTTGTTTTATTTAATAGCACCACGTTCACAGTGATTTTTCAGTTTAGTAGTCATTTCGCACGATTTTATTTAGTACCAAATGTGCGAAATAAATGTGTTTTTAGTAGTCATCTCGCACAAGTATTATCTTATGAGTGCGAAACGACACCTCCCGAAAATCATAGTAGGCGATTGGCACACATTCGGGATTTTTTTTTTCAATTTTCTCTTCATAAAAACCTTCCTTGGATTTCAACGAATATTTAAAAAAAATAGCCGAATTGTTCAAGCGGTTTTCGATTTTTGGTTTAAACAAAGCGTTTTCAATTATATTAATATTTTGTTTTTTATTTTATTTTGTGTCTTAAATTAACCTCCTAAATAATAATTAAGTGCTTAAATTCTAAACACCATTTACAAATATAAGTATAGAAATAACACTATAAAAAAAACCAGCTATAAGTAGAAGAAAAATGCATAAAAATAAGTTAAAAACGTTAAAAAAAAAACAATCCCAATACTTTTATTTTTCAATTAAAATAGTCTTCAGTGTTTGAATTAAATATATATGGTGGTTCAATATTTTATTCAGTATACAAACTTGCATTTCTAAATGCACATTATAATTATATCGTATGTACCTACACATGGGGAAGTTAACAAAGAATAAGTGTTTTGTTGGGAAAGAGAAATAAACGTTTTATGTCTCATGGCATTAACCATAATGATAGGCGTGTTATTAATTCAAAGTATTATCGAATATTACCGTGGTTGTCGCATGTCCCCGACAATATTGTCTCCAGATGTCTCGAGTCGCACGGCCGCGACCACTGGCTCGCTCCAATACTCGACTAGGACCACAGCGTTGCTACATTATTCACAAGTGTGCAATTACCAACGTTTTAGGTGGAACTCGATGGAAAAATATACCTAATAACAAGTTTATGTCGATAATTTTCCGCCCTTCACAGTGCTACGGTCGTATAGCACATGTATACGTACGTATGGAATGATCACAAACCCGTTTTAATGAAGCCAATCAATATTTTTGGGATAATTGACAGTTTACTTTGTTGACCAGGTGTTAAAATGGTACGAGGCATGGGTTCCTTCAAGTGAAAGTAAATTTAACTAACTTACCGTCAAGAAGATTATTATACTCGTAGTGTATACTAATATTAAAAAAAAAAGATTTCTTAAATTTTTTATAACTTATGGATAAACTCATTACAATAATTTAAGCCAAGGTATAAAAAAATTGCTTCTTATAAATTTTTATTTAAGATGCGCTGCTAAAAGTACATCAATCACATACTGATAGGTACAGAAAATAAAATAGAAATCGTCACAAGGGGTAACCAAACACAGAATTTTTAGGACGTTTTGTTCATAATATGGTGTTTTATTTAATGTCCTTGCGATACGAAGGCGTATTCGCAATAACTAACTATTACATATTTTAATAATAAAATATAGTTAGTTATAATAATATATCATTTAAAAAGATCCTTAGTTTTTACTTGTGTTTCTAGGCGACTTCAGCCACATACCGTCAAGTGAACCGAATAAACCACTCAAAGAGTTAATTATGACTCAAATATCATATAAAATAATAATATAATCGTGTTAGGATCAAAATTAATTTTGTGAGATAATCCAATCAATGTACCACAACGGTTATACTCGTAGTAGACTTCCTGATGCAAAACGTTAAACGAGTAAAATAGGGTTAGCCTTGACGATAAACCGTACATACCTATACTTATCATTTTTATCAATATTATCTTACATAAATAAATAACAAATTTCACAACATTGCACAACATATATTTTATTATTGTGTAATAATATATGTAATAGCATTACAACAAATTATGTATTCTTTTGGTGTTTTTGCCTGAATAAACCTCTTAAAATTAACCAGAAAAGTTTTTATTCTGACACTGAGTCTACTTATAAATTTAGGTAACATTCAAGAGCCTACTTTTTACACAGGAGAAGCCGCCAATAAAAGCTAGTACTCAATAAGACATTTATCTTTCGTGCCGGTTGTATCAGAATTTCCTTTTCAATATTGGTCATTGTCGATATTATATATCTATAATCTAAATACACTGGACCGCAAAGAAAAAGGGTCGGTTAGAAAATCTTCAATATCTTCAAAAGTACCTGACCTAGCTTTATGAAATAAAGACTAAATTAAAGAATATTTTAATGTGCTTAAATAAAAATAAAATTTATTTAGTTTAGCTTTAATTTAGTCTTTATTTCATAAAGCTAGGTCAGGTACTTTTGAAGATATTGAATATTTTCTAAGAGACCCTTTTTCTTTGCGGTCCAGTGTATAATATCTTACCTTACTCACCTGATATCTCTAAATTGACCGTTTGCCCAACTTACCTTATCTGACCTTACCTATTGAACTTACTTTACCTTACCTACCAAAGTACCTACTTAGGAACACTACGTAGATTCTCCACATTTTATCCTTTAGAAAATATGTTATGTCTGGTATGCCAGTACTATTCAGACTAATACCCCGTGATAATTACATGAAATGTTCAAACTATAAATGTATTTGTATTTATTTAGGTAATTTTAAACTGTAACTGCAAATGCATTTTTTATTTACTTACTAACAAGTAAATAATATTGATACAAACAATGACAACATTATCTTCTGTGATAAGTCTTGTTAGGACGTCAATTTTTGTGATACTCGTAATACTAAAACGCAATATTCATAGTAAATAGAGGCCAAACTTTCAAGTGTGCCGGATTTGTCAAAAGACGATTTATTTGACATCGTCAGTGACAGAGCCTTACAAAAGGACTTGAATATTGGCACGGTAAAGCAGGAGGTTGCAGCTTTTAGCAGAAAATATCAACAAAGATTTATCTAGACATTCTGGCAAAAAGCCTGTGGAGTACCGGGGCAGTGCAACACACCAGACTAAGATTCGACATTTGCCAATAGAAGATGATAGCCGACGATAGCCAATTCGACATCAGCCAAAGAAAATAGCTAAAAGAGAAAAAGAAAGTGTGTGTCAGCTCCGACACAAGACTGGAGTTTACTCCGAATGATTATAAAATTTAAATTTTCACAATTCGATCAAGCCGAAAGAACAACATTGTTCTTTTTTTAAAATAATATTTATTTATTTTAGATGTTGTTTTGTATTAGATATTGTTTAGATTTTAGATTTTAGATATTGTTTAGATGACCCAATATCTCTGAAACTTTAGACATTCTAAATCTAAAATATTAAAAAAAAATCGATTCTTAAGGAGTAACCAAAAGACCCATTGTCAGGTGTATGTACTCGTAGGTACGAGACAGTCTTATATGTGATCTTCACATATTTATCAGTAAATAAGAAGAGGATGTTTTGTTCATGACTCGAGAAATAGCGTTCAAATTAGATCGTATTGTATCAACATATAAATTTATTTATCGATTCAGTCTTACACATATGTCAAAAGATAGTCTCAATTCAAGTGGGGATCCAAATAAACATGTGAAATATATTGAGTCAGGTTAACTCATACTCTCATGATGATGATAATGACGAGGCAAAAGTAAAATAAAGTTTGCAATAAATGTTTATTTTTTATATTATGACATTCGAGTACAGTAAATGTTAAAATTTATCTTATTAGACGGTTATATAAATATATTTAAATACATTAATATACAAGACATAGTCATTGGGGTCGATAGGTTTTAAAAACCACAAATAGAGAATAGGGTAACAGGACTGGAATCTCGAATCCTTAAGACACTTACGGAAGTGTTGGAATCCTGATACAAAGTGAATGTACAGCATTGATATTAATCTTCCTAATTTGAACTTCCACCGAGTGAATGAGCAAGTGAGGAAATGAATAATGTCTATACATCTTACTTGTTCTGTGTACAGAGACGGTCGCTTTATTTATGAAACAATGATCTAATTACTTCAACAAGCGAAGTGTCACTACGACAACTCGTTTAGTAGGTATCTGTTCCTGTTCCTGCTCTAACATCTGTTCCTCAACACTTTTTCTATGGTTTTTTTAGTTTCTACCCAGCCCTAAGAATAGCTGTTCCAATACTCATCCTCTAAAGTAGATTTGTAAATGTACGAGTATATTAGAATTCAGTCCACTGTAACGAGTATGAATCGAAAAGAGGAATTGCTTATAAAAATATTGTTTTAAAACAATTAAAAATCATATTAAATTTGTGTCCTAGAATAATAGCCCTTAGTTAAATATAAGAAAAGAAGTAGCCTACGAGTTGTACTTTGCTGCGCCTCCTATATTGCGCCACTATCCTACCCTACTAATATTAGTGGATGGATGTTTGTTACTCTTTCATACAAAAACGGCTGAACGCATTTAGATGAAATGTGGCACAGATATAGTTTATCACCGTGACTAAGATATAGTATACTTTTTATCTTGGAAAAATGTTAGGTTCCTGAGGGTTCGTCTAAAAATTTAAAAAATCGGGCGCGACTGTGGCCGTGGTGGAGACCGTAGTAACGCACTATGCATGCTATAGTATCATGCAACACAATGTGTAATAATATGAGAGCGACATCGGACATCGCCCACGCGCGACCCGACTCCTAATTCAATTTCATACACATTTCATACTTGACTCTCTGGACGAATAGTGTTGTGCCGCACAAGACTGATGTTATCGATACAATAAATACCGAACTCCATTTTGAGAGTAATTGTATAAAGTGGGGATTGAAATTCATCTTTGTTTATGAAAAGAACGAACTTGCGACAAACGGAACGCTACGCTCTTTAATTTTTTTAAAACTTTTACTTTTAAAACTGATAAAAAATTATAAAAAAAACCTTGATTAAGGTAGCAAAACAATCAGTGTTTAAAATTACCTTGATTGACTTATATAGGGCGGCTTATATAAGAGCCTTAGGTGCTGTAATATTGTAAGGATGAATTATCTCCGTATTCTTGGGATAAGACTTTTTTGAAGAACCCTAATTGATAATTAAATATTTTGATTTTCCATTAGAGAAACTGAGCATATTCTGTTATTTCACAGTTAGCCTTCTGAGGAGACAGCCTAGGATAACGGAGAAACAATTTTAGACAGAGTTAATTGTCTAGAACCTTGTCTAGAATTGTTTCTCAGTTATCATAGTAACCAAAATCTGTTTTAACTGTCATGTAAACGTTTCTCATAGGGCTTATCTAAAGACATAGGCGCGTGATATATTTATCGCTAGTCATGATAGACATAGGTTAGATAACACAATTTATAGCAGACATCATGATTTGCAAGTGAGGAATGCCGGCTCTTCCGATATAGCTAAATCATTGCTGTATTGTAACCTTTTTTATGTGCACATGATAATGACATTTTTGACATTTATTTATTTATCTTTATAAATGATTGTACCAAGACAAATAATAAATTAATATATATCACCTTCATTGGTTCGGAAAACTATTTCTACGTGGAAGAAACATTCATAGTTAGTTGCTCTATTGAAATATTGTATCTTCAATTAACAAAAAAATATTAAATAATACCTATACATTCAACGTGAAGAAAAATTAATTTCTAACTATTTTTTGATAGCAAAATAGTACGCTAACTCTATGCTATATTACAGCTCAGCATTTATAAATAATTTAAATTTAGCAATAGGAGAAGAAGAAGAAAAAAGAAGAATACTGTGCAGTAGAACTAGTTGAACTAGTAGTTCTATCGTAGAACAAATAGTAGAACAGTTTGGAACAACCCGAAACCCCTAAATTCGAGAGTTTATCTTCATATATTAAATTTATGGAAGTCACTACTTTTCTGTTTGTCAATGTTCATGTGAGCAATTATTCAAATTTTTGTGAACTACTCGTATATACTCCGGAACCATTTTATAGATAGAATGAGCCGCTTGCTTCTAGAACACAAATGTTAAATTTGTCAGTTGGATATAATACTCAGCCCATTGTGGAAACGTATGTAGCACTTCACCTGGCTTCGAAGATCATTGATTTCTTTGTATAGGACCAAGAATTTCTTTATTCTAGTCTGAGTCTAAGCCAATGGCTTTCACTGGTATTATAAAAGCGATATTATCGATAATGTAAGCAGGCATCCCTATAAGTAGGGCACCAGTCAGCATCAATTATTTAACCTTACTTAAGGTGCGGGTCACAAACATTACGCCGAGACAATTGAAGGTGGGGCAGCAACAAGCCATGCTTCTGGAACTCGACCGATTCTTTGACTCACCGACTAAGCGTTTATGATTCATTACGCTTTTGAATATCTATTTCTTTCAGATATTAATTTTATTGAAATTTTATTTTCTATTTTAGAACCAGTGTTTACCTATTATAATAGTAGCAGCCCTATTATAACTAGTTGTAGCACGCGAATTCGTCCGCGTAAATAAAATATAACCTATGTCACTCCCTGATAACGTAGCTTTCTATAGGTGAAAGAATTTTTCAAATCGGTCCAGTAGTTTCGAGCCTATTCAATTCAAACAAACAAACATACAAATCTTTCCTTTTTATAATATTATCATAGAGAAATATTTTTCCACTACTCAGAACTGTTGTATGTGATTGCTATTAAGCAGGTACCAATTAAACCTGCCAATAAGCAATTTGCGTCATCGCACGACCGTTTATTAATTAGTGCGTCAAAAACGACTAATTAGTCCGTTTTGATGTTTCCAAATAGATTATCTACAATATTTATAATAATAAATAATAATCGCATTTTTGTTATGAAACTTCATTAGGAAAATCGGCAGCTATCTATAATGTATGTATAAACAGATATCGAGATAACACCGGTTTTACTTATCAATTAAGTATCGTAATTATGGCATTTTATCATTATGGGTCTAGACATTATCTCTTTAGCCTATGTAATTCGAAAAGTATAACAAAAATTGAGGTATTCTTTAAGAAAAAATTATGATAGGTATGGATGTCAAAATTCATGAAAAAATTCATACTGGGAACATTGTCAAAATTCATGAGGTATGAAGATTTTACAATAATTTTGAATAACAATGAAGTGACGTCACATTACACAATACGTTACAATAAAAATAATTGTTTTAAGCCGCAATCGCTAAAACCTGTCCGTTTACTCAGGTGCTAACAGACAAAAAAAAATTGAAAAGGAAATTTCCAACAAAATTCAGACTAACTCGTATAGGAAGGCATTTGTTTTCCAAAAAAATGTCTACAGTTTCATATGTGATGATACTACTAACAGAAACTTTTATATCTTTATTTCCTAGCTAGTATAACTGAGACAGTCTTTGTTCTAAGTAAATTGCTTTGTTAAAAAATTTTCGTTACTATATTTTTAAGGTTTTTTTGTTAAGATTTTAATTAGAGTAGAACATCTTAATGAAAACATTTTTTTTAAATTATATTTAAATTGTAATATTATAATTAAGATTATATTATATAAATTTATAGCTTGAGACATGAATAGGTAATAGGTCTTACATTATACCTAATTCTAGATTACACGCAACAGCGTACCTAAGTAAGTATGTTTGCACAGGTGAAGACATATTATTTAATACTTCTCTGCGTGTATTATTTTGGTTCTATACATTATTTATTTATTCCAATGTAATAACGCAAACATTTCGCCTCAAATTTCGACACTTGAATCAACATTTGTCTTTGCTTATATCTATTTACGTTCAATAAAGGTCACAGAGCAGTTTAAAATTATATAAGTGGGTGTAAATATTAAAGTATAAGTAATATTTATTTATTTATTAATAAATTAGGTACCTGATTTGGTGTGGTTAAAATAGATGACGTCATCAGTAATAAAATGATTCGTGGTCTCTTGATATTAGCGACTACTCTTAATTTTACCGAAATGACCGCAACCTAGTGTCTTATGAATTAAGGTGCAATATTGCACAACAAAATTTTTGTAGCTCTTCGGAGATAACAGAACAGATTTACCTAAAATTTGAAGGTTTTTCTTAAATATTGTGTAAAATATATGAAAAAAGAAATAAAAGTAGCCGATTCAAACGATACATTTTTATTACTGTGATCAGTAAGTTTTTTTAGCAGTATTTTACTAATTTTTTTTACTAAATATTTAGGTTTCCTAACACTTAAAAATAAGCTAAATATTAACCAATTCCTACAAGAAAGAAAGGTAATTAGTATGTAAATAATATGAGTAACCTTTATGAAAAAAAAAAAAAATACTATCTAATAAAATGGGTCCTAAAAATGACTAGTGCATTAAAAAATACCTATATTCGTCTATTAATGCGTCAATCATTTCAGAATCGTGAACAAACACATTCCAATAGGGCAAGTAAGCCACAAACATTATCGAAACGGGATAACAGTCGTCACACGACCAATCTGTTCATCAGATAACACGGACAGACGGACCAACTAGCATATTAGTGAATAATAGCGGCATGTATCACAAAACGAGATCGAAAAAAAATTTTTTAAAGATCGAATATTATTCTTACGTCCTGATGCGTAACGTCCAAAATGGAATGACAAATTAATTGTATAAGATAGTATCGAGCGGGATGACATAAATCTTCCACTATACTTACGGCTATTCTAATGCCAGATTGAAAAGTAACTTTGTACTTTACAGGGGTGTCAAGGGGTTGAAATAATATTCCCTTTCGTTCTCCATACTTTATCTTCTGATAAGTACCTCTTCCGATTAGTAATGAGTTTACTTTGCAATTCATATTACCTTAGGTATTAAGATTTACCTACTTAGATTTATTATTTAAAAAAAATTATAATCAATTCAAGAATCACTTAATTCAAATTAGGTATGAAAAGAGTCAAAAACTACCTAGATTTTAGGACATAGGTCTCTTTTAAAAATGTCACCCCAGCTAGGTAATCAATAATTGACTGCGATATTAGACTCAGCTAGTGTTTATTCGTTTCATACGTTATTCATATCAAAAAGCGTAAAAAATAAAAATTGTCCAGTATTATATGATAGGCAATAATTAACACTACACAATGTTTGAATAAAAGATAAAAAGACAAAAATATAGAGGTTAAAAAAAACAGCTAATACCTACATAGTTGTGTTATGAGAATTAGAGTAGGTAAAGCTTAAAAACAAATACAATAAAAATATTAAAGATACACTCAAAGTAGTAAAGAAATAAAAACATAATTACCGTTTTATATTTTATTACAATAGAGATTTTCTTGAGGTGACCTGTACTCTACACCTAGTTTGTATTTTAAAATAAAAAAAGTTGTTTAAAAAAATATCCTCTATAAATGCGTTGAAGCGAAAAAGAAGCACAAAAGCAGGCAATATTTCTGAATACTAAAATGGAATAAAAAATATATTAAGTAGGTAAGAAAGTTGGCTACGCCACTAAACACTAAATCAAAAATCAGTTGTTGCTAGAAGAATGTCCACAAAAGAAAATCTTATTAAAAAATAACTTTCAAGGAACGATTTCATTTACTAACAAACATACAGAAAAATACTTATGGAGCAGTACTTATGGAAAATAAAACACCGAATACATTGAGTCAATTTTGTATAAATTTTAAAAATGTTCTTTGTAAAGAAACATTAAATAATATTGAAGTGAAAGATTTAATAACAAGTCTGTACGTTTTAAACGGCTTTATAATGTCATTAATCACATTACGAGCCACAATCGCTTTATAATTGTGTCTATAGATACATCTACTAAAGAAAGGCGACATAAATAAAGTAAACTGTTGATACTGCGGAGGCGAGCAGTGAGACGCAACGAAATGCAAAGCTTCAGCAAAGCTCGGAAGGGGACACGGTGTGCAAAGCCCGAAGCTTGCGGTACGTGGGGCGTGTCTATATACAAAAGCTCCGGTCGCTATTGGACATCGATCGGCTGCAAAGCTGCAAGGGGCGGATACGTGACCGCGACATATAAAAGCGTCCGACCGCCTCCGCGCCCGTCAGTCCGTTCGCCGCTCGCAGTGTCAGCGCATGTGCGCAACGTTCTTATACAACACAAGTGTATCTGGCAAGTCAGTGATATAAACATGGTGAAGTTTGAAGGAGATTTCAGTATCAACGCGATACTAATGAATCATGCGGATAATAAAGGTCCGCCGTCACCGGCCGCTTCGTCGATCGGCGCTACGCCCTCCGAGACAGATCTGAGCGACTCCGAGTTAGATGTGACCGGCACCGAACCGGTAGACTGCTCGAAACCGAAAGAAGATGACGAGAAAAAGGATAAGAAACATGAAAAGCCAGCTTACAGTTACAACGCTCTCATAATGATGGCCATTCGCAACAGTCCGGAGAAACGGCTCACTTTGAACGGCATCTACGAATACATCATGACGAACTTCCCCTACTACAGAGACAACAGACAGGGCTGGCAGAATTCCATCCGTCACAATTTGAGCCTGAACAAGTGCTTCGTGAAAGTGCCGCGACACTACGACGACCCTGGGAAAGGGAACTACTGGATGTTGGACGCGTCGGCGGAAGACGTCTTCATCGGAGGAACGACGGGCAAACTCCGCCGTCGGTCGGCGCTCAATGGCCGTTCTCGTCTTGCGTGTTTCAAACGGCCTCTGTTTCCTGGAGGTCCTCTGGCTGGCTCGTATCCTCCGGCGACTTACTCCCAACTCGTCGGCTTGTACTCCCAGCTGCTCTACCAGAGGTACGCACCCATGCAAATGAAACCATCTCCGGTCGCGCCGAACGCAGTTCATCCAGCGTTCAGAGAGTCGATTGGATACGGAACGCTGCCTTATTCTCCGGCTTTATACTCCTCCGAAAGACTACCGGCTCCATTTTTGGGGCAAACTCAATTAATACAGAGCTCTCTAAGCCAGTCTGCTCTACTAGCTCAAACGTCACCTCTGATGCCCTCATCGCCGCCTCTCATGTCCCACTCACCACCGACTTCGGGAGCGTCCAGTCCAGAACTGCCCTCGCCATCGCATCATCCGCTCACACCTCACATTTACAAACCTATCACAGTTCTCACGAGGCAGTGAAACGTTTGAAGAAATCTCATCGAGGCTGACAATGGGCCTGAAATCTGCAAACTGCGGGTGACTCAGTTTAACTCAGTTCAAGTTTCGCTTGTTGGCAGAGAAGGACCCAATTAATTTTCAAATCTGTGATTTAATTTTAGTTAAATTAGTAGCTAGCAGAGTTCTATCGACTGTACGGATACTGTTAATAAAAGTGTATGCAATATTGTTCGAGGCATTTCTTCAAGTGTACCTTTATGATGCTGAGTGTTAAAAAAATGTATAAATGTAAAAATATTGTAGTAGATGTCTAATGTGTAATATTTATTGTGTTTTACGTTTAAGTTAGGTAAAGTTATATTATGATGAATTAAAAAGAATATTGTTTCAACTTATACCATGTTTTATTGTTTTTCACTTTATCAATAAACGACAAATTAAACCGATTCGTTAAAATGAATGGACGACATACATAATGACATTATTATGTGCGTAATACCTACTCTTGCGGTCTACAATAATAATTTTCAACTTATTTTTATTAGTTAAGTGGATTTCAATAATATCAATACTAATAATAAATCTGTAAGTGTATGTATGTTCCTCCATACCTCTTAAACGAATTAATTGATTTTCATGAAACTTGGTACATAAACATTTAGACGTACGGGACACAGGATAGGCCACTTTTTTCTTTTTCAACGCGGACGAAGTCGCGGGCGCCAGCTAGTTATTAAATAAAACACAAAGTTGTTAATATTCCATGAATAGTTTAAAAGTTAATTGGAGTTTGAGTTAAAGAAATACTATTCCCTGATTTTTAAGAAAACGTGAGGTGTTTTGTAATTTTCTTTCTTTCACATCCATTTCATATCATATTAACGATTTTTCTTTATTTAATAAAAGCAATTAAAGGACTAAAATGAATTTGATAAACGCCTACAATTAAACTTTTTTTTATTCGTTAGCCTATTATTTATTAAATGAAATAATACATCGTTTATTAATTTTACGGATATGTATATAATATACTCTTCGGAAGAATCTGTATAGGTGTTTATACCATTGACCACTATATTCTTGGAGAAATTAAAAAGATAAATTAAAGGATAATTCTACTCAAATTGGTACTCAAATACTCAGTATTTCAGTAAATGGAATAATCTATTTATTGAACAGTTGTGTCAATCTGTGGCGTTGTCCTGAACTGAGTAGGTATACGGTGACTCAGTGCCTGAACGCAATGTTGTAACAACAAAAGATAACTTTTATCTAGTCACCGTGTTTGGAAATTATATCTACACATGCTTAATATGATAAGACGTAGCTAATAAACATAGATTGCTATATTATATATGCTACATTGAGTAAGATTATGACAGTAATCGGACTTTCCTACATCTTTGAGTTTGACACTATCCCAAGGAGCCTAATGGCCCGTTCCCGACGGATATGTGCCGAAGCCTTAAACACATATCAAATAGATCATATTATTTTGTCTTTGTCAAACAAATCATGTCATATCAATATTTATGATGTTTTAATTACAAGTAATGTGCAAGAATCGCAAGAAAGAAGCACGTAAGAGATAATAATTGTGTTATCAAAGATAGCGAGCATGCATCAGAGCGTATATTATAGTATTACGTTTTTTAATGCACTATACATCGAAATACTACAATGGAATTTGCGTCACAAATGCCAAAGCGGCACATGACAGAATCATGGCGGACTCTTGCCTTCACGCGTCAATGGTAAAAGGTAGTAACAATCAACTTCTACTGTTTCATTTTAAACTCTAATGGGTTGACGTAAAGTCACATTTTCTTTAAATTACGTACTTATTATTATGTTTGTTTTGTTTTAAATGACAGTTCATGCTCTACGCATATGTCACTTTTAAATGTTCCATAAAATTCGTAGTGTTTTGTATGGCATGCGGGTTCCATGTTGTAGTAATTTGATGGCACTATATTTAAAAACTATATTATCCAGTTTGAACTAGTTATTGTTAAATCTTTAGATTTGACTTACGAAGGCCTGCCAAGCAAAAATGGAAACTGTTGGACTGCCTTCTCTGCTATATGTAGCAGATACACGACAATGAATTAGAACCATATTACCTATGTCTTGTGTTGCTCCGACATGTGAAAATATCCAGGCACTTGCGAAGAAGTAAGTACATCAGGTACATTTTGAAGTATGTATAAGTAAGTTACCTATTTCTTTCAGATGTCTATTTAATAAGATCTCGCTTTCTGGTCTGTTCTGTATTGTAAGGCTATGAAAGTTACATACATACCTATCCTATTTATGATATCAATATAAGTACCTAGGTATATTTTAAATAGATCTTCTTTTCAATACTAATAATAAATCTGTAGAGGGTTGGTCATGGAGTAAGTTACTTTGTTTTCAGAGATATCGTATTTATAGGCTCTATACATGATACTGAAACTAAATTGACCATTTTTAGAATTTTTTTCTGTATGTATGTATGTTCCTTCATAACTCTTAAACGATTTAACTAATTTTCATGAAACTTGGTACATAAACATTTAGACGTACGGGACACAAGATAGGCTACTTTTTCTTTTTCAACGCGGACGAAGTCGCGGGCGCCAGCTAGTTTATAAATAAAAATGAATACCTAAATGTGTGCTAAGCGCAAAACTCGAGAACGGCTGGACCGATTTTAATTCTGTCTTCACTCATGGATAGAGGGATAATCAGGGGAGGTTTTTACCTAAAAAAAATTCACCCCGGGCGAAGCCGGGAGCGGGTCGCTAGTTTGTAATATTATTACTTATACATGTATAAAGTTACATACTTGGTGTAAGGTATATACATATATCTACCTACTTCTCTATCAAATGACATTCAAAATATATCTTAGCTAATATGATTATTATAATCCTTATTTACTCATCAATCTTCATTAGAAGTGATTATTGCAAATGTCTAATTATTTACATTTTTGTTTATACATTGTAAATATATTAATTACGATTAAAAGTAGTCACATTTATTTAAAAACAACCGATAATTTTAGAAATATTGCCGCGCCTCGTAGTACATAAATTCCCTTATCAAAATGATAAAAATCAAATAACTTTACACGTTTGAAAATTGAAGCAGTCATGTGACTTTAATTATATTATTCGTCATATTTATTTCAAGATATCAAATTTTAATTTTTTTTTTAAAGCTGAAATCACTATCAATAAGGTAGATTAACGTTTTTAGTAAAAAAAATCATAGGTATAAGGACTTCAAATAATTTTATAAATATAATTAAAACATATTAATATAATATATTTATATGTATTATAATATATCATATATATAAAAGTACTTAAAACATTTAATGCTAATTAAAAATACGCTTCTAACGATGTATAATATGCATATATTTGATATATATCTAATAAGAAAAAAATAGACAAAAAAATAATTCAATTTTTTTTCGATTAGCTCTCCTTTAAAAAGTATAATTTTGATTTGTGCCACTTTTGATTTTAAGCAGCGATATATGAAAATCTATTCTTAAGGAGTAAACTTCAAAATTGATTTTATAAAATAAAATGATCAGATTACTTTATGAACAAAGTAACTTAATACCTGCAAAAGAATATTCACTTATATATATATATTACTTAGTAGATATAATAAAATATATGTAGTTACTACGACGGATTTTACATTTCGGCTGTAACATGTATGTCATTCTCACAAAAGAGTTGATTAAACTCGACATTCTATTAAAAATATTGATAGTCAAAATAATTTGTTTTTGATTTATTGCTTATTTCATAAGAAAGGAATTTGATTTGATAGATAAACATTCTTTTAGAATCTCAAATAAGAGAGATTTTTGTTTAAAATAGAAAATTCAAAACTAAAACGCGATAAATATTATTGGAAAATATTTTTTGAGTTTTGAGTTTGTTTTTGTTTTTGATTTATTGCTTATTTCATAAGAAAGGAATTGATTTGATAGATAAACAACATTCTTTTAGAATCTCAAATAAGAGACATTTTTGTTTAAAATAGTAAATTCAAAGCTAAAACGCGATAAATATTATTGGAAAATATTTTTTGAGTTTTGAGTTTGTTTTTGTTTTTGATTTATTGCTTATTTCATAAGAAAGGAATTGATTTGATAGATAAACAACATTCTTTTAGAATCTCAAATAAGATACATTTTCGTATAAAATAGAAAATTCAAAACTAAAACGCGATAAATATTATTGGAAAATATTTTTTGAGTTTGTTTAATAAAATTGAGAATTTTAGTTTAATTAACAGCGTTCTTTATAAAAGATAAGTTATATATTTCACCCAAGTCAAATTCACACCAATGTAAGCATGTAGGCAAATAGATACGAAAGAAAAGCAATTGAAATAAAGTAAAAGTTGTAAAATAAAACCTAATAATAAAGTTATTGTAAGTACAAATAAATGTAAGCGAGAGAAGGCGTCCCGCTACTTTAGAGCAACAATTGAAATTTGCAACGTGTTAAAATTCATCCCGGGGCCATCTATCACCCGACTACTCACTGGGTTTGGTTCAAGTCAAAAGATAAAGTCACATATTTTGTCGAAAATTTTACCCATTAAAATTTGGCTATTCGAAAAAATTTCAAATGTATTTCTACTATACTCACTCACTACTAGTTGGAAACATAATTATTATTTTTTTTTTTTTTAA
Organism: Synanthedon formicaeformis; assembly: GCA_945859745.1. Lineage (NCBI taxonomy): Eukaryota > Metazoa > Arthropoda > Insecta > Lepidoptera > Sesiidae > Synanthedon > Synanthedon formicaeformis. The sequence goes on along the minus strand of OX243960.1, from coordinate 375,459 downwards.
ATGAGCCAGCCTGTTGCATGGCTATTGTCTTAAAAATAAATGAACAAAAAAATTCTATGCAAATGCATTGTTGTGTTTTTTATTTATTATTTTATTGAAATATTAACTTATTTTAATATTATGATACTAAAAAACAATGATATTTAAGATATTTTCGATAATTTAAATATACATAACTAGCTGCTGCTCGCGACTTCGGCCACGTAACTTTGTAAATTATATACTAAATTCTTCTTCGAGAACCACTCTATCCATTTGTAAAAACAGCATGAAAATCGGTGTAGTACTTTTTGAGTTTATCGCGTACAGACACGCGGCGGAGGACTTTGTTTTATAATATTTAAGGATTTATTACATGAATAATTGAATTTTGTTTGTGTTCATAGCTATTCTTAACATAAAAAAGAAGTCAGTTATTGGCATTAAGATTTAAAGCATACTTATGAAACAAGTGCTCTGTATGACTTGGTTTTAATAAATAAAAAATAACACTACTAGTCGATCGTCCGGTGGTCCCTCAGATAAATCGCTCTTCGCTTGTAAATTGTGGCTCTCACCTGCGAAACTGAATACAGACAAACAAACTAAGAGAGAATCTGACACGGCTGTCAGTAGAGCACCATCGTTAATCATCCATCAACATGATTGAGAGCATATTTTTGTGATTGAGCTCTCGCGGACAATGATATCCCATTTTCTATCTAAAGTCGAGTTCGGAGAAATTTGTCGCAATATATCGAATTTTACATTCGGTTTATGTGGTTTAAAATTACCATTCCTGGCTTGCAGGGATGACTTTTTTATATACAAAAAAAAACCTTCCTTGCTTTTCCATTTGTGAAAACACTATCAAAATCCATTATTTAGAGAAGAAGTAAGCGGAAAAACAAAAGGGCAGACAGCGACAGCGATTGTATTTTATAATATCCATGTATAGACACAAAATAAATACGAATTACGCTGTAGGTTCGACCGTAGAAAACGCAACAATATATTATTTCGATGAGCAAACGTCTATTGATCACTATAATAAGCCATAAATCCCAAAATATCAATCAAGATACCATTAATCATAGGACTTCTTGAAATTTTGGACGATCGTAACCAATTTGATTGTTCGCTTTCCTTAGTTTAGAACTCACGGGTGGGACTACGTGGGAAGGAAGGTATCGCAATTCGCGCCAGGAATTATGGAGTGCTCCCGAGGGAAACGTCTGTTCATGACTGAATTTGTTGTCCCTTTATCTGTTTACAGATTTTATTCATAGGTGGTCAATATATTTATGCGTTTTTTTATGTTTACATAAATTATTTTATACTATCCTCTCCCTAAAATGACATTTGTACTCTATAGATTATTGCTAATCTAACAAATCTTATTGACTTGTTGACGAGAAATATTTTGAGGAATCCCAGATATCGGAAGATTGTAAACTCCTAATGATCCGCAGTGGGCTAGCTACAGGGGGGTGCCTGTTCCTAACAGTAATATGTTGTCAAATAATTATTGCGCTAACAGTTGATTTTTCTTTGGTATCAGAATTGTAGCTTCCTCGATTTAAATACTTCAAATAATTGTATGACGGATAAGCACATGGCATGTTGGATGTGATGAGATGTCGTCATGTAACACCGTGTGATACATAGAACGCAGTGCCACCGTCTATCCTTCTCCTTTAGTGATATAACATGAAAGAGAGAGTAGTTGCTCCTATAAAATAATACATAGTCTCATCATCCAGGTAAATTATTAAAGACATTTGTTGAATCTACAAATTTATCTACAAGGAAAATACAGTAAGTATATCGAATCCCTCACCGCAGCGCGTCTACGTGACGGAATTCGTTTTAACGATCATAATTAATTTGCAATCAGAAATTTTGTAAACACCACAGCCTCAATATTATGTTATTAGATATTAATATTATACTGGATTTGTCAAATACTTGGTCGAGCGAGTGTAGGCTTATTACGCATATTCAAACCATGGTGGGCAATATGTAGTGGGCATATTAGAAGGAGGCCATGAAACAATAACAGAAAATTGTATATATTGAAAATTGTATGGATAATGGACAATGGACACAGAATTTGTCAAAATTGTTCGCAGTGTAACAAAAAATAATTTTCATCGCCAAAAACCCGTTGAGTAAGTATAAATAACATGGACAAGTGCATTAATTTACTATTTCAAATTTCGACTATAAGCACATTAAAAAAAACCCGTTAGGTATAATGTATTGGGTCAAATCGGCCCCAAATGATCTTAGCTAGCTCCGATTTCAGTTTTCCCAGACAACTTGTATATGTATATACTTAGATATATATTTTTTCTTATTAATACTAGATACTTTCAGCATTCCACGTTTTGTATCGAGATTATTGAAAACCCATCGCACTGAATATAAGCTTTTCCGTCAGATAGGTATGTACCTACTATTGTAAAATTTTTGGGAAGTGCAGAAGCAGTGGTCGTCTTTCGTTTACGATTTCACCATACTTATGTACAAATAAGTGACATTCAAATCGGAGAGGTGCGGATCTAATCAGTTACTAATAATAAATCTGTAGGGGTCGGTCATGGAGTAATTTACTTTGTTTTCAGAAATATCGTGTATATAGGCTCTATACATGACACTGAAACTAAATTGACGATTTTTAGAATTTTTTTCTGTATGTATGTATGTATGTATGTATGTATGTATGTATGTATGTATGTATGTATGTAAATATGTATGTTCCTCTATAACTCTTAAACGAATCAACTGATTTTCATGAAACTTGGTAGATAAAGATTTAGACGTACGGGACACAGGGTAGGCTACTTTTTTTTTTCAACGCGGACGAAGTCGCGGGCGCCAACTAGTTGTAAATAAAATCGCGGTATGAAGAGAGTGTTGACAACGCGTGCGACCAACGCCAAATGACCATCAAATGAATTGCAATCAATATGCAATTAGGGAAACAAGCTGTTCTAATGTTGCGTACGTGACTCCCGACAGGCCATAACGCACTCTTAACATACTAATCAAAACAAACGATTTGGTTAAACGGCTTGCCCATTAATCGCCCATTAATGACAGTGTTCATTCTAGTTCTACTCTCGGTTTTAGGACGACATTATTATACGTTTTTTTAACACTAGTTTTGGGCCTTAACAGTATCCTCGTGTACAATTTTCAAAGACCTTCATGTGCGCCATATACTGCTAACTTCCAAGAATACAGCATTTGTTTGTATAGTTATAATAGGGACTGTATCCCTATTATTAATTTTACTGGACACTTTTCCAAAGATTTTCTCTTCATAAGAACCTTTGTCGGACTCCAAAGATAATTTGAAAGAAAAATAGCCAAATCGGTCCAGCCATTTTAGAGTTTTGCGCTTAGCAACACGTTTTTGTTTGTGACTAGCTGACCCGATAGTCGATTAATTTCATATGAAAATACCATCCCAATTTCTTTTTCAAAAAAAAATTCATAGACACTTATGTTTTTTTTTTTATTTTTTTTTATTAGAGATGGGTTTGCTCTTGGCCAACAACCAGCTGAGCAGCATGGATGAGGCCTAAGATGGAGCGAGCTCACCCAGAAGATGCCTATTCACTCGAACTTTGAATAGATTAGGGTTATATAGGCTCGGAAATACAGACGCCGGCAGGGAGTTCCAAACCTTGGCAGTGCGCATTATAAAGGATGTTTCAAAGCGTTTGGTCCGAAAAGGAGGGATTTCGACAAGATGAGGATGGTAATCAGCCGTACGTCTGTGTGTCCGATGGAATAAGGGGAAGGCGGTATGAGCTCATGTAACTCCTGAGCACACTCTCCGAAGTACATCTTATAAAAAACACATAAACTGGCAATTTTGCTTCTATGTGCCAGGCTGTGCATCTTAGATTTTAAATTATATTTTAAATGTATATTATGTCTTGCCAATTATGATTACAACAACAAAAAAATTAACAAGATTCGGTCGTGCCTTTCTCAAGTGATGCTCCGTCATACATGTGACAGTTGATTTTTATATTCTCAGACCTACCAAGTGTACTATCGCGGTCAAGGGAGCAGTCCCACCGTAAGGAACAATTTCTTGTGCACATTTTGTATTTATCTTTGTTCCTACTTCAAATACCTACTCGTATTTCGTATTATAACATTTACGTTACTATGACACGTTAGACAAATTTGTATGAAAAGTGGGTCTGCTCCATTAACCGCGATAGTACATATAAAATTTCATCAAAATTTCGCCGTTTCGGAGGAGTATGGCAACTAACACCAACACGAGAATTTTATATATTAAAAGATACAATTATGTAAAATTGTTAAATTTTTACAAGTAATCATCAGTTTATAAAACAAGCTATAAGTATATAAATATACCTACATAATGTAGGTATAATAATTAAATAAATGAATAATAAGGCAATTTTTCCGATGGAAATAACCACGTCAGCCTTGAGAAATTACATTGCGCCTATATAATATACGACAAGAATAACTTTAGACATGTGCAATTTTATTTTAAATAAAGTATTAATAGAATTATTACAAAAATACAAAAGTGCGAGACTTGAAACATCTGTTCAAATAAACATAATTCTATATTGACACAAACAACTATTATTCCACATAATTTGAATTGATAATATTCGCAATGAGCGAAGTCATTGTGTTGAACATGTTTTATGTTGTGTATACAACACATAGCGTAGCTTTATCTTATAAAGTAGGTATGTTTGTATACTGTACGCACAATGATCAAATAGGTACCTATTATGGGCAAACGTTGATGAATATTTTAAAATACATAGATACTCGTATTATGAAACTAAGTTACAACAATAAATTGTAGCGACAGAATATAAGCAAATTTGTAGATATACATTTGTGTAGTCTGAATAATATTTAGATTTCTGTTTTTGAAGACATATTTTACAAGTTTTTACGCATATTTTACGCGTGCATTACATAACCTAAAATATACCTAGGTATTGTAAGATTTATTCACAAATTTGGCCATTGCTGATTTAGCCCATATGTTTTTCAATGTTCTAATTTGATGGGCTATTTCCAAATCCAGACGAGAGCCGACTATGAAAAATTAATTTCCATGCCGGGAATCGAACCCTGGACACCTGAGACGGATCACCATGATCACTCATAGAAGGTGCCTCGTTAAAATTATAAAATATGAATATGAAACTAGAATGAAAATTAACTTGATAATTTTAATCAATTCTAGAGATTATCTGCTTGTAAGTGGTCATAGACAAAGTGGGTGTTAGTGCGTCGAGTAGAGGAAGGCGAATTGTTTATAATAAAATGATGGTTGTGTGAGGAGTAAATACAAAGTGGCTCAACATGTTTACACAATCAGTTGATAATGGAGGAAGTGGTCCGGTGAGGCTGTGTGCTTGTGCTCCGTCTCAAGCAAACTATTATGTGTTATAAGGATGTGTTCACTTGAGCGACAATTGTTGGCTGGCACTCCACTCCTCTATCGCATCCTCACAACTACTCTTCACCAGCGCTTCTCAAACCGCCTAGCTCTATCGTCTATGCTAATATTATAAACAGAGAAGATTTTTGTATGTTTGTATTGAATAAACTCACAAAACTACTGGACCGATTTTGAAATGTCTTTCATCTATAGAAAGGCTACATTATCAACGAGTAACATAGACTATATAAAGTTACGAGGACGAACTAATAAAAAATCTTATATGTGGTTCCTCTTTTTAGATCAATTCGCGGTACAAGTATTCAAAAAACATGTAAAATACATACTTTATAAAATGAATGTGTATGTATAATATACAATACAAGATCCAATAGCCATTTTAATTAATATTTATTTTATTTTCATTTCAAAAAATTGCAGTTTTTTCTTTCCACTTTCCAAATGATTATAGTTTGACGACACGTTTGGTCTAGTGGCTAGTAACTCTAGCTGTTAACCATACAGTCGCGGGTTTGAATCCCACTAGGGGCAAAAAATGTTTACCTATGTGCTAACATTACCTTTGTACCTAAGTCATGGATGTTTGTATATGTATTAGTAATCTATGTATTGTATCAACTGTCTGGTAACCAACAAGCCTAATTGCTTAGTATGGAATGTGTGAAGATATATATATTTATAGTCGTATTTGAGTCTGTGTGTAAACACTAATCAGTAATACTAATCCAGGAAAGATATATTTTTATTTTATTTTATTTATATGAGTGTTAGGATTAGTGAAAGTTTGAGTACCGCTGTCTAATAATAATAAGGAATGTGACAACAATTGTGTTCCGCGTCGAGGCAACATTAGGTTAGGTGGATACTTCAGCCAGGGCTGGCGATGTCGCCCGCTTTATACTTCTACAAATTGAGCTTTACCGCTCACGCCTATTGACAAACGCTATAATAACATTTTCATTTATTACTTCTTTTACTATATTAGTAAAAGAAATTGTACAAAAAGTTGTACAGCAATCGGGAACCGAATTCTGTTATTTTTCACCTTTGCCTTTTCTTAACAAAATTAGACACCGGATGGTATTGATATTAATATTTTACCCAATATATAGCCTGACTTCAACCAACAGACAAATACATTTTTACATTTATAATGTTTATAAATTCACTTTTGCATTAATAATGTTTATAAATGCAAAAGTGAATTTGTCTGTTTGTGAAGCTTTCACGCCTTAACCGAGCAGTATCAAATTTTGCATTAAGAAAAAATATCCCTTAGTTACCTAAGGGATATTATAAAAATAAAATATCATCTAAAAATAAAAATTTAAAATTGAATGCGTGACAAAAATATATTTGCATACATAAGAATATTTATACCTATTAAAAAATGAAGAATATATCCTTGTCTCTTTAATAATAGTAAATACATTATTGGTTAAAATAACCTTGGAGGAGTAACACGACAAAAATGGTGAATTAGTTGAAAAAAAAAAATTACAAAAGTTGTAATATTTCTTAGCACACTCAGTTTTTCTTTGAACTAATTTGAGCCGGACGTGTGAACTGTAGTTGACTGTGAATTAGCAGTTTGTAAAAAATATATATTCTATTTTCAAAATACCCCGCGATTGTTGTAAACCCTTGTAATATGCAAACAAGAAGCGTGTGAGTGACGACATGTGGTCAAACGTTTCCAAACAGTGGGTGTTCACTCGCGTGATCTATAATTAGTGAGTGCAGGTACTATGAGTGGTTGAAGTTGAGTTTTGGTTTCACAACAAACCGATGAGTGCAACATTAATTTTATTTTTTACGATAAATATTTGTATACAGGCTGACGTTCCACAGGATTGTAAATTATTTTGTATATTCATGAAAGAGATCTCTATTCTCTTGAGAGTCAGGGACTATTTTATTTGTTGTTGATGTATACATAATGGCGGAAGAGGTGTGTGAGTGTGTGTCAAATAGATTAGATAAATGAAATGTAATTTTTAGTAACGTATGTACAGAAACACACACATAGTGATTTTATATAAGAGTCAATTAAATAATTTTTATTTATTTATTTATAAACAAACAGTTAAATTTAATGGCGCAAAATGTTTTTTGATATTAGGGCGCTTTAGACAATTTGTTATCGTATACACAGATGTATACAGATCATACTCTTATATAGCTTGGTCCAATTTATATAAGCATACTAGCGACCCGCCCCAGGCTTCGCACGGTTTTTGAAATTTACAAAAAAAAACCTTAGTAGATGCTAAGTAATAAAATAAAGTCATGTTCCAAATTTCATCTTTTTAGACTTGGTAAGTTGTAGTTTTATAGTCAGTCAGAACAAACAATTTTTATCGTGGACCTGTTGTTGTTCCGAACAGGCTTCTTAGGTAAAGATCACATAAAATACGATCGCAGTATCAACAATACGAGTCATAGGAGGCATTGTGCGTCGCCACATTAGCACTTTAGTATGATCCGATACCGACTAATGTACCAACAATGTCAAAAAAAGGAATACAAAAAAACCTCTCAAAAGACTCCCATATACACATCACACATCTGACAAATTTTGGACAACAATACCGCATTGGATCGTGTATAAGGGTTAAATGGAAGTATTAACAAGCATAACTCTGCGATTAAGGGGGAACACTTGTCGCTAATTTGGACCTTATTACGAGAGCAATAAGGGTGTTAAAAGTGAATCTATAGTGATCTAATTGAGACAGTGGTTGATAGCGGAGGCATAGAAAGGCGGCGCGTTTGATGTCGTGTCGGATGTCTCAATCGGGAAGGCTTTGCTGCGCCCGCGCCGCCTCCCACACATCGGGTTATTCTCAACGTATATCCCGTTCAAATTATTTGTACTGTGATTATGATAACTTAATACATACTTCGGCCATATGACTAACTTATATTTAGGTATGTTAAACTGAAAAACTAATAAGCTAAATGACGTTTGTGTAGCATGGGTGTTTGATATGATAGGTCAGTTGCGTAGTTCATGATGTAAATAAATATGACTCACTTTCTCATGTGAAAGTTGGTCCTCCTTAGACTTCAGTCTGACGTCACATGACGTCTTGCCCTATGTTATAATAGAAATGTTTGACTTAATCCACCTAAAAAGTATGAAAGAAAAAAAATAATTAGAATTTAGTGTACCTTACCTACATTTTGTCAAGGAAAACCCACTTTCCTATACTCTTATAATCTCTTTTTAGACTTACCTACCTTCTTAAAATAATGTACTACTAATGTAATAATGTAAATAGTGTAGAGATAGGAAATTATTGACAGCTAAAATACAGGCTCTGCCTAGTTTAGTTTAGTTTAGTTGTAATAGAAGACCCATAATTTGTTATCTGCCTTTTTGTTCATACAAATAAATATTTTATCGTTTTATTGTTGCAATTCGTTTATTATTTATATAAAAAAATGTACTTTAACGGCTATAAACTTAAACAGCCAGAGCAAACAAACCGATAGTTGAAAAATCTGCATCATAAGCGACATCTACGAGTAGGAACTATTGGTATATAATTATATAATTCTCATTTACCTGAACAAACATTTAAAGGCTTAATATTTAAATAAAATGTAAAGAATTGCTCCCTAAATGAAATGTTTGCTTTCTTCCAACTAAATACATCAACACATGTTACCGCGTTGAATGTCCATAGAGAAATAAATCGCCGACAATAAATCAAGGATGCGCCTTCAAAGGGTTAATGCGATCACGACAATTATTGTGCCCTTTGCCTTTTTGCCTTTGCAGCGAACTAAACTGCACCTAATTACTACAAGCGTTAGGATCAAATTTCTCAAAGGGGTATCTTCAATTTAGGATCTATTTGAAACGAAACCGATATTAGTTTATAGCGGATATGTTATGTGCTTTTTTGTTGTGTAATTATATTTTTTCAACTTACAACAAAGAAGTGTTATTCGTCGAGGTAACTATATATCAAGGACTATTTCTCGAGCCTACTCTATCGGAGAGTTATTCGAGAAAACAATGGGAGTGCATCCATCAACAAACAAAAGCTTTCCTAACTAAAGCTTTTTTTAAACAAGACCTTTTTCTTTTCATACCATATATATAATGCTACATTATTATAAAGGAACTAGCGACCCGCTCCCAGCTTCGACTGGAGTGCAAGGAATATATTATATATTTTATATATAAAAATTTTCCCCGTTAATCTTTCTTTCCGTATGTTAAAACCAAATCAAAGTAGGTCTACCCATTCTCGAGTTTTTGAAGCGTACACAAACCAACTTAATATTTTTTTTTATATAAAAAGATAAAATTAAAAATGTGATTTCCCCTCCCCAAAAAAGGTAGGTTTTATTAAAAAATTTATAAACATGTTTTTTAATTTCAAATACTCTAAATTTTTGTATATTTAATCAGAAAAACGTATTAGAGCGCTCCGTTTCTATCTTTTGATAAACAACGAATTGAAATTTTTTTTTTATTAATTGAATATTGTTAAATTAATTGAATACTTAATTATTAAGTATTATTAATTAAAAGTGTACACTGTAAGAATGTTATAAATCACTAAAGCAAACATAATTTTTATAAATTATATTTAGTAGTGACTACATTCTTTAGTATAAATATATTTCTCCTTATTGTAAACTGGTCTACACAAGTGCACTTGAATGGCTTTCGATAAAAGGCTCCTTTTTGTTAGATATTAAGACAATATAAGGAATATTAGAATTTTTTTTGCATACTACCTCACCAGTCACACATAAGGTAAGTATTATCTAAAAATAGTAATGTAATCGAATAACATGAACCCTTTAACCGCCGCGTACGGCAATAATCTGGCTCGACGCGCCCACTAAACCGGAAAACGCAAATTATACAACAAAGACGTAACACATCTGCGCCCGCGCATCCAATGCCGATCCTTGAGGAAATTCGTCCGACGCGACCGCCATTCTCAACCCTCCTGCCCCAACATAAAGGTGTCACGAGTGCTGGGGTTAAGGAGATTTATTATTGATATCAGATATGTTTAATAAGTGCAAAAGGAAGCAGCCGTGCGAGCAAATCCGACTCGAGTGCTGTACGGGGACCATCATTTACTGGTCGAAACGTTTTGCCTGAAATGAATGAAAAAAAAATTCTAAAAGAATATTAAATAAGGTGTTGAAATTATTTAATTTGATTCATTGATCCTTTAAATAGTTGCAAATTACCTAGTACTTCTCAAAACTGTAATATAAATATGTTAGTCTCTGGTAATACTGTTTTGAAAGTATCATCATTATTTTTGGGTGATGCAAAAGTTATTAACATAAATGAAAAAATAATAAAAAAACTTTCGACAGAGGTGTTTTACACTTAAAAGAAGTTTATAAATCTATTTTATTCTTATAAGAAATTTAGAATCAATACTTACTCGTATATTAAAATTTTGATTTCCGATTGGCAAATATTGTCTCAGTTTAAATAGAATTTATGGTCTCCATTTATTAATACTATCCGTTCATTGCAAAATGAATCGACAATAACGTATGAGTAACCTCTCTCAATAAAGTTACAATATTTTACACAACCCCTTTTTTAACAATATTAACCAAAATACAAAAAACTGAAGAGCTCTCAGCGAGGATTACCGAAGAGGATCTTTCCTTTCAATGTTTTAGACATAAAGTCTTTGTTAAAAAATATTATTTCAAAAGTTTGAATTGTTAATATGAAATGAATATTAGTGCTGTTTTCGGTACATTAGCTTTGAAAGGGTTTACGTAAACGTTTTTAGTGAAAGCCTTATCTAGCAAAATAATCTCTTTTAGGAACTATTGTTATGTGATAATGGTGATAAATATTATAGATTCGAGGGAAGAATGGTTCTGCTCGCTAGTCTTAACTTAATTCAAAGTTATTAGCAATACCTACATACTACTAACCTAATTTTTGAATTAGATTAGCACTAGTGATTATCCACTAGGTACTTGAAGTTAGATCTCTTCTCGAATCTGGGATTTTTTTTTATTGATTCCAAAATACTAACGCTCGTCAATTGCTAATAATTACTAAACAAAACAAAGGATATTAATGCAATGAAAAAGTAAAAGAAAAAAGTCATTTTTATTTATACACTATATATATGTAAGGTACCATGTTAATAATATTGAATATTTGTATGCTAATCTTAGTAAAAATACTCTTATTATAAATGCGAAAATACGTATGGATGTTGGGATAAAAATCGCGCAAAAACAGCCGAACGAATTTGGATAAAATTTGGAACACATACAGCTTATTATATGGATTAATTATGTTTTACGACCGACCCATTTTGGACGCTTAGCGCAATGACGCCTTCAATAATTTTTCCTATGGATTTTTCCTCATCACGAATTTAAATAGCCGGAAAACTCGAGCATTTCTATAGCACTCTGAGCAAAGCATTCTATTAATTCTAAGGCGCACAAAACAAACATCGATACAAAACTGGTCAAAATATATTTCGGAATTCTTACTATAGGGAAAAGTGGCATTTTGATAAAAGTCGCTAATTTTCTTAAAAAATTACATAACAGATTTTGCTTCATATCCTTTAGCTAGGGTACATATTATAAAGTCTATTCTGCGATACTACCCAACGGCTCTTGATAAGGTTTTTTTCACTTATGCAAAGAGCGATAAAGCCCGATTTGTGCACACAATTTGCAGAAAAAATTCCATCCGTAAGAAGTCGGGGGAGGGTCGCTAGTACCTACTTACACTCATAAATGAAGCGTTGTTAAGGTCTCTTTATTGTTTGTATTTTAGCACAATTTCCAATAAGTCAAAAAGATGTAGAGTTCAATAAGTGTCGCGAATGTTTTACGTCGCAATCTGCCAGCAAATTCTTCCTAATGTACGGTACCAATTTTTTTATTAGCGATGTGTTTGCTCTTGGCTAACAACCAGCTGTGTAGCAAAGATGAGGCCTATGATAGAGCGAGCTTACCCAGAAGATGCCTAATTCACCCGAACTTTGATAAGATTTGGGTTATGAGCTCGGAAATACAAACGCCGGAGGGTTCTAAACTTTGGCAGTGCGTATTATAAAAGATATTTTAAAGCGCTTGGTCCGAAAAGGGGGATTTGGACAAGATGAGGATGGTAACAAGCCATACATCTGTATGTTCGATGGAAAAGGGGAAGGCAGTATGAGCTCATGCAGCTCCTGAGCACACTCTCCGAAGTACATTATCACTGACATCACTCGAGATCTCTCGTACTAAAGTAATCTAAAGAAGGGCGGTATAGCAACGTTGACGGCTAATGTTTGTGTATCGATTAATTAATAAATCGAACTCCGTATCGAGATACAACATCGATACAAGCACACTCTCTAATTGAGTCAAGCCGACACAAAAGATCATAAAAAACTGACCATCCATATTTACAGATCGTTCGTGCGCATGGCAGAGGAAACCCGTCTTTATTGAAAGCACATAGAGTACATGCGGATTCGATTGATCGTAATACAAATAATATAAGAGAGTAAATGCTCGGCGATTGCCTGTCATATTATTAAAAATAAATCGTCGCTAGTGGATAGTGGAGTATGCATGGGAAACGGTTTTGATTAATGGGACCCAAACTCGATTAAGCTGACATGTTCGCGATTGACGGATCGTTTTGCCGACTTTTTTGCTATATCAAAAAATCGGCACGGTAACTTTATCGCCCGCATAAATCGCGAAGCTCTCAAAAGGCTAATAGAGTTACATTTTTAGGTAAAAACTTTGGAACCCGTTCGCACCTGTTCTCCCACATAGCTAGCACAAAGCTTTCGGCTTTGTTTGACATTCAAAACCTCAATATATCGCGTCTTTGTGCGCTAAAATGGCGAAAACAGTGAAAAACGGTAAGCTAATACGGTTCGCTAAGGTGATTTAAAGACATCTTTGTATGGCGGTGTTGGGTTACGCGTCTCGTGTTGTGTTTCGTTGATTCAGCAGATTGGATTGAATTATAATATTAATGCTGTGAAGGTGTTAAGGTAACTGGATACGAGGTTATTTGCATCGTCGGTTAGGGTTTGTTTTAGACCTTGAATTACTGCCGAGCAAGTGCTAATGTTGGGGCAAGTGCTTTGTTTCAGGTTCCGCCAACGAACCTAATGTAGGGTAGGCATTCATTTATTTTCTTTTCTTTCATTTAAATTTGATTTAAACATGAGCATTCGCACGCTTTTTATTCACTACCCCTACTGGCGATCTTGTAAACGGTATTGGAATATATTTGACAGCAAGTACCTATCTAGCTAAAAGTCTAGCAGTGAAACTGAAGGTCACAATAAAAAGAGACATTAATTTTTATACAATTTTTTTTAAATGTATAAATTTTGAATCAACTCCTCAATCAATTACAATTAATCAAAGACGATCTATAAATAAATATGAGATTATTCATAGAAAAGTATATGACAGTGTACACGGAGTCATAACATAACAATGCTAAATGCGATGATTCAAATTTATCACTGGAAGTAGGTTTAAGCGAAGACTACGTAATATTATCTGTTTATTGTTTAGTAATCATCAATACTAATAATAAATCTGTAGGTGAGGGTTGGTCATGGAGTAAGTTACTTTGTTTTCAGAAATATCGTGTTTATAGGCTCTATACATGATACTGAAACTAAATTGATGATTATTAGATTTTTTTTCTATATGCATGTATGCACGAGTATGTTCCTTCATAACTCTTAAACGAATTAACTGATTTTCGTGAAACTTAGTAGATAAACATGTAGACGTATAGGACTCAGAATAGGCTCCTTTTTTCTTTTTCAACGTAGACGCAGTCGCGGGCACCAGCTAGTAAATAAAATACTTTTTTAATATGGCTCAGCGCATACACAACAGAAGAACTTCTATCCTTATGAAATTGCCCAAACTTTTTAAATTTGAAATTTCTGGCTTACTCACGTCTTGTCCACTATTGCTAATAAAACAAAAAACGCAAAAATGGATGAAAATAAATTTTGTTAAATATTTCAAAATGCGAATCAATCAGAATCAATAATCTCCACCTAGGTTTTTTTTGTAGACCATTCATTTACTTATATATTTATCTGTCAACGTTTTAAAACATTTTACATATAGGTAAGTAAGTATATAATACATTTATCATATAAGTATACTACCAGTATACCTGATATGGTAAAACTTGTCATCTGCTCTGTGTAAGTATTTTCGGTTAGATATCGCGCTTCACTGCCTCAGTCCTCTTCTTATTAAAATGTCAAGATGACGAGTCTTTTATGATTGATACTAGCATTTAGAGTGCGCTCAATAAAATTCATCTTTTATCACATACATATACAAAGTCCACCGCGTCTGTCTGTCTGTTCGCGACAAAGTCAAAAACAACTGCACCGATTTTCATGCTGTTTTCACCAATGGATAGAGTTGATCTCGGGGAAGGTTTTAGTATATAATTTACAAAGTTACACGGACGAAGTCTCGGGCAGCAGCTAGTTACAAATAAAATAAACTTCTTTTACTTCAATATAACAAAATAGAATTTATAATGAAAGACATTGAATAAGTTTCTTAACATCTTACCTTGCATTAGGTTTCACCTTCCGGCCATCGATCTCCGTACTAGATGTGTCCCGCCCACTGCCACTTCTATTTACTGATCAGACGGCTAATGTGTCGATATCGTAAAATTACCCCAACATAGCTCTCTCAGCATAGCTCGTTGAGCGACGTTGAGCTTTCTTACAAGTCCCATATTTAGAGACCACATTTCAATCATATGTCATCTCTAGTATATTGGTAGAAAACTTTTGTTTTGAGGCACTGAGGAATTTTAGACGAGAACGTGTCTCAGAGCTTCCCGAACGCTGCCTATTCGAGTTAGATTCGATAAAATTAAATGAATAGAATAGAATAGAATAATGTTTTTTTTGTGGTACAGGACATTTATCATATATAAAGATAAACACAAACGTCCCCCGCCTCAAACCGACTCCAATTCAGCATAATGCAGGTTGTAAAAACCTGCGCTGGTCTTCCATTAGAGCCTTCTCGAAATAATCTCCTTCTCGAAGTTGGTTCTACCTAATTGGACTGTAATGGATAGATTAAATTAAATTAAATTAATTTGTTAGTAATAATAAATAAATAAATAATAAAATAAAATCGCTGTCCAATCCTGAGTGTCTGTCTATTCATCCACTTCTCTCATTTTCAGCTGTGCAATAATTTTACAATTTTTGCTTATCACGTAGATGTGTTTAACTATTAGTTAGCAAATTACAATAAAATAGCTACATTCACTTCTATTTTGTGTCAAAAGTAAACATACAATTATTTTACAGTAATCATTTAAATATAAAAAAACTAATTAAGTAACAGGTTTTAAGACGCTTACCTATAAGGCACTAAATCGTCGCACCTTAATTGATTGTGTGATTAAGACGGAATCATCTGAAAGCAAGGTTGAACATGGAAACTGTTTTATCCCTCGGATGATCCACAGAGAGGCCGCCAAAACAAACGAATATAATCCTCGCGGGCCCACTCACGCGCATATACGAGTACAGATCCCTCCGCCTCTGCCCAAGTCCTATATGTCTTCACAGCTCATGGAGGATTTGTAGCCGAGGCCGATGGAAGGTGCAATATTAACAAAACAAATAAGTTTAATTCCATTAGCGTCAATAATAGCAATTGAACAATAAGTACAGTGGGGTTTCGACTCCGAGAAGCGTCCGCATTTCTGTCCAGATACTATCGCTTTTGCATAGAGCTAACAATCTATTTCAAAGTTGCTCTTAAGTTTTCACTTGGAAGCAAAAATATATCTTCAAAACACGAACGAAGAGAAGTTGGGGCGAAGCTAGTAAATGGGCCAAGTTGCTACCAGTTAAGTACTTAGTACCTACTTATTTACTAGTAGAATAAAATGGAGGAAGACTTTTTTTTATTTGTACAGAGACGTTTTTAACGTCTACTAGTTTGATCTGGAATACATTTCTGCTAATTCAAATAAGAAAAAAGTAGGTACCTAGAAAACTTAAGAAAAAAAAATTGCCTTGACCAAACGGGCACCTAGAAAGTAGGCTCCGGTATCAAAATTATTCACTTTAAGCTGTGCTTTAAAGCTCGCATTTAATGTTTTTCAAAGTTGTCCTTAAGTAGGTAAATGGTCACTGAGTACTTCTACTAATTTCTATTGTACGATTCCTCTCAATACGGCACCTACATGTGACGTCATTGAACTATCACATACTGCGCATTTACCTTATACCTAATACTAGTACTACTAAAACATAATGTAACAATTCTAGTTACCTGAGAAATATTTGCAATTTTGTAAAAGATTTAATTTTTATTTAAAAATTTTATGTGGGTTTTCTTAAACAAAAACATTAAAAATCTTAATTATAAATAATATAGGAAGTTCTTATCCCTTCTAAGGCCTATCCAGGTAAGCATTTCAACGATAAGCAAACACAATACTTGGCGATTATCTTGTGCTAAACGTCCCGACATCAAATTTAGTTCTTATTACGAACGCGTTAGAGTCTCAATTTGCGTTTAAATTTTCAGATAGGGTCGCACGGTCAACGAAATGTTTCCAATAATTAGTTATCATCGATCATCGGAGCTTGGCCACATTAATAAAGATATTAAATGCCTTCACAAATCAATTAACAATCTAAATTATGTCTTAAGTGTTTGATGTTAAGGTGTGTTTTTGTGTGTTTATTTCGGCCGTAGGCGGTGAGATCAAAGCCGTCGGCGTCTGTTGGACATTACGGGCAAAACCAATCATGTGACAGCACGAGAACGATCTTAACGCACCGCTCGATGGAGACAAACAAGAGAAAAAAAGAGATCAAAATGTTTAGGCACTTTTTTTTGGGACAATTTGATTGCAAAATCAACTCTAAAATAAATTGCAGTAGATGTACAGAAAGTTTCTATTATCTATTGAACCTTATTTATACTATTAGAAAGGGTTAGGGAAATGGGCTATGGCATCCCTTACTCACCGAAACACATCAGTACCTACACATATTGTTATTATATTGTCATGGTGGTCTTCTGTTAGGGGTGTTTACTGCCCCTAGACGGGCTACCCAACCCTGCCATTACTAAAAGAATTTTTGTAGTTTAATATTTGTATTTTGTACATACATTAAAATGTAGGTTTTCAAATAGTAATTTTTAAACCTAAGTACACCAAATCCTAATATTGAACTAAGAAATTTTGATAATCCAGTAATTTATGAAATACTAGACCGATGCTGCCTTAAGCGAGGTATTTTGAAGACTTTCTTAGTATACAAAGCTAAAATAATGAAAGAATTTTTCAAGTCGATGGACGCAGTATAGTTCCGGAAAATTTAAATTAAACAAAGTTGCAAAATCCACTCTTTATCTCTCTTTTATAAATCACTTAAGATTACTCATAATTAGGGCCTCTTTCACAAACTACATGTAAAGTGTTGATTAGTTACTTTTAGAAATCATTTTCTGTTATATTGAATTATGCACTCGGTTTACTGCATCATTCGATAGCTGAATTTTTTTTATTATATTCTATTTAATGTTTGGGACGCTTACCGTACAAACAAAGGTAGGTATATCAGCTCCATTATCCCCGGTTACCGGTGACTTTAAATAACAGTTTGGCCTACTTGACGTTTGTGAAAGAGGCGCTTATCCAGTAAACTTATTCTTCAATAAATTGAGAACTTATAAAATATCTATTTATAAATAAAATTAATGTTCATTATAAATCTAGGATTTTTGGAAAAAGTTAATTAATTTCGTGTCACTAAAAGTTAAAAATCAGGTTTACTTTATAATAGAGACAAAAGTTAAAATATATAATTTAATAAGACACCATGTTAGATAAAATAAAATGTACCTACTATAGGTAATTTATATTGCAGTAGATATAATAATTTTTAGCAGTAAAATAATGGACAAACCATGTCTTAAATATATGTACACGCAGTCAAAGAATTAAATAAATCAATTAGCAATGTAAAATGTGACATGTCAGAATGTGTATTGATTCATTCGAAAACAAAATAACAGTTGCGAGTTTGTCGCAAGACTACGTAATTGGAGTTGGTCTTGTTTGCCGATGACAAGCCAATGTCATTCATTAATTATATTACTTTTTGTGTGCAAATATTATTAGAATTTATAGCTTTTTAGTTTCAATATGGCTAGAACGCATTTTGTAATACGTGATTCGGCAAAAATGGGAAATTATTTATGTAGTTTTCATAATTTTTCAAACTTTTTCTCTTGTATTCAAAGACACATATAAAAAAATTGTAGGTACTCAGTCGAATTAATTTAATTTTCAAAATAAAACCGTAATTAGTTTTAACGTTAAATAAAAACGCTTATATATTATGATAAATACTATAAAAAGCACTTTATTACAAGCGAATTAAAACATAAAATGTGATTGACAAATGACATTTTTTGCTGCAACATATTTATAACGAATCAAATTGAAATGTACTCTGTGACATGCCTTAATTGCGACAAGAACGTTAAGGCCAACAATTTAATTAAAATTTATAACTTTGTTCAATAAACGTCCATCTATAATATATTACAGTTGTTTTTGTATTAGCTCCTTACATTATATGAAATTGGCATTTAATATGGAAAAATCAAAAGAAAAGAATGGGGCGTGGATGTGTCGTGGACATGACGTGATTACGTGTACGTTACTGTACTAATATTATAAAGAGGAAACATTTGATTGTTTGTTTAAAAAGTTCATTTTCAAAGTTGATCCTACCGGGAATCGAAGACGGGACCACTAAGACAGAGCGTTGTCAATCACCCTATAACCAACTCATCGAACTCATCCAACGGGCCCGTCAACTTCTGCGTTGTTTAAACTAAAAAAGAACATGTTATTAATTCATTTGTATAAATAATATGTGTATTTAATAGAGTACAGTTTTAGCCGCTAACGATGCGGTTGGAAATCTCTGATTGATTAGGTTCATCTTTGCAGGGGTACTGCATCGGAGGTAATGGTTATAATATGTAGGTAATATGGCAACCCTATCGTAGAAAAAATTCAAGAAAAATGAATTATTACTTGATTATCACTTAACTTATAACTTAAATTTTAAACTACTTCGTAGGCCGTATGTAAGGAAAAAATATATAAAAAAAAAATTTACTGCGATTCACCAAAGATCTACAGAAGCTTTTCAATTAGTAAATGGAATAAGTATTAAGTAAGCTTTATCTGGCTTTTCGGCCCAATAATACCATTATTTTTCTGAAAGTGGTAAAGCCTCTCAAAATTCGCAGGCACTATCTAGTCTTATAAAAGAATAGGATGTTTTCTTTGATACTGGTCTTAAAGTATCAAAGGAAATGTCCTATTCACAAGCTTGTACAGTTATAATGTTCGTATGTCGTTGTCCACTTTAAAAAAATATAATAATTGAAACTGTAGATAATTTTTAAAAAAAGAAACAGAAAAAGTTAAGCAAGATTACACATAAAAATAAAAGAATTAAGTATAATCTATAAAAGAACACAATTTGAATAAAAAATATGTATATCATATACCACATAGATTGACCAAAAATATTTTTTTATGAAAATAATTTAAAATTACAACAACAAATCCGGACATAAGTAATGTAATTATAGAATAAAACACATTTCTATGCAAATGAACCGAACGTTATTCGCCCCTGCCTGGCGGCAACTTCAAAGCCCTTGATCCGTCAGCATTTTGACATTTTTGATATCCACCGACAATTATATTGATACAAAAGCGATATACATTTAATGTGGACTCTATTGCATTGACATTAAGCACCATTGTGTCTCATTTAGTCGTGTATTTTCTAGATGCGGAGTTACGTGGCTCGATCTTAAATACTCTGTGCCATACCACAGATTCCGCGGTTTGACACAGAGGAAATAATATGTCAGGATGATCGAACGGCCATTCAGATGTTATTGCACAGTCATATTGTTGACGGACCTTGTCAGCAGCTTCCATTCCATCTAAACAAATTCCTATTTTTAAATAGCTAAGCTTTCGCTTGCAAAAATGCTCCTCATGTTACTACCTATTATTATATACCTACTAGCTCTTGCCCGCGACTTCGCCCGCATTAAAAATGTTATAAAGCCTTTGTCGATAAATCCAACACAAAAATAATTTTTCAATTCGAACCAGTAGTTCCTGAGATTAACGCGTTCAACTAAACAAACAAACAAACACTTCAGCTTTATAATATTAGTAAAAGTATAGACTAGCGACCCGCTGCCGGTTTTGCCCAGGAAAAAATTTATTAGGTTTTATTATATATTATATTATATTAAAATTCCGTGAAAGATTATCTAACTTAGCGGTCATACAGACAGGCGAAGAAATTTATTTCAATTTATATTATCTAGAAATTATTACTTTATATTAATAAAATTTATAATAGTAACTTATTATTTATCATTATGAAGTGTCCTGGTTTCTTTTTCCCTGATTTAGAACTATCTAAATGCCAAGTTCTATCAAAATTGGTTCAATGGTAGCAATTGAAAACATGATAGACAGAGTAACTCTCGCATTGGTAATAATATTATATATTAATTAAATGATAACAATCTTAAGCATGTGTCAAGTAGGCGTTTCGGTGCTGAGTGTATGGCCATTATGCGCCCGCACCTAATCATCTATCTTGTGATCACACTAATTGAGTTACGACCATTAACTAACAAAATACCATCACTATTTAAAATATTTTTATTAATGTGCATAGAAAATTTTGTTTTAATTTTAAATTTTAAAATAGAACATTCGTATGTTGAAAAATTTCTGTTTTGTTGCTGTCAAATCAACTATGTAAATGCGTTTCAAATATTTCCACCGAGTATTAAAATCGGAAGTATTGATATATTTAATTAAAAATTGAACTGATTGTAAATATTTTGTCACGTTTTAATTTTGTTTGATTTTCTTAATAACATTCTATTGCATTGAAACTACTTTTATATATAAACGAAATAAGTTGCAAACAAAATAACTTTTTTTGTGAAAGTATAAAGGAAAAGCACTCAGTTCAATAGCAAGTGGACCAATAAGTATCAGTTCAATAACAATTAAATATCAGCACTCGTGCTGATATCAATTTATACTCAATTTTATACGACCGTAGCCATCAGTCTTGTGTTGCTTCAAGCCTCAACCTTTATAATATAAAATAACAAGTTCAGAAAGTTAGCTTATTGTATTAAGCCCTGTACTTAACCATTTTGGCAAAACTTTTCTTCGAATTCGAAAAAAAAAATGATGAATTAATTAATAATAGTTAAATAGAAAGTGTCGTAGCTTGTCTATTAGCTTGATTAGCTTGACAATCAGCACAAGGCGGTAGATGTCTGTCCAGCCCTCGACCTGGTCTCTGGAAATGTATGATTGATCGTTGGGCGGTGGTCACGGTGTTTGCCGTTGCCGTAACATATTTATTCCCTTTCCTGTCCAACTCGGGTGACCATATTTTAATACTTTGTCATTACTTTTTAATTTATTTTATTTATTTAGGAGGAATAAAATTTTTCATACGAAATATGTATAATTACCTACCTGTACATCACTATAATGATAAATTTAATTTTCAAAAAATACCTATCGCCTAATTTATTACAAACTAGCTGGTGCCCGCGACTTGGTCTGCTTTGAAAATAAAACATACAATATACAACGTAGCACATAGGAATACAACGTCTGATCTTTATTGCTATAACACTTGCCAAGCGTTAGTTTTTTAATATTAGATTTTTAATATTATATTACACGATCCCTCAGTAACATTCTTTTTTTTTTTCAGAATAAAAGGTACCCTATGTCCTTTCTTGTATTCCTGACAACGTCTATCCCAAAATTTCATGATGATCGGTTGAGCATTTAAGGCGTGAAAGCGTAACTAACAAACAAATACATTTAATTTTGCTTTCACATATATATTGATAGTTGCTGCACGCAACTTCGCCCGCGTAACTTTTTTTAAATATACCCTATGTCCTTTCTGATGTCCCAGACAACGTGTATGCAAAATTTCATTGTGATTGGTTCAGTAGTTTTTGCGTGAAAGAGTAGGTAACAATAATCCATACAAACTTTCGCATTTATAATATTAGTACGGACTAAGTATTAGTTAGGAGAAGCGCCTCTTTCACCAACTGTCAAGTAGGCTAACTGTCATTTAAACACAAAATGATTTCTAAAAGTAACTAATCAACACTTTACTTGTAGTTGGTGAAAGAGGCCCTAAATCAATTAGTTCCACTTAGCACCTCTTTCGCCAACTACAAGTAAAGTGTTGATTAGTTACTTTTAGAAATAATTTTATGTTTTATTAAATTATTCACTCGGTTTAGTGCATCCTCGATAGCCGTTTTTTTTAAATTATTTTCTTATTAATGTTTGGGACGTTTACCGTACAAACAAAGCTATACTCGTAGCAGGTAAATTATTCCCGGTGACAGGTGACTTTAAGTGACGGTTAGCCTTGAAAGTTGGTGAAAGAGGCCCTTAGTAAACTTTAAAGTATCAGTAAGTGTCAGTGGAAAATTTTGGTTGTTAATAATAATAAAATATTGTCACCCTAACGGGCGTTACGAAATATTATAATAACTTAATATAGACGTAAAGCATTCAGAAAAGTCCACCGATCGGGTAAATTGATAGACGCCCGCTGTACACGTATCTTCGAAATGGGCCACTATCTTTATTACATCTTACTCTAATTTTACAACGGTTGCATTTCAAATTAATGCCTTTTATATCACCTGGATTATATTAGAAGTGGCATTTCTTACTCATTAAATGTCATCGGACATTAATTTTATACTGATTTTGTAAGTTTAAGTAACCAACTCTAAAGCAATACCTTATTTTATACCTTAATGTTATCATGAGCGTAGACGTACTCGCCAACTTTCTTGTTTTGAATACTTTTGTACATATATGTGGTTCTGTTTTGTAATTACCTCAAAATTACCTATTAAAATCATGGACACGAAATAAAATAAGTTAAAATCAAAATATTCAATGATTTATCTGAATATATCGATAGAGGGCACTATATTTAAAATGCTTTTTTTCAACTAGGTTTGCAATGAATCGATCTCTGCATAATATGTCGTCCTTCACTTGAAGCAACTGTATTTTATGACGAAATTGGTCTCAATCCGATGATTGCATCTGGTAATACGTTCGCAACGCTATCACGTTTAATATAAATAAAGTACAACGATACAGGACGAAGATAAATAAAATTGTTGGATTTGCGATGCGCAGGCGACGCGTGCCGCCTCGTCACCTCGTGAACCTCACTTGCAAGGGCTCGCAAACATTTTTTAACTCTGAAATATTACTGTTTTTAAAATAAATTAACAAATTAACATAGAGAATAAACATCCCTACCTCTTTCCTCTTTTTCTTCAATGACCCTAAAAACACGCCCTAAAATTATTATCATCATCATCATCATCTCAGCCGCAGGACGTCCACTGCTGGACATAGGCCTCCCCCAAAATTTCTATTAGGCCTTTATTAGGTCATCTGTCCACCTTGTGGGTGGACGTCCTGCGCTGCGCTTGCTGGTCCGTGGCCTCCACTCGAGAACCTTCCGGTCCCAGCGGCCGTCGGCTCTCCGTACTATATGCCCTGCCCTCTGCCACTTCAACTTACTGATCCGCCGGCTTATGTCGGTAACTTTCGTACGTCTACGAATCTCCTCATTTCTGATTCGATCTCGCAGTGTAACCCCGAGCATAGCCCTTTCCATTGCTCGTTGAGCGACATTGAGCTTCCTTGCGAGGCCCACCCGTAAAATTAGCATTTACTTAATTGTAGTTCAGACTCTAAGTATGTACTCCAAGGACTGCATCACACCGCGAGTCTTCGTCAAGAAGTCAAGAGAGAAAAAAACGTGCTTCAGCAAAGCGTGGCCAAGTTCAGTTAGTTACTCGTATCTATATACTTCTATACTAATACTAATATTCTAAAAAGAAAGATTTGTTTTTTTTTTGCATTGAATAGGCTCCAAAAATACTGGACCGGTTTGAAAAATTCTTTCACTGTTGGGAAGCTACATTATCAGCGAGTAACATAGGCTATATTTTATAAGGTTACGCAGACGAAGTCGCGTGCAACGGCTAGTTTTTCATAATATTGTTTTAAAGTGCAAGAAATGTTGTAAACGCGTTCCTTGTTGCGCGCGCCAATTGCGTCCAGATTATCCAATGAAGGATGCTTTCTGTGCAGCTGTTGAGCGCTGAGGGTTCACTGCTGACCCTGTTAGCCCCTTCTGTACTGCGCATGCTTCACCATTTACTTTTTTTCTTTCTTTTTATATTTCTCTCCCAATAAGATTAAATAACGTTAACTTACATCTCTTTTTGTAGAAAAAAATTTTCTTGAACTTGAGGTTGTGGAGTGGTTTTCCTAGCTTTAGCTAGCTGCTATACCTGTACATGAAAGTGAAGCCTTACCTGGCTAAACAATTGGCAAACACTTAGGTTAGCAGTGTTCAAAGCAACGCTCGTTGATTTACTTAATTAATTGACAAAGCACTAACTACTAACAAAGTTGTCTGAAATTATAATTTGTAATTTACGAAAGTTAGACTCCATATTAATTCTTTTGATCCATATTTACATACCTACCAAATTTATAAATATCAAGGTTTCTACTTTCTAAATTCTAAATCTAATTAAATTTCTACTTGTATAAATTTTGTTGAATAGCCTAAACCAAATTATAATTATGCAACGTGATCTACAAAACAATACATTTTCCACGACAAAAACAAGTTGTTGCTTAAAAGGCCCTAAACAGGGAGGTGCCTAAAAACAAGCAATTATTCAAAAATAGAATGTGTAATGAGTGCAACACCATAACGACATGGACACAAGCAATGGAGGGCAAACGCACGAATAACATTATCAACACAAAAGACCAGCGATGTTCGCAGCGGGGAGCCAGTTATCCAACTACACTTTGTGTTACCAGAGTTATATAAAAATAAACCTAAAAGCTTTAGGGAATAAGTGTGATTCTTCCTCTCACCGATACTTGGTCTAACGAAGAAAGTCTTTATTATACAAAATAGAGTCCTAGTTAACAATAGTATCGCTTGTTTGTTAATATTAGATATACATCAGTCAGCTCGTTTAGTTCAGAAATGGGGGTGAAAATTCTTTCTCCATTAGTTAAAAAAGATTTTGCTTGTGAATACAATGCATGCAATGTGGCTTAATTATTCGGTATAGTTAACAAAAATCGTCAAGTTTTTTAAGATGCTTGATAAATTTTAGTTTCTTGGCCTTGTACTGACAACGTACAGGTTTGCTTGAAGTAATGTTGCTTGCGCAGGTTACAATAATAGGTTTTCCACATAAATAAGATCTCACTGTCTCACTGTGGACTAAAAGTGGTAAATAATTCTTAAGAGTAAGTACCTACAACAGGACGACCTTTCTAATATAGTGTCAAATTTATGTTATGTTCAAGTCTGCTTCAAGTTTTAGGAAAGGTTCCAAAATTATTGCTGTGAATTCTTCCTCGGCATTTTTATTCTGTAGTTAAATGATTTTATGTTGTTATAATTAACAATTATAATTACAAAAATCAATTAAATGTAGAACATTGTTACACAAACGGTCTCGTTAATGTATTTCATTCGGAACCATATAAAACTATATGTTTTATTAGGTTTTCCAGCGGTTTATTAACAAGATTGTGTTTAATTGTCGTTTTTACGACGTAAAGGGTTGTTTTTATACGTGTTATGTCGTAGTCACTTTGTTCTAGGCGTAATAGAGTAGTGTTGTGCGACCCATCGTTAAAAATATTAGGGACGCCATAACTCAAATTCAGTGTAGCACGAATTTACCAAAATGATAGTGTGTTATTTTATTTTTTTACGTAAAGATCAGCAGACTGATTGACGGTTAATTTAATGGTAGGTGAATACTGTCACTTAAAGACACAAGCAAAACCAGAGGGGGTTATTGATATGCTAGAACTTATTTACAGGTTGCTTGAAGCCCATTTTGTAGTAGCTTTATTGTATAAACATGACTTCAACACCTTGATATACTGATGATCAATGAGCTATCGTTGCAGAGCCTCATTGTCTCGATCGAATCGAAGGCCTTCTCATAGACCACAAACATAATGGCCTATTTAATATGGACGACATTATATTGAATTCTTGTGGAACTGTTTAAAAGTTCGATACTGTGATGTATATGATAGATATGTCGCACAAATACAACGCTTCCTGCTCCGACGTAAGGGTCAGCTTATTTGATAGGAGAGCCAATAAACGTCCGAAATGAAAGCTGTTAAAAGTACGGTGACATTGTGAAATTGATGACTGCCATAATATTTTTAATGTATACCCACAACTGCTCGCATTGCTTTCCCACTATAACGAAATATATTATTGACGCGAGAATGCTTTGTACGATAGATTTTATTAGATTTTTAAAGCAATAAAATATTGTCTTAATAATTGTAGAATCGTTTAACTAAGAATAAGAATCGACTATAAAACTATAGTGTGTTAAAGATGCATTTTTAATTATAATAGATTGTGTAATTCAAACAAATGTTTAAGATTATAAGAGTTTTAAGCAAATCTGAGACATTAAAGCTAATTTAAGTTTTTGCTTAAAAGTTTTTACACAACTTACAACTTACATCAGCTACAGAGATTTTTATGAGGGCTTTGCAGAAACCGAAAAGGATAAAAAAAAAAAAAACAACTGGTTGTGCCAACTATTACAAAAGTTTCACATTTTTAATAATTACCTAATTGACGGCTCAACTCTATACTGAAGGTCGGAGAGAGGATCGGCCTTGTCATTTGTGACTTTTCATGCCCAAAAATATTTATAGAATAGATCTTCAAAGATTCATTAATTTTTTTACTAAGTTGACGAAAAATGCCCTTAACCTTAGCCTAAGACGAGCCCCTTAGTTGAGATGTTTGCTCTAACGCTCTGTCTCAGATGTTACGGAACGATTCCCGGCGGGGCCAACTATAGAAATGAACTTTTTCAAATAAAATCATAATTTGATTTGGGCAAAGCCAAAGGGCACAGCTAGTGGTATATGTAAAAACAATTAAAACGGAATGTGAATCAACTCTGTTCTTTGATTATATAAAAAAATAATCGACCACAATTGATACAGAAACAGCTTCACCGCAACGGACTCGAATAGAAACATTCTTATTTTTACGAGCTATAAAATTTTTATATCATCCGATATGTTGATCGTGGAGTAATTTTAATTGCGACCCACCGCGTGTTAATACGTGTTTTATGTCTGTTTTAGTCGCATTGTCGCTCGTCTGCGGACGCCTAAATGTTTATTGTCGCTCATTCGCTTTTATGGCGATTAGCTCCATGAGAATTAATTAATCGAACATCGAACAACAGTTTCTACTTTTCGATTCTACTTCACAATCAAGGCATTACATATTACGTGTTCCTCACAATGATTCCAATTAACTTGCAAACGGTAAACATAGGGCACGCGCCGGCCCCGGTCAGCTGTCGAGAGGCCGACTTCCTCTGATCTTTGACTCACTCAATTGACTGCATCTGCTCACTGTCTTGGATACACTCGGTCACACTGCGCGGATCCCCTACGAGACCAATCCCAACTAGTCTTGCGGGGACCGCGGAAGCTCAGTTTAATCTGGCTTTTTTAATCTTACACAAAGTTATACGCGCAACTGACTGCAAGGCCCAATGAGTTGATCCAGTAAAGCAATTGTTTGTAGGACCGCAAAGAGACGTTTGCTAGGAATGAGTGAATCCGTATGTCTTGAGGCGATGAAATGGATTGAAGTGGTTCGCGATCAACTATGTGCTTCCGTCGCATCAGCTGTCCAAGACAAACATTACAATCATTTAAATGCCAATTAGTGAATAAAGATGAAGACCAATCTTAGGAAGATCTGCTATTAAAATTTGTGGAATAATATGAGGCGTTTATTTACATCACTATCTTTTTTTTTTTTTTCAAGCAAATAAAATACATTAAAATACGCGACTTCGTTCTCTTTATAATATTACATCATTAAGTATAATAATATTATGTATACCTTACAAATATTAGGCACCCGGTTTATTTAATTCCATTTTATTTTTCATTAATCTCCAACATAACACAGACTACTTTTTCATGTAACAAACTCAAAGAACTTTTATGGGCTAAAAATTACATTGTATCTTCTATATGCCATAGAGTCCTTCTTTTTATAACATTGCTCTTTGTTTGAGCAGAAATAATGTGTCAAAATAGAGACTGTCACGCGACAATATTATTTTAGTAAACATGATAACTTAAATTTACAAAACGGATGCCACAATATACCATCATCTCAAAATGACAAAGCAAGTGAATTTTTCTGTAAGCAAAAATCCGAGTCCCATACCAGGAGGTGGTGGTAAAAGAAAATCACGTATATCTACTTTATGTAGCAATGAAGATTTGCAGCACATAGTTCAGGACAGCGAAAGAGCCAGACTTATCAATTATCTGATTCAACCAGAAGAAATCAGAAAATTCAATTCATTTTTCTACGAAAAAGGAAATCGGAAGCCAAATGCCTTAACCTCTTCTGGAGTTTCTGAGTCACAGTTTGAATTCTTGCCGAAGCCCATTGTGTCGACTTATCCTCTGGAGTCTGAATTTAGATTGAGTACTATTGTCGATAATGATTCTCATGGAAAGGTAGACCCGAAACCACATTGCAGATGTGAGACTTATTGCAATATTTCTGATTGTACGTGTAAGGAAAATGGAAGGGGTCGTTTGAATAGGTCACAAACGAACATCTTGACTTATTGTGATAGATATACAAACACACCTCGATTGAAGCATGCAAGTTGTGGGAGCTATACTCCTGTACCAGTTTACAGCAACAATACATTTGACGCAATACAGGATTATAGAGATCAAGAATACAGTACACAATCTATACTCAAGAAGCCACATAGTTTTGAAAAACGTAAATATCACGATCAAAATTTGTATGAACCAGAAGAAGCGGTTAGAGATACTGAAATCCACGAGGAAAATCAACCAACAAAGACAAAGCTACGATCTTGTTTTAAACGAAATTCCGATGCAATATATGATACATGTTTACCGTGTGACACAGATTTTAAAAAGAAAACCCTATACAACGAAGGTATAAGCGACTACGTAGCTCAACGTTATAACAATGCATTAAAAATAGCTCAATCATATCAAAGTGCGCCTATTAGAGACTGTAAATCCAGAACTAGTAACTTAAATGAAATGCCGCAAAACTGGATACCATTTTCTTATAAAATAGGTTCAAAGTATCATAGCAATTGTAAAGAAAAAAACACAAGATATTTTAACGTGAAAGCTATGACGTCAAAACAAAAGTACTTGGACTCTGAAGGATCCAGTTGCACCACAATTCCCAAATTGCCGAGGAAAGTTTTACCGTCAGTAAGAGATATTGACCACTACGTAACAAAGAAAAAGTCAAAAATTTTAATTTCATCCCAGAAATGTTGCGTTGAAAAAAAGAAGAAAAAACATTGGTTTTGACGAATCCTTGTACAGCTGTTTTTCTGCTTCAAAGTGAATTTCAAATTTTAATTTCCTAGTGTACGTGTTTCTCATCCTTTAATTATTATTTTTTTGTTAATAAAAAAACAATAATTATCAATTGATGGTGATTTCTTCATAATAATAAATTCCTCTTGATTTGTAAGACCTGACTACTGCTTGTAACAATTTCTCGCAATTATAAAGCGTTAGAACCGATCTTCTCATTAACCTTATGAGCCTCTCTTTCTTGGGCAATAGTAGGGGTCAGAGTATCATATAAGACCAGTGATCACCAGCAACGCCAGAACTCTCCCAGAGCAATCTCTACCCAAACAGTATTAATTAGAGTCGTTATACACTTGAAACAGTGTGCCCATTTAGTTCTTTTAAACTATGCCTCAGAATTTCATGCAGTTTTCACAATCACAAGATATAGAATTTCCCTAAATGTACCTATAATAGGATTAACGGTGACTGCGTTGTGAAGTCCTCAACATGACTAATTCCGTGCCATTATTATCTATTGTTTACGCTGACGGAACCATTTAAATTAAAATTGCCATAAATATTCAATTTAAGAGACTGAAAAAAATATGCTATACTCGTATCTCTAAATCTGTAGTTCGATGCGAAATTAGGTACATTGCAAAATGCGAAATCGTTAAACTATTTTTTTCTTGTGTTTTACTTATGAATATCAATACAATTTGTTAATTATACTACATGAAAATTATGATGACAAATAAAAGGCACAAAAACCCTATAACGTACGAATATAATGAGTGACGGCAGTGGATCTGGGGCCGAGGCACACCGGTGAACCCCCAGGGTGTGCGGTTATAAACAATAGTATTTTTTTTTCAAGGCAGGTGTAAGATGGCATTAGAATGTTATAATATTAATGTTTTATTTTGGCAAGTGAAGACACGGCCAGAGGTATGTGGAATTAATGTTGTGGTACAAGTTATGGGTTAACTTGGGAATAGTTGGTAGGCAAATCTTCTATATTGCTACAGTTACAGTGTATGAATAGGAGATATTTAAAATTTATCCTATCCCTTATCCTGTACGTACCTATAATAATTACAATAAACCTAGAAACCTGAAGCTTTTTAAATTAAGTCGATTGACTACCTGAATTTGCGAGATATAAAAAAAAGATTTATTTTATATTTAAACAAATACAAAAAAGGAAAAAAAACGACTAATTCTTTAATATTGATATATCACAATCTTTAATTTGTATCACAATTTTTCAAATATATATTGATTTATCTGTACTTACTAATATTATATAGAGAAAAGATTTGATTGTTTGTTTGTATGTTTGCATTGAATATAGGCTTCGAACTACTGGACCGATTAGAAAAATTCTTTCAATGTTGGGAAGCTATTTTATCAGCGAGTAACAAAGACTACATTTTATAAAGTTACGCGGACGAAGTCGCGTGCATAGGCTAGTAAATAATATTAAGGTGAAATCTGTTGCTAATTTTATGAGTCGCTTGTAAAATATCGCTCGCTCTTGTGACTTAGGCCAACGTCAGGCGTGACCCTTGAATGCCAGCGGGGGTTCGGGGTCCATGAAGTCTCTGCTCATCAATTATTCGAGCCGACTGCTCGCTTATGCGGTTCCCTCTTCGGCACACGGTCATAATCCGTCAACAGGTGCCTGATGAATGTACACAATTTAATTAAAAAATTAGTAAAAAAAACCATCAACTCTCAATACTTAGGATTATTCTGTGCGTTATACTTAAAGGATGGGAGACTAGCCAATGTTTC
The DNA here is from genome assembly GCA_945859745.1 of Synanthedon formicaeformis. Lineage (NCBI taxonomy): Eukaryota > Metazoa > Arthropoda > Insecta > Lepidoptera > Sesiidae > Synanthedon > Synanthedon formicaeformis. The sequence continues at coordinate 343,546 of OX243960.1, read as the reverse complement.
ACTTGATCGTAGGTGGCTACCTTCGCCAGAGTAGGTACACAAGCAAAGCCAGGGGAGTTTTGTGATACTATAATGTTGTGATACTTTTACAAAATACATCATGAATTACATAGAACGAGATCTACTTAAATCAATAATATTTTATTGGTCAAAGATTTTTTTCTAAATAAAGTCTAAAGCCATGTTCAAGCCTTACCATTATATAATTTGCAAATATACAACAAATAAATTAAACTTTACAACAAATTTTGAGTTTTAAAATTGTATGCGTTTTGAATTGTAAACCCCTAAAAATAATTTTATTGGCAGACATGAGAAACCTGTATTGGACAAAACAATAATATGTATGAAAATAGAAGTATATTAGTGAAATGATCCATATTTCTCTGTGATTTATTGTGTGTAGTTGGCGAAGAGTGTTCTGTGCGCCCGCGCCGATAGGATGCCGACTGTCGGCCGTAGATCGTGATTAGGCGCGCGCGCAGCGTGAACCAGCCCACGAGATCAACAAATTAAGATGTCCGTAATTATTTAACCCGCGATCATTAGTCGAACACGCTATAAAGATCCTTGTGTGTTTACTACACTTTATTTATTAAATTATTTTTTTCATATTAAGCAGTTTTTTTTTTTTAATTATGGATCAGATTACTTTCTAAAATCCATTCAATAATTAAGAATCAATGAATAAATAAAAATTTGTTCTTATTAGGTATATAACTAAAAAATAAAAAAAAAATAAGTAAGTATAATAGTTCGGCTAAATTTTTGAAAAATATCCACACAATGTTGAAATTTTCCTATTATAATTGTAAGGTACACCTACCAGAAGATTTCGTTCTTTCGATTCGATTTGATTAATGTATAATACATAGGACATAGGATATTATGACTGTCACCTTGATGGTAGAAACTCCATAAACAAGGGGTTTGTTTAGAATTATAATATTACCTAGTAGGTATGTTGAGTGTAGTTACGCTGTAAGTTCCAACTCTTTGGTCGTCACGGTATGATGGTCATAAATGTTAGGACGCGGTGGTAAATTATGTTTTACAATTGTTTACATTACTGGTTAGTGTGACACAAAGGGTCATTGTTAAATTTTCTGTGCAACTAAACAAGAATAAATACAAAAGTTCAGATTTCAATAAAATACCAAATTGTAAGACCGCAATGCAAAGTTAAAGTTTTGGAATTTTTTCCTCAATAGTCACTTTTTGAATGTGCTATGTTTGAGGATAACTTTTAATTATTTTATTTATTTAGTTAATTTATAGAAAAGTTTTTAAAATTTTACCTGATACGTAAAAGAGAAAGAGACCACAATTTCACACACATTAAAATTCCTATACACAAATATACACACATACACACACAAACATATCTGAACATATTATATTTTTGTCTATAGTTTTTTTCGTTGATTGAAAATATTGTATATTAATTGTAAAACAAAGAAAAGATCTCGTTGTAAATAGTTACTTACTTGCATTTTGTTATACCTACTTAATCAAAATTTAAAATAAAATAAACCTTTTCTTTGTTTGGTTCAGTAGTTAGTTCATCGGCGACAAACAACGTGACACGTAATTTTTATATACATATATAAAAGGACGTAATTTTTATATACATATAGCTGGTGCCCGCGACTTCGTCCGCTTTCTCTATAGCCTAAAGCCTTCCTCGATAAATTTTTCAATTCGAACCAGTAGTTCCTGTTAGCGCGTACAACCAAACAAACAAACTCTAGCTTTATATATTGATATAGAGTATAGATTAGGTAATTAAACATGAAATAAAATATAAAATATTTTTTCAACACAATTATTTTTGAAGTACACACAAAAAGAGACGAATCAAAGGAAGTCGTATTGACTGAACGCGTGACAGACAGACACCCTCACAAACGGTTGTTTTGGTTTGAAAATTTACAACTGCAATATTTTATGTAGTGTCCCATTTTTTTAAGTTTGTGACTTTTGTTTAGTTTCGTAGTTTTACGACTCCTCTGAATGGTCACAAAACAGCTTCAACGACAAAGCAATAATGCCAACACAATCGCTTCTTTAATATGTTTTGGTTAAACTTTATTGCCCTATGACTTTTTTTATTATTGCAACTCGGCACTTAAAAAATATATCTCAAAATTTATATTTTATTTTTCGACAAACTCAAAAATCAAGCTTATCTTACTAGGATTGTCAGGCAACTGAGTTTCTTCTAGGATTCTCGACTCTCATGTGTAGGGTGTAGACAGACTCAAATGGAATATTGGATGCTGCGTCTGTCAATCTAACACAAGGCTATTACTGTGCTAAGTATTCTTAGTTATCAATCCATTTATTAATTTAGGTTCAAGTTAAATTTCTCATTATTAGTCTTACGACAAGCTTGTACACTTGAGTATATATTTTACTGTAATTTACCCCTCACTTTGATGTCTTGACGATGGCCCTTTAAGTGCATTTTAAACTTACCTACTCAGGAGTAGAGTACATGACATAAATCCATTCAGTATCATGGCTGCTGGTTACACCGTAAGTTGACAGAAAAAAAAAATTGGGCTGTTAGGGTTATTAGGGCAGTTTTTTCTTTTATATACGAAAAGAAACTACATCAATCAAGACGTAAAGCAGAAGGTAATCAAATCGAACTGCTTTCACATTCCAAGAAGTAGAGTGGCAGCCGCATGGTGTCCACCCGAACTGCTGGTGGTTTATGTTCTAAATTTAAACAATTGTAAACAGGCATTACGATCTCCATTCACGAGAACTCTGCACACAATACCTGCAAATACAAAGCATCTAATGACGCATTGCGAGTTATACAGCCTGTTGCTAAATCTCTTTCATTCTAATGTTTCTAATGCTGAGAAATGTGATACTCCATTTAGAAAGATGTTGAATGGTTTATCGTTCAAATTATTTGAATTTATTTACAACATGTACAATGCTCGTCAGACATGTTGACGGTCCACATGATGGTAGATGGCTACCGTCGTGTATAACACAAGCAACGCCACAAGTGCGCTGGAATAAAGAATTACTTAGAAGGGGATAGGGAAATGGGATCTGGCATTGTTTACTCACTCACCGAAACACAAAAGAACACATGCTATTATTTCAACATGGGATAAAACCTGGGATAAAATCTAGTCTAGTTGTAAAATCCCATTCTTAATATTTGTTAAAGAATTCTACAAATCTGGTGAGTAATCAATAAATTATTAATTTGTAAATTTTTGGTAGTACAATTTTTGGAACATACTGTATAAGAACGGTGCATAACGGAACAAGAAGGTCGACGGAGAGGTTCAGAAACCGCGCGGTAGCTCCCACCGCGCGTGATGGATCACCGGACTCTCCGGTTGTCTCGTCTCCCGTGCAAACAAATAGACTACTTTTCGCACAAAAAAATATCAGCGGGCGTCTTAAGACAATGCGCGTGGCGCGACTGGCGTGAAACGGAACGCAGCAGGCGTGCCAACTGCACAATGACCAACGGGGAAATTCAGCGAACTCGCTCGCAACGAAACATTGGTTTCTTGTTTACATTTGTTCAGTTAGCCGTAATAACAACAGCGACAACAATTTATGTCACTTGTACGCAATGCCAACGCTACAATAACTTGTTGCTTATTATTTATTATTTCAAACGACTGTCCATTAGGAATCTGTTTTGTTTTTAAAATACAAAATAATATGGTTCAATTCATTTGAATCCATGCGAGATATAATTTTAAAAAAATGTTTAAATTTGTTTAGATCTCAGAACAATAACTAAATCAGGAAATTCTATTTCGGTTTACCAATCATTTTTAATAAAATCTAAACTTAGTTATCATATTATTTGCAGACTAGCTTTAGTAAATTGCTTGGATTGCTTTGGTTAAATTGTGAGTTTGCTTCCATGAAAAATTTAAATATATCTATTTTCCACAGAATACAAATCATGATCGAAGTTTAAACAAGCCTGCCTACTAAATAAATACAAATGTAATAGAATTGCAATGCTATTACATTTTACATGCTTTGCTATAGAAATCCATAGAAGGCAGGAATCATACCTCGTATGTTAAAGTCCTACTAATACGAGTATTATAATTTATGCGAGTTTGTGGGGATGGATGTATGGAATTGGGGCTAAGTTCTGTATGGAATGTACAAAAAGTACGTAAAAGTACAAAAAGAACAGAGAAATCTAAAATATCTTATTAACGTAGGTATCATACACAATAAGTATTAATGCATATGTTTAGTGTTCAAAGACGACACAAATGTTATACAATTACATTACCGGAGCAACTATAGTTTATCAATGCGTCGCACAAAGGCTTCGAAATTCTTTGGAATTGTCGTATACAACAAAAGCTCTAGAAGCGTGTAATGCTCGCAATAAAACAATAAACCACCCACGGGAGAAGTCACAAAACACTGTCAAATGTTACTACAATGATCAATCAGTTCTGAAGCTTTGGTAGAAAGAACAACTTATAGAAAATTCTTTTTTTATTGTAAATATCGGCAGACATTCTGACGGTCCATTTGATGGTAGATGGCTACCGTCACCTAACTCATGAGGGATGCAGGTGCCCTACCGATATTGCAGCAGTTTATTTACATTTTGCTTCAAAAAGCGCATAATATTGTAAATGGACGGATTTCTTAAACTAAGATATTCTAAATTCTAGGTTTCATTGTTTTGTGAGCAATGGATTCTCAACAATTCGACGCTGCAAGGTGTCAAAAGTATATTTTAATATAAAATAAAGAGATGAAATGAAATGAATATTTAAAAATATTTTAAATAAAATAGCATTTTTTTAGGTATGATTTTAAATTAATTTTTAATAAACAAATGTACTAAAATTGCAAGTTTTTTATATAAGTAGGTGAAATTACTTAGTAATTAATGTTTTTAACAGTTTCTGACATAGCGACTTATTTCTGTAGAGGTGCCTACCTAAACTATGTAGATATTTGTATCTGACAGGTCTGATATTGATTCGTTAAAAGTTAAATGGAAGTGGACAAAGTAAATCACATTAAGTACCGATTAAGTTAGTTTCGATAAAAATCGCCGTGACCGGCAACTAATGAACCGACAATAATCGGCCGATCCTTACCAACAGTTACACAACACATAATAATTTTGATGTATGATCGCAGATAAATCTATTTGGAGATGACATCTCTATCGGGCCGCTGAATCCTATGTAGCGGCGGATCTGAGACGCATTATTATTATTATTTTAATGTTATTATTCAAATTATTATAATCTCGGCAACCATATTTATAGCGTTCGAATAATCCTTTTTGATATGCCGCTTAATGGGGAAGGAGCGACGCACACAAACATGCGTTAGGATTTTATGTTATAAAAGATGGCAGGCAGGTAGACTACAACCGTTAAATATGCAATTGTCTACGAATTTGGTGTTATCAAAATACTCCTCCGAAATTTTTTTAATTTTTTTTTTCAACACAAATACAGGATAATCCGATGTATTTATTTATTTGTGTATGAATTAATACATCCTTTTAAGACAAACAGTCCAATTAGGCCAACTTCGAGAAGAAGATCAATAGATAATTGTCGAATCCAACTCGGATGGGCATCGTTCTCGTCCAAAATTGCTCAGAATATAAGTTTTCTACCAATGTGTGTTGCCAATGTTGAAAACGGCGCTAAAAAGTGGTCTTTAACTATAGGCCTAACAAGAAAGCTTTAAACTGCTACACACTATTCAATTTGAAGGAAACCAATTTAGGAAATTGGAAGGTGTAATCGCAGTTGGTATTTAGATTTTAGATTCTATTATTTATTTTCAACTCTATATCTTCGATTTAGAAATCAATTTAGTGTAGTGTGATCAACTAGTTCACTACTTAGGTTCCTAAATTGGTTTCCTTAAATTGAATAGTATGATAACAACTTAACGTCGCTTCTAAAAGTTCTAAAACAGACAAATAGTTGTATAGTGACTTATTATAGACTAGCTGGTGCCCCCGACTTAGTCCTGTACGTCTAAATGTCTATCTACCAAGTTTCATGAAAATCAGTTAATTCGTTTAAGAGTTATGGAGGAACAAACATACATACACTTACAGATTTATTATTAGTATTGATTGATTCCTCATTACTGAAAAAACCTAACCAGGTGATGGTACTCTTATAAGTAGATTTTTAAAAAATACCACAAATTTAATATCAAACTTCACCTTTCAACCTAGAGGTTTAAAAGACTTCACGAGGAAAGTGTACGTTTGCCCTTAATAGGTGTAAATGCCTTGTAAAATACGCGCGGGGATATATCGGCGACAATTTATTTAACTGTGGCTTTCCCTCTCTCCCCCCACCCTTCGCTACCTGCGACATTAAATCCGCCTTTAACAACACACGATTAGGTATGTTTTCTTTCGAAGAACAAAGTAGGCTTTGTGCTGTACTAAATTAACACTTCGAACCTTATTGCGTAGTAGATAGGATGTATTTTGGTATGGACGTTGCGTATAGTGAGTCCCAAGCACCGTGCTGGGCCGAGATGATTGCAAATGTATGAATAATAACACGGTATGAAGTTGTACAGCTAATATAGTAGGCTCTGTGAAATCTTTATCTTCTTATAGGTGCACAACATTAAAAGATAATTCAATATGAAAAGTAGAGAAAGCAACAGTGCTTTCTTTCTTTAAATAGATTATCTTTTATGTCCTGTATCTTTGTATGAGATAACCGGGCGAATATTTACCTAGGTATTTTCATATTTTCATATTTTTATTGGTTGTAAAACCACATTTCCTTTTAATTTTGTTTTATTAACGTCTGCGGATGACTTTTTCGTGTATTTTATTTTATCAAGTTCAGGGCGAGCGAAGCCGCGGTTATACTTACAGCTAGTATATAGTAGGTACTGTCTAAATTTACTAAAGTATGGTGTAAAAGAGACAGATGTCAGATGTCACGGGCATTTGTAAAAAACTTTCTTAAGTCACCCTAAAGTAAAAATTAAATAAAAAAGTGCTAGAAAAATAATGTAAATTCAAAGTTACACAGTAGCCGGATGAGTTACATCTGTAACTGATATTGCTACAGCTAGATCTGTTTTTTGTGAGGACAGTAGCAAGACAAAACACACTTCTGTAAACATTCCTCGTAGTTTCGACGCGTATTGTGTTACCTAAACAACATGTGCATCTCTTTTCTTGCAGACACATATTATTTTAAATCTCTCACAGATTAGAAGGTATACATACTAATGACACAGACTAATTAAGAGTGTTTATACCAAAACACCTCAGCCAAGTAAATTTCTTCTACTTCCAACTTTACGCTTTCTTACTCTCTTCCTCGTGATATATAATACTCGTACTAACTGTTGCACGCGATTTCGTCCGCGTTGAAAAAGAAAAAAGTAGCCTATCCTGTGTCCCGTACGTTTAAATGTTTATCTACTAAGATTCATGAAAATCAGTTAATTCGTTTAAGAGTTATGGAGGAACATACATACATACATACAAAACCTACACTTACATTATTATTAGTATTGATAGCCTATATGTTACTCCCTGATAACGTAGCTTTCTATAGGCGAAATAATTTTTCAAATCGATCCAGTAACTATTAGTTTCGGAGCCTATTCAATTCTAACAAACAAACAATCAAATCTTTCCTCTTTATAATATCTCATAGTCATTTTATTTTAAAAGGGTGAATTAGAAAATTGAGCAGTTATTTTCTAACTTTCCTTTATAAAATATTATTCCGTCTGGTGACAGTGTAGGTAACCAACCCATTCAGTGAGTGAATAAGGAATGCTAGAACCCACTTCCCCCCTTATCCTTAATCCGTGGTGGTGCACAAGCACAAGCACACCTACAAAGGTATTTTAGGCGACGGTAGGCAAGTGGACCGTCAGCCTGTCTATCCACCTCACCATAAATAAAAATAAAAGAAAGTGTCGTAATTTTCCAGATGTTATATATTTCTAAACAATAATATAATTATTATTAATTTCTTTTTTATTGTTTTTGTATTATGTTTGTGTCTGTGTGTTGAGTGAATAAAATTCTTTCTTTCTTTCTTTCAAGATATTTTAAGAGCGATATTTGTATGAACTTATGTTGTAAATTAAGAATCTGTTATTGCCTTTCAAAAAAAGCATAAATTTCGATCATGTATATCCATAAAATTTTAAACATAGGTATTATTTTGAGTTGGCAACCTCTGTGGTATTTCCGGTTTTGTTTAATGCCTTGATTTCCGTATTTCATGTTAGATAAAACGCCTCAATGCCTACTTAGGCATTATCTTAATCTGTGTAGTGTATTAATAAATAAGTTATTAGTTTTATTTTGTTTCTCGCGTTGACACTTGCACATGGCCTCTTATTAGCGAGCAGCGATGCGAAAATAAGTTGAGACGCACCTTTCGCGAAGGTGCCATCGAATGACATGTCCATTTTTGCAATTCCCACGTTGTTAAATAAGAAGTTTAGCGAACGCTGTTACGGAGTCGACGGCGCGGAATAATCTGATCAACTTTCTGACACTTCCACTTGTGTCCATTGTTCAATCCTTACTCAGAATTTGGTCCCGTTGTGAACGCATTTATTAGACTATGGAGAGTGTGATATGGTTCCGTTTCACTACCTACCCTATTGTCGATTCTATGCACACATTATTCTTAATGCACAAGAGGTGTTACTTATATAAACTTTTGTAATCCTCATAAGTAGGCACCTTTATAACCCTTTAGTTAAATTCAGATACTTATTTATGCCCTAAAACTTACTCCGCATAACTGCTTGAGCATTAAGTACTAAGTAGTTGAGAAGCATATAAATTAATACCTACATTTCCTAATCTAATGCTCACGAAAAATAACATACCTAGAGTTACCTGGAACAGTTGTCATTAGGACTTTATAATTCAGGTATAATCAAATATAAGGGTTTATAGCCCGACTACTCCCCAGCCAGGTATGTAGTTCATAGGGTATTTTAGAAGAGTTATAGGACAAGTTTTCAGCTTGTCTCAAATACCTAACCGGAAATTTCTACCATCTCTCGGGTCAAGGATAATTTATATCAAGTGAAATTTTATATGGTGTAGGTAATAAGTTGGAGCCCCGGAGTAAGGACTGGTCTCCATGTGCTCATTCTTCTAGAACACCGAACTCTGCCAAAAGTTCAATAAAGATTAACAAAGAAATCAATTCAGAATATAGATAGGTATCAATTATAATATTCATCTTACTTATTTATTGATAATGTTAAAGTTTAGTTATTACTTGTTCACACTAAAAAAACTTATACGTCATATGTTAACAATTTTGAATAATTAGAAAATATTAAGTTCGATACCAATATCTATTTACAATATCGATGTTGAAAGAAATGATTTTTTTCAAATCTCATAAATATGAACACTAGCGACATCTGTTGTGCAGTAGCATAAAGACATGGCGCCATCTTTTGTGTCCTAGCGTTATTACATTTTAAAACGAACGATAGATGGCAGTTGACAGCACTGCCCTGTGTTCGAATTGTCAAAACTATTTGCCACAATGTAGGTCTTCAACAATACCGACATGCGACGAAAGATGGCGCTTAATGATAAACTTCATCAATATTTATTCAATGATATTTTATTGATAGAAAACTAATCGCCTCAACAGACTTAAATAACTGCAAAGTAGTGCAAAGTCGGTTGTTATTTTAAAATATTAAAAAACCTCAATTATGTGTAAGTAAGTAGCTTTCAAATGTCGATACATTTTTATAGATATTCAATTTTTTCTTTCCATCCAAAGTTCCAAACCTTCATATTATATCTCAGAAATGTCATGTTTTTTTTACGTTTTTCTTGTGACCAATACTCGTAACAGCTAACAAGTAATCATGAAAATCTAGTTCAAATTATTTTTGATTAGGTAACCGAAATAAAATACAGACAATAATTTTTAGTAAATGTGTAATAGGCTCTAACAATTAATTTTATACACTTTCTTACTATTTATTTAATTTTCATTTTCATTTCAATTAGGAATATCATTATTATTTTTAAGAAACTTTTATTATTTTCAATCGTAAAAACTTACATTACCTGCTAACAGTAAAAGTATTCATTACATTTCAAAATTGTTGCTCGAAACGAGAACCAACGCAGTATTTTCAAATAGTCTATAACTGACAGTTTCAATTTATTAACTTTTCAAACCTTATTTTTTTTAGACTCGTTGAAAATACTTGACGTGGGTTCAGACACATAAAATAAAACAAGTAAAATGAAATAAAGTATTAGATTATTTTAGACAAACACATTTAGACAGAAGTCTTGATGGCTACGTACAAATTTAAAAGTGTATTGATACAGTGTTTATATAAATGGCACTTAATGTACATCTTAAAATTTAGTTTAAACACTTGAAATATGTCTCAACTACATAACTCGTTAAAATCATATTCAGGCTTTATTTAAAAAATAAAAAGATCCCTTTTGCACAAGTGACTCACTTCGATGGACTATTTTCATCAAACAAAATACAATGGAATTTGCGTCATATAAAAAGAACGCCTTTGACAGAATCTTGGCGGACTCTTGAATTCGCGCGTTAATGGTAAAAGGTAGTAACGACCAACTTCTACTATTCATTTTAAACTCTAATGTGTTGACGTAAAATAGCATTTTCTTTAAATTACATATGTTTGGTTGGTTTCAAATTCAAATGACAGTTCATGCTCTACGCATATGTCACTTTTAAATGTTCCATAAAGTTCGTAGTGTTTTGTATGGCACGCCGATTCCATATTGTAGTAGTTTGATGACTATTTTAATCAATTTTGCATTGCTATCATCAATGTATTACAACTATGGATTTCGCACGCCATACAAAACACTACGAACTTTATGAAACATTTAAGTGACATGTGCGTAGTAGAGCATCAACTGTCATCTGTCGTTTAAAACCAACCAAACATCTATCATTTAAAGAAAATGCGACTTTACGTCAACACATTGGAATTTAAAACCTAAATAGTTCCCCCCCTAGGTGGGCCATGACCTTGTCGTGGTGGGGAGGGCTTACCCTCGACAATCCGATGGGGTCGCGGGGGGCCGGTGGTTCTCACCGGCCTTTCCTCGTCCCATGGGATTGTTGTTGGGGACCAAGAAGGCCCACACCCGTGTGCTCCGAGCGGGCTCCGTTCCGCGGAGCTCGTAGCGGAGTGCACGAATGAGAGTAATGCTAATATACCGAATATACAATCTTTTACTTGACACTGGCAAATAATGGCCGTCTAAAATGAGCCGAATTGCCATAAGAATAATAATAATAATTGCCATAAGAAGATGAAGATGAACCTAAATAGTACTCAGAACTTGGTCGTCACTACCTTTTACCATTAACGCGCGAAGGCAAGACTCCGCCATGATTCCGTTTTAGGCGTACTTTATATATGCCGCTTTGGCATTTTTCACGCAAATTCCATACTTCGTGTATTGCTATCATCAATTAAAAGATATTCTATCTCCTACACAATCTGAAAAGTAACACAATTGACAATTATTATAGATGGCTTCTAAATTGTCAATTTCTATAACCATATTTAGAATTACTTTAAAAAAATTGGTTCATTTATAATCTCATCTTAGGATTTACTTTACACAAAAAATAAGTTGCAAATTATAATACATTTTAAAACATAGTCAAGCCAGTGTAATATTAATTGTCATGTATACCTAATACAGCTACAACATTAATATTAATTTATCATACAAAACTTAATAAATAGGAATTTCATTTTATTATTATTTTTATAATACATCACATTAATCAAATCCTGGATAGATATTTCCAATTGCATTTCATTACTGACTAACATTACATTGCTCTAAGAATTATCACAAATTTATTTTGACTCTTGATGTGTACAGCAAAAAATACATCAAACTTTTTAAATCATTATTATTTTTATAAATGCATTTTTATTTTAAATGCATGTTTACAAAAAACGTACACTTTAATAATAAACTATGCCGATTATTTAAAGCGAGGTACTTACAGCTTTTTTTACTAGTCTTATTGTGTAATGTTGACATGTTTTTTAGAGGATTTATAATAGTCCAGGAAAATTTAATAATAAATATGAAAATTGGAGTCCGTCGGGGGGCATTTTTGAAATAAAGTTTCTAGAAGACATGATTTGATTCCATCATGTAGAAGGGTGCTTTCCAAATTATACAAACATGGTAAAAGATTGTCATTTTACATAAATTGTAACATGTTCAATTGTTCATATTATATAATTTTTTTTTTCAAAATTTAAATTAAGAGAGGTGGGAGGTTAGAAGACTTGATAGGTATTTTCGAAAAAAATCACAGTGAGCCAAGAAACTCTCTTAATAATAATTTTATTGTAAAAAAAAGTTGTATAAACACTTTTATGTAAAAAAAATTTCTAACCTATCATTTTGTATAATTTAAAAAAAAAAACACCTGCTTTTATGTGCCTACCAATACCTTAAACTCATTTCAAAAATGTCCCTGAAAAATGTAAATTTTCTGGACTATAAAAGAAAAGATTGTCAACTAAACAAGGCATTATAAAAAAGCAATTATGTAAATGTTATAAATAATATGAAAATTATTTATCAATTTTAAATTGTATACAGTTCAATTTTGCTTCATTGTTTTTTAATACAGAGTTGAAAGTAATTTAATAATATCAGAGAATCTAAATTTAATTTTTACATAAGAAACAATTACTTGTGCAAAAGGGTTTTTTTTAGAGAAGCAAATCGCAGTCAACAATCATCACACAAATTTAATTTGTGTTACAAACAAACAAATATATAATATAATCAACATTACATTACACTAAATACAAATTATTCAAAGACATCCTCGGGTGTTTGCGTGCGATCAATTTCATTGTATCATATATTATTAAGTATTTACAAAGATTTGAATAATTAAAAAAATTATAATAGTTCTTCCAACACCAACTACTAAATGGTTGTAGTCTGGCCATAAAAAACTACATCGAAACTACATTTATTATTAAAATGATTTATTATTGTTTTGATCTCATATTAAATCTCAGGTGAATTTTTTACAAGCAAAATCCCCATTTCTCCAATTTAACTGATTTAAAATTTACAATAATTTGATTCAAAATAATACAGATTATATAATAAATCTGAAAATAAGGGAAAAAGTTACAGATAATTTTATACTTGACCAAAAGCAAAGTATAAAAATTGCATAAAAATAATTATTTATTCAAAGAATTTCTGAAGCTTTAGAGGCTTATCGTCATCACTGTCAGAGAAACATGCGGAGAATCCACTTTTATCTCGCACTGAGGTCCTTTGGGTGGATTTATCCGTGTTTCTCTTGGAACGTGTACACTTTCTGGGAGACACGCGTTTCTTGGTCGGAATTTCCGAGCCGGGGACAGCTACGTTCATGGATACGGCGGAGCTCACCGGCTCAGTCGAGTTGCTTATTACCAACACAGAGTTTTCCGGCACGCACAATGACAACCCTAAACTCCTTCCGCTCCTTGTTTTGCTGGTAAACGTTTCTTCCGGATTCTCTTTACGCTCAGAATTGTTGTTAACACTATTATTTTTGTTAGACTTTTTTTTGAGTGACGTATTCATAGTTGAATTATTTAATACCTGTTCAGATACATTTTTGGTACGTTTCGGATACCTAGATGTTGTACACGTCTGGACGGGGGTTACTACACTGGGTTTTTTGTCATTGTCCATTTTAAACTTGACACCTTCCTTACTTTTCGAACATGTATTGATAAATTTCATGGTGGACGTGCTCTTGTGAACTCTGGTATCCCTATCTTCGTTCTCGACTGTTACCACATCGATTATATTCTGCGACGAGTCACTGCTACAGTTTATAGCATTTTTAGACAAGCCAGGGTCGGTAGATTTGTTGACGCACACAACCATAGCATTGTCAACCTCATCCCCCATCTTAATACCTTTCACAAAACTATGGTTCCCTTTGCCCCTCAACTTCCTAGTTGATTTAGTCACTTGGACTTTTGTAGATCTTATGTAATTTGCGGTAAAACCCGATACATCACTCAAATCTTCAAACTGACCGTTACATTTTGCTCCATTTTTTACTTTTTCGCAAGTGTTTAAACTCAATTTGCTCAGTCTGTTTTCAGGTGCCTTCTCTGAATTATTTTTTGATTCATCTATTGCCTTTTTCTCAGCTTTTTTCGGGGTTGATGGGTTTTTGCCGTTGATTGTACAATTGTTAACTTTAAAGGAACTATTATACTGACCACTGTCGTTGAGGTCTTTCGGAGATTTCCGTAAGTTTCTTCTCAATCTTGTCGTCTCTCTAGGTGTAGATGTAACAATTTTATTATTTTTATTTACTGTTGCCCGACTGTTCTTTTGCAGTTTTAATCTTTTTCTTTTATTTCTCATTGAAGATTTCTTTATATTGTCATCCTCGTTGGAGCCAATTGTTTCGGACTTGCCGCTACTTAACAATGCCTTATCGTTTTGTTGCTTCGAAACATCAAAGTAAACATTTTGTATTTTTTCAGAGACGGAGTCGTCTTCGAGGATTGTTAACTTTCTTTTCTTTTTCTTCTTGGGTGATGTAACATTATCGAGAACGCTAGAAGGGATTTCGTGTTCAGTTTTAGAGCCTTGTGCCGCTCCCAGCTGCTGCTTCTTAGCGACGATGTCGTACTGAAGGAGGCACGGTGCCCGTTTAGTGTAAATCCAATAAGTTATTTCGTCCATGGTGCTCATAAAGGGAAGATCGAGTCCAGGGGGTCCCGAGGGGTGACTGTCGGTTGGCGGTTGAGATGAGACCAGATCGAGGTGAACTTGCCTGTCACAAACTGCGCCAGGCACTGAAGAGGCGAAGCCCAACATGTCGCGCCCGTCAACATGTCAGCAGTCCTGTCCGACAGAGTTCCATATTGCCCTCGATACCGCCTCAACAGAGTCTCTTCCATTTTCCGTATATTCTTCACATTTCTTGCATCTGAAAGTATGACGCGACATTCATATAATAAGTATAATAGGACACCTTATTTGAGGTACGTTTTAGAGATGACACTGAAGTTTAGATACTTACGTGTTAATGAGCTTTTTTCTTACACTGCAAGCTTCTAGCGAGAATTTCACAACTAACTAATGGTTAAGGAAAATACTTTTTTTGGTACGAATAGGAACGTAAATTTTAGCGGCGTACAGGCCGTTGGATTTATTAGTGGATTGAAGACCGTCGCAATTAAACTGAACACACTAAAAATTTATAAGCGTTTAAATTATGAACGAACAATAAAAAAGAAACTTTTTATTAAATGTATGTAATAGTTCAAGAATTAAAATACAAAATATTTTTCACTGCCTGACGCAGACACACAGCACAAAACATCACAATCTTTGTCTTTAACCAAGTCTTTACAAAGATGGCGTGTACCACAGAAGATAACCTAATGGATATGCAAACCACAGATTATTATTAATGAAGATGACAACCATAAGCCCACCTATTGTAGCACCTATAATCTAAATAGAAACCTATTAACTAATGGATGAAATACACGATCAGTCCATCGCAATAAATTAACTGTGAAGCCAAAATTTGATCGTGAGAGGTAAAAACTGTGCTTAAAATCGCGCCGTTGCCTTACGTCATTTGGTCGTCACGCCAAACGCTTGATCGTGTATTTCGTCCATAAGAGAAAGAGAACATGAAATTAAGCAGAAAGTATGATCGATATTCATAGTAGATACCTAATATCATTAATGTGAAAGTAGCTCCGTCTCTCCTTTTGTTACTGATCAATTGATCATCATTTAATTATGCATACAGGAAAGGATATATTTTGTGTCGGGGATACAGGAAAGGATTTAGGGCATTTAGGGTACCTCTCATGCAGAAAAAATTCTGTTCTTGAGGAAAAGTCTAAAAATATAAAAAGTATGGTGGCGTCATCATACATTTTAGAATACTTTTTAGCGTTAGCAATATAGATGTTTTATTGCAAACTACGTTGACAGTATGCTAATTTGCTTGTTGTAGTACAATTTCTTTCTATTTAATTTTGAATTGTTCTTTCGAACTTCGATTGATAAGTGATTTAAACTTTTCTTAGGATTTTTACCATAACCCACATAATCTTCACAATTATATTACTCTATGCTTCTTTTCAGTATCACTTCGTTGACATTGACATAACAGGCACCATTTTCCATGTTTTTTTCTAGAGATTTCGCCGTTTCGCGCGCTATTCTTCTATGCTAAATAATGTCACATTTATTGTTGTTTATTTTTTCCGCGCTGCCTAAGTCGATACTACAATAATATAATAGTTTTTTGGACTGTGGTAGGTGTGAGGAAACACGCGTCTGCGAACTTGACCATCAAAAATAACTTCATTTGTATATTATTCAGCCTTACGAACTATTGTAAGACAATATCTTTGTAATTGGTGCGGGTTTATCTAATAAAAAAACTAACATTTACTTTATATTTTCACATTTTATTTTTCCAAATAATTACTAACCTGTAACAATAGTTTAGTTGTTTATAGTGCCTTGGTTGGACACCGACAATGGAGTCGGTGTCCCCCCCTGAACCTCCTGACCCTCCTCCTGAAGTCTTCCATGACGTCATGGAACTTCCGCCTGACTTGGGTCAGTCCAGTCAGGAAAAACGCAAACGTCCTTCCGACACAAGCATTTCCAACGAATCGGCCAAAAAATCGCATCCCCCATCGGACTCCAGACAAGATACATGGAGTCACCCAAGCCTAGGCGAACCACACAAATACACCAACAGTGACGATGGCCCATTCATTGTCCATGTTCAACGCATCGAAAAACATCCTAAAGCGGGCTTCAGTATTAATCCTTTGCACTTTGGACAACTATTACTGAAATCAAAAGTGGGTAAAATTTCCAAACACGGTATAAAGAATATTGGTAGGAACAGGATTTGTGTCGAGTTTGTTAATCCTAATGATGCCAACGAATTTATAAACAATCCTGTTCTTGTCAGTAGCGGCTACAAATCTTTCATACCTACTTTTAATGTGACTCGTATGGGGATAGTTCGTGATGTCCCAACGGATTGGTCGATGGATAATCTAATTGAAATGTCTGAAATCCCTCAGGGATGTGGCCAAATTATGAAAGCGAGGCGCCTCAACAGGAAGATTCGACAGAATGATGGCAGCATAGATTGGTCACCTTCCACTACCGTTGTGTTGACTTTTAGCGGGCAAAACTTGCCTCCCTATATTTATTGCCTGTATTCTTCTTTGTCAGTCGAGGTGTATCAACTGCCTTCCATTCAATGCTTTAATTGCTGCCGTTTCGGGCACATTAAAGATAAATGCCGGTCGAAACCTCGCTGCTTTAAGTGTGGCCAACCTCATCTTGGATCGTCTTGCCAAATCCAATCTGATCAACTTTCTTGCCTTTTTTGTGACGGTCGCCATTATGCCACAGACAAAAATTGCCCAGAGCACTCCCGGCAAAAAAGCATTAAAATGAAAATGTCTGAAGATAATATCTCGTACCTTGAAGCCGCCTCCATGTTTGCCCCTGTTCGACGATCTTTCTCTGATGTGGCCCGTGCGGGGCCCGCTGCCTCCCAATCATCTCCACATCACACATCATCTTTCACCCCAGCCTCCTCCACACGTTCCCAGTCCCAGTCCTTCTCCCCTCCTACCCATTCCTCTCGTGTGAGCTATAGAAAATCTACTGTGTCTTCTCCTCGCTCCCACTTTCCTCTTGCCCGAGGCTATGATCGAGCCGCCCACAATGCTCTTATTGGGCAACGAGACCCTCCTTCTCCCGCAAACGGAGTTGCTCTCCATGGTGTCCCTGAAAATGACAACTTACTTGAAGGCATTCTGATCACTCTGATCAGTATCCTCTCAAAGTTTAATGAATGTTCCGTACCGTCCAACGTTGCTTCCAAATTGAATACACTCGTCCAAATCGTCCAGCAAATTCCACCTAATCCAATGGAACTGTCGCAGCCTTCGTCCTAAAAAACACGAAATATTACAATTAATTAACTTGCATAGCCCTGTTGCCTTTGCCATTTCGGAGACATGGCTTGTCCCTGGTTCCTACTTTAGGATACCGGGATATGCCTGTCTGCGGGATGACAGGGGTGATGGTTATGCTGGTACAGCTATCCTAATTAAGTCTACTGCCACCTACTCCCAGATCCCTCTTCCCTCTCTCCCTGACTCCCTTAATGCAGTAGCTATCAAAATCCACAATTTAGATATATCTATTCTTTCCTTGTATATCCCTAACCCTAATGTAGTTTCAATTTCGGATTTGGAGCTCCTATTCCATACAATTCCTGGTTCCTTTCTCATTTTGGGTGATTTTAACTGCAATCACTTAATCTGGGGCAGTGCATCCTATGATGCCTTTGGGTGTAACCTCGTCGACCTTCTTGACGATCTAAACATCTCGATTCTCAATGACGGCTCTCCAACTAGGAGAACACCTCCTGGTGGAAATATTAGTGCGGTGGACCTTTCCCTCTGCTCCCCCGATCTATCTTCTCGTATTTCGTGGAGAGTCTTAGTGGATTCCCATGGTAGTGACCATATCCCTATTTTGCTTACCTTTCCTGAATCCTCCATTGTCCTCACAAGAGAATTTTCCCCGTTACTTAAATATAACCTCAACCGAGCAGATTGGGACAGTTTCTCTCTTTACACGGATCGCAACACATCCCTGATCCCCCCCGTTGATAGTAACAACTTTTCTGTATGCCATGAACAATTCCAAATCGCGTTGGAAAGTGCAGCTAGTCTCAGCATTCCACTGAAAAAGTCGAGAACAAAAACAAAACTATCTCCCCCTTGGTGGGACGCGGAATGCACAACCATGTACAATAAACGCAAGGAGGCGGAACGGACGTATTGTCAGTTCATGTCCATAGACAACTTTATTTTTTTTAAAAAGACGGTTGCCATGTGCAAACGCCTTTTTAAGAAGAAGAAACGTATGGGTTGGATCAGATTTTGCCAAAATTTATCTCCCCGTACTCCATCCACAATTTTGTGGAAATCCATCAAAAGGTTTCGTGGTTCCTTTTCCCCCCCTTCCCCTCCTTCTAATGATCCCTCTGAGTGGGTTTTTGCCTTCCTTGACAAAATCGCACCTGTTTCCGTTCCTAATTTTAATTCACTCCCCTCTCCATACCCCACGGTTATTAGCCCACATAAATTTAATAATCCTTTTTCTTTAACTGAATTAACTCATGTTTTAAATCGCGTTATAGATTCCTCCCCTGGGCCCGATGGCTTTCCATACTCCTTTTTGGTTAATTCCGGTATGAATACGAAATTATATTATCTTTCTCTAGTCAATAAATTTTTTGAACTTGGCGTTATTCCAGAATCCTGGAAAAACCAAATCATCATCCCATTATTGAAACCTGGTAAATCCCCGTCCGACCCCTCTTCCTATCGTCCTATCGCTTTATCCTCTACTTTGGTGAAAATACTTGAACATTTAATTAAGAATCGTCTCGAATGGTTCGTCGAAAATTCGTCTATCTTACCCTATACCCAATTCGGTTTTCGGAAAGGTCTGAGCACCATGGATAGCCTTTCCATCCTTACCACCGATATCAGATTAGCCTTTTCAAAAAATGAAGTCCTCGTAGGTGTTTTCCTTGATTTAAATTCGGCATATGATAGTGTCCTACTCCCTCTACTCAGGCAAAAATTGCTTCAGCTGAGTATCCCGGTGAGGTTGGCCCACTTTATATGCAACATGTTCATGGATCGATCTATCCAAATTCGCCTTAATGACTCTCTTCTCCCCCCCCGACATGTCTGGAAGGGCCTTCCACAGGGCTCTGTCCTCAGTCCTTTATTATATAACCTTTACACGTATGACCTGGACCAAGTAGTGCGCTCTTTTTGTAACATACTTCAATACGCTGATGACATAGTTCTGTATGTTGCAGCTACCTCAGTCCAAGAAGCTGAAGTCAGGCTCAACAGAGCTCTGGTATACTTAGAGGACTGGTTATCTATTCACGGCCTATCATTATCCGTGCCTAAGTGTTGTGTAGTCGTGTTTACTCGGAAGAGAATAATTCCGGAAATAGAGCTGACCTTTGCTGGCCAAGCTATCCCAGCCAAAAATGTAGTTAAATTTTTAGGCGTATTTCTTGATGCCAAAATGTCTGGTGTTCCCCATTTAAACTATGTTGTCAAGAAATGCGACTCTAACACTAATGTTCTCCGTTGTTTGTCGGGTGTGTGGTGGGGTGCCCACCCTTACACCCAAAAACTGATTTATAACGCCATTATACGAAGTGTGTTTGACTACGGCTCTTTTATTTTGGAACCTTGCAGCAAAATGGCGTTATTAAAATTAGATAAACTCCAATTTAGATGTCTCAGGATAATATTGGGTGCCATGAAATCCTCCCCTACTAACGCTCTGCAGATAGAAGCTCTTGATCCCCCCCTCTCCCTCCGTAGAAAGCTACTATGCTCTAGATTCCTCTTAGGTATCTTCCAAAATTTATCCCATCCCCTATTGCCTAAATTAGAGTTTCTATCTGACATAATCCCTACAAACTCGTATTGGCGAAATAAAGATCCTCCTCCCTTAATTATTAGCTTCCGCAAAATCCGCAACATTCCTGACCCTATTTTCCAAACATCTTATCCTTTACTCTATTCCATTGATTATGATGCCCTCCTTTTCCGACCCGAAATCCTCCTAGACTTTGGGATTTCTAAGAACTCTCCGTGTGCCAATACAAAGTTTAAACAAATCATAGCTTCTCAATGGAGAGAGTGGCTTCCGGTTTATACTGATGCGTCGAAATTGACGTGGGATGGGTGTGTAGGTTCTGCTGTCTGGATACCTAACCTTCAGGTCCTTTTAAGCTTTAAGTGCCCCCCAATGTCCTCAGTCTTCACTGGAGAATCGGTAGCTATTTTGGAAGCTATCAATTTTGCTATCGACAACTCCTTAAATAAGACTATCATTTTTTCAGACTCTTTAAGCTGCCTCCAAGCGGTACTCGGTAATCAGTTTGCGTCTGGTTCAAAATTCCCTTTAATCCTCAAAATTAAGGAGGCGCTGTATAGGTGTCAAAATCATAATTTAAATATTGTTCTTGCCTGGATTCCTAGTCATTGTGGCATTACAGGCAATGAGTCAGTTGATGTCTTCGCTAAAGATTCCACCCAAATAGGTAATTGTGAACACTATTATACCACTGTTAATGATCTACGTGCTCAGGCTCTGCCTGATCTTAATAAGCATTGGCAGTCAATCTGGGAAATTTCTAGACTGACTAAAGGTCGTTACTATAGCGACATTCAACCCACCATTCCCTCCAGACCCTGGTTCTATCGCTTCCACTCAACCAACAAACGGACCATTTCAATTATCTGCAGGCTTCGGTTGGGACATTCATGTACTCCCCTCCATCTTAATAAAATTGGTGTACGTAACAGCCCTATCTGTGACTGCGGAGTTGAAGAGGGCTCTACAGATCATGTATTTTTCAATTGTCCTTTACGCCCTGTGTCACTGTATGACATTCTCCCTGCCAAAATTCCCCGTCCCATCAACATGAAGTCGCTCCTTTTGCATGTGTGTAATTCTCCTTTTGTTTATATGTTATGTAAATATATAGAAACGTATGACATTAAACTCTAATTAATAATAATACCGGATATACAATCTTTCGTAATGGCTCATTATTGTTACATTTTTTTTATTTTTTTATTTTGTCTATTCGCTTTTGCGCTGTGGAAGTCACAAAACGCAGTCATAACACGACATTGACATGACATTGGCAGATAATGGCCATCCCCAGATGAGCCGAATTGCCATTAAACACAAGAAGAAGAAGAAGTCGATACTATTAAATGTGAATCCTAGTTATAAAAGACGAAAGGAAACAAATGGGAGTATTTAAATGTATTTTGAGGATTATTGCAAGGAAAATGATATGACCGACAGGCCAGGATATTGTGTAGCATACTTACAGTAATAAGTATTGTGACAAAGGACTCTAAATGCTATTATTGTAGTTGAGACTTTTCAATGTGTTTTTAATTTAAAGCACGGTAACGGATCATAATGAATCTTATTCAACACTTGATTGACCGGCAACTTGGCACATGTAAGTAAACGAACGCAACCTAGTTATTTATTGTGATAATCTCATTATTAATTGAAAGAAATTAACCCAAAACCCCGAATTTAAAATCATTCCATCAGAGCAGTCCATGATCTTGATGGCAACAGTAAGTACCCTATGTATATCATTGTCATCCATTATCTCAGCCACAGGAAGTCCTCTGCTGGATAAAGGCCTCCCTCATATCTTTATAATAGGATCGGTCAGAAGCAGTATATCCCTTATCAGATGTACCCAAAAGGTGGACACTTGGTGTTGTAGATCCATGGCTTCAACTTGAAAACCTTCCAACCCCAGAGGCCAGCCTATGTATTAATATACTAGCTGTTGTATAGCCTAAACCCTTCCTCGATAAATGGACTATCACACAAAAATAATTTTTCAATTCAAACCAGTAGTTCCTGAGATTAGCGCATTCAACCAACCAAACAAACAAACAAACTCTTCAGCTTTATACAATAATAGTATAGATGACAAATTGTTTTCATGACACTGGAGCAGTGCTCATTCCTTGTGTACAATATTCTCAATATCTACTAATAGTTATTATTGATCTCTGATGGTCAATAATAACTGATACTTACTTGACTAACATATGGGGTAACATATTAAATGTAGGTACTGTTCTCATATGAACTCTTGCTTTACACTTCTTTGTATTTAAAAATTGATGTGCATAATGTATGTCCGTCCATAGCTCAAGGGGTGATCCTGTAAAGTTGAGGAAGCGATTGGATAATTTTTTTTCTTTTGCAATTTTATGTCATGTTTTCCATACAAGTTAATGGAAAGCTAATTCTTTTTTCAATTAAGAATAAAAAAAGTCATAATTATAGTTCAAACAACACAGATCTTAAACTACAATAATCATGATGGTGTGCCATATTTTGTTACTAATACAAAAGTCTGCAAGTCAAGTCTATTTATTTATTTTTGTCTTCATAGCATTTGCTTTAAGGCCTCGTTCGCACTGGAGTTTTATAAAGCATTCGGAGCTAAGCTTTAGAGTTTATAATGGAGTATATACAGATAATAAAACTCCCGACGTGAAAAAGCGCCCGTGTTTAAACACACAGCCTAGAAGTCATATGGTCTATTTAAAACGTCAGACGCTTTTAACACGCGTTAAAAGCGTCGAAAAAGGTCTGTGCGAATGTGGGCTGACGGCCAAGGAACACCTGTGTGTCCTAGAAGACGGTCATACTTACTAGTCCAAGACTAACTGTGGAGAAGACTGAGCTATTATTTATTGATTGGTTCCAGATTATCCGCTCAACTGTGATAATTTTCTGAAGCGACTGGTTGTTGGAGAATGGGACTCCTTTTTTGGGATGCAGGCACATGATGTGTCGGATGGTTTCGATGAGCCCACTCCAATATTCGCCAGTCGGTTTTCGGAAGCACCCGGCCACGAGCATGTCCTCGCTCTCGCTAACGAGGATGGCACAGTTGCTATTCAGGTACTTCATTATAGTCTGGTGTAAAAATCTCAAAAAGCACCTGCTTTCAATGGTTAACGGCATTTAGTGAAACTTTTTGCCACCAGGTCTTTTTAGACTAATTCGACCCTGCTGAACACGATTCTGCCCAGTGTCATCCCCTCCTTCGCTCCCTTCCCCCCTTTCCTCCCCAAACATCTCGATCAATGTGGTTTTTTCATTTTTTTTTTTCAGAATCTATTGGATAAAAGAAAGCTGTCCATTACAAAAATAATCTGCATTAAATTCTCTACAATATTTGTATATAAATCATTTGACAGGCATAATAACTTAAAAAATATTGTCTGTCCATACTATACAAATATTTATTTTCAACCGACTTCCAAAAAAGGAGGAGGTTCTCAATTCAACTGTATTTTTTTTGTTGTTACCTCACAACTTTCGACTGGGTGAACCGATTTTGATGATTATTTTTTTTATTTGAAAGCTGGTGCTTCCCGTGTGGTCCCATTTCAATTTGGTCCAGATCTGACAATGGCATCCGTGAGAAAACGGTTTGAAGTCGGTTTTTTTTTTTTGTTAAGTTATTTTCAACATTTTGAAAAAAATAGCAACAGACGCCGTGATAAAATAGCTAAGAAGTATTCTTATAAATTATTCTTCATACATTTACCTACAAAACAAGACCTAATTTACCCTCGTACGAGTATTCGTTCACGATTTATAGATTGTAGTGCAGATGCCGCCCACGAATCTTTACCTACACTTTGCTCGATACATCACATACCTATTTAAAATAACTATTTTTATAAACATTTCGTCATCGTCACCATCTCAGTCAAATGACTTTCAATGCTGGACTTTAAGTTTTACTGAAGAAAATCGGAGACCATGAAGAAGCAGACACAAGGCTTGATGTGATACCTTTGATGTGCGCGAGTTTACAGATTAATAGTATATTTGATTTTCAATTATGTCTCATGAGATTTTCAGTTTTGAATTATCCTTTTATTTGTGAATATATTTTTTCAGGACACAAGTAGAACGAGCACAGCCAACACCATATACACTTTTCAGAGCCACGACAATGCAGTCTTCGACCTCGCGTGGATGCCGGGGAGTAAAAAGTTCATCACGGTTTCCGGTAAATGTTATTTTTTGCAATCAACAATCATGGCGTATAAAGAGACTTTTATTACAACGATCCGTATGACGAATTCCAGGGGATCACACGGCGTGCCTGTGGGACGTGGGAGAGAGCACGCCGCGCAGGCTGCAGGTGTTCTCGAACCACAGCCGGTCCGTGAAGACGGCGGCGTTCAGGCCGGAGGAGCCGTCCGTGTTCGCGACCGGCGCGCGTGACGGCAACATCCTGCTGTGGGACACGCGCGCCGGCAACAATAAGCAGCTCGTGGTGCTGCAGCCCGAGCACTCGCTCGTGCACTGCCACGCGCAGAGCCACGGCGGCGGCCGGCGCGCCCGCCTCGAGCGCCGCGTCGTCAGCATCACGGGCCTCGCCTTCCGCGACCGCGACGCGCTGCTCTCCTGCGGCGAGTGCGACGGCAACATCAAGCTCTGGGACCTGCGCAAGAGCTACAGCGCCAACGCCCGCGACCCTCTGCCCGCGCGCCGCCTGCCCTACGCCGGCTCCTCCACCAAGAACGGCTTCACCGACCTCCTCGTCGACCCCTCCCGCACGCACCTCTACGCCAGCTGCATGGACGGCGTCATCTACCGCTACTGCATCGCCAAGGAGGATGCGCGCCCCGAGCGCACCTACGTCGGTCACGAGAGCGGCACCTTCTACGTCAAGACCAGCCTCAGCCCCGACGGCGCCTACCTCATGAGCGGCAGCAGCGACACCTACGCCTACGTGTGGAACGTGCGGCGGCCGGAGCCGGTGGTGCGTCTGGTGGGCCACTGGGCCGAGGTGACGTGCGTCGCTTGGTGCCAGAAGGGCGAGACCAAGATAGTGACGAGCGGCGACGACGCCACGCACAAGATCTGGCGCGTGGGACCCGAGTGGCCCCACCCCGTGCCGGACTTGCCCCGGCGCAAGGGCTGCGCCGAGGTGATGCCCCGAGTCGACCGCCCGGATGCCGACGAGCCCTTGCCGAGCCCCGACAGAGTCTTCGGCGTCAAGAGACGTCTTTTCGGCGGCCAACCGCCACCTTCAAAAAAGCCGAGAACGGACTCCGCACCTAGAGAGAAGATAAGCCCCACAGAGTGCTCGAACTCGTCAAAACCAGTAGCAGTGAAAGTGTCTCCGTCTAAAGTGAGGATAGTGTCATTCGCGACGCCCACCAGCGATCTGCCCAACTTCGTGTTGACGGGCGAAGCGCCGCACCTCAAGTCGCCCCTTCGCAAGCGGAAGCGCGATTGGCTCACGCAGATGGGCCAACAGATCCCCGCAAAAGCGCAAAAGACGCCGCCCAAACCCCCGAAGACCGCCAAGAAGAGGTCCGCCAAACAGTTGCCCATAACACTGTTGATACGGAAACAGACCACCGGCAACTCTCAATAGACATTACGCTTAATGATACCAATGTGACATGTGGTGAGCTAAGCTAAGAATAAAATATCACACTAATCTAATAAATAATTTTAAGTATAAACGAACAACCTCTTTTTCAATTCGTCCGCATCAGTCAGTGTCAATTCTTGTGTAACATATGAAGTAATACAAGAAGGGTATAAAAATATAAAGGTTTAGTTTATTTAGTAGGCGATGTTATTTAGTGGGCGACTACCATCAAGTAGACCATCAGCATTTTTGACGACGTTAACAAAAAGTAATTTTGACAAATCCATTTATGTTCTCCAATGGTTGCACATTTTGCATTATTTTACTCTTGTCATTGAAATGACTGGCTGGTTTGCCCATTATTTATTATTAAAATGAAAGCTTATCAAACTTTCCTGTGAACACAACTTTACACTACAGAACTTATAAAATATAAAACTTATAAATGTCTTAACTGCAGCGTTGTCCTGTTCTGAAGCCCATATCAGTGATGTGGTCTGTACCACACCTTCATACTTACATTATTTATTTGTTCCTTATATTGTATAAAGTTTCCAAATCTATTTAAAGTTCCATTTTCTGGGTTGGATCGCTTCATTGTCGGCCTCGTCTTTGCTACACGGCTAGATGCTGGCCTATTATTATAATGTTTTTCTTTTCTTTCCTTTGAATTTAAACGGCAGAACTCTTTTTTTAAACCGTCATTGAAAGGCGCTTAAAAAACCATTTTAGATACTTTGAACTTATAACGAAAATTTGTGATTTTCGATTAGTAGTAATTTATGCAATTAATCTTAACAATGGATAACTTCAAAAGGCTCGCTTTAAAAGTGTGACGGTTATTTAGCAGCGCGAGACATTGCTACGTAAATTAAACTGAGTACCGGTCCCAACACACACCCTTGAGGGACACCACACTTTACGCCAACGTATGGAGCCTTGGTGCTCCTCATTGGTGTATTCTGCATAGAAATTATCTTTGAATCCATAAATTGAACTCTAATGAGATTAATTCTTTTCCTTGTTTCAATTTATGAGCAAGGAAGCTTTTGAGTAACACTATCGGAAGCTTTTGTCAGGTCTAAGTTTAAAAGGTGCGTTTCGAAAGGCTTTTTTAAAAATAAAACAACAATAAAGATGTGCCATTGCTCACTCTTTATTACACTTGTTAATTCAATATATAAAAACAAAATAATTTATATTTAAAAATATCACCAGCGTTTGCCTCGAAGTGGGACCCGACAACGAAACCGAGTAGGGCAAACGACGCATTCAATTTGTTATACCTACTACATCTAGACTGCACTTAAACACTACCTCATTAAATCTATGTACATACACGATCTTTATTCAAGCGATTTAAAAAACTTACTTCACTACGTCATATTTATTTTGAAAATTTGTTAAATGTCTTTGTGTCGTCTCCTCCGCTGAATCCACTCGCACCGCGATACATATATTATAATAACAAACGAAAACTCCCGAAAATAAGTAAAACGAACGGAACATTATTGCACAATTCCTAAAAGCACTTCTCGTCGCGGACTGCGAGCGATTCACCTTCACATTACTTTATTTATAAAAAATATTAAAAAGGTTAACAAAGATGGAATCTCGTATATGTTATGACTTCATTATTTGTGCTAAAAGCTAATGTTTTGCTCAACACAAACGAACAGTGAATCAGTCGCGTTTCGAGATCATTTTCACCTACCCGCCCCTCCCCTCTCATCTCCCCCTCCACTCCCCTCTCCCGTCACCTCCCTTTCAGTCGCATCTTCTGCGCTAAACCACGAGTTAATATAGTAAACGGTGTCGTTTGTTAACTACTTAGGCGGCTTGTTTTTACTTTGATATACGCAATTTATCCCCTGGGAATAAAGAGGGTTTACATACAAAAAAGATAAGAAAATGATCGCGTCTCTGCTAAAACGGCCTAGGCTTCATTATAAAAGGTTAGGGCAGCAAAGTAGCGCAGAAGATCCAACTCCACTTTCAACTCGAGAGTACAATACCGTATTATCACATTAGTAGGTAATTATTTAGGTATGGTGTGTGTAACTAGCGATGGCCTCTTGGTTAAAAAAACAATAAGTAATAGAAGTAACGCCTCCATCACGATAGTCTTTCGATAGTTTGTACTTTAGTCGAGCGCGACCGCGAGGGGAGCGGCGCCATCACCAGCAGAAGACAGACAGCTCGCCGCCGTGCGGGCCGCCCACGCGCCACGAGCGCACGCCGCCGCCCACCTTCAGCTGCTGCATCTTGTCGAAGTCCAACGCCGGCCGGTGTCTGCGCGGCGGTGGTGCCGGCCGGCGTCGGCGCGGCGATGGAGGAGCGCGCGCGCACGCGCACGAGCCCACCGCGCGACGCGGCTTCAGCGCCTCCAGCGGCGGCGACGTGCGGAACCGCACCGGCGTCTCCACCTGCAAATACAATGTAATATAGAGATGCACTTGTGTGTAACTGTCGCGGTCGAGTTAAGCGTGATGGCGATGCGTCTAAATGGGGGTTAGATGGCATACCTTGGTGTCGTCGTCGTCCGACGAAGGCGCCCTGGCGGCCGCGTCGTCGGCGTCGACGTAGGGCTGCGCCGCCCACTTGCGCTTCTCGGGCGCCGCGGGGGGAGGGGAGGAGGCGCCCCTCCTCCGCGACTCGCCCCCTCCCGCCGGCCCCGCGCCCCCGCACTCTCCTCCCGCGCCCGCCGGGGCTCCGTTGATCACCTGCACCACCGCACTTCACCGTCATGACACGCGAAACGACTACTGAGCATGCTTAACTGTGTTTGGTTCACTCTCAAACAATGACACTCTATCGCCAAAGTCAACCGAAGTAGCTTGCGAGGGCGCTGTAGTGCATCAAGACAATGTTATCCTTTGAAAAGGCCACGTTTAACGTCGTGAAAGGTGGTTTTACATTTAGGCCGCGTCGGTTGACTTTTGCGACGGACTTTCGTAGGATGCGTCTATCAGCTTAAATAAACCTTTTTGTAAGATTTTGTTGAACCAATAAACATTTTAATTAGGTTACTATTAAATAAATTATAGGAAAAAAATCATTTTTTTTTTCACAAGTTCACAACACCATTCGATGTTGATTACTCAGTGGAAGTAATTAATATTAATTGCTTAGTTAAATTAAAGAGTACTCAATAAAATTTATGTCTGACATTGATTGCTTAGATTTTATTTTTGATTTTTATTAAAGTAATAAAATACGCGATGATAATAATGTTCCCTACATAAAATACAACAGTTAAAAGAAAAATAAATTAAGCCACAAAGAATTTTTAATTTTTAGAACTTATTGAATAAATGTTAGCATTAGGTAGAGATATTATGTCAGTTTGTATCGCATTTATTTATATTATCTATCGACGGAAACAATACATCACATTTTTAACAATGTTCAGATGTTTAGTGAAACAGTTTCAATTTGAAGAAAAAAAAAGTAAACAATATCCTCGTAGTTTTTTTTAAAAGCTAAAAGTCGCTTCCCGTTTTTCGAGCAATTAAAAAGTCGGGAGTACAAAAGAATTTCTAATTTGGAGCTAAGCGCAAGATAAACAAATATAATGCAGGCTCCAGACGCAAAAAGTGAAAAAACAATATGTCCAATTGTTCTCTCTCTTGACTGAAAATTCTGCCGAGACCTGGCGAGACGCGTACGTCACTTTCTGGCGAAATCTTATTATATTTGGGAAAATTACCGTTTACGACTTTTCGACTATTACGATTTATTTATGGCTATATTTGTGTCAATAAACAAATCGTAATCGTAACAAATTTGTAAGGATTTTGTGTTTAGGGTCAGTACGTGATACTGAACCTATTTAAAAAAAAAGAATAGTAATTTAGTGCAGAAGAAAATTCTCTATTACCTGTAGTTACGACAGTAGCTCTTATTTAATCAGAGCCTGTAGTATACTGACGACCCGCCCCGGCTTTACACGGATACGAAGTTTTTAAAAAATCCTTTCTTAACGAAACCTATTTACATAATAGGTATAATTTGAAGTCAATTTCTGGGTTTGTGTCTGTATTATATGGCCGCTAACTCCTAAACCGCACGACGGATTTTGATGCGGTTTTTACCATCAGTTAGATAATTTTTCAATGAATTTGTATACATAATGTATTAGCAAGCTGCCCCTGGCTTTGCACATATTTTTTATTATATAAATAAATAAACTGAAAATTATAATATAAAAATCATGCCTTACGTTCTTTCCATTAGTGAAAACCGTATTAAAATCGAGCGAGACAGACTTTGTTTTTTAAAAAAAGTTATAATAAAATCTGATTAATTTTTTTCCTGGGCGAAGTCAAGAGCGGGTCGCTAGTACCCAACTATTCTGAAGCTATGTTTCAAATTTCAGCTTTCTGGACTATTTACTCTATGGTATAGATTACAGAAGAAAATTAGCTTTTTGGTGCGTGTGGTCTGACAGTGTTTTTTTTCCTTTGCTTAATTTTCGCTTACCCGCAGCGCCCGGAGGCCGTTCACCGTTCACCTGGCTGGATATTATTACCTTTTAATCTTATTATGCAACGCGAACGCACCTACACCACGATGAGCTGTGAGCATCATTTTTAAACCGCTTAAAAATAAAACTGCTCCCACCGCATTTATTATTTAATTCACTTTGTTAAAATACATATTATTATGTATTGATACGATACCGAATGACTTCCAACTATGCCAATAATTATCTGTACCATCTGTATCAGTAAACTTTGACGAGCCCGTTGGACGAGTGGCAAGGGTTTTTGCCTAACGTCTCAGGGGCCCCGGGTTCGATTCCCGGCGGGATGAACTTTGGAAATTTTAATGTAATTTTCAAAATTGACTGGTCTGGATTTGAAAAGTAGTGGTAGGGCACACACTGCGTTTCCCAGTCGTTTGGGCAGCCCGTCTGGCGGCAGTAACCACCACCTTACAGAATACCACCGTGAAATAATAGCATATTTGCTGTTGTGTTTCTGTGAGTGAGTAAGCGATGCCAGAGAACATTACCCCTTCCCTTCTATCCCTTATCCTTAATCCTTCTATGGTCGGCAGCGCACTTGTAAAACTTATGGCGTTGCTTGTGTTATAGGCGACGGTAGCCACCTACCATCAAGTGGACCGTCAGTCTGACTGTCGACCTTAACATTAAAAAAAAATCAGTAATCAATTAATGCTTATATAATATTATGGATACCAGACAGTTGATATAGATAGACCAACAGCGGTCGAGGCGAGGGGCTCGACTATGTTTTGGGTTAAATCTGTACACCGTTAACTAGGGTTGTCATAAATAAAAAAACATTAATACTCGCTATCGATCCCTACACTGAACGATAATATTGAGTAAAAAAAAAGACTAAATAAACCACCGCTGTACCTCATATCGCATTAAATAGAATTGGACGATTTAGCTATTTTTTGTGAGGAAATAATTAAACTCTAAGCTTAAAGTGTCATGACCGTAAGATGAGTCTGTTGCAGTCACGGTTCAGTGGGCATTTACCAGTCATGTGACAGCTTTACAGGATTAACGGTATGGCCACAGTTAACGGCCAGGAATCCGTTTATCGATACTGATTGCTAACGACACTTGACCCCACCAACTGAGACACTAAAAGCCTATAGTAAGCCCGCGACTTCGTTAGATACATTAATAAAATTGTACATTAAAAAAAAAACGCCATCTCTGTTCGCATTCATGTCAATTCTATTAGTTTTCGCAAAGATGTATTATTACGTAACATATTCTAGTTACAGTGATATTATGTAGATGGCGCAATATCTGAAAATATACAGAGGTGTCGGTTACACGGTAACAGGTCGCGAGTTCAATGGTTTTTCCGATCTCAAAATATGCCCAAAGCGCTTAAAGAAGTTTCAAGCTTATTGAAGTTTCACTTCAAAAACAATTTTTACACGTTGTACTTATGTTACCGAGGTCAAAAAAATGTGTCTTGGCAAAATGTTAGGTTCCTGTGGGATTTTCGAAAAACGAATTACTTGAACAACGCGCACGAAGTTGCGAGCACTAGCTAGTCTTAAAAAATCAAATCAAATCATAATATCAGTGTGGATTAATAAATAATCAAGTTATTTTATTGTAAATTAATGATATTAGGTAGATTATTTTGGTACCTCACTAATGGTTGAAGATTACCTAGTTATTATAAATTAATTAATTTTACGACGATTCTAATACTTCAATTAACCATCTAAATAAATATTGTTCTTCGAAACTTTTAGGTTAACCTACAGCTAATGGAAAACATTTAATTGCTAAAAGTAAGAAATCACTACATAAGTCCTTCGCCGCGTCTGTCTGACTGTTCGCGATAAACTCAAAAAGCACTGCACCGATTTTTATGCTGTTTTCACCAATGGATAGAGTGGTTCTCGAGGAAGGTTTTAGTATATAATTTACAAAGTTACGCGGGCGGAGTCGCGGGCAGCAGCTAGTTAGTCATAAACGAAAACATAGAGGTACATACATCCCATGGAACCTCCCGAAGGTGAGACGGAAGAACGTTTGCGAAGCTCGATCTAAATCTGATTAAGACAGCCAATTGAATTAATAATTAGATCTCTCACTAATATTGATTATAAACCGACCCTTCTGAGTTCCAACTAACAGTTTATATACTTAGCTGTTATGATTAGATGTCAAGTTATTAATAATTTGTCTATTCTGTGGCATGGCTGTTTAAAACTGGCTGCTGCACGCGACTTCGTCCGCGTAACTTTATAAAATACGAGTATAGCTAATGTTACTCGCTGATAACGTAGCTTTCTATGGGTGAAAGAATTTTTCAAATTGGTCTACCTAGTAGTTTCGGAGCCTAGTCAATGCAAACAAACAAATCTTTCCTCTTTATAATATTAGTATAGATTTGCCTTTTCTGTGGCATGGCAACACCTTTTCTTTCTTTGGTTACCGCGTTTTTTTTTATTTAAAAAAATACACTTGATAAGTCAAGTGTATTTTTTAATGTAATGTGTAAGTGTCAGTAACACCTAAGGGTGTTTAAGTTTATTGAACTTCACACGTAGGTTGTCTTGTCATTTCTTTTATTTACTTACAGATGATAATTGGAATGGACAACTACTTATAATAAAGAGGAAGTGAGTTACCGTAAAAATATTTATATTTAATGTTTAGTCAAATCGCTGTAGCATTGTGCGGGTGACAGCTGTCACTGTCACACGCACGACTAGGGAAGTGACATTAAAGGCAATTTAATTTTATCGATAACGGTTACCTGAGCAAAAACCTACGACTATCCACCGTAGTAAATACATCCCATCGCCAAACAAGTCCATAGCGTTACTTTGTACGCCATAACACTTTTCTTCAATATATTAATAACTATACCTGCTATAATATATATATTTTGCCTTCATTTCATTGATGGTCGTAAAATGTCTTGCTATACCATAATATGCACAAATATAAATTACGGTAATTTTGGTGATGTCATATAATGTAGAAATATTTATTATAGTTACGTGTGTGACGGGCTTTATTTAATTCTAAATTATTTAATTTAATTTATTTATTTAATTTACCTACTGATAATTCCATATTTTGATTGATATTGATTTATTTTTAATTAGTTCACATGAAACAGAAATAATATTATTAAGTTAATGTTTTAGTTAAATTAGATTGTTTTTTTTTTGTGTTTATTTTTGTATAACCTCATAAAAAGTTTGTTTATTCGTGGAAAAATCTTGTAGATTAGAAATCTACATTTATATAGGTATGATCCTTTTTTTAAATTCATGGTGTAAAATGTTTGGTTTTTCCAAATAAAAGGTCACACTAGTGTTGTGCGAATTCGGCGATATATTATATTATATCGAATCGATTATTATTGAAGACACTATGATTAATTAACTACTAAACTCAACGCGTTATTAGTGTTCTGTGGTTATTTTTTTGTTAAAGGGACAAAAAATGAATAATAGGTAAATCATGTGCTTTATCATGCAATGATCTTTTCCTACCGATATACAACAAACAATAATATAGAAAAAAAACAACGTTTTGTACACGGCTTATAGGTCTGTTAAGCCCTAATTACTTTGGGCATAGAATTTAGATCATATTTCATAGTAGCACTTGTGCGAAGCCGGGACAGACCTCTATAGTTAATTATTTAATGTGGAATTATTGAATTTGGGTGCCTCTTTAATAAATTGAGTAATCTCTTATGGATTATAGACCTTTTGAGAATCATTGGGCTTTGTTTTTGAAAAATATGTGTTTAACGCACTTCGAGTTCCTCCTCTGAGGAGTGGTGATCGTAGAGATGGTCCGGTTCGGGGTCTGGTAGCAGCCGCGGTGGTGTCGGTGCGCAAGCGCAGGCCTCTCCGCCCATACCTGAAACGAATAAAGGTATCAAATTAATGACAAAAACTAAAGAGGTGTTAAGGCCGCTTAAGGCCTCGGTATACATCGTATATCCGACGGGGAGGTACAGTTGCAACGCCATATAGTGCGGACGTTTTGGTTCCTTTAAATACTAGCTGACGCCCGCGACTTCGTCCGCGTTGAAAAATGAAAAATAAAACACAAATCTTTATCGTTGACAACGGTGGCGCCTCCACTATTGACTCCAGTGGCGCCTAATTTTTTTATAATAATTTTTTGACGATCCCTCGGGAATCTAATATTTTCCAAGATAAAAAATACCCTATAAAATGTTAATCCAGTTAATATATGGTAATAAATTATTTGTATACCATCCAAATTCGTAAAGAAGTTTTTGCGTGTAAAAGTAACATCTATATTCGGATTTATAATATTAGTAGACTAACGACTCGCCCCCGGCTTTGCACGGAGTTGAAATTTTCAAAAATACTTTCTTAGCGGGTGCTTTAGTTGTAAAATAAACCTATGTCCCAAATTTCAGCTTTCTAGACTTAGTAGTTATGGCTGTGCGTTGATGGTCAATCAGGACAAACAATTTTAAGTGTAGATTTTATTTATGTAGGTATTTACAATATATAATTTGTAGAATTAGAAACGTCCCAAAAATTTATTTATTAGCCAAACCATTAAATTTCTTAGTGGCTGCACACATTGAAGAAGCGACGTAGCGGCACTAAAAGCGTACTGAACTACTTTGTCAGATACCTATGTACCGAAATCTACAAGTGTTAAATATGGTTGTATAGTATCGTAGGTATATAAGAGTGCAAGGTTAACCACCCCGACGGTGGGGTAGTTCCCACCTCGCGGTGCTAAGTATAAGCGATATGCATCGCATATGCTCTCTGTTTAAAAATAAATGTAAAAATCGTTACTGAAGGATTATTTCGATCGCAGACATCACTCCGGAGGCCGATGGAATATATTAGGAACGACTCTCTAGCTCAACACTTACCTTTATTGGGCCAAGTCTTATAATACCGTACAATATTTTCAAGATTTTTACTACACCTACTAGCATAATAGTGACTAGCATAATACTACATAATAATGACGTGAAATATGTCGATTTATTATCGAAATAAATTATCATGTTTTTCATTTAAAATATTTTTTTTCAAACAGCTATTTGCTCCTTTAAACGTAGTTCTTCAACTTCAACTTCATGAACGAACGAGCGTCAAAACGGCAATAATAATTTATTCTTGATCGTTGAGCTTTCTTACGAGCTCATAGAATTCCACGTCTCAGCTCTATATGTCCATCAGAAATGTATTAAAATTTTAGGCGAATAAACAATTATTTTTATAAATAAATCTTCAGCCAATCATCAAGACCACCAACCATTTTAATATAAATGCGATCGAGTGGCAGTAATTAACATTTGCCCAACGTAGCGATGTAATATAAGTTCAAGGTGAAACGAATTGAATAACATTTGGCAAATGTCAAGTGGGACCAACGTTTGTGAGGCAAGCGGTCATTTTAGTGGCAAGACTGGCAAGGTGGCAACCCTTCGGAATAACAATGCGGAACGCTGTTACAGACAATCATATTTACGTATTTCACATCAATGTCACTTCATTTCGATCGGCAAACCGAAAAACCTACATGCAAAGTGTTACGAATTAAGAGTTTTTATTTTTACATATTTACGAGAACAATATCTTTACATACTTACATATATTATAAAACAAAGTCCTCCGCCGCGTCTGTGTCTGTTTGCTATAAACTCAAAAACTACTGCACTGACTTTCATGCTGTTTTTACCAATGGATAGAGTGGTTCTCGAGGAAGGTTTTAGTATATAATTTACAAAGTTACGCGAGTGAAGTCGCGGGCAGCAGCTAGTGCTTAATAAAATTAAAAAAGAAGTTGAAAACTAGTACAAAAACGGTGTGGGTGTGTGCGTGTGTATGTTTCTTGCAATATTCTGTATATACTCTGTGAACAGGCTCTATTCGGTGCTAATGTGTCACAGAGTAGAGTATTGTGTTGGAAGAGACAACTCTGTTGCCGCCAATAGTGTCCGCCGGTGCGTAACTGAAAGGCGGGTTGGTTCGTCAGATGTTATCTCCTATTCTACAATACTGTTTGCATACTTTATAGGCGGAAACTTTTCACTGGATGGAGTGCCTACTCATGACACTGCTTCTCACTGTGAGCTCATCGCTAGTTCAAGTCTCGTTTTAAACTATACATCGATGTAAACCTGACATCGTTGTTTAATAGATCACAAATTTTTCCCGCGTCTTTGCTCGCATATATGTTTACAATGACAATATCAAATATTTACATATATCACAAATTCACAATATACCTCCTATACAAAATGTATAATTATATGCTATTGATGCATAAACTATGATCTGTACCTATTTTATAGTTCTAATTGCTTAAAAAGTAACTTGTTTGTTATTTTTCTTTCCATGTATAACACTAGCTTTTGCCCACTGATCCGTCCGATGTGTTTACTGGAAAGTTTCATCAAAATCCGTTCAGTAATTTTGGAGTGAAAGAGTAGGTAATACATCCATCCTTTAAACGAGTTTTTTTCTGTACATGCCAAGAGAATAATAATCTATTCACTGTATTTATTTATCCTCTTAAGGTTAAAGGCCGAAGTGTCCAAAATATAGGTACGTCCCTGTCTACTAAGGGATATTATAATATGGCCCTTACATTAAATAGGTAAGTATAGGTATGAATATTATGAAGTAGATTTTATTAGATACTAGTTGGTGCCTGCGACTTCGTACGCGTTGAAAAAGTAAAAAAAGTAGCCTATCCTGTGTCCCGTACGTCTAAATGCTTATCTAAATGCTAAGTTTCATGAAAATCAGTTAATTCGTTTAAGAGTTATGGAGGAACGTACATACATACATACAGAAAAAAATTCTAAAAATGGTCAATTTAGTTTCTGTATCATGTATAGAGCCTATAAACACGATATCTCTGAAAACAAAGTAACTTACTCCATGACTAACCCTTACAGATTTATTATTAGTATTGATTGGTGTAAGTTTTTACAAAACGTCTCTCAACTCGTAGCTACTATCATTTTATTATTTATTACCTACCGGCTCGTTACATAACGCTGATTGTGAGAAAAAAAGGAAAAAAATGATAATGGTATAATTTGTCATTTTAGAACGCTCAACACAACCCAGTGTAACTCGTTATAAATGCATCTATACTTACCTATTTTTACTTAATGTAGATAAATCACGATTTTTTTATTACTTTATAGGTTCTTTTAATAATAAAATTTAATTATAATTAATTATATATAATTAATTAATTATATATATATTTAAATGAGTCATTTGAGTGGCTACAGCTAACAGTAATTTTTTTTTCTGATTTTTACTCTTATGCAATATGTAGGTACAGTATGTCTAGATGTTTTAAGACTCGTTGACATTTGACAACGTTTTTGCAACTCCCCTGCTATTGTCTGTCAGGGTTCATACAGTTCACATAAAAAATATGTTGCAACCCTTATTTCCGTTAAAACAATAACGAATGAGCCGCGATCACTTGTTATACTTCAATATACGTATGTATATTTATTTATTTATTTATTTTTCAAAAGGTACACCAACAGCACAAACAAAAAAAATTATAATAGGCATAGGTAATACAAGGCAATTTTAAGGTATACACAGATAAATTACAAAATAGAAATTGTGACGAATGACAACATATGCATATAACAATTAATATAACATAAACTTAATTTAAATAAAAAAAATAATGAGAAAAAGATATGTTAATGGCAGTAGCGTTGTATTATTGTTTGTCATATTTTTATGACATCTTTTATAGTCTACTTACTAATTATGACAGAATAGTATTTTCGGTCAATTTAATTTTCCGCCTTCAGAGGTGTTTTAAAAAAAAATTAAGTATTTGAGCTTCAGGTTCAAAATCGATCTTTAATTTTGTTCAAGTGCATCGTTTTTCCACCCTTAGAACCTTAGGGGAGGAATTAATACATATTTTATTCTCTTCCCCCTTTAACTTTATAAACGGCATTTTTTCACACTACATTTTTCACAAAAATTATGTCGGAAATATTTTTCCATGTAGGTATAAAGTTTCACCTAACAGCTTTGAATGAAATATCCATATAGACCTAAATATGTAAACTAAATACGTATGTTCCTGGTCCAATCCAATTTCGTTGACGGAAATTTGTTAAAAAGTACTGTTAGCAAACAAATTTATTGAGAGCTTTTATATTAATTTGATTTTTAAAGGGAGCCATCTACCCTTTCAGCGGTTAATTAAATCGCACTGGCACTAGTCTTCTTGGACCTGTGAGCATATTGAGTGAGAAATATAAAAAATACACGTATTTCAGTTTGAAACATCTCTTAACAGTTGACTGTGATTTTACCTTTCATTCTTCCCTAGAAGGGATTCCTCATCGCCTTTCTTTCGCATTCCACTTTCTATGATGTACCTAAATGAATATTTTACCTCAGAATGAATAGATAATAGTACAAGAAACAAAACTTCAGAAGTGTTAACACTATAGGAAACCTTTCTAAAAGATTATTCGCTAATGTCAACACACGCCTATTACTTGTACTTAAATTAAAAACGTGATTTCTTCGCGAGTAGGTATGATTTCAGAAGTCATCATATCGAGGGTAGATAACATGCTTAGACAAGTATGCATAGAGCGAGATACGAAACAAACACATTTAATTTAAAAAGGCAAATTATATTTGTTGAGCATATTTAAAACAAATGCAGTCGGCATTTAATAATGTGATTGTTTAAGTAAACACGTTCAAGGTTGGATCGAAGCCAATTCGACGCGATAACTTGGCACCCACACACGATCCGATCACAATACGATTAGGGCTATAAGCGGCGAGGGATTCATCTCTCGCATCTAAGGGTGGGGCATCATAGAGGTGGCAAGAGACAAGTTAAGTGTATGCATGAGTTAAAAAACATGTGGGCGAGTCGCTAATGCTTTGGAACAGGAAATCTCGACCGACAAAAAGTGGACCGGCTACGAGACAATTGAGAACCTGCTCCGATCATTGTTGCGCGTATAAACATTGGAAAGGTGTGAAAAGCTTTCTGTGTTTGCGTAGCCACTTGGTGGCTCAATTGAGTATCGTCCCAGAGATGACCACTTGCTGTGCGTTGCGCATGAAAGAAACGAATCGTTCCCGCGATTGCGCAAGACTACAATGCTCGTCGCACTGGATATGTGGCTGTGTATACGTATTATGTGCGCCGGTAGACTGGTGGGCGCATGTATAATTACGGCATATTGAGCGCTCACCTTGGCCGCAGCCGAGCAAGGCCAAGGTCGAACCCCCCTCCTCCCCTCTCCGGGAGCCGCTCCCCCCTCTCCCCTCCCCGCCGTTCGCCATTTTTTTTGCGCGATGATGTAATCGCCGATTCGGCGTTGCGCGGGCGCAGTGAGTGCTTCGGTCACGCTCAGATACACTCTTTCAAATAAGTAAGTTCTTTTTTAAAGGAACTTACAGTTCACGGGGATTTATTTGGGAAACCGAGACGGTATTGTCGGGTAAGGAAGGACTAAAGGTATGGGTCGACGTGGTCGACGCAGACCGCAAGGCTCGCTCGCGCAAACCGCAGCCGTTGACTCGCCAAGTGATACATTTTACACGAACAATTTAATTGGAATGTCGCTTCTCGTGTAAACAAATTGTCACTCGTGAAGGCGAAATATCAATCAAAATATTTTTTTATGTGATAACACGAAAAGTTATAACAATATCACATAAATTGATAAGTACTAGCGATGGCCATACAGTAAAAACATTGATGTTTTTTTTTTCGATAAAATACATAAGTATTAGGTATCGATGCGATCGATTGGAAAAGACTTAACTTTGTATTGAATAAAATTAAATACAATTAGTTTTACTCCACAAATGATCTGAAGAAACAGGAAGAAACATTCTAAGACATCGATGTTCTAACATTACTTACAATTTGCCAATGAATTGACAAAGACATTATTGATAAGAGAGTAACAAATTCTACTGTACCATTGGTTTTACGAGCTCGGTTTTTGACTCATTCGATGCATCGACTGTCGATTTTTAAGGCTTCAACCAGGTACTTACATCAAATTCATTAGTTAAAATAAATATTCAATCTTTTTGCTCGAATGAGATATTTCTATTATATCATTCATTAATCGAACAAAAACAATATTTGGTTGGTGTATCTATAAAAAACTAAAGCGTCTTTTATCACGACGTGTTTGTAAATATAACTTTTTTTTCTTCGCATTAAATATACATATAAAAGTGATTGCCAAGAGATGACGATGGGCTCGGCTGCACTCCCACCCACGCGTCTCCGACGTCCGCATCAAGAGTACTCGTACGAGTTTACGGTACGAGATAGTACGAGCGACGTGCAGTGGATTACAGGGCAAGGGCTGTCACACTTATATTTCCTCTTTTTTTCTATTAGAGACTTGCTGTCTCTAATAGAATATAAAATAAGCTATAAAATATAGCTACTCACTGATAATATGGCTTCCCAACAGTGAAAGAATGTTTTAAATCGGTACAGTAGTTTCAAAGCCTATTCGATGCAAACAAACAAACAAATCTTTCCTCTTTATAATAATGAGTATAGATAGTATAGATGGGTTTACTCATGGCCGTGATATTATTATTGTGTTCTGGGTTTATTGAAATTACTTAAGCCCAACATGTTGGATTACTCCCAAATATAAAAAAAAAATATATAAAAAAATAATATAGATAATATATATAATATAGACTTATAAAGTCTTTGGAAACATCTAGCAAATTATTTACATTATTAAACTATTATTTACATTTAAAACTATAATAGCTGTAAATATTTTCTATTTATCACTAAAATATTATAAACGTTTAAGACTAGATAGGTACTTCGTTAAGATTAAAGAGAAAACATTTATTGGACAATAAAATTAGCAGTGAACGGTAACCATCTACAATCAAGTAGACCGTTAGCCTGCCTGCCACCCATAAAATTATAACATAAAAAAAACCATAATAAAACTGAAGAATTTGTTTATTTGAACGCGACCAGTTGGATTTAAAAATTCTTGAAGAAAGTCGTAGAGTATGTTCACGACCCTTAAATTACCTTCAGACGCTTTTGAAATTGCTCAATGCAATACAGAGAATATTGAAAATGTTCATGCCTATGTAAATGTATCCAAATGGAAGATAAACAGCAAGTGAAACCGCGGTGCACAGCGAGTTATATAAATATAATAATCGAATGAGTGACAGAGGAACCAGTGAGGTGGGACATCTCGACTTGGAGCCAGCGAGCGTTGATTTATATCTCGTAAGTATATGCTAATCTAATGGGGGACTTAAAATGTAATCATAATAATTCTCTGGCTGATTTGTGTGATTTTAAAATGGCTCTAGTTCAAGGTTACGTTAGATGTTACACTAAGTGCTTGTGCAAAATGGACACTTACTGATATCGGTGAGCTCGTTCCACTTCATGATGACGTCGTCGGTGCAATATTCACCTGAAACAAAGTTTATGGTTACTAGGCTTTTCTTGAGTTGAAAATATCAAAAAACCTTTTTTTAGCGGCTACTTAGATTACAAAATAAAGTTTTATCTTTCTATTCTTTAAAAATATTAGCATTGCTAGATGGATCGTTG
The DNA here is from genome assembly GCA_945859745.1 of Synanthedon formicaeformis. Classification (NCBI taxonomy): domain Eukaryota; kingdom Metazoa; phylum Arthropoda; class Insecta; order Lepidoptera; family Sesiidae; genus Synanthedon; species Synanthedon formicaeformis. Next base: position 301,234 of record OX243960.1, on the reverse strand, counting down.
ACGCCGTCAACACTTTGCAGGTAAACGTTTGCTACTTTAGTGCCTTTTTAAAATTTGAGAAAATGTTTAGTTTTATGTGCTAATCCAAGATTTTAAAGTTAATTACAATTAACTATATTACACATTTTATTCCAGTAATGTAAGTTGCACATTTTTGCAGCCATAAATTGGGCAGAATACCACAACATCATGTGTGTAGTTGTATTTTAGCGAGTGAGAGATGCCAGAGCCCATTCACCTATCCTTCTTATATCTAGCTAGCCACCAACAAGGTCGTCAGTCAGCCATTTGTAATCGTTACAGATTTGATTGTGTTAATATGACACAGTATAGTTCTCTATACCATCAAATGAAAAAAAATCTAAAAATTTATTTATCACAATTAGATTTCTCCCAGAAACTCTTATGCTCGTCATTATAAATTTAAATTTACCAGGGTTTCCGAAAAAAATTGCTATGATGACGATCCTGAGAAGAAACACCGAAATTATAACTCAGGATTGTGAACTTAGATTGGATTGAATAAACCAAGATACTAGGTCTCAAACAAAATCACTATAATATCATTGTTGGAATGTCAGACTTTGTGAAGATTTTCAATAAATAATAAAAAAAAGAAGTATTATTCGCATTTTTGGTCAGTATTTTAGAATTTGAAAATGCAATATTCACAGGACCGGCAGTATGAGGTGCCTTGCCTATAGCTCGGATAATAGAAAGGAAATGTATTTGCGGATTACAAAACAAGCGATTCAAGACATTAAACTGCATTATTTAAAGGCTAGGTGGGTTCATCTTGACGCCGTGTTCTTATACTAAATAATAAATGATCACAACGACTCCAAAGTTCCACAAGTCAAGACAAGGTTAAGGGACAAAATTCACATTCCCTGCAGTCGCACAAATCATGCTAGGAATTCCTTCCTCCATGGTTACAAGTAGGTATCACTATGATAGGGTAAGTACTAAGTGATATTGACATAATTAGATATTTTCTAATAATTTTTGGTTGTTCTTCGAGACTTTATAGTCTAATGAGACGTATAACACTTTTATAACACATTAAACATTTTAAAAGATAAATATATACCACATAAATATGTCAAAGCTACAAAATTTCCTCCATGGTATAACACAGCCTTAAAGAAGTCTTTGAAGGAGAAGTTACGATTTTTAAAAAAGTTTAAAACTTACAACAATAGCTATGACTATGATACTTTCTGTTTGTTACGCGATAGAACAAAACGATTAGAGCAGCAATGCTATAGGGAGTATATTAAACGATCTGAAGTATCTATAACCAAACATCCTAAATTGTTATGGTCATTCGTAAAAAGTAATAAAAAGGGATTATGTTCTATTCCAGCTACTCTCTATTACAATGACCAATCAGCTGACACGGGTGGCGGAATATGTGATCTTTTCATATCCTACTTTCAGTCTACATTCCTTCCCAGCTCTCCTTCAACTCTTGCATTGAGTGACTCAGCCTCTATGATTCCTGCTGATGGCTTTGACTTCCCTTACATTATCAACAGCATTGATATTAGAATAGACACTTTGATGAGACTTCTTAAAAACCTTGATCCAGCAAAGGGGTCGGGTCCTGATGGTATTTCACCTCTGTATATAATTAACTGCGCCGACAGTCTAGCTATTCCTCTTTCTATCTTATTTCGACGCTTAATCACCGAAGGCATTGTACCAAATTTATGGAAATCAGCATTCATTACCCCAATTCATAAGTCCGGTTCCAGGAATCAAGTAAATAATTACAGACCAATATCTAAACTTTGCATTTTTGCTAAGATTTTTGAACGAATAGTTTATACACAGGTGTATAATTCACTGTCACTTATGTTTATTCCGGAGCAACACGGATTTTTAAGGAGGCGATCAACTGCATCCAATTTGCTAACTTTTGTTGATTTCGTTACGTCGGGTATGGATTCTGGTGGTCAGGTTGATGCCATCTTCACAGATTATTCGAAAGCATTTGATCGAATCGACCATCAGATACTGTTGCAAAAGCTATTTCGTGCTGGTATTCATGGAGATCTGTTCAGATGGTTCACCTCCTATATCAATAGTCGCACACAATCAGTTGTTATCAATGGATACTCGTCCTTTTGGAGCGTTGTTCCTTCCGGAGTCCCGCAGGGTTCATTACTTGGACCCTTACTATTTAATATCTTTATTAACGACATAGGCTCATGTTTCCATCACTCTAATTACTTGCTTTACGCTGATGATATGAAAATATTTAGATATATTGGCAGCGTTGAAGATTCACATCTATTACAAAGTGATATAAATTCGTTTGGTGAATATTGTATTAAAAATAAATTAGATTTAAACGTAGAAAAATGCTATCATATAACGTTTACACGTAAAGCAAAAAGTCTCACAAACAAATACTTTATAAGAGGGAAAGAGCTTAAACGCGTAGAAGAGATTCGTGATCTTGGTATTATTCACGATTCTAAGATGACATATGATAAACACGTGGATAATATTGTAGACAGATCTTATAGAGTTATGGGATTCCTAAAGAGGGTGAGCAGTCAATTTAGCAGTGTTAAGGTTGTAAAAATTTTATATTGCTCTTTGGTGCGCAGCATCCTCGAGTATTGTTCACAGGTGTGGAATCCACAATATGATATATATGTCAACAGAATTGAAACTATACAGAAAAAGTTCTTGCGATTCTTAGAATTCAAGTGTGGGTGTCGTGACGAAGATTACGAGGCTAGATGCCGGAGGCAGCACATGCTCCCGCTTAAAGAAAGACGTTTCATTGCGGACAGTCTCTTTCTTATGAAAATTGTCCAAAACATTGTTGATTCTCCTTATTTGCTGTCAAAAGTAAATTTAAAAGTTCCTTGTAGGTCTGTTAGGATAGCATCATTACTAAGTTCCAGACATTGCGCAACAAATTTTAGGAAAAACTCTTTCATTCCTAGGTCGGCCAAATTTGTTAATAGCCTGAGTGAATTACCAGAGCTCGATTTATTTAATTCTAAGATTTACAAAACAAGAGAGCTACTCTCTAAATCATGGTTCGATGGTTCTCGATCTTCACCTTAGTTTTTCTTTTTCTTCTTTGCTTCATTTGTTTACTTTTATTTAAATTTTTGTTTTTTTAATTATTTTATTTAATTAAATTCAAAAAAGCTGTACTCTTTTTTTAGTAGTAGTTTGTTTCCAATTACTGATATTGGTTTGTAACGGTTTATTTTAATTTTAATTTTTTAGATTCAATATGCGGAAACTTATAAATGGTGTAATGTTATTCTTTCATTTAGTTACTAAGTAAAAATTGTAAGTAGCACTGTAAGTTTTCCTTAAAAATAAATAAATAAATAAATAAATAAATAAATAATCTAATGAGACGTTTACTCTGAAAAGTAGTGTTCATCATCACTAAATAGCTGTTTCTGTTCTCCTGTATTTAACAAATTGAATTTTAAGCCTATTAGAATAATACTCGTAGGTATTTGTAGCTTAGCTTAACTTTAATGAATAACTAAATAATTATATACGAAGGGAACACAATCGACAGACGAGACGTAGCAACACCGACCTGTATAGGTAATTACACAAAAACTTTTTTCATTTATAATTGAACCGCATTTATGCTAAAATATGATTGTTCAACTGTTAGTGTGAGAGTGGGAATCTGTACAATGGCCGCGTTCAATTAAAAATGGCACATAATGGAGTAGTGTTATAAATTACAAAAAATGTGTTATATTGAATACAATGTGAATCGCTGTAACTGTCGGTGCGCACGCGACGATCGTCGGCACGCATGCGCATGACACTTGCTCCAACGGGATACGCTCTCAACCTTGAGATACCTTGGCCTCTAGCCAAGAGCAACCAGTGCAAACGGGAGCGTTGTGTATTTACGAAACGATAGAAAATAAAGCCCAGTGATTGGTCAAAATTTTATGTGGGCGTTACAACAACCAATCACCGGGCTTCATTTTCTATCGTTACGTAAATACACAACGCTCCCGTTTGCACTGGTTGCTCTTGGCTAGGGGCCCTGGAGAGAATTCGTTTGAGGTTGATATAATATCGACGCATTGGACTGATATAGTGTATCATTGAAGGCTGATGAGTCCCCGTATCAGTATTTAACCCATCAAATTACTACAACATGGAACACGCGTGCCATACAAAACACAACGAATTTTATGGAACATTTAAAAGTGACATATGCGTAGAGCATGAACTGTCATTTATAACAAAACAAACATAATAATAAGTACGTAATTTAAAGAAAATGTGACTTTACGTCAACCCATTAGAGTTTAAAATGAAATAGTAGAAGTTGATCGTTACTACCTTTTTACCATTGAAGCGTGAAGGCAAGAGTCCGCCATGATTCTGTCAAAGGCGTTCTTTTTATGTTCCCCTTTGGCAATTGTGACGCAAATTCCATTGTAGTATTTCGATGATTTAACCACACAAGCCTCCAAAATAACCAAAAACGTAGCTCGAAATACTAAGGGGTACAGTGGCATGAATCACAGGTGTTAATAATATTGATATGTACTCGTAATCAGTATTGTTATCTGTTAGACTCAAATCAGACTGTTAGACTTGTTTTGTTTTGTTTATACGTAGGTAATGTTAGAATATTGCTTAAAATCTTATTTTGTGGATTAAAACTAAAATAGGAGTTCGAAGTTAAGTTTATTGATTTCGACATTTCGGCAATCCATTTTTCTCAAAATAGACGACACAATACCGGTATATTGGATAGAAAAACATTAGAAAAACATCGATGTTTTTTGTGAGTGCACTCCTAGAAAAGAGTTTACAATCGGTTCAAATTGATCTGGAAACTATAGCAATAGGGTTTAAAAGTTTCTGGATGCATATGAATTAGCAAGTGAATGGGAATGGCTCAATAAAGTGGCGGGCGAGGTCGACGGCCGTGTTAGAATAAATTGTTGGGGCAGAAGTAGGCCACGGAGCGCGTCTATGATGCAGGGCACTCGACCTACGCCCATACCACATTTGCTGTCCTCGTCAACTCCTCACCGATCTGACAAGACTAAGTGTCGGAAAGGTTCCTTTACTGTCCCACTTGTCTACCGCTATTTTTATTTTTATTGGACACCATAACAAAAATGACAAAGAATCAGTTGTTTACATATGTTAAGAACATCGGTAGGGTCGAAAGCGTCTACCAACAATTATATATTGGCGTATATTGGGTCAGGCCAGCCTCTGAACGGATAAAATAATAATTTTGTTTGATAGTTTGTTAGTAAATAAGGCGAGGATGTTGTGATGTTCGCGAACGCAGTCGCATCGGCCGCGAGGGGGGAGGAGGGTCGCGGGGAGGGAGTTGCGGGCGCGGGGGGAGGCGTCGTCGCTCCTCGACCTGATTTCAGTTCATAGGTGAACGACCGCGCACCTACCCACACCTACCCAGCTTTGCACGGCCCACTGTGTCGTCTATGGTCTGAGTCTGCCTCTGACTACGCCAAACTCCCTCGACCATCTTTTTATTTACCACTCTCTATAGTGTAAGAAATTGCACTCGCTGCGTGCTCGATCAAATCCAATCGTATTATGTACACGCGAGCAGTCAATTGGGTACTTGGAAAAATACACTATGTACATTAAAATAATTGTTTACCTACATAATTATGATTCTCGAGAGTAAACCTTTGTCACTCTAAATATATCTTTAAATGGAATACAAATTGATTTCAGAATTGTTACTATCGTGGTCGTGTTGTTCTGAAGAAATATCATATTAAGGTCTCAGGATCTGAAGTCACGACTTTGAAAGTCGAATTCAGAAAAAACGGAACGAAGGAGCTTATTGTCAGCTGTTTATCAGGTCGATATGTTTACGCTAGGTTTGGATGCCGATGCCGGGAGGTCGCTAACCTACATATCCTTATCGGAACAGGGTTAGCATTTGGACGATAAAAATAAAACATTCGAACGTGTATACCACCACTCTATATTATCTTACTATATGATAGTGATAACAATTATTTCGCGGCAGACAATTAATTAATGGACGAATGGACCCTCGTTGGACTGATAATCTCAAAAGAACGACTCACAATGGATCAGTGACAGGCTCCCACACTATATCAAAAGGGCAATTTCTCTTATGGTGATGGTTATGATTGTCTGTCTATATAATATTTAGGCAGACCACCTTTCTGCACAGTCTGCACTTCATCCTGACTGTGTTCAGCAACAATATCGACAATACAAATAACTATTTTGGAAAAAGTAAATAATAATTTATAAACAGGACAAAAAAGTGATTAACTCTTACAGAAAAAATAGAACGTGTTACGCAAAAAGTATCATTATTTACCAATATCATGTAACAAAAGGAAGTTAGATAAGCGCAGAAATGATGACATCAGTAGCTCAACCTCCATAATTACCAATCACTTTAAAATGAAATCCAAGATGAAACAATAAGGAAGAACAATAATTCGATATATAGTATCGAATTACCGGAGTATCATTTACCGGGAGTAGGTAGGCATTTGCCGAAGTTTTGTTGAGTAATATGTATTTATACATGACCTGACTCCAAACATTCAATGGATGTGTCCGCAGAATTTTTCGTATTACTCGATAACAACTATAGAAATATACTTGCCAAATTGAAATTATCCCAAACTATTACACCTAGCAGTAATGTCAAATCAGATAGCTATCAAGGATCAGTGTGTGGCAATACTCACAAAACCTGTAGTTTCCTCAAAAATTTTAATAGATTCGCGGTGCGTGGAGCGTGGCTTTATCGGACGGTGTTGATTATGCCTCAATTACGCTTCCAGCTGATTGTACCGAGGGCGCGGTGTGCGGTGGAGGGGGGGGGGGGGGGGGGTAGTGTCGATTCTGCATTCCGATTGGTTGGAAAACTAATAATCTAACACAAGTGGGCTGCGCACGCGATTCTTACTTTTTATCGCTTTTGTATTAAAATACGTTAATAGCTTCAAGATTCAGAAGAATAGCCTAGCTATACGTGCAGAGGCACGGAAATTAAAAACGAGAAAGAAAAGGGTTCTAAGTGAACACGTTGCATGCTAACTGAATTGAATGTTCTGACTGAAAGATTCGAAGGAAGCTGTTCGACTATCTGGTTGCGAAATCCAACGATATTCTATATAGTTGGCGAAACCAATAAATCAGATTGCATCTTTAACCTTATGCCAAATTGTTCCCTAAAACATGAACTGATTTCTCATTACATTCTGCTAGACAAGAACGGTTCATGTATGGAAAAAAATATAATTTATATTATGATGGTGATTATATTCGATGGTGTGTTCTGATGAGTGGTTCCAATGAATATCTACGCCAAATTTTCCCCACCGTACTGCTATACTGCTCTATTAATGCCGAGACCATCCTCAATGCTTGGATAAGAATAAAAGCATTATCCCTAGCACGCGCGAAAGGGCTTCTTCAGTCGTGTTATATACAATCGAGTTACTAGACTACTTCATGTACTTACCCTCAGTCGACTCACTAATTGTTTTAATAAAAAAAAAACATGTATGGTATGAATTAATTGTGCTTTGCTTAAAGCTTCCTCGACAAAGTTGAGGATGCGAATTCCATCACAACTAACAAAAAGAGTGTTCCCTCCAAAAAGGCTGACTAAAGAAAAAGTGCACCGGAAACATTAAAGTCCTACAATCGATTAAGCTTCAGTCACACCACATAATGCTTATTATTCAGCACAAAACGCTGATTACGACGCAGGCACATACCCTTGTCTCGCTTGCTCCAGGCCTCGTGAGACAAGGTTTTTGTTGCACTTGTAGGCTTGTCGGCCGTCGCGCCATCTTGGGAGCTGCGCGAGCGCAGGGGGCCCATTCACTTCGCAGATGCCAATTGACGGAACGAAATACTACTCACAGTGAATAGGGCTGCAAATGGCATTATAACGAGACTTGCAAACATATTAACAGTACGACTTATTTGCTTGCAACTATGAATGTGTTCTTGGGTACAATTAAAAATTTGCTGACATGGGAACCACTGATCTTTAAAACACAGTTGCCCATTTTTGAGGTAAGGGCACATTTAACAATACTTAACCAAACCTAATTATGAATATTTTCAGTCAAAAAGCAATATGTTGATCATACTGCATGGAAAGCCCCCAGCCCGAAATTATAGATATACATGTGTTAGTAATAAAATCAGCAAACAAATTTACTCCCCAGCTGTGCCCGAAACTTCGTAAGCATTGTGGTTCCATTTTTTGGAAATTGGAAATCGTTTGGGAGCACAACATTTTGTCAGGACAAAAGTATCCTATATGTTAACCTAGGCAATAAATTATATATGTGCCAAATTTCATATAAGTCCGTTAAGAAGTTTTTGAGATTCTCTATTGACCTCGGTAACTTGTACAAATCGTTCTTTTGGTAAAATATTTAATGTACGGCTCGGCTCACATACGATTTTATTTTATACTAGCTGGCGCCCGCGACTTCGTCCGCGTTGAAATTAAAAAAAGTCTACCAAGTTTCATGAAAATCAGTTGATTCGTTTAAGAGTTATGGAGGAACATACACACTTACATACATACATACAGAAAAACATTCTAGAAATGATCAATTTAGTTTCAGTATCATGTATAGAGCCTATAAACACAATATCTCTGAAAACAAAGTAACTTACTCCATGACCGACCCTTACAGATTTATTATTAGTATTGATTTATTTGTATAAATAGATATCATGATAGTACCACGGTCTATATTTAAATATGATGTTTTTTAATGTTAAGACAGGCTGACAGTCCACTTGATGGTATTTCCAAAGCCGAATTCTCACTCAATCAAAGTAGACATTATTATTATTGTCTGAATATCATACAAGGCTGTAAATGTCTTATTGACGCATTTCAGAAGTAAGACCCTAATTCGTTATTTCCATCGACATTGAGGAAATCCATGTCTATATGTTAAGAGTTATTTTTATAATGCATTCTGGGAAGAAGTGACAACACTGCCAACTTTTATATCGACGTTGGATCACGCGTCGCCTCTACACATCCTGTGCGCTTCGAAGAAATGCCCAGCAATTAATTTATCCACTTTTGGTGATACCTATGTTTAATTCATAACATCTCCGATAGCACCGTACTCGTATAAGATCGTTCCTTCGTGAACCAACCTGACCAGTCGATACCGGCTTCACGTTAGACGTTCATTGAGCTCAGCTCGACGGGATAACTTTTTAAATAAATTGTCAGCGGTCAAAATTCAAAACTGATATTATTATTATTATTATTTTTTCGATTAAACTGCGTCTTTATTTAAAATTAAATTATACATTAACATTTCTTTAACACACGACTACATCCTTCGCCATTCTTTCGACTCACTCCCTTCCACCTCTCATTCACTCCATTCATCTTCTATATAATAATAATAATAATAATAATTTATTCACAAATCATCGTTATAAACATACAGTACAATTATGTTGAGTACCAGCGTCTAAACTAGGCCGAGCCTGTATCTTAGACGCTGGATTCTTCCATAAGTGAGTACACATTAATTAGTGTAAGTAAGAAAAATAATAATAATATTAAAAATTTATAAGAATTAAAATTTTAGGGTAACGCAAAAACTAAAAATAATTTAAAAATAACAAACATTATCTATACATTTAAAAGAAAGAATTACCCCTCAGAAGTTACAGTAACTAATATAAAATTACACCACTGAAACTATGGACTTGAGAACACAATAAATTATAATAAGTTAAAAGTATTAATGAAAATATAACTATATAGTATTTTTTTAAAACACACCAAAGGGTTAAATAGGCCCAAAAGGAAGGGAAGTGAACATAATGAAGGCATAGTATAAAAAATGCACCTTTCATCCGTAAATAAATGTATTAATGAATCTAATGCCATGGAGATTAAATTCAAGATCTAAGGAATGATTACGTGGCAAAATTCTTGGACATAATTCCCTCGAAGTATGTATTTATATCGACTTAAAAGTACGTATTAAATATCCCAAATATTACAACAATCGTGCACATAGGTAAGTATCTACCTACAGATTATAATAAACACGTCACATAATACATAATCAATAATGAAATAAATAATTAACATTAATAATTAATTTTACCTTGAACATTTATTTACAGTTAATAGTATATAATAAACAAATGTTCCGAAGTATATGATTTTTCGTAAGCCTTGTAAGTTACTAGTAACACAGTGATAGCTTACGAAAAATCTTGATTTTTGGGTTCTTAATTTTTGGGAACGAAAACGTCGCAGGATGGCTGATAAGTTCTGCGTTTTTCACCTTTAAAAATTCATTTGTCTGTCTGGACGTGTGAGAACTGGCAATATATTATGTCGTTTATGCTTATTTTTACCGAGTTCGTCAATAACCTCCGGCAAACAATAATGGTCGTGTACCAATCACTATTTACGGTACGACGATTCTCTAAAGCAACAGTAGCCACGAGTCCAGTTTTTATTTTTATTTTTTTATGTTAAGGTCGACAGACAGGCTGACGGTCCACTTGATGGTAGGTGGCTACCGTCGCCTATAACACAAGCAACGCCATAAGTGCTACAAGTGCGCTGCCGACCATAGAAGGATAAGGGATAAGGAAGGGAAGGGGTAATTATTAAAAAAAAAAGAAACAATCATCTCCTTTGAGGCACTTTGCACGCGCGCTACTCGGCTCATCTTGAAAGTATCATATGCTCGATTCCATTTTTGAGCCTTAGTCAAATTGTGTGGGATCAACCACGAACACCCAAATGTTTGTGCAGTGTTGATTGTATTTCCCCCCTAGGTGTACCAAGATCTTGACCCTCGGCAATCGGGGCGGTTGCAGGGGCCGGTGAGGTCACCGTTCTTTGTTTGGTTGATCGGATTGTTGCTGGGGAACTAAGAAGGCACTCTAGTGTACTCCGAGCGGACTCCAATCCTCAGAGTTCGTGGCGAAGCAACAGTTTGGAGGCTCCAACTGTCCGTTGAAGCTTCGCTGGGCCGAGTACCTCGGCCCACACGGGTGTTGGTTGATGAGAGACGACACCCCAATAAGATACCCACAACAGAATGCCATAGAAAACGATACTATATAAAACTTTTGACAAAAAATAAAACCGCCGAAAAAACTGAAAAGCATAAAATAATCTTATTTTATTTTACCTAAGTAATTTTGAGTCGGCGCATCACTCTACATAATTTTTGCTTGTTTGGCGCCGAATCAAAATTACTTAGGTAAAATAAAAATAAAATTATTTTATGCTTTTCAGTTTTTTCGGCGGTTTTATTTTTTGTTAAAAATGTTTTATGTTATATTTTTTGTGGCTATTATCTAATATTTACTACATGCTTAATTTTTAATTTTCCCATTCCCATTTTCCCACCCTTAGGGTAGGATTTTTTTTTCCAAAATTATACGAGACCAACTTCGAGGTATACCCTATCCATTAAAAAAAGAATTATCAAAATCGGACTACTGTGTAAAAAGTTATGCGCTACAATCGGTGAGTGAACAATCAATCATCCCCTGTTTTCCTACCCTTATGGGTGGAAAATTTTTTCCAAATTAAAATGGGACCCCCTCGGGGGTGCAGCCTTTCAAATAAAAAAAAAATATCAAAATCGGACCACCCTGTCAAAAGTTACGCGTCGAATTGAGAACCTCCTCCGTTTTTTTGTTTTCGTCGGTTGAAAAATAACTAAAGTGGATACTAGTGGATAGTGTGAATTCAGGTCTTTTAATCGCAAATGTTTCGAAAAAGATTACAAAATAAAAATAATGATAAACCAAAGTGTATTTATTTATATTAAAAAAAGATGAGCCTTATCTGCTGATCTCTACTTTTTCTTACCTACTCGAGACAAGATGCGGTATAAGATATCATACAAATATAGTTCCCACGAAAATAATAATTTTTAATGCATAATAGCGAAATTTTAAGATAAGGAAGTGATCGGTGACAGAATTAGCCAATGCACATTTGTTGCCAATTTAATTAATTACTCACACGTCACGAAGCGAGAGCGACTGATTAACGATAGACTTAAAGAGTCAAGTGATCACATTGAACAGTTATAGAATCAAGATCACAGATGCCATTTAGGAAATAGATGTCGCATAATTACAGAGACGAGCTCGCCAATTGCAGGAGGCCATCTTGAAATTTCCTACTACTCGTTGTATACCTATAAGAGCAAGTGTACCGACGGACGCCAAAACTAGTTGTTTATGTACTTTTTGAGTGAATTATGGCGACCAAATTAACATATTACGTTAATGGATAATTACTATAATTGAAGAAACATTATTACCAATTACATCTAATTCTTGATCACTGCTGATGGCAGCACTATAGAATCGTATTAATGCATTAAATTGTTTATTGTTATTTTGAATGTTTATCGGTTAAGATTAGAATTGAATTTATCATAATGAATTGCTTATTTACGGTATTAACACTTATGATACCAAAAAAATATCATACACGTGCCGCCATCTTTACGGTAGTTATACATATACTTATGGTCTACATAATCGGTTTTGTTCGAAAACAGACGTGACTCGCAGGGTGGCTAGTGACTGCGTTCATGACATCAACAAATAAATATCACACATATGATAATGAGACCTAATTATTGTAAAAACATGCGATGAACACGTTAATAAAACTTGATATTTATGGTAATAGAGAAGCTCGTGCAACGACTTTAATATGGATTACTTGCGAACTAAGAATGTACACCTAACATATCCAATAGGTTGATGAAATGGGAAATAAATGCAGTTTCTACATTGAGAAGGCTCTTACTGTCGAGGTATCTTATTAAATAATTATGTAAATGTTCCTGTATCGTGTACTGAAGATATCCGAAGAGCTAATTCAAAAACACAAGCTTGACATCTTTCGTTGACATTTTATTACGAGTATTATAATGTACCATCAGTTACACCTAGGTAGTTACTTGGCCTGATACATACAAAGTTGGGTATCTCCCTAATCTCTCCTCTACATAAATCTAATGTTGAAACTCCATACATTTTATCTCGAACGAACGTGCTGTTTATTTGACATGTCACACGACACCTTTTGATACGGCTCTCAACTTATTTTTATTATTATAACCCCTTATCAATTGTTTTTATTATGATTGTGTTATTTTGCTGATAAACGAAAAGAAAATACCTACTGTGCATTTAGCATTGTGCACTATCAAATAGAATGAAGAAATAGTCACAGAACTATAGGTATAAAAGAAAATTAAACCTAAAATATGGCCAAGAAATCTTGTTTATCAATAGTGTATCCATCTAAATAGCTTTTTAACTAATTTATACAAAACCTAAACGAATTCACACCTGTAGTTTCCCGAGGAATCACTCTGATTCACAGGTATACTTTTTGGTTCAGATGTCTTTTTAATGTTAAAGTCGTCAGACAGACTTACGATCCACTTTATGGTAGGTGGCTCTGCTGTCGCCTATAGCACAAGCACCACAGGTGCTGCAAGTGCGTTGCCCACTAGATTAGCATCAAGTAGACTGTCAGCCTGTCTGACTACCTTAACATAAAAAAGAATAGATCAAGTATTCTACGAATATTTTGGTAATGGTTATTGGTCCTAAAACCGATCCCAGAGGAACTCCCAAAGTTTGAATTAGTTTTGAAATTAAAATGCATTACACCAATTTCACATTTACTAGTTATACGAAGTAGGTACTTACCTACAATGAATTACTTCTTTTGGTTGAAGGACAAGCTTTTGAGTTTCATTCGAGATGTTTACTAACTAAATTGTTATTATTAATATGATCATTGATCATTCTTATCGAATGTTTTACAGTTTACTCAATTCTATTTGTTTGACGGTTGCATTCAGTTTTCATTTTCCCTAGTACTCGAGAAACACTCATGTCTAGAGAAAGCTTTCAATTTTATGTAGGCAATAAAACTCAATCAACTTTGTGCTGTTAGAATTCAAATTAATTAAACTGCATTTGGCACACACAATGGAGCCCAACACAGTATCTTGAGCTCTTTTACCTGTTTTATTTTATGATTAGTTTAATTTTATTTGAGTGTGTCAATAATTAAATCTTTCGGTTTTGCGACTCAAGTTGTCTGGTCGAGCTTAATGAGTAATGTGGATTTTAAGCTTCCATTTGGGTTTGGCATCAAACGATCGGTGTAATTGTCTGGCGATTATTAGAACATTTCATTGTCGGAGCAACGATTAGTGGAAAATTTTGGATGTCTACGCGAGCCAAGTTGTTGTTTTTCGTGTATTGTTTAGAAATAGTTATTTTCCGCATAATTTTAATGGAAACTGGATAATATCTTCATAGGGGGGTACCCTTGACAGGATTTTTGCTTGTTCTCCGTTGCCACCAAAAATTTATTCCCCTTTGACCCTTATTCGTATGCTCCAAAGACAAATTAAGTCTAATAAATAGGTTGGTAGATTAGCTTTTTATACAGTATATGTACAAAGTATAATTGCACAACTATACCTACTTTATCTTCAATTGCTTCACAGTGCTTCTTGGGTAATATCTAGTACCTACCTAGTGCTAAATGATTTTTTAAATGGAACCTATCATTTCCTACTTATATAAAATTTAGAAAATCTAGTTGCCGTATGAAAATAAAATATTTAAGTTTAAAGTATTTACCGAGGAGCGGATAAGTAAATCTACGTTTTTCCCAAACTTCAAATTACATTTTCAAGTAAGAATCTTAATGGAGTTGGATCTTTTTATCAAATTGGCGACCACGCCTACCGTTTTTGTCGCTTTTGTCCGATCAACATCCCGAATTTTCCGGAATCGTTTCTTTTGTGAACCAACTGTAGCATCCGCCGATGATAACGATTTCTTATTCAATAATTACTATTATAATCCATATTGATATAATATTGAAGGTTAGACGTCAAGGTCAAAGAGGGTCGAACAAAGAATTTGTCCCCACCTATCCGAAAATTCACGGCCTTCCAAACGATCGATGTTGAAAACTTAGACACAATTATATAAATTAATCTATTGTCCCGAGTAAACCCATGTGCAAGACCATATTGTACATGGGTGATTAGATGAAACACTGATTTTAAGACGCTTTTTTGGCTAAAATTTTTTTATCTAAATTTTTTTAACTGTAGCCAGTCCTCAATACCATCAATAGGAATAGAAACAGAGTTGTTTTCATTTGAATGCGTGCTATTATTATGTAGAGGAAGTAATAGGTGTAGTCAGTGACAGAGCGTAACGTAAAAGCGGAGACCGGCCGGCGAATCCGATAGAATGAAACGGACGCTTGTTTAGCAATAAACGGTGACGGCTGACGGTGTGAACTGGTGAAACTCACCAGAGTCGACGCGCTCCGCCTCGTCGTCAGACTCGGTGCCGGAGTCGCGCTCCTCCACCTGCAAAAACAACATCGCCGCTACAAACATCCGATCAATCCGGTCGCCATTCCGAACCTACGCCTATTTCAAAGGAGTTTTCGTCGGCTCCCGTCCGATGTTAGCAAAGAAAGCTACACGAAATCGTTCCAAAGTTAGCAATAGTGGTCTGAAGCTCGGTTCGAGCGAATCACTCGAGAATCGCGGTAAAGGGGAGCCGGCGAATGTTTCGCTCCTTTGTTCTCGCGGGCGAGGCGGCCATTTGCTGGCTGGTGGCAGTGTGACCTTCACGGCGCAAAGCCGGCTGATCCGTGCCAACACCCACCTTCTCGGAAACGTTCTCCTCATTCAACGAATGCGTTCTTAGCTTGTGGGTCAGGAATTTGAGCATTATTGAGCCTCGGCTCGTCCCTTCGGTTCCCCGCTACACTCACTCGCGTTACGCCCGCGGCTGCCACTCGCGTTTCTTTCGCGATATCTACTGTTTACGGCCTACACGCAATCACCTTCGCGTCTATGGGAAACGTTCCAAAAACATTTTAACCCTCAACTCAACAACATCCGCATATCACCGCCGAGACAGAACACTCGATCGACCGTCCCCTCCGAACGCCGGACTACTACTAGTTTAGTTACGAGTAGCCTTGCGTACGACGCAGTCAGCTGAAGTGGGAACGCCTTGCCGAAGCCGAAAGGTCTTAAGCGCTATCGAGCTAAATACGGAACTTCTCACAGGAATACATTGTTTGCCAAAGGAGTCATTTGAAAATAATTAATTCCGCATAACTTCAGGTACCGAATGTCGTGTAATTATCGCGAAAAAGGTTATAAAGAGGCACTCGAAATGGACTCGCCCGACAACCCATTGATGACAAAGAACCGGAACACGCAGAGATCGGCCGCGATTGGATAAAACATATTACAGAATAGGATCGAAATTTAATGCAACATGTTCCATCTCGCTCGGTGGCCTGTTTGGGGGCTCGACCTCGGCCACTCGGCTCCTTCTCGGCTCGCTAGCTCCGCTCTGCCTCAGTTCTGCGCACGCTACGAGCGAGACGACGCGCTCGGGTGCGAGCGAGACGCACGCCGTCGTGATACCATTCCAGTTATATAACCGAGCTGATAATAAATCGCTGATAAAAAAAGGTGTGCACGATGAATTATAGGGACATTCCTTTTATTTTTCTCTAGGAAAATAATGTTATTGATTTGCTAGACAATGAGGTTTTGGTTAGATGTAAAATTATTTCTGCTCACGCGACTTAAAGTATTACCATAGCAATTACTGCAAAATATCAATATGCAACAGTGTCATTTTGGAATCTTTAAAATTTATTTCAATTTCATATCAGCAATATTAGCAATTGTGAATTGTGATAAACCCAATATTTATACGTAAAATATAGTTAACATAATAACCTTGTAAATACATATTATTTTTATATTTACTATTTGTATGCTCTTGCTCAGCAAATAATTATTTATGTATGTATTTGCAAACGTATAATAAATAACATATTAATTAATATTTGGTTTACTTACTTGCTGAGTACCTACATATTTCGGTTTTTTTCTTCTACTGACCAGTGGCGGATTTACCAGAAGGCTGAGTAGGCTGGAGCCTATTTTAACAATCTTAGTCAGGAATTTCTTTCTTCAGGCTTATCTGAGGTAAACACCCATAGGCAACATTTTGTTTAATGTTAAGTTCGACAGACAAGCTGATGGTCAACTTTATGCCTCAGTCACACACTGATGCCTATTCGCTGTATGTGACAGGCTATTCGCTGCGAATAGATGCATTCGCCGCGAATTAATTGAGCATGTTCAATTTTACTCGCCGCAAGAATTCGCAAATAGCCATTCCGCAGAGCGCCGCTCTAGACTACACGTCTAGAAATTCGCGTGTATAAACTCGCTATGTGTACAGGCAGGCAGCGAATGCATTATAATTTGTATGTTTGTAATGAATAAACTCAAAATTACTGGACCGATTTTAAAAATTGTTTCACCTATAGAAAGCTACATTATCGGCGAGTAACATGGGCTATATTTTATAAAGTTACGCGGGCGACGTCGCGTGCAACAACTAGTTATTGATAAAAAGTGATTGATTATTGATAACAGAGGCGGGTGTATCCATATGTTTCTTACGGAACGCAGTTTACATGGGCAGTGCGTTGTGGCGTTGCCAATGCCGTAATGAATAGCGACGCCATGTCTCCCTGCGCTGCGCCATCTCTCTCCGTCTCGCTCGCACACTTTGCGCGCCAAATTCAAATTTTACTTTTTCAAATTGCATCGATTACTTAGTTCTTGTGTTTAGAACCTTATTAACTCCGCTTGGTTTTGTAGTTGTCGTACCCCTAGGGCCTGACTCGTAATTTTTTTTTTAAGAGAAAGCAACAACGATTTAAAAATAAACATTATACAAGTAGAGGAATTATCCGGCTCTGGCGAAATTGACACGAAAATAATCGAGTAATCAGAGAAAAATTTTGAAAAAAAATTTTTGTAGGTTAGATTAAAAAACTAGACCCTTGGAGCTACAATTTTCTTTTTTTTTATTTACTGTACGACAATTCGTCTTCAAGTTACAGCCTGTTGAATATAACCTAAAAATTATTTTTTTGCACCTTTAATTTTTGTGCGGAGTGTAGTTGTGTTAATTAAATTAAATATTAATTTGCTTTAAAGAACCATTCATGTGGAATCCAAAAAGTGAATGACATTTTTGTAACTGATTTAGATTTAATTTACTAATCGACTATGAGATTAATCTATATCTATGAAATTAAAAGAATTAAATAGTTAAATGTACATATTTTATATGAAGTTCCAAAAGCACATCTGGAGTCAGCTGTGAATAGGTCAAACTGAAAAAATTGCAAATAATCTACAACAAATCAGTGAACAATTCTGTTTAATCGTCTGCATGTTCATTGTACCAAAAATTAATACAATCTGACAGGAATAGGACACACTTAATAAAATGGTATAAAAAAACAACCCCCTTTCATACAACCATGTAAAAAAAATGCACATTTCATAACAATTTGCTATTGAGTAATCTCCAGAATACATAAAACATGTCTACTATTATCCAGACTAATAATTTTATTATAATTGAATAACAATAGTAAAACTATCGGTTAACAAGTTACGAAACACAATATTGTTTCTTAATTGACAACCGGTTACCATCGAAGATTGTTTTTTTTAAATTTCTATTGTAAATGACATCCGAATGTTCGATGTCTTTTTATTCATGTAAAATTTGCAAATTAAAATAAAAAATATAAAAGTTTCGGGATAACAGGAGATTCCTAGAGTATGAATTCGCGTTAAAAGTTTTGCAATAAATTTCAATGTTTCACAAAACAATATTCTTATATGGACGTTAAATATAATTTTTTCTTCTTCAAAAAATACTTGATATTCACGCCACACAGCCCAATCAATTAAAATGAAATTTTGTGAATGCTTTAAATGGATAGTTTCAGGTTTAGAGATAGGATGTAACTATAAAGACGTGTTCGGACAAAACCGCTAGCAGACGCTAGTCTAATATATAGAATTCTCGTGTCACTGTGTTTAAGCTGCCATACTGCTCCGAAACGTCTTAACCGATTTTGATGAAACTTTATATGTAAACTCGACAAATAAAGTGCTTTATCACCCTAAGATTGAACATTATTTGTATTTTGTAGAATGATAAGGTCAATCAGTAATCAATACCTATTTCAAATCTAAGCCTTAGCGAATTTTGAAATGAATGGAATTTGTTATCGAAACTGATAAAGCACTTTTCTGGTCGGCCATACACTTGGTAGGTCTGAGATAGGTTTTTATCTATTTTTTATACGCGGGCGAAGTCAAGGGCAGCAGCTAGTATTTTATAAAATTATAATAAATTAAAAAAAAACGTTCTCCCTCAATTACTCGTACATATTATTATTTTGGGAGCAATAAATTCTTGTTATGTGAGAAATTAATTCTTAAAAACTTAATTATATCGGAAATGAATTTTCCGGGAAATTCTTCATTGGTAACCGGTTACGAAATAAGAAGGATAAACATTCTTCCGTCGCAACTAGAATTCGACTAAGTAAACTTCAATTAATATTTACAAACTAACATTACACTTAATTTAAGACAAACAAACTTTCACTAGAAATACACTCTTTTTTTTTACAATTGGTAACTTCCTGGACAATTCATTAATTGAATCGTACACCAATATACTACACATATGTACAAATTATAACAATTATTACTATTTGTGTTTGTACTATTTACACTTCATTTGAAGATTGGCACCCGTTTCACATGTCACCAGATTATTGCAACAATTTTCATTTTATATACAATTTCAGAACTCAGTACCCATCCCCTATCCTCAAGCCTCATCCCCATCACTCATCCTCAAGCCTCATCCCCATCCTAATCCCCATCACTCATCCTCAAGCCTCATCCCCATCCCTCATCCGCATCCTAATCCCCATCCCCGATCCTCAAGCCTCATCCCCATCACTCATCCTCAAGCCTCATCCCCATCCTAATCCCCATCACTCATCCTCAAGCCTCATCCCCATCCCTCATCCGCATCCTAATCCCCATCCCCGATCCTCAAGCCTCATCCCCATCCCTCATCCGCATCCTAATCCCCATCACTCATCCTCATCCCCGATTCTCAAGCCTCATCCCCGATCCTCACCCTTATCCCCATCCCATCCTCGATCCCCATCCTCAATTCTCATGCGAGTCCTTTAGAACTCATGGGAGGAAGTGAGAAAGTGTAGGTTCATGCGATTGATGACAAAATGAGTTAATTACGGAGTATTCCCATTTGTGCTATTTTCTTTTATTAACAGTACCTACTATAATCTTCCCATTTAATAGAAAAAAATAGTAGTACAAACAAATTGGTATACTCCGTTCCCGAGTTGACACTCTTGAATTTTTTTTTGGAATAGT
This sequence comes from Synanthedon formicaeformis, assembly GCA_945859745.1. Taxonomy (NCBI): domain Eukaryota; kingdom Metazoa; phylum Arthropoda; class Insecta; order Lepidoptera; family Sesiidae; genus Synanthedon; species Synanthedon formicaeformis. Next base: position 280,808 of record OX243960.1, on the reverse strand, counting down.
TAGCGAAAATGGTAGTTTAGGCTCACGAGCAGATCGACCAAATCTTGCATTAACAAGATAGAATCATATCAAATATATAAAACTATAAATCATTCCTATTATTCCCTCTCTATGTATTTTCTGATGTTATTATGATTAGAATTTATTGCTTGTACTGTATACAATAACCTTGTGACGTGTGAATATTATAAAAAGAATTACAGCAACCACTGTGCATACAAGACATTTCTTTATAAGCATTTTTTTTCATATACTTGTTGCATTTGACACGATGTTTGGAACATTAACCTGAAGATAGGTCTTTTGTCGACAATCACAACAAGCTAATTAATAAATGAAAGTGAAATCAAAAAATAAGAAACAAGAAATTTGGTACTATGAAATGAAACTAGAGTTAAATAAAATAAAAGAAATTGATGTTAAAAGAAGCTGAAGTTAATTTAAATAAAAGAAATTGACGACTCAAATGAAAGAAGAGAGCAGAAAAAAAGAATAAATTACAGAAGTATTGGAAAAAAATTAAATAGTAAACTGATTGCAATGAAGTGAAACACGAAGCGGCTGCTGTACAGTAGAAAAACACCTTTTTATACATTTATTTCTAATCATAATCTAAAAATAACACTCAAAGTAAAAATGTCACCGCAGTCAAACAAAATCACAGGCAGCGTCAATGTGGCCATCCGGTATAAACTTATGTGCATCATAAGCGCATAAGCAGGTCGTCGAGGTAGTTGGGGTTGGTGCGCAGGAGTTGGCTCATCTCCTCCAGCGCCTCGGAGAACTGCCGCGCGAGGCCGGGGTGCGGGGTGTAGGCGGGGTGCGCAGGCGGTACGGGGTGCACAGGCTGTGCGGGATGCGCGGTGCGCGCCAGGTGTTCCAGCAGCAGCTCGGAGGCAGCGGGGAGCTCGTATCGGCGGAACGCAGCCACGTGCTCCAGCAGATCTTCCGACGGCTCACACACACTGCAACGTCACACCGAAATACCATCAGTATATTCTATGCGAAGAGGCGTGGGACAGGGAGATGTAAGTTGCGGGACTCACGTGGCAATGTAATATTTGTGGTAGGCGTTGGGGTCGAGCGGCGCCGTGTCCGCCACGAGCGAAAGCGCGTACTGCAGCAGCGCGTCCGAAGCGTGCGGACGCGCGTACACGAGCCGCGAACCCAGCGCGCACGCATACGAGGCGGACGCGTCGCGCGAGTATGCGCGCGCCGCCGCCGGCGCCTGCACTACGAGCACGCGCGCGTTCGCCGAGCGCAACGCCGCGCGCAACCACGCGTGCGTCGCGCTCGCGCTCAGCGCCAGCGTCCACGGGCAGAACAGGTCGTATACGGGCTCGCGCGTCGCGTCCGCCACCAGCTCCCGCAGCGACGCCATGGCGCGCATGAAGGGGGCGCAGTCGCGCGCGTATAGCAACACCACGCACCGCTCCGCATCGCCCGGACCCACCGGAACCAATCCCGTCCCGGACCAGGCCATCATGTACCTATCGAATGTAGCGAATATCACCGAATCATTATCGGTAGCTCATGTAAGAACAAAAAATAAAAATAATATCTCACAATTAGCCATGATCTTAAAAATGAAATGAAATATTATTATTATTTTAGCGTGTGATTTAATCTAGTGAATACGTTGATGGAGGTATATAAAGTTTGAGGCAAAAGATAAGTAGGAAGTTTGAATTTCGCAATGTCGGCGGGTTTTTGCATGAAATTATCACTCTGGCTGGAGTGATAACTGAATCACTAGCTAGTCATTGATGACGAACGTGACAGGTTGTGGGGTTATCTTCCTTTTTACTATTTAGCTCTTTATATTGTTATTTTATCGCGAGATGTCGAGGTTTTCCCCTTGCCATGGCTGTTATTACCAGATTTCTCGACGTATTCAGTTATGAATGAGTATTCAGTTGTTAAACAAAATATTATATTTGAAGCCAAATGTGATGAAATTTTAGGATTTTATAAAATTGTGACTAGACCTATTTTTTCTATAAAAGAACATTCAGTATGCTGTTTCCTTATTTTGTAACTTTGCGTTATAAATTGACAAATATAGTAATTCTTTTAAAAGTAAATTGTACTAGAGTAAATTAACAAACAATGCACAGCTGCTAGACGGCAACTATCAATGAGTAAATTTAAATAATTTATCTAAAGACATGTATATATAGCGAGCAAACTATCAGCAGGCAAAATGCAAATTTATTGATAATGTTTATTAGTTACATAAGACTTATTTGTTTAGGGAAACTAGACGATGATTACACACTCCTACTATAAAGGAACTGCGCGTTTTAGAAGACCATGTCATGTTACAACCAATGCACATAGAAGGAGTCAATCCTAGTTGTGGGATATAAATATGTAAAATAAATATTCCGTCAAAATACAAAAGGTTGTGTGCCGTTAAAAATTGATTTAAATTAGTCACCAAATGTAATAAGCACTAGATGTCCATTACCTGGGCCGCTTCCAGGAGTCGAGCACCGCGCGGCGCCAGGCGTGGGCGACGCGCGATCGCCAGGCGAACAGCGCGCCCAGCGCCGCACCCGCCAGCGCCAGCGCGCCCGCCCACGCGGCCCACGGCGCCCACGCGTGAACAAGCGCTTCCGCCGCCGCACTCTGCTCGTAGCAGAAGGACGCCACGTGCGAACGCCGCTCGCGGAAGAAGGAGCCCTGCGCCCACGGCGCCCAGTGCGTCAGCAGCGCGTGGTAGCAGCCCTCGCGCACACGCAGCGCGCACCGCACCTCGTTCTCCGCGCCGTTCGCGCTGCAGTTGCCCGTCACGTCCACCCACTCGTCGTGCGAGTGCTGTCGACCACAAAAACCTATAGCTTATTGGTCCATCCTACTATGATCGGCAGTGCACTTGGAGCAAGTGTGGCGTTGCTTATGTTTATAGGCTACGGTAGCCACCTACGAGTATCATCAGCCTGGCTGTTCACCTTAACATAAAATAGAAATAGTAGGCTAATCAATACTGAAAAAAGTGAAGCTAATCGAAAACTAATATTCCTAAAATTTAATTAATAAAACATGTCTCGATTCGATAAAAAAATATTTAAATTTATGTAAAGATAAACTCTCGAGTTGTCGCAGTTGAAAACGCCAAACATTAGGTATATGCGAATATAACAGGAAGACGTAAATTGAACTATTTTCCGTCACATTTTCCTACATTTTTATTATTTTCCATCAGGACGAGGACGAAAAACAAATTCTTTTGCTCTGCGAAAACAAATGTTGCAACATTATTGTGAACAAATTATTGAATAGTGTTATTTGCGCGAACGATCGCGAACTGTTCAAATGAGATGCAAATTATATACAAGTATGTCATGTCACTGTCCAAACCCACTACACCACGTAAACACACAAACAAACTGATAATATTTTACACATATACAAACATTTGCGTCATTCTGATATGTCACTTTTAAAAATTCATCCTGATACACCGATGTGACCTCATATCAGATTAATTTTGTATTGGTGCAATAATCCATCATTGAATAGGTAATATTACAAGAAAAGTAACTTAGTACTGCTCTTGCGTTAACTTGTTTGGGAATCATCTCAAAAGTAATCATTGAATAGTTAAAATAATGTACATCAAACAATAAAACTGAAAAGAATGAGCTAAAGAAGAGAGAAGAATTCAAAAAGAAAATTTACTATTTTAACAAGTTTCAACCGAATAAAAAATGTTACAGATATTAATAAATGCCAACAAAGTGATGGCTTTCCCATTTGATAAGTTCAAGGCATTTGACCTTGTGTCTTATGAAAAGGTCTTGCTCTGTAATGGCTAGTCTTACTTAATGACTAGAAAACAAGCAATAGTTATAACTAAATTAAACATTATGACATAAGAAATATACAGTCTAAAAGATCTAAAGTTTTAATTAATAAATTTGGTGTACCGCAAGGGAGTGTGTTGGAACCTTTGTTATCTACATTAATCCCCGCTGTCACTGAATATCCATAACCATATGCTTTTTATTTGTGGATATTACTAAAACAATATCACAATATTTGACTTATGACAACCTTTTTATTGATATTTTTTATTTTTGAAATGGGTGCGGAAATTTCAGATTACCCATTAAATGTAAAATTTATAAGATATAATTAACATGATTGACTTTTTAAAGTTAGCAAAGTAAATTATTTAGTTGGCCTAATTCCGTAAAGGGATTTCCACCGCTATATTTTGCAAGGATACCTTAAAAACAAATGATATGTTAAGTATGTTAATTAAGTTAAGTACAGTACCTCAGAGGCATTATCGGTGGTGTTGTGCACCGTCTGCAGCTGTATGGTGTAATCCGTCGCTGGAATGTAACCAAGGTACCAGACAAGGATAGACACATTACTGTAAAATGCAAACAACTATATTATTTTTAGGTAACAATTGACATTATATGCTAATTGTTCGTGCCGTTTTAATCCTATGCTAATTACCAATAGACTAATGATAGTCACTGTGACAACACAACCAATTAATTACCAAGTGATTGTAATGCCTAAAAATTTATACCAATATATATTTTTTTGTTTAAACACACTAATCTCTGGAACCAGCAGGGGATTTGAAATTTTCTCTTTTGCCCAGTTCTAGAGGTTTTTTAATAATTTAGGAGTCAAACAAAAGGAAAAAAGCAGAAATAACACTAAGCCGAAGCGATAGAACTTATGAACATTTTGCATCAATATTATCAGTAGTTGGTTAACTGAAAATATTGATACCTAATTTACCCCATCTAGTACACACTGATAATAATTATGGTTATTTCCCATAGTGTAAATATTTCCAAGGTAGTAATAGTAATATTCTTTTAAATACCTATTAATACTAGTTTAATTTTAAGTTTTGCCTCACTGGAACTATGATGATTTTGTATGATGTCTGCCTCGTATAAGAAAAATATCAGATAATACAAAAAGTATAAGTTAATACTAACCCAGAGCTGATAGAAACAATGTTTGCAACAACTTTGTCCTTATAACTGAAATTGTTTGCTTCACTGTTGACAAAATGCATGGTCTCGCTGGACTGTAATGTGTGAACACCTTTTAGCCACGTCTTGATCACATAGCATCCATTGCTAATCAAATCCAGAGGTTTAGAGTAACATATCTGTGCACAAAAAAGTTTATTACCTTATGCTGTTTATATAAACAATGGCAATGTCTCAGACGCCGTAAGAAATGTAAAATTACCCAATAGGTCCATAAAAAAGACTGCATATGCCAGCAAAAATGGTAGGCATCTTTGTTAGCAAAAAGCATGACTTTTTTATTTATTACCATGGATGAAACAATTAAGTGTGTGGAAAGTTTTCATTGAGTATTTTCAAATGATGAAATTATCTACAATATTATAAAATGTAGCAAAAAATGGAGATGACTGTGATAATTGATGCCAATAATGAATTTTGAAGAGCTGAACAATTCTCTAAACAGATGAATCAACAGAAAAATCTACTTTTATCAAATTTATAGTGTATAAATAATTAGGTAAAGTACTTTTGGGACTCCCCTCCATAATCAAGTCTAAGATTAAAATTGGAGGGTAATCCAATGTTATTCTAAAAAATATAACTCCTTAATAAAAAACAAACTATTTTTTAATTAATTTAATATAAGTCTAATCATTATCAGATGCCTATTGCTAAGCATAGGCCTCTCTCGTAGACCTCTAAGGTATTTACCGACTGAAGCTTTGTTTTAGTTTTCAGCCATATTTTCATTTTAGGCCAAAAATAAGACTAAAGCTGAAGATTCTTTTTCGTTTTTGTTTTTAGCTGAAAATCCATTTTCAGTCAGACTACTCAAAAGTGATGACTAAATGTCTATGCAGCCCCATTCACTTTTCTAATTAACTAATTTTGAAGTCCTAACTTAGTCTCTCTTGGTATGTAGCCCAATTTCCTCAAAGTTTACTGAGTTTGAGATATATACAATGCATTATGTCCATACAGTTAAGCTTGCAAATGTCCACATTTTTAATTTTTTATGGATTTCCTTGTTACAGATCCAGATTTACTCACAGGGTTTTCCCTCAAGAAAAGGAAAGTCTACTCTTTCCATAGCATACTAAACAATCTTCAGCTTTCTCATTGGATAACTCAAATATATAACCAACTAGCTGCTGCCTGCGATTTTGCCTGTGTAACTTTGTAAACTATATACTAAAACCTTCCTCGGGAACCACTCTATCCATTGGTGAAAATCAGTGCAGTGGTTTTTGAGTTTATTGCAAACAGACACACAAACAGACGCGGTGAAGCACTTTGTTTTATAATATGTAGTGATATTAATAGCTAAGTAGAAAAAACCCATAATCACAATTTTTATTTTACATGTGTTTATGTCAGGTTTAAATCAAAGTTCATACACAAAATACCCATTTCCTTATCCCTTTAAATCCTTAATTGAACTATGGTTGGCAGCACATTTGTAGTATCAGTGGCATTGCTTGTGTATAGGCGACTGTGACCACCTACCATCAAGTTGACCGTGAATGAACTCCTAAAACTACTGAACCTATTTTGATAAAACTTCGTAACTGTGTGTAATTTGGTCCAACTTAAAAGATAGGGTACTTTTTATTTTGAAGCCGGGAGCGTGTAGACAATAAAATAATAAAATACCTACATAAGCGCAATTACGAAAATCTTCATCCATTAAATTCTCTTGAAATCGTGCGTACAGTGTGACTTTTTGATTATATTTGTAAACTCGACAGGTTTCCTCCGTGCGCGTGCTACTATCGTCCAGATACAGCAACTGGAGGTGCCACGAAGAGTTGGCGTATTCGTTGTACTGTCTGCAATGTTCGACGATATAACGACCCGCCGGACCACTCTTCGCAGCCACGAAAGTGGTACTCGTATTTCTCGTTTCACTACTATTGCTACACTTCCACGTAAAACTGGCATTACTCGCGTTTAGAATGTTTGTTATAAACAAGAAAATTAACGTAAAACGCAACATTATAATACGTTTGTCTTTTATATTTACTACCTACATGACATTAGAAAAAAGTTCTCAAAACGAAATAAATTCTAACTTTTGACAGTAAACAGAAACGACTGCCTAGAGTGCCTAGGCATTAGAACACATAAAATGGGCCAATACAAACACTGAACGAACAAAAAATATTTTATAAAACGTCTATGAACGCATCTAATTCTAACTTCACTAATCAACTGAAAACTGAAAACCAAACAAATTGTATTTATCCCTACATATTGATGCTTGTTTCATCACTTGTTTGTTTGATAAAAAAATATATAGAAGAATGAAATAGAAATATTTGATGTGTGGTCATAATTATAGTCAGTGTTGCCAAATGAGAAAACAAAAAAAAGAATAATGCTCCAAAAATATGAAACTTTCTTTTAAAAAAGTTTTACATAATTCTAGCCAAACTTACCTAGGGTCCTGTCGTTATATTCTTTGGTTTAATTATACGCTACTTTTGAAGTATGTTTAAATTTTTCTTTAAAAAATGATAATGGATAAGGAAACGATACCTTAACTCGTTTAAAGGAAAACATAATAACAGTATTTTTTAATTGACATGTGTGATATAAAGGCACAGCACACAGAAAAAATAAATATTTTTTTCTAGTTTTGTAATTAAATTGACGTTTCGGAACTAATACGGAATAATCGGATAAGTATTGATTTGAAAAGTAGTCTAATAAAATATTATGTTTTCCTATATTATTATAATAAAGTACTCTGTAAGGTTTGTTGTTATTATGTTCTCATGATTGGACGTCAAGTCTATTATGACAGTCACGTTCATCAGTTGACAGTACGCCGTCGTAATTCTTGATTTCGTCGCTAGATGTCATTGCTTTCGGTAGTTACCATAGATTTAGTATTACCACAGGTATTACTACCGTTCATGAAACAAGTTTTTTGGATGTTGTGAAATCATTTAATAAATATAATTTACATGGACTTGGATAGATGGTATCCTCCATTACATATTTCTTTCCTACTTACACCATAAATTACAAATGCAATCACTACATATTATAAAACGTCCTCCGCAGCGTCTGTCTGTTCGCGATAAACTCAAAAACTACTGCACCGATTTTCATGCCGTTTTCACCAATGGATAGAGTTGTTCTCGAGGAAGGCTTTAGTATATAATTTACAAAGTTACGCTGGCGAAGTCGCTAGTTAAAAATAATTCAAGGGTAATGCTAGAAGGGTGACTGAAGTCAAGGTCATAACTATCTAATATTAATCCTATTTACTGCTACAGAGTTTTAGGTAGGTACTTTCATAAAACATAGGAATGTTTATGACAAGAGTTCTAAAAAATTTCCAAAAAACTGAAGAGCTTCCTGGCACTATCTCATCGAGTGTATCAAAACTTTATTTTCTCTTCCATAATAAATAGTAATAATAGAAGACGTGAGTGGATGAAGATGATAAGTCGTATAATTCCAATTTTGAGTAAATCGAGGTTAAAGTTTTACTTTTAATTTTTGAAATAAGTCGTCACGGAACTGATTTTTGTACTAAATTATGTAAACAACCTAAAATATTATTGTATTATTTTATTTAAAAAGAAAGGGAACATACTTAGCTCCCTCTTCCATTAACAAAAGTAAACTTTTCTGCACTTTTTGCTTTTTAAAATTAACTGTACATAACTTTTTTCAACTTTCTATTTTCCAAATATGTCTTAAATCGACGATCTTTAGGTCTGTAATCTTTTATATGGACATATTACCTTCATCAACGCAAAAAAAACTAAAAAAACCCAAAAATGCGACATATCACCTTCATCCACTCACGTCTTCAATAACAAAGTGATATATTTTTTTACAAACTAAAGTACTAAATCTTAGGAAAGATACACACTGATTGATATACAGTGTGCAGTCATGAACTAGCAATATTCTAGGTCATAAATTACAACTTTCCCTTTATGTGGCAGAAACTTTTTTTTTCGAGATATTAAAAAAAAAATCATATCTCTCAAAGTTTTGGTCTTACTGAGATGAAAATAGGCTTATTCAGAGGAGGACAACAATAATTTCTACAGTTCACATTATGAAACAATAAGTTCACATATTCGTAACTTAAAAAATAATAATGAACTCCAAAAAATTACTGCAAAAACCACTTCTATGACCATTTTAACTTTTTTTACTAAATCAACAGATTTCTGGGTGTGTCAAAATTAATTTGAAATTGTCTCCCTTTTATCACAGTGTATATATTTCCAAAAATGTAACTAGCAGAGACATCTCTTGTTGATTCACTTCATTAAAACTTCATTCAAGTGCTTGTCTGAATTTCATTTTAAAATAAATGAAGCTGTATTTGTGTATTAAAATATATGTAATTTATGTACCTAGAATATAATTAGTGCATGGCATGTGATAGTGTAATACACTGGTATGATCCTAGGTATATGACAAACATTACTTAATTAGCTTTAAGACAAACACTTTACATGCCGATCTGTTGTGCTAAAACTGCATACATTCCGAGAGCTGCCAACCCAACGACGGACGCATGAACTGCCCTCAACGTCAGAAGAGCCCAAGCGCTCAGCGAAAGGACGCTGCCCACCGCGTCCTCAATCAGCCCTCTGTACGGAGACAGAGCCAGCAGGGTCACCACCAGAGGGGAGTGCTTCCGGGGCAGATCGCTTCTTGTGAAGAGCCACACCAGGGCAGCGGTGGAGGCGTGCTGCATCAGAGCCACATTCGACTCAGCGCACGATCTGATGTAACGCCAGTCAAACTCGGACCCTCGAGCTCCCACCCACAGAAGAATACTCCGGGTCACGATCACCTGGAACGTTGAAATTATACACTTGTTAATTTAATTGTATCAGACGGACAGATTTGTATTACAGAAACACAATATTAAGTTTCTTTCACCATTAAAAAAATTATGAGATGACTTTTTACTATATGTTCTGAAAATGTTCATGAAAATAAGTAAGGGGTCCTCAAAAATAAAGCTGCATTTATAAATTGTAGCCTTCAGAAACAATTTGGATTGATTGTTTAACATCAGACTTTTTAATATAAAGTAGTTTTTAAGTTTATCCATTACAAACATACAGAAAAAAAATCCTTTTGTTAGTGTAAATATTCAATTAGTGTCTTATACATTTTTGTTGGTGAGTCTAAGGAGTAAATACAGTGGACCTCCGGTAATCTGGCCCCTGTCAAATCCGGTGCTCCTTCTAATCCCACATGTCTGTACATATTATTATTAAATATTTTTTGACAATATTCGCTAATGTTACCTAGTAATGTCGTCACAAGCCCAGAAGCGAAAGCACAAAACACTGACAATTAAAGAAAAATGTGATATTTTGGACCGCTTAAATTGTAATGAGTTTAGCAAGTGAATATGGCATAGGCCGATCTATAATTCATGACATTAAAAAAGGGGGTCTTAGGCAGTACTCTATAATCCGACAAATTCGATAATTCGACACTGCCCTACAAATCCTAATTTTAAATTGAAATTTGATAATGTAGCACTAACCTCAGCGCTGGCCCATCCTATTGCTGCTGTGAGTATTTTGGCATGTCCTTTGCCCTGCACAGAACTCAACGCAAAGTAAATGCCTATTAGATCAGCTAAATCCACTGTTGCCTTAAGAATTTCCTGAAAAATTATAAGTTAGGTAAATGTAACGCCTCTAAATCTTTCTCTTTGTGCTTCCAGTAATTAAACCTCTACTAGGTATTATTTCAATTGGATCATTAAAGGTATTTTGAAGCCTATATTTACCAAAAATGCGCTATATTCCCCAGCTTCATGTGTCCCATCTGAATCGGGAAAAAATGTAGCAAGAAGCAACATTTTGCAAAGTTGTGTGAAAATATACAAACATCCAGCATAAATGCATTTCGAGAAAGTCGCATACTCCGATCTGAAACGATAAGGTTAATTTAATTAGATGTAAATAAACGAGAGAATCCAAAATCCAACCTTAAACACTTACATGCCAGAATACTTGTATGCCATGTGATATGGCGCATATATCAATGCTACACAATTACCGAAATGATATAGGGTCATTTTATTTTTATTAATATAGTTTAGTTAATTTAAAAACAATTTAATTCTTGTTACAAATTTATAATTAAATTTTGGTTAGTTAAATTAGTTGTCAAGTTGTCATGTCATTTGACGTGACGTATCAATATGTGAGTGACTGAGTGAAGTGTGAACCATGATTGAACTGTAAATTACTGACAGTTGACATTGACAATTTGTTACTGTCAATGTCGCGAAACCTTGCATTACGTTTCATTTCCCGCAAAAGTCTCATTATTTTTAAGGATATTTGTCACATTAATGATTAAGTACGGTAGTAGCTATTTTTTTCGTAAAAATACATTTTTCTAATGGAAATATTTTTGCTAATGTAAACTATGTAGACTCCCCAGCTAATGTAAACTGCCCAATATTATGCTGCATATGTCAAAGAAATCAAGTCTAAGTCTGCATGTTTATATAACAGTAATTAGATTTAATTTATAACATAAATTAAAATTAGAGTTAATTTATAACATAAATTAGATTCTACCAACTTTCGTTCGTGATAAAATTTTGTGTGAAACGGATTCAATGTGCAAACAAAACGAATGTCAAAGTGTTGACTGGCGGCGGGCGGGAGATTTTTTATTATTGTCTATTATTATTAAAGTTTTACATTTCTATACTGTTATCTGTTATTCTTATTTAATACTGTTATCAATAAAATAAGTTTTAAATTATTACTTATAGAATAAGTTAAATCTACTGTACATTGTTCCTATCTCATCAATAATAATTGTTTTTTTATGTTTTTAGGTTATTAGTTAAGTTTTCTTTAACTTTCACTATTTAATGTTTACTAATTATCCTTAAACATTGAGTAGACAGTTTTACAATAAGTATTTAATGGTTTCAAAACCGAATTGTTTATAAAGTTGTAGATATTGAGTTTCAAAGAAACCCCATAGAGTGAGATGCAAAATAAAAGGGTGCTCTTAAAAAAGGGGTTGAGTTTTAACCCTTCCGTTTTTTAGCACAGGCGCAAAGAGGTGAGGGGTTCATCATCCAATAGCAAAGCAGAGATTCTAACATTTGAATTTATTCGTCTAAAATGATGCTCGGTGACTGTTCTCCGGGTCCACCGTTTTCCCCGTTGAAATATCTCCCAGCAGTCTCTACCATGGAGTGTTTGCATCATGTAGTGGTCACCTGTCTAACAGTATCGAATTCATTAAAAAATGTACCATGATTTTGTATTTTGTGTAATAGAATTAATTGTAGCACAATAGTAGTTAGTCAAAAAGTCAAATTTAAAAGTGAAATTCTCTTGAATTTTGAATGAGAAAATTCTCTAAAGAAAGTAATGGATATTTACTGCCTTAATTTCTTAGAAAATGAACTGAGAATCTACTTATTAAAGGGTAAGTTTATTTTGTTCTTTTGAAAATATTTAAGCGGATTAAGAAATTTCATATTTTAAAATTTTAAAAAACAAAGATTTTCAACACTCATCTAGTTCATCATTATTAAAGAAATAATTGCATTAATTATCTTGATTTATTTTTATTTTTGGCCGTTCTTTATTGTACTCTGTTAAAAGTAAGTAAAATAATATTCATTTAAAGTTGCTTTACTCTTCAAGTAAAGTTGATTAAATAAGAATACCTACTTAATAATTAAATTAAAAAATATTGTTGTATTTTTCATAAAGTTAATTTCCATTAAATAATCTTTTTATTCAACTTTTTATTTTATTTACTAATATGTATTTAGATCACATATTTGCATATTTTAATGCAAGATGTTAATAACTTTTATTTCTATTACCTTAAGTAAGTACCTACAATAAGTTACATATTTGTTAGTAAACATTTTTATTCCTGAACATTTGTTTAAAAATAATTAGGACTCTTTGCTGTTATAAAATTTTCAGGGTTTGCATCTTTATTTTTAATAGATAGCTGGTGCCCGCGACTTCACCCGCGTTGAAAATTATACACTAAACCTTTCTCTTGAATCACTCTATCTATTAAAAAAAACCGCATCAAAATCCGTTGCGTAGTTTTAAAGATCTAAGCATACATAGGGACAGAGCAGACGGGAAGCGACTGTTTTATACTATAGTGAAAAGGATTTTTGAAAACTGCAATCTTTTGAAAAAAAAAAAAGCAAAAGGCGGGTCGCTAGTTATAAATAATACTGTTTTTAATAGTTAGTGAAAATATACTGGTTTAAGTGTATTTCAACTATATTTTTAGTTTAGGACGTAACTTAGCCTGGGAAATGAAAATTGGAGTAATTAAGGCTTATGTCACTCGGTTTAATTAAAGTTTTTATCGCTTGACTTTAGCTGTTCTAAATTAGAACTTCTAATGGAGACAATAATTAATTCTACTTGCATTTGGTCATTGAACATGTATCTATCCTTAATTTTAAAACAATTTAAAAATGTCGTAGGTCAATCGTAAGTGACAAATAGTTAGCAAAGGTAACTATAGGTAGATATCGAAGCGAGTGTTAGGAATAAAGAGAATAAAAAGCGGAGTCCACTCACGTCATCCCTCCATTATAGCATTGTCCTCGCGACAATAGAGATAGAGAATAAAGAATCGCGGCCATTAGGTAAATTTCCTTATTCATTTTTTGCGTGACACCCTCGAACCGTAAAAAAGCGGGGAGAAAGTACATTTATCATGTGGAGGAGTGAGCCTTGTTCTCTCTCAAGATCTCAATCGAGTGAACACTTTTTGCACTCTTTAATCGATCGGGAGTAGCCTAGGCGTTATCAGTATCGCCTAGCTTACTTTGTCAAATAACCTGCTTTTCCTATACATTTTATTTATTTATTTTCATAAAGTAAAATTATAAAATTATGCCTTAAAACATACAGTTATTTAAAGATATCTCCTTGTTATATACCTACTTTTTTTTTAATTGTCTGTACCTAAGTTAAGGCGTTACCTAAGTTGTATCTTTGGTAATTTATGTTTTGATTAAGTATATAAGATAAAACATTTTATTTTTGGATTTTATTAATTGTTAGGTTGGTCTAGTTTAATTCTTTAGCTAAACTGTGGTAAAGTAATCATTGTATATAAGTACTTATTTTAAATTATTTAAATGATACCACATTATAAGCAATATCAATACAGTCGTCATATTTTATACTAGTCTAGATTTTTAGTGTGTTATAAAGGTCGGTATCGATAAAAATTGTTAACATTAGTCGCCCTAATGAAAACAATATTACATGTCGGGCTCTGAAACTTTCCTATTGAATTTATTTAAAAATTATTTAAATTTAATTAACTTAATTTATTTTTAAATAATTTTTAAAATTTATTTAAATTGCTCAGTACTTATCTTATTATTTATCTATATTTCTAGAAAAATATTAAACAAATTAAATGCGTAATAAAATAAATTGTGTAACTTCTATAGTATTGGAAGGAGGGCCAAAATAATTAGAATAATCAATATCAAATGATTTGGAGATGAAGAATCAGCATTAGCGAATGCAATATTCGTCTCACGTGCATTGCGGGCGAGTGTGGGTCGCAGATAAGCGTCGGTTGGGGTGGAATACCGAAAGTCCGACATCCACCGCCAGGGGCCTTATCGGAAACGGCTTACGGTGACCCCATGCAAACTCCCTAAAGCGACATTCCTCACCGGTCCCTCCTCGGGGGCTTGTACCCTTCGCCGATCGATCTCGATGCAAAACTACCCTTGCGAAGGGGGATAAATAACTTTTGTTTTGGCCTTGTAATATTCTTATTGCTTACTATAAGGCAGACACACATCGATTGCTTGTGTATTTTACACACTTCTCTCATTAATTCAAATCTTAGGTAATTTAGAAATAAATTCAGTCTTTTAATTTCCTTTTTTTTTTTTTTTTTTTTTATATATATTAACTTTATTATCATAAACATACATAAGCAAACAGATAAAATTATAACGTACTAAAATACCAGTTATAAATACCAATTACAATTTAATTTATTTTCTTTTAATTTCCTTGTGTGAATTATGTTTAATATACACTAGTACCGAAGACTCCAAAAATATTAGCATACCTAAGTGGGAAGATAGGTAGTCCTGACCAGTGCCGTAAATAGCCTTTTCTGCGCCCTGTGCGAGCTTCTATAACTGCGCCCTTGTTTTTTTTAGATATTATAGGTACCCTAGAGCAATGCTATGTATAGGCCTACTTTATTTCATTCAGGGTGATAAAATAAAGCACAAAGGAACTTGGTGTTGGTGGACCAATCTAATATTTTGGAAGAAAAATCTATTTTGGGTGTGGGCAAACAAGCAGACGAGCCATCTGATGTTAAATCGACCCTTCGCCTATTATACCACCGACTGTGTCTCGCTCACTAAAACTCAAACGCAAGTTCACTAGTGCAAATGCGTTGCCCACCCTGATGCTTAAGATTCAATTTTTGGTGATACTGGCGTATGTGTTGGAATCGAGCACTAGGGGCGCAGCGGAAACTTATCAGGAGCAAACCGAAAAAATAATAGTCCTGCCTGGTCTGGCCATTCTTGCGCCCCCCAGAGTCTACGCGCCCTGTGCCTGGGCACCGGTGGCACCGCCCTATTTACGGCACTGGTCCTGACAATACGTAATGGGTTAGTTTTGGATTCCTCATACAAAATAGAAGAAAGAAAGAAAGAAATCTACTGATACAAAACCAGATTTTTTTTTATGATTTAGTGTTTAGACGGATAAACTTGACTCGCTGATAGGCTCAATGGACATAGGAGATCACACTAAAGTAGGTAGGTAGGAAATGTAGCCATTTAGGCACAATATTGTAATATTTCAGGTCTCTTTACAACTCTGATTTATAAATTATCTCTCTAATTCGAAATATTGATTTTATGAATATAAAAATATAATAATTATAAGGCTTGACAAAATTTGAAGTTCTATTGCTACGTAAAAGCATTGAAAAGGTCTTATGTTGCAGGGCTAATTCATATAATTCTTTTATTGAAATAAAAATCAGTTCTTAGCAAACAAAGGACGGTGAATTTATTCATAAGCTTTATAAAAAAGCCTTTTTCCTTGTACCTGCTTATCTGTACTTATATTTATAATAAGTCGTATTTTATAGAATCCGGAAGTAGAGAGAGAAAGAGAAAATAAGTAATCCACATAAGACGAGCGACGCGCCAGGGGATCGGTTAACCCACGTTACATGACGCGCGCCTCCCAACGGAGAATTCCGACTTTCCACAAAGAAAATAGCAATCAAAATTTGATTTACCGCCTCCCGCGGCCATACATCAAACCGCTCTAATCCGCGGAAAGAGAGAAGCCTAGAGTCTGAGGGGATCTGCGACGCTGTCCAATTGAAAATCCTAGAGGCACGACACCTCTTTAATATTTATGAGCGTGTAAAAAAATAGCCGCGGCCCCATGAATAAATGTCATGGAATAAGTTAGAGGCCGACTTCGAGACAAGAGTGGTCACAGAAAGGCTAGCTAACTCATCGCACTAAGTAGTTACTTGTGAACTTAGTCAAACTTACTTTTCTTAAGAAGCAAGCAAGTAGGCACCAGCCGTAGCCTTTTATCAAGCATGGAGCATTTTTTTTAAATTTATGCTGCAAATCGGTTCAATAAAAATAATCATACATGTATTATCCTTCCTTACATATTATAAAACAAAGTCCTTCGCCGCGTCTGTCTGTCTGTTCGCGATAAACTCAAAAACTACTGCATCGATTTTCATGCTGTTTTCACCAATGGATAGAGTGGTTCTCGAGGAAGGTTTTAGTATATAATTTACAAAGTTACCCGAGCGAAGTCGTGGGCAGCAGCTAGTTTGAACAAGACGGGGTCATTGTCATTTTCGCTATTAGTTATAAAAATCTAATTAGTTATAAAAATCAATCCAAACAAGGATGTAACCCAAAAATAAAGTATTTTTCCCTAAAACCTATCTATGTAGTTCGGAATTACTAAGAAAAAAGTTATAGAAATACTCATGAAATGTATTGGAATTGTTTCAAATTGAAGTTTACTTAGGGCTATTGAAATGCGATTTGTTTGGTTAAATTGATTTTAGCGAAGTATCGCGAGTGGAGGCCGGAGCCCGGGAGCCCGGGGCGGGTTCCGTAACCGCTTGTGTGATCCAATTGCGGATCACTTGAGAGCCTTCAAACGAATGGAATCAAATTCAGGCCGCCCTTTAAATATTTCAACTGACGCTAAAGGAAGTACCTACTCTAAATGGAGGGGTGAGGCAACCTCCTTATGAATTTTTAACCTATATTATTCTTTTGCTATGTTTTCCAAATAAGGTATCTCGCGGATAAAGGTTTACATAATCTCTTTTTAAAATAAAATAAAAAATTCAAACCGTTTTCTCATGGATGCCATTGTCAGAACTGGACCAAATTGAAATGGGACACGGGAAGCACCAGCTTTCAAATAAAAAAAAAATCATCAAAATCGTTTCACCCAGTCGAAAGTTCTGAGGTAACAAAAATACAGTCGAATTGAGAACCTCCTCCTTTTTTGGAAGTCGGTTGAAAATTGCTTCAAATTCCAATACCTCCAAACCTACATAATCTAAATTAGCCATTATATATGTATCACCGTTGTGACTACATTTCACTTCTGTGTGAGGAAACAATGACTCATATACCTATTCTACAGTACACCATCATATTAGGTATATTCTAATTAACATATTAGTCCAAAATAGGGTACTCAATGTTTTCGGTAATCAATTGGGCAGTCTGTCTGTCTGCAGTGCAGTGTGGTAAGGATTTAACATAAAACAATCGAACGTAAGCCCACTCGTTACAGACATATTTAACTAGAAAGTAAGTTAATTTAGAGGGGATGGGGCGAGATGGGTGTTCCACCTTCAGATAAAAAAGGTTCTCGAGAATTTCTCGACCCTTTTTATACTAAACAGATAGCTAACGCGGCCTGAGTGGAGTTTCAATAGATGCTTTTTCGTCGGGCGAAGCGACCTGTAAAGAATCGAGACGAGAGGGGCCGAAAAACTCTCCTATATACTCCTAAGTACACCTGACTATACCTCCGCACTCCGTCCTCTATGTCACACAATTTTCCCTTTATTTTTTACGCGTGCCCTCCTCCGAGGGATAAGGAGTGGAATTCTTTTTAAATTGGAAATGTTTTCTAAGAGGATTACTATTTGTAAAGGTGTGCGCGGATGTTGGATATTGGGAATAAGAGGGATTCTCTTGTTTTGTGTTTAACATGCTTGCAATTCTTCGCGAGGCGGTTTCTTTTACAATATTGACGCGCGATCAAAGAGACAGGACATCACATACCTATATATAGATAGGTTATTTTTATTTCATATTATTCTATTTTCATACTCAAAGCACAATTCAAGATATTTGGATGTTATTACAAACTAGATTTTTCAAGTGATTCCGATTAATTTATTTGAACTAAAGCGTGTATTAAATGTTCAATGTATCATAGTTAAATTTATCGTATTAAATAATCATTAAAATAAACAAATATGGATGCCGATATCACAATGCATTAGTTAAGATAGTTATTAACCCTAACCATTTTTGTCAAAAAAAAAGAGATAACCATTAAATAACGATTACGGCCACATTGGCCCGCAAAATTCGCCCGAATTATTTTTTCCCAACTGGCCCGAAAAAGTATGTCCCATTCGCCCGAATATTAAATTGTTAACTAATTTTCCCCATTCGCCCGAATTAGTAGGTTCAACTGGCCCGCAAATGTAGGTATGTTGCTAGGTAGGTAAATATCTATCTTTTGTTCGCGATGTTTTATCGCGATTATTTTTGTTTCGCGAAGATTTACTTGTAAATAATGCAAAATAAAAGTGTAGGTATTGAATAGTTCCTAAGATTTTGTTTTAGAAGCGTGGCATGACTATTGATGGGTTCCTAAGGGCTAAATATAAATCAACCTGTTACCAATGATGTAATAATTTTAGTACCTACAGGTATAGCGCGCGTTTCTCGGTCATAAATTGGGCAGCCCGACTGACTGGCACCCCCTTACACCGTGAAATTATTATTTCACGGCACGTGTGCTGTTGTGTTTTGATGTGAGCAAGGGGTGCTAGATGCTAGAGCCCATTTCCCTATCACCTTTACCCTACTAATGTAGGCAGTGCACACCAATGGAGTTGCTTGTTATATGATGGTAGCCATCTACTAACTTACTAACTAATGTGCCACCGAGAATCCATTACTTGTTTAATGTATATAAAAATGATTGAATCCAAAATATTATTTTTCCTCTTATCTCTAATGCATTTTCTAAGTTACTTTGTAATCAATTTCATAGAGCATCGAAGTCCTGGTTTGGTTAGCTTTTATTATTACGCACTTAATACTAAAGTTGCTATTAAAAAATGCAACAATAGAATTCAAATAATTAAATCACAATTTATTAAAATATAATATCAAATGAGTAAGTTAATCTTTTCGTTTCGTTTATCACTTATGTCAAAATGGACTCAAAATATTTTATTGAGTAGGTACAATGGCGTGAACGAATGCTCTAAAGTCCCGGTTCACCATTACGAGGGAGTGTGGCGTTCACAACTATAAAGCCCCATGGACTAATTCACCAAAATAAACGCAACATTTTAGAATGTACCACCATTTGCTGGCAGATAAACAATTCTAATGCGTCGCCCTAAAGTTTATTTTCCAGTGAGCGAGAGTTTTCATTGTTGGAAAAATGCGTGAATACACGCGATTATCCCTGGCAGTTGCATCGCATATATTTATTGTAAGAGCTTTATTTTAAATTTTCATGTCGTGGAGTGACCCCTCTTTTATGGCTTAACATTTGCCCAATTTGAGCAGATTTAGTGTACAACAGTTTTTTTGAAGTGCAAACTTCTTTAGGCGCGTTGGGCATTTTTTGGAAAAAAACTATTGAACTCGCGACCTGTGAAGTAAGGTAATGTAACCGAAACCTCTGTATATTTTCAGATATTCATTTAAAATTATTTAAAAAAGAACAATTTTTGAGATAGGATAAAATCATTGGACTCGCAACACTGTAATGTAATGTAATTTTGTGAAGCTTAGGTTTTCACTTGTGACGTGCAGTCCAACGACTGACATGTTTTTTTTTTTTATTTTGGTAGCGATAGGTTAGCTACAGCCGTTTAAAAGTGCTGCAAGTTCACTACCTATCTATAGTAGGATACCTAACTAATAAGGAATTAGGTTAGGACAAATAAATGGGCTCTGGCATTCCTCACTCTTTCACAGAAACGCATCAGCAGACTATCGTTATTTCACAATGATCCACTGTAAAAGAATGGCTACTGCAGCCAAATTGGATGTAAAATTATAATGCGAAACGTAATTACCTACTGCTATTACTAAAACGTAAAGTAATATTATAAAGAGAAAATATTTGTATTTTTGTATGTTTGTAACGAATTAACTCAAAAATTACTTGACCGATTTGGAAAACTACACTATACCTAAGCGAGTAACAGGCTATATTTTTATAAAATTACACGAACAAAGTCGCATGCAACAGCTAGTGTTGAATATATGGATTTCAACATTGTAGATACATGTCCTAATTTCTCTTTGATGGTCAGAGAAGATTCGATTTCAAATATCATATTTTCTTAACAAAAAAATAAATATATTTACGAGTTATTACTATGAGGGTGAACCTGTGAAATCTCACGAAGGGTGAGTAAAAAACACATTATACTTTGAGCCGGGGGTAGGGCCACGTTTTAAAGTGTATCGAAGTGTCCACCCACAGTAATTGAGTTGCTACATTGAGGTCCTGCAGGCGTTTTATTCAAAGCCACCGTGACAGGTGGTCGTTTCAAACGTATGGGCCCTTTAGTCGCAGAACGGATATGTCGGTTTAACTACCTATATGCAGGTAATTGTATGTCGATTAGTAACTCAATACGAACGATTACCTTTAATAGTTTGATTTACGTCACTCACAACACGCAAAAATTTAATACTACTCTCCTTCCCCAAGTACAAAGATTTTTGTATGATTTCCTTCAAGATGGCAGCGGTCACCCATAAGAGTAAGAGTATATTATGGACAATAGTAAACGTGGCTTTATGTGATATTAAGATCATTTTACTATTACGACTACATCCTGGCCGAACGTAAAAGTTATAATGCACCATTTTGTTTATTGTAAGAAATATTATTGTAAGTTCATTACACGCTGTGCTGGATGTTATTTTTAATTAATATTTTTCAAATCTTTGACAGATACATACTTAGTGGAGTTTAAACTCAGTTATATTGTATAATAGTATTAATTTTTTTATTTCAACAAATACCTTTTAATTTAGTTGCGATATTCAAATGGCCATATTTTAAAAAATAGCCTATTTATCTAATTTTTTTTTAATAGATCTACTCAACTTTACTACTTTTTTTATATTTCTTTGAAATCTTTCAACTATTAACTACATTCCTAGATACTTGCAGATATAGATAAAAGTATTTTTTGATTGTGTAATTAATGAGTGAACTTGTAAATTTAGTCTGAAAGAAAAATTAAAAATACAACCCTTCAGATGCTATAAGTACCTACCTAATCTAAAATATTTTGCTTAACTTTAACAATATTATAAAATGATTAGTTAGTACCTAAGCTGAGATCCTTCGTTTGAGTATTTTAAAAAAAGCATTAAAAAAATTAAAGCTTTTAAAAAATATATTTTTAAATTTTTATTTTCAATGATAAATGATTGAAATAGTGATTCACCAGAAAAAGGATGGACAAAGGCCACCCTATGGCAATAAAAGGACAGAGTACATTATAAATCGTAATAGGTCTCAGCCAGATATTGTCCAGTTATTATCGCCAGAAAGAGCTCAAGGCGTGTCGTACTAAAATATTTTATTGTTTTTTCACGGCGGGCATCTACATTGGCGTGTAATCATTTTCTTTTAATGTTTTCTTGTCATAAACGCACTAATGCTACACTATCTACTCGTCTAAACAAATGTTGCATCGAGATAGATTCTTTTACCATTTACAATAAACAATAATTCATTGTTTCCACACAAATTCAGGGAAAACAACCTCAACATTCTCAATGCGAATGTCGTTAAATTGATTTTTAATTATTGTGATACTTGTTTTACTGGTATAGCGTATTGTGTTATTCTCACGTACCTATAAACTATATTACAGTAAAGTTTTGCATCAAAACCCGTTCAGTACTTGTGCAAACAAAGTCCGTCATTATAAAATTTTTCCAACAATGAATAAAAAACTAGTTTTAATGTAAGTATGAACTATATTCCTGTAGAGTTTTATCAAAATATCTATATTTATTATACAGTCAAGCAAACTTTATGTTTTACTCGAAACCTCTTCTACCTAACGTTATAGAACACTATAAAAAAAGAAAAAAAAAATTGAAATCTAAATAAGCCTCTAATTTTTCAGCTAGACAATTTTTTTTTTATACTAGTAGGATCACCTTGCTTTTCAATGTCAATTTAGATGTAACCGATTTAATAAAATGATTAGGCGAATCAAACACTAGGTATAATTCCAATTTTTTATATTTGTGCATATCTATGAGTAGGCACACACATGAGTAGGAGTTATTGGCACTCGAGTATCAGCACTTTCGGTGAGCAGTTTTAATACCCATTATGATTGATGAACTATATAGAGAAGGCGGTAAAGGGTTGTTGTGTCGCGAACGCATTATCACGTAAATGATGGATGTCCTCTCTGAGACTTGATATCGCCATTATCTCATTGGGTGCTTCCGTTTCGTTTAATATGCCTAACTTTCGGAAAAGCGATTAGCGATCTTCTCATATTGACTTAATTAACAACCCAATAAGTGAGAAGGTTAATATACCTTTTTTTAAAGGCTGTTATCGAAGAGACGGGCAAAAAACTAGTTATTTATAAACTAAAGTAATGCAAAAATTAGACATACTTATCCAACCCTAAATATATACTGTAAAAATATTAACATCGTTGAGCATTGAATATAATCGTGAATATAATATCTGACTAAACAATTAAATAGTTACTAACACCTAAATTATTCTTTATCACACAAATTCGTATTTTCGGTACTATGTCTCTAATAGGATAGGATATCACCGCTTCCTAAGCTAAATGGGTGTAGGAAATCAAAAACTTGAATTAGGTACCTAAAGTTTGCTGATTCCAATTAGCAAAATTAATTTAAGAGATGATTTCTAAATAAATTTGAATATACCTTTTTTTAGGTAATATTTGTATTTGAGTAATTTAATATTACCTTATAAACCTAAGGGCCTCTTTCACCAACTACAAGTAAATATGTTTTATTGAATTATGCACTCGGTTTACTGCATCATTCGATGGGCGAATTTTTATTATTATTTTCTTTTCAATGTTTGGGAATTTTACCGTACAAACAAATGTATATCAGCTCCATTATCCCCGGTTACCGGTGACTTTAAATGACAGTTAGCCTACTTGACCGATGGTGAAAGAGGCCCTAAGCCTTTTAGTTCTAATCGGTGGCAGAAAATTATTTCTGGTCTCGAATGGAAATGACATTTTGTGTGATGTCAACAATGTTATATTTGCAATAACATTGTGTAGTGTATCTATTAGATAAACGGCAGACATCCGGTCGGTTGACCTCGGCCAGTCACGGCTCCAATATTAATCATAGGAGCTTTTCGGACGCGGAACCTTCCAGTGCCGACTGTATGTTAATGGAATTGAATTGGGATCGTCGAGTCATGCGGACTCAGCCGGTCACAAAGCTAAAAAAAATATTAGCAACTAACCCTTCGTTGCGCACTTTAATATTTGGCATAATGGCGGTCCATGGACGCAATCCGTTAAATGTAAGAAATCACTTGAAAATCACCAACTCATGGAATAAACATGACTCGGGCGGAGTTTTTCTGGCCGACAGAGAGATGCCAGTTTTTGCGGACGCTCGTCTTGCGTCCACTGCTTTTTTGCGCACAGTACTTCAGCACCTGTTTATCTATCCAGATATGTATCTCCAGCTCGTAATGAGCTTGAGTTATAGAAATGTAAACAGTGTTTTATACAAGCAACGACAACAATGGTTCAAAGTCAACACCGCGACCAATTATTGCTACTTTTTCTTTTATACAGCTGTATTTGCTAATAATAAGTGTTAGGTTAGCGCTTGTGTAAAATGATCACATGGTTTTCCACTTTATTTCATTCTAGCTATTAGCGCGTGCGCTGATAACGCTAACATTAATATGTATTACTTTTAAAACTTAAATATTATATAATGTAGAAGAATTATGATCAACAACAGCACATGTGCTCCTGTGTTTAGATGCGCCTTTTTATCCTAAAAGATTACCCTTTCATCCTACAAGATTTATAAGGTATAGTCAGTCAATCAACTAATCAACACTATAAATGCATTTCGGCCTTTCGTCACTCAATCATTAATACTAATAATAATAAATCTGTGAGTTTTACATAAAAAGTAGGATTCTGTTTCAATTTTTCTGGTCGACCAGGATATTTAAAAAGTGCTTTAAAAGTGTACGATACCTAAAAAAATTACCTACGTTTGCAATATAATAATTTCATAAATAACTGATTCTTTGGACTACGAGTATATCGACCATCTCCCTATCCCATTCTTCCCCTTCAGCGCACTTGCAGTAACCATCAAGTGAACCTTGATGGTAGGCTATTCTTGATTAGCCTGTCGCGAGATCTCCGTATTTCGGATCATATTTCTCAGAGCAGTGCAAAGCATAACCCTCTTCATAGCTCACTTTAGTAAAATGAGTATAATTTACTTGAAATAGTTTTAGAAAAAAGTAGATTTTGAAAAGATGGTGAATATAATATAATTCACGTTTCCAAATAGAGGCCAGCTTGTTATTCCGCGCATAAAGTGGGGAATATTTTGGCGAAGCCGGACGTCGGCGGGGGATTTTGAGCGGTGGCAGAAAAAATTGATGCGACTTATCTCGCTCTCGCGTGTTTTTAACCCACGCTAAGCGTATGAGATGTTTTATGGATGTGCGCCCCCTTAGCCCCTTACCCACCACGGACGACCCCCCCACACACACCCTTCACCCCGCGCCCACTCTAAAACTGAGGGAAACTTTACTTTCGCCAACATGCAATCACAAATTCCTAGCGCTCCTTAGGGCTCCTGGAATGTCCTCGGGAACAACTCGTTTACGGTTGAACGAAATGATTTTTAGTCAAGTTAGTACCTAGGGGCAGTTAGATTTACATTATAACCTTTTGTTGTTAAGCGTTAGCGATCTACTTTTACTTTTCATCTTTTTCTTTATTGCAAATATTGCAATCAACAATTTTTATTTATTTATCAAGGCTTGATTTTGTCCGAAATCGGTTTTTTGGTGATTTTTTAGTCTAAATCACATCTAAACTAACTTTATCTCGTAAATATGTTGTTTTTTAATGCGATTTTTACTCAAGTTATGTTAAAAATGTGTTAAAAACAGTATGTTAAAAAAAAATTCTATGTGCAAGTAGTTTCAATGACTTCATAAGATTCTTTTCTTGCCTTCTTTACTTCCTAATGTTTTTCCTAATTTTGTACTTGGCCACTTAAATTTACAATGCAATGCAAGTAGGATGATTACATGAGCATATATGTATATATATGCTCATGTATGTACCTAATACTATGCATGTATATTTCTATTAAATTTTAAATTATTAAATGTATATTTAAAAATATATTTTGTAATATTTTTAAATCGCATGTTCAGTTAAAACATATGTTTTATTTATTTGTTATAAATTAAGTACTTCAGTACCTAATGCTTATTACTATATCTAAGTGTATTAGCGTAAGTGAACTTGAAAAATAGTAATAAATAAAGCCTTTCTAACTTAACCTATATATATATATATATATATATTATATATATATTATATGAGGTGACGGTGAGGTGAGGTGACTTTAAATGACGGTTAGCCTACTTGACACATGGTGAAAGAAGTCCTTAACCTTTAATTCATATTTGTTATTAATTTTTAAAAATTTATCCAGTTACGAGTAAATGTAAAGCTTGGAGCTGCAGAGGGCATTGTGTTGTCGCGGGAGGCAAAGAAGGTCTTGCAGATTGCTTTCGTTCGTCTAGAACTGTCTGGTACATTTATAGGTAAAACAGTCGGGTGTTTATGTACCTACTGTGTTTAACGTTTAGGTTCAACTACCGGGGATAAGCCCTCATCGACCTTTACACGTCATCGAATATAGCTAGTCCTCGTGGACATATATGTACGTTCTCTATATTGGTGTTTCCCTTCCGTGAGGCAGGCCTGACCGGGATTAGGTACCTGCGTCTAAAACTATGTCCACAGCCGATCGTTTTAACTACTTAAGACTTGAAAATATAAAAGTTAATAACATTCGCTCACGGTTATTGGAATTGAGTGGAATATTATGGATTGAATACAAATATTGGTATAAGTTGCGATGCGGTGCACTGGTGGTTTCAAACCATATTTGAGTAGGCACAAATGAATCGCATTTTTATGCCCTTCCTGTCGTTTTATGTGCCATTAACGCACTCTTTGAATAAGGTATCACGCCAACAATGTTAGTTAACACATTTAACATAAACATTTGTTGTTAAAGCTTCCGGTTTCATGCAATAAATGAGCCATGTTCAAATTAATAAGCGCACTTACAAAAAAAGTACTATTAAGTTTTCTAAGAACGGGGAAAATGGAGACGAGAAATGGAACTTAGCACCAAAATGAGATGGAGAAATGTTTCCATTTAACATAAAACATAAATGATAGTGAATTCATTCATTAAAAGTACTAATAGACGGAAATGCGCCTCATTAATTTCTAGCCATTCTATTCACTTTTTGTTTAGTCACAAATTGGGCAGCCCTAAAGTGATACGCAAAGGAAATAAGGGTCGGTTAGAAAATCTTCAATATCTTAAAAAGTACCTGACCTAGCTTTATGAAGTAAAGACTAAATTAAAGAATATTTTGATGTGCAATTAATTTAGTTTAGCTTTAATTTAGTGTTTATTTCATAAAAGCTAGGTCTGGTACTTTTAAAGATATTGCAGATTTTCTAACCGACCCTTTTTCTTTGCGGTCCCAGTGTACTTACAGCGTGAAACAATAGCAAGTGTCCTTTTGTGTTTCGATAAGTGAATAAAGGATGCCATAATTCCATTTTATTGTCCTCACAATTACATAATATAACTTACAAGGTATGTGTACACAAACCTTCCTCGTTTATCGCTCTTTTCACTAGTGAAAACCGTATCACAGTCTGTTGGATGACTTAGAAGAAGTTCGCGGAGAAACAGATAGAGATGGACAGCGACTTTATTTTATATGAAACTAGCTGGTGCTCGCGACTTCACCCGCGTAACTTTGTAAATTATATACTAAAACCTTCCTCGAAAACCACTCTATCCATTGGTGAAAACAGCATGAAAATCGGTGCATTAATTTTTGAGTTTAACAGACAGACAGACATGGCGGAGGACTTTGTTTTATAATATGCAGTGATTATTACTAACGACCCGCCACCGGCTTCGCAAAGGCTCGCAATTTTTATTTAGAAAATTGTATGTACGTATACCTACTCAAACTTTTCTCGTTTAGGTATTGCTCTTTACCTACATTAGTGAAAACCGTATTAAAATCTCTTGGATGTCTTTTTTTTAATTTACACACAAAAAACAATAGGTGTACACAGTTGAGGTGTACCTACTATATACTCAATTAAGTTTCTAACGTACACCAGAGTTGTCCACAATAACAGAAATATACAGAATTATCAAACATAACAATAGAAACACAAACAAAAGAAAGAAGTAGGTACATAATTCCTAGAAAAAATCAATCATATCAATATTTAGAAGAAGAGCGGCGAAAGAGGACGTAATTAAATAAATAAATATAATTAAATAAATAAATATCTTCACATTCCACACAGCACCATCTAGTTCCACAGTAAGCAACTACTTGCAAGTATTGTGGATACCAGAAAGTTGATATATGACATAGATTACTTATTTTTTGTAAATACATACAATATATTATAAATACAAAAAATACATGTAAAACATCCAGGTACGAAGGTAAAATGTTAACACCATATACATACATTTGTTCCTAGCGGGATTCGAACCCGCGACCGTTTGGTTAAAAGCTAGGGTTACTAGCCACTAGACCAAACGTGTTGTCAAATATAGGACATAGACATAGAATTCGGAAACGCACTTGCAAAACCTAGTGTTTGCTTGTGTTTATAGGCGACGGTGGCCACTTACCATTATGTCAGCCTGCCGGCCTGCCTTTACATAAAAAAAACCTTTGTTATCATAAACATAGCAAATATTAGATGAACTGTGCAAGAAGCGCACGAGAAGTTTATAATAAAGATGTCATAATTCAAGGAGAGTGAATTATTCGATGTTTTTATTGAGTAATGATTAGCATACGGAACCAGATCGAGACCAGCAGGGGTCCTCCGAGGAGTCTGAGGGTGGCCCCCGTCGAACCCCGCGGAACCCCACGGAACCCTGCTGATGTCGGCGTTTCTTGTGCAAATATTCAACATATTTATTATTACCTACTATTACTTTATTTTTTTGTTGAACTAGATTTATACAACTCTGTTTGTTTTGTTCATTACATTCAAATCTATAGAAAATTCCATTTAAAAACAAGTAGGATGTATTTTTGTTCAATTTGATTGGGAATCTTTAAAGTATATTAAATAGAATATCTACGAGGACTTTTAGAAAAAGATTAGCCTAGATTCGTAAAGAAGAAGGAAGAAATTTTAATGACAGGACCCACTGCGTTTCGAAAAACTGAACAACGCCCTGAATGGACATAGGTTCAGCACTTGTGCTGTCATATTTCGATGTGCGATCCTCAGGTTTTTCAGACCTAAAAAAATCGTCTTATAAACACGAAGATAAATTTATACATATTATATATATGCACTATAGTTATGAAACAATCCCAAAAGCTGATTTTAGTAATCAATATGAATAAATGTGAGTTTTTAAAAATATATAAAACTAGCTGCTGCCCGCGACTTCGTCCGCGTAACTTTGTAAATTATATACTAAAACGGTGCAGTATCGGTGGTAATCGGTGCAGTAGTTTTTGAGTTTATCGCGAACAGACAGACAGACGCGGCGGAGTACTTTGTTTTATAATATGTAAGGTAGGATAAATAATATATAAGCAAGTCTTTATTGATTAAGCAATTCTTTTAATGGTTTATTAATAATAATATATCAAATTTGTTTACCTTATATGTAACGAATATGCTGCTGTCAGTATCTACCTACTTATCAATTCCTTGAAATATGTCGCGAAGTTTGCGAACGCGAGTAGATATTATATTCCAGTCATCTTAAGGCGATTTTGTACGAAGTTCTATTCAAGAGGCCCTCCTTCTGGCCAATTTTTTTTATAGGTTGCTTGGACCTACAAGAATATAGTCCTGAGTTTTCGGACATTACCATGGTATATTTTAGCAATAAAGAATTATTGAAAATTAAAAAAATGGATATTTTTGAGATATTTTTTTTGGAACGCGTCTTATCGAAAAAAGTTTCCAATAAAATTTGTTCATTATAACGTCCTTTGTAAAAAGGTCCTGGGGGAAAAAAAGTGATAACATTGTTAATTAAGCAGTTAATGTCAAATGAAAATGAAAATTCTACATTTAGTTTTTGCAACCGCAATCGGGTGTTTATCAACATATCGGTTTGAAACTCGTACATAATGTAAAGGAGCCAAACCTCAAGAGAATCATGCAAGATTTATCGATCTGTGAGATATAGTTTAGCAACAATCTGCGATCATCGAAAAATCTTTGGCCTTCGATAGAATTTCCTGATGATTTTTTTTCCAAATCGCTTGTGCATGATGATAAGAAGCTCTTCGATTTTTTCCACCCTGTGGCCTTCGTCAGGAAATTCTATTGAAGGGCAAAGATTTTTCGATGATAGCAGATTGTTGCTAAACTATATCCTAAGGTGACTGATCTATTATTACGTCATGGAAAAATGGCTCTTTGACATTAATTCATTATACTCTTACTTACTTATATAAAAATTGAACGGTACTTAAACATGGTGGCTTAAAAGTTTAATTTATTCAATTCTTTCCGCTTTTAAGCAAGCTTTTGTTGGTGAAAAAAAAAAAGAAATACATAAGCGTCGCTTTCGCGTCTCACCGCTGCGTATAAACTATGAGTTTAATTAGTATTAAACGTAATTAAACTCCGACCATTACTCGCCGCGAACATGAGAATGTAACTGGTACGTTTGAGCAGTATTGAAACTGCTAACTTGAATTCAATAACACTACTTATTTTGGAATTATTTTACTATATATATATAAAAATTACATGTCACGTTGTTTGACGCCAATGAACTTCTCTACAGAAGCGATTTTGATAAAACTTCGTAGGATAGTTTTTATTTTAAACCCGGGCAAAGCCGGGAGCGTGTAGCTAGTAGACTATAAGGTATAAGTATAAATATAGGACAACATATAAGATGTATAGCCGCATAGAATATACTCGTAGGTATAGCCTATCTATGTCAATCCTAGAATTTTATTCTAACTATTGATGAAATATTTTACATTTTTAAAGCGGATGTATAGTTGCCTCCTTCATAAAAACAAACAAACATACTAAGTAATGTTACTTCTTTATAGCATTTAAATTGAGTTTGTCGCAGTGACATCGAAAGAGAATTAGGTAGCTCTGGTATTATGATCTTTGTTATACTGCAAGAAGGGCTTGACACTATACTGAATCAATTAATCTATAAAACAAACATTAAACCATAGTTATATTGCATTAAGTGCGCTAAAATAAATTTAAAAATTACGCAAAAAAATATTAATTTATATTTATCACAATGCCTAATTACGTACTATCGTCTCGATATATCCAGATTGTTGTTTGCGATTTATGATCGGCGGGATGTGCACGCGCAGATTCCTGGAATCCCCCGCTCCCCCCTCCCCACACCCCCATTAATAATACGCATTACGCACGCCGCTGTGACTGAATATAGGTACTTGTGCTAGATTATTTTGAATACCTCAACAGTAAAGGAGATCGAGCCTCTCAAACTTAATATTACAGAAAACGTGATAAAGAATTTTACAAAATACGATTATATAAATAACTAGCTGCTGCCCGCGACTTCGCCCGCATAACTTTGTAAATTATATACTAAAACCTTCCTCGAGAACCACTCTATCCATTGGTGAAAGCGGCATGAAAATCGGTGCAGTAGTTTTTGAGTTTATCGCGAACAGACAGACAGACAGACACTGCTACATATAACGATATACCATACGCAATTTCTTATAATACAATGAATTGTGTTTGGAATGCATTCTTGCGCATCGGTTTTGAAGGTTTGTCAGAAAAAATAGCGATATTCATATTGGCTATTATTGTAATCTGCAGTGTATATGATGCGGCTGGACTGCGGGCGGCAGTTGCTTTGTGTATACCACAAGACGTCCCCCTCGCTTCGCCCTGCCCGCCCGCACCTCGCGAATATTTAATGAGAGGAGACGCAGGCGCAGCCAGGTGTCGCCAACAATTTCACAACTTCTCTCACTTTTTTGTTCACTCATATACGAGTAATATTTAAAAGTGTACACTCAATTTTACTGTCTTCCGTTAGGGAACCGTAATTGATTTAGGAAGTTTTTATTTTCTAAAAGAAGGTTGTTAAAAAGCTGACTTGCATTCAACTTTTTTTGCTTTAGCACAATATCTTTACTCAATCATACGATTGGCAATGATCGCATATTTCTTCGTCACACGCTCGTGTATTGGTTTGTGGGCAAAGTTAATTCGACGAATATTGTCCGCCGAGAGCAGTGGAGCCCTGACTCTTTGCGGCGCCGACGTCACCTGTCATCCATCAGTCTGCGACAACGCGCTTGCGCATACCGCGCACACACGCGCACACGCACGCACACGCGCGCACAATTCAAATTTAACGGTACTACTTTAGCGGAATGCAACAAAACGGTGGCGGTTTGCATTCCGATTTGGATCGAGTTAGACTAGATCCAGTGTTCCCGAGTTCCCGACACACCGCCCACAAAAAACGAGCCGACTTCGAACGATGTCATGCAATAAGAGATATCATACATTGATTCTTCGATTATGGATTTTAAACCTCTCTTAGGTCCCTGGATTATGGATTCCTTAACTCCTAATCCTTAACAAACGTTCGTGTATGTTCCATCAGATGTACATCTGATCTTACTCTTACATTTTACCGTTGATTCCGATTATGAGTATGAATATTAGCGAATACGATGGGCCTCTTATGAAAATTGTTAGAGGTCGACTCTTAAAATTATCACAAAATAAAAGTTCTGAATTAAGTGAATGGTTATGTTTTGCATTGGATATTTGCATTGCTTGAATACATATTCAAATCGGCTTTCACTTTATAAGAAACTGTACATTCCGTTGCAGGACTATTTTATCAGAATCCGTTTGAAGAGCAGCCGCACTTTTTCCTTTGTCTTTCGTATTGGATCCACAGGTTTGCCTATTATTTACCAATAATAGGCATATATAGGCTTTACGAGGAAATGTGCTTAGGTAGGAAAAGAACCATATAAGAAAATACTTCATGATTTTAAAAATTTAAACCACTGTCAATTGCTAAATTTGAAGTTTTTGAAAAATTTGAAGGCATTACCTCACCAAACCATTTCCACCATATTTACACAGTCTGTGTATTAAATTTTGAAGTATCATATGAAGTCACTTGCAGCATCTGCGGCGTTGCTTGTGTTATAAACGTCAGTTTATCTGATGAACTTTAGATAACTATATTAAATCCAAAGTTATTCCGAGTTAATTATTCCCAGTTCAGGATTTTATAAAGAATACTCTATAGAGCTACCAAGAAGTTATGCATCCTTTCTTGTAATATCTTTTACTGTTTTTATCATAGGTTTTCTCTGAGTTGTTGCTAAAATTTCAATTTTACTTTTGTAGAAACATTTTCTTCATAGGAAGGTATTTACATAATCAATTTATTGTATAGCCATTTAAAAATGTATATACAGAAGATATCAATAAGTATGTTACTATATTTAAAACGAATGCAATACAGAAGAGATATTGTTTGACAGGCAATAGTAGTTGATATACCTACTTAGCTAGTAAGTAGAAGCAGTGGCTGCTTTGAATGGTCAGAACACAATTTGAACTTGTGGAACGTGGAGCCGCCCGCCAATTGCCTAAATTAGCATACTTATGCCGACAGGCCGCCAAATTCGACTTGTATCGCTACTATCAAAGAGAACACCGACCACTTTCTAATTCGGACCCTAAACGCACTAGCTGAGAGCACTTTTTGCTCTGCTCCACTTAAACAATACGGGCATTTAGATGCGAAACTTTGTGTTCGAATAGAGGTGTTGAATTCTGGTATTAAGGTTGGTAATTGGTTGGCGGCACGGACATGAAACGATCCGATATTAGGATCGTCAGGCATCGAACTTTGACCCGCGTGTAATGGGCGCAAATTGATCGCGGAGGCAAATTTTTAACTCATTATGCGGGATGAGGTTGTATGAGAGCCGAGAGGCGGCCGAGTTCATCTTTTCATTATAATAATATAATGAATTTGTTGGTAATTGTTGTTCATGTTGTTGTAGTGCGGTTTCGAGTAAATTGTCATTAATTAGGAAACATTCCTTGAACACACTGGAATGCTAAATGAAATATTTCCAGAGACAAAAAAAAACATCCGCGATTTAATGACGACGTTAGCTATTGTGGCGCGACGTCTTTGAGAACAACCATTTTATCTAATTAAATGGTCAATTGTGATGTTTTCATTAATGATTGGATGTCTCCATGACAGCCGGCTCTATAATTACGTCTTGAATGGTGAACTTAAGGCAGCCATGGCACAATTTTTCCGATTTACATTTGCTGAACGATCTACAACAGTTGGAAATTAACAATTAAATAGTTAATTGTATCATTTGTTTTTAACTATTGTGGCAACCATTTAACATTAATTCATAGCTTAATAGTCCACTCTCGACCTTGCTTTGCCTTCATAATTAAGTTACCTGATTCAGCCCTAAAAAGTGTGGATATACCTGGTCCCTTAGTAAAGTTTAATAATATTGATTAATTTATAGGTCATTCCTCTGTTTTTAAATTATAAATAGATTTAAATTTCATTAAATTAAGAAAATGGAAACATCCAAAGCGTCTCATCTTATTTCGAAAATTAGTTTGAAAATCCCAGTCTTATTAAATTGTTAATCCGTACTTCTTCTTAACCAGTACACCTTTATTAGATTATTACTAAATATGGACCTATATTATGAAGATTTATTTTTAATATAATATAATAATAAAATAACAATGCTTTAGATGTGTTTCTCTAGGACCGAATGGAAACTAATAAATGCAAGGGTCCAATTTTACAAGGGACAAGAGAGAACGAGAAAGATAAAAAACTCTTTGACTTAGGTAAATATAAAAACAAATTGATTTATTTGTAAACTGTAATATTATTTTTATTATTTTTTATGCGGGCAGATCTATATTAGTAATACTTAGTTCACTATTAGCATTTATTTCAAACTAGCTGCTGCCCGCGACTTCGCCAGCGTAACTGTAAATAATTTACTAAAACATTCCTCGAGAACCACTCTATCCATTGGTGAAAACATTATGAAAATCGGTGCAGTAGTTTTTGAGTTTATCGCGAACAGACAGACAGACAAACGCGGCGGATGAATTTGTTTTATAATACGTAAGGATGTCCATTTTTAGTTAAGTGCACCAATGCAAGGCTTTTGAGATCTCAATATTGTCTTACAATCCCATCTCACTTAAACCAGTATAATACACATTTGCCTGTTAATGTTAATGTTTTGTTAACAACGAAACGTGACAATTACGTGTGATTACTTTGTTGGTGTTATTAATGTGACCTTCAGTTCCTTTGTTCCCGACGTGACGCGACGATCCCGCTTGCACTTTAACCAACGAGCCGTCGTCACTTTTTGCCACAGCCCTTGCGCTTTGGCGCCAAGGGCTACAATTGCGTGCACGCGGTTTAATATTATTATCTTTAATTAGGTGAAAGCGTAAAGAGATAGAGTCGCGCAAAAAACGCCACTAATGTAACGAATACCAAGTACTGGCGCACGTAAAGGGCATCCTCTTTGTTAACATCGTGTTTCGTGGATTCCACACATCACACCGTAAACACTCATTAAATGCGTAAAAGCATAATATGATACATGACATTCACAGTTTTCAACAAAGTTAGAAATATCATAAAATTACATATCAAAACATCATTTTTTAATTAATATTTAGAAAGGATCTCATGGATCCCTCGTTTTGATGTGCCTCATAGGTACTGTAGCTGAATATAACTCACCTCTAAAAGGAAACTTTATTACCCACTTAATTCTCTGTAAATTTCTCTATCTGGAAAAGAAAGTTTTCTTAAAATCGGTTCAATAGTTGCGAGTGTCCAAATACATACTAAAAATGTGTCAAAATGACACATAAACATAAAACATAACAATATGTCAAAATGTTTAAATAAACATGAGAAGATCGCCTACTTTATTAGTGTTAATTTTATATTTTATTCGAAATAAATTTCTTAAGGTCTACCAGAACAGCCTTCCGTAAAAAATAGAGTCCAAACAAGTCCAAATCAACTTAACAATGGCAATAAGGCATAATGCTACAAGTGCAGATTCGTGGGGAACAAGCAAAAGCAGTCACCCTTCGCGACAACTATTGTATCACTGGATACTACCCCTCCTACCCTCCTACCCTCCCCTTCTCGCAGACCGTGTGTGATCGCATGTAACATTTCATTTGAATCGAACGAATCGTACGAGTATAACAGAAATGGAAAACGTTGAAATAAATGCTAACTAATCACATTTAGTTAGGTATTGCTAAGATACAAGTAATATTGTGCTCGTACAAATAAAGTCCCTTGACTTGGCCTTATTAAATTTTCTTTTGATGAACTAATGATGGTCAATGTTTGCTGTTCAAGTTTGCAGTTCCCCCTCCGCCCGCCGGCCCGCGCCCCGCGTCGTCTGTGCCTCGGGCGGGAACAATTTAATTACCAAATGGAGCGTTTTTTGCGACCTCCCGTCCTCCCGACCGACCGGACCGTGTAAACACACAACCGGTAACGAAGTACACGCGGCCCTAGCTTCAATTTGCACCTTAACACCATATAAATACCGATTTAAACGCAACGGACAATGCCATTTCAATGATTCAAACTCTTGATCAAACAGTGCTTCTGGGAAGCTACTGGATCTTGCCCGCAAATGCCGCCACCAGTTTCTGTACGAGTATTCCGAATTTTGGTCTCACTTCATACAGGTGTCTATGACGTGAAGTGCTGTTATACACACAGAGCAGTGACTAATATATAAATGCATTATATTACTCACTGCTCTGTCACTTATATTAGTCACTAATATATGTTTGTCTTTTATGTTTTCATCTGAGGTTTTCATGCTTAAACCTCTGAACCAGTTTTGATGTTGTTATTTTGTTTAGAACTATCCCTATACAAAATTTAGCCTGTGTTCTTCTCCAAGATCGAGGGTCCTAGAATCCATGCCCTAAAAGGACATAATCATAGGCTATTTTCTGTCGCGAAAGCTAACCAATTACTTTAGGAAGAGATGTAGCCTCTCTTTGTGTGTTCTACCCCAGATATACAATGGTGGGTTTTCTGATGAAATGTTCCAATTAATGCCTACCCCGAGTTTGTACCTACCATTAAGGTACTGCGAGCCAAAGATGGACACAAACTTTATCCTTAAGTGTGGAACAATCTCCCTTCTCAAGCACATTGCAATAGCACATTGCAATATGGACTTCTTTAAGCGCGCTGTGAACAATTCTTTGCAAGTTCGGCAGCGCACTTTATCCCTCTAGTGTACTAAGGCGACGGTAGCCACCTTACCATCACGCAGACAGTCGGCTGCTTACCTTTTATAATAAAAAAAACCATGTCTTATCCATATTTCATCTGTTTTGTCACAATACATTTCAAATGATATCACTTTTTAGCCGTTCCTTATCGTGTTAAGCGGGTGGGAGATATTGTGATCGAAAAGCACATTTTTGTAAAAACACGATATTGTGGACAACGAAGGTTTTTTTATAATGTCGTTAGAACGAAACTTTAATGATGTGAAAAGAGCTTTGGTGTAGTTAGTGAATGTATATAACTGTAGCATTGTGTCGTATAGAGGTTTAAGGTCCACTAACTAGCAAGACAAACGCGCCCCCTCGTTATTTTAAACAATTCGATAATGAAGGCCGCCCCGCGTCCCGCACCCCGCATCCCGCACCCCCGCCTCCAGGCCCCCCGAACCGTGCTTTGATTGTAGTACAAAGGGACCAACTTCCACCCTAATGAGGTTTTTCTCTAGGATCTCAAATAATG
Source organism: Synanthedon formicaeformis (assembly GCA_945859745.1). NCBI lineage: Eukaryota > Metazoa > Arthropoda > Insecta > Lepidoptera > Sesiidae > Synanthedon > Synanthedon formicaeformis. The sequence goes on along the minus strand of OX243960.1, from coordinate 243,218 downwards.
ACGTCTTAAAGCGACGTTTGCCGCAGGCGATTATCGATACGAAAGCACCCACAGCCGAGGCATGCGTAGGTATGAAGCTACTATTAATACTACTTCCTCAAAATTTAATTTTTATTGGTTCAAAAAAAGCACACACTATTCGACGTGTCCTTAAAATCAGTCAATAGTCGCCTCTGGATTCTAACCCATGGAAATAAGTATTTTATTTTTATTTTATTAATAATCAAAAATTTGTTGTAACTTCTAAGATTTATCTTTTTTTTAATCAATAAATTCTATACCGGGTTAGAGGAAGTCATTTAACAAAAGTTTTATAATAGTCGTTTTTAGCTGTCGATCACTTGATTAAACTTACCTAACTTATCTAAGTTAGGTAAGTTACCTATCTAACTTACCTAACTTGGGATATGAATCGCGGATGTAGGTGTACGCACCGCGCAAGACCCGCGTCGTCCAATCATGAGCCTCCGTCGCACTATGTAAATGTTCTTTATTCAAATGAGTTTAAAATCAGAAGGCGCATGCACGAGCCTCGGCGTTTTATTGGCGCTTTGCATACCAAAGGGCTTTTTTATCTTGTCACCATTCGCGGGACGCCGGCGGGGTGCGAGACGGCTGCCGGTTTAAAAAATAGGGTTGACGCAACCCTTCCGCAACCCTTTTTTTATGTGCACATGCTTTTTGAATCTAGTCGGTGGCACGCGATCGTATAGATTTTGACGCGTTTTTGCTCGCTGCCATAAGAATTTAGATATCTATTTAATTTTTTTTTTAATAGAAAAATCAGAACATCTGTCACAAGACCAGGTGAACACGTCGTAAGATAAATTTATTAGTTTCAAGTGTATATTCGAGAGAAACGACATTTATTTATTTATTTATTTTAGTGTTGTTATGGTGAGGTGTTGTGTGGTTATGGTTAAGAAATGTGATCAGAGTTCAAAGTTTGCGCCATAAATGTAATTGTACCGAAGATATTTCCAACTATTACGTGGCGCTAGGAAGTATTTGTGCAATATAGTTTATTAATGAGTGTTGTGTAACTTCCTGATTGGGTAGCATTTTTATTTATTTTCGTGTCAATATTTTGAAGTTTACTGCCAATTGTTTTTTGTAATAAATTACACAATTATTGTAAATATTTTTTTATGAATGTGATCTTTGAAACACAACTTTGACCGTTGATAAATGTAAGACCGCGGCTTCGCCCGCCTAAATATTACATTTAGAATTAGTACACCAGCAAATAATGTCAAACTGGACCTGAATTATAATTAATTTCGTAGCTAATGAAATTAATCTGCAGATTATTTATTTTATTATTAATAAAGCTGTTTTAGTTTGATTTTAGTATACAGCAACGAATGCTAGCTACATTTCATTATTAAAGTAATGTAAGCTAACCAATAGTAGTGTAATTATCTTGCTGACCAAGTAATTTTACTTATTTTATTACGTATACAATGAAACTACTTTTTTTGGCATTTTTGTTTACTTACCAGCGTTTATATTTTTTTACGGCTAACAAAAATCAATATGACTTTTAGCCGAATATTTACATGCATAAATAATTCCATTAACTAATGTTTTAATAGCCTAATTTTAAAGTTAATTATTTAATTTCCTACATTACTTCATATATGGTTCACATCTAAAAGAACAATTTTTAATCATTCACAATTTTGAAATTTTTGTACTTCGATACGTATGCCCAATACTTCAAAAACGAGCATTCTTCTACGCTCATAGAGATCTCATATTTTGTAGAGATAATTCAGCAACAGAGAAAAGGTATCAAGCGATATTATAACAGACCACGCGCCCCCTCAATGTAGTAGCAATTGAATGTTTCTATGGAATATAAAAAAATATTACCCAGGAAACAACATTAGGTAAATGTATTTGTGTCGGTAAGTAAATATTTTGCGTCGGCTGCGGTGGCGGGTGCGGCGTCGCAATCAGCTAATGTGGTGTCACATTGCACGATCACCGGAACTAACCGGAACAGCCAGAGGCGTAGTGTGGACTGCAGTAGGCGTAAGTCTAGTTTCTGCATTAAAGGCTTCAACGCATACCTTGTAACTTATAATATGTCTTAGTAATTTAGTGGAAACTTTGCTGATTTATGTTTTTCTTGTATGTATATGTATATTTTATAAAGTTAAGCTTCCGCTAAGAAAGGATCTTGGGAAACTTTAACTTCATGCGATGCCCCGGCCGGGTCGTCAACAATCCTTAATATAATTATATCGGATTATTTTTACATAACAAGCTGTCTGAAATAAAAAAAATGCAGTGACAGACTTGAAGTTAATGCTAAGATATTTGAGCTGTAGGTGTTTCACAGATCACAGATCATTCTCTAAATAGATACAGTTGACAGGAAGTAACCTGACCGGTTATTAGACGTAGCGGACACACATCGGAAGGGCGACACTACGCAAATATCAAACGAACGCTACGTTTTTTTTCGTGTTTGCCTTCACTCACACTTTGTTTGTCTTGTATATTTTTTCGCAAACGTTTCCCGTTACAACTGCCCAAATGCTTTCAGGAATATCGTTTGAGGCAACTTTTATTTTTCATATTTTCTGTCCAATTTTGACCAGGTACAATACAATACAATAGTTCCCAGCAGACGTTGTCCTGCCCAAATTGTTAAACAAATCTGTAAGTAGCTCAATTTATACAGATTTTTTTTATAAAACCATGCAGGAACTCTGTTCAAACATACACAAAAATTTCATCAATATAAGTCAAACTAATTAGGATTTCAGTAACATATACTGGCACAGACGAATTACACATACTATAGAATAATTGATGGTTACTAAGTAAATATCGATAACATGACTGCACTAAATCACTTTGATTTTCCTTAAAATTTCTCTGAGCTTTGCGGATAGATATACATACAAACATTTAACTTTTATCTATATTTTATTATTATTTACATAGATTATTGTTTATATTTATTTATTGTTATTTATATATAATACATACTAGTACATACACTTAACATATTTCTACCGCTGTCATTGCTTCATTTGACTATTGAGTTGAATGTAAATCAAATCAAGTGTATTGTGAAATGTAAATCTCAACTCTTTCGCGTTCAGTTTTCCTTTTAGTGCTCGTAAGATAAAGGCGGGAGGACGGAAGAGGGATAGGAGGTGAGGGAGGGGCGGAGGAGGGGCAACCCTTTCCTCCGAGGGGAGAGTAGGCCATCCATCACCGGCGACTAGCGAAATGTATTTTAATCCAGTGGCCCGCGCCGCCGAGCCGCTTCATGAAATGTGAAAAATGATCCCACAGCGCTCGCCACTCACAACGCCGGACATATCTAACTACACCTACTGTTGGTTAAGTAAACTACTTACTCACTTTATTGTAATATCGGCTCTAGTTAAAGATCAGAAAGGATGACAGAGAGTTAACAAGTGTTGGTGAGGCAGAGCTATTCAACTCGAGGACTTTATGATTATTTTAAATTATGCAAATTTGCAGGATTTTCATAAGAAAAAAGAAGATAATTAGGGATTTGGGACGCTTTTACAGTTGTATCTTCTGCCCGACATATGGCTTGATAGTATGATTCCATTAAGTGTAGCCAGGCGGGCGGATCGGCTCGTGTAGCCGTCATAGTAGTATAGGTCCCGCGAGGCGCTCGATGCTCGGATTTCCTGCTACTCCTGTGATGTGAGCAGATACTGTCCATTAATCATACACAAATTGTTGCGCGCCGTCAGGGACTGACTTGTCTCCCCCTTCCTCCCCTCGATGAGATATTAAGCTTCAATTGAGCCAGTCATCGTCTCGATTCTTTAAGAATGTTCCTCTGAACGCTCCATTACACGATAAGCCGGATAGTAAGTCGAAAAGCGATAAATCGAATGATGGAATGTATCAGACGAGAGTTTTACTTCGTTTTGCTAACGTCCAAGGAAACGCTTTCTATAACACTTATAAGAAAAGAATAAGATGTGTCACATTATGCATGCGAGGACGTTTATGAGATGATCGCCGGCACGGCATAATAATAACATTGAATGTTTTATTGGATCGCTTATCGCGATCTCGCTGCGAGGAGAGGAGGATTGCTAAAACATCTGTCGCGGAAAATTCACTCTCGAATCGTTTATCGCACTCGAGGGTAGATAGAGAAAAAGTGCAATAACGCGGTGTCATAACAAAGACGACGCCACCGGCCGATAATACTATGATTAATACCGAACGTTATCTTGAGAGTGCAGGCCTCGCCCGCCCCGAGGAAGGAAACGGTCGTCGTGTCCATGAACAGAAGGACTCAAGTCGACGACACCGACGTCGTGAAATGGACGTTCGGAGGCCGACGTAGGGTCGGGTGTCGGTCGCCCCGTGATCTGTTTAAGGTATTCTCCCGAGCCGGCATAAGAGTTACGGATTTCGCATAATGCATACTATATTCTTGGAGGGAGGCTCGGAGGGCGCCCTGCTAGCAGACGCAGGGGGCGGCGAGGGGGTTGCGGGGTGAGAGGTAGTCGAGGGGTGCGGGGTGTGGGGGAGGCGGTAGAGGTCCGCGTGACCGCACGTCTTTTGCACGCGACAAGCTCTCGACATTTTTTTATTATTATTGCGCTTCGATGGAATGTATTCTGAAAAGGGTCCGTAATAGAATAGGCACGGTTGTTTGCCCCTAATGGCGATTTTGAATATGATTTTTAAATTACATAATGGAGTGTAGACGAGCATTTTGAGAGTGGTTCGAAGGGGAGGCGCGAGGGTAGTCGCACCTTTTTAAAGTACTTGTTACGTTTTTATGATTGGTTGCGGTAATTAGTTTCTCGGGCCATTGCGTTCGTAAATAAGCGATCGATGGAGGCACAATAAACAATGTTAATCTCAGCCTTCAGCCGCAGGTGTAGCGGGATATTGGCGCGGGGCGCATTATCAATTAATTCTTGGGGCGCTATGAGAAATATCATTACAGTAGACTGCCTGCAGTCGAGGGGGCAGGGCTCACGTAATTATACAGCCTCTTCGTCCCTCCATATGACCACGTCAAACGAATATTTATGTTAATAAATACATTTCCTTACGGTCTGGTGCCGATGTTTGTTGATACCTAATGACAGACTTTAGATGTGAGTCTAGAAAAAATGTGATATTGTTACTTTATTGCCATTAAAGTTTACAATAAACCGCTCAATACTCTAGGAGGAATTGTCAGATCCTGTATTTTTAAGAACCTTCACAAATACTACAATATTATTTATGAATTAATTTAATAACATATTGTATATTAATTAGATCAAAGACAAGGATAAATTTTCAAAATAAAGAATACGGTCCAGACGGAAATTTAAGGAAAAATTTAATTGATATTAATCAATTAATATGTTAACTGAATAACCAATAATAGTTCAGATCAGATAACGAAGCAAAAGAATTCTTACAACACTTAAAAAAGCGTCGCTCCTCGCCTCCCCTCCCACCCCGAAGGCAGACGTGGGCCTACACGTATGGTAAGAGTACAGTTACAATACATGTTGACATATCTTATATTCCAGATGCGAGCGGGACGCGGGATGAATATCGATGACCTGTCTCCGTCGCAGTTAGCAGTGCGTCAAGAAGAAACCATGTAGCATACTACTACTGTGATTAGGCTTCGGCACATATCGAGTGGAATGGCATAAGTGCAAGTTCGACGATGTAGCGTATCCTGCTCCTTCGGATATGTGTCGAACCGTTCAGATCGAGGTATAAAGTACCATTTAACGTTTATAATTTGTCATTTTTGGATTTTCTATGAATATCTTAATTTTCTAAATATTCATCGCTGAAAGAAAAATCGTTAACACATAGAAAAATCGTCATGGTACTCTAAGGTGGAATAGACCAAAATTTTTATATGTACATATTAGAAAAAGCTCACTTTTTGTTGCACAGTGATTGTCTATTGGGTGGAAAGTTCGATTACCGTTACGGTAAATTCCAAGCCTAAAATCTGTGTAAAATTTGTGTAAAAACTTGCATTTATTTGGATTATTAAAGGCTAGGAGTCTTCAAGGCATGTGTGGTGCAACAAATCTGCAGTAGAGTAGTAACAATATTATATGAGAGTTCCTATGTTCATCAGTGGGTCACACTATGAATCACATAAAAATTCTAAGTTCAAATAGTTTTAGTAACTATTTGAACTTAGAATTTTTATGTGAAATAATATTTCAGGAATCAGTTCGCAGAGAGATATTTCAGGAATCGACATTGGTTGTCGTAGCGCGTAGAGCCGCTACGCTACGCCACCGAGCTTGCAGCGGGTGCGCAACCAAGTGAGTTTTTCTTAGTTTTTCTTATAAATATTTGTACATCTATAGCCACGATAATTACTCTATATGCCACTCCGCAAACGCGTCGTCTATACATCTTTTCGTCGCTTCCGAGTGTGTGTAATGTCGCCGAGCGTTCTCCTGTACCACGCGACCATCGCAACTAGACACGGCGATCAACATTCTACCGCTCCCCTAATGTGCCGTTTACAGATTCCCTTCGGGGGGCGCGGCGGGCCACGCTTAGCTGGTCGTGGATCGTACATATTTCTGCAATTGATTAGGCTAGGCGGGGGCGGTCGCCATAGCAACGGGCTGCACCGACCCTCCCCTCGCGCCTCCACTCCTCGCCTCTACAATGAGCGAAGGAGCTATACACACTACCTACTTGCCTACGTACAAGCAACGAGACATTCTTAATTACCTTTTTAATACACTTCCAAGTACAAAACAACTCTCGTAATAAGAAACATACAATTGCATTCAAAATATATGATTAAAAATGATATGCCTACAGTTTCAAATATGCCATTATTATAACCAGCTGGTCAGACAGTCATTGCCCTGTCATGTCAATTTCATAAAAAATACCATCTAAATTTCCCACTTTCCCCCGTGGATTTTCCAAATATTTTCTTTCATACAAACCTTGTCCTGACAATCACGAACACAATAAGAAAACAGCATAATCAGTGGTACCGTTCTCATTAGTGATGCTTCGTCATACACGTGGCAATTGTTTTTTTATTTATATAGAATAAAAATGTGTAAACAGAATTTAAGGCCCACCAGGCAGGTGGTCGCTTGCAACCCTCGCGCTGATCGAGAACGTCGTCGAGCCTTAATTACAACGCCTATTCTCTCTAAAATAGTGTCCCGGAAGCCATTCGCTTTCAAGTTAATTTTCTCGGAGACTAATCCGCGCGCCTAATTATTGCAACCCTCTACGATTCTAACCCCCTCCCCGCCACCGCCGCAACCCCTTCGCTCTCCCTCTCCAACTAATATGGTTAAATTAAATTTTCTTATAACAATTGAAGGTTCTTAACGTAGAAATAACAACAAGTTTTCATTTCAAAATTCTAAAGTTTTATAGGATTTACTAAAACAATAACATTGCAAATTGCTATATCATTAATTTTATGTTTAGGTATGTCATTGAGGTTATTGTCATTAATTTATAATACATAAGCAAATTTTATAAGAATATCTGTATTTTTGTAAGTTGAATCAGCTTAAAGCTTGTGACTTCGTCTATGTATCTTCATATCTTTCAGGTTGGAACCAATCGGTCACAAAATTTCAATAAAATGGGAAATGATAGATTTTACCGTCTTCTTCAGATGCTGCGTGTTGTCAGGAGATTCTTTCCCTCTCTATTCATAACTACCAGCGTTTTGAGTCTTGTATGGCTACTAACAAAAACTTCTTAGTCTTTCTAAAACATTGCTAATTACTAGAGAAGAAAATAAAATTTACAGGGAAGTATAATGGTAAAGATATGATTGTTTCTGGAGCAGATAGTGGTAGGTAACGCTTTCGTATTTAGCAGAGTGATCCGTTCGACCGGACCTACGATAACGAGGAGCGAAGTGTCGCTCGCTGGAGGTTTAATTAGGGTCCTGCGGGACGTCGGGAACGGGTGGAGGTGTCCCCTTCGAGTGGCGATGGCGGACTGGGGCCGATGGGGGTACATGCAGTTACTCCTTGTTACGGACTTTCAATATAATATATGTATGAAAGATATTCTCGCTTATGGCTTCTAAAACAATAGCCGGCACCGCCCTGCACCCCCACCCTCTGGCTACAAAGAACATCATAATATATTATCTTACAATGGATAGATATTACTTTTATATGAAATGCAACTTAACATGTTTTGCGAAGTCTCTAATAAGCAGAAAAATAACTAACATTATTTTGATTGTTTATTTTCATACATATTATTAAGATTGATATTACACTGGACCGCAAAGAAAAAGGGTCGGTTAGAAAATCTTCAATATCTTCAAAAGTACCTGACCTAGCTTTTATGAAATTAAAACTAAATTAAAGTTAAACTAAATAAATTTTATTTTTATTCAAGCACATTAAAATGTTCTTTAATTTAGTCTTTACTTCATAAGGCTAGGTTAGGTACTTTTGAAGATATTGAAGATTTTCTAACCGATCCTTTTTCTTTGCGGTCCAGTGTATAATATGGAATTCAAATTGTAACATAGCAGTGAAACCAGTTTTCTTTGTCAACTTATTGATTACATTTATCCCAATGAAGCTACACACACACACACACACGCAGTGAGGCGTATGTGCGAACTGCACTCATCAGCTTATGCAAATATCGCGCTAATGTATTCGGCACGCGCACTCGACTGACTCCCCTCGTGCGTCGATATCGATTTGTCCATCTCAGACGTAAACACTGGCAAAAACAGACATTATTTACAACCATCAGGATGAGTATACACCAAACATTGTATTAGGTATAACATTACATAAATTTTAATATTTCTTTATTTTCCATAGTTATATATAATATTATATACAAAAAGAAAATACAATTATTAAACTAAACTAAATAAAACTAAACTAAACTAAAATCTAAAAATAAAAACTAAATAAGCCTAAAAAATATCTAAAAAATTGGGCGCCCGCGGCATGGTGCCGAGGATGCTGGCAGCATTTCCTCGCTGAATTGCAATGCTAATGCGTTGCGAGAGGAAGCTGCCAGCTCGTCGGTCACCGGTGGTGTTGGTAAGCCTTTTTGATAAATCTTTCAAAAGTTGGCGAGCGCTGGGACCCCACGGACCAAGGGTTTCGACTCCTAACGGCATAAAAGTGTATCCGGAACCGAGACCTCGGTATTTCGCGGCCTTTAATTTTTCGGCCGCTTTAGCGGCCGCACCCACTTCCCTACTCGTTCCGTGGATGTGGGAAGGAGCCAATGTGTCCACGCAAGTAGCGTCCCACACTAGAACCCTTCCCACACTCCAGGGAATCAGAGACATGCCGTCCGGTCTCTTGCCATCGTCCCTAGTTATGCCAGTTGGTTCCATTAAGGTAGGCACGTTGACAGTGGCAAGAGACCGGCGGATTATATCATTAAGTGCGGCGTGTCTGGAAAAACGGCCGGCGCTTTTCTGGCATGAAAGCCCGTGGTGACCCAATTCGTCAACCTCGCTGCCGCAGGCGCACTTGTGTGGAGCACAGACACGAACCCCGAGACGAAGACACGTGGCCACACGGAGGGTGTCTGGCTCGAGGAACGTGCCAATGTTTGGCGACGGGTAGGCCCGGAGCCAATCTCCGGACTCCTTCGCCCCTGTAGCCAGTAATCTGGCCTGTTCTGAGCCTGTGCTTTGACTTAGAAGATATTTGGATGTAATTTCACATATTTTGTCATCCCAGCTCCTCTGACAATTTGGATGAGATGGGAAATCCTTGCTCGGGCAGGCAACTGACCAAGCCTTTCTGGCCTCCTCCAAACCCGCAGTCTCATAGTTTAAGGGAAGATCCCGTAAGATTTTACCTATGAGACTAGCGGAGCTGTGGACGGAAGACAGAAAAGCTGGTAAGGATACGCTAGAGATTTTTCGGATCCCTAGCCCACCATGTCTGATGGGTAGGGATGCTTGGGTCCAAGACTTGTCGCTGAGCTGAATGTTTAAAATCGATTCCAATGTTAACTTTATAAGGTCGTCTAAAGGGGATAGAATATTTTTGAATTTCCAGAAGGGGCTACAACGAAGTACATATGTTAGTTTAGGGACGAAAAGACAAAATTTGAGGACGGATATTGCATAATGGGGGCTTATTTCGAGTAGGCGGTCGGAATAGTTTTTGAATTTAGAAATGGAATTTTGTATAAAATCAGAAAAGGAGTCTTCAAAAACGGGGGACCCTAGGAGGTAAAGAGAGTGGTTATATACTATTTTAATGTTAGGTGTAAGTGAATTAAATTTTTGTTGAATTTCATCGTAATTTGGACAGGAATTTGGAATGTATAGCTCACATTTATTGAAATTCAGTTCCAAACCAATGTTTTTAAATTCTGTCTGGATTATTGTAAGATCAGACAAAACTGTGGGTACATCTCCTCCTAGGGTTCCATCGTCCAGATACCATACGTTAAATTTAGATTTCAATTTTTTAATAGCAGGGTTGATTGCCAGAGAGAAAATTGCGGGCCCGAGAGGATCACCCTGCTGACAGCCAACTTCAGATGACAAAACGTTTTCTCGGTAGAGTAATTTAGTAGGATCTGCGTACGAGAGAAGAAGGTAATTGTAGATTTCAGGAATATTATGTTTTGCTTCTGACAACAGAGTATCTCTGTTTACCGAATTAAAGGCGTTTTTCACGTCAATTTTGATCAACACTTCGGACGTTGTATTGGCGAGGAAGGTGCGCAAAGAGTGTACGGCTGCTTCGCAACCCCTTTTGGTGCCAAAGCCTAATTGTATTGGTTCAAACTGAGATTGTAGTTTGGTTCTGATGTGTTGGACAGCTATTTTAGATGCAAGACGCCGAAGTGTTGTACCAACGGCTACAGGTCGTACCCCGCCATCTTTTTTAGTTAAAGCAATAAGATTGGCGCCGAAAAGGATCGGAACTATGTCGGAGTTGATGTTGCCCGAATACATTTTATTTACTAATTTTTTTATAGAATTTAGGAGCTGTTTTCCAGCATCGCCAGCTGACGTTGAGATAAGGTCCTTAAGATGTTGGGGTGAGATCCCGTCCAGGCCAGCCGCGGAGCCCGTTTTAAACGAAATAATCGCGTCAAAGGTATCTTTATTGTTGATAAATACACAATAGTATTCAAAATTTAATATTGTTAAATAATAAATATAAATTACTTTTAATTTCGAGCAAAAAGCGTGGACTCAAACTTTTCATTATTTAAACAATATGTAGCTGATGTAGTTTCTCCATGTATATTGACAAATAGCAACAACAAACAAAGTTTGCTATACTGTAAAAGCTTATCTTACTAACTAAAATTAAAATGTAAGTTTGTTATGTCAAAATAACTGCTTTTAACTTAAAAAAAAACTATTTTAAATTTTTTGTCTATCTGTCTGTTTCTTCTTCTTCCAATAAAAGATAAAATTGTGCTAAGTTAATCAGTGGCTTCACATTGCAAATGGCATCGAAAAAGGTTCAGAAGTATTTTGTGTAAGAGGAATGCGAAGTGCAAATGTATGCACCGGCTACCGGCATGCATAATGAATGCCAGAGCCCTCTCCCCTTAATGTGCAACTGGCAATCACTATGGACTGTGCGCTTCTCATGCCATTTGTATTTGTACTCAAATACCTTAATGTAGCATTGCATGTCTTTCTAAAAATATTGCAATTGGAGAAAAGTAAATAATTTTAATTTTCATACAAAAAAAAATTGTATCAGCTCCGACACACGACCGAAGTTGACTCCTTACGAACGATTATAAAATTTAAATTATCATAATTCGAATACGCCGAAAGAACAACATTGTTCTTTTTTTAAATAATATTTTGTAGATGGCGCAATATCGCTGAAAGTTTAGTCAGAGATATTCTAATTAAAATATTAAAAAATAATAGAACGTAACTATAAAACATAACATAACGCATTCGTGTGACAATTCTGATTTTACTCCCATAAATTTTCTCATACTACAGGCTTAGATATATGTATATGCAAATCGTTTCTTAAAGAGTAAACTCCAAAAAGCTTATTCTGAAGAGTGTCATGGGAACTATGTCCAGCAGTGGACAGGAGACGAAGTGTTCCTTTGGCGCCATAGTAATAAATGGAAGCGAGGACACCGCGTCGAGCGACCAAAGCGCGAAAGACACACTTTATTAAAGTTTAAATTGTTTTTATGACCCGACGCTGATTTAATGGCGTTTTTAGTATTAATATCGCGTTTATGGCCCGTTTAGGTCGAATGTAATTACACCAATATCACGGTATTTATAAAATGCACTATCCTGGATTATGTCAACCCACTCACATTTCACATTGTATATTATTTATTCGTACTTATAGTAATAAATTACAACAGGAACTGCAAAAGTTTATATTTCAAATAATCAAAATTTTCACTATGTATTAAATAAGTAGAGAACTACTCTTTATTTAATTATTATGTATTATAACTAATACTTAATTATAATACATAGTACTATAAGTATTATAGTATTATAGTTTTTTGAAATATTTTTGTATTTTTTGAAGTATTTTTGTTTTGCTAAGCACTTTTTTGATCTCTACAACTTCATGAAGCGGCGCCATATCACGAACTCCCTACACGAAGGCACATCACGAATTATACTATTAATAATATATAATAAGATATTCACCTACTGACAGATGAAAAATTAAAGAAAAAAAAACACAGGCTTTTGTTTCTTACATGTAAATTATAAGCAGTTTGATTAAATTTCTTAGTATAGTTTTTTTTAATACATTCAGGACAAAAATAAAAATCATATTTTCAATAATGTTACTGTATTTGAATGCATCCTCTCGTAGAAGGCCACGTTTCACAGTAGTAGTTGGACTACCTACTGAGATGCAAGGTGGAGGGAAGAAAGGTGCGAGGGGTTGAGTGGAAGAGGGGAGGGGGGGGGGGGGGGTTTGTGAGACGAAGCATTTCGCCCAACAACCGATATTATACGGCCGTAGTTAGCGCGCACTGATATTAAGAATTCCACACACGCACAGAGTAATAAAACCGTTTTCTCTGTCTCTACATTTTAAATAAGGTATGATCTTTATTTTAATATTATCAATTCAACAAAAACTATATGTATCAAATTGATGAAGCTATGCTACGAATCGCTACGTCGCGTAGCACGCTACAAAATTAGCTACGACAGAGACGTTAATTTATGTATTTTTTTATTCATTTTTTGCAAAGGAGTTTTGTAAAATAACTATTTTTTTAGTTTAATTTAATACAACTTTTCCTTTTTTCAAATAATTTAAGTGTATTCATTTATTGCGTAATCGTGAAATCATGTAATGTTCGTTAACGCTAAAATCCGAAACAATTTATACTTCTTCAGTGAAATTTTATGAATACTTATGTATGTTCGGTTCCAGCTTCAAAGAGGGGATATAATTTATAAAGATGCGTAGACGAAGTCGCATGCAAAATGTAGTACTGAAACACTGCTATGGTTTTTGTTCATAGTAATCCTACTCTGTCCGCGAAATCACTCTGCATTCTGAGATTGGAGCGAACGGCACAAAGTTGGTAATTGAAAAATCTTTCCGGTCTGCCTGCGCCCCCCCACTCCCCCACTCCCCTCGGACGGCTTCCTCGCTCCTAAAACTATATACTTAAATTACAGTTTGCTAAATTAGTAAATATCTTACCTCAAACTCTATATGAACGTTTAATAGTATAACCAGCACTCAAACTCAATTCTCTGACTGTAGGTACTTATCGTCTAAATATGTATAATATCAAAGTGGATAAAATTTTTGTATCGAACAGATGACAGACGAACCGAAATGAAGTTTTGGAACTTTAGGTGTTAATTTTGAAAATGGCGTGCATACACGAAGGAGCACAAATTGTACTTTGGAACGATAAACCACTGTCATACTCGTATTACGCCTATGTACGCGGGGGAATTATATGTCGCGAGGCAGATATAGCGCCCCCCCTCGCATCGGGGACAGAGCCCAGCGGTGGGGGGTGGGCGAGGGATGTGGCCATTCGTCAGCTCTCCACAGAAATGTTTTCATTTTTATTTCATAAATAAAGAGTGGAATTTGGTCCGCCTCGTAATGAGAGAGTCAGAACAGTCGTGCACTGAAAACGTTTTATCTTCATCTCGATGTGTATTGTGATATCTACACATATATAGATATGATATAATGAATACTGATTATATAATCGGTATTCATTATATCATTCGCTACTGTAACTGTAACACTTGAGAAATTACGATGAAACCGTAGGCGGGATCCCCCGTCGTCTCGGGTTCCTTAAAAATTATATATTATTCATTCGTATAATAAAGCGCACCCGATGAAAATGCTGTCTTAAAATACGTTTCCATTTGCGAGGTCCCGTGAGGGTACTTTTATTGCTTATATTGTAGAGCAGGTTGGGCATAAACCGCCCATGAATACATCTGTCGGCCGCCCCGCTCGCTTTCGCCCGGCCTCCCCCCTTGGATAGAGACTTCATAATTTTCTTGTATTTCATATCTTAAGATTTCGGCACACATCTGACGGGTCGTAACCGGTGTCTCGGATGTCCCAAAGGCTGGTGTTTTATTTGGTAATAATAATAATTAAATTTCTTCCCCCAAGTAGAAACGTTTAGTAAAAAGCCTCCCTCGCAACCAGCGAAACGATTACAATGTAAACAAGTTGGTAAATTCCGCGGAAAGTGTTTAAAATTGGGTTGTTAAAGCTCCGGGAGGCCTAGGGCTGCGGTGGCGGTCGAGAGGGCAGCCCTGCGACATATTGCGCACATATTCTCCGTTTGAAATTTATTGTAAATCGCGGCGGGGGATTTGAATTCGACCCGAGCCACCCCTCGTGCGAATGTCAATAAACCGAATGGACTTTGGAAATTCGCTACATTCGCTCCATGTTTGTGTTTGCTGGCTTCGCTTTTTTCTCTTGTAGCGAAAAAAACGGAGTCCCCTCCGCCCTCCCCTCGCCCGTCGCCCCGCCGCTCGCCCCGGGCGCTTCCGATTTTATTTATCTAAGGTTTTCCATTCCGTCGTAATTGTGCGAGATGCGAGCTCGATTGTTGCTAAAGCGAATATTTATTTGGGCTTCGGTTTGCTTTCCATTTGCTAGCGTCGGCCGTCGAGTGTCCCCGCGACTAATGTCGCCCCGCGGCGCTCCTCGCCTCCCGCCGACATTGTGCTCCAAATTCAATTTGCCCACTTGAAACGAAACGTTGTCGCAAGAAATGACTTGTCGCCGCCGATTGACATTATCAAAAAATTGATCGTCGTCTCACTCATACGGCAAATCTTTACTCGTCCGCTGATTATTTGGTAATGAAAGGCCTCTCGTGAGTCGGCCCATCGATTGAATATAAATAAAATGTTTTTATTTCATACCGTTAGCGAGTTATGGAAAGCGGAACGAGCAATCAGCATTATTCGGAATATATCGCGTAAATCTTTCACGGCAGCTTTTATGTTTATCGTAAAAAATGTTCCGAGTGTCCAACGAGTCACCATAAATATGGCTCGTAAAGGCAAACGCGTCTCCGTAATTCGACAGAATTAGACGCTTCTACACTTGGACGCATTATACTCGTACCCACCCTCACCAATTTCTCCTTCAATCTCTTCCCTTATATTGCAAATCAGTTTGACATTTACCACTTTTACAAGCAAATGCATTGAAATTAAATTAACCTAGCACCGATTGGAAACAGGAAAATCTTTGCTCTTTTAAAATAAGTCTTTCAATAACAATAAAATATTATATATTATATGAACAAAAATCCTCCTTACATATTATAAAACAAAGTCCTCGCTATAAACTATAACTATAAACTATGTCGGTCTGTTCGCTATAAACTCAAAAACTACTGCATCGATTTTCATGCTATTTTCACCAATGGATAGAGTGGTTCTCGAGGAAGGTTTTAGTATATAATTTACAAAGTTACGCGGGCGAAGTCGCGGGCAGCAGCTAGTATAATATATTTTGTGAACAAAAACAATTCACTTCTATGCATTTTATCAGCAATGTACTTAGTATAGGCAAGGTACGCTATGATGATTTTATTTTTTACAAATGACAGTACAATAGACAGTTGCTAATAGTTGGATCATAGTAATTATTAATATTATTATAACATTATTATATACGTATACATTAACCTTTAAGAATTACTTATTGTATGAGGATTGACTAAGCAACAACTATGTAGTCCATCTTTTATTATTTCATAAGCTTTAGGTAATTGTAAAATTTTATATTTGCTGTTTGTTAATATTTTTCTGAAAATTAGGCATATTCCTTTTTAACCACGGCCTTATATAATATTGTCTGCGGCTTGTATACTGCAGACTTACGATAATTGTCATCTCCAGATTCGTGAAATAAAATATAATAGACGTTGATGTTTTAATTTCCAGGATAAGGCGATTGTGTGTCATGAGCTTCGCGTTCGAGAGGGTGCTGGCTGGTTCAAGAAAACTAAAACTAAAAGGTAATTAAAACTAAAACTAAAACCTTATCGTCTTATCTAAAATACAACAAACTCTTGTAGCTTGCAGCTACACTTAAATAAATATGTAAAGATTTTCCTAAAACGGTTACGCAAATTTATACAACAAAAGCTAGAAGAAAGTTTTAAGAAAGTATATACGAGTAATTTTCTTTGAAACGTTTAATTATGTCCATTTATTAAGAACTATTTATACTGGGAGAATATATTTATTTATATAAAAAATACGGGAGGTGTGGAAGTTTCAGAAGAAATTTATTCATTTTTAAATTAGGGTTTTCAATTTCCACTATAAACTCTATGGATAACCCTCTATAAAAAGGAGTGGATTGTACTCTAAAATAGTTCTACCTAGAAGTACTGGAGTATCATTTAAAAAAATTCTAGATAAACTACATATTTCACTCGTTATTTTTTTATTTTATAAGTTACTCTCAATTTGTTTAAAACAAGCAAAGAAGGAAGGCTGTTATGCAACGTTATGGAAAATATTCACGAAATAGTATTATTTTTTATATTATTATATAAACAGCCGTAAGTCTGTACGTCGTCCGATGGAAGGTATATTCCAAATGTATATAGTATGTAGTATCCTTTCGTCTACTTTTAAAGGTCTTTGTATTTTTGAAACTAAAGAAATGGGTAGTCAAAATGAGTGCCTATATAACATGTAAATAGGATTTGTTCTATAAGAAGCTATAAAGTACTTATAGGTATCTGGTAAACTTGTTGAGAGGATTTCCGGTAGTCCGCAATCACACTTAACAAGATAGATGCGTGTAACCGTTTAGCCGTAATACCAAATAAAATCGACAATACCGACATACGGACAAGTGCCGCTTCTTCATCTTACAATGAATGAGGCGGCGAGGATAAGGCTTCAGGTTCTTATCATGGTGTTAAAAGCACATCACAATTTGATACTTCCGACATTTGATGTCTAGAATGCACCGGATTTCATGCCCATCTTTTCTCTAGATGATTTTTAGTACTCGGGTATATTGATGGTAGGTGGCTACCGTCGCCTAAGGACAAAAGCTTAAAAAAGTTGACGCTTGAGAAAACCCATCGTAGTTAGGCTAGACTTTTCCGTTATAAATATTCTACTCATCCGAACCGGCAGTTAAATCATAAATCATTCATCAGGACACACACAATAAAATTGTACAGCTGGAGACACACAAAGAGAGGCTATTTAACTTCTTAAACTATACTTTAACCATTGTTTTGGAGAAATTAGATAAATTTTGCCTTTCTACTACTACAAGAGGAGAGAAGACTAGGATGTGTTCGTAAGTGGCGGTATGAAGTTGCCACATCTGTTTATATGGGTGAAGTTCGTGCATCGGTGGGTGTCGATTTACGCGATTCGCTCAAAGACAAAGTGTGTTATATTTCTCGCGGGATATCGCCGCGAGTGGTGGCGCCGCCCGAGGCGAGGCAGGAGGCCAGAGGTGGTACGAGGCGAGGTGTGGTGACTGAGGGGGTGCTGTATGGCGCATCCTGTAATATTTTTACGAGCGCATTTTATTGTCCGCCAACTATAAATATGTCATCGGTCTAAAGTCCTAAGTTCGCATCGCGACGCCTCCTAATTCCACGCGTTCATTGAGTTGTGAACTTTCTACTCGAATGTATGAGCAGGCATTAGGTACTCGTATACATAGACTGTGTGTAAAAATAATCAACTTCAAAAATACATAATGCAATGTGTCGAATATTTCCTGCATTCTAATTTGATGCATAAATCTTGTGTAAATTAACCTCACTAACGCCTCAAGAATGCTTTGGAACACTGTTATGTACAGGGTGATATTTATTTATATTTGTTCATATTTTCTATACATAATAAAAAGAAGTCGTTGTCTCGACTTTATTTTATAATATAACTCCATTGAAATTAATAAAATGGCTATGTTACGATAATTTACTTTATAAGTACTTATAAATAATTATAATTACGGAATCGCTTAAGTGACTACATAAACATGAGCAACTTATAATATTTTATGTAAATTGGATAGAATCATTTATGCAGCATTTATGTCATCTGGAATTTATAGATCAATTTATAATACAATTAATTGTCTAGATTTAATGTTTCATTACTTCCTTACTTACTATTTATAAGACAAGACAAAAATGACTAAGTCGATCGTATGTCACAAACGCTCGTTTTGTTACTCATTCTGGTGATTGGTGGTTGTTATTTTTTAATATATCTGTAATATAATAATTCTATTTAGAGCCTATTCTATTGTTATGTCTGAAAAAGGGCTTCAATAATTATTTTCTCTAAGCAGTGACTGTTGATTTGTTTAATCTTAAAAAAATTCACGGCATTGTGTTTTTATTGGTCCGATTAGAATAATTAGTATCACCCCTGGGTTATCGCGTTAAAATGGCAACAATCCTTTTTTTTTATTACAAAAACTAGCTGGTGCATGCGACTTTGTCCGCGTTGAAAAAGAAAAAGTAGCCTATCCTGTGTCCTGTACGTCTAAATGTATATCTACTCGTACCAAGTTTCATGAAAATCAGTTAATTCGTTTAAGAGTTATGGAGAAACATACATACAGAAAAAATATCTAAAAATGGTCAATTTTGTTTCAGTATCACACATAGAGCCTATAAACTCGATATCTCTGAAAACAAAGTAACTTACTCCATGACCAACCCTTACAGATTTATTATTAGTATTGATGATTAATGTAACCTTTCTTTGTGTGTTCAACCAATCTTAATATATAAAAGGTGAGTGCATGTGTGTGTGTGTGTGTGTATGGACTATGGACTCAAAAATCGCTGAACCCATTTTGATGAAACTTTCAGACAATCTTCAGATTAGTCCAGTGGGTAATCCTGTGAAGTTTGGTAGCGATCGGACGGGGGCGAAGCCGGGAGCAGGTCTCTAGTTGTACAATAGGAAGTGTTGATATGAGTAGTTCTGCTTAGTGCTTCCCCGAGATTTTAATATCCAAAACATCTATCCAAGTTAGGTAACTTGGATAAGGAACTGCTGCACGTAATCCTGAATGTCAATTCTCAAAATGTTAAAGGGAAAATATTATTCGACCTTTAAAAATAGTGTTTTCACTTAATTCATCCTTAAAGTCCACACTTCGTAACATATCATTATATCCAGTTATGGTTAAAAAAAGTTGCATCGCAACGTTTGACTCCGCCGCGTCGTTTGCGTCTCGTTCCCACAAGAACGGACGCGGCCGAATGGCATACTAGTTTATCTTCAAATACAAGAAAAAGGTATATCAATTTATCAAACTTTATATTTTTATATAATAAACTTTATCTTTTAATCTTTATTTATTATCAGGCATCAGAAAAGCCCACATTTTGCTAGTAAAATAAAACCTAAATCTATGTTAGTGCCACAATGGACAAGCAGTCGAGCCTACTTGCAATCGCTTTATATAAAAATTTATATATGTATATTAATTTTTTAAAAAAATAAGCGTTTATATATAATTTTTTATAGATATTTTTCAAATTTAGATTGATTTTGTTGATTTAATGGGAGGGGTAAATTGTAATAGAAATAATAATTACATTTATTATAATAAAGAGAATAAGTCGAACCCGACGAAAGGTTATCTATCTTAGGTATATAATTAAATTAAGAACTCTCACTGTCCTGAAAATAATATCTAGTTACTTACAAATTCATTGAAGATTAAAGTTAGACTGTTATGCGATGCACCCTTCGATCGCTTAGACCTACTTAAGGCGCCAATGACGCAGCGGTTCACACAATACTTTATTTCATTACAGAAGCGGCCATCGATGGTTTCTGATCGCCAGCCACTGCCAAGGCCGCGGAAACACCTCGGGACTTAACTCGCGACAAAAAGGCGAGGTGATTTATACATTTTTTGGGAAATAAATTATTTTACTCATCAAAACATACTTTTATTTACTAGAAAAAAAAGTATGTACCTAAGTAGTATGTAAGTCGGTACTAACTTGAAGTAGCCAAGTAGCATATAAGGATTTAAATGACGGTCATTTAAAACATTAAGTAACAGTTATATGAAAAAAATATAATTTTACTACTTAGTACTTATCCTACTATTTATATTAGTGGATGTGCTAAACTTTGTGGGGTTGGATGTAGGGATGTTGGTTATATTTTCACCTAAAAATTACTCAACCGATTTAGATGAAATTTGGCACAAATACAGTTTATTACTTGAATTAACATTTACTATACTTTTTATGCTGAAAAAATATAAAAAATTTGACGCCACCGTCGTCACAGTGATAATATGTCGAGCGTTGATCCCAATTATCATAATCGAGTATTTTCTCATTGTGTTATAATTTTCATTTTCCAACGCGGGAAAGTCGCGGGCACCAGCTAGTAAAAGATAAAATAACTTCAGTTATCAATATTCAAATAGTTATTGAAGTTGGAGTTTCAATTCTCTTAACATTGAACAACTATAACAAGTACATAATATAATAAGAGCCTTCATAAAGGCCTTCATAGTGATTTATTGCGAACCAATAACAACTGATAGTGTCTCACCAAGGACATATTCTTAGGTAATTACGATGTTTAGCTGTGACGAGAAAACAAAAATACAATCAACAATCACTACTTATCTGATATTAAAACTACAACTGTTTTGTAGTACAAATCTCAAGACTCAATCACTAATAATTTAGTGTGATAGGGCACACTGCATCTCGCATCAGCAACATCTCCCTTTCAGATTACAATTTTAGAAATCACAACAGCATGAGTGCTGTTGTGTTTCAGCATGTGCGCCATTCCATGCTAACAGGAAAGTTCAGTTCCAGAAAGTTCAACTGGAAGTTCTATCAGTAGAACTAAGCACAACCTTCCTTACCCTTGTTTGCAATAAAAAATTCAACGCTAATATAATATTTAATTTTCCTTAATGGCCATGGCTCGTATCTGTGCTGATTTTTATAATAAAGGCAGGCCGACCATCAAATGATCGTAAGTGAAAAAGGTACTTTTCGGAAATCTGAATGACTTTGTTATTTTGGGAACAACAATTGTTCGTGACAGTTTAATTTTAATATACAGTAATTTTGAATTTGTAAAACTTGAAGTTCACCTGATTTAAACATCTAAATTGTTACTCAACTATATGAAAACTTACCTAGGTATAATATTATTTATTTAAAATTGCTTAAAATATTAAATTACGCATTGCTTTAGGTAGGTACTAAAAGATACTCGTGCCTAATCTACAATGAATGTCAATATTTGCGAATCGTTTAATCGGTCGTCGAATGGAACAATTCAAATATAATATATTATATCTTACGAGGCGGTAATGTACCTACAAATCGCTTATATTATATTAATATAATTAAACATTGATTCACACAAAAAGCATTAAGGATTGCATGATAAATGTCGGCAAGGTATGGCACAAGTTGTAAGAGACAGCTTTAAAAAAAAACAATTAAGAAGTATGTTTATGTTAATGTATAGCCTTAATAAATTAGTTAGCTAACTTTCTAAAAAGCTACTTGCTGACTAATAATAAGTTTAAAGTTATATTTTAATGTAAAAGGGGCAAGACATAATATGCTGAGAGAGAACAGAGAGAAATGGTCTAGAATAATATCAAATTGAATTAATGAATATATTACAATTCAATTATTAACATTAAGAAGGCAATATTATCACTCTATATTTCGTTTTCCTATTTTGCTTTTTTTCAGCTTTTTTTAACTTTTATTCAGCGAACTATTTGTAAATTGTTGTAGCTAAAAATTTTATTTTTAGAATTTTTTAAATCTTATACATTGTAATAAACGAAATTAAAATGAATGAAAGTCTGTCAACATTATTAATACAAGAAACATACAGTAATAATAATAGTTTTATAATCCTTTGTTTATATAAATATTTGCAAAATTCGATCAATTGCGAAACTTAACATTTTGCGTAAAAATATTCGTATGACGAATTTAACCTTAAAAATAACAGAATAGTACGATAAACAAGATTCCCTCAGGAATTGAATATTGATATTGTTTCTATTTTACTTTTATAATATACTTTTCCTGTTTTTTGTAAAATCTATGCAAAAATATTTTTATAAACAAAAAATAAAAGGTTGTGGCGTATTCTGCCAAGATATAAAAAATTCTAGTTTTTAATGGTTTATGTTAAATAAAAAATACAAAAAAATAAAAAACAGAAAATGAAGAAAGCTGTACAGCCCAATGAATTTGTATTGATCTGTCTCATTTATTAATTTAGTTAAGTTGAGACACTTGTCTCGATATGATAATGCTGGCACAGTTTGCCTTCGCCGTGCGATATACTTACATAGTTAAGCGATCGCTTTCCACCTTATTTGTTTACGATAACTTTCACGATATCGACCACTTATCTATTAGAGCAAACATCGCGTATCTTCAGTTAACCATAGCAAGTAACTGTTGCGTCAACTTAAATATTGGTCTTTTACGTTAATGCATGACTGACAGGCATACCCATACATCTCATCAGTGCAATAAATCTCTGTTTCATGAGTAAGAGATGCCAGATTTCCCTTCTTCCTTTATCCTGCTAAGGTCAGCAGCAATTTAAAAAATATATTTAAAAATTTTCTAACACCCATGATAAATTCGTTAATTATTCGATTCGATAAATGATAAATATTACAAAAAAAGAGATAGCGAAATTGGTTATGGTAACGATGGAATATCAGGGTGACGTCACACCAAACTAAACAATTTACGTAGTATGTCAGTTTGTGCAGTACCTATATCCCTTGCGGTATTGCGGGAGACGTCTTCGCGATTAGTGATTACGAATACCACCACAGTGGGTGACAAGTATACCGTGAAACACTTGTCTGTTTGTTCGTATACAATTTATCGGTATTTTTAGTGTATGCTTGATCTCCCTAGAAAAGTTTACGGAGCAATTTTTGACCAAGATCCGAGAGCTTTACAGTTTGACTAATTCACTAGAAATAGTGTTAATATCGCAAAGTGAACATTATTGATAAAAATTGTTAGTCATTCTGATGTATGAATAATTATGGTGATCACTGCGTTACATACTTCGCAAAGAAATTGACGTTTATCGTAATACGTGAATTTAAATCGTAATGGTAATACGTGAATTTTTATTTTAATTTTAAAATGTTCCGTGAACGGTATACAGTGAAGTGACCGCAAATTTGGTTTAAATATAGTGTAGTTGAAAGTGAACTCTATTTGCGAGATATTTGGAGTGTTATTCGCTTGTCGTCAGTGACGTGTTCTCCTCAGAGTATTATTCAAATGGATTTGAGTCAGGTATGTTTAATTATTTGGTTAAGACCAACATCCTTTCAGTCGTAGGATTTCCACTGGTGAAGATAGGTAATCGGTCTGTTGGCCTCCCCTATAACTTTCCAATAGTAATGATCAGGATCCACCTCATTATTACTTTAATTTAGAGGTGTTTGTGTGAAATTGTGACATCATAATATTATATTCTCTACATCACATATTCTAACATAATCATATATCATACATCATACCTCATATATATAAATTACTAGCGACCCACTCCCGGCTTCACCCGCGTTCGATCGCTCCCAAACTTCACAGGATTACCCGCTGGACTAATCTGAAGATTGTCTGAAAATTTCATCAAACTCGATTCAGCGGTTTTGGAGTCCATTGGGAACATACATACACACACATCGCCTTTTATATATTAAGAAGATATTAACAATCTTAAGTAATTCTGTTTCGAAATATTAAGTAGGTATATATTAATGTCATTTTATAGATGAAATCGTTTTACAATGTCGCATCGACAAATTATTATAACAGAAACCCCTATTTTTTTCTATAAATTTTAAATTGCAAAATAATTACGTTTACAATAATTTAAAAGTGTCCGTCGTATGTCGTATTATTAATGTGGACTGTTAAATACGAGGGAGTGAGGCGATAAACAGTTTAATTATGCAAATGAAGTAGTGAGTGATGAACGGCGCCAACGCGACAGGTGACGCCTCGCGCTCACGACGAGCTCTCCTCGACCTATACTATGACTACCTGCAAATTATGCCATGAATCGCTTTCTTCAAATGACAACCTACCCACTGTCTAGGTACATCAATTAAAATCAAATTTTTTTGGAGTTTACTCCTTAAGAATCGATTTGCTTACATACAACGTGTTCCAAAATACTTTTATCATCGTGGTGTTAAAAAAAAGGATGGTCACTACTATGGATATTTTTTTTTTAAATTGACTCAACCACCCAAGATCATTAAATGGTATAAAAAAATGCTTAGTGTTTCTAAACAAGAACCAAACTTCATAAATTGTTGTTGTTGATAGTAATCACTTGAGTTAATATGTGCCCAAAACAGTTTATTTGTTTAATTGAATGAATTAAAACAAATAGCACAAACAATTTTACATTTATTTTATTAATTTGTTGCATTATTAACATTACAGTAAATGTTCAAATTGTGTGCCACCGGCATTAATACAGGCAAGACATCACCTAAAAAAATATCGTTTTCTTCTCCCATTGATTTGATCCGCAACCTGATTGATTTTTTGGAGAAGCTCGTCCTACTCAAAACCCATTGCAACATTGGAATGTTGCAATGGGTTTTGAGTAGACCCTGTCTGAGACAACCTCAATGGAAGAAGTCCAGGGGGCTTAAATCGGGTGAACTTGGTGGCCATAAGTTGACCGATCCAACGTCCTGGATACTCTTGGTTTAAGTATTCTCGTACAGGACGGGCATAGTGAGCTGAGCAACCATCATGTTTAACCATAAAATCAATGGGAGAAGATATAAAATTTAAATAATTTATTACATGATAATATTATAGTATTTTGTAATTCATTGAAATATGCTCACAAGACAAGTGTCCCATATATTCAAAAGTTATCATATCTATATTGAGTTATGTACATAAATTGGCTGTAAATGTACGCGAATGCAACAAAGCACTTGAAAATGCCGAATTCTAAGAAAGTTGAAGTGTGCTAATGTTTGCAGAATGATAGCCGAACGGAATATAGGTCAACGTTTTGCCTTTTTATCAATCCGATATAAAAGGTTGGGCAGCCAGTCTTTGGTAGACCTCACTACTCTAAGTAAGTATGCTTTAGGCAACTAAATTAAAAAAAAAACATAGATAATGTGTGATTAATACATGCATTAAACAAATTTGGTTGAGTGATTGCGATAAGAGTGTGGGAGCGGTCCGGGCTGGGCTCTCATTATCTATAGATATGACATGCGGAATTCATAGTCTATACCTAAGTATACCATCACTAGGTTATCAAAGTACTATAGAATTTTGATTACAAGAATTTAATTAAAAAAGTTTATGTAATATAAGTGGTTAAACCAATTATAGTTGGAGATTAGGGATCAAGATTAGTACAATAAGCACTTATATTTTTTATCTGTACGCGAAATTAGGTACAATTTGGCAAAAGTACCTACCTTAATCAGTGTTTACGTGGAAATTAGTGAAAATATTTTTTTACGTAATCTTTAATGCCTATTTCGATATTTGTCAATGTAATGTCGTAATAGGAAACTTGTATCAGTAGTGTAGTGTGATCAGGTAAACTGACTAGTTTAATTTTGGTTTTAATTTTTGAGATTCAATGTTATTGTTTTTTACTGAAGATTCACTAATTTAAGATACCTACTTATTAAAGAATATAAAACAATAACAACACTTATCAAATCAAATTATAACGCGACTGATTTTTTTTAAAATAAATATCTCATGAATTTTTCCAATATCATATCAAAATATTAGATTTTATAAAAGTTAATTAGCTGCTTTTGATTAATCTTATTTGCACAAAAAGTCAAATATTCATACAATCCAGAAAATGTCAACAGATGAAAATCAACAGAAGGTACATACAACGTGAGCCATAAATGTTAGTTAGTTAATTAAATGATTAAAAATAAATGAATTAATTAATATTAAGAAGCGCGATTAAGTTAAATACATCTGAAAATTTACGTAACTGAAAACTGCATTAACATTTTTTTTAATTTCTCAACCTCCTACCGACAATTTAATCATATTAGACAAAATTTTCAATTCCCCAAAAGCTTTTCAAAAGCTTTTTTTCAATATCAATATGATTTATTGTTTTTGATTTATAAATATTCCATTTTCATTTATGAAAAATGTTTATACATTTTAATCGTCATATTACTTCACGACCTTATATCGCTTAGATACAGATAATATTATGTCTTGTCTACTAATCACCTCATTGAGGTAAATCCCCATATCAGTAGATCAACGCTGAGAGTTGTTGCCAGTGATAGTTAAAAATAAATAATTTGCCACAATTTGGTGAAAGGTGGCAAGCGGTGGTCTGTTGGAACAATCAATTAAATGCGACTGTCCGAGTATATCGTGAACATGGACAATTAGCTGACGCTAATTGGGCAGATCACTGTTTTTGATAATAATGTAATCTAGACATACACATCTACACATTCACGGGACATTGTAATTTTATAAAATTCCACAATCTCTCACAAATTAGCATTCGTAAGTGCCCTACAGGTCGAATTTGATCCTTGTTAATGGGCACTAAAAGCTAAATTGATTCAAATTGATGCCACTTATTGTGAGTTACTGGGTTGGAATTTATTGTGAATGAGTTGATATTATCTTATGGCCACGAATGATAAAGTACTCTAGAGTATTTTTTATGTTTTTACACTTTATTTAAAAACATTCCACTTGAGACCTACCACACTTATTGACATTAATCTAAACCTAATTATTATTATTATAACAAGCAATGTGCCCACTTGAAAAATTATTTTTGTAGATACTTAGGTCTAAAAAGGGGGCTCCCCTTTTTAGACTGTTAGAAATTAGAATAGGTAAATGATTATTTATTATTCATGATGATATATATTATGTGTTATTTTTTATTATTTTAAATATTGCTTACAAAACCGTAGATACACTTTCTTGTGAGCTGTTTGTCTTTAGGCTGTATAATTTGTGTCATGAACAGAGTTGGTCACGTGAGTTGAGTCACCGGTATTAAGTAGACCACGTGGCAAACGCAGGTTCTATGTGTTTTAACACCAAAACAAGGTTCTATCGGTTATTGTCGGTGCTGACTTGCCGAGAGACAAATGGAAGTGGGGGGGAATGGGGGGAGTGGGCGTGACGGAAGGCGGCGCGCGAGCAAATGCTATGCGCCGTTTGCGCGATCATAGGAAGCATAAAAGCATCGGCCATTCGACCAGTTTCTTGCAGACTCATATTGAAATATTATGTTGAATTCGTTATAAATTATTAAATGTAGATTTTATAGAAAGTCGCCGGCCATATGCGCACACGCATAACGGCCTCAGTGCATTAGCGACATTCGTTTGTAATGCAATATGCGATATCTAGTTTTTGTTGCGGCCGTTTAGCTCGCTTCGCAAGTGGGTCACGCAACGCACTTCGCAACTTCGCAATTAACATTGTTAATCCTAAATACATTACTTGTGTATATTGAATTTGTAATTTATAATAATATTTCTCATTCCATTTGCATTAATCTCATAGGTACTCATCTGACTTTGGTTCGGTTTATTATAGTGCCTACTCTATTGGTATTAAAAAATTAATAAAGGTTAATAAAATTAGCAGGCTAAGATCGCAACATGAACCCTATATAAAATCTTCAATTTTTGACTTAATTTTATTAAGTAAGTATATAAGTAAGTATCATCTATAGAATTCTGTGCTAGTTGATACTTTCTTATATGGTTGATATACTTATATAGTTGACACTTACTTATATAGGATAATTCATAGGGATAAGCATAAGGATTCTCTTTCATAAGAAATATTGATTGTGGGAACATGGTAGCAATAGGTGTTAGGTTACATTAGCATATATAATACACATTAGCATTTTATTGCTACATTAAAAATGATCTCATTGGCCTTAATACAATCCGTAATAGTTGTGGGCAGTTATCGATTGCAACACGCACTTTGTTCATGGAAATATTTATCACTGTCATACCCTTTAATTAAATCCCATAGAGCCCGTA
This sequence comes from Synanthedon formicaeformis, assembly GCA_945859745.1. Classification (NCBI taxonomy): domain Eukaryota; kingdom Metazoa; phylum Arthropoda; class Insecta; order Lepidoptera; family Sesiidae; genus Synanthedon; species Synanthedon formicaeformis. The sequence goes on along the minus strand of OX243960.1, from coordinate 214,617 downwards.
AATTTAAGCTGTCGTCCTACTGCACGGTCTTCCAGACAGAACTTCTGGCTGTATGCGAGGCCACAAGGGTGATCCTCTTACGGACAGAGAAATCATTTGGCATATATATAGTGATTCAAAGGCCGCATTAGAGGCAATTAAAAACCCAATGTCCCTGCACCCAATAACAAATAGAATCAGACAAAATAATAAATCGGCCGAAACACAAAATAAAACCCTTATTTTGGATCAAAGCACATATTGGTTTGGCTGGGAACTGGGAATGAACGAACAGACGAAAAGCTAGAAAAGAAAAGCTAGAAAGCTAGAAAAGCTAGATGGCTAGAAAAGCAGCGCTGACTTTTAAAAGAAGACCGGACTATGATAAATGCCCGGTATCATACGTGAAGCGACTAATCCGAAAGGAGTCGTTTGACGAATGGAACCGTAGGTCTGGAGAAACGGCTCAGACCACTAAAATGGTCTTCCCAGACGCAGTGGAGGCATACGTGACTTTAGGAAAAATAGAAATATACAAGGTTCTAACCCAGGTTGTTACTGGGCACGGCGGATTCTCCGAATCCTTGAATAGATTCAAGTGCAAGAGTGATCCGTCGTGTCGGTGCGAGCCTGGAATTAAAGAGACCGTTCGTCATGTGATATTCGAATGCCCCATTTATAGCTTAGAAAGGTTCGAACAGGAAATTAATACACATATCATAAAGGAAAATGCGTCAAAACTGATTAGGTAAGGAACAATATTCCCAAAATAAATTTGTACAATTTTGTTATAAGACATCCGAAAAAGTAATAAAAAACAATAAAAATTGAGATATGCGCTGTGTTGTAAAAATTTTCATAGGTACCCACGCCAAATTATTTTGGACTTTTAGTTTAGACTTTATTTTAGAATTTGATGGTGGCCTAGCTTCAGCAGCGACACCATAGATATAATTAGATTAGATTAGATTTAGATTAGAGGTTACCATAGAATTACCATTAAATTATAGTACCATAAGGTCCCTGACCTGTATATTAGGGATACGTGTGATTATTAACAATAATAAAAAAATCACAATAGAGCTGATTACCATTGGAACTAGATGACAGCCATTCTTCAGAGCAGATGAAGTCAAAAACTGCCCTTTTTTACTAACGCTTGTGTGGATTGACCTTAATCCGCTTAAGCCCGGCTAAATTGGTTATGTTTTTATTTAAAGAGGTTTAGATTTTATGTTGCCTGAACCACAAAAGTATTATGATAATATCGACGTCATACCCCACTGACTAATTGAGAAGCTGCTCTAGCTTTTTAATATAAACTGTATTTTTGCTTATTACTGCTTTTTGTTTGGCTGCTTTTTGGTAATTTTTAGGCAAAAAAATCTATATGATTTGGTTTTCAAATCGTTGATTGAAAACCAAACCAAATATTTCCTTCTGTGTTGTTTAGATTTTTATTTTATTTTATTTGGGAAAACAATTACACCATATATAGTAAATTCAAAAAAAAAGAAACATACATAAATAGAGGTAGGTAATATTGCAATCAACGACATTTTCCACGAATTGGTACATTGGTTTTAAACAGAGAAAACTTTAAATACAGTACAACTACACTACAAACTACATTTAAATACAAAAACAAAAAACTAACACCATAAAACTAAAACAAAGAAGATCTGGATCTTTGTGTATCCAATGTTGTATCTTGTATGTTGGAAGTTTCATAAAGTATTGTATATTTAAAGTCTGTTTTTTAATCTCAGACAAAAATGACACATGCAAATGTTAAGTTTGCAAATAATGATACCATGTAATGTATGTAATGCATGTCACATTTAATGTAATTTTTGTCTGAGATTAAAAAACAAACTTTAGTTAACATTTAACTATTAGGAAATTGAAGTTTTTAGTCGAATAGAGGATGCGCGCCGCAGATGTGTTTGTTAATTGATACAATCCGCTTTATTGGTAAACGATCCAACTCTCAATTGATATGAATGTCCCTCATCAGGCACCTCACTGAAGGCGACATTATGGCTTTTTAATTCCATTAAACAGCGGCCGATTAATAGGGGTACAGATGGGGTAAAGTGGACGCCGCCGATGTTTAATTAAATACTTTATTTCACTATTTGTATTCGATTCGTATCTTTACGGGAATTAATCAGTTAATTTATAAACCAGCCGTTTAACTGTCCGACGTTAACTGTTACGGCTTCAGAGTATGACAACTTTCGGTTGCTGCAGATTCTTTTTACCTATATGTCTATCAATACATATTATAAAACAAAGTCTTCCGTCGCATCTGTCTGTCTGTTCGCGATAAACTCAAAAACTATTGCACCGATTTTCATGCTGTTTTCACCAATGGATAGAGTGGTTCTCGAGGAAGGTTTTAGTATATAATTTACAAAGTTACACGGCCGAAGTCGCGGGCAGCTGCTAGTATTTTTATATTTAAAAGTGATAAAATATGTCTGGCTTTATGGATAAGCTATTTCTAAAAATTATTTACCACTGCACTGTCTATAGGGTGATAGGGCTGCAAAAGAGTCTACTTGATGGTAGATGGCTACCGTCACCAATTAAGTGGCTACCATAAGAAACCCATTAGTTAGGTAAGTAGTTACTGCATTTGCGAGTGCGCTGCCCTGCCGACCTTAATAGCATAATGGATAAGGATTAGTGGCGTCCTTTACTCATTCAATAGAAACACAACAACACACATGCTGCTATTTCACGGTGAATTCTTGGTGTATCTGTAGGGGGTTGTTACTGACATATTGGCAGCCTAAAAGCTAATTTATGACTGCGAAACGTCACTAATAAAAATACAAATAAATGTCAGTCAAGTCTGCATGAAAAGGCTAAAGAAATGTAATGCGTAACTTTGCTGACAAAGCATATTATTACGGTGATTGTATGTATTCTCAAGAAAATAAACATTTTGTATAAATCTTCAGATAGTAGCTAAAGTAAGTATTTCATCCTTAGATAAACAAAGATACCTATGCGAGACACAAGTATTCCAAGTAAATGGTCATTTTGTATTCTCGGTTTTAATTGAAACGAGTAAAAGGACGTGGCAGCGGTGGGCGGTGGGTTCTTGTGGGCGACCACATGCCACATGCCACACTTTTTGTGAATGGGTTCGATTCCCGGAGACCTCCGCGTCGCGCCCTCCCATACCGCACTTTACATACATTTTACGCCGATCTCTTTTTAATTCTTTCATTGTCCACACAAGGGCAAATAAATCGCTGTAAGCTGATTGTAGCATAGGTCAGCCTGTCCGCCGATCATTGTAATAAAAAGCGAGTCGCGCATAAATATCGCGGCACGTACCAATTTGTGCGCCACCGCCATCGTCAGGGTCGCAATGGATGCGAATGCGGCTCCATATATTAATTGTGGTCTAATTGTCGGTGTGTTTTTAATAATAAGAGGCGATTCATTTCAATTTATTGCTTCCTAACATCCACGCTTACGAACTATTAGAATGGACACATGCCTCGCAGTGACTGAGGCTAATCTTAATTCCAAACTCACGGTCAGGTTCATATACCAAATCACTGCTTTTGCATATTTCATAAAATAAAACGCATTTTATACATCTTGCTCTACAAAATTAATGGTTAAATACTAAAAGGTAACATGTAAATGTATTGCACTAAAATAAATTCAAACATATAAAAACCATGTATGGAAATAAAGTGAGTAAAAGAATGAAATGAAAAAGGAAGAAATAGTAAAAAAAAAGTATTAGAAGAGAGTGAATTACCTATATAACATTTTATATTTCAAAGTAGTTAATCTTTTTTAGTTAGATACTATCTGAAAGTGGGGCTTTACAACGAGGGCCAACGAGTGGATGTATACCTAATTAAATAAATTGTATAGACAAACTAAGTATACAAATATTTTTTTTTATTATCTACATAATATAGATGGCACTACATTTTGTGAAAGTCAAAGGTCGCTGCGAAGAACGTCTGCTAGCCATATAATTGGAGCACCTCTGATAGTGACGAGGTCCATGGAACAAGAAGTGACATTGCGATCGAGCTTCTAAGCAGTGGTTAAGATTTTCGCATACTAATTGCCGAATGTCGACTGGCCAGCGGCTAGCGGCCACCCGCGCGGATCTCTCGTGCACTGTAATGTGAATATACCAATAACTATAATAAAGTAATTCATCTTTACCTAGGTAAATTTGTTTAATCAAATATAAGTATTTAGAAAAATCTTTATATATCTGAAAGGTTTATACCTTTCAAATAGATAAATGGATTCAACATTGATACAGGCTATTTAGGTACATATTAAGTCATTCTAAAGCTTATGAGCGTTTAACCTAAGGCGTTGTCCTCAACCTCGAAATATATTTTTTTCCAAAATAACGGGAAGATTATATGAACTCAGATTATCACAACTATGCTTGTGTACGATTTCCCAGTAGGTATCAATCTTGTTCATAAAATTGTCGAAGAAGCAAGATCTACTTTGGACATGGATCGTATGTTAATTTAGTTTGATAAGTATTGTGTATGTGCATGTTATTGTAGTTCGATATGATGAGCAGAGCAGTATTACGGTACGCTATGCAATCACGTCCTCGCGCCGCGTGCCCCTTCGATTAAACAATCAGATAATCACATTAATCACACAGCGCGGTGCGGTGCGCGCGCGCAGACAGAGCTACCCGCCGAGATACTTCTAATAGCGTACGTATCGGATCGCGGAGAAGGTTGCAATTACTCAAAACAATCAATGTGAAAGGAACTTTTACTTAATAACAGATATCATGTAGAATAACCAAACCATTTCCATTTTGTTCTTGGCTAATATTGTTATGTGGCCACGGAGGGCTTTCATTTCACTAGATTGCTGCTGCAAGAGAACAGAAATGAGCCTCTGTGTATTATGCTTTTTACTACTTACACTACTAATATAATTTTATGACAAGTATCAAATGGTTAAACCTGGGAATCTTTGATCGAAGATCTTGATTTGGACAGAATTTCCTCAGTTCAACACGTATCGAGTTGGTGACAAAAACTTGAAAGTGACACAGGTTGACTAACAGTAACCTCCGTTAAATGTATAATTATCTAGTGAAAATTAGTATACTGTGAGTGATTACAATGTTGACCAGGTTAACATACTCGTATCTGTACATGTATCTATTTATATTTATTGTGCACCGCCAATCTATATTATTTTCTATTGACATCCTTGTTTATTTCGTACAGGATTTTATGAATTTGTCTCCTTTAGTTGTTTGTCATAATATATTACTTTTAATAGCATTATCTTTTACCTGTTTATTAATTTCTGTTTTGTGGTTTTTGTATTACGTTTGTGTTGGGTGAATAAAATTCTTTCTTTCTTTTTTTCTTTCTATTTAGTAGCACCAATGAGTACTTTGGGATCTCGAGCAGCACGTGTTCCACTGTCTTTTGAGATCCAAGTCCTCACGGGTAGTCAGGACTAGATTCATTCTTGAAATGACTGTCATGAATTGCGTGGTTATGAGATTCATTTTAATTCTCGATGTGATCTTGTGAGCAGCCTCTGCGTCTGGTATAGGAATGGTAGGTCTCGTAGAACGAGTAAAAGATATTTTATTAGATGAACACGTGTGGATAACATAAAGATCTTACATTACTGTGAGCGAACGTGCCTAAGTAAGTACCTACCTACAGTTTGGTCCCGATTTGATCTATCGAGTGAGATGCGTAGATACGACTTATTGTTCCATTACTTACTCTGATACCTATACTAATTGCTAATATTTCGTAAAACACATCGTAGTAGGAAAGTGTAAATGGTCACTTGTCCTTGATTTGACTAAGTTTTTTTTAAGTTTTAAATAATATTACAAAAGAAATAAAAAAATTATCGAGCCTTCCTTTTGTTATGGAATCAAATTTGAATGTGCCCGTTCTAAAAATATTGAAAGCAATCTTTCCGAGGAGGTTTTAATAATTTGCGATACAATGCGTCCCTCGTTCGTGATCGTGTTATTACCGGTGTGCTCATGGTGCTCATGGTGTGCTATACACCATAATGCCGAGACCCCGTACGCAAATCACCACACCGCCCGCCGCACGACCGATAAAAATAATTGCATCTGCGACCGCCGCCATTATCTCAAACTATACACAATTACTGACCACTGGCCGCATCATGACGGGCCACTAGATGCGAGGTCATCGCTGTGCCTCAGTCCATTTCACGGCCGCTTTCACCTCGGAGACGCTTCGGGCGTCGTCGAGCAGCGATGGACGGCGAACGCCCCGGCGACGAAGTGGCTCGGTACGGGGGAAGTTATTCTTCGTGCTCATTATAATATTAATCAATGCTTTCACATCCCGGTCGGGATAAATAAACCGATTCAGAACAACCTTTAATGTTGGTTGCACAATACTAATGCAGGGTCAAACGCAGGAAATGATAGCGTGGACACACTACTTTCGTCGGTCGCCGTCGCCACTCTCATTAAACTTAATCAAGAAGTCATTTTTTGTTGTATTGTTGGTTATCCATAATTTCGAATTCTTTAATACAAAGACTTCAGAACTGATCCGCTGGGGAATTTTGTTAAATAAACGATTTAACTGATTTTCATGGAACTTGGTAGATAAACATTTAGACGTACAGGACACAGGATAGGCTACTTACCTCAGGATAGGCTTATCACCTCAGTGAGCGAACAGTCTTAATTTACTATTTTTTGTTTACTTTGTTATATTAGTAGTTTACAAAATTATATATTCAGTTAAAGTCCACGCGAACGAAGTCGCGGACATCTGCACGTTTTGTCTATATATAGACGAAAACAATAGTACACAGCACTTGTTTAACAATGAACATGGCAACGAATCTTAACTCCGGTTAGGATCACAATTACAAATATTATTTGTAGTCCATTTATAATGACGGGGCGTCGTTTAACCCTACTCGCGTTTATCTAGAAACGCAATCACAGTAGAAGGTGGACCGAATGTGTTGAGGACCGTTTGGAAGCAGCTCGTTGGCAGTACGCAGTCTCGAAGCAGCTGGAAAGACGGAGGCCGTAAATCACGCAAGGCGAAGCAACGTGAGCGCTCCATCGAGATACCGCTGCCGTAGCCCCATTTGCCCCACTTGCCCCACTTGCCCCACAGCTCGGGGGAAGGACGACGCCATCGTCCTCATTACTCATCTCGGATTCTCAAACTAAATATGCCTCTTCTTGTTTCAATATTCATGCAACATTAAGTTTAAATTTGTGACTTCAATAATAAAGAAAAACTCTTCTTTCCTAGATTTTACAAAGTAAATAAAGATATGGCATCATATAACACAGCAATTGTCTATACTTAACTATATTTACACCACTTATAATATCTGTAGAAACAGATTCTTTTGAATTCTTTCGTAACAACTGACATGATCAGTTTTAATTTAATTTAAATTTTATATAGGTATATTATCGGTTACAATATAATTTTTCTATAGGTGCAAGAAGTAATGCAGCCAGCACTAGGAACTAGATTTGATAATAATGATTTGTAAAAAAGAGTGAATGACAGGGGCCAAAGTACTCAGCCAAAGTACCTAGTTACAAGCCGCGTGTATTGTTTTGTTCTGGTTTCGGTGCAGCGTGGGGCCAGTGGGGCCAGTGGAGCCGATCGCGAGAGACGCTCAATAAATAAATTTAACTAGATTATCAGCGCGCGCAGCACCGGCACCGGACCGCCCGCGCCCGCCGTGGACGCCACATTGTAGCCACCACGCTTCTCAAACTATACTGCCGACACGAGATTATCTGCCAAACTTATCACGCAACGAACCAACTGGATTTTTGTTTACGCTATTAGCTAGTACTCAGATGTACAGCTTGCGTGATAAAATACGACGTACCTATGTGTATTATGGCGATCCGCGTGAATTAATTTGTGAGGCAGCTACATACCGCGTCGCGGCTCACCGTAAGCGCAAGAGATATTCAAAGTCGATCGCTGGCTTATGGTTTATGGCACTCCGGCGAACACACGCAATTACAATATACCGCGCGTGAGAATAGCCGCTCCTTTATTGCCCTCGTATCCCTTGGACTTGCAGGTACTTGCCTGACAACACCATACATCACACTGCCTCATCTATTCCGGCATCATAGCCAATTTGTATTTAACGGGAAAATGGTTCTTTTTTAATACCTGATCTCGTCGTGACGTAAAGATATATTCGGGAAGATATGTATAAAGTAAAGGATAACCCTGTTTCATGACTGCTGAAAAAGATTGCATGAGCACAATCCTCAGGATTATCGGAAATGCCCAAATTTGTAATATAAATTGATGGTGATCATAACTGCAATGATATAATGTGATAAATGGCGACTTTCTCTAAAGCTCCAACACGCAAAAAAGTATATTCAGAACAATATTATATGCAAGGATTATATCATATTCCAAGACACAGAGTAATAGCAAGTGCTCCATAAAGACAGTTAACGTATAAGGAAATGAAGTAAGTAGGTGCTTATGGAAAAATTACATTTAAGATTTTCTGCATTTGGTCATTATATAAGGCCAAAAATTTAGTTTTATTGATACCCTAAACCGGGGTTCTGAACTTTCAACTTTTCCCCAAGAATAGGAGCTATCAAATGCAACAAGAATTTTTCAAATTTGAGTTGTGTCTGAGGTAATCTTTAGCTTTGTTACATTAAGTATAAAAGAACCATTTGCCACACCAAAAATCATTTCAAAATTCAATATCCTTTCGAACATAAGACATTAAAAAATCATTGCTTTCTTTACATAGGTATGCAATTTAGTTTTTGTTTTGGAGACATTACACTCACGCAGTAAATGTATGATGTCGCTTACTCGCTTCCTCTCGTATAGAAAATGCGATCACTTGTTTTCTGAACGAATTCACATGTGGTTAAACGAAACAGAACATGTTCGATTTATTGGGTGATTAAAAGAGACGGATGCCATTATGATGCTCAACCGAGCCGGTATTGTGTTTTTTACAATAGTTTTGGATTTGCATTGTACGCCACGGTTTCAAGTTTCTAAAAAGGCTTATAACAATTTCTAAAGAAAAGGTTTTGTTAATTTGCCACAAAGTAAACTTGCCACTATACGACACATACTATTTTGAATTAAGCCAAGAGCACTCTATTGGTACTGATTTTTGATTTCGTCCTCTTAACCGTTAGTAGGAATGTTACACCTTAAATCAGCGCACAAAATCCAGACGCTCGAGACTTTCTATTTTCGGCAATAGTCGAAAGTAAATAGGTAATTTTGAATGTGCTTAGTGCAACATAAATATTATAGTAACCATCTCGTCTCGTGACTGTGTAATCGTTGTATTCCTACCCCGTTGTAGCAGGTTCTGGTTTCGATACTGTAATTGTAGGTACTGATGAATAAGCACACGATATAATCTGAATATTTCCAACAAAAACGGTCTCGTCAAAGCTCCGAGTCGGAGGCAAATGACAGGCCGCCGATTTGGGCAATTAAAGCATTGTCCGCGAGAGTCGGGCCAGGGCGGGGACGGGTGTGAGGTGCGGGGGAGGGGGCAGTGCAAAAAATTCCGCGCTTCGTCCACATACACTCATGCATATGCAACGCTCACCCATTGTCTCGCATCATCATCGTGCTGCCTGAGATGACGGACCCACCGACTCATGTTTTCGAATAATAAACCTGCAATACTGACTCGGGAATTAGCCAAGTAACGCGCACATAACGAATTAACGATTGGTTTATTTCATTGAGCCATAACGAATCAAACCGCCGGTTAATTTGTGCGAAGCGTTCGCGGAAAGTTTAACGGGTGGTTAATGGCGTTGGATGCCTCCGCATCAGCGCCGATAACAATCAGCTGAATAGAAGCTCGTTTCGCGTCCGGCTCGAGTCGCGAGGCATTTCCTCGATTATCATGCGATTAGTTTTTGCTCGCGACAATTACGCGGCATCAGTATGCATGCGGGAGGCGCGCGAAATATCCGCACGACCTCCCCACCTCCCCACCGCCCCACCTCCCCGCCTCCCCAGCTCCTGAGAACGGTTTTTGTCCGAGCGAAGGCTGTGCGTGGCCGTGGGAGCGACGCGTTCAGATTTACTTCTAATCGCCAACGCGATACCTGTTTAATGCGAGTGCGATACTCGCCTAACATTTCACTTGCCCTGCTCTGCTCTGCTCTGGGTGAATATTTCATGCATTCGACAGCTAGAAAAAGTGTCGGTCAAGCGGAGTTTGCATCCCTGCACCACTGCATAAAAACTGGCGCATTCAAACGATCTGCGCTCCTTTTGTTAACGGCTGCCGCGAAAACATTAGCCCTAGGACACACTGTCACCTGCATTATATTATTATCTAGGAAACAAATGAAGGCGTGAGTGGATGAAGGCGGTATGTCGCATAATTCCAATTTTGAATAAATCGAGGTTAAAGTTTTACTTTTACTTTTTTACTTTTTTGAGATAAGTCGCCACGGAACCGATTTTTGTACTAAATTATGATGCAAAGTTGTGTAAACAACCTAAAATATTAGTGGTATGATAGCAAGTAAACACTTCTATTATTTATTTAAAAAAAGTCATACATAGCGCCCTCTTCCATTAACAAAAGTAAACTTTTCTGCACTTTTTGCTTTTTAAAATTAACTGTACATAACACCTTTTTCAACTTTTTAATTTCAAAAAATGTCTTAAATTGACGATCTTAAGATCTATGGACATAATTACCTTCATCAATGCAAAAAAAAACGAAAAAAATCAAAAATGCGTCATACCTCCTTCATCCACTCTCTTTTTCAAATGTTTTTAGGCCCAACTGCTGTTGTGTCTAGACTAAGTAACTAAATCCGTATTAATCCGTACTAATATTATAAATGCGAAAGTTTGTATGGATGTATGGATTTATAGATGTTACTCTTTCACGCAAAATATACTGAAGCGACGACCACCATGAAATTTTGCATAGACGTTGTCTGGGACACCAGAAAGGACATAGGGTACCTTTCATCGTTCAACGCGGACAAAGTCGCGGGCACTAGCTGTATGTAATAAAACATAGTTATATATTATGTATTATTATTGTATGTGTTCATAAAACAGAGTTGCATGTGGATCATCACAACACGTGTACTAGTGTGCGACCGAAACAATTTCTGTAAACAATATGTTAGATAACATTGTTATACATATTTTATGTAGACGTGTTACTCGTACCTATATAACTTGTTATGTAACTTTAACATCTTGTTTAATTTCGACGCACCTTTGTATTATAACTTCTGACTATTATCGGTTACGAACAGACTGATATGTGATAAAACATTTGTAAAACAAAACGCGACATCTCAAGTTTTTTTGTGTCAGCAGCTTGTGCACGTCACAGGATCTGCGAGTGCGCTACAAACCTTAGTTGAATTAAGGATAAGGGATAAGGAGGAGTTAGGAAAATGGGTTCTAAAAACCTTCACTCACTTCACGGTGGTCTTCTGTAAGGAGATAGGCACCGCTGTCAGACAGCCTGCCCGATTTATTACAGCATGGTCTAATGACCTTAATTCAGTCTTCAGTTGACAGCTATAGCTTTTAAGTGGCACTTGAATTCCTGTGAATAACCTCGTAGGTATTATAGTGGCATAAATATAAATGTTATCCGAGATCAGCTGAAGTGGAAATGTGTGGGAAATATGCAGATGGATGTTGGGGTCAACGAGTGGAGACTACCAATCTGTCCGCTGGACGATGACTTCAAGAGAGCGGCTGCCAGTGGACGGTCCAACAGTGGACGCTAATGGGCTGATGATAAAACAGCAAGTGTTTACATGAATGATATCATAAAAATAAGTGTGCGATGTCGAATTGTGAAGTTGGGCCATTGCATTGGAATGTAAGGCGGTCGCGGTCCATCAAAGCGATCCACAGTCCGACACTGCGGCCGCCTCTCATTTAAATATCACTCCCCTCGCCCCCCGCCCCCTCGCCGCACACCCGCGCACGCCCCTCTTCGCATGCGCGATTAAGCGACAAAAATTACTCACTTTTTGTTAAACATCGTTTCGTTTGACCTCGACAGGCGAATATCAAATGCCCTAAATCCCGAGGAGTTCCAAGCGCTTTAAAACATCCTTTATAATGCGCACTGCCAGGGTTTGGAACTCCCTGCCGGGGTCTGATTTCCGAGCTTATGAGCTAATTCAAATCTTTTCAAAGATCGAGTGAATAGGCACCTTTATGGTGAGCTCGCTCCATCATAGGCCCCATCCTTGCTACACAGTTGGTTGTTGGCCAAGAGCAAACCCATTTCTAATAAAAAAAAAGTTCAAGTACTTATTAAATGCACAGCGAGAGTTTGAGTTAAATGAAAGATGTTTTGAAGGCCTCGGTCAGAGGGCTACCCGAAAGCGCTGCTCATCAATCATGGCCGGGGACCCATTAGAGGCGCACTCTAAACAAATTGTAATGAAGGGTCGCGTTCGGTGGTTCGCTGGCGGCGCCAACTCGATTAGCTCTAATTCATAACAATTATACTTCCACGTAAACACGGTTTAATATGGCAACACCTCCATTAATTGACCACCTTGTTTCACTAATTCGTGCGTCTCTATTCGAGGTTCCATCGCCCTCGCGTCTGGTTGCGGTGCGCTATTATAATCCCATTACTGGGATTTGATACTGTACAGAGCGGTGTATCCGTTATAATTAAGTCTTAATATCTGCTGTTGTGGTTTTATGTAAAATAAAGTGGCATCAACGCCACTCGTTTGGTTCAAAGTCCAAGTGGAAGTAAAAGGCTGCAACTGAGTTAGTTTCAAAAGAGACAGGAGCCCTGATGAAGAATGCACTTTTATTAAAATCAATAAAATTTATAATATAGGTACTTTTGTATATAGAAACTATTCTATAATGCAATAATAATAATATATCTTCTTAAAATCGGACAAAGTTTTACAATTTCATTGCTAAATTAATTCGCTCGTGAATTTGTTAAGTAATGGTAATTTTAAAAATCTGTTAAAATAACGGCGTTCAATATAATAAATTCCATATTTATTCAAGCGTGTTAGGAAATTCTATATTTTTCTTAAATTTTGTTTGGTACAAAGACTAAATAAACTTAGTCTGTTTATTTGTTCGAATGGCCTTTTTCACCATCTCTGATTAAAGTGTCAAGTAGGCTAACCCCCATTTAAAGTCACCGGTAAGAAAGCGTACGAGTTTCACCATCTATAAGTGGAAATTTTTTATTAGGTTTAAGCTATATACTCACCACTGTTACTATGTAATTATACCTGTAAATTTCCCTACAATAAAATAAATAAAATAAATAAAATATATAAAATAAAATAAAATCTTCGAGATGCATTACTCCAGGGTAATTTCAATGAAATTGACACAAGATACTCGAAACATTTACTCGCCTATAAGCTTTACTTCAAAAGTAACTTATTAACACTTTACGTAGTTGGTGAAAAAGGTCCTTTACTTAGTCTGTTGCCCGTGTAGCGTGACATGGCGTTAGTGAGGCCACGACGTGTGACAATGTTGAACTTGGTTCTAGTTGTAAACGTATCAGGTGTAAACTAATCGCGATGTCATGTGGACGCATTCATGAATGAATTACAGAAGCGATCATGGAGCCCGATAAATACATTTTTTTTCTCAACATTCATACATATTGATCGAGCCCTGTGTCTTTTGCTACTGATAAATCTTTTAATACCTTTTATGTTCGATTCGTAAGGACATAGGTTATATTTGTTGACAGATAGCTGACGACGAAATTCTCTTATATCTTTGTGATATAATTTTTCTATAATAAAATAATTAATTAATCTTAGAATAGTCAACTTTTTTCTCTTTCATTGTTCGAGAAACATTTAAAATTTCAAGTCAGTCTGAGCCTTGACCCATGCCACTTGACGAGACCGTTGGATGAATGGCAAGGGTGCTTGCCTAATGTCTCAGGGGTTCCGGGCTCGATTCCTAGTAGGACCAACTGTCAACTTTGGAAATGAACTATTCAAAGTTGTCTAATATGGTCTGGATTTGGAAAGTAAGTAGTGGCAGGGCACACTGCGTTTTTCAGACATTTTGAAAGCTCGCCTGGCTTTAGTAACCTCTTACAGAAAACCTCCGTGAAATAACAGTATATGTGCTGTTGTGTTTTGGTGAGCGAGTAAGGGATGCCAGAGCCTTCCATCCATTATGGAGCAGCAAGTGTGACATATATCTACGACTGGCTAAAGAAGTCGCGCTGAGATACTTACAATTCGTTGAGTGCTTATTTGTGCCTTATACTGAAGTACGTATAGCAGGTATGTGATGTAACCGATGTAACCTTTACGATATTGAACGACAAGGAAAAGTAGATGGAAAAGCTAATTAACATCCGCTTCCCATGGCTTCTGTGACGTGACAAATCTGAGTCCAGGGAACGACCGTTCATACATGTTGATATGGAGGGCGCGGAAGCAAAAACGCGGCGTCGACGCGCGATCCGATCGCAAGTAATTGAGACGGTTCCCAGCCCAGTGACTGGTCGCTGGCCACTGACCACTGGCCACTGGCTGCCGCTGAAAAACGCTGCGGTTCCGCGAACCTCCTCCACCGCATCAATGACATTTTTATACGTCCATTGACACTCGGCACTGTACTTAAATGCATTTTGATGCATTCAATCGAGTGCAGCTCGCCAACAAGACAAAAAATATTATTAGCTGTCTCACTAACTATATTACTATTTGTCTGTGCAAATAAAATTATTTTACTTATATATATTTTCTTCTTCATTTAGTCCGCAATCATTCAGAAAATGTTCCTTGTCATCACGAATATATATTCTTTGTACCATTGTTGAATCAAGATACCTATTTATTAGTTTATTTTTTTAGTTCTAATATATTACGTAGTATATTGTCACCGTAATGTTTTTAAACCATTTTTAAGCATAACAAAATTACTTTAGAACAAAATATTGACATAGATATCAGCATAATTACGAGTATATCTGTTGAGTAAGTATTTTAACATGTGAGTGATACTATTCCCTCTACCATAGCCTGTATAATTCACGGTCTAAAGGACTTTACTTCCTTATGATTAGGTGTTGTATGAGAGAGGTCTACATAGTTACATACACACATGGTTTGCTTCAATGGGGTGATCAATTGGAGCCGGGCAAATGTATGCTAAAATATGGAGCATACAACCAAGGAACACGTACCTAATGATTGTACATGAAACCGTGTAAACGCGACAATAAATCATTTGTCCACCCGACTCGGAGCTCTATGGCCAGTGGCGACATTCCCTCGCGCCGGTGCACTTGCTAATGAATCTTCACTTTTTGTCGTCTGTCAATCATATCCGTTAACTGGTACGGGGAAGTGTCCGGCGCCAGCAATCAACATGAACGCAATAAGTACATGGGATTTTGATACTTAAGGATCTGGCACTAATGCAACAGCGATGCCGGTTGGTCTCAGGGAAAATTAAGATGCATCTGATTAAATTTAGAAAGAAATTTTTTGAAGTTTTTATAAATTTTATCCCTAAGGAAATAAAGTACCTAAAGTTTTTAGGTATAAAGATTTTAGACAATGTTGCCGAATATAAGTCGAAGGAGGACTGAGGTGCTGGACGCACTTTTGCCGACGAACTTAAATTTAAGTACCTACATGTAATTTAATAGGCTTAATTTAATTTCGCAGAAAAATACAGAATCCGTATCCGCGAGATTGAGAATGGTCAGTATTAGCTACTAAGAATGAAATTATTGCTTAGTTAGAAAACGCAGTGACAGTGACGCAGAATGCGGTCCTATTGGAGTCGGAACATTACGACAGTAATTCGCGACGAGAACTACGTCGTTAAACATAATGTTGAATGCACACGTCTGTCTCAAACTATCGACATTTAGAGATCACTCATACAAAAAATAGTGGTCACTATTTTTGTAACCTTTAAGAAATAGAGAAAATGCACAGCAACTGTATAACTAAATTCAAATCAAACTATAGCAAACTACCGGTGGAAGATTCTTTACGAAGCTTACGAGATAAATTAATAATTATCAAATATCAAGCAACATTATATGTTTAAAAAAAAGGGCTAAGCTGTGTGAACAAGTGCGGATAAGACCTCATATAAATGGGTTATGACGGAGTAGATACATAGTGTGATTGATATATAACTGCATACAAATCTGAAGCATTTAGCATGACTGCATCAATATATTATCAGCATACATGTCACGTCCAACAGTGCATGTATCTTAAATATTCGTAATGACTTACCGGTTACACGGTGTTATTTGTTTAACGTATACATTACTCGCTATGCGGGGCTTTGCAGCAATCTGCGAGGTGCTCGAGTGGCAATGGACGTTAAACTGTCGGCCATGCGATAAGGCCGCGTGTCCATTGGCGTGTAGGCGTACGGAGTTTCCCACGACACATTTGCCCTTAGCAGGTTCTTGCGCCCGCGCACCACTGCACTGTCACCCGCTGCGACCCACCAAAACAATGGACGGGCCCACCACGCCTTGCTTCACAGTTGTGTTTTAGTGAATACTGAATACGTGTTTAAATCTGCTTCCATAGAGGGAGACAATTCGGAAGTGATATAACAAAATTGGGGGATACAGTTTGATATTGTAGAACTACATATCTATCATATACACCACTCGATATATAGCTTACAATTTTATTTGTAAAAAATAATTACACTTGATAGCTAAAAACGAAGAATTTTTTTGTTATTATGATATACTTATTGAATTCGAATTACCCGTAACGTACACGTATTCACTTACAGCCACACCCCATTTTTTTATGAATCCTTTTTTGGACAAAATTCTTTTGCATTTATACAATACGTTCAGAAACCGTATTGTTCGGGAAAAATCGACAAGAAAACTCGTTTCAATTTATACGAGAAGTCATTTGTAATATATATAATTTCTGATTTAATACTCTTTTAAATTTGTATCATGGTCGCATGGTTTCAATACGATTTGGGACCTTATTATAATAGAGCATCAACATATAAATAAATATTGATTTATAAGCCTTATTCAATGTATGCACATCCAAATTATTATTTTGTCATGACTATAGCCCATCTCAAATAAATGACGGTTCATGACTGAATGTATATTGGGCTTGCATTGCTTTGTCTGCTATACTACTAATTTACTGACCGTGTAACAATCTTTAACTCTATAACGTCAATACAACTATATAGTATTAAGCTATGGGGGTTGTCCATACATTTGATGTTGTCAATTGGCGGTAATTATACAATATTTATCGACAGCCGATTTATTTGCAAACGATAATGTTACAACTTGTTCATTTATTCATTTCTTTTAAAGTAAATATTTTTTTAAATAGTTTTCAGTTGTTATTGAGAACATATTTCTTGAGAATAAAAATAAAAATAACAAGTATTTTTATTTACAGCCACATAGTCTTTCATTTACATCGTAATATTAATGTCCATCAAATATTTTTGAACACTTTTAAACTGTTCTTGGCGAGTTATTTATAGTTTATAATCGTTTTATAAATTTCGGATAACTCGTCTGATGTAAGCAAAGCAATTTCTCAAATATTTGCATTGTCGATTTTATATGAGAAACTCTTAAATAGCTAATTTTCATTCAAAGAAAAAAGAAAATATGACAACTTCAACACCGCTAAACAGCAGATATGCGCTTTGATCTATCGTTGCATATATATCAGGTTTCTGTAAAAAGTTCAACTATCTACCACTGCATGTACCAACTAACTTAATTTTAATACAAAATAAGTGAGTATATAATAAATTAATATCCTATAAGTTCCTATAAATATAATCACTGTTCCAAATAATTTAATGGTGAATTATATCAAGACGTAGATACGAGTCTATTCCTTGGAACTTACTCGTATTTCTCAAGCGATATGGAAGGAAATCCTATCTGTTGTGTAAAAAGTAAAAAGTAAGAAGTTGTTTATTTACATAAATAAATTAAATGAAATAATTTATAATATTGTTATTACAATAAATGTTGGTAAGCTATTAAAGCAGACTTTCTGTGCACTGTGACTATCAGTCTAAGAAAACAGATATATACCTATCTTTAAGGTGCAAAATCTCAGTTCTCATAGGTAAGTAATCCAGTCGCAACTAATTTGGTGGTGATTGGCAGGACAGATAATTTGCATCCGTTTGATAGTAGTTAATCACCCATTCATAGAAGATCGCAAATTAATAACAATAAGGAAACATTTAATAAATATAGGGTCTTCAATATAGGTAACTTTAAAGCTCACATGTAAGTCACCAAATATTTCGATTACACAAAGGTTTATTATTTTTTTTGCTTTGTATTACACATAAAACTGTTTAATGACTTCTTTGATGGCTTCTTCAATACAATACGGACTGCCAATACATTCAAAATCGGAATTAATATGAAATTATTATCAAAGAAAGTTCCCCCAACGAAGATAACAAGAGATATATCCCCTAAGGAAAGAGGTGCTTGGCTAAGTAACTACAAAGTTACACCTGATAGATATCAGTGATGCGTAATTAAGCAAATTGTTAATTAAATCAACGACATTCCATATAAATAAACGCAACGTTTATAAAAAAGTTGCAAATATAATCACATAAAACATGCCACTAGTGCATAATAATTAATAAGTGAATATATTCTGTTGTTTCGAAGCACGTTTATGTGAATTTTAAATAGGAGGCGAGATAATGTCTCGTCCATACGGACGCGAGTATGTGTAACTAGTATGAAGGACCATTAAAATCCTATTAAGGTGGAAGAGTACATTGTTAGGTTGCAGTGTGGGCAGTTTGGGCGGTTTGGGCGGGCGGTGCAGCGCCTCGGAGGGCGGCGGGTGTGGGGTGTGGGCGCGCGGAGGCACCTGCCTGCTGTAATATCCTATTTATGAATAATGTTTTATTCTAACAGCGTGCGACCCCCCACTCCCCGCATTGCCACCCCTCACACACCCCACTTTAGGGTTGCCGATATACATAAATGTCATTATGCATACACAATACATTTCTTTTAATCATTTAGTTATAATAATAAGACGCCCAGAAACCGCATCTGTCGGGTGATAGTGCACTGGGCTATGGCTGCTTTCGTGCCAAATCAAGAAGAAATTACTACTTAAAAGTACCTATTGTCTTCAATTTACACCTGTACAAGTATAATTAAGCTCACCAAATGATGAATACATAACCAAAAACTGAAAGCGACGCTCGAGATTATCCAGAATAAAGTTGACCACAAGTGATACGTGAATCCGCTAAACACCTGAACAATAGCTAAGAAGTAATTATTAGTTTTAGAAGAAATAGTTTTGTTTCAATGTATTTATTGTCAGCCCTGCAGTCCGCTATTGCTTGCTTTGTTTTTGCGAAGGCGAGGGGCAGGGGTGCCCGTGTGGAGAGGGGGACGCGGCGCGCCGGCTTTAATTAATGGAATAACTCTAACGCTTCGCTCGAGTTTGGGCCCAGCGTCCCCCCGGACTACGTCCCGGGCCCACTGCACTCACCCACTCCGCCGCAAACAAATTTCCGATAGCCTAGGTAATGTAGCAACACTGGATGCAAGAATAGGTGCAATGCAGTTATTCACGTCCCGTTTTCGTTCCGCACCTTACATTATTATGATTTAAGGCGGCACTGTTGCAGTGCTGCATCCCCTGCTCCGTCCCATCCCACCGCCCCCGAGGACTTCCACGGCGCAGCAGGCAGCTTCGCGGGGTGGCTCGGGCCGGGGGTGGCCCGGGCGGCCGGCAAGTCAGCGATGCTGGTAATAAAGCCAGCCATATTTCACACTTAGCGCGTAATGAGCGCGCGCCCAAATAATTGGATCACGTACATAACTCATTATTACCTCGCACCTCACTTCGCCGTGCGAATGTATCATTACTCGGGACTCCCGCTCCCCGCTCCCGCCCCGCCACTGGCCAACGCGCCGCTCTTTGTTAATGTCCCCGACTGGCCCTTTCCCTCCGAGAGGTAGGTCCTGTCGTCGCCGCTCTCTCCTAACCGACTCTGCGAGCAGAACAAAGGAAAAGTACCTAGCTGCGATGTAGCGCAATGTTTTTTTATTCAGAATAAATGAATTGTTCGTTCGATATTGTTTTTTCCTCAAAACGGTCTTATTTCATGTGGCTAATAGATGCGGAATGTAAATGAATGGCTATAATTAGAAGTGAATCGTGAATGCTTAATCTGTGATCGTGGCACGATACATCCAAAGCGGTTCATCAAACGGAGGCGCGGCGTAAATCAGCCCGCGCACGCAATGGCGAACGGCGAAGTGCGCGGGCGCACTGCCTTCGTCGCCGATCGCCTCCGCCGTCGCGCGCAATCGCGCCACACCCCACGCAGTGTTATTCAACTTTAACATTTACCACGCAGCCGTTAGCATATTCATGGCGCGCGTATAATTTCACCCTTTCTTTCTAATGAATATGGAGATAGAAGAAAGTTCTCTTTGCTTAAAAACTAGTAGCTACTGTAATTGACGGTGCACGTCCACTTTTTGCGTGAGACTGCGCTACCACCGAGTAACGCAGAACATTCAGACTTATTTTAGATTTCTGTCCAAAAAATTACATTGTATTTTAATAAAAAAATCGGTGTGTGTGTGTACGTTAATCAAAGTAAATAATGCAATTAATAAATTAATCACTACTTTTAGACACGCAGAATTACAATTATAATTGTTTATTTAACTAAATTAAAGAGATAATTTATATTTGCACCCAAATTTTCGGTTGGTGATGTTGGAGCTATAACAAAATTTCCTATGCTATATATTATTACCACACATAACGTTTTGTATTCATATCGTACTACGGCTATGGCAAATACAGACTGTTAAAATTGTGTTTGCTTCAACGGAACGATTGAACCAAGTGGCTTTTTAGTTCAACCTTATCTATTCGTAGTTTTAGACTTCCTCGTGCTAACTCAAGTTGCAGAATCATCCTGTGTATTTATCAAACAACGCAATGGATTGATTTAGATTGACAAAGAGCAATCCAAAACGAGTTACTAAAATTATTATTGAAACTGGACACAGACGAGTTTTATTTGTTGTTCATGAATATACAAGATCCATTGTTATTATCCAGCCTGTTCTCATAAACACTGGTATAACACTTAGGTTATGGTACATTGATGACTTAGAAATAGGTCGCCTAGGTGAGTGTGTCAATTACAGTGTGCAGCGAGCAACGACATCAATGGACGCGGTTGAGTGCTGCCGAGCTGTGTCAGGAACACGTAATAAAGTTCTTGCCTCAGTTAAGGGAATGAAAAGCGAGTGAATATTTTGTGAGGAATAACTGTGCATGGAAACGCATCGGTTGTTGCACGTGACATTTAGTGTGGCGAGCAGCAGCTGTGAACAGTTAGCGCATATTGTGTTTACAATTTCAATATTTCCCGTGTCAATGGTTAGTCGTGACGTTGCGAGGGGCGTAGGGTGCGCGAGCGCAGCCGACGCTCAAATAACTTCTGATCAAATTGGTGATACCGGGAACAACTGAGTTATTGATTTTCGATTCAATTAGAAGACTTCGCGGGAGTACCCGTTTGCTCGGATGCTATATTTTAAACGAGAGACCTACCGCAGCCGAACCGTGGACGCGTAAGCCAACTTGTGAAGAGGATGTACTTACTTCATATGATGGCACGGTTTGTGGTTAATGTTCGACTTTTTTTTGTAGGATATTTAGGGCCGATTTCACCAAAGGAGAGTAAAATATACTCTCAGACTAAATCACTATTTACTCGAGAGAAAGAAGTATTCTGTTTCGCCAACCATTATCCCTAGCATAAATTTACTAACCCAGGTATAAATTTTATATCTAACGGCGATTTTGACGGAATAACCGCTTATTCTTGGAATAAATAACTAAGATGGCGATAATTTTTCAATTTTTCAATACAGCTGTTGTTTTATGACGTGTTAGCTTTGTGTTCTGAGCTGGTACGTGAACAACACTTTATAAAATAAAATGTCACGTCGTTTAATGGTAATGATAAATGACTGATGATAGTGAAGATTACCCAAGGCCGCGTCCTAGATTGTTCAAGGAAAGGAGTGATTTCTTTCAAAATTACGATAACTATGATTTCGTAAAAAGGTTTGTCTAAAAACGCTTGTCGAAAGCATCAACATTATATTTGCTTTCAAAAATTGAACATAAACATAAACATAACAAATACAAATAAACAAATAAAACAAAGAAACCAAATAATTGCAAAATACAATGACAACTATCAGCTATCACTATCAGCCGTTTTTTTCTGAAGTCTGTCTGACATTGACATTGGTATTATTCCAACAAATTTCAAACAATGTCAAAATCATTTGAAATGTTCTTTATGGCACGACTTCTTTATTTTATCGACTTAGGTATACTTTCGATCATTTCGTTCGTTCATAGTAAGGAATAGTTAAACAAGAGTAAATTCACTCTGTTTTTTTTTTTTTTTTTTTTTTTTTTTTTTTAAAGCTTTATTTATTTCCACAAACAATTAACAAAAATAACAATGACATCAATTTAATACATAAGCTAGTTGTGGGCTTGTGGATCCCTTATTTGGGTAAAAGCCTCCCCCATTTTTTTCCATTGTTTCCTGTCACTTCCAATGTTTAACCAATCTTTCCCTGCTATTTTAATAATGTCATCTGACCACCTTTCCTTGGGACGTCCAACACTCCTTCTCCCTTCTGGTCCTTTCCATCTCGTTGTCGTTATGGTCCATCTTTTGTCTTTGCATCTAGAAATATGACCTGCCCATTGCCACTTAAGTTTTAATGCCTGTTGGAGAGCATCTGTTAATTTAGTTTTTTGCCGTATGACTGTGTTTCTAATTTTATAAATTTTTCTCAAATTTAAAATACTCCTTTCCATAGCATGTTGGCAGGAATTAATTCTAGATTCAATTTTGTTTGTATAGACCCACGTTTGGCTTCCGTACAATAGGCATGGTATGATGCATGTTTCGATTACAGTTTTTTCAAATTCAAACTATAATTTCCTTTTAAAATTTCTTTAAGTGCCCAAAATTTCTGCCAGGTTATGTTTATTCTCCTATCTATTTCTTCTTCGTTACTTGCCCTAGTTAACGAGACTTGTTTCCCGAGATAAACATAACTATCAACATATTCTATATTTTGTCCTTTCACACTTATAGGTTTTTTAAAACTGTTCGTCATAATTCTGGTTTTTGAAACATTCATTTTCAAAAATTCACTCTGTTAATCAATACTAATAATAATCGTTGTCTATACCGTCGTTGTCTAAGTACATATTGCCATCTAACCAGAAGATCATTTAAATCTTTGCGATAGAACTCTGGGGACGTGGACTTTAAAAACTGTCTGAAAGCATCTTGTACCAATAAAATCCTGAGACTTTTTTTTTTGGGGCAAAAAATTAGCACAATAGCAGAAACAAAAGTCCGGCGAGTATGGCGGATGTTATGTAACTGCAGGTCTTCTAGTGTCGACCCGTAAGAGTGACACTGTCTCATTTGCATGGTTGCATGGTTGCAGGGAAAATATTTGATTGATACATTTTAGTTCAACATTTCGAAATCATCAAAAACTTAAACTGTAATTAAACTGTAACATCTACCGTTCTGTCGATTCCATTAAGAATCTGTGTTTCGGCGGAATTCGGCTTTTCACTTAATATTCACAAGTAGGAAATTGTTTGTGCTTAGGAGTTAGTTTTTCCAATTAGATTCGGCCGAGGCGAAGTCATAGGAGATAGCGTAAGGACGGCTTTTAAGACTCATTCTCCAGTCGGAGAGGGAGAGATGTCCACCGTGATTGTGCTTAGCCGGTAGCGGTAGGAAAGTATCCAGACCTTAGAACGCGACCGCATCGCAGCGAGCTCTGAGTGGCGCAGGCCTAATATGTCGCTGTATTTTCAAAGTACTTTATTCCAGATAAATCTCTCTCGCTGAAGCCCATCGCTAAGTGTTAAATATTTTCACATGTACAATTTATACGGTGAGTACCTTAGTGTTACTGCTAGTAGTGCCACAGGTAACACCTATATACTATGTTTTATGCAAACAAGAAGTTATCAATAATAACAATATACTTTAAACTAAGTAGGTATGTAATGTAGCCAGTAGCATGGGAAGACCAAAGTTGCGGGTGGATCGGGCTGCAGATTGAGGACCCGTCAGAGAATACGTGCCGTACAAGAAGTATCGCATTCTTTAATAAACAGTTCCTTTTACAAAATGATTTATCAGGGCAGTGGTTACCGAATCCTTATTCCACAATCTTTAAGGTCTTCAAGGTCAACTTGAAGGCCAAGTTTATCAACTTTAAGGAGGTTTTCGTCATGTAAAACAGCCATGTCAATTGTCAACAAACGTTGTACTAGTTTCAAATAAATAGGTACGTTTCTCAGTTGTAATCATATCGTGCGAGCGTCATATTAGCGCTCCCGACACACAAAAAGTGGTCCATTCATATGCACGACCAGAAGATGGCCAGTTTTTGTGAAGGCGGACGTTCCCCGCGTTTTATTTGTAAATTGGGAGAGTGACCGCCACCGAACCCCGGCCGCTGCTGGTCGTCCGCAGTAGTGACAGTGCGAGCGGGCATTGAGCGCTCGCGATAACGAGGCCCCGCGCCATTCAAATAGCGAGCGGTTGCTTTTTGCGCCCGCAACCCGCATAACTGAATCCAAATGCACACACGCCAACGACGCCGCTAATCTAATGTGTCCGCCAGTAATGAACGGCTTGTCTGCATTCCGTATTGAGCCGTATCTCCGAGCCGCAGCGTCCAGATTGCATCGCCCCGACATCTCTGGTTCGTTTACATAGTTGAACAAGTACGTAAGTCTAACCGTGGCTTCTTGTGATTAATAAATGCTTTTGATGAGTAACGTCGACTCGATGGAATAATTAATTGAAATGCGAGTGAACGATGGTTTACCTACTCGGTCTCTAACTGGTGGTACTTGGAATAGTCTTCTGGACGGCGGCCAACAGCTGTGTGCGTGAATGCAACGCTACGGATGTGAGCCATTTCGGCCAATTTCTTTTCTCTGTGGAGAGTGAGTAGCAACTAATGCACTGTCACAAGGCCTTGTCACATTATAAATCTTTGTTAGAACTGATCCCAAATGAAGTAGTAGTTAATCTATAATTTTTTTTTTTTAACATTCTTATTTTATTTCGCGGTAAAAAAATGTTTACTTACAACCAATATGATATTTAAGAATGGTAATTAGATAAAATTAAAAAGAAGCTGTAGACTAAGTAAGACTCGACTTCTCTAATTAAAGACGACAATGAATGAAAACCAAATGAAAACACAAAAAAAGTTAGATTTGTTCGCTTAAAACGTTTAAAGAAAATTGGTGTCGCGACTCGTAGCAGTGCTGGGAAGCCTGACGCACAACTTTTTAGAGTGAACTGGTTATACGAACCTTAACGAAAACAAAGCACTCGTATCTTAACCACGTGCTTGTAGGACTATTTACTGTTACAATACAAGGCTCCACTTCACTTTAGATTTTGACCCAACATTTAGGTAACAAAAGGAGACGAATCTCCATTCATGAATAATACCTAATGTTGACATTGTGTCATTTTCTTTCCTTTAATTCTGCCATTTTCCTTTTCCTTAAGAATATTTTGTGACTCACTCCAGTATCTAGTGTTTACCGTTGTCTGTGTTGGGAGCTTTTCTGAGAGAACCGACGTTACAATCTCAAAAAAAAAAAAAACAATTTTGTCACAACATATGATGGTCGACCGCTAGCTGACGTCGCTTTGGAAAAGCTCTAGAGTATTCTTAGGGCCTCTTTCACCAACTACAAGTAAAGTGTTGACTAGTAGCTTTTAGAAATAATTTTATGTTTTATTAAATTATGCACTCGGTTTAGTGCATCCTTCGATACCGATTTTGAGACGTTTACCGTACAAACAAAGGTAAGTATATCAGCAACTTCATCCCCGGTGACCGGTGACTTTAAGTGGCGGTTAGCCTACTTGACAGATGGTGAAAGAGGCCCATAGCCGGACATAAAAATTATTAGAAATTTACTTAATAAACATATATTGTAATATATGAAAAAAATCTTTAGTAAGTTATTCAAACACATTAAACATTCAATTAACAAAAGTACTACTACTAATATGATAAATGACAAGTTTTGTGGGGACATGTAGTTTATTCATCAGAATAACAATTTTTTTGCATAGTCATACTAAAATACAACAAGGTAACTAAATCATTCTTTAATAAAGATATATATTACATAGATAGGTATTGTCTGATTTTCATTTAACGGATCGTTTTAACTTTATATAATAGTTACTATTAAAGTTTAATATGATATTACATACACTACAACTAAATAAATTTGTAAGTAAGATCTAAATGTGATGGGTTTGAGACTTGTAGAAGGTATTATAGGTACTTTTGTTATTTCTACCAGCTTCTGGTAAACTAATGTGAAATTCTTGTGGCGAACCTACGTGTGGGGCCTACGTCTATGGAGGACTTCCTCATTTGCTATCGAAGTTTGTTTGCTATCGACGTGTTTGGCTTAATGTATCGACATTAATGTCAATGCAGGCATTGGTGATCTGAGGACTACCAAATGCTTAATTAGTGCTACTTATTAATTTAATAATTTTAGTTTACTCTATGGCAGGTGGCTACAGTCATCTATACTCGTAGGCAAAACAGGAGCCATGTCAGTCGTTCCACGAAAGACTTCTGTCAAGGGGTGGTTAATACTGCAGCCACAGATAGACTGCCCAATTTATGTCTGCACTACTGAATACTAACTACAGAAATATATGTATTTCTTACATATAAGTAGTTATAATGAGCGAGCACTTATATCTGTTAATTTATTGGCTTATTTTAATTGAACGGAGCCTGGTCGAAGCCGACATCCTCAGAGCATTCAATGTTAATGTGATTTAAAAGTAATGGCCTCTTCGCCAATTGAGCCTCTTCGCTGCACTCGACAATTTTCAACTGGACACACATCTACACACACTCACCCAAACAACCACTCATCAATACTTATTCCCTGTTTGCCTATACTAATTTTAAAAAAGAGTAGCGGAATGGCCATGTAGTACGGGGGAAAAGCGCCCCAGGAAAAGACCACAAGAGAGTAAGGAAGATGTTAAGAATGTGACAGGCTACAAATATTTTAGGTAAGTATTGTGATGATAGAACTGTGAAAGAAGAAACATGATATGTGTTATTATTTCCAATGCTATGCTTTTTCAGTATGTATAGATAAAGGTGGGTAAGAAAAGTAATAAAGCTTGAAGCCTGACTGCTAATTTTCCAGGGAGCGCAGGGCGGTTTTCCTTGTGAGCCACAGTATCTTAGTCAGGAATAAGTGTTAGTTGAATATGCTCATAGGTTTGTAATGGATTTGATGCAAATCACACGGCGAGACGGCGTTATGAGGATCTTGATGAATAGAATTTTAACTATAATGAAAAAGACACACAGGTCGGCGTGACACCAGCCACCACCAACTACGGCGGTAGGTAAGTGCGAGTGTCATCTCACTCCGTCGGATATGTGCCGAAGCCCCGCCGAGGAAATTTGCTCTTCAAAGTTTTAAGTCGGGAACAAAAAGTGTCGTCGTCGGTTGAGGAGCCTTTTTGTGCGTTTTCTTGTGTCCGCGCATTCCGCACTTTTTGCGTGACACGCTCCCGACAAACGAGCTCGGACTAGTTTTTGCGTTTTTGCGCTGAAACAATGGTGGGCCTGTGCGTACAGATAGGTACAGCGCACGGCGGCAGTGATTGCGCGGGCGCAGGCGGACGCGCATTTGCATGCGGCCGCCAATCGCGAGCCGAAGCCACGCCCCAAGCCCCGCCTCTCCTGCCTCACCGCCTCACCGCACAGAGCTATGCATTAGCATTAGCTACACGCCACTATTGTTCTTCGACTCACACTCACACTCCGACCTCTATCGGTGCTCAAAACCGCAGCAGAGCCATCTTGCCGCATCCCTGATAACTAACACTCCTTCTACGATCCACTCAGACTTTGTCATTTTACCATATGAGGAGGTTGTCAACATGATGCATTAGGTGGTATCATAGAGTAATATTTATTACTAGGTGGCGCCCACGCCTTCATCCGGGTTGAAAAAGAAAAAAGTAGCCTATCCCGTGTCCTGTAGAGTACGTCTAAATGTTTATCTACCAAATTTCATGAAAATCAGTTAATTCGTTTTAGAGTTATAGAGGAACATACAATATCTACACTTACAGATTTATTATTAGTATTGATTGATTGATGTAGGTATCAACAACCCTACAGAAACAGCAGACCATACATTATTTCAAGATCGGTTCCACTGAGAGCCCACAACTCCACACGGTTGTACTAATATTATCTATTCTGTGACACGGGTAAATATAATTGTACATTCACAATACTCTTTTTGACCGTTTTCAATAATATCTTCAGTCGGATTAGTCCTTCCTTCAGACAGTGACAGAGGATTAAACTCTGCCAAATGTAAGCATGTTGAAGAAGCTTATCTTATCGAGCACAACATCCACTAAGTACTTACTGTGGAAACGAGACCAACGAAATGGGCATCGAAATATGACACTTCTCTTGGTTAAGTATCTTTGTAAAAGTCCAGGGGTCCAGAGGTGTGATTAAAAAGTATTTTTCTAAAAGAATATTGTTAAACAATAAAAAAAAGCTTTCCTATATAAGTGACATTAAACAAAATCGCAGTCAGGCCTACCCGGTATAACAGCCTAGCTATGATTCCCCAATATAAACGGTCCATTAAGCTCAATTAACTTAAAAAACTGGTAAAATTTAAGTAATTTTATGGTAATAATTTTGACATTAAATGTGACATTATTATGTTCTGTAGAACCTGCAAATATGGGATATTGGATCTGTCTTGATAGTAAATGAACACAAAAAGTTTAAATGCGCGTAGAGAATGTGTCCCAGCACATGTTTTTTTAGTGTGTGCGGAATAAAAGTTGCGTAAATATACACACATGATTGATGAACGCATTTGTGAAACACAAGACGTCTGGACGCTTTGCGTTCTCTATCAGCTATCTTTTAGAAATTATTTTGAGGTTCTCGTTTGGCATTCTTACCCAAATTCAGTACTTAATTGTTGTGGCTGCCAGTAACATCTATTCCTAACGCTTTTCGGTGTAATAGTTATAGGGCTTTAAATGTGTGAAAATCCCATTGTTAACCCACTGTTATTACAATGAAAATTATCGCCACTAAATAGAGAGGTACTCGTACCTACCTAACTTAAGTATTTCGTTGATTTCAATTGATACTTATATAATACGTACATATATCAGGAATTGTGTTTCGATCGTATAGGTGTAAGTGAGATATGTGTAAGTATGTGAGAGCATATTGAACATTTTTGAAGCTGGCCAATTTTTAACAATACCTATAAAATTAATGTCATATATATGGTAATGTACGATATACCTAAGTACTGGGATCGTAAGAAGCAATTAGATATTAGAATAGAATAATAATTAGAATAGAATAGAATAGATATTAGAATAGAGTAAGAATAGAAAGTGGAACTCTGTGAATAGATTATTTTTAAATTTGTTGACAGCATTTGTTTATATTTAACTGTGTTTTCTTTTTAAAAATTGTGTGTCGAAATGGCGATGAATTTTATTATGTAATAACTCGAAAACGTTGATTCATTAAGAGTGTGCAATTGGCATTTGGTGATGAATCCCATTTCGTAGCTCTGTTTACCTTTGTGACCGTTTAGGTGAAGATGATTGCAGTTCCTCGATCTAGAATTGGCCTATAACTGATTGAAAGTTTAAAAAAAAACTTGTCAGCGATAAATTATGTAATAATGTTCGACTTCTATGTATACATCGACCTGTATACTTCGAGGGGGAAAATGGATTAGGTACGTATAATCTTAGTCGTAAGTCAAGATCGTAAAGTCTTATTTATTTATTTATTTATTTATTTATTATACAAGGCCCCCAACGAGGCAGACATCCAACTGTAACACACTGTTCAAAATAATTAGCACAAGGCGGATGCCGTCTTCAAGATAGACTGGGTGAATTAGTTCTTGGAACTAGTGGTTCCAGCGAATACAACTTGTGGTGGCATAATAATACCTATGTGTCTTTTTTTTTATAAAAATCACTATATCTACTTTCATATACCCAAAAAATAAATGCCTACCTAAATGAACAAATTTCTCTATCAGGTTTTGAGCTAAAAGACGCTTTTGCTGAGACTGATACGTGTGGCGTCTAATAAAGAAGTTAGCGACGATGTAATCTCAGACACGCTCGGCTTCGACCCCGCGACCCTGCGGCAAATCATCGGAGTGCCCGCGACTCATTAAGATAAACCGCGATACCTAATGATATTCGTTCTAAGTGGACTCACGTGCGCCAATACGTGTACCTACGTACCTAAATCCCGCGATAAACGCTCAATTAGACGCGAGTGGGCTGTTCTATCGATCACCTATTCATGCTAAACGCCGCCATCCATCATCGTATCTATTACGCCGCTATTGGAACCCCATCGAATAGTGCAAACATGTCCCGAGCCTAATCCCCTTTCACGACAACCCTTTGCCGGCATGCGACACGACACGCGACAAAAAGGCGAGAAAAAGACGAGGCGCGGAACAGAGCGAATGGTGTGGAATTCGCGAGGCGCGTTCTCAGTCTCACGCTCGTGCTGATAATAAAATGAAATAAAAGTAAAGTAATAAGACGCGCGCCCTCTGGCGGGATTAGTTCCGCGCACCGCATTCGTCAAGCGACGTGTGCGACCGGCACCTAGTCTAACTGCGAAGATAAGCAAACTAACTGCGATTGAGATGTAAACAGGTGCGCACTCGCAGCGTAAAATCGGAAATGAGTCGCAGACACGCGTCCTTTTTACATACACCATTAAAACGCCATTTGCGTGCAATTTACGCCTCATTTTGCATTTCAGTATCGTCTTCAGATTGACACCCGTAATTCAATTGCGGACATCGTGTGTGGCTTCTCAGATCTAATCATTTATGAGAGATTTTTATGATAATGTATATCAGACAGTTAGTTGGAGCGTCGCCCGCAGGACTGTGTAACACCAGGGGGTCATACATGCAGGAATCGAAACAAAGGTGGACATAGGATGACGATAAGGTGCAAGGTGGGAGTTCTGTTTGAAACAGTAGTTTTTTATATGATAAAGGATGCAGGCAAGCAGACGGTTAATTTGATACTTAGTAAATGGCTACTGTCAACTTGATAATACAAGCGAAACTACGGGAAATGCTACTCTATTAGATACAATATATTGAAACTAATCGATGAGACCATAATCTGCTGTTTTATTTCTGTTTGTAAAAATGCCAACGTAGGGTACCTATTGTACATTCACTGATGACCTTGACATTTTTTTAATGAAATAAAACAGCAGACGTACTTGCTGTTATTTTACAATGGTCTTCTTAAATCGCATATTGGCGCAGTCACTCGAGTCTGGATGAACAAAATGAGTGATCAAATTGAATCAATATTAATAAAGATACCTGTAACGGAAACACTGAAGTGGGGTGGGAGGGGAGGAGGGGGCAAATGATAAAGTTTCTATTTGTCTAATAGCATTATGTCCGACAGAACGGGGTCCAAGTTGGGAGCAGTTCCCTAAGTGTATCTGAAATGCGTCGCGATTTCGAATCTATATCTATACGCGATTGGTATAAGTCCTGTTATCTCTTTTCAAAATATTTATTTTTTGAACTTAATCGTTTACAAGGTTGAAAGCTGCTCTGTTATGTATTTCAATAATAACTTCTTGCTCACACATTATAGAGTGTAAAAATTACTAATATTAAAGGCCATAGCACGCTAATAATTAATTAATGGTACCTGGAATGGAAATTGAATCGGCCCATTTTAATGACGAGAGATTGAGCAGCCGTAGAAAGGCGAATCATCCCACAAAGTCCACTCGTCCTACTCGTCCGTTTGTTCGCTGATAATATCTCTCTATTACCGTGTCGTGTCTGGGGTCGTATTCTGTTACGCAGTGTCGCATGCGACACTCTACTGAATGCTTCTATTCCAATAAGATCCAATAAGATCCAATTCGACACTACCCAAACATATTTGTTCCCATAATGCCCCTTCAATATTGTGTTCGTATAAAAGTAATGAAGGTATAATATTTCTAACGATTTTAGAATAGCAGCGGCCGGTGCTAAGCTAGTATTAAAATTTAAAAGTATAGATGCGCCGGCAATTCCGAGCGGAGCGCACAAAATTTATTAGAAAGGCAGTCGCGCCCTTCTCCGCTCGCCAATTTACTAATCGTAACTCATCTGCGATAAGCGCAACAGGTATTACCGATGCGCCCGCGATGCGCCCGCAAAGCACCCGGACGCGGACGCCTAGAGTAGCTCCATTGTGCTTCGCTGCGACCCGCGCATTATCGATACCCCATCGTCCGGTAATAAGGAGCCTAGATTGGACCGCTTTAAATAATATCGGTAACGATGCACGTCGTCGCCGGCCGTTCACCCCGACGATCTGCGGATCGAACCATTCTCACGACACCGTGCACCCAATTGCCACCAGTGCAATTATACAATTGTCTCGCCCTGCACTCATCAAAAATTAATTAGCCAACAGTAAAAGATGGAAGTCGGTCCCGAAACGACGGGTTCCTTTGGTTCAGAAATTGTTGTTAATAGATGCAACGATTAGAGGCGCACAAAAAAGCCACGACCGGCGCCCGAACCGCAGACTGTAGGCAAATTATTTAATTGCCTCCGCGGCTCGCCGCTCTATGGTTACGGGCCATAAATCTAGCAGAATCATCCGCGAATTATTCAAAGAGGCCGCCTCGCACTGTTTACGTAGCCCCTCGGTCAGCGGCGTTGTCTTCGCCGTTGATTCATAGCGTTTCCTGTGGGCCAAGGCGCTGTGTCACTTGATAACGCTATCGCCGCGCAACTACAATCGGCTGCTCTATCGCACCATCTGCGTGAAATATTCCACTGTCGCCACAATACTGCCAACGCGTGCAGCCTTCGCATGCAGTCGCACTCGACTCTGTGTTCTCTCTGCTAAGGTCTACTTTCGAGCGAACGGGACTCTTCTAAGCGTTGGCAGTGCAATAACGACCTACGGTCGCGTAATTCACGCCGCCGCGTTCATCATGCAAAGTGTCTGCATTGCGAGCTGCATCCGAATGTCGACCTTAGCGAGTGCACTTGAAGACGCATTTCCTGTTGTTGTCGGGCGAGTAGATCGCGGGGGAGTAGATCGTTTGCTATGGGAATTTGAATTTTGTGCGGTTACCGATACGCATCGGCTTGTTAGCGATATCAGATTGCAGTAATTGGCACGGGCTGCGCGTGCGCAACTGTACCGACCGACACTCGCACAGAAGAGAGCGAATATCGCCCTGGCTTTTATCAATTTTCCATATTCCGCATTTGCCTGCTGGTTAAGGATAATGCTCGATGCGCGATTCTCGTTCGCCTTTGCGTTTATTCAATCACATGTTTCTGCAATATAAATTTCATCTGATAGCACGCAAGGAAAGGCATTAACATCTTTTTGAAAGCAATAAAAACCTGCTTTTATTATTAGTACCTACCTACCTATTTAATTGAATTTATTAGCGACGTCCAGCAATAATGGATATCTGTTATATATGTATTTCTTCAAGATAAATAAATTAAACTTTAATATAATTTTTTTTTAAATTTTTTTTGGATATTTGAAAGACTATGCCTCTTTAATCCCACTATGGTCGGCAGCGCACTTGCAGCACCTGTGGCGTTGGCATAGGCTATCCACCTCCCGTCAAGTGGACCGTCAGCTTGTCTGTCGACCTTAACATAACAAAAGAAAACCAATAAAACTACTAAGATTGTAGTGAAAAGTTAACTTATTGAGAGTAAATATAAATATTTGTTATCCTGGTGCTTAATAATTTGGTAAATTATTAAGCACTTATTTTCTGAATTGCAACATTACCTACACTTGTTATTTTAACACGGTTCTAACACAAATTAAGCTCGCTTGTAGTGTTGCCATGTTTGTAGTTTATTTAAATAATTGATAGCGCGAGGTGTCGAACATTAGCATACAATGTGGGCCGATCATTCGATATTGTTTCTAGTCATGCCTTTGTCCGCTCCGAACCGTTTCCACCGAGAATAAGCTGCTTGAATGTCAACCCACTTAACTTAGTCATATTAAACCGATATACCTGTCGACAATTTGTCGCACGGGGCCCATCTAAATATCACCTGCCCACTTCGTTAAGAGGCTTCTCGCCATTAAGCCTTTCGAAGACTATAAATAAGGGAAGGCGATAGAAT
This sequence comes from Synanthedon formicaeformis, assembly GCA_945859745.1. NCBI lineage: Eukaryota > Metazoa > Arthropoda > Insecta > Lepidoptera > Sesiidae > Synanthedon > Synanthedon formicaeformis. The sequence goes on along the minus strand of OX243960.1, from coordinate 180,170 downwards.
CGTAGAATATTAGCGCGACATCGGAAGACAAATGAATTGAGGGACACTTTAGCGGAATAAAAAAGCCACGCGTCCGTTTGTTAATGTTGGCTGATTGTAATTAGCCGACTGGCTGGGGAAGGGGGGCAGGGGACGGGATGACATGTGAGCTGGAATTAAAAAAGGAGCCGCCAATTGAGACGGCGCCGATCGCGGCCGCGGGAACACTCCCAATGTCACACTGTCTACAAGGAGAGGATGCCCATTCAGTATCTTTGAACTAACGAGAATTCACTACACCTAGCGGCGATAAGTCGGGTTCACTGCACAGACACTCAACAAATTTGCTCTGAATGCTTTTCAAAGTAAAGTGGTCTTTGAGTCGGAAGTGAACATTATAGTAGAGCTAACCTGTATGCCTTGATCATTGCGAATTATTAAGGGTCCAAATATTAAATATCTGGTCATATAACTGACCTCCGACCTGAAGGTCGTCCCCTGTTCATTTTCTATACCTATAGCCCCCGTGGACGATATACCTGCTCAAAATCGCAGAGTGCAGTTACATAACGCATAAGGCATGTTTGCAGACGTTAATTTTGTAGATTGAGGGGGAGCACAGACAAGAACCTGAAAATAGTCGCAAATTAGGCTGGATTATCTGTAGCTTAATCACTGCTATGCAATATAGAGTGGGATTATCCAAACATTATAAATTACATACTCGTAGTTGTAGAGAAGTCTGTATAAAACTATAGACATAATAATTCTGGTTAAAAGTATACAAAATTTACCTTTATTTGTGGCTGACGTTGAATGTTGTATAATGTCCCGTAAAAGTAAAAATACGTTAAACAGATATCGTAAAAGTAATGTCACTTGCAACAAAAGGAATGGCGTCAAGATGTTATCGACGAAACGCTGTCGACGATGACCTTTAGCCGATCGTTAAAATGTCGTATTGTTGAAATATTTTGATATTTGTACCGTTTTTATTGCTAATTAATTGCACTCATATCTGCCTAACGCACTCGTAAGTACTATAATCTAATCAGTTTTCGATTCACCTGTCATTGCGTATAAGTCTTCATATTATATCCTGCGTATTTTTGATTATGATAAAAGAAGGTTCTCAGAGGCTCCATTATTCAATTAGAAGTTCTTGCGATAATCAAAAGTGGAGTTAAAAACTGATCGACCTCCAAACGTGACAATTAATATGTAAGTGACAATACAGAATAAACAATATATGTGTGTTTGGCCTTTGGACAATGGCGCATAAAATATCGCTTGTAGCGTTTCCAGCTACCGCTTAGCATCGTTTAGTGCGAAATGAGACGAGCCGAGGCCGAGGCACGAGCCAATACCATATTGTTGGCGCTACACATTCTAGGAACTTACTCATTTTTAAATATTCATCTCGACACACGTATTTGTATTACTAAACAATGTTAACATATTTTTTTTCATATTTCCTAGTAAGTATAAAATTTTAATCCTAACACATAGAAAAAAAAATACTGAATTTGATTATACTCGCATTGTCTCCAAAAGCTTAAATCTTCGACCTCTATTTCAAACTATCTGGTACCCACTACTTCGACTAAGTTGAAAAAGAAAATATTATTATTATAGAGTAACAAGCTGGTGCCCGCGACTTCGTCAGCGTTGAAAAAGAAAAAAAGTAGCTTATCCTGTGTCACACACACACAAACACACACACACACACACACGCACCCAAACATACATACTCACACACACACACACACCCATACACATACAGAAAAAATTGTAAAAATCGTCAATTTAGTTTGAGTATCATGTACAGAGCCTATAAACACGATGTCTCTGAAAACAAAGTAACTTACTCCTTGACCAACCCTTACTTACAAATTTAATATTAGTATTGATAGCGCATGTTGCTCCCTGATAATGTAGCTTTCTATAGGTTAAAGAATTTTTAAAATCGGTCCAGTAGTTTTTGAGTTTTTTCATTACAAACAAAAATATAAAACACACAAATTTTATTTAAAATATTATTATTAGTACCTAAAGATGTAACATGTTACTCATAATTATATTTTATCGCCTGAGATGTTTATCGCTGTGACGACGGTAGCGTGGCGCCTATTTTTTTTAATATTTATATATGATTCTTCGGGAACCTAACATTTTTCCAGGATAAAAAATTACCTATATGTTAATGCAGGTAATGAATTTTCTGTGTTACTTTTATTCGATGTAATAATAACAAAATAATACCTGTTTTAATAATAAAAAAATAATAAGACAGATATGGGTTGAAGGTTTGTTCGGGAGTTTATTTTTATTTTTATGTGGCAAAAAACACGAAATTAAATGTATCGAGAGAGACTTAGTACATTTAGCATTTGTGAGCATGCGAGCGATAATCTTTAACACTATCGCCATCTCTGCGGAGTCAACCAACGCTGATCGCTCAACACGCACTGCCTCTACGAGTACTCAGGACTGGGCCTGCACGACTCGAGCCTACATTGTTGCAATTTGTTAGACCAGTTTCAACTAAAAAATATCGGAATGTTTGTGGGTTATCCCGGGATAAGACGGGATTAGCAATGTTACATAACTCCATAATAAACACTGCCATATAAGCTGCTTAAAACTTGAAGTAAAGTGAATTTGAATGTATTAATTTTACATGTGGAAAGTATGCCATAAGCTTGTGTTTTCTTGTTTGAAAGCGACGAATTTAATGCGGATTTTTGATGCGGTTTTATTAATGGAACGAGAGTATATGTATCCCCCAATGTAGGTTCTTGTAGATCCACACAACCTATAAAAAAATTGGCCAGAGGGTGGGCCTCTTGAATAGAACTTATCCTAAGGTGACTGGCCTACAATGCTTCCTCACTCGACGTGACATGTCACGTGATGTCATGAATATTCATTCTCACGGCATAGTTTCTGCATCTCGCGGGGACATCTAGAGATGTAATCGCTAACATTGTGCCAACGCGTTAAGAGTTACGGCACTTTTTGTTCGTCTAGTATCGTATCTTATAGTTGAGCACGTGTCGGATCCCTCGTTTGACGCGATGGAATTTAGTGCACCAGTGGTCAGAGTGTCCCAGAGACCTGCGCTGGCAGAGTATGCGCAGCGATCGTGTCGATCGGCGCGCGCCGATATAATATAATTAAAACGCTCGCCGGCGCACGACCCGCGAAATATTACCATAACCGCGGTATCGGCGCATCGCACGACCGACGGGTCGGCGCGAGTGGCGGGCGGCTGCGGGCTCCACCTTCCACCTTCGCACGTTGAGCACCCGCGGAGCGCACTGGTCAATGCCATCGCCGAGAGACGAAATCACAACGCGCCATCCGGTCCGGAGAGGATTGTGGATGCCGCGCACGCACCGCACACCTGCGCTTGCGACGACGTCGCGCGTCGCCCGTGACTCGAATCCATTACGGCCGCGCGCCCACAAATTACTTTTTGCCTAATTTGTTGTTTCGACAATCGGTACTACATTCAGACTTACAATGCAGCGTCGAGGCCAGGGGTGGTCAGAGGCCACATCGCTAACGCGACTTAGACGCTCACTATCGGACAAACGCAACCAGTAGATACAGATGTGTGGGGAAAAATCAGTAGGTACATCCAAATCAGAATTTCAACATCGTGTGAATTTTGTAGCAAGTCTCTCATTATTATAGGTTCTCAAATTTACAATTTGACGATTAAAAAAATAAAAATTTTGAATTACCTACTTTAGTTATGTATATTGTAGGTAATGAAGTTAATTCTACCTATAAAGAACCTATAAGAACACCATTGGGAATATATTTTTAGTTAATCACATCAATATAGTAATTTAGGTAAACATCATAAGTCCTACAACTAGATTGTAATCTTACCAGAATCCACTTTCAGTGCAAGAAAAAGCGTCTTTTTTGTCCAATGGCAAGTGGTCTCTCTCGTCAAGGAGTGGACTCGAGTGACGCAGTCGTCAGCCGCAGGTGTCCAGTTCCGAGAGGTGCTTCCTTCCCCGAACCTCCGGCCGATTAGTATGCGCGAGCGCACCGGCTCTATTGTAATAGGCGTACGCATCTCACATACCCAACTGGTCACAACAAACATACTCAAATTCCTATAAATCCATTAGCTTTTGATTTCTGTCGGACGAGTAAAAGGGCGTAGGTCCGTCGCGCGTCGCTGCGTCTTGTCGCATCGGTCGACGCGCATAAAAGCGCTTTCATAAAGATAACCAACAGTGTATTTATCCGTCACGTTTGTTTACAAAATTTACTTGCGTTATCTTCGATTTAATAAAATTGCCCTCACCCAAAACTAAATGCGGTAAGTAGTTATTTCTTTAATTTTGAATTTTATCGGATATCGTGTTCGTTATGTGTTCGAATAGATATTGAAGGCAGTTTGAAAAAAGGGACACGTTGTTTATAATACATAATACGACCACCAGACCGTCAGACATTTATTAAAATTTCCTAGTTTCAACATTAGATGTCACCTTTTGGAATATATTATAATATTCATAGAAAATCTATTACTCTTTATCAATATTTTGAAGAAATTCTCTAATAATAGAGCAAACCGCATTAAAATATATAGGTATTAATGACTAAAATGACTAAGTCATGCAACTTTGTTATGGATTTTTTTATTTTAAATGAATATTGGTTAGGAAGTTGTTGCACAAAATGTCACCGGAAATAAATTTAAATGACACTGCTTTAGAAAAAGAACATTACATTATATCTGTTAAGTAAAAAGTTTACATAGAAGTATAAAGATAATAATAATAACTTGGGTTAAATATCTGTGTGCTATCGCAAGCACAACAATGTTAAATCATGATCCCGGTTTATTTAGGCGGTATGATTTCCTCATTTGTTTTTTTCGTATTCACTTATTCAGGTTTATCCTAATATTATAAATGTGAAAATGAGTTGTTTTTTTTAAGCTTTCACGCCTTAACTACTCAACCGATCATCACAAAATTTTGTATACACAGAAAAAACTTAAGGTAACTGGGTCGAATATGGCCAGCCGGAAAATATGGCCACATACCATTATTCCAAACACGAAAATTTGTAATAACCTGAACGCGACTATAAATTGTCGATAGCGTCGCATGTATCCGAACGGCGTACCTGTCACCCTTCCCGCGCGATCGCTAGTCTTCCAGTGTCCATTAAAGTGAAACATGCTGTTGAGTTTATAAAAATATTAAGTAAATATTGTCCTGTATTTTGTTATTTTTCAAATAAGAATCTTAGTTAATCGCATTAAGATGTTATGTGATGATTGTAATTTGATATTTCTTTGTTTAATTATTAAAGTAATAGTGTGTTTTTCATTTGTGAATATGAAAACAAAAATAATGCATGACTGCAAATATGGCCACCGTCTGGCCATATTTACGGTACTAAATTACCGACACTTTTTTGTTTTAGAACATGGCACGCTATAATGCTAAAGGGCTTCGAGGTAATTGGTCAGAAGCATCAATGAAACTAGCTTTAACTGAACAAAGCATTTTAATGTGAACAATCGTTATTTAGAAGAGAAAAAGGAGACTAAATCTAATTTTGGCTGGAAACCACTTCTTATAACCCTGAACAAGAGAAGATTTTTGGCATCCCGTGTTATTCGCCTGTGCAATGTGGGATACCCCCAAAGGGAGTATGAATCTCTGTAGATTTTATAATGTATTTTAATTTATATTACATACTTGCAAAGATAGTTCTTAGTACTGAATGTCGCCCAAAGAATATCTTTTAAATAAATGCTCTATTAAAACATAATATCCATTTTTATTTTAGTTTATTAGATGTTTTTAAACTAGTAAATTCACACAGTAAATATGGCCACATATATGGGCATATTTACCTCCCCCGTCGGAAATATGGCCCATTTCTATTTATTTTTTTTATAAATGATGACAATTTATCGTTTAATGTCTGTATTTTTTTGTCTTTTTGTAAAGATAAATAGCCACTCTTCATGAATAAGTGCTAAAACTGGTTTGTGTTAGCTTTACAAAAAAGAATAACAAACCTTAAGGTGGCCATATTCGACCCGGTTACATTACATTTCATCTAGAGAAAGCTACTTATATGATATCAACTTAATCTTAGGACCCCACAGTGGGCAAAGTCTGTTCAATTTGTGAGTGTGTGTGTTGAGCGACGTGTTAGTATTATCATTAAGTTAATAAGTCGCGTGTCAGTATAACTTTTGTATCAGAAGTTACATAATATTAAGTAAGAAAAGTGGTCGGCATTCCCGCTGACTTCTGCATAAACTTGACAAGTTAGCGATGAGCCATATGTTAGGGTCCACCGTGGTGAAGGGAATAACTATTGTTTGGTGAACATGCACCGTTGGTGTAGCCAAAGGAGCGGAAGGCGCCGAAGACGTTCGCCTTATCGAGCCGAGAACACGCGCTCCCGCCGGCCCCTGCTCGCCATTTCCCCGCGAATTTACAATGTACGACCCCTTCACCCCTCACCCCTCACTCTCCTGCGGCCCACACCGCGACACCTCCCGCCCGCACACACCTAGCCACGGACGCGAAATTTTAAACTTTACTCGCCCATCGCAAGAGCGATTGTCGCGTGGCACCTCCACCGAGACTTCGGTGTGCGTGAGATTTTCTCGCCTGGAAATTCTAATGCGCCGCGCGACTGCGATAAAAAATGAAGGCTTCGGCACATATCCGACGGAACGATGCGGCGTTGCGACGCTGACGAATCGTCGGTAGATGTCATATTCTTAAGTTTTATCCCTCTTATTTAAAAATAGTCTGCGTAGCCATCCATTATACTACACTATCTGCTGTCTATTTCAGCGCTGTATAGCAGACCTTTAAAGGACCGTATCCAGCATTTACATAAGCTTTTTGAACAGATATGGAATAGAGTTGGTATCTGGTCAGCGTGAGCGAGGGTCACCATCGATCCGGCCGTCGCATGTGTGCCGTCGCCTCGAGTGAGCGACTGCGATAAAAAATGAGTGGCTGGAAACGTGAATACATTAGGGAGCGAGACGGAGCGCGGCGCCTCCTTCGACGCCGCGACGCCAACGCCCCGCCTTTTTACACTTTATGTAAAAAGGCTTTGCGCTTAAATACATAACCGGAGATGCCCCGCTGAAAACTGCCGCAGATTCGCGCCTTCCGCCCCTCACTCCGACGCAAGGGTTATTATGACTAATGTTTATGAAATGAGATTATAAGAGCGATGCGGAGGCGACAGGCGACAGCCGGATAATGAAACGGCGTGAGAACGCAACAGTTAATTTGTTCCGGCAGCGAGGGTCGCGCGCCCGGCGTTAGATATTAGCGGCCTGTATAATTAGCTACGTTAGAAAAAAACGCAACGCGACAAAAGGGTTGCGTTTTTTGTGTGAACACGCGCGGCCTTCACTTTTTCTCGACGACCCACCTGTGCGCCGCACATGTCTTCCTAATACACCTTCCCATAGCGTTTCCTAATACATTCTATAGAAGTGATTGCATGCGTGTTGTTGCAGCGCCGCACTCCATGGCTTGTGTACCCTCCGACGCGGCTGCAGAGGCTGCTTCTACAAGGTGCCAGGGGCGACTGCCCACCGAGAAGACGCTCGGTCATCAGAGCAGGTACATTTTCTCATATATTCTGTTGGGAAGCCCAGGAGTAAAACCTGGGATTCACGAGTGAGTAATCCTTTTAAATAAGAAGTCTCATTATCATCATTAAGAATAAAAGTCAAAGATATGCCACTGTGCGTTCATTTATGGTTTGAAAGTTGTCAATGATGTTTTTTTTTCTTATTAAAATGGTAGCAGGCAAACTAACTATCCACTAGATGCTAGGTAGCTCCACCATCGCCTAAGGACACGAGCTACATTCGGAAGGAAGCAAGTGCTCTCCCAACCTTACAAGAATTTAAATAAAGCGCACTGAAAAAACCCGGCATAAATGTTCTTTACAAACAAATCACAGATTTAATAGATTTGTTAATGATTAACGAAGACATAAGTCTTAATAATCATAAATTATAATAATTAATTTTTTAATTATAATTTTAATTCAATACTGATTTTGTAATTGTAAAGCTTTTAGGTATATCCCACTTTCTAATTTATGATAATTCTTCCAGTGAAGAAGAACAGAGAACAGTTTCTCTGCTACGTTTTCGAGGCTCCTGAACCGATTGACCGATGTTTTAGAGGCCAGATCGGTCTAGAAGTTTCAGTTAGGTAAGAAATCGCGTATGATTTGGAGCAATTAGAAAAGCTAGAATGCGGATGCAGCTTCATTAGTGCGATGAGATAAACAATCAGGTCGATCGTCTGTAATTCCCAAGTACCTACCTACCTTACCTACCTAACATGCAATCGAGTGGCCACTACCAATCACTTTTTGTTTGTGTCAGATGACAAACCACATCGAAACTGTTATATAGGCGGTCAAAATAGATTTTATTGCCATTTATAAAAATCGTGCATAGATTTGCGTGGGATTTGGATTTGCATACTAGTTAGCCACACTCTGTCATGGAAATAGAGGGGTATCTCCTAAGAAAATTAAGAGAATATAAAAGTACTTACATTTCACTGACTTGTTAGGATACTTAATGGTTTATTAATGTTAGGGCCTCTTTCACGAACTACAAGTAAAAGTTTTGATTAATTACTTTTAGAAATAATTTTATGTTTTATTAAATTATGCACTCGGTTTAGTGCATCCTTCGATGGGCGATTTTTTTATTATTATTTTCTTTTTATCAACTAAATTATTCAAGGTAATTATCAGCAAAATTATTCCCGGTGACAGGTGACTTTAAATGACGGTTAGCCTACTTGACAGATGGTGAAAGAGGTCCTAAACTTTAAAATTCCCGTCAGATAGGTACCTAAAATCAGTTAGCACAAATTACAGATATCAAAATATAGTTAGTTGATCTAAACACTGATAACCTAACATAGAGAAGCATATAGGCTTTTCAATTATTAGATATATTAGATAATATAGAGGTTCAAATATAACAAGAAACATATCGAAATCCAAACATTATCGAAATAATTCGATGACAATGACCAACTTCAAAATTAGCCCCTTGAGCTAATTCGTACTTATTACAATTTGTACGAAGATTAAATTAAAATACCTATGTTTTAAACAAAAAAAAAACATGTCCTCGATTTTTTTTTTATATTAGGTAGGTAAGTACATGTTTTTAGTTGAAGTTAAAATAATTAACTACAGATTTTTATGATTATGTAGTTCATTCTAAGGTTATACGAATTTCAAGTGATACCTACTATTTTTGGCTCAGACTCACTTGGGCTTTTAATTTTAAATTCAAATTGTACATGGGTTACTGTATAAACAGTTCTTACAATACAAATAGCATTACAGCAATTACTACCATATTTTGCATGTAAAAAAATTAAAATTTACACAATTTAATTAATAACAAAAATATAACTTTATGTAATCATGATTAAAACAATTTATAGGTAATTAAAATAATTATTAACATTAGACCTAAAAATGACAGAGAAAATAGCTATTTGAAATTGAGGTAGACATTCCTGATCTAGAAATCGACTACCTAAACATTAGTTAGCGGATTCGCTAGTCCGTCATGTTAATCAGAGTTAAAATCTATGTGAAATTGACGATTGTTGTCAAGAAAGCCCCTCTGAAATTCCCCCCTAGCGTATAAACTCTTGTTTTGACGTGGGACATAATTCGATGATGATTTGAGGCAGTAAGTAGAAAACGTACTCTAAGTAATTTTATTATTCTAAAATATATTTGTAAGGCTCCACCGATCCAGTGGATGCTCAATTTAAAGAGCCAGCCCCCGTTCGGCACAAAAAACTTGCAAAACGTATTTCCCTCGTAAAATGAAGTGTCATTTGAGTATAAAAAGTAGTTTCGAGTAATCGAGGACCCGTCGATCGTATCCAAGATATTATACAAACGATCAATGAGACTATCAACGGTCGGTCGTCGCAGCGGGATGCAAAAACGGCCACCGGAACCGACCAGGTTTCCGTAACACTTCGCAAACAAATCATATTTGAAAGCCTTCCATGAAGTTTTTCCTCTTATCTAATAAACTTTTCGATAATATTCCGTTCGCTATTTGATTCTTATGTTTTACAATAAAACCGGGATCGTTCCGAATCACATTCTCGTGTCTGCCACAAAAAGCTGCAGGTATGTCGGGTGCGTATCACCCTTATAATTTGTATATTTTTTGCATTGTTACCTGCGCCTGCGACTGCGACCATGCTTAATGCGAATGCGTGCATTTACGATCATTTCTTTGTGGCGTTTTTTGCATTTTTGTATAGGGAATTAAATCAATAATTAGTTAGACGCACTCTACCCACTCAACCTAGTTAGGTATGTCAACAAAGACAAAAAATTTGAATTGAATAAAACAGTTATATTATGCAAAATTCATATGTGTATTTAATCTAACCCTAAAACAAAAATTTGAATAACGTTTCGATCAATGAAATAGGTTTAGGATTGAAGAGCACCTTTCTCGCAATTCTTTCAACCGGTGACGATTAGATCTGAATGACATCATTAAATGCGAGTGCGTAAATGACCCCGATTCGATAAGTCGTATTGAAAGCCTGCGTTTTGATGGTTGCAAAGGCGCCAGGTGGCGGAACGCGTGGGCGGCAGATGCGTCGCTGGCACGCTCCTGCTGCCTCTGACCCATATATCACTTTGGCACATTGTGTCGCACCCTCGACAGGAGCACGGCCAGCCGGGGTCACCTCGCCTTCGCTTCTGACACCATCAAATTCATAAGGGCCTCGCTTTTCATTTATGAATATGTCATCACAACAAACAAATCATTATAGCAATCTGAGCACATCGGGGTAAGTTAGGTGTGGAAAAATGGCGACCCCTTTCGCTCAAAGCTTAAAAGCTCCAAATTTAGACCGTCTATGCTCAATTAAACAGTTCTTAGTAAACTCAATTAAAATGTTTCGCATTAAAAACCTTTTCTGCAATTTAAAGTTTAGGTTTGTTGTTTAATAATAAATATTGTTTAGTTGATTAATATAATAAATGTTGTGATTATTATTACTTAAAAACTGATTTTTAATTGGTGGTGTAGGTACCTCCAAAAATTTTCGTTATCCTAGATGTACCTTGAACACAAAAGTTTGCGGAAAACTGGGTTAGAGTACCTACTTAACGCAATTCAAGAAAGCAGTTCGATCAGTTTTGCATGGAGATCAGGCTATCAGTTTGATCTCGTTTTAACGGTTAAAACTTTTATCATTAATTTAAAAAGAAATTATAAATTTGACTGGAAAAATAATGTGTAATAATTTATAATAGACATTTTCCATATGAAAGTAATAATTTTCATATTTATTTATAAAATCTGTGAAATTTAAAATCTGAATTAATGTTAAGCATTCACAAGAAATTATTGAAATTAAAAAAGACTTTTATTACCAAATTCTCCAGTGTTGTTGGTAGCTAATTTAAAAAGAAAAAGACCTAGTTTTAAATGATGTCCTTTATGAATAGGTTTTCTGTAGAACTTTAATGTGATGGGATGCCAGACGTATGCAGTTGGCTCTTGCCCAACTAGGACCTATAAAGTGACCCATAGGTTCACTCATCGCTTCCCAAATGCGAAAGAAATAGATATATACGTACGAATTGTGTAATGAAGTTATCGAGTTCAAGTTCGCAGTGGTGATAGGTTGGGCTGCGAGTCATTGACCCGGCTCGGATCGCGGCCGAGGCGACCCATCTCCGCACTCCCTAATTACTTTTCGCCTACGCTAATCTATCACTGCGCAATTTGCATATCTGATACCTAAATGCGTCTATCGTCCAATATCGCATTAGACACGCGTTTTTGGGCATCCAAATAATGAGCGCCGATTGTCCGTCAGCATGAGTCGGCATTAGCAAGAGGCACGTGTTACATTTGGCGATATGATGATGCGTATGTAAAGTGGGTTGCGTCGGAAAATCCATAACGGTACGCGGAAAACCCTTTTAATATACGGCACGTAAATAAGAGGCTCGCGGAGGAGGCCGGTGGTCGCGGGAGGTGGGAGGGAGAGGGGGGAGGGCCGGAGGGCGGCGATTGGTCGGCGGCGTCGCCCCGCCTCCGCCCGCGCTCCAAAAAAGTGAGGAAAAAAGCGGGAGTCGCACGGCAGTGCCTCACGGACGCGCTCGGTGGGCGGACGTCGCGCACCAGAGAGACGGCGCAACCGACGACCGGCGGCCGCGGCCGCGCCATGCCCGCGCTGGCCCTCGACCAGCCGCTCGATTGCTCCATGCGCCTCCGGGACCTGCCCGCCTGGCCGCCGCCGGCGCCCCGCCTGCCCTCGCATCGCCTCCAGCGACACGGTGTGTACCCGCTCAGCGCTCAGTGCTCCCAGTGTACCTGCCATCTACCCCCAGTGCTCTCAGTGCCTTTGTCGACACGATAAACAAAATTAACGAATGTGACCCCGTCTGTATTCAAATTTCAATTATGTGATCAAAGCCACGGCCAAAGAAGTAAATAAACTGTTCATAGGTATAAACGAATCAATAGCCAACATCTATCCCGTTATAAATACGGAGAACTCACATAATCTACCGTGTAGTTAGTAAGGAATAGGATAAATTCGCGACACAACGTTTGAGCCATATTCAAATGATAATATAAGTAGGTATTTCTATTAAGAGCCAATTAAAATCAAATTAAGAGTTATAAACAAACCAGTTCCCAATAATTGAGAAAGTGCCGGTTTGTATCTTAATTGTAAAAATTTGTAGATACAAATTACTCGAATGATAACTTTTAAGTACTTCAATGATAACTGTCGATTATACATTTTGCGAGTAAACAATAAAATTGGTGGTTCACGATAAACAAAATTTATTTGAATAAGATTTCAATAATCCACTAGTGCAAATCTAGGCTCATAGGAATACATCTTGTTCTACATTATCTAAATATCTTAAATTTAAATGTCTTTAATATCTTTAATACCTATTTAATTACTATATTGAACGTCAATAGGTACCTATACTGAATTAAAAATATTATTATATATACTGAAATAGATAGTTGAATACAACCTATTTGTTGAACAGTTACTCTTGTGATCAAATCAAATCCCAAAAAACTACCAGAATCACTATCAAAAACTTAATGAACATTAATTTAATAATAAATTTAATATGGTAAATGAACATCACAATACTAAATTCCCAATGTAATTAATAAACTGGCCATATATTAAAAAATAAAATCACACATTTTAAATAAATTAAAAGTGAAAATAGCACGTAACTAATGACAAATTTATAACAATAATAAAAATGACAATTTAATTATTGAACTCAATTAATAAAAACGATAGATCAAAATTAAATGATTATCAATAGCGATAAAGTAGAAAATTAAAGAATAGGTAAAGTATGATATGATTATAATACCTATAAAGTAGAGCATTCTGTATGCGATCTATTTATTTAAAATTTTATATTTATATAATTGACATTTTGTACGATAACCTGACGATAGCTCATTGTTTAAACAACTCTAGTTATTGAGGGTTTAAAACCACAATTTAATTGTAACGCCGGTTGCATTTTTTTATAAATAAACATACATAAAAATATGTAATCTTAAATCATGTTTCATAAATATATGTACACAATTGGGTATGTACCTACTTTACTTACATAATTAATTTATAATGTCCACTGAATGCGCCCCTTGATGCAATATTATTATCATCGGCTCCTTCAAGTTATTGAATAGTTTGCTCAGATGGATATCGTCGGGAGTGTCCAACAGTTGCTATAAAAAATGTGTCGACAAGTAATTTGACGATAATCCTTTATCGTAACTTATGTTTGGGGTAGATGCAGAGAAGCAGGGGTCAGGTCAGGTAGGGATTGTGATTTAGCGCGGGGTCGCGCACTCGGTCACAATGAAACCTGCATCGGCCTCTCGCACTCCCTCGCGGCCCCGAAGGGGTTGGCCCACAAATAATATTAACTTTCTCAATACACACGAGCCTTTTGTCACCTATAGTCAAATGCACTAGAGCCAACTCACGGCCGTGTCTAATGGCGTCTCTTTACCGATATTATTATATTATAAAATAACAATGGAATTGGCACCGGCGGCACCGCGTAACGATAGTGTAATGTATCGATGTATAGTTTCAGCGGTAATTTGTGTAATAATGTCATCTAGAAGGTGCGTATTATGGTTGATGGAGTCACGCGTTGGTTGCCATCTAATGCGTATTCCGGCGGTACTTAATCGCGCGGCGACCGACGCCACTAGCGCGCACTGTGGGACCGGAGTGAACTTTGCGTCGGCGACCAACACGCACGCGACACACCTGTCGTGTCCAAATTACGACCGCCTCAATGTCGACCACGCGAAACGATATATTACACAACACCTAAGTTACACAGTAGTCCTTAAATTATAGTCAAACAAAACAGAAACGTTATATATGTGTAATAACGTCGAGTTAATATTTTCTATTCCTGGCTATGGATAAAAAACCTCCAATAGAACACAACACAACATTACTCAGCTGCTGAACGATCTGAGTGATGAAACATTTATATTTAGTTCTGACTCAAGTGAAAGACATTATTGTCAATGCCTATAAATGGGCAATAACTATGTTTAATTGCAATATATGTGGCGGAAAGACCGTCGCTTAGTTGTGCCTAGTTATTGTATGAACTCGTGAAACAGGTATGAACTAGCTAGATCGTTCGGCAAAACGCAGGCAAACATGAGAAGCATCTATTGTATATTAGATTTGAACTTGTTTCGGTGGATCGATTGGCGTATGTAGGGCGAGTGGTGGCATGTGCGTAAGGTCCGCCGTCTGCGTGACCCAGAGAGGGCGCGGGGGATGAGGCTAATTAACCACCCACGGTCAATGACACCGTCTTATCCCCTTCGCCTCCGATTCTTACGACGAACTTGGCCCTTTTACAACACAACACGACACGACACGAAATCCTCTCTAATGGAAAGTTGCGAGTGATGCAACTCAGATACTAATATGGTAAATGCGATTCCGAGAGAACCGTTATTGTATTCGTATGTGGACAAGTGGATGCTCATCGTCACGCAACGGGTTCTCACACGATCGCTGATAACGTTTCACCGGTGACATTATCACGCTTCCCCGCGGCCACCGCTGGCTGCTTTTCATAACAACTTAACCACACACTACCTCTGTTCTGCCCCCGTGTTTCTCTTGTCATTTTGTAAAAGGAAAAAGGGGGATTGGACGTGGCCCGGAGTGCGTTTGACGCGTGTACATCCGTTCACCCCGACCTGACTGAAATGCGGAATTGTGATGATTTTAAACCGCGAAAACAATAAACGGTCGGTCGGTCTGTACGGGACGGCCGTCGAACCGAGAGGGAGCCGAGATAGGGTCTCGACGATTTACATTCAAGACACCACTTCGCCCTCCCTTTATTCTTTCAAATTGGATTTAAACATTGCGAATTACCTTTCTTTGATTCGCGGGTTAGCCAAATGGGGACGATTTATGGAACCGTCGAGTAGGTTTTGTGAAGCTCCCGAGGGACGCGCGGGTAGATTATTCTTCGGTTGGGCAGTATTTCACGACGGGCGATTTACTGCGGACCTCGCCGGACCCCATTCGCTCACTCTCCGGACCCCCTTTTTAAATAGAAACCGTCCCAAAAGCGTCGTTTATTTCTCCATCCTTAATAAGATGCTATCTCTCAGGAGCTAATGGTGGCGAGAAAAACGGACAGGCGCAATTTGAAAATGATTTCCACTGGCGACGGTACGATCGGATGTTACGCAACGCGCGACTCCGGTCGGAGCCGAAACATTCCGCCGGCTTCTAATTAACTTTTATCTTTAACTACAT
This sequence comes from Synanthedon formicaeformis, assembly GCA_945859745.1. Taxonomy (NCBI): domain Eukaryota; kingdom Metazoa; phylum Arthropoda; class Insecta; order Lepidoptera; family Sesiidae; genus Synanthedon; species Synanthedon formicaeformis. The sequence goes on along the minus strand of OX243960.1, from coordinate 164,256 downwards.
TATAATATTGTTGTTGCAGTGTCGGGCCGCGGTGACGTCAGCAGCTTCTTCAACACGCAGATGGTCCTCGACCTTAACGGTAAGTGCACAGAGCTCACATTCGCTTGCGACACCGCGCACCTCTGCGTTCATTTGAATACCGCGGCGGAAGGTGGTGTATGAAATTAGGTTTTTTTCAAAAGCTCGAATTGTTGAGAGATCTCGGTGCGTTCGGTGAAGCGCGATTCCTCGGCGATCCCTTCGATTCGTCACTTGGTCCGCGACAAAAAGACGATTTAATTAAATTATAATACAGATTCACAGCTGAGACCGTTTTTGTGGCGACGACACCGAGACATTTCTCATTTTCGTTTAGATCCGTTTTTTATTCGCGTTAATTACGGGATGAATGGGCTCGGGACCAAAAAACCGAGTTCGGAGCGCGCCGCGGTTTTTGTGACGCGCGTGCTTCACGGAACTTACCGCCAACGGTGGTCGCCAGTGGCCGCTGGCCGTTGGCCATTGTCGCCGCCGCACCATTGCAACGCCATTATTTAAATCATACACAAAAAATAACCGCTTCCATCTGTCACACTCCGCGGTCACTACCGCGTACACGTTGTTTGGGAGACCTAGTCTGAGATACCTAAGACACCCTTCATATTGTTTACTTAATAATAAAGATTTTATAACAGCGCCACGGACCGGAACGATCGAGGTGTGTTTCGCAACAAACGCTATTTTTAGTAATAATTAATTGAATTTTGACCATTCACAATTGCGACAGGGCAACGATCCACTGATTCAAATTAGTGACGGCCATTCGGAGAAACTTTCCACTTGGCTCTTTTTTGTATTTTAGTAAGTACCTAGGAATTCGTAAACGTAATGCTGCCGGTCGGCGATCTCGGTCGGAGTAGTCGCGAGTTCCAATATCGAATATTTGCATGACGACGGCCCGCACCTCTACCTGCGCACACGCATCTGCCTGCATTTTTTCTATTCGCTCGATCGGTCCAACAATCACTATGGCTTGCATATTTCTTTCTATTTCCATTAATTTTTTGCTGCCTTCTACCGACGTGAATAAGGAATCATTTTTTTTCCAAGAGATTTATCGCTAAACGTGTGTCGAGATTTGCACTCGGAACGTAGCTATACTAAATGACAAAATTAATGTGGAATTGTGTATTGTGCGGGCGGCCAACGAGCAACGGTTTCCTCCCCCGTCGAATCTTTCCAGAACGAGGTGCATTGTGCGCATACCCGGCGCCGTCACGCGTATCATGCGCGCCATTAGCATATGCGCATATGCGTTAAGCACCCCTGCGGTGGAAGGACGACCTACTTCCTCATACTCCTCATTTGCATACACCATGAATGCATTATGCTAATTCACTTGTTATGGAATCGTTTTAGCCTCATTAGCATTGCGAGCATTGTTTCATATTTACTATTAATCTGACCGATGGTTTTTCTTACGGCTACTGATTCCACAAATAGTGTCGAGCGAACCGTCTACTTGTCTATTACTTTAGTTATTTATGGGCCCCTTCGAAGTAATTATTACAAAGAATAATAAATTTTGTATAAATATTTTTTTATAAATTTGGTAGAAATTTCAAACAAGTTAAATAGTCCCAATAATAATTATAATAATACCAACCTGCGGTCTCCATGTAAGTATTTAATAGGGCCGTTCTGTGTTATAACTGAAGAAACCGTCTCTCAGCAATAACGATTCCTTAATATAGACCTTCTTGAAAGCACTTATCCTTTTTCCTAAAGAAGGCAGAACTCTTGAATATCCAAAAACTTTTATTGCTTAAAACGACCTACAAAGACTGCCACACCAAGAGTGAAGAGTGTCTCCCTCCGATTAAGTCTTCTTTGTAAACTAATGGTACTAATGTCTTAATGGTAAACTAATGGTGAACAAAAGCAATAAAATAGTTGCACAAAACGATCAGATAAACAGTTGGTGGCGTGTTTTTGTAAATTGCCGTTAAATATAGAACAATCGAGCTTGATAGCGTTGATCCGTTCGTCCGAAGTGTTCTTGTAAAAAGTATTTTACAATGATAGAGCATCTGCTCGTTAGTGATGAATTGTTTGACCATTAAAGGCGCATACGATACGACAAACAGGAAAGGGTGGGTCGAATGCACATGCAAATGCAAAGTGGACTTACGAAGAAAGGTTCACAACCTTTTTATGGCTTTCGCTACGGAATTCATTAATTATTTGCACAAAACCCTTTTTCCTGGCAGTTGTAGTAATTGATCTTAATATTTTTCCTTAAGGGTATCAGGGTAATATCAGGGGACTACGTCAGAGCGTAGGAAGTTCGAATGGAGATGATGGTTGTAGGTTGTCTTGTATTTTCTGGCGTTGGTAATTTTCCGTTCTTTTTATTAGTTTTTTTTTTTCTAATGGCCCAAACTAAAAAGCTTACCCATTAAAATTGTAGCTTTTTTAAAAGGAATTATGATCGTTTTGTAAAGGCGAGAAATTCTTTTGTGTTTCTTGCCTTTGACTGGTTTCAATATATTTGTGCCGACATGACCTATGAGCATAATATGTACCTACAACTTTACACGTATTCAAGGTATTGATACATCATTTCTCTCTTAAGAGGCGACAACGCAACGCAAATCCTCGCTTGATTACCTACAATAATTATTATTGAAGCAATAATATCATTACTACTCTGGGATCCAAGTTTTTGCCAAAGAAAACAAAAATTTTCATCAACATCTGATGAACCAATATTCTCACTATGACTATTCATAATTAATAAATTATGTAAAACAGCATTTTTTTAATTAAGTAGGTATAATATAATGTTATCACTGTACTGATATACGATACGATCATATCTTTCTGTCGGTAAATATAATCGAAAATTTAGACAAAAAGTAATGAAAAATAATTAAAATAACCTTATATATATTTTATAAGACTTTTGTATCTCAAGAGAAAAAAATATACAGGGAAAATCGGTTATAGCGACCTTCAAGGGAACACAAAAATCGGTCGTAATAAACGGATAGTCATTATAAGCAATATTAAATCTTTATAGGCATTCAACAGGGACCCTGCCATTTGGTCGCTGTAACCGATATGTCGTTATAACCGAAGTCGTTATATCCGATTTCCACTGTAGCTGCAAAAATAATGTACAATACAAATTACAATAAAATAATAGCAAAGACTATATCAATCAATCATCGATCATCATCAATACTAATAATAAATCTGTAAGTGTAGGTATTGTATGTATGTATGTATGTATGTATGTATGTATGTATGTATGTTCAACGCGGACGAAGTCGCAGGCAGCAGCTAGTAAGTAATATTGGTAGTAGTCACTGATAGTTTAGATCAGTGACTATAAGTATAAAAATAACTTTACATAAAACAACGTTTAAAAGAGGGTAAAGTTTTCAGTAGGTAAACTAAACTTTTTACTTTTAAGCATAAGAAACTCAAAAAATCTTGCACTGAACTATACCTACGTGTAAAAATGTTGTTATTTTTATTTTATTTTATAATCAATTCGAACCAGTAGTTCCTGAAATTAGCACGTACAACCAAAAAAACAAACAAACTCTTTAGCTTTATTATTGGTATATATATAGATATGTTCATACATCATATTGTCAAAAATATATCAATAAAAAATAAAATAAATAAAAAAACAATATCAAAGCTAATATAAGGCAAGGAATACAAGGAACTGTCTCAAAAAAAGACGTCGAAAAAAAATTTTTAAAAAGCACCAATTTTTAATGGGTATACTTTTTATTTTAGGTCGTTAGAAAACCAAACCAAAATTAATTAAAATGCATTCATTAAAATTCCGTCAATTTCCCTTAATAATGATTAATATTGTAATTTTAAATGAATGGACGAGCCCTATGTGAACTATTTTCATAAAATCAGTTTGGAAGTAACTATAGGTACCTATTTTATAAACAGAGCATATATATTTTTAAAATATGCATAAAAAAATATATAGGCATATTAAAAAACGGCTAAGAATTATAGCAAGCTTCCTTTAACATTTAGTGTCACTTTAAATTCCAATCGTTTCACAAACAAAAAAGTTAATTGAAATAATACCCGCCATTCTAGAAACACGCCTAGTGCATACGAAGTCGCAGGCACAACTAGTATGCAATAAGAACATTTCTTTTGATTTTACCTAGCTGAAACTAGATTATACAATAACTACATAGCAAAAATCAGATAATAAAATAACTAAAGGTAAATATTACAATTTTAAATGTATGGACGTGACATCATTACTTTTCCCTTTTGTTTTTAGGAACAGAATAGCTCGCAAAGATGATTTATTGTAACTTCCAGATACCGCTTCATCTGAGATTATCTTGACAATTATATAACGGAATTTTGAAATATATTTGATCCCGTTGATAGTGATCTAGTGTTGAAATTCGTTACGAAATTTTGAAGAATAACCGATTGGTATTGATCTTACGAGATGCTTCTGCGATATTTTTCATGATCGGTACTCTATTTGGTAAATTAACATAAACAATGTTTTACGAATTTTACATAATTATGCTGTTATAATTGTGCTAGTACAATATTATTGTAAAACTAACAAATACTTTAATGTCTCAATTTAAAATGAAATACGTTTTCTTTAGCGAGATCTAAACGACAGAATATAATTATTTTCGATGAAGGTTTCACGGAGAGTCACCAATAAACTATATTTAATTATCTCGTTATTTCGAAAAGATTTTATGGTTTGGATATTTTACCTAAACAAACTAAGAGTTTCCAGTATTTCGCAAATTTTTTCATTGGGTAAATTATATTGATTTGACCGTCATTTATAGCGTCACAATAAAAAAATAGAATAAATATCAGTAATCATTTCATTGATATATTGTTGAATATATATTGTTTCATTCAATTTCCGAAAACGACGCGACATTATGCAGTTTTCACCAAATGAGAGAGCGTATGTTACGACTTGTCTACGTACAATGTAGATACATTGTTAGATCAAAAGGCAAAGACAGTGACATTTAGCTATAATGCTAAAGCTACCGTTATGCGGCTGGCGAGGGTTGTACCGATAATTGTTGTTTGTGCGGTCTCGGGCGCAACTTGCAGCGCCCACTGCCCCGTTACTCGAGATACCCCCTCCCGCGAAATTCACCTGACATTCGACTTTTTGCTGATCGCGGGGTGAATAATTGTGCGCTAGCCTAACCCTCAGTCGCCTCAGTTCAGGGTGACATCGAGCCAAGCCGACTGCCAACTCATCGCCTCATGGCCACGGGTAAGAATTTCACATTTGCTCATCACTCCTTCGTCATACTCTCGACGGCCATCTTCTCTCAATACGCATTATACGGTTATACTTTTTAAAAATTGCACTATTGTTTAATAATGTTTGGGGTTCGTCGAACGACAATTATGACTCGTATTGTGTCAGGGAAAGTCACTAAAAAGAGCCGTTTTACAAAAAAAGTAACGGACGCTTTCTAATTTATTGCTCGACCGTCGCCTTTTAAAGAACTTTTTTAAAAAAGTACACTTTTTATTAACAAATAAAAATTGCACAACCCTCCCCTCGCCGTTCCCCCGGGGCCGGCGTTTGCGTCTCAATCGTTACAAAGAAGTAAACAATTCGCTTTTGTGCTGTACTCGTACACGGCGCAATTGGTAAACATGGCGACGCGATAAAAGAAAGTCCTTTATGTCAAAACACTCGCGTATTGTATTTCTGAAGTAGGAGCGATGAGACGCATTTATTTACCCTCCGAACTTATCCGATAGCCCCGCGCCTACATAACACGGCGGACGGCGGACGGCGGGAGGGGAGCGACCGGACCACTTCACAGTTACTTTTTACTGGAAGGGTTGAGAATTGAAGTGTTTAAACATATGCGAGACATTTCCACCGGCGGGAGAAGGGTCGGAGTGACCTTTGCGAGGTCCCGTTACGGACACCTGCCTCGGCCCGCTTCCATTCATTATTATGCTCCTAATAATACCTGTGGTGTGATGGACTTCTATTCCCTTGCACCACATTCGAGAGACGAGCGTCTCTCCGTCCCATCCCGCGGACGAATACGCTGCCCGCAGGCGCGAGTGCGATCCGATCGGATAACGGGAGGCTTATCTTGGGGGTGAGTGACATATGTTGATATTTGAGCGGCGCGTGCGCAGTACACCTGTCGCCGCAGCGGCCGAGGTCAAGGCCGAGGCCTCCGAAGCCACGATATTCCGGCCGCCTTTTGCATCGACACATTTTGCACTTTAAATCAACTGCTCTTACAAATTTATCAGTAAAGACGTGGAACATTCTCGTATGTGAATTTAGTATGGAATATGTGTAGTTACAAGTGAATCGGTGTTGGGCGAGGTTTGGAGGCGCAAGTGGCATGTCGTGTAACGAGTTTAATTAGTTGGCCGCGGAGATTAGTGGCGGGTGAGTGTTGTAAGCAACAGGCGCTGTGTCGATGGTTATCGCGTCGCCGGTGTCCCGACTAATTTACCCAAATGATATGCACGCAGTTAATTAGGGCGCGGAGGAGACGCGAGATGTGTATGCGCACTGGGAATTAATAACGTATAATTGTCTAAATATTATAATGAGCTCGCCATTTTCAATTATCCGCGCGGTAATGAGCTCTCATGGCTCGCGGGTTCCGCTCCAAGGCGCATTCACTATTTTTAGAACCGCGCTAATTAATATTATTCTAGTATTTCGTTGTCAGGTGTAAAGCACGTGTCAGCGTGTCACCCTCCCCAAACAATGGATTGCACTCGCGTCCTTTTATCCCACGTCTAGTATTCGCTACTAATCCCTTTCGTAAGTTGAGAGCGATCTCGTCTCGAATTGTGTTAAGAGGCATTCGGTACTTAAGGCGACTTTATTCCGGATATTGCGATGACTGAAAATATATAATATTAAATAAAATAATTGAGACAAAATTTGTTGTTGCATAAGTGCTGGGAAAATATTGCGCTTAATAGCGTTTTACTAAAAGTTGCCGTTCAATTTTGAGCTCATGCTTTTTTAGTGCTAGTGATTGCTTAAATTGGTAATTCTTAAGGAATTGGCAGACATCCAACGTTGCAAGAAGATCGACATAGGCCTTGGCGCTCCGTTCAATGAATACTAAAGTCTTTATATGTATATAAATCTAACTAACTAGCGCCTCGGCTTTACATGGATGCAATTTTTTTCTGAAAATTATACAATAAGCTAATCTGAAAAAACTTCTTTATGCTGAGAATGTCCAGTACCGCAAATGGCTGACGAGCAATAAGCCTTTGACACAATGCAAATAGTATAGGTAATGTTAGGGTTTAGTGGGTCTGCTGACGTGTCTGTTATGATTTTGAGTGGGGGGAGTGAGGGGAGTGAGGGAGTAAAGGGCACAGTTCCGGTGGCGTTGCGTGTCGCCGCCAATGCACGCACTGTCGCCGCCGGTCTGCGCCCGCGCAATTCATTACGCACTTTGCACACTGCCATTCCTCCGCTGCGTAATCTCTTCCGCTGCAGACAGTGTTCTCGTCACCGAACTGGTTTCATTCAAATTCTTCTAGTGCTGTGATGCCATTAGCGTTGTACCATTTGGTGCTCAATTACACCGCGGCGTCCGGTCTTGTTAATGACTCTCTGTCTTCGATAATTCCGTTCTTTTTGTCAATTTTGACATTCACAGCGTCGATATGAGTATGAAACAAAATTCGAATTGAAGTTGAATTAATTTTCAATTATCAATTGCATTTTTCTACAAATGACTACAAATTTTTATTTCCCCCTTTTGCCATGAGATTCTTTTATTCCTCTACTAAATTACTGTTGTTAATTAAATATTGTACATATAGGTAGTAAAAGCATATACTCGTAATACTGGCAATAAGTATACAACTTTGTGCTTTCTTTAGTAAGCAATGAATGTCACATAGGTATTTATAAGATACAGGAATGGCTTATTTGCATTAGCTATATTTGGGAATAAATTCTGAAGACTTTATGTTACCTAATTATATGAATATTCGAATAATGTAAATTGGAAGGTGCAGTGAGTAAAACTCGCTATGTGGATAAAAGCATAATAGGTTTGTAGCGGTACGAGTATCCCACTGGACCTCGATTAGAACGTACAAGTTGTCCGTCATGGGATTTAATATGGTCCGTCATGGGAACATCTCGCTCAATACCGGTAGCGTGATCGCACTCGCCGCCTCAAACACCAAAATATTTATGGGTGACATTTTTGAGTATGCTCACATCGTCAAAAATCAATTAACGCCGTAACGAATCACGCGATCGATGTAAAGGTCACCGTTCACCGTTACATGCAAACAATCAGAATACTGTCTACAATTTTCATTACAATATCAATAGTTAATTTGTTGATCAAAGTTAACTTTGAACTTATTCAATTGCATTTCTATATTACAATTTTGTGTTACTATAATTACATTGTACAGAAGAAAAGTACGAGAGATAATTACATTTTAATAATTTATTTATTTGCTATGTATAGGTACATCTGTAATCTGTAAGTTCAAACAAGTTTCAAAATCGGTGTACAATATAGGTAATACAAGAAACCATGTCAAACCATTAATGTACTACAAAATGTAAAACTTACAATACAATTTTTTAATTAAAAATATACTAATTAAAATAAATAAATTATAATGTATTTTTACAATTTAAATATTTCCTAGTATAATAAAAATATATCCGTTTTAACATGCTTTGTTAGCTCAAATGTAAATGCTTTGGAAGTCTGCAATTTTATTTCATTTCGCAAATTGTTAAGATGCACATTTGTTATAAACATTTCTGTCATATTTAACTTTTGTAGCTTCGCGGTTGATAAGGTTAATTTAGATATTGCGATCTTTGCTGCCTCGACAGGAGAGCTTTTGGATTTTGAAATTGATGGATAATAATACAACTTGTACATTAGAAAAGTTCGGATGGATAACAGTATTAATATATTAAATGAAAGCCAGTGATAACAAACATGGATAAGCCGAACACCGATCTGATTAGTATTTCCTGACAAGTTGGCCAAAAACCAAATTAAGCTGTTTATGTCGTATGCCGGACAGAACTTTTGATATTACCATTTGTACGAATAGTTAATTAAAATATTCATATAACAAAAACGCGAGTGGAAACGTGTCACCAACGCTATTCATCAATTGTTTTTTATCTAGGAAACTATTGTTAGAAAAAAAAAACTATTATCATGTCTAACCTTTTTCATCGTTGGATGCATACTTACACGCTTAGTAACTTAATAAAATGATCTAATTTGCAATTTGACATAATTATTTGGAATCTTCAATTTTTTTTTTACATTTTTACTGTCCTTTGCCTAAACACAATTATTTCTCGTGGTAGCCAGAGCATTTCACAATACATGAGTCAAGCGTACTCGTACTAGTACGTGTGTACGCCATCGGCACCTTAAAAAGGCTTTCTATGGATCTAATTAAAATTAATGACGAAGTAATAAACAAAGGAGTACCACCGCATGTTTGTGAGCCACAAGAAAAGTGGCTCTATCGACGTGTATGTTACAACCCAGCAACCATTTCGTTGCTCCGAATGAACGAAGAACTATTTCACTTTTATTATGCATGACCTATGAGACCTAGCATACAGTTAGGCTAATATTGATACGGAATCTAAATAGATTAGCATGGGCTTGAAAAAAAAAACATTTATTTGTTAAGGTGGATGATTGTCACGAATTTAACATAAGACACAATAATAAGTTGGTTGTACATCGAACATGGTTTACGAAAATCAATAAATCTTTTATGTCAATGCATAATACCCTTTATGAAAAGGGTCCAAATCATATTCGAGCCCCACCTTTATACAAATTTAAATGTGACATTATGTACAAATGACTATTACTCGTATTATGATTTTATTTAACTGGTGGAGCTGTTTGGGACTGTTAGCTTATATTTGTTTATTGTATTACTTAGGTATTATTATACTTAAGTATGCTTTATTGTATTACTTACTTGTACTTGGGTTATAGCAAATTATAGTCAAAAGAGCAACTATGAGGTTTTTGCCTCATAATTGCTCATTTATAATTTGTAAGACATTTTGTAGTGAAGGCTTTTGTAACACTGAGTCCTATGTAATAAAGAAAGCATTTTTATTTTATTTTAGGTTAGTGTTAATATTTTTTTAATATCACTACCTACACAAAGTTTCGTCCAAATTTTAATAGGATTGTAAAGTTTTGAATTTTCCAAAAGGCACATGAATATGTGCGCTTGTGTCGCCCGTTAGTATAGAAAAGATATCAACGCGCTTCAGTGGGTACCTGGTCCCCCATTAAGGTACCCGTGGCATAAATAAGTCGCCAACGGGCCACGAACCGACGACCACTCATCGACGACGGAGCCTTCGCTCACAATCCCATTGTGTCGAACGGAGATCGTGAGAATTGGAAAATTAGTTCTTACAAGAAAATTATCCGATTGCATTTATTCCTAGATCTTATTAGATATTCCGTAGTAGAGTCGGACGAGCGAACAATGGCCGCGGATCTAGTGGCCTCCTATCAAATTAGATCGCCGATGTAATCCAACAAGCATCTCGATTCGGGAATGTGGCACGCGCAAGCGCACACAATTGAGACGCAAACTCACTCCGCTTTGTTTGCGTCTCTGACTCGCTCCTACACTAATACGGGCTTATTAGAAACGCATCGAACAATTATTCAACGCGATCACTTCGTAAACAAGCGATCGTCTGAATGTCGGCACGTCATCGCGACTGGACGACACGTCATCGTCTTAGGGGTTGAGGCAGAGGCTTTTTGACGGTCGCCGTCGAGATGGAGAGGCGGTCGTTCACCCGCAGCCGATTAATAAATTTAGATAAGAAATTAAAGCGAACAATGAGCCCTCTTTGTCTATGGACGGTGACCGCTCACCGGCGAGCGGTGATCGCGAACGCGCGGCACGTGTGACGGCAGTAAACGCCGTGTTTACTGATTCCGAAGAGTATTGTGATGCGATGCCTCCCTCAATAGAAGCGAACTCCGTACCGTTCTGTTCTGTTGTACGGCGTTATTGATTGACGCGGCATCCGCGCGGCGCGCACAAAGGGGATAATATCTTCATAAATCGATATTTCCACCGCTAATAAAGCGATATTAATTATCTAGTATTCAAATCTCGGATGGTAAGCATTCGTGGTGCGTCGTGACCGAGAGTTCGATTAATAATCGATCGGTTCGACGGCCGCGGCCACTCTCGATCCCGTGGGCAGCTCTTTGTCAGCGCCATACCGTTACCTTCTTATTTGCACGCGACGAAATATGATATTTTACTTTTAATAGACAGCTCAACAAGATTCGTGTGATGCGAGCATAATGAAATATAGAAATTAATAAAAGATTGTGCAGCTGTGTGCAGGTACGGGATCCTGTGTTAGGTAAATCTAAAGACAATACTTTTTTTATCACTTGTATAACCGATGCGGCGGTAGCCATCAACCGACATGAATGTTATTTATAAACACGATTTCAATGATTCCATAACACGACAGTCTATGAATCCAGCTATAATCGGTTCTATGTTAGTGATTAAAATGTAAATTTTTGCAGTGACAGATTTTCTTTGAATAGTTCATCTGTTTACCTTAGATTTTTAGGGCTTTTTAGTGTCAAAAGGAACTGTATCGAAGCAATATATGGTGTGTGCTTTACGGAAATGCTTAGAAATATGACCTTGTATATGTTTGTAAGAAATTTTTGAATTGAATAAAATATATTAAAAACTGAAAACAGACTAAAATTATATAATACTAGCTGTTGCCCGCGACTTCGTCCGCGTTCAAAATGTTATATTTTTTTAATAAAATACAACCTATGTTACTTGCCGAAATATCTTTCTATGTAACTCATAGGTGATTTTTTTTTAAATCGGTTAAAATCATTTTGAATTTATCCATAATAACAACAACAAAATTCGATCTTTTCTCCTTTTAATTTTGTTACAGTTAAATGTTGAGATTATGGCAATTAAAAAGGTTAAATGAGATAAACAAATATTACAAAAAATGTGCCAGATTCTGTACCTACTTACAAGAACTTTGACAAAATGAATTTTATTTACATATGAATGTTTTGTTATTTGTTAAATGTTAAACAAAGGTTTCAACTTTGTGATTTTTATACATTTTCTTGAGACGCACGTTATCTTTTTACACGATGGAGCTGGTTCTAATATTTCATTATATGTACTTGTTTTGGATGCTTACTTGGATTTAATTACACCATAATATTATACGGCATGCATAATTTATAACATAATATGATTATGATACATTGTTTGTAATGTAAATTGTAAAGATGAACGATGAAAACTTTGTAACTGCAGCTTATTTGATTCTCATAGCGATTGTAAGATTTTCTTTACATTATTATTTTGAAGAAGTAGAAATGTTTAAGTCAAATATTGTACTTAAACAAGGCGTTATCAATTTTCACACATGGTTTTCCACCACTCTGAGTGATGAATGTACATATAGGTATACTAACATTAATAGTTATAGTGGAGTTTTAATAAAAACATTTTCAATATACAAAACTAATAAAGTTATGTAGATATTTGTTTTTTTAACATCTAAAAAAAAACAATACCGCACATTCTGGAATTTAAAACTACTTTACAGTAGTTCTACAATAAGCGTTGCATTTTTATCTTTCTTCAAAATTAAATGTCTGTCTAGATTCAAAATTCATGCAACCTACACCGCCCGTGTACATTGGTGACAGTATCCACCTACCATCAAGTCGACCGTCACGATAGCCTTAAAATCTATTTGGTTATTCTTTTTCAATAATAATTTAAGTTTGCTACATACCTACTGACTATCCTTTAGGGGTTAAAGTTAGTATGTAAACGAATGTTAGGTATAGGTACCTAATCTTTTGTGTTATAATACTTGCCCCATTTATAGCTTGGAAAGGTTCGACCTAGAACAGGAAATTAATACACAAATCATAGAAGAAAATGCGTCAAAACTGATTAAGGAACAAAATACCCAAAATAAATTTTTACAATTTTGTTATAAGATAGCCGAAAAAGTAATCAAAAACAATAAAAATTGAGATATGGGCTGTGTTGTATATTTTTTTACGCCAACATATTTTAGACTTAGTTTAGACTAATTTAGAATTTGAAATAGATAAAATAATAATAATAATAATAATAATTAAAATAATTAGGTCTTACCTTTCTCGCATGTCCCATCTGAAATTTAGTGGCCTAGCTTCAGCAGCGATATCGTAAATTTTATTGTCATAAGTTTAAATTATATTAGAGGTAACCACAGAATTTATAAATAAATGTAAATTATAGTACCATAAGGTCCCTGACCTGTAATATCAGGGGTATGTATGATTATTAATAAAATAAAAAAAAAATAAAAAAAAATTCTATAGTAATGTCACAGAATAAGTGCTCATGTGTCGATTTGAATTAAAAGTGTTCGGAACCTTGATATAATAAATTAATGATGATTGGTAAAACACTCACGCGCGCGGAACAGTTTCTGTGCATCAGATAATAATTGCCTCATAAAATCTAACATTTAGATCTCTTTGAGCTCGTTTACTCTTTTCTAAGACCTTTTAAAGTATATTGCCTATTTTAAACATGCACGTTAAAATATTATTTTAATACTTATATTATATGCGGTCATATTAAGTTATTTAGTCCACTGCATCTATTAAACATCAAACGACCTTTGTTATAGTATGATAATTTTAAGGATTGTGCTGACGTAGTTCGATCTTTGTTTCGCTACAATTTTTTTTACAATAACATGACGAATCCGGCAAGAAACCTCAATTGTTTTTAAATTATTGTGTACTAAGTTAGGTAGCTGTTGTAATGTTAAGTTAATTTGTGTATATGCTTCAAAAACTCCAGAATGGGTAAACCGATTTTAATTCAGTTTTCACACTGGAAAGAGGGATAAACGGCTATGATTCTTATAAAACAAATTGCACACGGGTGAAGCCGGGTGCGGGTCACTAATATAATATATTTTTTATTTACCCACCGTTTCAAATCGTGTAATTGTACTTTCACAACATTTTAAAAAACAATGTTTAAACGACTTAATGATTTTGCTAAAAAATTCCAGAACAGTTTGGTTTTCGTGAAAAAAATAGCTCCACCACTTTGTCTGGCGCATGTTTCAATCTATAATCAAAACAGTGACTCAGTCAGGGATTAAATTAAGTTACAAAATTTGTGTCTATTTATCTATTACTAGCTGCTGCCCGCGACTTCGCCCGCGTAACTTTGTAAATTATATACTAAAACCTTCATCGAGAACCACACTATCCATTGGTGTAAACAGCATGAAAATCGGTGCAGTAGTTTTTGAGTTTATCGCGAACAGAGAGACGGCGGAGGACTTTGTTTTATAATATGTAAGGATATAATGTTTAAAGCATTTGATTTTGTCGATCGAAAAATTGTAGAATCCACATAGAAAGGTACACCTAGAATGAGTCGGGAGTTCCTCAAGGCAGTATGTATACTTGGACCATTTTTCGCCTATCGAATGATGCAGTAAACCGAGTGCATAATTCAATAAAACAGAAAATGATTTCTAAAAGTAACTAATCAACACTTTACTTGTAGTTGGTGAAAGAGGCGCTAATTGATTTACTTACTTAATTATAATAAATTTAAATAATTAAATAAAAATATTTGCAGTAAATTTAATGTCTTGGCAGGCCTGGACCGAGACTGAAGAAATACTAGTCTTGATTCGAGTGATTCACTAGTACTGTGAGTGTAGTGCTGCTACTTATTCTGTGGTGATAGACCAGAGTAATTTTAAATAGTAAGTGCGGCGAAGGTACTGGACAGGTAGTGGGATTGTAGTCGGCGGTGGGATGCGGCCTCCTCGGCGCAAATCTCGTTAGGTGAATATGCACTCCAATCTACGGCGGAATCGAATTGTCGCCCTCCGAGAGTGGCCTTTTAAAGGGCCTGGCGACGAGATGTTGATGGATTATTTGTGAAGTGGCCGGGGTCGCCTTTGAAATCTTTCACGCGTTAAAACGGAGGTAATCTCGGCCCTGTCGGCCACTCGACGCCCCCCGCCCCTCCCCCGACTCCGCAAACAGCCCGTAGCCCGCAGCGTTCGTTTTGTTTGCCTAATCATTTTATTGCGCCCTCCGCTCCCGCCTCCGAGCCCAAGGCGCCGCCGTCCCCGCGACCCATTCCCGATCCGGTAATCTCTCCGCGACAGATGTCCCGGCATGTCGTCGGCAACCCTTCTTCCGCAAACTGCATTTCGCCTCTTGTACTACAAGCCGATGCCGATATTAGATTTATTACTCCATAAAAAACGCCGACTGCTGAGAAAGACGCGATCGCAAGCTGCGACGCGATTTTTACATTTTTACCCTTAAAATGTGTGTCAGAGGGGCGCGGCGGGAGGGGGGCGCAGGTCCCGAAATCTCTTTTTTAGCACAAAAACGAAGGAGCGGAACAATACCTGACCCATTTCCCGGCCGTGGGAAGCAGTAACGACTTCGTCTCCGCGGAGAGCAACCGATTTTTGCAATAAAAAACGCATTACCCCACATTTTTAAAAATCATTCAAATAAAAAAACGCATCGCGAATGCATTGTTTGGCGAAATATTGAAATTTCAAACTCGGAAGGGTGAGATTTATGTCAAAAATAACGGTTTTTACAAAAAAATCACCATTCAGCTGTCTTTGGCAGACATTGTAAACAAACGATTGAATAGACGGAAAGTTCTAGTTGTAGGTTCTAGTGGTAGGTCAGGTGATCGACGCAGTGAACCATCCGGGCGAGTTTCGATATGCAAACGAGAAGGTGTCGGGGCGGGCTTAAGATAAAAAACGCCCCGCGAGTGAGTTCCCCCCGCGCGGCCCTCCCGCCGCCCGCCTTCGCCCTCTCAACGCTCACCAACGGAAATCGGATAAAAAGTGGCGCAATCTGTTCCGCGACGACCGAACCCAAAAGTGAAACGGTGAAGGGTGACTCGAGCCGCGAACAATGCGTCGTCGAAGGGTTGCATTGTTGTGCGCGCGCGCACCACCAGCCTGCGTTTCACTTTTAATAATAAAATCTGCGTTCTACATACGAGGCCATGTACATAACATCGTGTTCTTGTTCTCTTTTATTCAACCCCTAGTACTACCTAACTAATGCACCGAGGCACATTGCCTTAAACATTGGTAACGTCATTGTTGCGCAACACACTAACGAATCTTAGTTATTTATGGAATGGAGAGTGTTACCTAATTTTTTGTAGGGATCTCATATATATATTTTTAAATAAAAATATACAGCTTATGTTACTTGCTGACAATGTAGCTTTTTATATGTGTACTTAACTGATTTACAAGAGCTTTAAAAATCAGTTAAAGTTAAGTAGCTTTTGGATTTTTAAATTTAGTTTATACATTACAAACACACAGACAAAAAATTAAACTGTCTGTCTGTCTGTCGACCTTAACATAAAAAAAAATAATAATAATATATTTTTATAATATTAGCGTAGATACTAAGTAGAAAAATGGTCGCACGATAACGATAACTATATCTAATAAAACAGTAACGGAAATTTAGTATTTTATTTGCAGAAATCGTTCAAATTCAATGTTGTAAAAGACACAAAATAATATTAAAATGACGATAGGAAAGAAACGAGAAAGATTTATTTGACAGGAATATTGGAATAAGGCATCTGGATATTTAGAAAATTATTGATATTCAATAAAAAACGAATTTATAAAGTGACAAAACTTAAACACCTTCTCAGTCCATATTTACAATTAATAATTATAATATACTAGCTGTTGCACGCTACTTCGTCCGCGTGACTTTATAAAATATAAATGTTACTCGCTAATAATGTAGCTTTTTATACTTGAAAGAATTTTCAAAATTGATCCAGTAGTTTTTGAGTTTAATTATTAACTAACATTAGTATCTATAGATACGAAACAGAAGAAAATGTTTCTGATTTAAATTTCTAATAATAATAATTGTGGCAGCCATTAATTGGTATAACTCATTAATAAACCATAATGTGAGCACTCGAGCTGAATCTTCAGGGAATATCTCTACCTAAGTATAGTTATGTGGACCGAATCTGTCAAATGTCAGATACCAAACTTAATTAACAACTTTCTTGACCTATGAATCCCTAAACTGTTCTCTGTTACATTACATAATACACTAGCTTCTGCCCGCGACTTTGTCCGCGTAACTTTATAAAATACTAGCTGGCGCCCGCGACTTCGTCCGCGTTGAAAAAGAAAAAAGTAGCCTATCCTGTGTCCTGTATGTACGTCTAAATGTTTATCTACCAACTTTCATGAAAATCAGTTAATCCGTTTAAGAGTTATGGAGCAACATACATACATACAATACCTACACTTACAGATGTATTATTAGTATTGATAGCCTATGTTATTCGCTGATAATAAGTGTGTTTTCCCAACAGTTAAATAATTTAACGGTAGTTTCAGAGCCTATTCAATTCAAACAAATCTTTCCTCTTTATAATACTACATAGTATAGATAACAATAATTCTAAGCGCCTCGGTCACCAACTGTCAAGTAGGCTAACTGTCATTTAAAGTCACTGATATACCTTTGTTTGTACGGTAAAAGTCCCAAACATTAAAAAGGAAATAATAATAAAAATCGCCTATCGAATGATGCAGTAAATCGAGTGCATCAATCAATACTAATAATACATCTGTAAGTGTAGGTATTGTATGTATGTATGTTGCTCCATAACTCTTAAACGAATTAACTGATTTTCATGAAAGTTGGTAGATAAACATTTAGACGTACATAGGTACAGCACACAGGATAGGCTACTTTTTTCTTTTTCAACGCGGACGAAGTCGCGGGCGCCAGCTAGTAATACAATAAAACATAAAATTATTTCTAAAAGTAACTAATCAACACTTTACTTGTAGTTGGTGAAAGAGGTCCTAATACAAAATAATGTTGAGGTACCTATACTTTTAGATATACCTTGTCAATGTCTTTTTTAAACAATCTTTTTTAAGAATTTAAAATAAGAGTACTTAAAATGAAATTTACCTTCGATGAAGCCCAACTCGTTACTCACATATCGATTGATAGATCGGCAGCAAATACCCAACAACGGATGTATCCATTGAAAACTACATAAATTTGTATATTGCCCAAAAATGCAGGAAAAGGCATAAAATGGAGCACGAATTTTGTGACCAAATACCGATACAGCCTCCGGCACTCCGACCGAGGCTTGACAGTTCCCTAATAATTATAGTTTACTTTTAGCGTAAGATACGTTGTTCCCGTTGGTGATTGTTAATAGAATTTCAATTTTAGGAGGATATGTAATCTTTTTGAGAATTGAATGAAGTGTATGTGCGTGTGTCGGACAGTCGGTGTCCAGCGGGCGCTTTGGGGAGTCAGGGGTTAGAGATCAAAGAGAGTGAACTCCGGTCGTCGGAGGGTGAGGCCCTCACGGTTTAAACAAACTCTTTCGCTCGGATGCGTCCTCCGCGTTCCGAAGCGAATTGCACATCAACCGATTCGCGAATTTAATATCAGCCTTTTGCACTCTCACCTCAGCCGCACTCACTTTGCCACTACCACTTTTCACATACGGATATCAGTATTTTAATAATAATAATAATGCATATTTGCAATGACCATGGGTATATACTAAGATGACATTTTGTTATTAATTCAACAATCGAAACTACACTTACAATTTCCTGCAAATATTTCAGATATCCTAAATGGGGATAACATTCGAAAACTAAACAGACTATTTATACTTACTTTAAAATTTTAAATCGATTTTAAAATGAAACCGATAAAAAATATCGATAATAATTTTAAAATAATTTTAACGACAATTCGATACACTTTGATACAAATATAAATTAATATGGTTAATTAATGAAGGGTATTTTACATTATGTACCTAATCATTAACAGAACAATAGCATTTACCTCTAGGACGAATGGTGTAAGTATTTATTATGCTCTTGCTTAAAAGTGTGATCCTTGTGATCCGTGCATACCTATATTGTTACATAAGAACATAACGAAATCTATGTTGGTTATGACAGTTGCGTAAAGTGATATCTGACATTTTGCAATGCAATCTACAAATATCTACAGCCGTTACGTAAAAGTGATAGAAGCGTTAAAATTTTATATTTTTTCCAAGTACAGCTGTCGGAGACTTGTAGCTTAAACAAAGGTAATAAAGCGTTTTTTAACTAAAAATTATATATTTATTGGCTGAGTTGGCCAACAAGATTACACCATATCTAAGCAAAGATTCATTGCAGCCATGATAACATATATATTATGTCGAACTAATATTAGTAGTTAAATCAAAATAAACGTTTTTTGTTTAAATTAGTTATCCAAAACACTGGTTGGATCGAAAGATTGTGACATTCGTATACATGTATTAAGTCTTATCCAAGTAAATGAAAGAAAGAAAGAAATTTATTTTAGAAAAACAACAAGTTTTAAAATATTTCTGTCCCCCACACTAGGCTCTGCCTGTCCTATCGGGGAAGTAAACGATTGTGTTAAATAATAAATAAATTTTAAATACTACTACCTTAATTACAAACAAAAATTAAAACAATAATTATATGTACAAAATAAACAAACCAACAGTAGCATTATTTGAAAAGATAAAAATGATAAAGTAAATTTTAATTTGTGAGATGTGATTGTATGTTATGTATGTATGTAAATGTGTGTTTGGTGAATATGAGTGTATGAATGAAAATAAACCTTATTTAATAATTTTTATAAATTTTTCTACTTCATCAAACGACCATCTCATTAATGTCATTGAGATTTTTTCTCTTGCTTCTCGAACCGAACAATTTTTAAAATTACAAATTTTAACTAATTTATTATAAACTAGTAGCCCGCTCCCGGCTTCGCACGGGTGCAATTTTTTATTCAATCCAGCCGAAGATTGTTATGGAACTCACAAATAATTATGACAAATAATTATTGGTTTAAGTATCTAACATGAACATGAAGGGACATGAATTATGCAACATGAAGGGAAAGTACCTTAAATATCGTAGATAGCATATTTTGCTGAAAGAAGACTATGTTATTTTTAAAAGTTAGTAATACTGCATTCAAAGATTATCTAAAAGCTATGTCGTCGCCGGCAATAAATATTCTTGAAATTTGAATTTTACGCTATTCCTTTCGTTTTTTTATTTTTTGAAATAGAAGAATTATTATTTTTTGTCCATTCTTTCGATTGGCATCATAAAAATACGGATGATTTTTTTTTCACATTTAATTCGGTTCGATTCCCAGACGAAGCAAGTAATTTTTAGAAAATCTTTGAATGCAGTATTAACTTTTAAAAATAACATAAAGTCTTCTTTCAGCAAAATATCCTGTCTACGATATTTAAGGTATTTTCCCTTTTTGTCGCATAGTCTTGGTACAGCCGGTATATTATTATAATACTTATCGAAATTTATATAGGACATTTTTTGCAAGTGCTCCAGTCAGGGGAATGATTTTATTGCGAATGTATCCTTATGTGCCCTAATTATTATTTTTATCTAAAATTAGTCCCGATACATCTCTTTGTTGGATCTTTGCAGTTATTATTATATTTATTGATGACAATAAAATATTTTCGTTTTAATCCACCAGATAAATGAGCAATGACAATGATTCACCCGCAACTTAAATCAATAAATAAAAAAAATAGTTTAAATATTTAGTTGTAATATAAATCTATGCCTATCGGATGTAGCGATCTGATGTACGAGTATTAACGTTTAGATTAAAACAGAGATTAATGGACGTTGAAAAAAAAAACCATTTCACTTTCATATTTGGTAAATTAATATTGGTTCTAAATGCTCGGGTCCCGCATCGCCTCCCCCGCGCGACCTTTCAATACTCGATTGTAAATGAAATAGAGTTAACTGTCGCCAAAGGGTTGCGGGTGCGGCACGCGCGCGACGCATCTACAATCGGCTCACAGCTGCCTGCGCACGCGAACAGACCGACATCAATGCAATCTCATTCGTCGGACTTTTAGATCCATTCATTATAAATTTATTTTAAACGGGTCGCCCGTACTTGTACGGAACTATTATAAATAAAGGACGAGCAAGGAGAGACGCCGGCGGTTGCGTTTCGTCAGATATTTTTGTCGACTCTTTAAATAGCAATTTTTAAAATTACCACATTGAATTCATTCGCACACTATAGCGGTATTTCACGGTATAGAATTCTCTATGCGTGACTATAAGTTTGTTTGCTAGTTAGTTATAGGTACCTAGTTCCACTCTGGCGAGTCAACAACGTCCCCCCACTCGTCCCAGCGGTCGCCATTTCGCCGTCGCTCTCTGCTTGGCCTTGTTTACATTGAAACATTCATAACTTGTTTCAATTGTTGTTCCAACATTGACCTCTCCGCATATTCCATAATGCGTTTGCACAAATAGCCTCCGGTGCTGGGCCGCATTGATTGCTTTCGGAGGCACCACCCTCGGCCCGACGAACCATACATCATGGCTTTTTAAATTAAAACCGTCACCGATATTGTCGCGCGACGGAATAATTTACAAATATGACATCGCGTTAATCATAAATCATGCGCCGCGTGTCGCTAAGTCGCGGCTCGCGACCAACCCTTTGGCGTCGCCCCGCGTCCCGCGCCCCGTGCCCGCTCCCCGCTTCGGCCCGGCGAGCTTTTTATCCAAAGGGTTCGAGCGCCAATCACGGCTGCCTATTTCCATACCATTTACATGTCATTTACATAGACCGCCCCACGAACATCTATGTGTACGCGAGCACTGATAAGAAAGCGTTGGAAGGTACAACCCTTACCATATGGCGCCAACTGTCGAACGACAGTTGTACCAAACTCGTCTCGTTGTGCGAAATATATTTAATCCTAATTAAGGAGTGACTACGCTTTTTCGGCTCCGTCCGCGTTTCGCTGGACGATATAGGAGTTACTCCCTTACAGTTGTACAGCAAGTTCTAAATCCAAATCTTGTGCCTGACCACACATACAGATTAATATCTACAAAGAATTTTGGTTTTGGTCTCCAAAGAGCCCGGCGACATCGAGAAGTTATCTCATTTGTCCTGGCGTGTGTAGGCATTCGGCTAATAATAATTGAAATGGAAGTGTTATCTGGCAAAGGCACAATAGTGGTGATGGCATTGTGGATCGAGTATCGGGCCTGCGATCTTGGATCCCGGTCGGAGGGGTGGGGGAGGGCCGGTGCAGCTGCAGTGGCTATTGATTAGCGCCTTAGCGCCACAATGAGCGCCGCCCTGCCCCCCGCACGGCCTTTGCATAAACACAACACGCCGATGCATAAGTAAATGCGCTATGTGCCAGTTAACGGGATTAGCGGAGGGCGCAGCGCAACCCTTCCGAAGTAAACGCGCGTGAAACGACCTCGGTCCATTTACACACGAATTGAAAATGCAAATACGTCGCTAATCCAACATGGCGCCCGTCCGACTCTCCGCTTACCCCTTCACCTCTTATTATGAATCGATCGAGGGTGCATCGGCTCAACTGGCGATCAATTAACAAATAAGAGTAGGTCACTTTAATCTCAACAAATTAATACTACAAATTTAACTCCGTCGAGCCGCGCCCATTCGCCAAAATCTTAGACGAAAAGCTATTCCAATCTTTTATTTGATAAAATAATTTACAATACTTTGTAATAAGTTTTTTAAAAAATATTCCTAGATACTCGTACACACAAGGCCGTTAATGAATATTAAAATTCCTACGTCCATGTTATGAACTGTCTTTGATTAAACTATAAAAGCTCTCATAGATGATTTCGTATGTAATTGAAACCTGTACACAGCCCTCCCGCGTCGCGAGAAAGTCTTAATGCAATAGGTATCTAAAGAGCGGGAAGGGTTGGAAATTGGAATGCACAATCCCCGCATTGTGACACGTAATAAAATTTCACAAATATAGAAATCAGTGTTCATAAAAAGCCCATAAGAGGAGGACACGAGAAGGGTCCAACCGGACCGTACCCACCCTCGCCCGGCGCGGACAACCCCGTCCGTAACTGCGTAGCGCCGTGTCGTAGACCTCGCTACGGCTACGGACGCTCGTAGCCTTTTGTTTTATTTTATTATGGACTTGTCCGAATCATTTATTACTTATTAGGCAAAGTTGTCATACTAGGGATATTTTTCCACTTTCCTTAGACAAAAGTTAAACAATTTTCTAAATTTTTATTTCGTTTATGTTGGATTGGTTTGAGTTTTTAAAATATTATTTTGTTATTGAAAAACCTTATCTGAAACCCATGGTGTATCTAAATAATAATATCTAAATAATAATGATGTGTTGTTTTGCCAAAATACATATAAATAAAAATTATTGTAAGTAAATAATATGGACTCCAACACCGCGCAACTGATTTTCTTTCGGTTTTTACTTATGGATAGGGGGATAAACAGAGCATGGTTTGTGTTTATAAAAAAATTATCTCGAGAGAAACCGGGAGCAGGTCTCTAGTAAAAATAACAATGAACATTGTTTTACACAATTCTGTCGATAGCATCATAAGCATCATAATGTCATGTATTAAAAAAACTTCTGAGTGCTAAGCAGTAATTAAAATTAGATGTTAATGTTAAGGATATTTTAAGGAAACGAGTTACTTTTGTTTAGTGAGAGCAGTTTCAATACCGCTCAATTAGGGTTGTTTATTTATAATACTGAATATTCATTGTAGAAAACCACCTCACAACATTAATGCTCACATTTCGCATTGCATTGCTAAAACAGATCTAATTTTAAATTGAGGGCACTATAGCCATCGAGTTGTGAGAGAAAAAACATTTATCGAAGACGGTTAACGCAAACATATTATTCAGCTCGGGAAGAAATTGAAGAGTGCTCCACAAAGGAGAGCGAATTTCTTATTCAAAGTAGCAATACGGCGGCGCCTAAACAAACACGGGCGGAGGCACATTACGTAAATGCATGCGGGCATCGCGATGCATGAGAGGAAGGCTCAAAGTGGCCGGCGGCCGCTGTTTGCCACAATTACCATCACAAAGAGTGACCACGAGTCTCCTCTCCAACCGACTCCGTACACCTTTTTATAATAACGAACCCGACACTGGAATTCGCGCATCGGTTACCCGAACCCGACTCGTTCCCCTTTTCACAAAAAAACATTAAACAGCTTTTAAACGCGCATCGCGTTCGATCCGTTCGACGAAAGCGAAAAAAAATCATCTCAGGTATATTGAAATAATAGCAAAGTGCGCGAAAAAAATTCACTAGGAGCAAAAAACGAAACGGATTTGTAGAAAAAAGTAAAAATTTTTAATTCGACGGTTGAGGGTTGAATCGGGCGGCGGGAAGGGGATGGTTTCGCGATCGGGCGCGTCGCGGCTCAGAGCCTCAGTCGCTCGCGAGCCGGCGGCTGAGTAGCGTGAATAGCGTGAACAGCGCGAATAGCGCGAATACCGTGACAGAGCCCCGCTCGGGCCATCGCCGAGAGCGTCGCCATATCGCCACCATGGTCCTGTCGACGTGCGTACGCGCCCGAACGCGCACTTACTGCTCCGCATTCCGTGAGTTACATTTGCATATTATCTTCGAATAGGGCTTCATTAACTAGTTTACAATAAAAATATATCGGAGTCATTTCCATACTTAAGGCAAAGTCTAGAAATATAGCTTTATTTTATATCGTATTATAATGATTTTTGAAAAAAGATAGATAAAAGTGGATTCATCTCTTCGGTATTTACATTCGCTTTATTGAAGTTTTTACATATAATTACTTTTTACCCTGTTCGTACATTATTAACACATAGAGTGAACACAAAATGTAGGACCAATTATTTTTTTTCAGACTGAAATCTAGACTAGAATTGTATCATAGAAATAGTTACGTCATCAACTAACAAATAGGTGCTTATTGCCGAATCCTATATTTACAAAAACTTTGACATTATTGACTAAACAATTTTACAGTAAAAAAAATAATAACTAACTTATGATTATAAATTATTGCTATAGTAACAAATATACACTAGTGCAAATTCGTTTAATAGCATACTTTGATATGCGAAGAAACATTTATTTAATATTTATTTGATGTCTTTTGAAATTGAGATTATTAAGAAGGTCCATAAGCTTAAATAGGTATCCTGGTTATAAAACGTTATAGACTTCCATATGTTACATTGCGAACCAACGTCCCGAGGGTTATAGTTACATTAATCCGACATTTCACAAAAAAACGGGCAACTTTTTGCACAGAAAACATTTCAATTTGATACACCTACGCAATTTTTTCTCTCATTGTACCCTTTAAAACGAATGCATAGGCATAAAAAACGATGAAAGGTCGCGTCGACGGTCTGTGATGTGAATGAGGTACGTCTTCATTTGACGCTCACAGAGCAAACGCAAATGCGACACCTGTCGCTTTGACTAATGCATAATCTCTTTGTTACAGAAGAGTCCGGGGAACTAATCAAGTCTCCTTCGCCGCCGCCCAGCCACGGTGAGTACTAACTACCTTTTCAAATAATACCTTCGCACGTGTCTAATCACTTTTGGTTTCTTTTAACTAAACACCTTTTACAACAAAGTAACAACGCCGCAGATCGACAGGGGTTGCAATAACACCTTCGATTTAATGGGCACGTGTTTCGCACACGAACAAGAAAGGCTTGCGTCGAATCGTCGCACGCGCACCTCGATTTCACCCTTTCACGGCGCACCCCAAACGAACCCAATGTGTCTAAGACCAACCCTTAATAAAATATATCGAAACAGGTATGTACCACAAAGGTTCGATACAAATATTGCAAGTCTCCTCATAAGTTCATGTGTATAGGGCGGGACCTCATAAAACTAAGATAGCTCTTATAAAACCAAGGGTTAAAAATATAAGATACACCCTTTTATAGCACTATCAAAAATTACAAGTTTAACCTAAGTTCAATTCAGTGCCAGAAGCGTTTTTCTCCATTGAAATTAAAAGTATTGTGGTTGTAGTGTTGGTCACAACAGGATCGACCATTTGTTTATTATTGCAAGTAGGGATTGTTTCGCGTGTATTCATAACCAGTGCGATGTTAATAATGTTTTTGAGGACTACGTTAATAGCCAGAAGATAAACTTAACTACATATTTATCTTGACAGTAATTACTAAAGAATTTCAATAAAAAAACAGGTCGCGTCGATTTTTGCAAAGTGACCGATAAATTCAAAGGAATAGCAATAAGACAGGGGATCGGAAATATCTGATTCTTTAAATGTTCCTCTTATTCTGTTTTAACTTATTCTGTAGAATAATTAGGTCCTGGTAGAATATTATGAATGGTTTAATATATTGTAACATAATATTAAAACGACATAATACTTGGTATACATATGCTTATGCTTACATACGATATTGGTAATCACATACTTAGTAAAAGGAAGCCCAAATTAAATTCTGTTTCAAAAATATCACAATATACCTAACCATATTTTACCAATCAACTTTTTATTAATAGCTTATACTACAAATATTATTATTTTTTATAATAAATTTTCTATTTATATTATTTCAACACATATTCGTAGTGTCTGAATGCCTAACGTTTATTAAAAAATAATAATAAACATAGGTAAAATAATAATAAAACAAAAATAAAGACTGCCAAAAACAATATCCTTACTATTATTATAAATGTGAATGTGAGTTTGTTTGTTTGTTTGTTTGTTAGGCTTTCACGCAAAAACTACTGAACCGATCACCATGAAATTTTGCATACACGTTGTCAGGGATACAAGAAAGGACATAGAGATCAAGACCTTTCATCGTTCAACGCGGACGAAGTCTTGTCTTGTCTTAAAGTCTTCAAATAATTTTTGCGAAATTCCATTCAAGTTCGTTAATGAACCTTAATTAATGAAACCTCCGTGAAAGAACAGCACGTGACTAAAAATTATTTAAATTTGGCCTGATTTATTTTCCATTTCATTTCCACAATATTGAAACATAATACGAGTATTATTCCGTAATAATGATTAGTTTCAAAAGCGACATGAAAATCAAAATGTTATTTTTCTGCTAATTAATATTTTATTTAACTGATTGTGCCTCAAATGACCTAAATAATTGTAAGGGTAGATAAATGTCGTTTATTTAATTAAAGATAATGATTTATTAATGACACGATAGACAGAATATTTGCGAGAATATTCTAATGCTAACGTCATTTTGTTACATTTCATTACGTTTAGATTAAATTAATTTGTATTCATTAGAAACGCTTATTTATTAGAATTTGTTTACGGGTTATTCAAAATCTGTATTCACTAAATATATTTTTTGAATAACTAATGGATTTATTAAATTGGGAATCCAGTTGGAGTTACAACATATCTCGTAGATTGATTTGTTGATTTTAATTGTAGCATTTGCATAATTACGCTGGACTCCAAACTGCATTTCGATATCTTAGGGAAGACTTAAACCACTGTTTTATTGCGTTCTGGTAAGCCTATTAGTAGATGCAAACCCCTTACGATGTATATACTTTATAATACATAATAAGTTATAATACATAAGGGTTGGTAGTATTTTGCAATTCAGGAGTATAGTCTATTATTTTGATCACCAGATAGAATAAAAAATAAAAATAAAATACCCAGACACACACATGATACAAAACTTTGCACATCTTTGTATTTAAGTTTTTTTTTTGGGAAAACAACTATTTAAAATTCCTCATCGTGTCTAACAAATACCTTTTACATCCCTCTTGCCGCACGAACTACGCTAAAATACCCATTTCAGACGCACATGCATTTGCTTTGACGTATTTTCTGTATTGTTAAAGATGTTTAGGGAGTGATTGGGAAATCTCTTATTGTATCATGTCAACAAAATTCGTATGTATATTATTTTTTTTATGCTTTTGGTACCGTCTTTTATTATATTGCAATCACTATAATTTTTTTAGCTTATCTAAGTTAAAAAAAATTAAATATATATAAAATATTGAATCATTTTGTATTAAATTTTCTTGACTAACTAATGATAATTTAACACAACCGAGTCCGAGTACATTTCGCAAAGTTTACTCTCCTTCAGTCATAATAAGGCCTCTAATGTTTTCCAATGAACAAGTTTTATATATACGAGTCTCTAGGGTTTAGGGTTTGGCATTTGCAATTATTCTAATGAATCACCGAACACACTGGTACAGCAATTTATTAATCTTATCACTCAAGTAAGGAGCAGCCACTCACATCAATACTATTGAAATTATCTAATTAGAATTTGGAATAAGTATTACGTTCATTTCTACAAACAAAACACAAAAAATACATAAAAGGTAATGACAGAAGATAAAATAAAATGTTAAAGTTAGTATAGATTTAAGGCTCTGCACCGATGTTGCATTAATAATCGGTATATTGATGTGTTGTAAACCACCATAAAGCCACCATGTTGGTTCGAGTATAAGAGGAACACGCGGTCTTATTCCATTGCGAGAGGCGTGAGGCAGGGAGATGTACTCTCTCCGAAACTGTACACTGCCGCTTTGGAAGATTCATTTAAGCTCCTGCAGTGGCAAGGGCTCGGCATCAACATTAACGGAGAGTATATCACTCACCTTCGGTTTGCCGACGATACTGTAGTCTTGACGAAGTCGCTAAAATACCTCAACACAATGCTCGATAGCCTCAAAGCCTTATTAAAGCCCATAGCCCGGACAAAGTTGGTTGGCGAACTGCTATCCGTAGAATATCATTTTCCGCGCAAGATCCAACCAATGTCTCTTACGAACAATTGCGTGGGTGGTCTTTCTTTGCTTAGAAGCCATCTAGAAAACAAGAAAATTAAATAAATCCAAAATTAGATTTTCCAAAAGAAAATTTAATGGATCCACAAGCGTACTCTTGCTATGCGCACTCTTGTAGAATGTTTAGAGTCCATAATAATGGGGTATACTAGGAGCATCTGTGGAATAATGGCGACATAAACTCGACAATTTACAGGCCATTGTTATACTCGTTGAAAAACATCATATTATTTTAATAAAATAACGACATTTCAAAAATCTTACCTTATCTCTCCAAAATGAATTATTATTTCTGCAGGTTTTCTGCAACAACGACCTAGTGTAAAGACTCTCAGAACACAGCTGAAGTTAGCATGTATTGCAGTCAATCGTCGCAAATATCAGCTTTGAGCACTCTTGGGGATCGCGCACACTTGGGCGACTCTATAACAATGCATTTATTATAACCCGGTTTCCTATTAACCTGGTTAAAGTCAGAGAAACACATCTACATGTTGTACGTTGCTTCTGCTTAATAAGCTAATTTTGTTAACATACTTTTTATCACGGCTTTTCTTGTTAATAAAATGTACGAAAGATCAACCAGCGCTGAAACGTGGTCTCTAACTATGGGCCTCGTAAGAAATCTTAATGTCGCTCAATGCTCTATGGAGAGGGCTATTTCTAATTGAAGCACGAATTTTTCTTCAGACTAGTACATATTATAGCTTACATTTAATAATATTAAAAAAATGTTAAAAATGTGGCACATTTAGCTAAAATTAAAAAGCATATAATATGAATTTGTTCCCAGATGGATCAGCCAGCGGCGAAGGCGAGATCAGTGGCGACGATCGGCCGCCGTCACCCCCGCGCGCCCCCTCCGCGCCCCTCCCCCACGCCGCGCAGCCCGCGCCACCACACTCTGCAGCCGCCGCCGCCACTGCCGCCGCCGCCGTGCTCAACGCTGCCGGCGCCGGCAGCGCCCTCGCGCAGCTGCAGCATCTGCTGCTCACGCAGCACGGCGCCCACTCACTGCTTCTGCACACGCAGGTACCTCCCGTTAATCCACTCCGTCGCATGCAGCGCCACAGGACCGACACTCAACGCTCGCTCGCTTCCAGGTGCAGCAGGCGGTGGCGCAGGCGGCCGCCCAGCAGCTGCAGCAGTTGCAGGCGCGCGCCGGCACCGTACCTCCCCCTCCCTCCACAGGTCAATCGCATAGCTATTAGCTTATTTACTATTTTAAATCGTTTTCTAAATTTTGGCTTGGCTAAATATTTAGCTAAACTTATCAGAATTTACATATTCGATGTGGCCGCTTAAAAGCGATGTGAGCAATTTTTTGCTCAATGAGCGTTTTCCGTTTTTGAGCCCAACATAACCATTGCTAATGATTTACATATGTTGTACGCATTAAATCGATTTTAAATAAAATTAAAGGATTTTTTACTCGTCAATAGAAGGCCGATCGCCGTCTCCTCGGCGGACGCCACCCGGCGCCGGCGCGTTCCTCACGCCGCTGACGCCGGGCTCCGGCCGTGCGCGCTCACCGCCCGCGCTGCACCCTCACGCACACACGGCGCTGCATGCGCACGCGCACGCTCACACGCCGCTGCACGCGCACGCGCACAAGCCGCGCGCGCTCGAGCCGGCCGCCGACGATACCGCTGATCTCGAGGAGCTCGAACACTTCGCCAAAACGTTCAAACAGAGGCGGATCAAACTAGGTATACCCATCACTGATTGACATTCCAATTTATTCGCGCGCCTTGCTCGAATCGGTGCTGATCGCTCGCTTTTCGTTTGCAGGTTTTACGCAGGGCGACGTCGGGCTCGCCATGGGGAAATTGTACGGGAACGACTTCTCCCAGACGACGATATCGCGGTTCGAGGCCCTGAACCTTAGCTTTAAGAATATGTGCAAACTGAAGCCTCTGCTGCAGAAGTGGTTAGAGGACGCCGACTCGTCGCTGGCGGGGGGCGGCGGCGGCGGTGGGGGTGGGGGCGGTTTGGGCGCAGGGCTGGCGGAGGCGGTGGGGCGGCGGCGCAAGAAGCGCACGTCTATCGAGTCGGGCGTGCGCGTGGCGTTGGAGAAGGCGTTCATGCACAACCCGAAGCCCACAAGCGAGGAGATCGCGGCGCTGGCGGACGCGCTGTGCATGGAGAAGGAGGTGGTGCGCGTGTGGTTCTGCAACCGGCGGCAGAAGGTAAAGCGCTCGCGCCAGGAGTGCGAGTCCGGCGGCGCCTTCGCGGCGGCGGTGACTAACGAGCGTTGTTGGGGTGTACAGGAGAAGCGCATCAACCCCCCGGCGCCGGGAGAGGCGGGCGTGTCGCCGGCCGGCCTGCCACTAGCGCTGCCGCACTCGCACCCCCTGCCCCACGCCGCCCACGCCGCCCACGCGCACGCGCACGCGCTGCACGCCGCCGCGCTGCAGCCGCTCGCGCTGCTGGCGCAGCGGCCGCGCGACTGACGCCTCCACACATATCCTCTTTGTAAATAGTCTCGGCCCCGAGCCGCCTGTACAGACCGACTAGTTCCTTGTAAATATTCTAGGTATATTGGTGCGGGCGCGTCCGCCACTGTAAATTAGTCGCTAAGTTTATATTATCAGTGAATTTTATTTATGTTCGATCGAACGAGACTCTAGCTCTAACTCCTTCTCGGCGGTACCCCGAGGAGGTCCCTCTCGAATTATATTAAAGGCAGCGTTGGCGGCCGTCGCCCGCCCCTCCCCGCCCCGAGCGCCCCCCTCTGCGGATGAGAGAGGGGGTGCGGGAGGCGCGCGGGCCGCGGGCGGGCGGGAGACGGCGCGCGACCTCCGATGTACAGAGCTCATATCAGTTAGTGCGCGATGCGTATGTAAGGTGGATGTGTAGAAAACTTATCTATATGTTACAATAAAATCGATAGACTATAAAGGTGTCTTGTTTTATTACGTTTAACAGTGGTCTCGATAAAAAATGTGGTTTCGTAGCCAGGAATCACTAGAAAATTTCCTTGGAAACCGTTTGGTCCTTTTAAGTGTAGATTAAAATGAATCCTGGTGAATTCGTCTTAATTTGTAATAATCTCGTACTCGATATTAACTGCAATTCTCTTCTCGACAAGAGATATGTATACCTACCTATCTACTAGACGTGTTTCTTTTTAATAAACCAAATCAAATATTTATTTATCAAGGCTATAATAATATAGCCCAAAGGATAATGCTCAAAAAAAACCCAGCCCCGGCGCAAACGAAATATAACTGAAAATATAGGTAAATATTAGGTAATTTAATAATGCATAGGTGTATAATCGAAATCGATGGCTAAATGTGTGAAATTGTTATTCGAATTTCAGTGGTCATATTTATGTACCTATTCAGTAAAATGAGCATTTAATAGTTATAATTACGGTTTAAAAATGTATAATAAGACATTATTACCGCTATACTTTTTATTTTTATTGTAAATGTAAAAGGGATACTTGTCATATTATAAACTTCTAAACCGTAAGCGCCTCCTTCACAAACGTCAAGGAGGCCAAACTGTCATTTAAAGTCACCGGTAACCGGGGATAATGGAGCTGATATAACTTTGTTTGTACGGTAAACGTCCCAAACATTAAATAGAAAGTAATAAAAAAAATCAGCTATCCAATGATGCAGTAAACCGAGTGCATAATTCAATATAACAGAAAATGATTTCTAAAAGTAACTAATCAACACTTTACATGTAGTTGTCCCAAACTGTAATATTAAATGTTCCTTTTACTGAGTACATTAATAATTAAAGTATATTGAGTACATTAATATGACCGCTGTAAAAATTCGAATAGCAATTTCACACATATTAACTAGATATTTAACTACCTCATTTTTACCTATAATTTCATACATTTCATGTGCGCCGGGGCTGGGTTTTTCCATACTTCATGAGCATTCTCCTATATTTTAATACAAACTCATATGTTTGTAAAAAAAACATATAATTCCTTAATTAGAGAAATTTTGCAAGAGCCTTATGTAAACCGTTTACTCTGAATTGTAATAGTGAACACTTTAAATAATCTAACTTATCTTATGAAAGTCATCACCACTTCCACATAATACCTATATTAAACAATTACCTTTACGATCTTTCACCTATTGATGAGACAAGAAAATATTCTTACTAACTTTTATGACTTATCCAAAGCATTTAACTACGTTCAATATAAATGTATTAAAACGTTTATACCTACATATTATTATATAATAATAAAATGTAATGTAATCAAATGTTAAATTTATAATAAAATGTTTTATAGTCTTTATTATTAAAAAATAAATGACTTAAGCGTACATTTAGCAGATATTTGATCGTAGTTGATAATCGATGGTACCTACCTAATACGAGTACCGCAGGGCTCTATCCTGGTTCCGTTCCTATTAATTACGTCACATAAAATATACTAATATTATAAAGAGGTAAAGTTTGTATGTTTGTTTTTTTTTAAATGTAGGAGGTAGGTAATCTTCGAAACTACTCATCTGATTTAAAAAAAAAAAACACTTTTTCAAAAATTAGCTTCTCATGTGTAGTTAATGTAAGACGCATACTATGTTTTTAATTAATTTTCTTTAAATAATTAATTGTGGAGTTGTCTAGATTTTCAAGTAAGGTAAGTATCTATTGTTATTGCAGATTTTAAATTGTAACGGAAACCTACGATAGTAAACTTCCTGGACTATTTACCTACTTCGGTACTTCCCTCTAACGCTGTCAAAGGTCATTTTTCGAACGTTTGTTCTCGTAGATTAGCTATTTGGTGTAGTTTCTAATCATTTTAAATAGTTCCTTTCAAAGTGTAAAATGCTTGTTTACTGTAGCGAAACGGTGTGTGTACATACACATTGTTCTGTACCGCAGAAACGGGTGATGAAGCCATTTTGAAGATCAAAGAAAAGAACTTGCTCTACTCCAAAAATATAGTTAAAATAATTGTTATTGCTTATTCTTATACAACCACTCCCTTAAATGCGGAGTCTTACAGCGCCTAAAAAGGAATTCGGCTCAATAAATGAGACAGGGTTATTACCTACTGAGATATGGAGCTTTACAATAGCTTCATTTATCGAAGCTTTGAAATTCTCAGTGAGAATAAGATGTCCACAAAATAAACAAACCCCAGCATGCTTGCGCAAGGCATTTCTCAGTATTGAAGTTTTCACATGGAAGTTAAATGTATTTAATTATTATTATCTGTCGGTACGAGTATCCCAAGGTCCTTGGAGGAACCGACGATAACTCCTACATTGACCCATGCAGTGTGAACCAAGTGAACCCTACGGCAGTGCACTCCTTGCCGCTCTTAATAAGTAAGCGACAAATTTCAATTTTAAAAAATAAATAAATATTACCTACACATAAGAAATATGGAATAAAAATTATATTATTAAATATTTAGACTAGTGTG
Organism: Synanthedon formicaeformis; assembly: GCA_945859745.1. Lineage (NCBI taxonomy): Eukaryota > Metazoa > Arthropoda > Insecta > Lepidoptera > Sesiidae > Synanthedon > Synanthedon formicaeformis. Next base: position 129,896 of record OX243960.1, on the reverse strand, counting down.
TACACAAAAAATGAGAGTTAATATGCCTACACAATCAGATATTGTTTGAGAGTTTTCTATATTTCTGTTTTCTGCTTCATCGTATGGACAGTGGTCTATGGACCACTACGCTAGTTCGCTGCGCCTGCAGCATTGATAAAAGAAAGTATAACGATCGCATCGGCAGGACTTCACAAATGTCGTCACCGTTAGAGCAATGCTGTATACGTATGCTGTAGCAAGGTGCATACGGGCGACCAGGATTGAACGGGAATCTTATAAACGGGAATACCTATTTATTACTCCCGGCTTCGCACGAATATAAGTATTTCTGCAAATTTTGTATAAGCAATAGTGAAAACCGCATTAAAATCCGTTGCTTAGTTTCAATTCAATTCAATTCAATTATTTATTGCGAAACCATAATGTACAAAGATGTTATAAATTTAAAGTTATATAATATAAGTTTAAAAAATATGTACATACAGAGACAGACGGCGGAAAGTGACTGTTTTATACTTTGTAAACAGTTTTAGAGAAATGGCGTTGGATGTCGATTTAGCTGGCAAAGTGAAAACACATCCTGTAGTGCCATCTATCTAAAACTGCTGATATTTGATTAGCATATATGGAGAAGTACCGCATTGCACGGATAGCGGTTTAGCGACATCTACACATTGCATGAAATAACTCGATGAATTATCAAGAGGCGGTTCAACTGTGGTTCCACTAGCGAGGTACAGAGGGCGGTCCACGAACGATTTAATTATCTGACCAAGCAGACGTTCTGCTCTTTGTTACTTTTTCATTTCTACATAAGTTAACAAGTTCCTATTTTATATTTTCTTGAAATATAGCGAATATAATAAAGAACCACACTGCGAAAAATAAGGGAGGAATCAAGCGTCAGAAGTACGGATGCAGTAAGTAATAAGTACGGCGAGACTCGATTAGGTTTGTATAACGCAAGGCTGTTCAGGAATATGTACCTATTTACCTAGCTATAATTTTTTATGTTAAAGTCGACAGACAGGCTGACGGTCCACTTGATAGTAGGTGGATACCGTCGCCTGTAACACAAAATATAACGCCACAGGGGCTCCAAGGTGCCGATTATAGTAGGATTAAGGACAAGGGATTTGGATAGTGGATAGGATAGGGAAATGGGCTCTAGCATCTCTTATTTACTCACCGAAACGCTACAGCACATAATTATGCTGTTAATTGTAGGTCTTAGGGGTGGTTACTGGCACCGGAAGGGATTTCCAAATGAACCCAATGTGAGGAACATCTCTTTGATTGTACTGTTTGTATTTGACTGATTTTGATACCATTAAATAGATGAAGTTTTAAAAACAGAAAAATTAAACGTAGAAATGGTTTCCCGTCATTTGTATGGGTAAAAAGTTCAGTAAAAAGAACTCTAAACTCGTAGGTACCTGCCTCAAAGCAGGAACAGTCTTTAGATCTCGTAGACGTAAGACGTAAGACTCGTTCAATTGCTTTTCCCAATAGTTTTATTCGGAAAGTGTTAATTACGCTCCATGTGTAAATGCAAAGAATACAGTTTGGCATCACTGTTCGTCACAGTACACAGAGGAGAGCCCCTTTTTGTGTCGTAACCGTAACCTATGGTTACATAATGGTAGGTCAACGGCTGCGAGAATGATGTTGGGATTAAGTCGACGCGACATCGTCTCCGTGCGAATTATTGCCGTTCGGAATCGGAAACTAACGAATGCACAAACACGGTGACCCACTTAACTATTGTTTATTGCTGATGCACGCGCCACGCGCGCGCACTGCGCGACCATATTCACCGGTCATTGCAATTATTACGCGAAATCAATCGCTGAAACACTCAGTTTATACGGTTGTTACTCACAATTTGTGTGGGTATGTTAATTTGTGACACAAACAATACTGTGAGGTCAAGAGTCGCGCGCTTAGCGTTCGCATTGTGCTCGTGCGCACATTCTCTCCTGTTTTGCCACAATTCCTTCTCGGTGATAAGGATTAGTGCACTGTGTGGTTAGCGAACAGTTTAATATTGGATTAGTGGCAGTGGCGAGAGACGTGTGACGTCACCGTTAGCCCGGATGATATCAGCCGCGCTATCGCTATCGTTATCAGTGCGCGATTAAACTCCGCCGCAGTCGCATCGCCATGGGGGCTAAGGATCGGCTGCAGGAGCTCAAACAAGTAAGAACTTACTCACGCAGCGTTATTCAAGGCGGCACACACAAAATGTGAAGTGATGCATCTCAGAGTGAATTGTGAATGTTCCAGGCTGCAGGCGAGCGGCTAGCCGGCGTCGACGGCGAGTCGTACGGCGCAGACGACTGCGACGACGCCGCGTGCGACTCCTCAGATCTACCGAACGACGTGAATCTTATGTTTAAGCAGGTCAATATTCAATGTGTCATTCTCTTTGTACTAATCTCCAACAAATGTGTCACGTGGATATGGATGTGGATGTGGAGCGCGTGTTGATTGCTTTAATGAATAGAGTTAATTAGTTGATAGTTTCGCTACGTTTGCATGTGACCAAGGGTGCCATAAATGTTCATTATTTTGAAGTGTCCGCTTTTGTTTACGGACAAATATACGAAGCGCCTGTTCAATGTCGTACTGCAAAGTGGCACACGCAGAGCACAATTAGGTACTTAAGTAACGAATAAACAGGAGCTGAATCTAGATATTCATATTTTAGTTTATTTGTAACCTGCACTGCACTTACATAATTATTCCTATCATCTGCCTTGATGGCAAAATTTTTATAATTTAGATACTAGCCATAAATTGCATATTATTTTTGTACACTGGACTGTTTTAAAGAATAATTTAAAAAAGTTATACGCAAGTAGGTATAATTATGGCTGTGTAAGTATATAAATACATTACAGCATTAAACAAAATGCTGTCACATAAAACAAAACTTACTATCTGGTGCCCGCGGCTTCGTCTTCTACATCTTTATTGCTGTTATACATTTGCTAGGTGTTAGAAAAAAATTATAGGTACTGCCTACGGCTTCTGCCGCGTAGAATACTTACCTATCTATATTATCCTGAAATTCTATTCTAACTATTGGTGAGATTTTTTTTAAATCGCATAAGTAGCTTCGATCAATGAGACAAGATCAGTAATCTTCATCATCATTCAATATTCAACTCATGAAAATAACGTGACAATTATTTTCACCTTTTTTAAGTAATCGAGAATCATTATAATGTGACTTTCATATTTATATACTATTTACTTTAAATTATGCTTAGGCACATATTAATAATCATAGGTAACATGCTTAGGTACCTACATATTAGTAATCAAGTTAATGCACAAAATGTTAATGCACACAAAAATAAGTATAAAATAAGTACAAAAATATTAGAAAACCGCAGTTTTAAGTTTTAAAATCCGTTGCGTGGATTGAAATAAAAACGCGTCTCGTCTCTTTTCAGGTGGACGAAATGAGATGGTGGATTCACGATCTCAATTTCAACACCCAATTCATAAAACGGCTGCACACCGACCCGACCTTCCACAACAACTCGAGTGAGCCCTGTCGTTTTTAGTTTAGTTTAGTTTAGTTTTAGTGGTGTTAGGCGCCGAGCGCAATTAAGTGACGTCCCTCCGCAGACCTGCAAGAGCAGCTGGACAGCGTGATCCGGGGCTCGAACGACATTGGAACGAAGCTGTGCGCTTCGCTGCGCTCATTCGAGGCGCGCGCGACGAGGCAAGACAACGCGGCTGCGTCGCGCATGGCGCGCTTGCAGTACGCGGCCACCAGACGCCTCTACGCCGACGCCTTGGCCAACCATCACGACGCCCTTCGTCACGTGCGTGACCAGCGGCTGCGGCTGCTGCATCAACAGATCAAACTCAGTAAGTACTTTTTCAATCAACTCACTATCATACAGTCGCTCAAAAGACACTCATATACAGTCATGATCTGTTAAAAATACTCAGTTTTTAGGAACATAATCAAATTTATTTTTTTAATAATTTTAATGTAAAGATATGAACCGAGGAAGCGAAGGAACCTATCTCCTATCTAAAAATCAATCAAAATATAACAATGAAACCACAAACACAAGAGAAATGAATTCTTTATTGTATTTCAGCAAACGTGGCCATCAGCGAAGAGGAGTGCGAAGCTTTATTGGATTCCAACAACATTTCGCTGTTCGTCGATAACGTGAGTCGATTTCCGCTGGTGGAATGCTCAGATAAAATAAGAACTAAAGATAGATGCCTTTAGTTGGCCTTTGAATGAAGCCAATGGTTACACACATGCAAATGCAATCAAAATACGCCTCGGATACTTTTACGAATTGAGTAGTGAAAAGGTGTAAAAACCAGGTTTGACCAGGTAAACCATTAGGCCTAAACTAGCCTAAACTATTAGGCAACCAATATTTTAAGAAATAGCTTGGAACAACCAATGTCAATACACTAAAGGGCTTTAGTAATATTTATGTCGTACGCAAAATAGCGTCGTTAGTTCTTATTTGGTCTGAGGGTGGAATGTAGCGAGTGCGCAGTGCGGTGAAGCGTTTGGTGGAATGTACAGGTGCAGGCGGAGACGGCCGCAGCGCGGACGGCGTTGCGAGACGCGGAGGCGCGTCACGAGGAGTTGCTACGCGTGGAGCGGTCTCTGCGAGAGGTGCGGGACCTGTTCGCGGAACTGTCGCATCTGGTGGCCCAGCAGCAGGACAGCATAGACAGCGTCGAGTACTACGCGCTGCAGGCGACAGACCTCGTGGGCGAGGGAGGGATCGCCATCTACAAGGGCAGGGTGAAACGAACCGATGCCAGAAAGAAGAAAATCGGTTTAATCATCTGCTTAGTGACGGGATTCTCGTTAGTGTTATTAGTGCTAATTCTTACTTAACTCATACTCATGTTTGTGTTGGAGATAAACGAAACTTGCTTGCAATCGGGTTCAGCCTGTCGAGCGGTCCTATTTTATGGAAGAATAAATAAGTGCTAGTCATATTGACTGTAATAATATACTTATTATTATTTATTTATAAAATTATTTGGAAATTTATTGTTGTGTTTTGATCCCAACAGTTGATCATTGATCCCTTACAGTTCTCAGGCTAACGACGGCTGTCGATAACGCTTGCACGGTATTGGCTTTTTAGTTAAAAAATACTTATACTATATATTTATACTATTATACTTATTATACTAAAAAATTATACAGGAATTTATTGGAAAATCAGACAGATTACCAATATTAAAATTAAAATTACCTGGTTTCAAGCATAAGTGGTCAATATTACAAGTGTACGCTCCCACAGAGCAAGCCTCGGAAGTAGAAAAAGATAAGTTTTATAATGACCTATCAGACACAATGTATTATATACACAATAATGTTGTAATGGGAGATTTCAACTCGCAGATTGGAAAACAGTTGGATAGAGAAGATAATGTAATAGGAAAATACAGTTATGGAAAAAGAAATAGAAATGGACAGAGGTTAGTAAATCTTGCTCAACAACAAAGCGTTAATGAATAGCTTCTTTAAAGCTAAAGAGGGCAAATAAAAAATGGACTTGGCTGTCACCAGATGGGAGATTCTCAAATGAGATTGATTTTATATTACTGCAGATGAACTAACGCACCTAAAACCTTTTTAGATGTTGGAACAATAAATAGTTTTAACTTTAATACCGACCATCGCATATTAAGAGGAAAAATTATCACAAAAACCCTAAACCAATACGGAGTAGCATAAATACTAAGTCCAGTAGCACATTAATGCCAGTTTCTTTTACTGTTCCATCACTGTTGAGAAGTTGGTCCAAAATGACCCATTGTCCTTAAGTTTCAAAAATTTATCTTTTTTTCATTATATAGAAGCACATAATGGTTATGAAATTTTGAAATAATTTCTGTAACTTACGAGCCTCAATGAATAAAGGCTTCTTTTATTTTTTTATATCATTTACAAAGTTATGCGGGCGAAGTCGCGGGCAGCAGCTAGTTACATATATAAAATTCGTCTCCACGAGACCTCTTAAATGATAAAGACACGCCGGACCTGCATCGCGTCGTACTAAAGATATTTTCAAAAATGTCCTGAAATGTAATTTCCGACATTCGGTCGAGGCCGAAGAATTCGTTACCCCAAGACGTTATTAATGACCCCAAGCCCGACCCGGCTGTTTTGGAAAGACGAAATCTAAGGAACGCAATTGCAATGGAATTATCTATTGAAAAGAAACAAACACTGTCTGTTGCCGATCGAAGGCGCTTTGTGCGTCATTTGTTTAGGGGCTCAGTCGTTTTTGATGAATTTCGCGTTTAGAAACGGGCTGATTTTTCACTATCGACGTTTTCATGTTTTGGCTACGCCTGAGCAGGCAGGCAACTGCACCAGTGCAAAGAATTTTTCACCTTTCCAAAACAACACGGGAAATTTCATCATACCCGTTCAGCGCCCGTCATTATTAACCGATTGAATTATTTAGTGAGATCTTTGGACCTACAGGCGGTGGCTTTAACTTAACCTATTAACCAAATTTGATCAGTTAGAGGACGAAAAAGTCGTAACAAAGTATCCGTAAGGGAATCTGCGGAAAGATCACTAACGTGTTTGTATCGACTTTTAACCGAGACAAACACACCACGTCATTAAATATTTTAAGACGCAGAGATGCTTTAGGCGAGTTCCAGTATACGCTGATCCCGTAATAATAAACATTCACTACAATAGCTGTTATTATAGCTGATATAATGTTGTGTTGCATTGGTTTATTTTTATTTTTCAATGTTTAAGAAGAACGCTTTAATATTCAAGTGGCGCGGATGAAGACGCGGATAAAAGGGAGTTCTCAATAAATAAATATAATACTAAACGAGGAATCCGTGTATGCCACGACGATCTCGCAAAATACTCTAACGCCTTTAACGAAAACTTAGGGTTAGAGGTTTTTTAGTCTAGAAATCGATCTGTCAGGGTCTTATCTTCGAGAAAATTCGTTTTAGGTAGTTTTTTTAATGAAACGGTTACAAAAATATTGCCGCTTACTACGACAAACGCCATCTAGGGCCGAGTGAACGAACAATACTTTTTTTGCTATTTAATAACACTACTCGATAACAGATGGCGTATGGCCCGGATACCCGAAATCGATCTGTCAAGGTCTTACCTCGAGAAAATTCGTTTTAGGCAGTTTTTTTAATGAAACGGTTACAAAAATAATGCCGCTTACTACGGCTAACTCCATCTAGGGCCGAGTGAACGAACTTAATACTTTTTCTGCTATTTAATAACACTACTCGATAACAGGTGGCGTTTGGCCCGGATACCCGAAATCGATCTGTCAAGGTCTTACCCGAGAAAATTCGTTTTAGGTAGTTTTTTTAATGAAACGGTTACAAAAATAATGCCGCTTACTACGGCTAACGCCATCTAGGGCCGAGTGAACGAACATAATTTTTTTCTGCTATTTAATAACACTACTCGATAACAGATGGCGTTTGGCCCGGATACCCGAAATCGATCTGTTAAGGTCTTACCCCAAGAAAACTCGTTTTAGGTATTTTTTTAATGAAACGGTTACAAAAATAATGCCGCTTACTATGGCTGACGCCATCTAGGGCCGAGTGAACGAACTTAATACTTTTTTTGCTATTTAATAACACTACTCGATAACAGATGGCGTTTGGACCGGATACCCGTAATCGACGTGTCAGGGTCTAACCTTCGAGAAAACTCGTTTAAGGTAGTTTTTTTTTTTTTTTTTTTGAAGTTAGCGCGAAAATTCTAACGAGGTCATAAAGAAGGCGCCCAAAGGCACCAATAAGCTCCAGTAAGTCAAAGCAAAAAGGGAAAGAAATAGATTGGCGACGGTCGCCACACAAGTTGCCATGAAGAAAAGTTGGTTTAGGATAGGTGAATGTAAAGAGAGGTTCATATAGATTAGGTTGCGTGTTTTTTTTTTTTTTTTTTTTTTTTTTTTTTTTTTTTTTTTTTTTTCAAAGGTTAGGTTAGGTTAGGTTAGGTTAGGTTAGGTTAGGTTAGGTTAGGTTAGGTTAGGTTAGGTTAGGTTAGGTTAGGTTAGGTTAGGTTAGGTTAGGTTAGGTTCAATCTCGGGGGACCAAGGGAGGAAGTTCGCCGCCTCTACATGGGCGTCGTGCGATCCATGGCCCTCTACGGGGCGCCCGTCTGGTCTAACGACCTGGCGGGCTCCTCCCGCTGCAGAGCTCTACTCAACAGCCTGCAGCGGTTGATGGCCATCAGGATCGTACGCGCATACCGTACGGTATCTTTTGAGGCGGCGACAGTCCTGGCACGTTCCCCTCCTTTTGACATCCTGGCCGAAATGGACGCGACTGTTTACGAGCAGTCGCGGGCCGGCGGCCAGGGAGGGGACGAGCCGGGGCCTGCGCTCGGAGTGCTGCGGCGGGACGCCCACCGGCGGGCCATGGAGATTTGGCGCGCGAGGCTCGAGGAGCCTCGTGGTGCGCGCCAACGCGCCGTCGGTGCCGTCTTGCCGAACCTCGAAGCTTGGCTTCGAAAGAAGGGAGTCTGCGTTACTTACAGATTGACTCAGATACTCACCGGGCACGGGTGCTTCGGTGAGTATCTGAGTCGAATCGGACGAGAAAGGACGGCTCAATGCCATCACTGCGCCTCCGACCAGGACTCCGCCCAACATACGTTGGAGGTCTGCCCTGCCTGGGCGGACGAGCGTAGAGTCCTGGTAGATAAGATCGGGCGGAATCTGTCCCCGCCAGCATTGGTTTCGGCAATGCTGGCGGACGCCGACAACTGGAGGGCTGTGGTCTCCTTCTGCGAGCATGTAATGCTCCAGAAGGAGGCCGCCGAGCGGGATCGGGAGAGGGCCGATCCCGCTCGGAGGAGGCGGCGCAGAGCTGCCATCGCCAGGTAACTCTGTCGCCGCCAACACGGGCCGCGGACGGCGCTCATCGGGGACGATGCGCTGTCAGACGCGGCCCGGGAATGGCCAGCGCCCCTATGTGGCGGGGGGGTGCGGCCAGGTGTGGGGGATTCCTCGCGGAATCCCCCAACACAAACCCGGGGGGAGGCACGTTGCTTCCCCCGGGAGGAGCCTCCCCGACTTTTGAGGGAGGCATAGCGGATGTGGAGGGCCCCGGTGCGCTGATGCGAGCCCGGGGTCCTCACACCTCGCTGAGGACTGCCACCGCGGGGGTTTTAGTGGGTATACCCAGGGCCACCTTCCCTGGGGGAGTCCCACATAACCGCACCGTTTTCCCCCATAACGGTGCGGTATGCGTAACTGTCATTTCCCCCGCGGTACCAAAAAAAAAAAAAAAAAAAAAAAAAAAGGTTAGGTTAGGTTAGGTTAGGTTAGGTTAGGTTAGGTTCCCCTCCATGAGTGCACGCCTTGTCGTGGCGGAGGGGCTTAGTAGCGTCCGGCAATCCGGCCGGGCGTGAAGCTAAGTGCACCTGGGGGGCGCAGCTATGGCTTCTTGGTTAAGAAGCCATAGGCTGTCGCCTGGTGACCAGCAATGGTCGTGGGATGGCCGGGTACTACCCGGCGGTCCTGCTGGCTTTAGCGCCTCAGCGCTGGGCGGAGGCCCTTGGGGGGCAGCGGAGTTTTTACTCGTGGCGGCGGACTAGTGGTCCGTGGGCGCGGCGTGTGGTCTAGGCCACCGCCGGGCAAACCGTAACCCCGCAATCGCGGGGCCGGGGGTCCAGCGCACTGAGCGTCGGGCCGCGTGGAAGAAAACCACTATAAAAAATTACCCCAATCCTAAGGTCCCGAGCCCGCCGATGGGATGAATGGCTGGGGGGAACCCAGTCCCGAGGGCTCACCTGCGGCCGGCAGTATCCGGCCCCAGGAAACAAACCTGGGTAAAAATAAACATCATGAGCGAGGCTAACAAGAACGTACTACCCCAGGAGGGTACCCCCGTAGGGGGAGAATCCCTCCCTGAACCGACCGGTTCAGGCTGCCCCTCGTATTCTGGGGGGGGCAAAGCACCGCTCGCAGGGGTCAACCCTGCAACCGACCTTGGCTCTTGTTACACGGATTCCGATAACGAAAATAGGATTAGGATGCGCAGCTTCACACGTCGCAGCTTCACACGTCCGAGGGACGTGCGCTCGCAGAGTGTGGGTCGGAGGGACGAGGCAGACGAGAGCGACAGCTCTCAAATGTCCTTCGCCTCGACCAGCTCGAACCCAACGGCGGGGACCCGCAAGAGGACGAAGCCCCTTGCGAATCAAAGGGCGGTGAAGGCAAAACGCTCTCAGGCAAGGGAGGAGTCTGACCTCGAGACGGACATTCGGGACATTCTCGACGCGAGTGTTGCTCCTGCGAAAACGCGGAGCAAGAGCGGGTTGCCCCGCGTCGAGGATGTCCAGTCAGATTGGGAGGCGCAACCCACGGTGGACGTGGGGGCCAGGATACTGGAGAAACTCGGGGAGGTCGAGAAGGTTGCCGACAGGTCTGGCAATCTTAAGGGGGAATTCGTCAGAATCCTCCGCTTGGCCTGCCTCGAGATACAGGCCGGGACCCTGGTCCTAAACCAGAGGGCCAGCCGCTGGGACGGGCTGGCTCAGGAAAATAAAGAGCTCCTAGCCCGGATCGAGCGGCTGGAGCAAAGCTCCGCAGCGATGGCCGCTGAGCTGGAGACCGCCCGCCGTGGGGGTTTCACGGCGCAAACGAGGAGGACGCCGACGCCGATGCCGACGCCGGAGCCGCCTACGGCCCAAGGATTGGCGAAGAAGTCCCTGCCACCCGCTGGCGGGAAACCGACCGGCCCGCCGCCTGCCTCCGTGCCGGCAGCCGAGGAGGCACAGAGTCCCTCTGGGACTTGGCAGGATATCGCAGCAGCGATGGAGTCCGAGTTTGAAAGGTTCCAGAGGGGACTTATGGAAAAATTCTTCCCAGAAATGGGAAGAAGGCCGCCGCTAAGGCACGATAAGAACCAGGCGGCCACCTCCAACAACGTGGCGCCTGCCAAAGGGCCAGGGAAAGGGAAGGGGAAAGGGAAGGGGAAGGGAAAGAAGAAGAAGCGGCCGGCGAATGCGGTAGTGCAGCCGGTCCCCGCACCCGCCCAACCCCCGAGACCCGCGCAAACTTCGGGTTGGTCGCAGGTTGTCGGCCGCAAGGCCAAGGCTGGCGCCAAAAAGAAGGGGGCACCGGCCCCGACCGCGCCCAAGCGGGGGCCCGTCAAGTCGCCCCGTGCGGAAAGGCCGCAGCTGCCGCGTCCGCCGACTACCGCCGCCATACTGGTGTCGGTACCCCCGGGCTCTGCGACCTCCCTAGCGAAAGTTATGGAGGTCGCCAGGGCCAGGGTGAAGCCCGAAGATGCGGGCATACCGGAGGGGGTCCGACAAAAACGGGCGGTGACGGGGGGACTTCTCCTCGAAGTTCCTGGGCCTGGCAGCGAAGAGAAGGCGGACGCCTTCGTCTCGCTGCTCAGGGCGGCTCTCGCCGACACGGACGCCAGGTTTGCGCGTCCGTGTAAGATGGGCGAGATTAGGGTGATGGACTTAGACGAGTCCATCACCCCCGCCGAGGTGGCAGCCGCGGTGGCGAATGCCGGGAGGTGCTCGCCGGCCGATATAAAGGTCGGCGAGATAAAGTGGGACCCATCCAGGCTGGCAACGGCCTGGGTGAAATGTCCCCTCGGGGCGGCGCGTGCCCTAGCGAACGCAAAGCGCGTAAAAATAGGCTGGGTCTCGGCCCGTGTAGTGGCGCTGGGAACACGTCCGTTACAGTGTTTCCGGTGCCTCGAGATGGGACACGTGCGTACCATGTGTCCCAGCACGGTGGACCGGAGCTCGGCCTGTTACAAGTGCGGGGAGGAGGGGCACAGAGCTCGCGACTGTGCTGCGCGAGCCCCGAAGTGCCCCGTGTGTGCGAGCCTCGGCCGGTCAGCAGACCACCGGCTGGGGTCTAAAAAATGCACACCGCCCAAGAGGCGTAGGGGAGATCGCGCGCCCCCCACACCGGCCACAGCGCCAGAGGCCGGAAACCAACCGGCCACCGAACCGGCGGGAGAGGTAATGGAGGCTTAAAATTCCCGCCCCCACATCAGATCCTTCAGGGTAACCTGAACCGCTGCCGCGCAGCACAGGACTTGCTAGCGCAGTCCATAGCGGAGCGGTCGGTTGCCCTGGCGGCAGTGTCGGAGCCGTACTCCGTCCCGGACCACCCGCGGTGGTTCGGTTCCTCTGACGGCTCCGCAGCCATATACTGGGCGGGCGGAAGCCTCCATTGCTCCCTCTCCAACAGGGGAAGGGGATACGTAGCAGTGGAATGGGGTCACATCGCAGTCGTGAGCTGCTACGTGTCCCCTAACTGCAGCCTCGCGGCGTTTGAGGCCTACCTGGACGGGCTGGCTGTCCGGATCCGCGGATACGCGGCCCGTCCAGTGATCGTCCTGGGCGATTTTAACGCCCACTCGAAAGAGTGGGGCGACGCCCGGGACGATCAGAGAGGAGAGACCCTTCTCGAGTGGGCGGCACAGCTGGACCTCCGGCTTCTAAACCGGGGGTCAACCAGCACCTGCGTGCGTTGGCAGGGGGAGTCCATCATTGATTTGTCATGGGCGTCTCCCCCTGCGGCACGCATGGTGACGGGATGGAGGGTTGCCGAGGAGGTGGTCACCATGTCTGACCACCGATACATCTTCATCGATGTCTCGCTCGGCAACCACCGTCGCCCACGACAGGACGGTCTCCGTCCGCGACGTTGGTCCCTCAAGCGGCTCGACCGAGACATGGTCGTCGCCGCTGCCCACGTCGCCGACTGGTCGGAAGGACAGATTCCGCCCGATCCGGAGGCGCAAGCGGCCCGGTTCGGGGACATCATGGCGTCGATCTGCGACGCCTCGATGCCCCGGGTCAGGCCCCCCAGAAAGGGCGCTGCGTACTGGTGGTCGGTGGAGATCTCCCGATTGCGTGTCGCAGTCGGGAGGGCGCGCCGCCAGTACTTACGCGCCCGAAGAAGACGGCGGGCCACAGCCGAGGAAACGGCCAGAGCACGAGAGGTGTACGGAGCCGCCACGAAGGCCCTCTGCGTCGCTATCGCGGAGGCCAAGGCTCGGTCCTGGAGAGAGCTCATAGAGGGACTGGATAGGGACCCATGGGGGCGCCCATACAAGATGGTCTTGGGCAAGCTCCGCCCATGGGTCCCTCCGATGACGGAAACCCTGGACCCCGAGTTCCTGGGAAGAGTGGTCGACACGCTCTTCCCGGTGGTCCAGGACAGTCCCTCTGACCCTCCGTCCTCCACCTGGTTGGAAGAATACGAGGTGACGGAGGGTGAGCTGGACCGAGCCGTGAGGCGGCTCGCCTCTCGCAGCGCCGCGCCAGGCCCCGACGGGGTTCCGGGCCGCGTGTTGGTGCTGGCTCTGGGAGTTCTGGGGGACAGACTCAGGCGGCTGTTCACCAGCTGCCTGCGCCTGGGAGTGTTCCCCCTCGGCTGGAAAAAAGCCAGGCTGGTGCTCCTGAAAAAGGAAGGAAGGGCCGCAGACTCTCCCTCTGCGTTCCGGCCAATATGTCTGCTGGACGAGGTGGCGAAGCTCTTTGAGAGAGTGATCGCCGCTCGTCTCAGCAGACACCTGTCGTGCACGGGCCCCGATCTCTCGGACTGCCAATTTGGCTTCCGACAGGGGCGTTCGACGCTGGATGCGTTAAAACGCGTCCGCGCCCTGTCGGAGTCGGCAGTCCGAGCGGGGGGGGTGGCGCTGGCGGTTAGCCTTGACATCGTCAACGCATTCGGCACCCTCCCCTGGAAGGCGATACGGGAGGCACTCGTTTTTCATGAGGCGCCTCCCTATCTTCAGAAGATCATCGGGGCCTACCTGCGCGACAGGAGCATTCACTATGCTGGCCGGGACGGAGAAAGATTCGAGAGGGAGGTCAGGTGCGGTGTTCCCCAGGGGTCCGTCTTAGGACCACTGCTGTGGAACATCGCCTACGATGCGGTCCTTCGCACCAGCCTCCCCCCTGGACTGGACGTCGTCTGCTATGCAGACGACACTCTAGTATTGGCCAGGGGGGTCGGCTTCCGAGAGGTAGCCGGGCTCGCCGAACTGGGGGTGGCATTGGTCGTCCGTAAAATCACCGGGATCGGTCTCAGGGTAGCGCCTCAAAAAACTGAGGCGCTGTGGTTCCACTCCCTACGCAGAGGAGTGGAGCCTCCCATCCCGGTGATTAGGGTAGGTAACGCAGAAGTCCAGGTGGGGCGGTACATGAGGTACCTGGGCCTCATCCTGGACGGGAGGTGGAGCTTCGAGGGACACTTCGAGCGCCTAGTCCCCCGAATCAGAGGAACAGCTGGTGCGTTGCACCGGTTGCTGCCCAATCTCGGGGGACCAAGGGAAGAAGTTCGCCGCCTCTACATGGGCGTCGTGCGATCCATGGCCCTCTACGGGGCGCCCGTCTGGTCTAACGACCTGGCGGGCTCCTCCCGCTGCAGAGCTCTACTCAACAGCCTGCAGCGGTTGATGGCCATCAGGATCGTACGCGCATACCGTACGGTATCTTTTGAGGCGGCGACAGTCCTGGCACGTTCCCCTCCTTTTGACATCCTGGCCGAAATGGACGCGACTGTGTACGAGCAGTCGCGGGCCGGCGGCCAGGGAGGGGACGAGCCGGGGCCTGCGCTCGGAGTGCTGCGGCGGGACGCCCACCGGCGGGCCATGGAGATTTGGCGCGCGAGGCTCGAGGAGCCTCGTGGTGCGCGCCAACGCGCCGTCGGTGCCGTCTTGCCGAACCTCGAAGCTTGGCTTCGAAAGAAGGGAGTCTGCGTTACTTACAGATTGACTCAGATACTCACCGGGCACGGGTGCTTCGGTGAGTATCTGAGTCGAATCGGACGAGAAAGGACGGCTCAATGCCATCACTGCGCCTCCGACCAGGACTCCGCCCAACATACGTTGGAGGTCTGCCCTGCCTGGGCGGACGAGCGTAGAGTCCTGGTAGATAAGATCGGGCGGAATCTGTCCCCGCCAGCATTGGTTTCGGCAATGCTGGCGGACGCCGACAATTGGAGGGCTGTGGTCTCCTTCTGCGAGCATGTAATGCTCCAGAAGGAGGCCGCCGAGCGGGATCGGGAGAGGGCCGATCCCGCTCGGAGGAGGCGGCGCAGAGCTGCCATCGCCAGGTAACTCTGTCGCCGCCAACACGGGCCGCGGACGGCGCTCATCGGGGACGATGCGCTGTCAGACGCGGCCCGGGAATGGCTAACACCCCTATGTGGCGGGGGGGTGCGGCCAGGTGTGGGGGATTCCTTGCGGAATTCCCCAACACAAACCCGGGGGGAGGCACGTTGCTTCCCCCGGGAGGAGCCTCCCCGACTTTTGAGGGAGGCATAGCGGATGTGGAGAACCCCGGTGCGCTGATGCGAGCCCGGGGTCCTCACACCTCGCTGAGGACTGCCACCGCGGGGGTTTTAGTGGGTATACCCAGGGCCACCTTCCCTGGGGGAGTCCCACATAACCGCACCGTTTTCCCCCATAACGGTGCGGTATGCGTAATTGTCATTTCCCCCGCGGTACCAAAAAAAAAAAAAAAAAAAAGGTTAGGTTAGGTTAGGTTAGGTTAGGTTAGGTTAGGTTAGGTTCCCCTCCATGAGTGCACGCCTTGTCGTGGCGGAGGGGCTTAGTAGCGTCCGGCAATCCGGCCGGGCGTGAAGCTAAGTGCACCTGGGGGGCGCAGCTATGGCTTCTTGGTTAAGAAGCCATAGGCTGTCGCCTGGTGACCAGCAATGGTCGTGGGATGGCCGGGTACTACCCGGCGGTCCTGCTGGCTTTAGCGCCTCAGCGCTGGGCGGAGGCCCTTGGGGGGCAGCGGAGTTTTTACTCGTGGCGGCGGACTAGTGGTCCGTGGGCGCGGCGTGTGGTCTAGGCCACCGCCGGGCAAACCGTAACCCCGCAATCGCGGGGCCGGGGGTCCAGCGCACTGAGCGTCGGGCCGCGTGGAAGAAAACCACTATAAAAAATTACCCCAATCCTAAGGTCCCGAGCCCGCCGATGGGATGAATGGCTGGGGGGAACCCAGTCCCGAGGGCTCACCTGCGGCCGGCAGTATCCGGCCCCAGGAAACAAACCTGGGTAAAAATAAACATCATGAGCGAGGCTAACAAGAACGTACTACCCCAGGAGGGTACCCCCGTAGGGGGAGAATCCCTCCCTGAACCGACCGGTTCAGGCTGCCCCTCGTATTCTGGGGGGGGCAAAGCACCGCTCGCAGGGGTCAACCCTGCAACCGACCTTGGCTCTTGTTACACGGATTCCGATAACGAAAATAGGATTAGGACGCGCAGCTTCACACGTCGCAGCTTCACACGTCCGAGGGACGTGCGCTCGCAGAGTGTGGGTCGGAGGGACGAGGCAGACGAGAGCGACAGCTCTCAAATGTCCTTCGCCTCGACCAGCTCGAACCCAACGGCGGGGACCCGCAAGAGGACGAAGCCCCTTGCGAATCAAAGGGCGGTGAAGGCAAAACGCTCTCAGGCAAGGGAGGAGTCTGACCTCGAGACGGACATTCGGGACATTCTCGACGCGAGTGTTGCTCCTGCGAAAACGCGGAGCAAGAGCGGGTTGCCCCGCGTCGAGGATGTCCAGTCAGATTGGGAGGCGCAACCCACGGTGGACGTGGGGGCCAGGATACTGGAGAAACTCGGGGAGGTCGAGAAGGTTGCCGACAGGTCTGGCAATCTTAAGGGGGAATTCGTCAGAATCCTCCGCTTGGCCTGCCTCGAGATACAGGCCGGGACCCTGGTCCTAAACCAGAGGGCCAGCCGCTGGGACGGGCTGGCTCAGGAAAATAAAGAGCTCCTAGCCCGGATCGAGCGGCTGGAGCAAAGCTCCGCAGCGATGGCCGCTGAGCTGGAGACCGCCCGCCGTGGGGGTTTCACGGCGCAAACGAGGAGGACGCCGACGCCGATGCCGACGCCGGAGCCGCCTACGGCCCAAGGATTGGCGAAGAAGTCCCTGCCACCCGCTGGCGGGAAACCGACCGGCCCGCCGCCTGCCTCCGTGCCGGCAGCCGAGGAGGCACAGAGTCCCTCTGGGACTTGGCAGGATATCGCAGCAGCGATGGAGTCCGAGTTTGAAAGGTTCCAGAGGGGACTTATGGAAAAATTCTTCCCAGAAATGGGAAGAAGGCCGCCGCTAAGGCACGATAAGAACCAGGCGGCCACCTCCAACAACGTGGCGCCTGCCAAAGGGCCAGGGAAAGGGAAGGGGAAAGGGAAGGGGAAGGGAAAGAAGAAGAAGCGGCCGGCGAATGCGGTAGTGCAGCCGGTCCCCGCACCCGCCCAACCCCCGAGACCCGCGCAAACTTCGGGTTGGTCGCAGGTTGTCGGCCGCAAGGCCAAGGCTGGCGCCAAAAAGAAGGGGGCACCGGCCCCGACCGCGCCCAAGCGGGGGCCCGTCAAGTCGCCCCGTGCGGAAAGGCCGCAGCTGCCGCGTCCGCCGACTACCGCCGCCATACTGGTGTCGGTACCCCCGGGCTCTGCGACCTCCCTAGCGAAAGTTATGGAGGTCGCCAGGGCCAGGGTGAAGCCCGAAGATGCGGGCATACCGGAGGGGGTCCGACAAAAACGGGCGGTGACGGGGGGACTTCTCCTCGAAGTTCCTGGGCCTGGCAGCGAAGAGAAGGCGGACGCCTTCGTCTCGCTGCTCAGGGCGGCTCTCGCCGACACGGACGCCAGGTTTGCGCGTCCGTGTAAGATGGGCGAGATTAGGGTGATGGACTTAGACGAGTCCATCACCCCCGCCGAGGTGGCAGCCGCGGTGGCGAATGCCGGGAGGTGCTCGCCGGCCGATATAAAGGTCGGCGAGATAAAGTGGGACCCATCCAGGCTGGCAACGGCCTGGGTGAAATGTCCCCTCGGGGCGGCGCGTACCCTAGCTAGCGCAAAGCGCGTTAAAATAGGCTGGGTCTCGGCCCGTGTAGTGGCGCTGGGAACACGTCCGTTACAGTGTTTCCGGTGCCTCGAGATGGGACACGTGCGTACCATGTGTCCCAGCACGGTGGACCGGAGCTCGGCCTGTTACAAGTGCGGGGAGGAGGGGCACAGAGCTCGCGACTGTGCTGCGCGAGCCCCGAAGTGCCCCGTGTGTGCGGGCCTCGGCCGGTCAGCAGACCACCGGCTGGGGTCGAAAAAATGCACACCGCCCAAGAGGCGTAGGGGAGATCGCGCGCCCCCCACACCGGCCACAGCGCCAGAGGCCGGAAACCAACCGGCCACCGAACCGGCGGGAGAGGTAATGGAGGCTTAAAATTCCCGCCCCCACATCAGATCCTTCAGGGTAACCTGAACCGCTGCCGCGCAGCACAGGACTTGCTAGCGCAGTCCATAGCGGAGCGGTCGGTTGCCCTGGCGGCAGTGTCGGAGCCGTACTCCGTCCCGGACCACCCGCGGTGGTTCGGTTCCTCTGACGGCTCCGCAGCCATATACTGGGCGGGCGGAAGCCTCCATTGCTCCCCCTCCAACAGGGGAAGGGGATACGTAGCAGTGGAATGGGGTCACATCGCAGTCGTGAGCTGCTACGTGTCCCCTAACTGCAGCCTCGCGGCGTTTGAGGCCTACCTGGACGGGCTGGCTGTCCGGATCCGCGGATATGCGGCCCGTCCAGTGATCGTCCTGGGCGATTTTAACGCCCACTCGAAAGAGTGGGGCGACGCCCGGGACGATCAGAGAGGAGAGACCCTCCTCGAGTGGGCGGCACAGCTGGACCTCCGGCTTCTAAACCGGGGGTCAACCAGCACCTGCGTGCGTTGGCAGGGGGAGTCCATCATTGACTTGTCATGGGCGTCTCCCCCTGCGGCACGCATGGTGACGGGATGGAGGGTTGCCGAGGCGGTGGTCACCTTGTCTGACCACCGATACATTTTCATCGATGTCTCGCTCGGCAACCACTGTCGCCCACGACAGGACGGTCTCCGTCCGCGACGTTGGTCCCTCAAGCGGCTCGACCGAGACATGGTCGTCGCCGCTGCCCACGTCGCCGACTGGTCGGAAGGGCAGATTCCGCCCGATCCGGAGGCGCAAGCGGCCAGGTTCGGGGACATCATGGCGTCGATCTGCGACGCCTCGATGCCCCGGGTCAGGCCCCCCAGAAAGGGCGCTGCGTACTGGTGGTCGGTTGAGATCTCCCGATTGCGTGTCGCAGTCGGGAGGGCGCGCCGCCAGTACTTACGCGCCCGAAGAAGACGGCGAGCCACAGCCGAGGAAACGGCCAGAGCACGAGAGGTATACGGAGCCGCCACGAAGGCCCTCTGCGTCGCTATCGCGGAGGCCAAGGCTCGGTCCTGGAGAGAGCTCATAGAGGGACTGGATAGGGACCCATGGGGGCGCCCATACAAGATGGTCTTGGGCAAGCTCCGCCCATGGGTCCCTCCGATGACGGAAACCCTGGACCCCGAGTTCCTGGGAAGAGTGGTCGACACGCTCTTCCCGGTGGTCCAGGACAGTCCCTCTGACCCTCCGTCCTCCACCTGGTTGGAAGAATACGAGGTGACGGAGGGTGAGCTGGACCGAGCCGTGAGGCGGCTCGCCTCTCGCAGCGCCGCGCCAGGCCCCGACGGGGTTCCGGGCCGCGTGTTGGTGCTGGCTCTGGGCGTTCTGGGGGACAGACTCAGGCGGCTGTTCACCAGCTGCCTGCGCCTGGGAGTGTTCCCCCTCGGCTGGAAAAAAGCCAGGCTGGTGCTCCTGAAAAAGGAAGGAAGGGCCGCAGACTCTCCCTCTGCGTTCCGGCCAATATGTCTGCTGGACGAGGTGGCGAAGCTCTTTGAGAGAGTGATCGCCGCTCGTCTCAGCAGACACCTGTCGTGCACGGGCCCCGATCTCTCGGACTGCCAATTTGGTTTCCGACAGGGGCGTTCGACGCTGGATGCGTTAAAACGCGTCCGCGCCCTGTCGGAGTCGGCAGTCCGAGCGGGGGGGGTGGCGTTGGCGGTTAGCCTAGACATCGTCAACGCATTCGGCACCCTCCCCTGGAAGGCGATACGGGAGGCACTCGTTTTTCATGAGGTGCCTCCGTATCTTCAGAAGATCATCGGGGCCTACCTGCGCGACAGGAGCATTCATTATGCTGGCCGGGACGGAGAAAGATTTGAGAGGGAGGTCAGGTGCGGTGTTCCCCAGGGGTCCGTCTTAGGACCACTGCTGTGGAACATCGCCTACGATGCGGTCCTTCGCACCAGCCTCCCCCCTGGACTGGACGTCGTCTGCTATGCAGACGACACTCTAGTATTGGCCAGGGGGGTCGGCTTCCGAGAGGTAGCCGGGCTCGCCGAACTGGGGGTGGCATTGGTCGTCCGTAAAATCACCGGGATCGGTCTTAGGGTAGCGCCTCAAAAAACTGAGGCGCTGTGGTTCCACTCCCTACGCAGAGGAGTGGAGCCTCCCATCCCGGTGATTAGGGTAGGTAACGCAGAAGTCCAGGTGGGGCGGTACATGAGGTACCTGGGCCTCATCCTGGACGGGAAGTGGAGCTTCGAGGGACACTTCGAGCGCCTAGTCCCCCGAATCAGAGGGACAGCTGGTGCGTTGCACCGGCTGCTGCCCAATCTCGGGGGACCAAGGGAGGAAGTTCGCCGCCTCTACATGGGCGTCGTGCGATCCATGGCCCTCTACGGGGCGCCCGTCTGGTCTAACGACCTGGCGGGCTCCTCCCGCTGCAGAGCTCTACTCAACAGCCTGCAGCGGTTGATGGCCATCAGGATCGTACGCGCATACCGTACGGTATCTTTTGAGGCGGCGACAGTCCTGGCACGTTCCCCTCCTTTTGACATCCTGGCCGAAATGGACGCGACTGTTTACGAGCAGTCGCGGGCCGGCGGCCAGGGAGGGGACGAGCCGGGGCCTGCGCTCGGAGTGCTGCGGCGGGACGCCCACCGGCGGGCCATGGAGATTTGGCGCGCGAGGCTCGAGGAGCCTCGTGGTGCGCGCCAACGCGCCGTCGGTGCCGTCTTGCCGAACCTCGAAGCTTGGCTTCGAAAGAAGGGAGTCTGCGTTACTTACAGATTGACTCAGATACTCACCGGGCACGGGTGCTTCGGTGAGTATCTGAGTCGAATCGGACGAGAAAGGACGGCTCAATGCCATCACTGCGCCTCCGACCAGGACTCCGCCCAACATACGTTGGAGGTCTGCCCTGCCTGGGCGGACGAGCGTAGAGTCCTGGTAGATAAGATCGGGCGGAATCTGTCCCCGCCAGCATTGGTTTCGGCAATGCTGGCGGACGCCGACAATTGGAGGGCTGTGGTCTCCTTCTGCGAGCATGTAATGCTCCAGAAGGAGGCCGCCGAGCGGGATCGGGAGAGGGCCGATCCCGCTCGGAGGAGGCGGCGCAGAGCTGCCATCGCCAGGTAACTCTGTCGCCGCCAACACGGGCCGCGGACGGCGCTCATCGGGGACGATGCGCCGTCAGACGCGGCCCGGGAATGGCCAACACCCCTATGTGGCGGGGGGGTGCGGCCAGGTGTGGGGGATTCCTCGCGGAATCCCCCAACACAAACCCGGGGGGAGGCACGTTGCTTCCCCCGGGAGGAGCCTCCCCGACTTTCGAGGGAGGCATAGCGGATGTGGAGGGCCCCGGTGCGCTGATGCGAGCCCGGGGTCCTCACACCTCGCTGAGGACTGCCACCGCGGGGGTTTTAGTGGGTATACCCAGGGCCACCTTCCCTGGGGGAGTCCCACATAACCGCACCGTTTTCCCCCATAACGGTGCGGTATGCGTAACTGTCATTTCCCCCGCGGTACCAAAAAAAAAAAAAAAAAAAAAAAAAAAAAAAAAAAGGTTAGGTTAGGTTAGGTTAGGTTAGGTTAGGTTCCCCTCCACGAGTGCACGCCTTGTCGTGGCGGAGGGGCTTAGTAGCGTCCGGCAATCCGGCCGGGCGTGAAGCTAAGTGCACCTGGGGGGCGCAGCTATGGCTTCTTGGTTAAGAAGCCATAGGCTGTCGCCTGGTGACCAGCAATGGTCGTGGGATGGCCGGGTACTACCCGGCGGTCCTGCTGGCTTTAGCGCCTCAGCGCTGGGCGGAGGCCCTTGGGGGGCAGCGGAGTTTTTACTCGTGGCGGCGGACTAGTGGTCCGTGGGCGCGGCGTGTGGTCTAGGCCACCGCCGGGCAAACCGTAACCCCGCAATCGCGGGGCCGGGGGTCCAGCGCACTGAGCGTCGGGCCGCGTGGAAGAAAACCACTATAAAAAATTACCCCAATCCTAAGGTCCCGAGCCCGCCGATGGGATGAATGGCTGGGGGGAACCCAGTCCCGAGGGCTCACCTGCGGCCGGCAGTATCCGGCCCCAGGAAACAAACCTGGGTAAAAATAAACATAATGAGCGAGGCTAACAAGAACGTACTACCCCAGGAGGGTACCCCCGTAGGGGGAGAATCCCTCCCTGAACCGACCGGTTCAGGCTGCCCCTCGTATTCTGGGGGGGGCAAAGCACCGCTCGCAGGGGTCAACCCTGCAACCGACCTTGGCTCTTGTTACACGGATTCCGATAATGAAAATAGGATTAGGACGCGCAGCTTCACACGTCGCAGCTTCACACGTCCCAGGGACGTGCGCTCGCAGAGTGTGGGTCGGAGGGACGAGGCAGACGAGAGCGACAGCTCTCAAATGTCCTTCGCCTCGACCAGCTCGAACCCAACGGCGGGGACCCGCAAGAGGACGAAGCCCCTTGCGAATCAAAGGGCGGTGAAGGCAAAACGCTCTCAGGCAAGGGAGGAGTCTGACCTCGAGACGGACATTCGGGACATTCTCGACGCGAGCGTTGCTCCTGCGAAAACGCGGAGCAAGAGCGGGTTGCCCCGCGTCGAGGATGTCCAGTCAGATTGGGAGGCGCAACCCACGGTGGACGTGGGGGCCAGGATACTGGAGAAACTCGGGGAGGTCGAGAAGGTTGCCGACAGGTCTGGCAACCTTAAGGGGGAATTCGTCAGAATCCTCCGCTTGGCCTGCCTCGAGATACAGGCCGGGACCCTGGTCCTAAACCAGAGGGCCAGCCGCTGGGACGGGCTGGCTCAGGAAAATAAAGAGCTCCTAGCCCGGATCGAGCGGCTGGAGCAAAGCTCCGCAGCGATGGCCGCTGAGCTGGAGACCGCCCGCCGTGGGGGTTTCACGGCGCAAACGAGGAGGACGCCGACGCCGACGCCGACGCCGGAGCCGCCTACGGCCCAAGGATTGGCGAAGAAGTCCCCGCCACCCGCTGGCGGGAAACCGACCGGCCCGCCGCCTGCCCCCGTGCCGGCAGCCGAGGAGGCACAGAGTCCCTCTGGGACTTGGCAGGATATCGCAGCAGCGATGGAGTCCGAGTTTGCCAGGTTCCAGAGGGGACTGATGGAAAAATTCTTCCCAGAAATGAGAAGAAGGCCGCCGTTAAGGCACGATAAGAACCAGGCGGCCACCTCCAACAACGTGGCGCCTGCCAAAGGGCCAGGGAAAGGGAAGGGGAAAGGGAAGAAGAAGGGAAAGAAGAAGAAGCGGCCGGCGAATGCGGTAGTGCAGCCGGTCCCCGCACCCGCCCAACCCCCGAGACCCGCGCAAACTTCGGGTTGGTCGCAGGTTGTCGGCCGCAAGGCCAAGGCTGGCGCCAAAAAGAAGGGGGCACCGGCCCCGACCGCGCCCAAGCGGGGGCCCGTCAAGCCGCCCCGTGCGGAAAGGCCGCAGCTGCCGCGTCCGCCGACTACCGCCGCCATACTGGTGTCGGTACCCCCGGGCTCTGCGACCTCCCTAGCGAAAGTTATGGAGGTCGCCAGGGCCAGGGTGAAGCCCGAAGATGCGGGCATACCGGAGGGGGTCCGACAAAAACGGGCGGTGACGGGGGGACTTCTCCTCGAAGTTCCTGGGCCTGGCAGCGAAGAGAAGGCGGACGCCTTCGTCTCGCTGCTCAGGGCGGCTCTCGCCGACACGGACGCCAGGTTTGCGCGTCCGTGTAAGATGGGCGAGATTAGGGTGATGGACTTAGACGAGTCCATCACCCCCGCCGAGGTGGCAGCCGCGGTGGCGAATGCCGGGAGGTGCTCGCCGGCCGATATAAAGGTCGGCGAGATAAAGTGGGACCCATCCAGGCTGGCAACGGCCTGGGTGAAATGTCCCCTCGGGGCGGCGCGTACCCTAGCTAGCGCAAAGCGCGTTAAAATAGGCTGGGTCTCGGCCCGTGTAGTGGCGCTGGGAACACGTCCGTTACAGTGTTTCCGGTGCCTCGAGATGGGACACGTGCGTACCATGTGTCCCAGCACGGTGGACCGGAGCTCGGCCTGTTACAAGTGCGGGGAGGAGGGGCACAGAGCTCGCGACTGTGCTGCGCGAGCCCCGAAGTGCCCCGTGTGTGCGGGCCTCGGCCGGTCAGCAGACCACCGGCTGGGGTCGAAAAAATGCACACCGCCCAAGAGGCGTAGGGGAGATCGCGCGCCCCCCACACCGGCCACAGCGCCAGAGGCCGGAAACCAACCGGCCACCGAACCGGCGGGAGAGGTAATGGAGGCTTAAAATTCCCGCCCCCACATCAGATCCTTCAGGGTAACCTGAACCGCTGCCGCGCAGCACAGGACTTGCTAGCGCAGTCCATAGCGGAGCGGTCGGTTGCCCTGGCGGCAGTGTCGGAGCCGTACTCCGTCCCGGACCACCCGCGGTGGTTCGGTTCCTCTGACGGCTCCGCAGCCATATACTGGGCGGGCGGAAGCCTCCATTGCTCCCTCTCCAACAGGGGAAGGGGATACGTAGCAGTGGAATGGGGTCACATCGCAGTCGTGAGCTGCTACGTGTCCCCTAACTGCAGCCTCGCGGCGTTTGAGGCCTACCTGGACGGGCTGGCTGTCCGGATCCGCGGATATGCGGCCCGTCCAGTGATCGTCCTGGGCGATTTTAACGCCCACTCGAAAGAGTGGGGCGACGCCCGGGACGATCAGAGAGGAGAGACCCTCCTCGAGTGGGCGGCACAGCTGGACCTCCGGCTTCTAAACCGGGGGTCAACCAGCACCTGCGTGCGTTGGCAGGGGGAGTCCATCATTGACTTGTCATGGGCGTCTCCCCCTGCGGCACGCATGGTGACGGGATGGAGGGTTGCCGAGGCGGTGGTCACCTTGTCTGACCACCGATACATTTTCATCGATGTCTCGCTCGGCAACCCCTGTCGCCCACGACAGGACGGTCTCCGTCCGCGACGTTGGTCCCTCAAGCGGCTCGACCGAGACATGGTCGTCGCCGCTGCCCACGTCGCCGACTGGTCGGAAGGGCAGATTCCGCCCGATCCGGAGGCGCAAGCGGCCAGGTTCGGGGACATCATGGCGTCGATCTGCGACGCCTCGATGCCCCGGGTCAGGCCCTCCAGAAAGGGCGCTGCGTACTGGTGGTCGGTTGAGATCTCCCGATTGCGTGTCGCAGTCGGGAGGGCGCGCCGCCAGTACTTACGCGCCCGAAGAAGACGGCGAGCCACAGCCGAGGAAACGGCCAGAGCACGAGAGGTATACGGAGCCGCCACGAAGGCCCTCTGCGTCGCTATCGCGGAGGCCAAGGCTCGGTCCTGGAGAGAGCTCATAGAGGGACTGGATAGGGACCCATGGGGGCGCCCATACAAGATGGTCTTGGGCAAGCTCCGCCCATGGGTCCCTCCGATGACGGAAACCCTGGACCCCGAGTTCCTGGGAAGAGTGGTCGACACGCTCTTCCCGGTGGTCCAGGACAGTCCCTCTGACCCTCCGTCCTCCACCTGGTTGGAAGAATACGAGGTGACGGAGGGTGAGCTGGACCGAGCCGTGAGGCGGCTCGCCTCTCGCAGCGCCGCGCCAGGCCCCGACGGGGTTCCGGGCCGCGTGTTGGTGCTGGCTCTGGGCGTTCTGGGGGACAGACTCAGGCGGCTGTTCACCAGCTGCCTGCGCCTGGGAGTGTTCCCCCTCGGCTGGAAAAAAGCCAGGCTGGTGCTCCTGAAAAAGGAAGGAAGGGCCGCAGACTCTCCCTCTGCGTTCCGGCCAATATGTCTGCTGGACGAGGTGGCGAAGCTCTTTGAGAGAGTGATCGCCGCTCGTCTCAGCAGACACCTGTCGTGCACGGGCCCCGATCTCTCGGACTGCCAATTTGGTTTCCGACAGGGGCGTTCGACGCTGGATGCGTTAAAACGCGTCCGCGCCCTGTCGGAGTCGGCAGTCCGAGCGGGGGGGGTGGCGTTGGCGGTTAGCCTAGACATCGTCAACGCATTCGGCACCCTCCCCTGGAAGGCGATACGGGAGGCACTCGTTTTTCATGAGGTGCCTCCCTATCTTCAGAAGATCATCGGGGCCTACCTGCGCGACAGGAGCATTCATTATGCTGGCCGGGACGGAGAAAGATTTGAGAGGGAGGTCAGGTGCGGTGTTCCCCAGGGGTCCGTCTTAGGACCACTGCTGTGGAACATCGCCTACGATGCGGTCCTTCGCACCAGCCTCCCCCCTGGACTGGACGTCGTCTGCTATGCAGACGACACTCTAGTATTGGCCAGGGGGGTCGGCTTCCGAGAGGTAGCCGGGCTCGCCGAACTGGGGGTGGCATTGGTCGTCCGTAAAATCACCGGGATCGGTCTTAGGGTAGCGCCTCAAAAAACTGAGGCGCTGTGGTTCCACTCCCTACGCAGAGGAGTGGAGCCTCCCATCCCGGTGATTAGGGTAGGTAACGCAGAAGTCCAGGTGGGGCGGTACATGAGGTACCTGGGCCTCATCCTGGACGGGAGGTGGAGCTTCGAGGGACACTTCGAGCGCCTAGTCCCCCGAATCAGAGGGACAGCTGGTGCGTTGCACCGGCTGCTGCCCAATCTCGGGGGACCAAGGGAGGAAGTTCGCCGCCTCTACATGGGCGTCGTGCGATCCATGGCCCTCTACGGGGCGCCCGTCTGGTCTAACGACCTGGCGGGCTCCTCCCGCTGCAGAGCTCTACTCAACAGCCTGCAGCGGTTGATGGCCATCAGGATCGTACGCGCATACCGTACGGTATCTTTTGAGGCGGCGACAGTCCTGGCACGTTCCCCTCCTTTTGACATCCTGGCCGAAATGGACGCGACTGTTTACGAGCAGTCGCGGGCCGGCGGCCAGGGAGGGGACGAGCCGGGGCCTGCGCTCGGAGTGCTGCGGCGGGACGCCCACCGGCGGGCCATGGAGATTTGGCGCGCGAGGCTCGAGGAGCCTCGTGGTGCGCGCCAACGCGCCGTCGGTGCCGTCTTGCCGAACCTCGAAGCTTGGCTTCGAAAGAAGGGAGTCTGCGTTACTTACAGATTGACTCAGATACTCACTGGGCACGGGTGCTTCGGTGAGTATCTGAGTCGAATCGGACGAGAAAGGACGGCTCAATGCCATCACTGCGCCTCCGACCAGGACTCCGCCCAACATACGTTGGAGGTCTGCCCTGCCTGGGCGGACGAGCGTAGAGTCCTGGTAGATAAGATCGGGCGGAATCTGTCCCCGCCAGCATTGGTTTCGGCAATGCTGGCGGACGCCGACAATTGGAGGGCTGTGGTCTCCTTCTGCGAGCATGTAATGCTCCAGAAGGAGGCCGCCGAGCGGGATCGGGAGAGGGCCGATCCCGCTCGGAGGAGGCGGCGCAGAGCTGCCATCGCCAGGTAACTCTGTCGCCGCCAACACGGGCCGCGGACGGCGCTCATCGGGGACGATGCGCCGTCAGACGCGGCCCGGGAATGGCCAACACCCCTATGTGGCGGGGGGGTGCGGCCAGGTGTGGGGGATTCCTCGCGGAATCCCCCAACACAAACCCGGGGGGAGGCACGTTGCTTCCCCCGGGAGGAGCCTCCCCGACTTTCGAGGGAGGCATAGCGGATGTGGAGGGCCCCGGTGCGCTGATGCGAGCCCGGGGTCCTCACACCTCGCTGTGGACTGCCACCGCGGGGGTTTTAGTGGGTATACCCAGGGCCACCTTCCCTGGGGGAGTCCCACATAACCGCACCGTTTTCCCCCATAACGGTGCGGTATGCGTAATTGTCATTTCCCCCGCGGTACCAAAAAAAAAAAAAAAAAAAAAAAAAAAAAAAAAAAAAAAAAAAAAAAAAAAGGTTAGGTTAGGTTAGGTTAGGTTAGGTTAGGTTAGGTTAGGTTGGTTGGTGTCCGATTTTGCTTGAAATTCACTAATTTTGAAGTAGAATATCTCCGGTGCCTTTCTGCGCTCTGCGGTGCAAAGCATCTTGTTTGAAGCCTTTTTCAAGGCTCTTTCAGATTGCCTAAACCGTTGTTCGTGATTGTTGTTGTTGTTAAAGATATTGTTGATTTTGTTGTTTTTTACCAAGATTGAAAAAGGCTAAAGACGGCGATAACTTCCGTTCCCGTGAACGGATTCTATCGGCGTCTAAGGACGAAAGAAGCTCCTTCGGGGTCGCTTTCGTCCTGCCTAATTCTTTTTTGGATATCTTTTGTTGTTTAGTTGTTATAGCTGTTTTTGTTGTTAGTTTTTTAAGGTTTTTGTTGATTTTTGTTTTTATCTTCGTTATTGTTGGGCCCACCTCATTGCGGGCTGACTCGGAAGACGCGCCTTCGGGAGCTCTTTCAGTCAGTCCAAATTTGGTGTGCCTAACCTTTCTGGTTAAGTTTTTATTAAGGTTTTTATTTTCTCATTTCGAGGAAAAACTAATCTTACTATTGTTGATTTGGTGCCTTAGGGCTTTTTGTCCCCCCTCTTGTAGGGGTGGACGTTTCCTACCCCTTGGAGGCCGGCAGGGCCATATCGGCTATGTCGGACTCCACAGGGACCCATCGGTCCAACCCGCAAGTTGAAGAGGAGTCACTGTTTCTTACTCCGGTGATCACGCGGTCGCAGTCGCGAAAGCGCACAGCAATAAGGGCGGAGAGTGCCGCTGGGTCCTCCCGGCACTCCTCAGTGA
Organism: Synanthedon formicaeformis; assembly: GCA_945859745.1. NCBI lineage: Eukaryota > Metazoa > Arthropoda > Insecta > Lepidoptera > Sesiidae > Synanthedon > Synanthedon formicaeformis. The sequence continues at coordinate 101,079 of OX243960.1, read as the reverse complement.
CGAGCGGAGGGAGTAAATTTTACTCCTCCCGTCACTCCGATGAGTCGGAGTCTTCTGAGGGACCTTCGGTCCCCCCCAAGATTCCGAAGGGGAAAAAGAGCCGAGCTAAGACCCTCGGGCATGACGTTGGCTTGTCACAGGCTCGCCGAGAGCTTCGTGAAATGGAGTCGGACTCTTCGGGGGACGAGTTTCATTCAATGAAGTCGTCGTCTCCGTCGAGTTCCGTCACTAATCTGACGATGGAGGCTGAGGCAATGGTCTCTATGATCTTTGAGGTTGTCCGGAAGTCGGGCAACCTTAAGGGCACGGCTGTACGAGACATAAAGAAAGGTGCTACCGGACTGATGGATATCCTCAAGAAGGTAGTGAACAAGAAGACCTCCGAGGAGCTCCGCCAAACAAAGGCGGAAAACAAGCGCCTCAAGGGAAGGCTGGCCGCCATAGAATCGGAACTGGTGGCCGTCAGGCGGGATTTTTCAGTGAGGCCCCGGCCCCAACCCGAGGCCTTGGCGCCTCTGGATCTGGGAAGGGAGACGCCCATGACAGCGGCTGAATCACAGTCGCTGTCGCGGGCGGAATTTCTGGAGGCGATGGCCTCACTCCAAGGCGAAATATTAAGCCATGTGGGCGGCCTCGTGAGTGCTCGCCTGGATGGCCTGGAGGTGGACGGGAGGTTGCTCCCATCCCAACAGACCCGGCCGTCAATAATGCCGGACCGCCGAGCTGCGGCACGCGCTGCGGCCTCGCAACCGGAATTAGTGACGACCCTGGCCCCTCCGGCCATCCTGCCCAAAAAGGCGAGACCCGTCAAGGCGGCTAAGGCCCCTAAGGCCCCTAAGGCTCCTGAGCCTCTGGCTGGGCCGTCGACTGCGCCAGATGCGCTCGGCGGTGCTGTTGGGTCATGGTCGGAGGTGGTGCGGCGCAAAAAGCGCGCTCCCGCCACCCCGGCTAAACCTGCAGCAACCAAAACACAAGGAGAACCAAAGCTCCCCAAGGAGCCAAGGAAGCTGGCCGTGGTGGTGGCCCTTAAGCCGGAAGCGGTTAAAAAGGGCGCCACCTACAGTGCGGCCATCGCAAAAACAAAGGCGACAGTGTCCCTGGACGCTCTAGGAATTGGTCCCGCACAATTCCGAACGGGCGTCACGGGGGCACGTATACTAGAGCTTCCTAAAGGGACAACACCCGATCAGGCGGACAGACTGGCGGCTCAAATGAGTGAGGCACTGGGCGACGAGGCGAAAGTCTCGCGCCCAGTAAAGACGGCCGACATCCGGGTCAACGGCCTCGATGACTCGGTGTCGGCTGAAGATCTCAGGACTGCCCTGGCCCTGAGTGCGAAGTGCCCCCCTGAACACATCAGGGTGGGGAAGATCCACTCCGGGATCAGGGGAGTAGGCTCGGCTTTCGCCTCGTGCCCTATTGACGCCGTCAGGAAGCTGGTCACCGGGGGCCGTCTAACAGTCGGATGGAGTTCTGCCTCTATCCAACTGATCGAGCAGCGCCCTATGCGCTGCTTCAGGTGCATGGGGCTCGGCCACCCGGTGGTCAGATGCCCGTCCAAAAAGGACCGCAGCGGACTGTGCTTCCGATGCGGACTGGAAGGGCATTCCGCCGTTGAGTGTGAGGCGGCGTATCGCTGCGCCGTGTGTGCTGACGCTGGCCTACCTTCTGGGCACCGCATGGGGGGGATGAGCTGCTCTCCCCCTGCCACCAAGGGTCGCCTCATGGTGACCAAACCTGTAGACAGTGCGAGGGCAACCCCCGCCGCAGTGGAGGAGACCATGGACACCTCTAATGCCCAGTAAGCCCGCCACTAGGTTCCTTCAGGCGAACATAAACCACTCCGCCGGGGCACAGGATTTACTGTGCCAGTCCATGGCGGGGTGGGACATTCACCTGGCGGTAGTGGCGGAGCCTTACATGGTCCCTCAAAGTCCCAACTGGTTGGGGGACCTGGACGACTCCGCTGCGGTGGTGGTGAGAGCTGGTGGCGCGGTGCCCCCCCTTTCCTTGAGGGAGAGAGGTTCGGGTTTCGTGGCAGCTAACTGGGGGAGAATGGTGGTCGTGTCGACCTACTTCTCCCCTAACCGCAGTCGGGCGGACTTCGAGTTCTTCCTGGCTGCGGTCGAGGGTGTGGTGAGGCGCGCGGCCCCACTCCCAGTCTTAGTGGCGGGGGACCTAAACGCCAAATCCACGGCGTGGGGGTCCCCCAGTACGGACGTGAGGGGGAGGATTCTGGAGACCTGGGCGCTCAGCCTGGGGCTCCAGGTACTCAATCGGGGTACCTCCCCCACGTGCGTACGGCGGCAAGGTACGTCCATAGTGGACGTATCATTTGCCACCGCCGCTCTTGCTGCCCGAACCCGAAGCTGGTGGGTCGAGGAGGATGTGGAGACCATGTCGGACCACCTCTATGTCCGATATGAGGTCTCCACTTCGGCCCCCAGCGCGTCACAGCGCCGGGATCCTACGGCGGGTGCCGCTTTCCCCAGGTGGGCACTCGCCAAGCTCCGTCCGGATGTGGCGGAGGAAGCTGCGATGGTGAGGGAGTGGTCGTCTCCGCCCCCTCATCTCGCAGGGGATCCCGACGGTATGGCTGAGCATTTTGCAGATGACCTGCGGGAAGTCTGCAATGCCTCCATGCCGCTGTGGCGCCCTCCCCCTCGCTGGAGGAGGGTGTATTGGTGGTCTCAGGAGATCGCCTCCCTGCGCTCCACCTGCCTGGCTGCCAGGCGCGCCCTCCTCCGATGCCGGAGGAGACGCTCCAGGAGGACGCCTGACGAAGAGGTCCTCCTCCGTCAGGCATACAGGGACGCTCACAACGCCCTGCAGAAAGGCATCTGCAGGGCCAAAGAAGAAGCCCATGAGCGGTTCCTGGCCCTCCTGGACGCCGACCCGTGGGGTCGTCCGTACAGGGCTGTGAGGGGGAAGTTCGCTTCGAGCTTACCCTCCACAGCCGACCTAGACCCGGCGCTGCTCGATAGGGTCGTGGGATCACTATTCCCGACCCCTGGCCCCTTCGAGCCCCCACGTATGGAGCCTCCGGAACTTCAGCCGGAGGCCATACTGCAGGGCCCTCCCGTCTCCGACGCAGAGTTCGAGGCGGTGAGGGAGCGCATCGGGAGGAAGAGGACGGCCCCGGGGCCGGATGGAGTTCCGGCCAAGGCCCTAGCAATTGCGCTGGGGCCGTTGGAGGCAAGGTTCCGGGCGGTACTGGATGCATGTATCGCCCGGGGCAAGTTCCCGGCGAGGTGGAAGGTGGGGCGCCTCTGCCTTCTACGCAAGGAGGGCCGCCCTGCCGACTCGCCGGCGGGGTACCGACCGGTGGTCTTGCTCGACGACTCCGGCAAAGCCATGGAGAGGGTCATGGCTCGTCGGATCGTCGAGCACCTGGAGACCGAGGGGCCGAACTTGCATGATCGCCAGTTCGGCTTCCGAACCGGTCGGTCCACAATGGACGCGGTGGGCCTCCTCAAGTCTTGGACGGAGGAGGCCTTTGCCAGAGGGGAGGTTGTTGTTGCGGTGTCACTCGACATCCGCAACGCCTTCAACAGCCTCCCCCACGAATGCATCAGGGCGGCACTCCGGTTCCATCGAGTGCCGCCCTACCTCTGCGCTCTCGTTGACGACTACCTCGATGGGCGGGTAGTTCTCTACGAGGGCGCGGACGGGAAGATTATGGCTCGTCCAATGGCGGTTGGCGTACCCCAGGGGGCCGTTCTCGGCCCCCTACTCTGGAACCTGGGGTACAACTGGGTTCTGCGAGGCAATCTCCTTCCCAAAATGGAGATTGCCTGCTTTGCCGACGACACTTTAGTCGCGGCAAGAGCGCAGACGTGGGAGCAGGCAACTTGGTTAGCGTCGGTCGGCACCTCGTTGGTCGTCCGGCGCATCCGACTGCTTGGGTTGGAGGTGGCCCTAGACAAGACTAGGGCCATGGGCTTCCACCCCCCACGCCGCAGAATCCAGTCGGGGCTCCGCGTCCGAGTGGAGGGGGTCCGGATTCCGGTCGAGAATCATTTCAAGTATCTCGGCCTGACCCTGGACCCCCGCTGGAGTTTCGAGGAGCACTTTAAGCTCCTCACTCCACGGCTGACCGCAGCTGCAGCCGCACTCGGACGGCTCCTCCCTAACCAGGGAGGACCAAGTTCGGCTTGCCGTCGGCTTTACCACGGGGTGGTAAGGTCGATGGCACTCTACGGAGCCCCGCTCTGGGCGGAGTGTCTCACTCCCCACTCCCGGGCCCTCCTGCGTAGGCCTCAAAGGGCCATGGCGATCCGGACCGTGCGGGCCTATCGCACGGTCAGCCATGGGGCTGCCTGTGTTCTAGCAGGCACCCCCCCGTGGCATGTCGATGCTCTGGTTTTGGCCCAGGTGCATCGACATCGGGTCGCTGCTAGGGCCCTTGGAGGAAGACCCGCTGCCGAGGACGTGCAGCGGGTCAGGGCTGAGGCGCAGGAGAGGGCCCTGCTTGACTGGAGTGAGGCACTCCGTGAGCCAACCGCCGGTCACCGGACGATCTCTGCTATTCGTCCGGTACTAGAGGAGTGGGTGAGGCGCCGTAAAGGTGGCCTCACCTACCATATGGTGCAGATAATGACCGGGCATGGGTGCTTCGGTCATTATCTGCACCTAATAAAACGAGAGGAGTCGCCGCAGTGTCACCACTGCGGCGACCCAGACGATACGGCCGAGCATACCCTCCAGGTATGCTCGGCCTGGGATCCCCAGCGCCGCGAGCTTAGCGCGGCGCTGGGTGGTGGTGAAGTCACACTGCCAAGAATGGTCGAGGCCATGCTTGGCAGTGCGACGATTTGGAAAGCGGCTGTCGCCTTCTGCGATTTTGTAATGTCGCAGAAGGAGGCAGCCGAGAGGGAGCGAGAGGAAGAGGCAGGTCTCGCTTCCCTCAGACGTAGACGACAGGGCAGGAGAAGACGGGCATACCAAGCTCGTCTTCAAATGCCCTAGGGGACCTGCGCACACAGCTGGCTAGCTGTGTGCGCCTGCAAAGGTTCCCCCGTCTGGGGATTGCTCTGGTGTCTCCGGGCAATCCTCCTTTGGCGTTAGCCTAGCCAACACCGGCTAGGCTGCCCAGGGGTGGATCGGAGTTGTTGCCTCGGCAGAGCCCGGTCCACCCCGCACATAGGGCAAGGAGGCACCGGGGAGTTTTAGTGGGTAGGGGCCGGGACCGCTATGATTAGCATAGCGGGTTGCGCCGGCCGACCCCCACATACCCCTACCGTCTAGCCAGCGGTAGGGAATCTGTAAATGGATTTCTCCTCGTCAAAAAAAAAAAACAAAAAAAAAAAAAAAAAAAAAAAAAAAAAAAGGTTAGGTTAGGTTAGGTTAGGTTAGGTTAGGTTAGGTTCCCCCCCTAGGTGGGCCATGACCTTGTCGTGGTGGGGGGGCTTACCCTCGACAATCCGATGGGGTCGCGGGGGCCGGTGGTTCTCACCGGCCTTTCCTCGTCCCATGGGATTGTTGTTGGGGACCAAAAAGGCCCACACCTGTGTGCTCCGAGCGGGCTCCGTTCTGCGGAGCTTGTGGCGGAGTGCACGAATGAGAGGAGTGCTCACAGGAGCGCTCTCTCCTTGTTGAAGGTTGCCCTGGCGGCTGGGGCGGGAGTTGGTATCCCTCTCTATGCCTCTCTCGTCAGCTGCCGTCAGGGATTTGGAGTTCAGGGAGCCAGAAAGGCCTGGAGGGGTGGCTTCTGGTCCCCTGCTCGCGTTGATTGGGCGGGACCTCCTTTGTTCTTTGTTGGTGTTGCCCTGGCGGCTGGGGCGAGAGTTGGTATCCCTCTCTATGCCTCTCTCGTCAGCTGCCGTCAGGGATTTGGAGTTCAGGGAGCCAGGAAGGCCTGGAGGGGTGGCTTCTGGTCCCCTGCCCGTTCGAGGGAGGTTTCGCCCGCGTTGCAGGGGGGGGAACCAATGGGCACTATTGGTGTCCATTGAGTCCTCCCATAATTCAAAGCAGATGGCTGGGCAGGAGAAGGCGGGCACCACCCCGTCTTCAAATGCTCACGGGGACCTGCGCACACAGCTGGCTAGCTGTGTGTGCCTGCACGGGTCCCCTCCGTCTGGGGATTGCTCGGGTGTCTCCGGGCAATCCCTCTCGTTGGCGTTAGCCTAGCCAGCAATGGCTAGGCTGCCCGAGGAGGGTGGGTCGGAGCAATTGCCTCGGCAGAACCCGTCCACCCCACATTCAAGGGCAAGGAGACACCGGGGAGTTTTAGTGGGTATGGGCCAGTTCCGCCTGCAACCTGCATGCGGCGGAGTAGACTGGTCGAGTCCCACATACCCCTACCGCCTAGCCAGCGGTGGGGGATCAATAAGACGATTTCTCCTCGACAAAAAAAAAAAAAAAAAAAAAAAAGGTTAGGTTAGGTTAGGTTAGGTTAGGTTAGGTTAGGTTAGGTTAGGTTAGGTTAGGTTAGGTTAGGTTAGGTTAGGTTAGGTTAGGTTCCCCTCCACGAGTGCACGCCTTGTCGTGGCGGAGGGGCTTAGTAGCGTCCGGCAATCCGGCCGGGCGTGAAGCTAAGTGCACCTGGGGGGCGCAGCTATGGCTTCTTGGTTAAGAAGCCATAGGCTGTCGCCTGATGACCAGCAATGGTCGTGGGATGGCCGGGTACTACCCGGCGGTCCTGCTGGCTTTAGCGCCTCAGCGCTGGGCGGAGGCCCTTGGGGGGCAGCGGAGTTTTTACTCGTGGCGGCGGACTAGTGGTCCGTGGGCGCGGCGTGTGGTCTAGGCCACCGCCGGGCAAACCGTAACCCCGCAATCGCGGGGCCGGGGGTCCAGCGCACTGAGCGTCGGGCCGCGTGGAAGAAAACCACTATAAAAAATTACCCCAATCCTAAGGTCCCGAGCCCGCCGATGGGATGAATGGCTGGGGGGAACCCAGTCCCGAGGGCTCACCTGCGGCCGGCAGTATCCGGCCCCAGGAAACAAACCTGGGTAAAAATAAACATAATGAGCGAGGCTAACAAGAACGTACTACCCCAGGAGGGTACCCCCGTAGGGGGAGAATCCCTCCCTGAACCGACCGGTTCAGGCTGCCCCTCGTATTCTGGGGGGGGCAAAGCACCGCTCGCAGGGGTCAACCCTGCAACCGACCTTGGCTCTTGTTACACGGATTCCGATAATGAAAATAGGATTAGGACGCGCAGCTTCACACGTCGCAGCTTCACACGTCCCAGGGACGTGCGCTCGCAGAGTGTGGGTCGGAGGGACGAGGCAGACGAGAGCGACAGCTCTCAAATGTCCTTCGCCTCGACCAGCTCGAACCCAACGGCGGGGACCCGCAAGAGGACGAAGCCCCTTGCGAATCAAAGGGCGGTGAAGGCAAAACGCTCTCAGGCAAGGGAGGAGTCTGACCTCGAGACGGACATTCGGGACATTCTCGACGCGAGCGTTGCTCCTGCGAAAACGCGGAGCAAAAGCGGGTTGCCCCGCGTCGAGGATGTCCAGTCAGATTGGGAGGCGCAACCCACGGTGGACGTGGGGGCCAGGATACTGGAGAAACTCGGGGAGGTCGAGAAGGTTGCCGACAGGTCTGGCAACCTTAAGGGGGAATTCGTCAGAATCCTCCGCTTGGCCTGCCTCGAGATACAGGCCGGGACCCTGGTCCTAAACCAGAGGGCCAGCCGCTGGGACGGGCTGGCTCAGGAAAATAAAGAGCTCCTAGCCCGGATCGAGCGGCTGGAGCAAAGCTCCGCAGCGATGGCCGCTGAGCTGGAGACCGCCCGCCGTGGGGGTTTCACGGCGCAAACGAGGAGGACGCCGACGACGACGCCGACGCCGGAGCCGCCTACGGCCCAAGGATTGGCTAAGAAGTCTCCGCCACCCGCTGGCGGGAAACCGACCGGCCCGCCGCCTGCCTCCGTGCCGGCAGCCGAGGAGGCACAGAGTCCCTCTGGGACTTGGCAGGATATCGCAGCAGCGATGGAGTCCGAGTTTGCCAGGTTCCAGAGGGGACTGATGGAAAAATTCTTCCCAGAAATGGGAAGAAGGCCGCCGTTAAGGCACGATAAGAACCAGGCGGCCACCTCCAACAACGTGGCGCCTGCCAAAGGGCCAGGGAAAGGGAAGGGGAAAGGGAAGAAGAAGGGAAAGAAGAAGAAGCGGCCGGCGAATGCGGTAGTGCAGCCGGTCCCCGCACCCGCCCAACCCCCGAGACCCGCGCAAACTTCGGGTTGGTCGCAGGTTGTCGGCCGCAAGGCCAAGGCTGGCGCCAAAAAGAAGGGGGCACCGGCCCCGACCGCGCCCAAGCGGGGGCCCGTCAAGTCGCCCCGTGCGGAAAGGCCGCAGCTGCCGCGTCCGCCGACTACCGCCGCCATACTGGTGTCGGTACCCCCGGGCTCTGCGACCTCCCTAGCGAAAGTTATGGAGGTCGCCAGGGCCAGGGTGAAGCCCGAAGATGCGGGCATACCGGAGGGGGTCCGACAAAAACGGGCGGTGACGGGGGGACTTCTCCTCGAAGTTCCTGGGCCTGGCAGCGAAGAGAAGGCGGACGCCTTCGTCTCGCTGCTCAGGGCGGCTCTCGCCGACACGGACGCCAGGTTTGCGCGTCCGTGTAAGATGGGCGAGATTAGGGTGATGGACTTAGACGAGTCCATCACCCCCGCCGAGGTGGCAGCCGCGGTGGCGAATGCCGGGAGGTGCTCGCCGGCCGATATAAAGGTCGGCGAGATAAAGTGGGACCCATCCAGGCTGGCAACGGCCTGGGTGAAATGTCCCCTCGGGGCGGCGCGTGCCCTAGCTAACGCAAAGCGCGTTAAAATAGGCTGGGTCTCGGCCCGTGTAGTGGCGCTGGGAACACGTCCTTTACAGTGTTTCCGGTGCCTCGAGATGGGACACGTGCGTACCATGTGTCCCAGCACGGTGGACCGGAGCTCGGCCTGTTACAAGTGCGGGGAGGAGGGGCACAGAGCTCGCGACTGTGCTGCGCGAGCCCCGAAGTGCCCCGTGTGTGCGAGCCTCGGCCGGTCAGCAGACCACCGGCTGGGGTCTAAAAAATGCACACCGCCCAAGAGGCGTAGGGGAGATCGCGCGCCCCCCACACCGGCCACAGCGCCAGAGGCCGGAAACCAACCGGCCACCGAACCGGCGGGAGAGGTAATGGAGGCTTAAAATTCCCGCCCCCACATCAGATCCTTCAGGGTAACCTGAACCGCTGCCGCGCAGCACAGGACTTGCTAGCGCAGTCCATAGCGGAGCGGTCGGTTGCCCTGGCGGCAGTGTCGGAGCCGTACTCCGTCCCGGACCACCCGCGGTGGTTCGGTTCCTCTGACGGCTCCGCAGCCATATGCTGGGCGGGCGGAAGCCTCCATTGCTCCCTCTCCAACAGGGGAAGGGGATACGTAGCAGTGGAATGGGGTCACATCGCAGTCGTGAGCTGCTACGTGTCCCCTAACTGCGGCCTCGCGGCGTTTGAGGCCTACCTGGACGGGCTGGCTGTCCGGATCCGCGGATATGCGGCCCGTCCAGTGATCGTCCTGGGCGATTTTAACGCCCACTCGAAAGAGTGGGGCGACGCCCGGGACGATCAGAGAGGAGAGACCCTCCTCGAGTGGGCGGCACAGCTGGACCTCCGGCTTCTAAACCGGGGGTCAACCAGCACCTGCGTGCGTTGGCAGGGGGAGTCCATCATTGACTTGTCATGGGCGTCTCCCCCTGCGGCACGCATGGTGACGGGATGGAGGGTTGCCGAGGAGGTGGTCACCATGTCTGACCACCGATACATTTTCATGGATGTCTCGCTCGGCAACCACCGTCGCCCACGACAGGACGGTCTCGGTCCGCGACGTTGGTCCCTCAAGCGGCTCGACCGAGACATGGTCGTCGCCGCTGCCCACGTCGCCGACTGGTCGGAAGGACAGATTCCGCCCGATCCGGAGGCGCAAGCGGCCCGGTTCGGGGACATCATGGCGTCGATCTGCGACGCCTCGATGCCCCGGGTCAGGCCCCCCAGAAAGGGCGCTGCGTACTGGTGGTCGGTGGAGATCTCCCGATTGCGTGTCGCAGTCGGGAGGGCGCGCCGCCAGTACTTACGCGCCCGAAGAAGACGGCGAGCCACAGCCGAGGAAACGGCCAGAGCACGAGAGGTGTACGGAGCCGCCACGAAGGCCCTCTGCATCGCTATCGCGGAGGCCAAGGCTCGGTCCTGGAGAGAGCTCATAGAGGGACTGGATAGGGACCCATGGGGGCGCCCATACAAGATGGTCTTGGGCAAGCTCCGCCCATGGGTCCCTCCGATGACGGAAACCCTGGACCCCGAGTTCCTGGGAAGAGTGGTCGACACGCTCTTCCCGGTGGTCCAGGACAGTCCCTCTGACCCTCCGTCCTCCACCTGGTTGGAAGAATACGAGGTGACGGAGGGTGAGCTGGACCGAGCCGTGAGGCGGCTCGCCTCTCGCAGCGCCGCGCCAGGCCCCGACGGGGTTCCGGGCCGCGTGTTGGTGCTGGCTCTGGGCGTTCTGGGGGACAGACTCAGGCGGCTGTTCACCAGCTGCCTGCGCCTGGGAGTGTTCCCCCTCGGCTGGAAAAAAGCCAGGCTGGTGCTCCTGAAAAAGGAAGGAAGGGCCGCAGACTCTCCCTCTGCGTTCCGGCCAATATGTCTGCTGGACGAGGTGGCGAAGCTCTTTGAGAGAGTGATCGCCGCTCGTCTCAGCAGACACCTGTCGTGCACGGGCCCCGATCTCTCGGACTGCCAATTTGGCTTCCGACAGGGGCGTTCGACGCTGGATGCGTTAAAACGCGTCCGCGCCCTGTCGGAGTCGGCAGTCCGAGCGGGGGGGGTGGCGCTGGCGGTTAGCCTTGACATCGTCAACGCATTCGGCACCCTCCCCTGGAAGGCGATACGGGAGGCACTCGTTTTTCATGAGGCGCCTCCCTATCTTCAGAAGATCATCGGGGCCTACCTGCACGACAGGAGCATTCACTATGTTGGCCGGGACGGAGAAAGATTCGAGAGGGAGGTCAGGTGCGGTGTTCCCCAGGGGTCCGTCTTAGGACCACTGCTGTGGAACATCGCCTACGATGCGGTCCTTCGCACCAGCCTCCCCCCTGGACTGGACGTCGTCTGCTATGCAGACGACACTCTAGTATTGGCCAGGGGGGTCGGCTTCCGAGAGGTAGCCGGGCTCGCCGAACTGGGGGTGGCATTGGTCGTCCGTAAAATCACCGGGATCGGTCTCAGGGTAGCGCCTCAAAAAACTGAGGCGCTGTGGTTCCACTCCCTACGCAGAGGAGTGGAGCCTCCCATCCCGGTGATTAGGGTAGGTAACGCAGAAGTCCAGGTGGGGCGGTACATGAGGTACCTGGGCCTCATCCTGGACGGGAGGTGGAGCTTCGAGGGACACTTCGAGCGCCTAGTCCCCCGAATCAGAGGAACAGCTGGTGCGTTGCACCGGCTGCTGCCCAATCTCGGGGGACCAAGGGAGGAAGTTCGCCGCCTCTACATGGGCGTCGTGCGATCCATGGCCCTCTACGGGGCGCCCGTCTGGTCTAACGACCTGGCGGGCTCCTCCCGCTGCAGAGCTCTACTCAACAGCCTGCAGCGGTTGATGGCCATCAGGATCGTACGCGCATACCGTACGGTATCTTTTGAGGCGGCGACAGTCCTGGCACGTTCCCCTCCTTTTGACATCCTGGCCGAAATGGACGCGACTGTGTACGAGCAGTCGCGGGCCGGCGGCCAGGGAGGGGACGAGCCGGGGCCTGCGCTCGGAGTGCTGCGGCGGGACGCCCACCGGCGGGCCATGGAGATTTGGCGCGCGAGGCTCGAGGAGCCTCGTGGTGCGCGCCAACGCGCCGTCGGTGCCGTCTTGCCGAACCTCGAAGCTTGGCTTCGAAAGAAGGGAGTCTGCGTTACTTACAGATTGACTCAGATACTCACCGGGCACGGGTGCTTCGGTGAGTATCTGAGTCGAATCGGACGAGAAAGGACGGCTCAATGCCATCACTGCGCCTCCGACCAGGACTCCGCCCAACATACGTTGGAGGTCTGCCCTGCCTGGGCGGACGAGCGTAGAGTCCTGGTAGATAAGATCGGGCGGAATCTGTCCCCGCCAGCATTGGTTTCGGCAATGCTGGCGGACGCCGACAATTGGAGGGCTGTGGTCTCCTTCTGCGAGCATGTAATGCTCCAGAAGGAGGCCGCCGAGCGGGATCGGGAGAGGGCCGATCCCGCTCGGAGGAGGCGGCGCAGAGCTGCCATCGCCAGGTAACTCTGTCGCCGCCAACACGGGCCGCGGACGGCGCTCATCGGGGACGATGCGCCGTCAGACGCGGCCCGGGAATGGCCAACACCCCTATGTGGCGGGGGGGTGCGGCCAGGTGTGGGGGATTCCTCGCGGAATCCCCCAACACAAACCCGGGGGGAGGCACGTTGCTTCCCCCGGGAGGAGCCTCCCCGACTTTTGAGGGAGGCATAGCGGATGTGGAGGGCTCCGGTGCGCTGATGCGAGCCCGGGGTCCTCACACCTCGCTGTGGACTGCCACCGCGGGGGTTTTAGTGGGTATACCCAGGGCCACCTTCCCTGGGGGAGTCCCACATAACCGCACCGTTTTCCCCCATAACGGTGCGGTATGCGTAACTGTCATTTCCCCCGCGGTACCAAAAAAAAAAAAAAAAAAAAAAAAAAAAAAAAAAAAAAAAAAAAGGTTAGGTTAGGTTAGGTTAGGTTAGGTTAGGTTCCCCTCCATGAGTGCACGCCTTGTCGTGGCGGAGGGGCTTAGTAGCGTCCGGCAATCCGGCCGGGCGTGAAGCTAAGTGCACCTGGGGGGCGCAGCTATGGCTTCTTGGTTAAGAAGCCATAGGCTGTCGCCTGGTGACCAGCAATGGTCGTGGGATGGCCGGGTACTACCCGGCGGTCCTGCTGGCTTTAGCGCCTCAGCGCTGGGCGGAGGCCCTTGGGGGGCAGCGGAGTTTTTACTCGTGGCGGCGGACTAGTGGTCCGTGGGCGCGGCGTGTGGTCTAGGCCACCGCCGGGCAAACCGTAACCCCGCAATCGCGGGGCCGGGGGTCCAGCGCACTGAGCGTCGGGCCGCGTGGAAGAAAACCACTATAAAAAATTACCCCAATCCTAAGGTCCCGAGCCCGCCGATGGGATGAATGGCTGGGGGGAACCCAGTCCCGAGGGCTCACCTGCGGCCGGCAGTATCCGGCCCCAGGAAACAAACCTGGGTAAAAATAAACATCATGAGCGAGGCTAACAAGAACGTACTACCCCAGGAGGGTACCCCCGTAGGGGGAGAATCCCTCCCTGAACCGACCGGTTCAGGCTGCCCCTCGTATTCTGGGGGGGGCAAAGCACCGCTCGCAGGGGTCAACCCTGCAACCGACCTTGGCTCTTGTTACACGGATTCCGATAATGAAAATAGGATTAGGACGCGCAGCTTCACACGTCGCAGCTTCACACGTCCCAGGGACGTGCGCTCGCAGAGTGTGGGTCGGAGGGACGAGGCAGACGAGAGCGACAGCTCTCAAATGTCCTTCGCCTCGACCAGCTCGAACCCAACGGCGGGGACCCGCAAGAGGACGAAGCCCCTTGCGAATCAAAGGGCGGTGAAGGCAAAACGCTCTCAGGCAAGGGAGGAGTCTGACCTCGAGACGGACATTCGGGACATTCTCGACGCGAGCGTTGCTCCTGCGAAAACGCGGAGCAAGAGCGGGTTGCCCCGCGTCGAGGATGTCCAGTCAGATTGGGAGGCGCAACCCACGGTGGACGTGGGGGCCAGGATACTGGAGAAACTCGGGGAGGTCGAGAAGGTTGCCGACAGGTCTGGCAACCTTAAGGGGGAATTCGTCAGAATCCTCCGCTTGGCCTGCCTCGAGATACAGGCCGGGACCCTGGTCCTAAACCAGAGGGCCAGCCGCTGGGACGGGCTGGCTCAGGAAAATAAAGAGCTCCTAGCCCGGATCGAGCGGCTGGAGCAAAGCTCCGCAGCGATGGCCGCTGAGCTGGAGACCGCCCGCCGTGGGGGTTTCACGGCGCAAACGAGGAGGACGCCGACGACGACGCCGACGCCGGAGCCGCCTACGGCCCAAGGATTGGCTAAGAAGCCCCCGCCACCCGCTGGCGGGAAACCGACCGGCCCGCCGCCTGCCTCCGTGCCGGCAGCCGAGGAGGCACAGAGTCCCTCTGGGACTTGGCAGGATATCGCAGCAGCGATGGAGTCCGAGTTTGCCAGGTTCCAGAGGGGACTGATGGAAAAATTCTTCCCAGAAATGGGAAGAAGGCCGCCGTTAAGGCACGATAAGAACCAGGCGGCCACCTCCAACAACGTGGCGCCTGCCAAAGGGCCAGGGAAAGGGAAGGGGAAAGGGAAGAAGAAAGGAAAGAAGAAGAAGCGGCCGGCGAATGCGGTAGTGCAGCCGGTCCCCGCACCCGCCCAACCCCCGAGACCCGCGCAAACTTCGGGTTGGTCGCAGGTTGTCGGCCGCAAGGCCAAGGCTGGCGCCAAAAAGAAGGGGGCACCGGCCCCGACCGCGCCCAAGCGGGGGCCCGTCAAGTCGCCCCGTGCGGAAAGGCCGCAGCTGCCGCGTCCGCCGACTACCGCCGCCATACTGGTGTCGGTACCCCCGGGCTCTGCGACCTCCCTAGCGAAAGTTATGGAGGTCGCCAGGGCCAGGGTGAAGCCCGAAGATGCGGGCATACCGGAGGGGGTCCGACAAAAACGGGCGGTGACGGGGGGACTTCTTCTCGAAGTTCCTGGGCCTGGCAGCGAAGAGAAGGCGGACGCCTTCGTCTCGCTGCTCAGGGCGGCTCTCGCCGACACGGACGCCAGGTTTGCGCGTCCGTGTAAGATGGGCGAGATTAGGGTGATGGACTTAGACGAGTCCATCACCCCCGCCGAGGTGGCAGCCGCGGTGGCGAATGCCGGGAGGTGCTCGCCGGCCGATATAAAGGTCGGCGAGATAAAGTGGGACCCATCCAGGCTGGCAACGGCCTGGGTGAAATGTCCCCTCGGGGCGGCGCGTGCCCTAGCTAACGCTAAGCGCGTAAAAATAGGCTGGGTCTCGGCCCGTGTAGTGGCGCTGGGAACACGTCCTTTACAGTGTTTCCGGTGCCTCGAGATGGGACACGTGCGTACCATGTGTCCCAGCACGGTGGACCGGAGCTCGGCCTGTTACAAGTGCGGGGAGGAGGGGCACAGAGCTCGCGACTGTGCTGCGCGAGCCCCGAAGTGCCCCGTGTGTGCGGGCCTCGGCCGGTCAGCAGACCACCGGCTGGGGTCGAAAAAATGCACACCGCCCAAGAGGCGTAGGGGAGATCGCGCGCCCCCCACACCGGCCACAGCGCCAGAGGCCGGAAACCAACCGGCCACCGAACCGGCGGGAGAGGTAATGGAGGCTTAAAATTCCCGCCCCCACATCAGATCCTTCAGGGTAACCTGAACCGCTGCCGCGCAGCACAGGACTTGCTAGCGCAGTCCATAGCGGAGCGGTCGGTTGCCCTGGCGGCTGTGTCGGAGCCGTACTCCGTCCCGGACCACCCGCGGTGGTTCGGTTCCTCTGACGGCTCCGCAGCCATATACTGGGCGGGCGGAAGCCTCCATTGCTCCCTCTCCAACAGGGGAAGGGGATACGTAGCAGTGGAATGGGGTCACATCGCAGTCGTGAGCTGCTACGTGTCCCCTAACTGCAGCCTCGCGGCGTTTGAGGCCTACCTGGACGGGCTGGCTGTCCGGATCCGCGGATATGCGGCCCGTCCAGTGATCGTCCTGGGCGATTTTAACGCCCACTCGAAAGAGTGGGGCGACGCCCGGGACGATCAGAGAGGAGAGACCCTTCTCGAGTGGGCGGCACAGCTGGACCTCCGGCTTCTAAACCGGGGGTCAACCAGCACCTGCGTGCGTTGGCAGGGGGAGTCCATCATTGATTTGTCATGGGCGTCTCCCCCTGCGGCACGCATGGTGACGGGATGGAGGGTTGCCGAGGAGGTGGTCACCATGTCTGACCACCGATACATCTTCATCGATGTCTCGCTCGGCAACCACCGTCGCCCACGACAGGACGGTCTCCGTCCGCGACGTTGGTCCCTCAAGCGGCTCGACCGAGACATGGTCGTCGCCGCTGCCCACGTCGCCGACTGGTCGGAAGGACAGATTCCGCCCGATCCGGAGGCGCAAGCGGCCCGGTTCGGGGACATCATGGCGTCGATCTGCGACGCCTCGATGCCCCGGGTCAGGCCCCCCAGAAAGGGCGCTGCGTACTGGTGGTCGGTGGAGATCTCCCGATTGCGTGTCGCAGTCGGGAGGGCGCGCCGCCAGTACTTACGCGCCCGAAGAAGACGGCGAGCCACAGCCGAGGAAACGGCCAGAGCACGAGAGGTGTACGGAGCCGCCACGAAGGCCCTCTGCGTCGCTATCGCGGAGGCCAAGGCTCGGTCCTGGAGAGAGCTCATAGAGGGACTGGATAGGGACCCATGGGGGCGCCCATACAAGATGGTCTTGGGCAAGCTCCGCCCATGGGTCCCTCCGATGACGGAAACCCTGGACCCCGAGTTCCTGGGAAGAGTGGTCGACACGCTCTTCCCGGTGGTCCAGGACAGTCCCTCTGACCCTCCGTCCTCCACCTGGTTGGAAGAATACGAGGTGACGGAGGGTGAGCTGGACCGAGCCGTGAGGCGGCTCGCCTCTCGCAGCGCCGCGCCAGGCCCCGACGGGGTTCCGGGCCGCGTGTTGGTGCTGGCTCTGGGCGTTCTGGGGGACAGACTCAGGCGGCTGTTCACCAGCTGCCTGCGCCTGGGAGTGTTCCCCCTCGGCTGGAAAAAAGCCAGGCTGGTGCTCCTGAAAAAGGAAGGAAGGGCCGCAGACTCTCCCTCTGCGTTCCGGCCAATATGTCTGCTGGACGAGGTGGCGAAGCTCTTTGAGAGAGTGATCGCCGCTCGTCTCAGCGGACACCTGTCGTGCACGGGCCCCGATCTCTCGGACTGCCAATTTGGCTTCCGACAGGGGCGTTCGACGCTGGATGCGTTAAAACGCGTCCGCGCCCTGTCGGAGTCGGCAGTCCGAGCGGGGGGGGTGGCGCTGGCGGTTAGCCTTGACATCGTCAACGCATTCGGCACCCTCCCCTGGAAGGCGATACGGGAGGCACTCGTTTTTCATGAGGCGCCTCCCTATCTTCAGAAGATCATCGGGGCCTACCTGCACGACAGGAGCATTCACTATGCTGGCCGGGACGGAGAAAGATTCGAGAGGGAGGTCAGGTGCGGTGTTCCCCAGGGGTCCGTCTTAGGACCACTGCTGTGGAACATCGCCTACGATGCGGTCCTTCGCACCAGCCTCCCCCCTGGACTGGACGTCGTCTGCTATGCAGACGACACTCTAGTATTGGCCAGGGGGGTCGGCTTCCGGGAGGTAGCCGGGCTCGCCGAACTGGGGGTGGCATTGGTCGTCCGTAAAATCACCGGGATCGGTCTTAAGGTAGCGCCTCAAAAAACTGAGGCGCTGTGGTTCCACTCCCTACGCAGAGGAGTGGAGCCTCCCATCCCGGTGATTAGGGTAGGTAACGCAGAAGTCCAGGTGGGGCGGTACATGAGGTACCTGGGCCTCATCCTGGACGGGAGGTGGAGCTTCGAGGGACACTTCGAGCGCCTAGTCCCCCGAATCAGAGGAACAGCTGGTGCGTTGCACCGGCTGCTGCCCAATCTCGGGGGACCAAGGGAGGAAGTTCGCCGCCTCTACATGGGCGTCGTGCGATCCATGGCCCTCTACGGGGCGCCCGTCTGGTCTAACGACCTGGCGGGCTCCTCCCGCTGCAGAGCTCTACTCAACAGCCTGCAGCGGTTGATGGCCATCAGGATCGTACGCGCATACCGTACGGTATCTTTTGAGGCGGCGACAGTCCTGGCACGTTCCCCTCCTTTTGACATCCTGGCCGAAATGGACGCGACTGTTTACGAGCAGTCGCGGGCCGGCGGCCAGGGAGGGGACGAGCCGGGGCCTGCGCTCGGAGTGCTGCGGCGGGACGCCCACCGGCGGGCCATGGAGATTTGGCGCGCGAGGCTCGAGGAGCCTCGTGGTGCGCGCCAACGCGCCGTCGGTGCCGTCTTGCCGAACCTCGAAGCTTGGCTTCGAAAGAAGGGAGTCTGCGTTACTTACAGATTGACTCAGATACTCACCGGGCACGGGTGCTTCGGTGAGTATCTGAGTCGAATCGGACGAGAAAGGACGGCTCAATGCCATCACTGCGCCTCCGACCAGGACTCCGCCCAACATACGTTGGAGGTCTGCCCTGCCTGGGCGGACGAGCGTAGAGTCCTGGTAGATAAGATCGGGCGGAATCTGTCCCCGCCAGCATTGGTTTCGGCAATGCTGGCGGACGCCGACAATTGGAGGGCTGTGGTCTCCTTCTGCGAGCATGTAATGCTCCAGAAGGAGGCCGCCGAGCGGGATCGGGAGAGGGCCGATCCCGCTCGGAGGAGGCGGCGCAGAGCTGCCATCGCCAGGTAACTCTGTCGCCGCCAACACGGGCCGCGGACGGCGCTCATCGGGGACGATGCGCCGTCAGACGCGGCCCGGGAATGGCCAACACCCCTATGTGGCGGGGGGGTGCGGCCAGGTGTGGGGGATTCCTCGCGGAATCCCCCAACACAAACCCGGGGGGAGGCACGTTGCTTCCCCCGGGAGGAGCCTCCTCGACTTTCGAGGGAGGCATAGCGGATGTGGAGGGCCCCGGTGCGCTGATGCGAGCCCGGGGTCCTCACACCTCGCTGAGGACTGCCACCGCGGGGGTTTTAGTGGGTATACCCAGGGCCACCTTCCCTGGGGGAGTCCCACATAACCGCACCGTTTTCCCCCATAACGGTGCGGTATGCGTAACTGTCATTTCCCCCGCGGTACCAAAAAAAAAAAAAAAAAAAAAAAAAAAAAAAAAAGGTTAGGTTAGGTTAGGTTAGGTTAGGTTAGGTTAGGTTCTGCGGGGCGCTACCCTGCGCGGGGTCGACGTCACGTGCTACGCGGACGACACCTTGGTGACCGCCCGCGGTCGCACGTACCGTGACGCGGCCCTGTTGGCAACCGCTGGAGTCGCACAAGTTGTGAAGCGCATACGGCGCTTGGGCCTGACGGTGGCCCTTGAGAAGTCGGAAGCGATATGCTTCCGCGGGCCTCGCAAGGCGCCGCCGCCGGATGCCCATATAATTATTGGTGGCGTTTCCATCGGCGTCGGGTCGACGCTGAAATATCTCGGCGTCGTACTCGATAGTCGGTGGAATTTCTGTGAACATTTCCGGAGCCTAGCTCCCAAACTTACGAACGTGACATTTTCCTTGAGCAGGCTGATGCCCAACCTGGGCGGCCCCAACGTCGGGTGCCGCCGTCTCTTCGCGGGCGTGGTGCGCTCGATGGCCCTGTACGGGGCGCCCATCTGGGTCGACCGCCTGTCGGCTCAGAACCTGGCCGTGCTGCGGCGTTTGCAGCGGGTCATGGCGTCCAGGGTCATCAGAGCGTATCGCACCACCTCGTGGAGAGCGGCATGCGCGATCGCCGGCACGCTCCCCTGGGAGCTGGATGCCGAGGTCCTCGCTGCGGTCTACCGTAGGACCGCCGATGCGAGGGCTAGCGGCGCGAGTCTACTCCCGGAGGAGACGACTCGATGGAGGAGGGAACTCCAGGAGGAGGCGCTCGGGCGCTGGTGCGACGATTTGATGCAGGCGGGGTCGGGTTTCCGCACCACGTCTGCGATCGCGCCAGTGCTGAACGAGTGGGTGAGCAGGAGGACCGGCTCGCTCACGTTCCGGCTTGTGCAGGTGCTGACGGGGCATGGCTGCTTCGGTCGGTACCTGTGCAACGTCGCGCGGAGGGAGCCGACCCCCTCCTGCCACGAGTGCGGAGCCGCCGACGACACGGCGCAGCATACGCTGGAGGTATGCCCAGGTTGGGACAACGAGAGAGCGGCTCTGACGGCAGTCGTGGGACACGACCTGTCCCTACCGGCTGTCGTCAGAGCGATGATTGAGACCCCTGACTGCTGGAATGCAGTCAGGGCATTTTGCGAAGCGGCCCTGAGTGGTAAAGAGGCCAGGGAGCGGTCCCGAGAAGTGGACCCCCAGGCGGTCCCACTCAGGCGCCGTAGAGTTGGAAGACGACGTCGCGCCTACGCTGCGGCGCTGACTTGACAGTGACTACCGGGCGTCAGGTAGGACGACTGGCGCCCGGCTTACATTGATTTGACGGCGTGGCGGCCTAGAGATGCTCCCTAGGTCGCCACCATGACGATGGTTCCCTCGCGGGATTTTGCGGTGTGCGGGGTCCGCAGACATGGCCTCGCTGTTATTCGGCCCCGCACATCACCGCCGATGGAGGAGCATGGGGGGGTTTTAGTGGGTATTACCGGCACTCTGCCGGTCGAGTCCCACACTCTCCCTCGCCGGCGCGTCCTATGCCGACGGGGGAGGCTAGTCCGTAAAAGTGATTTCCCCTCCTCAAAAAAAAAAAAAAAAAAAGGTTAGGTTAGGTTAGGTTACCCCTCCATGGGTGCACGCCTTGTCGTGGCGGAGGGGCTTAGTAGCGTCCGGCAATCCGGCCGGGCGTGAAGCTAAGTGCACCTGGGGGGCGCAGCTATGGCTTCTTGGTTAAGAAGCCATAGGCTGTCGCCTGGTGACCAGCAATGGTCGTGAGATGGCACCCGAGCATTCCGAGCGGGCTCCCTCGCGGGACCCCGTAGCGGAGCGCTCATGAGCGGAAAAACCTCCACTCTTCTGTGAGTGAGGTGGCGGCGCACTAGCGCATTTGGAGGGGCCCAGATATGGGCCAGCGGAGCTTCGGCTCGTAGTAGCGGGCCTGATAAGGTCCGCGGGCGCGGCGTGTGGCTTAGGCCACCGTCGGGCAAACCGTAACCCCGCACTTGCGGGGCCGGGGGTCCGGCGCACTGAGCGTCGGACTGCGAGGAAGAAAACCTCTCTAAAAAATCACACTCGCGCTCAGCGCTTTTGGAGGGGCCCAGAGATGGGCCAGCGGAGCTTAGGCTCGTGGTTGCGGGCCTGATAAGGCCCGCGGGCGCGGCGTGTGGTCTAGGCCACCGTCGGGCAAACCGTAACCCCGCAATCGCGGGGCCGGGGGTCCGGCGCACTGAGCGTCGGGCCGCGTGGAAGAAAACCACTATAAAAAATTACCCCAAAGCCTAAGGTCGGCGTGCCGAGGGGCTGAATGGCTGGGGGGGACCCGGTCCCAAGCGCTCCTGCGGCCTGTTGGGAAAGGGCCGCAGGTATCGCTCCCAAACAACTATGGAAATGTCGAACAAGGAACAGAGTATGTCGAGCGATCCGGCTAACGCCCGGCGCTCGGGGGTAGCTCGGCCCCCGAGTGTGAAATCGGTTACGAGCGGCGCATGCGACCCGCCTCGCCAGCGGCGTCGACCGGTATCCGGGCCGGTCGATGTGAAATCGGTTACCGGCAACTGCGATTGTGGCGGAGAGCGCCAACCCTGCGCCTGGTGTGACGCCAGGCAGCAGGCGCTCCAGGCAGCGGCTCCCGGGCTGCCTGGTGTGAAGAACGCATCCGGAGTGCGCACTCGCGCGAAGAGTGCTTTAACGCAGAAGAGGGCTGACGGTGAAGATAGCAGGGCGCCTACCCCTGTGGTGCTTCTTCACCGCATGGCGACGCCTGTACCGTCGTCAAGAGACGCAAGCCCAGCAAGCGTCGGGGCGGATGCCTGCCCCAGCTTGTCTGACATGGACACGGCGGTGTCCGTGTCAACGGGCAGCGAATGTGAGGAGTCGGCCCCAGTTTCGGGGGATCGACTGAAGAGGAAAAGGGGCAAGGCCCCACCTGTGCCGTCCCCGGAGGTCTCCCCGGAGAACTCAGGAGAGGAGCGACCCGGCATCGCGACTGGATTACTCCAGAAGCGCGGTCGCGGTCGCCCTCCCACTACGGGTGAGTACGTCGGCCTCGCCGAAGCGAAGGCCGAACTGGCTCGAGCGAAGAGGGAGGAGCTCAAGCTCCAGGCTGAGCGGGAAGTGCTCGCCTCGCTGGCCGAGGCTCGAGCTACCCGCTCCCACCTCTCGGAGATGGAGTCCGGGGACGACGATGTCCAGTCGTCCTCGCTCGTCTTCGAGAGGTTGATGACGAGAGTGGCGGCCATCCGCAAGGTGGCCGACGTCTCCAAAAGTTTGAAGGGCACTTGCGTTAAGGCGCTCCGCGACAACGCCGAGGCGATTATCGCGGACGCCAAATGCCTGGCCGCCCTGACCTCGACCGAGGAGACTGCTGCGCTGCGTCGCGAGCTTAAAGAAGCTCGGGCGCAGAACAAGCGTCTCCAGGCAGGGCTGGATGAACTGCGGAGGGAGTTTGCTTCGTTCAAAGCCGCCCCCGCCGCCGCCTCCGGGACTCCGGTCACGCTGGAGCACTTGGAGGCATGGGAGACAGCGATCATGGATAGGATCCATACTCGGCTGAGCGCGCGGCTCGCAAACCTGGAGCCGCGCCTAAACCCAGCGCCGAGGGAGAGCCCGCCTTTGGTCCCCTGCTCGCGTTGATTGGGCGGGACCTCCTTTGTTCTTTGTTGGTGTTGCCCTGGCGGCTGGGGCGAGAGTTGGTATCCCTCTCTATGCCTCTCTCGTCAGCTGCCGTCAGGGATTTGGAGTTCAGGGAGCCAGGAAGGCCTGGAGGGGTGGCTTCTGGTCCCCTGCCCGTTCGAGGGAGGTTTCGCCCGCGTTGCAGGGGGGGGAACCAATGGGCACTATTGGTGTCCATTGAGTCCTCCCATAATTCAAAGCAGATGGCTGGGCAGGAGAAGGCGGGCACCACCCCGTCTTCAAATGCTCACGGGGACCTGCGCACACAGCTGGCTAGCTGTGTGTGCCTGCACGGGTCCCCTCCGTCTGGGGATTGCTCGGGTGTCTCCGGGCAATCCCTCTCGTTGGCGTTAGCCTAGCCAGCAATGGCTAGGCTGCCCGAGGAGGGTGGGTCGGAGCAATTGCCTCGGCAGAACCCGTCCACCCCACATTCAAGGGCAAGGAGACACCGGGGAGTTTTAGTGGGTATGGGCCAGTTCCGCCTGCAACCTGCATGCGGCGGAGTAGACTGGTCGAGTCCCACATACCCCTACCGCCTAGCCAGCGGTGGGGGATCAATAAGACGATTTCTCCTCGACAAAAAAAAAAAAAAAAAAAAAAAAGGTTAGGTTAGGTTAGGTTAGGTTAGGTTAGGTTAGGTTAGGTTAGGTTAGGTTGATCCGGCTAACGCCCGGCGCTCGGGGGTAGCTCGGCCCCCGAGTGTGAAATCGGTTACGAGCGGCGCATGCGACCCGCCTCGCCAGCGGCGTCGACCGGTATCCGGGCCGGTCGATGTGAAATCGGTTACCGGCAACTGCGATTGTGGCGGAGAGCGCCAACCCTGCGCCTGGTGTGACGCCAGGCAGCAGGCGCTCCAGGCAGCGGCTCCCGGGCTGCCTGGTGTGAAGAACGCAACCGGAGTGCGCACTCGTGCGAAGAGTGCCTTAACGCAGAAGAGGGCTGACGGTGAGAATAGCAGGGCGCCTACCCCTGTGGTGCTTCTTCACCGCATGGCGACGCCAGTACCGTCGTCAAGAGACGCAAGCCCAGCAAGCGTCGGGGCAGATGTCTGCCCCAGCTTGTCTGGGGCGTTTCCGCCACGTTTCCGCGGGCTGCAGCAGTGGACCTGCTTCAGCGGCATTCCCGGAGCGTTCTATCCAGCTGAGTAGTTTTTAATTTATATACTCATCAGCTTACCCTCGGAGCTTGATAAATTCCCACGTCTGAGCCAACACTGCTCACGTCCTCAACGTGCTACTCTGAATATTATAATCTAATTTAAACTTGTTAATTAGTAACCTGTATCTTACTGATTTTGATATTGCTGATATTGTTATAATTCTTTTATTAAACTTGTGTTGTGGTAAGTCTTTGTTTTATTTCTTAGGCTGCCCTCTTCTTCTCTCTGGCAAAGGCGCCCTATAGTCTCGTGCCTTACTGGCTGAACACTAGTCGGTGGTAACATCTGGTCTGGTGCAAAGCGATAAACAAGCACAGCACGCCAGAGGGTTACAACATGGACACGGCGGTGTCCGTGTCAACGGGCAGCGAATGTGAGGAGTCGGTCCCAGTTTCGGGGGATCGACTGAAGAGGAAAAGGGGCAAGGCCCCACCTGTGCCGTCCCCGGAGGTCTCCCCGGAGAACTCAGGAGAGGAGCGACCCGGCATCGCGACTGGATTACTCCAGAAGCGCGGTCGCGGTCGCCCTCCCACTACGGGTGAGTACGTCGGCCTCGCAGAAGCGAAGGCCGAACTGGCTCGAGCGAAGAGGGAGGAGCTCAAGCTCCAGGCTGAGCGGGAAGTGCTCGCCTCGCTGGCCGAGGCTCGAGCTACCCGCTCCCACCTCTCGGAGATGGAGTCCGGGGACGACGATGTCCAGTCGTCCTCGCTCGTCTTCGAGAGGTTGATGACGAGAGTGGCGGCCATCCGCAAGGTGGCCGACGTCTCCAAAAGTTTGAAGGGCACTTGCGTTAAGGCGCTCCGCGACAACGCCGAGGCGATTATCGCGGACGCCAAATGCCTGGCCGCCCTGACCTCGACCGAGGAGACTGCTGCGCTGCGTCGCGAGCTTAAAGAAGCTCGGGCGCAGAACAAGCGTCTCCAGGCAGGGCTGGATGAACTGCGGAGGGATTTTGCGGCATTCAAAGCCGCTCCCGCCGCCGCCTCCGGGACTCCGGTCACACTGGAGCATTTGGAGGCATTTGAGACGGCGATAATGGACAGGCTCCATGCTCGGCTGAGCGCGCGGCTCGCGAACCTGGAGCCGCGCCTAAACCCAGCGCCGAAGGTGAGCCCGCCATTGGCCACTCGGAGGGAGCCCCCTTTGAAGCCTGCCCCCCCCGGACGAGACCCGCCTCTCCCTCCCATCGCACCGCCCAAAGCCTCCACCAGTGGCCAAAAGGCGAAGGCGCCTGTTGGAGGGAAATCGGCACCGAAAGAAGAGACAAAGAAAAGACAGAAGACACGGAGAAGGAGAGCGACGCGTGGTCGCAAAGCGCCCGAGAAATCGGAGCCGCGTCCTCTCCCGCCCGCCCCCACCTCTATGGACAAGCCATGGAGCCTGGTGGCCAGAGGTGGGAAACACCAAGAGCGAGCACTTGCGTCGCCAAAGAAGAGCCGGGCGCCGCAGCCTGCCCCTCGAAAGGCCAGGCCCCATAAGACCGCGGCCGTTGTCGTCACCCTGCAGCCAGGAGCTGCCGAGAGGGGGGTGACGTACAAACTGGTCATCGAGGAGGCGAAGAAGAACATCGACATTGCGGAGCTAGGGATTGAGTATGTCCGCAACCGCCGAGCGGTGACGGGGGCCGCCATCATGGAGGTCTCCGGCGATGACAGGGACACAAAGGCGGACAAACTTGCCGCCAAACTTCGGGAAGTCCTGAGTGCGGAGTCGGTCCGCATCTCGCGGCCCTTCAAGGCCACCGAGATGCTAGTATCGGGCCTGGACGACTCCGTCACTGCAGAGGAGGTGGCCGCAGCCATAGCCAAGCTTGGCGACTGTCACAGGGAGGCAGTGAAGGTGGGGACCATCCGTAACTCGTACTACGGTATGGGTTCGGTTTGGGCGAGCTGCCCCGTGACAGCCGCCAAGAAAGTCGTCGAAGGCAGATTGCTGGTCGGGTGGACGGCAGCACACGTAAAGTTGCTGCAGCCCCGCGAGTTGCGCTGCTTCCGGTGCCTAAACACAGGGCACGTCCGGTCGCAGTGCACCGCGGCCGTCGACCGGAGCCAGCTCTGTTACAGGTGTGGTGACGATGACCATCGCGCATCGGTGTGCAGGGCAGACCCTCGCTGCCCTCTCTGCGCCGATGCTAAAAAAGAGGCCAACCATCGCTTGGGGAGCAAAAAATGTTCGGCCCCCAAGCCTAAGATTAACAGACGGAGGCCCGTGGGTCCTGCGGTTCCGACGCAGGGCTCCACGACCTGCCCCCCGGACGGGACCTCAGAGACACTCATGGACATACAATCAGTATTTCCATGAGCTGTCTACAAACGAATGTTAACCACTGCGCCAGTGCTCAGGACCTGCTAGTCCAGACACTGGCGCAGTGGGGGATTCAGGTGGCGATCGTCGCGGAGCCGTACCTGGTAGTCCCTCGGGACAACTGGGTCGGCGACCGCGACGGTCTCGTCGCCATTGTTTTGGCCACGGGGGAGGGAGCCCCCACTGTCGACCGAACGTTCAGTGGTCGAGGGTTTGTCGCCGTTTTCTGCGGCGACATCGTGTTCGTAGGTGTCTATTTCTCGCCGAACCGCACGCTCGCGGAGTTTGAGCGCTTCTTGGCGGAAATAGACATTCTGCTGGGGCGGTGTCGCCCGCATCAGGTGCTCCTCGCCGGAGACCTGAATGCTAAGTCGACAGTGTGGGGCTCTGCTCTCACCGACGCGAGGGGCGCGGCTGTGGAGGAGTGGCTCTCCAGCAACAACCTGTGGGTGCTGAACAGGGGCACGGCCAACACGTGCGTGCGGCAACAGGGTGGATCAGTCGTGGACGTATCGTTTGCGTCTCCCGCCCTGGCCCGCCGTGTTCGGGGCTGGGTGGTCGAGGAGGGGGTCGAGACGCTCTCGGATCACCGATACATTCGGTTTTCCTTCTCCCCCCACTCGACAAGCCCGAACAGCCCGAGTCGTGCTCCTTCAGAGATCGGGCCCAGATGGGCACTCAAAATGTTGGAGAGGGACTCACTCATAGAGGCGTCCCTCGTTGAATCATGGAATTCAAGACCTGAAGTGATCGATGCGGACACGGAGGCGCGGTGGTTCCGCGAGGCGATGACGCACGTCTGCGACGTCGCCATGCCCCGCGTGGGCAAACCGCAGCCCCGTCGGCAGGTGTACTGGTGGTCGCCGGAGCTTCAGCACCTCCGGACGACGTGTGTTAAGGCACGACGCCGGTACACCCACGCCCGTCGACGCCACCGATCCGCATCGACAATTGCCGAACTTTTTGCCGCCTTCCAAGGGGCCAAGAAGGCGCTAAGAATCGAAATCGCTGCAGCGAAGGAGCGCGCCTGGCAGGAGCTGGTGAACTCTCTCGAGCAGGACCCATGGGGCAGGCCGTACAAGCTTGTGATGAGCAAGCTTCGCCCATGGGCCCCTCCGCTGTCGTCCACCATGGATACGGAGACGCTCGAGAGAGTCGTGGTGAATCTGTTCCCTGCCAGGGCGGAGGGCGACGCTCCTCTTCCCGCGCGGCGCCAGATCCCGGCGGAGGATCCCCCCCCCGAGGTGTCGGAGGGCGAGTTGGACAGGGCGGTTCTTCGCCTCAGCGCGAAGAACACGGCGCCCGGTCCCGACGGCATCCCGGGGAAGGCTCTTGTCTTGGCCTTGAAAGAAGGCGGCCTCGGAAGGAGATTCCGTGAGCTGCTCACAACTTGTGCGACGGATGGCCACTTTCCCAACGAGTGGAAGCTCGGTAAGCTTGTCCTCATCCGCAAGCCCCGGCGTCCGGTGGACTCACCATCGGCCTATCGCCCCATAGTCCTACTGAGTGAGGCGGGCAAGCTCTTTGAGCGGGTTATCGCCGCTCGCCTCACTCAACATCTAGAGGAGACCGGGCCGAACTTGGCCGACGTCCAGTTCGGCTTCCGGAGGGGCAGGTCCACCGTCGACGCGATTGCGCGGGTGAGGACCATAGCGGAGGAGGAGATTGGGAAAGGCGGGGTCGTCTTGGCGGTGTCCCTCGACATCTCCAACGCGTTTAACACTCTGCCCCACAGAGTGATCATGGAGGCAATGGGGTACCACGGCTTCCCGGAGTACCTCCGACGGCTTGTCGGGGATTATCTCTCGGGTCGCTCGGTTGTGTACCCCACGCGCGTTGGAGATCGTCAGCGGGAAGTGTCGTGCGGTGTCCCACAGGGGTCGGTTCTCGGCCCGCTCCTGTGGAACATCGGCTACGACTGGGTGCTGCGGGGCGCTACCCTGTGCGGGGTCGACGTCACGTGCTACGCGGACGACACTTTGGTGACCGCCCGCGGTCGCACGTACCGTGACGCGGCCCTGTTGGCAACCGCTGGAGTCGCACAAGTTGTGAAGCGCATACGGCGCTTGGGCCTGACGGTGGCCCTTGAGAAGTCGGAAGCGATATGCTTCCGCGGGCCTCGCAAGGCGCCACCGCCGGATGCCCACATAATTATTGGTGGCGTTTCCATCGGCGTCGGGTCGACGCTGAAATATCTCGGCGTCGTACTCGATAGCCGATGGACATTTAAAGAACACTTCCGGAGCCTAGCTCCGAAACTTACGAATGTGACATTTTCCTTGAGCAGACTGATGCCCAACTTGGGCGGCCCCAACGTCGGGTGCCGCCGTCTCTTCGCGGGCGTGGTGCGCTCGATGGCCCTGTACGGGGCGCCCATCTGGGTCGACCGCCTGTCGGCTCAGAACCTGGCCGTGCTGCGGCGTTTGCAGCGGGTCATGGCGTCCAGGGTCATCAGAGCGTATCGCACCACCTCGTGGAGAGCGGCATGCGCGATCGCCGGCACGCTCCCCTGGGAGCTGGATGCCGAGGTCCTCGCAGCGGTCTACCGTAGGACCGCCGATGCGAGGGCTAGCGGCGCGAGTCTACTCCCGGAGGAGACGACTCGATGGAGGAGGGAACTCCAGGAGGAGGCACTCGGGCGCTGGCGCGACGATTTGATGCAGGCGGGGTCGGGTTTCCGCACCACGTCTGCAATCGCGCCAGTGCTGAACGAGTGGGTGAGCAGGAGGACCGGCTCGCTCACGTTCCGGCTTGTGCAGGTGCTGACGGGGCATGGCTGCTTCGGTCGGTACCTGTGCAACGTCGCGCGGAGGGAGCCGACCCCCTCCTGCCACGAGTGCGGATCTGCCGACGACACGGCGCAACACACGTTGGAGATATGCCCAAGTTGGGATAACGAGAGAGCGGCTCTGACGGCAGTCGTGGGACACGACCTGTCCCTACCGGCTGTCGTCAGAGCGATGATTGAGACCCCTGACTGCTGGAATGCAGTCAGGGCATTTTGCGAAGCGGCCCTGAGTGGTAAAGAGGCCAGGGAGCGGTCCCGAGAAGAGGACCCCCAGGCGGACCCACTCAGGCGCCGTAGAGTTGGAAGACGGCGTCGCGCATACGCTGCAGCGCAGACTTGACAGTGACTACCGGGCGTCAGGTAGGACGACTGGCGCCTGGCCTACATTGATTTGACGGCGTGGCGGCCTAGAGATGCTCCCTAGGTCGCCACCATGAAGATGGTTCCCTCGCGGGATTTCGCGGTGTGCGGGGTCCGCAGACATGGCCCCGCTGTTATTCGGCCCCGCACATCACCGCCGATGGAGGAGCATGGGGGGGTTTTAGTGGGTATTACCGGCACTCTGCCGGTCGAGTCCCACACTCTCCCTCGCCGGCGCGTCCTATGCCGACGGGGGAGGCTAGTCCGTAAAGGTGATTTCCCCTCCTCAAAAAAAAAAAAAAAAAAAAAGGTTAGGTTAGGTTAGGTTAGGTTAGGTTAGGTTAGGTTAGGTTAGGTTAGGTTAGGTTAGGTTAGGTTAGGTTAGGTTAGGTTAGGTTAGGTTAGGTTAGGTTAGGTTAGGTTAGGTTAGGTTGGGTGTCCGATTTTACTCGAAATTCACAAATTTTGAAGTAGAATATCTCCGGTGCTAATCAGCGCTTTGTGGTGTAACGCATCTTGTTAGAAGCCTTTTTCAAGGCTCTTTCAGATCGCCGAAGCCGCTTTTCGTTATTGTTGTTGTTTTTAAAGATATTGTTGTTTTTGTTGTTTTTTACCAAGATTGAAAAAGGTTAAAAACGGCGATAACTTCCGTTCCCGTGAACGGATTTTATCGTTGTTTAAGGACGAAAGAAGCTCCTTCGGGGTCGCTTTCGTCCTGCCTAACTCTTTTTTGGATATCTTTTGTTGTTTAGTTGTTATAGCTGTTTTTGTTGTTAGTTTTTTAAGGTTTTTGTTGATTTTTGTTTTTATCTTCGTTATTGTTGGGCCCACCTCATTGCGGGCTGACTCGGAAGACGCGCCTTCGGGAGCTCTTTCAGTCAGTCCAAATTTGGTGTGCCTAACCTTTCTGGTTAAGTTTTTATTAAGGTTTTTATTTTCTCATTTCGAGGAAAAACTAATCTTACTATTGTTGATTTGGTGCCTTAGGGCTTTTTGTCCCCCCTCTTGTAGGGGTGGACGTTTCCTACCCCTTGGAGGCCGGCAGGGCCATATCGGCTATGTCGGACTCCACAGGGACCCATCGGTCCAACCCGCAAGTTGAAGAGGAGTCACTGTTTCTTACTCCGGTGATCACGCGGTCGCAGTCGCGAAAGCGCACAGCAATAAGGGCGGAGAGTGCCGCTGGGTCCTCCCGGCACTCCTCAGTGACGAGCGGAGGGAGTAAATTTTACTCCTCCCGTCACTCCGATGAGTCGGAGTCTTCTGAGGGACCTTCGGTCCCCCCCAAGATTCCGAAGGGGAAAAAGAGCCGAGCTAAGACCCTCGGGCATGACGTTGGCTTGTCACAGGCTCGCCGAGAGCTTCGTGATATGGAGTCCGACTCCTCGGGGGATGAGTTTCAGTCAATGAAGTCGTCATCCCCGGCGAGCTCTGTCACAAATTTGACAACTGAAGCTGAGGCATTGGCCTCAATGATCCTTGAGGTTGTCCGGAAATCGGGCAACCTTAAGGGCACGTCTGTACGTGATATTAAGAAGGGCACTACCGGACTGTTGGACATTCTTAAGAAGGTAGTAAATAAGAAGACCTCCGAGGAGCTCCGCCAAACACGAGCGGAAAACAAGCGCCTTAAAGGACAGCTGGCCGCACTTGAATCAGAAGTGGCGGCCATCAAGAGGGATTTCTCAGTTAGGCTCCGGCCCCAACCCGAGGCCCTGGCTACTTTGGAACTGCAAAGGGAGACGCCCTTGACAGCGGCTGAGTCACAGTCGCTGTCGCGGGCAGAATTTTTGGAGGCTATGGCCTCACTCCAAGGCGAAATATTAAGCCATGTGGGCGGCCTTGTGAGTGCTCGCCTGGATGGCCTGGAGGTGGACGGGAGGTTGCTCCCATCCCAGCAGACCCGGCCGTCAATCATGCCGGACCGCCGAGCTGCGGCACGTGCTGCCGCCTCGCAACCGGAATTGGTGACGACCCTTGCCCCTCCGGCCATCCTGCCTAAAAAGGCAAGACCCGTCAAGGCGGCTAAGGCCCCTAAGGCTACTAAGGCTCCTGAGCCTCTGGCTGGGCCGTCGACTGCACCAGATGCGATCGGCGGTGCTGGTGGATCATGGTCGGAGGTGGTGCGGCGCAAGAAGCGCGCTCCCGCCACCCCGGCAAAACCTGCGGCAAAAGCCCATGGAGAGCCAAAGCTCCCCAAGGAGCCAAGGAAGCTGGCCGTGGTGGTTGCCCTTAAACCGGAAGCGGTTAAAAAGGGCGCCACCTACAGCGCGGCTATTGCCAAGACAAAGGCGACAGTGTCCCTGGACGCCCTAGGAATTGGTCCCGCGCAATTCCGAACGGGCGTCACGGGGGCACGTATATTGGAGCTCCCTAAAGGGACAACACCCGCTCAGGCGGATAGACTGGCGGCTCAAATGAGTGAGGCACTGGGCGACGAGGCGAAAGTCTCGCGCCCAGTAAAGACGGCCGACATCCGGGTCAACGGCCTCGATGACTCGGTGTCGGCTGAAGATCTCAGGACTGCCCTGGCCCTGAGTGCGAAGTGCCCCCCTGAACACATCAGGGTGGGGAAGATCCACTCCGGGATCAGGGGAGTAGGCTCGGCTTTCGCCTCGTGCCCTATTGACGCCGTCAGGAAGCTGGTCACCGGGGGCCGTCTAACAGTCGGATGGAGTTCTGCCTCTATCCAACTGATCGAGCAGCGCCCTATGCGCTGCTTCAGGTGCATGGGGCTCGGCCACCCGGTGGTCAGATGCCCGTCCAAAAAGGACCGCAGCGGACTGTGCTTCCGATGCGGACTGGAAGGGCATTCCGCCGTTGAGTGTGAGGCGGCGTATCGCTGCGCCGTGTGTGCTGACGCTGGCCTACCTTCTGGGCACCGCATGGGGGGGATGAGCTGCTCTCCCCCTGCCACCAAGGGTCGCCTCATGGTGACCAAACCTGTAGACAGTGCGAGGGCAACCCCCGCCGCAGTGGAGGAGACCATGGACACCTCTAATGCCCAGTAAGCCCGCCACTAGGTTCCTTCAGGCGAACATAAACCACTCCGCCGGGGCACAGGATTTACTGTGCCAGTCCATGGCGGGGTGGGACATTCACCTGGCGGTAGTGGCGGAGCCTTACATGGTCCCTCAAAGTCCCAACTGGTTGGGGGACCTGGACGACTCCGCTGCGGTGGTGGTGAGAGCTGGTGGCGCGGTGCCCCCTCTTTCCTTGAGGGAGAGAGGTTCGGGTTTCGTGGCAGCTAACTGGGGGAGAATGGTGGTCGTGTCGACCTACTTCTCCCCTAACCGCAGTCGGGCGGACTTCGAGTTCTTCCTGGCTGCGGTCGAGGGTGTGGTGAGGCGCGCGGCCCCACTCCCAGTCTTAGTGGCGGGGGACCTAAACGCCAAATCCACGGCGTGGGGGTCCCCCAGTACGGACGTGAGGGGGAGGATTCTGGAGACCTGGGCGCTCAGCCTGGGGCTCCAGGTACTCAATCGGGGTACCTCCCCCACGTGCGTACGGCGGCAAGGTACGTCCATAGTGGACGTATCATTTGCCACCGCCGCTCTTGCTGCCCGAACCCGAAGCTGGTGGGTCGAGGAGGATGTGGAGACCATGTCGGACCACCTCTATGTCCGATATGAGGTCTCCACTTCGGCCCCCAGCGCGTCTCAGCGCCGGGATCCTACGGCGGGTGCCGCTTTCCCCAGGTGGGCACTCGCCAAGCTCCGTCCGGATGTGGCGGAGGAAGCTGCGATGGTGAGGGAGTGGTCGTCCCCGCCCCCTCATCTCGCAGGGGATCCCGACGGCATGGCTGAGCATTTTGCAGACGACCTGCGGGAAGTCTGCAATGCCTCCATGCCGCTGTGGCGTCCTCCCCCTCGCTGGAGGAGGGTGTATTGGTGGTCACAGGAGATCGCCTCCCTGCGCTCCACCTGCCTGGCTGCCAGGCGCGCCCTCCTCCGTTGCCGGAGGAGACGCTCCAGGAGGACGCCTGACGAAGAGGTCCTCCTTCGTCAGGCATACAGGGACGCTCACAACGCCCTGCAGAAAGGCATCTGCAGGGCCAAAGAAGAAGCCCATGAGCGGTTCCTGGCCCTCCTGGACGCCGACCCGTGGGGTCGTCCGTACAGGGCTGTGAGGGGGAAGTTCGCTTCGAGCTTACCCTCCACAGCCGACCTAGACCCGGCGCTGCTCGATAGGGTCGTGGGATCTCTATTCCCGAACCCTGGCCCCTTCGAGCCCCCACGTATGGAGCCTCCGGAACCTCAGCCGGAGGCCATACTGCAGGGCCCTCCCGTCTCCGACGCAGAGTTCGAGGCGGTGAGGGAGCGCATCGGGAGGAAGAGGACGGCCCCGGGGCCGGATGGAGTTCCGGCCAAGGCCCTAGCAATTGCGCTGGGGCCGTTGGAGGCAAGGTTCCGGGCGGTACTGGATGCATGTATCGCCCGGGGCAAGTTCCCGGCGAGGTGGAAGGTGGGGCGCCTCTGCCTTCTACGCAAGGAGGGCCGCCCTGCCGACTCGCCGGCGGGGTACCGACCGGTGGTCTTGCTCGACGACTCCGGCAAAGCCATGGAGAGGGTCATGGCTCGTCGGATCGTCGAGCACCTGGAGACCGAGGGGCCGAACTTGCATGATCGCCAGTTCGGCTTCCGAACCGGTCGGTCCACAATGGATGCGGTGGGCCTCCTCAAGTCTTGGACGGAGGAGGCCTTCGCCAGAGGGGAGGTTGTTGTTGCGGTGTCACTCGACATCCGCAACGCCTTCAACAGCCTCCCCCACGAATGCATCAGGGCGGCACTCCGGTTCCATCGAGTGCCGCCCTACCTCTGCGCTCTCGTTGACGACTACCTCGATGGGCGGGTAGTTCTCTACGAGGGCGCGGACGGGACGATTATGGCTCGTCCAATGGCGGTTGGCGTACCCCAGGGGGCCGTTCTCGGCCCCCTACTCTGGAACCTGGGGTACAACTGGGTTCTGCGAGGCAATCTCCTTCCCAAAATGGAGATTGCCTGCTTTGCCGACGACACTTTAGTCGCGGCAAGAGCGCAGACGTGGGAGCAGGCAACTTGGTTAGCGTCGGTCGGCACCTCGTTGGTCGTCCGGCGCATCCGACTGCTTGGGTTGGAGGTGGCCCTAGACAAGACTAGGGCCATGGGCTTCCACCCCCCACGCCGCAGAATCCAGTCGGGGCTCCGCGTCCGAGTGGAGGGGGTCCGGATTCCGGTCGAGAATCATTTCAAGTATCTCGGCCTGACCCTGGACCCCCGCTGGAGTTTCGAGGAGCACTTTAAGCTCCTCACTCCACGGCTGACCGCAGCTGCAGCCGCACTCGGACGGCTCCTCCCTAACCAGGGAGGACCAAGTTCGGCTTGCCGTCGGCTTTACCACGGGGTGGTAAGGTCGATGGCACTCTACGGAGCCCCGCTCTGGGCGGAGTGTCTCACTCCCCACTCCCGGGCCCTCCTGCGTAGGCCTCAAAGGGCCATGGCGATCCGGACCGTGCGGGCCTATCGCACGGTCAGCCACGGGGCTGCCTGTGTTCTAGCAGGCACCTCCCCGTGGCATGTCGATGCTCTGGTTCTGGCCCAGGTGCATCGACATCGGGTCGCCGCTAGGGCCCTTGGAGGAAGACCCGCTGCCGAGGACGTGCAGCGGGTCAGGGCGGAGGCGCAGGAGAGGGCCCTGCTTGACTGGAGTGAGGCACTCCGTGAGCCAACCGCCGGTCACCGGACGATCTCTGCAATTCGTCCGGTGCTAGAGGAGTGGGTGAGGCGCCGTAAAGGTGGCCTCACCTACCATATGGTGCAGATAATGACCGGGCATGGGTGCTTCGGTCATTATCTGCACCTTATCAAGCGAGAGGAGTCGCCGCAGTGCCACCACTGCGGCGACCCAGACGACACGGCCGAGCATACCCTCCAGGTTTGCTCGGCCTGGAATCCCCAGCGCCGCGAGCTAAGCGCGGCGCTGGGTGGTGGTGAGGTCACACTGCCAAGAATGGTCGAGGCCATGCTTGGCAGTGCGGCCATCTGGAAAGCGGCTGTCGCCTTCTGCGAATTTGTAATGTCGCAGAAGGAGGCAGCCGAGAGGGAGCGAGAGGAAGAGGCAGATCTCGCTTCCCTCAGACGTAGACGACAGGGCAGGAGAAGGCGGGCATACCAAGCCCGTCTTCAAATGCCCTAGGGGACCTGCGCACACAGCTGGCCAGCTGTGTGCGCCTGCAAAGGTCCCCCCGTCTGGGGATTGCTCCGGTGTCTCCGGGCAATCCTCCTTCGGCGTTAGCTTAGCCGACACCGGCTAGGCTGCCCAGGGGTGGATCGGAGTTGTTGCCACGGCAGAGCCCGGTCCACCCCGCACAAAGGGCAAGGAGGCACCGGGGAGTTTTAGTGGGTAGTGGCCGGGACCGCTATGATTAGCATAGCGGGTTGCGCCGGCCGACCCCCACATACCCCTACCGTCTAGCCAGCGGTAGGGAATCTGTAAATGGATTTCTCCTCGTCAAAAAAAAAAAAAAAAAAGGTTAGGTTAGGTTAGGTTAGGTTAGGTTAGGTTAGGTTAGGTTAGGTTAGGTTAGGTTAGGTTAGGTTAGGTTAGGTTAGGTTAGGTTAGGTTAGGTTAGGTTAGGTTAGGTTAGGTTAGGTTAGGTTAGGTTAGGTTAGGTTAGGTTAGGTTAGGTTAGGTTAGGTTAGGTTAGGTTAGGTTAGGTTAGGTTAGGTTAGGTTAGGTTAGGTTAGGTTAGGTTAGGTTAGGTTAGGTTAGGTTAGGTTAGGTTAGGTTAGGTTAGGTTAGGTTAGGTTAGGTTAGGTTAGGTTAGGTTAGGTTAGGTTAGGTTAGGTTAGGTTAGGTTAGGTTAGGTTAGGTTAGGTTAGGTTAGGTTAGGTTAGGTTAGGTTAGGTTAGGTTAGGTTAGGTTAGGTTAGGTTAGGTTAGGTTCCCCTCCATGAGTGCACGCCTTGTCGTGGCGGAGGGGCTTAGTAGCGTCCGGCAATCCGGCCGGGCGTGAAGCTAAGTGCACCTGGGGGGCGCAGCTATGGCTTCTTGGTTAAGAAGCCATAGGCTGTCGCCTGGTGACCAGCAATGGTCGTGGGATGGCCGGGTACTACCCGGCGGTCCTGCTGGCTTTAGCGCCTCAGCGCTGGGCGGAGGCCCTTGGGGGGCAGCGGAGTTTTTACTCGTGGCGGCGGACTAGTGGTCCGTGGGCGCGGCGTGTGGTCTAGGCCACCGCCGGGCAAACCGTAACCCCGCAATCGCGGGGCCGGGGGTCCAGCGCACTGAGCGTCGGGCCGCGTGGAAGAAAACCACTATAAAAAATTACCCCAATCCTAAGGTCCCGAGCCCGCCGATGGGATGAATGGCTGGGGGGAACCCAGTCCCGAGGGCTCACCTGCGGCCGGCAGTATCCGGCCCCAGGAAACAAACCTGGGTAAAAATAAACATCATGAGCGAGGCTAATAACAACGTACTACCCCAGGAGGGTACCCCCGTAGGGGGAGAATCCCTCCCTGAACCGACCGGTTCAGGCTGCCCCTCGTATTCTGGGGGGGGCAAAGCACCGCTCGCAGGGGTCAACCCTGCAACTGACCTTGGCTCTTGTTACACGGATTCCGATAATGAAAATAGGATTAGGACGCGCAGCTTCACACGTCGCAGCTTCACACGTCCCAAGGACGTGCGCTCGCAGAGTGTGGGTCGGAGGGATTCGAGCCTGAATCGGGACGAGGCAGACGAGAGCGACAGCTCTCAAATGTCCTTCGCCTCGACCAGCTCGAACCCAACGGCGGGGACCCGCAAGAGGACGAAGCCCCTTGCGAATCAAAGGGCGGTGAAGGCAAAACGCTCTCAGGCAAGGGAGGAGTCTGACCTCGAGACGGACATTCGGGACATTCTCGACGCGAGTGTTGCTCCTGCGAAAACGCGGAGCAAGAGCGGGTTGCCCCGCGTCGAGGATGTCCAGTCAGATTGGGAGGCGCAACCCACGGTGGACGTGGGGGCCAGGATACTGGAGAAACTCGGGGAGGTCGAGAAGGTTGCCGACAGGTCTGGCAACCTTAAGGGGGAATTCGTCAGAATCCTCCGCTTGGCCTGCCTCGAGATACAGGCCGGGACCCTGGTCCTAAACCAGAGGGCCAGCCGCTGGGACGGGCTGGCTCAGGAAAATAAAGAGCTCCTAGCCCGGATCGAGCGGCTGGAGCAAAGCTCCGCAGCGATGGCCGCTGAGCTGGAGACCGCCCGCCGTGGGGGTTTCACGGCGCAAACGAGGAGGACGCCGACGCCGACGCCGACGCCGGAGCCGCCTACGGCCCAAGGATTGGCGAAGAAGTCCCCGCCACCCGCTGGCGGGAAACCGACCGGCCCGCCGCCTGCCTCCGTGCCGGCAGCCGAGGAGGCACAGAGTCCCTCTGGGACTTGGCAGGATATCGCAGCAGCGATGGAGTCCGAGTTTGCCAGGTTCCAGAGGGGACTGATGGAAAAATTCTTCCCAGAAATGGGAAGAAGGCTGCCGTTAAGGCATGATAAGAACCAGGCGGCCACCTCCAACAACGGGGCGCCTGCCAAAGGGCCAGGGAAAGGGAAGGGGAAAGGGAAGGGGAAGGGAAAGAAGAAGAAGCGGGCGGCGAATGCGGTAGTGCAGCCGGTCCCCGCACCCGCCCAACCCCCGAGACCCGCGCAAACTTCGGGTTGGTCGCAGGTTGTCGGCCGCAAGGCCAAGGCTGGCACCAAAAAGAAGGGGGCACCGGCCCCGACCGCGCCCAAGCGGGGGCCCGTCAAGTCGCCCCGTGCGGAAAGGCCGCAGCTGCCGCGTCCGCCGACTACCGCCGCCATACTGGTGTCGGTACCCCCGGGCTCTGCGACCTCCCTAGCGAAAGTTATGGAGGTCGCCAGGGCCAGGGTGAAGCCCGAAGATGCGGGCATACCGGAGGGGGTCCGACAAAAACGGGCGGTGACGGGGGGACTTCTCCTCGAAGTTCCTGGGCCTGGCAGCGAAGAGAAGGCGGACGCCTTCGTCTCGCTGCTCAGGGCGGCTCTCGCCGACACGGACGCCAGGTTTGCGCGTCCGTGTAAGATGGGCGAGATTAGGGTGATGGACTTAGACGAGTCCATCACCCCCGCCGAGGTGGCAGCCGCGGTGGCGATTGCCGGGAGGTGCTCGCCGGCCGATATAAAGGTCGGCGAGATAAAGTGGGACCCATCCAGGCTGGCAACGGCCTGGGTGAAATGTCCCCTCGGGGCGGCGCGTGCCCTAGCTAACGCAAAGCGCGTTAAAATAGGCTGGGTCTCGGCCCGTGTAGTGGCGCTGGGAACACGTCCGTTACAGTGTTTCCGGTGCCTCGAGATGGGACACGTGCGTACCATGTGTCCCAGCACGGTGGACCGGAGCTCGGCCTGTTACAAGTGCGGGGAGGAGGGGCACAGAGCTCGCGACTGTGCTGCGCGAGCCCCGAAGTGCCCCGTGTGTGCGGGCCTCGGCCGGTCAGCAGACCACCGGCTGGGGTCGAAAAAATGCACACCGCCCAAGAGGCGTAGGGGAGATCGCGCGCCCCCCACACCGGCCACAGCGCCAGAGGCCGGAAACCAACCGGCCACCGAACCGGCGGGAGAGGTAATGGAGGCTTAAAATTCCCGCCCCCACATCAGATCCTTCAGGGTAACCTGAACCGCTGCCGCGCAGCACAGGACTTGCTAGCGCAGTCCATAGCGGAGCGGTCGGTTGCCCTGGCGGCAGTGTCGGAGCCGTACTCCGTCCCGGACCACCCGCGGTGGTTCGGTTCCTCTGACGGCTCCGCAGCCATATGCTGGGCGGGCGGAAGCCTCCATTGCTCCCTCTCCAACAGGGGAAGGGGATACGTAGCAGTGGAATGGGGTCACATCGCAGTCGTGAGCTGCTACGTGTCCCCTAACTGCGGCCTCGCGGCGTTTGAGGCCTACCTGGACGGGCTGGCTGTCCGGATCCGCGGATATGCGGCCCGTCCAGTGATCGTCCTGGGCGATTTTAACGCCCACTCGAAAGAGTGGGGCGACGCCCGGGACGATCAGAGAGGAGAGACCCTCCTCGAGTGGGCGGCACAGCTGGACCTCCGGCTTCTAAACCGGGGGTCAACCAGCACCTGCGTGCGTTGGCAGGGGGAGTCCATCATTGACTTGTCATGGGCGTCTCCCCCTGCGGCACGCATGGTGACGGGATGGAGGGTTGCCGAGGAGGTGGTCACCATGTCTGACCACCGATACATCTTCATCGATGTCTCGCTCGGCAACCACCGTCGCCCACGACAGGACGGTCTCCGTCCGCGACGTTGGTCCCTCAAGCGGCTCGACCGAGACATGGTCGTCGCCGCTGCCCACGTCGCCGACTGGTCGGAAGGACAGATTCCGCCCGATCCGGAGGCGCAAGCGGCCCGGTTCGGGGACATCATGGCGTCGATCTGCGACGCCTCGATGCCCCGGGTCAGGCCCCCCAGAAAGGGCGCTGCGTACTGGTGGTCGGTGGAGATCTCCCGATTGCGTGTCGCAGTCGGGAGGGCGCGCCGCCAGTACTTACGCGCCCGAAGAAGACGGCGAGCCACAGCCGAGGAAACGGCCAGAGCACGAGAGGTGTACGGAGCCGCCACGAAGGCCCTCTGCGTCGCTATCGCGGAGGCCAAGGCTCGGTCCTGGAGAGAGCTCATAGAGGGACTGGATAGGGACCCATGGGGGCGCCCATACAAGATGGTCTTGGGCAAGCTCCGCCCATGGGTCCCTCCGATGACGGAAACCCTGGACCCCGAGTTCCTGGGAAGAGTGGTCGACACGCTCTTCCCGGTGGTCCAGGACAGTCCCTCTGACCCTCCGTCCTCCACCTGGTTGGAAGAATACGAGGTGACGGAGGGTGAGCTGGACCGAGCCGTGAGGCGGCTCGCCTCTCGCAGCGCCGCGCCAGGCCCCGACGGGGTTCCGGGCCGCGTGTTGGTGCTGGCTCTGGGCGTTCTGGGGGACAGACTCAGGCGGCTGTTCACCAGCTGCCTGCGCCTGGGAGTGTTCCCCCTCGGCTGGAAAAAAGCCAGGCTGGTGCTCCTGAAAAAGGAAGGAAGGGCCGCAGACTCTCCCTCTGCGTTCCGGCCAATATGTCTGCTGGACGAGGTGGCGAAGCTCTTTGAGAGAGTGATCGCCGCTCGTCTCAGCGGACACCTGTCGTGCACGGGCCCCGATCTCTCGGACTGCCAATTTGGCTTCCGACAGGGGCGTTCGACGCTGGATGCGTTAAAACGCGTCCGCGCCCTGTCGGAGTCGGCAGTCCGAGCGGGGGGGGTGGCGCTGGCGGTTAGCCTTGACATCGTCAACGCATTCGGCACCCTCCCCTGGAAGGCGATACGGGAGGCACTCGTTTTTCATGAGGTGCCTCCCTATCTTCAGAAGATCATCGGGGCCTACCTGCGCGACAGGAGCATTCATTATGCTGGCCGGGACGGAGAAAGATTTGAGAGGGAGGTCAGGTGCGGTGTTCCCCAGGGGTCCGTCTTAGGACCACTGCTGTGGAACATCGCCTACGATGCGGTCCTTCGCACCAGCCTCCCCCCTGGACTGGACGTCGTCTGTTATGCAGACGACACTCTAGTATTGGCCAGGGGGGTCGGCTTCCGAGAGGTAGCCGGGCTCGCCGAACTGGGGGTGGCATTGGTCGTCCGTAAAATCACCGGGATCGGTCTTAGGGTAGCGCCTCAAAAAACTGAGGCGCTGTGGTTCCACTCCCTACGCAGAGGAGTGGAGCCTGCCATCCCGGTGATTAGGGTAGGTAACGCAGAAGTCCAGGTGGGGCGGTACATGAGGTACCTGGGCCTCATCCTGGACGGGAGGTGGAGCTTCGAGGGACACTTCGAGCGCCTAGTCCCCCGAATCAGAGGGACAGCTGGTGCGTTGCACCGGCTGCTGCCCAATCTCGGGGGACCAAGGGAGGAAGTTCGCCGCCTCTACATGGGCGTCGTGCGATCCATGGCCCTCTACGGGGCGCCCGTCTGGTCTAACGACCTGGCGGGCTCCTCCCGCTGCAGAGCTCTACTCAACAGCCTGCAGCGGTTGATGGCCATCAGGATCGTACGCGCATACCGTACGGTATCTTTTGAGGCGGCGACAGTCCTGGCACGTTCCCCTCCTTTTGACATCCTGGCCGAAATGGACGCGACTGTTTACGAGCAGTCGCGGGCCGGCGGCCAGGGAGGGGACGAGCCGGGGCCTGCGCTCGGAGTGCTGCGGCGGGACGCCCACCGGCGGGCCATGGAGATTTGGCGCGCGAGGCTCGAGGAGCCTCGTGGTGCGCGCCAACGCGCCGTCGGTGCCGTCTTGCCGAACCTCGAAGCTTGGCTTCGAAAGAAGGGAGTCTGCGTTACTTACAGATTGACTCAGATACTCACCGGGCACGGGTGCTTCGGTGAGTATCTGAGTCGAATCGGACGAGAAAGGACGGCTCAATGCCATCACTGCGCCTCCGACCAGGACTCCGCCCAACATACGTTGGAGGTCTGCCCTGCCTGGGCGGACGAGCGTAGAGTCCTGGTAGATAAGATCGGGCGGAATCTGTCCCCGCCAGCATTGGTTTCGGCAATGCTGGCGGACGCCGACAATTGGAGGGCTGTGGTCTCCTTCTGCGAGCATGTAATGCTCCAGAAGGAGGCCGCCGAGCGGGATCGGGAGAGGGCCGATCCCGCTCGGAGGAGGCGGCGCAGAGCTGCCATCGCCAGGTAACTCTGTCGCCGCCAACACGGGCCGCGGACGGCGCTCATCGGGGACGATGCGCCGTCAGACGCGGCCCGGGAATGGCCAACACCCCTATGTGGCGGGGGGGTGCGGCCAGGTGTGGGGGATTCCTCGCGGAATCCCCCAACACAAACCCGGGGGGAGGCACGTTGCTTCCCCCGGGAGGAGCCTCCCCGACTTTCGAGGGAGGCATAGCGGATGTGGAGGGCCCCGGTGCGCTGATGCGAGCCCGGGGTCCTCACACCTCGCTGAGGACTGCCACCGCGGGGGTTTTAGTGGGTATACCCAGGGCCACCTTCCCTGGGGGAGTCCCACATAACCGCACCGTTTTCCCCCATAACGGTGCGGTATGCGTAACTGTCATTTCCCCCGCGGTACCAAAAAAAAAAAAAAAAAAAAAAAAAAAAGGTTAGGTTAGGTTAGGTTAGGTTAGGTTAGGTTAGGTTAGGTTAGGTTAGGTTAGGTTAGGTTAGGTTAGGTTAGGTTAGGTTAGGTTAGGTTAGGTTAGGTTAGGTTGACCGATTTCGCTCGAAATTCACAAATTTTGAAGTCGTTTATCTCCGGTGCCTTTCTGCGCTCTGCGGTGCAACGCATCTTGTTTGAAGCCTTTTTCAAGGCTCTTTCAGATTGCCGAAACCGTTGTTCGTGATTGTTGTTGTTGTTAAAGATATTGTTGATTTTGTTGTTTTTTACCAAGATTGAAAAAGGTTAAAATCGGCGATAACTTTCGTTCCCGCGAACGGATTTTATCGCCGATTAAGGACGAAAGAAGCTCCTTCGGGGCCGCTTTCGTCCTGCCTAATTCTTTTTTGGGTACCTTTTGTTGTTTTGTTGTTATCGCTGTTTTTGTTGTTAGTTTTTTAAGGTTTTTGTTAATTTTTGTTGTTTTCTCCGTTATTGTTGAGCATTCCTTATTACGGGCTGACTAGGAAGACGCGCCTTCGGGAGCTCTTGCAGTCAGTCCAGATTTGGTGTGCCTAGCTTTTCCGGTTAAATTTTTATTAAGATTATTGTTTTCCTATTTTAGGAAAACTCATCTTACTTGTTGTTGATTTGGTGCCTTAGGGCTTTTCTGTCCCCCCTCTTGTAGGGGTGGACGTTTTCTACCCTTTGGAGGCCGGCAGGGCCATATCGGCCATGTCGGACTCCACGGGGGCTCATCAGTCCAACCTGCATGACGAAGAGGAATCACTATTCCCTACTCCGATCATCACCACACGGTCGCAGACGCGAAAGCGTGCAGCGATGAGGGAGGAGAGTGCCGCCGGGTCCTCCCGGCACTCTTCCGTGACGTCCGGAGGGAGCAAATTTTTTTCCTCCCGTCACTCCGAAGTATCGGAGTCTTCTGAGGGACCTTCGGTCCCCCCCAAGATTCCGAAGGGAAGAAAAAGCCGGGTCAATCCCCTCGGGCATGACGTTGGCTTGTCGCGGGCTCGCCGCGAGCTTCGTGAAATGGAGTCGGACTCCTCGGGGGATGAGTTTCATTCAACGAAGTCGTCATCTCCATCGAGCTCCGTCACTAATCTGACGATTGAGGCTGAGGCATTGGTCTCTATGATCCTTGAGGTTGCCCGGAAGTCGGGCAACCTTAAGGGCACGGCTGTACGAGACTTAAAGAAAGGTGCTACCGGACTGATGGATATCCTCAAGAAGGTAGTGAACAAGAAGACCTCCGAGGAGCTCCGCCAAACAAAGGCGGAAAACAAGCGCCTCAAGGGAAGGCTGGCCGCCATAGAATCGGAACTGGTGGCCGTCAGGCGGGATTTTTCAGTGAGGCCCCGGCCCCAACCCGAGGCCTTGGCGCCTCTGGATCTGGGAAGGGAGACGCCCATGACAGCGGCTGAATCACAGTCGCTGTCGCGGGCGGAATTTTTGGAGGCGATGGCCTCACTCCAAGGCGAAATATTAAGTCATGTGGGCGGCCTTGTGAGTGCTCGCCTGGATGGCCTGGAGGTGGACGGGAGGTTGCTCCC
The DNA here is from genome assembly GCA_945859745.1 of Synanthedon formicaeformis. NCBI lineage: Eukaryota > Metazoa > Arthropoda > Insecta > Lepidoptera > Sesiidae > Synanthedon > Synanthedon formicaeformis. The sequence goes on along the minus strand of OX243960.1, from coordinate 57,259 downwards.
ATCCCAGCAGACCCGGCCGTCAATCATGCCGGACCGCCGAGCTGCGGCACGTGCTGCCGCCTCGCAACCGGAATTGGTGACGACCCTTGCCCCTCCGGCCATCCTGCCTAAAAAGGCAAGACCCGTCAAGGCGGCTAAGGCCCCTAAGGCTACTAAGGCTCCTGAGCCTCTGGCTGGGCCGTCAACTGCACCAGATGCGATCGGCGGTGCTGGTGGATCATGGTCGGAGGTGGTGCGGCGCAAGAAGCGCGCTCCCGCCACCCCGGCAAAACCTGCGGCAAAAGCCCATGGAGAGCCAAAGCTCCCCAAGGAGCCGAGGAAGCTGGCCGTGGTGGTAGCCCTTAAACCGGAAGCGGTTAAAAAGGGCGCCACCTACAGCGCGGCTATTGCCAAGACAAAGGCGACAGTGTCCCTGGACGCCCTAGGAATTGGTCCCGCGCAATTCCGAACGGGCGTCACGGGGGCACGTATATTGGAGCTCCCTAAAGGGACAACACCCGCTCAGGCGGACAGACTGGCGGCTCAAATGAGTGAGGCACTGGGCGACGAGGCGAAAGTCTCGCGCCCAGTAAAGACGGCCGACATCCGGGTCAACGGCCTCGATGACTCGGTGTCGGCTGAAGATCTCAGGACTGCCCTGGCCCTGAGTGCGAAGTGCCCCCCTGAACACATCAGGGTGGGGAAGATCCACTCCGGGATCAGGGGAGTAGGCTCGGCTTTCGCCTCGTGCCCTATTGACGCCGTCAGGAAGCTGGTCACCGGGGGCCGTCTAACAGTCGGATGGAGTTCTGCCTCTATCCAACTGATCGAGCAGCGCCCTATGCGCTGCTTCAGGTGCATGGGGCTCGGCCACCCGGTGGTCAGATGCCCGTCCAAAAAGGACCGCAGCGGACTGTGCTTCCGATGCGGACTGGAAGGGCATTCCGCCGTTGAGTGTGAGGCGGCGTATCGCTGCGCCGTGTGTGCTGACGCTGGCCTACCTTCTGGGCACCGCATGGGGGGGATGAGCTGTTCTCCCCCTGCCACCAAGGGTCGCCTCATGGTGACCAAACCTGTAGACAGTGCGAGGGCAACCCCCGCCGCAGTGGAGGAGACCATGGACACCTCTAATGCCCAGTAAGCCCGCCACTAGGTTCCTTCAGGCGAACATAAACCACTCCGCCGGGGCACAGGATTTACTGTGCCAGTCCATGGCGGGGTGGGACATTCACCTGGCGGTAGTGGCGGAGCCTTACATGGTCCCTCAAAGTCCCAACTGGTTGGGGGACCTGGACGACTCCGCTGCGGTGGTGGTGAGAGCTGGTGGTGCGGTGCCCCCCCTTTTCTTGAGGGAGAGAGGTTCGGGTTTCGTGGCAGCTAACTGGGGGAGAATGGTGGTCGTGTCGACCTACTTCTCCCCTAACCGCAGTCGGGCGGACTTCGAGTTCTTCCTGGCTGCGGTCGAGGGTGTGGTGAGGCGCGCGGCCCCACTCCCAGTCTTAGTGGCGGGGGACCTAAACGCCAAATCCACGGCGTGGGGGTCCCCCAGTACGGACGTGAGGGGGAGGATTCTGGAGACCTGGGCGCTCAGCCTGGGGCTCCAGGTACTCAATCGGGGTACCTCCCCCACGTGCGTACGGCGGCAAGGTACGTCCATAGTGGACGTATCATTTGCCACCGCCGCTCTTGCTGCCCGAACCCGAAGCTGGTGGGTCGAGGAGGATGTGGAGACCATGTCGGACCACCTCTATGTCCGATATGAGGTCTCCACTTCGGCCCCCAGCGCGTCACAGCGCCGGGATCCTACGGCGGGTGCCGCTTTCCCCAGGTGGGCACTCGCCAAGCTCCGTCCGGATGTGGCGGAGGAAGCTGCGATGGTGAGGGAGTGGTCGTCTCCGCCCCCTCATCTCGCAGGGGATCCCGACGGCATGGCTGAGCATTTTGCAGATGACCTCCGGGAAGTCTGCAATGCCTCCATGCCGCTGTGGCGCCCTCCCCCTCGCTGGAGGAGGGTGTATTGGTGGTCTCAGGAGATCGCCTCCCTGCGCTCCACCTGCCTGGCTGCCAGGCGCGCCCTCCTCCGATGCCGGAGGAGACGCTCCAGGAGGACGCCTGACGAAGAGGTCCTCCTTCGTCAGGCATACAGGGACGCTCACAACGCCCTGCAGAAAGGCATCTGCAGGGCCAAAGAAGAAGCCCATGAGCGGTTCCTGGCCCTCCTGGACGCCGACCCGTGGGGTCGTCCGTACAGGGCTGTGAGGGGGAAGTTCGCTTCGAGCTTACCCTCCACAGCCGACCTAGACCCGGCGCTGCTCGATAGGGTCGTGGGATCACTATTCCCGACCCCTGGCCCCTTCGAGCCCCCACGTATGGAGCCTCCGGAACTTCAGCCGGAGGCCATACTGCAGGGCCCTCCCGTCTCCGACGCAGAGTTCGAGGCGGTGAGGGAGCGCATCGGGAGGAAGAGGACGGCCCCGGGGCCGGATGGAGTCCCGGCCAAGGCCCTAGCGATCGCGCTGGGGCCGTTGGAGGCAAGGTTCCGGGCGGTGCTGGATGCATGTATCGCCCGGGGCAAGTTCCCGGCGAGGTGGAAGGTGGGGCGCCTCTGCCTTCTACGTAAGGAGGGCCGCCCTGCCGACTCGCCGGCAGGGTACCGACCGGTGGTCTTGCTCGACGATTCCGGCAAAGCCATGGAGAGGGTCATGGCTCGTCGGATCGTCGAGCACCTGGAGACCGAGGGGCCGAACTTGCATGATCGCCAGTTCGGCTTCCGAACCGGTCGGTCCACAATGGATGCGGTGGGCCTCCTCAAGTCTTGGACGGAGGAGGCCTTCGCCAGAGGGGAGGTTGTTGTTGCGGTGTCACTCGACATCCGCAACGCCTTCAACAGCCTCCCCCACGAATGCATCAGGGCGGCACTCCGGTTCCATCGAGTGCCGCCCTACCTCTGCACTCTCGTTGACGACTACCTCGATGGGCGGGTAGTTCTCTACGAGGGCGCGGACGGGACGATTATGGCTCGTCCAATGGCGGTTGGCGTACCCCAGGGGGCCGTTCTCGGCCCCCTACTCTGGAACCTGGGGTACAACTGGGTTCTGCGAGGCAATCTCCTTCCCAAAATGGAGATTGCCTGCTTTGCCGACGACACTTTAGTCGCGGCAAGAGCGCAGACGTGGGAGCAGGCAACTTGGTTAGCGTCGGTCGGCACCTCGTTGGTCGTCCGGCGCATCCGACTGCTTGGGTTGGAGGTGGCTCTAGACAAGACTAGGGCCATGGGCTTCCACCCCCCACGCCGCAGAATCCAGTCGGGGCTCCGCGTCCGAGTGGAGGGGGTCCGGATTCCGGTCGAGAATCATTTCAAATACCTCGGCCTGACCCTGGACCCCCGCTGGAGTTTCGAGGAGCACTTTAAGCTCCTCACTCCACGGCTGACCGCAGCTGCAGCTGCACTCGGACGGCTCCTCCCTAACCAGGGAGGACCAAGTTCGGCTTGCCGTCGGCTTTACCACGGGGTGGTAAGGTCGATGGCACTCTATGGAGCCCCGCTCTGGGCGGAGTGTCTCACTCCCCACTCCCGGGCCCTCCTGCGTAGGCCTCAAAGGGCCATGGCGATCCGGACCGTGCGGGCCTATCGCACGGTCAGCCACGGGGCTGCCTGTGTTCTAGCAGGCACCACCCCGTGGCATGTCGATGCTCTGGTTCTGGCCCAGGTGCATCGACATCGGGTCGCCGCTAGGGCCCTTGGAGGAAGACCTGCTGCCGAGGACGTGCAGCGGGTCAGGGCTGAGGCGCAGGAGAGGGCCCTGCTTGACTGGAGTGAGGCACTCCGTGAGCCAACCGCCGGTCACCGGACGATCTCTGCTATTCGTCCGGTGCTAGAGGATTGGGTGAGGCGCCGTAAAGGTAGCCTCACCTACCATATGGTGCAGATAATGACCGGGCATGGGTGCTTCGGTCATTATCTGCACCTAATAAAACGAGAGGAGTCGCCGCAGTGTCACCACTGCGGCGACTCAGACGATACGGCCGAGCATACCCTCCAGGTATGCTCGGCCTGGGATCCCCAGCGCCGCGAGCTTAGCGCGGCGCTGGGTGGTGGTGAAGTCACACTGCCAAGAATGGTCGAGGCCATGCTTGGCAGTGCGACGATTTGGAAAGCGGCTGTCGCCTTCTGCGATTTTGTAATGTCGCAGAAGGAGGCAGCCGAGAGGGAGCGAGAGGAAGAGGCAGGTCTCGCTTCCCTCAGACGTAGACGACAGGGTAGGAGAAGGCGGGCATACCAAGCCCGTCTTCAAATGCCCTAGGGGACCTGCGCACACAGCTGGCTAGCTGTGTGCGCCTGCAAAGGTCCCCCCGTCTGGGGATTGCTCCGGTGTCTCCGGGCAATCCTCCTTCGGCGTTAGCTTAGCCGACACCGGCTAGGCTGCCCAGGGGTGGATCGGAGTTGTTGCCACGGCAGAGCCCGGTCCACCCCGCACAAAGGGCAAGGAGGCACCGGGGAGTTTTAGTGGGTAGTGGCCGGGACCGCTATGATTAGCATAGCGGGTTGCGCCGGCCGACCCCCACATACCCCTACCGTCTAGCCAGCGGTAGGGAATCTGTAAATGGATTTCTCCTCGTCAAAAAAAAAAAAAAAAAAAAAGGTTAGGTTAGGTTAGGTTAGGTTAGGTTAGGTTAGGTTAGGTTAGGTTAGGTTAGGTTCCCCTCCACGAGTGCACGCCTTGTCGTGGCGGAGGGGCCTAGTAGCGTCCGGCAATCCGGCCGGGCGTGAAGCTAAGTGCACCTGGGGGGCGCAGCTATGGCTTCTTGGTTAAGAAGCCATAGGCTGTCGCCTGGTGACCAGCAATGGTCGTGGGATGGCCGGGTACTACCCGGCGGTCCTGCTGGCTTTAGCGCCTCAGCGCTGGGCGGAGGCCCTTGGGGGGCAGCGGAGTTTTTACTCGTGGCGGCGGACTAGTGGTCCGTGGGCGCGGCGTGTGGTCTAGGCCACCGCCGGGCAAACCGTAACCCCGCAATCGCGGGGCCGGGGGTCCAGCGCACTGAGCGTCGGGCCGCGTGGAAGAAAACCACTATAAAAAATTACCCCAATCCTAAGGTCCCGAGCCCGCCGATGGGATGAATGGCTGGGGGGAACCCAGTCCCGAGGGCTCACCTGCGGCCGGCAGTATCCGGCCCCAGGAAACAAACCTGGGTAAAAATAAACATAATGAGCGAGGCTAACAAGAACGTACTACCCCAGGAGGGTACCCCCGTAGGGGGAGAATCCCTCCCTGAACCGACCGGTTCAGGCTGCCCCTCGTATTCTGGGGGGGGCAAAGCACCGCTCGCAGGGGTCAACCCTGCAACCGACCTTGGCTCTTGTTACACGGATTCCGATAATGAAAATAGGATTAGGACGCGCAGCTTCACACGTCGCAGCTTCACACGTCCCAGGGACGTGCGCTCGCAGAGTGTGGGTCGGAGGGACGAGGCAGACGAGAGCGACAGCTCTCAAATGTCCTTCGCCTCGACCAGCTCGAACCCAACGGCGGGGACCCGCAAGAGGACGAAGCCCCTTGCGAATCAAAGGGCGGTGAAGGCAAAACGCTCTCAGGCAAGGGAGGAGTCTGACCTCGAGACGGACATTCGGGACATTCTCGACGCGAGCGTTGCTCCTGCGAAAACGCGGAGCAAAAGCGGGTTGCCCCGCGTCGAGGATGTCCAGTCAGATTGGGAGGCGCAACCCACGGTGGACGTGGGGGCCAGGATACTGGAGAAACTCGGGGAGGTCGAGAAGGTTGCCGACAGGTCTGGCAACCTTAAGGGGGAATTCGTCAGAATCCTCCGCTTGGCCTGCCTCGAGATACAGGCCGGGACCCTGGTCCTAAACCAGAGGGCCAGCCGCTGGGACGGGCTGGCTCAGGAAAATAAAGAGCTCCTAGCCCGGATCGAGCGGCTGGAGCAAAGCTCCGCAGCGATGGCCGCTGAGCTGGAGACCGCCCGCCGTGGGGGTTTCACGGCGCAAACGAGGAGGACGCCGACGACGACGCCGACGCCGGAGCCGCCTACGGCCCAAGGATTGGCTAAGAAGTCTCCGCCACCCGCTGGCGGGAAACCGACCGGCCCGCCGCCTGCCTCCGTGCCGGCAGCCGAGGAGGCACAGAGTCCCTCTGGGACTTGGCAGGATATCGCAGCAGCGATGGAGTCCGAGTTTGCCAGGTTCCAGAGGGGACTGATGGAAAAATTCTTCCCAGAAATGGGAAGAAGGCCGCCGTTAAGGCACGATAAGAACCAGGCGGCCACCTCCAACAACGTGGCGCCTGCCAAAGGGCCAGGGAAAGGGAAGGGGAAAGGGAAGAAGAAGGGAAAGAAGAAGAAGCGGCCGGCGAATGCGGTAGTGCAGCCGGTCCCCGCACCCGCCCAACCCCCGAGACCCGCGCAAACTTCGGGTTGGTCGCAGGTTGTCGGCCGCAAGGCCAAGGCTGGCGCCAAAAAGAAGGGGGCACCGGCCCCGACCGCGCCCAAGCGGGGGCCCGTCAAGTCGCCCCGTGCGGAAAGGCCGCAGCTGCCGCGTCCGCCGACTACCGCCGCCATACTGGTGTCGGTACCCCCGGGCTCTGCGACCTCCCTAGCGAAAGTTATGGAGGTCGCCAGGGCCAGGGTGAAGCCCGAAGATGCGGGCATACCGGAGGGGGTCCGACAAAAACGGGCGGTGACGGGGGGACTTCTCCTCGAAGTTCCTGGGCCTGGCAGCGAAGAGAAGGCGGACGCCTTCGTCTCGCTGCTCAGGGCGGCTCTCGCCGACACGGACGCCAGGTTTGCGCGTCCGTGTAAGATGGGCGAGATTAGGGTGATGGACTTAGACGAGTCCATCACCCCCGCCGAGGTGGCAGCCGCGGTGGCGAATGCCGGGAGGTGCTCGCCGGCCGATATAAAGGTCGGCGAGATAAAGTGGGACCCATCCAGGCTGGCAACGGCCTGGGTGAAATGTCCCCTCGGGGCGGCGCGTGCCCTAGCTAACGCAAAGCGCGTTAAAATAGGCTGGGTCTCGGCCCGTGTAGTGGCGCTGGGAACACGTCCTTTACAGTGTTTCCGGTGCCTCGAGATGGGACACGTGCGTACCATGTGTCCCAGCACGGTGGACCGGAGCTCGGCCTGTTACAAGTGCGGGGAGGAGGGGCACAGAGCTCGCGACTGTGCTGCGCGAGCCCCGAAGTGCCCCGTGTGTGCGAGCCTCGGCCGGTCAGCAGACCACCGGCTGGGGTCTAAAAAATGCACACCGCCCAAGAGGCGTAGGGGAGATCGCGCGCCCCCCACACCGGCCACAGCGCCAGAGGCCGGAAACCAACCGGCCACCGAACCGGCGGGAGAGGTAATGGAGGCTTAAAATTCCCGCCCCCACATCAGATCCTTCAGGGTAACCTGAACCGCTGCCGCGCAGCACAGGACTTGCTAGCGCAGTCCATAGCGGAGCGGTCGGTTGCCCTGGCGGCAGTGTCGGAGCCGTACTCCGTCCCGGACCACCCGCGGTGGTTCGGTTCCTCTGACGGCTCCGCAGCCATATGCTGGGCGGGCGGAAGCCTCCATTGCTCCCTCTCCAACAGGGGAAGGGGATACGTAGCAGTGGAATGGGGTCACATCGCAGTCGTGAGCTGCTACGTGTCCCCTAACTGCGGCCTCGCGGCGTTTGAGGCCTACCTGGACGGGCTGGCTGTCCGGATCCGCGGATATGCGGCCCGTCCAGTGATCGTCCTGGGCGATTTTAACGCCCACTCGAAAGAGTGGGGCGACGCCCGGGACGATCAGAGAGGGGAGACCCTCCTCGAGTGGGCGGCACAGCTGGACCTCCGGCTTCTAAACCGGGGGTCAACCAGCACCTGCGTGCGTTGGCAGGGGGAGTCCATCATTGACTTGTCATGGGCGTCTCCCCCTGCGGCACGCATGGTGACGGGATGGAGGGTTGCCGAGGCGGTGGTCACCTTGTCTGACCACCGATACATTTTCATCGATGTCTCGCTCGGCAACCACTGTCGCCCACGACAGGACGGTCTCCGTCCGCGACGTTGGTCCCTCAAGCGGCTCGACCGAGACATGGTCGTCGCCGCTGCCCACGTCGCCGACTGGTCGGAAGGGCAGATTCCGCCCGATCCGGAGGCGCAAGCGGCCAGGTTCGGGGACATCATGGCGTCGATCTGCGACGCCTCGATGCCCCGGGTCAGGCCCCCCAGAAAGGGCGCTGCGTACTGGTGGTCGGTTGAGATCTCCCGATTGCGTGTCGCAGTCGGGAGGGCGCGCCGCCAGTACTTACGCGCCCGAAGAAGACGGCGAGCCACAGCCGAGGAAACGGCCAGAGCACGAGAGGTATACGGAGCCGCCACGAAGGCCCTCTGCGTCGCTATCGCGGAGGCCAAGGCTCGGTCCTGGAGAGAGCTCATAGAGGGACTGGATAGGGACCCATGGGGGCGCCCATACAAGATGGTCTTGGGCAAGCTCCGCCCATGGGTCCCTCCGATGACGGAAACCCTGGACCCCGAGTTCCTGGGAAGAGTGGTCGACACGCTCTTCCCGGTGGTCCAGGACAGTCCCTCTGACCCTCCGTCCTCCACCTGGTTGGAAGAATACGAGGTGACGGAGGGTGAGCTGGACCGAGCCGTGAGGCGGCTCGCCTCTCGCAGCGCCGCGCCAGGCCCCGACGGGGTTCCGGGCCGCGTGTTGGTGCTGGCTCTGGGCGTTCTGGGGGACAGACTCAGGCGGCTGTTCACCAGCTGCCTGCGCCTGGGAGTGTTCCCCCTCGGCTGGAAAAAAGCCAGGCTGGTGCTCCTGAAAAAGGAAGGAAGGGCCGCAGACTCTCCCTCTGCGTTCCGGCCAATATGTCTGCTGGACGAGGTGGCGAAGCTCTTTGAGAGTGTGATCGCCGCTCGTCTCAGCAGACACCTGTCGTGCACGGGCCCCGATCTCTCGGACTGCCAATTTGGTTTCCGACAGGGGCGTTCGACGCTGGATGCGTTAAAACGCGTCCGCGCCCTGTCGGAGTCGGCAGTCCGAGCGGGGGGGGTGGCGTTGGCGGTTAGCCTAGACATCGTCAACGCATTCGGCACCCTCCCCTGGAAGGCGATACGGGAGGCACTCGTTTTTCATGAGGTGCCTCCCTATCTTCAGAAGATCATCGGGGCCTACCTGCGCGACAGGAGCATTCATTATGCTGGCCGGGACGGAGAAAGATTCGAGAGGGAGGTCAGGTGCGGTGTTCCCCAGGGGTCCGTCTTAGGACCACTGCTGTGGAACATCGCCTACGATGCGGTCCTTCGCACCAGCCTCCCCCCTGGACTGGACGTCGTCTGCTATGCAGACGACACTCTAGTATTGGCCAGGGGGGTCGGCTTCCGAGAGGTAGCCGGGCTCGCCGAACTGGGGGTGGCATTGGTCGTCCGTAAAATCACCGGGATCGGTCTCAGGGTAGCGCCTCAAAAAACTGAGGCGCTGTGGTTCCACTCCCTACGCAGAGGAGTGGAGCCTCCCATCCCGGTGATTAGGGTAGGTAACGCAGAAGTCCAGGTGGGGCGGTACATGAGGTACCTGGGCCTCATCCTGGACGGGAGGTGGAGCTTCGAGGGACACTTCGAGCGCCTAGTCCCCCGAATCAGAGGGACAGCTGGTGCGTTGCACCGGCTGCTGCCCAATCTCGGGGGACCAAGGGAGGAAGTTCGCCGCCTCTACATGGGCGTCGTGCGATCCATGGCCCTCTACGGGGCGCCCGTCTGGTCTAACGACCTGGCGGGCTCCTCCCGCTGCAGAGCTCTACTCAACAGCCTGCAGCGGTTGATGGCCATCAGGATCGTACGCGCATACCGTACGGTATCTTTTGAGGCGGCGACAGTCCTGGCACGTTCCCCTCCTTTTGACATCCTGGCCGAAATGGACGCGACTGTTTACGAGCAGTCGCGGGCCGGTGGCCAGGGAGGGGACGAGCCGGGGCATGCGCTCGGAGTGCTGCGGCGGGACGCCCACCGGCGGGCCATGGAGATTTGGCGCGCGAGGCTCGAGGAGCCTCGTGGTGCGCGCCAACGCGCCGTCGGTGCCGTCTTGCCGAACCTCGAAGCTTGGCTTCGAAAGAAGGGAGTCTGCGTTACTTACAGATTGACTCAGATACTCACCGGGCACGGGTGCTTCGGTGAGTATCTGAGTCGAATCGGACGAGAAAGGACGGCTCAATGCCATCACTGCGCCTCCGACCAGGACTCCGCCCAACATACGTTGGAGGTCTGCCCTGCCTGGGCGGACGAGCGTAGAGTCCTGGTAGATAAGATCGGGCGGAATCTGTCCCCGCCAGCATTGGTTTCGGCAATGCTGGCGGACGCCGACAATTGGAGGGCTGTGGTCTCCTTCTGCGAGCATGTAATGCTCCAGAAGGAGGCCGCCGAGCGGGATCGGGAGAGGGCCGATCCCGCTCGGAGGAGGCGGCGCAGAGCTGCCATCGCCAGGTAACTCTGTCGCCGCCAACACGGGCCGCGGACGGCGCTCATCGGGGACGATGCGCCGTCAGACGCGGCCCGGGAATGGCCAACACCCCTATGTGGCGGGGGGGTGCGGCCAGGTGTGGGGGATTCCTCGCGGAATCCTCCAACACAAACCCGGGGGGAGGCACGTTGCTTCCCCCGGGAGGAGCCTCCCCGACTTTCGAGGGAGGCATAGCGGATGTGGAGGGCCCCGGTGCGCTGATGCGAGCCCGGGGTCCTCACACCTCGCTGTGGACTGCCACCGCGGGGGTTTTAGTGGGTATACCCAGGGCCACCTTCCCTGGGGGAGTCCCACATAACCGCACCGTTTTCCCCCATAACGGTGCGGTATGCGTAATTGTCATTTCCCCCGCGGTACCAAAAAAAAAAAAAAAAAAAAAAAAAAGGTTAGGTTAGGTTAGGTTAGGTTAGGTTAGGTTAGGTTAGGTTAGGTTAGGTTAGGTTAGGTTAGGTTAGGTTAGGTTAGGTTAGGTTAGGTTAGGTTAGGTTTTTTTTTTTTTTTTTTTTTTTTTTTTTTTTTTTTTTTTTTTTTATAATGCTAATCCCTTCGACACAGGGTCGTAGCCTATATCTGCTTTTTCTCTTTCATGCCAGTTCTCGCTTATATTCTTCTCGCACTTTCATTCTTCATACTAGTTCTTTCTGGCATACATCGCTCATTCATACTATTACGGGTGGGATTCCCGCCTGTTTGCTATTCTGTTTCTATCCTTATCTCTATTATCCTTTATTATTAGCATTTAGGGTTGTAGACAAATAAATATACACGAGTCTCATATTATACACATAAAAACAATAAGAAATTAAAACATTGTCAATAATAATAAATAATTTAAAAAACATCATGAATTAAGAGAATAAAAACAATTGAAAACATTAAACATTAAAAACATTGAAAATACATTAATAATAATAATTGAAATAATTTAAAATCATTGTAAGTATTAAATAACATTAAATAATTAAGATTTGCCAATTAAAATATTTAAAAACATTTGCGTATAATATATTAAAATTATTTACATTCCAATTTAAAACTACTATTAAAACATAAAATAAAATAATTAAAAGCATCTGTGTATAATAAATTAAAAATTTTTAAAAACTACTACTCTGTTTTATTTCTACTAATTACCCTAGTTGCTATATTTTTACAATAATCCATAAATTTTTCTCGCTGGCTACTGCTGATCATCGCGTTGAGGTTGGCTGGGCACACTTGCATATCCATCTCGTACTCCAGCTCCATCCTTTCCTTGGCGAAGACCGGGCACTCCAGCAGAACATGCGGGACATCCTCATCACTGCTGGAACAAATGCACGATGGGCTCTCCTTGCGCTTGAAACGATGCAAGTACTCGGAGAACCCACCGTGCCCCGTTAAGACCTGGGTCATGACACCTTCAAGTCTCACCTTCCTTAGGGTTCTATAAGCATCTACGGCTCCAGGGAAGAACAGCTTTGTAATGCTGGCCGTAGCGCCGTCCCTGTATCTTTGGTCCCATTCGTCAAGCGAGCGCATTCGGATGCACCGCTTGACGAATGAGACCGGACACAGGTCGTACGCCGGCTTCCGCTTACATTTCAGTGCGGCCTCCCTCGCGAGGTAGTCCGCCCTTTCGTTCCCCTCTAGACCAGCGTGCGCTTTGATCCAGAATAGTTTAATTATTCTTTCTTGCTTAGAGATCTTTGTTAAGTTCGCTCGAGTTTCAGCTGCTAGAGGGTGCAGACATTTACCCGCCGCGACAGACTGCAATGCGGACCTTGAATCGCTGTAAATTGCAACGGAAGTTTCGCTGCGACCGAGAGCTACCCTCGACGCCTCACATAGCGCCAAGAGCTCTGCCTGGTAGACGGTGCAATACGGCGGCAGACCAAGCTTGAGGGCCCTGGTTTCGGCGTCGCCCTTCCATAAGGATAGAGCGGCGCCAACCCGACCCTCAATCTTGCTGCCGTCCGTAAAGATGCGAAGATGGTAGTCGCTATTTGCATTAAGCTCGTCCTCGTCCACCAGGCTTCCGAACTCAAGGTTAGCCAGTTCGGCGGGGTGGGGAGCCTCGATCGCAAGAACCCCCCGCTCGATGGCCCTGTCCCCGAGCCCAGGCTGCGGTACTCCCCTCTTGGCCTCGTACAGTGAGGCAGCCTCGCGGACTCGCAAGTCAAGGGGGAGTATCCCAGCCAGTAGTAAAGCTGAGTTCAGGGACACCGTTCGGTAGGCTCTGCAGATTTTCTGCGCAAAACCCCGCTGCACAGCGTTCAAGATCCGCATAATCCCCACTCTGCGAGTGGCGGGTGCCCACGCACTCGCAGAGTAGGTGATTATTGGCTCCACCGCGGCGATGTAAATGGAGCGAACGACCTCGGGATGGAGACCCCAGCTGACTTTAGCTGCTCTCCCGAGCTGCTTATAGACCCCGAGGGCCTTCTTGGTCACATTTTTCACGTGATCCTTGAAGGTGAGACCCCTGTCTATGGTAAGTCCCAGCAATTTGATTTTGTCCGCCATGGCAATGTCAATCCCGCCCATGGTAAGTCGTGGCGTGTCAAACTTAAGCTTTCTGGTCAGCACCATGGCATTAGTCTTGCCTGGTGCGAACCTCAGCTTATTTTTGACACCCCACTCCAGAACATGCGCGAGAGTGGCATTGGCATTCTGCTCTATCTGGAGTGCTCTGTCTCCATCAAAGACGAGGACCACGTCGTCCGCGAAAGCCTGGCAGTAGACGCCTCTACCGTCCAGGCTCCGCAGCAACGGGTCGAGCGTCAGGTTCCAGAGCAAGGGTCCGGCTATTGACCCTTGGATGCAGCCCCTGCTTGGCTCAGCATTATGAACCTCGCCGCAGTATCTGACGCTGACCGTCCTGTCGGCGAGGTAGCTGTCAAAGACTCGCCTCAGATTCACCGGGCATCCAGCCTCCGCCAGTCTGACTCTGACCATAGGCCACCAGACGCTGTCGAAGGCCCCCTCTATGTCCAATGACACTAATACCACAATCTTCTTCTCATCAAGTTTCTTGTATATCAGCGACATTAGGTCATAGAGGGCGCCTTCGGTGCTCTTCTGGGGCACAAAGCCATACTGGCGGCCGCTGATCCCCGGCAAAAGATGGTGTTTGAGGCGAGCCACCAGCATTTTCTCATATACTTTTCCAAGCACGGGCAGCAGTCCAATAGGTCGGAACGACTTGGGGACGGTGTAGCTATCCCTCCCCGGTTTCCGAAGAACGATCACTGCCGCTTCCTTCCATATCTTAGGAAAGATATGGTGGGCCATGCAGCTGTTCAGTAACCCCAAAAAAGCTTTGGGGTTACAGCCGATGGCCCTGGCGCAGATGTCGGCAGTGAGCCCATCGGAACCGGGGGCCTTCTTCGGATTGAAGGACTTCACCGCCATCTCCAGCTCGGTCAGCGTGAACGGGGGGTCGCAGGGCGAGTCTTGCTCCCCCACGTTCACCCCGTCCGCCTCCGCTCTGATCTGGCGGTGAATTCCTTCATCCGAAGTTGCGTGGTCTTTCGGGTAGAACACCTCCGCAAGCCACTCCGCCGATTCCCTCGCGTCCAGAACCCTTCCGTCTCGAACCAGCGGCGGGTCCTCCTCTCTGACTGCCGTTCTACCGATCACTCTGTAGATGCCATCCCACACGCTCTCGCCACTCTGTCGCTCGCAGAAGGACTTCCAGGAGTCTGTTTGAGCTTGCCTCACGGCCTGCTCGTACTCCGCCTTCTTCTGAACGTATTGCTCAACGACAAACGACCGTCGGACGGGTGCGGCGTTCCTGATTCTATTTTTCCTGGTGGCGACCTCCTTCTTCAAGACTTCCAGGTCCTGCGACCACCACGGCAACGCCAGCTTTTCCCTCGTCCCCTTCCTCGGAATGGCATGGTCAGACGCCTCAATTACTAATTTTGTATAATTTTGTACGGCCGAAATTGTCTGTTCCCTATCCGGTACAACACCCTCTTTAATTTCATATTTTTCAATGAGTTCTAAAATTTTGGACCTAAATTTTTCCCAATCTGCTTTACGGGTGTTGTACTTTCTGGTCGTTCTGACCACTTCCATTCCTCGGGAGGGCCCGAGGTTCAGCTTGAGTGCGATGCCGTTGTGATCGGAACCCGTCAAGTCATTGAGGACTTTCCAGTCTTCCACCAGGTCCAATAGGTCATGTGAGCATGCAGTGATGTCCACATGACTACAGAAACGCCGCCCCCCCCGGATCGTGTCGAATGTCGGAGCATCCCCGACGTTCAGAATTTCGAGGCCAAGCTCCTCCAGACTACCTGAAAGCTCTTCCCCCCTCGAGTCGATCCTATCGCTACCCCACCACGGACTCTTTGCATTCGCATCTCCACCGACCAACCATCTCCCAGTTCCCAGTACAGCCTCCACCCTCTTCAGGCCCCCAATGTAGGGTTCAATTGGCTGGTCCGGCTCAAAGTAGAAGGAGGTGAGCGTGATCATCCAGCGCCCCATCCTTATCCCCACCACCACGATGTTATTGGTGGTGAGTTCTGGGTACTGTATGATTTTAAGACTGCTATCGAAGACTACGATAGCAGCCTTAACAGTACCCTCTTCAGGCGTGGAGTTCTGGAAGACCCGCATCCCCCTCCGACCCCGAACCGTGCCAGCCGCCCCCACATAGGGTTCCTGAAGGAGCGCTACGGCTGTTCCCCTCTTCTCTGCCTCCACTAGGAGCTCGGAGGTGGCTAGTCGGCTTCGTTGCAAATTGACTTGCAAGAGCCCGTAGGTGCGGCCCTCGCCAGGGGCGCCCTTAGCAATACTGAGTGGCAGAGCGCGCGATGGCATCCCATTTCAATCTCACTGGGCACGCCGAGCTGAACGCGTTGTGCCCGCGATTCCCGAGCTTGGCCACAGCACAGTTGTGGCACGCTGGGGGAGTTCCCGCCCTCCACTCGGGGCACTCCATCTTCAGATGGTGCCCCCCGCAGTGGCTGCACAGGTCCTCCCCCGTCGTGCAGAACTTTCTGCTGTGGCCATAGCCCAGGCATCGCGAGCACTGGACCAAGGGCGACTGATCCGCGACCCTGACACGTTGCAGATCAATGTGCAGGACCCCGAGCTCAGTCGCCCTCTTCCACACCTCCGGGGAGGTGCTCAGCACAATGTGCCCAGTGAGTGGATTCCTTGCTTTCCTTCTATACTTCACATTCATCCTCGACTTCTTTTCGTCGAGGCCTTCGAACAGGGACCCATTCTGATTTCTGATAGCCTTTAGGACGTCCTCGTCGCTATTTACTAGTAGGACGTCCCAAAGGATCAGCAGCGGATCCCTGTTCTCGACCTCGCCGCAAAGAAGTCGTTTGCCTGATTTCTCTATCCTATTCTTAATTTTTGCCCTATCTTCCTCAGATTTGCAACTCATTATAATTTTTCGATCTTTAGCCTTCCTAACTCTTTCAACCGTCACCCAGCCATCCTTCGCGCTGACCGCCTCCCTGATTCTGTTTAACACTTGCTCCCCGGTGTCCGTGACGTCCTCTGACGTCACGACCACCGAGTGCAGTGTCGGTTTTTCCACGGTTTTACGTGATGCGGCCTCCGCATATGACCTCATAGGGCCAGCAGGTCTTATCGTCTTTGTATCCTCTTTGATCTTTTTCATTAGTTCTATATGTTCCTTTAGTGTGGCTTCGTTCTGTTTTAATAAATCAGAATGTTTTTCTATGGCCTCTAGAATGTTTTTATCAATTTGAGCGGTGTGGGCCGGGGGAGGAGGAGGCTTAACCTCCTCCCTCTCCGACCCCGCTTTTTTCTTTCTTTTTCCTTCCGTTTTTTCTTCCGCCTCCGCCTCCTTTACCAGGGCGAAGAGTCGGTCGAGGGCTTGGGTCACCGTTGCTTTTATTTCAGACTTAGTGTTCCTAGAGGCACCGAGGCTGAGCTTTGCCCTATTTAGGCATGCCCTCGCCTCGGTGACTCGGTCTGGGTACTCCACTTTTTGGGTAACCCTCGCCGTGCTCGCCGCTGGGGGCAGAGGGGAGATGGAGACCTTTCCTGTTTCCCACTCCCCTATGCTCCTCCTGACATTCGGAAGCGGGGGCGGAGTTTCCTGCGTTTTTTCAGTCGGTACCGTTTTTGTCCTATCCATTGGCGGAGACCGCATCATCTTGTGGAGGGATTGTTGTCCTGATTTTAAAATTTTAAGATTCAGCTGTATAGGGGCCTCGTTTTATGAATAAAATTGAGCTGTAAGGGGGCTCGTCAAAGTATTATAACTAAGGAGCTGTAAAGGGGCTCGTCCTGGCGGTCCAAGAAATCGGGTTGCCCAAAGTCCAGGAGCCCGAGACCGGCCACCCGGAGATTCGGAGGACCGACTGGGTGCCCAAAAATCCGGTGCCCAAAAGTCCGGGGCCCAAAGCGGGTGCCCAAAGATTCGGTGCCCAAAAAATTCGGGAGCCCAAACTGGGCGCCCAAAAATCTCGGTGCCCAAAAAATTCGGGAGCCCAAACTGGGTGCCCAAAAATTTCGGTGCCCAAAAAATTTGGGAGCCCAAACTGGGTGCCCAAAAAATCTGGTGCCCAAAAAAATTCGGGAGCCCTAACTGGGTGCCCAAAAAATTTGGTGCCCAAAAAATTTGGGAGCCCAAACCGGGTGCCCAAAAAATTCGGTGCCCAAAAATTCGGGAGCCCAAACTGGGTGCCCAAAAAATTCGGTGCCCAAAAAATTCGGGAGCCCAACTGGGTGCCCAAAAAATTTTGTGCCCAAAAAATTCGGGAGCCCAAACTGGGTGCCCAAAAAATTCGGTGCCCAAAAAATTTGGGAGCCCAAACTGGGTGCCCAAAAAATTCGGTGCCCAAAAAATTCGGGAGCCCAAACTGGGTGCCCAAAAAATTCGGTGCCCAAAAAATTCGGGAGCCCAAACTGGGTGCCCAAAAAATTCGGTGCCCAAAAAATTTGGGAGCCCAAACTGGGTGCCCAAAAAATTCGGTGCCCAAAAATTTCAGGAGCCCAAACTGGGTGCCCAAAAAATTCGGTGCCCAAAAAATTTGGGAGCCCAAACTGGGTGCCCAAAAAATTCGGTGCCCAAAAAATTCGGGAGCCCAAACTGGGTGCCCAAAAAATTCGGTGCCCAAAAAATTTGGGAGCCCAAACTGGGTGCCCAAAAAATTCGGTGCCCAAAAATTTCAGGAGCCCAAACTGGGTGCCCAAAAAATCCGGTGCCCAAAAATCTGGTAGCCCAAACTGGGTGCCCAAACCTCCGGTGCCCAAAGATTCGGAAGCCCAAACCGGTCACCCAAACCCGGGAGACCCAATCCGGTTGCCCAAGGAGTTCGGTGGCCCAACCCTGGGGCAAGCCAAGAGCTGGAAATCTAAGGGGCTTAAGTCCAAAAGGGACTTAGGCTCACGACAATTTTATGTCGCTGAAAGGTCAAGGGTGACTCGCCGATTGTCTTAATACTAAACAGCTGTAAAGGGGCTTGTCAAAAATAAAACTTAGAACTAAACAACTATAGGTAAAACAATAAATAATTACAATTATTAAATAAAATATAAAATATTAATTTTAAATAAGATTTTAAATTGAAATTTAAGGTTAATTGAAATAGAATAAAATTTTTTTTTTTTTTTTTTTTTTTTTTTTTTAAAATACCAAGTCAGTACCACAATTCAAATAGTCAAATAATATCAAAAGTAAAATAATATTTAAGTCAATAAGGTCGATAACACGGTAAACACAAATACAGTACAACGAAAATAAAATACAAGTTACAACGGTTCAATGATAATTGATTTACCGTGGTCTAATATGAGCTGTATATGGGCTCAGTCTATGCGGTTATATTTATGGTCGACATGTCAATAATAATAATTAATATCAGTTAACAATTTAAAAGCTTAATCTAACAATACAACAATACTTGTCCTACGAGTCAATAATAAGATAATATCAACAATAAAATAAAGTTAAAATAGAACCTAAGAAGCTTAAGTCCAAATGGACTTACGTCCAAATGGCTCACTGCAACCTTATGTTATCGAAAGGTCAGAGGTGACTCGCCGGCTTCAATACCGGAGCTGTATAAAGGCTCGTCAATAAAACTTAAACTATTAGAATTAAGTATAAATTGCAATGAATTATTAAAATGAAATAAAATAAAGAACAATTTAAATAGTGGTAAATAATATACAGGTCAATAATAAAATAAAATAATGTCAGTTAAAACTTAGCCTAGTTATAAATTTCAATTATTCAAATTTAAAACATTAATAATGATAACAATTTAAAACACAATGAATTATAATAGTCAATATTATTTACAAATAAAAGTCGGTTAAAATATAGGTTTTTTAAAATGTCAATACATATAAAATAAAAATTAAAATAATTTTGAGCTGTAAAGAGGCTCTGTCAAAATATTAAAATAGGACTTAATTAGTGCTAGTTGCACAACTAGCCTAATTAGTCTAATAAAACTTACTAACTAACTTAACCTAAGTCTCCGTTTTGGATTTGGTCAGAATCCTTTATCGGACCCCCGGTCACAGAGACACCCAACAAGTTTAGGGGGGGGAAGGAGTAGCCAAATAAATGGAAAGGAAGGGTCTTAAGGAGAGGGAACCGGCCTAAGGAAAATTTGGAAGAAAAATTTTGAATTTCATATAATTAATAGCCAAAATAGTTTTATAAAAATTCTCAGACGGAGCCGGGTGTGGCACTAGTCAAGTGCGGTAGGTCCCTGGATAGGTCTCGTCGAGGCCCATCCAA
The DNA here is from genome assembly GCA_945859745.1 of Synanthedon formicaeformis. NCBI lineage: Eukaryota > Metazoa > Arthropoda > Insecta > Lepidoptera > Sesiidae > Synanthedon > Synanthedon formicaeformis. The sequence continues at coordinate 38,055 of OX243960.1, read as the reverse complement.
CGACGTATCGCACGTCTATGTACCGCCAAGGACAAAGGAATTAATAGGTTTTTTAATTTTTTGCAGGTGAAGCCGGGTGCATAAATAGTGTTATCATCCAAGTCGGGAAAAAAGGTGGTAATTTTCCGAATCCAATGATATGTCGCGTCGGATTTTAGCGCTATTGGTTAAAAAGATATAAGCGTTTTAAGGCGTTCAAGTTTAATCCGACGGACACACCCTGGTGCAGGCGATAGTATGCCGCAAGATCGACTTGGACGACAACAATACCTATTTTTCGGGTTTTCCCTGCTCCCGTTGGGCCCGAACCTGGGGTTGCTTGTGCTATCTAGACCTATTTTCTGCAAGGAATCCAGCGGTGTGCTTGTCTTCTTGATCCGATGCTTCTGTGTGACGCGATAAGCACCGCAGTAGTGCGGATTTGGCAAAACTTTGATGGCTTATGGCGTTATAGCCGTAGGCCCGATCTTGATGATTCTTTCACTTTTAGCACTTTTTCGAAATTCTCTATCGATTGATATCACTTAGAGTGATAAGGATTTAAGTTTGAGAATTTCGAATTTAATTTTGAAATTACGAAACTGAATTTATCACTTTTAGGCCCTATTTGTTTTTATTTATTTCTCCGTTGTTTATGGGCCTAAAAATCTGATTTTTGGACCAAAAAATAGACCATGAAACACTGCACACTACTATATAGTTTGTAACCTCGCGCTGTTTTCCGTTTGCGGAACACAAACTTCCGAAGTTGCTGTTTTTTCCGGAAAAACTAAACTTGTGTTTTCTCCGGAATCCTTGGGCCGATTTTCAAAATTTTTTCACTGTTTTGTCCGCCTGGTCCATCCGCTGCCTCCGGTCACCTTTTTTGATTTTTGCGGGGCCCTTTAAGGGGACCCAACTTTTGGGACCCCGAAAAAAGTGCTTGTATCTCGGGATCCAGAGACCGGAAAAATCCAATTTTTTCACCACAAATAGCAGCAAATTGTCGGCTATCCAGTGGTACTAGCCGTTACATAAGTCACCACTGAAAATCTTGCAGCGTTTTCAATCAAAATTTTTCCAACACTTTTTCACAACTTTAAAAATCGATTTTGGGCTCAATTTTGATCCAATTTCAAAATTAAAAACACCCCCGGGTTGCCCGCGACGAGCTGCGTCGATTGGTGTATCACAATCGTTTTTTACACTTAAATCGCACGTACGGTCGATTTTTAACGATTTTTCGCCACGCGGAGCACTTTTTAGGGCTTTTGCTTGCGTCCGCTCACTGCTAGCGCGCAACAGAGACTGGTTAGGTTAGGTTAGGTTAGGTTAGGTTAGGTTAGGTTAGGTTAGGTTAGGTTAGGTTAGGTTAGGTTAGGTTAGGTTAGGTTAGGTTAGGTTAGGTTAGGTTCCCCTCCATGAGTGCACGCCTTGTCGTGGCGGAGGGGCTTAGTAGCGTCCGGCAATCCGGCCGGGCGTGAAGCTAAGTGCACCTGGGGGGCGCAGCTATGGCTTCTTGGTTAAGAAGCCATAGGCTGTCGCCTGGTGACCAGCAATGGTCGTGGGATGGCCGGGTACTACCCGGCGGTCCTGCTGGCTTTAGCGCCTCAGCGCTGGGCGGAGGCCCTTGGGGGGCAGCGGAGTTTTTACTCGTGGCGGCGGACTAGTGGTCCGTGGGCGCGGCGTGTGGTCTAGGCCACCGCCGGGCAAACCGTAACCCCGCAATCGCGGGGCCGGGGGTCCAGCGCACTGAGCGTCGGGCCGCGTGGAAGAAAACCACTATAAAAAATTACCCCAATCCTAAGGTCCCGAGCCCGCCGATGGGATGAATGGCTGGGGGGAACCCAGTCCCGAGGGCTCACCTGCGGCCGGCAGTATCCGGCCCCAGGAAACAAACCTGGGTAAAAATAAACATCATGAGCGAGGCTAACAAGAACGTACTACCCCAGGAGGGTACCCCCGTAGGGGGAGAATCCCTCCCTGAACCGACCGGTTCAGGCTGCCCCTCGTATTCTGGGGGGGGCAAAGCACCGCTCGCAGGGGTCAACCCTGCAACCGACCTTGGCTCTTGTTACACGGATTCCGATAACGAAAATAGGATTAGGACGCGCAGCTTCACACGTCGCAGCTTCACACGTCCGAGGGACGTGCGCTCGCAGAGTGCGGGTCGGGACGAGGCAGACGAGAGCGACAGCTCTCAAATGTCCTTCGCCTCGACCAGCTCGAACCCAACGGCGGGGACCCGCAAGAGGACGAAGCCCCTTGCGAATCAAAGGGCGGTGAAGGCAAAACGCTCTCAGGCAAGGGAGGAGTCTGACCTCGAGACGGACATTCGGGACATTCTCGACGCGAGTGTTGCTCCTGCGAAAACGCGGAGCAAGAGCGGGTTGCCCCGCGTCGAGGACGTCCAGTCAGATTGGGAGGCGCAACCCACGGTGGACGTGGGGGCCAGGATACTGGAGAAACTCGGGGAGGTCGAGAAGGTTGCCGACAGGTCTGGCAACCTTAAGGGGGAATTCGTCAGAATCCTCCGCTTGGCCTGCCGCGAGATACAGGCCGGGACCCTGGTCCTAAACCAGAGGGCCAGCCGCTGGGACGGGCTGGCTCAGGAAAATAAAGAGCTCCTAGCCCGGATCGAGCGGCTGGAGCAAAGCTCCGCAGCGATGGCCGCTGAGCTGGAGACCGCCCGCCGTGGGGGTTTCACGGCGCAAACGAGGAGGACGCCGACGCCGATGCCGACGCCGGAGCCGCCTACGGCCCAAGGATTGGCGAAGAAGTCCCCGCCACCCGCTGGCGGGAAACCGACCGGCCCACCGCCTGCCTAGATTCCAGAGGGGACTTATGGAAAAATTCTTCCCAGAAATGGGAAGAAGGCCGCCGCTAAGGCACGATAAGAACCAGGCGGCCACCTCCAACAACGTGGCGCCTGCCAAAGGGAAAGGGAAGGGGAAAGGGAAGAAGAAGGGAAAGAAGAAGAAGCGGCCGGCGAATGCGGTAGTGCAGCCGGTCCCCGCACCCGCCCAACCCCCGAGACCCGCGCAAACTTCGGGTTGGTCGCAGGTTGTCGGCCGCAAGGCCAAGGCTGGCGCCAAAAAGAAGGGGGCACCGGCCCCGACCGCGCCCAAGCGGGGGCCCGTCAAGTCGCCCCGTGCGGAAAGGCCGCAGCTGCCGCGTCCGCCGACTACCGCCGCCATACTGGTGTCGGTACCCCCGGGCTCTGCGACCTCCCTAGCGAAAGTTATGGAGGTCGCCAGGGCCAGGGTGAAGCCCGAAGATGCGGGCATACCGGAGGGGGTCCGACAAAAACGGGCGGTGACGGGGGGACTTCTCCTCGAAGTTCCTGGGCCTGGCAGCGAAGAGAAGGCGGACGCCTTCGTCTCGCTGCTCAGGGCGGCTCTCGCCGACACGGACGCCAGGTTTGCGCGTCCGTGTAAGATGGGCGAGATTAGGGTGATGGACTTAGACGAGTCCATCACCCCCGCCGAGGTGGCAGCCGCGGTGGCGAATGCCGGGAGGTGCTCGCCGGCCGATATAAAGGTCGGCGAGATAAAGTGGGACCCATCCAGGCTGGCAACGGCCTGGGTGAAATGTCCCCTCGGGGCGGCGCGTGCCCTAGCTAACGCTAAGCGCGTTAAAATAGGCTGGGTCTCGGCCCGTGTAGTGGCGCTGGGAACACGTCCGTTACAGTGTTTCCGGTGCCTCGAGATGGGACACGTGCGTACCATGTGTCCCAGCACGGTGGACCGGAGCTCGGCCTGTTATAAGTGCGGGGAGGAGGGGCACAGAGCTCGCGACTGTGCTGCGCGAGCCCCGAAGTGTCCCGTGTGTGCGAGCCTCGGCCGGTCAGCAGACCACCGGCTGGGGTCTAAAAAATGCACACCGCCCAAGAGGCGTAGGGGAGACCGCGCGCCCCCCACACCGGCCACAGCGCCAGAGGCCGGAAACCAACCGGCCACCGAACCGGCGGGAGAGGTAATGGAGGCTTAAAATTCCCGCCCCCACATCAGATCCTTCAGGGTAACCTGAACCGCTGCCGCGCAGCACAGGACTTGCTAGCGCAGTCCATAGCGGAGCGGTCGGTTGCCCTGGCGGCAGTGTCGGAGCCGTACTCCGTCCCGGACCACCCGCGGTGGTTCGGTTCCTCTGACGGCTCCGCAGCCATATTCTGGGCGGGCGGAAGCCTCCATTGCTCCCTCTCCAACAGGGGAAGGGGATACGTAGCAGTGGAATGGGGTCACATCGCAGTCGTGAGCTGCTACGTGTCCCCTAACTGCAGCCTCGCGGCGTTTGAGGCCTACCTGGACGGGCTGGCTGTCCGGATCCGCGGATATGCGGCCCGTCCAGTGATCGTCCTGGGCGATTTTAACGCCCACTCGAAAGAGTGGGGCGACGCCCGGGACGATCAGAGAGGAGAGACCCTTCTCGAGTGGGCGGCACAGCTGGACCTCCGGCTTCTAAACCGGGGGTCAACCAGCACCTGCGTGCGTTGGCAGGGGGAGTCCATCATTGACTTGTCATGGGCGTCTCCCCCTGCGGCACGCATGGTGACGGGATGGAGGGTTGCCGAGGCGGTGGTCACCTTGTCTGACCACCGATACATTTTCATCGATGTCTCGCTCGGCAACCACTGTCGCCCACGACAGGACGGTCTCCGTCCGCGACGTTGGTCCCTCAAGCGGCTCGACCGAGACATGGTCGTCGCCGCTGCCCACGTCGCCGACTGGTCGGAAGGGCAGATTCCGCCCGATCCGGAGGCGCAAGCGGCCAGGTTCGGGGACATCATGGCGTCGATCTGCGACGCCTCGATGCCCCGGGTCAGGCCCCCCAGAAAGGGCGCTGCGTACTGGTGGTCGGTTGAGATCTCCCGATTGCGTGTCGCAGTCGGGAGGGCGCGCCGCCAGTACTTACGCGCCCGAAGAAGACGGCGAGCCACAGCCGAGGAAACGGCCAGAGCACGAGAGGTATACGGAGCCGCCACGAAGGCCCTCAGCGTCGCTATCGCGAAGGCCAAGGCTCGGTCCTGGAGAGAGCTCATAGAGGGACTGGATAGGGACCCATGGGGGCGCCCATACAAGATGGTCTTGGGCAAGCTCCGCCCATGGGTCCCTCCGATGACGGAAACCCTGGACCCCGAGTTCCTGGGAAGAGTGGTCGACACGCTCTTCCCGGTGGTCCAGGACAGTCCCTCTGACCCTCCGTCCTCCACCTGGTTGGAAGAATACGAGGTGACGGAGGGTGAGCTGGACCGAGCCGTGAGGCGGCTCGCCTCTCGCAGCGCCGCGCCAGGCCCCGACGGGGTTCCGGGCCGCGTGTTGGTGCTGGCTCTGGGCGTTCTGGGGGACAGACTCAGGCGGCTGTTCACCAGCTGCCTGCGCCTGGGAGTGTTCCCCCTCGGCTGGAAAAAAGCCAGGCTGGTGCTCCTGAAAAAGGAAGGAAGGGCCGCAGACTCTCCCTCTGCGTTCCGGCCAATATGTCTGCTGGACGAGGTGGCGAAGCTCTTTGAGAGAGTGATCGCCGCTCGTCTCAGCGGACACCTGTCGTGCACGGGCCCCGATCTCTCGGACTGCCAATTTGGTTTCCGACAGGGGCGTTCGACGCTGGATGCGTTAAAACGCGTCCGCGCCCTGTCGGAGTCGGTAGTCCGAGCGGGGGGGGTGGCGTTGGCGGTCAGCCTAGACATCGTCAACGCATTCGGCACCCTCCCCTGGAAGGCGATACGGGAGGCACTCGTTTATCATGAGGCGCCTCCCTATCTTCAGAAGATCATCGGGGCCTACCTGCGCGACAGGAGCATTCATTATGCTGGCCGGGACGGAGAAAGATTCGAGAGGGAGGTCAGGTGCGGTGTTCCCCAGGGGTCCGTTTTAGGACCACTGCTGTGGAACATCGCCTACGATGCGGTCCTTCGCACCAGCCTCCCCCCTGGACTGGACGTCGTCTGCTATGCAGACGACACTCTAGTATTGGCCAGGGGGGTCGGCTTCCGAGAGGTAGCCGGGCTCGCCGAACTGGGGGTGGCATTGGTCGTCCGTAAAATCACCGGGATCGGTCTCAGGGTAGCGCCTCAAAAAACTGAGGCGCTGTGGTTCCACTCCCTACGCAGAGGAGTGGAGCCTCCCATCCCGGTGATTAGGGTAGGTAACGCAGAAGTCCAGGTGGGGCGGTACATGAGGTACCTGGGCCTCATCCTGGACGGGAGGTGGAGCTTCGAGGGACACTTCGAGCGCCTAGTCCCCCGAATCAGAGGGACAGCTGGTGCGTTGCACCGGCTGCTGCCCAATCTCGGGGGACCAAGGGAGGAAGTTCGCCGCCTCTACATGGGCGTCGTGCGATCCATGGCCCTCTACGGGGCGCCCGTCTGGTCTAACGACCTGGCGGGCTCCTCCCGCTGCAGAGCTCTACTCAACAGCCTGCAGCGGTTGATGGCCATCAGGATCGTACGCGCATACCGTACGGTATCTTTTGAGGCGGCGACAGTCCTGGCACGTTCCCCTCCTTTTGACATCCTGGCCGAAATGGACGCGACTGTGTACGAGCAGTCGCGGGCCGGCGGCCAGGGAGGGGACGAGCCGGGGCCTGCGCTCGGAGTGCTGCGGCGGGACGCCCACCGGCGGGCCATGGAGATTTGGCGCGCGAGGCTCGAGGAGCCTCGTGGTGCGCGCCAACGCGCCGTCGGTGCCGTCTTGCCGAACCTCGAAGCTTGGCTTCGAAAGAAGGGAGTCTGCGTTACTTACAGATTGACTCAGATACTCACCGGGCACGGGTGCTTCGGTGAGTATCTGAGTCGAATCGGACGAGAAAGGACGGCTCAATGCCATCACTGCGCCTCCGACCAGGACTCCGCCCAACATACGTTGGAGGTCTGCCCTGCCTGGGCGGACGAGCGTAGAGTCCTGGTAGATAAGATCGGGCGGAATCTGTCCCCGCCAGCATTGGTTTCGGCAATGCTGGCGGACGCCGACAATTGGAGGGCTGTGGTCTCCTTCTGCGAGCATGTAATGCTCCAGAAGGAGGCCGCCGAGCGGGATCGGGAGAGGGCCGATCCCGCTCGGAGGAGGCGGCGCAGGTAACTCTGTCGCCGCCAACACGGGCCGCGGACGGCGCTCATCGGGGACGATGCGCCGTCAGACGCGGCCCGGGAATGGCCAACACCCCTATGTGGCGGGGGGGTGCGGTCAGGTGTGGGGGATTCCTCGCGGAATCCCCCAACACAAACCCGGGGGGAGGCACGTTGCTTCCCCCGGGAGGAGCCTCCCCGACTTTCGAGGGAGGCATAGCGGATGTGGAGGGCCCCGGTGCGCTGATGCGAGCCCGGGGTCCTCACACCTCGCTGTGGACTGCCACCGCGGGGGTTTTAGTGGGTATACCCAGGGCCACCTTCCCTGGGGGAGTCCCACATAACCGCACCGTTTTCCCCCATAACGGTGCGGTATGCGTAACTGTCATTTCCCCCGCGGTACCAAAAAAAAAAAAAAAAAAAAGGTTAGGTTAGGTTAGGTTAGGTTAGGTTGAGGTTAGGTTAGGTTAGGTTAGGTTAGGTTAGGTTGAGGTTAGGTTGCCCGATTTTCGTCGAAAATTGTAATTTTTGAGGGTCCATATCTTTGTGGTTTTTCGGAGGATTTTCGTGCAACGTAGCTCATTAGAAGCCTTTTTCAAGGCTCTCTTGATCTGCCGAAGCCGTTTTGCGATTTTGTTGTTATTGTTGAAGTTTTTGTTGTTTTTGTTGTTTTTTACTAAGTTTTGAAAAGGTGAAAATCGGCGATAACTTTCGTTCCTCTGAACGAATTTTGTCGCCGATTAAGGACGAAAGTTGCTCCCTTGGGGGTGCTTTCGGCCTGCCTATTCAATTCTTAGGTATCTTCTGTTGTTTAGTTTTTATCACTGTTTTCGTTGTTAGTTTTTTAAGGTTCTCGTTGTTTTTCCTTAAAATCTTTATTGTTGTTGAGCCGACCTCGTTGAGGGCTGGCTTGGAAGACGCCTCTTCGGAAGCGCTTCCAGCCAGTCCAAACCCGTAGTTGCTGGCTTTCTTCATTTAGATTTTATAGGTGTTCTAATTTTCTCATTTCCAGGGAAATTCATAATTTTGCTGTTATTTCTCGAATATCCTTGGTGTTTACTAACGGATTTCGGTGCAGCCTGGCTTGAAAGACGCCTCTTCTGAAGCGCTTTCAGCCGGTCTGAGCCGCACTCCGCTATCTTCCTGGGTTCAGGTTTTATCGTGGTTCTTTTCCTAGATTTCTAGGAAAATTGTTGATTTTGTCTTTACGGTTTTTCTGTCCCCCCTCAGGTAGGGGTGGACTCTCCTACCGTTTCGGAGGTCGACAGGGCTGTCAACTGGCCCATGTCGGCTTCCAAGAAGGATCCCCTGCCTTCGGGCAACACGCGCTCGAAGACGCGTAAGCGTAATCTGGAAGGTGCAGAGGCGATCGTTTCCTCTCGAGCCTCCTCTGTTTCTGGGCGTTCTTTGGGGGAGTCGGGGTCCGAGGAGGATCCGGTTCCCCCGAAAGTGGTAAAAGTGGTGAAGGGTTCCAAGGGCCGTAACAAGCCCCATAGCCACAATGTTGGATTAGCCCAGGCCCGCCGGGAGCTAAGGGAGTGGATATCGTCCGACTCAGAATCGGACGCTGATGTCGAGTATCTCTCGGTGGGGTCCGCTTCCCCCACCGACGGCTCACTGGAGAAGCTGACGAAGCGAGCGGAGGAGTGCGCCTCCACGATCCTTGGGGTTGTTCGGAAATCGAGCAACCTCAAGGGTTCGTGCGTGAAGGAAATAAAGGACGCTACTAGCGCGTTGGTCAATGTGATCAAAGAGGTGGCGGCGAAGGCATCTGTTAAGGCCGGGTCCCGAAAGGCGGATGCAGATAAAAAGATCTATGAAGAGGTGTGTCGGCTCCAAGAAGACAATAGGTCTCTTCGGGGCAAACTGGAGGCGGCAACGCCTTCACTGACGAGACAAAAGATTATTTCGGATGGCCTTCGACAGCAGAGGCACGAGATTAGGGAACTGTCTGAGAAGCTCTCTCTGTCCCAATCAGAGGTGACGTCTCTCAGACATTCTCTGGACTCCCGACCGGAGCAATTGGCTGCTACAGAGCCAATCACGGAGGCGCCCCTGACAGCGGCTGCTAGCCAATCCCTGTCACGGGCTGAATTTATTGAAGCACTTGGGTCACTGCAGGCCGAACTGATGTGCCATGTAGGTGGCCTAGTGAGCGCTCATTTAGAGGGCCTGGAGGCGGACGGGAGACTCCTCCCGGCCCAACATAGACGACTCCCCCTAGCGGCGGACCGCAATAGGGAAGAACTGGGTGGAGCTTCACAGCCCTCGCCGACGACGCTCGCCCCTCCGAGCAATCTCCCGAAGAAGGCTAGGGCCGTAAAGGCGAAAAAGGCAGCAAAGTCCACTGCTGCCGACAGGGCCCCGGAGCCACAGGCCGAGTCGACTCAGCCTGGAGGAACTGCTGACAGTTGGACTGAGGTGGTCAGGCGCAAAAAGCGCGCCCCTGTAGCCTCTGCTCCGACAGCGACAAAGGTGTCTCCCCCAAAGCTCCCCAGGGAGCCTAAGAAGCCAGCGGTGATGATGGCCCTCAATAAGGAGGCGATTGAGAATGGGGCCACTTACAACAAAGCCATCGCTAAGATGAAGGCGGCTGTTTCGCTCGACGCACTGGGCATTGGTCCTGCCCAGTTCCGAGCTAGCTTCACGGGTGCGCGCATCCTCCAGCTTCCGGCGACGACAACGCCCGCTCAAGCGGACTTACTGGCAGCAAAGATTAGAGAGGCGGTGGGTGACGAGGTGAAGGTGACTCGCCCCGTCAAAACAGTCGACATTCGGGTTAACGGCTTGGATGACTCGGTGTCGACTGAAGAGATCAAGGCGGCCCTGTCGTCGACCACTGGATGTCCCCCTGACCAATTCAGGGTGGGGAAGGTACACCCCGGTGCCGGGGGTTTGGGCTCGGCCTTTGCCTCGTGCCCAGTTGCAGCTGCCAGGAAACTGGCTATCGTTGGCCGTATCACGGTCGGTTGGAGCTCGGCCTCCGTCAAGCTTCTGGAACAGCGCCCTATGCGTTGTTTCAGATGCATGGGGCTCGGCCATCCTTCGGTCAGGTGCCCGTCCAAAAAGGATCGCAGTAACCTTTGCTTCCGCTGCGGACTGGACGGGCACTCCGCCTTTGAATGTGAGGCTGCACTAAACTGCGCAGTCTGCAGTGATGCTGGCCGTCCGGCTTCCCATCGAATGGGTGGGTTCAGCTGCTCTCCCCCTATCGTCAGGGGCCGGCCTATGGAATACTTGCAGGCAGCCCGCATTGGTCCTGCCCGCGAAACAAGAGAGGAACCAATGGAATGAATTCCTGGAGAAACGGAGATGACGCACGGTCAAGCATGGCTGTAGTCATGTTTGACGGTGCGTCTATTGATGCCTCACTCTGCATTCAGAAGGAGGAACTGAGAGGAGCGAGAGGATGAGACGGTCTCGCTCCCCTCAGTTGTAGACGGCCGGGCAGGAGAAGGCGGGTTTTAGCCCGTCTTCAAATGCCCTAGGGGACCTGCGCACACAGCGGCCAGGCTGTGTGTGCCTGCACAAGGTCCCCACCGTCTGGGGATTGCTTGGATGTCTTCGGGCAATCCCCCCATTGGCGCTAGGCCTTCGGGTCGCCCGTGTGGGGTGGGTCGGAGCAATTGTCTTAACAGACCCCGTCCACCCCTCACATAATGGGTAAGAAGACATCGGGGAGTTTTAGTGGGTAGGGGCCAGTTCCGCCTGCAACCGGCATGCGGCGGAGTTACTGGTCGACCCCCACATACCCCTACCGTCTGGCTGGCGGTAGGGGATCAATAAAAGGATTTCTCCTCGTCAAAAAAAAAAAAAAAAAAAAAAAAAAAAAAAAAAAAAAAAAAAGGTTAGGTTAGGTTAGGTTAGGTTAGGTTAGGTTAGGTTAGGTTAGGTTAGGTTAGGTTAGGTTAGGTTAGGTTAGGTTAGGTTAGGTTAGGTTAGGTTAGGTTAGGTTAGGTTAGGTTAGGTTAGGTTAGGTTAGGTTAGGTTAGGTTAGGTTAGGTTAGGTTAGGTTAGGTTAGGTTAGGTTAGGTTAGGTTAGGTTAGGTTAGGTTAGGTTAGGTTAGGTTAGGTTAGGTTAGGTTAGGTTAGGTTAGGTTAGGTTAGGTTAGGTTAGGTTAGGTTAGGTTAGGTTAGGTTAGGTTAGGTTAGGTTAGGTTAGGTTAGGTTAGGTTAGGTTAGGTTAGGTTAGGTTAGGTTAGGTTAGGTTAGGTTAGGTTAGGTTAGGTTAGGTTAGGTTAGGTTAGGTTAGGTTAGGTTAGGTTAGGTTAGGTTAGGTTAGGTTAGGTTAGGTTAGGTTAGGTTAGGTTAGGTTAGGTTAGGTTAGGTTAGGTTAGGTTAGGTTAGGTTAGGTTAGGTTAGGTTAGGTTAGGTTAGGTTAGGTTAGGTTAGGTTAGGTTAGGTTAGGTTAGGTTAGGTTAGGTTAGGTTAGGTTAGGTTAGGTTAGGTTAGGTTAGGTTAGGTTAGGTTAGGTTAGGTTAGGTTAGGTTAGGTTAGGTTAGGTTAGGTTAGGTTAGGTTAGGTTAGGTTAGGTTAGGTTAGGTTAGGTTAGGTTAGGTTAGGTTAGGTTAGGTTAGGTTAGGTTAGGTTAGGTTAGGTTAGGTTAGGTTAGGTTAGGTTAGGTTAGGTTAGGTTAGGTTAGGTTAGGTTAGGTTAGGTTAGGTTAGGTTAGGTTAGGTTAGGTTAGGTTAGGTTAGGTTAGGTTAGGTTAGGTTAGGTTAGGTTAGGTTAGGTTAGGTTAGGTTAGGTTAGGTTAGGTTAGGTTAGGTTAGGTTAGGTTAGGTTAGGTTAGGTTAGGTTAGGTTAGGTTAGGTTAGGTTAGGTTAGGTTAGGTTAGGTTAGGTTAGGTTAGGTTAGGTTAGGTTAGGTTAGGTTAGGTTAGGTTAGGTTAGGTTAGGTTAGGTTAGGTTAGGTTAGGTTAGGTTAGGTTAGGTTAGGTTAGGTTAGGTTAGGTTAGGTTAGGTTAGGTTAGGTTAGGTTAGGTTAGGTTAGGTTAGGTTAGGTTAGGTTAGGTTAGGTTAGGTTAGGTTAGGTTAGGTTAGGTTAGGTTAGGTTAGGTTAGGTTAGGTTAGGTTAGGTTAGGTTAGGTTAGGTTAGGTTAGGTTAGGTTAGGTTAGGTTAGGTTAGGTTAGGTTAGGTTAGGTTAGGTTAGGTTAGGTTAGGTTAGGTTAGGTTAGGTTAGGTTAGGTTAGGTTAGGTTAGGTTAGGTTAGGTTAGGTTAGGTTAGGTTAGGTTAGGTTAGGTTAGGTTAGGTTAGGTTAGGTTAGGTTAGGTTAGGTTAGGTTAGGTTAGGTTAGGTTAGGTTAGGTTAGGTTAGGTTAGGTTAGGTTAGGTTAGGTTAGGTTAGGTTAGGTTAGGTTAGGTTAGGTTAGGTTAGGTTAGGTTAGGTTAGGTTAGGTTAGGTTAGGTTAGGTTAGGTTAGGTTAGGTTAGGTTAGGTTAGGTTAGGTTAGGTTAGGTTAGGTTAGGTTAGGTTAGGTTAGGTTAGGTTAGGTTAGGTTAGGTTAGGTTAGGTTAGGTTAGGTTAGGTTAGGTTAGGTTAGGTTAGGTTAGGTTAGGTTAGGTTAGGTTAGGTTAGGTTAGGTTAGGTTAGGTTAGGTTAGGTTAGGTTAGGTTAGGTTAGGTTAGGTTAGGTTAGGTTAGGTTAGGTTAGGTTAGGTTAGGTTAGGTTAGGTTAGGTTAGGTTAGGTTAGGTTAGGTTAGGTTAGGTTAGGTTAGGTTAGGTTAGGTTAGGTTAGGTTAGGTTAGGTTAGGTTAGGTTAGGTTAGGTTAGGTTAGGTTAGGTTAGGTTAGGTTAGGTTAGGTTAGGTTAGGTTAGGTTAGGTTAGGTTAGGTTAGGTTAGGTTAGGTTAGGTTAGGTTAGGTTAGGTTAGGTTAGGTTAGGTTAGGTTAGGTTAGGTTAGGTTAGGTTAGGTTAGGTTAGGTTAGGTTAGGTTAGGTTAGGTTAGGTTAGGTTAGGTTAGGTTAGGTTAGGTTAGGTTAGGTTAGGTTAGGTTAGGTTAGGTTAGGTTAGGTTA